>OX596065.1:0-4800000 GCA_951394065.1 Venusia cambrica
ATTCCTTCAAAAGCGTATCGAGTAGTGCAGGCAAATCTCCAGCGCAGGCAGTTGGCCACGCAGGAGCTGATGCTAGAAGCTACGAAACAAAAAATAGCGCTCGCGTTGCTGCAGGAACCTTACGTAGGGGCGGGGGGTAGAATGAGACAGAGCCAAGGAACGAGAATATTCCAGTATGCGGGACGGGATGACGAAAAGGTCAAAGCGGCCATTGTCGTTTTCGACAATGACCTTGACGTCACCCTGCTCCCGCAATGGACAACTCGCAACATAGTAGTAGCCAAAGTAAAAACAAGCGCTTGGGAGATAGTAGCCGTCTCATTCTACTTCGAGCCCGAAGGATCCAGCACACCATACCAGCCATATCTAGACCAACTAGAAACTATTTGGAAAGCTACCAAAACTAAGAAAATCATTTATGGTGGGGATTCCAATGCACATAACACCTGGTGGGGGTCCGAGAAAGTTGACCAGAGGGGAGTAGACCTAGCTGGAACCCTAGAGGATATGGGCATGCAGATCCTCAACAACGGCGACATACCGACATACGACACCATCAGGGGTAATAGAAGGTACTCCAGCTACATAGACGTCACGGCATGCTCGACGGACCTCCTCGGCCTCGTGGAGGACTGGAAGGTGGACGAACACATGGTAAACTCCGACCACAATGCTATCACGTTCAAAATAAGGTTAAAGGAAGCGAGAGGCATGCACATTAATCGAACGACTAGACTCTACAACACTAAAAAAGCAAATTGGAGTCAGTTTCATGAGAAACTGACCCAATTACAGCATGACAATGACATTGACAGTGACATAATAGACAAAATTACCGAAACCAGACGACTTGAAGAGACGACTGAAAAATACATCGACTCGATTAGTGAAGCATGCAACCTCGCCATCCCAAAAAAGAAGAACCACAGTAAGTTTACCTTGCCATGGTGGTCGGAGGAGCTCGCCCGCCTGAAGAAGGAAGTCCGCACGAGGAAGAGGAGAATCCGCTGCGCAGCGCCAGTCCGAAGGCAGAAAGTCGTCCTGGAGTACCTGAAAACAAAAGAAGATTATGAGCAGAAGGTAAAGAAATCGCAGATAGATAGTTGGAAGGAATTTTGTGGAAAGCAGGATAGGGAAGGTATGTGGGAGGGGATTTATAGAGTAATAGGACGGTCAACAAACAGGCAAGAGGACCTGCCATTAGAAAAGGAAGGAAAGCCGCAAACTCCCAGACAATCCGCTCTACTTCTGGCAGAAACTTTTTACCCGGAAGACAGGCATGAACAGGATAACTTGGATCATCGAAAAATAAGGGAGCTAGCAGACCAGGTAAACGACTCGGGTCATCATGAGTATGATCCACCTTTTACAATGGATGAAATTAAAGCAGCCACAGAGAGTTTTAACCCGAAAAAGGCACCTGGGTCGGATGGATTTACAGCAGACATCTGCCTCCACGCTATCCGGAACAACCCAGAGGCCTTCCGATCGATCGCAAACAAGTGCTTGGAGATTGGATGCTTCCCAAAACCCTGGAAGGAGGCAACAGTGGTGGTCCTTCGAAAACCAGGGAAGAAAGACTACCAGAATCCCAAGTCTTATAGACCAATAGGCTTGCTTCCGGTTCTGGGGAAAGTCCTGGAAAAGCTGCTTATAGGCAGAATTAAGTGGCACATTCTTCCTAGGCTCAGTACTCGCCAGTACGGATTCATGCCCCAGAGAAGCACCGAGGATGCCCTCTATGCCCTGGTGGGACACATTCGTAATAAACTTCATCAGAAGAAAATTGCGACTGTGGTCTCCCTGGACATAGAGGGTGCATTCGACAGCGCATGGTGGCCCGCAATACGAGTCCGACTGGCTGAGGAAGGATGCCCAACAAATATTAGGAAGATGGTAGACAGCTACCTCAGAGAGAGGGAGGTCAAAGTGAGATACGCAGGCGAAGAGGTCTATAGAAAGACGGAAAAGGGATGCGTACAGGGATCAATAGGTGGTCCAACCCTATGGAACCTACTGATTGACCCTCTCCTCAAGGAGTTACACCAAAACGGCCACTACTGCCAAGCATTCGCGGACGACGTGGTCTTGGTATTTGATGGAGACACCGGCACAGAGATTCAGGGACATGCCAATGCCGCTCTTGCCCGGGTACGGGAATGGGGTATTAAAAACAAGCTAAAGTTTGCTCCACACAAAACGAACGCGATGGTAGTAACTAAGAAGCTGAAATTTGATGCCCCACGCCTAACCATGGGCGGGATCGACATCGCCATGTCCAAGGAAATCACGATCCTGGGACTAGTGATAGATGAAAAACTGACCTTCAACCAGCACGCTGCTAAGGTGTGCAGGAAGGCACAAAACATCTACAAACATCTATCAAGAGCCGCCAGGATCAGCTGGGGTCTCCATCCGGAGGTCATAAGGACAATTTATACAGCTGTGGTAGAGCCGATAATTATGTACGCGTCTAGCGTCTGGGCACCATCCACAAAGAAACTGTGCATTCAAAAGTTGCTGAACAACACGCAACGAGGATTCGTACAAAAGCTATGCCGTGCATATAGGACAGTCTCCCTAAACTCTGCACTAGTGCTGAGCGGTATACTACCTCTCGACCTCAGAATACAGGAGGCAGCCGCCCTGTATGAGGCTCGGAGAGGTGTCATCCAACCAGCACTAGCAGACAGAGAAGTGGAGAAAATGACGGCATATGCTGCACAACCTCACCCCGCAAAACATATGGTCCTGGAATTCGAACGCCTGGAAAACCAAGAGCAAGTGGACATCCACAGCGATTACGCAGTCCGGATGTTCACAGACGGTAGTAAGCTTGAGGGAAAAGTCGGAGCCGCATTGTCCATATGGACAAATGGGGCCGAGACAAAAACCATCAAGCTGAAGCTTTCGTCTTACTGCTCGGTCTACCAGGCGGAATTGCTGGCCATATGGAAGGCGACTGAGGAAATTTGTAAAAGTGCGGAGACCAGCCACGCAATCTACAGTGATTCCAGATCATCACTTCAGACTGTGACAAATCACGGCTCTACCCACCCACTGTCAGCAAAAATCCGGAGAAATCTTTTAAAATGCAAGGACCAGAATAAAGCAGTGGCTCTGTTCTGGATTAAAGCACACGCCGGTCTGATCGGCAATGAGCGTGCGGATATGTTGGCAAAGCAGGCAGCCCTTAACCTTAAAACAAGACCAGAATATGACCAGTGCCCGATTTCCCACGTCAAGCGTCAGATACGTCTGGATACGCTTGGCGCCTGGAATCAAAGGTACAAGTCGGCAGAGACTGGTAAAGTTACAAAAATGTTCTTTCCAGATGCAATAGAGGCCTTTAGGATTATTAAGCATGTTAAAGTTGACCACATCGTGACACAAATTATGACGGGACATGGTGGGTTCTCCCAATACTTGAGCCGCTTCAAGTGTAGGGAGAGCCCATCATGTTTTTGCGATCCGGATAGGGACCAAACTGTAGAGCACATCCTATTTGAATGCCCGGCCTTTGGTTTTCGAAGATATGAAGCTGAACACTACATAGGACAGGACTTAAACGCCGAAAATGTCTATTCCCTGATCAAGTCACAAAATAGTAGAGACAAGTTTTTAGAATTTTGCATTAAAGTAGCAAGTAGAGTAATAAAAATAAATAAATAGATTAAGAAAACTATGTTAAATGTATATATTAATATATATATTATTATAACATAGGTAAATAGATAAACAAGAAGATAAAAATATTGTATAAAGTAAACTAATGTCTGAAATGTCCTAGAAAGTAAGAATTTGTAAGATGGAGATGAGTAGCAGCATGAACATGCAGAAGAGTTTTCACGTTGCAACTCTACTTCATCAAAGGCAAAACATGTGAATGTTTTCCTGTATAGTTTTCTTTAATATTTGTATGCTAATTTAATTTGTTTCTGATACTTCTGAAATAACTTGTTATCCTAGATTAAGAAATGAGAGAGTCGTAAGACAAAGTAGAGTTGCAGCTTGAAAAAATCGAAGAGTTTTCAGGCTGCAACACTACCGAGTCAAATAAGTGCTTATTGAAATGTAAAGGACAAAACATAAAGGATTGTTCTTCCTCCAGTAGCATTTAAAAACCCTAAGTTGTAAGCCTAGATATTAAGGTTGCTTAGCAACATGCTTCTACTAAATAGAGACAAAAGAAAAGGGTAAAAAATACAACCCCCCGAAAAGAAAAGAAAAAGCATAGAAAATGACTCTGGCATCTGAGCCAGAGGGTCGCCTACGCCCGGTTTAGTGATGCCGGAAAAAAAAAAAAAAAAAAAAAAAAAAAAAAAAAAAAAAAAAAAAAAAAACCTAACCTAACCTAACCTAACCTAACCTAACCTAACCTAACCTAACCTAACCTAACCTAACCTAACCTAACCTAACCTAACCTAACCTAACCTAACCTAACCTAACCTAACCTAACCTAACCTAACCTAACCTAACCTAACCTAACCTAACCTAACCTAACCTAACCTAACCTAACCTAACCTAACCTAACCTAACCTGGAATTCAAAAGCCTGGAAAACCAAGAGCAGGTGGACACCCACAGCGACTTCGCAGTACGGGTGTTCACGGACGGTAGTAAGATTGAGGGCAAGGTCGGAGCCGCATTGTCCATATGGACCAATGAGGAAGAGACCAAAACCCTCAAGCTGAAGCTTTCGTCCTACTGCACGGTCTACCAGGCTGAATTGCTGGCCATATGCAAGGCTACCGAGGTGATGCAGGAAAATCCAGCCACGAGTTTCGCAATTTACAGTGACTCACGGTCATCGCTCCAAGCAGTAGTTAATCACGGCTCTATCCACCCACTCGTAGTCAAAATCCGCGGAAACCTAGAAAAGTGTAGAGAACAGAACAAGACTGTTGCACTTTTCTGGGTCAAGGCCCACGCTGGCTTGATAGGAAACGAGCGCGCCGACGTGCTAGCAAAAGAGGCCGCGCTGAAGACGAAGACCAGACCACACTACGATGCCTGTCCTGTTTCGTCCGTCAAGCGACAGATCCGGGAAGGTACTCTTGACGGATGGAACAGGAGATATAAAGCCAGTGATAAAGCAGTCACCACCAAAATCTTTTTCCCAGACGCCATCAAAGCCTATAAAACCGTCAAAAAGATAACCCCAACTGGAGTCCTAACACAGATCATGACTGGGCACGGCGGGTTCTCAGAGTACCTAAACCGGTTTAAGTGCAAGGAGGACCCGTCCTGCCCATGTGAACATGGTACAAAACAAACAGTAGAGCACATTTTGTTCGAGTGCCCTATACACGGTATAGAGAGATACAACGCTGAGCAACAATATAACCTAGATATAAAATTAGAAAATGTAAGCCACTATATGAGTAATAGAAACGTAAGAAATCTTTTCATATCATATTGTATAAAAATAGCAACTAAGGTTATAAAAAGGAACAAGGATGTATAAATATTGCTGTACTTATATCATATAGCATATAATGTAATTAGCAATAACAAAAATAGCTTAAGAAATAATTAGACAATAGGATACACTGTTTAAAATAAGACTCTAGATAGTTAAATTATTTTAGAATACAAAATAAGGGGGCATAACATGGTAAAACACAGCTTAACATAAACAGTTAGCAAACTGAATGTATCCCCAACAGGAGCATCCAGGGATTAAAAGCCAAGTTATGCCCTCTACACTTACTTATAAGCCTACTTCAGCCATAATGGAGGCTCGAAAAAGTAAATGAAATGTCTAGTGAATAAAATCTAACCGACAACCCCACCTCCCTTCCCTCTCACTTTGTGAAACAGAGTAGAGTTGCAGTCTGAAAAAGACGAAGAGTTTTCAGGCCGTAACTCTACCTTGCTAAAACCTTTGTCAAAAACCTGTTTGTATAACTTTAGATTTAAAAATGTATACCCCTATTCTAGTATAGCTTATAAGAAGTAGTTCAAAAAAAAAAAAAAAAAAATACAAATAAAAAGAATAAAAATGACTCTGGCATCTGAGCCAGAGGGTCGCCTACGCCCGGATTATTGATGCCGGAAAAAAAAAAAAAAAAAAAAAAAAAAACCTAACCTAACCTAACCTAACCTAACCTAACCTAACCTAACCTAACCTAACCTAACCTAACCTAACCTAACCTAACCTAACCTAACCTAACCTAACCTAACCTAACCTAACCTAACCTAACCTAACCTAACCTAACCTAACCTAACCTAACCTAACCTAACCTAACCTAACCTAACCTAACCTAACCTAACCTAACCTAACCTAACCTAACCTAACCTAACCTAACCTAACCTAACCTAACCTAACCTAACCTAACCTAACCTAACCTAACCTAACCTAACCTAACCTAACCTAACCTAACCTAACCTAACCTAACCTAACCTAACCTAACCTAACCTAACCTAACCTAACCTAACCTAACCTAACCTAACCTAACCTAACCCCAACCTAACCTAACCTAACCTAACCTAACCTAACCTAACCTAACCTAACCCATCGTGCATCTGCGAGCCCGGAGTCCAGGAGTCAACTATACATGTCCTGACAGAATGCCCCGTGTTTGGACTTTTAAGGTACAATGTAGAGCAGGAACTGGATTGTGCAATAAATATTGAAAACTTAGGTCAAATAATATCTAGCAATGAAAAACGAGGTATATTTTTAAATTATTGTATCAAAGTAGTAATAATAGTAAGTAAGAGAAATAAATAGCAAGCAAATTATGATAATCATATATTATAACAATATATTTATTATGCATAAAATTGTAAAACGTTGAGTAAATGTAAGTAAATATACAATAAGAAATGTAACTTGTAAGAAAATCTTTGTAAACAATTAATGCCTAGAAAAATGAAAACTATAATGTGTATATATTATTAAATATGTACATCATTATAAAATAATATCAGAGAAGATAAAATATGTAATTAGTAGACTAGTACTTAAGTCAAGAAAATATTGTTAACCCTGCCCTATCCCACACTGAAACAAGCATATTGATAAATAGTTTTAAGAATATCAAAGCAGAAATAGAATAAGTAAATAATTTGTAGCCACAGAAGATTTTTCTTTGTAAGACAGGGAGGGTCGCATCCTGAAAAAACCGAAGAGTTTTCAGACTGCAACTCTACCTTGTCAAGAATAGCAACACTTAAGCCTCCTAAGTTGATGACACTGATGATATGTACATTTAATAAGTAAGACGATTTTTGATCAGCTGTCACGCCCATAAAGGGCCTAGTTAATGTATAATTAATGATAATATAATAAAGAGAAAGTAAAAAAAGACTCTGAAACAAATCAGAGGGTCGCCGACGCCCGGATATGTGATGCCGGGAAAAAAAAAAAAAAAAAAAAAAAAAAAAAAAACCTAACCTAACCTAACCTAACCTAACCTAACCTAACCTAACCTAACCTAACCTAACCTAACCTTTTTTTTTTTTTTTTTAATGCGGAGAATGCGTTTAGGCACCATAGCCTCGTTGGGGACGAGGCCGTGTGTGGGACTCAACCCGTCCTAGCGACAGGCAATACCCACTAAACTCCGCAGTGACCCGCTATCGCCGAGTGGTGGTGTCGTGGGAATCTGGCTAAAGCCTTTACCGCCACAACACCACCAGCGATTGCCCCTTTACAGGGGCCCCACAGGCCCCCCCAGTGTGACTGGGGGGGGATGGCGGGAACAGCTGGGTCGCACCCATTCGACCCAGTACCCCAACCTAACCTAACCTAACCTTTTTTTTTTTTTTTTTTTTTTTTTTTTTTTTTTTTTTTTTTTTTTTGACGCTGGGAAAAATGCATTACGCATACCCTCCCATCGGGGGTGGGAGGGTTATGTGGGACTCCCCGGTGGCCCGGTATACCCACTAAACAACCCAGCGGCACTCCCGCATCGTCTGTGTGGAGGGAGGACTGGGAAACCGGCAGAGCCTTTACATCCAGTCCCCCCTGACGACCGCCCGCCTTTACAGCGGGGCCTTCACGCCACTCCCCCCGGAGGAGGGGGGCCCGAGAATGACTGCGAGTGCTCAGCCATTCTCGCCCGACGTGGGTGGTGAATTGTGCAATACGGGCGAAGACGCCCCCGCGCCTTTCGCCCGCTATTCACCACCAGGTGGGAGAAAACGACGATTGTTCAATCGCCTTCTCCCACCCCTTCTACGCCTACGGAGCGGTGCCGCGAGGGGATCTTCCTCCCGCGCACGCTCCGCCACCTCCTTCTGGGACATGACGTCCTCGCAGAAGGAGGCGACTGCTGCCCAGGCCCCCTCACTTCCCAGCATAGAATTGACCACGCCGGGAAGCGAAAGGTCCTGCCCAACCACCGCGATCAAACTGCGGCGCGGCTGGGACCATGACGGACACACCTCGAGGGTGTGCTGCGCCGTGTCTTCTGCCGCGCCACAGTGATGGCACCTCGGGGTCTCCTCTCTTCCGATCCGGTGCAGGCAAGATCCAAAGCACCCATGCCCGGATAATACCTGCACCAGACGGAACGAGAGGAAACCATGGGACCGCTCGAGCCAGTCTCGCAGGACCGGCCCGAGCGCGTCCAACGTTCGGCGGCCGAACGGAGCGATGGCGAGGTCCTCCACCCAATGGTGGATGACTGCGTCCCTCGACTCTCGCCGGACCGCTTCCCGCTCTTCCGGGGTGGGGTGCTCACCGAGCGCCTTACGCCCCGCTGCCCACTCGTACACTCTAGCGAGCACCCACGCCTCGAGCTCCCACGGAGGGGTGCTAGCCAGAGCGCACGCCGCCGCAAAGCCCACCGAGCGGTAGGCCCTTGCAACCCGCAGTGCAATGGCCCTTTGGGGCCTGCGGATTGCAGTGGCATTCTCCCTCCTGTTGAGGGAGTCCGCCCAGATGGGGGCCCCATACAGGGCCATGCTCTTCAAGATGCCGGCATACAGTCGCCGGCATCGCGCCTTGGGCCCCCCCAAGTTTGGGAGGAGCCAAGAGAGGGCGTCCGCGGCCTTCAGCAGGCGTGCTGACAGCCCGCTGAAGTGTGGGCCGAAGCGCCACCTGCTGTCGATTATAAGGCCCAGATATTTCATCTGGGCCTTCACTTCAATCCTGACGCCCTCCACGACAATGTGGGCGTCAGGCAGGGTGCGCTGCCTTGGCCCGTGGAAGAACACGGCCTCGGTTTTATGCAGCGCCACCCTCAATCCTAGGCGGCGGATCCTTCCCGCAACCAAGGATCCGCCAGCCGAGGCCAGACTTGCCGCCTCTCTAAAGTCCCTCCCCCGGGCAGTGAGGAGAGTGTCATCCGCGTAGCAGATGACACTCGTGCCTCGGAGAAGGGTTCCCCGCAGGAGCCAGTTAAAGCCTATGTTCCACAGGAGTGGTCCCAGGACCGACCCCTGTGGAACACCGGACTCTGCGCCGTACCGGCGGACTATGCCCGTTTTGTCCACGAGGAGGACAGCTCGGTCCGCCAAGTAGCTGGCCAAGAGGGCCCTCAGGTATTGTGGCACTCCATGGTACCGGAGTGCCTCCAATATTGTCGAATGGGGGACGGAGTTGAAGGCGTTGGCTATATCAAATGACACGGCCAGCACCCCTTCCCCCGTCCCGACTGCCGCCTCCACTTGGCCCTTGAGTCGGGCCAGCGCGTCCACTGTCGATCGCCCCCATCGGAATCCAAATTGGGCGTCCGACAGGTCCGGCCTAACTCCCCGCAGGTGGTTGTTCAGCCGGGTGGCGATGATCCCCTCGAACAACTTACCGACCTCATCGAGCAGTACGATGGGCCGGTATGCCGAAGGGGAGTCCGCCGGGCGACCCTCTTTACGGAGAAGGCACAGCTGCCCCTCCTTCCATGGTTTCGGGAACCTCCCAGACGTGAGACACGCGCTGAAGAGGTCCCGAAACCTCTCCTCCATTTGGAAGGCGGCTATGGCCACCACCCGTGCAGGGACGCCGTCCGGTCCGGGGGCCGTCTTCTTAGCGCGGAGGCGAAGAGCCGCCGCCCCGAATTCCGCTGACGTCACTGGAGGGACCTCCTCTTCCTCTGACGGACCCGTCCCTCGCGGGGGGTCCATCACTGGTGGGGTGAAGTTGTTGGCCCTGCATGGAAACAGGGACCGGACCACCCCATCCAGCAGTGACGGCTCAAGGGTCTCCGTCAGTGGGGGACCAAAGGGGCGCAGTTTGTTCCGCGCCGCCTTGTATGGTCTCCCAAAAGGGTCCCTGTCGAGGCCCTCCAGCATCTCGGCTCTCGCCGCGTCGTCAGCGGCGATGATGGCCGACTTGAGGACCGTTTTCGCCTCTACGTACTGTTATATATATACATTGCACCCTTTATCACTAGCCTTGCATTCTCATTCAGCATATTCAGCAGTTCCCATCTACTAGCACTCCCAGTTCATTTCCATCACGCCAGTCTCTACCCAATATCCAATCAAGACGGTTGTCTTTAAACTTAAATCCTTTTTTCTTTTTTTAAAAACCCTTTTGGGTAAACCCGTATAACATTTGGTGGCAGCGTAAAGGGATAGTAAAATCCCCGGTACGTCTCTAAAAACCGAAATTCTAAAACCAACGCGAGTGTGTGTTATAGTGTAAGAGCCAACTCCATTGTGCAATCTCCGTTTCCAAATAATTATCCGTACATACATATCCATTGCACCGAGTCTTGGCCCGGCCCTATTGGTCGCCAGTGTTCGTGAACGTGTTAGTAAAAGGCCCATTGCTGCGCACTGCCGTGCTGTAGCCGGCCTTTGTCTGGAATCAACAAGCTTATGCCCACTGTCACGCACAATCCTGTGCTGTGACCGGCTAAGCTCTCCAACTACGCGACGCGACGCGACGACCCGTGGCTTATCAACGCGCACATTCCGCTGAGATCCGCGAGAACTCCCAAGTAACCATGATCACACTTATCGCACTATCCGCATTGCAGTAAGTGAACTTTATATTGGTCATTGCTATTATCCTACAATTGCGTTATTGTACTATTTTCTATTTGTGTTTCTATTGTGTTTATAGGTACTAAGTTTATACACATTTCTATTGCAATTGTTAATTTATAAGAACAAAAATGGCTGAAAAACCCTCAAGCCCAAAACCGGAAATTTTAGTAACTGATAACGAAGAGGAATACCTCTGTCCACCTACATCTCAAGGCCCTTCGACTAGATCAAAAAAGAAACTTATTGCTACGGCACCTAAACCAGAAGTCGATCTTTCCACTCTCCTGAAATTCATAAAAACATATGATGGATGTCGAGAAAAGTTAAATTCATTTCTAGTGAACTGCAACAATGCATACGACCTAGCTTCCGACTCTCAAAAAGACATTCTATTCAAATATATACTCTGCCAACTCCAGGGCAAAGCGGAAACCGCTTGCTCTATCAAAGAATTTGTTAATTGGCAGCAACTTAAAGAATTCCTCAAAACCCAATTCAGTGAGAGGAAACACTATGCCCATCTCCTGACAGACCTACAGGAGTGTAAACAACAAATAAATGAAACCGTAAGTCAGTATGCTTTGAGGATTGAGACATGCTTATCTCAATTATTAACCGAAATATCCATCTCACACGGAACTAAAAGCCGCGAAATGATAGGACGAACAGCAGCCATGGAGGAATTAGCCCTTCATCATTTTAAAATGGGGTTGACTCCACGAATTTCAAACATAGTCAGATGTCAACCCATCAAAACCCTCAATGAGGCTGTAAACCATGCAATTTCTGAGGAAAAAATCCAACAGTCCTTATACAGGCAAAATCCAGGTCCATCGGGCAATCAACAACGTCAGGATAGGTCAAATGCGAAACCCAATCAATTTGTACGTCGCAATCCGAACCAACAAAATACGTTCAATCAATACCAGGCTAACTGGAGACCTAATCCTAATCCTAACCGACCTACTTACAATAACAACAACAACGCGTCCACTCCAGTTTGCAGATACTGCAAAACACCTGGACATACCCTGGAACAATGTCGTAAAAGGGAATTCAATAATAACCGATTCAAGAATCTTCCGCAACCTCAACGTGTCAACTTTGTATCCGACGAAACGTCGGAGTCCGATAAAGAGGAAGTTCCATTCTACCCCACGGAAGGTTACGACACCGTCGACACCGACCCAAAAAACGAATAGATGTCTCGTCCCGGTGTCGTACGGGGCTTCAATATCCAAAAACCGACACTACAACTAAACCAAAGCAGGCGTCGCTACAAGATTGCCTGCCAAAATACACAAAATCCACACAACCTAAGGTTGTCTTACTAAACCCGCAAGCATCGCTACATGATTGCTTGCCTAAATACAATGTTTTGTCAAAGCCTACTAAATCCAATGTCCTACCAAACCCTACTAAACCCAATAACTTACCATACCCTACTAAATCCAATATATTACCAAATCCTACTAAATCCAATATATTGCAAAACCCTACTAAATCCAACGTCCTGCCAAATCCTGCTAAGTCCAACGTTTACGAAATCATTAATAATCCAGCGAAAACGTTACTACCTCACGTCCTTGTCAGATCCTCCATATCGGACATCCCATTATCTTTGTTAGTCGACTCAGGATCCTCTGTAAGTTTACTGAAACGCTCATGCATAGAAAAACCACAAAAACTTACCAGAGAAATCATCCAATTAAAAGGCATCGATTCAACTGAAGAACCCGTCTGTACACGAGGTCATTTTCAACTAAAAATACAGATCCCTAAATCCACAATATCACATAGATTTCATGTAATCGATATAACTCACTTACCTTACGATGGTATCATTGGATCTGATATGCTCAACGCTCTCAGCTGTAACATCAACTATAATAACGATTTACTCCACATTGGGAAATCATCATTAAAACTACATTTTCATGACCCAGCCTACATAATCCCAGCTAGAACTGAAACCGTCATTGAATGCTCTGTTTCTAATCCAGAAATTAAACAAGGTCTAATCCTTGACCAAAAACTATCAGAAACCCTACTAATCGCAAACTGTCTAGTGCAAGTAAAAGAAAATAACCGAATTAATATATCCATTGTAAACACATCTGAGAAACCTATAACACTTAAATCAAACCTAAATTTAAAATTAAATCCTATTGATTCTTCAGAACTCAAAGAACTACCTAGTAACACAATAAATCACATAAATATTGCAACCAACAGTTTTAAACGAACTGAAAATGTATTAAAACAACTTCGCACATCGCATCTCAATGAAGAGGAAAGAGAAGCTCTTCTACAAGTATGTTCCGATTTCTCTGACATATTTCATCTTCCAGGAGAAAACCTTACCCACACTAACGCTCTTAAGCATGAAATAAAAACCACAACCGATGTCCCAATACACACAAAATCATATAGATTCCCTGAAATTCACAAAGTTGAAGTTCGAAAACAAGTGGACAAAATGCTAGAACAAAACATCATAGAACCTTCAAATTCTCCATGGTCATCTCCAATATGGGTCGTTCCCAAAAAACTCGACGCTTCCGGCGTTAAGAAATGGCGAGTGGTAATCGATTACCGCAAACTTAACGATATCACAATCGGTGATACTTATCCTATTCCCCAGATAGCTGAAATCCTAGACCAACTCGGAAATAGTAAATACTTTTCCACTTTAGACTTAGCATCTGGTTTTCACCAGATCGAATTAAATGAAGCCGATAAATCCAAAACAGCCTTTACAATTCCTGAAGGCCATTTTCAGTTTTTACGAATGCCTTTTGGTATAAAAAACGCTCCAATGACGTTCCAGAGGCTCATGAATTCAGTTTTATCAGGTCTCCACGGCATCCGTTGCTTTGTGTACCTCGACGATGTCGTCTGCTATGGCCATGACCTGAAATCCAGCGTAAACAGCCTAACAGCTATTTTTCAAAGAATCCGAAATTTTAATTTAAAGCTACAACCTGACAAATGCGAGTTCCTTCGGAGAGAAGTCTGCTATCTCGGACACATAATCACCGAGCACGGCGTTAAGCCAAATCCTGAAAAAGTCAAAGCCGTAACCAAATATCCGGTTCCTAAGAACCCTAAAGACATAAAGTCATTCCTTGGTCTTGTGTCATACTATCGCCGCTTCATTCCCGATTTTTCTAAAACCGCAAAACCTCTTACTAGCCTTTTAAAGAAGGATGTTTCATTTATATGGGAGAACCAACATCAATTAGCTTTCGAAACGCTAAAACATAACATAACATCCGCTCCCCTTCTCATTTATCCAGATTTTTCTCAACCCTTTACTCTTACCTGCGACGCCTCGAACTATGCTGTCGGCGCCGTACTCTCTCAAGGGCCTAATAATAAAGACCAACCAATTGCTTTTGCCTCACGTACACTTAACAAAAGTGAGATCAACTATAGCACAACCGAAAAAGAATTGTTAGCTATATTATACGGATGTAAAACATTCCGACCTTACCTTTACGGACGAAAATTCCTGATCATCACAGATCATAGACCGCTTAAATGGTTAATTAATCACAAAGATCCCAGTAGCAAGCTCCAAAGATGGAGACTAAAACTAGAAGAATACGAATACGAAGTGGAGTACCGCAAAGGTAAACTTAATTCCGTCGCAGATGCCCTCTCTAGATATCCAGTGAATCCTGTATGTCCCGCAAATGAAAATCCATCAGAGGATAATCCTCCTCCAAACTCTAATATCGAACTTCCGACGCAACCAACACAACCAATACAACCCTCGAGATCATTGGACGAAGCAATCAATGACCTACAGAGTATTATGTCTTCCCCACCGTCCAGTCTTATCGAAGTACCTATAAATCCTGAAATTGAAGACGAAGTAATGGATTACCTGAAATTATTCGCTGATAGTCCTAAGCCTGAACCAGAGTTAGAACCTCAGCCTTCAACCAGCAGGCAGAATCCTGAAACCCTACCAGTTCCTACTCCACCGCAACCAGGAGCTCCTTCAGCACCTGAAATCCTACCTTTACCTCACGATACCTACAGTAAATTCTTAAAATCACCTGAAAGGTCATATGATACACTTATTTCAGAACACAACGAAAACCTGCTTAAAGGTACACAAAAGTTAATTATAATACCTACCTCAATAGACATGGATGAATCCATGCCTTATGTCCAAGAAATCCTTAACAATTGTCCGGAACCCGATAGAAATACATTCCTAAACTTAGACAGATCTTTATGCACCTTCTCACCTCTCACAATCGGTGAAAAAACCTACCTCTTCCTATTCACAAAGGTTCACCATTTCGATGATCACTCTTACCCAGACATATTCAACTCAATTAAATTCACACGAGACGAAATAATGATGTCTTACCCTACAATACACGAAATCAGCACAACTGATTTCAAAAACCCATTCGATAGACATTCCTTCGTGAAAATTTATAATATGTTCAGTTATCTATTTGATCAACTGAATATAAAAATCCACATATATCACGATAACATCATATATCCATCGCTAAGCGAAATTCCCAAAATTCTCAAAGAAAATCACGATATCCCTGTCGCAGGACACTTAGGGTCTAATAGAATGATAAACCGTGTCAAAGAAAAGTTTTATTGGAAAAACATGCGAAGTGATATCGAAAATTATGTAAAACAATGTCCATCATGTCAAACGAATAAAGCACTACGTAAGACAAATAGAGCCCCAATGGTAATTACTACAACATCAACATCACCATTCGAAAGAATTGCCATTGATATTGTAGGTCCTTTACCAGAGTCTGGCACGGCCAAACTCAAGTTCATCTTAACAATGCAAGATGACTTAACTAAATTCTCTCTTGCCTATCCACTTCGCAGTTCCACCGCCGAAGAATCCTGTGAATGTCTCCTCCATTTCATATCATTATTCGGAATCCCAAAGCATATACTCACCGACCAAGGCACAAACTTTACATCTAACCTATTCAAACAAACATGCGAATTCTTAAAAATCAAACAACTGTGGTCTACTCCATATCATCCACAGACACAAGGCGCCTTGGAAAGGTCACATTCCACCCTTAAAGAATACCTCAGACCTTATATCAATCAAAATCAAGATAACTGGCCCCGCTATGTGTACACAGCTATGCTAGCATATAACACTGCTGTGCACTCTACTACCCATTATTCGCCCTTCGAATTATTATTTGGTCATAAACCACATATCCCAGACTCTATTTACAATAACAACGCTAATACTACTTACCCCGAATACGTAAAAATGTTACAACACAGGATGAAACATACACGTGACGTAGCCTTAGAGTACATCCAAAAATCTAAAATAAATTCTAAAACATATTACGACTCTCGTACTCGTCCATCGGCTTACAAAGTAGGCGATTACGTTCTTCTGAAAAATCATCTTAGGCTACGTAAAGCCTTGTCACCCGTATGGAAAGGTCCATACAAAGTAGTAAAAGTACATGGTAATAATACACTATCATTACTTATAAATCGACGCCATGTTAAGCATCACTTCGATGAAGTCAAACACGTTGACATTCACGAAGTACCTACATAAATTAATTATTAACTTTTTATATACCTGCATTGTGTAGACAGATAGTTATTTTTAATAATTTTAATATTTTTCGTTTTTTTTTATTCATTGTTTAGACAGATAGTTATTTTTATTAGTTTTATTATTTTTCATTTTTTTAAAAAATACAAATGACGTAGGTAACTAATGTTAAGTAGGTAAGTATCTATAAAAATCATATCATGTCCATTTTCCTTACAGCATACTGGCACACGGTCACCCAGAATTTATTCAACCAATCAACACAAGCTCCGGTCTATATTTTGATCTAATTGGTGAACTGAAAATTAGAGTTAATCATCTGGACATAGTTACACCATTCGACATATCCCACATCGAACCACATATAAAAAATATCAATTCAATAATAGGTACATTGCGTTACACCTGCAATCGTGTTCAAGTTGAAAGTTTAAATAATTTTGAATGTCACAACATATTAGAACCGTTGACAGTAAGGTACCACGATATGGTTTCCGAGTACTCCACCATATCTCATCTAATAAACAAAAGATTCAGACGAGGGGCTTGGATAAGTGGCATTGGTACTTTATCTAAAACGATATTTGGTACTTTAGATGAGAACGACGCTGTCAAATACGACAACGCCATTCAAAACGTACAGGATAATGAAAAAAGTCTGGGTTCATTAATGAAAGAAAATATTTTAATAACTTCTACTGTCTTAACAAAATTCAATCAAACGTTACACAACATAAAACTTAATGAAGCCAGCCTTAACCAAGCTATTGACAATTTCATTTTAAAATTAAAAAACTTAACAATCATTTCCGACGAATTGATCATAAAGTCACATATTAGTTCAATCTTGAACAGCTTAGAGGCATCCATACTCACGTTATCATTTCAATTAGAAGACATAACAAACGCTGTTATGTTATCCAGCCAAAACATCCTGCACCCGGCTGTGTTATCTCCTACGCAGCTATACCAAGAAATTGTCGATAACTTTAGATACTTGCCTGTAGACTATAAGCTACCCATAAGTTTAGCTCTAAGTAACATTCATAGTTTAATGAACATATCTACTGTAGTATGTTACAGTCTAAACAACAAGATTGTGTTTATTCTGAAAATACCTTTGGTATCACCCAAAGAATATAACCTGTTCCACAGCATATCACTACCGACTCCCCATAACATTGTAAACCCAAACTCCTTTAGTTATATTATACCTAGCAGTAGATACATAGCAATGACCAAGGATATGTCAGAGTATTGTAACCTCGACTCTGTAAACAACTGCATTGTGATAAGCCCGCACGAATACATCTGTGATGTAATGACCGTGTTCCCCACTAGTGCGAATCCGAGTTGCGAAAGTGAACTATTATCTAATGTGATTAGTGTTTTACCAGTGCAGTGTCAAACCGACTTCATTCACGGACAAATAGACTTGTGGAAACCTCTTCATAACAACAATTGGATCTATGTTCAATCACACAGTAACAAACTATATATCGAATGCCCGCACCTTAAAATTGTAGAATTAAATATAATAGGTACTGGAATTATTAGCATACCAAACAACTGTATCGCATATTGTAAAAGCACAAAACTTATACCTAAATATAATAATTTAAAATTCAATGTGACCCTGATTACTTCCGATTTTAGTATTATAAACGATTCTTGTTGTAATTTAGAAAAATTTAAAAATACGATAGGTAATGAGTCTCCTATGAAACTACAAGACATTGACTTAGAAGTATTTACATTTGAAACAAAATCCAAGTTAAAGTCTATGTCTAATGAAGCAGACAAAATAATAAACCAACATCAAATAATTAAATACGAAACTCATTACTCAATCATGCTTATTATAATGATTTGTATTATGTCCTTTATTTTTATTTTTAAATTGTTTTTATTAATTAAATCGCACAACCGTCTTTCCCGTCACTTTCCTACATCATCTCGATTAGATCCCGAAAACATACCCTCAAATCATACTCCAAACCCTGAACCTGTCATTCCTATGAGAATCCTACAGTTAGATCCTGAAACAGTAAAGCCTTCAGCTTCCCAACCTGAAACAGTACATCTTCCAACTCCTAGTATCAGGAGAAATATCTAACTTAGATAGACTTCCTAAACATCGCAATTTCAACCCGATGTTTAGTCCACCCCAGGGAGGTGTTATATATATACATTGCACCCTTTATCACTAGCCTTGCATTCTCATTCAGCATATTCAGCAGTTCCCATCTACTAGCACTCCCAGTTCATTTCCATCACGCCAGTCTCTACCCAATATCCAATCAAGACGGTTGTCTTTAAACTTAAATCCTTTTTTCTTTTTTTAAAAACCCTTTTGGGTAAACCCGTATAACAGTACGTCGTGTAGAGGTGGTCCTCGTTAGCCGGGTCTCGCGAGCTACGTCTTCGGCTCCGCGTGTAGGCCCTCCTAGCCACCACACAGGCGGCTCGGAGCCCCGCCAGTTCCTCCGACCACCAATAAACGGCACGACGGGGAGGTGGGCGGCGAGACCGAGGCATGCTGGAGTTGCACACCTCGGTCAGAGACTCCCTTAGCTGGCCCGCTGCGACGTCCACGTCCAGGACTTCGACAGGAGGTGCAAGCCAGTCCTGGACGAACGCTGCCTCCTTGGCCGCCTTTCGGTCAAGGCGGGTGAGAGCCCACCGTGGGAAGGGAGCTTGGCCCGAGCGGGCCGTCCCCTGGGGGCTCTGGTTGGAGATGTCGAAACGCACATATCGGTGGTCCGACCATGTCTCCAACATCTCTACCCGCCAGTTCACGACGCGGGCGGCTAGCACGGGGGTGGCGAACGAGACGTCAACCACTGACCCTCCCCGTCGCCGCACACACGTTTGAATTGTCCCTCTGTTTAGGAGGGACAGACCAGACGATGCTGCCCAACACTCGAGGGCGCGTCCCTGGACGTTGCAGCGGGTGGCCGGGTTGCCCCAGGCTGCCGACTTGGCGTTAAGGTCGCCCAATACGGCGACGTGGCGCGGCGCCGCCCTACCGACAACTCCGGTGAGGACTTCGAGGAAATCCTCGAAGTCCGAGAAAGGGCGGTTAGGGGAGAAATAGACACCCACTAGGGCTATATCTCCCCACGCGGCGGCCACGTATCCCGGTCCCCTCTCTAAGAGCGAGAGGGGAGGGGAGTCTGTGGAAGACCGCGCTACCAATGCTACCAAGCCGTCCTGATCACCCAGCCAACGGCCAGGGACCGAGAACGGCTCGGCAACCACCGCCACGTCCACCAACCACTCAGCCATGGCCTGCATAAACAGGTACTGGGCTGTTTTACAGTGGTTGGTGTTAGCCTGGAGAATGCGATGTCCGATCCTATCCATCATTCGATCATCGCACCCCCCTCGTCGTCGGCCGTCGCTGCATTTTCAGCAGTGACGGTTGCAGCAGGCTGGGCCGGCACCTGCGTTCTGCCCTTCTTGGGGGGAGGATTGCAGTTCCTCCCCTTCATCACGTGGCTCGCTGGCCGGCCGCTGGCAGCACACACCGCACAGTGCGGAGTGGCGGCCTTGCAGGAGGCGGATTTGTGTCCGGCCTTGCCGCAGCGGTAGCAGCAGTCCGTCCTGTCGACCTTGGACGGACAAAGGGCCCGGGTGTGTCCTATTCCGAAGCACTTGTAGCAGCGCAGGGGCTGATTTCCAAGTGCTCGTACTACACCCGAGCTGAAGCCGACGACTAGCCGTCCCTTGGCGAGGGCGGCATTAGCCGCGGCGACTGGGCACTCGAGGCGAATAGCGCCCATGCCACCGCGGCCGGGTCTGATGTCCCGGCCTTGTACCGCTGCGGCGTCGCAGCCCCCTGCTGCTGCGACCGCCGCCACCACCTCCTCCTTGGTGACCGAATCGTCCAGACCGGTCACCTCCAAGGCCGCAGATTTTACGGGCCTCGCGACCTTGGCCACGTCTGCGATGACCTCTTGCAACTTAGTTGCGAAGAGGTCCGCGTTGGCGCTGCCCTGAGCCCCCGGAAACTCGAAAATTCGAGCTCCGGCTTGGGTCCGGCGGCACACGACTGTGCCGATCCCCATTTGGGTGGGATCGGCGTTGGTACGAGCCCGCTTTAGGACGGACTCGTACGTCTCCCCACGCTCCGCGGCCTCCGCGCTGAGTGTCACAACGACGGCCGCGGTCTTGGGAGGAACCAACTTCCTCACTCCGGCGGGGGCCCTGTTGGCTGCGGGAGCAGCGGTGGCGGGCTTGGCCTTCTTGCCTTTCCCCTTCCCCTTTCCCTTACCCTTACCAGTTTCCTGGGACGGGCTGGGAGGGGTGGTGGCGGGGGTGGCAAGCACAGCGACCGTTCCCGCCCTTTTCTTGGCCTTGCCCTTCCCCTTCCTAACCACCTCCGTCCACGGCTGGTTGGACAGAGTGGTGGAGGGCAGAAGGGGGTCCTCCCTCTGAGGGGTGGATGGCCCCGGCTCGCACAGCCTCTTGTCGGCCGCGAGTTGTGGTCGGAGGCGTTTTTCCGGCAAGAGCCGGTCCTCTATGCCTGCGAAACAGGCTCTCGTGAAGGCCCTCTCCTCCATGATGACCTTGCGGATAGTATCCTCAAGGTTGGAGGGGCCTTCCACCGCAGGTCTCGGTACGGCTTGGGTAGGTCGGGCCGCAGCTTCCGCCAGCTTTTTGTGAAGCTCACTGACCTCCGACTGCAGGCGATCGACCGTCGCTTGCAGTTGCCGCGTTTCGTCGGTTGCCGTGCGCTGCGCCAGCTCCCGAACGATGCCGCGCATACTTGCGGCCCGGCATTTAAGGGACTTCTGAAAAGTCCCTTTTAGGTTGGTGGACTTAGAGGCGAGCTCCATAATCTCCCCTTCGTCCTCTTGAGCCATCCGCTCAAGTTCGCCCAGAGTGTAGTCCGCGTACAGGACGCTGGACGCACCGTACCCGGACTTGGCCCGAGTGACGCGTGCCTGTTGCTCCTTGGCGGCAACCTGCTTCTCCAATTCTTGCTGGACTCGCACCCGTCGAGCCAGGTTTAGCTGACGTTGGGCGTCAGCCAGACCCACGTCGTGCGTATCAGCCAAAGAAGAAGGCTTTTTGGACTTTGCCTTCTTCTTCGGCTTGGCACTCCTTGTGGAGTCCGAGGAACCTTCGGACGCACCCTTCATGAAGGCCCGCTTGCGCGTTTGTTGGCGACCTTCTTCCGTCGCCATCGAACTTGCGTCCGACACAGACGCAACGGACTCGTTGTCAGAGTCTGACAGCTCGTCCGCCCTCAACCCGCTAGCTGCAGGTGGTGCGCAGCTAGCTCCCGACGCTGAAGCGTCGTCGTCAGGTTGGCCCTGAGAAGGGCCTTTAAGGAAACGCCCGGAGGCGTCCCGCAAAGCCTTCGATTTAGGCATTTCGCCGCAAAGCGTGATGTTCTAACCTTTTTTTTTTTTTTTTTTTTTTTTTCGTGGGGAAATCCTCATGGATACCCATGCCTCGGGGGAGGCAATGGGTTATGCCGGACTCTTACCGGCTAAAACCACCACGGGGAGCAGACCGCCGCCGAGATAGGGCGAGATGGGGTCGCGTTAGCATTCACCATCTCGCCCTGGCGGTAGGCCCGAGTAGATATCTCGGGCCACTCAGCGCCTTTGGAGGGGCAACCTTATCCCAAAGGCCACCCCCCAGACGTGTGGGGCCGTGCAGGCCGGCAAGGAGTCCCCCGACCCCCTACCAGCGGCCCCACTACGGGGGATCGAGAAGGCGGCCATACCGCCTCCTTCGTCCCCTTGCACGTCTACGCCGGAGCGGGTCAGAGTGGGCGTCGTCCTCCCTGATCCGCTCCGCAGCCTCCTTTTGCGTCATCACCGCTTCGCAAAAGGAGACCATCGCCTGCCACTCACTCTCACCGCAGAGCATGGCGCTTACCACGCTCGGCAGCGAGAGGTCTCGGCCTAGTATCGCTGAAAGTGTGTGTCGCATGGGACCCCACGCGGCACACACCTCCAGCGTGTGGAGCGCCGTATCCTCTGGCGCCCCACATTCGTGGCAGGCCGGGGTCGCCTCCCGTCTCGCAATCTGGTGCAGATACTTTCCGAAGCAGCCATGCCCGGAAAGTACCTGCACCAGGCGGAAGGTCAGCGACCCGAACCGCCGCCGCAACCACTCCCGGAGGACCGGGCGGATGGCCTCCACCGTCCACTGACCAGGGACCGGCGGAGCCAGGTCCTCCGTCCACCGCGCCAACAGGGCGACCCGCGCCTGCCGCCGTATGCGTCCGACCTCCTCCCACACTAGGGGCTCCCCGCGGGATCTCCTCGCCGCCACGAAGTGGTACACTTCGGCGAGGATCTCCGCTTGTAGCCCCCAAGGGGGATCACCGGCCAGGACGCATGCGGCCGTCCAGGACACCGTCCGGTATCCGCGTATCGCCCTCGTCGCTATGACCCGCTGCGGACGTCGCAGCAGGGTCATGTTCGCGCGACCGAGGGCGTCCACCCAGACCGGTGCCCCGTACAGGGCCATACTCCGGATTACTCCAGAGTATAGCCGGCGGCAGTTGGCGCTCGGGCCACCCACGTTGGGCAGCAGCCTCCCTAATGCGGCGGCGGCTCCTAGGACTTTTGGGGCCAGTTGGGTGAAGTGCGCCCCAAAAGTCCACCTTCCGTCCAGGATGAGACCCAGATATTTCATCTGGGTCCCAACCCGGATCGAGACCCCGTCCAGAACTACACGCGTTCCTGGAGGGGGTCCCCCCCGAGGCCCATGAAACAACAGGGCCTCGGTCTTGGAGAGGGCGACCTCCAGTCCCAGGGAGCGGATGCGGTCGACCACGAGGGTTGTCCCCAACGCAGCCAGCCGCACCGCCTCCCCAAGGTCCCTCCCCTTGGCCACGACCAGGGTATCGTCCGCATAGCACGCCACCCGCATATTGGCGGGAAGCGTGCCACGCAGCACCCAGTCGTAGCCAATGTTCCACAAGAGCGGTCCCAGTACCGACCCCTGTGGAACACCGCGGATGATGTTCTAACCTTTTTTTTTTTTTTTTTTTTTTTTTTTTTTTTTTTTTTTTTTTTTTTAAAGTGGGAAAATGCCCTCGCATTTCCCTTCCACCATGGGGGTGGTGGAAGGGGGTATGTGGGACTCGAACCCACTAAAAAAAAAAAAAAAAAAAAAAAAAAAAAAAAAAAAAAAAAAAAAAAAAAAAAAAAAAAAAAAAAAAAAAAACCCACTATGAGCAGTCGCCCGCCTTCGTGGGGCCGAGATGGGGTCGCGTTAGCATTCACCATCTGGCCCCGGCGGTTGGCCTGGAACCCGTGTCCAGGCCCCGGCCAAGGAGGGGTGGTCACTGCTCACCAGGACCACCCCTCAGACGAGTGGAGCCGTGCAAGCCGGCGGAGAGTCCCCCGACTCTCCACCAGGTGGCTCCACTACAGGGGAAGTCGAAGAAGGCGGGCAAACCGCCCCCTCCTACCCCCCCTTCGCCTCCGGCGGATCGGGTCAGAGCGGGCATCGTCCTCTCTGACCCTCTCCGCGGCCTCCTTCTGCGACATCACCTGTTCGCAGAAGGAGACCATCGCCTGCCACTCCCTGTCGCCGTCGAGCATGGCGTTGACCACGCTCGGCAGCGAGAGGTCCCCTCCCAGGGTGGCTGAAAGTGTGTGTCGCATGGGACCCCACGCGGCACACACCTCCAGCGTGTGGTGCGCCGTATCCTCCGGCGCACCACATTCGTGGCAGGCCGGGGTCGCCTCCCGTCTCGCGATCTGGTGCAGGTACTTTCCGAAACATCCATGTCCGGAAAGCACCTGCACCAGTCGGAACGTCAGCGACCCGAATCGCCGCCGCACCCAGTCACGGAGGACCGGGCGAATGGCCTCCACCGTCCACTGACCAGGGACCGGTGGGGCCAGGTCCTCCGCCCACCGCCTCAACATGGCGGCCCGCGCCTGTCGCCGTAGGCCCTCCACCCGATCCCACTCCAGGTGCTCCCCGTCGGATCTCCTCGCCGCCACGAAGTGGTACACTTCGGCGAGGATCTCCGCTTGGAGAGCCCAGGGGGGATCGCCGGCCAGCACGCATGCTGCCGTCCAGGACACCGTCCGGTACCCGCGGATCACCCTCGTCGCAATGACCCGCTGCGGTTGTCGCAGCAGGGTCATGTTACTGCGACCGAGGGCATCCACCCAGACCGGTGCCCCGTAGGTGGCCATACTCCGGATTACTCCGGAGTATAGACGGCGACACGTGGCGCTCGGGCCGCCCACGTTGGGCAGCAGCCTCCCCAGTGCGGCGGCGGCTCCCAGGACTCTCGGGGCCAGCTGGGTAAAGTGGGCCCTGAAAGTCCACCGTCCGTCCAGGATGAGACCCAGATATTTCATCTGGGTCCCAACCCGGACCGGGACTCCGTCCAGGACCACTCTGGTCCCTGGCGGGGGTCCCCCCCGAGGCCCGTGGAACAACAGGGCCTCGGTCTTGGAGAGGGCCACTCCCAGTCCGAGGGAGCGGATGCGGTCGATCACGTGGGCCGTGCCCACCTCGGCCAACCGCACCGTCTCCCTCAGGTCCCTCCCCCTGACTACGACCAGGGTGTCGTCCGCGTAGCACGCAACCCGCATGTTGGCGGGCAGCGTGCCACGGAGGACCCAGTCGTAGCCGATGTTCCACAGGAGCGGTCCCAGCACCGACCCCTGCGGAACCCCGCGGACGACGCGACGGCGTCTCAGACCGTCGCGTCCCTTAACCTAACCTAACCTAACCTAACCTTTTTTTTTTTTTTTTTTTAAGTGGGAAAATGCCCTCGCATTTCCCTTCCACCATGGGGGTGGTGGAAGGGGGTATGTGGGACTCGAACCCACTAAAAACCCACTATGAGCAGTCGCCCGCCTTCGTGGGGCCGAGATGGGGTCGCGTTAGCATTCACCATCTGGCCCCGGCGGTTGGCCTGGAACCCGTGTCCAGGCCCCGGCCAAGGAGGGGTGGTCACTGCTCACCAGGACCACCCCTCAGACGAGTGGAGCCGTGCAAGCCGGCGGAGAGTCCCCCGACTCTCCACCAGGTGGCTCCACTACAGGGGAAGTCGAAGAAGGCGGGCAAACCGCCCCCTCCTACCCCCCCTTCGCCTCCGGCGGATCGGGTCAGAGCGGGCATCGTCCTCTCTGACCCTCTCCGCGGCCTCCTTCTGCGACATCACCTGTTCGCAGAAGGAGACCATCGCCTGCCACTCCCTGTCGCCGTCGAGCATGGCGTTGACCACGCTCGGCAGCGAGAGGTCCCCTCCCAGGGTGGCTGAAAGTGTGTGTCGCATGGGACCCCACGCGGCACACACCTCCAGCGTGTGGTGCGCCGTGTCCTCCGGCGCACCACATTCGTGGCAGGCCGGGGTCGCCTCCCGTCTCGCGATCTGGTGCAGGTACTTTCCGAAACATCCATGTCCGGAAAGCACCTGCACCAGTCGGAACGTCAGCGACCCGAATCGCCGCCGCACCCAGTCACGGAGGACCGGGCGAATGGCCTCCACCGTCCACTGACCAGGGACCGGTGGAACCAGGTCCTCCGCCCACCGCCTCAACATGGCGGCCCGCGCCTGTCGCCGTAGGCCCTCCACCCGATCCCACTCCAGGTGCTCCCCGTCGGATCTCCTCGCCGCCACGAAGTGGTACACTTCGGCGAGGATCTCCGCTTGGAGAGCCCAGGGGGGATCGCCGGCCAGCACGCATGCTGCCGTCCAGGACACCGTCCGGTATCCGCGGATCACCCTCGTCGCAATGACCCGCTGCGGTTGTCGCAGCAGGGTCATGTTCGCGCGACCGAGGGCGTCCACCCAGACCGGTGCCCCGTAGGTGGCCATACTCCGGATCACTCCGGAGTATAGACGGCGACACGTGGCGCTCGGGCCGCCCACGTTGGGCAGCAGCCTCCCCAGTGCGGCGGCGGCTCCCAGGACTCTCGGGGCCAGCTGGGTAAAGTGGGCCCTGAAAGTCCACCGTCCGTCCAGGATGAGACCCAGATATTTCATCTGGGTCCCAACCCGGACCGGGACTCCGTCCAGGACCACTCTGGTCCCTGGCGGGGGTCCCCCCCGAGGCCCGTGGAACAACAGGGAACCTAACCTAACCTAACCTTTTTTTTTTTTTTTTTTTTTTAAGTGGGAAAATGCCCTCGCATTTCCCTTCCACCATGGGGGTGGTGGAAGGGGGTATGTGGGACTCGAACCCACTAAAAACCCACTATGAGCAGTCGCCCGCCTTCGTGGGGCCGAGATGGGGTCGCGTTAGCATTCACCATCTGGCCCCGGCGGTTGGCCTGGAACCCATGTCCAGGCCCCGGCCAAGGAGGGGTGGTCACTGCTCACCAGGACCACCCCTCAGACGAGTGGAGCCGTGCAAGCCGGCGGAGAGTCCCCCGACTCTCCACCAGGTGGCTCCACTACAGGGGAAGTCGAAGAAGGCGGGCAAACCGCCCCCTCCTACCCCCCCTTCGCCTCCGGCGGATCGGGTCAGAGCGGGCATCGTCCTCTCTGACCCTCTCCGCGGCCTCCTTCTGCGACATCACCTGTTCGCAGAAGGAGACCATCGCCTGCCACTCCCTGTCGCCGTCGAGCATGGCGTTGACCACGCTCGGCAGCGAGAGGTCCCCTCCCAGGGTGGCTGAGAGTGTGTGTCGCATGGGACCCCACGCGGCACACACCTCCAGCGTGTGGTGCGCCGTATCCTCCGGCGCACCACATTCGTGGCAGGCCGGGGTCGCCTCCCGTCTCGCGATCTGGTACAGGTACTTTCCGAAACATCCATGTCCGGAAAGCACCTGCACCAGTCGGAACGTCAGCGACCCGAATCGCCGCCGCACCCAGTCACGGAGGACCGGGCGAATGGCCTCCACCGTCCACTGACCAGGGACCGGTGGAGCCAGGTCCTCCGCCCACCGCCTCAACATGGCGGCCCGCGCCTGTCGCCGTAGGCCCTCCACCCGATCCCACTCCAGGTGCTCCCCGTCGGATCTCCTCGCCGCCACGAAGTGGTACACTTCGGCGAGGATCTCCGCTTGGAGAGCCCAGGGGGGATCGCCGGCCAGCACGCATGCTGCCGTCCAGGACACCGTCCGGTATCCGCGGATCACCCTCGTCGCAATGACCCGCTGCGGTTGTCGCAGCAGGGTCATGTTCGCGCGACCGAGGGCGTCCACCCAGACCGGTGCCCCGTAGGTGGCCATACTCCGGATCACTCCGGAGTATAGACGGCGACACGTGGCGCTCGGGCCGCCCACGTTGGGCAGCAGCCTCCCCAGTGCGGCGGCGGCTCCCAGGACTCTCGGGGCCAGCTGGGTAAAGTGGGCCCTGAAAGTCCACCGTCCGTCCAGGATGAGACCCAGATATTTCATCTGGGTCCCAACCCGGACCGGGACTCCGTCCAGGACCACTCTGGTCCCTGGCGGGGGTCCCCCCCGAGGCCCGTGGAACAACAGGGCCTCGGTCTTGGAGAGGGCCACTCCCAGCCCGAGGGAACGGATGCGGTCGATCACGTGGGCCGTGCCCACCTCGGCCAACCGCACCGTCTCCCTCAGGTCCCTCCCCCTGACTACGACCAGGGTGTCGTCCGCGTAGCACGCAACCCGCATGTTGGCGGGCAGCGTGCCACGGAGGACCCAGTCGTAGCCGATGTTCCACAGGAGCGGTCCCAGCACCGACCCCTGTGGAACCCCGCGGACGACGCGACGGCGTCTCAGACCGTCGCGTCCCTCCACCAGGACTTCGCGGTCCTGGAGGTAGTCCGCCAACAGCCTCCGCAGATACAGGGGCACCCCGTGGTAACGGAGCGCCTCCTGTATCGTTCCGTGCGGCAGACTGTTGAAGGCGTTGGCAATGTCCAGCGAGACAGCCAACGCCTTATCCCCCTCCCGGACCGCCTCCTGCGTCCACCCCTTGAGCCAGAGCAAGGCGTCAATCGTTGACCGCCTCGCTCTGAACCCAAACTGGGCCTCCGACAACTGAGGCCCAGTGCCGCCTAGGTGCCGGACGACGCGGGAAGCCACCACTCTTTCCAGCAGCTTCCCCGCGTCGTCGAGCAGCACTATTGGCCTGTATGCGGAAGGCGAGTCTACGGCACGACCCTCCTTCCGCAACAGGCACAGCCGGCCGTCCTTCCACAGCTTCGGGAACCGTCCGGACGTGATGCACACGTCGAACAGCTCCCGAAGCCGATCGCCCATCTCCCTGAGGGCGATCCTCAGGACCCTCTTCGGGATCCCGTCCGGACCCGGCGCCGTCCGTTTGCCGCTCAGGCGGCCGACGGCCAACTCCATCTCCACCTCTGAGACAGGTGGGATGGAGTCCGGGTCCACCTCCTCGACCGGCGAGGAGGGCGCCGCCATCGCGGGCGGGGTGTGGTGGGGGTCGATGGCGGGGAAGAGCCCCTCCAACACCCCGCCCAGGATCTCCGGCTCCAGGGACTCCGCAACCGGGGGTGCCTGGCCCCGGAATTTCTTCCGGGCCGCTCTGTACGGGCGCCCCCACGGATCCCTATCGAGGCCCTCCAGGGCCTCGCGCCAGGACCGCTCCTTGGCCCGACCGATGGCCAGCTGCAGCTCCCGCTTCGCCTCGCGGTAGGAGCTGTACAGCTGCGCCTCGGCTGTCAGCTCCTCGGCTGACAGCTCGCCGTCGGTCCGCCCGTGGCGCCGCCTCCTACGGTGAGCGTAGGAGCGGCGCGCCGCCGAGCAGGCGGCTCGGAGATCCGCTATCTCCGAGCTCCACCAATAGACCTCCCGGCGGCCCGGGAGGCGTCTGCACCTCGGCATGGCGGCGTCGCACACCGCGGTCACCGCCTCCCGGAAGCGGCTCGCCGCGACTTCCGCCTCCGGGTGTGTGGGCGCGGCGAACCACGACTGGACGATCGCCGCCTCGGACGCCACCTCGGCGTCGAGGCGAGAGATCGTCCAGCGCGGGAAGTCCGCTCGCGCCACTTGCCCCCCTTGGATGTCGGAGGTGGAGGAGATCTCGAACCATATGTATTTATGGTCCGAGAGAGTCTCCACCTCCGACATCACCCTCCACGACTGGACACGTGCCGCGACAGCGGGGGTGGCGAACGATACGTCCACCACGGACCCCCCTCGCTGTCGCACGCACGTGTGGGCCGACCCTCTATTCAAGAGGGTCAGTCCCGTGGCAACCCCCCACTCCCTGACAATCTCCCCACGAGTGTTGGTAGAGGGGTTGCCCCAGTCCCGGGCCTTGGCGTTCAGGTCCCCCATAAAGAGGACCTGACGTGGCACCTGCCTTCTAACCGCCGCGGCTAGGAGGTCCATAAAGACCTCCAGCTCTGCAGCGGTTCTGTTGGGGGAGAAGTATGCGCCCACTACCGCATACTCCCCCCACTTGGCCACCACGTACCCCGCACCTCTCTCTACTACCGAGAGGGGGGGACCGCCATGCGCCCTTCCCACGATGGCCACGGAGTCGTCCAGGTCCCCAGCCCAGCAAGCATGCTGAGAGGGGACAAAGTACGGCTCCGCAGCGACCGCCAAGTCGACGTTCCACTGCGCCAGGGACTGCATAAGCAGATCTTGAGCCCTGGCGCAGTGGTTGAGGTTCGTCTGTAGGAGGTTGAGTTGGCCGACTTGATCCATATTAGTCAGCCATCTCAACCTCCTCGCAAGTCGCTTGGCTCGCTCCCGTCACGGGAGCGACCAGTGGAGTCACTGGGGTGGTCCGGACCCCAGCGGTTCTCCCCTTCGTCTTGGGGGGAGCGCAACTTCGCGTCCCCATTGTGTGCCCGGCCGGCCTCCCCGACTCTGCGCATATAGCGCAGTGGGGGTCGGCCCGCCCGCAGGTGGCCGCCTTGTGACCTGTGTTTCCACACCGGAAGCACAGGTCACCCCTGTCGGACGTGGAAGGGCACTGGGGGCGTGTATGCCCCAGCCCCATGCACTTGAAGCAGCGCATGGGGCGATCCCCCAACGCCACCAGCCGTGCCGCGCTCCACCCGACCAAAAGCCTGCCCTCTTTCAGCAGCACCTTGGCTGCCGAGACAGGGCAGGAGACAATGGTGGAGCCAGTGCCTCCGGGGCCGGTGCGCACCTCTCCAGCCCTCACGAGCCCGACGTCGCAGCGGCCCGCCTCGGCCACTGCAGCGGCCACCTTCTCCTTGGTGGCCGTGTCGTCCAGGCCGATGACGCGCAGGTCCGTCGTTTTGACGGGCCTGGTCACCACGGCCACCTCCGACAGGACCTCGCGGAGCTTCTCCGCGAGCCTGTCGGCTTTCTCCTCTGTTTGGGAGCCGGGAATCTCCAGCATCCTGGCTCCCGTGGCCGTCTGCCTGAATCGGACAAGATCAATTCCGATCTCGCGGAGTTTGATCCTGTCCTGGGCCAGCTGCAGGACGGCGCTGTAGGTGACCCCGGCCTCCTGGGCCGCGGGACGCAATGTCACCACGACCGCCGCGGAGTTAGGGGCCCTCGGTAGCGCCGCCATCGGCCTCGGCGCCGCCTTGACAGCGGCAGCAGCCGCAGGCGCAGAGCGGGCCGCAGCGGCGGCGGCAAAAGTCACCGGCGCTGAAGGGGGGGAGGATTTCTTCCCCCTTTTCCCGCGCTTCCTCGGCCCTGGGGCAGCCACTGGGGCAGCCACTGGAGCAGGCGCTGGGGCAGCCGCTGGGGCAGCCGCTGGAGCAGGCACTGGGGCCGCTGAGGGGACGGAGGATTTCCCCCTCCCCTTTCCTTTCCTCGTCACCGTCGCCCAGCTGTCACCAGCAGAGACAACTGCCGGCATGGGCCTGGGCGGCGGTGGTACGGCATCCGCTGCAGCCCTCTTTGCGTCCGCCCTCAGCGGCGGACGGACCACAGGCGCTGGCAAGAGGCGCTCCTCTATTCCCGCCATTCGGGCACTCAACATATCCCCGAATGTCAGGGAGAAGGAGCGCTTCAGCTCCTCCAGCATCTCCCCCATCCCTGGGGGAGCCTGCATCGCCACGGAGGCAGAGGCAGCAGCAGCGGCGGCAGCTGAGGTGGCGACGGCGGCCTCCGTCTTGGCCTCCGAAAACCCACGACGGAGCGCCTTCACCTCTGCCTTGCAGGCCTCTACCTCCAGACGTAGACGGCCATTGTCAGCCCTCAACAGCTGCGTCTCCCTGGCCTCACTCCGCTCGGCGAGGGCATCGACGACCTCTCGCAGGCACCTCGCCGAAGTTTTTAAGAGGCCAGCGAGCTCCCCCTTGAGGTTCGACGACCTCTTCACGACCCCCAAGATGTTGGAGAGGCTCTCTCCTGCCCGCGCCCTCAGCGATTGCGCGTCTAGCGCACTGGCGTCGCTTTCCACCAAGGAAGCGACTTCGTTGCCACTGTCCGCCCTGGCCGCCTTTTCCGAGGCCCCCCTGTAGCAACGTTTGTTGAGGGTATCCGTCATCGCAGGGCGGAGAAACTCCTCCCTCGACGGACCCCCAACTTTGGCAGCTCTCCCCTTGCCGCCTCCTCTCTTCGACGTCGCGACCTTTGCAGCCGCCGCACCCTCGGTCTCCGTGTCGGAGTCTAAATACCCCGGCGCGAAGAACGAGGAATACGGCCGCTTCCTGGCCGCCTCGTCTACTGACATGTCCGAGAAGTCGGACTCCGCCCCTTCCTCCGTGCCGGAGGGGCCCTGAAGAGGGCCTTTTTTGGGCGCAGCCGACGACTCGGACTCCGACCCCGATATAATCCCCGGGGATTGGCCCTTGGAAGGGCCTTTTACAAACCGCCCGTTCGCCTTGCGTAGGGGCTTCGCAGCCTGCGACGCATAATGCGGAGTCCGCGATACCTCCAAGCAAGCCGGACCGGCTTCAGCAGCCTCCCGACGACAGGGGGGGGGTGACCCTCCCCCGCTTACAATAGAACGTTCGTCCATCCTGAGATGGGAAGGCGGAACAACGCACAGGAGCTAGGGCTCGACCGTGCTAATTATTCACGCCAACCCACAACAGTTGGCAATAACTAACTACCCACAACAGTTGGCAACAACGCGAGGGAGCCTAGCTCGACCCTGCTAATTGTCACTAACCTAACCTTTTTTTTTTTTTTTTTTTTTAAGTGGGAAAATGCCCTCGCATTTCCCTTCCACCATGGGGGTGGTGAAAGGGGGTATGTGGGACTCGAACCCACTAAAAACCCACTATGAGCAGTCGCCCGCCTTCGTGGGGCCGAGATGGGGTCGCGTTAGCATTCACCATCTGGCCCCGGCGGTTGGCCTGGAACCCATGTCCAGGCCCCGGCCAAGGAGGGGTGGTCACTGCTCACCAGGACCACCCCTCAGACGAGTGGAGCCGTGCAAGCCGGCGGAGAGTCCCCCGACTCTCCACCAGGTGGCTCCACTACAGGGGAAGTCGAAGAAGGCGGGCAAACCGCCCCCTCCTACCCCCCCTTCGCCTCCGGCGGATCGGGTCAGAGCGGGCATCGTCCTCTCTGACCCTCTCCGCGGCCTCCTTCTGCGACATCACCTGTTCGCAGAAGGAGACCATCGCCTGCCACTCCCTGTCGCCGTCGAGCATGGCGTTGACCACGCTCGGCAGCGAGAGGTCCCCTCCCAGGGTGGCTGAAAGTGTGTGTCGCATGGGACCCCACGCGGCACACACCTCCAGCGTGTGGTGCGCCGTATCCTCCGGCGCACCACATTCGTGGCAGGCCGGGGTCGCCTCCCGTCTCGCGATCTGGTACAGGTACTTTCCGAAACATCCATGTCCGGAAAGCACCTGCACCAGTCGGAACGTCAGCGACCCGAATCGCCGCCGCACCCAGTCACGGAGGACCGGGCGAATGGCCTCCACCGTCCACTGACCAGGGACCGGTGGAGCCAGGTCCTCCGCCCACCGCCTCAACATGGCGGCCCGCGCCTGTCGCCGTAGGCCCTCCACCCGATCCCATTCCAGGTGCTCCCCGTCGGATCTCCTCGCCGCCACGAAGTGGTAAACTTCGGCGAGGATCTCCGCTTGGAGAGCCCAGGGGGGATCGCCGGCCAGCACGCATGCTGCCGTCCAGGACACCGTTCGGTATCCGCGGATCACCCTCGTCGCAATGACCCGCTGCGGTTGTCGCAGCAGGGTCATGTTCGCGCGACCGAGGGCGTCCACCCAGACCGGTGCCCCGTAGGTGGCCATACTCCGGATCACTCCGGAGTATAGACGGCGACACGTGGCGCTCGGGCCGCCCACGTTGGGCAGCAGCCTCCCCAGTGCGGCGGCGGCTCCCAGGACTCTCGGGGCCAGCTGGGTAAAGTGGGCCCCGAAAGTCCACCGTCCGTCCAGGATGAGACCCAGATATTTCATCTGGGTCCCAACCCGGACCGGGACTCCGTCCAGGACCACTCTGGTCCCTGGCGGGGGTCCCCCCCGAGGCCCGTGGAACAACAGGGCCTCGGTCTTGGAGAGGGCCACTCCCAGCCCGAGGGAGCGGATGCGGTCGATCACGTGGGCCGTGCCCACCTCGGCCAACCGCACCGTCTCCCTCAGGTCCCTCCCCCTGACTACGACCAGGGTGTCGTCCGCGTAGCACGCAACCCGCATGTTGGCGGGAAGCGTGCCACGGAGGACCCAGTCGTAGCCGATGTTCCACAGGAGCGGTCCCAGCACCGACCCCTGCGGAACCCCGCGGACGACGCGACGGCGTCTCAGACCGTCGCGTCCCTCCACCAGGACTTCGCGGTCCTGGAGGTAGTCCGCCAACAGCCTCCGCAGATACAGGGGCACCCCGTGGTAACGGAGCGCCTCCTGTATCGTTCCGTGCGGCAGACTGTTGAAGGCGTTGGCAATGTCCAGCGAGACAGCCAACGCCTTATCCCCCTCCCGGACCGCCTCCTGCGTCCACCCCTTGAGCCAGAGCAAGGCGTCGATCGTTGACCGCCTCGCTCTGAACCCAAACTGGGCCTCCGACAACTGAGGCCCAGTGCCGCCTAGGTGCCGGACGACGCGGGAAGCCACCACTCTTTCCAGCAGCTTCCCCGCGTCGTCGAGCAGCACTATTGGCCTGTATGCGGAAGGCGAGTCTACGGCACGACCCTCCTTCCGCAACAGGCACAGCCGGCCGTCCTTCCACAGCTTCGGGAACCGTCCGGACGTGATGCACACGTCGAACAGCTCCCGAAGCCGATCGCCCATCAACTATCACTAACCTAACCTAACCTAACCTTTTTTTTTTTTTTTTTTTTTTTTAAGTGGGAAAATGCCCTCGCATTTCCCTTCCACCATGGGGGTGGTGGAAGGGGGTATGTGGGACTCGAACCCACTAAAAACCCACTATGAGCAGTCGCCCGCCTTCGTGGGGCCGAGATGGGGTCGCGTTAGCATTCACCATCTGGCCCCGGCGGTTGGCCTGGAACCCGTGTCCAGGCCCCGGCCAAGGAGGGGTGGTCACTGCTCACCAGGACCACCCCTCAGACGAGTGGAGCCGTGCAAGCCGGCGGAGAGTCCCCCGACTCTCCACCAGGTGGCTCCACTACAGAGGAAGTCGAAGAAGGCGGGCAAACCGCCCCCTCCTACCCCCCCTTCGCCTCCGGCGGATCGGGTCAGAGCGGGCATCGTCCTCTCTGACCCTCTCCGCGGCCTCCTTCTGCGACATCACCTGTTCGCAGAAGGAACCTTTTTTTTTTTTTTTTTTTTTTTAAGTGGGAAAATGCCCTCGCATTTCCCTTCCACCATGGGGGTGGTGGAAGGGGGTATGTGGGACTCGAACCCACTAAAACCCACTATGAGCAGTCGCCCGCCTTCGTGGGGCCGAGATGGGGTCGCGTTAGCATTCACCATCTGGCCCCGGCGGTTGGCCTGGAACCCATGTCCAGGCCCCGGCCAAGGAGGGGTGGTCACTGCTCACCAGGACCACCCCTCAGACGAGTGGAGCCGTGCAAGCCGGCGGAGAGTCCCCCGACTCTCCACCAGGTGGCTCCACTACAGAGGAAGTCGAAGAAGGCGGGCAAACCGCCCCCTCCTACCCCCCCTTCGCCTCCGGCGGATCGGGTCAGAGCGGGCATCGTCCTCTCTGACCCTCTCCGCGGCCTCCTTCTGCGACATCACCTGTTCGCAGAAGGAGACCATCGCCTGCCACTCCCTGTCGCCGTCGAGCATGGCGTTGACCACGCTCGGCAGCGAGAGGTCCCCTCCCAGGGTGGCTGAAAGTGTGTGTCGCATGGGACCCCACGCGGCACACACCTCCAGCGTGTGGTGCGCCGTATCCTCCGGCGCACCACATTCGTGGCAGGCCGGGGTCGCCTCCCGTCTCGCGATCTGGTGCAGGTACTTTCCGAAACATCCATGTCCGGAAAGCACCTGCACCAGTCGGAACGTCAGCGACCCGAATCGCCGCCGCACCCAGTCACGGAGGACCGGGCGAATGGCCTCCACCGTCCACTGACCAGGGACCGGTGGAGCCAGGTCCTCCGCCCACCGCCTCAACATGGCGGCCCGCGCCTGTCGCCGTAGGCCCTCCACCCGATCCCACTCCAGGTGCTCCCCGTCGGATCTCCTCGCCGCCACGAAGTGGTAAACTTCGGCGAGGATCTCCGCTTGGAGAGCCCAGGGGGGATCGCCGGCCAGCACGCATGCTGCCGTCCAGGACACCGTCCGGTATCCGCGGATCACCCTCGTCGCAATGACCCGCTGCGGTTGTCGCAGCAGGGTCATGTTCGCGCGACCGAGGGCATCCACCCAGACCGGTGCCCCGTAGGTGGCCATACTCCGGATCACTCCGGAGTATAGACGGCGACATGTGGCGCTCGGGCCGCCCACGTTGGGCAGCAGCCTCCCTAGTGCGGCGGCGGCTCCCAGGACTCTCGGGGCCAGCTGGGTAAAGTGGGCCCTGAAAGTCCACCGTCCGTCCAGGATGAGACCCAGATATTTCATCTGGGTCCCAACCCGGACCGGGACTCCGTCCAGGACCACTCTGGTCCCTGGCGGGGGTCCCCCCCGAGGCCCGTGGAACAAGTCGCCCGTCCACCACGGACCCCCCTCGCTGTCGCACGCACGTGTGGGCCGACCCTCTATTCAAGAGGGTCAGTCCCGTGGCAACCCCCCACTCCCTGACAATCTCCCCACGAGAGTCGGTAGAGGGGTTGCCCCAGTCCCGGGCCTTGGCGTTCAGGTCCCCCATAAAGAGGACCTGACGTGGCACCTGCCTTCTAACCGCCGCGGCTAGGAGGTCCATAAAGACCTCCAGCTCCGCAGCGGTTCTGTTGGGGGAGAAGTATGCGCCAACTGCCGCATACTCCCCCCACTTGGCCACCACGTACCCCGCACCTCTCTCTACTACCGAGAGGGGGGGACCGCCATGCGCCCTTCCCACGATGGCCACGGAGTCGTCCAGGTCCCCAGCCCAGCACGCATGCTGAGAGGGGACAAAGTACGGCTCCGCAGCGACCGCCAAGTCGACGTTCCACTGCGCCAGGGACTGCATAAGCAGATCTTGAGCCCTGGCGCAGTGGTTTAGGTTCGTCTGTAGGAGGTTGAGTTGGCCGACTTGATCCATATTAGTCAGCCATCTCAACCTCCTCGCAAGTCGCTTGGCTCGCTCCCGTCACGGGAGCGACCAGTGGAGTCACTGGGGTGGTCCGGACCCCAGCGGTTCTCCCCTTCGTCTTGGGGGGAACGCAACTTCGCGTCCCCATTGTGTGCCCGGCCGGCCTCCCCGACTCTGCGCATATAGCGCAGTGGGGGTCGGCCCGCCCGCAGGTGGCCGCCTTGTGACCTGTGTTTCCACACCGGAAGCACAGGTCACCCCTGTCGGACGTCGAAGGGCACTGGGGGCGTGTATGCCCCAGCCCCATGCACTTGAAACAGCGCATGGGGCGATCCCCCAACGACACCAGCCGTGCCACGCTCCACCCGACCAAAAGCCTGCCCTCCTTCAGCAGCACCTTGGCTGCCGAGACAGGGCAGGACACAATGGTGGAGCCAGTGCCTCCGGGGCCGGTGCGCACCTCTCCAGCCCTCACGAGCCCGACGTCGCAGCGGCCCGCCTCGGCCACTGCAGCGGCCACCTTCTCCTTGGTGGCCGTGTCGTCCAGGCCGATGACGCGCAGGTCCGTCGTTTTGACGGGCCTGGTCACCACGGCCACCTCCGACAGGACCTCGCGGAGCTTCTCCGCGAGCCTGTCGGCTTTCTCCTCTGTTTGGGAGCCAGGAATCTCCAGCATCCTGGCTCCCGTGGCCGTCTGCCTGAATCGGACAAGATCAATTCCGATCTCGCGGAGTTTGATCCTGTCCTGGGCCAGCTGCAGGACGGCGCTGTAAGTGACCCCGGCCTCCTGGGCCGCGGGACGCAATGTCACCACGACCGCCGCGGAGTTAGGGGCCCTCGGTAGCGCCGCCATCGGCCTCGGCGCCGCCTTGACAGCGGCAGCAGCCGCAGGCGCAGAGCGGGCCGCAGCGGCGGCGGCAAAAGTCACCGGCGCTGAAGGGGGGGAGGATTTCTTCCCCCTTTTCCCGCGCTTCCTCGGCCCTGGGGCAGCCACTGGGGCAGCCACTGGAGCAGGCGCTGGGGCAGCCGCTGGGGCAGCCGCTGGAGCAGGCACTGGGGTAGCCGCTGAGGGGACGGAGGATTTCCCCCTCCCCTTCCCTTTCCTCGTCACCGTCGCCCAGCTGTCACCAGCAGGGACAACTGCCGGCATGGGCCTGGGCGGCGGTGATACGGCATCCGCTGCAGCCCTCTTTGCGTCCGCCCTCAGCGGCGGACGGACCACAGGCGCTGGCAAAAGGCGCTCCTCTATACCCGCCATTCGGGCACTCAGCATGTCCCCGAATGTCAGGGAGAAGGAGCGCTTCAACTCCTCCAGCATCTCCCCCATCCCTGAGGGAGCCTGCATCGCCACGGAGGCAGATGCAGCAGCAGCGGCGGCAGCTGAAGTGGCGACGGCGGCCTCCGTCTTGGCCTCAGAAAACCCACGACGGAGCGCCTTCACCTCTGCCTTGCAGGCCTCCACCTCCAGGCGTAGACGGCCATTGTCGGCCCTCAGTAACTGTGTCTCCCTGGCCTCGCTTCGCTCGGCGAGGGCGTCGACGACCTCTCGCAGGCACCTCGCCGAAGTTTTTAAGAGGCCAGCGAGCTCCCCCTTGAGGTTCGACGACCTCTTCACGACCCCCAAGATGTTGGAGAGGCTCTCTCCTGCCCGCGCCCTCAGCGATTGCGCGTCCAGCGCACTGGCGTCGCTATCCGCCAAGGAAGCGACTTCGTTGCCGCTGTCCGCCCTTGCCGCCTTTTCAGATGCCCCCCTGTAGCATCGTTTGTTGAGGGTATCCGCCATCGCAGGGCGGAGAAACTCCTCCCTCGACGGACCCCCAACTTTGGCAGCTCTCCCCTTGCCGCCTCCTCTCTTCGACGTCGCGACCTTTGCAGCCGCCGCACCCTCGGTCTCCGTGTCGGAGTCTAGATACCCCTGCGCGAAGAACGAGGAATACGGCCGCTTCCTGGCCGCCTCGTCTACTGACATGTCCGAGAAGTCGGACTCCGCCCCTTCCTCCGTGCCGGAGGGGCCCTGAAGAGGGCCTTTTTTGGGCGCAGCCGACGACTCGGTATCCGACCCCGATTTAACCCCTGGTGACTGGCCCTTAGAAGGGCCTTTTACGAATCGCCCGTTCGCCTTGCGTAGGGGCTTCGCAGCCTGCGACGCATAATGCGGAGTCCGCGATACCTCCAAGCAAGCCGGACCGGCTTCAGCAGCCTCCCGACGACAGGGGGGGGGTGACCCTCCCCCGCTTACAATTGAACGTTCGTCCATCCTGATATGGGAAGGCGGAACAACGCACAGGAGCCTAGCTCGACCGTGCTAATTATTCACGCCAACCCACAACAGTTGGCAACAACTAACAACCCACAACAGTTGGCAACAACGCGAGGGAGCCTAGCTCGACCCTGCTAATTGTCACCAAAAGTTCCGAGCGTCAAGGAAAAGTTAGCGAGATTGGTGCCTCAGGAGCCAACTAATCGTAACGCGGGCGCGTTAAGACACGATTGGTCATAGTGAATAAGGGCTCTGGTTACAAGTTAAGATAAGGCCGAAGGTGGAGGCGCACTTCACCCGGAATCTTCGCTACGATGATTCCAAGCAGAAATCGTAACGCGGGCGCATTAAGACACGATTGGTCATACAGAATAAGGGCTCACAATAACCTATTCGATTTTGAATCCTTTTTTTTTTTTTTTTTTTTTTTTTTTTTTTTTTTTAAGTGGGAAAATGCCCTCGCATTTCCCTTCCACCATGGGGGTGGTGGAAGGGGGTATGTGGGACTCGAACCCACTAAAAACCCACTATGAGCAGTCGCCCGCCTTCGTGGGGCCGAGATGGGGTCGCGTTAGCATTCACCATCTGGCCCCGGCGGTTGGCCTGGAACCCGTGTCCAGGCCCCGGCCAAGGAGGGGTGGTCACTGCTCACCAGGACCACCCCTCAGACGAGTGGAGCCGTGCAAGCCGGCGGAGAGTCCCCCGACTCTCCACCAGGTGGCTCCACTACAGGGGAAGTCGAAGAAGGCGGGCAAACCGCCCCCTCCTACCCCCCCTTCGCCTCCGGCGGATCGGGTCAGAGCGGGCATCGTCCTCTCTGACCCTCTCCGCGGCCTCCTTCTGCGACATCACCTGTTCGCAGAAGGAGACCATCGCCTGCCACTCCCTGTCGCCGTCGAGCATGGCGTTGACCACGCTCGGCAGCGAGAGGTCCCCTCCCAGGGTGGCTGAAAGTGTGTGTCGCATGGGACCCCACGCGGCACACACCTCCAGCGTGTGGTGCGCCGTGTCCTCCGGCGCACCACATTCGTGGCAGGCCGGGGTCGCCTCCCGTCTCGCGATCTGGTACAGGTACTTTCCGAAACATCCATGTCCGGAAAGCACCTGCACCAGTCGGAACGTCAGCGACCCGAATCGCCGCCGCACCCAGTCACGGAGGACCGGGCGAATGGCCTCCACCGTCCACTGACCAGGGACCGGTGGAGCCAGGTCCTCCGCCCACCGCCTCAACATGGCGGCCCGCGCCTGTCGCCGTAGGCCCTCCACCCGATCCCACTCCAGGTGCTCCCCGTCGGATCTCCTCGCCGCCACGAAGTGGTACACTTCGGCGAGGATCTCCGCTTGGAGAGCCCAGGGGGGATCGCCGGCCAGCACGCATGCTGCCGTCCAGGACACCGTCCGGTATCCGCGGATCACCCTCGTCGCAATGACCCGCTGCGGTTGTCGCAGCAGGGTCATGTTCGCGCGACCGAGGGCGTCCACCCAGACCGGTGCCCCGTAGGTGGCCATACTCCGGATCACTCCGGAGTATAGACGGCGACACGTGGCGCTCGGGCCGCCCACGTTGGGCAGCAGCCTCCCCAGTGCGGCGGCGGCTCCCAGGACTCTCGGGGCCAGCTGGGTAAAGTGGGCCCTGAAAGTCCACCGTCCGTCCAGGATGAGACCCAGATATTTCATCTGGGTCCCAACCCGGACCGGGACTCCGTCCAGGACCACTCTGGTCCCTGGCGGGGGTCCCCCCCGAGGCCCGTGGAACAACAGGGCCTCGGTCTTGGAGAGGGCCACTCCCAGCCCGAGGGAACGGATGCGGTCGATCACGTGGGCCGTGCCCACCTCGGCCAACCGCACCGTCTCCCTCAGGTCCCTCCCCCTGACTACGACCAGGGTGTCGTCCGCGTAGCACGCAACCCGCATGTTTGCGGGCAGCGTGCCACGGAGGACCCAGTCGTAGCCGATGTTCCACAGGAGCGGTCCCAGCACCGACCCCTGCGGAACCCCGCGGACGACGCGACGGCGTCTCAGACCGTCGCGTCCCTCCACCAGGACTTCGCGGTCCTGGAGGTAGTCCGCCAACAGCCTCCGCAGATACAGGGGCACCCCGTGGTAACGGAGCGCCTCCTGTATCGTTCCGTGCGGCAGACTGTTGAAGGCGTTGGCAATGTCCAGCGAGACAGCCAACGCCTTATCCCCCTCCCGGACCGCCTCCTGCGTCCACCCCTTGAGCCAGAGCAAGGCGTCGATCGTTGACCGCCTCGCTCTGAACCCAAACTGGGCCTCCGACAACTGAGGCCCAGTGCCGCCTAGGTGCCGGACGACGCGGGAAGCCACCACTCTTTCCAGCAGCTTCCCCGCGTCGTCGAGCAGCACTATTGGCCTGTATGCGGAAGGCGAGTCTACGGCACGACCCTCCTTCCGCAACAGGCACAGCCGGCCGTCCTTCCACAGCTTCGGGAACCGTCCGGACGTGATGCACACGTCGAACAGCTCCCGAAGCCGATCGCCCATCTCCCTGAGGGCGATCCTCAGGACCCTCTTCGGGATCCCGTCCGGACCCGGCGCCGTCCGTTTGCCGCTCAGGCGGCCGACGGCCAACTCCATCTCCACCTCTGAGACAGGTGGGATGGAGTCCGGGTCCACCTCCTCGACCGGCGAGGAGGGCGCCGCCATCGCGGGCGGGGTGTGGTGGGGGTCGATGGCGGGGAAGAGCCCCTCCAACACCCCGCCCAGGATCTCCGGCTCCAGGGACTCCGCAACCGGGGGCGCCTGGCCCCGGAATTTCTTCCGGGCCGCTCTGTACGGGCGCCCCCACGGATCCCTATCGAGGCCCTCCAGGGCCTCGCGCCAGGACCGCTCCTTGGCCCGACCGATGGCCAGCTGCAGCTCCCGCTTCGCCTCGCGGTAGGAGCTGTACAGCTGCTCCTCGGCTGTCAGCTCCTCGGCTGACAGCTCGCCGTCGGTCCGCCCGTGGCGCCGCCTCCTACGGTGAGCGTAGGAGCGGCGCGCCGCCGAGCAGGCGGCTCGGAGATCCGCTATCTCCGAGCTCCACCAATAGACCTCCCGGCGGCCCGGGAGGCGTCTGCACCTCGGCATGGCGGCGTCGCACACCGCGGTCACCGCCTCCCGGAAGCGGCTCGCTGCGACATCCGCCTCCGGGTGTGTGGGCGCGGCGAACCACGACTGGACGATCGCCGCCTCGGACGCCACCTCGGCGTCGAGGCGAGAGATCGTCCAGCGCGGGAAGTCCGCTCGCGCCACTTGCCCCCCTTGGATGTCGGAGGTGGAGGAGATCTCGAACCATATGTATTTATGGTCCGAGAGAGTCTCCACCTCCGACATCACCCTCCACGACTGGACACGTGCTGCGACAGCGGGGGTGGCGAACGATACGTCCACCACGGACCCCCCTCGCTGTCGCACGCACGTGTGGGCCGACCCTCTATTCAAGAGGGTCAGTCCCGTGGCAACCCCCCACTCCCTGACAATCTCCCCACGAGTGTTGGTAGAGGGGTTGCCCCAGTCCCGGGCCTTGGCGTTCAGGTCCCCCATAAAGAGGACCTGACGTGGCACCTGCCTTCTAACCGCCGCGGCTAGGAGGTCCATAAAGACCTCCAGCTCTGCAGCGGTTCTATTGGGGGAGAAGTATGCGCCCACTACCGCATACTCCCCCCACTTGGCCACCACGTACCCCGCACCTCTCTCCACTACCGAGAGGGGGGGACCGCCATGCGCCCTTCCCACGATGGCCACGGAGTCGTCCAGGTCCCCAGCCCAGCACGCATGCTGAGAGGGGACAAAGTACGGCTCCGCAGCGACCGCCAAGTCGACGTTCCACTGCGCCAGGGACTGCATAAGCAGATCTTGAGCCCTGGCGCAGTGGTTTAGGTTCGTCTGTAGGAGGTTGAGTTGGCCGACTTGATCCATATTAGTCAGCCATCTCAACCTCCTCGCAAGTCGCTTGGCTCGCTCCCGTGACGGGAGCGACCAGTGGAGTCACTGGGGTGGTCCGGACCCCAGCGGTTCTCCCCTTCGTCTTGGGGGGAACGCAACTTCGCGTCCCCATTGTGTGCCCGGCCGGCCTCCCCGACTCTGCGCATATAGCGCAGTGGGGGTCGGCCCGCCCGCAGGTGGCCGCCTTGTGACCTGTGTTTCCACACCGGAAGCACAGGTCACCCCTGTCGGACGTGGAAGGGCACTGGGGGCGTGTATGCCCCAGCCCCATGCACTTGAAACAGCGCATGGGGCGATCCCCCAACGACACCAGCCGTGCCACGCTCCACCCGACCAAAAGCCTGCCCTCTTTCAGCAGCACCTTGGCCGCCGTGACAGGGCAGGAGACAATGGTGGAGCCAGTGCCTCCGGGGCCGGTGCGCACCTCTCCAGCCCTCACGAGCCCGACGTCGCAGCGGCCCGCCTCGGCCACTGCAGCGGCCACCTTCTCCTTGGTGGCCGTATCGTCCAGGCCGATGACGCGTAGGTCCGTCGTTTTGACGGGCCTGGTCACCACGGCCACCTCCGACAGGACCTCGCGGAGCTTCTCCGCGAGCCTGTCGGCTTTCTCCTCTGTTTGGGAGCCAGGAATCTCCAGCATCCTGGCTCCCGTGGCCGTCTGCCTGAATCGGACAAGATCAATTCCGATCTCGCGGAGTTTGATCTTGTCCTGGGCCAGCTGCAGGACGGCGCTGTAGGTGACCCCGGCCTCCTGGGCCGCGGGACGCAATGTCACCACGACCGCCGCGGAGTTAGGGGCCCTCGGTAGCGCCGCCATCGGCCTCGGCGCCGCCTTGACAGCGGCAGCAGCCGCAGGCGCAGAGCGGGCCGCAGCGGCGGCGGCAAAAGTCACCGGCGCTGAAGGGGGGGAGGATTTCTTCCCCCTTTTCCCGCGCTTCCTCGGCCCTGGGGCAGCCACTGGGGCAGCTTCTTGAGCAGGCGCTGGGGCAGTAGCTGGGGCAGCCGCTGGAGCAGGCACTGGGGTAGCCGCTGAGGGGACGGAGGATTTCCCCCTCCCCTTCCCTTTCCTCGTCACCGTCGCCCAGCTGTCACCAGTAGGGACAACTGCCGGTATGGGCCTGGGCGGCGGCGGTGGTACGGCATCCACTGCAGCCCTCTTTGCGTCCGCCCTCAGCGGCGGACGTACAACAGGCGCTGGCAAGAGGCGCTCCTCTATTCCCGCCATTCGGGCACTTAACATATCCCCGAAAGTCAGGGAGAAGGAGCGCTTCAGCTCCTCCAGCATCTCCCCCATCCCTGGGGGAGCCTGCATCGCCACGGAGGCAGATGCAGCAGCAGCGGCGGCAGCTGAAGTGGCGACGGCGGCCTCCGTCTTGGCCTCCGAGAACCCACGACGGAGCGCCTTCACTTCCGCCTTGCAGGCCTCCACCTCCAGGCGTAGACGGCCATTGTCGGCCCTCAGCATCTGCGTCTCCCTGGCCTCACTCCGCTCGGCGAGGGCGTCGACGACCTCTCGCAGGCACCTCGCCGAAGTTTTCAGGAGGCCAGCGAGCTCCCCCTTGAGGTTCGACGACCTCTTCACGACCCCCAAGATGTTGGAGAGGCTCTCTCCTGCCCGCGCCCTCAGCGATTGCGCGTCCAGCGCACTGGCGTCGCTTTCTGCCAAGGAAGCGACTTCATTGCCGCTGTCCACCTTGGCTGCCTTTTCAGAGGCCCCCCTGTAACACCGTTTGTTGAGGGTATCCGTTTGTTTTGAATCCTAACCTAACCTAACCTAACCTAACCTAACCTAACCTAACCAAGTAAAGTTACACGGAAGCCAAATCCTACCGTCCAATAGGTCTGCTGCCAGTGATGGGAAAAATATTGGAGAAGATGATGGTAAACCGGATCAAGTGGCACGTTCTCCCACGGATGAGTACTCGCCAGTATGGTTTTATGCCCCAAAGGAGCACCGAGGACTCCCTCTATGACCTAGTAAAATATATACGCGGAAAGCTGGATCTTAAGAAACTCGTTACTGTAATATCATTGGACATAGAGGGAGCCTTCGACAGCGCCTGGTGGCCTGCGATCAGAACCAGACTGGCTGAGGAAAAGTGTCCAGTAAACATCAGGAGAATGACGGATAGCTACCTTAGTAGCAGAACGGTAAAGGTGCGCTACGCGGGAGAGGAAGTAGTGAAGTCCACGACAAAAGGATGCGTGCAGGGCTCAATAGGAGGGCCAATCCTTTGGAACCTGCTACTTGATCCACTACTCCAAGAGTTGGAAAAACGTGGCGATTACTGCCAAGCCTTCGCCGATGACGTGGTCCTAGTTTTTGACGCGGACACTGCACTGGGGATCCAAAGACAGGCAAATGCCGCCCTCGCCTATGTTCGGAACTGGGGAATCAGAAACAAGTTGAGGTTCGCGCCTCACAAGACAAACGCTATGTTGCTAACGCGCAAACTTAAATACGATACCCCAGTCCTGAGCATGGACGGGGTTGGCATTAGCATGTCCCAGGAAATAAAAGTGTTGGGACTCACTATAGACAGTAAGCTGACATTCAACAGTCACGTGGCAAACACCTGCAAAAAAGCGTTGAATCTATATAAGCAACTGTCTAGAGCTGCCAAGATAAGTTGGGGCTTGCACCCGGACGTCATTAGGACCATATACGTTGCTGTGGTTGAACCAGTCGTCATGTACGCTTCCGCGGTGTGGGCACCATCGGCTAAGAAACTGGGAGTACAGAAGATGTTAAACGTGGTCCAAAGAGGATTTGCACAAAAGTTGTGTAAGTCCTACCGAACCACTTCCCTCAACTCGGCACTGGTGTTGTCTGGACTATTGCCCTTGGACCTCAGAATACAAGAGGCAGCAACCCTGTATGAGGTTAAGAGGGGAATAGCCCAGCCAACGACAGGAGATGGAGAGGTGGAACGATCGACCAAATTTGCAGAAATCCCCCACCCAGCAAGCCATATAGACCTGCAATTCATATGTTTGGAGGACCGCGAGCAGGTAGACACCCACAACACACAAGCGGTACGCATATACACTGACGGCAGCAAAATTGATGGCAAAGTTGGAGCCTCATTATCTTTTTGGAGCAATGAGGCCGAAACTAGGAGTAGGAAATTAAAGTTGTCGTCGTACTGCACAGTCTTCCAGGCGGAATTGCTGGCTATATGCAGGACCACCAGGGAGATTTTGAAGCACTCAGGAGACAGCTTCGGAATCTATAGTGATTCAAGATCGTCACTAGAAGCGGTCACGAACAACCGCTCTTTCCATCCCTTAGTCGTGGAAATCCGCCGTAACCTAGAAGAGTGCAAGCGTAGGAACAGACACGTCGCACTCTTCTGGATTAAAGCCCATGCTGGATTGGAAGGGAATGAGAGAGCCGACCAGCTTGCAAAAGAAGCTGCTCAAAAGCTGAAGAACAAGCCAGACTACGACTTATGCCCAGTCTCATACGTAAAGCGAAAAATCCGTTTGCAGTCGCTCGAGGAATGGAACAGAAGGTACGGGACTGGGGAAACCGCAGCAACCACGAAACTTTTCTTCCCTGATGCGGTAAAGGCCTACAGTATAGTCCGGCACATAAAACCCGTAGGCACTCTAACACAGGTTATGACAGGACACGGTGGGTTTTCCGCATACCTGAACCGCTTCAGGTGTAAGGACAACCCATCGTGTATTTGCGAGCCAGGAATACCGGAAACCATAGAGCACATTTTGACAGAATGCCCTGTCTTTGGTAAAGAAAGGTACGATGTGGAACAGCTGATAGACTATAGGATAGAAGTAGAAAACATTTGTAAAATTGTAGAAAATAAAATTGTTAGAGATAAGTTTTTTGAATACTGTAATGTCGTAGCAAATAAAGTAATAAATAGAAATAGATAGATAAGTTAAGTTAAGATATATATTGTTAACATATATATTAGTAACTTAGATTTTAGAACAGATGTATAATAACTAATAAAAATGTATACATGTATTTGAAAAAGGAAACTTATGTAACTTGTTTTATAGGAAGAAATAAATGGCTTAAGAAATATATGATGAATATGTATAATGAATATACATGTAATAATAATATAAAAAGTTTTGTCTAGAAATAGGATTAGATTAAGAACAAAATATGTTAAGACACTGTAATAAATTATATGTATTGTGTTAAATTTGTTAAAATTAAGAATGTAAAAGAGATGATTCCGTAGACTAAAATATGTAAGACGAGAAGAGTTGCAGTTTGAAAATGTCGAAGAGTCTTCAGGCTGAAACTCTGTCTCTGTCAAACCTGGGATGCATTGCAATGTATAGTGATTTGAAAACCCACCAAGTAGAGTATAAGATATTACAATAGCGATTAAGTAAATAAATAAAAGATTGAAAAAAGACTCTGACCAAGTCAGAGGGATTCGCCGACGGCCAGATGATCGATGCTGGCAAAAAAAAAAAAAAAAAATTATATGAACGAAATATGTCAGAGAAAACTTTATAGAATATTGTTTAAAAATTGCCAAAATAGTAATAAATAGGAATAAAGATAAATAACTTTGCCGAGCAGATAATATAAGTATTTCAAATATTAAGGGAATCAAGAAATTATTATAATGTAGGAATAAAAAAAAAAAAAAAAATTTAGTTATATGTATAAGGTTAACAAACTATAAAAACCAGACCACTTAAAGACGACGCGCCTTTCTATGCCCAACACACTTTATTACAAGCCTTCACCAGAAAAATTAAGGCTCGTTAAAGCAATTGAATTAATAGATTAAGAAATAATAATAGAGTATAAAATCTCTTAGGATTAACAGTTAAATAGCGAAAAATGACCTTAAATTGTAAATAAAAAAAGAATAAGGATTAGAAAAATACTCTGATAACGTAAGTCACCGACGGCCGGGTATAAAACACGGCAAAAAAAAAAAAAAAAACCTAACCTAACCTAACCAAACCGAGGTGCCGGTGCCGGTTTCTCACATAAGGGGATGCAGGATGCATACGCCAGGACACGATTGAGAAATGGAAAAAGAGGTGCGACGAATCGACGTTAGGCTCAGTCACAAAGGTTTTCTTCCCGAACGTCAGGGAAGCGAAAAGAATCCTGGACAAAGCAGAAATCACCCCAATGCATGTCCTGATTCTGACTGGGCACGGGGGCTTTGCGTCGTACCTCCATCGCTTCAAGCTCATGGACTCCCCCTCCTGCGTATGCGACCCCTTGAGTGAAGAGACGGTATGGCACCTACTCTGTGAGTGCCCGAGATTTGGAAAGGAACGCTTCGATATAGAGCAAATAATGCAAAAGAAATTAGAAAAAATATCGGCAAGCGAAGCGCTCCTTTCAAACGAAACAAGGGGCCACTTTCTAAAATTTATAAGCCGAGTGGCCCAAGTTTTTGCGGCCAGACATAAGTAGTGAGACGGTAACTTTGTAAACTCAGTCAGTCAGTGCTAGTGCCGGTCAACCGTGAGCTTGGTACAAACGGGTCACCGGAAACCAGAACAGTCACTACGGTCAATGACTGAGCCGGTAACGTGACAGTATCGTTACCAAAGTGGCCGCCAAGCCCGCTGTGCAGTACAGTTCCTGCGGCGTGACCGGATCGGCAACTAGTGACCAGGGTGGTCGAAAAGTTTTAGTGCCTGGTGTTTGGTGGCGTTCGGGCACCTTCCAACATGGCAGCCCCATCCAGTGCAGTGGACACCACATGTGCGGGCTGCACATTCCTTTGCGCCGAGAACGCCAAGCTGCGAGCAGCCCTCGCAACCCTTGCAGAGTCCGAAGAATGGTACAGGGAGTCTGCAAGGAGGTTCGACGCGGCACTGGCGGAAAAGGAGTCTGACCGGAGGGACATGAGCCAGACAATTTTCAGGCTGACATCGCACTTCACTCAACACCTGAACCCGCAACCGCAGCCACAACCACCACTCCTACCAACCACCAGCACCACTCAAACGGAAACATATTCCACAGCGGGTATAGACCTCCCGGACCCCACTCAACCCTCTCCATTACCACCAAGAGCCCCACCTACACCCCCCACCTTCAATATACACGAAGTTCCCACCCCCCCGACAAACTCCCTCCCCAGCTCCCACTTCAACTCCAACACTCCCGCCCAAACCAAAAACACCCCACCCCCCAGCGCCTCAACGTCAAAATTAATAGTGGGGCAAAAAACCCCCACCCGGGTAGGCATCGGGGCAAGTACGAAGAATGGTCACCAGTGCGTCCTCTGTGGGACTTTTTACACTAGCACGGCCATTCTTCGTCACTTCAGACGTAGGCACCCAAATTACGAGAAAGGGCAGATCGCTAAACATCAGGACTATCCCAGGTTTTTCCATTTTAAAACCCTAGCCCAGAGAGCGATCTGCCCTACTCATCACAGGCCCCCCGTGTCCATGCTGCAAGGGGTTGAAAATATAAACCTGAGGTTACTGAAGCTGGACACGGTTGGGGGTAAACTGAGGTACCGGTCCCGTTCCCGTTCCCGTTCTCGTTCCCGTCCCCGTTCCCGTCCCCGTTCTCGTTCCTTTTCCTCTTCCTCGTCCTCATCAAGTTCGGGGAGCCCATAAGATTGGAAGCATCGTCTTATATTGCAATTATTATTATTATTATTTTTTTGTTTGTGTTGGCAGCAGGTGTGCCTAACTATTTGATTCAGTTTGATTTTGTCTTGTTTATTTTTATTTTGTGATTGTTGTTTTGCAAACATTAATAATAGGTAGCAGATGTGCCTTGCCATTAGTTTTTATTTAGTTTTATTTTAGATTTATTAGATGTTAATTGACTGTGCGATAAAAAAAAAAAAAAATGTAAAGAATAATGGCAAGGTTCCATACATGCGCAATGTTCCATAGATCGATGGTGTAGTATGGACATGGATATGCTAATGTTGAGGTCCAGAGAGTGGATTCCAGCGCCTGTGCCTTGGTTGGTCTTAGAACCATCCGTGTAGACACGGACTTCGTGAGTTCCCGATTCATCTTTCTGGTCCTCCCACAGCTGAATTTGGTAGTGTTTCTTTGTTATTTGTAAGGTAGGTATTCTATCGCATGGCGCAGCTATAAGCGGCTGGTAGGCTGTCACCTGGTCTAGAATTTTTGCGTGTGGACTACTAGTGCTCCAACTAAATCAAATCGGATTGAGTGATGGTGGTGTCGGGAGACGAGTTTAGTCTAGCAGCTGTAAAGTCTCTGGAACAGAGTTCGGTTAGTAGTAAGATTTGTGCATGCTTTGGAACAATTATGCATGTTCTTGGGTTGCTTACGGTTGTGTCCAAAAGAAGGCGGCTTTCGGTGGTTTTGAGTCCATTTATTTGGTTTTTCTAATCCACGGCTCTTGGATTAGGGCAATGATTTCGGGATGGACTTCTAGTTCCTTGCGCAGTGAGGCCGTCGCGTGAAAGCTGTGTTGCAGGTTTGCTTGGAGGATGGACTTAGGTGATGGGGTGGGAAGTGGGATGGGGATTTTAGGATTTGGACTAGGGGGATTATGTTGTGGTCTGGGGTTTCCTCCCAGTGGTCTGCGCAGAAGAGCCGTTGCAGCAGAAAAGCACTGGGGGTTGGTTTTTGAGGGTAAGATGGATCTAGGAGTGCTTAATGGGAGAGGAGTTGAGACAGCATTCGCTGGAATCACTCCCCTCGAGGTCGAGAAAGCACTCCTCGATGTCAGCTTGTGGGGTCGATGGAGGGTCGATCCCCACTGACACATGATTGTCTTGGCTTTCCGCTGGATCCCCCTCTAAGATTCACAGGTATATGTTGCCGAAAAGCCAATACAACCGTCGCTCCTATTGCCTTAGAACCTCAACGTCCGGCTCCGGAACGCGGAGCAGCAGATGAATCCCCGGCTTCTATTTTTCAGTCTGCTTCTCCGCTTTGATAGGGTTCCAAGAGCGGACGTTGACGTTCTGGTTACTAGACGCGAGCATTTCTCTTAGTCTGTCCATGTCCGTCAGGTTGGGTGTTGGTATGAAGAGACCGCAGAGAATCCTACGTTGGATCTCCGACTGCCTCTTCACCACCAGCTTAGTGCCAGCGATCGGTGAGATTTATTTGTCGACCGTGCGACGGAGCCACGCCAGAGCGTAGTCGTCCTCGCACCAGAGTTTGAGGACACCCTCGCTATAATGCGCCTTGCCACGGAAGTGCACTTTGCCAGTCTGGGATTGGGTTGATGGATCGCAGAGCTCGTCCATGAACTTCATCTCCATACTTTCGCGCAATTCCGTGCCTTGTTCCGCCGTAAGGTCCTGGTAGGGTTCCACCATGACAGCTACGCAGAGCTCGTTTGCTCTGAAGGCATCTGCGTAGGTCATGGTGTTCCTGGTGGTACTCGTCCCCGGCTTTGGGCGCTTTCTGCCGGTGGGCGTAGTAGTGTCGTCAGGTCGGGGACGTTTAGTGCTCCCACTGGGGGGATGGTTGGATGCTTTAAGGGCATTCCTAGCCGCCATCTACTTTCCGGCTCGTTTACCCCTTGGCTTTGGACGGCGGGGGGCTTGGCCACCAACGCTTGACGTTGGCGCTGCCGTGGGCTGCGCCGGTGTCTGGGTCCGACGAGTCCCACCTAGTTGGACCATGGGTGCGGCTCCATGGTGAAGCTGAAGCCCACCGTCGGTGACCTTGTGCCTTGCCTCCGTTCGTGCCTGTTGGTAGACGGCTTTAGGCAGTTTTGGCTGTTTCCCCTTTTTCTTGCGTGGGAAAACTAGGCTCCACTTTTGGCAGCTGGGCTGTTCGGAGCCACGAATAGCATTCCTCAGGTCCGATAGTTAGATGCTTGTCTCGGAGGATGCTAGGCCCAGGGTAGGCGCTTCCTTCGAGACTGTGCTAGGTTTGGTGCTTGGAGTAGCTGCCTGGGTCTTACAAGGCAAGGGCACAGGCCTCGCCTTGGTAGGGTTTGGCGCATCCATTGAAGACGTTGCTCCCTTGCTTGGTATCGTCAGAGACGGTACCTTTGTAGGGTTCAAAGTCTACATGGAGCCAGCCGTACCCCTGCTTAGCGTTGTCGTAGCCCTGGCATTGTAGGACTCTAGCGCTTTAGGAAGCTGGTTGGGGTGTTGTGGCGCGCTAAGCGCAGCCTTTGAGGTTGACGGAACTTGTCCGTCAGAGGGCGAGGCCCTAGGGCAAGGTGTCACGTCCGGAGACGCAACGCCTTGAGTGGTTCGTTTATGTTTTTTTTTATTTTGCATGTTATGAAGTGGTTTTTTATGCGTCGTCTATGAAGAGCTCCACCCGCCACGGAGTCCTCAACGGGGACGTTGTACGCACATCCGCCAGAGTTACTTCATAGACTTAGGTCCCCGCCCTGTAAGAGTAGCGAGACTGCACGCCGCGAAGGATTCCAGGGTTGCCACGGTGAACCAAACCGTCTAGCAAATGTGTCCCCGGGTCCCGCGCTGCGCTGCCTGCCACCCGCTAGTTAGGGAACCTCGCCATGCGCCCCCCTGATAGGGCGCAACAGCTGATTGATCATAGGTGGCTAGTCTATGACCGCCCGTGTGTAGAGAAATTGGGACCAAAGAGACGTTTTGAAGGCAGACAGATGTCTAGGACGTTTAAGTCGCTAGGCAACTGCCATCTCAGCCCCCAGGATTCCCTCATCCCCTTGTACGGGTTCCTGCGCACGGCACAAACACGCAGGAGGTCATTGCTGTCCACCACCGATACGTCATCAGTCGATGATGAACCCGTCGGGACATGACCTCTCCATCCCGACAGAAATCGTCCTGTGGTTTTAGTTATTTCTATTTCTGATGGAACTAGATCAAGAACGGGGGGCACCGCGTGAAGGATAACCACTAGGCTTGCGTTACAGGATTCGATTGTACATTCCTGTAAGGCCATTTGCTCACCTCACCCTCTTGAGGAGGGAGTGAGGCAGGCCTGTGTCTATGCTAAAGCAAGCGGCAGAACTAGGGAGGCTAGAAAGCAGAACAGCAAGCTAGGCGTTGCAACTACTAATAACATACACACAACCCCCCCCCCAAGGCCGGATATGATAGCCCGGGTGAAAACCCGCTCCTCCTGGGCTATTTGCCGGAGGGCGTCAATGATGTCCGCCGGGAGGGCGGAGGTCTCCATCCTCACCTCAGGTGCGGGTGCGGGAGCGGGGCGGGCCGAATCCTCAGCCGCCTCTCGACGAAGGCGCTCATTCTCTCGCTGCAGGCGGTCGATAGTCGCCTGCAGCCGTCCGGTCTCGTCAGAGGTCGAGCGCCTCCCGAGCTCCCCCACTATCTCCTTAAGGGAATGGGCACGACTTTTAAGGCCCTTCAGGTTCGACGACTTGGCGGCGATTATAGCGATCTCTGCCGTGTCCTCGCCGGCCATGAGCTCCAGCTGAGCTACAGTTTTAACCGCATGGTCGGAGAGGGACACGCCATGGACTCGCCCAAATCCTCTGCGGGGGTCACCGGCTCGGATTCAGAATCGGATCGGCTCCGTGATCTGACCGACGGCGACACTGAAGGGTCGTCAACACGCGACCGAGCCCCAGCCGCGAGGTGAAATGTGGATCCTCTGATCCACGGGATGGACTCCGCCTAGAGTCCGAGTCCGACACGGTCACAGGTGATCGGAAAAAGATGAGAGCAACGCTAGGGAGCCGAGCTCGACCACGCTAATTGTTCTCAAACTGAAACGAATCACTTGGCAAACCTTAACCCAAAAGACCAGAAAGGTTCTTACTTCAACTTTTTTTTTTTTTTATGCGGAGAATACGTTTATGCACCATAGCCTCGTTGGGGACGAGGCCGTGTGTGTGGGACTCAACCCGTCCTAGCGACAGGTAATACCCACTAAACTCCGCAGTGACCCGCTTTCGCCGTGTGGTGGTGTCGTGGGAAACCGGCCTTAGCCTTAACTACCACAACACTACCGGCGATTGCCCCTTTACAGGGGCCCCACAGGCCCCCCAGTGTGACTGGGGGGATGGCGGGAACAACTGGGTCGCCAGGCCGTTCCCGCCGTTCGACGGGGATGAGGGTCTGTGCAATGGATGCCGGTTGAACGCCCCTACGTTCCCGGCACCCAGGCCCCCATCAATACCATCAGTGCCCGACAGGGTGGCCGAATTGACCCTCCCTGCCGCGCCGCCAGCCTTGAAGGCCGGCCATCCCACGACCAGAAGGTTCGCTGAGTCCCTCACTGGAACTCCCCGCCCCGCGAAAGACCGGCTGTCCATCCACTGTGCCCTATGCTAACTTCATAGGGACACGCGGAGGACACCCTCGCGTCGGATTATTCGCTGCCGTCGATAAGTCCCCACAAGTGGGAAGTGATCGACGGCACCCAGGGTACACAACGAGGAGGTTAGCCGACCCAGTACCCCAATTGTATATATTGATGACATTCTCATACCATTTTCAACAGCAGAAGACCCTTCTTCTTAAGCTACTCAGAAGAAACAATTCGGGCACTGTCTATTGCAGGTTTTAGTATTAATCTAAAAAAATGCAAATTTTTCGTTGATAATTATGAATACCTAGGAAGACACATCTCTCAGAAAGATATTAGACCCAGTGAAACTAAGATAGCTGCCTTGGTAAATTCTCCAGTACCTAGTAGCAATAAACAAGTACGACAATTTAGGGATCTAGTATAAAATAGCTAGTATTTTCAAAAAAATATTCCTTGTTTTGCAGCCCGAACAGCTTGTTATACAAGCCAAATTAACAAAAAATGATCAAAAAAAGGTATGGGGATTCGAACAGGATATAGCTAGAGATTTCGTAATTAAACATTAATCATCCAAACCTTTACTGTCTATTTTTGATCCAATGATGCCAACAGAACTTTATACAGATGCCAGCTCATTGGGTTATGGAGCCATAATAATTCAAAGAGTTGATAGTGTAAAAAAAGTAATTGCTTATTATAGTCATTAATTAAAGAACTTCACCAGCAGAATCAATTATGCAAGATTTTGATTTTAAGATCACGTACAAAAAGGGGAAATATATTGGGCATGTCAATTTCCTTAGTCGTAATCCTAGTGAAAAAAAGATTTGTTTTGTTGAATCATAAAACGATTTTTCAGACTTAACAAATGACCAATCTTGGTTAGAACTTGCTCAAAATAATGATTTAGGAACTCAAAATATAATAAGTCAAGTTGTTGCAGGTGAACTCGATAACAATCAATATTTGATACAAAATAATTTGTTACTTTACAAAGTAGGACCCAATGAACCTAAATTGTATGTACCTATGTAAAGGATGCAGACTCAGTCTTTTAAAACTTTTCCATTTTCCAATTTGTAACAATGCAAGAGTAAGATAATTTGAGTTTATATTTACTCAATTGTGATTGGTTTAATTTTTGCCAGCTTATCTGTTTTATTTTAGAGTATAAAAAGGGCTGATAATGGTCAAGGAGGACAGACATAATTCTATCGACGGATCTCAAACATAAGTTAAGTACCGGCCTAGTTATCTTTGTGCCTTGTTAAATTATCTACTTTAGTCTACCTACTTTACCTTTACCGTGGGTCCGTGAATATACCTATTGAAGTTAATATAAAATGTAAGTAATTACCTATGTTCTTTGTGTCTTTTTTTGATTATACCCCATACATCCGTGTTTGTTAACCTTTGATTGCTAGCTACGCCTTTATAGTAACACATTATCCTTATACCCTCATTCTGATATTTTTACGTTGTATTGGTAAAAGTTTATCAACGGTATATTAACGTGTATAATGTACCTGTTTCAAATAAGGTGCAGATAATATATGCAAGCAGGTAAACATTTGGTGTTTTGCTTATTTGTAGTTACATCACCATGTTAGTAGCTTTGGTAACGAAGCCTAGTGTGAAAAAGTAATTTACCATTAATGAATAATTCGTGTTTTTCTTACATTATAACATTCAATTAATCTGATTGATTTTTTTTATCCATTTAGCAAGCCTTTAAAAAGCTCTCTTAGAGATGCTATTTATTTATTTAATGTGTCTAACTAATCATCAAGGCATCTACCATTTTTTTTAGCACTTTGTATATTAGATTCATAACAGTTTGGTGAGACTCACAGAGAGTCTAAACGTGTTTTATTTGGGATATCTATTTGTAAATTTGAAAGGTAATTCTTATATTAATAGTTAGGGTTTCCTACTCTTTCTCTCATCAGAAGTGGGATGATTCTCAGGTTCATATTGTTAAAGTTTTGTAATTATTTCAGAATGGATGAATCGGCGATCGGGGATCTTCTCATGGCGGCCCGCGACGCAATCTCTTCGGTCCACCAGAAGGATGATGACATAGCGTTGCCACTCTTCGATCCTGATAAAAATGACTGCGAAGCGGCGAGTTGGTGCCAGAGCATCAAAAACTTGCTGATAAATTCAAGTGGAGCAGTATCAAGACGTCAGCAAAAGCCGGTAAGGCCCTTAAAGGCTGAACCTTTAAGGGCCTTACTTACTTTATCATAGTTCGAGACATGGGAACCTTTAAAAGGTATATCTTGGGAAAAAAAATAAAATGATATTATTGATGCATATCCTGAAAGGAAAAATCTGTCAGAAAAACTTAGTAAAGCTGTACAATATACCTCGGCTTCAGCAGAATCTTACTGTGAATACGCCAGGAAAAAAATCAGGCTATTCCGTTCTACCAAGATAACATTAACGGATTTACAACTGATTGAGTTAATCTGCGGTGGTATAAGTGATGTTGATGTTCGAATGGCTGCCTTGAATAACGGTGTGACTACCACTTCCGCCCTTATTTCTGATGATCCTGTTTTACCAAAACTTTGAACCAACATTCAAAAAGTCGTAAAACAAACGTTGTTCCCCGAGTCGGGTTCGATAACCTCGTTTCGGCATCGTACACATATTCTGTTATAGCATGTATATAAAAATTAACCCCTATTTTTTGTGGTCACGCTATAACTTGAGAACGGATTAACCGATTTCATTAATTCTTTTTTTTTTATGTTTTCTTACACTTCTTAGAAGGTTATTACATTAAAAAAATATAAGAAAATTGCGCAGAAACTTTCTTATAATAATTTAAGAAAACTTAACGAAAACCTTTATTAAAAACTGTTTTGAATGTAACCTTAGCCCCATCGTTAACCGCCTCTGTGGTCTAGTGGTTCAAACCACCAATGTCAGATCCAGAGGTCCCGGGTTTGATCCCCAGGGGGAGTACAATATACCTATTGTGCTTGGTTTGGTTGGTGGTAGGACTTTGTTCAAGTCCGCCTGGTGTCCGCAAGGTACCTTGCGGTAGCACTATCTTACCTAATACCCGGTAGCACCATCTTACCTAATTCTGTCGCCATAATAACAATTCTAAAATTGTTGTGTTCCGGCATTCACAGGTAAGTTTGCCAGTTCCTCGGTTTCTTGAGGTTTCCGGGTGAATTGCGCCTCCACCTTCGGCCTTATCTTAACTTGTTACCAGGTAAGATGAAGGTCAAGCGCTTCCCCGTCGTACAATAAAAAAAAAACATACTTTTTGCTAAGCACGTTTGAAATAACTGTCAGTTGTTTGACAGTAAGAGACAGATCGCACATCATCAATATCGTTTATAAAGATCACATTAAATTCTTTATTTATTCAATAAAAAGTACAATTAAACTAACTATGTACAAAGGAATCAGTCAGATTACTTAAGGACCGTTACAAACGGCCTATAGGTAACTGTTCCAGACCAGTACCAGACGGAAGCGTGCCTAAGACACTGGCTGCATTGCCACGCTGAATAGCTATGCTAATTCGCTGGCCTAAATAAGAGCCAGCCCTTGGGTCACGTGTCGCCTCAATCAAAAGCCCCGCAATATTTTTGAAAACCCGGAGGGCACCGGCTCCCCACGGACCCAAGGTCTCCACCCCAAAAGGCTCAAATAGGCAAGCTCTGTCGAGACCACTACATTTGCGCCTTTTGTGATCCTCAGCCGAATCAGCCGCCGCACCAGCCCTAACTGATGTCCCAGGCAGATGAGATGGCGCTAGGGTGTCGACGCAGGTAGCGTCCCACACCAAAGGCCTACCCATTTCCCAAGGGACAAGAGTCATACCGTCGGGCCGCTTATCATCATCACGTAACAGACCATTCGGTTCAAGAACGGCTGGCACATTGACACTGGTAAAAGCTCGACGGATAATGTCATTAAGACTTGCGTGGCGCGAAATCCTGCCGGCAGACCTTGTGCACGAAAGTCCGTGAAAACCAAATTGATCTACGGCCGCACCGCACCGGCACTGGTGAGAGGCGCAGCATCTTGCACCCAACCGAAGACAAGTGGTAATACGGAAAGTTACAGGATCCATAAGTGTACCGGTATTGTAAGATGGATGTGCTTGCAGCCAAAGACCTGATTCCCATTTTGAAACAGCTAAGAGACGAGCACGATCTGTGGAGGTTGAGCACGTATGTAATAGATAATTCCGTGTCAACTCGCACAGAGGCCCGTCCCACTGCCATTGTGCCGAAAGGTGTTTTGGGGGATCGGTATTAGGACAAGCACTATGCCAAGCATTTCGAGCCTCGTCAAGATAAGAAATTTGGAGTATATTGCCTGGAACAGCCGAAATTGAAGGTGTTAGAATTTTCTCAACCAAAGAATGTGTACTATAGACGGAAGACAAGAACGCTGGCAAAGCAACACTAGAAATTTTGCGTATACCTAAGCCGCCCAATCGAATAGGCAATGAGGCCTGCGACCATGCTCTGTCATCCAACTCAATATTCAAAACCGTGGAAAGGGTGTTCTTTATTATGTTGTCTAAGCCTTCCACCAGCTCACTGTGTTTCCACAGTTGACAACATCGTAAAGCATAAGTAAATTTTGGGACAAAAAGGCAAAAATTTATAATGCTGAAAGCCATATGTGAGTTAATTTTTGCAAGTCTGTCCGAAACCTTCATAAAATTTTGAATTTTGTCGTCGACGAAACCCGGAAAAGATTCATCAAGAATTGGTGAACCTAGTAGGTGGAGTGAACTCTTATCTACAACAGTAATATTGGAAGCCAAAGTCTCAAACTTTTGAATAATTGAATTTCTATCCAAACATGTATCTGAAATGTATATTTCACATTTCGAAAAATTTAGTTCTAAGCCAATCTGCCGAAATTCATCTATAATAATTTTTAGATCGCCAAATACTGAGTCCACATCGCCGCCCAGGGTTCCGTCATCGAGATACCAAACATTCAATTTAGATTTCAGGCGTTGAATAATTGGGTGAATGGCAAGGCTAAAAATGGCCGGGCCTAGAGGGTCACCTTGCTGACAGCCAACTGCAGACGAAATAGTTTGGTTCTTGTAAAATAATTTAGATGGCGAACCATAACATTGAAAAAGAAAAGGATAAATTTCGGGAATTTTGGATTTGATTTGATTTAGCAAGGCGCCTCTGTCAACCGAATTAAAAGCATTTTTGATATCTACTTTTAGAATAACCTCCCCGATATTTCGATCTAAAAAGGTTCTTAAAGAATGGACCGCGGCCTCACAACCGCCTCGCGAACCAAAGCCTAGCTGCACGGGTCGAAAATAATCGCCTAGATACGCGGCTTTTTTGCGACAGCAGACTTTGGCTGCAAGGCGGCGATAGGTGGTGTCTACGGCTATGGGTCTTATCCCGCCATTCATTTTTTTTAGAGCACAAAGGTTAGCACCATATAAGATTTCTGTAATCTCGCTGTTGACTCGATCCGACAGCATGAGGTTGATCAATGCCGTCAGTTCTTCAAGAAGGACATCACCCGCATGACTAGACCCACCAGATAGCAGGTCCTTTAGATGATGTGGAGACACAGCATCCAGGCCAGCGGCTGAGCCACTCTGAAAGGACATAACGGCACTGAGTACATCTTGACTGTCTGGTGCATCGGGGAGCTAGAAATCTGGCCCCGGGGCCGGATGTTTACTTTCAAGAGAAATGAGGGTTGCAACGGAATTTGGAGCTATCGTGTTACTATAAAAAAGTATACGGGAGGCACCCTTAATATCACCATCGCTAATCTTACTCTCTACAAGTTTGAAGAGAGCAGACTCTCTTTATTCAACGTGGATCCTATCCGCACGGAGTCATGTAAGTCTTTACGGTATCTAATCGATTTAGTAAACAAAAACATCAGGGCTCTCACCACACTAAAGCAACCTACTCAGCATTGGGACACGCTGATTATTTATATGATGTCAAATAAACTAGACACTGTCACAGGTCGTGAGTGGGAGGAGCATAGGAATACCTTATCTTCTTCGCCAAGCCTTGCACAGTTTATAACATTTTTAAACAACAGGGCTGATTTATTAGAAACTTTAGAAGAGAAACATACTAAATTAAAATCATTTGAACCTATAAAGGTTAAAAGTTTAGTCGCTAGCAGTAGCACTGATAAGAATATACACAAAAAATATGGAAGAAAATCATGTCCATTGTGCAATGATGAGTCACACCAGCTGTTTAACTGTGATTCATTTAGGAGCCTTCCCCCTGAGTCTAGATTAGCAAAGGCGAAAGAGTTTAACGTATGTTTAAACTGCTTACGTTTTGGCCACAAGGCAAACAAATGTTTTTTGTCTCATTGCAAATATTGTGAAGAGTTCCATAGCACGCTCCTTCACCAAGAAGAGTCTGCATCGCTTTCTTCTAATAATAAATCTTCTCCTATGTCAGAAGGCATTGTTCTGACATCTGATGGGTTGCATGTTACTACTCCGACGCGTGTATTTCTATCCACAGCGTTGGTTCGAGTGGTAGATGGGAAAGGCAACAAACACACAGCCAGGGCGATCTTGGACAACGGTAGCGGTATAAATATCGTGTCCAACGCATTATGTAGTAAACTGGGTTTGCCGCGGCGGGACGTCAGCTCCAAGGTGACTGGTTTTAATAATCATGTATCTAATAGCACACAGTCTTGCAAACTGACAATCCAATCCATGCATAGCAGTTATAAAACTGATCTAGATTGTCTTGTATTTAAAAACGTAACGTCAGCCGTGCCCATCACTTATATAGATACAAAACACATACGTATCCCACCAGGCTTGAGTTTATCTGACCCGTCTTATAATATCCCCTCACAAGTGGATCTTCTTATCGGGGCCGATACCTTCTGGGATGTACTAGGTAGTCAAAATATGAGCCTAGGTAGACACTTACCTGAGTTACGTAGCGCTGAGTTCGGATGGATAGTCACTGGTCACGTTCTTAGCTCAAAAGCTACTTCCAATCAATGCCTTTTTACTCAAGGTCAGCTTGAAAATGACCTCACTCGTTTTTGGGAACTAGATAGTGTTTCTCCACAGCACTCTCTCTCTGCAGAGGAACGTGCGTGTGAAGAGAGTTTCTCTCTCAATACGTCACGTACTGACGACGGTCGTTTTGTCGTTAAAATGCCTCTAAAGCAGGATCCTATGGTTTCTATGGTGGTATTCTTTTGAAATGGCTAAACGCCGTTTCTTGTCACTCGAGCGAAAATTTCAAAGGGAGCCAGCATTCAAAGAGAAATACCTAGATTTCATGAGAGAATACGAGCGGCTAGGTCACATGACCGAAAATGAATCTCTCTTTCCTTACAGTGATAATAATGTCAACTACTACCTACCCCACCATGGCGTACTTCGGGAGTCTAGTACAACTACAAAGTTGCGTACAGTCTTTGACGCTTCAGCCGTCACCTCTTCGCGATTGTCATATAATGACATTCAAATGGTCGGTCCTACTGTCCAAGACGATCTCTTATCGATCCTCCTCAGATTCCGTCAGCACAAGTTTGTAGTATCAGCAGATGTCGAAAAAATGTTTCGATCTATCGACGTCATACCTCTTCAACGCTCGTTGCAGCAAATCATATTTAGATACGACCCCTCTCATCGCTTGAAAACCTACACTCTTAATACCGTATGTCAAGGGACTGCTTGCGCACCGTTCCTTGCTACCAAGTGTTTGGTTAGCCTGGCATCCACAGTCATCGACGATACGATACTAAAAAGTATTTCACAAAATAATAACGGCAGTGCTTCACGTGACGTAAGCGCGAGTACCTTGCACGACGTGAGACAATGCATCGCTCGGGATTTCTATTGTGATGATCTTTTAAGTGGCGCTTCTACTGAAAGCGATGCGATAGATATTTGCTGGGGAATAATTACTGCTTTAGGTTCGGCAAAATTTAACATAAGAAAATGGCAATCTAATAGTTCGAAAATACTTAACGTGTTATTTTCAGGAGTTGAAGTCGATTCCAGTCCCATGCTAGATCTGTCTGATAACAACACAAACACATCATCAAAGACATTAGGCTTACATTGGCTTTGTCGACCAGATACGTTGTCCTTTTCAATTAATATTGAGCATCATAAAAAGGTAACAAAGCGCCACATACTATCTGTCATCAGTCAGGTGTTCGACCCATTAGGGCTTGTAGGTCCGTGCGTTGTCGAAGCGAAAATGATAATGCAAAAATTGTGGGTCGATAAATGCTCTTGGGATGAAGAAATTTCTTCAGAGATCTTAGATCTTTGGTCTTCTTTTGCTAACAATTTGCCTTGTCTTAATGAGTTACAGATACCACGTTGGGTCCTTAGCGATTATTGTGCTAAAATCGAGATTCACACGTTTACGGATTGCTCGGAGCGAGCGTACGGTAGTACTTTGTACGTCCGGACCGTGAGTAGATCAGGAGCCGTGAATGTGCAACTCTTAATATCGAAAAACAAGGTTGCACCCCTGAAACCTACAACCATCCCTCGTCTTGAGTTATGCGGGGCCTTATTGGGTGCAAGACTGTGTACTAAGGTACTGAAAGCAATTACCTTAAAAATAGACGTGTGTCGGTTCTGGTGCGATTCCACTATAGTCTTAGGATGGTTATCCACCCCTTCGAACCAACTTAATCCATTTGTACGAAACCGTGTAAATGAAATTCAGGAAAGCACTAACGGTCACACGTGGAGCTACGTACCTTCCAAGGAGAACCCGGCAGATCTTGTTTCTCGCGGGGTGAAGGCTGATCTTATCAGCGAAGCCTCCTTGTGGTGGCGAGGGCCGTCTTATCTGCTTGAACCTGAATATTGCTGGCCTAAAATGCCTAACATTACCCATGAGAAGCTTGACCTACCGGATCTTAACCGTATCGCAAATGATCATTCAAAAAATAACGATCAAAATAATCTATTTACAAAACTTATAGCTAAATGTTCAAAATTTACATATTTACAAAGGGTTGTTGCTTACATACGAAGATTTGTACATAATTGTAAAAATAAAAATGATAAACTAAGTGGTCATCTTTCTTGCGAAGAATTAAAACAATCGCATAACTTTGTGCTTCAAACTGCACAAATTGAAATGTTTCCTGATGAATACATACTTTTAAGATCAGGTAACTCTTTGCCTAAAAAAAATAGATTGTTATCTCTAACGCCTTACTTAGATCCCAATGATAATTTAATTCGTGTAGGCGGCAGGCTTGAAAATGCACCTTATAGCTACGAGATAAGATTATGCTATGTAGCAAACATCACTTAACAAAAATAATATTTCAAATGCAGCATATTAAACTTTTACACGCTGGACCTCAGCTGTTATTGTCTAGTATCCGCCAAACTTATTGGCCCTTAGGAGGAAGGAATCTGTCTAAGAATTTAGTTAAAAATTGTGTTAAATGTTTTAGGTTCAAAGCTAATATTCAGCCAATCATGGGGCAGCTACCTGAATCCAGAACTACACTGGAGTTTCCTTTTTTACACTGCTCAGTGGACTATGCAGGACCGATTCTGGTAGCCAATCGTAAGGGTCGGGGTTGCCAGCTCATCAAATCTTACTTGTGTATCTTTGTTTGCTTATCTACGAAAGCTGTGCACCTGGAGCTCGTGACAGATCTGACTAAAGAGGGTTACATGTCTGCTTTAAATTGGTTTGTGGCTCGTCGAGGAAAACCTCAGAGTATTACCTCCGATAACGGAACTAATTTTGTAGGTACGTGCAACGAATTAAATCGGTTTCTAGGTGATTCGAACACTGATATCAGCTCCGCCTTTGCACAAGAAGGTATAATCTTTCATTTCATTCCCAGCTACACCCCTCACTTCAACGGCATGGCTGAGTCAGCAGTACGCAGTACCAAACATCATCTTCGACGAATTCTTCAACTCACTCATTTCACTTATGAAGAAATGCAAACTTGTCTAACTCAAATTGAAGCAATTTTAAATTCACGTCCAATAACTGCCCTTAATTCAGATCCTTCCGACTTCACCCCCCTTACACCTGCTCATTTCCTTATAGGACGACCACTTGTGTCCGTTCCGTATCCGCAGGTGACAGAAAGACGCGTGACGAGTCTTGAGAGGCACAAACGTATTCAGCTCGTCAAACAACATTTTTGGAAGCGCTTCACAAATGAATATGTCACCACTCTACAGCAAAAGACAAAGTGGCCGACTTCATCCAGCGAACTCAAGTTGGGATCTCTAGTTCTCATCCGAGATAAAGCGCTGCCCCCTCAGCGCTGGGCTCTAGGACGCTGTGTTGCTGTCTACCCAGGTGCTAAAGATCTTATCAACCGAGTAGCTGACATCAAAGTTAAGGGTGGACACATCATAAGAAGAGCGTTTAATAACATTTGTCCCCTTCCTGATTCTTCCTGTTGAAGCATCTGCAGTCAAGTCTTCATCTTAACTTCAACCCGGGGAGTATGTTGGAGACGAAACGTATCAAGCCAGCGGCCCACCACTCTTGGACCACCGAGCAAGCCGACGTAGCCGCCATATTTAATATTACTGTTACCTTTTTAGCAAATGCCAAACCAAGTGCGCAACTTATTTTCATCTTATAAAATAAACCTTTCAATCTACCACCGCTGAGTCATCAACACAGAGGTTTCAATTGCTTCATGGCATATGGTACAAGTTGCTTCAACATGTTGCTTCCATGTTAAGTCTAGGTCAAGGTGGAAGCCTAAAAGTCTAACAGCACTGGAACATGACAAGTTCTGTCTATAATTGGCAGATGGCGCTGCCATCCCAGTAAACATCTGCTCTGTTATTATTTATTGCAAAAATATTATACAATCAATTTCCTATCAAAAATCTAGCAAACTTTGTAACTGATGTGCTACTGATAGTGTTTGAACGTTATGCAAAGTTAATATGATATAAATCGACCAATTAAATACGATGTGCGAACAAATTAACAGTGACAACAAGTGACAGTAAAAAAAAGGAAAATAAAGAGATAAAATTCTATGTGGTGTCAAATACCAGTAAACAGTGATATAAAGCTATAATACATTATCAAATTCAAGACATTTAACGAGAAAAAACAAGAAGATTTGATATTTAGCAATAACATTATAATGTGTTGACGGTGTTAGATAAAAGTCGTTATTGTACCCACATCTACAACGATAAAAATTAATCATTATCAGTTCCAAAAGATAGTTAAATTCGCATCGATACACCGGCAGCGCATCGGCTCACGCGTTCCGAGCCCGACGCTGATTAGCCAGAACGTCAACGCCTGAGGATCAATCCTCAGCTCGCTTATCTTTTTGGTTTCTTTTTTGTGTTTTGCTTTTTGAATACATTTGGATATTCTTGTACAGTTTTAAAAACAATAATTAGTAAAATGTATACAAGATCTAAAGCAAAGCAACAGAATATTACAACACTTGAAAAACAAATAGAGAAGTCATGTACTGATGACAATTTGAATGACAAGCTAAAAAAATATGTTCATACAATCAACAGTTTACGAATGGATTTAGAAAAAGAAAAAAGCCTCTGTACTACACTGCTGGAAGAACAGGAACAAAATACTAAGGAATTCGAAAAGGTTTTAACTGAAAATATTAGAATTAAGAAAAAACTTAGTAAATATGAAGACCAAATGAATGAGTTAAACACATGTATAAGCAACCTAACAGAACAAAATGAACAGCTCAAAAATGATTTCAGTGAGCTAGAAAATCTATTGGGAAACAATCAATATATATTAAGTGAGCTGAAACTCCAACAAGTTCAAAAAAAATATGAAGACTTACAAATCAAGTACTGCGATTTGATGACAAACACAACGAATAATAAAAATAAATATAATTCCATAAAAATCCGCAATTTTAAAACCAAGAGACATAACAAATTAGTATCTACGATCACGAAAATGACTCGCCAGTCCATGCGTTTGAAAACAACTCAGAAGGCAATGGATAATGAGCTCCGCAGGCGTAATTTGACAATCCAAGAACTATACGACCAATGCGAACGATTCCTAGATATCATAGATAAATACGAAATAGAAAATTTACAGGACAGACGGATAAAATGCAAAGTGAATTTTGTGGAGTTGAAAATAAAGCAGCTAGAAAGCTTTATTATTGAAAGAGAAAACAAAGTAGAAAACATAAACAATTATGAAGAAATACTGTCTGACCATAGTGATCATACTTCTTATGAAGATGAAAAGGATAGTGATACAACTGAGTCAAAAAGCTATGCTTCTAAAACGAGTACAGGTGAATTAAAGAACACCACAATACAGCCAACATTAAAGGACAACGCATCCACTCAGCAACACACCTACATTTTCTCAGATAAAATAGGCCGAGGCCTAGGCTTAAATTTACATTTGAATACAAACAGCCAGGTCTTTAACTTTTTTTTTTTTTTTTTTTATTTACGATGGGTCGGCTCTTGACCACGAAACTTACACAGGTAAGAATGAGATCTACGATGGAGCGAGCCTACCCAGAAAGTGCCTATTAACTCTCTTCTTGAAGACATTAGGGTCGTAGCACAGCGGAAAAACAGACGCTGGGAGCTTATTCCAAGTTCTTGCAGTGCGCACGATAAAAGATTCTTGAAAGCGTTTAGTTCTTATGCGTGGGATATCAACCAGGTGAGGATGATAATAGGCTGTGCGTCTGAAATTTCTGTTGAAAAACGGCGAAGGCGGTATAAGGTCGTGAAGCTCCTGAGCACACTCACCGAAGTACAATCTGTAAAACACTGACAAACACGCAACCTTGCGACGATGGCTCAAGCTGTCGAGCCTTGCTTTGGCAAGGTACTCTTCACCTATGAGCCTCTTGGCTCTGCGCTCCACCGAGTCAAGTGCGGCAAGTTGATATTTGGCTGAACCATCCCAAAGGTGGCTACAATACTCCATACAGGATCGAACTTGAGCTTTATATAAAGTCAAAAGTTGATCAGGTAACTTAACTACTGCAGTCCGGGGTCATCGCTTAAACAGCTAGTCAAAGTATGCGCCTCAAAAGCACATACATTTGTTTCGGGATCAGTTCTTATATTTGTAACAAGTGAACATGACCACATCATGTCTCGCAGAGAGCTTAGAACATGCATAGGAATGATTAATGAAATAAATATGGACCTCACATTTAACGTTATTCTTTGTACACTACCGTATCATGGACATAATAATTCTAGTGATAATAATTTGTTTCAATTAAACAATGACGTATACAATTTGACGTGTCAAAATGTCAAAATTAGAGTAGTTGACATCAATTCGAATAAAAGCTGTAATAATTACATTTACACCAAAACATATTTACGTTATTTAAGCAACGTACTACGATTTAACATTAACTTGCCATTTGGCACGAGGAAAACTGTTGTAGATTTATCTATGCACTTAACTGCCAAAATTGATAAATTGACTACGATTGGTCCTGATGCTATAGAAGAGAAGCGCATAAGCTTAAGCGCTGATGGTTTTAAGGGAGAGGGGTTGAATGATATGTTTTTTTTAGACAGAGACCCAGAAAAAACAGCAAACACATGAATAATAATGAACTCCTAACAATTATACATCAGAACTGTAGATCTGTAAATTGTAAAAGATCGGAGTTGCAAATATTAATAAAATGTAAAAAGCCAGACGTATTAATTTTAAGTGAAACCTGGCTCTCTAAATGTAATGTAAATAATCTGACCTTTCATGGTTACAACCACGCTAACTATTTTGTAAGAAGTAAAACTATCCATGGTGGTATTTAAATTTTCGTAAATACTAAACTAAAAACTAAAAGATGGAAAACAATTGATAGACTATCCATTGAATATGATTGTGAACTTACTGCTGTAGAAATTAATACAGACTGTCGGCGACGAGCCATAATATAAGATAGCATTTAAGTATAATTAGAAAGTAATAATACATAGGGCCTGGTAGATCCATAAAGGATTATCAAGCAAGTAGGTAGCATAGCATAAAACAATGTAAAGTTAAGAATAAACGAAGTAATAACTGTGTATCATTACGAACCCTAAGTAGGTAGGTATTACCTTTTATGTACGAATGGCAGAGATAGCGCCATCTGTGTGCAGTAGCGGAAACTAAGTACCTAGGTATCGAAGATCGCTTCGTTTTCAAATATCAATGTATAAAGTTGGTATCGTGGTTCTGTTACGCACCGCTGGGAGCGCTCCGTTCGCTGCACACTGATGGTCTAAATCTGATTCTATAGGTATACGATAGGACCTAGATTGTTATTCAGGCAAACTAGGAATCATAGCAGGCGAGGTACCAGCTTCAAGCTGGTATCCTCTACCTTAATTAGACCCACAGAATGAAGTGGTAGGGATAGGTAGGAGTTTAGTATAGGTAAAATAAGGTATAGGAAGGGGCATATACTAGGCTACACGCCGATGTTTATGCAAATCACAGACCAGAGGGTAAGACCTATGGTTAGACGAATAGGATAAAAATGCAGATAATTGTATGACCTAGCCATAGGCACCATATTTGTATACGTAGACATAAGGAACTGTTACAATAAATGAGTCTAAAGCCCGGGTAGCAAGTGAAAATCTAAGTGGGATTAATCGTAAATCGGTGGAGAAAAAGCCGCTCTCCTTAAGGTAATGCTTTGAGCACAGGAGGTCGGACGGAGGGGACTGATCAAGGTTGGTTCGTTCACACATGGAAAAATGGGATGATTCGCCGGGCTAAAGTATAATTCTATCTAGGATCAGTGTTCAGTTCAGTTCACGAGTCGAGTCACGCGTAGCTACCTAGGTACCTGTAGGGTAGATCATCGTACCTACCCAGGCTAGGATCTTCGCTTGCTAACCGGCTAAGACAGTCACATCAGCCCGAGTTCTTTTAATTACCTACCTACCATCCATCCCATCCTTCCAACATACTTCGACAGTCCAGCAGCTAGGGTTCCTGAGGGGGTCCGAGGTAATCTACCTCACGCTCCACCCACCCCAAGCCAGCTAGCAGTACAGAACCACATCCGAGGGCTGATACGACCACCATCACCAACACCAAGTACGGCCCGCCCCCCTTTTGCTGAGTTATTATACAGACAACTTTAAAGTATTATGTATTGGTATGTATAGAAATGGTAAAGAAAAATTTGAAAAACTGGTTGATGTTATGAATAAATTATTTGAATTGCTGTCCAATGTAACAAATACTAAAGTAGTCTTTATGGGAGATTGGAATATCGACTTTTCAATTGACTCAAAGCAGATTCAAAGTAAAAACACCTTAATGGAAATAATACAACCTGCAGGTTATAGAAATGTGATTAACTTTCCAACAAGATTAGAAGGTGAGACTAAAACGTCAATAGACTTCCTTGTGACAAATCTACCCGATGAAGATATATACATTGAAGGTATAGCAACTGGAATTTCGGATCATGACGCGCAATTAGCAAAAATTAAAATATTAAAACCGTTACAACCCAAATATATACACGTTGAAAAGCGTTTATTCGATTCAAATAAATATAATGAATTATGTCATGCTATGATGTCGTATGACTGGGATACCATTTTTGATATTTATAATTCAGAAACCTTTGACAAGTTTTTTGAAAAATTCATTTGGAACTTTAACTTATACTTCCCACTAAAACATACAAGGTCAAAAATTATCGCCCATGCCCATGGATATGCAATGAACTCACCAAAATGCAAAATGATATACATGACTTACATCAAATCGCAAGACAATATCCCGAACAAATGTCAAACATAGAAATGATTAACAAGAAGATTAAATTGAAAAATGAATGTTTGAGAAAGAAAAAGGAATATGTAGAAAATAGAATATGGAATGCAAAAAATAAGAAGAAAGAAATATGGAACGTTATTAGAGGAGATACTAATAAAAATGTTAAAGAATGGAACTGAGATCTTCTAGATGATACTTCAGGAACAATAGTTAAGATTGAGGACACTGCTAACTACCTTAATAATTACTTTATGTCAATCGGTAAAGACCTAAATACCAATTACGCGCCAAATATACCTATTGCTATTCAAGCTCTTAAGCCAACAAACAACCTAGAATTTCATTTTGACATTATGACGGTGAGCGAACTTTTAAACATTGCAAAACAAAAAATAGATAAATCTGTGACAAAAGACATTTATGATTATATCAGGCAGTTTCTTGTTTAGTGTAATGCTTTGCCTTGGAGATCATTTAACTTTTCTTATTAATAACACCCTCTTGTCCAATCAATATCCAAAGCCACTCAAAAGATCCAGATTAACACCCCTTTATAAAGGTAAAGGCAATACAGCATCTGTTTATAATTTTAGGCCGATCACTATTGTACCAACAATGTCAAAAATGCTTGAGTCAATAATTTCAGAAAAAATAATGGGGTATATGGATAAAAATCAGCTTCTGTCAGATTCTCAATACGCCTATAGAAGGGGTCGTTCAACAACATCCGCAACGGAAAAAATTATAGAAGCTATAGCTGAGGGATTAGACAAAAAAATGAAAGTAGCAGGAGTGTTTTTAGATTTATCTAAAGCCTTTGATTCCGTTAATCACGACCTACTTTTAAAGAAACTAACAGTGTATGGCATACGCGGACAACCATTGTTATTAATAAAATCTTTCTTAGCCGACAGAGAGCAAACAGTCGAAATAAGAATCAATAATAAAGTACAGAGATCTACAACGCAAGTGGTCAACATCGGTATTCCTCAAGGCTCATCTCTAGGAAACGTTTTATTTCTGATTTTTCTTAACGATATAGCAACATTGGATTTGAATGGACAAATTATACAATATGCTGATGACACTACAATAGTACTGGCTGCAAAGACTACCTTAGATCTAGAAATTGTTATTCAGAATACACTACAAAGAGTAACCATGTGGTTCAGAACAAACGGACTTAAACTTAATCCCGATAAAACCAACATAACGTATTTTAATAGCATATCACCAAATCAACCAAGTGTTGCAATTACATTACATGATGGTACAATCTGTAACTCATCTAAATTAGTTAAATTATTTAGTTATAATTTAGAGCCCTCTTAGCATCCAACTACTTAAAATGATCATAATTATTGTATAATTTTTGAATACCTACTGATTATTTATATTAAATTGCAGATACCTTTTTATTAATATCTACCAATCTTTTGACACTACTGTTACTATTTTTATGTTGTGTTGTGTACTGTCATTATTTTTTAATGTTATTTATTGACGATGTTAATGTTATTCACTCACTTGCCACAATATTTTGTAAATATTATAAGTTGTGTGTTTACTTTAATTAATAAATGATTCTATTCTATTCTTCTATTCTATTCTATTCTATCAAAAGTCACTATGGGTGGTTCAACACATACTTTTGGAGATTTGGCATTGAAAAACATTACATTAGTTTTATCACTATTTAGCTTAAGACCATTAAGTGAAAACCACGTGCCTATTTTGTCCATTGTTTCAATAATATTAATCCTTAGTTCATCCAGTGTATCAGCCGATATTATATATATCGCAAATTGAATTATGTCTCGGTTTATTTGCACGCGAACTATGTCATAAAGAAAAAATAAGAACAATGTATTGCCTAGTGCAGATCCTTGTGGCACTCCGATTTTTGATGTACGAGACTCTGACCTTATTCGTTTACCATTTACCATTTATAAGGTTGTTTTGACTGTATGCTACCACTTATATCTCAACTATCAAGTCTCAACAAATGTGACTGGGGGATTTGTCATTACCACCACGCTTGGCAGGCGAGCTGATGATAGCAGTATTTGTGTTTAGTACTAAAGAGTATGTTGCCCATCTCCTAATAAGAGTAATGGGATTAGCCATTATCACCATGATTGACAGGTGAGTTGGTGATCACAGTATTGGTGTCAGGTAGGTTCTTAAATGAATGGTAGATGCTGCTCGCCCATTGCCTGCCAGAATCCCTAAGTCGAATCAAATGACATCCACGGGTGGGTCAATAAGTCCCTCTGCTAGGGACTTATACCTGGTCTTTACCGCGCTGCTGCTGCCACGAACTAGAAACTTTGCATTGGATAGGTAATATTTAGTGTCAGTGATGTAAAATCTCACTTTTTTCTGTGGGGTAGGCAGGAGGGATCCAAGTCTATACGGTAAATATGTATTTACGGCGTCCTGTGCTATGTGCAAGTGAAACTGCACTGGTATAGCTAGTTTAAAATATAAATGTTTTTACTAACGTGTTAAAAATAAAACTTCGAATTCAAAAATAAATAAAATGTCATATTCATTAAAAATATATCCAGTGCGAATCCATAATGATAGTCACCCAACGCACGTGCTGTCACCGCGCTGGCAGTCACCGCGCTGGCTGTCACCGCGCTGGCAGTCGCCGCGCTGGCAGTCGCCGCGCTGGTAGTCACTCTGGGATCTCGATGCCCTTGGCTCTGGCGCGGTCTTCGTACTTCTTCCGGTACTTGCCCTCGGGGTCGAACCTGGCAGTCACCTCCCTCCAGATGTCCAGCTCGTTTCTAATGAGGTGTTCGATCACCGTGTACGCTCCCTTTTCTTGTGTCTCTGTGCATTTCTCGCAGCCAGTTTCGATTGCTTCTTGTAAGTTTTCTGTGAAAAAGTCGGTACCTTTAAAATTTTTAATCATCTATTTTCTATACCTACTTAATAAAATCGTAGAAAAACTGTGCCTGTTTAATATTTTCAAGTAAAACTGGGTGCTACGAGTACCTACTGAATACAGGCAGCTGAGCATGAACATGCAGGTTTTACATTTGTTTTCTGTTTGTCTGTTTGTTTGTGCTCGCGTATTTCTAGAACGGCTTCAACGAGTTGGATGTGGTTTTCGGTAATGTATTGTGTATGGTTTCTGACGATCGATTTTTTAGATAAAATATGTACATTAAAAAGTTGTGTTGACTCAATATTCCTTATAACATTTACGTCTTGCGTTTTGTTTCAATACATACATATCATTTTTATTTATTATTGGATTTTGATAAATTCAATGAATGATGTTAACTTAGGCTACAGGTTATATTACGCAATCTACCATTGAATTTTTTTTTTTAATTGGTTCGTTAATTTCGGAGATTGGCGTGGTCAAAAAGACGTTTTCGGCGTATACGTACCTACAACCTTTACAAAATGCATACAGATGAATTTCTAAATTTTAAATTTTCGGGCCTGCTCCTCCTTGTCACGCTGCAATAGCTCTTCCAACCGGCGGCGGCGGGCCACAGCTGGCTCGTTGCCAGGCAGCAGGCAGAACAGGCAACGAGCCTGCTCTTGGAGCATGGCTATTAGCGCAGCAAGGTCTGGGGCTGCTGACGCCGCAGGTGTGCCGGAAGGTCCACCATTGACTGTAACGGCCGTGGCGAGGTTTCTCCAAACCACCACTGGTCCAGATCCTGCTGACGGATCTGATTCCTGGTGCGAATTCCTCCCGCGTCATCCTTGGGTAGAACCGGCATACTTTAAATCCGCTCTTCTGACACTAATTGTTACGAGCTGGGGTTCGTAAGAATTAAAAGCAACCGGTTATTACTCAAAGTAAGACACGTTTATTCAGCACCAAACTAATTACTCTCAAACAAAGTACAAATCTACTTAGTGAATCGATAGTATACTATCGATTCACTAAACACTGTTATCGCACTCAAATATCACTTGATGTTAGCTCGCTGTATCGTAATCGAATACTGTCTTGCTTCCGAATCGCGCGTCAATTTATATCCAACTCTATCGAATCTTCTAGTAAGCGCGGGAATGGTCGCGCCGCTAACTGTTGCGTAATCTGGGACTATTGTTTTCAGCGCGGCGCGGCGGTCATAAATCATCCTTTTGTGTTATTGATAAACAAGTTGTTATTGTCTTATTTTCTCGGAACTATGCGAAGACTCGCGTAACATTTTTTTTTTTATTATCAAACAAAGAACTCAAAAATGAAAAAATAATCAAGATCTCAATTTTCCGTAAAAATAAAAAATAAAAGTTTTTTTTAATCGAGCACGTAACTCCTAACATGACTTTTCGATAACTCACGGTTTCAGACTTGGTCTCAGTGGCCCTGGAAAAAAACTCACACAGTATATGCATAAGTGTATGTATATATATGTATATACATACACATATACATTATGAATATATTATTATATATTCATAATTCGCTTCTATCGCATGAATTTATAATGAGATTGTAAAATACTATTTGACAATTTGAATTAAAACTTTATTTTATCAGTATTTGTAAAACGTATGCAAAAGCACAATATCGAGCATGAAAAATGCGTGTATTGTTGTTTCTAAGACTTGGTACTGAATACCACGGGTACATTTTTAAATAATTAGTTCATCATCATCGTCAACAGTAATTCTCCTGCCCGTATTATTTACACTATACGAGTATAGGTTGGTCGTATCATTATCATAACCCATACAATTTTGCCATAATCACCTTGCTGGGCAGGCGGGTGGGTGGTATATTAGCGATATGGTTAAATTCCGAGATATATTTCGACACAACATTCACGGTGGCATAATCCCATACTCCTGCCATCATCTCATCTCATTTCATTACTTCTGCATCGCGTTTGTAGTAGCCCATAATAGCTGTGCTACTGATTCTGTGGGAACAGAAGTAAAAAATATATTTTTGAAGATAAAACTTTTGAAAGATATCGACCGTAACAGTTTCGATGAAGATCTTTTAAGCGTTAATTGGGATTATTTTTTCAAAACTGCCACTGTTTTCACAAACATGATCACTGGTCTATTAGATAAACATGCACCTATTAGGAAAAATATTATTAAGGATAAACCAGCACCCTGGATTACTGACACTATCAAGTTAATGATGGATTGTCGGAATAAGGCACATGACAGATATCGTAAAACAAAATTAGAACGTCACAAGGTATATTATAAGGAGCTGAAAGCTTTAGTTAATCACAGCATATATAATGAGACTCGGGCTTATTACGACTTCCGTATAAATACTGTACATAATGAAAAACAATTATGGAAGAATATTAAAAAAGATGTTCTTCCGAGTTCAAATAATAATTATCTCCCTGATAGTTTTAATAACCCAACTGCGATAAATGATATTTTTTTGGATGTGCCAGGTGTGGATTCTGTTTCTCTGTCTACTTTGACTTATTTTGAATTTAATAAGCATAGTAATAATCACGCATTTTCTATAAAAACGGTTAGTGAGCAGGAAATTGCTAAAATACTTTTGTCTATTAAAACAGAGGCATTTGTTTTAATAGACAAAAGTATTTTAGCAATTTCCTGCTGGTCTTGATGGGCTTTCTATGGATATGATATTGATTGCTCGCCCTGCCACACACCACACACTTTGTGGAAAATAGCCTCTGTGAATCCAATTCCAAAAATACCTAACCCAACTGTTATTAATGAACTTAGGCCCATTAGCGTTCTTCCTGTACTGTCTAAGGTACTAGAAAAGGTTGTGTATAAAGCTTAGTAAATATGTAGAAAAATTAAACATATTGCCAGATGTGCAGTCAGGCTTCCGCAAGGGTAGGGGCACCAATACAGCACTAATGGACGTGGTTGACAACATTCTTGTTAATCAGGACCAGGGTCTGGGATCGCTTCTGGTGCTGCTCGATTTATCCCGTGCATTTGACTCGTTGAATATATCTTTGCTTCTTTCAAAACTTTCATATTATGGTGCAAATGTATTTGCTCTAAAATGGTTCAATAGCTATTTAAGTACTCGTTCTCAGTTTGTCCAGATAACGAGAGAAAATGGTTCTAAGCTCGTATCTTCACAAAAGGCTGTAAACCGACGCGTACCGCAGGTATCGATCTTGGGTCCTCTTCTATTTATAATTTACAGTGCTGATATTTGTCGGGGTATAAACCATTGTAAGTATCATCTTTATGCAGATGATGTGCAATTGTACCTTCCTTTGAGCCCCTGTGATGCTCACAGTGAAATAATAAAACTTAATGATGATCTTGGACGTATAGCTATCTGGTCACATAATAATGCCCTAGTGTTGAACCCCACCACGTCTAAATTTTTAGTATTAGGTTCAAAAAACTAAATTGAAACCATTATGAATTGCACTCTCAATGTTAACATACTGGGACAGAATGTCGAGCAGGTTCATGAGGCCAGAAACCTCGGTATTATGTTTGATAGTTCTTTGCGTTTTGAGAGTCACATATTGAACTTGGTTAAGACCTGTTTCTTCAGATTGAAGTTATTATACAAGGTTAGTTATTATCTTAAGGAGGAGGTGCGACTCAAAGTTTGTGAATCTCTGATTCTGTCGCGGCTCAATTATTGAGATCTGGTGTATGTATGGTCTGGTGTATGTCTCACGTCAAAAACAAGCCGTCTCATCCAAAGGATACAAAATGCCTGCTGTAGGTTTTGTTATAAGATACCACCGCGTACACACATCACACCATACCTAAATAACTCTTCCACGCTTAACATGGTCTCGCGGCGGGCCCTTCACATGGCTGTGATGGTTCATGGCGTTGTGACTACTAGATCCCCGGAATACCTATTTTCCAAGCTTGACCAGTCTCGGAGTAAGTATAGTACAAGATCAAATAGAAATTTGCTGCACTACTCTAAGTATAAAACTGTTGCGTTCCGGGGTAGTTTTAGGTACCAAGCAACCAAATGCCGGAACAATATCCCTCCTCCCGTGCGTCTTCTAAAATCGAAATATACATTTAAAAAACGTATTAAATGTATTATTATAGACCAGCAGAAGTCTGGGTTGATTGATACCGATGCCCCTTTTACTTGTTAGTTTATACTTTTTTTTTTGTAATATAGATTTAGACAAAAATAATACTAACCCTAAATAATCATATATTTATATAAATGGCATAAATCTTACTATTATAAGTAATCGATATTTATCCATTTTATGATTAAATAATATATGTAAATAGCATTATTTTTATTTGAATACATATATAAAATCTTTTTATTATATTTCGCCAGGAATTTTCTTATATTTCAGTATGTTTAATATCATATTTTTTATTTATCAAATGTATAACTTTAGCATTTAATTATGTATTATGTGTATGCTTGTGTATGTAATTTTACAAATATATTCATTTTATTTCCATAGCACATTTTAAGTTCTCACAGGGTCTTAGGACCGTTTTGAGTCCAGGCTGAAAAACAGCGCCCTCTGTGTTCAGCGGGCATTAATGCTGAGCCGAGACTTTTTTGCTACTGTAGCACACACACACACACACACACCTGTTACCGTTATGTGTTTCATTTATTTTTAAGTACCTACCTACCTTCTTAATTTCCTGTTGCTTAAAATATTGTTGTTTTTTTACCATAACATATGTTTGTACCTACTATGTTTTTATCGTTTTGTGATGTTGTGTAGTGTGCTATATTAAGTGAATAAATGTTATCTATCTATCTATCTATAAAACTTCTTTAGGCGCGTTGGGCATTTTTTGAGATGAGAAAAAAACCATTGAACTCGCGACACCATACACCTTACCGACACCACTTTTGACACATTTCCCTTTAAACAAATTGTCACGTCACATCTTTACGATCCTAAGAGGTACGGGTAAGGACCGTTCGAAGACTGTATCTATCTATAGAAAGACGGTTGACAGCCGTGATAGGTGTCTATCAACTTCAGTTCTAAAGAAGTCATTGTGTCAGTTGTGTTGCAAAAACCACCCTCATAAGTAAATATTATACCAACGCGACAAAATTGAAATTAAAGTACCAACAATCTAAGCTTTTCTCTTCGGCAAAGATCGACGAACTTCAAGTTTTCACTTTTGTCAGCACTCCCGGAGTGCCACTGTTTTTTTTTGACTAGGCCATGCGCTGGCCTTGGTTCTGAACCGAACGACAGTAATTACCATTACAATGGTAAACGTAGGAACTAGAGATATTATGAGGTATTTGGCATAGCCTTAGTATCGGTGTTTGATTGGTACTCCGATAGATGAATGCTGCTGCTCATCTCCTGGTAAAATCCCTCAGTCAAATGTAATGGTACCCAGGAGAGGTTAGCAGAGGGACCTATATCATTTGCTATCTCCTGGCGTTGTTAATGAAATGTGTAATACTACAGAACGTGGGTCACGCGTAGCAAGCGAGACTGTAATTGTAGTGTCGGTATCTCCGTGACAACCGTGGAAGTGTTTTTATATTGTTCGACGGGGTAGGGCTTGCTTTGCTTTTCATCGCAACTGGTTTCGAGTTATGATAAGGTCGAAGGCGAATGCGGACTTCACCCCGAATCATCAACAGTCTATCATACGTCTAAATGCCGGAACACAACAATTTCGTATTGTTGTTATGGCGAAAAACTTGGGTTAATGGTGGTAGGTGGCGGTGGCGCCGGCTCTCCGAGGATGTGAGTCGAGAGGAGACTGAAGGATCTCATCAGTTATTATCAGAACATGTTATTTAGCTACTTTTATTTAATCGAGTGAGCGAAGCGAACGAAATCTCCGAGTTAAGTTGGGAAATCTGGCACTTTATGTATGTATGTTTGTATGTATGTGGCAATGTTTGTGACGGCATAACTGCTTGCGACGGCAAAACTGTTTGTTATCCGACTTTAATGAAATTGAAAATAAATGATAACATAAATATAGATTGACTCTCGCCGGAGGTTTTTGATAAATAAATACTATTTTTCGCCAATATCTTTTGAATGGTTAATCCTATCATTAATACTCATCGATAGTTATTAGGATTTTTTAACACAAGGACAGTTTTGGAGAAATAGGGGTGTTATGTGTGACAAGAAGATTTTTGGCTTGTCGGGTGTCATTTGAAAAAAAAACGTGGTATGTCTTGTAGGATATACTATTAAAGGGGTTTGTCTTTAAAACTAACATTATTCTATTTGCTGAAACCACCCCTGTAATAAGGTTTGCAAAAGGGGTAAATAAAAAAAACTTAAAAATTTGTGAAATTGGGAAATATCGTATGAAACGGGGGTTTGGACAGCCGATATCAAAATTTGCTTATTTTTGTTCTTATTAGGGGTAGTTTTTAAGATGAAGGGGCAAAGGATGATAATCAGGTCTTGCAAGATAAGAGAGGGTATTCGGAATCTTATTAAAACTAGTCTATTTATTTGTTGTTATTCACTCAATGCCCCTATCCTATATATATATCCTATATACCTATATATATGGAGTCGATAAAATCCAAGAATTTATTTTGGGATGTAATGCTAGGAGTTTGCAATGTGGAAAGAACTTCCTCCAAAAGTGTAAGGTTTGGCCGTAACCACCTCGCGTGGCAGACGGGCTGGTGCTCACAATGTTAACACTAAATAAACAGCTGCCTTCTTGGTGAAGCCCGTTGGTTGACTTTACGACACTTTACGAGTGCTTAAATAAAGTGTAATTAAAGCACATCTTTATAGTTTGTTAATTACGTTCTATTTGAAAAATAATCTCCGTGGTTAAATATTTAACACAAAGCAGAATCACGAGATCTCAGTTCGGGCGAACTACTAGTTACAATGTTTCGTGCAAATAAGTCAGTAATTTAACGCCTCAGTGTTGTACTTAGTGGTCCGCCTTGCTACTGGCAGGTACCTAATGTTACAGTAATGCGATACTAACATTACTTACAATGACAGCTGAGCTGTAACTGTAAGTAACCTCGTACTCGTATATAATATGAGACGGCAGTACATGATCGCACGCTTTGTGTTATGTCATTACGTAACGTTACGTTACCGTAGTCCGCGGCTCGCTGAGCTCGCGCCGAGGTCACAGAGGGCTCCGATCGCCACCACAATGATCGCACGCTTTGTGTTATGTCATTACGTAACGTTACGTTACCGTAGTCCGTGGCTCGCTGAGCTCGCGCCGAGGTCACAGAGGGCTCCGATCGCCACCACAATGATCGCACGCTTTGTGTTATGTCATTACGTAACGTTACGTTACCGTAGTCCGTGGCTCGCTGAGCTCGCGCCGAGGTCACAGAGGGCTCCGATCGCCACCACAATGATCGCACGCTTTGTGTTATGTCATTACGTAACGTTACGTTACCGTAGTCCGTGGCTCGCTGAGCTCGCGCCGAGGTCACAGAGGGCTCCGATCGCCACCACAATGATCGCACGCTTTGTGTTATGTCATTACGTAACGTTACGTTACCGTAGTCCGCGGCTCGCTGAGCTCGCGCCGAGGTCACAGAGGGCTCCGATCGCCACCACAATGATCGCACGCTTTGTGTTATGTCATTACGTAACGTTACGTTACCGTAGTCCGCGGCTCGCTGAGCTCGCGCCGAGGTCACAGAGGGCTCCGATCGCCACCACAATGATCGCACGCTTTGTGTTATGTCATTACGTAACGTTACGTTACCGTAGTCCGTGGCTCGCTGAGCTCGCGCCGAGGTCACAGAGGGCTCCGATCGCCACCACAATGATCGCACGCTTTGTGTTATGTCATTACGTAACGTTACGTTACCGTAGTCCGTGGCTCGCTGAGCTCGCGCCGAGGTCACAGAGGGCTCCGATCGCCACCACAATGATCGCACGCTTTGTGTTATGTCATTACGTAACGTTACGTTACCGTAGTCCGCGGCTCGCTGAGCTCGCGCCGAGGTCACAGAGGGCTCCGATCGCCACCACAATGATCGCACGCTTTGTGTTATGTCATTACGTAACGTTACGTTACCGTAGTCCGTGGCTCGCTGAGCTCGCGCCGAGGTCACAGAGGGCTCCGATCGCCACCACAATGATCGCACGCTTTGTGTTATGTCATTACGTAACGTTACGTTACCGTAGTCCGCGGCTCGCTGAGCTCGCGCCGAGGTCACAGAGGGCTCCGATCGCCACCACAATGATCGCACGCTTTGTGTTATGTCATTACGTAACGTTACGTTACCGTAGTCCGTGGCTCGCTGAGCTCGCGCCGAGGTCACAGAGGGCTCCGATCGCCACCACAATGATCGCACGCTTTGTGTTATGTCATTACGTAACGTTACGTTACCGTAGTCCGTGGCTCGCTGAGCTCGCGCCGAGGTCACAGAGGGCTCCGATCGCCACCACAATGATCGCACGCTTTGTGTTATGTCATTACGTAACGTTACGTTACCGTAGTCCGTGGCTCGCTGAGCTCGCGCCGAGGTCACAGAGGGCTCCGATCGCCACCACAATGATCGCACGCTTTGTGTTATGTCATTACGTAACGTTACGTTACCGTAGTCCGCGGCTCGCTGAGCTCGCGCCGAGGTCACAGAGGGCTCCGATCGCCACCACAATGATCGCACGCTTTGTGTTATGTCATTACGTAACGTTACGTTACCGTAGTCCGCGGCTCGCTGAGCTCGCGCCGAGGTCACAGAGGGCTCCGATCGCCACCACAATGATCGCACGCTTTGTGTTATGTCATTACGTAACGTTACGTTACCGTAGTCCGTGGCTCGCTGAGCTCGCGCCGAGGTCACAGAGGGCTCCGATCGCCACCACAATGATCGCACGCTTTGTGTTATGTCATTACGTAACGTTACGTTACCGTAGTCCGTGGCTCGCTGAGCTCGCGCCGAGGTCACAGAGGGCTCCGATCGCCACCACAATGATCGCACGCTTTGTGTTATGTCATTACGTAACGTTACGTTACCGTAGTCCGCGGCTCGCTGAGCTCGCGCCGAGGTCACAGAGGGCTCCGATCGCCACCACAATGATCGCACGCTTTGTGTTATGTCATTACGTAACGTTACGTTACCGTAGTCCGTGGCTCGCTGAGCTCGCGCCGAGGTCACAGAGGGCTCCGATCGCCACCACAATGATCGCACGCTTTGTGTTATGTCATTACGTAACGTTACGTTACCGTAGTCCGCGGCTCGCTGAGCTCGCGCCGAGGTCACAGAGGGCTCCGATCGCCACCACAATGATCGCACGCTTTGTGTTATGTCATTACGTAACGTTACGTTACCGTAGTCCGTGGCTCGCTGAGCTCGCGCCGAGGTCACAGAGGGCTCCGATCGCCACCACAATGATCGCACGCTTTGTGTTATGTCATTACGTAACGTTACGTTACCGTAGTCCGTGGCTCGCTGAGCTCGCGCCGAGGTCACAGAGGGCTCCGATCGCCACCACAATGATCGCACGCTTTGTGTTATGTCATTACGTAACGTTACGTTACCGTAGTCCGTGGCTCGCTGAGCTCGCGCCGAGGTCACAGAGGGCTCCGATCGCCACCACAATGATCGCACGCTTTGTGTTATGTCATTACGTAACGTTACGTTACCGTAGTCCGTGGCTCGCTGAGCTCGCGCCGAGGTCACAGAGGGCTCCGATCGCCACCACAATGATCGCACGCTTTGTGTTATGTCATTACGTAACGTTACGTTACCGTAGTCCGCGGCTCGCTGAGCTCGCGCCGAGGTCACAGAGGGCTCCGATCGCCACCACAATGATCGCACGCTTTGTGTTATGTCATTACGTAACGTTACGTTACCGTAGTCCGTGGCTCGCTGAGCTCGCGCCGAGGTCACAGAGGGCTCCGATCGCCACCACAATGATCGCACGCTTTGTGTTATGTCATTACGTAACGTTACGTTACCGTAGTCCGTGGCTCGCTGAGCTCGCGCCGAGGTCACAGAGGGCTCCGATCGCCACCACAATGATCGCACGCTTTGTGTTATGTCATTACGTAACGTTACGTTACCGTAGTCCGTGGCTCGCTGAGCTCGCGCCGAGGTCACAGAGGGCTCCGATCGCCACCACAATGATCGCACGCTTTGTGTTATGTCATTACGTAACGTTACGTTACCGTAGTCCGTGGCTCGCTGAGCTCGCGCCGAGGTCACAGAGGGCTCCGATCGCCACCACAACCACGTCACGTGACAATCTCACGAAACAATATCAGCATACCTACCCACACTACCCAGGTACTGACCAATATGAAGGCAAGGTGCCCAAAGGGCGTCAACGGGACTCTAGGACCATTCCTATGAACGTAGTCCGTATCCGTATCCGTACGACAGACCTACGAACGGTCAGATCGGTTGGAACCGGTCGGAACCCTGCGAGTGCAAGTCGGCTTAACAAATCGTCGATGAAATGAATGAGCATTGTGTTGTGAGTTTTGATTACCTTTAAGTTGTTTTCCCTCCGGACTACATTTTCCCTTGTCCAGCACGCAGGCGACGTACGCCTGCAGCAGACGCTTGTTCTCCAGAATCTCCTCCAGGTTAATGTTGTCATATTTGTCGGTGTACTTGTCGGCCAGGGTGACGGCAGCCACGCAGCAAACCGCCAGTAGGACTCTCATAATTGACGTAGAACGTGACACCTACCTATAAAATAACCGTTTGAGAGCGATACTAAGTGCCACAGTCACATGGCCAATCTGTTTTCAAATGGCGATGGCGCTCAATCACGGCGAAATATGTACGTACCTATTGGATTTTTTTTATTACGATAGTTAATTATTTTTATCAACTAAAAACTCAAGGCCTGACTGGGCCAGAGGAGGTGTACTATAATAATAAAAAATATAAGTTAAAAATAAAAATATTTCCGGTAACGTAAGAATAGTACAGGTTGTTTAAATACTAATTCTAAGACCCATATTTGTATATACCTAAAAACTAAAATACATACAAAATAGAACTTAAACTAAGGCACACGTGATGTCGCCGACGTGTTTCGGTGCGGGGGATCTCGCGACAGGCGACCCTTGAATCGCCGGAACTTCACCCCTTCAGCCAGAAAATAGGGCTCAGGAAAGTTGAGAGGAGATCCGTAGGAACTCTCACCATAAATGAGCTGAAACTCACATTATGACGAGTGTCCAGCTTCTCAACCCTCAACCCCACTCCGGCTTTCCTCTTGACGTTTTTCCACTACCTCTGTGGTCTTCACGTCGTAGTGGACGCGGGACACGTAGATCTGCGTAGTGGGTACTTCCGCTCGGAATAAGTGGTCACCGGATGCAGTGCCATATTGGTTCGTGCAAGAAGGCTTCACATTTTTCCTCACTGGTGCTGGCCGCTTCCGCTGCGTAATCACGTTGTCGGGGCAACGTAACCGGTGTCGGCTGACCCCCGGAGGGTGCGGGGGCGCGGGCGGCGGCGCGCGGGCTCGTGTTCGCTGCGTTCGGGGCAGCGACCGTGTGTTGACATTATTACCAATAGTTAGCAGCACCTACGTTGATAGTGACACCAACTCAGCACGCAGCCCAGAGATGGCATCATCCGAAGCCTCCAACCTTGCCTGAACTTCGGCCAAGCTCGGCTTCAGGAACATAATGTCCTTCAAGAGCCTGGTAACGTCGACGTGGTCGAATCCCACCGTTGGGACATAAGCTCCCCCGGTGGGATTCGACCACGTCGACGCAAGCTCCTTCGCGACGAAATCCGGCACGTCGTCTGGGTCGGTCTCCTTCAGCAGGGTGATGATGTCGTGGAGACTTTTTTCACCTCCATCCCTCCTGCGGGACGGCATCTAGGCAGTTCGCCTAGCGTTTGGAAGATCAGCGCCTTCCCACTGCAAATATCGGCCTCCTTGAAGTTCGACTTGCAGATCTGCAGGATGCTGATCTCGTCCATTGTGTCGATGGCATTCTGAATGAACGCCAACAACTCGTTCACGATGATCGCCTTAGGCATCGCGATATTAGCAGCGGCGCCGGCCGCGTGTACCGCGAATTATTCAATTCGTAACTGTGCTTGAGCGAAATGCGTCTGATTCCGATCCGAGCGCGCATCGCAAAGCCCTGGTAACTATGGAGCGCCTTCCGAGATAATGCTTTGTTCAGCTGAGGGCTTGTGTGGCCCGAAATGATCGCGATGGACTTAGAACGTTGGTGCAAGTGTACCTGCGCAGGGTCAGCTGGTGAAAGAAGCTTCTGCTTGAGAGGTGCTCGTGTTCTGTGCAGCTGAATATTATCTATTTGTATTTATTGTAATCAATGTTTGACATTTTCTTTCTACGGTCTTATTTGTGACATTAATTATAATTTTTGTGTTGCTTCATTGAATTGTTCTTTGTTCTTTGTAATATTTATTTGTGGCTTTTTTTTTCGTGTTTGAAATTCAATTACAATGTACTTATATTGTTTGCAAACAAATTAAATGATACGAATGTGACATGTGTGCATAGTGTGACAATCACAATGTGACATGTGTGCATAGTGTGACAATCACAATGTGACATGTGTGCATAGTGTGACAATCACAATGTGACATGTGTGCATAGTGTGACAATCACAATGTGACATGTGTGCATAGTGTGACAATCACAATGGGCGCCTGCTGATGATGACGTGACGTTACGTGACGTGACGTGACGTGACGTGACGTGATTCAGCAGTTCGTGATGGTTCCTCACTTCACTTCACGGGACAATAATGGACACTAACTAGCGGCCGTCGAGGGTCTCTCGACTCCAGCAGGTAGGTACCTTACCTACCTACTCTTATCGAGTAGGTACCTACTTTACTTATGTCATTCTCTTCAACTTTACAACGAGCACAACTGCGTTTATATCAACCCACATCATAATAACAATAATAAGTAGGAATATTATTACATAATTAAAAAAAAAAAAACATTACTCTTGAAACCTACACATACCTAATAATTCCTTTGTACATAAGTAGTTAGCTAGATAATTGTACATTTTATTGAATAAAAAGTCCTAATAATAATAAATATTTCAGGACATTAATTTCACACAGCGCCTTCTAGCTTCAAACTAACAATAGATTAGTCCCTATATTTTATAGATAAAAGCCAAGCGTTTTGTTGAAAGTAGAACCTGCATGTTTGTCATGTTCGATAGAATCAATGTTTGTCAATGTTAGGTAAAAAAGCCATGAAGATGTCAATTGTCAAAAGTAAAAAAATAAATAAGAACGAGATGTATTTTATAATTATTTTGTTTTATAAACGTTATCTGTAATATCCAGTTCTCTAATTTAGAGCAGAGTTTACACGTCTGACCACCATCTCACTTGAAAAACAAGTAAATATGTTGCCTAGGATGCACGCTTCATTAAATAAACCTGTTCTGGTTCTGGTGCGGCAAATTAATAATTACCTTCTACAGACATTTGGGTCGTACTCGTACCTACTTGTACCTAGCACAGCGGAATACAGACGTTGCGAGCTGTTCCCTAGATCTCACAGTGCTCTAATGTCAATCAAGATCATATTTGGATCAAACGCATTGATATAAAACTTCCACCAACCAATAAAATGTAACTCACCAACCAGGACTCCACTTCCAGTAAAGGGCGGCCGAGCGTTAGACGTGAGACGTGAGACGTGAGACGTGAGACGTGAGACGTGAGACGTGAGACGTAGGCGAACTTGTAGAATCGCATAGGTAGGTAAGGTAGGTAGGTATAGATAGATAAATAGACAAAGTTGGTGCCCTACCATGTAATCCGCTAACGGTTATCTCAATAGCCGAGTGAGGTATGACGTTGCAGTAATCACATGCCACTATTTATACCGGCCTACGAGCGAGTCGTTGTTTAAAACATCTAATTTGTCCCTCGGTTAGTCAATTATTTCATTTGTCTTCGATGCATAAAGTCTCATACAGTATGTACAGGATGTTCCAACGGTATCGAAGCGACGGTAGGAGTAAATAATAGTGTACTAGAGGTAGGCGCCTAATTAATTTAGCGGACACAATGAAGCGGAGGTACGAAGGCTTATCACATTTGAATACAAGTCAGCAAGAGTTCTATAACGATATACATTCGATACAACAAGAAGTCGACATGTAAACGAATGACGCTGGTCCAACGAGATCGCTGCGACGCGACACGAGCGAGCTGGCAGTCGTTCCTTTATATTATATGCAGTAAAGTAATCAGTAACTCATTCATTGTAAGAGCTATTTCCATCGCACGCACCTACTTACTCCGATGATTTAATGTAAGTAAATGTTTTGTCGGGCCACTGTTCTACTAGTGGTCGGGGTCTACCTGTCGGGAGCGGTCTGATGGCGGTTGCGTTTGATAAATCCTGATGAATCTAGGGTCCTGCACGACTCTGGGGATTCCACGTAACACGTGGAAGGCTAAAAGAGACGCACCAGATATTAGTATATTTATGATGCGAAGGAAACATCCTCGTCCAAACGTATGGATGAATGAGAACAGGTTATGCAGACAGGAGGTAAAAGTAAGCCACTTGTGAAACACACTGCTGCGCAATACGTTGCTTAAAACAAATCAGCAATAAGTTGGGGCTTCGCCTCTGAGCCTTACATAATGTCTGTAATGTAAAGTTGTAATCATAATATTAGCTAGGTAGGTATGTACCTAAAGGTAAGTAGGTACCTATTGGCAAGCGAGCTAACTCTTACGAGGAGCTGTACACCTCCTTGAGACCTCTACTCTACCTTCAGGATAAACAGAGAGAACTCCGGTGCTGAAAGTTTATTATATCTTTACAGTTACTTTGAGTTTCACTCATTATTTTATATAGGTATCTACCTATCCAGTGTCACCGTCTGCCCCCGGCCGTTGGTGGGGGCAGACGGTAACAATTCAGAAAAAGTTGTCAATATACGGAAATTTTCAAAAAATATAAAAATGAACTTATTTCTTATGAAATCATTATTGGACTATTATGATTATTCATAATTAAAGGATTAAATAAAAAAAAACAGAAATGAAAACTTGAAGTATGTCGATCTTTGCCGAAGAGAACAGTTGTGATTGTTGGTACTTGAATCTACCTTATTACTTGTAGTTCTCCCCGAACTGACATCTCGTGATGTCTGGTTTGTGTCGGAGATTATTTCTCAAATAGAAGTTAAACAGTGAGCTTTCATTATACATTTCTTACTTAAGCACTTTTTTCTCGAACTATGTTTATTCACCTGAGTCACAGTTAATAAAATCTTGAGACTGAGGCTCTCTCCTGTTGCTAACGTTATGTCCTTACTAACATGAAACAAATTTTGAATTTTGAAAAGTGCTCTCATAACCGTTACCTTAATAGTCGTGTGTTAAAAATCTACCCCTCCAGCCCACGGGATGTCGAAAAGTCAACCAAAAAGGTAGCAGCTTTTTTCTTTGTGTTAACAAAACTTGAACTGTGAGCACCAATCTGTCTGCTTGTGGTAGTGATAATGGCCGTACTTTACAGTTGTCGAGGAAGTTCTTTCCACATTGTAGTGGACAATAATGTACTATTGACATGGAATATGCGCAGTCAAAACCCTTGCATGAAACCCTAAAAGTAATTCTCGGATTTTAATGACACCCTTCCCTATTGAGTGAATAACAATTGATAAATGGACCAGTTTTAATGAAACTTCGAATACCCTCTCTTATCTTACAAGACCGATGATCAGCCCCCTTCACCTTAAAAACCGCCCCTAATAAGGGGAAAATAAACTTATTTTGAAATCATATGATATTTCATTTTTTAACACATTTTCAAGACTTCAACAATTCAATTTACTGCTTTAGCAATCCTTAATGTAAATACAGGGGTGGTTACAGCAAATCAAAAGAAGTTTAATTGTGAAGTCAACTTCCTTTAACAGTCTATCCTACAAGACATTTGCGTTTTAGCCCCTTAACGCGCCCTTTTGTTACGAAAACCACCCCTAATAAAAAGTAAAATATATATGTATTTTATGAATGTGCAGTCGATACTTTTTCAAATGATACCCCACAAGTCAAAAATCTTCTCGTCTCACTTAACATCCCTAGTTCTCAAAAACTACCCGAGTATCAAAAAAAATCCTCATACCGATTGATGAGTAATCTCAATGTTCAAAATTTAAATCTGCCATTCAAAAGATATACACGAAAATTTTTTTTTTTTTCACCCCAATATCTCAAAGACTACCCACTTATCAAAAATCCCCCGCGACAATTAAATTCTATTTACGTTAGGTAAGTATCTCTATTCAGTTTAAATTTCATGAAAATCGAATAATCCGTTCAAGAGTTATGCCGTCACAAACATTGCCACATACATACATACATACAGTGCCGGATTTCTCAACTTAACTCGGATACTATACTCAGAGACTAAACTAAATCTCGTTCGCTTCGCTCACTCGATCAATTAAATTACTTCCTCATTAAAATGATCGTTGAACAAGAACACGCCACACAAGACAACATAATTATCCAATTCAAACTTGTGTTGGTGGTGTTGGTAAAGTTGACGTTTCGCGATTTCAATGGTTTTTTCCTCTCTCAAAAAATGCCCAACGCGCCAAAAGAAGTTTATGCTTAAAAAAATATTTTGGTACCTAAATTATTCGTGAGGAATCTGTCAGTAAAGTAACATTAGCAAATAATAATGAGGTATCATAATGTTAGCGCTGGATTCATCAAATCTAGGTACATCCAGACATACCTACTCGTATCGTATTCGTAACTGTCCAGTTTCAAAACGTGCATGAGAACAACTACCTACTGTATACTACCATATTTCATTTGCAGATTAGTTTATTCCACGTTATATTCTGGTATTTTTTTTAAATGTTCATCTCCTGGTTTGTCAAGTTGGGCTTTGTGCATTGATGATAGTGTTAGTAAAGACATGGTAGAAACAAGGCATGACGAAAATATTTCCAGCTTAGGTACCACAGTCGTTTCGTGTGATATGAATATGCACGATTCTATATTGATAGAATCGTGCATATTCATATCACACCTATATTCATCGTAACGAGGGTTCCATATCTGCGATGCATATTCAAGGATGCTTCTGACGAAAGTATGATGAAAACAAACATAAGTTCTCACGACAAAGCATAAGGCTCCTGGTCTGGAGGCTTTAGAGACGATTGATACCACGTGCTTATCTAATAGGAGCTTGGAATCATGCACATAACCGAGGTATCTGACCACTCTGCATTTCTCTAGAGCCCGACATTTCAGCAAATAAGAAGATGGAGTAAGTAATAGTTCATTGGCAGCCTCACATTAACATGCAGTTTTCTCGAAGACCATCTCGTTATGAATCTGGGTGATAATGATAAGTGTTAGTTATGCGCATCGCCGTATTCGACAATTGATGTAAACAAGATGACGCAAACCAGACGGTGGGGTTTTTCATAATCGGCTATGACTTGCATTGGTTTCTATTGAGGATTCAACACTACGTCATCTTTTCATTTGTATTATTATTCTAAATAAAGTTATTTAGATACAATAGAATTTAGTAACGTAACAAAATTATATTTATTTGGGAAAACCAACAGTATCCTATGATATAACATAGGTAAGTAGTTTATGCTAAATTAACATAATATATAAGTTAAATACGACACCAACAACGACTTCCACGACTTACAAAACAATATAAAATCAAACAAGTCTTTCTACAATTTAGCTTAAATAAGAAAAACTAATTTATCAAACCAGTAAACCTACTAACAATAGTTTTTTTAAATTGTCCTTTGGACAATTAAATTATGTATGTGTCCTCAAAGTAAGTTTTATAAGAATTAACGAGAAGGAAGGTAGGGGTGCGGCGACAAGCATTAGGCCTACCAAGTACTAGTACTTGGTACTTGGTGCGCGGACCATTTTCCGCAACTGGGCCTCCTATGGGCCCCTTTTGCGTGACGGGCTGGCTCCTGCTACTCCAGCCACCCGATGTCCTCCAGGAAGGCCTGCAGCTTGCTGATGCTGGTGCTGCCGGTGCTGCCATACACCCTCTGCATAGTCCCATATCTGCCATAATCCCGATGAACTCGTTGAGTCGGTAGGGCCCTTAGTTCAGGAGCAGCTCCAGCATATCAATGATACACTAAGAGGATTTAAAAACTATCTGTCTTCCATTGACTCCCAGCTAGAAACTCTTAAGTCCTCAATTGCTGAAAAAAAAAAGTACCATCATTTCTTTACAAAAAGAAAACGGAAGCCTACGGGAAAGCGTTCAACGGCTTGAAGAGCACATCCGTCAGACCGAGCAACGAGCACTCGTGAATGACGTGGACATTGTTGGTGTTCCGGAGGCAAAAGGGGAAGCCGTGGCACATGTCGTGTTGACTCTCGAACGCAAACTTGGGGTTAACATGAATGAGAATGAGATTGTTAGCGCCGAGCGAGTAGGTGCGATGCGCGACGAGGCAACGGGGAAATACGTGCGCGGCCCATCGTCGTGCGGCTTAATGCTATATATCATATTAGTAGTATTGTTATATATAAAAACTCGTTTTTCTCCTCACGTATATTGTCATAATAGCAAATTCTTAACACCTATATGGGGCACTGTTTATTTTTACCATATGTTCTGTCATATTCAACACAAATACGTAAATTATTAATTATGGGTGGTAAACGTGATACGATTTTTTTTAAGTTGGGACTTTATAATCCACAATCCTTAAATACTGGACATAATGATTTTATTTTTGCGATGAATGGCCTTAATTGTGATATAGTAGCAATCAATGAATCTTGGATTAAGGATGGTAAGGAAGCACTAGCACCTAAGATAGCGGAATACAATTTTCGTTTTATCCCTCGCCCGCTACATATGAAGCGTGGAGTTGGAGGAGGTGTTGGTTTCTACATCAGAAAAGGGATTAAAGTGCGTGTTCATAGCCATTCCGTTGCTCATATCGAACAAATGTGGCTACTGGTATCCATAAATCGCTTGCGTATAGCCATTGGTACGGCATATCGCCCAGATTGGATCAACGTTATTTCGCTGATTGACGCATTGACTGAATTTTGCTCACTTTTCGGGGTGCGACCGTATTGTTATCCTTGGTGATTTTAATATTAATCTACTGAATAATTGTTATCCCATGACTACTAAATTTAATCAATTCCTCAATTACACTGTATTATTATTATTATTATTATTATGCAGTCACTGTTGACGCAATGGTGAATTATTTTACGAATATCATTACGTGCTTATTGGATAGGCATGCTCCGCTTAAAACAATTTTAATAAAAAACAAGCCTGCCGCGTGACTAACAGACACAATAAAAGAATTGATGCACCTACGAAATAGAGCACATGAAAAATATAGACGTACTAAATTAGACAGGGATAAAGTGCATTATAAGGAACTTAAATCTCTTGGTACTGCAAGTATTTACAGAGAAACCCGAGCTTATTATGATTATAGTATAAACTCGCACGTTAAAAATCCTAAGAAGCTCTGGAAAAACCTGAAAAGAGATGCTCTACCTGATTCTTAAATTATTATTTACCTGATATCTTTAATAATCCCGACAATATAAATAATCACTCTTTAAATATTCCGGGTACAAATAAAGTGCCTCTTTCGCAAATTACCTATTTAGAATTTCATAAGCATCAAAAAAATTTGTTATTCTCACTAGAACAAGTTTGTGAGCAAGAAGTTGCTAAAATTCTTTTGTCGATCAAAACCAACGCACAGGGTGTAGATGAACTGTCCATGGATATGATCTTATTGACTTTACTTCATACATTACCTGTGATAACAGGTATCGTGAATAGGTCCATTCTAACATCCACCTTCCCCAGTTAATGGAAGGTTGCATCGGTTAACACTATTCAGAAAGTCCCAAATACAACACAAGTTAAGGACTAACGACCCATCAGCATTCTACCAGTTCTATCCAAGGTTATTGAAAAAGTTGTTTACAACCAAATTATTTAGCTATTATTTAGCTATTAAGTTTAATGCGCCTCCTAGTGTGATATTGCTGTGCCCTAACAGGGTTTATGTTTGAAACTTTTATCCTCACAACACCTGTATACCTAATAACAACATAAGTGCAATAAATAATTTGAATTTGAATTTGAATTATGTTGAACGGAGCAATTTACTGCCGGATGTTCAGTCTGGCTTTCGTAGGGGCAGGAGAACCACAACTGCCTTACTAGATGTGGTCGACAACATTCTGGCTGAGACAACATTCTGGCTGAGCAGGATAAAGGTTTAGGAACTATTTTGGTTCTACTTGATTTTTCTCGTGCGTTTGTATCTTTGAATGTGCCACTGTTACTTTCAAAATTATCGTATTATGGTATGGATACTGCTTCACGACTTACTGCAGGTTCACGAGGCCAAAAACTTGGGAATAACTTTCGATAGCTCACTTCGTTTCGAAAGTCACATTTTGGGACTACTTAAGAGCTGTTTCTTTAGGCTAAAGCTGCTTTATACAATCAAACCATTTTTATATGTATCTATTAGAGTCAAAGTCTGTGAAGCTTTAATACTTTCTAAACTCAATTATGGGGATTTAGTGTATGGGCCAAAATTAACTGCAAAAACTTTCCGACTTGTACAGAGGATCCAAAATGGCTGTTGCCGGTATTGCCATGATGTACCTCCGCGGACTCACATCACGCCATACCCTAATAAAGCATCAACTCTCAATATGGCTTCACGTAGGGATCTACATTTGGCGGTACTGGTGCATAGTGTAATGGTATTCGAAGCCCCAAAGTACCTGTTTAATAAACTTAATAGTTCTCGGAGTAAGTACAGCACGAGGCCCACGAGGAATATATTACACTAGCTTTAGCTAGCGGCTTCGCTCGCGTTAAGAAGTATTATAATTAATTAGGTATAGTTTTTGCGGCTTTACTTTTGTTTAGCGTGTGTAAAAAATTAGGGTCTACAAAACTTAAAAACGACAAAACATTCTTCAACAAACATTTCTCCATTAACGTTCAGATTTTCTTTAGCCATTTTAAAAAAGTCTAACCGAAAATCTCAAAATCCTTTCTTAGGGGATGCCTACGTCATAGTAGCTTTAAGCATGCAAAGTCTCAGCCCGATCGGTTTAAAATTGACAAAGTTTCATACAAACTTTCATCCCCTATTTTATCCTCTTGGGGGTAGAATTAATCAAAATCCTTTTTAGCGGATGTCAGTCAGTCAGTCAGTCAGTCACCTTTAATTTATATATATTTAGAAGAAGAAGATAGATATAGATTACTCTAAACACAAAACGGCATTAAGGGGAAGTTTTCAGTACCAGGCAACCAAGTGTTGGAATAATATACCACCACCTCTCCGCCAGTTCAAGTCTAAGTATACATTCAAACATAAATATTTATATTTGAATAAATAAAGACATGTATTGACGCTGCACAAGACTGGGTTGACAAGGCGCGCTGTAATGATGTGTACCAGACACATCATTATAGCGCGCCCTTCACCTGTTAAAAGGTATCACGTCACATGTTTATCTGTATGTATGTATGTACTACTAATACAATATTTAATACTTTATTATCTCTGCGTATATTATTTGTGTGTATTTTCAATTACTATCTATTATTTTGTGTTTATTTTAATGTGTTTATTTTTTTATTTCATATTTTATAGATTTTCCCTTCATACATTTTTCTATGATATTAAATGTTCTCTCACTTCATGAGGTCGATTGACTGGGCTGGGTCACAACAGAATATCAGCGCTGACCTGTGCTACAGTGAGGCATAATGCTGAGTTGTGTCCCATTTGCTGCTGTAGCACACAGCACAGCACAAACTGTATTCACTTATTACCTACTCTTGTTTTCTATTTGACAATTTAATTCTGTTATGTTTGTGTTTGTGTGTTATAATAGTAAATAAATGAATATCTATGTCTATGTCTATGTCTATCTCTGAGTTAAGTTGGGAAATCCGGCACTGTATGTATGTATGTATGTGGCAATGTTTGTGACGGCAAAGCTCTCGAACGGGTTATCACATTTTCATGCAATTTAAACTGTAAACAGATTTTGTTAATAGAATTTGACGAATGCGGGGGATTTTAGATAAGTAGGGTAGTTTTTGAGATATTAGGGTAAAAATAAATTCAATTTTTCACCCATATCTTCTGAATGGCTTATCCGATCAATTCATAATTTAGTATATGCAGAGATTATTTGAATACTCATCAACCATTTTATGGATTTTTTTGACACTAGGGTAGTTTTTGAGAAATAGGGGTATTCAGTGAGACATGAAGTGGGTTTTTGGCTTGCAGGTGTCATTTGAAAGAGTATCGGCTGCACATTTATAAAATATATATTTAACTTTTTGATAGGGGCGGTTTTTGTAACAAAGAGGTGCGTTATGAGGGTAAAACGCTTAATATGTCTTGTAGGATTTACTTTTAAAGGGGGTTAACAACTAACTTGTTTTTTTTAATGCTTAAACCACCCCTGTTTTTCCATTAAGGGTTGCAAAAGAGGCGAAGTCTTGAAAATGTGTAAAATCTTGAAATATTATTTGAAATGGGGGTTGAGACTGCAGATTTCAAACATAGTTTTTATTAGCCCTTATTAGGGGTGGTTTTTAAAGATGAAAGGGGCAAAGGATGATCATCAGATCTTTTAAGATAAGAGAGGGTATTTGAAGTCTCATGAAAACTCATCTAATTATATTTTGTAATTCACTCAATAGAGTTGCCAAACCTTGGTTTTTATCGATTATAGGATGTCATGCAAGGGGTTTGACTGGTAGTGGTATTGGTATAAATGTGGATTTGTTAACCACATTTATAAAACTTTGTAGGCAGACAAACTTAGGTTTTGATTCCCTCTTGTTCCCTCCCTTGCATGACATGAACAAACTTACTACTTACATTATCTACAATAATCATCATTACGGTTATTCAATGTTTAGGTTAAAGCCAGACTCACAAAAAATTGCGTACCTAATACCTTCAAAGAATCGTTTACTACATACTTACACATCGTAGTCCTTAAATCACAGGATGTTGCACGTGACAATGAAGATCGTGACGAACTAACCAATAAATAGCTCGGTACCTACTACGTTCATTTAGGCGTCAATATTCGGAATCTTTGGATGTAAAATATAAATTGCTCTCGGTAAATCTGATGTAATAATAAAAATAATAATGATAATAATATTTAATTTCAGACAACAATAAAAAGTCAAAGTCAAAGTCAAAGTCAAAGTCTACGACAAAACTACGACAGTACGGGGGCACCCGTAATCTGAGGAGAAAAATTGTTTGATGCCTTTCGACTCAGTTCCTTGTGAGGATCATTTTATTGTACCTTATTACTGCTGTAAAAATTCTGAGCGGCGGAAGTTAGTCACCTTATACCTTCAAACTAGCGTACATTATGTTTACAAACTTTCACCTGAAGTGCTATATCTTTTGAATTGTTACAAGCAGCAGGTTGAAATTTTCAGACCAATATTTTCCGACAAATATTAAACAAAAAAATATTTATTATTTTTCCCACACAAGAAACGAATTAATAAAATGTTATTTCCTACCTAAATCAAACTTGGTCTAAATACTTATAGTGCATAATATATAACGTGAGTCGGACCGGCACTAAAACTTCAAAAAGCCTGCATTTTTTGTCTGGGAATGTGGGTCAGAAGCCTCGGTGTGCGTGTCTGTACACCACGTATTAGCTAATCGGTCATAAATAAATGAATTTTATTTACATAACCAAACCACTTTTTACAGTAACGGGTTTTAAGGCCCTCTTTTAAGTATTAAGTATACTTGTGCTAGAGAGCCTTGCTCTTGCATAACAGTGTTAGTGGTTACCAAAAATACAGTTCTTACAGTTAAGTTTAGTATTAAATTAAATATTTTTACTATGCGAGGGTGGGTAGGTACGAGTGCGTGTGTGTGTGTGTGTGTGTGTGTGTGTGTGTGCGTGTGTGTGTGCGTGTGTGTGCGTTTGTGCATAGCTTGTAATATGGGAACTAGATTACGGATACACTACTTAGATACTTTTTTTTTGTAAATACATACTTATATACAATACAACAGAACATCTATATTCATCACACAAATGTTTGTCCTGGGTGGGAATCGAACCCACAGCCTACAGCGCAGAAGGCAGAGTTACTACCAACTGAGCTATGAGGCTTGTTAAATTAAATTGTAAAATTGTTAAATTATAGAAGTGTTAAATTGTATCCGTAATGCATTTCAAAAGTTCAGTTAAAGTATAGGCTGATACCACGACCGTGGTGTTATCAGCATATTGTAAGTATAATACTTCTTTTGATATTGTTTTTGTCTACCCAAGTTTGTGTTACCCAAAGCGGACCCTTGGGGTACTCCTATTTTTACTAGTTCTGGCTTTGACCTTTTCTGTTTTTTGTCTATTTTGACCTCAACTGACTGTTCTCTATTATTAAGGAAAGATTTCAGGAGCTCTAAACTCTAGCCTTTGAATCCGTAGACTGCCAGTTTACGTAAGAGTAGGTTGTGATTAACTGAGTCAAAGGTTTCGAAAGATCAAGGAAAATTCCCGCAACCAGCTTTTTTTCTTCTAGACATTAGACTAGTATTACGTTGTCGCTGATATTGTTGATCTACCTGGCCGGTACGCGTGGCGTGTTGACAATCACTTATGACTTGATTACTATGAAGATGTCCCATTATGTTGTCTACAATAGCTGACTCTATTCATTTCGATAAAGTTGGCACCAATGTGATTGGCCTGTAACTTTTAACGTCTGTTGTTACGTCTTGACCTTCAAACAAGGGAGTTAATTGATATTTTTTTAGCAATATTGGATAGGTATTAGACATTATTACATTATTAATTAGGAATAAAAAGTGGTCAGTTATATTTGAGTTATTTCTGTTCTTGACAAGGCTAACAGGCGATTCTTAGCTATAGGACAGAAGTTAAGATCTGGTTGTTGTGCAACATGCATTTTTAAAAAGGATATTGATTCGTCTATATCTGGCTTGCAGCCAGTTAGGAGATCATTTGTGACAGATAAAAAATGATTACTAATAAGGTCGGGCACAAGCTCATTTAAAACCTTGATGTTAGTGACATTGCCAATTAGGTCCCAATTCCATTGTTTAAGTTCTTTATTTGTTTCCTCTTTAACCCCTCTCCCCACTATTAGGTAGCTTTACATTTAAGAATTAATTTATAAAGATGTTCAAGTTTTTTGGCAATGACGTTAGTCCACGGTTGTTCAGGATATTGGCTTTGGATCATATATAGGTCGTGAATGTCTTATTGATTCTAAGTCTGTCATCAGTAATCCATTGGGCATTTCTTGATAAGTAGCTTTGGTTCTTACTAATTTCATTGGGAAGTAGATATCCATATCTCCGACTATTATATAACAAAACTATCGACAGTGGTGTTTAGCTTATACTCATTAAATATCACATCCCAGTCGTAAGCTAGTCTTTTCGTAAGTTAGTCCTTTTATAAGAAAAAAAAAACAAAAAACATTGTTATTTAACATAAAAAACGCGATGTACACGTGGTTTCTATAATAAACTGGTGTATTTTGAGTGCTCTTTATGCAATGGATGAATGTCAAAACTACCAAGGTCTGATGATGGAGTGAAATCAATATAAAGGGGTTTTTTCAGCAAATAACAGCAATACATATTAAGAGGGTTGCGTGTTTAAAATAATTGTATGTGTGATATTCTTCTAAGAACCATGTAAACCAGGGTCTTACGATGATGCCAGCAGATCTCCTTAATAATGCATGGTAGAATCGTGCTAATACTTTTTGATCAGTAGGTATAACGAGGCATTTAACGTCAATTTTTTTTTTTTATTTGCCCGGCCGTATCAGTCGCGGCTTAAGAATCGACCCCCTCCAACTCAGCCCGCGGATGTCGTACAAGCCGATTTAAGGGATCTCACCAGAGGAAGCGGCAGCTTCCTGCTGTATATTACATAACACCTTTACTGTGATAAGATAAGTAAGATAAGCTTATTAAGTCCGCCTGGCTAGCTACCATCTTACCTAATTCTGTCGCCATAATAAAAATTCTAAAAATTGTTGTGTTTCGGCATTTAGAGGTAAGATAGCCTGTTCTTCAGTTTATTGAGGATTTCGGGTGCAGTGCGCCTCCACCTTTGGCCTTATCTCAACTTGTAACCAGGTGAGATGAAGGCCAAGTGCTTACCTACCCATCATACAATAAAAATAAAAATAAAAGTTACTGATCACCTGACTTGTAAACATTCTTTTGATGGTATTTTTTTATAGATTTGGTATATTATATTTCTCGTAAAAAAAATAATCATTATAAAGTACCTTTTTTCGGGTTGTTTACGACCCCTGGGGCATAATAATTATACCCGCACGTAACACGCCTATGTATATTATTAGAGCAACATTTATGGATGGGCAACAATGTATTAACTTGTAAGGAGTTATTTTTTTGGGCGTATAATTTTGAATACCGATATAGATACGACACTACGCTTGAATAATCATTACGTGTTTAATATTAAGCTAGTTTATTGATTTGCTAACTTAAAATATGGTAAACACGATAATAAGCATTAACATTTATGAGTAGGTAAGTAATTATTATTATGCTTGCACACTTATTTATTTTATTACTTACTAGCTGCACCAGTGCAGTTTCACTTGCACATACATTAAAACACTCTAACATAGGAAGTCCACTTTTCAAGTTATTTTTTTTAGTATGTTTTTCCGTTTGTTGAAGTAAATTTATATATTTACCCTAGTTCTCTATAACTGCAAAAAAAAACCCTTCAAAATGCACTAAAATTGACTCTAAATAGGTAGCCGACTTAATAACCGACAAATACAATATTTTATATCAATTTGGAAATATTATTTTAGTTTTCAAGGCAAAAATCGATAAATCTTATACAAATTGTTGAAGAATGTTACTGGTTCTTTTCGTTTACCGACCAATGATATTTACTTTTGCAGCGTTTGATTGTTTTGCTTGATTGATGTAGTGCAAAAAAATAGGCGTTGATAACCTTATGAAAAAAAAAAATTGAGAAAAATTTACAGACACTTTAGTTGGTACATGAACCTGATAAATAATGATAGAAGTGATGATGAGCGCCAAAACATTAACGAAATTTATTGCAATTGCGATGCAGTATAAGTAAGTGGTGTAATGGTTTAGTTTTAAGCGTAATAAATGATTCAATGATTAGTACATTTTGATAATGATAATGATAAATAAATGAAAATGATAATGAGAGAATACCTAAATAAGTTATTAGTATGTTAAACGTGCTCTTTTAGTAAAATATATAACCGCCTCTGTGGTCTAGTGGTTCAACCCACCGATTTCAGATCCAGAGGTCCCGGGTTCGATCCCCAGGGGGAGTACAATATATTGTGTTTGGTTTGGTTGGTGGTAGGACTTTGTTTAGTCCGCCTGGCTAGTTACCACCATCTTACCTAATTCGGTCGCGATAACAATTCTAAAATTGTTGTGTTCCGGCATTCAGTGGTAAGATAGCCAGTTCCGGGTGAAGTGCGCCTCCACCTTCGGCCTTATCTTAACTTGTTACCAGGTGAGATGAAGGTCATGCGCTTCCCCGTCGTACAATAAAATAAAATAAAAACGTTTCCCTAAAAAATAAATTGTTACAAATAACCGATCGATAATTACAGGGACGTCGAAACCAAAACAGATAAATACAACTTGGCTGTTCAAAAACCGATAAATGCTTACTGGTCGGACCAATGCCCTATAATTCCATTTTTTAAATTTGGATTGTACGAAAACTATTGAGACTAGATTTTTTTAACACATGTAGGGTAATTCCGGGATATACGCCCAAGCGGGATAGACGCCGCAGTGCTATTGTGAGAAATGTAAGACATGTAATCAAAAGAATACCGTATAATACGAACGTACCACTCGCTAACTTCAGTCTGCCACAAAGAGTTGGCGCGTGCGATTGTGCGTAGAAGCGCTAGTGACAGTGACGAGTCAAACAGTCGTGATTTTACTTGATGGATGATATTCAGCCCTCTATAACTTTGGAGTTAATTAGTAAGTTTTTTTGTTTTTTGCTTCTGGATAAGGAGTAATGTATATAGATTATTATGAATTACATTTTTACGATAAAATAAACGTATTAACCATATTTTTTTTCAGATGCATCTATTCCTGTGAAAAGGGATATATGCCCCAATAAGTTTTGGGATATTCGCCCCTAAGGGCATCTATCCCTTGCTGTACTTTAGTGTACATACTATGTTATATGATTCAGATTGGAAATGCACCGGAAATATAAACGACAATCCGGCAGTTACGAATAATATAATTGATGTAGACAATCCGTCAGTTATTGGTGATATTGCTACTTCTACGGAAAAAGAAACTCCATCGAAACGGCTTCATGAATCGTTACCAATACGCTTCCGACGCTCCTTTCATAAAGGGGTAAACAAGGTGCTGCAGTGCTGAATTCAGATTCCAAAATAGAGGAAAAAAAGAAGAGGAAAGCTAAAAAAGGGATACCAGTGAAAAGAACGAAAAAAGATCAGCAAGAATGTAAAGAAAAAGTTAATTTGAAACAAAGAAGCAAAAAATAAATAATTCACGTCATTATAAGTCAAGCGATACAGATATTACTGAGAATAGTATTGAAAGTGATAAAAGTTAAAAAGAAACTAACAAAAAGAATAGCATTGAAAAACAAAGAAAAGAAAATTAAAATCAAAAGGAACCAAAGAAAGCGAACAGCTATGAAAATTTACAGTTTTAGTGACAATGATAATAAAGAGAATGAAGACAGCAGTTTTGAAGTTAAAGAAATAATAAAACAAAACACGACAAATTATGTTTCAAAACCAAAGAAACGTCTAAAAAGGCAAAACCTGTTCGAATATATAGTTCTAGTGATGAAAATAGTGGAGTAGATGATATGAACCTAGATGAAGATTATTGCGTGGAATGTCTTGACTATTATAGTAACACCAAATCCAAAGTAGATTGGATCGTTGTGTTATGTGCCTCAAGTGGCTTCATGAATCATGTACATTGTATCGCAATTACTGCAATAATTGTGGGCGCCTTAAAATTATTACTGCCAAAATGGGTCATTAGTTTTGCAGTTTTTAAATTATTTCATTTTTGTAACTAAGATGATTGATCTCTTTAGTGTTTTAATTGAAATTGTTTATGGTTTATAAATTAGTAACGTTATCCAATGGTGAATTAGGCTTGCCGTGTTTAATATGATTAAATTTTTGTACCTAAACTTATTGATCTCATATATAAAATTTTTAATTAAAAACACTAGTTTTTTATTACCATTTATATATAAATAGCTGAAAAGATTATACATATTTAATGATTTATATTGTTGATTAAAACGTTTATTCAAAATATTTGTTTTCTTGCAAAGGGCATCTATCCCCTCCAAAAAATTTGCTCTTGGGCATATATACCGCATGTGAGGCATCTATCCCGTTATGTAGTTTTATTTTTAACTCAAATTATACGCTTTATTTATTGAATAGTCTACAAAAAGCACTACAAAGCGATTAAATATAAGACTAAAGTAAGTGCACATATGAAAATCATGTGCGTATTATTTGTATATTAGGAGATAAGATAAAAATAAAAAAAGTTGGGCATATATCCCGGATTTACCTTATATATGAACACTCTTTCTACAAGCCAATTTTATCCGTTTTTAGTTAGTCGATAAACAAAACCGTTCCTTTATTGTTTTTATCGGTTTTTGTTCTGAAGCTCCTCATTATATGGACTGCAAAGGTAAAAACTACCTTCATAGAAAAATGTATGTTTCGTAGCCAAGCATATACACAACAGTACACAGCAGCTCTGAATTTACTTACCTTTTACGATTTTGCATACCTTTTACAACTACAGAATATAAATACTTAGTTAAAATAAGAGTATTAAACTCATCACTCGTCATCAACGTTTCTAATGCATCGATGTTCAAAGTGTGTTCACATGACACGCGTCACGCCGAAAACGTCTCTTTCACCACGCTCATCTCCGAAAGTACGGAACCTATTTCAATGAGGTTTTCAATGTTAGGTTGTAATTTTTATTTTTATTTTATTCGGGAAACATAGAGATACAACATATAAAAAGGTAATACATTAAAAATAATACCCAATCCAACAAAGTTTCCACTTTTAAGTAATACAAAAGAAAGAAAGTGGACCAAATGCAAAATAACAAACCTAAAACAAAATATGAAGCCAGAAATACAAAGTTTTAAACAACCAACAAGTTAAATTTAATTTAAATACACAACAGAATTCAGGAGAACGCTTTTAAAACTGTTAAGTGATAGAAAGAACAGGTCAATATCGGAGAACTTCTTACTATAGTTATTACATGACCTACGAATAAATACATTTGAACCGTAGTTAGTTCGCGCTGCGCGTGAAATACGTGTCTTTTCCTGGAACTAAGCCTAGGACATGTAATTAAAATGTTCGTTTAATAAATAAGGGGAGTCAATATAGTTATTCATAAATTAAAATAGAAACACTTGATTTCTAATTTCTCTGCGATCTTTCAACTTTAATAATTCAATTGGTTTGTTATAGTTAGTGCAGTTAGATCTATATATGAGGTTCTTTGAACATTTTTTTTTTAATCCTTTCAAGTGGACTAATATAAATATTATACTGGGGATTCCACACAACCAAAGCATATTCCAATGTTGAGCGGACGTGAGTGTTGTAAAGTAGCTGCAAGGTAGAATAGAAACACATTTAAAATCTCGACTGACTCTCAGAATGAATCCCAGCATACGATATGCTTTATCAGCAATCTCCTTAATATTAACCTTGAATCTAGGTTAACACCAAGGTCACGGATTACGGATACTCGCTGTAAAACCTGGGAATCGATGGTATAATTAAAAATAATTTTACTTTTTTTACGGGTATATGTGACAATATTACACTTTTTTGTATTAAGATGAAGCAAGTTATTTTTACAGTATAACGATATATAGTTAGGTCATCTTGAAGATGAGAACAGTCAGTTGTGGAATTAATTGTTTTGTAAATTTTATTATCGTCGGCATAAAGTAAAAAGGATGAATGACCAAACACAGAGAAAATGACATTAATAAAAATATTGAAAAGCATGAGCACCAAATGCGATCCTTGTGGGACCCCATAAGGAACAGGAACAAATGTGGAACAAAAACCTTTGACCGTTACAGCCTGCGAGTGGTCTCTAAGGTATGACTCTAACCACCTTAACAAATCACCGTGCATACCAAAATATTTCAGTTTAATGAGCAAAATGTTGTGATTAATTTTGTCAAATGCTTTTGTGTAATCAGTAAATACAACATCTACTTGCAAATTATTTTCCATAGCTTTGTTAAAGAAATCCACGAATTCAGAAAGATTAGTCTCGGTTGATTTTTTGTTAAGAAAACCATGTTGTTGATCAATAATATGGGGTCTAACAGCAGGAAACATCATGTCATAAACAATACGTTCGAACATTTTAGGAATGACGCTTATCTTAGAAATAGGTCTATAATTAGCTACCTTAGCTATCTTAGGTCTATAATTAAAAATATTGTGTTTGACACTCTTAAAAATTGGGACCACATAAGATTGCTTCCATACCTGAGGCATAGTCGCTGAAGACAATGACTGACAAAAAAGTAGATAAAGGGGATAATGTAACTGTTTACAAAAATTACGCAAGAATAAAGGAGGAATGCCATCAGGACTAGTACCCTTTGGGATATCAAGATTTTTTAGATGTTTCTGCACAGTATCTGGCGTAATTGTGATCGATGAAATATCTGCACAACTTTGAAAATTATTATTTAAGGTACTTAAATAATTTTTGGAGTGAGTTTGTGAGTTAAAGGCAGAGTTAAAATAGTCATTAAACATATTACATATTATATTTCCATCTGATGAAGTACTGTTATTTAGATAAAGCTTAACAGGTAAATCTCCAGATTTTCTTTTAGATTTAATAAAAGACCAGAACTGCTTGCAATATTTACGAATGTTAAGTTCAACTCTCATAATGAATGAGAGAAATAGTTGGCTACTTCAAGAACTTTTTGTCTTTCACGTAATTTTGAAAAAGTAGAATAACCCTGATGTCTATTATTTTCATTTCCATTTTCGGTGGTATTTAATTTTTTCCTACAAACTTGATTAAAGCTGGAGAGTGCCATATGAGGTAGTTACAGTCAGCACGTACGAATCTAGTAGCAACATGTCTTGATATCATACCGTCTAATATACTATAAAATTTTGTAACTGATGTATTAATGTCTAGATCATAAAATTGTTCACTCTAATTAATTTTCGATAATTCATTATCAATAGCGGAATAATCACAATTACGAAATAAACTAATCAAACGAAGAGGAGCACGAAGTGCGCTAGGACAGATGTCCGCAATATCTACGAGAAGAGACGGATGGTGCGGGTCCAACCAATTAACCAATTTCAAATTCAAAATTAACCAAACGGGTTTAACCAATGGTGATGTTGAGCGAGTTACATTACAACTACAGCTGCTTATAACTAGGTCTAAATATCTTTTTTTTTCATTCGCAATAAAGTTGAATTGATTAAAAGAGTTAAATGAAAGAAAATTTGATAACGCAGATATTACGGAATCGTTTCCATTATCTGAAGGAGGTAGTCACTTGAATATAGCCACATTCAAGGCATAATCAAAGCGCCATGAGGCATCAGTTATATTGAAATCACCAACTATGATGAAATCATCGTTGGGATTGTGAATAACACAATCCGATACACTTTTAAAGAAGGATATTTCTTCTGACTCTAACTTCTTACAATGAGGGAAATAGCAACAATATATATGACACTGTCTAGTAGAATAATTATTTTTTAAAAGAATGTTTATGTTAATGATATCTGATGAGCGCTCGAAGTTAGAGTGACTAGTAGAGATTTCGGTGACAATTATGTCTTTACGTACCGCGATCAATGCACCGCCCCCCCCCCCAACCCCCCCCACCCCTCTCGTCAGATCTTGACACATAATCCCGGTCACATCTATAGACGACATAGCGATCATTAAACAGTCCTGAGTTATAAATAGCAGGAAGCAACCAAGTTTCGGTTATGGCTACAATATCTAAGTCTTTTGAAAGCATATTCCTAAAGAACCCATTCGTTTTAGTGCGTAAACCACGTACTATTTGGTAATATATGGCAAGTTTTACCATAATAAAAATAAATTGAGGTTATAGATCTTAGATAGACATAACATAAAAATTTAAACATAGTTACATTTACGAAATATTAATATAAATAAATAGATAGTTTTAGATAGTTAGATAGTACCCTTCAAAGAGCCATTCGCAGCATCAATCGACAAATTATATGTCGTAATCGTTCTCCGAAATAGAATTAAAAAATAACATAGGTTGTATGTTTACATAATATAAAAACTAAAAAGCTCCCGTAAACTGAAATAAAAAGAAAGCAAACAATAGAAGATTACAGCCAGAAAGTCATGGAGGCAGAATAACCACCACATTACCTAAACTATGTTTTTGAAATCGCTCTGGCTACCTATAACCACTATTGGGCTGGAATCAGACTTGCGCACTCTTATGCTACAGTTACGCACCCACACATATGTTTAACATTGTACCATGTTACCCATGTTTAACATTGAGTAATAGAACTTTATTTGACTTCGTGAGGTGATAGTTGAAATAAAGCCTTGTCAGATCTTGGGAAAAGCCTATGTTCGAAGCCCTAAACTCCTTGATATTTCGTAATCTCGCCAAAGAATCGTCTTTTTTGTATCTACATAGAAAGCGAACGATAATGGGTTTTGACGTTTTAAGGTCTAGTACTGTACTGTACTGTACCTACTGCTTGAATTCAGAAGTAGCAGCCGCAACGGCAACCGCAACCTCGGACCTGACAATACTTGTGACTTGTTCCAGGGGCACAACTTGCATTTCAGTTGCTTCTCAGTAGGCTTAGGATGCTCTGATATGAGAGAGCTTTCTACTGCTTTTGAATTAGTAAAGTCAACCAAAAAGGCGGTAGATTTTTTCTTTGTGAAAACAAAACTTGTGTAAACGTAACTGTGAGCACCAATCTGTCTGTTTAGCGTGGTGATAATTGCCGTACCTTACACCAGGAATATGCGCAGTCAAACCCTTTTTCATGAAACCCCAAAAGTAGTTCTCGGATTTTATCGACAGCCTTCCCTATTGAGTGAATAACAATAGATAAATAGTCCAGTTGTAATAAAATTTCGAATACCTACTCTCTTTTATCTTACAAGACCTGATGATCATCCTTTGCCCCTTTCATCTTAAAAACCACCCATAATAAGTGCAAAATAAGCTTATTATGAAATCTGCAGATTACATATGATATTTCATGTTTTACGGCATTTTCAAGATCTCAATCTTATTTACCCCTCCTACAACCCTTGATACAGGGTTGGTTTCGCCAAATCAAAAGTAAGTTAATTGTGAAGTTAACCCCCTTTAACAGTCTATTCTACAAGACATACCAAGCTATTTATCCCCTCAACGCACCCCTTTGTTACGAAAAACACCCCTAATAAAAAATAAAATATATATTTTATAAAAAAAAAAAAACTTATCTTGTGCTATAGGTGTGGTGTTTGCAGAAAATTGCCTAGTTACATAGGTTAATTAAATTTAATCTTGTATCTCTGGAACTCCGTCGTAAATACCATTTTTTTATACATCTTTACAAAATTGCCCACACCCTTATCGATTCCCCCAATCTTCTCTCACAGCTTAGTATAAACATAAAACCCAGGTCTAGGCAACCTTTTCCTTATACTTTCGCCCTACAGGCTTATACTAGTAATACATCTTATCATAATCCCGTGGTCAGGATGTGTCGCTTATTTAATGATTTATCCATTGAACATCATGAAACTCTAGATATTTTCACAAGCAGTCTACCAAAATTTTTAAATTTTATATCCATTCTATCTAATGATCTAGTAAGCGCAGGAATAATCGCAGTACTAACTGTTGCGTAATCTGGGACTCTATGTGTTTTCGGGTTGGCGGTGATAAATATTTTTTTTTTGTGTTATTTATAAACAAGTTGTTATTGTCTTATTTTCGCGGAACTATGCGAATGCCCGTGATGATTCTAGACTTTTCTGATTGGCGTAACAATATTATAATAAATAAAAAAGATGTCGTAGACGTCGTGGTGTCGTAGGTTTTACGACTTAAAAAAGCTAAAAATACGTATTTTTGGCCGCTTGGCCTTTATGGATATATGCTTAGCCTAGTTACAAGTTAAGATTAGGCCGAAAGTGGAGGCGCACTTCACCCGGAATCCTCAACAAACTGAGGAACTGGCTATCTTACCTCAAAATGCCGGAGCACAACAATTTTATAATTGTTGTTATGGTGACAGAATTAGGTAAGCAAGACTTCAATGCTAAAAACTCATAAAGAACTCAAATAAAATAATTTAAACAAATAATTAAGGGTAAGTTCATGTAATTTGAAAACAGTGCCATACAATAAACATGTTGTTTTGCTTGGCAATTCGGCACCAACCTCAAATTATTTGAACTTCCCCTTAGAGTTATTTTCAGTTTTTAGTGGTGAAGTCGGCTCCATTTTTTTTAATAAATAACTTGATCGTCACTTTCACTTTTTGTTTGCTTTTACGGAGCTTTTTCAAGTCAACGCTATATACAGCAAATAAAAAAATATATACAAATTCTACAACAGTCAACCGAAAAGCCTGATTTCGCAACCGTTTTCCTATGACCGATTCGCCCATGCCCTAAATGGAAAGGATCTGACTTTAACGATATTCTTGTCGCACTATTATTATAATCCGATAGCATTTGAATTTCGTACCATCATCGGCGAATACCTATGTACCACGCCACGCGGCACGCGGGCAACCAGTTCCCATCACAAACGTAGCCATTGTCTGCAAAGGAAGTTGCGCCTGTTCACTGCACCTCTTGTATTTACCAAGGCAGGTACCTACTCACTATTTACCTAGGCAGGTACCTACTCACTATTCATAATTGTACTTGTGATGTTCGCTTCGAGAGGTGTCTATTTTAACGTTTTTACGGCATTGTTCGTTACCTACCTAATTAATATGTCAAGATGAGAGGCTAGGTAGGTAGGTAGGTACGGTAGGTAGGTACGGTAGGTAGGTACGGTAGGTAGGTACGGTAGGTAGGTACGGTAGGTATGTACGGTAGGTAGGTACGGTAGGTAGGTACGGTAGGTAGGTACGGTAGGTAGGTACGGTAGGTATGTACGGTAGGTAGGTACGGTAGGTAGGTACGGTAGGTAGATTGAACGCGCTGCTTCGAGGTTAACATCGGAGATGGGGCGGGGATGGCAGCTCGAGGCTTTCCCCGGTGGTTCTTTAGAAACTTCGTTTTTGGGAGAGTGATATAATCCGAAGGACATGGAAAACTCACACAGAAAACTTAATCAAAAGAATAAACAGTTCTGGTTATGCAAAGCGCCATCTGTCTCAGGTCGCTAGCGACGAAACTGCACTTATGGCGGACCTGCGGAATGGCACCGTTAGTTCCATATTAAAAAAAATACGGGCTTATATTTTGGGGAAATAGTATACTTATAAACAGGATGTATTCATTGCACAGAAAGTCTATCAGAGCTATTTTATTAAATTATAATAAAAACACATAGGTACTACATTTCAATTGGATTTGAACAAATAGAAAAGAGCGAAAAAATTTGCCCCATGTTAATCTATAAGAAATATAATCTCAAAGATTTGCCCCGCGTTAATCTATTAGAAATATAATCTCAAAGATTTGCCCCGTGTTATTCTATTAGAAATATAATCTCAAAGATTTGCCCCATGTTAATCTATTAGAAATTATCAATTATTATTATTTAAAATTTATCACCAGTGCCGGTGCGGTGCGGCCGTAGATCAATTTGGTTTTCACGGACTTTCATGCACAAGGTCTGCCGGCAGGATTTCGCGCCACGCAAGTCTTAATGACATTATCCGTCGAGCTTTTACCAGTGTCAATGTGCCAGCCGTTCTTGAACCGAATGGTCTGTTACGTGATGATGGTAAGCGGCCCGACGGTATGACTATTGTCCCTTGGGAAATGGGTAGGCCTTTGGTGTGGGACGCTACCTGCGTCGACACCCTAGCGCCATCTCATCTGCCTGGGACATCAGTTAGGGCTGGTGCGGCGGCTGATTCGGCTGAGGATCACAAAAGGCGCAAATATAGTGGTCTCGACAGAGCTTACCTATTTTATCTAAGAACCTACCTGACACCAATACTGTGATCACCAACTCACCTACCAGCGTGGTTAATAATGCGAAATCCCCTCATTACTCTTTTTGGGCGATGGGCAACATACTCTTTAGTACTAAACACAAATACTGCCATCATCAACTCGTCTGTCAAGCGTGGTGGTTATGGCAGATCTCTCGGTCACACTCGTTGAGACTTGACAGTTCAGAGATAAGTGGCAGCATACCCTCAAATAGGTAGTTTATCTGGGTAGGTTCACTCCATCGTAGACCTTATCCCTGTCTGTGCAAGTCTAGATCATGGTACATTATTAGGTCAAGAGCATGGTACATTAGAAAAGTCTTCCTCCCACGGTTGTTATTGAGATACTAATTGATTGAGTGAGCGAAGCGAACGAGATCTCTGAGTTAAGTTGGGAAATCTGGCACTGTATTTATGTATGTATGTGGCAATATTTGTGACGGCATAACTCTCGAACGGATTATCCGCTTTTCTTGAAATTTAAACTGAATAGCGGTAACGTAAATAGAATTTGATTGTCGATCCACAATCCCCTGCAAAAATATTACCACATACTAGTTTTTGAGATATCGGGGTGAAAAAAAATATAATTTTTCGCCCGTTTGAATGGCTGTTTCGATCAATTCAATATTTAGAGCATGCAGAGATAATATGAATACTCATCAATCGCTACGAGGATTTTTTTGACACTAGGGTAGTTTTTGAGAAATAGGGGTATTAAGTGAGACGAGAAGATTTTTGGCTTGTGGGGTGTTATTTGAAAGATCAATCCCCTGCAAAAACATTACCACATACTAGTTTTTGAGATATCGGGGTGAAAAAAAATATAATTTTTCGCCCGATTGAATGGCTGTTTCGATCAATTCAATATTTAGAGCATGCAGAGATAATATGAATACTCATCAATCGGTACGAGGATTTTTTTGACACTAGGGTAGTTTTTGAGAAATAGGGGTATTAAGTGAGACGAGAAGATTTTTGGCTTGTGGGGTGTTATTTGAAAGAACACAATCAACTGCACATTCATAAAAAATATATTTTATTTTGTATTATGGGTGGTTTTCGTAACAAAGGGGCGTGTTAAGGGGTTAAAATGCTTGGTATGTCTTGTAAGATAGACTGTTAAAGGGGGTTGACTTCACAATAAACTTTCTTTTAATTTGCTGAAACCACCCCTGTATTTACATTAAGGGTCACAAAAGGGGTCAATAAGATTGAAGTCTTGAAAATGTGTTAAAACATGAAATATCATATAAAATAGGGGTTGTGACTGATTTCGAAATATATTTATTTTGCCCTTATTAGGGGTGGTTTTTAAGGTGAAGGGGGCGAAGAATGATCGTCAGGTCTTGTAAGATAAGACCCTTTCTTATCTTACAAGACCTGTCGATCATATTCAAAATTTCATTAAAACCTGGTCTTATTTTATCTATTGTTATTCACTCAATACGGTACGGTACGGCCATTATCGCCAAGCTAAGCAGACAGACGGGCAGGAGGATAACAGTTGATGATGATAATGATGAGGGTACAATAACATTTATGGACTGAAAACTATCTTCAGAAAAATGTATCGTGATGTTCCGTAGCCAAGCGTTTACACAACAACACACAGCAACTCTGAATGTTTCATGTTCGACCTTTTACAACTACAAATAATAAATTCTTAAATAAAAAAAATTAATCTCCAAGAAGTATTTACCTTATCACTCGTAGTATTTCTTAGAATAAGCACAGAAGAAGTTAAAAGTTCGTTCTCATTACACGCGTCACGCCGATAACGTCTCTTTGACCACGCTATTCACCGAAAGTACTGAACCGATTTGAATCAGGTTTACAATAGTAGATTGTGTAATAATTGAGTTAACATAATTCGTTTAATTTCGCAAAATCGAATCATGAATAAATAAGATACGCATGCATTAAACCAAAATGATTAACACAACTTTCTTATGTATATATTTTTTTCATAAATCGATCGTCAGATTCTGCCCTGAACTATAAACAACACAATATCAAAAACCACATCCGAATCGTATAAACCGTTCCGGAAATACGCGAGCACAAACAAACAGACAAATAGACAAACATTTTAAAAACTGTATTTTTATGCTCAGCTGCGTGCTTTAAGAAGGAAGCATATTTTTTTTGTTAAAATAAATGTACAGAAACAGCTTTTCTACGATTTTATTATGAGTATAGATTATAGATATAGATAGAAGATATAGATATAGATAGAAGATAGATTGATAGATGTTGCCACCAACATCGATGAAAGCATTATCCTTGTAAGCGTCTTGTCGAAAAGGACAAATTCCTCAGCTGCGTGCTTTAAATTTAAACCAGTCTAGATTGGTCATATCTAACAAAAACAAAAATCCTCGATTTTCAATGTTGCTCTCTCTGTCTCTCTCACACACAACACAACGTATGAAGGTCTACTTCGAGGAGTCATTGTGTTGTTATCCGACACCTCATCGCTATAAAGTTTATCCTTATTGCTCTCGTGGAAGGAAAATGACTATCAGGAAGTTAATGTCTCGGCACAAATCGAACGAACTAGGCTTTGCCGGGGAGGTCACCCCGCAAGAATGAACTAGATGCTACTTCTAGGATAAAATTATGTGGGGTTGACTGCACAATTCACTTTTAGTTTTGCATTTGTAGAAACCACCCTCGTGTTAACATTAAGGGTTGCAATTGCAAAAGGGGTAATACGATTGAAGTCTTGTTTAATGTCCTATGGCTAGGGGTTTATACAGCATGTTTCAAAAAGAGTTTATTTTTGCTATAATTTTTAACACCTAGTTATCAAGATAATATGTTGCGAAGGATGATCATCAGGCCTTGCAAGCTAGTGACGTGAGGATATTTGGCTTCTTCATCATCACATCACATCACGTGCAACCTGTTTCATCCCACTGCTAGGCGTAGGCCTCCCTTCGCTAGGCCAACCTTCTCGATCCTGCGTCAGTCTAACACAATGTCGAACTGCGCATTTGACTATGTCTAACACATAGACGACCTGCGCATTTGACTATGTCTAACACACAGACGACCTGCTCATTTGACTATGTCTAACACATAAAAGACCTGCGCATTTGACTAAGTCTGACACAATGACGACTTAAGCATTTGACTATGTCTAACACATATACGACCTGCGCATTTGGCTATATCTAACACATATACGACCTACGCATTTGACTATGTCTAACACACAGACGACCTACGCATTTGTAATTGTTGTGACCAGGTGCAATCGAATGATATACCTACAAAAATAAGATATACTATTAGACTTTTTGTAAGAAATATAATATGTAAAATAGCCTGTTAAAAAATTCGCTTATACTTATACTCAATAATACTATTGCATTCTACTGGTGAAAGAAATATCTCTTTGATACAAACAAAATACAGGTTTTAGCAAAGACTGCCTGAGTAACGGGTTGAGGGAGATTTGTAGGTTGAAGGTCACTCTGACAGTCATTGAAACGAACCAGCCCAGGGAAGGGCAAGGGCAAGGACAACGAATCAGGGAAATGACCCTCGAACTGGCCCGAGTCTATATTCCAAAGTGAAGTAACATTACAACAGTCTTGTAAAGACCCCATTGTTTGTTTGTAAGTCCTGTTAGGTATTGTTACCGCGTAACGTCACAATACACAATACGATAGGTACCTATAGGTACTCGGACCTACTTGGATAATCTAAGCAGTGAATGCAATATAAATAGTCCTTAGGCGGCGTGTCTAGCCACAGCCCAGCGAAGGGTCGAACAGTGCTAACAAACGATATTACTTGGTAAGTATTACATTATTTTATTTTAATAATACCTAAAGTCCTGGCATCTTAAAAGATAATGTTTACTCACCGATAATTACAACAAATTCACAACAGTAAAGTACCCTCGAATAACTATAACTAGAGTAGTTATATCAGTAGTTTTAGGACTCGTCTCGAAAACAATACCTTGGACTATACTACCAAGGTCTCGGTTCCCAATATTTATTGGAATCTAATGTAAATGCGAGGTACTAATTTTTTTAAATAATTTATTCTCGTTACTTTTTGGACCCTTACTTGCAGCGCTTACTTCAATAATTACTCACATTTTCCAAATCATCACTTTATTTTCAAATATAGTTTTATAATTATCAACGTCTTAATAATAACCTCCTTCCAAAAAAATGAGAATATATTACAGAGATTATGTTGATTGTAGGTACTGTAGTACTAGTAGGTAGGTACTGTAGTACTAGTAGGTAGGTACTGTAGTACTAGTAGGTAGGTACTGTAGTACTAGTAGGTAGGTACTGTAGTACTAGTAGGTAGGTACTGTAGTACTAGTAGGTAGGTACTGTAGTACTAGTATGTAGGCACTGTAGTACTAGTAGGTAGGTACTGTAGTACTAGTAGGTAGGTACTGTAGTACTAGTAGGTAGGTACTGTACACAGACTTGGCATGGCATGGCATGGCATGGCGGCCAGCCTCTTGAATATGCAACGATGTAATTGCGTCCAACGTGCAATCATTCATTTTATGAATAATCATGATAACAACACACTAAATGTGCCAATTATACAATTATAGGCTCTACTGAAACCCAAGAGTCTGAAGAGTCATGAGAGTCAGGTACTAGGTAGGTAGGTAGATAGGTACATCGCTCAGACACGATCACGTGTGTCGGCGCGGCGTTCCGTACTCAGTCAGTGATGAATATTTCATCGTACAAATCACTACAAATGCCCCATCTGAAATGGTGTAAAGGGGTTTATAATTTCTTGTCCAAGGATTTGGAACAAAGCAAATCAAAAGAAAATGATACATTTACTTTACGGGTTTATGAAATCATCGTTTTAAAGGCAATAAAAGAATCTAACATAATATAAGCTACACACAAGGATTTTCGCTGGATGGTCTTTTCATACGTCATTCAATTATATTGAATAAAATATAAGGGAAAACCTATAGTTGTTTCCTCAAAAGTTTTGAAGTGTGTAAGTTAACCGCCTCTGCCTGTGGTGTAGTGGTTCGTCCACCGATGTCAGATCCCGAGGCCCCGGGTTCGATCCCCACGGGTGCACACAATTGTGCTTGGTTAAGTCGGTGGTAGGACTTTGTTTAAGTCCACCTGGCTAGATACCACTATACAACCTGTAACAGAATATGTGTACTATGCCGAAACGGGGTTATCCGACCCGACTCGTGGAACAACGTTTGTTTTACGACTTTTTGAATTTTGGTTCAAAGTTTTTGGTAAAACAGGATCAAAGTTCTAACACCAACAGCTGGTTTTTTGAGTTGAGACTACCCTAAAATCAGCTGTTTCTTAACTCGCGACAATGACCTCAGCTCTAGACACAGATGAGGCAACATAGCAGAAGGTCACAATCACAAAGAACGAAAAGCGCTTTCACTAACAGAGGAAAATCGTCGAAAAGCCTGGGCTGCTAATGAGAATTGTCTCATTAGCAAAGAAGTTACTAGAAGGTTTAATTTGTCAAATCAATAAGAATTGTATTAATCTGTTAGCTAAAATACAAAATAATCGTTCCTATAATGTACTTTTGTTCGTCTAATATCGCATTCAACGTCTTTTTGTAACTGTCGGTGCCTATGTAATTTATCAATGTGTATGTTCTATCTAGTAAAATACTTTCACGAGATGACTCCAAGTTCTCACTAAAATTGGTTCATCTGTCCTTAAAATTTTTTGACCTTACTGCGCCTTACCTTTGACATTCCGCAAAGGCGGCTTCGTCAAAGGTAAGCGGCGGCTTCGTCAAAGGTAATACCTAAGTTTGCCGCCATAACAACAAAATTAAATTGTTGTGTTCCGGCATTTTGAGGTAAGGTAGCCAGTTCCTCAGAATGTTCTGGATGGTGAAGTTCCACCTTCGGCCTTATCATAACTTGAAACCAGATAAGTTGAAGACCAAGCGATTCCCCGTCGAACAAAAAATATCGTTTCTGTGGTTGGGGTTGGAAAACAGTTTTTTTATTCATTTGAAATGGAAGAGCTCTTGAACCGGGTATAACACTCGCCATCCACACCACGCTTGGCAGACGAAGTGGATGCGACCTCACTGGGGGCTGTGTTGTGACCGGCGGTCGCGTAGAGTTGAGGGATAGAGGCTACTCATGATCAGTAGCGAGGCCTGTTAATTATTGATTGAGTGAGCAAAGCGAACGAGATCTCTGAGTTAAGTTAGGAAATCCGGCAATAATAACCGAAATATCATTTGAAATGGGGGTTGAGACTGCAGATTTCAAAATTAGTTTATTTTTGCCCTTAATAGGGGTGGTTTTTAAAGATTAAGGGGCAAAAGATGATCATCAGGAGGTAGGTACCTCTCTTATCTTACAAGACCTGACCCTTTTTTTTTTCTTATCTTCGAATAGGTATTCGAAATCTCATGAAAACTAGTCTATTTATTTTTTGTAATTCACTCAATAGGGTTGTCATACCAAGGGTGTCGATAATTTCTAAGAATTACTTTTAGGATGTCATGCATGGGGTTTGACTGCGCGTATCTCACATGAACACCAAATTATTGTCCACATAAATCAAGAAAATATGGATAAAACATCCTCTAAAACTGTAAGGTTTGGCCATAAACACCACTTGGCAGACAGATTGGTGCGCACTATTAAAGTTTTGTTTATAATACTAGAAAAAAGCTGTTGCCTTTTTGTTGAAGCCACTTGGTAGACTTTACGATAGATAGATAGATATAAAATTTATTCACACAAACATAAAAAACACACATACAGTAAAAAATAAACAACATACATGACAGTTATGACATTATACATCAACAGAAAGGTATTTAAAAAAATAAATATAATTTGCATAACAGACGTGACTGGGAGCTGACGACAAGAAACGACATCTGTAGGCTCCAGCGCACGGATGTCGTAAAGTCAATGAGATTATTAAGAGTAGATTTTTAAGTCACGACCACTAAGGTAACGGTTTGAGAACACTTTTCAAAACGACATTAACCTATGTTTAATTTAAGTAAGGGGTGTGTTATTCACTTAATGTTTTCTACCCACCTACTATGACGTACAGTCGGTGGTTTGGTGTTTTGCTCTCATTCTGGCTTAGCATACAATAAGAGTTAGCAACAAGAAAGTGCCTCGGATACTCAAGTGAATAGAGATTGAGAAAAAGAGTGCTTAAGTAAGGTGTAATGAAAGTACACTTTGATTGTTTGTTTATTCCGTTCTATTTGAGAAATAACCTCCGTGGTTCAATACCAAACTCAAACCAGACATCACGAACGAGCCTTCCCAGAAAGTGTTTGAACGTTCTGGAACTGTGAACTGATACGATACGATATGTGTGCTCGCAGCAACATGCAGCTCCCGAGGATGGCGATGGCCGCGGCGTCTATGCTGGTGGCAGCGACCCTGGCGGTCTCGGAGGTCTCCTCGGCGACGACGACCTACACCGACAAGTGGGACAACATCAACGTCGACCAGATCCTCGAGTCCAAGCGTCTGCTGAAGGGCTACGTGGACTGTCTCCTCGACAAGGGACGCTGCACGCCCGACGGCAAAGCACTCAAAGACACGCTCCCCGACGCCCTAGAGAACGAGTGCTCCAAATGCACGGAAAAACAAAAAACAGGCTCCGACAAGGTCATCAGGCACTTGGTGAACAAGCACCCTGACCTCTGGGCCGAGCTCTCCAAGAAGTACGATCCCGACAACAAATACCAGGAGAAATACAAGGACAAGATTGACACGGTCAAACAGAACTAGACTTATACTAGTCAGGGGTGAGGGGGGGCTTTCTATTAAATGAATTTGTTTGTAAATACCACGAGTTTTGTTCATATCTAGAGATGCCTAGGTACCAACATATTTGTCATCATCAACTCACATGTTGGTATGTTATGTATGCATGCGTGTGTGAGAGGGTGTATACATATATTATGTGGGTAGGTTTCTGCCAATATTTGTCACAAGTAATGTTATCTGTGAAATCTACACTTATACTATACAAATAAAATATTATGTATGCTTGTATTTTTTTTTTGCTTGATTTAAGAAATCTGTCACATATATAATGCTTTAGTATTACGGAGTAACGAAGGCTATATTTTGAACAGGTTCCATGAGGGATTCCATGTTATGTTATAGTTCTGTCGCTACCTACTTTTTGAAAAAGTTAATATATACGGCGTTATCGGTACCACCACCACGTTATTTGTTACCTTTGTGCTAATTCTTCTTCAAATAAATGATCAAGGCTTTATTTTGTCACTATCTGTCCTGAGACAAAAGTAATGTAACATCAAAACGAGAATAAATAAACAAATATTAGAGGACATTCATTTCACACAGCGCCATCGAGCCTCAAACTAAGTATAACTTGTAATATGAAAACTTGATTACGGATAGAATACTTTGATACTTTTTTTTTGTGAATACATACTTATCATACAATTCAATACAACACTCAAGCACAGAATGAACATCTATATTAAATTAACAAATGTTTGTCCTGGGTGGGAATCGAATCCACAACCAACATCGCAGAAGGCAGAGCTACTACCAACTGTGCTATGAGGCTTGTAGAATGCTTAAACAGATTGTGGTTAGGTCCCAGTTAATTGCTTTTTGAATTATTCAAATCGGACATGACATTCAAAAGATATCGAGAATAAAAAAAAATGTATTTGAATAAAACTTTGCACAATTATTATTATCGGGGTTTACATGAAGTTTTATATTATTAGTTAGTTACATCGATTAAACTAAATGGTGTTTGAAATTTGATGTAGCTTTTGGTAGTATTAGGTCCTTACATATGAAATTGGCGTTTTGTCGTACTGGCCACTTTGATCTTAAATATCTCCTCTTTGGTTAGGAATTCCAAATTCAAATTTAAACAGCTATTTACTCATGCATTTGTGTTTCGAAAACCGTAATTCATTTGTTTTTTTCTCTTTTGCTTTTTTTTTCTGCGTCACTCATTTCACAAAATGGAATACTTAAAATATCGCATTATTTACGAGTACGAGTTCCACCGTGGCACCAGTGCTGCAGAAACGGCTCGAAGGATTAATGATGTGTATGGTGGTGGTGTCGCAAAAGAAAACACGGTGCGTTTTTGGTTTCAACGCTTTCGTTCTGGAAATTTCGACCTGCAGAACAAGCCCCGTGGACGGCCGGAGACCAAGGTCGATAATGATGAATTGAAGGCTATTGTGGAAGCAGATCCATCGCAAACCACATCACAGTTAGCTGCAGGCTGCGGTGTTAGTGACAAAACCGTTTTAATCCACTTGAAGCAAATTGGGAAGGTGAAAAAGCTTGAAAGGTGGGTACCTCATGAATTGAGTGAAGCAAACCGACAAACGCGCGTCGACTGCTGCGTTACATTACTCAACCGGCACAATAATGAAAGAATTTTAAATCGGATCATTACATGTGATGAAAAGTGGATCCTGTACGATAATCGTAAACGCTCATCGCAATGGCTGAACCCTGGTGAACCAGCAAAATCTTGCCCCTAACGAAAATTTACTCAAAAAAAGTTACTTGTAAGCGTTTGGTGGACTAGTGCCGGTGTCGTACACTATAGCTTTCTTAAATCTGGTCAGACGATTACGGCTGATGTCTATTGTCAGCAACTGCAAACCATGATGGAAAAGCTCGCTGTTAAACAACCGAGATTTTTCAATCGCTCTACGCCACTGCTGCTTCAAGACAACGCTAGACCACACACGGCCCAACAGACGACTACCAAATTAGAGGAGCTTCAATTGGAATGTCTAAGACATCCACCGTACTCTCCGGACCTTGCTCCAACAGATTACCATTTTTTTCGAAATGTGGATAACTTCTTGCAAGGAAAAAAATTCAATTCCGATGAGGCAGTCCAAACCGCTTTCAAAGATTTCATTGATTCCCGTCCGAATGGTTTTTTTAGTAAAGGGATCAATGAACTACCTATAAGATGGCAAAAGTGTATAGATAGCAATGGTACATACTTTGATTAATAAAATATATTTTAATATAAAAAATTGCCTTTATGTTCCTCCCATACAAAACGCCAATTTCATATGTAAGGACCTATGGAATATTAACAGGTGGCGAGAATGTTTTTCAAATGTATTGTGTATTTCATCTGTTTGCAAATCTCCCAAAATTATATAAGAGTAATCTTTTTATTCTCCCCTCTCCCCTCTGAAAGGGCAAAAAGGGGGTAATAGCGTTGTTATGTAACTTTTTACTGGAAAGGATTTGGATATACCCTATCATCAATTTTTTGAAAATGTACCCCGTTAGAGTGCCACTTACACACTACACGTACATAGGGCTGCAATGTTTTTTGAATGCATTAAATATATTCTTCCGATACGATCCGTCTTGAAAGTTGCCACAAATACTAAGCAAAGTATGAGTCACAAGAATAAAACGATACAAAACAACGTTAAGGACTGTCACATAAGTAGTGTGTCAAGAAGTGTCACTTTAATCAGACTGAGCAACAAACGTGTCAAATGTATCTCTATACTTATTTTCTGTGTCATATTTAGCGAAGATCTGGTCCCAGGCTTCAGGGTGTCTCTGCATCATGGCTCCGATCACTTGTCTGATCATCTGACGCTGTTTGAGAGTGCATCGCCCACACGTAGTCTTTATAGCTTCCGGGATCACCTCTGTGGAGTACAAATAATCCGGTTTACTTTGATCACATGCTTGTATATATATAGTATATATATACTTAGGTACAGATGACTTGTGACCAAAGTAAGACCGCTGCAGATAGCTAAGCATCATACGGTTCATATGCACCGAACGATTCCTGCGATGGATTGGATTCGTAGTTGTGTTACACCATTACCTACTCCTAATCCTAAGAAACACGGATGCTGAGTAATAAGTGTGGTCTGAAATTTCAGACAAGCCATTTTACCTGATAACAAACTCCTTACTCAACTCTGAAACAAAATTATAAACGGAAAGTAAGACCTATGAAATAAAGTCACATTTTTTTTTTTATAAAATAGTAATATTACTTTTATTTACATGTCTACGTCTTAGATAGACGTAGACCTATAAATAAAAATAATCTTGATATAGAGTTCTTACTTTTGAAATCTTTAGCGTCCGGCGTACAAGGTCCATTGTCGAGGAAGCATTTCGTGTAGCTGAGCAGAATTCTGTCATTGTCTATTAGAGGCTGAACATCGAAGTCGTCGTACCTGGAGCTATACAAGTCTGCTTCCACCAGAAATGCTAATGCTGTCATTAGCAGCACCACAATTACCATTTCTTGTATTATTGGCTAGAGTTGATGTTATGTAATATTAGTCGTCATTGATTTGAGTCTGTGTTTTTAGAAATATAGATATGTGCTGGCTTCCTTGATCAGAAATGAGGAGTTTGGTCTCATCTAGTTGTATTTATGGAGTCGTATGTCATCGTTTATAAATGCAAGTAAGTATCCTAACAACCTATCAACATCATATCAATTATAGCGTAGTACCGCCGCGCCGCGCCGCGCCACGGTATTGCAATGGAGCACCATTAAATATATATAGCAATATGAGAGACTATACTATAACAAGCCTCATAGCTCAGTTGGTCTGTTGGCTCTGCCTTCTGCGCTGTAGGTTGTGGGTTCGATTCCCACCCAGGACAAACATTTATGTGATGAATATAGATGTTTGTTCTGTGTTTGGTTGTTGTATTGTATGATAATTTTAAATTCTATCCGTAATCTAGTTCCCATATTACAAGCTATGCTTAGTTTGGGACTAGATGGCGCTGTGTGAAATTAGATGTTTCAGAGGAAACCTGATAATTTCAATAATTGAATCAAATTACCAACAGAACTAACAACATCATAATTTCCCTGCCCTTATCTCGAACAACCAAGACATTTTTGCGATCACCGGGAGATATATCGTCGTTGCGAGTCCAAGACCTATGTGTTAAATCAAAAAGTTTTGGTAAAACGAAACTTTACCCTGAAAAAAAATCAAGGAGAACCTTAATAATAAATTACACCATTTTTAACTTAAAAAAATTATACGTTTTAGCTTGCTTCAATAAAATGAAACAAAAAGCAGGAAATAACAAAAAAACATTTCTTTTACAAATTGATTGCATATAAGAGGTTTTGGTTGCGAATTACATAGCACATGTGAGTATTTGAATGGCATTTGTTTATTGGTTATAGGTAAATATTATGAATTTGCGTCTCAAAAAATCATCAAATTTTTATTCAATCAAAACGATACGGTACGCCCATTATCGCCACGCTAATATTTGCTTTCGGTAATTTTCAATGACTTTCTGTACAGAGGATTTGGTGTCACTAAATCTTGATTGTTGATTCTTCGCTGTGGAAGTGTCGAGAGGAAGATTGGGCAAGTGTAGTCCAATCTTCCTCTCGTCTCAAGCGATAAAGTAGGTATTGATCCTAAGTAAGTACTTTACACCTCTATTGTCCTTTACTACGGGATCTCCCTTCTTTTTGCCTGGACGTATAGACTTCAGATTTGATAATAGGTATTCATAATGAATTGATTTTATTTTATAAGCGTTTTGTGGATGTGCTGGTCTCATTCGCGTGACATACTCGTTGGGAGTAAGCGTATATTGACGATTTAGTATATCGTTCGATAGTAGAGTGAACACTGTCAACTTTCATCATGTTATGCACTTTTTCTAGGTACAATTGCTGAACATTTATATTCCTTCTTTGGGCAAAATCACTGTGTGCGCTCGACAAATCCGTTTTTTTGTTCTGGTGTCCAGTGTCCACATCCATCAGAAATTATTATAATGTGTTCAGTTTAAGGTGGGATATTCTCACAGTAATCTATAGCACAATTCGTAAATTCATTAGCTGTACAGCACCATCTGTTTCATGAACACGAAGTAAACAACGAAAACAACGAAGTAACAGAAGTACACAGTTACATCATTTACATACATTTGGAGGTAAGATAGCCCAGTTCTTCACTTTGTTGAGGATTCCGGGTGAAGTGCGCCTCCACCTTCGGCCTTATTTCAACTTGTGTAACCAGGTGAGGTGAAAGCCAAGAGCTTAACCGTCGTACAAAAAAAAAATCCTTGGATTGCGAGTTGTAGACTGTGAAATTTTCAACTTATAGTACAGGGCACTTGCTTACCACTTTGGTCCTAGTAATACGCTTTGAACATCAACTGTAATGACAACATTCTTATCAATAGCATGAAAGAAATAAATTCAAAAGAACAGAACATATTATTGTACAAAATAGAAAATAAAACATAGTATCAAAACACAACACATCTTCTGTGCTAAGTCTGCCAAATAGATCCTGCCTCAGCTTAATAATAATAATGTCTTTATTTCAGACGAAGTCCATATATAGTCCAATACACATTAAATAAACTAAAGTTGAATTACAAAATTAGAAATAAACACACAAACAATATACTTCGAGAGAAAACGAAAACGAAAAGTAAGTAGTAAGAACTAAATTGTGGGTGACAAAAACCCATGTCCTGTATGTTTCGGTTAACATAAGGCGGTCCGCTAAACTTATTATAATTGAGTTTTTACACATGTCAACTCTGGTCATGAAGGATGCTATTCTCTTTCTTTGGATGGCATTGAAAGAGTCCACACGGGCCTCAGTGAACATTTCAGATACACTACAGTATCGCTTGAGGCCCATGAGGTGCCTATAGATGTTATTATAGGTCACCCTTATGCCATCATGACGGTATAATCCGTCCAGAGTTGACATGTGTAAAACGACTGACAATACGTCTTAAACAATGAGATTTTCACGTCAGGTGATGCTCGAAAGAACCTTCTAGCAATCATGTTGCCCACAATGCACAGCGACAATGCTCATGGTGCTCAAAATAAGTGAGCAGTGAAATGGGATCATTGTCACCACCAGGAAAATTAAGAAAATGTGAATTAATTGTATCAGGTTTACTAAACTGAGAAGGGATATCAGCTGCTTGATTTTTATGCGGTATGATGATGTTGCTTTTAATGTTTTTCCACAGAAGTTTTGGGCTGTTTACATTCTTATTTATGTTTTGTTTGAAAAAAAAGCTATTTTTTCGCTGTGTATAGCTGCAATTACCAAGTGCTTCATATTTTTATAACTATTCTTTAGAATCTCCATCTTGAATAATTTAGATCTTTCATGATAATTGTCTCTGATTTTTTATCATAGTTTTTATTTTATCTGTTATCCAAGGGTGGGGAAGGCTCCCAAATCTTTTTGTTTTTAGAGGCGCATGAAGGTCAAACAGATTAACAAGAGTAGTAGTGAAGACTGGAACTAAGTCATTAATGGCAGTATGTGATAGGAAGTAGTCCCAGTCAATATCTTTCATGTCTTTAGAAAAAAGATCCATGAAAATACTATTAAGTGGCCTGAAATTAACCACTAAAGGAGATGGTTTTTCTTTTTTAATATTAAATTCAACAACTAACATCGCATAGCGTCCCAGATCAGGGGTGTGTTTCATAGCAATTTTCCTAATAGGGGCATCCGTACAAACAATGTCTGTTGTTTGGGATCAAGGGAGTATAAAAATTGTTCCAATAAGGGCCGTTTGTCATTGTCAAGTAAATTTATGTTAAATTTGCCCACCAAAATTGTGCTATCACACTTAGGGAAAGATGCAAAAGAGTCAGTGATTGCGTCTAAGTATTCTGTAACATTTTGCCAGGGGGCTCGATAAGCAGTACCTATGATAACACACTTTCCTAAAACACTAAGGCGCAACCACATTTGCTCAACTTTTGGCGCAACAGGATGAGAGCAGATGCGCGCATTGACACCCTTCCGAACATAATATCATAATATCACGAGCTATGTAAAATGATTTTTCGCTTGACGGGCTTCACCTTTCTTTAAATATGATTATAATATTCTTCTTTTGAATTATTCCCAGATTAATAGCTGCAACACGCAATGGCAATACTTTTTATCAGTCAAACAACCATAAAAGTTCTTTAAACTCTTAATGCATATCCAGCTCAGACTGAAAAGTTGACTCAAAATACAATGTTGTTGACGAGGCACGGCAGTAGTGGCTTAGAACTTGTGGCAACTCATCCAAGACAACCAAGATTTTACAGTATCTCTTAAGGCAGAGTTTCTACGAGTCCTTGGAGTATTAATTGTAGCAGAGCTTTCGGTGTTATCTTCGTTTCTATTCGATTCTAAAGTTTCACGGGTCCACCGACCGATCAAAATATTAAATTGATCCGGAGTCCATTCTGGGTCGTCATCACTACCGGATGGCCCTCTGATCTAATATTTCTTCTGTACCGCAGTAATCAGGATCACCTTCTAAACTATAAATAACTGTTCTATATAAATACTGTGATATAATAACTGTTCACAATCGAAGAGGTGAGATTTCAGTCTACTGGTGCTCTCAAGGAGAAATCAGAGTCTAATCCCAAAATAGCGGATTTTCGGAGATCATAAAATCATCTTCTTGGTTCACTCATTCTTCAATTGAATCTAAACGAAGTTGGTTACTCATTTTAAACAATATTTCTTACAAAAAACCTCGGTAAAACTTTATTTCTATCAGCTAAAATGCGACTATAGAGCGCAAAATTTTATACATGATGGTTCAATATAAGTACTTTTGACAAAAGTGTCACATCTTTTTACTTATTTAGTTTGCATTCTGCATGCATCATGTGAGCTGACGTCTTGTGTCAACATCTTCAGCTGTCATTTTTTAATTTTTGTCGTGAAGGTGACGTGCAACCAAATTTTAATAATATTTTGTTACCAAAGTGCTTAAGATCATCCTTACGAAATGCCTGTAGATTGTCAGCGATCCACATCGGGAGGAAAGGGGAATCTCGGAAAGTTTATAGAACGAGATCCAAATATATGTGCAGCAGGATTACCGAGCGCTCAGCCCGATGATCGCGTGGGAGACTCTTTGCAACACTACTTACTGAAGGATGAAGCAGACAGTCTGATCAGTGACGCTATAATACCTCCTCCGAAGCCTAGCCCTCTTCCGCCATTACGGAAACCGATGCCCCTTGATAAACGTTACGCGGGGCTCTTTGGAGAAGTACCTGAATTGGTGAACCCTCCAAATAAAACAAAGTTTCAAACACTCGTAGAAGATATGAAAGAAACGCAATATAAATCGTACTGGAAAGCACCACTTGGGCGGACGCAAGACCCCGTGCCGATGCTGCCAGAGGGGTTCGATACCGCTGGGACTACCTTCGGAAAACCTACCGAATATCACGGACGATTGTACGACGTTGTTATGCCGAAGAATCCCTTGCCTGATAAAACTCCGCGTAGGATGCTTGCGGGCGTCCAACAAGATAGAAACTATTGCTCTCCTCCCTTTCAACCGAACTTATTCTTTGGACACAGAACCTATGTCGATAAACGAGGGACATACGCAAGATGCTGTTTGACGGACGATCGCATCGTACTCGGAATGGGGAATCATTCAATCATCAACACGATTCAATCTAATTTCCAAGAAGAGAAGCAACCTCGCACGGGCTCTGTGCTATCGCCCAACGACAATATAAAGGAAGTCCCGGAAGGGTATTCATTTGGTAAATTGAAACCTCCTGATAATCTTCCACAGTGTCTCACTTCCTGTGATATTAATCCTGAGCTGGGGTTTTTTAGAAAATGTATGGCGCATCTGAATTCCCTTAAGAAATGCTTGTCTAAACGATTCCTACCGACGTTCTATCTTACTTTTTATTTGAACTTGAAATACTTTGACAAGCAACAGTCTGGTTGGCTTCCTAAAGATGTCGTGTATCAGTTCTGTGGAACCAAGCTAATTAGGTTCGATCCTTCTTTGATTGAGCCGTTACTTTCAATGTGGCGAGCGTTCGATGGGTGCCGAATCGAATATAAAACATTCGTGCACGTCATTAACTACAGAGAGCCTTCTCCAGAGATACCTAAGATACAGGACATTCCGGCAGAGTGCCTCGATTTCCGAACTACATACACTGACATGGTGAAACCTGACAAGGAACCAGACCTAAGGCGAATGGCCGGCCTGCCTTCCGGCAGATACTTTGATATGGATCACCCTGTGACTCCTGAAAGATGCTGTAAAGCAGATCGTACGTGCCTGCTCCAAGAGTCTGATGTAAAAAGTTCCTTAAGCCCTAGTATTCTCACGTTGCTGCACGTCAGCCATCGAGATATGTATGCGAAGCGAGAGCCGCAGGGGATTCGAACACTTTTTGAAGCGGCTGGTGAAAAGTTCACTGACGAGAGTTTTGACGCTGTTTGGGAGCAAGCGAGGAAGTGTCACTCACAAGGATGGGTTTGCTATGAGACGTTCCGTCGCGCCTTGGACAACTTTCAAAACGATGTCGAGTCGCATGACAAATAGGCATCGATTATTTTTTTTTACTTTTATATTTAGTACTTTTATTATTTAATATCACAATTTATTGTTATTCTTAATGTGAATTATTAAAAATTGTTCCTAGCTAAAATTCAGGGAAAAAAACTTTTTTAAATATTTGTCTCAATGCAGGATAGATTGTTAGGCTTAGTTATTCTTGAGGAAGTCTTGGAACGCCTCCTGGTGTTTGCCTTTGGGGTCGTACAAGGCTACCAGCTCCTTCCACAGTTCGGGACGAGTTTTCTTCACCTCCTGGGCTAGCTGTTTACCCATCTGCTTCTGTTTGTCGGTGCACTTGGCGCATCGCGTCTCCAGAGCTTCAGGAAGCTTATCTGGAAATATTGCTGTGTTAGGAAACATTAGTCGTTTGATATCATTACGCCTGAGGATCTCTGGTTTGCGCGTATGTTCACTGCTCTTGCGTTGTTTTATTAACCAAAATAACTGGGATTTTATATTATGGATCGAGTGAGCGAAGTTAACGTTGTGGCTCGCGCGGGGATTCGATCGATGGAGGCGGCTCAGGTTGCTATTTGTGGCGTCGACCGAGGGAATATTTTTTCCTCCAAAACTGTAAGGTTTTGCCATAATCTCCACGAAACAAGTTAGTGCTATATCATATTTAAAGTTTTGTTAATTGCATAGAAAGTTGTGGCCTTTTTAGTGAAACCCTTAGGTTGACACTTACGACATCGGTGGGCTGGAAGGGTAGATTTTGAAAACTGTTTTTAGTGCACTTTCCAAAAATAATGTTATATGCCTTTTCATATTAGTAAGTAAGGGGTAACTTATTCACTTATTGTATTCGACCCACCTACAATACGGAGATGACACTATAATATTATACATTACTTGTTATAATACGTAGTGTTAATAACTTTGTTTCAGTGAGATATTGGAAATCCCTACTTTTTATTCTAAATTCTGAAACAAACTCCCGGGCACAGAGCTACTTCGCATACTTATTAATTTTCTTCCAAAAACTTGTCGCAATCGAGGTCAGCAAGCTTGTTCTTGGGCAATCTCAAATGTTCAGACCCCCCAAGAGAAGTGACTTAGGATACCTTGAAGTCTTAAAGGTAGGTATATAGGTATCTTAAACAACCCATTAACATATGGGTTACTTATTACCTTTATAGAAACACCCTAATGTATATTTATTTAATTTTATTTTATTCGTAAAACAAACAGTATATATATATATTATGTATAACTTTACTAATAACCATGACTAGTAGGTCGCCCCGAACTGATATCTCGTGATGTCTTGTTTGTATTCGGTATATAACCACGGAATTCATTCTCAAAAAGAACATAGTTCATTAACGAACGATAAAAGTGTGCTTTCATTATACCTTACTTACCTCACATAAGCATTCATTAACGAACGATAAAAGTGTGCTTTCATTATACCTTACTTACCTCACATAAGCATTCATTAACGAACGATAAAAGTGTGCTTTCATTATACCTTACTTACCTCACATAAGCATTCATTAACGAACGATAAAAGTGTGCTTTCATTATACCTTACTTACCGTCTATGTCGTAAAGTCAACCACGGAGCTTCATCAAGTATTCAGCAGTTTTTTGTGTTAACAGAACTTTAACTGTGAGCACCAATCTATCCGCCAAGCGTGGTGAGTACGGTCAAACCCTACAGCTTTGGAGGTAGTTCTTTCCACATTGTGTTGGATAATAAGTTGCTATTGATATGGGATATGCGCAGTCAAACCCCTAGCATGACATCCCAAAATAAATTCTTGGATTTTATCGACTCCGTTGGTTTGGCAACCCTTATGAGTAAATAACAAAAACTAAATAGATCAGTTTGAATGAGATTCCGAATACCGTCTCTTATCTTGCAAGACCGGATGATCATCCTTTAACCCTTCATCTTAAAAACCACTCTTAATAAAAACAAAATTAAACAAATTTTTAAATCTGCTGTGCAAACCCCCGTATCATACGATATTTCACAAATTTTCAAGACATCGATTTTTATTACCCCTTTTGCAACCCTTATTACAGGGGTGGTTTCAATATAAAAAAATAAGTTCGTTGTGAAGACAACCGACTTTAACGGTATATTTTATAAGACACAGCAAGCGTTTTATCCTCTAAACGCGCACCTTTGTTACACAAACCAAACATTTAAAAAAAAAAAATACAGCCGATACTCTTTCAAATGACAACCCACAAGCCAAAAATCTTCTTGTCACACTTAACACCTATTTCTCAAAAACTACCCTAGTGACAATAAAATCCTTATATTAAATTATGGGTATTAATGTATTATTTGCAAATAAAAAAAAATGAATCGATCAGATTAACTATTCAAAAGATATGGGCGAAAAATGGTATTTCTTTCCACCCCAATATCTCAAAAAATACCCCATTTATCAAAAATTTATAGTTTTTATGCATAGAAAATGTTTTGGTCACTATCCATCAAAAAAATTTGGATACTTCATGAAAAAAGTAGATTCGCCGAATTGTGAGGTATGTGGAGCATTGGAGGACGTGCACCACCTCTTGATGGATTGTGACAAGAACAGGAGAGAGAGAGAGAGAGAACCAATGATGCTCAAATTGAGCGTCCATCGGACAGATATTGGTATGATCATTAAAATCTTATCCGAACCCAATTCTGACGAGGAAATTTTGCTGGGACGCACATTTTGTTCAACAGTGATTAAGTAATATACAATTTGCTCAAATTGAGCGTCCATCGGACAGATATTGGTATGATCATTAAAATCTTATCCGAACCCAATTCTGACGAGGAAATTTTGCTGGGACGCACATTTTGTTCAACAGTGATTAAGTAATATACAATTTTCAATTTTGTTTTTAATAACTTTTGTTTTAAGATTAAAATGTATTACGGTACGATGTGACGACTGCCATGCCATTTTTGACAAAAGTCACTAATAAAAATAGAAAAAGTAAATTTGTAATCGCCTCTGTGGTCTAGTGTTTCGCCTTACGGTATCAGATCCGGAGGTACCGAGTTCGATCCCCAGGGGAGTACAATATTGTACTTGATTTGGTAGGACTTTCTTTGTGTCCATCTGGCTAGCTACTACCATCATATCTAATTCTGTCGCCATAACAACAATTCTTAAATTGTTGTGTTCCAGCATTTAGAGGTAAGATAGCCGGTTCCTCAATTTATTGAGGATTCCGGGTGAAATGCGCTTCCACCATCGGCCTTATCGTAGCTTGAAAAATCAGATGAGATGAAGGCCAAGCACATACCCGTCATACAATAAAAACAAAGTATTAAGAGTAACATATGATAACAGCTCACGCAACATCATTTAGTTTTTACCTTTTACGGATTTAATTTCAGGAGTGCAAGGTCCTTTGTTGAGCAAACACTTCGCGTACGCGTTGAGAAGCCTTTCGTTGCCCAGAACCTCACTTATATCGAAGTCGTCATTGACACTGTCGTACTTCTCCTGCGCCATCACGACTGCTGCCAGGCAAGCTACCAGCAGGACGCTCTTCATGTCGTATCAGAAGAACAAGTATAGTGGAAGCAACACTTGAGATGACGTCTGCACACGGTGCGGTGGTACAAACCGATATGGTTCACCTTCGCTTTGTTTTCTATATTTATAGGAAGGAATCGCCGATAATGCATTACTGGTTTCGCACAACATGTCGTTACATATTATGCGAGCTGTGTAAGGCAATTACAAGTTAGCTCGGAAAATTATGTGTATAAATTGTAGAAGTAATCTATTCCACTGAATAAAACCTCGATGACGCGAGATGGAAACGTTTCAATTGATGGGAATCAAGAAATAATTGAAACATAAAAAACGTTTAAAGTAATTTATTCTTACATTAGTTCTTATGAGTAATTATACTAAATGTTGGAATAAGTTATAAATGCTCATTTGAGAGTGTCGCTTTGTGAACACTGATACTAGGTGACGCGAGTTACAAGATGTTCTTTGTCATACTTTAATTAATTCCCGACTACTTCGGCAGCCGGCGATCTCAGCGCCGCCGGCGCAAGTTGATTCCCGGCTACTTCGGCAGCCGGCGATCTCAGCGCCGCCGGCGCAAGTTGATTCCCGGCTACTTCGGCAGCCAGCGATCTCAGCGCCGCCGGCGCAAGTTGATTCCCGGCTACTTCGGCAGCCGGCGATCTCAGCGCCGCCGGCGCAAGTTGCGCTAGTTTCATGAGGTTGGTTCTTTGGTTCAACTTTTAAACAAAACTTCGATTATTCACTCAAGACATAAAACTTTAGAACTATCAACTTAAACCCAAGCGTATAAAATAAATTTGCTCGAGTCTCGTTTCGGTAGCATTTAGTTCTGGGAGATATAAAGTCTGATTTATGACCTTTTTTGATGTGAATTTTTTTTATGTATAAAGTGACAGACATGTCTTAACATTTTATCATAGTATTAGTATTGGGTCAAAAAGGGTCACAAATCAGAGTGAATTGCAAAAAGTTATTAAGGGCCCAGTAGTTGTGTGATGGGGTCGGCGAGTGCTTTTAGCAAGTGATCAAGGGTAACGCTCGTGATCCCCTAAACGCCATTAATTAAGAACTTGTAGAGTAGATCTCGGTTGAGCCGCTCGGGGTCGTACTTGTCCAGCAGCTCCACGAAGCGAGGCTCGCTCTTGCTCCTGATGCCGAGCAGGAGGCTCCGGACCACGCCCTTCTGGTTCGGCGTGCAGCGGCCGCACGCTGTCGACAGCGTCTCTGGTAGAGCGCCTGCAAATTGAGATGCGTTTTAAGTCTTGACTTTAGGTATATCATTGCCTAAGCAGACCTTCATCGTATAAGAAACAGTTCAGCCTAGTTCCTATTCTGCCTATTCTGCTGGTGCCCTGGTGGATTGGCTTTAAATGAGTCACAGCGATTGTTGTATTGCATACTATAGTTTATGCCCGCAGCATCCATAACGCATTTCATAAAGACCTGTTCAGCCGAGTAGTCGTGTAACGGAAGTTGCTTATCGGTATGTAATGTCGAAACCACGCGTAACCACTTCAGAGGGAAATCTGTTTCCTATAGAAGTATGAAAAGATAAATAAATGTTTTGTAAAGTCTATGCATTTTGAACCTCTCAGAAGACTGAACTTCGGTATAAATAAATATCCACTTACGTTTGAAGTTCTTGCCATCCTTAGTGCATGGTCCTTTGTCCATGACGCATTTGTAGTACGCCAGGAGTATTCTCTCGTTCTGGATGATGGCGTCCGTGTTAAAGTTCTCGTATCTGTTGCCCTGTGCGGAGACGCAGGCTAGCGCCGCCGCCGCCGCCGCCACCGCGCACACCAGTGACAGACACCTCTTCATTGTTTATGTTAGCCTGGTACGTGCTACGCAATCAAATATCATTATCACATAACATATTAACAACATATTGGGCATGAGCCTCCTCCAAAACATACAGGTTTTTCCATAATCTCTAAGGTTGGCAGGCGATTTAGGGTCGTGTATACAACAATAAAGGCCGTTGCCTTTTTCCGTAGACATTTGACGTCTTGTACGATACCCGTGAATAGGCTGATTGGGTTAGTCACTAACTGGACACAAGAGACTGGACACACGCGTGTCGAGTTGTCCAGTCCAGTTAGTGACTAACCCAATAAGCCTATTTATATATATCACAATCATCATCGTCGACTAAACATCCCACTGCTCGGATACTGCTGAGATCGGGCAATTTTGTGTCATTGTAAAGTTATTCGCTATTTGTGAATTTATAAAGAATATATTTTTGACACTGCAGAAACGTTGCGCTTAACAAAGTTGAAATAGGGGAAAGATCACGCGAAGTGATGTTTTACATTGCCACTTTTACCGATTGATGCACATCATGGCGGAATGCTTAAACACTGAAGATGCAACATAATTTAAGGTCTATTTTATTAAAACGTGTCTCAATGACAATTCCGTCATTTAATTTATGCAAACACATACGATACAACTGCCTTATAGAATATCATCGCACTAATAATTGTGTAGAGGGATGGAATGCCAGAATAGTCTTCATTTTCAATGACAGCTGTCTCACTTCAAACGGTCGTATCTCTGAAACTACTCGTCGTAGACTCTCCGTTCATAATTCAAATGAAAGCTCTGACCAAGATCTATATTTTATATGTAGTAAAAATGTAGATCTCGAACATAGCATTCATTTGCTTTTAATGGAAGCATTATCTATTTCAACATTATGTATTTTGATCTTCGTTATTTCAAGGATTTCTTATATTTAGATTTTATATATATATGTAATCGTTTCACAAGCGGATAAACCCATTCACGCGGGAATATTCGGATAAAATTATGCTATGTCCAGAGTATGTCTACATTCCAAATTTGGTGGCCGAACAAACATACACATAGGTACCCAATTTAACAATATTTTATTTCAATAGAACTTACTGGATAAAATATTCATTTTTTTTAACCTTTGCAAAGTATTTACAATGTTGTAATGATTGGAAAAACCAGTTGTCTGTCAAATCTTTCAGCACATAAGGACTCAATGTGACAAGGAAATCAATTGTGACTGTGCAATCCGCAAGTAAGCTACGAGAAAGAGGTCAGTAAAGAAAAAAATAAACAACTGACAAACCAGGTTGTCTGTTAAGAAAAAAAATTAACCACCGACCAACTAGGTGGACAGGCTGGTTGGTCGGTTGGTAATTGACGATTATTTTGATACACTATTTTATTATTAAAAGTAAAAAAAGTAAAGAAAGTGATACAGCTTTTTATGAACGAGTCTATTATTAACCTGACTGTACCTTTTTTGCAAACAAACTGAGTGTTTCGAGTTGGCGAAAACATAAAAGTGATCTTATTGAAGTTTCACTATGTGGACACGCGTAAAGATATTGGCGTGTCCCGATGACGAAATAATAAGTGATACTAATTTTTAGTTTCACCAACTGGATACGCGTGTTTCCATTCTCTTGTGTGCAGTCAGTGACTAACCCGGCTGATTGAGCAAAGGGTAGGTATATTATGTATAATTGTTAATGAATAAATAAATATGAATAAGAATAGGCTGCGAAAATGGATTTTCACTTTTTACGCTTCTCGCCTTGTAAGTGTCACATGTCTCATATTATTAATTAAAAGTTAAATGATCATGAATTTAAAATGGCCGCTTCTTCTATTCATCGTAAAGTTTATTAAAACGTATTTGTGCTTATTATTTGATCAAGTTTATCGAACGGACCACATCCTTTTGGAAAGCAGTTCAACCGGCTCCTAATGTAAATACCCCGTACGGTACACCTAGCAGACCTGGCTATAGCTGAGTAGAGTACCCGCAACTTTCACTACTTTTGAAGTTTCGAGCTATTGTCGTCGATAAGTAAAGTATCTGTTAGAATGTCCAAGCGTTTCGTCTCGTTTCGTATTCACAAGATGCGCGTTGTGATCATGCAATCGAGGCGGTCACCACGGCACGTCCTAACAAATAAGCAGCTTCGTTCATCCAAACAAGTACATCCAATAAGGATTGTTTAGATGCCATCGCTCCCTAGCGACAACACGAAATATATATATTAAATATTATTTTACAATAAAAATAGTAAGTTACTAGAAATCCGGTATGTATGTACAATGTATGTATGTATATCTGTAGCAACGTTTGAGAAGGCATGGTTCTTTTTATCACATTTGTTTTGTATTAAGAAATTGGATTGCTAAGTGAGACAAGAAGATCTGTATCTAGTGGGTTGTCATTTGAAAGCGTATCGACTGCACATTTAAACCAGGTTAAGATTTCAATGAAAGACGCCACGTTATGACATTTCACAAGCCTTCGATCTTATTCTCCCCGTTGCAATTCTTAATGTCAATACAGGCAATCTTTAAATTATGTCAAAGGTGGCTGAAACCACCATTGGCTGAAATTGACGATTTGAATCAATGAACAATTAAGTAGTGAATTGTGCAATGAGCTCCCTTCAACATGGTACCTACAAGAGATATCTAGCGTTTCAACCTAGTAGGGGTGTCAGTGGAATCTCTGCAAATTTTTTTTTTTTTATCGATTGAATCAACCATTCAGAAGATATGGACAAATTACTGTAGTTTTTTCCACCCTATTTTTTCAAAAACTACCCCAGTTATCAAAAATCTCCCGCTCAAATCAGTTATAAATGAATGTTATCTTATTATATATTAAATTTGATCAAGATCATGTAAATCGTGTAGGTACCAATTCTCAGAATATGTCAGACGGAAATCCGTTTTGATTTCCGGTTTCCGTGACACTGAGATGAGTCGTCAATCACGTTTACATCGTTAGTTCCTGTGTGACGAACTGACAATATTACCTAAGGAACTTGAAATAGACGATGCACTAAAAATGGGAGAGTTTAAAATGCATTGGAACATCTCTGTTACGCGTGTAAACCTACCAACAATAAATCTACCATAAACCTACAATTAATGTACTACCTAGACAGAACCCTGCTACACTAAATATAACACAAAACTATCAATGCACACTCCGCAGGATCAGTCAGCGCAGGCTCTTGGGTTTATTACATAACTCTCCACCCACTCCTCCCTATAAATGGGGAGCACTGGAACCTTTTTTCCCAAAGAACAGCCTGTTGAGGTTAAAACGGATCTCCATTGAATAAGTGATCGAGAAAGCCGACGACGAGCGCCCACGAGATCACATAAAACTTTCACACACTTTCTACTCACATGTCTCGTGGACGTGTCCTCCGAGGCCGATGGTCGCTGCCGATGTGTCCGACGGCCGCGTCTCTCGGTCAGGGTCCGCGACGAACCAGTCCTGATGAATCTAACGGTCCGCGCCGCACGAAGAAAGTACGGATGTGGCCGGCGACTCGCTTCCCACCTGCTGACGTGATGCTTCGCTTTATTATTATTTGGAGCTTCGAGCTGTGTGTGCGGGAGATGTAGAATATACAATTCATGTTACTTACTATTTCACACAACACCATCTAGCCCCAAACTAAGTAATGCTTGTAATAATGGGAACTAAATTACGAAGAGTCTTAATGCTTATAACTAGTAGTTCGCCCCGAACTGGGATCTCGTGATGTCTGGTTTGTGACGGAGATTATTTGAAAAATTAAATAGCTTTCAAAAAGATTACATCTTATCTTATCTTATATCTTTCTTCTATCTAAATATATATAACTCAAACGTGACTGACTGACTGACATAGTGATCTATCAACGCACAGCTCAAACCACTGGATGGATCGGGCTGAAATTTAGCATGCAGGTAGATGTTATGACGTAGGCATCCGCTAAGAAAGTATTTTGATTAATTCTACCCCCAAGGGGATAAAATAGGGGATGAAAGTTTGTCAATTTTAAACCGATCGGGCTGAGACTTTGCATGCATAAATCTACTATGACGTAGGCATCCCCTAAGAAAGGATTTTGAGATTTTCGGTTAGACTTTTTTAAAATGGCTAAAGAAAATCAGAACGTTAATGTTGAAGTTGAAAATCTGAACGTTAAAGTTGAAGAATGTACTGTCGTTTTTAAGTTTTTAGCGCCAAATTTTTTACACACGCTAAACAAAAGTAAAGCCGCAAAAACTATATCTAATTAATAATAATACTTCTTAACGCGAGCGAATCCGCGAGCAAAAGCTAGTACTAATATAAAATGCTAACTGACTCACTGATAACAACGCACAGCCTAAACGGCTAATCGTAGAGACATTAAATTTGGAGGGTATGTTTGTCTTGATGCGAAAATGAGTGCTAAGAAGGGGATTTTTAAAATTCGTATCCTAAAGGGTTCAAAAAGGGGTTGAAAGTTTTCATTAGAAGTATGCACTAACTCTGAAACCGTGCATGATAAAAGGTCAAAATTAACATTATAGATTCCTCATATGAAATAAATAAGAACGTGGTTCATGTTTTTTTTTATAATTGAAGGGCATTAATTAGAAAAAAAATCAGAAAACATTGTTATTTAACAGAAAAAACGCGATGTACACGTGGTTTCTATAATAAAGTGGTGTATTTTGAGTGTTCTTTATGCAATGGATGAATGTCAAAACTACCAAGGTCTGATGATGGAGTGGAATCAATATAAAGGGTTTTTTTCAGTAAATAACAGTAATACATATTAAGAGCGTTGCGCATTTAAAAGGATTCTATTTGGGATACTCTTCTACAAACCATGTAAACCAGGGTCTTACGATGATGACAGCGGAACTTCTGAATAATGTATGGTATAATAGTCGTGCTTATACTTTTTGAAATCAGTACAACGATGCATTCAACGATCAATGATTTTTTTATTGACCCGGCCGTAGCAGTATAATAAAGTTTATGTGAGTATAGTGCTTACTTTGAGGTATATAAATAAATGAATAATAAATCTGGCCAAACGTGAGTCGGACCGGCACTACGACTTCAAAAAGCCTGCATATTTTGTCTGGGAATGTGCGCACCCTCGGTGTTGGTGTCTGCACATATCATCACCATGTAGGATCTAATCGGTCAAATTTATCCAGATATCCAACAAATATATATATTTATAATATAATACTTGCACCTATTTCAAAAAACCAATAGGCGGACGAAGTCGCAAGTAAAAGCTATATATTATATACCTTCAAATCATAAGCTTTAAAATGTAATAAACTTGCCCGTATTCATATTTATGCATTTTCAAGAGATAGGTATTCTTACAGTCAGCTCTCGACTTAATTATATATGAAATTGTAATGCACGCTCACAATAACATTAATAAGTCTAGGAAAATAAATGATTTTCACAAGAATTAAAAAAAAAGCTTGGTATAGTAGGCTACGCTTAGGAAAAGTTAATCATTAATTCTAAGGAAACTGTGTACGATTCAATAACAAGCTTCCACAAAGCGCCACTTAAGTTTCTTTTCGGAAATTCAAAATGTTTAAAGAATTGTCTGATAAAACTGTTCGAATGGTCTGGTTTGTAAAATGTATAATGTAGGCACCTACCTACTTATAACGATATATATGACTTATAAGGGACGTCGGCAGTGACACAATGTAACAATCCTCGCAGCTCAGTTGGTAGTAGCTCTGCTTTCTGCGCTGTACGTTGTGGGTTCGATTCCCACCCAGGACAAACATTTATATTAACTTGAATATTGATGTTTGTTCTGCGTTTGGGAGTTTTATAGTATGATAAGTATTTATTAAAAAAAAACTATTTAGGTAAGTATTATATCCGTAACCTAGTTCCCATATTACAAGCTTGACTTAGCTTGGCACTAGATGACGCTTTGTAAAATTAATGTCCTGGAATATTTATTAATAAAATGTGATCACACGATACCCTATGGTGTAGTGTACAAACATAATTATTATGTAGGTATACAAATATAAACCTAATTTGACAAAAAAAACATTAAAAACAAATGATTATATTGTTTTTTGTTTCTCCCACAACAACGCAACGTACACAAACACGCCGCATCCTTGCCGTTGTATTGATGATGTAGTGTACCCGGATACCGGATATGTAATCCTGTCGTGGATGTTGTAACAAGCGACTAAAGCATTATACCAGCTGATGGATTACAGCTACTTCTTGAGTACTTATGAACATAAACCACTTGATGCCAGATGTGATGATGTTATGTACTCGGATAACGGATATGTAATCCTGTCGTGGATGTTGTAACAAGCGACTAAAGCATTATACCAGCTGATGGATTACAGCTACTTCTTGAGTACTTATGAACATAAACCACTTGATGCCAGATGTGATGATGTTATGTACTCGGATAACGGATATGTAATCCTGTCGTGGATGTTGTAACAAGCGACTAAAGCATTATACCAGCTGATGGATTACAGCTACTTCTTGAGTACTTATGAACATAAACCACTTGATGCCAGATGTGATGATGTTATGTACTCGGATAACGGATATGTAATCCTGTCGTGGATGTTGTAACAAGCGACTAAAGCATTATACCAGCTGATGGATTACAGCTACTTCTTGAGTACTTATGAACATAAACCACTTGATGCCAGATGTGATGATGTTATGTACTCGGATAACGGATATGTAATCCTGTCGTGGATGTTGTAACAAGCGACTAAAGCATTATACCAGCTGATGGATTACAGCTACTTCTTGAGTACTTATGAACATAAACCACTTGATGCCAGATGTGATGATGTTATGTACTCGGATAACGGATATGTAATCCTGTCGTGGATGTTGTAACAAGCGACTAAAGCATTATACCAGCTGATGGATTACAGCTACTTCTTGAGTACTTATGAACATAAACCACTTGATGCCAGATGTGATGATGTTATGTACTCGGATAACGGATATGTAATCCTGTCGTGGATGTTGTAACAAGCGACTAAAGCATTATACCAGCTGATGGATTACAGCTACTTCTTGAGTACTTATGAACATAAACCACTTGATGCCAGATGTGATGATGTTATGTACTCGGATAACGGATATGTAATCCTGTCGTGGATGTTGTAACAAGCGACTAAAGCATTATACCAGCTGATGGATTACAGCTACTTCTTGAGTACTTATGAACATAAACCACTTGATGCCAGATGTGATGATGTTATGTACTCGGATAACGGATATGTAATCCTGTCGTGGATGTTGTAACAAGCGACTAAAGCATTATACCAGCTGATGGATTACAGCTACTTCTTGAGTACTTATGAACATAAACCACTTGATGCCAGATGTGATGATGTTATGTACTCGGATAACGGATATGTAATCCTGTCGTGGATGTTGTAACAAGCGACTAAAGCATTATACCAGCTGATGGATTACAGCTACTTCTTGAGTACTTATGAACATAAACCACTTGATGCCAGATGTGATGATGTTATGTACTCGGATAACGGATATGTAATCCTGTCGAGGATGTTGTAACAAGCGACTAAAGCATTATACCAGCTGATGGATTACAGCTACTTCTTGAGTACTTATGAACATAAACCACTTGATGCCAGATGTGATGATGTTATGAACTCGGATACCGGATATGTAATCCTGTCGTGGATGTTGTAATAAGCGACTAAGGGATTATACCAGCTGATGGATTACAGCTACTTCTTGGGTACTTATGAACATAAACCTCTTGATGCCAGATGTGATGATTATGGGAATCAATCCAGTTATTTTCAACTAGTTAAAGAGAAGGTCCATTTTAACAGAAATATTAGTTAGGTTTCTGAAAATGGTGTGTTGTAGGACCAAAGTGTATCACTGTTTTTGCAACATAATTTGACATTCTTGGGTGGCGGTGGCGTTTGAGATTCTTATATGCCCACACTGCTATAGTTTGTCGTCTTTTTTGTATATAATATTTGCCATAACACCGTGTTTGGTTTGGAATTATAGTGATTAACTTTGCGCAAGAGTAACTGCGCAAGGTCAGCCAGTATCGATAGTGTGAACAAGCGGGAAGGGTATTGTGGCGAGACTTGGAGCCGTGTCATTAGTGTACACGTAATTGTCCATGAAGGTAATCACAGCTGCGATGATCTGGTAGGACATTGGACATTGGACATTGGAAGCCGAGCCTTGAGCCTTGGTCTTGTTTGAAATATGATTTTATAAAACTGTATGATTCGCGGTAGTTCTAGCAAAAATAATGGCGTCACCCGTGCATGTCGGATAAAGGGTTACACCATAAAATGAGCAGCACTCACACTGTGACCACCAACCCGGCTGCCAAGCTTGGTGATATAGCAAATCCCAATATAGGACTCTTGGACAGGCCCATGAAGCTGGCACATGAAGGTCCATGTCGATTTGTCCGTTGGTCGTTGGTCGTTTGTCGTTGGTCGTTGGTCGTTGGTCGTTGGTTTTGGTCGTTGGTCGTTTGTCGTTTATCGTTGGTCGTTGTTCATTGATAGTCTTCCACTGGAGCTCTTGCAAACGACTCGGTATGATAACTATCATCATTGTCATCATCATTGTCATCATCATCACAGTCCAATATAGTCCACAACAGGCCTTAACAGCTTTATTTATAAAAAGAAGTAAGTAGGTAACTCTTCGGAAATAAAACTGAAAGGCAACTATTAGTTTACTTTTCATAGGGTTCGTGAAATGTAAGTACAGATATTAGGAACAAAAGTTAGTTTCTTGTTATTTAATTATTAATCGGGCGGACAAAGCGAACGAGATTTCCAAGTTAAGTTGGCATCCGGCACTGTATATACATATATACATACATACATATATACGTATGTTTGTAACTCGAAGATCTCGTTCAAACACAGACCTCGCCCGTGATCACGAGCCACCTCTATCCATCGACTCCGCTGTGATCTCCGGTCACAGCACAGCCGCAATGTTTCAAAACGATTAGATACTTCTTTATCGATATCAGTGTTTCTCCAAAAATGAAAAACATTATGTACAATATATATGTAGAATGTACAAATTTTTACCAGTAACAGTTATATTATAAGCACCTATAGAAAGATAAGAGTGTTTGCGTCCGTTTTAAATAACAAAAATAGTATCACGAATAGGTACGTTCCTATCTGTGGTAATCTGTGGGTCTATTGTACTCGGTGATACGATCTCAGTAACTCACCGATCGGGAACTTGCTCATTTATAATGTTTTGGAATTCGAGTAATTGTTTCCGTAGATTTGGGCTTATATAGCCCTGACGTGAGCTGAGTTATTTGTCCGAGCACATGTTTCGCCAGAGATACCTCACAGATGTAAGTTACAGGACATCAGTATATACCTAGTGTACTTCATTTGTTTGTAAAATTAAATGAATCCCAATAGTTGTCAGAGCATGTCGTCACCGCATCCCACTGTAACTACACACTTCTCTGACTCGGCACGTCGCCGCCGCCGCCGCCGCGGTAGTGTCCACGTACACCCCACTCGAATCTAGCACGTAGATATCGTACAAGTACCTAGACGGGACCTCATCAGGGGATAGTCGAGTAACTCTCCCGATCAACTTTTACCAGCAGCATCCTTCTGTGTTACATATCTCAAACGTACGCTGCAAACTTTATTCTACAGAAGAGAGCTCTGACTCTCTCAGGGAACGTATTCTTACAGTCAGCTCCCACTACATTTATGAAAATCTAATGCACGCTCGCAGGAACATTGATGAGTTTAGTAAAAGAAGTTATGTACACAGTGTTAATAATGCAAATAAAAATAAACAAGATATACCTAGGTATCGTATAAAAGTAAATCATTAATTTTTAGGAAACTGTAAACTCTGATCTCGTGTAGGTTTTAAAAAATTAGCAAATTATTTTACAAAAAAAGCTATCATCACCTTAATAAAAGTGTGCTTTATGTTTATGAATTCTCAAACGCGGTATCCAATTTTGATACAAATTAAACTGCGATGAGATAACGTAAATAGAAATTAACTGTCGCGGGATTTTGATAACTGGGGTAGTTTTTGAGAAATAGGGGGTATTATGATCTTTTTCATTTTATTGTACAACGGGGAAGCGTGTGGCAAATTTCACACGTTGAATTCACAATGTGTTTCAAAACTACATTTTCCAAACGGGGAACATTCTTACTAGCTGTGTGATGTTTCATTTTACAGAATACACCAATTTATCTATCCGTTGAAAATGAACGCGTTTCTAGCGGCCGTGGTGGCTGTAGCCGTGGCTGTAGCGCTGCCACACGCGCGGGCGTACGACGCGAAGTACGACAAGATCGACGTCGACAGGATCATAGCGGACGACGCTCTGTTCACCGCGTACACCGACTGCATGCTGGGCAAGGGACCCTGCGACGTCGAACACTCGGACGACTTCAAAAGTAACCGGAATGCTATTCAAACATAGATGATCGAGTGAGCGAAGCGAGTGACATCTCTGACTTAACTTAGGAAATCCGGCACTGTATGTATGTATGTACGTAATGTTTGTGACGGCATAACTCTCGAACGAATTATATGATTTTCATTAAATTTAATTTTTGATTGTTTCGGGGGATTTTTGATCAGTGGGGTAGTTTTTGACAATTTTTCGCCCATATCTTTTGAATAGTTGATTCGATCAATTCAAAATGTTGAACATGCAGAGATTATATTAATGCTCATCAATCGGTACGAGGATTTTTTTGACATTAGGGTAGTTTTTGATAAAAGGGGTGTTAAGTGAGACAAGAAGTTTTTGGTGTGTGGGGTATCATTTAAGAGTATCGGCTGCACATTCATAAATTATAGATTTAAATTTTTAATAGGGGTGGTTTTTTTAAGAAAGGGGCGTGTTATAAAGGTAAAACGCTTAATAATGTCTTGTAGGATACACTGTTTAATAGGGTTAACTTCAATATTAACTTGTTTTTTTTTGCTGAAACCAACCCTGTATTAACATTAAGGATTGAAAAAGGGGTGAATAAGATTGAAGTCTTGAAACTGTGTGTAAACTTGAAATATCATTTTAAATAAGGGCTAAGACTGCATATTTCAAAATTTTATTTTTGCCCTTAATAGGAGTTGTTTTTAAAGACGAAGGGGGCAAAAGATGATCAAGACCTGATCTTGTGAGATAAGAGAGGGTATTCAAAATCTCATAAAAACTGTCTATTTATTATTTGTAATTCACTCAATAGAGTTGTCAAACCAAGGGTGTCGATAAAATCCAAGAATTACTTATAGGATGACATGCAAGGGGTTTGACTGCGCATATTAGATATGCGCAGTCAAACCCCTTGCATGTCAACAAAAACATCAACCGCAAATTATTGTCCATCACAATACCTATGAAAAAAATTACCTCTAAAAGTGTAAGTAATCTGTCTGGTTAGTCTGGATCGATGGCGTGCCCGAAACACTAGACCGTCGCTTACACCAGGGTGGTGATTGCCACAAAAGAAATAAAGCGACATAATGTTAACTTTAAAAAGCTTACGTTGACATGCTAATGAATAATTAATTCGGGTCAGCCAATAAATAATTGGCTGAACCAAAAATAAGGCCACGCCAGTGATCATGAGACGCCTCTATCTTCAACACACAGCCCCGGGTCAGGTCAGGTCGGTCTTCTGCTAAATGTAGTGTTTCCGGCCAGGTATACCCACCGTCAAAGTTATATCCGGTTCAGCCGACCTCACCCATTTCAAATAAAACAAACATATCCTCAATCCTCTTCACATGGATGACTCGGTTTTACTTCACTTTAGTTAGTCGACAGTGGGCACTGTATGTATGTATGTATGCTGCAATGTTTGTGACGGCAAAGCTCTAGAACGGATAGATTATCAGATATCAGATTTTTATGAAATTTAAACAGTAAAGAGGTACGTATAAATTGATTGTCGCATATAATAGAAAATTTTGAGATATTGGCGTAAAAATAAATATTTTTTTTTGCCCATATCTTTTGAATGCCTGATCCGATCAATTCAAAATTTTGAATATGTAGAGATTTCAATAATACTCATCAATCGCTGGAAGATTTTTTTGACACTAGGGTAGTTTTTGAGAATTTAAGTCATGAAAATGTGTGAAAACATGAAATATCATTTGTAATAGGGGTTGAGATTGCAGATTTCAAAATTAGTTTGTTTTTCAAAACTTGTTTCATGTTAGTACCTATGGATATTATTATGTTAGCAACATAATAATATCCAACATATGATAAGTTAGCCTAAGGTGTATAGAAAACATACTTTTATCGTTTAATAATTACGTTCTATTTGAGAAAATAATCTCCGTCACAAACCGGACCTCGCGAGATCTCATCTCGGGGTGAACTACTAGTATCTAAGTATAATTGTGTAAACAACATTTGTTTTGCAGAGCTACTTCCGGAGGTTGTGTCGACGGTGTGCGCCAAGTGCTCTCCGATACAGAAGGAGCACATCAAGAAAACGGTAAAAGCTCTGGCCGTGAAAAAGCCCGGAGAATTCGAGGCTTTCCGCAAAATGTACGATCCTGAAAGAAAGGTGGAGGCAGCTTTCATCGCGTTTGTTCTATCATAGATTATATTAAAACCACAAATTGCGAACTCATTCTAGGAGAGATGCCATACGTGCTTTGCACCGCGAAGTCTTCAATGAGTTTCTCTCATTCTGGGAAGGGCGCTCCTGGGCGCCACTCAGCCGCAAGGAGCTCGGGATCTGCATCAACACAACCGAGGAGTGGTTTGAACAGAGCCTCACTCGCTTGACAACCCAAGATCTCTAGAAAAGAACTGGTGGTTTCGTAGAATAACGACGTAGCAGTGACAACGCTATGACAACACAACGCACCTCACCTGGTTCTGGAATCTCTCGAGGACTGCAATGTCAGCTTCATTGCGCACGGTACAAGAGAAGAAAGACTCATTGAGACTCGCTAGCAAGACTATTCTGAATGAAAATATTTGTGGTTATCTAGTAGGTAGGTATCTAGTTAATGACATGACATGACATGTGTAAACGTGTGATTCGACTTCGGCTGTCCCAAACTGGATTAGATATAGTAGGTATATTGTGGAGCGTTTCATTAATGAGGCCTTTTGGGAATAAATGACCTGATGAAATGCATTGTACATATTTTATTATATTTTAAGTCTGTCTGTCTGGATAGAACATAAACTCAGCTCATCAATATCAAAAGAACCCAACTGAAGGCAACCCAACTGGGGGTGAAATAAAGAGTATCATCAACCATCATCCTCAGGTAGGAGTAGGAGTAGAAGTCACGGACAGGACAGACATATATATAGACATATATATATATATATATATATATATATATATATATATATATATATATATATATAGACAGGCTCATCTCACCGACACCGACACCGACCGGGTGAGCGATTCGATATGAACAATGTTTCACCAATTCGAATGCTTTAATATCACTGAGTAACATTCAGCTGTATATTTTATCCGTTTATGTTAGGGATCCTTACGAAAACTATAATAATGTAACCCAAGGTGAAGGAAAATTTCGATAAAATGAATAACATCGCGTGCTTTGCGTACACATTGATGAAGGAATAATGTTCCGCAGCTTTAGACAACACATCGATACCAAAAAATCCGCCTATTCCACTAAGTTCAACACGTGTTCAACACGAATTTCAACTCGATGAACTAAATGGGTTTTATTCGTCCAATTACTTCAACTTTGTCAATACTAACATTATAAAGAGAATATCAAATATTCCTTTTATTATAACTCCAGTAAGTTCAATTGAAATAAAACATTGTTAAATTGTGTATCGTCGGCTAGGTATGAACACCGCGCAACTAATATTTAAGCTATTTATGATATGTGTATTTGTTCGGCCACCAAATTTGGAATGTAGACATACTCTGGACATAGCATTTACCCTAATACTTTTTACCCCAATATTCCCACGAGAATGGGATTATCCGCAAGGAAACGATTACACTATCATAATAATGTAAAATCAAAATATATATCCTTGAAATACTGAAGATTAAAATAAATCATGTTTGAAATTGATAATGCTTCCATTAAAAGGAAATTAAAACTATGAACGAGATCTACATTTTCAATGACAGCTGTCAAACTTCAAACTACCATATCTTTGAAACTACTCGTCCTAGACTTTTCGTTCTTAGTCCAATGAAAGCTATGACCAAGATAGAAATTTCCAATGACAGCGATATTTAATAATAAAAAATAAAAAAAATTGTTCAACTTGTTGAAATTTGTGTTGAACTGAGTGGAAAAGGCGAAAAAATCCGCAATAACATTATATCCAACTAAATATTAATTTATGTTACTGTACCTACTTTTTAAAGTTTAAAAAGTTAACATTAACGCCAGTAGAAAATAAACCACGTTATTTGTAGTACATACTTTTTTGTGGTACCTATACAATCTCAAAAAAAGAATTCGTATTTTAGAACCTTGGTGCCAGTATAACTGCGAAGCGTCGCTAGTTGGAACCTTGGCGCCAGTGTAACTGCGAGGCGTCGCTAGTCTGAGACTTTGCGCCAGTGTAGCTACAAGGTGTCGCTAGTTGGAACCTTGGCGCCAGTGTAACTGCACAGCGTCGCTAGTTGGAACCTTGGCGCCAGTGTAACTGCGAGGCGTCGCTATTTGGAATCTTGGCGCCAGTATTACTGCGTGGCGTCACTAGTTAGAACCTTGGTGCCAGTGTAACTGCGAAACGTTGCTAGTTGGAACCTTGGCGCCAGTGTAACTGCGAGGCGTCACTAGTTAGAACCTTGGCGCCAGTATAACTGCGAAGCGTCGCTAGTCAGAGCCTTTGCGCCAGTGTAACTGCGAGGCGTCACTAGTTAGAACCTTGGCGCCAGTATAACTACGAGGCGTCGCTAGTCAGAGCCTTTGCGCCAGTGTAGCTACAAGGCGTCGCTAGTTGGAACCTTGGCGCCAGTGTAACTGCACAGCGTCGCTAGTTGGAACCTTGGCGCCAGTGTAACTGCGAGGCGTCGCTAGTCTGAGACTTTGCGCCAGTGTAGCTACAAGGTGTCGCTAGTTGGAACCTTGGCGCCAGTGTAACTGCACAGCGTCGCTAGTTGGAACCTTGGCGCCAGTGTAACTGCGAGGCGTCGCTATTTGGAATCTTGGCGCCAGTGTTACTGCGTGGCGTCACTAGTTAGAACCTTGGTGCCAGTGTAACTGCGAAACGTTGCTAGTTGGAACCTTGGCGCCAGTGTAACTGCGAGGCGTCACTAGTTAGAACCTTGGCGCCAGTATAACTGCGAAGCGTCGCTAGTCAGAGCCTTTGCGCCAGTGTAACTGCGAGGCGTCACTAGTTAGAACCTTGGCGCCAGTATAACTACGAGGCGTCGCTAGTCAGAGCCTTTGCGCCAGTGTAGCTACAAGGCGTCGCTAGTTGGAACCTTGGCGCCAGTGTAACTGCACAGCGTCGCTAGTTGGAACCTTGGCGCCAGTGTAACTGCGAGGCGTCGCTATTTGGAATCTTGGCGCCAGTATTACTGCGTGGCGTCACTAGTTAGAACCTTGGTGCAAGTGTAACTGCGAGGCGTCGCTAGTTAGAATCTTGGCACCAGTGTAACTGCCAGGCGTCACTAGTTAGAATCTTGGCACCAGTGTAACTGCGAGGCGTCGTCGCTAGTTAGAGCCTTTGCGCCAGTGTAACTACGAGGCATCGCTAGTTGGAACCTTGGCGCCAGTGTTACTGCGAGGCGTCGCTAGTTGGAACCTTTGCGCTAGTTTAACTGCTAGGCGTTGCTAGTTAGAATCTTGGCGCCAGTATAACTGCGAGGCGTCGCTAGTAAGAGCCTTTGCGCCAGTGTAACTACGAGGCGTCGCTAGTTGGAACCTTGGCGCCAGTGTAACTGCACGGCGTCGCTACTTGGAACCTTGGAGCCAGTGTAACTGCGAGGCGTCGCTAGTTGGAATCTTGGCGCCAGTGTTACTGCGTGGCGTCACTAGTTAGAACCTTGGCCCCAGTGTAACTGCGAGGCGTCGCTAGTTAGAATCTTGACACCATTGTAACTGCGAGGCGTCGTCGCTAGTTAGAGTCTTTGCGCCAGTGTAACTACGAGGCATCGCTAGTTGGAACCTTGGCGCCAGTATAACTGCGAGGCGTCGCTAGTCAGAGCCTTTGCGCCAGTGTAACTACGAGACATCGCTAGTTGGAACCTTGGCGCCAGTATAACTGCGAGGCGTCGCTAGTCAGAGCCTTTGCGCCAGTGTAACTACGAGACATCGCTAGTTGGAACCTTGGCGCCAGTATAACTGCGAGGCGTCGCTAGTCAGAGCCTTTGCGCCAGTGTAACAGACAGCAGTTTCAGAGTAGTAGAACCCATTGTGAAAGGGCTGGCCCGGGAAAATATTAGGTCTTTACCTATGAAATTGCCGTTTTGTGTGAAATCAATGCAAGTATTTTTTTTTCGATCTTATTTATTTCCGTCAGTCAAAGTAATAGCCCATGCAGTCGACGCATCTTTGCAAGTGCAGTGGCAATTTATCGATGCCCTTCTTGAAAAAGTCTGCAGGACGGGAGGCAACAAACTCTTCGAAGGCATTTCGTACTGCCTCCCGGGTATTGATTTTTTTTTTCACTTTAAGAAGTTGTCCAAATTCTGGAAAAAGTATAAATCGGTAGGCGCAAAGTCTGGTGAGTACGGCGGATGACGGAGAGCTTCCAGCCCCAGCTTTTGTAGCGTGGAGACGGTCTGTTGTGCGATGAGGTCGCGCGTTGTCGTGCAGCTGTAGCGGGGATGATCGATTCACCAATCAGTGATCATCACTTTTTATGTGTAATTTTTCATTTAGGGCATTTTTTAGGTCCGGAACCAAGACAATCTTAAACGCTCATCGAGTTGGTTAAACTCTATGAGCGCTTAAAATTGTCAAAAAGAATCCATCATAAGTTTGTGGGGCTCGTCACATCATTTTTCAAGCTTTGTTACCTTGCCAATTTGTTACCTTGCCAATTTGTTACCTTGCCAACTTGACGCGAATGGATCAAGATTGTTTTGATGCTAACTTTGAAAGCTAATTTGACAGTAGACTGAGTATCATCAGCTTCCACATAGTTCATTTGTTCATGACATCGTTACACATCAGTTTAATATAAAGTAAAACACAATAATAATCTTTTCCGGGTTTCGTCGACGACAAAATTCAAAATTTTATGAAGGTTTCGGACAGACTTGCAAAAATTAACTCACGTATGGCTTTCAGCATGATAAAATTTTGCCTTTTTGTCCCAAAATTTACTTATGCTTTACGATGTTGTCAACTGTGGAAACACAGTGAGCTGGTGGAAGGCTCAGACAACATAATAAAGAATACCCTTTCCACGGTTTTGAATATGGAGTTGGATGACAGAGCATGGTCGCAGGCCTCATTGCCTATTCGATTAGGCGGCTTAGGCATACGCAAAATTTCTAGTGTTGCTTTGCCAGCGTTCTTGTCTTTCGTCTATAGTACACATTCTTTGGTTGAGAAAATTTTAACACCATCAATTTCGGCTGTTCCTGGCAATATGCTCCAAATTTCTTATCTTGACGAGGCTCGAAATGCTTGGCATAGTGCTTGTCCTAATACCGATCCCCCAAAACACCTTTCGGCACAACGGCAGTGGGACGGGCCTCTGTGCGAGTTGACACGGAATTATCAATTACATACGTGCTCAACCTCCACAGATCGTGCTCGTCTCTTAGCTGTTTCAAAATGGGAATCAGGTCTTTGGCTGCAAGCACATCCATCTCACAATACCGGTACACTTATGCATCCTGTAACTTTCCGTATTGCCACTTGTCTTCGGTTGGGTGCAAGACGCTGCGCCTCTCACCAGTGCCGGTGCGGTGCGGCCGTAGATCAATTTAGTTTTCACGGACTTTCGAGCACAAGGTCTGCCGGCAGGATTTCGCGCCACGCAAGTCTTAATGACATTATTCATCGAGCTTTTATCAGTGTCAATGTGCCAGCCGTTCTTGAACCGAATGGTCTGTAACGTGATGATGGTAAGCGGCCCGACGGTATGACTCTTGTCCCTTGGGAAATGGGTAGGCCTTTGGTGTGGGACGCTACCTGCGTCGACACCCTAGCGCCATCTCATCTGCCTGGGACATCAGTTAGGGCTGGTGCGGCGGCTGATTCGGCCGAGGATCACAAAAGGCGCAAATATAGTGGTCTCGACAGAGCTTACCTATTTGAGCCTTTTGGGGTGGAGACCTTGGGTCCGTGGGGAGCCGGTGCCCTCCGGGTTTTCAAAACTCTTGCGGGGCTTTTGATTGAGGCGACACGTGACCCCAAGGGCTGGCTCTTATTTAGGCCAGCGAATTAGCATAGCTATTCAGCGTGGCAATGCAGCCAGTGTCTTGGGCACGCTTCCGTCTGGAACTGGCCTGGAACAGTTGAATTACCTATAGACCTATTGTAACGGTCCTTAGGTAATCTGACTGATTCCTTTGTACATAGTTAGTTTAATTGTACTTTTTATTAAATAAATAATAATTATAAATAAATAGAATTTACATAAATTTATAATTTACGCAGCAGTCAATTTGATTAATTTATAAAATTAAATTAAAAACGAAAAAGAAACAACAATTATTATTAAATTATGATAAGTCAAATAAATAAAATTTATCAAAAAATAAATTATAAATTAGTCAGTATTCATAGATCACAACTTACAGGTACAAGTGCTTACTAATTATCAGCAAAGAAAATATTTATCTACATAATTTAAGGTCATAAAATGATTCAGCTTATAAAACGACTGTTTGAGCCATGTTTTGAGTTTAACCGTTTATCATGTGAACTAGCTTTGCCGCTAGCTTTTCCACAATCGTCTTTAATTCGTCATTGTCGACCAAAGTTTTCGGACGACCACGGGGTGCATTTTTCGTCGCCGGTGAAATTACAGACACGTGATTTTAACACCTTCATGCCTCAAGTTGACGTGCACAATGCAGTGTTGTGTTGGCTATGTTCTTTGTGGATGTGACCTACGCAGTAAAGCATTGTTAAAGAGATACACCTGCAGGCCTATTACCTAACTCTGTTTCGTATGTTCGGTGCATATCTTTTTTATAATACTGTTGTCGAATATGGATAATTTCCATATTCGATGTTAGGATTTACTTTTGGCCCTCACAGACCGTCGCTACTCCCGGAGCATCATGATACAATAAATCGGTAAACTATCTACAGGAAAACATTGATCGTGTCAAAGGTATCCTAACAAATCAATTATCTACCGGTTTCAAGACACAATAGGAAAATGTTCTTGGAAGTAATTACAGGCCGATTGTCCTCGATGACAATGATTGTAACAATTATTTACGCAACATCTGCATATAGCCAGCGCCACCTCGGCTCCATCAGGCTGACTTCTTCCCTCGTCCCCGTCTCCAACGCACGTGCTCTCCTCGTGACGCGTACCTACCACCCACTACCCATTTCCTGTACTTGTCATCCGGTAGGGAATCACTCTCCAGGTAAGAACACTCATCACATTCAATACAGGAACATAAAATACACACTAAATAATACAATGGAATATTGTTACTGTTACACTAATTGTTAGTGGCGCGTATTTATCCAATCGAACTTTCGCCATAATAATATCTATTCGCAAAGTAGGTTTCTCCAACACTTGCTAAATGCTCACACGGAGAGATCGATTACAGATAAACTAAAATCCACTTTTCCGATTCCATTTCAAATATAATGTTGATTGTAATCAGACTCGGCCATCACGTGAAGGTCAAGTGTTGTTATTATTTAGACAATTACCTTTAGGAGGCATTCACTACGACAGGACACGGCAGGTACCTAGCTACTTCAAACGAACACAGAGTCCACGATGTAATTAGATAACTTTAGGAAGCTGGTCTCGCCTGCCTGTTGCTTGTTGTGTTGACTATAGCAACGCGCCAACTGTCCACTGTTGGAGACTACACGCAGCTACACGTTGTGACCTGCAGAGGTGTTGTATCATCCGGCCGGCCGACATGAGCTTGGCCGATATAAGTTGCGAAAGTTCTATCTATGCTCTTCACACTACATCACGCCTTTATCTTCTCTGTCCGGGCTGCCTGGAAGAAATCGCTTTCGGTGATAAGGTCATCCATTGTTTTGGCTTGTAGGTTTGTTAGTTGCTTAGATAAGGTTTATTTGATCTGTATTTTGTAGTGAGTGGTGACCAATAAAGAGCTCGCTCTCTCTGTGTACCACGCGGCGGCGGCGATCCAGAGAATGATTCGCTGTGTTCGTTCGTGTGAATGTATCCTTATTATTTTGGCGTTATCTATAATTGCAATAATTTCAAACACATTATTTAATATTTGTGGACATTTATTATTATAATAATTGAACATATCCGTTGAATTTTGATATAAATATTGAATGATTGTATCATTTGGTACCATCATACGGCCAGATGTTCTAAAGAGCTACATTCAGTATATAAAAAAACTACCAAAATATCTGTAAGTAGCATTCTATATCGATATTTAAAAAAAAAGCAGTGTTTCTTGTGTTCCCTCCTCAGACATTGACAAATACTCTTCACATATTGCAAGGCTAGGTACCGGAAACGCATAACATATTTGAATTATTATTTATGAAAGAACAAAATACAACCAAATAAAAACAAAATATCGCGCTTCCCTAACAAGCACACATGACTTATCTATGATAATAAAAAACCCTACAGTGAGAGATCCTATAATAGCCTTTTAATGAATATATCCACGGCCTGCCCCATGTTATCACTTCCACACATCTATCTTCATTTTATTTCACAGATTGTATACCTAGTACCTAGTACCTACTTACTATCAAAATGAAGGCATCCCTATCACTGGCTGTGCTGGCCTTAGCGCTTTCTTCAGCGCTGGGCTATGACGAGAAATTCGACAAGATCGACCTCGACAAGGTGATAGCTGATGATGCTCTGTTCACCTCCTACTCCGACTGCATGCTCGACAAGGCGCCTTGCACCGTGGAGCACGCCGAGGAACTGAAACGTAAGCTTTTACAAAAACTATGCCAGCACTGGAGCAAACTCCAGCTGGTGAACTAAAACTAATGTATCTTGTTCGTTTCCAGAACTGCTCCCAGAAGTGATTGCGACCGCTTGTGAAAAGTGTTCGCCGATACAGAAGGAACGCTTAAGAAAAACAGTAAAGGCATTAGCTGAGAAGAAGCCGGCGGACTTCACCGAGTTTCGCAGGAAGTACGATCCCGAAGGCAAACACGAGGCGGCCTTCACCGCCTTTATTCTTGGAGAATAAGTGCTTACCGCGGACCCTAAGTGCAACACCAGCGGACATCATCGAAGACTCCTGTCGTATTACGCCAGAGATGAGAGAGACAAGTCTAGCAAGTGAGCGTCAGTCTTTCCAAGCGAACCGGTGCGGAGTTGTGACAGTTACACCTACAGATTACACTGACAACAACCAGAAGTGTTGATCTGTCTGTCTGTCACGGTTCGTGATCTGCTTGTGAACGGTGGCTTCGATAAAATGACCGATTGTTGTCACTTTGGTTCTAGCTGAAGGTAATAAACGCTATGATAACTAAACATGACATGTATTTATATATAAGTCTAAATTAAACAAATAATCTATGAAACAATACATGTTTACGCAAATTAAATGTTTTTTTTTTCAAGTACGGATCTTTTTCGTGAAACACTAAATATTGAAGTCGCGTTACCAGAATGAGAGTGATGGTGACGATTCATCGCGGTACCTTGCGAGGAATATCAAAATAATTCATCAGCCTTTGGGTCAATTGGAGTAGTATAATAATTACAAGACTCTAGTCCATATTACTTTCTTATTATTGTTCACATACTATTTTGTTGTTTGAATCAAGATGGTGAGCCGAAAAAGGGGTTTTACTCAATTCTAATAGACTGACATTTGTGACAGTTAGACGACAGTTTTTGTCCTCTTTTGCATAATTGTGGTAGCTGGCGCTGGCGCAGTGATGCTAGGAGACAGACTGACGAACTGATGCCAAAAGCAGCTGAGGCCATGTGGAAAGCAACATGACAGCCACGTATGTGTTCTCGCTCCAGTACAAGTATATTAAAGGGCTGTGACAAATTGAGTAAATAAAATATAATAATAATAAATATTACAGGACATTAACTTTACACAGCGCCATCTAGCCCCAAAATTAGCATAGCTTGTAGGAACTATATTACGGATAGAATACCTAAATACTTTTTGTAAATACATACGTACTATATGATACAACACCCAAACACAGAAAAAACATATATATTCATCACACAAATGTTTGTCCTGGGTGGGAATCGAACTTTAGTTGAACTGGGCTAAAACCGCGTGGCGGAATGCCTTTTTATACCTAGCGGAAAGGAGGGGTAGAATGCTTAGGTCGACAAAAATTATGAGTTAGATTTATTTATAACACCTCCCTCTTTTAGATTGAGGTTATCCTTAAGATAGACGAAACTGTTAAAAATAGCAAATTTATGAAAAATACATGGTTAAAATTTATTATGAAATCGGAGACAAAGTACAGAAAAATGTTCAAAAAAAAAATCATCAAATTATTATTTAATACTACTAGTTTATATAAATGTCTATGTATATTATTTTCCATAACTTAATCCAAATCACCAAATCAAAATAAAAATTATTCATAAACTTATAGATAATTCTTAAAGTATAGTCCTTAAATATAATATTATAAAAACCCGAAATAGAGAGAAATAAAGGTAGTCTTAATCATTACTGAGGTTTCTATTAGATTCAGATTTTCTGAAAATGATTCTATTCATTTTTTTATTTATTTCTATTTCTGGTAGACTTTTGACAGATTTCTTATCATGCGAGTCATCTGAGATGTCCGATAATTCAATATTCGTAGCTGATGTGTTCATCTTGGATGTCTTTTTATTATAACATTGGTTGAAGATTTGAATACAGCAAGATTTATTATTGCAAGGCACCCGGAAACACTTACTATATATTTTGTATACAATATAACAGATTATCAAGGTAATTATAAAATAGGTTAATCCAGAATAATAGTTACCATATTTCACAATGTGGGGCCGCTTTTCGGCTTGGTTTATTTGATTTTCCAAATGATCTAATTTATGTGAGGCTAATTTTAAAGATTCAAGGTCAATATTAGATAGAGTAATAGGAGATAGAGTATGTAAAGTCTTATTAATTATATTAATTTTACAACAATCATCTTCGGTTAGATCAAAGTCGATAGACAGTTGGCTTGGTAAAACTGTCCTATAATTATTAGAAGGATAAAATTGTAAGGTTTGGAAATAAGCTATACAATCATTTTGAAGGGATAAAATACCTGTACCGTGTACAGTATAATCAGTTACAGAATTATTACATTTCATTGTTAATTTATTAGGTTTAGATTGCACGTAAATATATCTGCCATCATTAAGTTTTTGCCAAATGTTAATATTACCATAAATTATTTTAGAATCGCAAACATCAGGAAGTGATAAAGTAACTTCAGTTAATAGCTTAGTTTCGCAAGATGGGTTGTTGATGGTGGATAGTATTGACGGCAATGGACACATCATATAATCATTGTTTACATACTTACAATCATTAAGAGTGTCGAATGACGCGTAACTTAATCTGTCGTCCGTTACAGCTATGTATAATTTAGAAGGATGTACTAAGGCATAAGTTTGATAAGTCTTCGACTCGTGAGGGGTAGGCAGCGGCAAGTTTTTGAAAACATTATACTTTGTCGGATTGATTAATGGTATTTGAATTATAAACATGAGCTTGTTGTTATAATAATATGCTGTAAGCATTGACAAGTCGATTATGGTGTGAATGTTTTGCAACGTTAGCGAGATAGGGAATTCAGAGTTCCGTTTTAATTGAATGTTATTGGAAAGATCTTTGTATAATTTTGTAGGTGTAACTATGTAAGGATGAAGGATATTTGCTTTGGCAAATAAGATTGAATTCAAAATGGTATCCAAAATATTAGAAATCGATAACAAGGATCCTTCGAGGATATTAAAAAGAGAGTTAAATTTTTCAAGGTTAATTAAGTGGATGTGGTTTTCAATATTTTTTGTAAATATATAGTTGAGCTTTTCAATTTGACTATTTATTTTGTTTTCATTTTCATTAAGCTTTCGAATTGATGCATTAAAGTTATCAATAGTGGATCGAACAACGTGAATGTTATTTTTTATTAAAGATGTCATTTCTTGTTCATTTTGCTGGGAAATACTTATAGCTTCGTCATATTTTCTTGCGTCATCAGCATCCAGAGTACCAAAAAAGAATTTTAATATTTCTCCGCCAAATTCAAGAGCTCGTTTAGGTTTACTAGTGGCAATAAGATGGTACAAGGATTCATATTTTAGATCATTAGCGTTAATCAGTATTTCTAATGGGTTGGTGACGTCTTTACAATCGACATTGAAAATATTCAGACTTTGAGCTTGCCGACAGAAATTTGAGACGTTAGAAATATAGTTATGAATTTTATCCATGTATGGTTTAATAGGTATTATTTCGACATGAGTAATTACGTTCCAGTAATCGTTTTGGAAGTACACAACCGAAGTTGGATCAAAGTAGATGCCTGGACTGTGTTCTATAGTTTCGATAGGATTCGATTAACAGGAACTGAGAATAAATCTGGAACAATGATACATTTTATGCTGGTTTTATTTCGTTAATATGATACTTCACGTGCTTTCTATTAATACAGAGCGTAACGTTATTTTTTCCATTAATTTTTGTTATTTGAAAGGGTCCTTTCCAAACGGGAGATAAAGCCTTACGTAATCTATGATGATGCTTCAAATATACTAAGTCACCAGTTTTATAGGTCTTTTCTCGAGCTGATGAGTCATAATATTGTTTGGAAGATTCCTTACTTTTATTCATATTTTCTATCGCTTTTTCACGCGAGTATCTCATTCTATACTGTAAAGTACGAATATACTCTTGGTAAGTAGTATTATTATTAGTATTATATACACTACTAGGGATAGACGGTTTATAGCCGTATAATAACTCGAAAGGAGTGAACTCCGTAGAAGAATGAGGGGTAGTATTGTACGATAGTATCGCTGTAGCGAGGTAACAATGCCAATCGTCTTGATTGTCACTAACAAATGATCTTAAATACTCTTTGAGAGTAGCATGACTACGTTCAAGCGCACCATTTGTTTGAGGGTGGTACGGTGTAGAAAATAGGTTTTTTATCTTAAGAATTTCTGATAATTGTCTAAATAACTCTGATGTGAAACATGTACCTTGATCAGTCAAAAACATTTTGGGAAATCCAAACAATGAAAAGAAGTGAATTAGGTTACGAGCGATTTCATCAGTTGAACTCGTAATCATTGGGTAAGCACATGAAAATTTAGTTAAGTCGTCCTGAAGGGTTAATATGTACCTAAATTTTTGGATTCCAGCTTCAGGTAGAGTACCTACAATGTCGAGGGCTAATCTCTCGAATGGTTTGGTACTTGTAGATGTAATCACCATTGGTGCTTTGTTAGAGGTGCGTAAAGGTTTATTTATTTGACACATTTTACAATCTTTCACAAATCGTTCTATATCTGCTCGCATACCCTTCCAGTAGTAAGTTGTTTTTATCCTATTATACATACGGCTAATGCCGGGGTGACCAGCTATAGTAGTGCCGTGATTTTCCTTGAGGATGTTTTGAACTTCGGAAGGAGTTGGGTAAAAGATCTGATTTTTATAAATGTGTATTTGAATACCTGTGCCATTAAAAATGTAAGATATCATATTATAGATTTTTGTATATACTAGTTTGGTATAAGGTTCTGAAAAATCGGAAATAGCTAATTCTTTATCATAGCTATCCTTGGAAATTATTTCGTTTCTTAATTTGACTAATAGGTTATAAATAACCTTGTAACTCGTTTCATCAAAATGATGTACCTTAGTGTACAGGAAATAGAGCGTCTTATTTTTACAATCGACGGCTTGTATGGTATCAGGTTCCCGTTCATTATTCAAGAAAGTTGATGAGTCGTCTAACATTGATAACAACTGCTCGCAATGTGGCATAGAGTAGTCAAAATCTAGAGAGACTGGACAAACGATTGATTTTAGTTTTGACAAATTTAAACTTTGGTTATGTTCTTCGATTTTTGTATCACTTGTTTGAGTAGTTTTAGTAAACTGTTTTTTAAAGTATTGTTCATAAGTGCTTTTATTTAAATTAGAATTCGTAAGAGCATTTACTGGATATCGAGATAAAGAATCCGCGTTACTATTAACTCGACCGGGTTTATAAGCTATCTCATAATCATATTCTTCTAATTTAAGTCGCCATCTGAGTAACCGTCCGCCTGGATCTTTTGCATTGAATAACCATGTAAGAGGTCGATGATCGGTCACAATTTTAAAATTATTTCCGTAAAGGTAGGGTCGGAATGTTTTAACGGCGAAAATAATAGCAAGAAGTTCTTTCTCGGTAGTCGAGTAGTTACCTTCTTGTTTATTTAGAGTTCGGGACGCAAAAGCAATAGGCTTGTCATTGTTAATATCACCCTGTGATAAAACTGCGCCAACTGCGTAGTTACTAGCATCTGTGGTTACAATAAAAGGTTTAGTAAAATCTGGGTACTGTAACAAGGGAGTTGAGATAAGCTTTTGCTTGAGAGTATTGAAAGCTTGCTCTTGTTTGTGAGACCAATGAAAATTTGCGTCCTTTTTCAATAATGAGGTTAGGGGCTTAGTAATATGAGAGAAGTTCTCTATGAACCTACGATAATAACCCGTTAATCCTAGAAAAGATTTTACATCTTTAGGAGTTTTTGGTGTGGGAAATTGAGAGATTGCCTTAACCTTATCAGGATTAGGTGACACACCATTGTCTGTGATAATATGTCCTAGATAAGCTACTTCGCGTCGTAAAAACTCACATTTATCGGGTTGTAACTTTAAATTAGTTTCTCTTAGTTTTATGAAAACGGATTCTAGTTTCTGTATGTGTGATTCAAGGTCGTGGGAGTATATAATGCAATCATCTAAGTACACGAAACAAGAGAGACCTTGTAATCCCGTAAGGACTATATTCATCATCCTCTGAAACGTAGAAGGAGCATTTTTTAAACCAAACGGCATTCTCAAAAATTCAAATTGACCGGATATTCCGTTTGTGGTAACACTGAAGCCTGTTTTCTCAGTGTCCTTAGGATCTAAGAGCAGCTGATGGAAGCCAGAGGCCAAATCAAGCGTGCTGAAATATTTAGAATGACCTAATTGATCTAAGATGTCATTTATAAGTGGTAAAGGGTAAACCTCTGAAACAGTGACATCGTTAAGTCGTCGATAGTCAATGACGATTCGCCACTTTTGTTTGCCGGAAGCGTCTGGCTTCTTGGGTACAACCCAAACAGGGGCACTCCATGGTGAAATTGAGGGGCGAATAATATTCTGATCAAGCATTTTCTTTATTTGTTTCTCAACTTCGTCCTTATGGACTTCAGGGAAACGATACGATTTTACATGAATAGGGGCTGCATTACCCGTATTAATGGAATGTTTAATCAAGTTAGTGTGAGTTAATGGTTCACCATTAAGATGAAATATATCCGTGTAATTAGAAATGCAGTTCAGTAAAGTTTTCTTCTCTTGTGTATTTAAGTGCGAGCTTCGAATTTGATCAAGAACTAATTGAGGTCGGTCTGTACTTGGAGAGCTAAGGTGGTGAATAAACTCTTGTTGGTTGTTATTCAGTTTTGTAGGTAGCTCGAATTGAGTTAACTGAACTTGGAAGTTATTAATCTTGATTTCAGATTCAGTGGTATTAAGAACAGAAACATTAACTCTGTTATTAGATTTTAAATTTACTATACAATTAGCTAAATATACACCTTCGCAGACCTTTTGATCCAATATTAGGGCTTCACGGTTATGAGAAATTTCGGATGAATTAGAAACTGGGCATTCGATGACCATTTCTGACCGTGAGGGAATAACATAAGTTGTACTGCTCGAACAAATAGGTATTTCATAACCTTCTAATATGAGACTGTTAGTTGAATACTGAACGTCAATTTTAAAATGTTGTATAAAATCACTACCGATGATACCGTCATAGCACAAGTTAATCGTATCGGAAATTGCATGAAACATGAAATCGAATAATATTTTTCGTTTTGGTGAAATTCGATAGTCAAAGTTGAGTTTAATAGATCCTAGAGATTCGCAATAGGAATCGTTATCGCTTATACCTTTAAGCTTAATAATTTCGGATCCAAGCACTGGTTTTTTAGTTAAACTTGAAAGTTTGACGATAGAAATTGTAGATCCAGTGTCGATCAAAAAACATAGAGGTTTGTCACCATAATTTGTTTTTAAATAAACGTGAGGTAGAGAAACTCTATTATTAATATTGTTAATATTATATGTTTTCTCACGTGTGACATCCCTAAGACAAGTACTCGATCTCATACGAGGTGAGGGATTATCTTGATTTGAAGTCGATATTAAATTCGGGTGTGTTTTATTTAAGTTTGGTTCCGAATTATTCGAATTATTTTTATTCGACATTGAACTCTCTGATACCGCACTAATCTGTGTTGAGGAAAATTTAGGAACACAGTTAAAAGGACTTTTAGTCTTTGAGTGCATATTAATCTGTGCTTTAGAAAATTTATGCGCACATGAAGAAGGGTTCTGAGAGTCTAAATTTGGGCTGACCCGTGCTTTGGAAAATTTATGAGCACAGCGCGTAAGATTCTGAGACTCTTTTGTCATCCGCGTTTTAGAAAATGTAGGAACACGGGATTTAATTTTATTCGTGTCATTCAAATCATTTTTATGTTTCGGCAGACACGGAGCCGAAACGGAATTTAGTTTAAATTTTCGTTCTCATTGTCACTTTGCATGTCAACAACATTGTGTACATTGGAGCGATTATTGTTCGGCACGTTACTTGAGCTCGGTGCATTGATACTTGATAGTGTCGAGTTACGGGAGTCACTATGCGCGTGATTATTTTTGTATTTAAGTTTGCGGCATTCGTTAATCAAGTGACCTCGTTTTTTACAGTATGCACACGATTTATTCGCATCGAAATGCGAATTGGAAGTGTTATTATTATTCGAAGAATTATTACGTGCAAAATAATTGACATGATGCAAGTTAGACTGCGAATGCTTTGTTTTATTTTTATAGCATTCATTAGCTATGTGACCGCTTTTATTACAGATAGAGCACTGTTTATATGAACGGCTTGACAACTTTGTCAGTTTAAACAACTTTTCTTCTTCTGTGGCTTGTGTGATCGCGTCTGATAAAGATTTAGGATTCCTGCAGCGCACAATATGGGAAAAATTTGAGTTCAACCCTAATAAAAATGTGTTGAGGGCTAGATCTTCCATAGCGGCTACTCTACCAACGAGTTCTTTTTGATCCTCGCAGCTGTAGTGGATGTCGGATTGAATTCGCGTCAAACAAGATTCAATGCGTAAAGAATATTGCATCACATCTTCGGAAGGCAGCTGTTTACAGTTCTGAAGATCCACTAATAAATGAGTTGAATGTTTTTTCTCACCAAAGGTGGATTTAAGAAATTGTTTAATTTCTGACCAAGTATCAAATGTTTTTAGTGAACTAGCTGTTTGAGCCTTGCCTTCGAGTTGTGATAAAATATATTTACATAAAACATTCTGTTGATCTGAGCTGGCGAGTGAAATAGCATTTTCACAATTTGTTAGGAAAGCAGGTAATGACTCTCGATCACCTTTATAAGGCCTAATAAATTTGGTTAAAAAATTGAGAGTGATCTTATCAGTCATTTTTTTGACAGGTTTTATATCAGGTGTTTCTTCCTCGGAACTACTATTCGTATATGAAGAGTAATCTTCCGACTTTGATGGTTTAAGTGACATGAAAATATTATAGTTTAATGCAGATCAGATCATCAGATACACAACACAACAAAATAAGGCAATCAATATGTGTAAAATAATAAGAAAAATTTGTAAATAATGTAAAATAAAGAAAAGAAATAATATAGTAACTGAATAATGTTCTGAGTCCTATAAATCGAACTACACTAATTTTCGTAAGAGGACTTTTCTTCAGGGGCAGATAAAAATAAAAGAAAAACACTTGCACTTTTCGTGGAAAGTAAAAAAAATAGAATGTCACTCACAGTAATACAGCAGACCTGAGGTACTCATACATTTTCGGTGAAGGGCACCGAAGGAAGCGTGGCACGACGTGGCAGTTGTGACGTCAATGGCAGCGACGGGCGACTGGCGACCCAGGGAGTCGTATTACAGATGCTCGTGCTGGTGTGACACGTAGACCGATGAAGGATGAGGTGATGATGATGAGGATCTGAGAATTTATGTATATAGTTTAGTAATGTTTTGTCGGCTGATCGGGAGCCGTGTGATGCGGGCTCCCACAGTGGAGACTTATCGTCGATCACGGTGATGAGGTGGTTCCTTGAGTGATGCGGGCTCACACACAAGGTGGAGGCTGACCGTCGACCACTCCGGGGTAATGATGGTCTTCTGGGCTCACGCTCGTCAGCGGAGACTTGGCGTCGTGAAGAAGCAGCAGCAGCGCGGGCTTAGGCAGGCAGGCCCAAGGCTTAACGTCGACCACTTTTCGCGCTTCCTCAGTTCGACGAAGGACTTTTGCCAATAATTATCCCGAAAAGTCGCCTTTCCAGGATATCACACTTCTGACACCAGTTGTTAGGATGGCAGTCCGAGAGTCCTTTTTAAAAAAAACACTTTATTCCCGAGAACCTTTATAGTGAACAAAAACTACTAAAACTATTACAATGAGTCTTAAAACAAAATTTAGTTGAACTGGGCTAAAACCGCGTGGCGGAATGCCTTTTTATACCTAGCGGAAAGGAGGGGTAGAATGCTTAGGTCGACAAAAATTATGAGTTAGATTTATTTATAACAGTTCGTAATTGTTGCGTACAGTGGAATATACCACAATTATAAAGTTAAACTGATAATGCTACCGGCTTCATTTAGGTTTAATCATGATTGCTAGATTGCTGAGTGTAGAGATGAGTGAATCACGACAGATAAAAAAGAAAAGTTTTCATGAAATTAACACCCCTTAAATAAGGGCAAAGTAAACTTATTTTGAAATCAGTCTCAATCCCTATTCCATATCATATTTCAGGTTTTAACAAATTTTCAAGGCTTCCATTTATTTACCCCTTTTGCAACCCTTAATGTAAATACAGGGGTGGTTTCAGCAAATCAAAAGAAAGATAATTGTGAAGTCAACCCCCTTTTATAAGTCTATCCTACAAGACATACCAAGCGTTTTAACCCCTTAACGCCCCTACACTGGAAGGCAGATCATTTACATAAAGTAGGAACAAAAAGTGCCCAAGATCGACCCTTGTGGTACACCGATGCTAGTGGATGTTCCCGAAGATTTTCTACCGTTAATGTCCACTTTTGGAATGCAATTCTATAGGTAAACGCATGAGGCTTATTGCGTGATTCTGAATACCAAAGTGTTTAAGCTTTGAGTTTAAGGTGTCATGATCTACGCAGTTGAAAGCCTTAGATAAATCACAGAATACTCCTATGGCATCCTGTTTTCTTTCCCAGGCTTGAAAGACGTACTTCAACATCATGGCACCGCGTCAGTTGTTGAACCTTTAGTAAATTCAAATAGTTTTTCATGCAGTAGCCTATAAATTGTGACAACAACTGATTAAGAATAAGTTTTTCTAGACATGGTGCTATATCAAAAACAATCGTGCTTAAGATCTTTACGGAAATCCCCCACATAATCTTCAGTATTTTTAATATTTATTGACTTGAAAGCTTTTGTAATACAACTAGCTTTTGCTCGCGGCTTCGCTCGCGTTAGGAAGTATTATTATTAATTAGGTACAGTTTTTGCGGCTTTACTTTTGTTTAGCGTGTGTAAAAGAATAATAAATTAGGGCCTACAAAACATAAAAACGACAGTTCATTCTTCAACTTCTCTATTAACGTTCAGATTTTCTTTAACCATTTTTAAAAAGTCTAACCGACAAAACCTATACTTAAACCAAACGAAAACAAAACAAATCCAAAATCTCAAAACCCTTTCTTAGGGGATGCCTACGTCATAGTAGCTTTATGCATGCAAAGTCTCAGCCCGATCGGTTTAATATTGACAAAGTTTCATACAAACTTTCATCCCCTATTTTATCCCCTTGGGGGTAGAATTAATCAAAATCCTTTCTTAGCATCCGCTAAGAAAGGATTTTGCCTGCGTCATAACATCTACTTGCATGCCAAATTTCACCCCGATCCGTCCAGTGGTTTGGGCTGTGCGTTGATAGATCACTATGTCAGTCAGTCAGTCACCTTTGAGTTATATATATTTAGATCAGAATTGACGTGTCTGAAGCTAAAGGAAACATTACACCTTTCAACACTTGGTTCAAGAAAGGCTAACGCACAATCAACAGAGGAGTTTAATGGTCGAGTAACAATGTTTGGTACACAAGAGAAGAAGTGGTATAATTCATTAGCAACTTCAAAGTTATCAATCAAAATTATATCGTCAACTTTTAAATTTATCTGCTTTTTCAAATGTTTTGATTTACCTTTTTGATTATTTATCATTTTCCAGGTAGCCTTTTTTTAATGTGAGTTCTGTCATCACAAATTTTGCAACCTACATAACCTATGCACAAACAGTGCCGGATTTTCCAACTTAACTCATTGATCAAAAGTTTTTTTTAAATCGGTCCAGTAGTGTTTTAATTTATTTATCACAAACAAATATACAAAAATACAATTTTAATCTGTTCGCTTTGTAATATTAGTATGTATAGATAGATATTACGTATATAAGTTTTATTTGACAATACAGAATCACACATTGTATCACAATACTAACAAAATTTTATAAGATTGAATTCGATACAGACACAGGCTACGCCAATCGAAAATACAGAGAGAACAAAAACTAAATACAAATCAAAACATAAACCGAATCCAAATAAACTTTTGTTAAATTTGTTCGCCATATTAACCATTTATATAAACCATCATAGCAATCATCGCCAGTTGCTCGTAAGGTTCCCAGGTCCTCAGCGGTAGTAAGGTTCCCAGGTCCTCAGCGGTGAGCACGCATGAGACGGTTTTTGATAGAGATCAGTGAGCTTTTACAGAAGTGACGGAACACGGCAGACCGCTTGGCGTCTGACTTTTGACGAAAGATGGTCGCAGCCTTGTCATACTGGTCCCTACCGCTAGTATTGTGATCATGTAGCCGTAACCGTCAGCAAAAGTCTGCGATTCATTGCTGATAAGAGTAGAGGAAGGCCTAGAAATAGATGGATGGATTGCGTAGAAGAGGACATGCCAGTGAGAGAGTGGAAGATGAGCTGACGGCTGGTACGAGTGAATGCAAGAGAGATACACGTGGTGTAGTGTGACCTGCCTAGAGGGGTATGAGTCCCTTTGCCCACCTTTTTCTATCTATTCGTACTGTGTGTCCCGCCCGGGCAGGGTAGTAGTTACTTATTACCATTTTAATGCTTTTTTGCAAATCACCATTTACATAATACTCAGATAAATTTACATCGCCATTAAATGTATTAGTTCGCTTGAAATCAATCAGTGGCGGCGGTGGCGGTGGCTTCCTAATATACAATGATGTCACATCTACGATACCAATACCAGCCCGGGGCCAGTGACCATTGCGAGTGACGAGCGTCGAGTATCTCATTGCATACTACCTACCTAGTTAATTTAATTGGCCATTGTAGTAGGACATATAATATTTTAGCTATCTAAAACGAGTAGATAGTAGTAAACCTACCTAACTTATCAACAACTTGTCTAGTGAGCCGGATACAAATAGCGGCTCTGTTATAGCTATGTAACCTACCTCAGTTTTACAAGTATATTAAGAGATAAACAAACAATTTTGGAAAAAATACTCAGATATGGTCAATGCGTTTAACTCCCTGCCTTGGAGAGCAATAGGGAAGCGCTCGTGTTTCACGGAGTGCCCACATACCTGCAGGGCATTATTAGAGCCTACCTGCGCGACAGATGCGTGCAGTATGCTGGCAGGGATGGTACCTTATACCGGAAGGCGATGAGCTGTGGGGTTCCACAAGGCTCCGTGCTGGGGCCAAATCCTGTGGAATTTTGCATGTGATGCGGTTCTGCGCATCAATCTCCCCGTCGGCACCAGCGCTGTCTCCTATGCGGACGACACCTTACTGATTGCCGATGGGAGCACTTTTGAGGAGACCAAACAACTCGCCAAGCTTGGAGTTGCTTGCGTCGCGGATAAAATCCACGAGCTGGGTTTGAGGATAGCGCCTCATAAGACCGACGAATCCACGAATCGGGCTCTTTTGCGAAAGCCGCAGAGAATGATGGCAGTTAAGAGCGATACGCGGATACCGCACTGCGTCTCACGGAGCCGCCTGTGTCATTGCGAGTACCATGGCCGTGGAATTGGGGAGGACGGCTTCTCGCGCAGTGTATGAAGAGAAAACGACGTCTAGCACCTGAAGAGATTCGTTCTGCAACTAGAATACAAGAATGATTTGAAGAGTTGGAGTCTGCACGGACCGGCCGGCTATTGACGCACTGCGGTCTGCTCTGCATGAGTGGATGTACCGAATGCACGGTTCCCTGATGCTGATTGGTGCAAACAAGTGTAAACCGGGCACGGGTGCTTTGGAAGAAACTTGCACAGAAAAATCCAAAGAAACAACCAAGAAACATTGATGAGTTTGGTAAAAGAAGTGATGTACACAGTTTTAATACGTAAGTTGGTGCCAAATTGCCAAGCACAACAACCTGTTTATTGTGTGGCACCGCCTTCAAATTATATGAACTTACCCTAAGAGTTATTTGTAAGTTTTTAGTCGTGAAGTCGGTTCCAGTTTTTTCCAAAAAGAGTTTATTTTTAGCTTTTTTTCGTTGTAAAACCTACGACACAATGACGTTTCCGACACACTATTTAAGAGTCGTGTGAGGGTGCAATAATACGTTATTTTTTGTATAAAAATATATTTTCCAAATCGGTTGAGTAATAACGGAGTTCTGAGGTTATGCAGTAGTAATCGTTAAAGAGTCATCGATCACCAACACGCCTGCAAAGCGTGAGTATTATGGCAAAACCCTCCATTGCTTTCTTTAGCATTGGAGGAGGCCCATGTCCTATACAGTTGACTTTTATGGGCTGTAATGATGATGTTGATACATGTATACAGCATTTATAGCCAGAATGCGTTAAAGTCAATTCCACTTACTACTACGTATCATCACTACTGCGATCAACAACATGCCAAGCGTGGTGATTATGGCAAAATCATAACTCATCAAAATCATCATCAGGGATGATGATGAAGGAAGGTAAAAAGTTCAAAAGTTCTACTCTAGTGACCGTAAACACCACAGGAAAGAATACGCAATATCGTTTACTTGGAAGACATATATTTTCCAGTTATTTTTATATAAAAACCAAACGACTGAACCGATTTTGATAAAAAATCTATGGGACCACCTCGCGAGTATGGCCTACCAAACAACTGCCAAGAATCATCTAAATCTATTTTGAATTGGCGGAGAAATCAAGTAACAAAAAAAAAACCCCGAATTGAGAACAACATTCGCAGGGCAAGATGATAACTTCTAGGGGATAAAATCAGCAGAGTAACGTGAGAACTTTTGGGGGCAAATCAGTCTTTTAGGTGGATCGAGCAAGCAAGACAAAAAAAGTTTATAGTTCTAGGAAAAGTAAACCATTCATTCTCAGGAAACTGTGTGAGATTCTATTATAAGCTTCCTCAAAGCGCCACCAAACTATCTGCTCGTAAATTTAAATTGTATGTAAAGAATCTATCTATCTATCTTCTAAATATATATAACTCAAAGGTGACTGACTGACTGACATAGTGATCTATCTACGCACAGCCCAAACCACTGGACGGATCGGGCTGAAATTTGGCATGCAGTTAGATGTTATGACGCAGGCATCCGCTAAGAAAGGATTTCGATTAATTCTACTCCCAAGGGGATAAAATAGGGGATGAAAGTTTGTATGAAACTTTGTCAATTTTAAACCGATAGTAGTTTTGGTTATAGACTCTGCTTTGTATTTGGCATTTGTTTTGATTTCGTTTGGTTTAAGTATAGGTTTTGTCGGTTAGACTTTTTTAAATGGCTAAAGAAAATCTGAACGTTAATGGAGAAGTTGAAGAATGAACTGTCGTTTTAAATTTTTGTAGGTCCTAATTTTTTACACAAGCTAAACAAAAGTAAAGCCGCAAAAACTATACCTAATTAATAATAATACTTCTTAACGCGAGCGAAGCCGCGAGCAAAATCTAGTAATTTAATAAAAAGCGATGTTGCTGTACCAGTTGACAACTAAATGGTAATTCAAACTGTCTGTGAGCGTAGTACTATCAGATACTCGTATTCTGTGCTATGACGTAGTTATGTAATAATAAATGTTTTGAGATAGTATCAATAAATGAAGTATTTATTGGTATTAAGTATTGATCTACGGTGACCTATATGTAGTGGCGAATTTTTGCCGTGGCGGTTGCTTCTTCAGAATCGATCCCTCCAACTTAGCCCAGGGATGTCGTAAGACTCGACTAAGGGATCTCAACAGATAAAAGGCGGCAGATTTCGTCTTTTTATTATCTAACAACGTTACTGCGATCACCAATCCACCTGCCAAGCACGGTAACTGTAACACAAACCTCTCAATTTTAAAGTCTCATTGTAATTTATTAATATTTAATGCGGTGGTGGCTTAGACCAATCTTTGTTGACGAAGTCGACGTCGAAGTTGTCAAACTTCAAACGGCCATATCTCTTTAACTACTCCGTTTTTAGTTCAAATGAAAGCTATGACAAAGATCTACATTTTCAATGACAGCAGCAACAATTTGAAGTTTGACAGCTGTCATTAAAAATGTAGATCTCGATTTTAGCTTTCATTTGAAATAAGAATGGAGAGTCTAAGTCGAGTAGTTTCAGATATATGGTAATAACAGTCAAAATAATAATTATTGGAATCGCGGCATCTAATGAATTTCAGTGGTACTACTATAATTGAGTTGTTGGAACAGTTGAGTTACCTATAGGCCGTTTGTAACGGTCCTTAGGTAATCTGACTGATTCCTTTGTACTTAGTTAGTTTAATTGTACTTTTTATTGAATAAATGTTGTTAAAAAAAAATAAAAAATATAATTACTAATTATATTTTTCTGTTTATAATGGTATCTAATGTACTTATTACGAAATAAATATTTTTGTATTTTGTGTAATGGAACACCTTAATAATAAACATCCCTTATTCTGTAGGCCAAATTGTGTCTTAACGCGCCCGCGTTACGATATGTCAATACGATGATTCCAGGCAGATATCGTAACGAAGAATAAGGGCGCTGATGTTTCGTCGTTGCCGACTACACTACGACTACGTTACATTCCAAGCTATAAATGGGTCCACGGGTAAAAATCGCGTTGAATCAAACTTACCCGTGGACCCACTGAAACTGCCAATTATGTAAGAAAAGTTTAATATCTAGTGCAGTGGGACAACGGGGAAAAAAAAAACCCATGAACCCCCCAGGGGGTTAAAGCAGTGGGACCACGGGTAACACCGGATAAAAATACTTTGACTTTGACACAGAGTTGCCAGAAGGGAAATAATTATGTCCTTCCAGCACTGCGGCGCCCTCGAGGACACGGCAAATCGCACTCTTCAGGACCTGAGGGTACCATGACCTCTCATAGCATTATTGTTTTGATATTACAATAAAAAATAAAAAAACTTCTCTGATCTGGAGATATGGAAAATTCGCCCATTGTTTATATTATGTCAGCATAAGATTATAAGCACCGTCCGTTTGTAATATGCCTCGGTATATTGTAAAAGGTCGGCAAAAATGGTGATCGATGATGAACCCATCGGGACATGACCTCTCCATTCCGATCCCGATAGAAGTCGTCCTGTGGTTTCTTTTAACTCTATTTCTGATGGAATTAGATCGAGAACGGTGGGCACCGCGTGAAGGATAACCACTATGTAGGTTTGCGTTACAGGATTCGATTGTACATTCCTGTAAGGCCTTTTGCTCACCTCACCCTCTTGGGGAGAGAGTGAGGCAGGTCTGTGTCTATGTTAAAGCAAGTAAAATTGTAAATGTTAGTTGCTGTTGACAATTTGCTGACCGTTTGCAATATGACGAGGCATAATACAAACGGACGGTGACAGAGGCATATTACAAACGGACGGTTTTTACAATCTCACGGTGACATATTAAGTTTATTATTAAGTTATACAGTTTTGTTAATAAAGTATTTTCATTTATTTTTAAACCATTTAGAAATAATAAAGAGTACATCGTAGGTACACACATTCATCTGTGCATTTCATGGTTTTGTAGAGTTGAATCTGTGTCATAGTCCTCGGTGGTCGTTCGTGCTCCGTCGGGATCGATGGAGCGTCATCTGCCCCGGTGGAGAACTACGTAGCGAGGACGAGGTCTCGGACCTTATAAAAGCAACAGGTCGGACTCTGCCTTTTTTTTTATTCTGTGACGGGGAAGCGCTTTGTCTTCATCTCACCTGGTAATAAGTTGAGATAAGGCCGAAGGTGGAGGTGCACTTCATCCGGAATCCTCAACTAACTGAGGAACTGGCTATCTTACCTCTAACTGCCGGAACACAACATTTTTTAAGAATTGTTTTTATGGCGACAGAATTAGGTAAGATGGTGGTAGCTAGATTACCGAATACCTACCAGCACGGATGTCGTCACGTTTCATCTCATCAGTCGGTAGGTAGGTACCTGCAACCGCGGGTGTAGGAGAGGGGGGAAGTGAGGGGGGGTCACGTTACCCAACTGTAGAGTTACGTGAGGTGGCGCTGCACGCTGTGAGCTGCGCCTGCGCAACCAGCCCTCACCTCACCTCACCTCACCTCATTCCTCGCTCGCGTGACACCGAAACCCACTTCCAACCTGTTTAACTCTGATACAAATCTCATCGTCTGTTGCAATGCAACAAACGGGGCAAGGGTTTACCGATTGGGATTGGGATTGGGGTTTACCCATTTGCGATTGGGTAGTCGGCCTCAACCGGTAAATGTTTCCGTTTATAACTCCTACCTACCTACCTCCGTTGGTTTGGTAAATAAACACATACTCAGCCTTGCCAATTGCTGATTGGCAATTGGATCCCGAATCCGAATAAATCTTGGACCTTCAAAAGGCGAGTATTAATATAAGGCATATTCGTAAACCTCATCCTTCGCCAGGTCAAGGATGAACCCATCGTTACGATGTCATAGGTTCGTTGGTAACTTCCCCAGGTCAAGGATGGACACATCGTTACGATATCATGGGTTCGTTGGTAACACGACTCAGCATATTTTATGTTTATTGTCATCTTTGATTAATTTAAAATAAATATAAAGTGGTAATATTATTAGGCATCTTCTTCCTAATCAGAGTAATTTGATTCTGTTAAATTAGCGTGGTCCATCGTAGGCCATGATCTTGGTGGTCTGACGTTTAACCATCGTCTAAGATGATCATTTAGGTTTAAAACATATATCATAAGTATTTATTGTTATTATAACAAAACCAGTTTCTACTTTTAAGTTCACCCAAACCGGCTCGTTTGGTTGTATATATTGTTTTACAAAATGGCAACGTTACTTTTGTTATATTGTTTTACAAAATGGCAGCGTTACTTTTGTTATATTGTTTTACAAAATGGCAGCGTTACTTTTGTTATATTGTTTTACAAAATGGCAGCGTTACTTTTGTTAAACGCCTCATCTTAGCTTCTTCGTGATAAATTAAACTTTACACGAGACAAAACAAAAAACTCGAAATAAAATGTTTATTCCAATATCACCAGACAATTATTCGGAATACCGATTATAATAAATTACAAAAATTATCGTTATTATCTAAATCGGAATAAATATCACAATTGCTTAAGTACATATTTTTGATCGGTGAGATCCTTGTTATTTCTAGAGAGCAAATCACAAATGCTTTTTCTGCACAACGTTCGATGAAAGCGATAACTACGGCGTCAAAGCCTCTCGCGAGGGCCGGTTCGGACGATTGTAATTTTCCTGTCAGATTTTCGGATCGTATTCCGAAACCTACGCTAAATGAAGGTTAGTAACATTGAAATATTTAGCTTTCTTGTATGAACTTGTTGAACCTGTCGCGATGCTGGCCCGTGGGGTCGGTCTTCTCGACGAGGTCGTCCCACTGACGCGCGTGGCGGCTCTGGATCGCTTTGATCACCTTCTTGATGTTGGTCTTCTGCTTCGGGGAACACTTGTCGCAGGTGGTCTCCACAGCCTCCGGCAGGACTTCTGCGATCACAACCGAGCACAGTGTTATCATTAGTGACCAGCTGAGGCAGGACTCGTCTAACTAAATATTATGATTCCCCATTCGTTTTGTAAATAATACCTGCCATGTTTGCTGACGTTTCAAAACAATTTTGTGTCATACAGCTTGTTCAAACATAGGTAGTAGGTACCTATATGTATTGGAAATGAGAACATTAGTTTACCTGCACACCCGGGGAATGAACGATGTCTCCGTGACCACTCCGTGCCCGTCTTCCCGTGAATTTACAAAACCTCTTATCGCGCCCCTAAGCCCCTACGCCCTTACGCCCCTATAGTACCACCTATACTTATACTACGCAAGAAAACTTCTCTCAAAAAGGCTATTTATCAAGTTTTTTATAAATAATATTTTTCCTTACGAAAGCTCTTCGCTATCTGAAAATGCTGTTAACATTGGTCCAGCCGTTTTGGGAGTCCATAGGGAGTGACACATTGAATATATAATATGTGTACCTACTTACTGCAAAGTATGGTTAAGCAATCATATAGGTGTTATTTTATTTGCTGGTTAACTAAAGGGTGCGATCTTAGGAAAAATAATATAGATTTCAAGAATTTGATTATATAGATTAGTATCTATGCTATGAGCTGTACCTAACACCCACCCCCCCCAACCCCACCTATCCCATCTGTATCAAGCGACATGGCGGCATCGTTTGAATCATCTGTAGATACAGTCTTCATACTATGTTATTTGAAGAACGCAAGCGTCAATGTTTAGTTGGTCTAGCGAGAGACCACATAAGTCGTGTATACGATACGCACTCACTATACTTGTCATACTACGATACTCGTCTATAACTTGAAACCCGAGTATTTAGTGCCTGCGGCGGAAGTAGGTGCCGATCTAGCGATCATAACAAAAATGATTTCTAAGGCTGACTTACTTTTAAACTCGGCTCCCTCGGGCGTGCACCTTCCTTTGTCCAGGAAACAGTTGACGTAGGCCTTCAGAAGTCTGTCGTTCTGAATGAGCGTGTCGACGTCGAAGTTGTCGTACTTGGAGTTGTAGTTATCCGCAGCGCAAGCCGCCGCGACCAGACAGGCGAGGAGGAACACGGCCCTCATAGCGGTCACTTCGATCTGGAAACAAGCAAGTGAAGTGGCTGGAGACAGTCACAGATCACGTGGATCGCCTTCGAGAGGAGACGCAGGTGTGAGCTTCTCACGGACACGGGCAACAGGCGCACTTCCAAGTGCGATGCGGGCTGAATACAGATCGCACTCTATGAGGTACACCTATATATAGGTAGGCTATATACATATAACGACGCTAACGCAAATGTTCAAACTTGTCCTAATCGATAACAGGTTAATGTAATGTCATGTAATGAAGCACTCGTCATCGAGATCACGAAACTATATCTGAAGTCACGTAACGCAATACTCGCTTTACCTTTTACTTTCTATGATAGAGCCAAATAACTAGCAGATGCAGAGAACGACCGGCGTTTATATGCGCGGCGCTGGATGCCCACTTCTGACGTTGGGACATGGGCCCGGTGCAACGGTCGTTCGCACAACTCTCAACCTTTAGACAAACTGTTAAGAACCAAAATCCAGCGAAACCATCGTATCGCAACCTCGAGGGCCGATACCCTAGCGAGTACCTACATCTGCACGTTATTACTGAATTGTATCACATCACGTATCGTTCAAAACATACAAGCATACCTATATCACAACAATATCTGGAAACTTAAGTGATCGTTACCTACGTTGGCGATTTTGGTTGGCATCGAACTTGAGGAAAATATTGAAAACTAAACAAACATGGCGTAGCACTCCAACTCGTTTGTGCAACAAAAGTATTTGACTCGATGTTTTCGACGACATAATTACATACGTACGGTATTTACATAATACTTAGAATTCATAAAAATCTAAAAACTAGTCGTGTCGTGCTCAGCTTATAAAAATAGCTTTGAAAATTATAAAAAATATAAAAAAGCAACGAAGTTGGTACTTCCGATACAAGTTAGTTTAAATACGTTTTGTTTAGTTGTATTGTGAGTTTTGAGTCATTGTGTCTGTTGGGTCGTCCGTCATTAACTACTTATTCAAATGCATTCCTTTGAACGCAGTTAGTCTTGCCCTGAGATCACTTTGATGTGCCTTTGTGCTTACCATTTATATTTAGTTGAGTATGTACAAAGTAGTTAGTTGAGTATGTACAAAGTAGAAAACGCATTTAGTTGTCTATAGCCTTTTCAAATGTGTCGTAATATATATTTTCTGGGTCGATTTTCTTCTTCAATTCTTCATGGCTTGCAGGTAAGGTTGTTTTAAAGGCATCGAAGGCTTTCTTTGTGAATTTCTTTTGGAGTGGAGTACATTTTGCACACGCTGTCGTGATGACTTCGGGTAGAACCCCTGAAAGTGGAAGTTTATACACTTACGACTGAGCCTGAATGAAGTTCTATTATCTGAGTCTCAAATACTCTACGTAGGTATGCATGTGGGGTTGTGTATAAACACAAATGCATTTTTACCGTCAGTGTCAGTGTAGGTAAGAAGTTATATTTATAAAATGAATTCATTTTGATGGGGTATAAGTATGATATCTATAGCGTTTACTTTATAAATGCGTTCATCAAAAAAACAATATTTGACTGCTTAAACGTGAGGTCAATGCAGATAAGGTGCCCACCTTTATAAACATCACTAAAAATTAGCCTCACAACCTAAACGTTTGGCAAAGGTTGTAAATTCAAGGAATTTGCGAAAGACTGCGAAGAGAGATTATTTGTGTTACATGTACGCATATACCTACAGGCTGATTCAGGTAGGTGGAGGAATAGTGGAGTATATTAGAAGACCTCCTGCATGACACGCTAACGAATACTCAACGAACGTTAACTACTTGAACAACTTACGTTTGAAAAGTGTTCCGATCGGAGTGCACGGCCCGCGCTCTACAAAACACTCCAAGTATTTGTTCAACAACCTGCGATTGTTTACAAACTGGTCGACGTCGAAGTGGTCGTACCTCCGGTCGTATCGCTCCACTTCCTCGACCTCGGCGAGTCCCGACGGCGGTAGCAGCAGCGAGCATACAGCTACGGCGACAACTATCACTGACATTGTTACTAATCCGAGGCATCTGTCGGTCTAAAATGATGTCGATACTAAATAGTGCGAGCATTTTAAACCTCACAATCTGACCTTCAATGATCTACTGTAGGTATTTGTGAGGAAGAACGATCGCAAAAAATGAAGTGCCTCGATCAACATCTGGAAGCACCTTCATACGAGGCTGTTTCAACTCGCCTCATGCTGTGATATGATGGAAGCGGTGGGTTTTTCCGGACACTCGTGCGTGACATACTGAACTAATATTTGTCAATAAACGGTCCGAGCCGCTTGGAGCGCTGTCGTTGCTCACCAAGTGACCAATCAAGTGGCCATTACCAAATACATTCGTGTGAGCAAATCAAAGATTGGGAATTACCAGTTTCTGATATTGACATTTTATTTGTACAATTATATATGAGTACATCTTAATTCCAGTTACCATCATTATTTATTTAACTCTTTATACATTAACTCGGTGCTAAGGAACACACACGGTGTGTTCCAGTACAGAGGCGCGTCGCTCAGCACCACATTCGAGACCTCACGAACAAGAGGTCACCAACATTGCAGATTCGCTAAAGTAACTTAATTATCTGAATATTGCAAGTAGGTATATTATTTTAATTGGCGTATTTAGTTTATCATGAAAACAAATCCAACGTTTATGTAAACAAGATAATATATTTATAGCCTTGCTTACTTATTAAATTGGCACTACACTAGGTATAATACAGAATTGGTACATTGGTTGTGCAAATGCAGAGGAAAAGTGCGAACTATCATAATGAATGGATAAAAGAGAACGTTGCCACAGAGTAACAAACAACATAATACGTAGGTAGGTATAATGAGCCGAATGAAATGGCACGACACACGTGCCTTGCGTGCTTGCGTATTGCGTTATGAAAAACAAAGCTGCGACTGAAGATGTTCGAAGTAGTTTAGTAGATCATAAATAATAGATAATACTAAATATAACAGGACATTCATATTACACAGAAACATGGAATAAACGCAGCGCATGCCGCAACGTTCGTGTCGCAGCTTATTGTGTTATCTGCAATTCAGGCTTCAGCGATGGCCGCCTCGAGAGACGTGAAGTGTTTGTTGTCAGGATCGTACTTGGACTTGAAGGCTTCGTAGTCAGCGACCGACTTCTCCTTGAGCGTTTCGAGGAATCTTCTCAGGATGTGCTTCTGAGCCGGTGTGCACTTAGCGCAGTCCTGTTCGACTGCTTCCGCGAGGTCCTCTGGTAACATAACATTACATGAGCAACATCTACCTTCCTTTCCTACTACCCATTCTTATTCTTGTTCTTATACCTACTGCCGACGAAACATACAACGCTGACTCTCAGGAAACGTGTCAGGAATGAGGCATCAAATAAATTACAAAAGATACACCGGTACAGATAAGTCTAAGTGCGTACGGTCTAAGGAACCAAGTAGCAAGTAGCCGAATGCAGACATAAATAATGTATCGGACAACATTTTGACTTTACAAAAGTCACGATGGTTTTTGTAAGGACAAATGTCACCCATACATCATTTTAGTGTCGAAAGTTTCAAATTGTTACCGTCTGCCCCCATCTATTGTTGCGCGAATGCTAGCCAGATAGGTTCTAGCAAACTCACTTCAGTCTTTTATTGAAACACGAAACGTTGGTCGCTGTCAGAAGCGAGAAGCGAGAAGCACGCTGGCGGTGCTCATCGATACAAAGGTTCGTGGAAATCTGAATGAACATGATGGATGCATGATGGCCGTCGCGGAACTGACTCAGATCGTACTTACTTTTGAAGGAGGCCATGACCTCGTCGCACTCGGACGTATCATCGAAGCAGCCGACGAAGGCCTTCAGCTTGTCGGGGTCCCCGACGACTCCCTCGATGTCCAGGTCGTCGTGCTCCGCGGTGTACTGCTCCTCGGTGCGGACCACGCCGAGGAGTGCCAGAGCGAGGATCAGCGTCGACTTCATACTGCCGGGAGATGGGATCTGGTGCTGTAATGTGACGTGCGGGCTTTCTCAGAGGACGGGTCCGAGCCAAGCCGAGCCGAGCCGACGGGAGCACAGGTTGATTCGACGACAGAAATCAATGGAAGAATGAACAGTCTCCTGGCCGACCAACCTACGGGTGTGCAATGACAGTAGGACGATGATAATGATGATGATGTCAACGATTGCATCACTTTTCCACTGTTTCCTTCAAAATAAGTGGTTTTTAAACAAGTTCCAACCTTGATATAAACCAACCAAATTATTTCTGTATTAAAAATGATTTTTAAAATATATGTACCTATGCAATGCATGCTACTTCTGCATTGCTACAGTACATGGACGAAGCCATAAGCAATGCATTGTGGGGGCACTTTACATGTCCTTAAAGTATTTGTTTACTTTCCCACAGGAATAGGTATATACCTATTCCTATATATAGACATGTATAAATATACCTCTTATACATGTCTATTAATTATTGACACCAACAGTTTTTATTTAAAACTCGACTATTCGGTTCCCTTATATTAATTACCTGATGAGAGTAACTTCAGAAGCAGGTATTAACTTTGATGTAAAAGCAACAAGTAATAATGCTACAGTTCCTCGGCCGCATTTATACTAACTGTTAAGCAAACTAGTTTATTTGTGACGTGCAGTTTTTATCCTGTTAGTTAAGGACGAACATTAAATATAATCACTGAAATGACAGCACATCCACCGAGACAATGGACGGTTTACAAATACACGGAACCAGCGCGGTTCAAACGTCAGCATTAGATATCCTTCCGAAGAACTTTAACTAATAGTGTTCACACTTTAATATTATATTTAAATTATAGTAATAATTCAAAACTGTGGAACCAATTAGTGGAACCAACAGTACGAACCCAAATTAAATATCATACAACCGACATAAATTAACGGCAATGTTTATTTGTCCATGCTATCCAATTTTTTTTTTTTTACAGGACATTAATTTTACACAGCGCCATCTAACCCCAAACTAAGCATAGCTTGTAATATGGGAACTAGATTACGGATAGAATACTTAAATAATTTTTGTAAATACATACGTACTATATACAACACCCAAACACCGAACAAACATCTATATTTATCACACAAATGTTTGTCCTGGGTGGGAATCGAACCCACAGCCTACAGCGCATGCAGGAGGCAGAGCTACTACCAACTGAGCTGTGAGGCTTGTAATAAAAATAATTAAAAAAATAATAATAAATACAATTTTATTATTTATTTATAGTTTTCATTAGTATTTAAAGAGCACTTGAAGTGAGAAGTAAGTAACTTAACTTGCTACTACATATAATTTATGCTCGTATCAAATAAAATATTCCTACAACACAGAAAAAAATAGTTAAGAGCTTGCTCGCCAATGACGCTTTAATGTTTACAAAAATGACACAAAAATCAGAAAATGACATCGACTAATGCAACCCTAATGCAACCCTAATGTAACCCTAATGCAAGGTACAATGGCCGATGCTTAATGTGTTGCAGTGCGCTCTACGGACTGTTCTAGACATTTAAATTGTCAAACATTTCGGGTTTATTACCACGGTAATATGTAATTTTACCTCGATATTTCGAAGCGGTTTCACGCTCCATGGTCACGAGTAGACTACTAGTCTAGTAGTGAATAACCACGAAAACCTAAAAACTTATGTTCTAGACATTGTTTAATATCATTAAAAATTATTGTCAGACAATTGCCATTGACCTTGAGACGTGAGCGCTCTCAAATCGGAGCGGTGGGGGGTGGGGGGAGAAGGTTTATTCTCATAATATTATCAAAACATCAAGAAGTTTCCGTTATATCTTTTCGGCGATGGCGATGTGTTTTGCTTCAAGGTCAAGTGCGAGCTGTAAGTACCTTCCTACCTCTTGAATGTAGTATGTTTTATATAAACGACAATAACAGTATATAATCATTTATTTTGTCTGGTTTGTTTTCATTTAAGATTAAGCTATGAATTCGATTAAGTATTCAAATATAATTATAACCAAAATCATCCACAATAGTATAAACAAAAACAGTGTGTAAGACCCTTTTTTCTTATATTTGTAATTGTTTTTTTTTTTAATTAAATAAATTAAATTCTGCCTGGGACTCCCAACAAGAGGGCACAATCTCGCACTTTTTCAGCGATCAAATCTGGGCATCTATAAATCTGAGGAGTTGACCGCCACTTTTCCGCTTACCTTCCTGCAGCTCAGAGTGCGTTTATCTACACCAAAACCAGAGCATGTAATAAACGCACACAGTCTCCGGAGTTTTAAATTTAAGCTCAAGTCATGGCTCGTGGAGAAATCATTTTGTGACATTAATGAATTAATTAATTATGACTAATTGTATTGTTTAATTTGTATAATGTTTCAGTTTTAATTATTTGTTAAATTTTCAATATTAAATATTATTGTTTATTTAGGATATGTATGACCTGTATTATAAAATTAATATTTATTATTAAATATTTTTATCAATAAATTCATTATAACTGACTATAGCTGATTATCAATTCAAGGAATATTATCAACATTTTCTCGCACGGTTTAATTATCAGACCGCGGATGTCATAAAAATTGACGAAGGGATTTCACCAGCATTTTTTCTTCTAAAGTTCACTTTAACTCTCCGTTAAAGCTTGTTTACATACGTAAATAAACTTAAACGGTTAACACCTACCTGTCTGCCAAGCCTGGTGGTTATGGTCAAACCGTACAGTTTTGGAAGAAGGTAATTCTGCATTGTTGAGTACAATAGCAGCGTTTTACCTGAAATAAAACGCATATTAAAATACTTACCTCACTGGAAGCTATTATAATGAGAAGGCGTATCCGTTTCCGTCGAATAGTTCGTAAAGCCGGTACGTATTTCCGGTCTCAGTGATGACACCTGGTGGCCGCGCGCCTCTTTGAATTGAATTAAGTCAAAATACAATAATATATAGGTAGGTAAGGACTTAAATTAATTATTAAATCAAATTACAAATTACTAACAAACACAAATTACATAAGATATTGTCATTATTAATAATTGGGAAATAAAATGTCAAAAATTAATATTAAAATAATAATAATAATAATTAAAATTATTCACTCACTCATCTCATAAAACCTCAAACATTCAATCATGATTGCCTTCCATCCATCCGCAAACATATCACAGTTAGGGTTTGCGTCCAGCAGGGCGTTGAGTGTTGTTATGGAGCGTGGTATGGGAGAGTGAGCGCGCGTAACCGTTCGGCATCGAGGTTCGGCGAGCAGCGTTGAGTGTTGTTATGGAGCGTGGTATGGGAGAGTGAGCGCGCGCAACCGTTCGGCATCGAGGTTCGGCGAGCAGCGTTGAGTGTTGTTATGGAGTGTGGTATGGGAGAGTGAGCGCGCGCAACCGTTCGGCATCGAGGTTCGGCGAGCAGCGTTGAGTGTTGTTATGGAGCGTGGTATGGGAGAGTGAGCGCGCGCAACCGTTCGGCATCGAGGTTCGGCGAGCAGCGTTGAGTGTTGTTATGGAGCGTGGTATGGGAGAGTGAGCGCGCGCAACCATTCGGCATCGGGGTTCGGCGAGCAATCTATGCGCCCTATTACGGAAGTAATTTGTTGGGGCATTGACACACATCAGCTTATTATGGAGATCTGGGGCGTCTATTTTTCCGTGAAGGATTTTCATCATTGTCACAAGTTGGTCAATCCCTCTTCTTACTTCTAAACTATTATAATTTAAACAACCCAGGATAAACTTTGTGGGGTACATAAATGGGTAGTATCCATAAAGGCGCTTGTATAAAAAACGGAGGAAGGCTTTTTGCACCTTTTCAAGAAGAAGAGCATACGTGCTTTCACGTGGGTGCCAAACATACTTGCCTCAACCTTACTGCGGACCCTGGAAGTCTCGAGAATTTCCTAGGATAAAGCCTAGTCTACGATAGGATTCCTTTGCTACTATAGTAATATGGTCATTGGCTTAGTTACACCAGGCAGCGATAAAAGCTTAGCTTCCAGTGAGGTAAGTATTTTAATATGCGTTTTATTTCAGGTAAAACGCTGCTATTAAAATGACTTGACCGTCACTGGAAGCTAATATAATGAGACCTGTTTGTTATCGCCTGGTGTCGCCACTTATGAGGGAAGTTAATCTAGCGCCAATGTCATGTCATTATTAACTAGGTAAACGTAATATATACCTATTTGAACACCATACTAGTCGTATGGAAAAATTTTAATGTCATTCATAATGATGAATGACGAATACTGGAATGGACAAAAGTTTTTTAGACATATGTTATTTATCATTCAAATTAAACCATCGAGAAATTAATTATAAGCATTAGAAAACTAATCAAGAAATCGCTTAAAACGTGAATATATCAGTTATTGCTTGTTGTGTCAACATTATTGACATTAGTTAGACCATACATTCCATCACGCACCCTCGTAGGCTTAAATAATAAATTTATTCTACGGGCTAGTACAATTTCGTTCGGTGTTGCATGTTTTTAGTATGACTTTAGACGATGGTATCCTCGTAGACGTTAAGGTAAATTAGTAATTTCTGAAGGTTTACAAAGCAAAATTTATTATTCAGTCAACTCATTCCATGGGATAAGTTTAGAGTGGGATCAGCTGATTAAAGAGCCTTTCCAACGCTGAAGTTTTGATGTCAGCGCGTCAAAATACCTTCTCCCATCGGGGTATGTACACCTACGAAGTATATTACTGTAGCTGTATGCTGATAAATTAACACTTTGGTACTAGGTAGTACTTTGTACTTTGGTATTAGGAAAGCGGTCTAATTCACATACTAATTCCCATCGGTCTAATTCCGAACACTGACCGCATATTGGAACCTAACTTTTTATTTGTAAGGTCTCTTAAGGAAGGTGCATTATTGTAATTTTATGCGTGGTCTTTAAGGCAGTATGTCTACTCGAGGTATCGAGTATCGCAAACACTATGATCACACAGGCTGGTAAGTAGATACCATTATGATGATGTGCGTCAAAGCGCCAAGTGAAAGAGTGTAGAGCTTGCCTGGACTATATTCTATGCTGAAAGTACTTACGTATGTGATGTTCATCGAGTGATACTTCCATTTTGAGCATCGACTTCGTATCGTACTCTCTGTATTGAATAAAAATTCTATAAATTACCGATTAAAAATCTGTTGTACTAAATTACCACCAATCTAACGCATGTGGTAAATTTAGCTATATCCAGGCTTTGGGAATAGCCAATATTTTATTTAATTGCAGTGGCCCTCTGTAGAGTATGTATGGTGTATGCAAGAGACATCTAATACTCAGCAGTGTGCCTAGCTGTGAATGATGATTATTATGATGGCCCTCATCTGCAATAAAATATAAAAGATTGCTCATCTGCAGAGCGACTTGGCCGAATGCCAGATCATCTTAGTTGTGTTCTCGCTGCTAGGTCATGATAGGCTCGATAGATAACATACACGTTAGCCGGACGACAAATACTCAGAGTCCACCCAACCATAGCTCTATTGTGATTTATATTGGAGGGTAGATTTTCAATAACACTTGGTGTATAAATCATACACAAAAACAATTGTCGGTGACTGAGCAGTTCTTGAAGGATGTCAAAACTGGAAAGGCTTAGAATTAATCTTCCAAGATTATACATGGCAACCTTTATTTAGAATCTGCTGTATTTCTACCTAAGCAAATTAATGATTTGTTGCGGTCTGAAAACTTATATCCCGAGATTTAAGTACATTTCACCGATACAGAGTGATTGAACTAAACAATTGATTGGCGTGCTTGCGGAGTAGGTTAGTAGGCACGTCTACATTCCGATATACAATTTTTTTTTGGCGGTAGTTGTTAATAAAGTAACACCCCTAAAAAATAATCTCCTTTTACTTATTCAGATAAAATAGTAATTAATTAATAAAATATATAATCTATGTTCTAATGTAAAACCTAAGAGTTCAGTACCTGTCATCAAGTGTTTTCCCACACATCACTGCACTTTAAAAGAAACTACCATACAAAACAGTTCACATCATCACTTTGGCACTAACAAAACAAAATGGAGGACATCCTTGAGCTTAGAGGTTCTGTTGTACAAATGAAAGCTCATTTTACTGAGCAAATGGCCTCATATGAAGGTAAGCTACCAACTACATCCTCTCTTGATGCCGAGTTTTCTGCATTCAAGATGTTTGTGATGACGGCCATCAAGGCTATCAACATTCAATAGGAAGCCATTGCTCAATCTGTGGATCAGTTGGAAATGCTGGGTCGGCTTAAGCATCTTCTTCTTCATGGGGTTGCAGAGGAAAAGAAGGAGGACACCGCAGCCATTGTTGCAGAAGTCACTGCTAGTCGACTTGGGGTTGCTGGTTTCACATCAGTAGATATCAGCAGATGTCATAGGATGGGCCGCTCAACTTCAGACCGGCCTAGGCCCGTACTGGTGAAGTTCAAAGAAACATCCTTCAGGGATAGGGCATGGTTTGCCAAGACACATCTTAAAGATACTGGTATAACAGTCTCAGAGTTCTTGACAAGAGCGCGCCATGAATGAAGTTTTTATGCAGGCCAGGCAGCGCTTTGGGATTACTAGGAGTTGGAATGGGGAAGGCTATGTCTACGTGATCGGGGCTGACAATCTCAGGCACCGCGTGAGTACACTAACGGAGCTTGACTTAGAAGGCAGCTTTTGGGACCTCAACACCGACAGCGGCGGCCGCATTGGTGGATTCTATCTCTCCACGACCATCAGGAAGGGATGTGGCGGCGTCGGTGGCAAAAGCTGGGCCCTCTTCTGTTAAATTGACGACTTCGGCGGGCGCTGTTAGGGAGCAAGTAGCATCGAGATAGCGGCGTGCGGCTGTCGTAAAAAAGTAGGGTTCATATTATGTTCTTACAGTACCTACACTTGCAGTTGGTCTAAGTCAATCAGCAAGCACCCACTTTTTTTTGTATCTTTCCAGACTCAACTTTGTAATCTACCCTTTTCTTTCGTTTATTCTCACATTTCATTTTTGCACAATAATGTTTCGATTCCAATTCCAACCAAAATTGTTTATTTTGTAATATTTAATTGCTTGCTCGTTCAGTTCACTCAACTCACTCAAACACAGTTCACTGTTGTCACTGCCACATTGGTTGTAAGTAAATGTCAACGGATATTTTGTAATGTATTGTATGTTTTGTTATTATTAATAAGTAGCTATATAAATTAATGTTTATTTTAGTACACCGCTTTATCTGCTCTTTGCTATCCTTTCCATCCAAAGGTTGCCATAGCGATAAGGCCTCCCATTGTACCTAGTTTAAGTGTATTTCTTGCTTGTCTGTTTATTTTTGTTTTTTGGTGTACAATAAAGAGTTTATCTATCTATCTAAAATCAGGAGAATTATTCTCATGTTGCAGTGTTAACGCAATAACAGGGTCAACCCATTCATTAAAAGAAAAAAGTATCTTGTACGCTTCAGTCGAAGACATTGTCGTCTCTAATTATTATTTCTCGCATTACTCATTCAAACAAGACAAAAAATGTGCCCATGAGACTTTCATATTTAAAAGGTTCAAGATAGGTTGACCTTGAACAGTAATTTCTACAGTAGCAGAAGATTGAAGCAACTCAATAATAACAAATATAAACACTTAAAAGGTTTCGTCACTACGTAATCGTTTAGCACAAGCACATAAAGATTGACTAAAAGACATGTTAACCATGTCGGTGTTGGTACCTACCAGAAATATGAGGGTAGCCGGTATACACACACATGTACTTTATGGAGGATAGGTACAAGTACGAAACTCTGTGATTAGGGAGCTACTTTTAGGACCCCTTATTTGTTCGTTTGTGAATCATAGCAAATATTTTTGAGGGTTTCTTTTTATTTTAGCTTACATTAGGTATTAAGCTACATAAGATTTTTTCTAAGCGATGCAGTGGATATAAATTGACGTAAGGTGTCATATATTTTTACCCTTTTGTTTGTCTCCATGTCCATGAAACCTGAAGTATAAAGTAAAAATAATTCTGAGTATGTATCAGAATAATGTTTCGACCGATGATGACTATAGCGTTGGTCATCAAGTAGCATTAATAGAAAACCATTACAGTACCGCAACAAAGCTTCCAGTAGCCTTTAGATTTGTTTCCATTTATCTCATATCCATATGTCATAGGCATATCAGAATACCCATAGGTATATTTATGTGAAATTGTGAACGGTTTTTCATCAAACCCGGCAGGGCAGAGACATAATAATATTGTTCGTATAATTCCCCACTTACCTCATATCATAGCAGATTGCTTTGCGATTTGATCTTCCAATATAGCTAAAGTCTTGTGCATATTCTCAATTAGTTCTCTCAGCGTAGGGTCAGTACGCCAGCGCTATACTTTTTCTTACGGCGATTTCGACAGTGCCGTTCCGTGCTGATTTTCCCGCCGACACACATGGGTCAGCTCAGATGAGCATTAGTGAAGACTCGTTTTACATTTTGATAAGTAAATGGGGGTTTCGAAAAAGGTGTATGCAATACCAAATACTGGTGTTTATTACCAAACAATTATGGGAGATCCCCGAAGATGGAAATTCTTAAATTGAAATGGTAAACTATCTGACCTTGAATCGTTTTTAATTAATATAAGGTAGGCTTTATGGGAGCACTCGTGAGTCCTCCGCCATATCCCCTTACGGTTGGGCCGCGAGCCTCTGTTGAAAGTGAGACCCTTCTCACTAGAGTAATGGCTCTCGTAGTAAGCACTTGAGGGTTGACCTCCATAATAATTGTTATTCACCCCGCGAGGGTGGGTTACTTACGTGCTCACCTGCATGATCACCATATGCACACGTATAATTGGGAACCAGAGTTCTATAAATGTGTATGTAGATCCACTCGATAGACCTGCTGACTAGGCTAAGGCCTACCCCCACAAGTAGTGAAGCTACCCCCACAAGTAGTGAAGCAGATGTTGTTCTGGCTGTCTTCTTACTCGTTTAGAATAGCCATAAAGCTTTGATTAAGCCTTTTCTAGCGTTACTAATTTGTTCAGCGGTAGAAAAGGGCGTATTTCATGATTTCAGCATAAGTGCCGCAGCGGTTACTGCAAAAGATCAGAGTACTTACTTTTCTATTTTACTTTGATCAAGTATATGTACTTGTGTTTTTCGCTCAAGACAAAATATTATAGCAACGTATGTAATCGTTACGTTTACAATCACTCTAGCTGCGCCAGCAGCCCGTACAGACTTGTCCTAAAAAGGATACTGAAAAAGGTAACTGTATCCGAGACATAAATAGGTATAACCTTTATATTACCGACGTAAAATAAAATATCTGATAATAAAATCACCAAGTCGTTTGGAATTCTACGGCTAAACCGTTAAATATTTCACACGTACCAACAGGAATTACAATCAAGAAAATAATTCTTAGGAGAAAAAAAAATTTCAAATACGTACCAAAATCCGAACTGCACCGTTAATAGTGTGGATTGCGTAATAACGAAGGTAGTGTGTAGTATCAAGATATTTACATTATACCCCGTATCACTTTTAAAAACATTCGCCCACAGAGCTTAGTAATTTTGTAGCACTAAATATTCTTTTAAATTTGTTCTATTTTAGCAACGGCGTAGAGCCTGAGCAGCTGCGCACAATTTGCTTCGACGGAAAACGAAACGCTAATGAACCAAAAATGGCGCTCACAGATTTATGAAACTAAAAGAGGCGCGCGGCCGCCAGGTGTCACCACTGAGACCGGAAATACGTACCAGCTTTACGAACTATTCGACGGAAACGGATATGCATATTCTCATTATATTAGCATCCAGTGACGGTCAAGTCATAGCCTTGAATGACATCTCAAAAATAATGTTACTCTTGGCTTGGCAACCAAAAAAGAACAAAAAGTAAATAGGAACACCAGTTTTAATTTAAATACGAAGTCAAATAAACTATATCAGTATCTTAAAAGTCGATTATGAAAAAAATTGCAACCAATAAAAAATTGTTTGTTTTAATTTGTTTAAAAAATTTGGAGTTGAAACCATGACCACTAAATTTATTTAAACTTAATCTGTGGGTTAGGTATAGGTCCCCAATAAATTAAACATTGGCGGTGATATCTATTATTTTGTCTTTGGTCCGTTGAGGAGTTTTAGTCCCTCACACATAGATTACAATACAGACACAGGCTTTACTATTAAAACCGACAGACAGAAATAACAAAAACGAATGAAAACATAAAGCCGCCATGTCATGACCCCTAACCTACTTCGCTCGGCTAATAGATAAATGCATTGACTATTGTGTGTTGAATAGCTTCAAATCCAACTGTTCAAAATTAAACCTCAAGGGAAGATTTATATTAGACTGGGCCGTGCCCGGGGCGTGCCGTGTACGTGTCCCGTCCGGGCCCGTCTACTAACGTACGACGCTCGTCTACACCACGGTTGTTGCACGGTCCCGCCCCGTCCCCGTCCCACTCTTCCGTGCTGCGTACGGGCAGTGAGCGACGAATGTTCAGCAGAGTTACTACCAACTGAGCTATGAGGCTTGTCAAATGATTATTTTGTTGCTTGACTTTGCAGCATTATCCGCCGACGATGAAAAATTTATTGAACATGTTGAAAGTATCTTGAGCTTTATGAAATGTCGCATCAAAAATACTTGTATAAAAAGTTCAAAGCTACCTTATGGACTTCAATTGGAAATTAATTAAATGAAACAGGTGAGTATAACTTGTAAGTATTCTGATTACGTTGTTTCAAGCAAATAAACTTATTGTATTGTAATGTACGACTCAGTGATTTAATAATTTTGCGATTAGGAAGACCGAATAAGGTTACTATAATGATTGACGATATACCTACAGGGAGTAACCAGTCCGTTCCCGAAAACAAAAAGGGGGGGTACAGCACCCAAAAATCGGGTGGTCTAAACTAGCGGTTTCACGAACAAAAAAATTGTAACTGGAGAAATTATTGTTCTAAGTTTTTAACTTCTTTTGACAAACGACAATAAAGCTCAGTACGTGGTTGACTCGTCATCGTCACATGGTACCGAGGCATCGCTCATAGTCACATGGTATAGGTATACCTAACGCTGCACCGCCGGCGCCGCTACGAACACAGATGATCTATGTTAGGTTGGGATCGAGACCTAGATGGTCTACCAGAGATTTGTTACATAAGTACCTACTCATGAAACATTTCAGACATTTATGGAATACCTACACGAAAACCCTGTGTTTCAAAATGTTTCAATTAACATTTTTGGTAAACATTTTAAATTTAGAAGCGACCGTGGCGGTTAATAACCCGTTTAACACTCTGTTTAATATAATCGTGCAGCACGGACGGGCTTCGCTCCGGCCCGGATACGGCCCAGATACGGCCCGGATACGGCCCGGTCTAATATAAATCTTCCCCATCACCTGCATTTTCACATAAATTTGCTAGATATAACACAGAACGGTTACTTTATTGTATACGATTCTTTGTACCACTAATTCATTGCAGTATTGGTACTTGAACTGATACCGTCAGTTTGGGAACACTGTGGAAAATCTAAGCTTTTCAAACATTTTGCTGTGGTTGTATACATGTAGGCTGTACGTGTGATAGCAAATTTCACAGCACGATTTGTTTTGTAGCTACGATATCACAAACCATCTCATGCGTACTTACCGCCGAGGCTCCACGTTACGAGTTACGTCAACTGGCTGTGATTGCTGATGTTTTTATTGTTATTGTAAGACAAGGCAGCGCTTGTTATCCATCTCACTTGGTTTCGGCGAATTTAAACAAGGTCCTCCACCAACCAAACAAGCACAATATCGAACCCCCTGGGGCTGGGGATCGAACCCGGGACCTCTGCATCTGACACCGGTGAGCGAACCACTACACCACAGGGACGGTGAACTACAATATTACGTCGACATTATTTTGATTTGAAATTTTAGTTATGCAGAGATTAACACTTGTACTTCTTGTACTTATTTCAAAATAAAGGGTTGGAAAGGATGATCATCAGGTGTCGCGAGATAGTGACAACAGGGTGTTTGGCTTCCTATTTAAATTACAGATAAAATATATTGATGTATCTCACATCACACATCACAACACACCTGGTCACACTCGCCAACGGCGCAGTGGGTATGTTGTCCACCAGTATGTTGTATGTAGATAGAACAACTTCCGAAAATGTTAACATTCGGTCATACACACCCTACACACCACGTTGGACAGACAGATTATTTTATTATTATTATATATTCATTTGTTAATGGTTTTTACGGAAGCAATAGAGGTACCTATATTATGGTAATGCTTTTTAGAAACAATTTGAAACCGAGAATTCAAATGACTTATGTGCATAGTGATATGAACCGAGAGTATTGAGCCTACTTGGTAGAGTTCAGAGCAAGTTCTTCTGATCGGTGGCTACGAGTAGGTCCCATTTGTTCTATGGAACATGACGTCATCAAACAAAATGAGACATTTTCTTCCCATTTTTTTTCCATAGAACTACATACTAGCTTTTCACCCGATTTTCATGCCATAGAATAAAATGCAAATCAGATTTCCCCAAAATCTTCCACGAATCTGCCTGCCTAAATGACACTGATAATGACAATTATTCTGTCATACCTGAATAAATAAAAATAAAATACGAATAAAATAAATCGGAAACGTGGGGAGGACTCTCCAGATTATGTATAGGATTCTCAATCACAGAGCATTCTAGTACCACCAGTTCACAAGAAATATAATCTTAAGAGGTCTCATTTACCTTGTCCTATAGAACAATTTGAGAAATAATTAGTACAAAATAAGAAAAAAATATCGAATTTTGTCCTATGACGTCATGTTCCATGGAACAAATGGGACCTACCGTGGCTACATAGGTATATAGGTACATAGGTAAGCTACCCAACTTACTATAACGTAGAGATAGCGATGGAGTCTCGCTGGTTGAAACCGTGTGAACACTGAATTTCATTTCATTTCATTTATTTATTCCAAAAAACAAAACATATTGTGTGCGGAGTGAAAATTATACCTACATACATAACTTAATTCTATTTCATTCCATTTACAAAAAAAAAAATAACAATACGCAATACAAACAATGAAAGAGAGATACATACCTACACTACACAGACTATGAAAACAGATTAACGCTATGGGCTGCCAGCACAATGCAAACAAAAACCTACCAAAAGTAAATTATAAATTAATATTTTAAAAATGTCAAGATATATGTCAAAGTAGAATAATAAACAGATAATACAATAATGTCAAGGTACATTATTAATTAATCACATACATTTAACAAAATCAAAGAAAAGAAAAATATTAATAGTGCATGTCAAAAAAAATTATAAATATATTTCAGAGGTCATCAAGCGAATATAGGCATTTCCCCAAAAGGAAAAGCCTCAGCTTACTCTTTAAAATTGTTCTTTGATGAATTATAGCTTTAATGTCTTTCGGAAGTTTATTAAAAATTTGTACGGCTTGATACTTTGCGGAGTGCTTCGTTACGTTAAGTGTCGGATGTAATTTGTTTCTTATGTGCCTAGTTCTACTATTTAAGCGTATTCTACTTTCCTCTAGACTTTCAAATTCATGCAAGTTTCTGGAAAGATACATAATCAGGACATACACATAAATACTAGGTACAGTCAAAATGCCCAAATCTCTAAAATGTTCCTTACATGATTCTTCCTGAGAGATCCTGACAATTGTTCGTATGCTTCGTTTTTGCATGACAAACGCTTTCTCTATATTGTATTTGTAGCTATTGCCCCAAAATTGAATGCTGTATCTTATTTTCGACTCGACGAGAGCATAATAAACCATTTTTAATTGGTCAATAGCTAGTTCGTCACGCAGAGTTCGTAACGCGTAGCACGCTGAGGCAATCGAATTTCCGATGCTTGACAGTTCGTCTTTCCAATTTAGTAACGAATCAATATAGACGCCTAAAAATTTAACAGATTCTACATTAACTATGCATTCATCATTGAAAAATGTTTTGATAGTCTCTGCGTTTCTAACCGTTGACTTGAACAGCATAACGCTGGTTTTACTAGTATTAATAATAAGCTTATTTACCGAGAACCATGTCTGAAAAGAGTTTAGAGTTTCATTAATTTTAGATATTAGTGATGTTATGTCATTGGAATTTATAATAGCATTTGTATCGTCAGCATAAATAATTAATTGAGTATCTGTTGTTGTGTTATGTATATAATGAATTAGGTCATTGATAAAAATTATAAATAGAATAGGTCCTAATATTGAGCCTTGTGGAACTCCTGTTGTTATGTTTGTCAATTTCGACTTATGGACGTGTTCTTTTCCATCTTCTTGACCTTTTATCTCTACAAACATTTTCCTGTTGGATAAATAAGATTTGAGTAGGTCTAAAACTTTGTTACGCACACCGTAGTGTTCAAGTTTTTTTAGCAAAATATCATGGTCTACCGTGTCAAAAGCTGCGCTTAAATCTAAGAAAACTCCTGCTACCTTATTTTTTTCATTCAGACTAGTGACAACATCATTAATCAGGGTATTTATGGCGTCAGTAGTCCCAACAAATTTCTGGTAGCCAAATTGTCTTGGGCTCAACATTCGATTTAAATTAAAATGTGATAAAAGACGGGATTTTATTAATTTTTCAAAAATTTTAGATACTGTAGGTAACAGAGATATTGGACGATAGTTATGTGGATCAGATTTAGAGCCTTTTTTATGTACTGGAACTACTTTAGCTATTTTGAGCTGGTCGGGAAATACTCCTTCTTTAAAACATTTATTGAAAAAATATGACAATGGCTTACATAAATTTTCTATCTGATTTTTAATTATACTTATAGGAAGTTCATCATAACCACAGGAGTTTTTATTTGCCATGCCTTTAACAATTTTTTTAATTTCCATTTCATCCGTGTTTGTCATTGTCATTATAGTGTCTACTCTGTCAATATTGTTTTTTAGAAAAGTAATGGCCAAATCGGTATCGTGACAACTGTTTGATTTGTTCCTGTGGCTAAAAACCTCCGCAAATATATTAACAATACTTGATTGCTCATCAATGCATTTATTGTTATGTTTTAATGTGATAGATTTTGTTTCGTGTAATTTTGATTTGTTTGTGTGTCTGTTTACCACTTTCCATATTTCTTTAATTGAATTTTTTGCAGTTTTAATCTGTACAGCAATTGCAATACTTTTAGCTTTTCTAATCACTTTTCTATATATGCGTATGAAATTGTTTCGATAAGTCAGTACACTAATATGTTTATTATTACCGCCGTGTGAGCATAATAAGCGTTTCATTTTACTAGATATTTTGATACCTTTTGTGATCCAGTTAATACTATGAACTTTTTTTATCCTAAGCTTTCTACTAACTTTCTTGTAACTATTCTTAAAAATTGAAATAAATTTTTGTAAGAAAGTATTGATTCCCATTTCGTGCCAACTTTCCTTTAAAATTGCTTCTTCAAATGTGTCGTGATTTTTTTGCTTGTAATTTCTCTGTGATATTATAATATGTGAGACTTTTCTGTATTCATTGACTTTACCTAATTCAAAAGAACAAGCTAGTGCTCCGTGTCCATCTGAAAGACCATTGTGATCTACAGTACATTTTTTTGTTAGTAAATTTTCGTCAATGTTTGTTAGTATATTGTCAATGCAGGATGATGTATCATTGCGATTGAAAGTTGTTTCGGTGACTAAGGGTCTGAAGTTAAAGCATGTCAAAAGTGTAAGAAATTCTATAGATTGTTTATCGTTAAGGTGCAATTTAACATTAAAATCCCCACATATGACACATTTCTTTTTAAAGAAAAACTCTAGTACCTTTTCAAGTCTTTCCAGAAACTCATTAAAATTCTTATCGTCCGGGATTCTATACAAACAACATACAAATAAGTTTGTTTCAATATCCTTCGCGCAACATATTTCGAAACAGTCAATCTTGTATAGCTTATTAATAACGTCTACGTCTTCTACGTCCCTATCCTCTTTACCTAAAATGAGCGAACCTCCTCTTGCCTTTTTATATCTTGCATTATACGATACTAATCTATAATTTGGTAAGCTAAACAAATTTATGTTGATTTTATTCAGAAAGTGTTCGGTTATGCAAACGAAGTCAATATCCTTATCTGCCAGGTACATAACGTATTCATCCATTTTGTTTGTAATACCACAAACATTTTGATGTAGAACACTAATAGTCGTCATATTTGATTTAGTTGCTTCTAGTGTCACTCCTGTACTTGTATTATTGTTTCCATTTTTAATATTAACGAAAAAACTCTAATGTGTCATTTGTTTGTGTGCTTGTTAGATTTCTCTCGTCGACTTTTTCAGTTATAAGTGATAGCCCATCACGTAAGTCTTTAAGGTACCTGTTTAAATTTTCGAAAATAGTTCTAAATCCATAATCATTTATTTTTCCTGAGTTTCGATCAAACATACTGTGATCGTATTCAAGTTCTTCATTTGAATCTAATATGTAAGCATGCTCGTGTGTTGACACATCTAAGTACAGTAGATTATTAAAACTCTCAACTCTCCAGTTGTACATATTCATTGTGCTTCCATATTTATATGTTGGAAGGCAGATTATGGTGTTTGTGTGTTTTAATTCTTGTAACATACCTCTAATGTGTGCAATAATTTCAAAATAATCTTGCGTGGTTTTAAAATCTTCATCCCCAATCATGATTATACAAAAATCTTTTTTTGTGAAGTCCATCACTTTCTTGTGGACACCTGATATGAGTTCTTTAATTTTGCAGTTAGGTTTGAGATAGTGGCAAATTTCGGCGTTTTTTAAGCTATTCTGGGCCACTGGTAAAACTTTGTTTCGCGAATTTGTGCTAAGTATACAAATTTTTGAGTGGTTATTCTTCAGAACCTCATATTGTGTCCTCGAAGGGGTCGTATACGGATTGTTTAATATTTTTGGCATAGTTTCATTGACTTGTCCCTTTTTCCTGTTTGTATATAACTTGTCTAAGCCCATTGTTTGAGTTTCTTTGTGTTCAGTCTTCTTACTAGACTCAAGGTTATGGGTGTTGTTTGTTACTTGTGTTTTTTTATCTTGTTTTTTCACAGATTTCTTTTCTGGAGTTTTATGATGCTTTACTGTTTGGGTTTCTTGGTGTTTTTGTATAGTCTTGTTTTGTTTTACAGTAGCATCAGTTTGTATCTCCTTGTTGTGTTTATCTGTTTTTTTCGTTGGTGTGGGTTTATCTGTTTTCTTAATTTTAGTCTGTATTTTTGTACTTTTTTTTATTACAGTTGGCGAGTTTGAAGGGCTGTTATTGATTTTTCTGTACAAATCATTTTTCTTAATTAAATCTACATTCGTCCTTTTCAATTCAATATTTTCAAGCAATAATTTTTCGATTTCTAGGTGCGCACTATTTAACTGTATTTGAAGTTGTTCAATTTTTTGTGTCAACTTTGGAATTTGCTCATCTATAGATAGGTCTGGTAGGCTATTAGTGGTGACATCTAGGGTGTCAATGCTCACGTTAGTGTCATTTATAACATTCATGTTTAATTGTGTAAGTGCGCGTCGTATTGTAACATTATCCGCCATATTTATAGATTTATAAAGTAGTTAAAAATATCCCACGCTGGTAACCCTAAAATTTTCGCATTGAATATCGTCTGGGAATATTAGTGTGCTCTGTGGCAACTTTGTATATAATAGTGTCAATGTCAGGCCACATCTGCTTGTCGTAGCAATGAAGTTGAAATTGTCGTAGCTGCCAAATCAATCAGCTGGTATTCGAATATCAACACTAAATGCATGTATTTGTACTTGATCAGCAAAAAGTTCTACTCACAGTGATTTCGGAGATTCCTCGATTTAAATTGGTGACTCACTGCAATATTCGTTATCCGGATTCATCCAAAATGTTTGTGCTGTGTTTTGAGTATATTCCGTGCAATACATGCAAGAAAAAACTATGGTACCGAATGCGTCCCAATGGTAGGTTACTTTTGCAAAAGATTGATACCGAAAAAACCACTATTTATCACATCTAGATTTAATATTATTTAGAGCTTCGACAGGTACGTGTTTACAATTAAGGTGACGAAAATACCCTGAATGTACATCACACATCACCATTTCAAAAACGAAGTCTCCATAGCCTGTGACATGAGTATGATCGATTCCATTACTGTCTGTTTTTTAAACTTCCTTGTCAGTTGACGTCGCGGTCGACTTGTTTTTTTTTTTTGTTATTTTATTGTAAGACGTGATAGCGCTTGACTTTCATCTCACCTGTTTACAGGTTAAGATAAAGCCGAAGGTGGAAAAGGTGGAAGGTGAAACATACCTAGGTTGGGATGAAACAAAGTATTTATATGGACTAAGACATTATCCATTATATTGAGCCATACAATCACGGTGACAGAGCTAATCGGATATAGCTTCCGAGAGACGCTGATTGGCTGCCGAAATATATAAAACAAAATAAAAACAAACGCATTACTTTTTGGGTCATTACAAGGGCCGTTAAAATTTAATAATTTTTAACTTTTATATCTCAAATTAATAATTTAATACACAAACTATAACTACATCCTAATATAGATTTTAACATAATTCCTAATGTGATGTAAGTATCCGAACGTTATGAAACTCGTACAAAACGCGACGGTCAGCCCTTCGTCATTCCCCTGCACGAGTGGCTCGGCTTCCGTCCAACGTACGCACCTTATTACTGAGGTCATTTAGCAACCACTCTAACCAATATACATTAAAATCAAATCAGAAAACATTCCGATCGAACCAATTTCGATAGCAGTTTCTCGGAAAACTCTTTTGAGATCCGGATTTTTAATTCTTACGCCTTCTTCAAAAAAAATCTTGTGTTGATTATCTCAGAAATAAGCACAATTCAAAGTTGTTGGGAACGAGGGTAGACCACGAGAGTCGAGGAGATACGTGATGCTGTTCTTCTCTTACGCGAACGATTACAATATTACAATATTGACTAAAGAGATCCTACCAACTAAATATTAGAACATTATTCACAGTTAACTATTTATTAAACGTAACGTAACAAAGGGAAGTGTTACTATGTAACCCCTCCCGGAATATGAAGGCATCGTAGACCTCTTGCCCAGGAATGAGGAACGGGTTAGCCCTCCGATGTCACCCCCAGCCCCCAGCCTACATCACACACAGGTCATGAGCTAACCCATGCACGTGTTCAGACAGAACTTGAAGTACCTACGATGCTTCTTTCAAGGATTCGAAGTAGAGGTGCTTTAGTCGGTTGCGTTGATGAATTCCTGAAAGTCGGTCTTGTATTTGCCTCCGGGGTCTTCCTTATGCGCCAGTTCCTTCCACAGGTCGGGCAGTTTCTCTCGCATGGCCTTCACCACGATCCTGATCAGCTCCTTCTGCTTCGGAGAGCACTTCTCGCATTTGGTCCGCACAGCCTCTGGGATTATCTCTGAAACGTACAAACGTAATAAGCCTCTTTTGAAGGAAGACTACCGCGTGAGAGTGTCAGAGCATCCACGATGACAACGGAAGTACTTTTAATATTTATCGAAGCTCGAATAGTGATTCAAGTGAGACCATTACGTATGTACGAGTCCATTACGTAAGTTTGAGTCCATTTCGTAAATTAAGTAACTGGTTTAAGCTTTTTCAGATGGGATATTGAGGATGATGACTTATCATCATTATCAAAGTACAGATTGTTGAAATCTGATAGCGCATTCAAGTCATTCATGAATATTGACAAACTACCAATGTTATTGTTAACGTAGCCTAGGTACGTAGGTACGTACCTATTGTATACCTACCTACTAACGAGCTGTTCGGTTGCATAACTACATTCGCCTTGATGTTGTTTATTGTTCGTACGTAGAGATGACAGCGGGGAGTGGTGCTCTGCAGTGAAGGAAACTGAACACGACGTCGACTGCACGTACTCGGACCTACCTAGCCCTAGTTACTTGACTACATTACGAGATGACTGTACAGGAAACACCACCGCCTCTGTGGTGGTTCACCCACCGATTTCAGATCCAGAGGTCCCTGGGGATCGATCCCCAGTAGTACATATTGTGCTTGGTTTGGTTGGTGGTAAGACTTTTGTTTTTTTGCCTGGCTAGCTACCACTAGCTACCGGCTAGCTACACATCTTACCTAATTCTACCGCCATAAAAACAATAAAAAAAAAAAAAGTTGTGTTTCGGCATTCAGACGTAAGATAGCCAGTTCCTCAGTCTGTTGAGGATTCCGGGAGAAGTGCGCCTCATCTATGGCCTTATCTTAACTTGTAACCAGGTGAGATGAAGACCAAGTGCTTCCCCGTCGTACAATAAAAAATAAAAACACATGGAGTGATGATGAAGTATTCCGAAACCTGACATACAAAGTAATACATTTCAAGTTCCGTTAAATCGACCCCACCAACTCAACCCACTGATGACGTAAAATCGACCCCACCAACTCAACCCACCCTTCAGTTTGGAGGTGAGTGGAAAGACACCCGCGCCTACGGGTGGTCCACGTACGTGGGTGGAAAGGCCATTCCAAAAGATGTGCAGCAGTCCACCTGAATATCCGAACACCAGTACCGCATTCACCAACACGCCCGCAAGCATAGAGATAACGGCATTACTTATCCGAGTCGAAGTAACAATTAGGACATCTGTTGACAAAACAAATTACTTTTGAAATCGCTGCCTTCAGCGGTACACGGCCCTTGCCCCAGGAAGCACTTGGCGTAGTTCTTCAGCAGCCGGATGTTGGCAGCCAGCTCGTCGGCATCGAAAGTGTCGTACTGCGAGCTGTACGTCTCCTCGGACCGACAGACCGTCGTCGCCGTCAGCGCCAGCGCGCACACAACTAGGACACACTGCATGTCTGGAATACAGAACGTTATTATAATGACGCATGCTACGAGTACATGCAGTCTGCGAAACTATGCTGTATATACCACACTGTTACTTGGGCTATCAAACCGCTTGCCAATCGTGGTGAGTATCGTAAACACCAAAGTATTTGAAGCTAATTTTCTCAAAATGCGAAATATTATTATCATATAATTTATGTCCACGTTCTGTCTCGATCTACATGTGAGACGAGTCTCCTTGCATTGAGATGTCTTCATTCTTCTCTACAAATTGTATGAAAAATCACGTTGTAATTTAATTTTATCGTCCTTTGTTTCCTGGAGAGTATTTTATTACGTTTTGTTGTCAAGTTTTACGGTTTGCGTCACGACTTGCACTTGACCTCGCTTTGTCTCCCGGAGGCATCGAGTCGGGAGCCGGTGGATAGTGTCGGGACGTAGGTAGTGTCGGGAGCCGGTGGATAGCGTCGGGAGCCGAGACATTTTGATTCGACAAAATTAAACAGAAAACGTACAAAATGTCGAAAATAACCTAAAGCCAACGAAACACGACCGCTTTATCGTTGTCTGTTGTCGGTCTGATTAAAAATAAAAAGATAACATTCTAAAATTTGGTCAAATTGTTGATGTAGAGTAATTTTGATCGCTACTTTAATTTTTATATTTTTCTCAGTACATTTTCATATAAATACATAAAACTCCACTCATTCTGCTCCGCGAGGACCTACAGGGTGCACCTGATCGCAACATTTGGGCGTGTAAAGGTTTTGTTATATTTGCATACATATATATTTTATTAATTGAAAGTCTATAAGTTTATGTTGTAGCAAGGTTTCCATCCGATTTCAATTTAAGTAGCATCCAACCCGCATTGGGTGCGCGTTCGCATTAGCAAGGTATATTACACAACGATCAGCCAAGTGGGTTTCCATCGGTGCGCGGGAGTGTCAGATCTTTTAATAGGCAGCGTTTAGGAAAACTCACTCCGAAGCAGATCTCATCCTCGCCTAATTATTGCCCAGGCAAGCCGAGTTCGAGACTCAAATTAAAAAAAAATGGGATCTGAGGCTGTTTACGAAGACTGTCTCAGCTGTCTCGGTAAGTGTAGTAACAATATGAACGCTGAATTTAAGTCAATGTTTATTTACAATTGAGTTTCGTCAGGGATAAGGTCATATCGACGGGTTCTTTTAAGAAGATAATGTTTCAAAGTAGCTCACCTCAAGTGTGTTGCTTCCCCGTCGTTCCAATAGACACTGTCGTCCCACACGACACCTGAGATTCTTATATAACGTGATATATCAAGACAAATTATTGTAAAAGGACGTGTAACAATAATGTAAGCGCGAGTTCACACGACGGTGAAGTGTTTGTGATTTCAGCTAACACCACATAGTGTTTAACGTAACCCAGTCGGCTCTTCACATTTCCTTTCGAAGGCTCGATCTCCGACAGACAGACTGAAGGGAGGGCACTCCTTGCGAGTCATATTGGTGACAACGTGATCCCGTGGACAATGGACATGTACAGCACACTCACGGATTTGAGAGCCTCCCGTTTTAGAAGTCGGTCAAATATAAGTAGGTATGATTGTGTGAACAGAACCTCAGGGGCAAAGTGCTGACACAGTAATAATGAAACGTGCAAACATTCCACGGTAGGTAGGTAGGTACGTGTGCAGCCGAGGTGGTAGGCGAGGACGGGACGTACGCTGCTCGAGTCTCGCCCGATCTCGCTTCCGAGCCACGTGAGAGTGAGAGTCGAGGGAGCGAATGCTCTGATTATTATTTCAATCAGGCGCTTCCACTTTTAACTAAATCCCCGAGACTGTATCGCTTTCTCTCATGTCTGGGAATTTTGTGAAATACGTTCTAATAGTAACGGCCGTGAACGTTCTATTGATCGAGTGAGCGAAACGAACGAGATCCGAGACTGTGTATGTAGGTATTGTAACCCCCCTATCTTATCTACCTACCTAAAGTCGTAGGAGTTACCTTTGCTTTGTATAAATTTTAATTACTAAGAATGTTTTTGTTTACAAGAATAATTTAATTTAGTAAGCACTTTATGATTTTTATATTTTACCTACAGACTCCGAATCGAATATTGACGCTTAAACTGACCCGAGTTATTTATTGGTTAGTTCGTCATGATCTACATTGGCACGTGAAACATCTAGTGATATAAGGACTCTACGTTGTGTATGTAGTAAACCTCATTATTTGAAGGTATAACGAGATTTCTGTGAACCTAACTTCTACTTAAGTATTGAATAATCGAATCGATTATTATCGATTCGATTATTCAATGCTTAAGTAGAAGTTAGCCTATTTCATCTTCATCATCAACAACCTATCGCAGTCTACTACGTACGTACGACTCTGCCATGGAGCACCACTCAGCCCGATCTTTGGCCTTTCTCATCCACTGTCTGTCCGCCACAGTCACTGTACAGTCACTGTACAGTCACTGTACAGAGGTCGTCGCTGCATCTAGCTGGAGGACTACCTATTTATTTACCTATATCTGTAAAAATGACAAAATATGTAATAAAATAACAAAATCCCAAATTGTACTAATAACAATAATAATGTGCGTTCGCAGCGAAGGTAAAAGGCTCCACCTACGCCTCCTACAGTGAATTTTCCACCAGAGACTTAGATAATTCCCCTCTGCGGCTTATAGCTAAGTGTGAGAGAAACCGCGGAACTCTCACATTCAGGAGAGAACTCCCCCATTACTTATTCTAGATAATGTAAGTAGTATGTTTGTTCATGTCATGCAAGGGAATAAGAGGGAATCAAAACCTATTTTTGTCTGTACGTACGTTGTTAACCACATCCATAAAACTTACTCAAGAATTAATGACCTAAGCACAAAAATAAGAAAATATTCATACTTCGTTCTTTCAATTGTCATCTAATTGGGATACCTGCGGAACTCAATTCTACTACGTAGGTTAAAACCTAGTACGAAAGAGTCCCTATTCTATACTACAACATGGAGTCCAATAAAGGTTTCCTTTCTATCCCCAAGTAGAAGATCCTGTTTCTATGGTACCTAACAAATACTAGTACCTAATATACAAAAAACCTAAAAGATCATGTATAAATCCAGCGTAATATGTCCTAAAATACATTACTTGCATAAAAATCCAGGATCACGATCTGGTAATACCTATATACAGTAAGTACTTACCTTTTACGAGTAAGTGTAACTACCTACTCGAGATTCAATGGTAATACTTCTCGAAGATACTAGACTATACTGTCTAACCGCCTCCAGGGAGTCTGTCCTAAAGGTTTCCACGATGTACTTCCTTTCGTTTCTCACTTCTTCGAGATTCCAAATTGTAGCTGGGATTAGACATGGAACCTAGAAATCTTTACGAACACAACTCCTTTAAGTACTCCTTTTACAGATGCTTCCCAGACACCTAAATATTGGTAAAACTGTGATTTAAATATTTTTTTTTTTAATAAAAAAACATTTATTCAATAAAAAGTACAATTAAACTAACTATGTACAAAGGAATCAGTCAGATTACCTAAGGACCGTTATAAATGGCCTATAGGTAACTCAACTGTTCCAGACCAGTACCAGACGGAAGCGTACCTAAGACACTGGCTACATTGCCACGCTGAATAGCTATGCTAATTCGCTGGCCTAAATAAGAGCCAGCCCTTGGTTCACGTGTCGCCTCAATCAAAAGCCCCGCAATATTTTTGAAAACCCGGAGGGCACCGGCTCCCCACGGACCCAAGGTCTCCACCCCAAAAGGCTCAAATAGGTAAGCTCTGTCGAGACCACTATATTTGCGCCTTTTGTGATCCTCGGCCGAATCAGCCGCCGCACCAGCCCTAACTGATGTCCCAGGCAGATGAGATGGCGCTAGGGTGTCGACGCAGGTTGCGTCCCACACCAAAGGCCTACCCATTTCCCAAGGGACAAGAGTCATACCGTCGGGCCGCTTACCATTATCACGTTACAGACCATTCGGTTCAAGAACGGCTGGCACATTGACACTGGTAAAAGCTCGACGGATAATGTCATTAAGACTTGCGTGGCGCGAAATCCTGCCGGCAGACCTTGTGCACGAAAGTCCGTGAAAACCAAATTGATCTACGGCCGCACCGCACCGGCACTGGTGAGAGGCGCAGCATCTTGCACCCAACCGAAGACAAGTGGCAATACGGAAAGTTACAGGATCCATAAATGTACCGGTATTGTAAGATGGATGTGCTTGCAGCCAAAGACCTGATTCCCATTTTGAAACAGCTAAGAGACGAGCACGATCTGTGGAGGTTGAGCATGTATGTAATAGATAATTCCGTGTCAACTCGCACAGAGGCCCGTCCCACTGCCGTTGTGCCGAAAGGTGTTTTGGGGATCGGTATTAGGACAAGCACTATGCCAAGCATTTCGAGCCTCGTCAAGATAAGAAATTTGGAGTATATTGCCAGGAACAGCCAAAATTGATGGTGTTAGAATTTTCTCAACCAAAGAATGTGTACTATAGACGGAAGACAATAACGCTGGCAAAGCAACACTAGAAATTTTGCGTATGCCTAAGCCGCCTAATCGAATAGGCAAAAAGGCCTGCGACCATGCTCTGTCATCCAACTCAATATTGAAAACCGTGGAAAGGGTGTTCTTTATTATGTTGTCTGAGCCTTCCACCAGCTCACTGTGTTTCCACAGTTGACAACATCGTAAAGCATAAGTAAATTTTGGGACAAAAAGGCAAAATTTTATAATGCTGAAAGCCATATGTGAGTTAATTTTGGAAAGTCTGTTCGAAACCTTCATAAAATTTTGAATTTTGTCGTCGACGAAACCCGGAAAAGATTCATCAAGAATTTTTGAACCTAGTAGGTGGAGTGAACTCTTATCTACAACAGTAATATTGGAAGCCAAAGTCTCAAACTTTTGAATAATTTAATTTCTATCCAAACATGTATCTGAAATGTATATTTCACATTTCGAAAAATTTAGTTCTAAGCCAATCCGCCGAAATTCATCTATAATAATTTTTAGATCGCCAAATACTGAGTCCACATCGCCACCTAGGGTTCCGTCATCTAGATACCAAACATTCAATTTAGATTTCAGGCGTTGAATAATTGGGTGAGTGGCAAGGCTAAAAATGTCCGGGCCAAGAGGGTCACCTTGCTGACAGCCAACTGCAGACGAAATAGTTTGGTTCTTGTAAATTAATTTAGATGGCGAACCATAACATTGAAAAAGAAAAGGATAAATTTCGGGAATTTTGGATTTGATTTGATTTAGCAAGGTAATATCAATTACCTCAAAACATGACTATCAACCAGGAAATCCAAAAAACTATCCTCATTTTAATTTAATTACTTCTGACGTCTCTGACGAATCCGTTTTCAAAACTCACTTTGTTTTATTTATCAAGAATAAGGATTTACTATTCCTTGACCAATCTTTGCTCAGTTTGATTACGTAAATATCTACTTGCTACTATATCCATAGTTATCAAATACATTATTTTACTTGGTATTATATTGATATTTGTGACTTATACGAACCCTGATTCGTTACAGTATGTATGTATGATGTATACATTGATTATTGCGGATGATTTGAGGTAACTATTGGGATGGAAAGAACTACAAGATTTCGCCAATATCTTTAGAATGGTAAACATTCAATTCGAGATTTTGAATTTGCAGAGATTGAGATAATCTCTCAAACTCTATAAGGATGTTTTTAAAACTGCGGTATTTTTTGAGAAATAGGAGTGTTAAGTGAGACAAGAAGATCTGTCTTTTAGGGTGTCATTTGAAAGAGTATCAACATTAAAAATAAAACTTTTTAATATATTTAATATTGTAACAAAAAGAACGCGTTAAGAGGGTAATACACTTAATAATGTCATGTTCATGTCGGATTCAGATAATGTTAATGTGGGTTGACTTTTACTATTCACTATTCGTTTATACAACCTGCAACAGAATATGTGTACTATGCCGAAACGGGGTTATCCGACCCGACTCGGGGAACAACGTTTGTTTTACGACTTTTTGAATTTTGGTACAAAGTTTTTGGTAAAACAGGATCAAAGTTCTGACACCAACAGCTGGTTTTTTGAGTTGAGACTATCCTAAAATCAGCTGCTTCTTAACTCGCGACAATGACCTCAGCTCTAGACACAGATGAGGCAACATAGCAGAAGGTCACAATCACAAAGAACGAAAAGTGCTTTCACTAACAGAGGAAAATCGTCGAAAAGCCTGGGCTGCTAATGAGACAATCCATTATTAGAAGGTTTACACTCACTGTGACCCCTCGTGTGTTAACGCGCCCGCGTTGCGATATCTGCGTGTAATAATCGTAGCTAAGGGAATGAGAAATAGAATAAGGGTGCAATATCGTAACACGGGCGCGTTAACACACGGTTGTTTATAGTTTATAAGGGTACATTTTGGCCAGTACATATTGTCGTTTAGATGACAGATATCGTACCGCGTGATAAAATTTGTTTTACCATGGGTTTCATCTTCATTGGATGAATCACTTGAAGACGGCTACCGTAGAGCAACTGTTAAATAACGATACCATTTTCCGAATTATTCAGCTTTCGGCACATTAAGGTACATATCAGGGTGTTTTTGGGCACCTTATGTTATTGCCGTGTTCAGTTCAGAGTAACTTGCGTGTGTCTTGTTCGTTTGTTTCAAACCCATGAATAGCGTGTTGATTTGTTAGTCTATGAAGAGGTCTGAGAGAATGATGTTCTAACCGAAGCGAAGGTATGGAGATCGATGCTATCTATAGTTTCAACTCGTAGGTACCTCATAGTTGAACACGGCGAGGACAATATGGACTGGACATCTCACGAGCCGACATCCGCTTCTCGAGAACCGTCGCTATCTTCAACACGAACATTGCGAGACTCTGAGGTTATCCGATTGTGTGTGTGTGTGTGAGTGTGTGTGCTCTTTATCAATATTTGTGATATTTGGTATAAAAGATGTTTCCTCGATCACGTGTGGTTAATGCCTCGGGATAGTTGAAGTCAACGGTTAAAACAATCATGTCCAAATTCACGGTGAGTTTTTACAAGTACATTTTATTGCGCTTATAATTAGATAGGTGCCTATGTAGATTAATGTAGATATGTAATGCATGGTTATACTCGTACTTACGTACAGCCTGTAGGCTACAGGTTTATTGGTAACTCGGAACACGGCGCAGCGTCTGAAAAAATCTGAAGAAACTTGTTTTCTACGGAATAACATGTCTAGAAGAAGCACAAAAAAAATAAAGCTATATAATATGCATATTGCGAAGTAGACATGCAACGGAAATGAAAATATCATATTTGCTATCCGGCCGAATCCCGGATAGCAAAAAGTCAATGAGTGTTTGAGTGTGTTAAAAATCTTATAAACGAATGAACTTCATTAATTTTTTTTTTTTTTTTTATTACATATTTATCTATTGAACGCTCATTAGTTTAACAAAATATTTTATAACATAGGTGTACGATTAGACCTAGCATTAAAATCGTCCAAACCCTATAGTATGAAAGTTCCCTTGCTACAGGCTATACCTAGCCTAGTGAGGAAGCTGACATATATTTACCTATTGTTCTCCACGGTCTGTAAAATAAGTTATCTTATAACTATAATAGTTTTACAGTAATAAAATACTTTTCATTTTCATTTTAATTTGTGGCCAGTGGACTTTCTGAATCTTCATCTCGTAAGTGCTAGTTCATAAGACACCAGAATGACAGTGTCGCGATGAAATCAAAATCATCTTACAAATATTTCAAAAATGTACCTTTTACGGTTTTTTTTGTAACGTGAGCCGTGGTGTTATGTTTGATTAAAATATTACAGGACATTAATTTTTAGCGCAATCTAGCCCCAAACTAAGCATAGCTTGTAATATGGGAACTAGATTACGGATAAATTACTTAAATACTTTTGTAAATACATACTTACTATATGATACACATCACACAAATGTTTGTCCTGGGTGGGAATCGAATCCACAACCTACAGCACAGAAGGCAAAGTTACTACCAACTGAGCAATGAGGCTTGTTAACGTAAATAATTAAATAATGATTAAATACTTGGTTTTCATGAAGACACCCCTTTATTTGTATTATTTACGAAAGTCTTAAGAAAGAAGTAAGGTACCTAACACTAAATCTCTAAGCCATAAAATCATAGATACTGAAAAAATAAAAATAAAACACCTTATCATTTCACAATGTCAAAGTTCACATCACCTGCGTGTACCTTGTGTACCTGTTTTGTACTGTTCTCTTCTTCTTCTAATTCTTATGGCGTGTTCAGTGGTCCATATGAGAACCCCAAGAGTGTGCTAATGTCAGTTTTTACTAGACTTAAAAACAAAAAAGATGCTGAGGGTTCTAAAACGAATAGGTACATGTTCGGTCCACGAATATTTCCGTAGCAGTTGTCAATGTTTTGCAATAATAAATAGCTCTATCACAAGTTCTTCAAAACAAGTTTAGTTTAGTTAGTATTCGGGTATTTGTTCTGGCGGAATGCATCAAGCCATAATTGAATAATATATATAATATAATAAATTCATTTATTTCAGACAACTTAGTCCATAGTTCGATTAGATTTACACGTAGATATAAAATAAAAATAAGAAAAATACACATTACAATTACACATAGATACTAAGACATATAGGATAGATACGCAGAAATGGCTGGTAAGTAGGTAGACCAGGTAGGTATCTATTTTATGTACTGCGCATGCAACATACCACAGTGGTTTAAGTACTCGCAGTCGAACCTGGTAGAAAACATGGTCAGTATGCCGTTGGTGCTGGCCCGGATTCTGCGCCCCAGGGATGTGCACCGCTTGCGTATGGTGCTATAAGTAGAAACAGTCCACACGCGCTTCGGCAAACATCCCCGACGCGCTGCAGAACCGTGGCAGCCCCATCAGCACCCTGAATGCGTTATTATACTGGACGCGCCGGCCGCTGAACTGTTTTTGCGCATGACTTACCCACAGGCTGCTCGTGTAGAAACTAGTACAGTAGGCTCGGAATAAACAGATTTTTACACCCACTGAGCAACGAGCAAACCTGCGGGCAATCATATTCGCTCTCACAGACAACGCCCTCCGCTCCCTCTCAATGTCTACATCATCTCTCAGGTCAGAGGTTATCCAATGTCCGAGGTATTTAAATTGTTCAACTCGCATAAGAGGCTTACCATACAATTTAATGGTACGAGTAGGTATCGGCGACGGACATTGGCGACCCCTGGCCTGAAAAACCATGCATTCACTCTTCTTAACATTGTATTGTAGGCCATGAAGGTTAGCATATCTTTCACAAATAAACGATACTGTCATAATAAACTAATATAAAAACATCCGAAAAAATATTTTTTAGTTGAAACAATACGATTAAGTTTAATCTCAAACGGTCCGTTTGTTTGTTTTGCAGATTCTCCTGGCCCTCGTCGCCATGATCGCCGTGGTATCCGCTAAGCCCCAAGGTATGTAAGGGTGGTCACGTGGTATGTAATGGTGGTCAAGTGGTATGTAAGGGTGGTCACGTGGTATGTAATGGTGGCCACGTGGTATGTAAGGATGGTCACGTGGCTAGGTGCTAATCAAAAACACTTTGATATTTGTTATTCATAAATCATGTCGCATTGTCCTTAGCAACGTAGTTGTAGTTTAACAAGGAAAACTGTTTTTTTTTTGGGACTTTTCTGCAACTGAGTACCTACTTCATTAGCTTTAGCTAAACATGTCAATGTTTTTTTTTCAGTGAACGTCGTTGATGGAGATTCTGGTGGTAAGTCACATTATGTGAAATAATATAGGTACCTTAAACTAATTGGCTTTTAAATAAAAAAACAGAATAATGGGAAGGAAACATTGTCCTGACGCAGTGCACCCGGACCCGGGATGCCCTGCCCCGTAGTAGAAACTAATTAATTACATTTGTTCAGCTCTTTTGTAATTATCTTCGTTTCCATCATTGCGTAGATATTTCCCAGAATCCCGTATTATTGCACACTCTCACGACTCTCAAATAGACGTCGTGGTGTCGTAGGTTTTACAACCAAATATGCTAAAAATATAATGTTTGAAAAAAAAATGAAACCGGCCACTAAAAACTTAAAAATAGCTCTACGGGTAAGTTCATATAATTTGAAGTTGGTGCCGAATCGCGAACACAACAACATGTTTACTGTATCGTCACGGTGTCGTAGGCTTCACTTACGACACTTTCCTGTTCACAACGACCACTTACAATCTGTGCTTACATCAACAAATATATTTTAAAAAGAACGTCTGCTTTAACATAACTTTTTTTGCAGTAAACGGCGGCGTTGATCCCGGATTTGGCGTTCCCGGTCCAGGTAATATATGAAGTACCTAATCATTGCGGACACCTCCTCCGTGGTCTCGTTAGAGCTGGACTGGGTCAACCATCGTGGTCTGAGCGGCCGGCGCCGGTGCCCGCTTTCCATCGTCCATCAATTTGCTATAAAGAACCAAATTATCTTGTATTATCTATCGTATTTGGAATCGGCATGTCATTCACTACTTACTTAACTACAGTTCTGACTTACTCCGCTGGCTCAGCGACCCGAAGTGGGTCCCTCGAAGCCTCCGTCAAAGGTAGACGCTTCGATAGCATAATGTATAAATATCTGTCTGGTTCTACATCTGTTCTGTCCAGCATTGGTACGTCATCATACAGAGTGTCCTAGTTTGGGTGCCAATGTCACCATCGAAGATTAATTTGTTGAACAGGCGGTAGATTTTACGTTTCAAAATTATCCTAAAAAATGTTATTGGATATTTTTTTCGACTTTTGACTTTGTGTAGGTATATCTATAGGTAGACTCTCATTATAGTCCAGTCACTGAAGCACCTCAGAATGAGAGACGATGAGCTGGAAGCTCGTGTCCACTTCCTGTTTGTGTTCTAAAAGTCATTTTTGAGTTTTTTTCGCAATTTTATGCTTTTTTCAGTATTTTCATTTCATTGATGAATGATACATTCATGGAGCAAAATACAGTGGGCAACTTACAAAAAAGGATCACTAAAAAAATAGTATTTCCAACGGGCTGTCTCTTTAAAGCGGTTTCTTCCAGACAACCGATGAGCTGAGTAAATGAGCTGATTAACTTTATTTTATTTTATTTTTGACCGACCTTGTATAACTCACGAAGCAGATACTAGATTTAATGAAGCTTGTGAGACAAATAGAACGAACTAGTTAAGTGTACGTATTCGAGTTTCCAGTTTATCATCTCTCATTCCGAGGTGACCCTGTGACATGGCTGAACCGTATGCCTGAATTCATACTAAAAGTTTTTGTTTTGTTTCAGTTCAAGTTGTGGATGGGCCTGGGTCGGGTGAGTATATATTATTTGTAAGTCCGTTAGTTCCTCCGTGAGGTGACGAGCTGTGCTTACCGGGGGTAGGAAGGTTCCTCTCTACCCTTTACCCTGAACAAGATAGATGCAAACCGCCTCCGTGGTCTGGGGGCTCGCTCACCGGTGTCAGATCCTGAGGTCCCGGGTTCAATCCCCAGGAGAGTACAATATTGAGCTTGGTTTGGTCGGTGATAGGACTTTGTTTGTTCCGCCTGGCTACTACCACCATCTTACCTAATTCGGTCGACATTACAATAATTCTTACCTTCGGCTTTATGTAGAATGCAATATTATCAGGGCGAAGGTGAAAGCGCACTTGCTAACTTGAAAACCAGGTGAGATGAAGGCCAAGCGCTTCCCCGTCGTACAAACAAATAGATGATACATTATCTACCATACTCCAGGCTCTACCAAACACATGTCAGACATGTCAGCCAGTCAGTCGGTCAGTCAGTCAGCTTCACGACTATATTATATATATTAAGGAGATACAAATGTCCCGTATTTAATTATAATTGTTAAAATAATGATAACATATTTTATTATTTTTCAGTGAACATCGTCGATGGATCTCGTAAGTTTACGTTTTAAATAAGCTCATTAATTTTAAGAAGAAGCCAAATGACACAATGACATTGAGCATGTCTGTCATGACGTCGGTCTGTCCGCATTTGTCAGCCGTCGGATAGCCGACACTGAATGTAGGAACTACAAGATCATTTAGATCTAAAATATATACTTAAATCAGAATCAGATCTGAACTATGACATGATAAACAAATAGGGACAGGATTTATGGGCTAACTTAAAACGTTGACCAAAATTACCTCGACTACTGGTGAAATGTTTTGGACTCGTCAAAACAAAACCAGCTCAGTTTGACTATCATCAGTCATTCTCTCCGTCGGTGTAGGTATACCTCCTAGGTATACTATCATAGCTTGATGGCTTAGGGTTCCATACACAATTATATTTTATTTTGTTAACTATTTCAGAAATCCAGCCTCGAGATGAATAGTCTGAGATGGCAGTGCTAGTAAACGCTTGGTACAACCGTACCTGAAGCTATCTGCAAACTAATTTCTATGTATGTAATGCAGTTAATAACAGTGCTTAAAATAAACAAAATCATTCCCTACATTTAAATTGAGTTTTAATCCTTATCATCAAAGTTTCTTAAAACAATGACATGATTTCCCTACTGCTGGTGTTCCTTTTACTGGATCACAGACTTGCTGAGAGGGCGAACGATCCAGGTGGTAGATTTACTGGATCACAGACTTGCTGAGAGGGCGAACGATCCAGGTGGTAGATTTACTGGATCACAGACTTGCTGAGAGGGCGAACGATCCAGGTGGTAGATTTACTGGATCACAGACTTGCTGAGAGGGCGAACGATCCAGGTGGTAGATTTACTGGATCACAGACTTGCTGAGAGGGCGAACGATCCAGGTGGTAGATTTACTGGATCACAGACTTGCTGAGAGGGCGAACGATCCAGGTGGTAGATGTTTTACTGGATCACAGACTTGCTGAGAGGGCGAACGATCCAGGTGGTAGATTTCTTTAATTGTAGTACGGGCATGTGCTTGGCCTTCATCTTAACCGATTTACAATTTATGATAAGGCCGAAAGTGGAAGCGCACTTCACCCGAAATCCTCAAAAAACTGAGGAACTGGCTATCTTACCTAAAAAATGGCGGAACAACAATTTTATAATTGTTGTTATGGCGACAGACTTCGGTAAGATGGCTACCACCAACCAAACCAAGCACAATATTGTACTCCCCTTGGGAATCGAACCCATGACCTCTGTATCTGACACCGTTGCTCGAACCACAAGACCACATAAGCGGTTAAAATAGCGCCAGTGGCTGTTCGTCTGAGCAATCAATGCCGGGGTACCTGAAGGGTCTGTTCTGTCAGCAACCTTACTCCTGCTTCACATCAATGATCTGATAATACCCGGTATCTTTGGGTACGCAGATGACAGCACAGTTGTTGATAGACATTTTTCTAGTCCACTACGGAGGCTGATAAATTCATTCGCACTAATGAATTCATCAGCCTCCGTAGTGAGATGGTAGAGCGTTTGAACCTCAAGCTTAACTTTGTGTCTGAATGGGGTGACGCAAATCGTGTAAGGCTCTACGCTAAAACCCGAACGTGTGTGCTCTCTGCAAAAAAAACCTTTTTGACCTTTAGGCGTTGAACTTTCATCCAACTTGAACGTTGGCTCCCTTAGCCAAGGCCAAGTTCGCTGATATGAAGCTATGAGGGTATTTTGCTAAGGTTCGGTGGTACTTCACACCGGGAGCTTTTAAGTATGTACAAAGCTTAGGTACTGCTGCCCTCTCTGGGATGGCTCAGCCAGTACCAACTCGAAAACCTGGTCTCGATTGAGCATCGGGCTGCTAGACTCATAGGTGATAATTCGCTTGCTGAGGCCAAATTGCAGAGCCTAGAACACAGAACGCGGGTTGCCAGGCTGTCTGTGTTTAGTGCAAGACACAAGTGCCCTCGCTCAAGTTCATTATGAGCCACGTTGGACTGACTATACCTATCCACGATATTCCCGTCACATTTCCCGAAGACACAAGCGCCTACCTAACTGATACCACCGCTTGTGCAACCCCGCCGAAGCGTCGGGATAAATATAGGTAAAACACGCGTTAAGAAGGTAGGTACCCGTTATTTAGAATCAAAATAACGTACCTAATCAATTCGGCCTCGTCCATGGAAGATGAGCGCCGTAGACCAATTGAGCATAATGTCAGTTCATGGTTAAATAATCACGTATCGTATCACTTTATTTAATTAGGGAATAAAATACTTCGTTCATAGAATCTGCATATTTTTTTTTAAATGAGTGGTCAAGCGATCTTATTCAGAAAACTTCAAATTCAAATTAAAATAAAAAAAAACATAAATTTTCTTATGTATCAGTATCATAGTATATCAGTATGTTTAAATCATATTTTTATTTATCAAATTTATAACTTTAGCATTTAATTATGTAATATGCTTTTGAATGTAATTTTACAAATATACAGAATAAAACTAAGATAATTTTATTTCCATAGCACAATTTTAAGTTCTCACAGGGTCTTAGGACCGTTTTGAGTCCGGGCTGAAAAACAGCGCCCTCTGTGTTCAGCGGGCATTAATGCTGAGCCGAGACTTTTTTGCTACTGTAGCACACACACACCTGTTACCGTTATGTGTTTCATTTATTTTTAAGTACCTACTTACCGCCTCTGTAGTCTAGTGGTTCAACCCACCGATTTCAGATTTAGAGGTCCCGGGTTCGATCCCCATGGGGAGTACAATATATTGTGCTTGGTTTGGTTGGTGGTAGGACTTTGTTGAAGTCCGCCTGGCTAGCTACCACAGCCAGTTCCTCAGTTAGTTGACGATTCCGGGTGAAGTGCGCCTCCACCTTCGGCCTTATCTTAACATGTTACCAGGTGAGATGAGGGCCAAGCGCTTCCCCGTCGTATAAAAAAAAACCTTCATTTTCTCTTGCTTAAAATACTGTTGTTTTTTACCATAAAATATGTTTGTACCTACTTACTATGTTTTGTGATATTGTGTAGTGTGCTATATTAAGTGAATAAATGTTATCTATCTATCTATCTAAGTATCTATATATCTATCTTATTGTGGGATAAAGGTGTTGTGTGGATAAAAGTTTCAAACCCTGTTAGGGCTTTCTGATGAAAAGGATTTAATCAAATCTTATCTATATCGATACCGCCTGCACCGTTTTTATATGAACTTCAGTGATATTATGATGGAACATTTTTGAATATCAAAATAAGATTGTGAGTGGTCAGTACCTACCTACCTACTATTCAAGAATGAATATATACAGGCTATAATTAATTCGTTTTCAAATATCAACTCCTGCAAACTATGTTTCACGTGAAGTTTTCATTCGTTTTTATATGCAAACAATCCCAAAACTTTCAAAGAAAAATAAAGACAGCAGAACATCAGGCTTTTCATTTCAAAATAGAGCTGAAAATAACATTTATGTATACCGATAGAATCATTTTGTGTAGATTCGAGTATCAAATAGGATGCGTATAGTTAGGTATAGTATAGCGGTAGGTCGAGTGGATTTGTAACTGGTTTTTATTCGACACCTACGTCTTAACAAAATAAACCGGTCAAGTGCGAGTCGGACTCGCGTGGAAAGGTTCCGTACTACGTAGATAGGTAGATAGGGATATTTCTTACAGTAACGGAGTTTAAATGAGACGGCCGGGTTCAATGAAACAGATAAAACAGATGTAGACAAGATCTAGGTTGCATGCGTATATACATGATCTTACCTATACCGTAGTAGGTGCTAGGTATATAGTACCTTGTGGTAACTGGGAAAGCAGATGTTCAGGGGGATCGTTTGGGATCCATTCTCCATTCGAGTCCAAGCACACCCTACTGCATACACTTCGAACGTAGATCATAGATTCATTGAAAATGTAAAAATGTCATCAACCAATCGATGCTAAGTTCACTCTGATGGAATGGAACGCAGAACCACAACCAGGTTGCACACGCGCAGTCGCCCTCGATCCCAGAGCGGGCAGTGCACGCGCACCGAGCGCGCACGCGCAGTACCTACCTCCTCACCAGTCACCAGACGACCCGCATCATCCAGATCCTGCAATAAGACAGAGCTCATTGTACTCGGCGCCGCCTCCCATTCCCGATGACATCATTAGGTCTCCGAGTACCGGCTGCCACTAATTGATCGCGACAGGCCGTGAGTGGGTCGCGACGACTTCTCCAATCTAACTCATTTACAACACTCGTTTCGAACTCGTCTCCGCATGAACACATTTTAAAATCGATAAAATGTACATTATCGGATTCATCTGTGCCCTCGTGCTGGTAAGTCCGCTAAAGTCGTATCATACTCGTACATAGTAGGTACCCACGTACAGTTGAGTTGATCAGACGTGAGCTCACCGCGCCCATGTTGTTCCAGGCTGCGCTGGTGGTCGCCTGGATCGCCTACTGCATGTTCGTCAGGGAGCGCCACAAGTCGGAGTACTACCAGTACAACATCGCGGACATACAGCACAACAACGAGCTGATGGATCTCAACAAGAGTGACACTGGACTCGAGAAGGAGATGAAAGCCGGGATCTTGTTCCTACCTTCTCGTCACAGACGCGGAGACGAAGAGTACAGGTCGAGGCCGGACTACCCGGAGAGTCCCGCTCACACTTCTCCGCACAAGGAGAAACTGATCGACGCGTTCAGCGACGGATTAGAGGGAGAAGAGAGATATTATAAAGATGGAATTTATGAGGTCGACAGCAGCGTGAGAGGCCATTCCGAAGTCTAACCTCGCTGCGCGATTGTTTGCTATTTACATACAATATTGCGTTAGAAAATATAACCAATCATGTTTGCTGATATTTTAATAAATTGTCGTAGTTGTTAATTCTACACACCGTCATATTAAACTGAAAGTATCAAACATTGAGGTCGGCGTATCATTTAAAACACGCTCTTCGCGAGCTTGCTCATTGAATTTTAAATATTTGTGTTCTGGTAAATAAAAAAAACACACAAAACGTATTTGCTTAATTTCGCACAAAAATAATTTTGATATCATGCTGACATTAGGTAGATATAAATAGAGGTGTATGTAGCTGATATCGGTATGACACGTAACCGACGATTACAGGTAGGTTACCAGACCGGTTATTGCGTGAGGTTCTTGATGCCGTCAGCCATCTTATCGAAGGTGCTTTTCTCTGTCGGCACGAAGACATTCACTACAGAGTCGCCCATCTTGTCGATAGCGCTCTTCTCGGTCGGCTTGAAGACGTGTACGACCGCGTCCCCCGCGTCGCTCAACGTCTTCACCACTTCTCCCCACGCGTTCTTCATAGAATCCATGACATCTCGTTTGTCTCGGCGCTCCCGATCCCGAGCAGTCGGCAGCGCCAGTGCACCCGCTGCGACGCACTGCACAATTACATTTTATTGTTAGTATCATCACACATGCGATCAGCTGGTCAATTAGGACAGATGTCTTCCTACGCAAGGAATGTACATCGGTGATTGTAATCAAAACAATCGGGTTTGTGAATGACATTTTTTCCTGACGTCTTATAGGTAAAGGTCTATAACTACCATAAGACCTACAGAAGGCATTTTACCTTTTTAATAATTTTGTTAAGGTGAAATTTCTTTTCACCCTTTTTTTTCACTTTTCACCAAGTCTTATGCTGCTAAATCAGCTCAAGCACCGCCCCAGTGGTCTAGTAGTTCACCTGCCGTGTGTTACATCCAGAGGTCCCAGATTCGATCCTAAAGAGATCGAAGGGAATTTAGCACTATATTATAAGAGTATAATATAGTGCTTGGTTTCTGGCTAGCCGCCACCACCTTATTTAAGACTTTTGCTGTAACAGCAATTCTAAAATTGTTGATTTTCGGCATTGAGAGTTAAGATAGCCTGAGACTGTTGAGGATTCCGGGTGAAATGCGCTTCCACCTGCGTCCTTATAATACTTGAAACCAGGTGAATTGAGAGCTATGAGCGCTTCCCTGTCGTACAGCAAAAGAAGCATAAGCTTTATGTTGAACTGATTTTGTAGTGATTAGATCAAAGATGATGGATTTGATGGAGAACGAACCACCAGGATGAGCATCGTCTGTATGTTTCTGGTTGTTGGGCACCCCGGCAGGTACTCAACAACTCGGAGATATGAAGTGCAACAACATACCTGATTCACCGCAGGGCCACAGGTAAACATCATCTAAATCAGCGTGCCTTTACAATCGCGTTAGAATGATACTTTTGATATATCCCGTAACGAACAAAAAACAACTTAGGTAATACGAAAGGTTTCTTTCATCCTGGACGCGATGACTCGAATGCAACAAGCGTGAACCTATCATAGGAAGGTGTACTCACAACCAAAATGAAAATCACTCGCCGGCTGTATTGTGCCATGTTTGTTTGTTCACAAGTGGATGAGTTCACAATGTGCGGTCTGTGGGAACTGTGCGGTCTGCGGGAACCACTCTCTGGTACTAAACCTCTCCAGGACCGACAGGAAGCTCTGAATTTGCTTCACACGGCTTTTAATCAAGCGAGCAAACGAAATTGCAGGACAATAGATGACGCATAAGAGCGAAGTGAATGGCGTTCAGCGATATTGCACAAAGGTATAGACATGCCCTTTATAAAATACCTAGATGTGCGGCGGCTCAGACCGATATCATGGCAGGTTGTATCAATTATATTTCACATCGATTTTCCTCTACTTTTATCTTTTATATATTTTATGTAGAGAATGGAGCACCAGAAGAATTTTGGCGTCTTCAAGTACAGAGTGAATTGTTTCTTAAATCTTGAGAGCAATCTATATATATATAATATGTCTAGATCTATGGTCTAGGGCCGATGAGAAAGGCCAAAGATCGGGCTTAATGGCGCACCTTGGGGGAGACCTACGTCCAGCTGTGGACTAAGATAGGCTGATGGTCAATCGCTTGGCTTTCACTACGATTATGACCAGAGCTAAACTTGCCTTGACGAAGTAATACGTTAACTCGTATGCCGACGGCCTCGTGGACGTTTCTAATAGATCGTTATGACAAGGATGATCAGCCACTTTCAATAGATTCGTTACGACCCCAGGTATTTGCTGGATGATTCAGCTGCAACCTGCGATATAAGCTGCCGCGGCCATAGAATCTGCATTTGTTAACATTTGCACAAAAAAATCGCACCGTTTTTGTATTACTTTTTGTGATTTTGAATTTAATCAGCAGTCTGTCAGAAACGTCGTGTTCCGGCAAGTCCACTACCAATCGCCTCCAATGTATATGTTTAAGGTAAGTAAATGTATTATTTAAAAAAAACTACCGAAGTGGAATCGATCCCTCTTACTGAACCCGAGATGTCGTCTAAAGCGACTGTGAGAATTCACCAGAAGACGGGCAGGGACGGACTTCGGTGAATTATCTCACACATGCACACGTATTTTCGAAAAACATAAACTTCCTTCTGAAGCACTCGGGAGGTCTAATGGTTATGTCCAGTGAGAATGTGGACCCCATGATCTGTGTTAGCATTATGTTGGGACTATCAAGTCGGAACGATGTTGACACCAATAACAAACCCTGGCAGTCTGTAGGTACTCCAGTCGAGCACATCCTGCAATTTAGCTCTCCCCAATAATAATTCAAGTGGATAATGGGCCCAGCAATGCCGATACTGAGAAATCTGTGATACGGGCACTACCTATTACCTACTACTGAGATATCGTTACAAATTAACATTTACCTTGTTGCTTACCTATATTATTATATGGCCACCAAATGCATCTAGGAAATATTAGAAAAGTTGTCCTGTAAATACATCATTTATTTTTACAATATTATAAAAAAGCGTAACCGGTATAAAGCGCCTCTGAGGGATAAGGTAATAGTCATTGATCAGGTTCAGGTTCATACGTAGCTCAGAAATGATCATTACATTACTCTCTACACGGGTCGCTCTGTGTACGTACAATGAGCGGGAGAAGGAGACGTGTAGCACCGAGCTGCGAACCTACGACTACCAACACGCTTACTGACTTTGAACAAGTAGAGAGAGAGAAGATATTCCTCGAATTCCCGGCTTACGAGATACTGGATATCGGCTATCCTTAAACTATCGACGAAATTTAATATGCAGTAGGTCAAGTCACGTTACGGACGCTGGTACTCCGTCATAAGATCCAATTTAAAACATATTTTTAGTTGATTTTAGCACTCGGTTTTAGCATTTTAGCACTAGGTGTCAAAATATATTTTTAGTTGATTTTTCTTGATGACCAAATATTTTAAAATGTACCAAAAAATTAGTTTCCCTAAACATCTGGAGATGAAGCGAAGTTGGTAGCTGTAAGTACTTACTACAGCTAACAACTTCAGCCCAGTCGAGCCCAGCCCAGCTCTGAAGTACACCGACCACCGACCCCGGTACACCCACACATGGTACAAACAATCGAAGTACACCGACCACCGTCCCCGGTGTACCTACACATGGTACAAACAATCGAAGTACACCGACCACCGTCCCCGGTGTACCTACACATGGTACAAACAATCGAAGTACACCGACCACCGTCCCCGGTGTACCTACACATGGTACAAACAATCCCCGGTGTACCCACACATGGTACAAACAATCGAAGTACACCGACCACCGACCCCGGTGTACCTACACATGGTACAAACAATCGAAGTACACCGACCACCGACCCCGGTGTACCTACACATGGTACAAACAATCGAAGTACACCGACCACCGTCCCCGGTGTACCTACACATGGTACAAACAATCGAAGTACACCGACCACCGTCCCCGGTGTACCTACACATGGTACAAACAATCCACGGTGTACCCACACATGGTACAAACAATCGAAGTACACCGACCACCGACCCCGGTGTACCTACACATGGTACAAACAATCGAAGTACACCGACCACCGTCCCCGGTGTACCTACACATGGTACAAACAATCGAAGTACACCGACCACCGTCCCCGGTGTACCTACACATGGTACAAACAATCCCCGGTGTACCCACACATGGTACAAACAATCGAAGTACACCGACCACCGACCCCGGTGTACCTACACATGGTACAAACAATCGAAGTACACCGACCACCGACCCCGATGTACCTACACATGGTACAAACAATCGAAGTACACCGACCACCGTCCCCGGTGTACCTACACATGGTACAAACAATCGAAGTACACCGACCACCGTCCCCGGTGTACCTACACATGGTACAAACAATCCCCGGTGTACCTACACATGGTACAAACAATCGAAGTACACCGACCACCGTCCCCGGTGTACCTACACATGGTACAAACAATCGAAGTACACCGACCACCGTCCCCGGTGTACCTACACATGGTACAAACAATCGAAGTACACCGACCACCGTCCCCGGTGTACCTACACATGGTACAAACAATCCACGGTGTACCCACACATGGTACAAACAATCGAAGTACACCGACCACCGACCCCGGTGTACCTACACATGGTACAAACAATCGAAGTACACCGACCACCGTCCCCGGTGTACCTACACATGGTACAAACAATCGAAGTACACCGACCACCGTCCCCGGTGTACCTACACATGGTACAAACAATCCCCGGTGTACCTACACATGGTACAAACAATCGAAGTACACCGACCACCGTCCCCGGTGTACCTACACATGGTACAAACAATCCCCGGTGTACCCACACATGGTACAAACAATCGAAGTACACCGACCACCGACCCCGGTGTACCTACACATGGTACAAACAATCGAAGTACACCGACCACCGACCCCGATGTACCTACACATGGTACAAACAATCGAAGTACACCGACCACCGTCCCCGGTGTACCTACACATGGTACAAACAATCGAAGTACACCGACCACCGTCCCCGGTGTACCTACACATGGTACAAACAATCCCCGGTGTACCTACACATGGTACAAACAATCGAAGTACACCGACCACCGTCCCCGGTGTACCTACACATGGTACAAACAATCGAAGTACACCGACCACCGTCCCCGGTGTACCTACACATGGTACAAACAATCCCCGGTGTACCTACACATGGTACAAACAATCGAAGTACACCGACCACCGTCCCCGGTGTACCTACACATGGTACAAACAATCGAAGTACACCGACCACCGTCCCCGGTGTACCTACACATGGTACAAATAATCCCCGGTGTACCTACACATGGTACAAACAATCGAAGTACACCGACCACCGTCCCCGGTGTACCTACACATGGTACAAACAATCGAAGTACACCGACCACCGTCCCCGGTGTACCTACACATGGTACAAACAATCCCCGGTGTACCTACACATGGTACAAACAATCCCCGGTACACCTACACATGGTACAAACAATCCCCGGTGTACCTACACATGGTACAAACAATCCCCGGTGTACCTACACATGGTACAAACAATCCCCGGTACACCTACACATGGTACAAACAATCGCCAACAAATTAAACAACAGACTACAATGTGAACGTAGTGATTTAATTCAATAAGTTTTCGTTGACCAATGTCACTTTCAGTTATATGGTCGAATCCAAACCATCCTAGCTGTCAGCAGCTGTAATGTTGTGGCGGCGGCGGCGGCGGCGGCGGCGGCAACACGGCGATGAGAACGAATCAGAAGTTCTGCTGCAGCCATCTCCCAGCTTTATTCAGTAGAGACTTCACGTTCGATCCAGCGCTCTGGAAGGAGGCCACGAATGTGTTTCCCAAATCTTTGACCGTGTCTCCGAAGTTCCAGGAAGACTCCCGCTTCCATCGCTCCCCGGATGCCGCGACTGGGATCAGGGAATGCACCAAAATTGTCTGCACAGGAACAACACGCGTATTACAAACTACAAGTAAATGATCAGTGACCTGGTGTGCTGCGAGGGTGTCGCATACATGATTTATGTAGTGGTATCTGCAACACGCCAGGAGGCCCGCTGCTAGGTAGCCCCAGTCTTAGAGGAGGCTCATCTCATGTCTGTCAGTGGATGGTGACGACCTGTTGGATCGTAACTTTAATATACGTAGAGGGCACGGTCAATGTATCGGATGAAAGCTCAAAACAAAACACGCAAAAAATAACACATCTTTACCAAAACTATCAGCGTCACGAGTTTATTCATTGTTCAGATATTATGTATGTATGTCGGCTGACTTCGACAACTTGACATTTATTGTTTTTATTGTGAGTTGGATGTGCCGGCGAGCACGTAGGTAGGTGTAGGTACATACGAACGTGGGGTATCTCTATCTGCGAGTACTTTCATCAACATGATGATTATCATCAAGTACAGATAAATCATTACAAATACGACAAGGAAATTTTAAATTATACTTTGCTTTGATTATTAATAACAGCAGGATTTCATATAAATTATAAAAAATAATACATTTCATCAGATAAATATTGATTAAATTTGGAATAGCGTAGCTTTATAAAATATCTACCCTCTACTTGGTGACATAAAAGGTGACTAAGGGTAACTACACCAGTGCAAGGGTAGCCTTAAGTAAACTAGTTGTTCTGTGAGAACAGTACTAACCGACGCATTCCCCTTTCCCCTGGCTTTGCAAAGCAGACCAACCTACCTCGCTATGTTGGAGAGAAAGTAGAAAAGTTCCATTACCACCCCTCCTCACCTACCACACATCACCCACCCGCAACCCCCACCGTAGGTTATCCCATTTCCCCTCTTTACTTTATATATTTTCCGAAAATATTCTAAATTGAAATCCGTCCAAATATTACGCTACAGCAAACTTTCTCCCTTTGCCATCTCCACGAACCACCAATTTGATGAAGTCCTTAGTGTGCCTGGAAAGGCTGCTCCTGCAGCGGAATTCTTCGAGCTGCAAAGATGATGATATTTGGTAAAGTAGGCACTGAGAAGTAAGTACGTTTGTCACTATCGGCCTTTTCCAATAAAGTCTTTGAAAGACATTCAGCGCAGGATATGGGAGACAGATAACCGTTCACGACCTCGCCAACCGCTGAAAGTCACTTCGCATTATCAGTTGATGTCAATTATTCCTTCTGAATTATTTTATGCACTTTAAAAAGAGATATCATTGTTTGTATAAATTTGCGGGTGTCGAAGGAAACAGACACATTCAGTTTTGATCCACCACCAAAGGTAAGATGAATTTAATGTGTTTTTTATTTTATATGCTTTTAAATTTATTTTCTTATAGATACCAATAGACCAGTTTTTGCCCGCTACTTCGTCACGTAGAGTGTTTATTTTTTCTGAGTTCTCTCTAAATTCATATCTAACTAACGCAGCAACTGACAGCAGCTATGAACTAAAGTTCATATTATATACGTATTGTCTTGTTTCATCTTCGCTGAGCGACGAGTCTGTAGAAGTAGTCACTGGCACCTTTTTGGACCTTTAGTATCAGAAAGTTGAATTCTCATAAAGTTGAATTCCCAAAATGTTGAATTTCCCAGAATGTTGAATAATTTTTGATTCGCAAAATGTTGAATTCTTATAATGTTGAATTCTTAAAAAGTTGAATTGCCATAATGTTGACTTTTTTGGGAACACATAGGTTTATCAATCTTCGATTAGTGAGGTTTCTGGGTGATCCAACTCCCCGAGTTTATCTCCAACTCTTGGAACATTTCAGGTCTTACGGGGTGAAATACTAGATTTCACCCCCCATTTCACCCCTTCGGAGATGGAACTATCACGCTGAGACACGTATGAATCAATGTTCAAATATCAGCCTGAACACAAAACTATAAGATTACATCGAAATCGATGGCTTGTCATCGCCTATTTTACCCCTTAACTTATCTATTTACTTTGTATTTATTAGGCAAAAATTCTCAATTTAATAAACAAGGATTTTAAGCTTTTGTTTCATCCAAAAAATCGTGAGATGTGCGTGTAATGTAAACAAACATTATGAGGTAGGTCAAATTGATGTGATACAATTTAGTTGGCAGACTCTTCGCTCAGCTTTTACAAAAACGTTCCAATCTAGAGATCGACATAACTTATACAAATAAGATGAAATATAGATACCGATTGACTATTGCATTGCATTTAATATAACAAGTATCTAAAGCTTACATTGGGGTAAGTTAACAGAGACTCTATGTTTTGTTTCGATGTGGCGTTCTTATAACCTGTCGCAACTTGTCAGATGCGTCTAGCCATCATCATCCTCGCTGTGTGCGTGATCGCCACCATCCGATGTGCGCGGGTGAAGCGGGAAGGGGAACCCACGGACGGAGACACCACCACCACCACCACCACCGATGTCAGCACGCCTGAACCTGAGCCGGCGTGGCTAGACAAACTCACGCAGGCGTTCGGATCTAAGGACACCGACTGGGTGGAAGAAGCCAAGAAGTGGTACGAAAAGTATCCCGGACAATGGTTCGCGAACAAACCAGAATAACTTCTGCAAATCGAACATATTGTGATTTAGGAATGGACAATATACGTTCTTGAAAATATTACATATGAATACTTTTTTATAAGCCCCTGGTGAAATCAAATACATCCACACTAAACACTTTGCTTTATTTTTCCATGAACTTGTGTTTATCTCGCCCGATATACCACGATTGTTAAACATTTAATAGAGATCAATATATATTTCCCACGTCCCTTAACCACTAGAGCCCAACTAGAACTAGATAATGTCTCCTCTTGTGGAGTGTGGACGGAGCTAGTCCCTCGATGCGGAGGTAGATTCCGATCTGTGGGGGGAGCTGGCACATCTCTGTTAGTCTGTTTGTTGTTAGTAGGTAGGTAACCCCAATAAGAAGGCGTAAGTTTTCACTTAACAAGACAGGAAATATGAATAATTGCGTCATGTTATCAAACTTGAATGTTGTATCAAACTTGTATAAGTTTGAGTATGTCGAACCTTTTCAATTCAAATAGCAACTTTGCATCGTCGAACCAAAGTAAAGTGAAATCTACTTTGGTAATATAAGGCGCTTACATAATAGCTTCAGCTCACATACAAAGCTACAATTTGTAGTCTTCACCTGAACAATTATTATTATCTTCGTTTCTTCGTCGTAAATGATGGACTTCCTCAGTGTGAGAGGCTTTTCTGTAATTAACTTACCTGCGTGCATTCGTTAGATAAGTGTTACCTACATACTAGCGAGATAAGTGCAATGATTAGACACAAAACAACAAATAAGTTGAACCATTTCATGCTTCACTATATTTACCACTACTAATATATATTACCAGTACTTATTATATTGTATGGAAATTTAATCGTTTTGACTATTTCACAAACTGGAAGACAACTTTGTCTTTGATCTTTACAAATACTCGTAGCATGGTGGACATCATACACTACGAAATAAAAAGATCCTTACTCCACAGACCAATTAACACGTTGAATGCTAATTGTAGTCCTCAAACGCAGAGACCTAGCTTTTAAGGTTCAAATATTTTTCGGTCATCTCTAGATATTATACATTCAGTTCTTCTTTTCTAATTTTCATGTGCGAGAGCGTAGGGCCAACGAATAGATTAAAGATATTAAAGAAAATACAACAGGAAAGTAATTTTCCACTTCAGCGAGTAGATGTTAGTGCAGATAACTCAAATAGCCGACCATGACAATAAACACTAGAAAAGGGCTGTTCAAACGGTTTTGCCACACTCCAGGTGTGGTCTTAGCTCAGAAAACATACAACATTCAAAATCATGTTTTCATATCGGTCAATCATCCTATGGTTGCTGTTTTTGATGACCGTACGCGCAGAATACGAAAAGGAATTTCACAAAGAAGAGGAGAAGAAGGAATGTGACCACGAGCCTTACCCGTGGAGCCCAGTCCTGAGACCGTTCGAAGACCGACTGAAGCCCATCAAGAAGGACCCTCAAGATGATAAGTTCTTCCAAAGCGGGATCTACACGAACGCTTATGTGCCGTTTCCTTGGTTTGGCCTGAACCAGTATGGGTTCGATTTATCTGCCATGGCTGCCATGTTCCAGCCCCATGTGCATCCTGGCTACTACAATGGAATTATCCGGACAGAGAACAAAGAAAAGTACCCGGTTTTCAAGAATTGAAAAATGTAAACCATTGCCTATAATATACCTTAGGTTTTATACAAGTGTAGTTATTATTATTAAAGTTATTCTGAAAATTACAACATTTATCTGAAAAAGCACGTCGGTAGTTTCAATTTGTTACATTTCAGTCGGTAACTAATTCTGAAAGAATTTATCACTACCTATAGCGACAGCAATGATGATGATGTTCTTGCAGAATGTGTTATAATTGTGTGATGTTTTTACGTAATGCTAATGCATATGCTTTGACGTTTTGTGACTGTGAAGAAGCAACCTACATTTGTATGCACATTTTAAACGTAAACGCCACCAACACAAACTTACTTGTCCTACCCACAAAACGAGCCTATTTGGCAGCAGCGTATTCGTTATGGCACCAAAGATTTATAGTCACTTGCCTAAGTCTATACTGGAAATAGCTTCTGACAACATGTTTAAATTTAGGGTAAAAAAACTGCTAACGGAAAAGGTGTATTATAGTGTTAGTGACTATTTGAATGATAATTTATAATTAATGTAACATGACTCTATATGAAATTTATGAAGTATAAAATTATTTGACATTGTAATTAATTGTAATAGGGACATAAATAACGATATATATATATAACCCTGACATTGTAATATATGCTGTAAATCAGGTATTATTATTGATGAATTTACATTGTTTTTAGATTACAATTTTATTTTTGAGTTATTGCATGCTTGTAACGCTGAAAATGGTGACACAATATTATTATTATTTTAAGACCTACATAATGTACCTACCCATTTATCGCAATAAATAATTTGAATTTGAATTTGAATTTGAATTTGAATTTGAAAGAACTTCCAATTCAAGTTATAAAAGACCACCATTCTCTATTAATATGATAGAGCAATGATAGCGCCAGACCTCGGCTCCTCTATTAATATGATAGAGCTATGTTAACGCCAGACCTTAGCTCTTCTTTAATATGATAGAGCTATGTTTACGCCAGACCTTAGCTCTTCTTTAATATGATAGAGCTATGTTTACGCCAGACCTCGGCTCCTCTATTCCACTAAGTTCAACTCAAAGTTCAACTCGTTCAACTAATTAGATTTTCTTTTAAATTATCTTCTTATTAGTAACTACCTACTTTGTGAAAGTTGAAAAAAAGAAATATTTTTTCAATTAACTTCAATCGAAATTGTTAAATTGTGTATGTGGATATTTGTTCAGCCACCAATTAATTTGGAATGTCGACAAACTCTGGACATAGCATACTTTTTATCCCGATATTCCCAAAAGAATGGAAGTATCCGCAAGTTGAACGATTACATATATGTGAAATCAATATATATCCTTGAAGTACATAATATTTGAAATATATAATGCTTCCATTAAAAGCAAATGAAAGCTAACCAATCGTCCTAGACTCTCCGTTCTTAGTTCATATCAAAGCTATGAGAGCAACATGTACATTTTCATTTTTCCTTGATTTGAATAAAGAACGGAGAGTCTAAGTCGAGTAGTTTCAAAGATGATGACCGTTTCAAGTTTGACAGCTATTGTTATTGTTATTGAAAATGTAGATCTTTGATCTTTTGCTTTCATTTGCTTTTAATAGAAGCATTGTATATTTCAAACATTATGTATTTAAATAGGTATTAAGTTTTTCAAGTATATTTTTTGAATTCATATATTATATCACTGCCTCTAGTCAAAAAGGGATTAACTCAAAATCAGCACTTTTCAGGAGAGCCAAAAAACCAAACTTTTAATGTTTTTTGCTATTTCGCAAGTAAAATCTAAATAAATTTTGATACATCATTGTAGTAAAAAAATAGCCCTTTCATTTAATGTTAATCACTTTCACATTTGTTAATTATTTCTGTATTTTTTTCGTGTTTTTCTTGAGTTGTTCCCTTATTAACATAGGAATAAAGGCATAACGTTAGTTATACTAGTCAGTTTACTCGTATTAAAAGGAATATTACGAATTGTACCCTTACTAACAAAGTAATAATGGAATAACGTTACTTATACTAGTCATATTAACCATATACTATAGAAATAATAAGACATAAACCGTTAAATAAGAATACTTATTGCGACAATAACGGCTTATTTCCTTCTATTATCAATGTCTAGGATTTTACTAGGTAACAAAAATCTATCATTAAAACACTATTATAAGATAATATGTATTTATTTAAAAAAATCAACATTAAACATATCAAGTGGTACCTAATTATCCACGGTATACACTTCATTTTCTGCTGTAAAGCTCAAGTCTGGATCTTCTTCTGCTCTCTCCGATTCAGAAGACAGCAAGTTTTTATAAAAATCGTGACATTCTGTGTCTATGAATGGCAGAAGTGTCAAAATGTCTCGTTTTTTCTCCGCGCTTATTGGGAGAGGTGTTTCGGAGATGACGCTCAACGCAAAACTCGTATTCCTTGCTCTTCTGTACCTTTGAAATGATAACTGCTTGTAGTCATTTTCACTCCTTAGATTGGTTTTATAGTGGACAATCATCTGATCGGCTTGTGTGTATCTAAACCATTTTATATCAGGCCAGTGTACCTTTTCTTTGTTTGAATTGACATTTCTTAGGATCATTGGACCCTTCAGCAGTTTTTCAAAGTCGTAAAAATCGTTTAATGTCATCTCTTTGACAGTGAACTGACCTCTTCTACCCGCACATCTTACCATCTGGTAATAATCTCTTGGGAGGTGATTAGTTTGGACTTTCTTTTTCGCCTTTTCAATTACTGAGTGATCATAGTCGCACTCCATATGCGTATGTCCGGGAACAAGAAACTTGTGATCTATAAATTGAATATGTGGGCATTCTTGCATAATTTTTAAAAACATAGCGCACACGAATGAATTTTTGTTTTGGCCGCCACAAGTGTCTGAATACAGTATGATTTTGTTGATTATCGTTGCTAGTTTTTTTGATGTAATCATACAAACATGAAGCTATTTGGTTTCCGCCACGTTTACTAGAGCCTTCGTGCCACATGTAGCAAGTGGCTTTTTTTTCTTTGCACTCATGTATTGTTAAGTTATAAGTCCAAAGACTTCTTTTATAAAACGCTACACCAGCAGATAGAACAGGTGTCGGGAGGCATTGTTGAAGATCAAAAGTCAAAACAATTAAAGATACATCAGCTTCTGCTAATAGTTTATCTTTTTTCTTTTCATTGTATGCACATGCAGCCTCATCTTGATGATCATTTAGTTTTTTAATAAGATCTTCTTTCACTTCGGGACCTTTGGAGGTTTGAATGATAAATACAAGCTACACACACACACGCTGATCTTCTGGTTCTTTTTCGCAATACAATGAATACTTTTTTTCTAAGTTTAGATGACTTGGCAAAAACATTTTTGATGTTTCATTTCGGCCATAGTGACTTTCGTATTGCGGAAAATATAAAATATGCTGGCGAACTTTTCCTAAATCGTCTTCAGACCACCTGGAATTTGAAGCAATGCCTCGTGTTGAAATTGGTATCATTCCACTTATCGAGATCTTTTTCTTACTAGCTTGAAGTGAAACAAACTTGTTACTTTCGTCAAAAAATCTCATAAAACAATTTTTGCATACTTTTTCATGAACAGTTTGACCCCAATGAATATGATATGCAAACGAACAGCTTCTGATTTTTTTAGGGTGCATTTTGTACACTTTTTTCTCTTCCACTGTAATCAACGGAGTTATGTAACTAACTCTCTTTTCATAGGACCCAAGTGCCCAGTAATTGTTAAATAATTCTTGTCTAGCGATTTCAGGTATTCTATTTTTACAGTTAAATCTGCAAATTTCAAGTTCTTTTATTTGTCGTTTTGATCTTTTTTTGCCGTTTGAAATGTATTATTGTCCTTCCTCAATAGTTTATTATGACGCACATCACGTCTGCGTTTTTTATTTGATAATCTTGGCTTGAATTTAACTCTTTTATTGACAATTTCTCGTAAGCTTGTTGTATCACTTCTAGCTGGTTCTGAATTTTCTGCTTCTGCATCAGTACTGTCAGTATCAGAAACTGAGATATGTATCCTTATTATTGGTGGCTCCCAATTCACAAGTAAACACATTACACTCTCTGCACTCTGACTCTGACCGAACAACAGAAAGTAACACCAAACACGTCTCAATAATAACATAATTTTAATGTCTTATAATTAATTATGTTACTTTAGTCATTAATATAAGTATAAATAATAGCTTTTAAAAGTTTGCCTAGATTTTTTTTTGTTATTTATTATAAGTAGGTAAATATAACAAAATGAGGGATTTAAACGACATATTCCCTTTATCACTTTCAAGTGCCGCGCCAAAAGATGGCAACTAAGGGTGATAATAAGCCGTTTCTCTATTTACACTACATAAACAAAGGTATCAAATAGAGATGTTCCCTTATAAACATACTTACCAAATGGATCAACTTCATTTATATCATGCTATTTTTAAAATTTTTTGGTACATCATGGGTTGTGTCTTTTTGTAATTAAATTAACTAAAATTATGCCTTTATGTACGATGGTGTTTTCGAATTAATAGTAGTTATATTGTTTTAGTTGTGAAATTGAGTCAATATCTATAGATGATCCTTTACAAGCAGTCGAGTTATGCCCTTGGTGGAATTGAAAAAATGAGGTTAGGATGCAGCTAGAGTTATGTCCTTTTGATATGTTATGTAACTCGACACGTAGATTACGATGGTGCAATAAAAACAAAAGGGAATAACTCGAGTTAATCCGTTTTTGACTAGAGGCAGTGATATGTAATCGTTCAACATGCTGATACTTCCATTCTTTTGGGAATATCGGGATAAAAAGTATGCTATGTCCAGTCCAGAGTATGTCTACATTCCAAATTTGGTGGCCGAACAAACATACGCAATTATTTAACAATTTAAATTGATGTTACCTACAGGAAAAAATATTGCTTTTTTTTCAACTATCACATTGTTAAAAAAAAACAATTATTTCACGGAGTTGAAGTTTGAGTTAAACTTAGTGGAATAGAGGACCTCGGTTCGCGGGAACAACGTAGGACATGTAGTAACACCTGCACAGTGAGGAGCACGAGATGGTGGTCCTCCAGGAGTTCTGAAGCATCTCGCGCACTCAGCCGGGGCCCACGAGATGGTGGTCCTCCAGGAGTTCTGAAGCATCTCGCGCACTCAGCCGGGGCCCACGAGATGGTGGTCCTCCAGGAGTTCTGAAGCATCTCGCGCACTCAGCCGGGGCCCACGAGATGGTGGTCCTCCAGAAGTTCTGAAGCATCTCGCGCACTCAGCCGGGGCCCACGAGATGGTGGTCCTCCAGAAGTTCTGAAGCATCTCGCGCACTCAGCCGGGGCCCACGAGATGGTGGTCCTCCAGAAGTTCTGAAGCATCTCGCGCACTCAGCCGGGGCACACGAGATGGTGGTCCTCCAGAAGTTCTGAAGCATCTCGCGCACTCAGCCGGGGCCCACGAGATGGTGGTCCTCCAGAAGTTCTGAAGCATCTCGCGCACTCAGCCGGGGCCCACGAGATGGTGGTCCTCCAGAAGTTCTGAAGCATCTCGCGCACTCAGCCGGGGCACACGAGATGGTGGTCCTCCAGAAGTTCTGAAGCATCTCGCGCACTCAGCTGGGGCCAGCTTGAGCATGCGGTTGCCTTATATAATTATCATTATTAATGTAGGTACATTGTTATTTGCTTGTTATTTAACTTTAGTGCTGAAGAGATTCCCAGAAATATTACTAGGTATTTGGTACAATACCTATTTGGTTTTACCTAATGAACTGGCTTCGTAGACATGACCATTACTGATAACGCAATCTTCAGCCAAGGTTTAAGCCAATTCTGGGAAGATGGAAGACTTCATTCCCGTTATCCTTTGAGATCTTGGCAATCCTATCTGATACGATAGTTGATGATGGCACCGACTTTGGGAACTATCATCAGGGTGAGTGTGATTCGGGAGAATCGGGGTGAGTGAGTGGGTGAGTGAAACACGTGATGTCAATCGGAAAGACTGTTCGCGACCCGAACTCATCCAGGACTCATGCTGATGATGGGTCTCTGGGAGAACCGAAACAAAGTAACATTCAACTACGTCGTTTTTTTTTGTATGTATGTTCCCCGATTACTCGAAGCCACCTGGACCAATTTGGAATTATTTTTTTTTTGTTTGTAAGGGTACCTATATACTTCACGGGTGGTTCCATTGTCATCAGGTCAGGATTTAATGATGGGATTCTGGAGAAATCGAGGGAACTCTTAAAATATTATAGGCACACTTGAAGCGATATGGGTATTTTTATTTTGTACTGGCTTTTACTCGCGACTTCGTCCACGTATTGGTTTTTTGAAATAGGTGCAAGTATTACATTACAAATATATATTTGTTGGATATATGGATAAATTTGACCGACTCCTACATGGTGTGCAGATACGCACACTGAGGGTTCGGACCCACATTCCCAGACAAAAACTACAGGCTTTTTGAAGTCTTAGTGCCGGTTATACTCACGTAATTGGTCAGATTTTATTATTCATTTATTTATTTACCACAAAGTATACACTATACTCACACCAACTTTGTTATTATACAGGTCGAAAAAACAATTCCTATATGTTAAATAAAGTATATGAATCCTCCCCTCCTCCTCTTTTGTACGCTCACTCTCCCATCTGTTACTCTCCAAATGCAAAAAATTTGGGTGTTATTTTTGACACACAGTTGTCATGGAAAAGTCATGTCAGTGGAATTAGCAAACGAGTGTACTTTACATTCCAATCTCTAAAGCGTTTCCAGAAGTTCTTACCCTTTGAGACTAGAGTCACATTAGCTCAAACTCTGATGTTACCACTTCTGGACTATGCTGATTGCTGTTACCTTGATGCCACTGAGGAGATTCTCAATAAGCTGGAACGTCTTCAGAACTTGTGCATCAGATTTATATTTGGATTGCGCAAGTATGATCACGTCTCCGTTTACAGAGCTCAATTGAAATGGCTACCGATCCGTCGCCGCCGTGATTTGCATGTTCTTTCTCTTCTCTATAACATTTTAAACAATCCTCTCTATCCATCTTATCTTCGTGATCGTTTTGATTTCCTTGTCCCCCGTGGTAAGCCATGCAGAACAATAAAATCCCTTCTACTCTCTACTCCCCGTCACTCCTCCAGTCGATATGGAAGCTCCTTCACTTGTTTTTCCGTTAAGCTATGGAACTCTCTTCCTCATGATATCCGCGCTAGTCCCTCGCTTGTTATTTTCAAACGTAAAGTCAAAGAGCATTATCTTTCTTTATAAATTATACATGTATTGTTATTATGTATGTTTATTTTATATATTATATATATTTGTTTCTATAATTATATACATATATGTATTTAAACAATAATAAATATTTATTAAGTTTATTGTATCGTCCTTATGTACTTATATATATTTTATAATTAGTAAGTATTCGTTGTGTTATATTGTATTATATACGCTAGTAATAACATGAATGTCCGTATCTTTTGTATTTTGTTGTATAACTTATAATTTACTTTGATATTCAGATATTTGCACATACCCACTATTTTTAAATTTCACTCTCTCTTAAGGTTTGCTGGAAGAGAACTCTTTGCAGGGTTAAGCTCGCCTTTGCCATGCTCATTAATTTTAAGTATGTTTATAATATATGCTGTATTTTGTGTGTGCAATAAAGAATAAAGAATAAAGAAAATATGCCATAACTTATTCCTTATGGGCAATCAACATACTAATTTTCAAGTGCCTATCATTTGTGGTTTCAGGTATATGCAACATTTTACTCCTAACTTTGAACCCCATTTTGAACCCTAAGGGTGCGAATTTTCAAAATTCCTTTCTTAGCAGACGTTTACACACCAAGACAAACATGCCTTTGAAATTTCAAGACTGTACGCCCAGTGGCTTAGGCTGTGCATTGTATCTAGTTGAATCAGTCAGTCACTCACTCAGGACTTGTCCTTTTATGCATAAGAATTTACTGTGTATCAATATTACATTAGTCAAGGGTCGTAAATACAGTCACGCCAACAGCCCATTTATGTAGTTGTTAATAGGATATTGGACAGAGCCTTCTCTAATAACGGGAGGGTTTTTCTATAATCACCACACTTGGCAGGTGGGTTGGTGATCACAGTAAAGGTGTTATGTAATATACAGCAGGAAGCTGCCGCTTCCTCTGGTGAGATTCCTTAAATCGGCTTTTACGACATCCGCGGGCTGAGTTGGAGGGGGTCGATTCTTAAGCCGCGACTGCTACGGCCGGGTAAATTAAAAAAAAAAACATTTGTCGTTAAATGCCTCGTTATACTGATTTCAAAAAGTATAAGCACGACTATTCTACCATGCATTATTCAGGAGTTCTGTTGGCATCATCGTAAGACCCTGGTTTACATAGTTCGTAGAAGAAGTATCACACATACAATCATTTTTAATGCGCAACGCTCTTAATATGCAATACTGTTATTTACTGAAAAACCCCCTTTATATTGATTGCACTCCATCATCAGCAGACCTTGGTAATTTTGACATTCATCCATTGCATAAAGAGGACTCAAAATATACCAGTTTATTAAAGAAACCACGTGTACATCGCGTTTTTATGTAAAATAACAATGTTTTTAGATTTTTTTCTAATAAAAGGACACCCTGCCCCTCAATTATTAAAAAGAGCAAAAAACCATGAATCACGCTCTTATTTATTTCATATGAAGAATTTATAATGATAATTTTGACCTTTTATCATGCATGGTTTCAGAGTTAGGGCATACTTTTAATGAAAACTTTCAACACCTTTTTGAACCCTCTAGGGTAAGAATATTCAAAATCCCTTTCTTAACACTCATTTTCGAATCAAGACGAACATACCCTCCAAATTTAATGTCTCTACGATTAGCCGTTTAGGCTGTGCGTTGTTATCAGTGAGTCAGTTAGCATTTTATATTAGTACTAGCTTTTGCTCGCGGCGTTTGTAAAAAAATAGGGTCTACAAAACTTAAAAACGACAGTTCATTCATCAACTTCTCCATTAACGTTCAGATTTTCTTTAGCCATTTTAAAAAGTCTAACCGACAAAACCTATATACCTATACTTAAACCAAACGAAAACAAAACAAATGCGAAATACAAAGCAGAGTCTATAACCAAAACTACTAAACCGAAACAAAACAAATGCAAAATCTCAAAATCCTTCCTTAGGGGATGCCTACGTCATAGTAGCTTTATGCATGCAAAGTCTCAGGCCGATCGGTTTAAAATTGACAAAGTTTCATACGAACTTTCATCCCCTATTTTATCCCCTTGGGGGTAGAATTAATCAAAATCCTTTCTTAGCGGATGCCTACGTCATAACATCTACCTGCATGCCAAATTTCCGTCCGATCCGTCCAGTGGTTTGGGCTGTGCGTTGATAGATCACTATGTCAGTCAGTCAATCACCTATGAGTTATATATATTTAGAAGAAGAAGAAGAAGAAGAAGAAGATAAGATAAGATTACCTTAAAAGTAAGAAAAAAACTAGCCCCTTTCATCAGGTCAAGATTTGATGATGAGATCCTAGATAAATTGAGGGAATTCTTTTAATATTACAGGCACACTTGACGATTTAGGTATTTATTACCTCAAAAATAAGGAAAAACGGACCCCATATAGGATCACGCGTCTGTCCGTCCATCTGTCATAAAAATAATAGGAAAATTGCGTCATCCAGGTAAACTAAATTGTATTAATAGCTTCTTTGAAGTCGGTTTCTTTTTAGTTTTAAAAACGATATTATAATAAAAGCAATCAGGGTCGTTTATCAACTGATACGCATACTGTATATGATATAGATTCCTGGAATACGGAGGATTGTAGATCGTGACAGCGACCATCCGATACCGCGCGTGCATTACGAATATGAAAAAGGGAATTTCGTTTTCGACGTGCAACTTTTCTATCATACACACATGATCCGTATTTGCTCGATACGTTTTTGTACAAAATCAAATATTAGAAAAGTTGTGTTTGGACATTTACATGAACGAATAGAAGCTACGTACGTACTAAATAAATAAAGAATCCAGTATAAGACGCTGGTCGCGTTACGATCTCAACAGATCGTGTACAATCAGCAATCAGTAATGATGCGTAGTCTCAAGGTACGTACGCTCGTAGTCTCAAGGTACGTACGCTCTGAGCTCTGAGAGACTGGGACCATCTCACAGATTGTAGGATTCTTTTATTTTTAACTTTATGGATTTACTCATCAATACCGTCGTTAATCATTTAAATGCAAACAGGCACCGGGCAGGAGTACATATTATTTGATGGACGTTATCTGGTATACGGTTAGCTTCCCTTGGAGCACATCTCCATTGCCCGTCCACTAAGACGACGGACTGGCAGAATAACTAGCTCGCTTGGCGACACTTGTTCACGTACGTGACCTGGCGACAGCCTCGGTCGCAGGCGGCCGCGGCACCGCGCTGCGCCTTGCGTCCCGACGCCCGCTGAGCTCCAGGGTCCGCTGGAGCCTCGTGTGGCTCGAGTCGAGGTGCACACACTTGTACTTGTACGAAACATAACAAATGACGCTCGACCTTGAGTAGCTCCATTTCATTTCCTAGATTGGCGCCCACGTCCTCCAATAATAGGTACCTACTGATGTAATTATACGTTTTCGATGAATTTGTAATTTGGTTTCTATTGTATTATTTTTATATAGAAATAGTGGTGAAGACGCTTGGCGCGAGTCCTACATGTGGACTGTGATGGCTGTTGATGGTGGCTGCACCGCGCACCAGGCACCAGGCACCAGGCACCAGGAAGTGTTTTGCCCTCTTTTGAAGACATTTATGCGAATGATTGTAATTTTTCTATGTTTGTTTCAGAGTTTGTTCTTCCTCGGAATTATGCTGGCTCTGATCGCCATGTCCTTCGCCCAGGGTGGTAGGGGTGGTGGTCAGGGCGGCGGCCGCGGAGGTAACCAAGGAGGCTTCGGTGGAGGCAGCCAAGGAGGCTTCGGTGGGGGCAGCCAAGGAGGCTTCGGTGGAGGCAACCAAGGAGGGTTCGGTGGAGGCAACCAAGGAGGGTTCGGTGGAGGCAACCAAGGCGGTCAAAGGCCCGGGGGGAGAGGATGAGATGGAGATGTATCGACGCTGCTGATGACGTAAATGGCTATTTTTACTGACCTGATTATTTCTGTAAAATGAATTGTAATTTAATTAAATGTTTTGTGTAAAGAGATTATTTATTGCTTGTGTTACCCTTCCAATCATCGATAAGTTGGATGTTTTATTTTATTTGTCTCGCTCACGATAAATATAACTATGTAATTATATGGAATTATTACATGTAAATAACTATGTAATTTAACAAGCCTCATAGCTCAGTTTGTAGTAACTCTGCCTTCTGCGCTGTAGGCTGTGGGTTCGATTCCCATCCAGCAACACAAATTTATCTGATGAATGTTTGGGTGTTGTATCATATAGTAGGTACGTATGTATTAACAAAAGTATTTAAGTATTCTATCCGTAATATAGTTCCCATATTACAAGCTATTCTTAGTTTGGGGCTAGATGGCGCTGTGTTGTATGTTATATTGATTATTATTATTATTTATGTACAAATGCATGAATATGTTATTTCTAGGACAACTCTAGCTTGTCCAAGAGTCCCTGCTCGTGAGCACGTGATCCTACACTGCTCGGCTACAGGATCGGCCAGGGAGGAGACGGGCCTCAGGGAAACGCTTAGAGCAAACATCGTGGGCACCGCATCAGTATCATCACCAGTTCCATTGTCGTCGTTGAGATCTCAGGCGGTCAGCAACCCATAGTTCTGCTCCGGTACTTTAGGGAGCTGGGCTGGCTGGGGTAGTGTTAGTTAAAATCATGGGGGACAATGCACAATACACCCCACAGCGGGACGACAGTGCAGACTTCCCTTACCCCCAAACAGAATAATAAATAGGTGTCTTGTTATATTTTGCCTGTCGTCAAACTATAACAAACTGGTGTCTCTGACTCTCCGACAATCAACTCACAGTCTCAGCTGAGAGGCGACGATAAACAGAAGTTCAATTCAAGAGGAAATCACGATGTTCTAAGGATAAAAGTATCTTAGTGGCCCGGGTGAATTATCCCAGATGAATCACGCCGGTGAATTAACTCAGGTGAATGAAACCGGGTGAGCCTATCTAGGTGATTTATCACATGTGAATTAACCCGGATGAATTAACCCAAGCGAATTATGTAAACTACATCGGCAATAAATATTCTACTCATTTTTCGGAATGGAAAAAAAATAATCTTAGCATCAATCTAAGGCAATAAAACTTTGTGTAGTCAGGAATTAAATTCCAATTACTGTTTTTACAAACGAAAACCTGTCGGTAGGTATTTACACGCCATTACGATTCTATGTACAAAATGCGCGAACGCGAATTCGGGCACGTTTTACTTATCTGTAAAGGTTGGTGTCCAGTGATTGCGAAACTTTACACTGAAGGTAGAGGAATCTGTTACAATGATAGCATAACAAAACTGTTTTGCGAAACACAGTTAATTAAATTGCCTATTTTAAATTAAAAAAAATCCCAAATTGTAATGAGAAAGTGGTATTTCATTAACGTGCTATTCACCTGTCAATTAATAACAATGGTATCATAATAGCAGTAAATAGAATCCGCAAGGAGATGAATCGGACTGAAAACAAAATAATTAATATAATATAATAACAGCATACGAGATACGACCATAGACACCACCACCGTCAGTCTCTGATCTGAGGTGTGATCCGAGGATCGCTGACGTCTGCTGACGTCACTCTACGGCTGGATGATCACCTGGTGACAGACCTGGTGGTAGAAACTGTAAAAGTCCACCTGGCCAGCGGCCACCCTGCCGAAGTCCGACGCCGAGCGGTTATCCGAGCTCCGTCGGTGAGTTGGAGAGCCAGTGCTTTCTGGAAAAGCTACACAAGCTAGAAAGACAAAGGTCGAGAAATAACCCATAATTTATAAAAAACACGGTAACAAAGCAAAAGTTGTTTCTGTTTGCAACAAAACAACTGCGCTAACCAATTGTACATCTACTCAGTACCAAGTGTTGAATGTACATTGTTTTAGGATCATCACGTTCCGTACTCGGTCGTACTCGGTCGCACTCGGTCAATGGTTTGGGAAATAACAGGGAAGGAGGCAGAAGCACCTCGCGCCAAATACCCTCCCCTAATCTGTTGCGGGTGGCGGTGGCGGACGATTCTTGTTGATCGATTCCGGCACTGTATGTATGTGTGTATATAAGATAAGATAAGATAAGATAAGATAATTACTTTATTTACCAACAAATGTTTACAATATATATATGTTTCAAAATATAACAGATTACAAATGGATCCCGCACTAGGGCTGGCCTGTGCTGCGGGCATCCGAGATAAATTGATTGACAGTTTGAGAAATAAGACACTTGTAAAAAGGATATATAAATTTAGAAACGAGTATAGTGGGTACAAATTAACTAAACTAAATTAAGTTAAATTAAGTGGATCAAGACAAGGTTGAATATAAAGACGTGAGCAAGCTTGTGTATGTATGTATGCGTGTGTAGGTGTGTGTGTGCGTGTGAGTGTAGGTGTGTTTGTGAGTGTGTGCATGTATGTAAGGATAGAAACAAAAAGCAACTACAGGAACCAGCTGAATTAAAAATTAAATGATGGCTACCAAAAGTTTTTCTGTTCCATTGTAGTCAAGGGTAACAAGCCACTTTTTTATTTTTACCTTTGCTCCATAAAGTAAGCATGACAAAATATCACAGTGATTGTTCACACAGCGATAGATAAAAGGGAAAGAATAGCTTTTAAATCGCCTAGCAAATGAGGTCCTGACCCGTGGTACATTAATACGAGTACGACGTTGACTTTTGGTTGGGGTAACAACGGGCAACTGAGACAGAAATACCCTATGATAAGCCGAAGCTGCTCTGAGAATGTAGAGTTGGCGAACACTCAAAGTCTGAGAATCAGAGTGAATCGCAACTGTTGGATAACGAAAAGGTTTACGATACATTACCTTTAGAACAGCCCTTTGGGCCCTTTCAAGGACAATCATATGTGTCTTGGAGGCACCACCCCAGACAGTAATACAATAGGTCAAGATGGATTCGCAGAGAGAGGTATATACAAGTTTAAGTGTCTCCTCGTCAGAGCCATCACGGAGCAATTTCATAATATGAATTAGTTTTCTAACACGATTAGATAAAGAAAGAATATGCTTTTTAAAATTTAGTGATTGGTCTACAATAAGTCCTAAGTAGCGAAGGAATTCTACTTTTTCAAGGTTAGGACACGAACAGTTACTATTCAGGGTATTGCCACATTTGTGTATACGTACAGTAAGACTGGAAGGGGGTCTAGACACTTTAGTTTTATGAAAACACAGATATTTTGATTTGGTTGCATTCAACGTAAGTAAATTGGTGTCTAGCCAATCAGCAACACGCGCCAAACCCTCCTGCGCTCGCTGAAAGACCTCTGGCCAACTATCACCCGTGAATAGGATAGCTGTATCATCAGCGTAACAAACAATTTGATTAAGAGGAGAAAATTCAAATAGAGATGTAAGATCATTGATATATATTGTGAACAATGTTGGCCCGAGGATACTACCCTGCGGGACTCCAAATGAGAGGTTTTTAACTTCACTTACCAGCCCAGCAATTGACACGCATTGTCCTCTATTTTGCAAGTAGCTATTGAACCACTGAAGAGCAGTACCTCTTATTCCCAGGCATTCTAGCTTTTTAAGTAAAATGCTGGGAGACACCGTGTCAAAGGCTTTTGCCAGGTCTAAAAAGACGCCTATACACTGCCTGCCACTGTCGAGAGCTGAGACCGACTTATCAAGTAACGCATGGACCGCGTCCTCCGTGGACTTACCACGCCTAAATCCGAATTGACAAGATGATAAGATGTTGTTTTTCTCAAGGTACGTTGTTAATCTTTTGTTTACTAATTTTTCGAGGATTTTAGAAAAAATTGGAAGAAGAGAGATTGGACGATAGTTGGAAGGGGAACTTTTATCACCATCCTTGTGAATCGGAATAACTGACGCAATTTTCCAGCAGTCAGGAAAAACTCCATTGGATAGGCTTAGATTCATAACGTAAGTCAGTGGTTCCAGAAACAAGTTAAAATATGTTTTTAAAAATGAGTTTGTCAGTCCATCTTTACCGGGGGCACTATTATTCTTAAGGTTTTTTATTAATGATGAAATTTCTAGATTGTCGGTTGGTGCCATAAAAAACGAGTTTGGAGAGTCAAATTGAATTGATACTTCAGCTGCAAGGTCAGATTCGCTTTTTTTAAGATTAGAAAGAATCGAACAGGCTAAGTTTTTTCCTACGTTTACAAAGTAGTCATTACAACTGTCAAGTGAGCTTGCCTGGGATGATTTGAATTGAAGTAGGCTATTAGACGTTTCTTTTTTAGAGTTTAGTTCACAGATGTTTTTTATGGTCTTCCACAGTTTACAAGAGCTATTTTTATTTTGTAATATATTATTTTTATTATAATCTGTCTTTAAGCCAGTTAACAATTTATTGAAAACGTTTCGATACCTAGCGTAAGACTGTCGCAACTTCTGGTCTTCGGGATGTTTTCTGACCTGCAGGTGAAGAGCGTCTCTGTATCTCATCGATTTTATAAGCCCTGGAGTGATCCAGCTCTTGAAAGTCTGTTTACGGTGGCTTATTCTTTTTATCCTAGTATGACGTTTGATTATTGATTCCAGCTGAGAGGACAAAGTACAGGCAGCGGTAGAAGCATTATCACAGGAAAAAACTTCAGACCAGTTACAATTTGTTAATTCGAGGGTTACTGCATCATAGTCTACAATTGTTTTATAGCATTGTTTAATAGAACTTAAAGTAGTGTTTATACCTGATAACACAAGATCATGATCCGTTATAGCTGAATTGCAGACAACACTACGCGCACGGGCTTTAACATTGACTAAAAAGTGATCAAGGCAAGACTGTCCTCTGGTAGGAATATTAATGATATTTCTGAGTCCAAGTTCAGCCACAGCACATAGATATTCGTCATATTGGGAATGAGTTGTTGTACAGTCTGGAATTATATTAATGTTTAAATCACCCGTGATTACTATATTTGATTTAAAGGAAGAGTTTTGTTCAAAAAAGTTATTAAGTGAGTCTAAAAAACTATTAATTTTAAGAAAGGATGGAGATCTGTATAGCCCGAGGATATGAAAAGAGTTTGGTAACTCAATTAAAAGAGAGTCAACTTCAGAAATATTAGGTTCCGAAACCTTGATTTGCCAATCAGAACGAACATAAACAACAACACCGCCTTTACTATTATTTATATGCATGGAGCTATAGTGAGAGTAGCCAGCGAGAGTACGTAAAATAGGACAAGTCCCTAAGTGACATTCAGTGAGGATGATTATGTCTATATTTATTGATGATCTTTTCAGGAAAACTGTAAATTCATCAAAGTTTTTTTGAAGGCTACGTATATTAAAAGTAATTATTTTTAAATTGTATTGCTCACCAATAAAGAGTTTGAAATTTTCTGGAATATCACAACGACAACAATTATCATCAAAAATTACGTCTAAGTCAGCAAATAACTCTACAGAATCCATAAATTAAGAATTTTGAGTTTTTTGAGACGTATGGAAACATATGTAATTAATGTTGTACGTTGATTTAGGTGAGTATTAGAGAGAGAAAACAATTGTGGCTTGGATGCTATTATTTGGAGTATGTAAGTGTAGAAAATAGTGTGTGTGTAAGTTCTAAGGTTGTGTTTATAAGATCCACGTAATTTAGATAGCAAAATTAAACTAAGAGCTATGGTTACAATGCTGTTAAAGACTGGAAATATGAATGAGCTTGCATTGGTAGTCTGATTACGCCTGTTTAGGAAAAGTTTCCTCCAACGATGAGCAGAGTAAGTTGTCCAGGTATCCGATGCTGCGTATCTGTATTTTTCTACGACCTTCTTGCTTGCGTAAGAAAATAGAGCCGTTAAAAGCCCAGCAGAACTGATATCCAGCCTTGGATGCTCGATTTCGGCATTCACGAAATAAATGGCGGTTCTCATACGTTAGTCGCTCGTTAAAATAGACTCTTCGGGCAAGGTCGTCGATGCCTAGATCTCTGGTGGTGATAGACTTACGTGACTTAGCGCACTTTAAAAAATCGTCACGTTTAACACGTCTTATAAGACGCATTACCACTGGCCGGGAGAAGTTTGGTTCAGAAGAGGTCTTCTTAGGTCCTGCACGCAGAACCCAGTCAATGTCGTCTTCTTTTAGGTCAGCTCCCAGTTTTTTTGCTGCCACGAGCGCAAGGTGTTGAAGATTTTCATTTGGAGACTCAGGAATTCCTACAATCTCAATTTCATTACGCAGGCAAGTCTGGGCTTGCGAATTTAGTTTTTCCTCCATCTTCCTAACCTGGCCCCTGAGAAGAGCAGTTTCCGAATCGTATCGATCTTCTAATTCTGCAAGGCGCTCATCTCTTATCGCCGACGTTGCTACCAATTGCATCATTTGTTCATTTAGTGTAGCTATTGCAGAGGAGACGGTATCAAGCTTTGTTTTAAATGTTGAAACCTCCACCCGTAGACGACGAATTTCGCTGGTGAGTGCAGTGATCTCCGAAGGGGGGTTTGTGGACGGTACAAGCGAAAGTGTGGACGCAGGAGAGCTATAATTTATAGGAGCCTGTGGTTCTGACGAAGTCACATTTTTCCTCCGTAATGTGATATTACTATCCGGAGTAGATGTAGCAGTGGAACTTCTAATGGGAGTACTGGAGTTGTCACCACCGCGCTTTTCCCTACATTTGCATTCAGGACAAATCCATCTCGGCAAATCGTCAAGACCCGGTATGACGCCACCAATACAATTCTCCTTATGGAACTTGTTCCCACATCCCACCCGAGTACAAACGACAATAGCATCTGCTTCATGCAAAGATCCCAAGCACCCAGCGCAGGGACCTAGGTTGTTGGTATTATTAGACATATTTTGAAAAGTGACTAAAGTCGTATGCACAAATAACAGTGGATGCAAGGAACCGGGTGTATCAAAATTTTCGACGGCTGCGCACTGTACTTCGTAGCCGAGTGGCGCGAGTGTTCGACTTACTCCGACTTACTCCGGGGATCCAGGTTCGCGCCTCGACGAGCGACTTGACTTTTTCCTTTCTTCGAATATTTTCTAATATTTGGGCATCCAAACCAGGCAGTCGCAGGAGGGTGAGATTGTCAAATTTATATCTATCTCACTCGGTATACGCCCAAGGGGAGGAGCAATGCCGTCCAAACCCTTCAAGAGGAAACGAGAGGCACCGATTTTAAAACTCAACCAATGGCAAAAAAGCAAACACAAATTTAAAATAGAGTAGTTACAAGCGTCTGCCCTGTACAGAGGTGTCCGAACGAATGAAGATGAATATAAGTATGAATGTATGTATGTGGCAATGTTTGTGACGGCATAACTCTCGAACGGATTGTCCAATCTTTCTGAAATTTAAAACGTAAATAGAAATTGATTGTTGCGGTGGATTTTTGATATGATGGTAGTTTTTAAGATAATGGGTTAATACAAAATTCACTTATTATTATTTTAACCGCCTCTGTGGTCTAGTGGTTCAACCCAACGATTTTAGATCCAGAGATCCCGGATTCGATCTCCATGGGGAGTACAATATATTGTGCTTGGTTTGGTTGGTGGTACGACTTTATTTAAGTCCACCTGGCTAGCTACCACCATCTTTCCTAATTCTGTCGCCATAATAACCATTCTAAAAAAATATTGTGTTCCGGAATTTAGAGGTAAGATAGCCAGTTCCTCAGTTTGTTGAGGATTCCGGGTGAAGTACGCCTCCACCTTCGGCCTTATCTCAACTTGTAGCCAGGTGAGATGAATGCCAAGTACTTACCCGTCGTACCTACAGTGTATATATATATTATATATATATATATATATATATATATATCTTTTAAATTCCCATATCTTTTGAATGGCTAATTCGATCAATTCCAAATTTGGAATTTGCATAGATTATATTAATACTCATCAATCGGTATGAGGATATTTGTAACACTAGGCTGTTTTTGAGAAATGAGGGTGTTAAGAGACAAGATGATTATTGGCTTATAAGTTCTACGGCTTATATGTTAGGAGAGACAAGATGACTATTGGTGTCATATAAAAGAGTTTCGGCTGTATATGCATAAAATGTATATTTTACTTTGAATAGGGGTGGTTTTCGTAACAAGGGGGCGCGTTAAGAGGTTATAGCGGTATGTCTTGTAGTGTAGAAGCAACCCCATTTAATAAACTTTCCTACTTCACTATTAACTTTATTTTTATTTGATGAAACCACAACTGTATTTACATAATGGTTGCAAAGAGGGTAAATAAGATTGAAGTCTTGAAAAAGCGTGAAAACGTGAAATATCATATGAAATCGGGGTTGAAACTGCAGATTTCAAAATTCGTTTATTTTTGGCCTTATTAAGGGTGGTTTATAAGATGAAGGGGCAAAGGATGATCATCAGGTATTGTAAGATAAGAGAGAGTATTGGGAATATAGTTATAACTCCTGTATTTATTTTTTGTTATTCTATCAATAGGATCGCCAAACTAAGAGGGTGTCAATAAAATACAGAATTACTTTTGGGATGTCATGCAAGAACGCAAATCCCACATCAACAGTACATTATTGTTCACCACAATGTGGAAAGAACTTCTTCCGAAACTGTAAGGTTTGGCCACAATCATCACGCTTTGCAGACAGATTGGTGCTCACAGTTAAAGTTTTGTTTACACATATAAAAAAGCTGCTGCCTTTTTGGTGAAGGCCCTTGGTTGACTTTGTTGATTGCACCCTGGAGGGGAGCGGTTTTGTAGATTAACCGCTCCCCTACAGAGGTAGTTTTTCCACGACTACTAAGCCAACGGTTTTATTAGCATTTTTCAAAACGACATACACACACAACCTTCGTTTCATGTTAGTGAGGATATTACAATAGGTCAGCAACGATAGAGAACCTCGAACACTCTGGTGAATAAAGAGAGATTAAGAAAGAGAGTGCTTAAAAGTAGGGTAAGTAAGGTGTAACGAAAAGCACTTACGTTACTTACGTTCTATTTTTGAAATAATATCAGTGGTGAAATACCTAATACAAAACAGGACTTCACGAGATCTCAGTTCGGAGCGAACTACTAGTATTAACGTTTTTAAAAGTGGACATGTCACCACACCCATGACTACTGCACATGAATGACACATCAGTGGACATGTCACCACACCCATGACTACTGCACATGAATGACACATCAGTGGACATGTCACCACACCCATGACTACTGTACATGAATGACACATCAGTGGACATGTCACCACACCCATGACTACTGCACATGAATGACACATCAGTGGACATGTCACCACACCCATGACTACTGCACATGAATGACACATCAGTGGACATGTCACCACACCCATGACTACTGCACATGAATGACACATACTATTATCCTCTGAGTGGTTAATTTGGTCTCCATTTAATAACTGATATTATCTGCGTTTTATCAAAATATTGAAAATAATTATACAAAGTTTGAGGTCCGCAAACAATTATCGATATCACGGAAACCAGCCGCGATCACATGTGATGCCCTAAAATAACGATTATCTGTGATTCCTGCCTAATAGTATATATATAGTATTGTGGCAGCAAACTGATGTATTACATATTCTCCGACGGTGCTGTGAACAGACAACATGGCAGTATCTAAGGTAAAGTCCTCGTTATACAACATAAATATAACATACGCCAGAAAAAATGAGAATAAGAATACAACATTTTGGCAGTTTCAATAAAACTAGTATCTCAGAATCTTCTGAGATACTAAAACACTCTAACGTTAAAGACTCTAACCCCAAATGCTCAACTGAGCATTTGGGGGTAGAGTCTTCCTCTAGTCTGTAGGCTGTAGGTACCTTTTGAATAAAGTTTCCGGGCTAGTAATCGAGAAAGTAGTAATCTGCTATCGAGTAGTAAATAACTTGAATGCGCTTGAACTTGGGCTCGCCAATGAACAGTAAGATTGACGTTTTTTTTAAAACAATGTCAAAATGTGTGACGATAAACCTCTTCCTCATCTGATTGGGGCGCCACTCGGTAGCCACAGTCACTCTCATCTGTTTGGGCGCCACTCGGTAGCCACAGTCACTCTCATCTGTTTGGGCGCCACTCGGTAGCCACAGTCACTCTCATCTGTTTGGACGCCACTCGGTAGCCACAGTCACTCTCATCTGGTTGGGCGCCACTCGGTAGCCACAGTCACTCTCATCTGGTTGGGTGCCACTCGGTAGCCACAGTCACTCTCATCTGGTTGGGCGCCACTCGGTAGCCACAGTCACTCTCATCTGGTTGGGCGTCACTCGGTAGCCACAGTCACTTTCATCTGTTTGGGCGCCACTCGGTAGCTACAGTCACTCTCATCTGGTTGGGCGCCACTCGGTAGCCACAGTCACTCTCATCTGGTTGGGTGCCACTCGGTAGCCACAGTCACTCTCATCTGGTTGGGCGCCACTCGGTAGCCACAGTCACTCTCATCTGGTTGGGCGTCACTCGGTAGCCACAGTCACTTTCATCTGTTTGGGCGCCACTCGGTAGCTACAGTCACTCTCATCTGGTTGGGCGCCACTCGGTAGCCACAGTCACTCTCATCTGGTTGGGCGCCACTCGGTAGCCACCCACAGTAACATTTGCCCAGCACTGAGTTAGCCGACCATTTAAGGACGCAGTTATAGGTTTTGTTCCCACGTCTCTGATGATATTTATTTTTATATGTTATAATATAATATAATAACAATATGTTAACTCTCTCGACCTCGGCTTATCTAGCTCTAGGTAGACCAGGCCACGGATGTGGCCTGGTCTCTCCCTCGCATCGGCTGAATACAACAAACCGTTTAGCGCCAGACTTTGGCAGGAGAGGTAGCTAGTCAGGTGGACCTAGTGTTGGGACTAGGTAACGCAGCGATTTCATTGCCCGGAGTAGACCACCAGCAGGTAATCACACTCGCCCCAACAAACCTGTAATAGCTCATTTTATATTTCAGCTTAACCTGGCAATCGTCATCCTAGCTCTAGTGACAACCGCAGCGTGCCAGTTGGCCAGCTTCGGCTACGGTGGGCGAGTGAACCAACGTGGGTACGGAGAAGGCTACGGGCAACGTGGATACGGCCAATTTCATTATGGCCAGGGTTACGGCCAGGGTTACGGCCAGGGTTACGGCCAGGGTTACGGCCAGGGTTACGGCCAAGGTTACGGACAGGGTTACGGAGGATACAATGGGCAAGGTCGTGACTTAGACGAACCAGCCTTCGTTGGAAGCTTCAGTGCAGGATTTTAAGGATGAATGATGATAGGATCGACAGTATATACAATATAAAATTGGTGCATATTACTCTTATACATAGAGCCGGGTGAGCTAAAATAGTAATATTTATCATTTAAGGAAGCTATCTTAGAAATATCTGTGTAAACGTTTGTGAGGTGTGCGAGTAGATAGAGCCATCAGGTACTGGTCGCTGCGCCGGATGCATTTTTATACACATTTGTAATATACTTACGTTTAGAATGTCTCTGTAGCTGAATCTACCGATATCGTAACAAATGTTATTTCCACGGCTTCTTTTTCAATAAAACTAATATGACCATAAAGTGTACATATTATTGGATTGAATACCTCTATTTAATATTTATTTATTAATATTATAAATAAAACCTTAAAAAAACCTTTAAAACCTTTTTTTTATAATAACGCATGAAAAAAAAAAAACTTGGGAATACTTGAGTTCCTCAGCTTGTTGAGGATTCCAGGTGAAGTGCGCCTCCGCCTTCGGCCTTATTTTAACTTGTTACCAGGTGAGATGAAGGCCAAGCGCTTCCCCGTCGTACAATAAAAAAAAACCTCCTCCTTTTTTCCATTCAGTTAAGAATAAAGCAGGCAGTTCGGACACTTGCCGATCAATGGATCCCAACACGAAAGATGAGTGACTTTTGCATTAATCTAATTTGCACGTTGGCTCCCATATCGAGTCCAAGACGAATTAGCTGCCATGAAGCTCAGTATCCTGAGTAAGATTCGGTGAATACCACCGCATCTTATCCAGGATACTGAGCTTTAATAAGGTTTTTTTTTTACTTTACTTTAGGTGTAAACACCCGAGCAGCTAAATGTTGTACAAAGCTCAGGTCCGGTCTCGTACGGAGTACTGCTACGAGCTTTGGGATGGCTCCGCCGAGTACCGATTCGAATCATAGCTAAAACATTCGTTTTTTTTAATTTGTCTGTCTGTTTGTCTGATTCATTAACGCTCTCTCTCATGAATTCACATCACGCTGAAACGCCTGGATGGATTTTAAAATTAGTATATACACTGAGCAAAGTAAATAATGAAACATTCAATAACATTAATTTATTCAATAAAAAGTACAATTAAACTAACTATGTACAAAGGAATCAGTCAGATTCAATCAGACCTAAGGACCGTTACAAACGGCCTATAGGTAACTCAACTGTTCCAGACCAGTCCAGACGGTAGCGTGCCCAAGACACTGGCTGCATTGCCACGCTGAATAGCTATGTAAAATTTGCGAAATTGTAGCTCGTAGAACAGCTACTGCTAGCAGACACAATTATGTTATCAGCGCAAAGCTCTACAATATCATTAATTTTAAATTAGATGTTTATTCTTTGACCTCTCATAAATGTAAAATTAAAACGTTGGCTTGGCTACAAACCCTTTCATACGATGAGACTGAGGAACTCTTGATGACCCTTGACCCTTGTATAAATCTTAAAACATGCCCTTTCCCCTATATTAAAAACACCTTTTACATAATTTAACTAACACAATCATAACTCACTCTTACAAACATTCCCTCACACGCACACACACATTACACACATACTACACTACCATTCACTACTCACAACATCCCACACACTCACTGTTCCGAGCCGTTTAGTTTATTAAATTCCCACCACCATCCATTCCAAAAGTATAATGTTGGACATTTGTTTTTGTCACTCAATAATATGAATTTATTTATTTATTTATTTATTAAACACAATACACTTTACAACCAATTGAAAATACAACTAAAAAAATAAAACTAAGGTACAAATCTAGATTGTAAGGTAAAAAACATGTGCTTACAACTAAGTTAATACATTTGGTAACGAACGGAGACTAAAAAAAAAAATGTGAACAAAAACATGACAACAATTAACATAACAGAGTTCTACGGGTTGACAAATTAGGAATTGGTATATAAAATAGATTTTAATTGTTTACTGAATTGGCTTAAGTTGCGAACAAAGATGTCAATTTGACTAAATTCTTTCAGTAAATCATTGTACTGGCGTAACATTCTAGTTAAAGGATTATAAAAAGAGATATTATTTTTATAAACTTGAAGTATAAATATATTGATTTTATTGGAATTTCGTGCTCTGAATCTAATGTTAAACGATATCATCGATAATAAATGAGGGGAGTCAATGAGAGAGTGAATTATTTTATAGAGATATATGAGATCAAAGTATTTACGCCTAGTTTCTAGGGATTCCAACTGAAATTTACTTAATCTTTCTTCGTAACTCAAGCTCAGACGGCCAGGTTGCAAGCGATAACATAATAACCTTAAACACTTTCTCTGAATCCTTTCAATATTATAGATATGCACTTTGTAATTAGGGGACCATATCGGGCTACCATATTCTAATATACTTCTTACTAGAGAGTTGAAAAGATATATTACACTGCGATTCTTCTTAAAAACTTTTGTCGATCTCAGAATGAAACCTAGAAGTGGATTGGCTCTTGTTATAATATGTTGATAATGCGCATGAAAGGTGAGTTTATCGTCAAACAATATTCCTAAGTCCTTCACAATATAAGAGCGGCTTAAAGTTCGACCTTCAATTTTGTAGTCATTTAGAATTTTATTGCGTTTGTTTGTAAACGAAATTGCAAAGCATTTGTCAACGTTTATAGTCATTAGATTAGTATTGCACCATTGAAAAACGGTATCTAAGTCGTTTTGCAATGAATAACAGTCCCGTGTCCCAGAGATGGTCTTAAAAATTTTCAAATCATCAGCGTACAGGAGGCACTTACAGGACAAACGATTTACAAGATCATTCACAAACAAAACAAAGAATAAAGGCCCAAGATGAGATCCTTGAGGAACACCCGATGTTACTATCACTGGCGATGACAGAAATCCCTTTAAAGCGACTAATTGACTCCGATTCTGTAGATAAGAGCATATCCAACGATATAAAGTTCCATGAAATCCATATTGGAAAAGCTTATGACATAATAAACGGTGGTTAACTTTATCGAAAGCTTTAGAGAAATCGGTGTAAATTGCGTCGACTTGACTTCGCTCAGCAAAAGCCTGACAGAGATAATTTTTGTACTCTAGCAGATTACTTACAGTGGACCTATTTTTTACAAAACCATGCTGCTTATCAGAGATTAATGGCTTGACATGGTTATAAAGATAATTGTATACAAGAGATTCAAACAATTTGGCAAAACATGACAGGATACTTATTGGTCGATAATTTTCACATTTAGACTTATCCCCTTGTTTGAAAATAGGAATAACATGAGCTGTTTTCCAACGCTTGGGAAAAACACCATTACAAAGAGATTTATTAAATATTATGCACAAAGGTAAAGACAACTCTTTACTGCAAGATATCACAAACGACGGTGGAATCAAATCGGGACCAGGCCCTTTATTATTGTCCAATTGTTTTATTTTTCTTAAAATATCTTTTTGATTTAAAGTTACTTCGTGTAATGAGTATGAAATGCCACAGTCGAGTAAAGCAGAGGGGGAATCGTTACAAGCTGTGTCAGCTGATGTGTTATCTTTTTCGAAAACCGAACTAAAATAATCAGAAAACAGGTTGCTAATATCTAGACCATTTGACGAGGAATTATTTCCAAATGTCATAGTATTAGGTATTGATACCCTTCCCTTTCTATTGTTTACAAAACTCCAAAAAAACTTGATATCTTTTTCCATAGACTCCTCTGTAGAAGAAACATATCGATTATAACATTCGTTAATAAGAATCTTACATCTGGCACGCAATAATGAAAAGGTGTCATAATCACGGGGATTACCAAATCTTTTAAATAGTTTATGAAATTTATTTTTTTCGCCATTACATTTAATGAGCGCTCTACTATACCAAATTGGATAAGAAGATTTCTTCGGAGAAATGTAGGGAGTATGTTTTTCAATTATTTCAAACAGAATGTCATAAAATCGACTAGTACAAAGGTCAACATCCGAAGAGATTAGGACATCTTGCCAGTTTACAGAGCTAAGATCAGATCTTACACAATCAATATTACATTTATAAAAGTTAAGACGTTTAGATTTACATCGTTTCAGGGATTTTGAAACATTCTTAAGTGGTATGTTAATTAATAAAGCAGGGTGCATCTTGTCCAGTCGACTTAAGGGAAAAGCTTCAATGACAGAAATGTTATCAAGGCTGGATAATACTAAATCTAGTAAACGACATTTTACATTTAGAATTTTATTAGACTGTTTCAGGTCACATGTCGTTATAAGTTCATTTAAAGCACGATAAGTTTTACTAAGAGTGACGGCTTCTGTAGAAGTCCGAGATTCATTAGTGACGGAAAAGTAATCAGGTGTATTAAAGTCACCAACTAACAGGAAGTTATCATCTGGGTAATCGTTTAGTACTATTTTCTGACAATGCGCGTAAAATTCTTCTCTCTTAACTAAAGTTATGTCAGGGGGTAGATAGCAAACACAAATGTTTAGACGAGGAGAATCGCGAAATTCAGGCACGACAGATACCCAGATATCCTCTATACCGCTGTCCCAAGATGTCTGGCGGATAACCTCAAATTTCTTTAAAAGAGCTATTAAAACACCACCACCCTCACCCTTTTGAGAACAGGAAACAGATCGGTCCCTCCGAAAGATATTGTAACGGTCATCAACGACCTCAGCATCAAACACACTAAGGTTTAAATTTGATTCCGTCAAACATACTATATCAAAGTTAGAATTTAAGAGATTTAAGTAAAAAGTTGTTAATTTACTTCGTATTCTGTTGACATTTTGGTAATAAACAGAAACCATTATCAAATACCTAAAAATATATATCAAAACCCCAATAATCTGATGAATGACCCAACCTATATAGCAATTACTCGCAGTATAATTTATTAATACTTTCGTGATTTTTAATTAGAATAGCAAGACTCTTATCGTTCTTACGTACAAACACTTGACCATAGCGCACCCAAACAAACTGAAAACGAAGGTCTTTACACAATTTTCTAGCTAAGCTATGAAGTTCTTTGACTTCAGCAGAAAGGTGCTCAGACAGATATATTCTCGTGTTAGCGCCACTAATACCCAAGAGGGAGACATCAAGTTTGTCAGTGGGATGGGCTTTATTATAACGGAATGCAGCAGAAAGAAGAGTATCCCGCAGACGCTGAGAAGAGAGCGTTACAAGAATGTTACGCGGTCTCTTAGAGGCTGTATTCATTTTCGAAACACGGCGACAAACCTTAATGTCACTGTCGGAGATAGGAACCTGTAGACTCCCACAGAGTTTTTTTAGTAAGGCGACTAAGTCTTCAGTCTTGCTTTCAGGCACTTCATGAATTTCTAAATTGGAGCTCCGAGATATCTTCTCAATTATGGTGAGGCGGTTCTGAAGGATGTTGAGAGCTTCCTGAGATTTATAAAAGTCAGACTCCAGTTTCCTAATTTCTCTATCTTTTTCAGCAAGTTCCGCTTTTATGTCTTTTTGCTCTAGACATATATGATCTGTTGTAAACGAGAAATCAGTCTTCACCTTCTCAATAGCATGGGCAACCTCCACTGAGACCATATCCTCAAGGTCTTTCCTGAGTGCGGTACGAAGGTTTGACATAAAAGCTGAATCTGATGAGAGTTTCAGATCAAACAGTTGGCTTATACTCTCCATAGTAACGGGCTCATCAGGTCGAATGACGGCGGACGAAGCACTCACAGCAAACTGAGATGGCGATTCAGTGGATACTTGACTGAATGACACATTCAAGGAATCAGCTAGCGAGAGGTTATGGGACTTGACAGGAGTGTTGTCATTGAATCTTCGTTTAGTAACATTTTGACACGAGGGACAGCTAAGCGAAGCCAACTGTTCAGCACTCAATTGCTTATTTAGTTCAGTATTGATATTTAAGCATATGTAGCAATAAGTAGAAGCGCAGATGTTGCATTTCAAGAAGTTTTTTCCAGTAGTTACTGACTTGCAACCGTGGCAAAGCATTTTAAATATAAATCTCACCAAACGCACGAGGTAGATACTGATAAACACCGAGAAACAAATATAAGCAAGACTTAGCCAAGTAAACGTAAAATCAAACACCGATAAAACCGTACACCAATTTCAAGCGCGCGCCTAATGCTTCCGTGGCTCAGTCGGCGAAGCTCCGTGTCGGGGCGCGGCGAGGGTCAAGCATCGAGTTCAAACCCCGGCGCAGGCGAGTCTTTGTGCACACCAATAATTCTTCAGACGCCGATCCGGACCAGTGTATGTAAGGCCCACAGCTCGAATCACGAATCCAAGCCGAGGCACGCCGACGACCAAGTGACAGGGAGGCTCGAGACCATCCAAAATGGCGTCAGTCAACCCACAGCCACAGTCCTCAGTTATAGGAGCAAGAGGATCCGATGTACGCAGTAGGTGGCGCAGCAGCAAGCAGACACTTGAAAACGAGACGTCCGACACGCACCAATATGGCCGCTGGGTCATATGGACACATGCCCAAGAGTAAACGAGAGGAGCCGATATTTAATATTTCCGAAACCGCAATTTCACAGTACAAACAAAAAAATTATATAAGCTCGAAAGCAACACAAACACGTCCGCTCGATACCAAGGAATAACGCAGAATCGATAATTCTTTTATTTTTTATTTTCTTTTCCTCATCAGTGTGTATATGTTTATGTTAAAGTAGATTAATATTAAAATTTTAAATATTGTATATAGGGACATAGACTAATTTACTTGTTCTTCGAGGTGGGTGTTGGTGACTGCGTCACAGTTTTCTATAACTATTGCTGTTACCATCGTTTGCTATGTATGTTTTGTTCCGAATTTCTTTGTTCCCAATAAATAATTTTGTATTTTGTATTTGTATTTTTTTTTTGTGATCCTCGGCCGAATCAGCCGCTGCACCAGCCCTAACTGGTGTCCCAGGCAGATGAGATGGCGCTAGGTCCATAGTATGTCCTACCACAATTTTTGGCATGCAAATATTAGTTGCAGTCTTAATAATAATCTATATTATTAAGACTGCAACTAATATATATATCTAGTATAATGTTTCCCTATAATTTAGATGTTCATTGATTCAGTAAAAACATCTATTGGTTAGCCATTTTTTTAATATACCACAAAACAAATCTCCTGAAATCTTCAGTAAAATGCGATAGTATCACTGAATAACGTAGACTATACTTGTTATCAGGCTTTTTTTATTATGGATCCCTATAAAACTATAATTACCTACTTATTGAACCCAAGGTGAAGAAAAGTGACCGATGAAATTCATTACAAAAGGTGTTCAACAGTTTTAGAGCACAATGATATCTAGAAAAAATATTTTACACTAGCTTTTACTCGCGACTTCGTCCGCGTATTTGTTTTTTGAAATAGGTGCAAATAGTCCGGATCACGTTTGGCCAGATTTTATTATTCATTTTTTAATTTACCACAAAGTAATCACTATACTCACACCAACTTTTTTATTATACTGCTACGGCCGGGTAAATGAAATAAAATCATTTGTATGCCTCGTTGTTCCGATTTGAAAAAGTATAAGCACTACTATTATACCATGCATTATTCAGGAGTTCCGCTGTCATCATCGTAAGACCCTGGTTTACATGGTTCGTAGAAGAGTATCCCACATACAATCATTTTAAATGCGCAACGCTCTTAATATGTATTACTGTTTTGCTTACTATTTACTGAAAAAAACCCCTTTATATTGATTCCACTCCATCATCAGACCTTGGTAGTTTTGACATTCATCCATTGCATAAAAAGCACTCAAAATACACCAGTTTATTATAGAAACCAGAGAGTACATCGCATTTTTTTCTGTTAAATAACAATGTTTTTTGTTTTTTTTATTTGATAAAAGGTCCCCCTGCCTTTCAATTATTAAAAAATCTGAAAACCATGAATCACGTTTTTTCCATTTCATATGAGCAATCTATAATGATAATTTTGACATTTTATCACGCACGGTTTCAGAGTTAGGGCATACCCCTTAGGGTACAAATTTTCAAAATCCCTTTCTTAGCACCCATTTTCGCATCAAGACAAACATACCCTCCAAATTTAATGTCTCTACGATTAGCCGTTTAGGCTGTGCGTTGTTATCAGTGAGTCAGTTAGCATTTTATATTAGTACTAGCTTTTGCTCGCGGATTCGCTCGCGTTAAGAAGTATTATTATTAATTAGGTATAGTTTTTGCAGCTTTACTTTTGTTTAGCGTGTGTAAAAAAATAGTTTTGTAAACTTAAAAACGACAGTACATTCTTCAACTTCTCCACAAACGTTCAAATTTTCTTTAGTCATTTTAAAAAAGTCTAACCGACAAAACCTATACTTAAACCAATCGAAAACAAACCAAATGCCAAATACAAAGCAGAGTCTATAGCCAAAACTACTAAACCGAAACAAAACAAATGCAAAATCTCAAAATCCTTTCTTAAGGAATGCCTACGTCATAACATCTACCTGCATGCCAAATTTCAGCCCGATCCGTCCAGTGGTTTGGGCTGTGCGTTGATAGATAGTCAGTCAGTCAGTCACCTTTGAGTTATACACATATTAAGAAGATTTATCATTAATAATGTATATCAATCAATACTATATGCCCAACTAATATAATCATGTCACTGTAACTACTTTTTTGTAAGTTACTTGGAATAGTTCCTATCATTCCGACTCCTTTTATGTCGATTCCTGCCACGTTGACTCTTGCTTAGTCGACGTCTTTTTACATATCTTGTAGTAATAAACCTTATCCGAATAAATCACTTCGTATCCAAAGCTGCGTTACTTGAATTAATAAAATAAATACTTTATTCATTAGATATCATGAGCTAAATCTTAACGTTCACAAAAAACGTCCACTGCAAGTGAAGCGTCCACCACACTGCAAGTGAAGAGTCCACCACACTGCAAGTGAAGAGTCCACCACACTGCAAGTGAAGAGTCCACCACACTGCAAGTGAAGAGTCCACCACACTGCAAGTGAAGAGTCCACCACACTGCAAGTGAAGAGTCCACCACACTGCAAGTGAAGAGTCCACCACACTGCAAGTGAAGCGTCCACCACACTGCAAGTGAAGAGTCCACCACACTGCAAGTGAAGAGTCCACCACACTGCAAGTGAAGAGTCCACCACACTGCAAGTGAAGAGTCCACCACACTGCAAGTGAAGAGTCCACCACACTGCAAGTGAAGAGTCCACCACACTGCAAGTGAAGAGTCCACCACACTGCAAGTGAAGAGTCCACCACACTGCAAGTGAAGAGTCCACCACACTGCAAGTGAAGAGTCCACCACACTGCAAGTGAAGAGTCCACCACACTGCAAGTGAAGCGTCCACCACACTGCAAGTGAAGAGTCCACCACACTGCAAGTGAAGAGTCCACCACACTGCAAGTGAAGAGTCCACCACACTGCAAGTGAAGAGTCCACCACACTGCAAGTGAAGAGTCCACCACACTGCAAGTGAAGAGTCCACCACACTGCAAGTGAAGAGTCCACCACACTGCAAGTGAAGCGTCCACCACACTGCAAGTGAAGCGTCCACCACACTGCAAGTGAAGAGTCCACCACACTGCAAGTGAAGAGTCCACCACACTGCAAGTGAAGAGTCCACCACACTGCAAGTGCAGCGTCCACCACACTGCAAGTGAAGAGTCCACCACACTGCAAGTGAAGAGTCCACCACACTGCAAGTGAAGAGTCCACCACACTGCAAGTGAAGAGTCCACCACACTGCAAGTGAAGCGTCCACCACACTGCAAGTGAAGAGTCCACCACACTGCAAGTGAAGAGTCCACCACACTGCAAGTGAAGAGTCCACCACACTGCAAGTGAAGCGTCCACCACACTGCAAGTGAAGAGTCCACCACACTGCAAGTGAAGAGTCCACCACACTGCAAGTGAAGAGTCCACCACACTGCAAGTGAAGCGTCCACCACACTGCAAGTGAAGAGTCCACCACACTGCAAGTGAAGAGTCCACCACACTGCAAGTGAAGAGTCCACCACACTGCAAGTGAAGAGTCCACCACACTGCAAGTGAAGAGTCCACCACACTGCAAGTGAAGAGTCCACCACACTGCAAGCCAAGAGTCCACCACACTGCAAGTCTTTCATCTTTAAACGAAAGAGGATGAAACCAGAGCTGATCCATGGTGCACCGGCTGGATCCATTGGAATGGTATCAGACTCAAGCTTCATAAAAGGGGATCTCTTCATCGACTGGTAATCACATTTCAAAGATCATACGAAACCATCCAAAGACCAGCCTGTCCTATTAATTATTGATAATCACACTCCACATTGTTCTCTGAAAGCTATTGACTTTTACCGCCAAAACGACATCGTTGCCTTGACGTTACAACCTCACTGCAGCCATAAAATGCAACCCCTTGATCGGGGTTTCCACAGTGCTCTTAAGAAATACCATGCCAGCGAATGTGAAAAATGGCTTAGAAATCACCCAGGAAGAGCAATAACGACGTTCCAGATGACTTCAATCTTCGCACCTGCATTTTACAAAGCTGCAACTGTTGCTTGTGGAGTGGAAAGCTTCAAGTCAACTGGAATATGGCCCTGGAATCCAGATGTTTTCACGGATGTTGATTTTATGGCAAGCACTGTCACTGACCGGGACAACTCAGAAAATAGCACCAATGTTAAAATTGTCCATGATGACATTTCGGTAGAGACCGCAGAGGATGCACCAGCAGAAGCTATGGAAAACGATTCTGCTCAAACTCTAGAATTTGTTTCACGAAAAGAAACGGTTGATTGCATTTCAGAAGCCCCAGAAATCTCTTCTGTGGGGTCTGTTACAGCTTTATCTAATCCAGTCACGATAATCTCTTCCATAGAAGTCATGGCAGGCTATTCCGGAATACATCAGCCATCTTCACCTTCACAGAGCTCTGGAATTTTTATTCCAGAAGAAGAAGAGCTTGGAAGTTTTATTCCAATCCCGAGATCTGATTTCAAGAGAGCTACAAATCTAAAGCATAAACAAGCTGACATCATTAGTAGCTCACACAACAAAAACCAGATGGAACAAGAAATAGAAGGAAGAAAGAAGCCTAATCCAAAAAAAAGTTCAAGAAGACATTTAAAAAACCAAAAACTTCAACTAGAAAGAAATTATGGCAGTGTGGAGGCTGCACTGAAGTATTCAGGGAGCCTATCGATGAAGACTGGATAGAGTGCATAGCGTGCCAGGTGTGGTGGCACGAAAAATGCACATACTACCTTGGTTTCGGAGTATTCAAATGTGATTTGTGCAAGAAATTTACCGCTCAAATCACTGCGCAATCTTATCGCCCTTCGTGCGCAATTTTACACACCGGTGTGTATAAGATTGCGCAAATCCCGAGTTATGATTTCTTGTTAATTAACCAAAATGTGATTATATTTGCTCAATTAATAGCCTTAAAACTTGTAGCCAGATTACTAAAGTATTAGTAAAAATAAAGGAACTTGAGATTATTCCATCTGATTTTTTTTTATGACCGATTGATTTCAAATTGCGCAAACTTACACCAACTTACCCTAACAGACAACCCAGTCTTCTGCAACCTCAATGCATGTATTTTATATTTATGTTTGAATGTATACTTAGACTTTAATTGGCGGAGAGGTGGTGGTATATTATTCCAACACTTGGTTGCCTGGTACCGAAACCTTCCCCTAAATGCCACCGTAGGTACATATAACGAAATGTAAGGTTTACAAACCAAATATAGAAATTGGAACAAGATGTTGTGTGAGATATGCTCGTTGAGTCAAGGCTTTTGTGTACAACAAATATTTTTTGACGTACATAACACAACTTTAAAATGTTCATGACTTACGATATTTTCCCTTTCAAGGATTAATTTACCTATAGCGTAAAAATATTTGAAACGCGTTGAAGCTGTTTGCATAATTAACATCGATTTTACCGTGAGAAGTTTGTTATTCTCAAATATTGGCGAGAACAACATTTGTGACCCGTTTCTACATTCCGTTTGTTTTGAGAAAATGCCAACACTGCCTGACAACACCGAGTTCACTTGCATCAGTACACACATACATTTAAAAGTTTATCTATTTTCCAGCGGATCCAATCCTAATAAAAACAACGTGTTTATACATATCTAAGCGCTAGAGGCCTTCAAGATATCATATCCTGCATACTGATATTTTTAATAACGGAAAATTAATGGCTCCTTGTAATCTAAGCCAGCTACTTACACGGAGTTAGAAATTAAATTCAAATTTGTTTTTTTTGGGCTCAAGATCATACATTATTGTTATTGACGAATAGCTTCATCCAAATATGATAATTATGAAAAATCACGAGCAATCGTTAAATCTGACACGTTGATGGTAGGAGGTACCTCGAGTCGCTCAGATTCCCAGCTATTCTTAAACTTTTGCAGCGTTCAATGCTATTTCAGGTAGCTATAAATATACCATATTTTTCACTATTATATACAGGTTAAATTTCTCAATATGGGTGTATGTTTTTTTTTTGTTTGTTTGTTATTTGATTTCTCCGCCAATTCGAAATAGATTTTGATGATTCTTGTTACGTTTGGTAGGCCATACTCGCGAGGTGGTCCCATAGTTTTTAGAGAATTTTATCATAATCGGTTCAGTAGTTTGGTTTTTATATCAAAATAACTGGAAAATATATGTCATCCAAGTAAACGATATTGCGTATTCTGCTTTCTTGTGGTGTTTACGGTCACTAGAGTAGACCTTTTGAACCGCTTACCTTCCAGTATCATCATCATCATCATCAGGGTTTTGCCAGAATCACCACGCTTGGCATGTTGTTGATCGCAGTAATGATGATACGTAGTAGTAAGTGGAATTGACTTTAACGCATTCTGGCTATAAATGCTGTATACATATATCATCATCATCATTACAGCCCATAAAAGTCAACTGTATAGGACGTGGGCCTCCTCCAATGCTAAAGAAAGCAATGGAGGGTTTTGCCATAATACTCACGCTTGGCAGGCGTGTTGGTGATCGATGACTCTTTAACGCCTACTACTGCACTACCTCAGAACTCCGTTATTACTCCACCGATTTGAAAAACATATTTTCATACAAACAATAACGCCCGCTCCCACTTAACACCCAAAAACGTTTCATCAACCATTTAAAAGATGGCTCTTTAGTCGACTGGCCCCGCTCAAACTTGCCCCTCGAGTCCAGTTGACCTTATGCATGTTTTGAATTGGTTAACTGGGCCCCCTTACAGGATTTGTTATAATAACAAATCCTGTAAGGCTTTGTTATAATAACAAACAAGAAGAAAAGTGTTTCAACTTTAAAGCTAAAGCTTTCGCTTTAAGTACCTACCTACCTAAAGTAAAAGGTAATATATAAAGTGAATATAGCCCTTACTGGGTTAGTCGAGCACAGTTTCAGAATTCCAAAAAAGGAGGAGGTTCTCAATTCGGCTGTATGATTTTTGTTTGTTTGTTACTCGATTACTCCAATTTGCCAATTCGAAATAGATTTTGAAGAATCTTTCTTGTTGTTCATACAATAAACATGTTGTTGTGCACATCATGACAATTCGGCACTAACTTCAAATTATATGAACTTATCCTTTGAGTTATTTTTAAGTTTGTAGTGGTGAAATCGGTTCCATTTTTATTCAAAAAAAGTTTTTTATTAAGTTGCTATTTCTATTTCACTGAAGTATATTGTTGATTTTGACTAGTTCTAAATAAAGCAAAAGAATCCAATAAACATAAATATCATATGGTTATAACCATAATGTTTCATTTCAGTTTATCTTGAGTACGTTTTGTACACATCTGTACACGGATTTGAATTTAGACAATAGATTCTGTTCAAATTAGTAATGGGGCCAGTCGACTAGAGGAAAGTAATAAATGAAATGCATTAGGTCAACTAGCCCGGTAGGGCCAATTTTTTCCGGGGCAAGTCGACTAAAGAGCCCAAAAGATATGGATGAAATATGGTATTTCTTTCTACCCCAATATCTCAAAAGCTACCCCACTTATCAAAAATATATAAATGTAAATATTAATGTTTCATCAAAATCGGATAAACCGTTTGACAGTTATGCCGTCACAAACATTGCCACATACATACTTACATACATAAATACATAACATTGCCGGATTTACCAACTTACCTCGGAGATGTCGTTCGCTTCGCTCACTCGATCAACTAGCTAACTAAGACGTGAAGAGCCGTTACATTTCCATACACATCCTACTCCTCATGAGTAGCAGTAAGGTAGTTTATTCATATAGTTGAATTTATATATTTTCTATTTTGAAAGTGTTCCAACAACTTTGGGCACATAGTCATCATACATGTTTATTTTAATTATCAAATAACGAACTCAAAAATGCAAAAAAAAATATTTTTTTCAATTACTTACTTTTCCAGAAAAACTATTAAAACAAATAGATTTTCTTATATGCAGAACTTATTTTTTTCGAAATAGAGCACGTAACTCCTAACGTGACTTTTCGATAACTCTCACGGTTTCAGACTTGGCCTCAGTGGCCCTGGAAAAAAACTCACACTGTATAGATAGTTTAGGTCCTAGAATAACACAGAACGCAATTTTTTGAAAATCATCCCCTAAGGGGACTATACAGAGAGGTAAAGTTTCTATGGAAAAAAAATCCTTGGTCTGATTATCTCAAAAGTCAGTTAAAGGCCGGTTTATTTAATAAACGATTAAAGTAAATGATGAAACATGTTAATGTAAAGTTGTGTGACTGCCGCGTTCCTCGCTCACCGCGCTGGGTGGTTTACTCAAATGGGTTTATTATTATAATTACAAGTTATTATTATTGTTTGCTACATCAATAATGCATTATAATTAGAGTCATCATATTTACGGTCACTACACATGTATAAAACAATATCTTGTATTTAATATTTTAGTATAATGTGGGTGGACTGTTTCGTAGATTTTACGTTTAAATCATTTTTTGTGAAGTAAACGGTGCATCTCTGTGCAAATATTTTTTGATATAATGAAGTCTACTTTTAAAGTCAGTACCTATCTCACCTTCTGTAATACAATATTGCAATAATGCTATCACGTTGAAATTAATGAAAAGTTTGAGATTCACAAACGAATTTCCGCGGAAACTATTATGGTAATACCCACGTTGATACGTACGTACCTACAATATATGCAGAACTTATATGTAGTATTTATACGAATTCAGCTACGATATGGTTCAGTGCCATACTTCGGTTGCAGGCAACATGGCAGTGTACAAAGTAAGGATTTATTTTTAAAACCAGTTCGGCTTGCCAAAATATTTTATACAAATTCTGCTTCACGAAAAAAACGTTACTAGATTTATCTCAAAAAGAGCTCTCCCAGGAACTTGTGGGTTATTAAAAAAAACCATATAACCATCCCCATCAATAGGAGCTTTTTTTTTTTATGTTTCCCCCTCACTCGGCCCCTTGAGCTCACGGTGTTTATGTTTCCCCCTCACTGTCGGCCCCTTGAGCTCACGGTGTTTATGTTTCCCCCTCACTGTCGGCCCCTTGAGCTCACGGTGCGGATATCTGCCCTACTTTTGTGAGTCTAAGGAACTATTCACTGAAAAAGTTAATAATATAAATACATGAAAAAACCCAAGGCTCGAGTCCATTTTGAAGTCCATTTAACTAACTTCGCAAAAATGAAAGATGATTTCAATTCGGGCGATATTTTCTTTTATTTTGTATGTCCACCGACTTCTACGTGAGATTTGAACCGATTTGTAAAATTATTAATATGATCGAGCCTAGTAGACCTGGGACCTCTGGGTTTGATACAGGTGGGCGAACAATTACACCACAGAGGTGTAAAAACCCCGCATTAATTAATTAATTTCGCAAATAATGTTCATCGTTTCTGGTTTATTTTCAGATTATCTTCGCATTGGTCTCTCTCGCCTTGCTGGCCATCGCAGCTGCCCAAGGTGGGTTCGGTCAAGGTGGTGGCTTTGGCCAAGGTGGATCTAGCCAAGGTTTTGGTCAACAAGGTAGACAAGGATTTGGTCAAGGTGGTTTTGGCGGATTCAGTCAAGGTGGTCAACAAGGTCAAGGTGGTTTTGGCGGATTCAGTCAAGGTGGTCAACAAGGTCAAGGTGGTTTTGGCGGATTTAGACAAGGTGGTCAACAAGGCCAAGGTGGTTTTAGTGGATTCAGCCAAGGTGGCCAGCAAGGTCAAGGTGGTTTTGGCGGATTCAGCCAAGGTGGCCAACAAAGTCAAGGTGGTTTTGGTAGGCAAGGTGGTTTTGGAAGACGATAAACTGGATTGTATACAAACCTTATAAATAGATCTAATAAAGAACTTCGAATTGAATTCTTCACGTTATATTTTTTTGTGATAATATGTATACGTTAATATAATTAAAAAAACATACTTAAGTTGATGGATTTTTATTTGTAATACGAATAAACATAACATAACGAGCGCTGTTTGGATGAATACAGGCTCTCGATTCACTCATGATGTGAGTTCTGGGACGCTACCGCCGACGGCGAAGCCGATCTCCATTGGCTTAAAATTAGCTTCATGAGAACTAGAAACGATTTTTACCGTCAAATGTACTGAACGGATAGGTTTCATAACATGTGTACACTTTTGAGATGGGAAACGCCATTTTGGATATGACACATACCCGGTAGGTAAAAAACGTTTCTAGTTCTCATGAAGCTAATTTTAAGCCATCAATGGAGATCGGCTTCACCGTCGGTGGTAGCGTCCCTGGACTATGGTCCTACGCGTCGTAACAAAAAATATGCTTACTTGTTAGTTTAAATATTTGAAATAGTCACATTACAAAACGTACGTGTACAAAAAGTAACACATCAGGAACCTGGGTAGGCAAGGTGCGCGAGTATGATGAGGAGGAGATTAAGATTACTTTTCAAATAGTGGAGTCGGCGGTGGAGGAGCCGAGATACGACTGAAGTTGATTCTGGCGCGATTGAAAAACTGACTGAGGTATTTCAAAATGGAGTCACCAGCGAAAACCACGTACTTCCTGACTTTCTTCTTGTCGAAAACACCCAGAGGCACTTCTTCCTTAACGGGCTCCTTTGGCGGCTCTTTCGGTGGTTCCTTCGGAGGCGGAGGCACCAGTATAGTATATATTTCCTTTTTTACAACTGGCCCAACGAAAATTGGTTCAGCTCGAATGGGGATAGGTTTTATTTGTATGGGTATAGGTTCTGGTAGAATGGGCAGCGGTTCTGGTAGAATGGGCTGCGGTTCTGGTCGGATGGCAATCGGTTCTATCTGCTCGGAAGGGAGGGGGGGGAGACCGCCGAACAGTTCTCCTGTCATCTCACCAGCCGGCGGAAGACTTCCTCCTACATCTGTGTTCAGTCTTGACGCGACGATCTGAGTCAAAGGCACCTTGTACAGCCCTGGCTGAGGCGGATGGAACCCATACAACGTTATCGGTTCCTTCTCCTTTTCCTCAACGTGTTCCACCACCGGAGCTGGCGGCAGCAAAACCTCGAACGGCAGATCCTCATCACCCGACTCCCGTTTCTGTACAGTCGCACTTTTCCCCTCGACCTCGACAAACGGGGCTAGCTTTCCGAGGATGTACGCCTTCACGTGCTGAGGGAACCCTCCGAATCTGACCAGCACATCTCTCTGTTTATGCACGTGATGGCCACTACACTGCGCGATGATGAATATTACCAGAATCTAGAAAACATCACACATCGTTAAACATCATAATTTTGAAATCAATAAGCAGTAAACCACATCTTCGGAGTAGTATACCTTGGTACGCGACATTCTGCCTCAGCAGACATAATACTAATCTTAAAATCGAAGATGGGTTTACTTTATATTTCCATAATATACCGATTAGTAGATACCTATTGATAATTTGATTAAAAACAATCAGCAATTATAAAGAAAAAACCTCATTGAAACTGAGCGCTATTGTTGAATGGCAGCGCGGGGAACTAGGTTAAGGTACAAGTCGCAGACCTACTGTAGTAGGTACTAGCTGTAGGTCCAACCTAGCCTCTACTCTACCTAACTGATCTAACTGACGTATTTAGGAACTCCACATTTGAGCTATATCTATATAGGTACTCGTAGCTTAAATTCTCGCGATATTCATATGAGTGTAGTTTTGTAACAATTATTAGCACAGGTAGGTACAGTCTGTTAAATAGCAGGTGAGCTCTTCTCCGACTACTATTTTAATTTGATTGTAAAAGAACGTGTCCCCCGTGTGCCAGCAGACTAGAGTCTTGTCTGCTCATGAGGAGCGGAACAGAAACATAAAACCAAAAACTTACTCTGCATTGATCAAATAGAGTGTCATTTGACACTCAATGGAGTGTCGTTTGACACTCCACTCATAAAGACACTGGTTGGTGGTAGGACTTTGCTTAAGTTAAGTTATATCGCCATAACAACAATTCTTAAAAAAATAAAAAAAAATGTTGTGTTCCGGCATTTTAAATTATTTAAAAAAATTTTAGAGGTAAGGTAGCCAGTCCCTCAGTTGGATGAGGATTCTGGGTGAAGTGCGTTTCCACCTTAGTCCTTATCATAACTTGAAAAATCAGGTGAGATGAAGGTCAAGCAAATCCCCGTCGTAACATAAAAAAAAAAAGACTCCTTCAGCATCTCGCTTGATAAGCTGTACTGGAAACATCAAGCCTCATGGTAAGCAAAATGAGAAGCACAAAGTAGAGGTAGTTACAATGTTGAAATATTGGAACAAAAGAAACAATTCGTTCAATTCGTTGAGCTTCGAATAGAACTAAGTGGAATTAAGGTAGGTTCCAACCTGTTCTAACCCTTATTTCACATTAATATTTCATAATACTAAAGCACTACTAACTATCATCACGCTATGTCTACACTTGGTAGGTTCCACCGTTTTCGTTACGAAGTCAAAACAAATCATATTTAAAAACTCGTGAGGAGGAGGACCCCCTTCATTTAGATTGTTTGTGTCAATATAAGTATAAATATAATTGTACATTTTATAAAAAAAACAACAAATGTTATATTTTTTATTGTATGTTCTTATTGTTCTAGACAAAAAATCGTGATCAACATACCTTGGTTAAATTTATGGTTAACATATTAATTTTGATGTACTGATATAATAATATAATGACATTTATAAGTTTAACTTATGAATCTTCTTCTTCTAATATATGAAAAGAAAAATCCTGAGTGACTGACTGACTGACTGACTGATTCAACTATAAACAACGCACAGCCTGAACCCTATACTGATCGAACAGACTTAACATTTTGATAGAATGTTTGTCTTAGAGTTAAGACGCCTGTTAAGAAAGGATTTTTTTTAATTCGCACTTCAAGGTATTCAAAATGGGGTTCAAAGTTCGGAGTGAAATGTTGCATAAGTATTTTTGAAACCACATAAATATTAATAAATTACTGTTAATTTCCTTTTAAATCCTATATTAATAAGCCATTGCGCGGACGAAGTCACGGTTAAAATCTAGTATCATAATATTTTACTATCCGTAACGTAACTCGTCGTAAGTTCACATTTTGTCTAAAAAAATACCTGTTTCAAAATGACCTTTCAAGGTGGGGCAAGCAGACGGTCCCGAAATAATAACATCCCGTAGGGCCCTATTGATACGAAACCCTAAAAAACAAATATGGATTATGAGGAGAGAGTTAGTAATAATTATTGTCGAAAGGAACTAACAGTTTAGTTAAATCTATCCATCATTATTAATTAGAGAACAAAAACGTGACACACATACATGGGTCTTCTGAAAGTGAACGGTTAACGAAATGTGCTCAGAATCATTAAGTAGACGCCATGCTATTTAAGAAATTATTAAGTTTGCCAGATTTTATCTAATTAAAAGAAATAAGGTCTAAGACAGAGACTCCACTTACGTCAATCTCCTTTTTTCGAAATTTAACACAATCTCCAGTTAGTTTGTTTGTTTGTTTATTCGAGCATCAAAAAAATAACGCAATACAACTGGATACATTTTGTACCTATCATTCTTGTCAAATAGAACCTGGATCTCAAAACTTTTAGAGGTATACCTTGTTGCTTCGATGAGTAGAGTCAGTTTGTTTTAACAATAATATTTCATGTTGCTTTGTTCAGTGAGGTTGGCTTGTCATATCAATTACATGTTGCTTTGTTGGGTGAGTCTGGCTTGACATATCAATTACATGTTGCTTTGTTGAGTGAGGCTGGCTTGTCATATCAATTGCATGTTGCTTTGTTGAGTGAGGCTGGCTTGTCATATCAATTACATTTTTTCAATAACCAAGAGCAACCAAGGTAAGTTCTCAAGCTCACTTTGATAAAGGGAAGTCAGTTTGAGTGGTCTAGCTGTGGGCACTCACAAGGGAGTGCAATATTGTGCGTGGTTTGGTTTGTGGTAGGACTTTGTTGAAGTCCGCCTGGCTAGCTACCGCCTTCTTACCTAAGTCTGTCGTAAAAGTAACATATCAAAATGGTTGTGTTCCGGCAACTAGAGTTAAGATAGCCATTTCCTCAGACTGTTGTTGAGGATTCCGGGTGAAGTGCGCTTCAACCTTCGGACTTATCATAACTTGAAACTGGTGAGATAAAAGGCCAAGCGCTTCCCCGTCGTACAATAAAAAACAAAAAACTAGTTACTATGCGTACATTTTAGCGGTTTCGGGACGAGTAGGTCGCATCGGCTTACGTCGGATTACGTCGGTTCACGTAACACTATGCTAATAGTTTGTCGGTAAAACTAAAAGATTTTCCACTCGGTATTCTGCGTATCTTGACTAGAATTTATAAAAAGAAAGTTGACACAGTGGTGTGGTGGTGGAAGCCAGCCCGCGACAGGACGTGCGTAGGTCAGTTTTCAACTCAAGGCTGAGCTGACGCTTAGGTTCTACCTTATTACCTGTTTCTAAGCCTTACGTTAATGTGAAGACGATATTATCTAAATGATACCTAGATTTTTTTAACTGTGAAACTGGAACATTGCATAGCACAAAAAGCCATACATTGTTGGATGGAAGGAAAATCGCATCTGGCCATTTTATTAAAGGTAAGCCTTAACCCATTGTAAAAAAAGATAAGGAAAAAGCATTTACAAATATTGTACCCTTTACTTGACCGTTTGAAGGTTGACTCGGCCAATATTGTGAACTTATTTATTGGAATCTGACTCATTGAAGGAGTATTACCTCAGATGATTACCTTAGCTATAGAATTATAGAAATGATGTTTACCGTCTCGCCATTTAAAAACCCACCTGGCGCTTTTTTTATAGATACAAATACAATTTTCGATAATCCTCTAGAACCCGACGTTGGAAGTTAGTTTGCTTTCAATGATGTTTTATAATAACTCGGAACTGTGTGTTGTGTTCCCGTAAGACTCTCTATCGTCGAGCTCGCCCTCTCATTGCTGGCTGTCGTCACTGCTGGCTGTAGGTAATGTGTTGTGACAACTATCGTGACCGCATTTTCCTCAATTCTGTATGTACCTGTATGTGCATTACTTATTATAAAACAACAATACTAGTTATTCACCCCGAACTGAGATCTCGCGAAGTTTACGTTTACTTTATCTTATAAATAAAACTCGATAACTTATAAAATAAAGTTCTCAGCCATTCGAAGCGATTTCTTCCAGACGAGATAAGGTAATTAAATCATTCATTCTTAGGAAACTGTGTACGATTCTACAATAAGCTTCCCTCAAACACCACCAAAGTTTCTGAAAATTATAAATGTAGATAAATATTTTTTTAATTAAAAGCTCGGCGAGTGAAAAACAATGATGAAGTTCGCCCGAGTTCGCCTCAAACTGATATCTCTTCAAAATCAAAATCAAATATTTATTTATTTTCTCATACAAAAAGGTCAGTAACATAGTAGGTTTAGCTAAAATTATAAAATGGTGGCTAGCAACACCTGGCTAGCTACCACCATTTTACCGAATTCTGTCGCCATAGGAACAATTACTTAATTGTTTTGTTCCGACATTTAGAGTTAAGATAGCAAGTACCTCAGTTTATTGAGGATACCGGGTGAAGTGCGCTTCCACCTTCGGCTTAATCACAACTTGAAAAATCGAGTGAGGTGAAGGCCAAGCACCTCCCCGTGAATGAAGCCTACGGCACCCTACGGGGTGGTTACAGCAAATAAAATAAAGTTCATTGTGAAGACAAACCCCTTTAACCCCTCGTTTTCACCAAGAAACATGTTTTATACTAGTTTGATACAAAACTTGTAGAATACTTGTCAAAACATAATTACGAGTATTGGTTTGTCATATGTCAGAACGTGTCTGATACATTGATAGCGTTCTCACCTGCTGAATACAGTTGTGGCTTAGACAAGTAGGTATTGTTTATTTTATTGCAATTTCTGCATAACAGTAATTGCAAACAAGTTTGAAATTTTATCCATGCTAGATGGATAATAAACGAAACGAAGGCAGAAGTAGAAGAATGGAGTGGTCAAAGAAATAAACTTTAGAACTCATTGAGCTTTTGCATGTACAACACACAATGCGTGTGGAATGTAAAACATGAAGTTTATAAATATCGTCAGAGAAAAAAAAACTAAAACTTCTTCGATTTTCTATTCTTAAATCATATCTATTCTTAATATAGAACGGTAGGCACCTTCTTGATATCGTCTTCTCAAAAATGATCACGACCAGTACTTGCGTTTTTTCCTTGAATTTGCTTCAGTTTGCATGTACAAGTATAGGTACTGCGCACATGAAGCAAAGTACATAAACATGTAGGCAACAAGAAGGTTTCAACCAACATGTTTTATACAAGCTTTACATACACGCAACAAGTTTTATACATGATTTGTATACGTACAACAAGTTTTATACATGTGTATAGTTTCACAAATTGTGTATACCTAACATGTTTAAAACATGTATATGAGAAACGAATACATTGCATAAAATTTGTAAAATACATGTATTATACCTCGGTGAAAACGAGGGGGTAACAGTAAAACATTGTACACACTCACTATGCATGGCAGGTCGATTGGAAATCGTAGTTAATGTGTTAGGTAATAAACAGAAGTAAGCTATTAACCTTCTTCTGAAGGGATTCCTTAGTCGGCTTTCACGCCATCCGAAGACCGAGTCGAGGGGTCGCCGCCGCCCGACACATCACGACACCAGAGTGACCAGAATGAATTCGAGCACTTTTCCACCATTCATTAGTTGAAGTGGAATGTTACGAGACGCGTGCACGTATACTTCCCCTGTCTCCGAGAGATCCACCTTCAGTAGGTACCTAGGTACTGAATCTCTCGTTGGAAATCGTGTCGTTAACTAGAAGCCATGCCGAATGGACATCGCAGCGGTTGACTTTCGACGTTAAAATAAATAAATACCTAACTTGTACACAAAGCACCTCCATATAAATTATAACTTTGCCTCATATAAAAGTGCTCTCGTTTTTTCAAATTTCAATTTTATAAAATTAATAAATCGTTCGTTCTTTAAAATGGTCCAAACATTATCTTAGCGTATTTATTTATATTATCTCCGTCTCATCATCCTCATAAATAAAATAAATAAATCCTGAATGTAGATGACTGAGACGGATAATGTAGATCCAAACGGAAATCTTTCCGAATGAGTTGTGAAGCCCCATCTGATGGAACTACCCATCGTACCCAATTTCCATACTTCTTAATTAAAAATAAGTACAACTAACACAAGTTGGTTTGGTTGGTGGTAGGATTTTGTTTAAGTCCACCTGGCTAGCTACCACCGTCTCACCTAATTATGTTGCCATAATCACAATTCTTAAAAAAAATGCTGTGTTCCGGCATTCTAAGGTAAGATAGCCAGTTCCTCAGATTGTTGAGGATTCCTGGTGAAGTATACGCCTCTACCTTCGGCCTTATCTCAACTTGTTACCAGGTGCGATGAAAGCCAAGCGCTTCCCCGTCGTACAGTAAAATAAAAAAGTAGGTGGGAACTTGCAAAAAAACAAACAATCCTCAAGGGTAATTTTCACACGACACGACAAAATGCGGTGACAACTAGCGGGCGCCATACATTTGTATGAACCGTTTGCTCATGTAACGACACCGCAGAGCACGACACACGGTCTTAAACGACAATCCGCTAGGTACTTACCTACCTAGGCAGATAATTAAGAACAAAAACGGGTCTTCATCGATGGTGCACAGCTGTTGTGCTACGCTGCTATGTTTACTGCACAGAATAATACGAGCACGACAGTTCAGTTCGGTTTGTTTGTTTGTTTGGATTGAATAGTGTTGTGCGATTTCAACAAAAACGAAAAAGTATAATCCATGGTATAATATAGATGAAATATGTAATTTTTACGTACTTAGATGGCTGTGGATAATACACTTACGTGGTGAAATTTTAACGCGACTGCTGTCGCTGCAAACATCACTATTTGGAGGAAGTCGTGCCGTGCGTCGTGATTCTTAAATCGTCGCTCGTGACATAAAAGCCCTTTTGTATACAAGCTCGTGTACTTAACCTTTTTCTTTTAGCAGACTGTTTTTTGTGCTATAAATATATTTAAAATGGAAGAATCCCTGGTCTTTTTTAAACTTTCGCGATTAGAACACATTATTACAATTCGAGAAACGGTTATTTATCGCGTATTTTACCTAAGTATATTAAGGCGATAAATACCCGTTTCTCGAATTAAAATAATCCCTGGTAATATTGTTTAGGAATGTTTATGAGTGCATTTAGATTTTACACACTCAGTAGTTCCATGATGGAAACAACGCAACGAGAATGTGTGACGACACGCACGTGCGAGTATGTTGCCGTGTCTGTGTATGAAGTGAAGGCTGAGCGAAGGTACCCCGACTCCGCCTCCGGCACCAACACATGCCTGTTACTAGTTCCAGGCGCTGCTGGGACATGGGCACTAGCAGTCCGCCACAGCTCGCGCTGGCGGCAGTGGTCGCGCTGGCGACGCTGCTCGCGACTTGCGACGCCGCCAGCGCCGCCAGCGCACGAAGGAGCGGCAGGAGTTTGTCGGATGCTATCGGGCAGGTGGTGGACTTCGTGTACCCGGGTGACGACCGAGAGTCGACGATCATGAAACAGATCTTTATGATGTTCAGCAACGAAGGCTTGCCGAGCTTTCAAGACCATCTGGCGGGATTAGAATACGTTTTAGACTAACATTTTTACAATATTTCGTGTTATCTTTTTTAATTTATTAAAACTACTTTCTGGAGCTATGTTTACAAGTACCTATTCATTTCTGTCACCCCATGGTAATATATACCAAAATATATTTTGGTGCACCTCTCTACGATTGATAGAGGTAGGAGATCGTATCGGAGGACAGATGACCTCTGATACGACAATCTCTACATTTAGAAATTGTTTTTATCACATCACGATACTTTAGGGATATACTAAAAAATATGTTTGGGCTATTTTCATATTTTCAGCATTGTGTGCTGAAAATACGACTCAAGGAAAACAAACGGAATTAATTTATTACAATTGATATTTGAAGCGCTATAAGGATCAAGTGGGCTTACACACGAAACGATCTCCTATTTCTACGCACTTGGGCGCTTTAGTCTTGAATAATATCTTGCTTGTTACTGTAAGATGCAAGTTTCCATTGTCAAGTTTTCCGCTCAGATGTTGTTTGTCTAGATTGGGCAGCACGTGTTTGACCTCTCCGAGAGATATAGCCCCGGACAGATTCATGGGCGGGATGTCTTCAGCGCTATCGATTGGAATGAGTCCGGTCTCGACGACCGAGGGGAATGTCTCTTCCTGCTCGTTCTCCTGTACGTACTGTGCATCCCATCCGGGAGGTCTCCTCGGGTTCGTGAACGGTGGATGCTCGTATCCACATTCTAACCTTCCCCCTCGCAGTCTGCATCCCTTGCTCAAGCTGTACACTTCGTTGCTGTCGGCGGGTTTGCCAACGTTCCTATTGTATCCGCATAGCAATCTGTCGTTGATGACTTGACACCGTTTGCTATCAAAATCGTAGGGACAGCATTTTTTCCGCCGTTTAGAGGGTTCGGTGTTATAGCCACCGCCGTCACCCTTTTGGGATACATCGGGGCCGTGTTCCGGCGTACGTTCTATATGGTTGTAAGAGTTACAATCTCTTCCATTCACGAAGGTTGTATGAAGGACTTGTATCTACAATCAAATTATAATAGGATAAGTACCTACAGTAGGTGTCACCTTCACTTACTTTACAGATAGGTGATAGGTAGATACAGATACTCGGAGCGGAGTTCCGCACGTGTCTCAGTGATTAAGTCTCAAACTAACCGCAATAATTGTAAGGCTGTAGCTTGACATCTCCCTTATCGAAAACTTCATTTTAATTAACTGTTCGAGGTCGAACTGCACGAGTACAGTCGGCATCGGTACGTTCTGCTCATTTCAGCAGCCACTTAACGGTGTGCTTCAGCAACTTGTTCTCGATGCCCAACGCATCGATGTTGATGAGACTGGAGTCCAGGTAGTCGATGTTCAATTTCTCGATGTCGATCCCGTTTTCTGCCAGCAACGCACTCAAGCGCGGGTTTCCTTTTACGGAATTCTTCGACCATTCCCAAAGTCGACGTCTCATCTTTAGTTTCAGTGAATTTCTTTTTCTCTCCTCTTTATCCGTATCCTGTGGTAATTCAGCGCCGTGAGTTTTCTTCCGTCTTCGACTGGGTCCTGGGTCTCGGGGATCCTGTGAACCTCCAGCTTTATTTTCCACGTCATAGCCCGAGTAATTTCTTACATCCGCTTCGTCGAACTCTGACTTAGCGTTTGGATTCGAGGATAAACGCCTAAACATTAAATGCCATACGTTCCTGTTAAACCGCGTTTGTATGCTTTTAGAGTTTTTCACATTTGTACCAATGGAGCTGTAAGGTAAGGTAGCCATAATTTTTTTCACCTTGGAAACGTTTCGAATTGCTTTATTCAGACGGGCATCGTTATCGTCAGTGAGGAGAGGCGACAGCTTGGCGGCCGGGGTTCGTTGAGCGCTCCGGGGAGGTCGTTTGATCCTACTGTCGATACCACTGGGTGATATCGGTATCGGTTTGCCGCTAGGATTGTTTCTAACCCGCGGGATAGGTTTTTTATAATTATTATCATTACTAGGGGGTAGGGTCGGCAACGGTTTACCAACCGGTTTCTTTCTAGCACTCCGGTTACATTGTTTATCATGATGATCATCGTTGTTGAGAGAGGTTCTAGCAGCCGGAGTCCTTCTAGCGAGCTGAATGGTTTGCTTCGGTGATAAGAGCAGTGAAGGACTCGTTGAACCTGCGTCGACAAAACATACATAAATTATTATTTCATTGTATTTACTTATGTCTTTAGGCGATTACTTTATTATAATATTGAACCCGACTGGCATGTGTCTCTGGCTAGTATTCCGCAAAGCGGTAACGGGCTTGCATCCGATCACATATCGGATGTTACCTACCGACAAACCGTTGGCATGTGCCGACCGTAAGTTTATACTTGCCTCTGGCTAACCCTCAGGAGGTGATCCCCACAAAGATCTTCGTTCCGAGTAGTGATCAAAGGACAATGGTCGATGGGGAGTGGGTCGTGAGTCTATTGTTTGTTTAAAACGTCGAGCAGCTGACTGACTGAATGACCGACAATCCACTTAGAGGTTTAGTGACTGATGTGTGACTGATGCAGAATTCTGGAATATACCTACAGGATGAAAGGACCGTTGCACTGGCTACGGTTAACATTTCCAGGCTTGACACAGAGAATCACTTATCACTATGTTACAGTTAACCTTCTTTGCTAACATAATTCCATTTAATAAACAGTTTAATACAAAGGTAATTTGAAACCTTTGAAATAGTAATTTCTTGTGGTGATGAAAATGGTATTTTTAATGAAAATTTATTGAAAATGGTATTTTCTAGGTCCAACCTAGAGAATACTCATCCTGAATGAGTTAAATCAGTTTCAAATCAAAACCTCTTGAAATAAAAATATTACGTAGAAGGTGATACAGTTTCAGTTTCAGTGAATTGATTGTCCCGGTAAGTACCCGGTAAGTATTTAACATAACGAAGAATAACAATTATGTAGTAATTATGTAATATATGTAATAATAATTAGTAATAATAATTATGTAATAATAATTAGTAAACTAACATGCAACTAATTAGCATTCCACATTTCGAAACAAGTTAAAATCATACTTTATTTTATACTAGGCTCGTTGGACCACGACAGTTTGATGTTTCTAGAATCAGAATCAGACAAGAGACCACTACTTGCGATCGTAATGTTTGGACGTGCCTATGTCGAGAATATATTTACTCCAAGTCGTGTTTTGATATCAGTAAATAAGTTGCAGGTAATTGTAGTAGTTACCTATTGGTTTGGCGAACTTTTTGCCCCGAGGGGGGCATTGGTACGCCATCGATTGCGTGATCTCAGTCCGTGTTGTACCAATGACCGACCAGGGTTAATGCTTTTACCCCTACAAAAATAGCAGCATATTCTTCTTAGAACTTCTATACACACTCCTTGTGGACATATTGTGAACAATTGAAACTGCAAATCAGACTGAAAAAATACAAAGTAAATAAGAAACCACCAGCAAACTGACCGATGTGATCAGAGTGTGCTCTGATCCACTAACACAACAACGTCCAACGTTGCGTTTCTGAATAATGTCATTCCTTACGTGACGGGATGTATCACCAAGCAAATGATGCAAACCTGGCCATGGTAAACAAACTGACCGATGTGATCAGATCACAGTGCCACCTAACACAACAACGTCCAACGTTGCGTTTCTGAACAATGTCATTCCTTACGTGACGGGATGTATCACCAAGCAAATGATGCAAACCTGGCCATAGTAAACAAACAGTAGGTAGGTTAGGTACAGTTCCTCTATTGAGAAGTCCTGCAAATTGAGTCATTTATGATGAAACATAGTAGTATGAAGGCTGTATATAAAATATTAGATACTGACCTTATTATTATGATTGGGATTGATAATATTAATTTTAAAGCTTAACGTTTCAGCCAAGATGGTAATGAAATTGGGGTACTCTTTACACTATCGAATAACTTTTGAAATTTATTTTTTGACTGGAAAGAAAATCGATTTTGGGCTTTTTGAGCGGTCTCATACTTGTTTAACATTTCATTCAGTTTGTCCTTGTTCAGTTTCTCGGGATCGAATTTACCTTTCACTGATAGCCCGGTGGCTGAAGCTTTTCCGTTCTTAAAATCAATTACCATTCTTTCTAAAAGTTTGCCCCTCGACCCGTAAACTGAAAATTTCTTCTTTAAATCGTCGGCATTCAGGTTTTGATTATCATGAATTCTCTTTCGCATCATCTCATAGTCTTGAAGCATAGTGTGCATCTGGTCTTTGTTGAGTTTGCGCGCATCGAACTTGGATTTGTCTGGTAAACGTGATAAGGACAGTTTTCCAGTTTTGTAATCATTGACCATTCTCTCCAAAACTTCACCTTTCGATCCCCTAATAGAGAATTTCTTTTTCAAATCTTTTGCACTCAAGCCTTCAATCAAGTCTACATTTTTCAGTGTTAATTTGGAAGTTCTTAGATGTTTTTTGAACAGTGTCATTACGGACATTTTGTCTATATTTAATTTACTTTTGAGGCTACCGAGACCTTTTTCGTCTAGTTCATAATGCTCTTGAGTAGGATTGTAAGTTCCGAACATTTTTTTCTTGAAGCATCTTTCTATTCTTCTGTAGAAAAATCCAGCTATTTTACTTTCACATCTCTCGCAACATGATTGTTTCTTTATTCCAGTCTGAGTCGATTTGTTGGGGTGCTCTGAATTAAATTAAAAAATATTTTTAAATAAGTAAGTACCTATACTATTTAGAAATCATATTATAATACACAAATAGGTAATAGGATCTAGAAAGATGTGTCGTTCGTGTCGTTCAATGCTCCATTCCATACTAACTTGAGTTTCTGCGCAGGCACATGTTGAATCCACGCTAGTGGACTGGTGTATTCCTCGTGTTGAATTCATCTTACTGAGGAGGGTAGCGGCTGGCTTTGTAGGTAACTACTTTATTGACTAGTTTTTAATGCCGTATTTTTTTTTAAACATGATTTTAATTTTAATTTTTGCTATTTTGCGATCGTTTTGTGTTCTGAGCACTTCATTTTTAATATGATCAAAAGGATATCCAGTTTTTTATTTCATTTTGCTACGTTTGACAGTGTAATCGACATGACTGTTGAACTCTTTGGACCAAACTAATCAAAAACTGTAATGTGTCATATCATAGAGTAATGGCTTATATGGTTTCGGTCACTTTACGTTACTCACAGTTTTTCTTCAAATTCGATTTGTCTTTAGTTTCACTCCGTTCATATACTGACAAGTGAATTAAATAGCGCACTATAATTTATATCTATTGCTCTGGTATCCTTATCAAATCGGTTTAAACATCTGTCACGCAGTTTATGTTATAAACTGCTTAACTTTCCCCAGTAAAATAATCTGAAAAAACTGAAAGCGGGTACCACTCTCTCACTCTCTCTCTCTGAATGTTGAAGGTACAAACTTTCATTTCTCAGGATTTGCTCATTGGATAGTTGCTAATATTAAAATACGCCAATATATTTCATTTCTTTCCTATTTATGACATAAAATTATATTTAAATAAAATATTTAGGTAATGAAATGTTAAGAAAATTAAATAAGGGTTAATAGCGCAACCAACCCACCATGAAAAAAAATACTGTCTAAAGACAAAGAAGCTCTGAGCCTCATTTTAGCCAGCATGAGATAGCGCTCAATGCAAATTTTTGATATATAAAAATTATGTAAACTGGGAACGCGGGAACTATAAAACGGATAACATTATTGTAATGACTTGCACTATTATATATTATCTGAGAACGCGGGAACTATAAAACGGATAACATTAATGTAATGACTTGCACTATTATATATTATCTGGGAACGCGGGAACTATAAAACGGATAACATTAATGTAATGACTTGCACTATTATATATTCTCTGGGAACGCGGGAACTATAAAACAGATAACATTAATGTAATGACTTGCACTATTATATATTATCTGGGAACGCGGGAACTATAAAACGGATAACATTAATGTAATGACTTGCACTATTATATATTCTATGGGAACGCGGGAACTATAAATCGAATAACATTAATGTAATGACTTGCACTATTATATATTCTCTGGGAACGCGGGAACTATAAAACAGATAACATTAATGTAATGACTTGCACTATTATATATTATCTGGGAACGCGGGAACTATAAAACGGATAACATTAATGTAATGACTTGCACTATTATATATTATCTGGGAACGCGGGAACTATAAAACGGATAACATTATTGTAATGACTTGCACTATTATATATTCTCTGGGAACGCGGGAACTATAAAACGGATAACATTAATGTAATGACTTGTACTATTATATATTCTCTGGGAACGCGGGAACTATAAAACGGATAGCATTAATGCATTAAACTTATAGTATGCATATTCTTGCATTGTAAAAAAATACGTACATTTTTATACAATGTAATAAACAAATTCGGAGCAACACTCTATATTCATCACACATACCTATGCCAGGGTGGGAATCGAACCCACAACCGACATCACAGTAAGGCAGAGCTACCAACTGTGTTGTGAGGCCATTAGAAGTAGTTGGTAGTTATATCTTCATCAATCTGATTGTTTTATTCATTTTATTTTTATTGTAAACTACAGAATACAAAATATGTATTCCTTTAACTTAATTAATACTTATTGACCGAGCGAGCGAAGCGAGCAAAGCGTCTCAGTTTCGAGATTGGCCAAAAATGCTTTTGTCCGCTGTCTGCCAGTCGGTTTGTTCTCGTCTACAGGTCGCGTTTTTCAACCGATTTTGATGAAAATTGGCACAAATGTTCCTTGATTTATTACAAATTTTAGTCGAATTACTATTAAATTTGAAAAACACACTAAGGAAAAAAAGGGGGGTTGAGGGGGAAAAGGGGAGAATTTTGCTGTAGGATTCAATGCCTGTTTTTTTTTCGGAACATTATACTCACGTTTACTTATAAGACTACGCAGACCTCTTCGCCTTTGCAAGACAAATCTGTAGATACCAGGGTCGATCTCCTCAGACGAAGGCAACGCAAGTAATCGCTAAAACTTATACACTAATTTTACTGACTGTACGGAAATTAATGATGCCGATTCACTGGAAATCACAATTGCCAGCAAACGGATTGTCTTGGTACTAAAGGCGACGATGTCAATGTCAATATGGGTAGGTAAGCTGAACATTAATAATATACTGTTCAATGTACCTACATACTTACTTCAGTGCGTGTCATATAACATTCAGTTAGTCAATTTATGTGCGTCTGAGATGTTCAATGTTCAATTATTTATTTCATCTAGAAAAAATACATTGGACATAGGTCACACATACAGATCAGTTACTTACTAAATAATTAACACAAGTCAAGAAGTTACTTGAACCGAATGGTCTGTTACGTGATGATGGTAAGCGGCCCGACGGTATGACTCTTGTCCCTTGGGAAATGGGTAGGCCTTTGGTGTGGGACGCTACCTGCGTCGACACCCTAGCGCCATCTCATCTGCCTGGGACATCAGTTAGGGCTGGTGCGGCGGCTGATTCGGCCGAGGATCACAAAAGGCGCAAATATAGTGGTCTCGACAGAGCTTACCTATTTGAGCCTTTTGGGGTGGAGACCTTGGGTCCGTGGGGAGCCGGTGCCCTCCGGGTTTTCAAAAATATTGCGGGGCTTTTGATTGAGGCGACACGTGACCCAAGGGCTGGCTCTTATTTAGGCCAGCGAATTAGCATAGCTATTCAGCGTGGCAATGCAGCCAGTGTCTTGGGCACGCTTCCGTCTGGTACTGGTCTGGAACAGTTGAGTTACCTATAGGCCGTTTGTAACGGTCCTTAGGTAATCTGACTGATTCCTTTGTACTTAGTTAGTTTAATTTATTGAATAAATGTATACTTGTTATAAAAAAAAAAAAAAGAAGTTACAGAATTGAGTTTACAAAATAAAAGGTACATTAACAGATTAGCAAAAGCATCGTCAGAGTGTATAAAATATATTAATTCATTAAAAATACATATTATAACTAAAGGCGAAAGAACTGCTATTAAATAATTTAGTACCACCTACAGAACAGCAAAAAGCATTGTCAAATCCATTGCGGATCAGAAGGTTCTGGGAGCTAAATGTACTTGGGTGCATATTGACTGTAATATAAAATGGTCTGAGAGCAAAACGTCTTCAATTTACAATGACTACTACTCGTAGTGCTCAGAGCACTTAGTCCTTAATACTGAATATTCGTTATGTAAAACGACATGTCCGCAATTTGAAATGTTCGTGTGGATGCCTAAATCCTCTTTCGAGAATACTTAGGTAATGGTTAATATATTTTATATACACGATAGGCTTATACATTTAATTTAATTACAATATATTTAATACATTGTAGCTGTCAAACTTCAAACAGCCATATCTCGAAAAAAGACGTCCTAGACTAGTGGTGTCTTCGGACAAATGATAGGTCTCATAGATATCTTCATTTTGGTTGAGAGCTGTCAAGCCTGAAACAGCCATATCTTAGTCATATCAGCTATATAAGTATTAGTAAAGAAAATATTTTTTTTTCTAACATATTTATTCACTTTCATAAAAAAAAATACTTATAGATTTTGTTAGCTATATTTAATACTATCCATGTCTTATAGGTATGAGTAACAAGTCAAAGAACATAGAATTACACTTGCAGTAGTAAACGTTGCAGTCGTTTTAAAAATTAAGGATCTTTTTTATATTAGAAACTCTCTTTAAAAATTCGTAAGGTGTGCATACACTCTTCTTCTGGTTTTTTCTTTTCTTCGGCGTATCGAATATTGAAGCTTATATCAACCTTTCGTCTCTTGGCACCATGAAACAAGCAGTATTTATATCTTATTTCCTGCCATTTTGCTTCCTTCCTCAGGGCGTCAATGAACAGTATTAATGTTGGTTTACTATTCACCATTGAATTAAAATGCCTATTCCAGCCTTCCAGGGGATTATTGGTTCGAAAAATGTCATTATAGCAGCTTATATCTATGGTTGGTTTTAGCCATTGCTTTTCAAAGTAATTCAAAGATTTTGCGTGTTTTCATTATCTCCAGCATGCTCTTTGATATACACCCAACATTCAGCGTAGCAATGTGCTGACAAAAGGGGAAAATTTGCACATATTCTTATTATGTCTCTCGATTCTTTGCTGTAATTTGCTTTTAAAGTCTCTGCGTTTCTCCATACAGCTTTATTAAAATGAAAGTAGCACCCAGACACTTCAATTTGCGGAAAACCATTTTTTAATGCGTTGATAAGCCCGGTCTCAAAATCACACTTAATTTTTGTTATATTTATTTCTAACTGTTGTTTTAAAAGTTCAATCAAACGTTCTTAAGTATGCTGAAGCTTATTAGGCAGTAAGGCATAAATTACTCCCACCACATGTACAGATTCACTACTACTGCTTAGGTTAACATGTATTGTCATTATTTGGTAAAATGGTTTAGGAGTCCTTGTAAATGTACCATCGATAAAAAATAAATATTTTTTTAGTGTCTTTAAAGCAGATCTCGTCATCATAGGGCAAAATATTAATATTTTGTTATTGTCTGCGCCATCTTCGCATAGCAGAAAATCTTTTCCTAATATTTCTGGGATTTTAACGTCATTTAAATTGGTAACTTCTGTTCTCTGCACCTGCAGGAAATTTCTTCTCACTCGACGTAATGTGTCTTTTTTTGGCTGAAAATTTGGTACGAATTCATCCCCTAGTTCAATAAAGGTTTTCTCAAATAACTTTTGTACTGGTGTATAATTCCTGCAGACTGCTTTCTTGCATTTATCCATAACGGTGTTGATTCTATTTTTTATTAAATTTGGTTTGCAGGTGTATTGAGCTGGACGCAAAATTCGATTTTGGGCTTTATTTATTGTAACAGTTGCACTACAATTTTCACGATATGCACATCTCCATCGTGAAGAAACACCTTTATTTACAATGATTCGGTTGTGTCTGCACCCATCAACCAACAGAACTGGCTTATTTTTCTGACTATCGATGAAAACAAGCCTCGATTCCGTACTACAACTTGGATTATTTTCCATTATAAATAATATCAGAAAAGCAGAACAAACGTCGTCTGCATCGCTGTTGACATAATTATCTATTAAGTCAATTTGATGACAATAGCTATACAAGATAATATTCTGAAGAGGTTTTATATGAAGAGTTCAATATGCGTAAAACTTATTGTGATTTAATGACATTTTGAGTTGAAGGCGCTCTGTATTAAATCCTTTCTGAAATAAGGACGACTTACTCCTTGATCTTTTTCCCGTAATGGTCAAATTAATTCATAGACATTATGACAAGGGGACTAACTATCGCTAAGGCCATTTAGCTTCCAGAACCTTCTGATCCGCAATGCTTTTTTCCATCAATTGTTTTCTTACACGTAATTAAAAGTTTTGTTCTTTCAATTCTTTAATTTTGTCTGGTATGTTATAATATAATTTTAATTAATGAAATACAATAAACACTTTTTGAAATTTCTGCAAGCCGTGTCCATGATACATTAAGGTTATTCCTATTTCTAGTGTTGGCTTTGTGAATGTCACTTCTCTTTTGAAGAATACCTAAATTTTCTTCAACGTAAGTTAAGTTTTGAAAAATGAACTCACCTGTTATCGTCATTATGCCCAATTCTTTGAATATTTGTCCATTCGATGGAGACCAAGTATATATCTCACTGCCCGTTTTTGTAAAATAAAGACTATATCTGTATCAGCAGCGGCACCCCAGAGTAAAATCCCATACATCATTATCGAGTGGAAGTAGGCAAAGTACACATCTCTGGCTGCTTGCACTTCTCCTAACTCTTTCATTTTCCTTATAGCAAATGTTGCGGAGCTTAATTTTTGTTACGCCGTCAAGATGCATCCCCTATGATTTGTTATTAAATACTTATCTAAGGGAAAATCGATGCTGAAGTCTCCACATAATATAATTTTTTGGTCATTATTATTAGTGATTTTCTCAAGACATTGTTCTAAGTTCAACATAAATTAATCTAGGTCTTTTTTCAACTCTAGAGGTATAGATATAGCCAAAATAAAAGCATATTTTAATTCAATACAACTAACTTCAAAAATTTGTTCAATTGACATACTGTTGATATCTTCTTTTTTTTATATTTTTTTAATGAAAATCAGAATACCTCCCTCTTTTAGGGTTTCTCTACAAAAGTAGGAAGTAGTTTTTAATCCTTCCATTGTAAATGTTAAAACATTGCTAAATTCAACAAAGTCTCTGTGCAAACAATATCAATATTTTCCTTATCTAAGAATACCTTAAGTTCGTGGCTTTTCTTGTACACACTTCTCCCAATTAGATAGCTTGTTGGAAAAATTTGCACTGAGATCTCGTTCTGGCTTAAAACTTTTAAATAGCTCCTGTTCACTCCATGAACACTGGCAGTAGCTATGATTTTGGCTGATACTTCTTGTTTTTGATACAGTGAATGTTTCTTCCTACCTTCGTTTATGTTCATTTCAACAACATTAACGTTGCTGTGCAGTGCAGCGAATTTATACAATTTGCTGTTTATTTCCATTATCTGCATGTTCACTTTATTTCGTTGTTCGCAGACAATTTTTCTATTTTTATTCATAGCCAATGTTTTTATTCTTGATAAAAAGCTATGTGAAATCCATTTCAAACTTCTGTAATCACCTATCATCAATAAAATAGGGTCTTCAGTGCGGGAATCTAAGGTGCTAACCATTATTTTATTAGCATCGTATCCTGGTTTACAATGGTTAATAATATGACAAATATCTGGAAGGTGTATGAGTATTTTACCCGTCATGTCTATTCCGAATCTGTCAGAGTACATATTTATAGTAGTTTTTGTGGACATTTTCACATTATTTATTTTTATACTAAGACTTTCTACAGTGTCTTGCATATTAGGCTCGTCTGTTACTCCTTCCACTATTTTTTACATAGGTCTGGTGTAACATCCGTCATTGCTGATGGGTCTTGTTTATATTTTATAATTTCTTGTAATTTCAATAATCTTCCTTCCAAGAACGATATTTTTGCAAAAGTCACATCATTTCTTTTCAAGTCTTGTTCATATGTAAGGATCCTACTGAAAAGCGTATCACTTTCAATATTTAATGGCTCTATAGTTTGTTCTCTGCGTTTTAGTTCCTCGGTCATTAATATTTTTGTTCCTTTCAGTTTCTTTATTCGCTCGAAGTTCCTATATTGTTTCTTCTTCAATGTGTGTTTAGAGTTAGAGTTTACGAGAATGAGTATACATTGTATCCTGCTTTAAGACGAGTACTATTAAGAGATTATAGTAATAGATCACTATTATTTGAGTTGAAGTTCTATCAATTCATAATTTTTTGCATTTAGTCTTTTATATAAGTCAGAAGTTGTGTTTAGATTCATGATCCTTTATTTTTGTTCTATTAGTAACTTATTGTTTTCTTGAGACAACACGTCAATTCTTTACTAGATCAGTGTTTTTCTCCTCTTCCTCAAAAACTGTTACATAATAGTACATTATGGTACTAGTGTATAACATTGGTGATTACCGCCGAGGCGCCATTGAGAGCCGAGGACGGTAATCATCAATACACACGTGTATCATACGACGTTTTTCAACACACTTGTGAATAATATAACAATAAAAACTATAATTTCAACAGTGAAAACGAGTTGTGAAAAATGATTCGCTATGGCGGGAAAAAATAATCAGTTTTCCTATGCGCGCGCATTGCGATCGGCCACAAACTAAAGGGTGAGGTTTTTTTTTCCGCGCCGGTTTGCGCCTATCCTGCCACGTACAGAATGGATAATTTTACGTTTTCTTTTATTATAGAGAAAACAAAAGTTATATTTGAGTGAAAGTTTTATTGATTAAACACGTACTAGTATAAATTATCTATTTAAATAAGAAGTTGCTTGAGCAAGCAATAGGAACATTAATTTATTTGTCCTATTGAACACGATCTTTTTTTTTGATTAAAAACTTTTTTAACTACAAAGAAAATCAACCAATAAAATTAAAAAAAAATCTATAACTCACTAGTGAGATATAGCAATGAAAAAATCACAGTTTGATTATGGGTGTCATTCTGTGCCTAATTTCGGTGACCATAGAGCCACTTTATGAGCAAGTGTGTTGAAAAGTTATTTTCTTACACATAGTCTCAAATTCTATAGAATTAGGTTCAAGTTCCTCTACCAGTGCTAAGTTTTGCTTATTTTTTTCATCTAATAGGTAGCAGTTCTGAACCGCATGCCGTCTTCTTTCTCTTCTTGCAGATCTGCATGTTATTCATACAAACGATTGTAAAAGGCGCCCCAAAACTAGGACATGTGATGTTTGACCCACTATCGTATGAGGCTACCCAGTTTGAGCAAGTTAAGGCACTTCTGAGAGACCTGGTAGGGACAAGTACCCCTGGAGTTGATACTACTGAAACGCAGTCAACCGAGAGTACTACGATACTAACTGAGGCTGTTCCCACTACCAAAACAAAAATCACTTCAGATGATAGTATCGTGAATACAAGTAGCCGTAACGGTAAACAAACACTCTCCATTCAATTATCTGATATATATAATTTAATAGAACACAGATGGGGACCTCAGGTTAGACGAGAAGCGCCGCCGCCGCTGCCATCGGTCAAGTTATTACGTAGATACGACATACAAGAGGCAGAGCAACGCGAACCATGTGCTGAATATGATTATAATGGACAGAAATGCAGAATCGTCGACGATAGATTGTTATGTGGATACAATAAAAACAAAGGCGATTTGAAAGATGATGCACACATTGATATTGGCAACGGTTGTCACTTGCATCGCGATAGGATTGAGTGTGGATATAAGACACCACCATTCACCGTGCCTAGAAGGCCACCTGCTCGGCGTGAGGAAAGAAATGCAAACGAGAATATAAGAAGTCATGAAAAATCAAAAATGAAACTGCGATCGGCTTTCGTGATTTTGCCAAAAAAAAACAGTGAAGATAGACCTACGTCTGCTGTCTCAGAGTTACATAAACCATCTCAGGATAAAGAAATAAATGTGTCAAGTGAAGATGAATTTCTAAATAATGATGATTCTGAATCAAAACTGGAATCTCTAATACCCCGCGTACAAGTAAAGGTTGCTGATGCCTTGACAGACGGAATCACGCCTTGTTGTCAAACATTGGATACAACTACACGTTTACCTTCAACTACAACAACAGTTACAGTTACAAAGCCAACTCCAATTGTGGAAAAAACTATCAACACAGTTGGCGAGATAAAATATTCAAGACAAGAATTGGGGACAAAAATAATTCCAAATACCATTACTTTTAAAGCTGCTACTTCAATGCCTCTGAATATAAGTGACTCAACCCCAATTTTAGTAAAATCGACTAAAGAGAAATCAACTTCGACAATATCTATAAAGTCTACATCAACCATGTCCGATGACACAATGTCAGCTACAATGTCTAATGGTACAGAAAAGAACATCTCTCGAGTAGAAAGTACTTCTGCTGCAGCCAAAGTAGTTCGCTTTCTACGTTCCGTTACAGAAGAGGCCATCGAAAACCCTGCACCGAAGATACTTAGTGCACCTAGCAAGGCTAAGCCTAAGAGGTGGTGCGTTGAAAAAGGTGACCGTATAGTTTGCGTTTATGCCAAACATTACTAAGTTCACATAATGTATAAGGTGAGTGCTGCGACTATCGATACATTGGACATCAGGCTCGGCCAGTGCTGGACGCTGGACGCCGGACACATCGATACTCGTTCCTTGGAAGCCATTCCGTCATCCCCTTGCTCCACTCCACTTATCACCCTTCCTTCTCGCCAGGTGACCCGCATAACGTACTGATTTGCAAACATTTATTTGGTTTCACTCGTTTCTAGCAAATACAATAAGATAATTGCGTTCTTTGATAGTAAGTACATGATATTTCTACAATATATGATATATGTTTTAAAAACTATACATATACAAACGTAACTGTGTATTTTTTTATGCATTATATGGGTCTTAAGTATACGGCTAAAGTAAATGTCTTTATTGTTATCAAGTACCTGCCCCAACCGGCGGTGGAAAACTTTGTACACTTAACAAATATTTGTACTAAAACTTGGAAACAATTATGACAATCCTTTCCCTTTTAAAGCTGAAACTTAATAAATCAGAATCATAATTAGATATAATGTGCTATTTGGATAATTTAATAACTATAACTATATGTTTAGTTGAAAATTCAGATGCGATACTGTAATTGTTGTTAGTGAATAAATTAAATGAAAAAAATAGAAATGAAATGAAATGTTTCTTCTTCCCTTCTTTCTCTTTTTAGTTTTAGCATGAAAGTATCAATCTGAAGTATCACCTGGTACCTACCAAATTTCATACAAATAATCAAGCCGTTTCAGTGTAATTAAGTGACAATATTATTTGAATTATTTGGATACTTTTCCAGGATAAAAAGTAGCCTTCGTTACCCAGGACATAAACTATCTCTGTGTAAAATTCAGCTCAATCTGTTCTGTAGTTTTTGCTTAAAAGAACAACAAACAATTAATTCATTCTGTATGGCATATGGCATGTTTCACGTCTTGTTTCCATACATATCCACACATAGGCATCATGTTATCCCATGAGTCCCAATACTCACAGTAGTGCAGTATAACAATTATTTGGGTAAACCAGGGTATAAACTATCTTTGTACCAAATTTCGTCCCATTCCATTTAGTTGATTCGGCATGAAGGAGGCGCCAAACACACATACAGACATACACTCATACAGACATACAGACATACACACATACATACAGCCATACTCTCAAGCTTTCGTCATAATAATTGATCAAGTGAGCGAAGCGAACGAGATTTCAGAGTTAAGTTGGTAAATACGGCACTGTATGTATGTATGTGGCAATGTTTGTGACGGCATAACTCGCGAACGTGTTATTCGATTTTTATGAAATTTAATGAACAACTGTAAAAAAATAACATACTTGCCATCTTACCGAAGTCTGTCGCCATTTTTCATTCATTCATTCATTTTTCATTTTTCCATTTAGAGAATGCCACAGCGTGTACAAATATCAACTCAACTAAAATTTACTCTTAAAACTAAACATGTATATATACAAAAACAAAAAACAAATATAGCACTAGTATTAAAACGTTTTATGAGATGTTAAAATATGGAACGATACTATGCTAGGGTTTATTAAACTAATGCTTTCAACGAGTGAGAGTTGTGAAATCAGTGTCTAAATTAGGTAAGTAGGTATCTACTATAGTTAGGATTTAAGTATAAGTAGGTATCCATTAAATTAAGCTTAGAGGGTAAATGTAAGTAGCAATAATATATTAAATATAAAAAGATAATTTAAGGTACAAATAAAGCAAAATATTAAAAATAATATTCAATGTGTGTGTGTCGGTAAAAACGAAAACGGCATTAGGGAAGTGCACCTGATTTGAGTATGCCAAGTGATTTCTGAAGGAGTACTTTGACATTTGACGATGAGTCTGTAATATCAATGGCATCAGATTTTGAAAGTGAATTATAGTTTCTGAAGAGCCTTGGCAGTGTATCAAAGCCAATTTATCACCGTATGAGACGTGATAGAGGAATCGACTTTGGACGCTTTCGATTCGCTTAGAATATAGATCTCATAGTGGGGATTCCAAATTATGCTGCAATATTCTAGAATAGGTCGGACGAGGGTGTTAAACAGTTTGATTTTAGTGGATGGACCCTTAAATTCTCTACTAATTCGTATGACAAATCCTGATACTAGGGTAATTTCCGAGAAAAAGGATTGTTAAAAGAAACAAGACGATGTATGTCTTTGTATGGTGTCATTTGATGAGTACGTATACGTATACGTATTACAGGACATTCATTTTACACAACGCCATCTAGCCCCAAACTAAGCATAGCTTGTAATATGGGAACTAGATTACGGATAGAATACTTAAATAATTATTTTGTTGTAAATACATACGTACTATATGATACAACACCCAAACACAGAACAAACATCTACATTCATCACACAAATGTTTGTTTGTCCTGGAACTCACAATCGAACCCACAACCTACAGCGCAGAAGGCAGAGTTACTACCAACTGAGCTATGAGGCTACAGTACAGCTATGAGGCTTGTTCGAACATGAAAAATGCAGAGTTGCTATGTATCGTTGTATGTAGGACTTGGCTTCGGAACAGCACGGCAAACAAACAAAACCCTTTTGAGTGGTCGTTTTTATGTAAATACATACTTATCATAGAATACAACACCCAAACACAGAACAAACATCTACATTCATCACACAAATGTTTGTTTGTCCTGGAACTCACAATCGAACCCACAACCTACAGCGCAGAAGGCAGAGTTACTACCAACTGAGCTATGAGGCTACAGTACAGCTATGAGGCTTGTTCGAACATGAAAAATGCAGAGTTGCTATGTATCGTTGTATGTAGGACTTGGCTTCGGAACAGCACGGCAAACAAACAAAACCCTTTTGAGTGGTCGTTTTTATGTAAATACATACTTATCATAGAATACAACACCCAAACACAGAACAAACATCTACATTCATCACACAAATGTTTGTTTGTCCTGGAACTCACAATCGAACCCACAACCTACAGCGCAGAAGGCAGAGTTACTACCAACTGAGCTATGAGGCTACAGTACAGCTATGAGGCTTGTTCGAACATGAAAAATGCAGAGTTGCTATGTATCGTTGTATGTAGGACTTGGCTTCGGAACAGCACGGCAAACAAACAAAACCCTTTTGAGTGGTCGTTTTTATGTAAATACATACTTATCATAGAATACAACACCCAAACACAGAACAAACATCTACATTCATCACACAAATGTTTGTTTGTCCTGGAACTCACAATCGAACCCACAACCTACAGCGCAGAAGGCAGAGTTACTACCAACTGAGCTATGAGGCTACAGTACAGCTATGAGGCTTGTTCGAACATGAAAAATGCAGAGTTGCTATGTATCGTTGTATGTAGGACTTGGCTTCGGAACAGCACGGCAAACAAACAAAACCCTTTTGAGTGGTCGTTTTTATGTAAATACATACTTATCATAGAATACAACACCCAAACACAGAACAAACATCTACATTCATCACACAAATGTTTGTTTGTCCTGGAACTCACAATCGAACCCACAACCTACAGCGCAGAAGGCAGAGTTACTACCAACTGAGCTATGAGGCTACAGCTATGAGGCTTGTTCGAACATGAAAAATGCAGAGTTGCTATGTATCGTTGTATGTAGGACTTGGCTTCGGAACAGCACGGCAAACAAACAAAACCCTTTTGAGTGGTCGTTTTTATGTAAATACATACTTATCATAGAATACAACACCCAAACACAGAACAAACATCTACATTCATCACACAAATGTTTGTTTGTCCTGGAACTCACAATCGAACCCACAACCTACAGCGCAGAAGGCAGAGTTACTACCAACTGAGCTATGAGGCTACAGTACAGCTATGAGGCTTGTTCGAACATGAAAAATGCAGAGTTGCTATGTATCGTTGTATGTAGGACTTGGCTTCGGAACAGCACGGCAAACAAACAAAACCCTTTTGAGTGGTCGTTTTTATGTAAATACATACTTATCATAGAATACAACACCCAAACACAGAACAAACATCTACATTCATCACACAAATGTTTGTTTGTCCTGGAACTCACAATCGAACCCACAACCTACAGCGCAGAAGGCAGAGTTACTACCAACTGAGCTATGAGGCTACAGCTATGAGGCTTGTTCGAACATGAAAAATGCAGAGTTGCTATGTATCGTTGTATGTAGGACTTGGCTTCGGAACAGCACGGCAAACAAACAAAACCCTTTTGAGTGGTCGTTTTTATGTAAATACATACTTATCATACAATACAACACCCAAACACAGAACAAACATCTACATTCATCACACAAATGTTTGTTTGTCCTGGAACTCACAATCGAACCCACAACCTACAGCGCAGAAGGCAGAGTTACTACCAACTGAGCTATGAGGCTACAGTACAGCTATGAGGCTTGTTCGAACATGAAAAATGCAGAGTTGCTATGTATCGTTGTATGTAGGACTTGGCTTCGGAACAGCACGGCAAACAAAACCCTTTTGAGTGGTCGTTTTTATGTAAATACATACTTATCATAGAATACAACACCCAAACACAGAACAAACATCTACATTCATCACACAAATGTTTGTTTGTCCTGGAACTCACAATCGAACCCACAACCTACAGCGCAGAAGGCAGAGTTACTACCAACTGAGCTATGAGGCTACAGCTATGAGGCTTGTTCGAACATGAAAAATGCAGAGTTGCTATGTATCGTTGTATGTAGGACTTGGCTTCGGAACAGCACGGCAAACAAACAAAACCCTTTTGAGTGGTCGTTTTTATGTAAATACATACTTATCATAGAATACAACACCCAAACACAGAACAAACATCTACATTCATCACACAAATGTTTGTTTGTCCTGGAACTCACAATCGAACCCACAACCTACAGCGCAGAAGGCAGAGTTACTACCAACTGAGCTATGAGGCTACAGCTATGAGGCTTGTTCGAACATGAAAAATGCAGAGTTGCTATGTATCGTTGTATGTAGGACTTGGCTTCGGAACAGCACGGCAAACAAACAAAACCCTTTTGAGTGGTCGTTTTTATGTAAATACATACTTATCATAGAATACAACACCCAAACACAGAACAAACATCTACATTCATCACACAAATGTTTGTTTGTCCTGGAACTCACAATCGAACCCACAACCTACAGCGCAGAAGGCAGAGTTACTACCAACTGAGCTATGAGGCTACAGTACAGCTATGAGGCTTGTTCGAACATGAAAAATGCAGAGTTGCTATGTATCGTTGTATGTAGGACTTGGCTTCGGAACAGCACGGCAAACAAACAAAACCCTTTTGAGTGGTCGTTTTTATGTAAATACATACTTATCATAGAATACAACACCCAAACACAGAACAAACATCTACATTCATCACACAAATGTTTGTTTGTCCTGGAACTCACAATCGAACCCACAACCTACAGCGCAGAAGGCAGAGTTACTACCAACTGAGCTATGAGGCTACAGTACAGCTATGAGGCTTGTTCGAACATGAAAAATGCAGAGTTGCTATGTATCGTTGTATGTAGGACTTGGCTTCGGAACAGCACGGCAAACAAACAAAACCCTTTTGAGTGGTCGTTTTTATGTAAATACATACTTATCATACAATACAACACCCAAACACAGAACAAACATCTACATTCATCACACAAATGTTTGTTTGTCCTGGAACTCACAATCGAACCCACAACCTACAGCGCAGAAGGCAGAGTTACTACCAACTGTGAGGCTACAGCTATGAGGCTTGTTCGAACATGAAAAATGCAGAGTTGCTATGTATCGTTGTATGTAGGACTTGGCTTCGGAACAGCACGGCAAACAAACAAAACCCTTTTGAGTGGTCGTTTTTATGTAAATACATACTTATCATACAATACAACACCCAAACACAGAACAAACATCTACATTCATCACACAAATGTTTGTTTGTCCTGGAACTCACAATCGAACCCACAACCTACAGCGCAGAAGGCAGAGTTACTACCAACTGAGCTATGAGGCTACAGCTATGAGGCTTGTTCGAACATGAAAAATGCAGAGTTGCTATGTATCGTTGTATGTAGGACTTGGCTTCGGAACAGCACGGCAAACAAACAAAACCCTTTTGAGTGGTCGTTTTTATGTAAATACATACTTATCATACAATACAACACCCAAACACAGAACAAACATCTACATTCATCACACAAATGTTTGTTTGTCCTGGAACTCACAATCGAACCCACAACCTACAGCGCAGAAGGCAGAGTTACTACCAACTGAGCTATGAGGCTACAGTACAGCTATGAGGCTTGTTCGAACATGAAAAATGCAGAGTTGCTATGTATCGTTGTATGTAGGACTTGGCTTCGGAACAGCACGGCAAACAAACAAAACCCTTTTGAGTGGTCGTTTTTATGTAAATACATACTTATCATAGAATACAACACCCAAACACAGAACAAACATCTACATTCATCACACAAATGTTTGTTTGTCCTGGAACTCACAATCGAACCCACAACCTACAGCGCAGAAGGCAGAGTTACTACCAACTGAGCTATGAGGCTACAGTACAGCTATGAGGCTTGTTCGAACATGAAAAATGCAGAGTTGCTATGTATCGTTGTATGTAGGACTTGGCTTCGGAACAGCACGGCAAACAAACAAAACCCTTTTGAGTGGTCGTTTTTATGTAAATACATACTTATCATAGAATACAACACCCAAACACAGAACAAACATCTACATTCATCACACAAATGTTTGTTTGTCCTGGAACTCACAATCGAACCCACAACCTACAGCGCAGAAGGCAGAGTTACTACCAACTGAGCTATGAGGCTACAGTACAGCTATGAGGCTTGTTCGAACATGAAAAATGCAGAGTTGCTATGTATCGTTGTATGTAGGACTTGGCTTCGGAACAGCACGGCAAACAAACAAAACCCTTTTGAGTGGTCGTTTTTATGTAAATACATACTTATCATAGAATACAACACCCAAACACAGAACAAACATCTACATTCATCACACAAATGTTTGTTTGTCCTGGAACTCACAATCGAACCCACAACCTACAGCGCAGAAGGCAGAGTTACTACCAACTGAGCTATGAGGCTACAGTACAGCTATGAGGCTTGTTCGAACATGAAAAATGCAGAGTTGCTATGTATCGTTGTATGTAGGACTTGGCTTCGGAACAGCACGGCAAACAAACAAAACCCTTTTGAGTGGTCGTTTTTATGTAAATACATACTTATCATAGAATACAACACCCAAACACAGAACAAACATCTACATTCATCACACAAATGTTTGTTTGTCCTGGAACTCACAATCGAACCCACAACCTACAGCGCAGAAGGCAGAGTTACTACCAACTGAGCTATGAGGCTACAGTACAGCTATGAGGCTTGTTCGAACATGAAAAATGCAGAGTTGCTATGTATCGTTGTATGTAGGACTTGGCTTCGGAACAGCACGGCAAACAAACAAAACCCTTTTGAGTGGTCGTTTTTATGTAAATACATACTTATCATAGAATACAACACCCAAACACAGAACAAACATCTACATTCATCACACAAATGTTTGTTTGTCCTGGAACTCACAATCGAACCCACAACCTACAGCGCAGAAGGCAGAGTTACTACCAACTGAGCTATGAGGCTACAGTACAGCTATGAGGCTTGTTCGAACATGAAAAATGCAGAGTTGCTATGTATCGTTGTATGTAGGACTTGGCTTCGGAACAGCACGGCAAACAAACAAAACCCTTTTGAGTGGTCGTTTTTATGTAAATACATACTTATCATAGAATACAACACCCAAACACAGAACAAACATCTACATTCATCACACAAATGTTTGTTTGTCCTGGAACTCACAATCGAACCCACAACCTACAGCGCAGAAGGCAGAGTTACTACCAACTGAGCTATGAGGCTACAGCTATGAGGCTTGTTCGAACATGAAAAATGCAGAGTTGCTATGTATCGTTGTATGTAGGACTTGGCTTCGGAACAGCACGGCAAACAAACAAAACCCTTTTGAGTGGTCGTTTTTATGTAAATACATACTTATCATACAATACAACACCCAAACACAGAACAAACATCTACATTCATCACACAAATGTTTGTTTGTCCTGGAACTCACAATCGAACCCACAACCTACAGCGCAGAAGGCAGAGTTACTACCAACTGAGCTATGAGGCTACAGTACAGCTATGAGGCTTGTTCGAACATGAAAAATGCAGAGTTGCTATGTATCGTTGTATGTAGGACTTGGCTTCGGAACAGCACGGCAAACAAACAAAACCCTTTTGAGTGGTCGTTTTTATGTAAATACATACTTATCATAGAATACAACACCCAAACACAGAACAAACATCTACATTCATCACACAAATGTTTGTTTGTCCTGGAACTCACAATCGAACCCACAACCTACAGCGCAGAAGGCAGAGTTACTACCAACTGAGCTATGAGGCTACAGTACAGCTATGAGGCTTGTTCGAACATGAAAAATGCAGAGTTGCTATGTATCGTTGTATGTAGGACTTGGCTTCGGAACAGCACGGCAAACAAACAAAACCCTTTTGAGTGGTCGTTTTTATGTAAATACATACTTATCATACAATACAACACCCAAACACAGAACAAACATCTACATTCATCACACAAATGTTTGTTTGTCCTGGAACTCACAATCGAACCCACAACCTACAGCGCAGAAGGCAGAGTTACTACCAACTGAGCTATGAGGCTACAGCTATGAGGCTTGTTCGAACATGAAAAATGCAGAGTTGCTATGTATCGTTGTATGTAGGACTTGGCTTCGGAACAGCACGGCAAACAAACAAAACCCTTTTGAGTGGTCGTTTTTATGTAAATACATACTTATCATAGAATACAACACCCAAACACAGAACAAACATCTACATTCATCACACAAATGTTTGTTTGTCCTGGAACTCACAATCGAACCCACAACCTACAGCGCAGAAGGCAGAGTTACTACCAACTGAGCTATGAGGCTACAGTACAGCTATGAGGCTTGTTCGAACATGAAAAATGCAGAGTTGCTATGTATCGTTGTATGTAGGACTTGGCTTCGGAACAGCACGGCAAACAAACAAAACCCTTTTGAGTGGTCGTTTTTATGTAAATACATACTTATCATAGAATACAACACCCAAACACAGAACAAACATCTACATTCATCACACAAATGTTTGTTTGTCCTGGAACTCACAATCGAACCCACAACCTACAGCGCAGAAGGCAGAGTTACTACCAACTGAGCTATGAGGCTACAGTACAGCTATGAGGCTTGTTCGAACATGAAAAATGCAGAGTTGCTATGTATCGTTGTATGTAGGACTTGGCTTCGGAACAGCACGGCAAACAAACAAAACCCTTTTGAGTGGTCGTTTTTATGTAAATACATACTTATCATAGAATACAACACCCAAACACAGAACAAACATCTACATTCATCACACAAATGTTTGTTTGTCCTGGAACTCACAATCGAACCCACAACCTACAGCGCAGAAGGCAGAGTTACTACCAACTGAGCTATGAGGCTACAGTACAGCTATGAGGCTTGTTCGAACATGAAAAATGCAGAGTTGCTATGTATCGTTGTATGTAGGACTTGGCTTCGGAACAGCACGGCAAACAAACAAAACCCTTTTGAGTGGTCGTTTTTATGTAAATACATACTTATCATAGAATACAACACCCAAACACAGAACAAACATCTACATTCATCACACAAATGTTTGTTTGTCCTGGAACTCACAATCGAACCCACAACCTACAGCGCAGAAGGCAGAGTTACTACCAACTGAGCTATGAGGCTACAGTACAGCTATGAGGCTTGTTCGAACATGAAAAATGCAGAGTTGCTATGTATCGTTGTATGTAGGACTTGGCTTCGGAACAGCACGGCAAACAAACAAAACCCTTTTGAGTGGTCGTTTTTATGTTTGCATTCCTTATACATATGTTAGTGCGTTTTGTCTCCGGACAACCCGCATCATGCAGGTAATGGACCTTTTCGTACTCATTTTATATGCGCTATTTTTTATATTCTGTATCTATAATATTCATGTTGATTTTTCTACAAATAAACTGTTATTCTATTCTATTCTAGCCGTGAGGAGCACGGGCATCATCATCATCATCATCGCAACTCGTAAATGTTTGCCATCACTATGCCGGGCATGTGGGTGTTAGGTAGGTACCTACCCTATTACCTAGATAGATACTACGGCTCATCTCCTGATCGACATTCACGGTGACATCATCCTATACACCTGCCATATATATATATATATATATATTCTTTATTAAATAAAAAGTACAATTAAACTAACTATGTACAAAGGAATCAGTCAGATTACCTAAGGACCGTTACAAACGGCCTATAGGTAACTCAACTGTTCCAAACCAGTACCAGACGGAAGCGTGCCCAAGACACTGGCTGCATTGCCACGCTGAATAGCTATGCTAATTCACTGGCCTAAATAAGAGCCAGACCTTGGGTCACGTGTCGCCTCAATCAAAAGCCCCGCAATATTTTTGAAAACCCGGCACCGGCTCCCCACATAATTTCATATCATTTCATAACTTCTGCATCGAGTTTGCAGTAGTCCTTAGGTAGTGCTATTACTGATTCCGTGGATCGTACACGTTAAATTATTTATCTGCCAGGACCATGCGCTGGCGAGTAGCTTGACACGACATTTATTACGTCCCACTACGCTACGTAAACGTAACAATTATGAGCGATTTTGTTATTGACATTTTTGGGAATTCGCGTCATTATCGTAGCCCAAAAATGTACCACTGCAGCACACGATGCCACGCTTAGCAAGCGATTTCGTAATCGCTGGTATCGTTGGTATTTCATACTTTTTGCTGCTCAAACAGATACCCAACAAAATTATTGGGGGAATAGCCACTATGCCTGGCAGGTGAGGTGATGATCACAGTTTCAAAGAAAGCATACTTTTATCGATCTCCTTGATAATTACCTAACCAACGAAAACATCACGAGATCTCAGTTCGGGACGAACTACTAGTTACTTGTGTATTGTGGTTTTTTCAAACGACAGTTAACGACATTTCTTCTTGTTCTATTTATTCTAAAATATTATCGTACTCTGATGATATTAACATTTTTTCCAATTAAAAACCTTGACGATAGATACCCTCCGCCTTCAAACTGACCACAACAGATTTGAGAATGATTGCGAACAAGTTAGATTTAAATGTCTCCAAATGCTTCATTTGCTCATTTAGTAAAAGGAGGCAGGAAGTAATTGTGGAATCCTTGCTATACCACATATTAATTACCTACACGTTTGGATTCTATTCAAAAGAGGTTTCTACGTTACGTTCAATATCAGGTCCGAATACAGCTACCCGACTACGACACGAGATGCCGGAAGTATCAATTTATACCGCTTTCCGAACGTACCATTATCAAACTTACCGGCTTAAGACGTACGATTTTTCTGTGAAGTGACCGTTTGCCAACCCCAACAATGCACGATTTCTTTTGTTTTTACTACGTACACACGTAGCTGATTTGTCTTATCATTTAAACATAGCAAACGGTACTGTAGACTGCCCAGAGGTTCTTAGGTATAATACTGCGTATTACCAGGGCTGCATTGAAAAATACTAAAAATATAAGTAAAGTTAGAAAGAACCAAAGTCAAAGTCAAAATTTCTTTATTCATCAAAACTTTTTAGGATCATTTTGAAACCTCAAATCTACCGCCTTTTCGTAATCGCGACCATTATAAGCAAAACTCATTTATTTTAATCAATAAAACGTTTATTTTCTCTCACAAATTTAGTAGGTTCTAAGCGATAACTTCAAACAATTTATGTCAGAGGCATAGTTACATCGTGAGAGCTTCTCCCTCGTTAGGTTCGTAACATAGGTAATTGCATTACTGGCTAATCATGAAAGACTAATATGGATGTGGACCTATTCCATACAAAAACAAATATCTAAGCTAACTTAACAATCACTATTTGAATACATAGTTTTAGCGATCGATTTCTTGTCATGTGTGTGTGAACCTTCTTACCTACTTGTTTGCGTTTTAGGTAGGTACGTATCTGCGGAAACGTTTAACTGGCCTGAATTTTATAATAATATGTGTCATATTATTATGTTGCATATTAAATGAATAACTATTGTTTATACCCAGATGTACCTAAGTTTACTAAAAATTGAAAAAAAAATACAAAATAAATTTCTAATTTAGATTGAATGACTCGCGAATGAAAAAGCATCCATGAGCATCCGTGAGCAGCCATGAGCATCCATGGGCCCTTGTTTTTAAAACCACACCTAATGAGGTCAAAAAAATCTGCAGTCTACCCCATTTGATATGATACTTCACGCTTTCACACATTTTCAAGACTTCATCTTTTAGCTTTCACCCCTTTTGCAACGCTCAGTGTCAATACACCCCGTGTATTGACAGGGTTACAAAAGGGGTCGTTTCAGAAAAAAATATAAAAGCAAGTTATGAGTAAAATATCAAGCGATTTACCCTCTTATCGCGACCCTATGTTACAAAAACTACCCCAAATAAAAAGACAATTCAAATGACAAAGATCTTCTTGTCTCACTTAACACCTCTATTTCTCAAAAACTAGTGTTTTGTGTCAAAAAAATCCTTAAGCCAGTGGATGAGTATTATTATAATCTCTACATTTTTAAATGTTGAATTGATCGGACAAACCATTCAAAAGATATGAATTTTTAAAAAACTTTTTACACCAATACCTATCTCAAAACTATCACTACCCTCTTATCAAAAATCTCCCACGACAGTAAAAAGCGCTCAGTTTGTAAAGTAAATTTCAACAGTAAGTTATTTTTGCAAAAAAATAACGGAACAGACTTTTAAAATAATTAAATTGGTAAGATCATATTCATTGCTGAAGTCGTGACTGAGGAACTCATCTGTACGACGTGAGAGAGAAATAGCATATCTTGCGTGAGAGTCAAGCATAAGCGTGTGAAAGGAAGAGTAGTAGTGATCCTTGTGAAAGGGCTCAACTGGGGAAGTACTACCACCATGGTTCCCGGTGAAATTACGGGCACATGAGGCTTAACACCTTTATGACTCAGTTGACGGCCGCAATGCAGTGCCGCGTAGGTCATGCTCTTTGTGTATGTGTCTTACGCAGTAAAGCATCGCAGCTTGTTCCGTCTCTTAGTTGTATAAATATACATATAAATGTATCAAGTGTTTGTTAGAAACACTATTCCCCATTACCTTACCTATGTAGGTAGAGAGAGTAGAGGTAATGGGGTAATGTTGACTCGAAGCCGAGTCACGCTGCAGACATGCAGACATGCAGACTGCATCGAATGCAGCGATCTGCCTTCGTGCCTGGATCAGGTGAGCATTCCTCTAATTATCTATCTAGTAGGTAATAACTTTACCTACCAACTGTATCAACTACCTACTATTGTTTGGTAATTCATTAAAAGTAGGTACTCGTATCTCCACGGGAAACACATTCTGTAAGGCTTTCTAGCCTTGAACAAGCAACAAAACACCTTGAGTTGACATTCCGTTGCGTTGTCAAATTAAACGAAAAAGAAGGAAACGTTTCAGCGTTTTATAATATATGAAAATCCCACCAACTGCGCTGGGATCCACGCAAGATAAGAGAGTGCATTCGGGATCTCATTTAAATTAAAACGCGACCGATACGGCGGCGACGCGGTGGTGATTTTTGCTCAGCCAGTAGGCACTGATTTAAAGCGTTTTTTAAATTATCGCGATTATTATACATAATTAATGTCAAAAATGGGTCTTCATCGCGTACCTTTTTGTACTCCTGATAGTAGTTGACAGCAGTAGTAGAGAAAAGGTACGCGATGAAGACCCGTTTTTGTTATTAATTATGTACTGATTTAAAGTTCAGTGACCCTGCGCACTTATCATAAATTTGCGTGTGATGCGTTGCAAATATTACACCCTTTTTAACCACTTAAAAAAAAGGAGGAGGTTCTCAATTCGTCGAAACCTTTTTATTTTTATGTATGTTCCCCGATTACACGATGACGTCTGGACCGATTAAAAAAAAATGTTTTTCGAAAGGAAAGAAGAAGTATATTCCACAGGTCCTATTGTCATCAGGTCAGGAGACCTGATGGATCTGGAATCCTGGAGAAATCGAAGAAACTCTTCAAATATTATATAATAATAATAATAATAAAAACATTTATTTCAGGTAACTTAAGAATATTGCAGAATGGTAATTTTACAAATTCTAGGACCCATAAATATATATACCTGAAACTAAAATACATACAATATAGCGAGTTTAAGTAGGCACACGTAATGTCGACGTGTGATCCCCGGTGTCTCGTGACGTGACGAACCGACGATACTTCACACCGCGCGGCCAGAAGCTAGTGTCCATGAACATGGATAGTCGATCTGTTGGGACTCTCCATAAACGAGCTAAAGCTAACGTTATGAGAGAGTCCAACTTCTCGACCCTCATGGAGAGGTCCGGTCTTCTGCTTCAGGTACTCCACCACTTCCTCAGTCTTCACGCTGTACTGTACGCGCGATACGTACAGTTGAGTGGTGGGTACCTCAGCTCGCAACAAGCTATGCAAGTTCTTTTCGTTCAGTGCCGTGCCGCACTGGTTTCGGCTAGATGGTTTTCGTCTCCTACGCACAACTTTGGTGAAACCCTCTGCATCACAAGGCACTTTACGAGTAGCCTCAGTCTCAACGCTGCGGAGAGGTCCACAGCACACTTGAAGAGATTTGGGTGTATTACCTCAAAAGTAAAAAAACACGGACCCCATATAGGATCACGCGTCTGTCTGTCTGTCTGTCCGGCCATCGGTCAACGAAATTGTATCATATTATTCATAGAAGTCGGTTTTCTTTTTAGTTTTTAAAACGTAATTATTTGGAAATGCATTTGTTATTGGAATGCTCGAGTAAGCAATTATACAATGTTGAAGTTTCGTAATTATCTTCAATTTCGCTTCCGGTGTCTGGTTGATGAGCGAGTGGGCCTCACACGTAGATGTAGAAGCAGCTGATATCTCGTTCACAGTTTGTTGAAATACTTGTTTGGCTGAGCTTGACACCACGGAGCCACTTCTACTGAGCCATCTCCAAGGTCCAAGGTTAGTTGAAGTTGAAAAGTCTTTTTTTTTCTATTGCACGACGGGGATGCGCTTGGCTTTCATCTCCCCTGGATTCAAGTTATGATAGGCCGGAGGTAGAAGGGCACTTCACCCGAAATCCTCAACTGTCTTAGCCTTTATAATAATAATAATAATAATAATGAAAGCCTTTATTAAAACTAATTTTGATATTAAATTATATAATTTGTAATAGCTTCCTAGTTCGTTTGCCTTTTGGCAAAGGCCTTCCCCCAACTTCTCTATGCCTCTATCCTCCGCATTTCTTGTCCAGGTCGGGCCTGCCACCTTCACATATTCATCAACCCATCGTGTTGAAGGTCTGTCCTGTTTTCTTTTCCCCCCTTGGTAAACCAGGTTGTCACAGACTTGCTCCACTTGTCTGTACCTCACTTGTCTTAGTCTTACCTACTCGTACCTCCAAATGACGGAACACAACAATTTTGAATCGATATTATGGCGACAGACTCAGGTAAGATGGTTGTATCTAGCCAGGCGGACTTAAAGAAAGTCCTGCCACCAACCAAACCTAGCACAATCTTGTACGCCCCTGGGGATCGAGCCCTTTACTCTACAGAATGGACATACGGTCGTTCAAAGTAGGCAATTATCTAGGAGACGTACTTACGTGCTTCCTTGTAGGCGTCTCGGTAAACATATTCGTCAACTGGTGAACTAGTAGCGGATCCCACGAACCGAGCTGTCGACGGTGTGGATGCACTCTGTAGTGGTATCGTAGAGACGTCTGACTGTAACTGTTGGCTGATGCTGGGCTGCTGGGATATCTCCCAAGCTATGCTGTGTCGTGGTTGCCAGCGGATATGTTTGAATAAGTCGCTCTCCTCCTTTTAATTAACCTTGTGCTGCTGATTTTTCTGTGCTTTTGAAAGTAAATAGTTATAATGGAACGACTCCGCGAAAAGATCACAAAATAAAGTCCCAGTACCTACCTACGACTATGAGTGTTTTATCTAAACGTTGGTATTACCTGGAATGGAGTTGCTATAACAATATGTTGGTTTGCTAATAGTTTTTTATTTAACGCTTTTTTGATGTTCTGACCCCTGCTTGATAAACTCGTTCTGGAATATCTCATTCTCACTTTCAACAATATTATCTACGAGTATATCAAGGTGAAGCTTGTCAAGCTCGAAAAATTAAAAAAATAGTATGAAACGTCACAACATGCTGTGGACGTTACGTTACATGCTTGTATTCATGATCTTTTGTATGAATTATCTGATTACACTCTAAAAGGTAGGTACGAAAACAGCCTATATATAATACGAAGTGATTTATTTGGTTAGGGGTTATTTCCAAGGTACATTTAAAATAACGTGGTGTAGATAGTATCTACCGGCGATTCTATTAACTTTTTACCCCACTGCCTTAAAAGGAGGGTTCTGTTTTTCGAGAGTATGTATGTATGTTTTCATACTACTTACTAGGAGACGGTACTATGTATGGGATTTCTAACTTCCATTCTGCAACCTTTGGGGCCTTTTGACATTTGGCTTGTGATATGTCATTTGATTCATCTGAATTGTGAGAGTTTATAGGCTATACAATTGTTTTATGTGGAGTTTGAATCAAAATTAAAGTGGACATAAAAAAATATATATTTCATCAATATGGATATCAAATGAAAACTAGTAAGATGCCTCAATGACAGTGGTACCTTGAATGTATCGTTAAATTATCTTCTGTGGAAGCTGGTATCTGCTATTGAACAACGTATTAGCATAAAAATGTAAACACATGCTTATTCCTGAAAATTTTAATTAACAAAGTATTTTATAGCACATAATTACAATTATGAAGAAGGTTCATGTCCAACAGTGGACGTTTACAGGCTGTTATGATGAAGATGATGAAAAACGTGAAATCACAATAATAAATATGTATACCTACTTATTTTAATTTAAAACTAGATGTCACCACAGGAAAAATTTGCACGCGCTATATTTACCTAATTATAATATGATGGCTAGACCTGGCTACAAGTTGACACACGGCGAAGCCGCTAGACCTGGCTAAAAGTCGACACACGGTGCCAGCGACGTTGCTAGACCTGGCTAAAAGTCGACACACGGTGCCAGCGACGTTGCTAGACTTGGCTACAAATCAACACACGCTCCCACCGTTGCCGCTAGACCTGGCTACACGTCGACACACAGTCTCAGTGACGTTGCTAGACCTGGCTACACGTTGACACACAGTCCCAGTGACGTTGCTAGACCTGGCTATAAGTTGACACACTGCGACGCTGCTAGACCTGGCTACAAGTCGACACACGGTCCCAGCGACGTTGCTAGACCTGGCTACAAGTCGACACACGCTCCCAGCGACGTCGCTAGACCTGGCTATAAGTCGACACACGCGTTCCGAACTAGAATTGAGCATTTGTGATCCTCGGCAGTATCAGCCGCCGCACCAGCCCTAACTGATGTCCCAGGCAGATGAGATGGCGCTAGGGTGTCGACGCAGGTAGCGTCCCACACCAAAGGCCTACCCATTTCCCAAGGGACAAGAGTCATACCGTCGGGCCGCTTACTATCATCACGTAACAGACCATTCGGTTCAAGAACGGCTGGCACATTGACACTAGTAAAAGCTCGTATTCAATGTATTCGTAAACTCGTACTATGTATTCAACTTAGAGTTTCAGGAAAAAGATTGGGAAATCTTATTGGAACGGAAAATCACAAAAAAAAATGTGTTTAGCATACAGTTCCAAAGCACTTTTGGTATTTTTTTGGTTATATACCAAAATTTGACATGCTACTCATTTAGGTACCTACCTATGTGATGTTAAGATAATGATGATTATACCCACATCTCAATAATGTGAATGTTGTTATTGTCAGTCACCTCAAGTTGTCCTTACTTCTTGTAATACCGAACTTTAAAATTAATTGACGGGAAACCTGTTTCGATCCACCATGTGTCTGTGACCTACTTAATACCTACCTGCTCAATTTTGTCCCCCCAATGTCATGCAAGAAAAAGACGAAATGAATTTATGTATGAAGCTTAACATTCAAAAGCATCATTTCATTTTATTTTATTTATTGTCAATTATAATTATTCAACTAGCAATATTCTCGGAGCTTGGATTCGTCTCGATACCACATTAGCGTTAACCTGCGGCATCGCGGAGAGCATGTAGCCTCTCTCCTCTCCCATGGTGTACCATGGTGTACATCCAGCAGAAGATAGCGAACAAACAAACAGAAATACTTTCCAAGTCATTATATTAAGATGTGACTAAGATGCGAATGTTAAGGTGTTGGGCGTGAGTGTGACCAGGATGGATAAGGTAATGGATGAGTCTATCGGGGGAAGTCTGAAGGTAGCGTTGGTGTCGGTGTCGGTGTCGATCTCGATGTCGATGTCTGTGTCGGTGTCGGTGTCGGTGTCGGTGTCGGTGTCGGTGTCGGTGTCGGTGTTGGTGTCGGTGTCGGTGTCAAACAATACAACAGACATACAATACTCTCAAAACATTAGCTTCACAGTCGACTACAACTTAAGCACAGGATTAATTACAGTGCCTTCGATTAAAAAAAACTGGTTTAATAAAATTTTATAAACCAGTTGTTTTTTAAGCGAAACAAAAAACCATACGTAAAAAAGCTCTAATAATGTACACTATTAGAACTTCTACACCCTAAGCTGAGTCTGCACTGTGAAGGCCATTACACAAATTAACATAAAACAAGTTCGTGCCTCGGATTTATAACTAGGTTTAAAAAGTTATATTAAAAAAAGAGCAAGATACCTGCTTGAAAAGCAGTCAGATTACATTATTTGGGATAGTCCACCTAGCCCCACAGCCTGCCCCTGCATGCCCCTGCGTACCCCCGCATACCCCTGCATACCCCTGCATGCCCCTGCATGCCCCTGCATACTCTTGCATGCATTTTGACCAGATATTCAGACTGCGGGTTTTGTATTCGAGTGTTGGCGTTCACGGTAATTCCATGGTCAGATCCTTGTGGTATTTTACGAAAAGTCAACATTATAACGAAGTACAGAGCGAATTTCACATCAAAATGAAATAACCGATAATTATTATGAATTGATCTTTTGATAACCTGCTTCCATTTCGACGACTTAGTAATGGTTAAGTTGATGTTTCGGTACGTAGTATAAGTTATTCTGTGGTTTCGGTTCACATTAAAAAAGGATGTCGGACGCGTTACACTAAACGACTAGAGCAGCCTTACTCAAAGTGTAGTCCACGGAACCCTAGGGCTCCGTGGAGCTTCGGTATGGGTTCCGCGATAATACTGGTCATAATTTAAAAAAAAATACATAGAAAAATAAGGTTGCAGAGAAAATTAAATATTATATGACAAGTCACTAAAATTATATTATTTTTTTAAGTACATCACCTTTATAGTTAAAGGTAGTCGTAATCGCAGTTAAAATAATGAATTTCGTCAAATCGCGTCCGCCACTATCTCGCCACTATCTCGCCACAATCTCGATTGTTTTCAATATTGTGTGAAGATTTTGGCAGCAAACATAAAACACTAACTACTTACTGCTCCATACAGAAATGCGATGGTTATCTCGGGGTAACACTTTTACAAGGCTATATGAACTTATAGCGGAGCTACATACTTTTACAGATATATATTTGAAAAATTGTTTGTATGATAAAACTTTGTTGTTCAGACTATCTTTTGCTGTAGATTTTTTTCAAAAAAAGAACGAATTAAATTAGTCTCTTCAAGGTAAACAGACAAAGAAGAAATAGAAAGCTTTCCTTCGCTCAGCGAATTTGTTAGCGACTCACATATGTTTGAAGATAATTAAATTGAATTCATCATTAAAAATCCTTTTGCACCCAACTTACAAAAATACTTCTCGAAACAGGATTCTCGACCTATGCAGCTACAAAAACAAAATACCGCAAAAGACTGGATGCGGAACCATCAACTCTCTATCACATCACAGCGCACAGGCCTGATGAAACAATGTATGAAAATAAAAAATAATTTAATACCTCTCATTAGATTATGGCATATACTAATAAAGAATAAGTACCCGTACCTACTCATTTTCTATGATTTTAGACAACAAACGTATTTTAGGGCTCCGTCAAAAATTTACTGATACTATGAGACAGCAAGATGTCGCCCAACCCCATGCAGATATAAATGGTTGCGTAACCAGGAATTCAACGAACCAATTACACCTTTCAGGGTTTTACTAAATGAAATGAGTCAAAGTTTAAATTTTCGTCCGCAGTTAACGTATCCTTGGCTATGTTGTGTTGTGTTGTGTTGGCAGCTGCTAGAGCAACCCAGGTGGTGATCGGAGCAAACCTTGTGTTGTGATACGAGTACGTAAACTAGTAACGATTCAAACTATCCATTCTAACTAACGGTTACGAGGAGGAGAGTTCCTCGTGGAAGGGTTTGCGCGGGGTCGAAAGTAGGTAGTACTTACCATTACCATCTGTATGCAATAGACTTCGTCTTAGTGCTTTTACATATACACACAATCACAAAGATAAGTTAGTAAGACAAATGCATTAATAATGGCTACAACACTACTTTTTTTTTATATTGTACGACGAACCAGCGTTTGGCCTTCATCTTACCTGATGTCAAGTTATGATAAGGCCGAAGACGGTAATGCCCTTCACCCGGAACCATCAGAATGCGGAACTGGCTTTATCGTACCTCCTGATGCAGCTTCTTCGACTGTTGATTCATTGCATTTGGTAGGATGCAGTCTACCAAATGCGCTAACAACAAGCTGTGGGCAGAAAAACAAACCAAAGGCCAAAACACAATAGGTACTGTCTGGGATATTACCTACCTAATGATTTCCGGATACTCGTTTGTTGACAACAAAATGTTAATTAGTCATCAACCTTCCTTGTTGTGTTGATGAAAACCTTCCTCCGGTCTCACGCTGAGGATTCTCACCACGAACGAATGATGTCTGAATCCCAACAAGTGATACCTACCTACCTACAATACCTACACCTATACCATGATCCTACTAGCCATCTCGCATTGCTAAGGCAGTTGGCCGGTCAAATTACGATATAAATTACATTCTTCTATGTTTTATTATTACCCAAAACAAAAAAGGTTTATTTGCTAGGGACAGACTAAGGATATTTTGATATATAAGTGTATGAGAATCATAGTTTTAAAGGTTTTAAAAGAAAACAATCTATAGCAATAACCTAATCGAGCCCTCGGTACAAAGATAACTGCTTTTTCCAAACATTCAATCCAATTCAATTACAAATAAGTACTGAAGGTTTGACTTCAAATATATAATATGAATGAGGAAAAGCCCTGTGGTTCGATTCCCACCCAGAACAATGTTTGTTCTGTGTTGGGGTGTCGGAGTCTTATCATAAAGTAAGTACTTAGGTACCTATGTATTTACAAACAAAAAAGTATTCAAATATTCTATCCGTAATCTAGTTCCTATATTATACATGCTTCTAAACTAATACAACTTCAACAATATTGAAGTAACTTTAAGAAAACGTATTTTTTTTTTATTTGAAATGGTTAGCTCTTGAACGGAGTTTTGACCATCAATACAACACTTAGCAGCTTGATGGATAGAGGCGGCTCATATTTACCGATGAGTCCTGTTTTATATTTACGTAGCCCTGGATCTCGTATCTATATATTTATATATAATTGAGGTTGTAGAAACGAACCTCGAACCTTGGCTCAGGTGTGAGGGCGCGGCTCAGCTACCTATTAATATAATTTGTTGAACGCAGCGGGACGGGACACGCATGCCGTTTTATTTTAATCTTTATTGTACAAAACCTAAATATTGCACGAGGTATTTTCTAACTGCTAACCAACTTTGCACTAATTATTATAAATCTGATGGCGCACTAACTTAAATAGGAAAGAACAAGACGGGATTAAAGGCCGAAAGTAGTGCTGCCCACCTTCGGAGCATCCTGCTTCCTCCCTGACCTTAGAAATCCACCAATCGGCTGCGGCGGCTGCGGCGGTGCTGAGTCACACGGGCATCTCGCGACCAGCAAGGAACGAGATACGTGTATAAAAGGTCCCGTCGATCGCCATCGCAACTATAATTCTACAATCTGTCACAATGAACACTGTGAGTAGAAATATTTTTTACATATTTTTTTTTTTGCAATACTTTAGTAACGAAAATATTTGGTTGTAATAAAGTAAAAACAAAATATAGTAAACTTTTAATATGATTTTGAAAAAATATATAAATTACGAGTACCTATGTGTTTACTGGCTGCCTCTTCTCATCTTTTCTTCAAAATTAGTTTATAAAGATCTAAGGTTGCATGGTCATATATGAAATGAAAATTTTTTATTTTTTTTTTAATTTTAATTTATTTTAATAAAGCTTTGAATTTTTAGAATCTAGTTTTCCTGTATTAAATTTTATTAATTTGCAATTTTTTTGAACAAGAAAGTTATTATCTACGCTCAAAACTCTTTAAAGTTAGCACTAAGAGGAATCAAGTAGGTACCAATGAATAACGGTTCATACGTTTGTAGCTAGATGGCGCTGTGTTAAATGTCCAGTGATATTAATGTATTAATTTAAAGTCACCAACCCGACCGAACAAATAGGAAACAAGTTTAACTAGTTTAACTGTAGTTACACGTCGCAAGTTCGCGCTTTTTATTTTTGTTTGAATGTAAATAAATGTTTGTTGCAGATTGTATGCGTGGGTCTCCTGATGTGCGTGTGCATGGCATACGGAGCGGCCATCCCTGAGGGGCTCGCGGTGGAGGATCTGCAGACGGAGGAGTCCCAGAGGTCGGTACGCAGTCCGCACCACGGATACGGGGGGTACGGCGGCGGCTACGGCGGGGGCTACGGCGGCTACGGCGGCTACGGCGGCTACGGTGGACACGGCCACCATGGACACGGCGGATACGGCGGAGGCGGCTACCGAGGATTCGTCGGCATCGGGTACGGCGGCGGCTACGGCGGCTACGGCGGCTACGGCGGCTACGGCGGCGGCGGCTGGTAAGGATGCCGCACTTCGACGCGATTTATATCTGTGATGTCATTTTGTACAGTAATTTATGGTAATAAAACCTACTTTTGTTTTAATAAGTGTTTGTTTGATGAGCTCCCTGTCCAGGCTAATGATAATACACTCTGGTAACAACTTATTCCGTGTTGGTGGCAAGATTACTAGCAGTTCCCCGAACTGAGATCTCGTGATGTCTGGTTTGCGAAATAAAACAGTATGGCGGCGAAAAACATTTTTTTTCACATATATTTTTTTATTACATTTATATACTAGCTACCAGTGGCGTTTCACTTGCACATAACATAGGACGCCGTAAATACATATTTACCATGTAAGCTTGGACCTCTACTGCCTACCCCACAGAAAAACGAAGTGAAATTTTATATTTGTATGAGAATAGGGTGCTACCATTATCAACTCTTTGCGTTGATTTGAAAATATTATAATAGAAATCCGTCTTCAATTAATTTTATTATGCATAGGTACGAACCTGATTAATAAAAATAGATAAGTACCAGTAGATATTCAAAACATAATTCAAATTACGCGCTGGATTACGAAACAAAGCGGCCGGGAACAACCTTCCACGTCCAGTGCTGCCCGACAACTGATCAAGATCTATTGCCTATATCCATGATCTATTTTGTATCCAAAAGGCATAACATAAAGTCGAAAATTGCATGGTTCAGTTGCTTATGAAATGGCTTTTAGGTCCACGTTAAAATTTTTTTTTTTAGTGTTTTATTAAATTATTCAAAATGTAAACGTGAAATTAAAAATCTAGCCGTTCATTCGACTAAAACACTAGTCTAGCTATTTTATTCATAAATAAAAAAATGGGGTTGTCGCTGATAATTTCGAGCATTTGAATTAAAAGCGTTTTTTTAGTGTAGTATCTATTTATTTTTTTAAAAAGAACTCAGATTTTTTTTTTTAATTCTATCCGATGTACTACAACAAGATTTTCCCCAGCTTTCAGTATTTTTTTTATTGGTATAAGCATGATAAAAGATCAAAATTATCATTATAGATTCCTCATATGAAATAGATAAGAACGTGATTCATGGTTTTGTTTTTTTTAATCATTGAAGGGCCCCCTGCCCTTCAATGATTAAAAAAAACAAAAATCCTTTTATCAAATCAAAAATCAAAAAACATTGTTATTTAACAGAAAAAAATGCGATGTACTCTCTGGTTTCTATAATAAACTGGTGTATTTTGAGTGCTCTTTATGCACTGGATGAATGTCAAAACTACCAAGGTCTGATGATGGAGTGGAATCGATATAAAGGGGGTTTTCCAGTAAATAACAGTAATACATATTAAGAGCGTTGCGCATTTAAAATGATTGTATGTGGGATATTCTTCTACGAACCATGTAAACCAGGGTCTTACGATGATGACAGCGGAACTCCTGAATAATGCATGGTATAATATAGGCATTCAACGACGAATGCTTTTTGTTTATTAACTCGGCCGTAGCAGTATAATAAGAAAGTTGGTGTGAGTATAGTGCTTACTTTGTGGTAAATAAATAAATAAATAATAAAATCTGGCCAAACGTAAGTCAGACCGGCATGCGGCACTAAGACTTCAAAAAGCCTGCATTTTTTGTCAGGGAATGTGGCTCAGAACCCTCGGTGAGCGTGTCTGCACACCATGTAGGATTGGTCAAATTTATCCAGATATCCAGTAAATATACATATTTATAAAGAATAAATTGATTATTAACCTATTTCAAAAAACCAATACGCGGGCGAAGTCGCGAGTAAAAGCTAGTACATACATACATTGCCGGATTTCCCAACTAAACTCGAAGATCTCGTTCGCTTCGCTCACTCGATCAATTACAAGATTCATTTCAAAAGTCGTACTACCCGTACCAGTTGTACCGCAAAAAAAAGACCTAGAGCAAGAAAACTCGTTCCCCACTCAGTCCCACTGACAATGATGAACCTCACTGCGAGAACGGAACGGCTCTGAAGTGTGAGGAGGAACCGGCCGCTGCCGCTGCCGCTGCCGCTGGTGAGCGGTGCGATTGTAAAAGTTGAAAAGCTGAAACTGATGTTTCATAATTGTTCAGAGCACACAATAATAAAATAAGCATAGGGAATAGAACACGCACATAAAAGAGAAGTCTCTCCTGAGACTCAAGGGTTCGCTAGTATGAGCACGGGACTACCAACATTTCTCTCTGCTCGTCTGTGCAATGAGTCGGAAGGACTAAGTTAGTATTCTGGTACTTCTGCCCAGATGGCAGCAGTACTCCATGTGTGACAGGACTTGCGACTTTTACAGAATTTGAATTTGAGCAGCACTAAAGAACCGCTAAGCCTTATTGAGTACATCGAGGTTGGTCAACTTAGCCTCGGCTCCAAATGACTGAGGATCTGGACGTCGCTGGAGATGTCGATACCGAGATACTCTCAGAGACAGTAAGGGGGGTATCAGTGCACTTGTTACCTGGCAGGTATCACGCGGGCGAGGTGTCAGTGCAGTTGTTACCTGGCAGGTATCACGCGGGCGAGGTGTCAGTGCACTTGTTACCTGGCAGGTATCACGCGGGCGAGGTGTCAGTGCACTTGTTACCTGGCAGGTATCACGCGGGCGAGGTGTCAGTGCACTTGTTACCTGGCAGGTATCACGCGGGCGAGGTGTCAGTGCACTTGTTACCTGGCAGGTATCACGCGGACGTGGTGTCAGTGCACTTGTTACCTGGCAGGTATCACGCGGGCGAGGTGTCAGTGCAGTTGTTACCTGGCAGGTATCACGCGGGCGAGGTGTCAGTGCACTTGTTACCTGGCAGGTATCACGCGGGCGTGGTGTCAGTGCACTTGTTACCTGGCAGGTATCACGCGGGCGAGGTGTCAGTGCAGTTGTTACCTGGCAGGTATCACGCGGGCGAGGTGTCAGTGCAGTTGTTACCTGGCAGGTATCACGCGGGCGAGGTGTCAGTGCAGTTGTTACCTGGCAGGTATCACGCGGGCGAGGTGTCAGTGCAGTTGTTACCTGGCAGGTATCACGCGGGCGAGGTGTCAGTGCAGTTGTTACCTGGCAGGTATCACGCGGGCGAGGTGTCAGTGCACTTGTTACCTGGCAGGTATCACGCGGGCGAGGTGTCAGTGCAGTTGTTACCTGGCAGGTATCACGCGGGCGAGGTGTCAGTGCAGTTGTTACCTGGCAGGTATCACGCGGGCGAGGTGTCAGTGCAGTTGTTACCTGGCAGGTATCACGCGGGCGAGGTGTCAGTGCACTTGTTACCTGGCAGGTATCACGCGGGCGAGGTGTCAGTGCAGTTGTTACCTGGCAGGTATCACGCGGGCGAGGTGTCAGTGCAGTTGTTACCTGGCAGGTATCACGCGGGCGAGGTGTCAGTGCAGTTGTTACCTGGCAGGTATCACGCGGGCGAGGTGTCAGTGCACTTGTTACCTGGCAGGTATCACGCGGGCGAGGTGTCAGTGCAGTTGTTACCTGGCAGGTATCAAGCGGGCAGAAGCTATAGTAGTTATTTACTACTACAGATACTTTATAAGCGGCCATCGACCTGTGCGAGAATCTCCGAACTAGCGGAAACACTTTACCGTAACATGGCTATTACCAGAAAATGATCTCCTGTAGCTTTTGCACGCGGCTTCGAGTGCGTGGTACCTGTCTGCCCAATAGGGTTTCGTAAAGTCTACCAAAGGGTATCCTTGTTGTTTTTTTTTTAGTGTACGATGGTGAAGCACTTCTTTAACCAAACAAATCTTTAACTGTGTACACCAATTTGTCTGCCAAGCGAGGTAATTATGGTCAAACCTTACAGTTTTATAGGTTGTTTCTTATACATAGCCTACACGGCACTGCATTGCGCCCGCCAACTTGAGGCATAAAGGTGTTAAGCCTCGCATGTCCGTAATTTCACCGGCAACCATACCATTTAAAGCGGAACACAGCAATGTGGCTGAAATAGGGGAAGGTACTCCGGGGAAGTATTACCACCATAAGGTAGTACTTCCCCGGACGAACCCTTCCACAAGGGGCTCTACCACTCTTACCCAGTTCTTTCCACACTGTGGTGGACAATCATGCTCTGTTGTGATATGTGATGTGCGCTGTCAAACCCAAAAGTAAGGGTAACGTAAACGTAAGGGACAAAAATAAACGAATTTAAAATCTGCTGCGAGTAAGCTCTGTCTATTACACAAGACCCTAATACATGTATTATTCATTATATTTATACTATTGTTATTATAGAGAAAATATTTGTATTTTTGTAATTTTGTTTGTACCTATTGAATAGGCTCAAAAATTACTAAATTACTTTAAAAATGATACCAATGTAATGCTATAGAAACACTAAGTAACATAGGCTTATATTTTTAATCAGGTTTTATCTATCACAGTTTTCGTAAGGATCCCTTCCTTACGAAAACATATCCCGAAACTATAGTGATGAACGTAGAACCTTGGCGCAAGTGTAACTGGGCAGGGTCAGCTAGTACTTAGTAATCATATATACTTTGTGGTCCGAAATGTCAATAATACAGGGGTGGTTCAGTTAATAAATAAACTAAAGTGAAATGAAAAGTCAGCTCCTAATGTCTTTACATCTTATAAGACCAAGTGATTTACCCTCTTAACGCGCCCCTATGTTACTAAAACCACCCCTATTGAAAGTAAAATAACTGTATTTGAAATGATGCAATCTTTCAGATGGCATCACCTCACAAATCTCTTAACAGTTTAAATTTAATTAAAATCGTATAACCCGTCCAAGAGTTATGCCGTCACAAACATTTATCCTTACATACAGACAACATACACGTGCCGGATTTCCCAACACAAACATACGAACAAACAAACGAGCAGAGACACTTTCGAATGTATCATAGAGGTGTTGAAGACCGTTGTTTGTGTTTTTACCGCCTCTGTGGTGTAGTGGTTCGTCCACCGGTGTCACATCCAGAAGTCGCGGGTTCGATCCCCAGGAGAGTACAATATTGTGCTTGGTTTGGTTGGTGGTATAGTCCGCCTGGCTAGCTACCACCATCTTACCTGAGTCTGTCGCCATAGCAACAGTTATAATAGTTGTGTTCAGGCAATAGAGGTAAGATAGCCGGTTGCTCAGATCGTTTAAGTTAAATACTCGGAGTTCACGAGTTCAATGACCTAAACATCAATACACAATTCACAAATTCACGAGAAAAAAGCCTTACCTACGGTGTTTGTGTACGTAGGTACCTACGTCGCTTGAATTGACAATGCACTCTCAGCTGCATAGTAGGTACATATTGAAGAAGGTACGATCGAGACGCGGAGCAGTCAGGTAGGTAGGTAGGTACCAGGTAGGTTACAGGTAGATATTCCTTGCCGTAGGTACTTGGGATGATTTATGGATTACGATGAGCCATCCACGGAGTGAGACTAACTTTGAAAGTGGGTTGGTTTGAATCCATTTGGCAGCACCAACACAACAAACTCGCTTCATAACATAAAATTAAATAGAAGCGGCTCTAGTAAAGTTACCAACTCAGACATCCGGGTCAATTCTCCTTAGGATGCCTCGTGTCGTGTCGACCGCGTATACGTGTTCAGGCTAAACACGTATCTAATTGTTTTTTTATTCAAAAATACCTGACGGATTTGATGCAATAGGTTTTATTCTGTTTACAATTTACAACAGATGTCCGCAAAGTAATGTATGAATCAACGAACTGTCAGAGGAGAGGCTCCTACTCATTATAGAAGTAGTACGTAATCTAGGTAGGTAGGTACCTGCTAATTCTATTAACGGCAATAATAATAAATTAGTAGGTAATGATGATCCACACAAGTAAACATCATAACGTAGTCAATATCGCAATTATGTGAATAGTGACTGATTGTTTAGTTTATATCGGAGGTTAATGGAAATTTCAAAGAGATTCGTCATCTTGAGTGATTCCCCTAGCTGCTAGCCCCATAGCCCCCCAGTCAACTAGCCCTCACTATACCATTAAAATAATATTTTGTATGCTACTATGACGAAGTCGGCAAAATGTTTAATCCCTTTGTTGTCCTAATATTGTACATGAACGAATTATTATATTCGCAAATAATTACAAGCTAAAATTATTTTATTCTGCCTTCAACATTCCAGTTAGTAGGTAAACAACTTTTGATATACAGAGCAATGCTGTGTGCGACTCTGCAATTCAAAAGAATCAGGCGTCGTTTCCAGAAAGCTTTTACATCCGAATTATTTCCAAAGAGAAAGACGTATATCCCAGTGATTGCTATCAAGTATTTACTCTAGGTAGTTCGCCCCGAACTGAGATCGAGATATGCGCTGATAGAGATATGCGCAGTCTCAACCCCCATTTCAAATGATATTTCAAGTTTACGCACATTTTCAAGACTTCAATCTTATTCATCCCTTTTGCAACCCTTTATATTCATACAGGGGTGGTTTCAGCAAGTAAAAAAAACAAGTTTTTTTTTGTGAATTGTGAAGTCAACTCCCTTTAATAGTATTTTTAAGTTATTATTAAACGTTTTACCTTAATTACGTGCACATTTCTTACAAAAACCACCCCTTTAATAAATTTAAATCTATATTTTATGAATGTGCAGCCGATAATCTTACTTAATGCTACCCCACACGCCAAAAAACTTCTTGTCTCACTTAACAAGCCTCACAGCTCAGTTGGTAGTAGCTCTGCCTTCTGCGCTGTAGGTAGTGGGTTCGATTCCCACGCAGGCCAAACATTTATGTGATGAATGTAGATGTTTGTTCTGTGTTTGGGTGTTGTATTGTATGATAAGTATGTATTTACAAAAAAAAAAGTATTTATGTATTCTATCCGTAATCTAGTTCCCATATTACAAGCTATGCATAGTTTGGGACTAGATGGCGCTGTGTGAAATTAATGTCCTGTAATATTTCCTGTAATATTTAACACCCCTATTTCCAAAAAACTAAAACCTCAAAAAAAACATCATACCTATTGATGAGTGTTCATATAATCTCTGAATATTCAACATTTTGAATAGATTGGATCCGCCATTGAAAATCGATGATATCTTCCACAATACTATATTATTTACTTTGAAATTGATATAGGTTATAGTTCAGGATAGATGCTAGAACACTTGTGTTTCGAAAACACGATTACATAATATTTTCTCATAGAAAAAAAATCCAAAGTTGACTCTAATTTGTAGCAAAAATGTTCGCCATTCTATAAATACGCCCAATTAGGACTTGAAACTTTATACAGTAAATAAACACAGTATACAGCAGACTCTCGGTCTGTGTTTTCGATTTTCAAAATTCATATTTGTTTTACCGTAAAAAAACAAAACGTAGTAATACGCGCATATTTCTGTCATCTGGTGGTCATAAGCGCCGTGGTTAGGGTTTCCGATTTCTCGAGGTTTTTTAGTTCTCGGGTGTCGAGACTTCTCGAGCCTGATTTCTCGGGTCTTCTCGGGTTGTCGAGAAAAAAATAAAATACGTCTAAATTTTTGTTTAATTAATAAAAAGAGTCTTTAATTTAACTGTGTTTATTTTACATGAAAAAAATCAACATAATTTTTAACAAAAAAAACAAGTTCTCAATAAAAAATCAGCTCAAAACAAAATTGCTAACTAAAAACAATTATACTTCTTCTCCTTATCATAACTAATCTCATCTCACTAATCTGTAATAAAAAACAAAATCTCTGTTAACAATCAGCTTAAAACAAACATCTTAACTAAAAACAATCATACTTCTTCTTATTATAACTAATCTCACTAATCTTTAATAAAAAACAAAATCTCTGTTAACAATCAGCTTAAAACAAACATCTTAACTAAAAACAATCATAATTTTTCTCATCATAACTAAAGATCACTCACTAATCTCACTATGTGGGTGGTATGGTATCACAATTTTTGGCAGTTTTAATGTAATTAAATAAGAGATATCTATCTACTATTAATACGAAAAATATAACTGTCTTTAAGCCTGCTTATTAATTCTTATGAAATATGCCTTAAGATAAACCAAAGCATTAATAGATTTATCAGACAGCCGGCTCCTAATCTTACTGACCACATTTCCCGATATGGAAAATACCCTTTCATTTTCTGTTGAAGTCGGCTTGACTGAAATTAATGCTTTGTATAGTGTTTCCAGATTAGGGGTCCTCTTGCCTGTTTTTTCAAATAGCAAAAACTCTTTTTTTATAATTGATTTGGAAAGCACCACAGCATTAGTTGATTCACCATTTCTCGAAACACCTTTTATTGCTCTCTCTAATTGAGCTGCAAAGCTGTCTTGTTCAGTTTCTTTCGCTTACGCCTGCTTCGACAACTTCTGAATTATTTCCTGTCGAAGGTTCTGTAGTAGTGGGAACAGTGGGGTATAGACGATTGAATAAGTCTTCAGCGTATCCAATTAAAAATGTCATGCTATTATCGGTAAAATAAGCACTCTTTTTGAGAATAAAATTATCGGGGCTGTTTAGGTAGCGTAGCAGCGATATTAGAGGTGTATTCCGACGATCTGATATTTTCATTTTAAGAGATTCTACTAACTGAAGAGCCAAAGGGTCGTCGATACTTTCTAATTGTTTTAGTAACACATCTGTTATAGCCTCTGCAGTTAGTAAATTGGCATCTTGTCTGCTCAATGCTTCAACTGCAAGTTTAGTTGGCGTCAATATCAACCGCAATTTTTGTAGTATAGGAATATTTTCCTCCTTCCATTTAAATGAGCTATCTAAATAAATCAAGGCTTTTTTAATGGAATTTTTTAACTTCAAGAAACGCTCAATCATTGTTAGCATTGAATTCCACCTAGTTCTGACATCATAAGACTAGTTCGGCCCCGAATTCAGTCTTCACATGTTTTTGTAGTGTGATATTTCTAAGGGGACTCTTTCTGAAAAATCTTATGATCGAACGGGTCTCATTTAGCACTTTGTTTATGTCGTCAATAGGCTGCAATATAGATTCATCATCAGATTCTTCGTCATCGTTATCAGTGCTGGCTTCATCAGAGCTGCTGTGTTCATCGTCGCTAACAGGTGTGTTTCTTCTAGCAACTGTAGTTACTGTTTTTTTTTTGCAAAAGGTATCAAGAATAGCCAAATGGATGGCATGGTTTACACAGAGGACCATCTCACAGGGGCTCTCTCTGCCAAATTTTTTCATAACATTTGGCCCGTCGCTTGTTACGGCCAAGACATAATGCTCGAAGTTTACCCCAAAGTATTTCAAACGCTCCTCTACTATTTCTCTAACCTCTACGGCACCGCATTTTCCGGGTATGTAAACTAGCCCCAAATCGTAAACTTTTGCCTCTGCTGTATGAACACAGACGCTAAAATATCGTCTGTTTCGTATGCTCGTCCACTCGTCAATTGTCACACTTAGCCGGTTTCCTGATGTGCAAAGCTGAGAAAGCTCTTTTATCATCTCTTTCTCCTTTTCATCATAAAACTTCAATATTAGGTTCATAACTTCGGTTTGGGTCTTTGGAAGTTTATACCCCTTGGCAGCAAGTGATTCACGGATAAATTCACTTTTAGTAATGCCTCTTATAGTAAAACCATCTTGGGCTGAAAGTTTAGCTAAATTTTCACCTAACGATTTTCTGGGTTGAACGTCAAATTTCAGTGTTTGCTGTACGTGCATAGTTTCAAAATCACTTCTTAATTTTTTTGGTGCCGTCACCCCGGAACTAGACGAACTGGTAGATGCTTCTTCTGTGTCCATTTGAACCTCGGTGGATCTTACATCAATTTTGTGTACATGAGCTAAATGCCTCACTAGTCCGCTTGTGTTTGATCCTTTACAGGCTATGGTTTTAGGACATTTTAGACATTGCGCATTTGAGGCGTCCTTATTTTTCTTGAAATATTTCCAAACTTTGGAAGTTTCCATTTTGGTTCATTAGTTGTAAAATCTATAACAAACAGTTCAAGAATTAGTAAGTATTTTAGTTTAGTACCTACAAAATAGCTGACGCAACAGTGGGGAGGCCTATGCCCAGCAGGGGGTTGATGTGGTTAGGTTAGGCTGATGATGATGATGAAAAAATAGCTGTGTCCTTTTGTATACTACGTTTGGTAGGATTGGTTGGATACGTTTTGTGTTATTTGTAGTAGATAAATTGCCATAAAACAACGTCTTAATATTATGTGTTTAGTTTAGAACTTTAGGCTTTTGTGGGATTATTACAACATCTGCAATACAAATGCAATTAATGAAATCGGTAAATATTTATGCACTAACAATTCTCTTATTTGATTAAAAACAAAAGTTTTATTTCTTTAACATACCTATTCATTTTAAACAAAAATATTATTTTGGTAATACAAAAGTACTTACAAAACAAAACAAACACTTGAACTATTTAAATAAATAATAACAATACTTACCTGTTTGTTCTGCGATTCTATTACTCGTGCATCACTAAATAGTAAATACACTCACTATGCTGGGTTTATGATCCGACCGATCCGAACACGGCGGGAGTTGAAACACGAATGAACAAAATACAACTGGGGCCGCGTCGCGCTTGCGTTTGTCGGCAAAAACAAAGGATACCGACAGACACGAGCCGTGCTGTCAAAGGATGCCGCTGCCGCCTCGCATTTACAAAGAAAGCTAAGCGTAAAAATGTTTATTTAAACTTCTCGATGTCTCGACTTTTCTCGAGCTGAATTTCCCGGGTACGAGACCGACCGATTTCCCGGGAATTCCCGGGACGAGAATTCCCGGGAACAAACCCTAGCCGTGGTTGAGCGCACAGCAATGTCACCTTTATTATTACTACATCTTAGTTCGATACTGGAATAAAGTTGCGTTGAGTTGCTAATCTGATCTCGTTCGCTTCGCTCACTTGCCTCAACTCGCCTGCTTGTTTTGTTTCAATTTATTATTACGTAGGCATATTAGACAAAATAAATAAACAAAATAATAATAAATATTAGGAAGGAGTTTGGATGGTCAATTGGCATATGTATACTCTATGGTTTCAGCTTTTGGATGCATTCCCACGCTGAATAGCTATGCTAATGCACTGGCCTAATAAGAGTTTTGGTCGTCATTCCACTAGATTTATCAAAATCCAATCATTTCGTTCCATTCTGATAAAAGTACGGAAATTCTCGGAGATTCCTGGTTTTGTTATCAAATGTTTTGCAATCCCTAATATTTACATACTAGTTAAAATCATAACCTTCTGTTTTGCTTCGCCGTAGTCGGGTAAATAACTATATTCATATACTTGCTATAAATTTGTGGCACGGGGCTCCATTTTAGAATGCATTAAGCGATTGATGCAACAACATTGTTTTGTTTACCTTCAACATGACCGGTTACCTGCACAAGAATTTCCTGTTTTCTCGAAACTTATTTTATGTAGTAAGTTAATAAGTAGGTACACACTTTATACAGTACCAGGTAAAATAATCAACACACTGCGTATCTAGTAATACCTACTTGATTCCCGTAGCTCCTCAGGAATTATCAAAACAGAAAATATAAAGCATAGGAAGAAAGAAAGAAGAAAAGAGATTTATTTACCCAATCATATATAATAATAAAACTATATAGCTTAAACTACTAAGTACTTTACTTCTTTCTTCCCCAACTTAAGCCCCTACTCTAAAAGAAAGCTATCAAGACACGAGCTGAATAGAACATACTTCTTTCTATGGTATTATCTTGTAAGAGTATTATATAAATATATTTATTTATTCAATAAAAAGTACAATTAAACTAACTATGTACAAAGGAATCAGTCAGATTACCTAAGGACCGTTACAAACGGCCTATAGGTAACTCAACTTTTCCAGACAGACGGAAGTGTGCCCAAGACACTGGCTGCATTGCCACGCTGAATAGCTTTACACAGTCATGCCGGTTTTATTGTTACTGATTTAAATATATAAGTTGAATAAGAAAAACACTTCGTACTACATGGTACTACCAAACAGTAGGCGCATGGGACACAACATGTGTCACACAATTCATGTAACATACGAGGCGTCCCTGTCCCTGCGTGCTCGATCATGGAAACCTCATCGGTGCCTGTGTGGTACCTAGGAGCCGATCATATCTGAAATGGTTCCGCTACAGCGATCATGTCTTCCACAATACTTAATCATTTCCTTTGAGATTAATATATACTTATGTTATAGTTCTAGATTGATTGTACGTGTGGCGCGAAAACACGATTACATAAAAAAACGATAGAAAAAATCCTAAGTCGACGACTCGACTCCAATTTGTACCAAAAGTAATCAATAAATACGCCCATTTAGGCATTGAAACTTTGTACAGTAAATAAATACAGTAGGTAGGTAGGTACCTTTAAAGCAGATGCTCTGCGTTTTAGATTTGCAAATTATAAATCTGTCGAGTTGCTAATCTGAGGTAGTATCGGAACTTACAAATTAAAAATACATTTAACGAGCAGTTCTCGTCAAGGTTCGCGGCATATAGTTTCGTAGCACTTGACCCGATTCACAAACTTGGAATGAGCGAATACGAAAGGGCGAGCCGACCTGTCGTAATCATAATGCTACACCTGCGACCGAGACATGTGAGCCGCTACCGACATGCTGACCGAGCCGCCTTCATTTACCAAAATGTCATAAATAGCACATTGATGCGGCCATGGCCGATGTGTTTTTTTTTTTTATTATTTACGATGGGTCGGCTCTTGACCACGAAACTTACATTATTAAAAACTTTTATTATATGAAACTTTTATTATTATTCATTCAGATCATGTTAATCCATACAAACTATTATAAAACATTATTACACACACATAGACTTAAAACTAAATTACCTAAAAATAACAATACCTAAAGCATAATAAATCATAAGTAATAAAATATACAAATGAATGAGCGAAGCAGCCGCATCATCACCCTAAAGATATTGTTGTATTGAACTCGCAGCGAGCTGGCAGCCCGCCGGGTGTGGTTCATCCAGAGGCTGCTCGAGTAGAAGGAAGGCAGTAAGCCTTAAACAGAGTGATTTTCACTTCTCTCGAGCAGCGAGCGAACCTGCGTGCGAGCATGTTACCCCGGACTGCCAGCGCTCTGCGTTCCCTTTCAACATCCTCGTCATCTTTTAAATCTTAGGTTACAATGTACCCCAAATATTTAAAACCACTCGTAGAGCCGCACCATTGAGCAATATAGGTGGAACATGGACTGGTCGAACTCTACCACTCTTAAATACGAGGACTTCGCTCTTTTTAGAGTTACACCGCAGTCCATGTTCAGTCGCATAAGCCTCACATATTTTTAACAGTTGACGGACAGACCCCACCGACGGCCCCAGCAGCATCATGTCATCTGCGTAACTCAGGTTATTTACCGCGACTCCGTCTATAAAACAACCTGTGTGGGTACTGTTGAGCTCGCCGATGAGATCATCAATTTCAGATTGAACAGCAGAGGAGATGTAATCCCATCCTGTCGCACACCGCACTCCATGTCGTATGCGTCGGACAACGCTGCCGCCCATCTCACCTGGTTTCGCCGGCAGTGATACCAATTTTTCAGTAAGGAGACGATATCAGCTGGCACACCCGTCGCCCCCAGCCTGCACCAAAGCTTATCATACAGAACCGTATCAAATCCATGGACAAGTCGAGGAAGCAGGCATATACCGGCGTCTTCCTTTCCGTTTAGTACCTGACAGCCTGCTTAAGGCATATCACGCTCTCCATCGAGAGTTCAGCCCTAAATCTGAACTGGGCATCGTGAAGGTGGACGTGTCGCAGCATTACGTCATCAAGCAAGCTGTCCAGGATCTTTGCCATTATGGTCGCTAGTGAGATGGGCCGGTAGTTGTTTTTGTCCGACGCACCTCCCATTTTGCATTTCACAATCGGTACCACAACAGTTTTAGTCATCTCTTCAGGTAAGTGACTATGACACAAACACAGATTGAGGAACATGGAGAGCACGCGCGTCAGATGTACACCCGCATATCTCAGATGCTCAATGCTGAGACTATCATGCCCAGGAGAGCCACGTTGCATAGTTTGAATAATTTTTCGCATGTAAACACTGAATCTATCACATAATCTGACTTTTATTGCTGTCAAGCGCACATCATCGCACTCCACTACACTTACTGACCGAAATACACTTTTTCTGCACAGTAGCGCAACCCCGCCGTGGGGCCGTCCTTTTAGTAGTCCAGCAGACGTGTCGACCGCAGAAGTCCCGGTGCCCCCGAACTCGTCACCTATATAGTTGTCGACATAGATAAATCATGCGGCCGCAACCAAGTCTTCTGGAGGGCGATAACATCCGCCTGGCTGCAGAGATTTCGAATACCATCTATGGATCGCTTGAACGATTTACAATTAAAAAATTTACCATTTTACCCGATTTTTTTTGTTTTTGGACATTAAATAACATTCAATTGAATATTATTGATTTCTAATATTTATTAATTATATAATTAAATTAATAATAATTGGTAGGTACCTATACATTTTTATTGTATACGTACCAATACACACTCCGACAATGTTACTTGTATAGTAGGTAAGTATACATAATAGTCTGTTATTTTATTGCAAAGTTGTAATAATTTATCGTTGTATGTTATTATTTTTATTGTTTGTTACTAAAAGTAACAAACAATAAATTAGACTGATTTTGACGTGTAGCTGATGTTATCGATCGAGTGAGCGAAGCGATCGAGATCTCTGAGTTAAGTTGGGCAATCCGGCACTGTATATGCGGCAATGTTTGTGACGGCATAACTCGCGAAAGGGTTTTCGATTGTCATGAAATTTAAACTGAATAGAGATAACGTAAATAGAATTTGATTGTCGCGGGGGATTTTGCAAAAGGATGCAAAGGATAATCATCAGGTCTTGTAAAATAAGATAGGGTATTCGGAATTTTATGAAAACTGGTCTATTTATCTATTGTTATTCACTCAATAGAGAATTCGCCAGTCTGAAAGTGAAAAGTATCTAGGACTGATACTAGATGACAAGTTATCTTGGAAACCGCACATTGCACACATACAATCAAAATTAACATCGCTTACTGGAGCCCTGCGCAAAATGGGCAATTGTGTTCCACCTAAATTCAAAAATAGTATCTACAATTCACTTATAAGACCACATTTAGAGTACCTAATTGAAATATGGGGCTCTGCAGCGCAAACAAATTTGATGGATCTACAAAGATCACAAAATAAAGTAATAAAACGATTATTCAATTACGACTTCCTAACACCGACTAAAACTTTATATAGTAAAACAAAAATACTGAACCTGTCGCAAACATTCACATATAGTACATGCATTCTGGTTAAAAAGATCCTTGACAAAACAATTAAATCAAATCTTACATTCACAGTCAGAAAATATAAATATAACCTTAGAAATAAAAACAAACTTTACGTACGTCCATCCCGAACGGAAAGATATGGAAAAAGAAATGTGCTATGCCAAGGAGCATTATTATACAATAAACTCCCAGGCGAGTTAAAAGAAAGCCAAAGTATAAATGTTTTTAAAAAAAAACTTAGACAACACATTATTGGCCTTATTCCTATGCCTAACTAATATAAAATCATAAATATCGAAAATCACTAATTGATAAAAGTAATATTTTCCGTCCTGACCGCCCCTAACTTATCGCCAAATACACATTATTATATCGTATACTTATATACAAAAGTTTTAGCTAAACTAAAAAAAAAAAAAAAAAAACCGTTTCAAATGTTCTTTTAGGTAACTTAACTCAATATATAAATTAACAAGTAAAAGTAAGGTATTATAGATAGATAATAATATCTCCTTGTACCATAATAATGTTTAAAACAAATTCATTTCATAACTTAATAACAAGTAACTACTAATTATAGAAGGTGAATAATAGTAATCATAACTTGTATAATTACTGCCATCTCCTAGACTATAACTCTGACAGAAATAAAAACACATTTATAAATCGCAACCAAATTGAAGGTAGATAGCTGTTCCACTACTTTGTACCAGTCTAAGTCTAACTCAGTACAACATCTTTATAATCTACCTACCATCAGTTGAAGTAAGAATATTTGACGTACCTACATATGTGATGTAACAGGTAGTCCTACCTATTAAAGTAAAATCTGTTTGCACTGACTTCGAACATATACAATGTAAATTGAACTAATGACTAGCCAATAAAATGTTTACTACTTTATATCTCATATTAAGAGAACTAATTCTAAGTTTTTTATGAGAAATAAATTCTTTAAACCGAAGAGTCGATCAAATCCGAAAATTACTTATGTGGTTTCTTTCATGCAAGGGTTTTGCGCATATTCCATATCAACAGTACATTATTGTCCACTACAATGTGGAAAGAACTTCCTCTATAACTGTAAGGTACGGCCAGTATCACCACCACAAGCAGACAGATTGGTGCTCACAGTTACGTTTACACAAGTTTTGTTTACATAAATAAAAAAGCTTTTTTAAGCCACGACTACTAAAGCAACAGGTTTGAAAGCACTTTTCACAACGACATTAACCTTTATTTCATGTTAGAAAGGATATTAACTTACGTTAGCAACAAGAGAGAACACTCAGGTGAATAAAGAGAGTTCGAGAAAAAAGTGCTTATGTAAAGTGTGAAAGGTGTAATTAAACTTTCATTGCAAAAGTGTGCTTTCATTATGAAAGCACAATAAATACATAGGTACTTATCATATAACACAACACTCTTTACGGATATAAATAAAGGATATTTATTACAATACAAATACAAGTTCAGAAAATTATTTGCGCAACCAAACTTACTACTTTTTTAAATAAATCCAATCTTATATCGAACTTCAGGTGCTTTAATTTTCTATTATTGAATATTTTAAACTTTTGAGCAACATAGGTCGTTTGCGTTTTAGCGATTACTAGCGTTACATAAGAGTGGTCCAAGGAGGTAGTATTCGTATCTGGAGTCTACAGGTTCGTCTTGCACAAGCGGAGAAGACTGCTTGCTTTTATTGGTACTTATACGTAAGTATACATTTGCCTTAAATAAATAAAAGATTGAAATTCGTCCATTATAACGCTACAGTAATCTCCCCAAATTCGATCAACAGAAGTACGATATTTGTTCTGTTGAGATTTCATACCGAACTGCTCTATCTGCTGATTACCTCCGAAGTCTCGAGAGGAAGGCGGATGGGTTTATGTTCTTATTTCATACCGAACTGCTCCATCTGGGACGCTACCGCCGACGGCGAAGCCGATCTCCATTGATGGCTTTAAATTAGCTTCATGAGAACTAGAAACGATTTTTACCGTCAAATGTACTGAACGGATAGGTTTCATAACATGTGTACACTTTTGAGATGGGAAACGCCATTTCGGATATGACACATACCTAAATCGGTAAAAATCGTTTCTAGTCCTCATGGAGCTAATTTAAAGCCATCAATGGAGATCGGCTTCGCCGTCGGCGGTAGCGTCCCTGCTGATTACCTCCGACGTCGCGAGATGAAGGCGGATGGGTTTATGTTCTTATTTCATACCGAACTGCTCCATCTGCTGATTACCTCCGACGTCGCGAGAGGAAGGCGGATGGGTTTATGTTCTTATTTCGTACCGAACTGCTCCATCTGCTGATTACCTCCGACGTCGCGAGAGGAAGGCGGATGGGTTATTTTTGCTGACACACAACTTAACTTACGGAAAGATTGTTCATAGGATTGCTATAATATATAATGAATTGTTACCGTCTGCACCCACGAACGACCCCCACGTGGGGGCAGACGGTAACACTTATAATTGCTATACGTTTCATAGCAATCAACCTTTCATTACTAATGATTGTTTTATCAGCGTCAACAAACAAATAACTTCTAATTTCAACGTGTATGTTTTAGTGTATATTGACAATCTCTATCGGATATAACGGAAATATTGAACTGATCAAATATCAATAGAAATATATCGCAAGTCCTGCAACTATACTACCAACTTGATGTAGGATCAAGTTGGTACAGACAGACACCCACTACAAAGTTGGTCCCTCCTTGATACATTTAATATTCTAGACACCAGATGGAGGACAAAATCGAATTAAAAAGGCTATTTGCCTTTTTAAGTCGATTTTGTCCTCCACATCAAAACTGATAAAATGTAATTTTAAAAATATGTAGTGTTTCGTTCTTCGTCATCCAATAAGCAATTATTAAAATTAAAATTAAATTTGCAAATTTTTTGCCCCTTGGGTTAGGTTTTGCCTTTTTATGTACCTACCTAGGTACTGTACGTATGTGTACTAGGTATATGCAGGTGTACTAGATATAGTACGGCACATAGGACCTTTTGAATGTCGATGTTGTTTATATACGGGTGTGTTCGAGAGGAAGCCAACATTATCCTACGAGATCCTCTGCAATGAACACTGTAAGTACTTACCTACTCTAAAGTTTCAACAGTTTCGAGGGTTAAATTAAGTTTTAATTCTTGCTACCATATATACAACACATTTATTCATTTTTTGCAACTCATTTGTTTGCAACTCATCTGTAAATGCAATTATGGTAAGTATTTTATTGAGAATCGAACGAAACTTACCGAATGCAGTTTGACGGTTATCATGCGGACAGCTTCGTTCCACGAAGGTTTTTTGTTTTTTTTTTTTAATATTCGTGTACATATCCAGTTTTCCATTTTTAAATATCAGAATGATATATCATCAAAAACTTGATTGCAACACCGCTGAAAAGAAAAAAATAGCTGAATTTTATTTAATTAAATTATTTGACAAAGATAAAATGCTTACCGTCGTGCAATAAAAAAAAGAGAAAAAAAATGCCCCAATTGGAGTATTATTTCGGAATAACAAAAATATATTAATTAATCAACCATTCATCAGGCATTCGTTTTTGTATTCTCTATATTATTTTTTGCATCCGAATGCAAAAAAATATATAATGTATAAGACTCCAAAACATTTACCTAACCTTAACCTTTATGCCCTGAATAGCTATACTTACTTGCGTAGTATCTTGCACATAAAATAGGATCCCAACAAATAAACTAAGGTCTCTCCTGCCGGCCGCAAACAGACCCTCGCAGCGTGTTCTACATCACTGACATCATTCGTATGTAATGCAAGGACTGCGGCAGCTGCAGATGCAGACCGCCAACGTAGAGATCCTTTCAACGTACGACAGTTCTGGAGAAGAATGCTACGTATTCGTGGACAGCACATCGGGTGCTCACTATACATCGCATCAATTGTAGACAATTAAAACTAATCACAAAGCTCTCATCTACCTGCCTCCAGCGAACTCTGGACTACTTCGGTGACACCAAAACAAAACCGATTTGTGTCTTACAGTGGGTAGAGTCACGACTTTACCCCATCGAGGATTCACCTCTGAAGACCTAAAGCGAGGATCTTTGAGGGTCACCTGCTAGGGAGTAATCAGAGGCGAACCAATCGAACGTTCGGCACAGGGTTCATTCGATGGGCTTATGTAAGGTATCCTCTGTTTCAGCTGAGTATCGCCGTCTTGATCGCGTGCGCCGTCGTCGCGTATGCCTCGGCCGTTCCCGGCCCGGAGGCGGCGGAGCCCCGGCCTGCGGCGGCGGAGCCCGAGCTGCTCGAGGGGGCGGAGAGCGCGCACCGCGGGTACGGCGGAGGGTACGGGGGATACGGAGGGTACGGCCATCACGGACACGGAGGCCACGGCTACGGACACGGCGGGGGCTACGGACACGGGGGTGGCAGGGGCTACGGACACGGGGGGTGGGGCAAATAATACTATTTAAAACTCTCATACTTTGACCACTATTTAACATTACCCCTGGATTCAAAATCAAAGCCTCCTTTGAAACTGAAATCGTATATTGGCACGTTTTTAGTAAAAGTGTGAAGAGTGGGAGAGAAGAAGGCAACTTCTCTGCTCTTATCTTGGTATTTTAGTTTGTAAACATAGTATTCAGCAGTATTCTTAGTGCCTGTGATGGATTCAATTATTTTGTTTTTTTTTAACGTAAGTTCAAAAAATATTGTGAATAATAAATAATAATAAAAATGTTGTGTTTATTCATTTAAATTCAATTTAGTCGGTTAGATTAGGTACGTACGTAAATTACTTTAGTATTAAGTCCTTTTAGCCAAATACTTTTGATAGTTACTAAAATCATATATTTCATCATCTCATTCAATCATCTATCAGGTTTCATTCGTTGTATATGGCCTGCACATTTCCACTTTAATCCCAATATCCTGGGATGAGCTCAGTCAAACCCATGACATTCCAGAAGTTACCGACACCCTTGGCTTGGCAATCTTATTGAGTAAATTACTAATCACTTTTCATGAGATTTCAAATATCCTCACTTACTTTACAAGACTACAAGTACTTATTTTAAAGTTTTCACACATTTTCAAGACTTCAATCTTATTCAACCCTTTTGCAACGTATAATTTTTATTTATTTAATAAATTTGTTAAATGATAGAGCCGAAAATATTTACCATTTCTCCCATTTTACATCAACAAAAAGTAACAAATATAATCTTATTTGGTAATAAAAATACTGAAGGTGGCCGAGTTATCAAATATTTATGTCAAAATCAAAATGGCCGGCTAGTCCTGCGCGACATGAAAGTTTGTTATTGGTTTTTTATGGAGATCGATGTTTGTGTATCTTTACTTGCCAGGCAATATTATTAATTATACTGTTTTATAGAATCAAAATGATATTTTATATTTAACTTTAATAGTTACGGTTAACACCAATTCAATTAATTAAACAACATTTTTTTTTTAAGATGGAACATTTATTCAATAAAAAGTACAATTAAACTAACTATGTACAAAGGAATCAGTCAGATTACCTAAGGACCGTTACAAACGGCCTATAGGTAACTCAACTGTTCCATACCAATACCAGACGGAAGCGTGCCCAAGACACTGGCTGCATTGCCACGCTGAATAGCTATGCTAATTCGCTGGCCTAAATAAGAGCCAGCCCTTGGGTCACGTGTCGCCTCAATCAAAAGCCCCGCAATATTTTTGAAAACCCGGAGGGCACCGGCTCCCCACGGACCCAAGGTCTCCACCCCAAAAGGCTCAAATAGGTAAGCTCTGTCGAGACCACTATATTTGTGCCTTTTGTGATCCTCGGCCGAATCAGCCGCCGCACCAGCCCTAACTGATGTCCCAGGCAGATGAGATGGCGCTAGGGTGTCGACGCAGGTAGCGTCCCACGCCAAAGGCCTACCCATTTACAAATTAAAATAGAATACCTACATTAAAATAATATTAAGACTCCATTTACATTAAAACTCACAAACTATCATACATCGCGCTCACAGAAAGATAAACACTCGCACAAATGTTTGTCCGTGTGTCTTGGCAATAATAATAATTATATTATGTAGTTTGTACAGTACCTGTCAAGGTACTAAGTATGTGTAGACAGTACATTTCGAAAACTGGAAAGCTAAGTTTTTTTTTTGCAACTGATTAGTTATCAAAGATCACAATAGACCAGGAATCTAACAAAGTAAATCAGATTTAAGAAAAAACAGGTTTTGCCAATTCAAGGGTGTAAATACAGGGATGGTTTTAACCGCCTCTGTGGTCTAGTGGTTCAACCCACCGATTTCAGATCCAGAGGTCCCGGGTTCTATCCCCATGGGGAGTACATTATATTGTGCTTGGTTTGGTTGGTGGTAGGACTTTGTTTAAATCCGCCTGGCTAGCTTCCAGCATCTAACCTAATTCTGTCACCATAATAACAATTCTAAAATTGTTGTGTTCCGGCATATAAAGTCAAGATAGCCAGTTCCTCAGTTTGTTGAGGATTCCGGGTGAAGTGCGCCTCCACCTTTGGCCTTATCTCAACTTGTGTAGCCGGGTGAGATGAAGGCCAAGTGCTTACCCGTCGTACAAAAAAAAAAGCAAATTGTGAAGTCAACCCCCTTTAACAGTATATCCTACGAGTACAAGACATAACGCGTTTTACCCGCATGACGCTCCCCTTTATTACTAGAACCACCCCTATTAAAAAAAGTTAAATACATATTTTATGAGCCGATACTCTTTCAAATGACACCCCACATTCCAAAAACATTCTTGACTTACTTAACACCCCTATTTCTCAAAAACTACCCTAGTATCAGCGTTTTTTAATTATCGCTATTATTAGACATAATTAATAACAAAAACGGTGTTTTTGTTTGTTCCCCGATTACTCGAAGACGCCTGGACCGATTCGGAAAATTATTTTTTGATTAAAAGGGTAATAAATGGTTCCATCGTGATTAGGTCAGGATCTGATGATGGGATCCTGGAGAAATCGAGGGAACTTCAAATATTATTGGCACACTTGAATCGATTTGGGTATGTTAAGGGGTGTGCATTACTCCAGCAGGAAAGTATCTTCTAGAACGAAATAAGTTCAATAAATACTTAGAGCGATATATGTTGTATTAGTGCGCCAAGTATGAAATTAGTGCATGTTACCGTTTTGGAATATAACGCGAAAAACGTTTCCTGCTGAAGGAAGATTCTAAACGAATGACCGTAGCCATAAGTGACATATATGGGCAGATAATGCATTAAGATAAAGCATACATTTGTGCATAAAAGTGCGCAAAAAATGAAAATAATGGGCCTTAAGGTTTTTGAGATATTTCATTTCCTGCTGGGGGAACGTTTTGCAGAATCGTGTTTCTCGGAAACCATTAGATGTAAACTGTATTCGGTTCTTGTTGTTATTCTATGCAACCATATAAAACTTCAGGAATGCACATACAAACGTTTATGAATAATATAGCTTAGATCAAAACTTTTAATATCATAGGTTTGACGTCAAAATGCAAGAAAACTTTTCAACCCACGATTGTGAGTTTATACCTTAGAATTAGAGCGGTTATTGAAAATTATATCTTGAAAATTTCAGCTATACACATCTCGTATTAAGGTAGATTACTGAAAGATTTGATTAATAAGCTAATTACTGAAACAACGCCTGCATATAGGTTATTCGACCAAATTCGAATGACCACAAGAAAGCGACGAATTCATACATATTGATGACCTTCTTAACTTTACAATGTTAAGCTGAATATGTTATTTGTACATTCGCGTTCATAACGTTTATCGGTACGGTAATCATGGTAGGTATACCCAATAGGTCCTACTACATCATGATTGTATTTACACTTACCTATTCTACTTACTTTATACTCGACTATGGCGAATCAAAAAGGAGGGTTATGTGTTTGACCGGTATGTATGTATGTTCATCTGTTCTGTCATAACTTCTAAACTACTTGTCACAATTTGACAAATGAGGTATTGTTCGAATCGTCTTGGTTGTCCAAGGCTATATGACGTCACATTAAATTGAATAAAGTTCCCTCTAGAGGACATAAAAAAACTATGTTTATTGATGCCGTCATCATCATTCTCCTGCCCTTATCCCACGCTAGGTGGGGTCGGCACAACATGTTCTCTTCTTCCACTCACTCCTATCAACCGTCAACTCTGCATCTACACCTTTCATACCCATGTCCTCTTTCACACAATCCATCCATCTCTTTTTCGGCCTTCCATCCCATGTCCATCCACGCTCAAATTCATAACCCTTTTGGTCAAATGACTATTATCCCTCCTCATTACATGCCCATACCATGCCAACCTAGTACTCCTCAACTTTTCTACAACTGGTGCCACTTTCAAACTTCTCCGTGTCAGGTATCAAATGAAATAGCTGTATTAGCACATTTCAAAAATATATACAGGTTGAGTTTTTTTTCCAGGGCCACTGAGGCGAAGTCTACTAGGAGTTACGTGCTCGATTGAAAAAAAATAAGTTCTGCATTAAATAATATCTATTTTTTTACAGTTTTTCTGGAAAAATTGAGTTTATTTTCTTTAGCACCTTTCTTGCTTTAAGCACTTTCTGAAATGGTAGAAATTTGACACAAACTACGTTAAAAAATCATACCGTAGTATGAATATTTTTTTACGCATTCTACACACTCGACCCGAATAACATAATCTATTCGATAATGTTATTATTTTAACCCGACTGCCTTCCGAGACTGTCGGCTAAAAATACATCTTATATACTAATTACCCACACTTAATTACTTGATCTGAGAGTACACTTGGAACTTTCCATAACTTTTGTTCTTCAGTATACTCAGGCACAATACATTCAAACCGTTTCGTAAGCAAAGTTAAGAAGGTCATCAATATGTATGAATTCATCGCTTTGTTGTCTTTCTAATTTGTTCGAATAACCTATATGCAGGCGTTGTTTCAGTAATTCGTTTATATCTACCTTAATACGAGACATGTAAAGCTGAAATTTTCAGGATATAATTTTCAATAACTGCTCTAATTCTAAGGTCTCACAATCGTGGGTTGAAAAGGTTTATTGCATTATGACGTCAAACTTATGACATTTTAAGTTTTGATCTAAGCTATATTATTCAAAAACGCTTGTATGTGCATTCCTGAAGTTTTATATGGTTGCATAGATCACTAGATTACTTAAAAACTGTATGTATTTTTGATAATATTACAATGTCACAAATACGCACAAATGAAGAGCTACTCATGTATGTATATCTTACGGGTGAACATCTAATGGTTTCCGAGAAACACGATTCTGCAAAACGTTCCCCAGCAGGAAATAAAATGTCTCAAAAACCTTGGCCCACTAATTCCATTTTTCGCGCACTGTTATGCACAAATGTAAGCTATCTGCCCATATATGTCACTTATTGCTACGGTCATTCGTTTAGAATATTCCTGCTGGAAGAACGTTGCTCCAGCAGGAAACGTTTTTCGCGTTTTATTCAAAAACGGTAACATGCACTAATTTCATACTTGGCGCACTAATACAGCATATATCGCTCTAAGTATGTGTTGAACTCAATTCGTTCTAGAAGATACTTTCCTGCTGGTGTAATGCACACTGTTAAGGGTGTAACCTCAAAAGTAAGGAAAAACGGACCCCTTATAGGATCACGCGTCTGTCTGCCTGTCATCAAAATAATTGAAAAAATACCTACGTCATCTAGGTAAACGAAATTGTATCACATTCTTCATTAGAGTCGGTTTTCTTTTTAATTTTAAAAACGTAATTATTATATTCCCGACAGTTTCGACCGTGTTACAACGGCCGTGGTCTCGGGATGATTGAAGTACTCGCTGCTACTGTCGTCGTCGTTGTGAGGTAGGTTCTCCAACTACCCTCACTTGTTTATTGGAAACAGATAAGTCAGCGTTCACCCAGCGGCACCCACCACTCACTACACCCTCGCACACACACGCGATGTATCATCAATACACCCTCGCACACACACGCGATGTATCATCAATACACCCTCGCACACACACGCGATGTATCATCTCCCGTGATCACGGCCGTTGTCATTTTCTTCACTACAATATCTCAAAAAGTACTTCATTATCAAAAATCCCCCGCGACAACCAATATTAAATTTACGTTATCTCTTTACAGTTTAAATTTCATGATTATCGAATAATCCGTTCGAGAGTTATTCTGTCACAAACATTGCCACATACAAAAATGCATACATACATACATACAGTGCCGGATTTCCTAACTTAACTCATATATCTCGTTCGCTACGCTCAATTAAAATATTAAATTATGAATGGTAAAATTGATAGCCCCGGTTAACTCCGGAACCTTAAATAAGTATCCGTACCTCGTCCTTCCAGCCGCCGTCTCCATAGAGAAACGTGTTGTCTTCCTTTCTGTCATACAACACAAACTACAGTCAACACATCAATTTACTGAATGTGTTCGTTCTGCAATGATTTATATGACACGAAATTTATATTTTATCTTCTTCAGTCTCTTCTTTCAAGTGACAGCTTGTTAAAAAAATATAGCCTAGTGTAGATATTCCATCATTGTGTTTGATTTTGCTATTTGTCGTAATAAGCTTATTATTGTTTCGTAAGTAAAACACTTCATATTACATGCCGTGTTCTCGTGAAAACCAGTTTTGAGAACCTTAATTAAAAAATAATTTTATTTTATAAATACTTCAAATTCAAAATTCAAATTCAAATTCATTTATTGCCAATAAGTTTATATTAATTATATAATTACTAGAGGACCCCACACTAGGGCTAGCCTGTGCCGCGGGAGTCTATTTAAAGAATTACGAAAAGACTTGTAATAGGGCAAAACCAAATTAAATTAAATAAAAAACAGAATTACTGAGTATGACAGTGAAAAGGGGTGTGTGTGTGTGTGTATATATTAGAGTGTGTGTGTGTGTGTATATTAGAGTGTGCATGCGTTATTTGGATAAGGAGGAGTAAGGAACACGGATGGGAAACAAAGAGCAAAGTTATTGGGATTCACGTCAGGATTGCTAAAAGTCTCTCTGTATCATCATAATCAAGGGTGAGGAGCCACTTTCTCACTTTCTCTTTAACGCCGTAAAGTGAGCAAGATAATTCACATTGTTTGCTAGCAATGCGATATATAAATGGAAAGGAAAAGAATTTTAACAGTCTTGCGAAAGAGGTCTTAATAGCAGGAACATTTATTTTAATGCGACGCTTCACAGACGGGGGAGCAGCCTTCTGCTCAGCCAGAAAAGTCTTATGGTAATAAATAATAATAAAATAAAATGTTTTTTATTTACATAACCAAACCACTTTTTACAGTAACGGGTTTTAAGGCTCTCTTTTAAGTATTAAGTATACTTGTGCTAGAGAGCCTTGCTCTTGTATAACAGTGTTAGTGGTTACCAAAAATACAGTTCTTACAGTTAAGTTTAGTATTTAATTAAATATTTTTATTATGCGAGGGTGGGTAGGCACGAGTGTTTGAGTATCGGTGTGTAGTGATATAGTAGGGTATCTAAACGGCTTGCGGAACATGACTTTGAGCACCAATCTGTGAGCTCTTTCAAGGGTAATTAAGTGAGTCTTGCCTGCACCACCCCAAACCGTAATGCAATAACACAAGATAGACCGGCAAAGAGATGTATACACCAACATCAGAGTATCTACATCTGAACTATCACGGAGAAGCTTTATTATGTGAATGAGTTTTTTGACTCTAGCAGAAAGCGAGAGAATATGATGCTTAAATGTTAAATTTTGGTCAAGGTTTATACCTAGATATCGCAGGCATAGTGTTTTTTCAATAGAAGGACACGTACAATTATTTGCAAGTCGGTTATAGCATTTATGAATTCTAATTGGAAGAAGAGGAGGAGGACTAGATGCTTTGGTTTTATGGAAGCATAAGTATTTCTACTTACTTCTCATAATTGTATGAGAACACACCAAAACACAGAACAAACATCAATATTCTTGGTAAAGAGATAACGTAAGTGTAAATTCATTGTCGCGTGGGATATTTGATAACTGGGGTAGTTTTTGAGATATTGGGGTACTAAGTGAGAAATTCAAGATATTTGTACGGTGGGGTGTCATTTGAAAGAGTATTGATTGAACAGTTTTTTTTTATGTGGTGGTTTTTGTACTATGGGGGTGCGTTAAGAGGGTAAAACGCTTGGTATCTTTTGTAGAGGATGTAATGTTAAAGGGGGTTACATAATGAACTATTTACAAATGTTTGTTTATTTAACTAAGTTTATGAAATACAATTGTATATTACATGTAATATTTACTGAAACCACCCCTGTATTGACATTAACGGATGCAAAGGGGGTAAATAAAATTGAAGTCTTTGGGAATTAACGACAGGGCTTAGATAGTAGATTTCCAGAAATTTTATATACTTATATATTGTTTCGAAAACCCTCGTCCTTCTTATTAAAATTAACTATGGTGAGGCGTGACTTATTTACTTAATGTATTCTGCCCAACCCACTCTGATGTACTATCGGTGCTTTGGTTCTTTGCTTTTATCTGGCTTTTCAAAGAATGAGAGTAAGCAACAAGAGAGGACCTCGAACACATAGAACTAATAAAAAGAGATGGAGAAAAGTGTACTTAAAGTAAGGTGTAATGAAAGCACCCCTTAATTGTTTGTTAATAACTTTAGTTATGTGTGATATGTTGATTATGATGATAAATACCTAACACACGACCTTCTTCCTCTCTCTCCATCTCTTTCCATCTTACCTAATTCTGTCGCCATAATAACAATTCTTAAAAACGTGTTGTGTTCCGGCATTTAGAGGTAAGATAGCAAGTTCCTCAGTCGATAAAAAAACGAGATCTCAGTTCGGGGCGAATTTCTAGTTTATAGAGATATATATATATGCACATATATAATATATACATATATATTTTAATAATGAAATTAAAAAATAAATGACGGGCTTATTTGAAGTGCCTACAAATACTGTACACTCTGGACATTACTATACATATAATGACTTTTTTTTTTTATCATTTAATAAATATTTTTTACTTATTCTATTTTGACAATGCCCATCTACAGCTGAATATGGAATAGACCGAAACATTGTATTTTTTATTATAATTTAAATGATTTTGTAACACGCCCGTATACAGCGTTTCCAAATGAACAATGTTTGAAAAATAAATCTTTCATTATTATTAATCAATTATTGTACTAAAATTGTTCCTATAAATTTGTGATGTTAGCTATATTATTCGTTGTTATGTATGTAATTTAATTTAATATAATGTAGGTAGGTACTTATACCTTTGTTTAGTGTTAAGTTACGCCATAAGACGAGAAACTGATCACAGTTAACTTTGTAAACGGACACTGTTAAAATATGTATTTCTTTTTCAATAAATGATTTCAATTTCAATTTCAATTATATGTACATATATATATTTAGGCACATATATATATTTATTGTATGACGGAGATGTGTTTGGCTTTCATCTCATCTGATTTTCAAGTTATGATAAGGCCGAAAGTGGAAGCGCACTTCACCCGGAATCCTCAATAAACTGAAGAACTGGCTATCTCACCTTTAAATGCCGGAGCACAACATGTTAAGAATTGCACATAGCTATTATGTTTTTGACTAAAAATGTATGATCCAACTCCGTCGTGTGAAGCCGAGCCGACGCGGCGGTGGACCTGGCGGCATGGCATCGCGTCGCGAGGTGACATTCATAAATCATTTCCAAGCAAAAAAACGGGATCTCACCTAAAAGCGAACCTCACTTAGGTGGATGAACTCGAAGCTTACAAAAACCTCTTGGAATACATACAAACGTTAACATAAGATGATTGTTGCGGATAAGTGAATTATAATTTACCTAAAACACTTTGAGGTAAAAAATATTTGAACTTAAATGACCTAACCATGCCTCCGCACTCGAAGCATGTCAGACCGCACACTACGTAGGCACTGTTCAGCAGTTGAAGTCGATGCCCTGTGTTTTAGTACAGTTTCCCTTCCTATTGATCGTCTCCCACTTGCGATCCCTCACTCCTTCAACAGCTGGGGTAGTCCTGGCACGGTCATCTTCTTCCATTAAGCATGAGAGCACACACTCTATGTACCTTGCTGGTCCACCTCTAAGTACGTCGACCTGTAGACTCCTCAACACGTATCTCATCGCTCTAACGATCTGGGGATGGTTTGTGGAGATTTGCGGAATACTAATCCTGAGATTCCTAAATGATTTTCCGGCCTTGCTTTGGTAAAGCCGCAGCGACTAATGCAAGAGGCAGTCGATATATTTTTTCTAGTTATTTTATATCGAGATGCGGCGCGCGGCGGCGGCGGTGGCGTGGTGTGTGCGATTGCTCTTATTCCTTGAACTTAACAAAAAGCCGCTTGCCTTGAATTTGAAAATACGTTTAAACTGAGTCTTGCTAGACTTGATTATTTAACTCGTCGGGTGCTGAGCTCGTGACTCGTAACTTAAGTAGGTACTATGCCTTTTTTTTATTGTACGATGGGGAAGCGCTTGGCCTTCATCTCACCTGGTTACAAGTTGAGATAAGGCTGGAGGTGCAGGCGCTCTCCCTTCGAAATCCTCAACAAACTGAGGAACTGGCTATCTTACCTCTAAATGCCGGAACACAACAATTTTAGTACTTAGATATCACCGATGTCACCTGCAGAAGTATTACTACTGTGTCGGTGAGACGACAACGCCCCTCTCCGAACGAGATAAGTAACGTTAAAGGTTGCGTAAACAATGGTTTCTAAACCTAACTTAATTAAACAAACAAGAAAAAATAAGTGTTACAAAATAAAAATCATAAATAAATAAAACATATCCAAACAAGTTAAAAATTTAAAGCAAAACAAATCGATTAATAGTGTGCACGAGCGTGCGAGCGCGCGCGCGCGTGCGCGCGTGTGGGTGTGTGTGTGTGTGTGTGTGTGTGTGTGTGTTTGTGTGTGTGTGTGTGTGTGTGTGTGAGTAACAGGCGACGTTTGGCAGAGGAATATTAAGTGACAACTTCTATAAGTTTCTCCGTATCTTCGTACGACAGTGACAAGAGCCATTCAAGACATTTATGTTTGCATATATAGCGAGTTAGGGGGTATATTTTTAATTGCTTGTTGAAACGGTAGTAAAGAGTCGAGCTAATGTGGTAAAAGTGGTATCAGGACACTAGCGCGAAAGACATTTGCGCGATAGACACTTGCGCGAAGGACATTTGGGCGAAGAGACACTTGCGCGAAGGGACACTAGCGCGAAGAGACATTTGAGCGAAAGACACTTGCGCGAAAAAATCATAAAATTCCTAATATCTATGGAAATAGAGGTCGTACAGAGATGCGAACTTTCAACATTATGTAGATGAGTTCTCCTCCTTTCTTTAAATATGTTTCACTTATCCCCGTGGGCATGTATTCCGCATAACGATGCGGCATGTACACCCAGTAACGTCTGGGGTAAAACCGACTCCATTTAGAATGTAACCCTTAACTTGGCATTGTTCCTCCTGAAATCCACCGTGAAATTAACTGCTTTATTAAAAAGAGGAAGCAGAAAACAGACAGTCATCATCACTTGTACGGGATAGGTCATCTCATGCCCGCTAGAAGAGTCGAAAGAGTTTCTTGCGTCATAGGTACCTACTAAGTCTCTAGATGAAAGTTAATAGTCACAAAGTCTGTGATGTAGAAAAATCTAAAACCTCCCCTCCACCTTTCACAACCCCAGCTGGATGTACGGCTACGCGGATCCGGCGTAGCACTGTAGCGCGCTCTACGAAGCTCTACGACAAAATATATTTATTTATATGGGGGGGAAAGGAGGAGAGGTGGAGATAAGTAAGATATACTAAAAGAAAGTAGGATAACTCATATACACTATAGTGAAATCTGCATATCGCTACGACCTTTATATCCAGAGATATGAATTATTTAATTCATTGTAGAAAAGTGGGTGCGCGTTGAAGTTTTCTGTATGCTACGCGGATCCAGCGTAGTAACGTAGCACGCTCTACGAAGCTCTACGACAAAATATATTTGTTTATATGGGGGGAAAGGAGGAGAGGTGGAGATAAGTAAGATATACTAAAAGAAAGAACTCATCTACACAATGGTGAAATCAGCATCTCTCTACGACCTCTATTTCCAGAGATATTAGGATTTTTATGATTTTTTCGCGCAAGTGTCTTTCGCTCAAATGTCTCTTCGCACAAGTGTCCTTAGCGCAAGTGTTTTTCGCTCAAATGTCTCTTCGCGCAAGTGTCCCTTCGCGCAAGTGCCCCTTCGCGCAAGTGTCCTTCGCGCATGTGTCTTTCGCGCAAGTGTACCAGACCCGGTAAAAGTGGCATCTTGCTTTTTCTGTGCGACATGACTCTATTACACAGACCTTATCCTGCCTACGATTAGTTTTATTGAGGTCAGGATCATTATATAATTGTGAGTGTTTGCGTAGGACTACCTGAAGCATGAAGAGTTGACGAACACTAGGGACTTTTACGAGGCAGAATAGCTCTGTAGTGGGAAAGAGAAAAGGTTTTTTAAAGATAACCTTAAGTAAGGCTCTTTGGACTATTTCAATTTTCAGTATATAGGTTTTTACTGCACCACCCCAGGAGGTGATAGAATAAGCTAAAACAGATTGCGCCAATGCAAAGTAGACGGTTTTAAGTGTATGCGGAACTAAGTTAGATCTTAGACTTTTAAAGACAAAAGCAGTTTTCTTAATCGGGATGCATACTATCAATTTGGGGTTTCCAAGTTAGGGTATTATCCAGCATGATACCAAGATATTTAATACTACGCGTGTGACATACTACATTGTACTTATCAGGTTATATTCTATGTGAAACGGGTAATTTCCCCACGTCGAGTTGTCAAGTTGGCGTTGTGAAAATGGTCTTAGAAGTTCAATAACGATTAGAGCACTACACGAGACAGGTTGGTCACCTCATGACATTGCTCGTTGCATTGCTCAGAGGTTACTGTTGAGGAAAACCTTATGTTTTTGTCAGAGATGAACACTTTTGCGGGTACTTCATTTATATTCATAATAATCAAACATAGGTATTACGTAGGTAAGTGTAAATATATTGTCCGAAGGTACCTACTCCAGTATTCTAGGTAAGTATCAAAGTGGACGTAGAGTCGGAGAGTGAAGAATAAATAATAGTAGGTTACCTACCTACTATTATTTATTCTATTTCACCGGAGGGAGAGTTCTACTCCCGGCTGTCAGTGTGATAGGTACTCTACCTACTCTTTGTGACGGTTTGTGGATTCCAAGATAGAAGACATACGAGGGAAACTTTGGATTTTCACTCGTTTGCGTTCACAATACTATGGTAGGCGAGGCATTTTAGCATTTTTATTCATTTTAGGTAAGCACCTAACTACCTACTAAAACCTATCATAAAATATGTATGGATGTGTTGTATGTAAGTCATATTTGGCATTTAGTTCTATATGCCCGAGAAAATTTGTCTTCTCCTTCTTGGAAGTCGAATAAAAACTCGTAGGACGCCTCCTCCATCCCACGCCGACAAGAATCCATAAACCCTGCTTTCTAAACAACATTTTTGGGATTTTATTGCGTAACTCTACATAATGGTGGTCGTTCACTTTCACAGACGGCCTTGACCCGCCGGCGCCCGTGACCTGGACGGCAGCGTCGCGGAGAGTAGGCAGGTACCTACTTCACATCACAGTACCACCCGAGTGGGAGAAAGGCTTTCTCTTCTCCTGATCCCGATCGCAAGCGTCACTGTTGAGTCACACGTGACTAGTGAAGTGCCTTCGACATGTTGGTGAGTGTTTTGTTTATTGTTTCTAGTAAATAGTTTAGCGTAATATTTACTATTCGTTGGGCCACAAATGAACATCAAGGCTAGTGAAGATATAGTCTGAGATGGACCTAGCACCTAGTTTTTGTATCAGTTTATCTGTGATTAAGACAGGGTGGACATTAGGTGGACCTAATGGATAACCACATTAAAATTATGTGACAGATTTTGTGTAACAATTAATCGAATCAGCTCAACATGTAGATATTATTTTATGCAAAAGTATTATTTCAAAGTGAATCCGGTTTAGATGCATTAAGGAAGTAAGTAGAGAGCGTAAATTAGTCTATCTAAGTATACTTGAGTGTAGTCATTGATCATGCGAGTGAAGTTAGTGAGATTAAGTTACGTTGGGTGATCCGGCACTGTATGTATGTATGTACTTATATATATATATAAGTATGTGGCAAATTTGTGACGGCTGCATAACTCTCTAACGGGATATCCGATTGCGAGGAAATTTGTTATCAAAAGTGATAAGTTATTTTGTTTTAATTTGAAACCCACTTCAGTAAAATCATACATAATTATTACTTCATAAATAATACGTTTGTAAAATCAAACATTGATGCCAGATGATTGTGTAGGTACCTAGTAGATACTTAACTTACCCATACACATATCCACCTCTGCATCTTCTGTACATATTTTTTTTTTTGAAACTAAATATTATAATTTAAATAATTTTTATTCAACATCAATCATCAATCATCTTCCAGCTCCGAAGGATTTAATTTAGATACCTACTCTATAATTATAAACAAACTAAAAGATTCGCACTTTACAATAAGGATAATCAAAATCGATTAGAGACATAGAATCATCATAAAATGTAGTAAATTTATTAGCAATAATCAATTATTTAAATACTGAACATTTTAAGATTCCAGTTCCTCAGACTGTGAAAGAGGATTTCGGATAAAATGCGCTACCACTTTCGGCCTATCATAACTTGAAAACCAGGAGATGAAAGCCTAGCGTCGTAATCAATATAAAAAATCCATTGTTGTTAGTAGGTTATAAGAAAAAAAGAGCGATCCCAGAATGAAACCACTCTAGAATTTATCGAAAAATATACAAGTAGATGCCACCCTAATGTAGTTTAATGTTGTCACAGATATCCCTATTATTGACAACATTCGCCACCCTACGTCTGGCAGAGAGCACTGTACTGGATCCTGCTTTATTTCTGTCTCCGAGCCCTCCATTGACCTTGACCAGCGACGATATAACCCCAGGGGAGCTCTGGCTGCAGCCCTTGGAAGCCAGGATGGAACGAATTGCGAGAGACGCGGCTAATCAACGTAACTTGCACAACGATTCGTTAAAATTCAATCTGACATTCATCCAACCGTTCAGCGATGAACAACTTGAGGAAGCAGCATTGATGTGCTCTAGTCGTGGCGAGGCTCAAGAGGTTTCTTGTGAAATGACAGGCACATCACCAAGGAACCTCTTTGCATTTCTGTAACTTACCTGAACTGTGCGCCGAACGGAGAGCAATGCTGCTTGCTTCACCCAGAAACATAGATTAGTAGATGAAAGTAGGTATCTATTTCTTTACCAAGGAGTTTAACATCTCCATCATTCTCTGACAGTGCATTTTTATACCTATAAGATTTTAAACACTGGAATTTAAATTATTATAGGTTAGTCTTTACAAGACAACGGATCATTGATCTCGCTCTAATGGTGGTCTTGCTGTCTCCTATGAGTTTAACAGTAGGTATGCTGTCTCTCTCTCTGCTTTGCTGTCGCACCGTATTTTCGTGTTGTCCAGTCTAATTTAATCTAGGTAATAAAGTAATAGATAATAAGCTGTGAATAATCCTAACGTCTCAAGAATATAAGAGGTACCAAAGGACGATGTCGTAATTTCAGGAGAAGCCACCACCGAGGAGCCGACAGCCGAGTCCGGGCGCATGCTGTGGCCGGGGCTCCGAGCTGGCGGCGGCGGCTCGGTGGGTATCAGCTTCCCGCTGACGTTTTCCATGTCAGGCTCGTACGGGACTCCGCTGCGGGCCTCCTCGGGCGCCGTCGGGAGCACGTACACCTCCGTCGCAGCTGCTGGCGTGTACGGGAACTACGGGAGATCGGCTCTGGCAGGCAGCAGCTACGGGGCTCCCGGTGTGAGGGTGTACGGGGGTGACAGTGCCGCTAGCTGGAGCGGCTGGGGTAATGGGAAATGGGGGCACTATGGGAAAGGGTAAAATAGGATACTGAATTAACAGGAATATAGTATCTACATATTGTAAGTTACTACTTCTGTTGTATATACCTACTTGCAAATTGCTTCAGATCGAGATAGCTTATAACAAAGATCCCACCTTGTAAAACTGATATAGGTATCTAGGTCTAATGAGTAGGTGCCAATTACATTGAGTCAGTAGGTAGGTACCTTCGCTACCCATTAATTACGTTTTGATTACTATCGGTGTGTGATACGAGTATAAGTAATATAAGTTCGTCGGTTACCTGGTCATTAACGACCCATTAATTACCCACGGACCTTAGCACACACCTACCTTATATTTTATTAGTAATAAAATGATGGAGGTAAATCATAGCTAAATCCCTGAGTAACTTTGTGCTGATGAGTAGGTACGAGTATCTTTTCACTTTGTGCTTCGTGTCCAGCTGAGACGAATTCATAAATCGAGTACCTAGGTATCTATCGCATTCGAGTCGCCAGCAGCCCAGAGATCTCACCAAAACACTTCGCACGTGTACCTATGGGATTATGCCAACGTGAATGTCGTAAAAGGCGACAGTAGCATCTATCAAGGAATTTAACTATATCAGTACCTACGATCGACCACCCGCCTGCCCAGCATGGTGAGTCTGGTCACAGATAATGAAATATGGCTAACTTGTTTGAATTACGATTATGATGTGATGCTTACCTTCCGATACAGAGAGGGATATAGATATCTGCGTGCAGTTGATGATTCTGAACTAACATTTAGCTATGGACCAAACATTCAGAACTAAGGAATGTCTACTCTACCCCTCAGAATAATGTACCGTGATGTTACGTAGCCGTAGGTATAATATAAACATCAATAAGTATAGCAACTTTGCATTTTTCGATATTACCTGCCTTTTAACTGCAACTAAGTACTGATATTCAAATCTGCAAGGAGTATTTCACGACCTCATCATACAACATACAATAAGTCCTATGTTAAAGTAAAGGAGCGAAGTTAGAGAGTTACATGGACGTGGACGGGACGCGTCACAACTAAGTACTGATATTCAAATCTGCAAGGAGTATTTCACAACCTCATCATACAACATACAATAAGTCCTATGTTAAAGTAAAGGAGCGAAGTTAGAGAGTTACATGGACGTGGACGGGACGCGTCACAACTAAGTACTGATATTCAAATCTGCAAGGAGTATTTCACAACCTCATCATACAACATACAATAAGTCCTATGTTAAAGTAAAGGAGCGAAGTTAGAGAGTTACATGGACGTGGACGGGACGCGTCACAACTAAGTACTGATATTCAAATCTGCAAGGAGTATTTCACAACCTCATCATACAACATACAATAAGTCCTATGTTAAAGTAAAGGAGCGAAGTTAGAGAGTTACATGGACGTGGACGGGACGCGTCACAACTAAGTACTGATATTCAAATCTGCAAGGAGTATTTCACAACCTCATCATACAACATACAATAAGTCCTATGTTAAAGTAAAGGAGCGAAGTTAGAGAGTTACATGGACGTGGACGGGACGCGTCACAACTAAGTACTGATATTCAAATCTGCAAGGAGTATTTCACAACCTCATTATACAACATACAATAAGTCCTATGTTAAAGTAAAGGAGCGAAGTTAGAGAGTTACATGGACGTGGACGGGACGCGGCACAAGAAGCGAAGAAAACGTCTCATTGACCACGCTAATCTCCAAAAGTACTGAACTGATTCAAATTATTTTTTCACATCGCGTAGATTGTGTAATATTTGGGCTAACATCTTGTACTCAATTTATCAAAATCCAATCATAAATCAAAAATATATGCATGCATCAAAACAAAATGCTAGAGGTAAATATTATTAAAACCAACTCATTTTTTTATGTTCATTATTTATTCGGTAAAATCGATCTTTACCTGCTTTGAACCCACAGAACAAGTGTTCTGTGTTTGAACCATACACATACACATACACATACACATAATCGAAAACCACAACCGAATTGGTTTAGCCGTTCCCGAAAAACGCGTGCAAAAACAAACAGACAAAAAAAGTCCGTCAGTCTGTTGAGGGTTCTGGGTGAAGTCCGCCTCCATCTTCAGCGCTATGGTACGTGCGTCGCCTCCACCTCCAGACTACCATACGTCGTCGCCAGCAACCGTGAGATGCTGCCTACCTACGCAGGCAGGTGGGATTCATTTCACTGATATCTCTCGATTCCATTCAGGACTCGCTCTCAGCACGAAGACGTTGTCAACGTGCGTCTATCCAGTGGCCGCCGACACTATCTCAGGGAGGTACCCTGTCTGTTACTTGTCCTTGTCCACTTGTTAGCTTGATACCCTGGTTACGTTACTAGATATTTTGTTATCTGTGCCCTAGTTTAGGAATTAGTTGTAACATTCAATTACCTATACGTTAGCATTTTATTATCTATGCTTATACTTACCATATAGGTAGCTATCTAATAGAAATTTTATAAGATTTATTGTTATCAAGGTGTAATAAATTCAAATGTTGAATGTATGTATTTTGTGTCATGAGTTCCCACCAGGATGTTCTGAGCATTATATATTCAAAAACTCCTTCTCCTCAAGCTACGAGTACCTACACGAAGTCAACACGCAGTGGCGTACCTACCTACTTCACGTTCATGTATGACGGTGTTTAGGTACGTACCTAAGTAGTACCTACCTATACACAGAACACTAATATCCGTAGTAGGTATATGATAGGTTTCATCAGTAGCTCAGGTAGGTATATATCAAAATGATGTCAGATTCGATTTAATGTCCCATCCCACGTGCTTTAGGTACCTAATCATAGTAGGTAATATTACTGCCGGAAACACCTATCAACGCTCATCCCATCAGATTAATACTAAAAAGGCTAGACGCGTTACTGAATGATCTACCTACAGTTAGGTAGATAATTAAATAACCAACCTCCACTATAATGTTATTCTCCGAAATGTAGCCACAATCACAATACATGAACGGTCCAAAGCATCACAGAGCTATCATCACCACAATCATCACCGTGGCAGATCCTCACATCCCGCTATGCACTGCCATGCCGTGACATGCCATTGTCGCTCGGGCACCTGACACTCGGCTGTCAAAGCAAACTATCCCTCATCCGGTACAAACACCATTTATACGGAACATTTCCATCGCAGCATTCAGAAGCGTTGCGATGTTGGGAGCCGTGGTGATCCTCACGGTACTGTCGGCGGTGGTGTTCTGCGCTGGAGAAGGGAACGTTCGTTTGCTGGAGGATGAAGTGGCGGTGGCTTTGAAGTCCTGCTCCGAGGGCGAGGACCCGACCGCTACCCAGAAACACAAGCGGTCCGTTGAGGGAGCGCCAGTCGATGACGCGAACAGGCAAGGTTCCGAGTCCAGCCCGTACGGCCTCGAGCGGAGGAACTCTAGCGACGGAAGCGATCCCAAGTTCCTCCTGAACGCGACGGACGACGATTACGTCGGCTACGGGCCGGGGGGTGGAGACGACGGGGGGGACACGTCCTCGCTTAGCTCAGCGCCGCCGCCGCCGCCGAGGACAGCGCCTGACTCCCAGGATGTTCTCGCCGGACTGCATCGAACGAGACGAAGCGAGACACTCTTCAATAAGGCTGACAACGACCAGGTCAGTAGGTAGTAAGGATTGACACTACCTACCTATACCTACAATATTTATATAATAATTTATTGAGTATATACCTATACCTACCCACTGCGTACTTACACTACGGTAATTCAAATACTCCTTAATCTAGTTCCCATTTCCATATAACAAGCTTTGCTTAGTTTGGGGCTAGATGGCGTTGTGTTAATTTACTAGCTGTACCAGTGCAGTTTCACTTGCACATAAACTTGAATCTCTCCTGACTACCCCGCAGAAAAACGAAGTGAATTTAACATCACTGACATTAAATATAAAAAAAGGTAAAGACCAAGTATAAGTCCCTAGCAGAAGGACTTATTGACCCACCCGTGGATTTTGTTGATTCGACAAAGGGATTGTAGCAGGCAATGGGCGAGCAGCAGCTTCCATCCATCTAAGAACCAACCTGACACCAATACTGTGAACACCAACTCACCTCTCAAGCGTGGTGATAATGCAAAATCCGCCTTTACTCTTGTTGGGCATCTGGTAAAGCATTGGTATTCTATATATTATATAACTACTATATTATATACCAACACTGCGATTACCGAACCGCTTGCCAAGCGTGGCCCATGTCATGCAGTAGTACTTTTTTGGGCTACGATTATGCTCACGAAAACAAAAAACGACACAAAAATTGTTCATACTATCTCGTAGTACCTACGTTTACGTATCGTAGTGGCAATGACTGTCGTTCTGTTCAGAGCAAGACCAGTGCATGGTCTAGTAAATAAAAATAGTTTTACAGCCTTTGCCTACAGAATCAGTAGCATCACCTACTTATAAGGCAAACGCGATGCAAAGTAATGAAATGAGATAGGATAATGACAGGAGTATGGAAGTATGCCATTTTTTATGTCGTAAAAGGCGACCAGGAGATGAGGAGATTTGTGAGAGAGTATATTTGTGTGGTGACAAACTTTGATCGGTAACGATGATGATGGTGATGATAAACTAACATTTATGGACTGCAAAGGTTCTGTAGCCAAGCGTATATACACAGTAACTCTGAATTTTTCATGTTTGATATTACCATGGACGAAGGAAATACAAATTACCCACCTTTTACGATTTTGCATACCTTTTACAGCTACATATAATAACTTCTAAGTTAAAATTTAAATTTCCAAGGATATTTGAGTCATCGCTCGTCATCAACGTTTCAGTAGCATCATTTTTTTATTTTTATTAAATGTACAGACACAGCTGTTCTACGATTTTATTATAAGTATAGATAGGATCGGCGGAATCTGCTGCCAGCGTGATGTAGGTTGTACCTAAGTACATGACGCTGGCAGTTGACAGTTGATAGCGAGCTTCTAGAATTCATCTTAGGCTTGATCCATCTTTTGATCAAATTCAAATTATTTATTGCACTTATGTTGTTATTAAGAGGTATAGGTACCTACAGGTGTTGTGTGGATAAAAGTTTCAAATATAAACCCTGTTAGGGCACAGCAATATTACACTAGGAGGCGCATTAAACTTAATACGTAAATAAAACTATATAAAATACTAAATTCAAATCTTACAATACCAAAAAATATATATATCCTTATTCATTATACATGTACTTTTCTTACATGCTAATTATTTAGTTGATGTATCATCCAGAAACTCATGCAGGGAGTAAAAGCATTTTTCTATTAAGTAGGATTTTAAACACTTTTAAAATTTTTGGGGCGTTTGCTCATCTTTTATATTGTTAGGGATTTTATTATATATTTTTACACACATTGCATACGGTCCGGAATGTATTGTTTGTAATGTGGAGTTAGGTTGAGCTAGTCTGGTTCGTGGCCTAAGGTTTTAAGGTCGTGAGTTTTTGAAAAGATGACCCATTTCAAATAATAAAAGTCCTTTGGTACTTCGTCGCAATACCTAATGCATGCGAAAACAATAAAGATTTGATTTATGCAGGTTATAGGTAGGTAGCTACCGATTAAACAACTGATAAAATGTTGTTTTCAGTGCCTGAGTCAATGTGTGTTCGCCAACCTGCAAGTGGTAAGTACCTACTTAGGTACCTAATCGGTCGGGAACAGATCGTACTTACTTACATAAACGTTAGTATGAATAACTAATAGAGCACATTCAAAGGTGGACTCCCGGGGGATTCCCCGGGAAGCGGAGCTGTGGAGCAGGGTGCAGTCCTCGGTGACGTCGCAGCAGTCCCGGGCTGCGCTCAGGGACCAGATCGGAGCCTGCTTCCAAGAGCTGCAGTCAGGTGAGGGAGCTTTCTTACCTACCTAACGTACTCATCGCTCTTAATGTTCCGATAGCCGCTGCAGATGCCGATACAATGCGAGACCTGATGTTGGAAGACCTAAGGACCATCGGCATTTTAGCAGGCTGTCGATGGATGGAGGCAGCTCAGTTTCGCTAGTTTACCCTATTTGTAGTAGTGAACCTGTAGGTATTGGCTGAAATTATTCATAGTGGGGGTGACTATTATGGTCTGCACGCAGCTAGGTATTTACCTACTTACTGTTATCTTAGGGGATCCTGATTAATAGATGAGTCCACGGGGTCCCCCTGGGGATTGGACTAGAGGAACCCGATGTGGGTGATCGTTCGTTTCTTGGATCAATTCAACTTAGGTACCTTTAATCAGCCAGCTAAGGATAGCAAGACTTAAGGTTGTTACTTGTGACCCGAGTTCGATGACATTCATTGTTTGATATTAATGAGAATGGACATTAACATTGTAAGCATTTCACGCAGCGCCACCTGGTGCAAGATAAGACAACTCAGCAAGTGTTCACATTCAAGAGAATCTTTGTGTAAATATTTCAGAAGCGGAAGACAACGGCTGCTCCTACTCGAACAAGCTGGAAAGATGTTTGATGCTGCGCTTCTCCGACAGAAGAGGTCACACTACAACCCAGGCATGACCGACTTACTGCTGCGTTTCAATGATAATCTGCCTCTCAATCTCAACCTCAACCTTAACCCAGGCATGACCGACTTACTGCTGCGTTTCAATGATAATCTGCCTCTCAATCTCAACCTCAACCTCAACCCAGGCATGACCGACTTACTGCTGCGTTTTAATGATAATCTGCCTCTCAATCAGATGTTTGTATCGAGCCGAAATCGAGCTCGTTAGGTAGGTAGGTACCCGATCAATGTGATCGGTCGATTCACACGAATTCACAGGTCAAATACTGTGTTTACTGTAGATCATTCATTGAATAAGTTTATCTGCTAATCAACTGACCTCACAGGACAGCTCTGCTTTCTGCACTGCAGGTTGTGGGTTAGATTCCCACCCGGGACAATCATTAGTTTATTGAATATAAGTAGATGTTTGTTCTGCGTTAGAGTGTTATATATGTATCATAGGTATGTATATTAGGTAGTGGCATTATTATAAGTACTTAACTAACACCAAGTGATGATATTCCATATGCTCCTAGAACATAAACGTACTTAGATAAATGAAATCAGAATAAAGTCTGAACCACACGATAATGTACTTTATTTGCACGGTCATGTGAGGTCTCTATAAATAGAGAACGACGGGGTAGCCAGGGTACGCGAATGGCTGCGGATGGTACACCACTGGCTTATCGAGCTTCACTTCCTTCAGCTCGTGAGGGAGTATCTGCTTCGGCAAGGGGAGGTGGCCGGGTAGCTCCGCGGCATCAGATGTCTGCGGATTCACAATCGAACGAACACTGCGACGGCCGATTCATCTCAAACTTATATCCATTAGTCGCCCTTTACGACACCTACGGTAGGGTTGGGTTGGAGAGGGTATGCGACTGCCACGGCAGCATATATGGTCGGTCATTGTCCATAAAAAGACGGATAAAGTTAGGGGATCGACACACAAACCAGAGGTCATGCAGGCTTCCATTTGCTGTGTCACCATCATCATGTCAGCCAACATACGTCCACTGCTGAACACAGGCCTCCATCCAACGACTCCCCGCATCAGCCACAATGTCATCGGTCCATCGAGTGGGGGATCTTCCCACACTCCGTTACGCGTTTAATCGTGGTCGTCATGCGAGAAGATTTGCTCCCCAGCGGTTATCGGTTCTGCGAGCTATGTGGCCTGTCCACTGCCACTTCAGCTTGCTCATTCTGAGAGCTATGTCAGCAACTTTGGTTCTCCTACGGATATCCACATTCCGGATTCTATCACGTAGTGAAATTCCAAGCATAGCCCTCTCCATAGCTCGCTGTGTGACTTTGAACTTATTTACGAGGCCTACAGTTAGCGACCACGTCTCAGATCCATAGGTCATCACTGGCAACACACACTGATTGAAGACTTTCGTCTTGAGGCTCTGCGGTATCTTTGACGAGAAGATATTTCTATGCTTCCCGAACGCTGCCCATCCGAGTTGGATTCGTCGGCTGACCTCTATATTAAAGTTGTATTTACCTAGTCGGACCACCTGGCCTAGGTAGACGTAGTGATCAACAACTTCGATAACATCGTTTCCAACATTGACAGGCATGAGTGCAGCATGAGCGTTTCACATGGTGTTCGTCTTACTCATATTCATTGTAAGACCCACCTGCCGGGATGCGATGTTGAGGTCTCTGAGCATTTTGCTAAGGTCTTCCAGCGATTCAGCCATTAGGACTATATCGTCAGCAAACCGAAGGTGAGTGATGTGATCGCCATTGATAGACACATTTGCTGTGCAGGGTTGCACTTCAAAATAATTTTGGGATTCTCAGGCAATTAATAAAAAGTTCCAGTCGTTAATTCCTATCTAGAAAGAATGTAGCAAACTTACCATAATAGTGAAAAATCCTGCAACAGCCAGCGTAGCACATGAAATCCCTGAAAGTCCCATTCAAACAAAATGGCAGTAAAATGTGTAGGTACCTACCTACATCGAGATTGTATATTTAGGTAGGTAAGTAGATTTAGGTACAGAATACACTCGGCTTGGATAACACGCTCCTTGTTGGAGTGATTATATAATGATAAGTAAGTACCTTTCTACTTACCTGTCGTACGTAATATCGATACATAGGTACACCTACCTACTGTTTATTTTGATTCGGAATCAAGCTGCAAGTTGTAGTGGTACCTACCTATAGAAGCTTGCGAAACCAGTCATTTTACACTTGTTTTTCCACTACCCAGGTACCCAGCAGTAAAACATGTTTTGTATTATTATGTTATAGTGCTACCTGCCATCCCATGGTGCGGCGGCGGCGGCGGTGGCGTTGACACGATCGTGCACTTGGTCACAATCACAACATTTACATTACATTACATTACATTAGATAGATAGATAGATAGATAGAGATAGATAGATAGATAGATATATATGAATAATAATTAATTATAATGACACAAAAATGTTCAACCCGCGGCGGGAATCGAAACCGCACCAATTGAGCAACCTTTATGGTTCAAACGCATTTTAGTGTTACATAAAAAGTTACAATTTACCGCTTGCTTTATGTTTTGATATCAATTGATTTTGATAAAAGTAATAACACAATCTACCAAGTATATAGGTTTTATTGATTATAGACAAGCGTTTGACCACTAACTAACTTCAAAAACAAATACCTACCTAGGTAGGGATGTGGCATAGGATGAAGCACGCTTGTCTAAACAGAACCTACCGAACTCTGGACTTGAAGACTCCAAGACTGTAGGTAGGTAGGTAGTCGTAGGTACTCGTGTGGCAAAACAGACGAGGGCAAGGAGTTCCATTCATTACCAGTAGGTACCGTAGGTACTATTCTTGATAAAAGTTATTTTATATTGTACGACGGAGAAGCGCTTCAAATTATGATAAGACTCTCAATGAAAATAAGTATTATTAGTATTATTTATTTTAATAATTAGGAAAAACCAACAGTCATGCTTAAACATATTAAATACAATAAATGAGTATATCACAATGGTTATAGAGATATTATAAGCATAACCCACAAAATTATTCACCATGCCAGTATTTCTCAGACTCATTTTGAAATATTGAAAGCGCTTCACTGAATTAAGTTTCTAAATTTATAAGAGGTGTTTGAGAATATGTCTGAAGAAACTAAATAAATGTTGTATGACTCGGCCATGCGACATTGCCGATATGTTGATTCAGGCACAGTTCACAGTTGATTATCAAGAAGCATACCTCAGTGTTTTAGCTGTGTGACTTTCTTGTTTCACAAATGTATTCTCATATAATCATTTTTATATACAATTAGGAGACGTGACAAGCAAGTAGCCCACCTGGTGTTAAGTGCATCTCTTGCCTATAGCAATGCTTTACTGCATAGGTCACACCACAAAGAACAAATCCTACACGGCACTGCATTGCGCATGTCCACTTGAGGCATAAAGGTGTTAAGCCTCACGTACCCGTAATTTCACCGGCAACCCTACCCTTCAAACCGAAACACAGCAATGCTGCTTGGCCGAAAATAAGTATGGTGGTAGTAATTCTCCGGACGAGCCCTTTCACAAGTTGCTTCTACTACGCTTAAATGTTACGTTACGTACTAGGTCATTATGATAATCGCGTGCAAAAGCGAGCTATGTAAACTATATTATTGCTAGATAACGATGCCGGTAGAAGCGGGTACAATATAAGTAATATAATATAAAATATAAATAATACAGGACATTCATTACACAGCGCAATCTAGCCCCAATCTAAGAATACCTTGTAATATGGGAACTAGTTTACGGATATAATACTGAAATATTTTTTGTTAATACATACGTACCTACTATTTATGATACAACATCCAAACACATAACAAACATCTATATTCATTATACAAATGTGTGTCCTGGGTGGGAATCGAACCCACAGCCTACATCGCAGAAGGCAGAGTTACTACCAACTGACCTATGAGGCTTACTTGTTTCATTCGGAAGGACACAGAGTGCACACACATTTGCATAGAGGAGCGTCACAAACGTTGTAAGTATGGGAGATATAAGTGTTGTCCATCGTTGATGTGGAGCAGCAATAGAGTTGAGGTACCTACCCCGGCATTTGTAGCCAATAGATCGGACGAACAGCCGTTAATGACGACTCGAATCGATTGTTCCCGCAGAAAATCTGTGTTCCACAGTAAAAGGTTAGACGGTAATCCTTAGGAGAAAGGCTTGCTAATATGAACTTTGTGCCAAACCCTATCAAAAGCCTTCGATAGAACTGCATGAAAATGTGATAGCCTCCCCGTGTCTTTCGATGGCTTCACTCCAGATGTGAGTGGCATACGCTAGAAGATCCCCTGTAGACCGTTTCCGACGACATCCGTACTGACGGTCACTATAAGGAGATCGTTACACTCTAGGTATGCCAGGAGTTTACTGTTTAGAACACGCTCCATGGTCTTGCACAGAATGGAGGTGATAGAGATTGGCCGGTAGATGGCGGGGTCTACTCGGCTACCTTTTCGGGACAGGTTGAACATTAGCGAGCTTCCAAGATGATGGTACCTTTACTTTACCGGTATCCGATGCAGGCGGAATGCTCCTAAACACCCCCACCGGATCCCATCTGGACCACTCACTGGCTTCATTCACGTCTAGTGACTGAGTACCTAGAGCACCTACTTGTGCTTAATGCGTACATACGGCATTCCGCACCAGGGAAGCGAAGGTGGGATCTCATCAGTGGTACCTAGACGTGAAGACTCCGCGAAGAGTGAAGCAAACAAATCGGCTTTCTCTTCAGCGGTGTGGGCCAGCGATCAGTTAGACTTGGTGAGAAAAGAAATAGAAAAAACTTTTTTTGTAGCATGTATAAAAAATAGTCTATCTATACTTATAATAAAGTCGTAGAAAAGCTGTGTCTGTACATTTAATATTTAAAAAAAAAATCATTTTTATCATTTTGGTTTAATGCATGCACATCTAACTTGTTCATGATTGGATTTTGATAAATTACATGATTAACACAAATATTACACAATCTACCATTGAAAACTTCATTTAAATCGGTTCAGTACTTTCGGAGATTCGCGTGGTCAAATAGACGTTTTCGGCGTGACGCGTGTAATGTAACACTTCTAACTTCTTCTGGGCTTACTCTAAGAAGTTCTACGAGTGATGAGTTTGTGGCGTATCCGAACTACAGTTAATAAGGTTGGCAACACCATTTTTATTATTATAAGACTTCCTGTTTCCGGAAGGAAGCCATATTTACTTATGTCACGAGAACTGAGTGTTCGACTGAGCTCACAGCTTTTATGTATCAAACTTTAATTGTACCAGTATTGAATAAATTGTGATCTGTGGATATTGTGGTTTGGTGTTGGCGAGCCCTCTCTACCGATAAGTCGACTGGCGACTAGGCTTCCTACATTGGTGACCCCGACGTGATTTTCCACGTGCGTACTGAGCTGTACCTACCATCAGCTACCTACGCTAGAACGAGCCTGCAGACGACTACATACTCTTCAAATTCCCGGGTGACTGCTAACCAGTCGCCGCCGGGAGTTTTCGTGACGGAGGAGGCGTGAGCACAACGCGGTTCGCGGCGTTGGCCGCCGGCGCGGGCGCACCGGCATTTTTCTACCCTTGCCTGCATCTATTTGCGCGAGGGGCGAAGCGCCTTGCTACCTGCGACACACCTACGTTATCAGTGCAGTGTCATTCAATCAGTTAGCGTCATACCTAATCTACCAGTTCAGTGCAATATTCCTATAAAAATTTTATCGGCCATCTTAGTTAATTTACGACTTTTGTCAAATTGTCAAGTTGTGCCGCTGTTGCGTCGTTTCGCGCCACCTACCGGACATGTGCTAGAACTTGTGCACTATCGATCAAGCAAACCGAGTGACATTGGTGATTTTTGACATAGTGGCTAACTTCTGACAGAACAAGTGAACGGTGAATGGTGAATGCAAACCACTTGTTCTTCACTTCACGTTTTCCAATTCTCCGGGTTCGGTGCAATCATCGCAAGTAAACAAACAAAACTTTACTAGAACTTTTTCTGTTATTAGTGGAGTGTATTCATCGTAAAACATAGAGGACTTCTAGTACATTAGATAAAGTAAAGATAGCTGCAAGCGTGAATGTCATCTATGTACAAGGCATGTGATCAAGTTTGTTTACACCCTGTGTTTCACTGAATCTAGTACATATATGTTGCACTGACGCATTAATTTATAGTTATACACAGAATATTATTTTTATTCACTTTATTGGTGCAATTCTGTGATTTTTTTTTGTAACTTTGTCATATTTTGTAATTTGTGTTTTCCTTTTGCGATCTTACCGAGTACTAACGGCTTGCATTCCAGTCTCTAATTTTGCATATTTTTTAAACATGGCAGAAGCTCTGCAGACTAAACTCGACCTTCTTCTCGCTCAGAATGAGAAACTTGTTCTGCAAAACTCTGACTTACAGGGCAAACTATCAGAAGATTTGCAATCTTCCAGACTACAAGCTCCGGCTACAAATGCAGTGCGACCTAAACTTGCACCATTCTGGCAGGAACGTCCTGCCGCATGGTTCGCCCACATTGAGTCACAGTTCGCACTATGCCACATAACAGTGGATGAAACCAAATACAATTATGTCGTTTCCCAAATTGATTCCAGATTGTCTCATGAGGTTGAGGACCTGGTTGTCAGTCCTCCCAGCAAAGACAGGTACGCATGGATAAAAGATGAGATGATTCGGCGTTTCTCCACTTCAGAGACACAGAAGGTGCGTTTGCTGTTATCAGGTGAAGAGCTAGGTGACCGAAAGCCTACACAATTTCTCCGACATCTACGCTCACTTGCAGGTAAAACTTTTGCTGATGACAAAATTTTGCGCGAGCTTTGGCTACAGCGTCTGCCCCGTAACGCTCAGGCTATTTTAACTGCTCAAGCTGACCTGTCTCTGGACAAAGTCGCTGAGCTGGCAGACAAAATTTTAGAGGTCAACCCAATTTCAACATGTGCTGTATCGGTTGGTCCATCTACTTCCTCTGACTGGGCTGCAATAACTAGCCAGATTCAGGAGCTCTCAAAACAAGTGGCGGCACTGTCTACCCAGCGACCCCCCCAGCAACCCCAACAATCCAGATCTAGGTCTAGATCTAGACAACGAACTCGAGACCGTTCCCTATGCTGGTATCATGCTAGGTTTGCCACCAAAGCCAACAAATGTGTAGATCCATGTTCCTGGTCGGAAAACCAACCGAACAGGCAGTAGTAGCGGCGACTGACTGTTATACTAGTAGCCGCTTATTTGTCGTGGATAGAGAGACCAAACATAAATTTCTCATAGATACTGGTTCGGACCTATGCTGTTTCCCTAGGAAATTAACTAGTAATAGGTGTCGGAATGCTGACTTTGACTTATCTGCTGCCAATGGCACCTCCATAAAAACCTATGGTTGTCATACCTTCAGATTAAATCTTGGTTTGCGCCGCGATTTCAAGTGGAATTTCATAATCGCTGACGTTGATACTGCCATTATTGGCGCTGACTTCATGGCCTACTACAATTTACTACCTGACTGTACTAACAAGCTTTTACGTTGTGGAGTGACAGGGCTTACTGCTCCTGCCTCTATTGCAAACCTATATCAACCTAGTGTCAGGACGGTCAATATTAAGGAGTCATCTTTTAATGAGATTTTATCTCAATTTCCAGCGATCACAAAGCCACCAGGTATTCATCGCGACGTGAAGCACAACACTGTGCATTTCATCACGACTACCGACGGTCCACCCGTCGTGTCCCGGCCACGCCGACTCGCACCGGACAAGCTGCGTGCGGCGCAAAAGGAGTTCGCCGATATGGTGCAAGCTGGTACCGCACGACCTTCTAAGAGTCCATGGTCATCAGCACTACACATGGCGCCGAAGAAAGACTCTTCGTGGCGCCCATGTGGAGATTACCGAGCGTTAAACGATCGCACCATACCTGACAGGTACCCTGTACGTCATATAGGAGATTTCGGGCATGCTTTGGCTGGTTCTACAATTTTTAGTACCATTGATCTTGTAAAAGCTTATCAGCAAATACCCGTAGAACCAGCAGATGTCTGTAAGACGGCTATAACTACGCCATTCGGCCTCTACGAATTTCCCTTCATGTCATTTGGATTAAGAAACGCTGGGCAGACATTCCAGCGTTTCATAGATGAGATTGTGCAAGGGCTGGACTTCTGTTTTCCGTATATTGACGATATTTTGATTTTTTCCCAAAACACTGAGGAACATGCTAACCACCTCCGCATACTTTTCCAAAGATTAGCTGACTACGGTGTAGTAGTAAATCCGAGTAAATGCGTATTAGGTGTCAGTGTAGTTACTTTCCTCGGGTACAAAGTTTCCAAGGATGGCATATGTCCACCGGATGAGAAAATCGAAGCTCTTAAAGAATTTTCACTACCAAAGACTGCTCAAGGTCTTCGCAGATTTTTGGGCATGATTAACTACTACAGACAGTTTTTACCCAACGCAGCCAAAACACAATCACCTCTTATTGATTTCCTTACAGCCACAAAGCTCAAGGGAGCCAAACCAATGCCATGGACACCTGAACTTGAGCGCGCTTTTCATGCCTGTAAGGACAGCCTCTCACAGGCTACTCTGTTGGCACACCCAGTGCCTAACGCCCCATTGGCCTTGTACACAGATGCCTCAGGTGTACAAGTAGGTGCAAGCTTGCAACAACAAACCAATCAGGGTTGGCAGCCGCTAGCTTTCTTTAGCAAAAAGCTGACAGAAAGTCAATCCGTCTGGCCAGCATACTATAGGGAACTTTTAGCCGTTTACACTGCAGTTCGGCATTTTCGTCATATATTAGAGGCGCAACACGCCACAATATATACGGACCACAAACCTCTGCTATACGCTTTTAAACAACGCAGAGAGAAACTGCCGCCCGCCCAACTTAACCAATTAACATTCATCTCACAGTTCACTACTGACATTCGTCACGTGAAGGGGGAAGACAATGTTGTCGCTGATACAATGTCTAGGATTGAGGCTATCTCTTTCGACGACAACTATTCCGTTTTAGCACAAGCTCAGGAAGCCGATGATGAGTTAAAAGTGATATGCCATAGTTCCTCTTTAAAAATTGTACCTACAATCATTCCAGGGACAGACATCACTATTCAATGCGACGTGTCGACGGGTAAGCCGCGACCCTACCTGCCGCTGCAGCACCGTCGCGCAGCGTTTGAGCGTCTGCATTCTCTCAGTCATCCCGGCTCCCGCGCCAGCGCGCGCCTCGTCGCTGACCGCTATGTATGGCCCGGCGTCAACAAGGACTGCCGCACCTGGGCGAAGGAATGTTTGTCGTGCCAGCGAACAAAGGTTACGCGTCACGTATCTGCGCCCCTTGGAAATTTCGCTGCACCGTCCTCGAGGTTCAGGCATGTTCATTTAGACATTATTGGGCCCATGCCGTCATCCAGAGGCTATTCTTATTGCCTTACGGCCATCGACCGTTTTTCGCGTTGGCCTGAAGCTTGGCCGTTGGTTTCCATCACCGCCGAGGAGGTTGCCGATCGTTTCGTGGAAGGGTGGATCGCACGTTTCGGTGTGCCCACCTCGGTAACGACAGATCGAGGCCGCCAGTTCGAGTCCGACCTTTTTAGGCGACTGATGGACATATGCGCGACTAAACGCATTCGTACGACAAGCTACCACCCCCAAGCTAATGGGATGGTAGAACGTTTCCATCGTCAGCTCAAGGCCGCCCTGATGTGTCACAGCGAGACCTGGCACAGAGCTCTTCCGTTAGTCCTTCTAGGTATTAGAACAGCTCTCAAAGAGGATTTAAAATGCTCATCAGCCGATTTAGTATATGGAGAGCCACTACGCTTGCCAGGTGAGTTTCTTGACTCAACTCCCCTCCAGCTGAATAGGGTTGAGGATTTCGTTACACAACTGCAGAGTCACATGGCCAAGCTACGTCCTGTCCCGGCCGCCCGCCACGTTCGGCCAACATCATTCGTATTCAAAGACCTGGACAGCGTCTCACACGTCATGCTGCGAGATGACACCGTTCGTCGTTCTTTACAACCACCGTATACAGGTCCTTACAAGGTGCTTTCGCGTGATAGCAAATTAATAACGATTGACATTACAGGAAAGCAGACCACAGTCAGCATTGACCGCGTTAAGCCTGCCTATCTGGCACCTGACCCTGGGGATACCCCATCTCTAGTAACAGCCGCACCGGAACCACCAGCACCGCTCGCTGCGCCCCTTGCTCCGCAGCCACCCGCATTGCCTTCTCCTGGTTTGCCTGTTATTACTCGGTCAGGTCGCACTGTTAGATTTAAGCCTAGATTAGATTTATAATTTTTCTTGTTTTGTACCTTATAAGCAAACTTATGATTTAGTTTTAAGTTAATCTTATTTTGGTTTTGTGGTAAGTCATCAACCTTATTTTCTTTTTGTACTTTTATTTCTCCGTAGGGGGGTGGTTGTGGCGTATCCGAACTACAGTTAATAAGGTTGGCAACACCATTTTTATTATTATAAGACTTCCTGTTTCCGGAAGGAAGCCATATTTACTTATGTCACGAGAACTGAGTGTTCGACTGAGCTCACAGCTTTTATGTATCAAACTTTAATTGTACCAGTATTGAATAAATTGTGATCTGTGGATATTGTGGTTTGGTGTTGGCGAGCCCTCTCTACCGATAAGTCGACTGGCGACTAGGCTTCCTACAAGTTAAATACTCCTTGGAGATTTAAATTTTGACTAAGAATGCATTATTTGTAGTTGTAAAAGGTTTGTAATATCGAACATGAAAAATTCAGAGTTGCTGTGTATTGTTGTACGTTTGGCAACGGAACATCACGGTACATTTTTCTGAAGGTAGTGTTTACCTTGGCAGTCCATTAATATCAGTTCATCATCATCAACTGTTATTCTCCTGCCCGTATCCCGCATCATATAGATGGGGTGAGTATCATCATCATCATCATCATCGTAACCTAGTACAGTTTGTCGTTATCACCATGCTGGGCAGGCGGGTGGTTAGTCGTGCTGATATCGTTAAGTTCCTAGACATATACTACTCCTCATCTCCTGGTTGCCTTTTACGACCCTTAAGATGACTAACCCATACTCCTGCCATTATCTCATCAAATTTCATTACTTCTGCATCGCGTTTGCCTTAAAGGTGGTGCTACTGATTCTGTGGGCGAAGGCATGTAAAACCATTTTTTTACTAGACTATGCACTGGCCTTGCTGTGAACAGAACGGCCGTCATTACGTAAAAGAAGGTACTAGAGATGAGTATGAGCAATTTTGTTCTGATGTTGTTTTTAGGTTTTCGTGTCATAATCATAGCCCAAAAAAGTACCACTGCATGACATGGGCCACACTTGGCAAGCGATTCGGTATTCGCAGTGTTGGTATATATAGTAGGTGTATGAGTGATCCTCATAAGTGATCAGAGGTTAATCGTCGAACGGGAAAAAGTGAGGCCATTTATTTGTGTTTTATTTAGTACATAAGTGAATATTGCAGCTGAGAGACCCATATTTACTGGAAAACTTTTACTCTAAGATAAAAAGACTGACCAAAGCTTGCTTCAGAAATTAACGATGTCAGTGGTGTAAAATCAATCTAAATACTGTACGTCTTTTTTTTTTTTAGTCTGAACTTAGTCTTTCTGAAGTGCAAGCAGGATAGATCAAAGCTTATTTCTTGGTGTTTTATTTTATGTGCAAGTGATACTGTACGGGTACACCTATTTCCTGGGCAATAGGTGTCCTAAAGTTACTTGGAATCTTATACTTTTGATTCCTTGCATGTGAACGTGTAGGCCGTTGCCATTGCGCCTATACGTACTCATTTTAATAGAAGTCTATAAATTATTGAAACCTGATACTCTGGCATCGTTTTAGGAAATTTGAAACATCATCATCATCATCATCATCACTCAAAAAGTATTACTACAGAACATGGGCAAAGCGTAGCAAACGAGTCAGTAATTGTAGTGTTGGTATCTGTATGACAACCGTGGGAAGCAGATTTTTTTTGTAGATGCTCTTGACCTCTAGACTTGCACAGACAAGGATAAGGTCTACGCTGGAGTGAACCTACCCAGATAAACGTGGGAAGCAGATTTTTTTTGTAGATGCTCTTGACCTCTAGACTTGCACAGACAAGGATAAGGTCTACGCTGGAGTGAACCTACCCAGATAAACGTGGGAAGCAGATTTTTTTTGTAGATGCTCTTGACCTCTAGACTTGCACAGACAAGGATAAGGTCTACGCTGGAGTGAACCTACCCAGATAAACTATCTATTTGAGGGTATGCTGCCACTTATATCTCAAGTCTTAAGTCTCAACGAGTGTGACTGGGGGATTTGCCATAACCACCACGGTTGACAGGCGAGTTGATGATGGCAGTATATTTGTGTTCAGGACTAAAGAGTATGTTGCCCTCTCCCAACAAGAGTAATGGCCGTTATCACCACGCTTGAGAGGTGAGTTGGTGATCACAGTATTGGTGTCAGGTAGGTTCTCAGATGGATGGAAGCTGCTGCTCGCCCATTGTATAAAATCCCTTTGTCGAATCTAATGACATCCACGGGCGGGTCAATAGGTCCCTCTGCTAGGAACTTACATAAATCGTCTTTACCGCGCTGCTGCCACCACAAACTGGAAACTTTATACATTAGATAGGTAATATTTCAATGTCATATTTACAATGTAAAATCTCACCTCGTTTTTCTGTGGAGTAGGCAGTAGAGATCCAAGTTTACATGGTAAATATATATTTACAGTGTCCTATGTTATGTGCAAGTGAAACGGCACTGGTACAGCTAGTAATATAATAAGTGAGTAGCAGGTAACCTTAACATACAAAACAATCAAGACAATTAAAAAAACTTTACTAAACAGGCCGCTACTCAGACCTAGGAACCAATAGGTAGGTGGCTTTCACTACCTTTCGCAAGTTAGATGCCACGAATTGGCGTCCGACTCAGCATTTGTTGCATATAGAAAATGGCCTATAATATAGACCTACTTATACATTATTATGTATACAACACTGATCTTCCGTCGTAACCGAAGATTGTTGTAATAATGATACATAATAATAAAGACGAGAACAGAACAAATTTAGTGTTTATAAATATAAAAGAACAGATAGACCTACATAAAAATTAGGAATAAATAAATTTACTAACTAATATTAAAATTAATGAACATAATAAAACAAATATTTGGGTGTAGCATATAGGTACTATTTAACGATAACAATATATTTGAATGCACTAAACACAGCACATAAGCACACCGCGCAAGAGACCAACAAGCTTTGGATATAAACCCAGCAGTCGCTAGTATTCGGCGTCGTATGCTACGTGCAAGTGAGACAACAGTAGGTACGCGATGCTACGAACTGAACGCATACGAAGTAGGTACGCAGTCAGCGCGGCGAGCTGCACCGTCAGCAAGTCAAGGTGTGGAGCCGCAGCGGAGGCCGGCCTGTCGCCGCGCACACCTCGCTCTGCGCCTGCACGTGTCTCCCCCATCGACACACACACACGCACCCCGCCACGTCCCCCGCCGCCCCCCGCTCCTGTGTTCCACCAACACTCGCATGAAACCCTCGCTCCACCTCACCGCAGCATCACCGGCATTACGCATTCATTACGCATTATGAATCCGTCCACCGGCTGACGCGTGAATGAATCACAAACATAAAAAAGTCCACATCTTCACTGACCAGACTTCAAGTACTTATGTCTGTTAAAACCAAACTCGCGAAGTAGGTACCTACTTATTGCGGGATAACCAACATAAATTTAATATTTTTTCTAAGAACATTTTATTTTTTTGCACGACGGGAAGCGCTTGGCCGTCTTCTCACCTGGTTACAAGTTGAGATAAGGCTGGAGGTGGAGGCGCACTTCCCCCGGAATCCTCAACTAACTGAGGAACTAACTATCTTACCTCTAAATGCCGGAACACATTTTTTTTTAAGAATTGTTATTATGGCGACAGAATAAGGTAAGATGGTGATAGCTAGCCAGGCGGACTTAAACAAAATCTTACTACCAACCAAAACAAGCACAATATTGCTCCCCTGGGGATCGAACCCGGGACCGCTGTATCTGAAATCGGTTGGTTGACCCACTAGACCACAGAGACGGTAAAAGTCACAAAACAAGTGTTCCGTTTTAGCCGACACTCTCCAGTTCTTGCTGCCATATTAGCAGTCTGCTCTGAACCTCAGAGGCATCGTCACCGATGAGGACAATGTCGTTGGCAAAAAGATATCCCTTTCACATTTCACTTTTTGTCTACAGCTACAGTAGCAGTCTTCCTCAAAAAATAGGTACGTATAGGTGATGGACAGTTTCCACTACCCTGAAAAGTGAGGAGGGACTTGCACAAAATGTATGTTACTAGTCAATGACTTACCAAAATTGGGTATAACACATAGTAGGCAGCGATATCTGCGACAGTTAATAATTGTCCAGTCAAATAAGAGTTGATTTCAAGAGCCTTGTTAATATCCTGAAAAATAAGGAAAACATTTGATCAGGTACTTTTATAGGCGATGGAAAGAAAACTCACAATTATTGAACTCACTGACCATAAAATAGCCCAATCCTAAATACCAACAGGCATATTACTTCAAGTTTGCTTCATTTTGTGAAGTCAAATTAAAAAAAACTCACAATACAGGAGTATGATAGTATGCAGACAGACTAGAGAATAGTATTGTACACCTGTAGGTACAAACAAATTGAAGGTTTACTAATTGAATTTAAAAACAATTTTAAATTTATATGGTCTTTGTCACTTTCACAATTTAGACAAACCAAACACCTCACATATCCATAAATCCATTTTGGCAGAGTAAGCTAAAGAAATACACAAACAAATAGACATAGACATACCCATCAGGGTATGTATGTCTATTTGTTTGTGTATTTGTTTGTCTATCAAGACATAACCCTTGTTATTAGACAAAAAATATCTTTGTCAATTTTTTTAATTAACTGGAATGCATGTGTGTCTAGGCTAGGAGGCTAATTAATGCAAATCTCCAGGATTTAACTATTTAATAGAAATGTACCTTCAAAAATTGTTTAGCAAAATTGTGATTGCTAGCAGCTTGGTCAGCATACATAGCTGTGTGCTCCAACCATTGATAGCTTAGCAAAAACTGTTCTTTACTCAAATTAGCTTTTGCAGCAAGCTTTAATGCAATACTGGCAAATCCCTCTACGTTTTGATTATCCAGGACTGCAGTTGGCACCTGAAATATAAAAAATTATAATATTTGGATTACATTTCTACTAAAAACAATTAAAAATATGTACAAGAAGTCTACTAAATAAAATGTTAGGCAAGTACTGATACTGACCGATTGAAAGATAATGCGCAGGCTACACCAGTAGATGTAGAAGTTACTTGTAAATTTAGTTTTTCTATTAACAAACTTCTATTAATTGTTAAAATAAAAAAACAACTTTTTATTCTTATTGTTTGATGGTGAAGCAATTTGCCTTCATTACCTGGTTTACAACTTATGATAAGGCAGGTGGAAGCACATTTAACTCGGAATCCTATCTGTGAGGAACTAGAGGAACACAACAATTCGGAATTGTTTTTATGTGCGACAAACTTAGGCAAGATGGTGGTAGCTAGCCAGGCAATCTCTACTTTTTATATTTGAAACAAGCCTAATGCTCTGCCCATGGCCATAAGTGCATAAGGCAAAGCATCAGTCACTTGTGTGTTTAACCAGCTTCTTATGTAGAAACTCCTTTGTATTGGTTTTTGGCAGGTTATTCATTTTATTTCCTATATTTAAAATTAGATTAAGTACATTTTTTGTAATTATAATTCATACAAGATAAATTTACTGACCTATTAGGTACTCAAACTTCTTAGCTTTTAAAAGTTTTGTTTTTGGTACTATCTTGAGAGTTGGTAGTGATATATAGATGAGAGATATCAACCACATAACATTGGAATTGTAATTTTTCATGCTTTTTTTGTTTACTTTCTTTTTTTTTGCTCTTTGATTTCTTATTTTTACGATTAAAATTAAAAGGTATTTTATCTAAAACTTTAAAGCTAAGCTTTTCTGTTGTGTAAACTGTCGAGTTGTAGGTATGTAGGTAAGTAATAGGTTATGTAGTACTCGCACACCAAAATCGTACTAAGTGCTCATTGTTATCCAGATCGAATCTCTCTGACACAAATACAGATATTATATCTTATAGTACCTAACTGTCTGTGACAGAAGAAATACCAGTTTATATGCTGCACTTGGGGTGTTTGTTTGGATAACGACTCACGTTGTAAGGCCGCTGAGTAGCTAACATTAATGAATGAAGGCGAACTCTATATGACGATAGTGTAGTAATAGTTAAGAAAACCATATTGGATTCTTACCCTGTCAGTATTGTAACAAACTGTTCCCACTGGAGTGTTGAAATATTTACCAAGGAATTTTATTACTTCGATGTTACAAGCACTCATTGCTATTTAGTGTTTTGTTTTTGAAGTAAGTATACTATTAGGGTAAATGGATATGCGAGATATTTTCTATACAAAGAAAGAAAATACACGTAGGTACAGCGTCGAACAATAAAATTGTTTTCTATGTGAACGGTACAAGTACACGATGGGTGGGTACACTACACTACACGCTCGTGAGTACTAGTAATAGTATAGTAAATAGTATTCAATGACAATGACTACACGCAGCTACCTACACGTAGAGTATGTATGACGTAGATTTGATGAGGCTCCGTGTCTAGTCTATAGATTCCTATGGCCTATGGTGAGGTTTTCGGCAGTTCGGCACGTTCGATTCGACACTGACTGAGAGCATGTAAAGGTAGTTTTGGGGAAAGTGTATAAAGTCGAACGAAGTGTCGATCAAAACAAAAGAACTTCATAATTTAGTACCTAGTAGGTAGTACCCAGTGTTCACAACCTGAAGCCAGGCAGATATCGTACCAGGGCCGTAAAATTATCGCATTTATGCAAGTTTGTATCAAAATTATCGTACTCATCAGGATAGTGACTATAATGCAATAAAAAATCATATGTAACGTAAAAAAAAAAGTACGACGTAAGGCACAGACTTAAACTAGGCCCCCTTCCACTTTGTGTGTACAAGCGCACTAAGTTTCGCAATCTAGGGGGTATCATGTGTAAATCATCCATTTAACTCGAAGAATTCATTTTCCATTCTACAGGTATATGGAGTGAGAAAATAGTTATTATCATATACGGCCGACGAACTAACGTGTTTCATCAAACACGGTTATATTTTAATATTAGAGGACATTATTTTTTACCCAGCGCCAACTAGCCCCAAACCAAGCATAGCTTGTAGGTAATATGATAACTAGATTACGGATATAATACTTAAATACTTTTTGTAAATACAAACATACTATATAATACAACCACCCAAACACAGAACAAACATCTATATTCATCACACAAATGCTTGTCCTGGATGGGAATCGAACCCACATCCTACAGCGGAGAGGGCAAAGTTACTACCAACTAAGCTGTGAGGCTTGTTGAAGGATTTCTATACCAACCAGTAAGTAAATCGATAGTAAGAGACTTTATAGACGATAAACGATCTTTATATCACAATTTTTGGCGCCTCAGAATATTGCTTACTTTAAAATCATTCTCTTAAATATTGAATGCCGCCACTAACCCCGTGATATATTGTAACGGTCAATTATAAAAAGACAATTATTAGCAACCAATGAGATGATTGTGACATGAAACGCTATATTAGCTTATTTCTTTCTTAGAAACACATACATACTCGCAAGAAATAAGTTGATATAAGGCGCTGACAGCAGAAAACAATCGTATTTGTTATGGGGCTATTGGGTGTCAGCTAAATCTTCAAATTGTGCATCATAATATTCATAGTGGAAATTATAGTACAATCTGCGTACGATTGTAGTGTACCATCGTACATCGTTAGTTGACCTGAAATTATCGTACTTGTACGATAATTATCGTACGGTATGTATGTAAAATCAGGGTTCAGGTAACATCGTTGGTCTTTTGGCAAAACAAGCTATAGCTGACGGTGTTCCTTTGCCAGTAAGCCCATTGCATTCTGACTATGTTCGATTTGTTAAAAATCAGTGTAAAGATCTTTGGCAGGAATATTTTGACAAAAGGTCAAAGGTAGATAAAGGGATATATTATAATGTCTATACAACCTACGATATCGTTTACTTACTGCTCTCAGGTTACGTTCCGGGCACATTCCGTCTAACAAATTTGCATTTTTAATGAAAAAAGTAGACCAAACTGTAATCTATGTGGCAAAATTGATGATGTTCAACATTGGTGGAGTGTGTACGAAGCGCAGACAACCGAAGTCTCATAGTGTATAATAAATTTGATGCATGTAATAGTATTTTGTCAGATCCTATGTGTACCTACAGAAGCTCAAATGTTTATTAATTTTTACTCTCTCTTTTATTAATGTGTCTAGTGTTGTATGATTTGTTATGTATGTATTATTGGGCGATATGGTCGCATAGCGACAAAGCCCTACCTTTTCATTTAAATAAAAAAAAAACAGCTAACAGGTAAAATTATAAACTAAAAAGAAACAACAACAGGCTTCAACTTCTTTCTCCTTGCCAACACTAATATTAAATTTAATTACACTAATATTATTTTGGCCGGAGACTTTAATATAAATATTATGGTCAGTAGTAATGTTAAATCAAGACTTGAATACCTACTATTAAAATTCAACTTAAAAACTGCAATTAATCAGCCCACACGTTTAAAATCAGTGATCATTCGATTTTCGCTGAGACTACTCGCGGCCGCGTAATCGCGCTCCGACAGTTTTGCAAAGTGCTGACGGCATCACAACAAACCTGCCGTCGACAAATGGCTGACCGCGGTGATGACCTACATTACTCATCGCGTGTAGGCATCTATGTCGATATCAGACTAACTTGTTAAGGCGATAACATACTTGCCGCAACAATGTCTACAAAAAAAACTCAAGTCAAACTTGTAACAGAAACCGAACATTTTCTGTTCCAAGAACATAAAAAAATATCTGAGCGCTACGAATCAGAATACCAGCAATGGCTAGAAGAAAAGCAAGAAAGAATAAAACTTCAGAGCCTTGTAGCGGACTTGAAGAGTCAAATTAATATCCTGCAGCAGCAATTAAAATGCGCAGTAGAACCCCAACCAATTCCATCAACATCTTACACGGAAACTCCAACGGAACGTACTGAATACGCTACAGATGAAGAAGAATTAGCCAGAGAAACAGAGTGGATCAGAACGAAGTCAAGGAAAAAAAGAAAATTGAACACGTCACCTACACTCTCGCCCCAAGAAGAGAAAGCAGCTTCTACCACCGAAAAAACAAAAAAGGTTCCTCGGCCACCCCCCATCATCGTGGATGGCGTGAACAATTATCAACATTTTTATGACTCCTTGACGATGAGCCAGCCTGCAGGCTCCTTCGCCACTAAAACCCTTAACGGTGATAGCATTAAAATAAACGCCTACAACGATGAAGCGTATAGATCTATTACCAAGTCGCTGTCGGAAAACAACTGCCTTTGGCATTCATATGAAAACAAGCAAGATAGACCGATTAGAGTTGTAGCTAAGAAGTTGCCATCTTCCTGCCAACCAGAGAGAATAGTTGAAGACCTTATAAAACAAGGATTCCAGGTTAAAGAAGCAGTGAACAAGCTGAGTTGGAAGACAAAGGAGCCTCTCAACTTGTTTATCCTAACCTTCAGCAACGCTGAAGAAATCAGCAAAGTTTATGCAATTAAGCACATACTGGGATGCGTTGTTGACATTCAACCCCTGCGATCCACAAAACTTATCCCGCAGTGCAAGAGGTGTCAAGTCTACGGACATACACATAAGTATTGCGCCAAAGAACCTAGATGTGTAAAATGCACAGGCAAACACCTTACCAAAGACTGCACCAAACCCGCAGAACAGAAACCAAAATGCGTACACTGCGGAGAGCCACATCCGGCTAATTACAGGGGATGCATGATAGCTAAAGAAATGCAAAAGATGCGTAATAACACCAACAAAAAACCAACAATCGTGCGCCAGCAGCAGGCAACAACGGTTAAGACGACATCTACTCAACAACAGACTCGTGGGCCGAGAGCTACGCCTAACCCACAAAGTAAGACAAAAAACGTTTCTTATGCTCAAATAGCTGCATCCGGAACTAGCCCAACTGTTCAGTACAGTAAACCTGCCAAAAGCTCTGACAACAATAAGTTAGATGAAATACTCAAGTTTATGACATTATTTGATGAGCGTCTTAAGAAAATAGAAAATAGCGCCAAATTAGCTATTGCAAGGACTAAAAAATGATTAACTCAATAAAAATCATGGCCTGGAACTGTAACGGGCTTCAAAATCATCAAAATGAGCTACAAGTAGTTCTTGATACGGAAAATGTAGATGTGTGCCTCATATCAGAAACACACTTTACAAAACAATCCTATGCAAAGTTCAAAGGCTACAAAGTATACTACGCAATTCATCCAGATAACAAAGCCAAAGGCGGAAGTGCTGTAATTGTTAGAGAACACATAAAGCATCATGAAGTAAAGAAACATGAACAGCCAGATATACAATCTGTAGCTGTCTGCATCTATACAGAGAGGTATCCTGTGACTGTGGCTGGTATATACTGCCCACCGAGGTACAATATAAAAAAAGAATCCTACCTAAGCTTGTTACAATCACTTGGGGAAAGGTTCATATTAGGAGGTGACTTTAATGCTAAAAACACGCATTGGGGCTCCCGCTTAACGAATACCAAGGGAAAAGAACTGATGAATGCCATAAAAGAACTCAAATGCGAGGTATCATCGACAAGGTCACCAACGTACTGGCCCACCGACCCACAAAAAAAACCGGACCTGATTGACTTTTTTATACATAGAAATCTATCAGCCAATTATCTTAGTACAAAGCAAAGTTATGATATGAGCTCGGACCACTCTGCAATCTACCTAGAAATAAGAAACAAAGTATTATTTAAGGAAAACACTCTGACCCTAGTAAATAAACACACTGATTGGGAGAGTTTTAAATTAGAACTAGACGATAACTTAAATCTAAGAGTACCACTTAAGACTCCGGAACAGTTGAATGCCGAAGTTGAGCATTTTGTAACTCTAATACAGCAGACTGCCTGGAAAAATACACCTTATTTGAGAAGCCGGATTGCCAGAAACCATTATCCAAAAGAGATTTTGGAACTCTTACATGAGAAAAGGAAACAGAGGCAGCAATGGCATCAATCCAGATGCCCACAAGACAAAACTAAGCTGAATAATTTGACAAAAAAACTAAAAAAGATAATACAACACTTTAATGATACCTTAACCAATACCTACATTGGAAAGTTGACTGCTGAAAAAAGTACAAATTACTCACTTTGGAAAGCTACCAAAAATATGAAACGACCAATGGCACAGATCCCACCATTGGGATCAATGATCAATGGAAACATGAAATGGGCCGTAAGTAATGAAGAAAAGGCAAAAGTGTTTGCAGATCACTTGGAAACGATATTTCAACCAAATGAAGGTCAAACCCAAACAGAAGACATCAGTAAAATAGAAGAAGAACTAGGTGAAATATGTATCAAACACGTTTCGCCAAGAGAAGTTTTTCAAGAAATCAAGAGAAACATCAATCCAAGAAAGTCTCCTGGATTTGATCTAATTCCGGGTGAAATATTACATAACCTCCCTAGAAAAGCCCTGGTCAAACTGACTAACCTTATTAACGCGGCTTTAAGGCTAAAATATGTGCCCGACTTATGGAAAGTAGCTGAAGTGATTATGATAGCGAAACCAGGGAAACCATCAAATGATGTCAAATCATATAGGCCAATCTCACTCTTACCTATCGTATCCAAACTTTTCGAAAAGCTACTGCTTAAAAGACTTAAACCGATCATAGAAACAAGAGCGATTATTCCAGACCACCAATTTGGCTTCAGGGAAAAGCACTCGACTATAGACCAAGTCCACAGAATTACTAATGTAATTGAGAACGCCATTGAAAACAAAAATGTTTGTTCTACAATTTTCTTAGACGTAGCCCAAGCATTTGATAAGGTATGGCACGAAGGTATTATACAAAAACTAAGAAAACTTCTACCCAAACCATTCGCCGATATTCTGCAATCATATTTGACGGATAGAGTCTTTAGAGTAAGGCAAGAAGATGCCTACTCAGAAATCAAGAAAATTAAAGCCGGAGTGCCGCAAGGAAGTGTTTTGGGTCCGGTCCTGTACCTATTATACACCAGCGACATCCCTCATCTAGAAAATAATACCCTTGCGACGTTTGCTGACGATACAGCTATAATGGCTGTTGGAAAAACACATGCAGACGCTGCAGAAAAGGCTCAAGATGCAGTCAACAAAATTTGGGACTGGACGAAAAAATGGCGAATCAAACTTAATGATTCAAAATCGGTGCACATTAACTTCACAAATAAAAAAGATCAGCATTTCCCTATATATATCAACAATGAGCCTATACCGTATGAAAACACTGCGAAGTACCTAGGCATGACTCTTGACGCAAAGCTACGCTGGAAAGCTCACGTCAAGAAGAAAAAGGAAGAGTTAGATATTAGATACAATAGAATGTACTGGCTCCTAGGAAGGCAGTCAACATTGTCAACACACAACAAAATTCTGTTGTATAAAGCAGTCCTGAAGCCAGTATGGACTTATGGTATTCAGCTGTGGGGCTGTACCAAAAAAAGTAACATCAAAATAATCCAACGCTTTCAAAATAAGGTACTCAGGGATATAGTGAATGCACCTTGGTACATCAGGAACGACGACCTCCACAGGGACCTTAACATGGAGTTCGTTGATAAAGTTATAAAAAAACATGCAGAAGCTCATGAACAAAGACTTCATAAACATGTGAACCTTGAGGCAATCCAGCTGCTAGACAACACAAAAACAGTGAGAAGACTGAAAAGAACTAAACCTTTTGAGTTAGTGTAGTGTTAAATAGTATAAAGTAGTGTCAGTGTAAGTGAAAGTGCTACTTCAAAGAACACAATAACGCAGTGTCTCCCCTTAAATAGAAACTGTAAGAAACGTGACATTGGACACATTCTTTAAAATAATTAATTTTATAAAACTAAGTTAGCATAAAATTACTCATTAGCCTACATAGGCTAGATTGTAATATAGTTTTAGAGCATATACTAAATTAATATGCACTAAATATATAAAAAAAAAAAAAAAAAAAAAAAAAAAACGTTTAAAATCTCAAACGTGTATCGATAATTTTGCACATGATTTTAAAAGAAATTGTAAGACTGAAGTGTTAGAATTTGGTATTTCAGACCACACAGCTCAGATTATAAAAGTACCCGATAAAAAAACATTAAATTTAAAATACTGGCGAAGAATTACAAGAGATTATAGTACAGAAAATATTAAAAAGTTCAAAAATATCTTACAAAATTTATCATTTTCTGACATGTATAATACTAATGATTCCACTACAGCATATAAACATTTCATCGAGAACTTTAAGCTGTTTTATAACCTCTGTTTTCCAGAAAAAGTCGTAACAATAAACGTTATAAATAAAGCAAAATGGATATCACGTGGAATTAAGACTTGTAGTAAGAGAAAAAGAAATCTGCTATTTAAATATAGAACTAATCCTGTTGACGATAATAAGCTAAAATATGATATGTACAGCAAGCGACTAAAAAAAATAATTTCACTAACAAAAAAATCCCAAAACAACTATAAAATACTGACATCTAAAAATAAATCTAAAACTACCTGGGATGTCATCAATAAAAAAACATTTAACATACCCAAACAATCTGTACAAAAAATTAAAAACCTAAAAGAAGATTATATAACGAATCCTACTGATATTGCAAATCTATTCAATGATTATTTTATTGATAAGGTCAAGCCAACAAAAGGTGCTGGTATAAATGTTACAGCAAGCATTTGTCATCGTGAGAAGTCAATGTTTATGGCACCATGTTTGCCACACGACATAGGAAAAATTATAAAAAGCCTTAAAAACACAAATAGCACGGGTATTGATGGAATAACAACAAAAATTCTAAAGGAAGTTAAAGATGAGATATGCATACACCTTAGTTATTTAATAAATATCAGTATTACCACGGGTCAATTTCCTCAAGGTCTTAAAGTGACTATAGTAAAGCCACTATTTAAAAAAGAAGATAAAGAATTAATGCAAAACTACAGGCCTATTGCTCTTATATCAATATTCTCTAAGATATTTGAAAAATACTTATATGGTGAGATATATGCCTATTTTGAAAAAAACAACATTTTGTGTGCAGAGCAAAAAGGTTTTCGAAAAAATAGAAGTATTAATATGGCAATATATGATTTTTATGAGTATATCATCTGTCAAGTTGACAAAAGAAACCCTGTTTGTGCTATTTTATGTGATATGTCCCAAGCTTTTGACTGTGTAGATCACCGTATTTTAATAAATAAACTTGAAGCCTATGGGATCAGGGGCAATGTGTTAGAATTAATATCTTCATATTTAACAGGTCGACAACAAATTACAGAGGTATCAAAATTGAACATTAAAACTAAATATAATGACACATATAAATCCAGCATTCGAAATATTAATTATGGCGTTCCTCAAGGAAGCGTCTTAGGACCATTACTATTTATCATTTATATAAACGATCTTCCAAAAGCAATAAATTATCCTATGACGCTATTCGCTGATGATAGTACAATAACAATCAAATATAATAACATTAACACATACGAATCGGACATTAATGAATCTTTAAAATCTATAATTACATGGTTGAATAATAATAATTTAAAAATTAATTTAAATAAAACTAATATTATTCATTTTAATCAACGGCCCCAAAATAAATCATATATTAATTTAATATTTAACGACCATGTTATAAAGCAGGTTGATTCAGCACGATTTTTAGGTTTGCAAATAGATCAAAAATTAAATTGGAAAAATCATGTCAATTATCTCAACAAGAGAATTAGCAGCTCGACCTATGCTTTACATAAATTATCGACAACTGTAAACGTGGATGCTCTACTTACAGCGTATCATGGAAATGTAGAATCAGTCCTACGATATGGAATCATTTTCTGGGGCAACTCTACAGAAAAAGAAACCATTTTTAAAATGCAAAAGCGTTGTCTAAGAGCTATGTTTAAAAAACAAATAACTGACAGCTGTAGACCATTATTCTTAATGCACAATATTCTTACACTTCCGTCGATATATATATTAGAAATAGCTATGTTTGTTAGGAATAATCCCCACTTATTTCCACATTTATCTGACTCAGTTATTAGAAACAGACGCGAGGATAGATTATGTTTACATCCCGCAAAGACAGAATTGTTGAACAAAAGTGTAGTCTGCATGGCTCCCAAAATCTTCAATAAAATACCAAAGGTATACAAGGAACTAGGCACCAATTTATTTAAAGCTAAATTTAAAAAAATCCTAACACAAAAGTGCTACTATACAGTTGATGAATTCTTAAATAATACATTTTAATTTGTTTTGTATAATGATTAATAATGACATCTTTAATGCTTATTTGATAATGATAATATTTTAATGACTTTTTTTTTTTTTTTATTAATATTTATTAATATTTATATTACAAATTGAATCGAAAATATTTGTTAATTAATGCATGCCAATCTCTCTCAATTTGTACACCGACAATATCGGTAAAGCATGTTGTAACACACACACTATTAAAATAGATACCATCTTAATGTACACATGGCTTAGCAAATAAATGATCTTTATCTTTACACAGAAAATAAATAAACTTTATGATCTCACACTAGACTCCTGGACTACAATCATAGATTTAGAATTTATTAACGTTAGACTGGCTGACTGGAGTGATGACTGGATTTGAGCATTTATGGATGTGCATGTCTCCAGCTTGCACAGAACGAATCGGTAATTTCTAAATATGTCAATATTTTCTGCAAATTTGGTTCAATCCGAAAATCTAGTTTAAAATTTAGCTTCCAATCAAACTTGTAAAAAACTGGTAAAAAAAAAACGATGGATTTTTTATTTCAACCCGAAACAGTGAGCTAGCTGTAGCACGGCAAGGTGGCCCACAGAATACTAATATTCCACAGAGTATTTTTTTTTAACTCACACTCTCCGCCGCCGCGTCTTCGCCAGCCATCGCGCGCACTGTCTCCACCACAGATCAAAAACTATGTATTCTGCCACCACCACACCACCACCACCACTGCCTTGAAAACATGACGCAGTGTGGACTATATTGAGTAGATATATTTATTGGTATGATATATAGTTACTAATGAATTTATGGTGGCTGTAAAATCAACATAGTTGACCATAGATTTCATAATTAATTATCTATAATATATTATTATATTATTACTGGTCTGGAACAGTTGAGTTACCTATAAGCCGTTTGTAACGGTCCTTAAGCTAACTGATTCCTTTGTACATAGTTTAATTGTACTTTTTATTGAATAACTGAAATTATCTATAAACCTATCAATATCATGCATCATATCCATTTATTACCCTTTTTTATCGCTTATTTCTCTGAAACCACTGGGTCTAAAGGTTCCAAAATTTAAATACTACAGCATACACGTTGTTTTTATCTTGTATATCTAAAAGAAAGTATCTAATCGAAAGTACTATAGCTACAGCCTTAAATCTTTGATGCTTAGTGAATCCATTCGGTATTGAATTATATGCTGTTAATCATAGCCCAGTCTTGACCAGTTTGGCGTTACCAACATGTGTAAGCTAGACCCTGTCCCTGGCTTACACACCTACTTAGGCTTGTATCTACGAAGTTTGATTGAACCAAATTTGCACCAAATATTGACATATTTAGAAATTACTGATTCGTTCTGTGCAAGCTGGAGACATGCACATCATTTAGGGTGACAAGACGACAAGCATGGCAATATAAGTTAGTACATACCTATTTTGTTATCTGTGCATGTAAATATTAATCTTAAGAAGTAGGTAGGTATTTGTACATATTATGTAATCATTTGCATCTCATTAGTAGGTAGGTAGTTAGGTACATAAATCAAGTAGGCATAGCTACCTAGGCACCTAGAGAAAAAAAAACTTATCTAGGTATTTCCAAGTACATAAAGTAAGAAGGTACACATACCCACCCAGGCACCTAGAGAAAAAAATCCTAACTAGGTATTTCCAAGTAAATTATGAAGGTATATTTATAAAAGGTACGTTATTGAAATAAATAATCATATCAACTTCTTTCCCTTTGGACATTTTACGTACCTATACTAGGTACTTTTATATGAACGACACGTCCTTATCCAGTGGCACGTGGCGACCGGCGACTGAAGCATCTAGGATGCTAAGTGTTATTACACCGTCCATAATAGCTAGGGTGGTAGTGACCTGACCTTACTTTAAGATGCTGGCTGGCTAGGTGATATAACACATACATGAATTCAGGTAGCTAAATATCCAAGCAAACTAAATTTAGGACGATGTAATAAGCGATTTATTCTCGATTAATTCAACTGTGACGTTTGGTAAACTTTTTTTTTACTATTGAGTCCCGTTTCTTCTTACGTAGTACCTATTCTTTGACAAAAATAACATAAACTTCAAGACTTCAACTTTGTAGGTTTTCTCGGGCTTCTTGTTTTCGCGTTACTGTACTGTTACTGCTATTTCATTGCGTAATTTTCAATTGAAGTCATCAGCCAATAGATAAGACCAAATGTATGATCAATAAACAAACATATCGTTACCACAACAAAACTATGAACTTGCGAACAAATTCAGTGCGATAGTGGAATTTACAGAAGTGTATTACTTGTCTTCATGTTGCCTTTGTGTCATAACTACTTTAGTGTAACCCCCATCAACAAAGCTAATAAGGATGTGGTTCAACAGTCCGATAAAAGAACTTATGCATTTGGAGTTTTCATCCTCCTTCTGGTTGTTGTATTGTGGATTTCTTCTTCTGAGGTGACAAAAGTTGGTATAAAACCTTACCTACTATTTATCTAGAAGTTTAACTGTAACCCTATCACACGTGAACTTCTAATTTTGTTGTTACAGTACTTATATGCAGAGAAACACATTGAGAGACCGTTTCTTGTGACTTACATCAGAAGTTCGCTTCTGTTTATTTATTTACTGGTGTTGTGCTTCACGCCACCTACGAGAGACCCGTGTAGACCAGCAGATTATACTGTAAGCTTCTATTTATCTTAAAACTGGGACACTACTGACTAGATTCTAATTGGATTCTTCCTAGGATAAATTAAACAGGTCAAATTGTTTTGCAAAAGGGGATTTATTTATGTCAAAAACAAATACTTATAGTGGTCACATACTTAGTATCAAAAACATAAAAATTCTGTTGTGCTTGTGAATTTGTATCTATAATCTATACAATATACAAAGAGAGATGTTCGGACCCCTTTTAAAGCATAGCATATTATTATTGTATCCATGGATGAATGTGAGGTTTGGCACAGTCTGTAAGTCTCATGTGGTCTACTGTGTGTGAGGAATATCTGGCATGTAGCCACGTTTGTGTGTTTACTAGAAATTAAATGAAAATGTTAATTATCACAGTAAGGGTTGCACTGCATTGAACAGGAATGAGGGCCACGGGTTCAATGACTTGTCATCGTCAGATATACAATTCGCTATTAAATATATATCATATATATATAAATAAATATAGATATCACTTAGGTATAGAAAATCATTAATTCGAAACTGTGTATGATTCTATAATAAGGTTCCTCAAAGCTTCACCAAACTTTTTGCTTGTTAATTCAAATTTAAGAATAATTTAACAAAAAGTACCTCCTAAAAAATAAGTGACGATAAGAACATGTGGCCCGATATTGCTATACCCATTGACAGCATCAAAAACCGACCCGAGTTCTTGCCTATCTCCTTGTGTGCTGGTTGCGATTCCGAATAGGTGTTAATTTGATGTTTCAAAATGATCCTAAACAATCTTAATGAATAAAAATATTTGACTTTGACAATAAGAATTAACCGGACATTGATGTTTTTAACAACATTAAACTTAATAAATTTGTAAAAGTTATTATACAATTGCCGAAGCTTTGGCAGACAAGTACTTATATATTTTGTGACAAGATTGGGTAGGTAGTATACTTAGTCAATTTGTTTATAATTTAAATGCTGTACTATAGGTACCTATTCTTTGTTTTTAAAAAACAAATTCAAAACTGGTGCAGTAATTTGGCTTTTAAATAAAAAAAACAAGAAAACAGGATGGTGACAACGAAAAATCGTTCCCATTATCCTGACATAGTGCACCCCTACACTTTACCATAGTAGGAATCAATTTTTAACAATTCTTTAGATCATCTGTATTAATCTTTGTTCCCATCATTGCGTAGATATTTTCCAGAATCCCGTATTATTGCACCCTCACACAACTCTTAAAAGGGTGTAAATATGTAAGTTAGGCACAGTATAAATAATAAGTTATTAAAAAAAAATGGAACGGATTTCACCACTAAATACTTCAAAATAACATATACAACATTTTTTTTTAAAATATAACTTATTATTTATACTGTGCCTAGCCTACCTGATTTGTTTTTGACGTATCTAAGTGTATATGTAATATGTTGAAACGAAGAAATAAATGACTATTAAGTTAGAATTGATTCACATTTATTCATTTTGTTGATTTGAATTACTAGACAACCACTAGTTCATATTAAGGAACTGAAGTATAATCATAACTTGAAGTTGACCATTTGTAAATGAACTTGCAGCAACTATTAGAACCGGCCCCAGAAACGGATGATGAGAGCTACTTCAATGAATCAACAAATAGTTTGGTGAGTTACGTTATCATATTCAATAATCTGATAAAGAATATAGATTAAGGTAACCATAATTATTCAATCATAAAACTCCCAGTCACTGAAAATGTTATATTATATGCGATAAAATACAATATCAGCAAATTAAGAGGGTTGCAAGAAGTGTAAAGTAAATTATGAAACAGGTAAATGTACAATTCCCTCTAACACATAGCCTGATCAATAAATATAAATAAATATTACAGGACACTAATTTCACACAGCGATCACATCGGCAGATCTTTGTCTGCCCGCGACCACGGCTGGTGTACGTATATAATATCATCAATATAGGTAAAATTCGAAAAAAGGGCCCAAAGGAGTCCTACATAGTTGCGGCAAACTGTCCGCGCTACAAGTAGGGAAAATACGCGATAGGTTTTTACGTATCAACAAAAGACTCTAATGATATGTTTCATCACACCTCAAGTTAATATTTGGCCAACCATGCACACTAAACTATATTCACCCCTGATGTCTAATTCATTAGTTCATTTTCCTATGCTTTGTGATCAAAATGTTGTTACCACATAATAATCTCACCAGTACATTAGCAGCTGCATCCTTCAGAGTAATAATACCCTCATCACTGCAAGCACTGTGCGGTGATTAGGTACCTATGGCTGAACCTCCAACATTCAGAGATTATTTTATACAAAATGTGTCAACTTTTGATCTCAAAATTTGCAGAAGATAAGGTGTACCTACATAATAGCAAGCTTAATATAGCCATAAGCTTTAACGAAGTTAAAGACAAAAATTCTGAATATAAAGGAATTTGAGATAGAGGTTGGTTGATATGATGTAACAACATCGTGCTTGGTTTCAGGGAGATTCAACATTTGTTCCAGTCCGCGCCGGTGAAACTACTGACAGTGATGATGCGGCCCCCAGGGCAGTGCGATTCAACAAAGTGGCCGAGGTGAGTGTTTCTTCAACATGGGAATTAAGTCTTGCATGTGATCTGATGAGCCAAGGCCCTCCATATCCCAGCGCTTGTGTTAATGCAGATGATGACTAATCTCCCAGCAAAGCATATTTTTTTATTTGATTATGACAAATTCTCCTATTGCACATTTTGAGGTATGCAAAAGTCTCGCAATAAACTCTTTGTGTCTATAATGATGATTATCAGTATCCAATCTGAAATATGTGATTATTTAAGCCTGCTATTTCTTTAAAGGCAATTAAAGAATGCAATCTTTAATTGCACCAATTTTAAATGCTTATATATTTTCTGTGACGATTACAGATAAGTTTGGTATTATTACTAGAACAAATACATTATCAACACAACAGAAATGTATTGTCGCTATGTTTGATAAGAAATACAAATAAACTGCCATTATGTAGGGACTTCAGCATAAATGTAAGTCAATTATTTGGTGATCAAATATTGTTTGTTGTCTGGATGGCTCTGGAGCCAAAATCATAGTACATACAACGCGCTTAGCAGGGATTATATAGTAACACTAGCTTTTACTCGCGACTTCGTCCGTGTATTGTTTTTTTTAAATAGGTGCAAGTATTATTATAAATATATATATTTGTTGGATATCTGGATAAATTTGACCGATTAGCTCCTACATGCTGTGCAGACACGCACACCGAGGTTTCTGACCCACATTCCCAGGCAAAAAAATGCACGCTTTTTAAAGTCTTAGTGCCGGTCCGACTCACGTTTGGTCAGATTTTATTATTCATTTATTTATTTACCACAAAGAAAGCACTCGCACCAACTTTTTTATTTTACAGGTCGAAAATAACAATTTATAAAAACGTTTCATGTATGGGAACCCCCTTTTTTTTTGTTTATTATTAGTCAGGTCTGAACATTGGACACCCCACCCTTTATTTCTGAAAATTATTAAAAACCGTAAATATGCAATAACTTATTCCTTATGGGCAATGAACATACTAATTTTCAAGTGACTATCATTTGTGGTTTCAGGGATATGCAATATTTTGCAAATTGTGGTGGGTGCGAATTTTCAAAATTCCTTTCTTAGCAAGCGTTTACACACCAAGACAAACATGCCCTTGAAATTTCAAGCCTGTAAACAACGCAGAGCCTAAGCCCAGCGGTTTAGGCTCTGCGTTGTATCTAGTTGAATCCTAGAAAATTGGTTTTGCCATAATCACCACGCTTGGCAGGCGGATTGGTGATCACAGTAAAGGTGGTATGCCGCTTCCTCTGGTGAGATTCCTTAAATCGGCTTTTACGACATCCGTGGACTGAGTTGGAGGGGTCGATTCTTAAGCTGCGACTGCTACGGCGGGGTAAATTAAAAAAAAAACATTTGTCGTTGAATGCCTCGTCATACTGATTTCAAAAAGTATAAGCAAGACTACCATGCATTATTCAGGTGTTCCGTTGTCATCATCGTAATACCCTGGTTTACATGGTTCGTAGAAGAGTATCACACATACAATCATTTAAAATGCGCAAAGCTCTTAATATGTATTACTGTTATTTAGTGAAAAAATCCCTTTATATTGATTCTACTCCATCATCAGACCTTGGTAGTTTTGACATTCATCCATTGCATAAAGAGCACTCAAAATACATCAGTTTCTAATAGAAACATCGCGTTTTTTCTGTTAAATAACAATGTTTTTTGATTTTTTTTTTCTAATAAAAGGACCACCCGCCCTTAAATTATTAAAAAATTAAAAAACCATGAATCACGTTCTTATCTAATTGATATGAGGATTCTATAATGATAATTTTGACCTTTTATCATGCACGGTTTCAGAGTTAGGGCTTTCAATTAAAACTTTCAACTCCTTTTTGAACCCCTTAGGGTACGAATTTTCAAAATCCCCTTCTTAGCACTAATTTTCGCATCAAGACAAACATACCCTCTAAATTTAATGTGTCTACGATTAGCCGATTAGGCTGTCCGTTGTTATCAGTGAGTCAGTTAGCATTTTATAAGATAAGATAAGATATCACATGTGCATCTTGTACTTCACCTACCTATGTCTGGTCTATGAGCTGTTCAACAGAGAACAGCGCATTTCACGTTTTTGGGTTTCAGTTTAATTGAATCAAAAATTTATTTATTTCTTTAAAAGTTAAATGATTTTAACTAGGGTTGGGAATCCTTTTATTATGTTTTGAAAAACCTGTGTTAGTAGGATCCCCTCATTCTTGAGGTCTTATCTAATAGACTTGAAATATGATATCAATTTATTATTATAAATAATTGAGGATGGCTTAGCTCATGATCCCTAGCATTGCCTTCGCAAGGACGAAGTCTAAAATGGAGTGAGCTTCATACAAGTGTGCAGTACTATTATTGATCGAGTGAGCGAAGCGAAAGGATCTCCGAGTTAACTTGGGAAATCCGCCATAACAACAATTCTAAAATAGTTGTGTTCCGGCATTTAGAGGTAAGATAGCCAGTTCCTCAGTATGTTGAGGATTCCGGGTGAAGTGCGCTTCCACCTTCGGCCTTATCATAACTTGTAACTATGTAAGATTAAGGTCAAGCGCTTCCTCGTCATATAAAAAAAAAAAACCGGCACTGTATGTATGTTGCAATGTTTGTAACGGTACAACTCTCAATCGTCTTTCCCGATTTTAATGAACGTCAAACTATAAAGAGGTAACATTTATATACATTGATTGTCGTAGTGGTTTTTAGATAAGTGGGTTATTTTTTGAGATATTAATGTGAAAAGAAGTACAATATTTGGCCCAATTTTGGCCAATCAAGAAAAAAAAAATGCTTAAATATTTATAGTCATAGTAATTTAAAGAATAAAATAATACTTACAGGTCATAAAACATAAGTTACTTGGGTAATCAAATAAAATAAAATAAAAATTATACTTAAATACATTTTACATGTGTCACTGTGTTAACTAACCTTTTTTTTTTTTATGCGGAGAATATGTTGTTTTGTTGTTGTTGTTGTTGGGGATGAGGCCGTGTGTGGGACTCAACCCGTCCTAGGGACAGGTAATACCCACTAAACTCCGCAGTGACCCGCTTTCGCCGTGTGGTGGTGTCGTGGGAAACCGGCCTTAGCCTTAACTACCACAACACCACCGGCGATTGCCCCTTTACAGGGGCCCCAGTGTGACTGGGGGGATGGCGGGAACAGCTGGGTCGCCAGGCTGTTCCCGCCGTTCGACGGGGATGAGGGTCTGTGCAATGGAGGCTGGTTGAACGCCCCTACGTTCCCGGCCCCCAGACCCCCATCTGATCCCACTGCCCGACAGGTTGGCCGAATTGACCCTCCCTGCCGCGCCGCCAGCCATGAAGGCCGGCCATCCCACGACCCGAAGGTCCGCTGAGTCCCTCACTGGGACTCCCCGCCCCGCGGAAGTCCGCCTGTCCATCCACTGTGCCCTATGCTAACTTCATAGGGACACGCGGAGGACACCCTTACGTCGGATTATTCGCTGCCGTCGATAAGTCCCCACAAGTGGGAAGTGATCGACGGCACCCAGGTTACACAACGAGGAGGTTATCCGACCCAGTACCCCGTGTTAACTAACCCTACCCCAGCCAGCTCAGCTCCTTAAAATACCGGAGCAGGACTGGTTGATTGTGGACAGGTTGTTGGTGACACTTATTTAGCTCCTGAGTTTGCAACAGCGACAGTGAATTTTTTATCTATCAATCGGTATTTTGCAAAAAGCTTTTGTGATATAGGGGTGTTAACGAGAGACAAGATGATTTATATCTTGTGGGGTGTCATTTGAAAGAGTAACAACTGCACATTTCAAATAAATCATTTTACTTTTAATCAAATCAAATCAATCAAATTCATTTATTCAGACGTCTAGGTCCAAAGTGTTAGTAAAACTTAGAATTAGAGGTTATTACTTAATAACTAAAAGAGATTTGGTCCTCTGGATGAGCTGCCACACCAGCGGACATTCATTATTATTGGCAATAACTTTCAGAATAGTGTTACCGCTCGCGCGCACTCGACAGAGCAGCGAGGCAGTCTTTTTCCGCCAGATGGCGTCAAATGTGCGCGCATCTGCGAACATGCCTGACGCACTGCAAAAGCGCGTGAGCCGCAACAACGTTCTGAATGCATTATTATATTGGACCCGCAGAGCATTGTAAGCCTTTTTAGTATGCTGAAACCACAGACTCGCCGTATACATGGATGTACAGTACGCCTTGAAGAGAGTTATTTTAACTGCATCTGTACATCGTGCGAATCTGCGGGCCAGCATATTAGTCCTGACTGTCAATGTTCTGCGTTCCCTTTCCATATCCTCGTCATCTTTTAGGTTGTCCGTTACCAAATGCCCAAGGTACTTAAACTGCGATACCCTTTTAAGGGGAGTACCGCATAATGTGACAGGATTAATAGGCCCTTTTTTTTTGTAGCCAACACAGTACCAAGCGTCTTACCTCTCAATATTAGAAAAACGTTTGATATATCTTGTGCAGGATATAATGTTAAACGGGGTTCACTTAACAATTCACTGTTTATTTATTTACTTAAACCACCACTTTATTGGCATTAAGGGTTGCAAAAGGGGTAAATAAAATTGAAGTCTTGTGAAATGTCATATAACAGGGCTTAGTCAACAGATTTCAAAACAGGATGAGCAAGCGATGATCATCAGTTTTTGCATGATAGTGACGTGAGGGTATTTCGTGAGGGGGCTTCTTATTCCAACAAAAACTGGTCTATTATTTTTTTGTTTTTCTCTTAATAGAGTTGCCAAGCCAAGTCGATAAGATCCTAATTACTTTTTGATTTGGTTTGGTTTTACTGCGCACATCCCATACATACCACATTATTGTCCACTAGAATAGGGAAAGAACTTACTCCATAATCATCACGCTTGGCAGACAGATTGGAGTTCACAGTTAAAGTTTTGTTTATACACAGATGGAAGCTGCCTTTTTGGGTAATCCCCTTGGTTCACTTAAACGACATCCCCACGGATGTCGTTTAAAGATCTAATTTCTAGCCCACGCTGAAGGGGTAGATTTTGAATCCACAACTACTTAATAGCACTCTAAAAAAATATACATTTTTGACAGCCAATTGTTAACCTTATCGTGTTAGTAAGGGGTGACCTATTCATTTATTGTATGCTGCCAAACTACTATGACGTACGTTCGATGCGTGCTCTCATTGGCGTTGCTTTTAGTGATGAACATAATATGCTTCTTCTGTGTGTAGGCTGTTGAATGAGGGTTGTTTGTAAAACCATGTTTACGGTATACTTAGGTATATAAATATACTGTTCCCATAACACAAGCTCTGCTTAGTTTGGGGCTAGTTGCCGTGTATGTACCGGTAGTAGTTAGTGTGTGTATAACATCGTAGGTGCGAGTGATGTCGGCCGCGATGGCCGGCGAAGCTCTGCTGGCACGACTGTCGTGGGCGGCCTCGGTGCGGGCCACGGAGCACGCACAACGACGAGCCGCCGCCGCCGCCACCCGCCGCCACTTGCGGCTGGCCGTGCTCTTCACTCTACCTGTATGTATACTCGAATCTCTCACTCACTCTCACTCGTATATCAAACGTCCGCGCTCACGGTACCACGGGATTACTTCCTTTTTAAGTTGCTTCGCGCCTGCAGTGACTATAGGCACTAGTTATGTTTTGATCGATTATGTTACCTGCCAGAAGTATCATTATCAGCCAGTGTCTTTTAAATGTGTAAGGCTACGCTCTAGCCGCCTAATTGCATATTATTTAGTTTTACACTTCTTGGCGCTTCTGTATCTCAATAAACCGGCTGAGTGCGAGTGAGATAAGGCCGAAGGTGGAGGCGCACGTCACCCGGAATCCTCAACTAACTAAGGAACTGGTTATCTTACCTCTAAATGCCGGGACACAACAATTTTAGAATTGTTATTATGGCGACAGAAATAGGTAAGATGGTGGTAGCTAGCCAGGCGGACATAAACAAAGTCCTACCACCAACCAAACCAAGCACAATATATTGTACTCCCCATGGGGATCGAACTTGGGACCTCTGGATCTGAAATCGGTGGATTGAACCACTAGACCACAGAGGTGGCTGCAGTCAGACTTGCGATTAGTCAGTTTTTTGTGTTAATTGTTATATTACTAGGTTGGCACTACTACTACTACTAAAGTATTCAAAGACTCACCTTGAATATAGCTATCAGCTCTCACAAAAACTTACTGCTGAAAAAAATTACACTCATATTTTTTCCAAAACGTAACCAACTTCACGGTGACTCTTTTAGGAATCGGAGTGCGTGTGCATCGAAAAAAAATAATGACTTCAAAACACGTTTCTTGAATTAAACCTCTACTTACTTTTGCACTTAAAGAACAAATCAACAAAGTGTCTCCCCTTAAATAGAAACTGTAAGAAACGTGACATTGGACACATTCTTAATTTCTCTATTATAATACTTATTTAGCATAAAATTACTCATCGGCCTACGCAGGCTAGATTGTAATATAGTTTGAGGTCATTATACTAAATGTTTTATAGATTATATCAAACTAATATTTTAATTGCGAAAGTTTGTGTGATGCTTAACGTCATAAGTAGAAAGTGTGAATTTTTGTTTTTTTGTTTTATTTGCACCACGTACTCCGTAACTATTAAGGTTTGGATGAAATTTGGAATGTAAATAGTCTATGTTCTGGAATAACACGTAAAATTGAAATGGTCAATTTTGATTAATTGTCTCGATTCACTTTAAACTCGGTTGATATAAACCATAAAGTAAATAATCAGTATCTTTTATTTTTACAAAACTACCCCTAGGGGGTGTGCAATAGAGTTCTGAAATCATAATAGAATTAAATGAGTGTTGCTCCTTCACGAAAAAAACTACTTAACGGAAACTCAAACAAACTTTGATGCGAACAAACTAAAGTAACACTTCAATAACATTTTTAAAAAACACCTCTGAGTTGATGAGACGGGAGCAGGGAGCTCCCTGCTCCCTAACCGGAACGCAGAAATACGTATGGTGGTAGTACTTCTCCGGACGAGCTCTTTCACAAGAAGCTCTACTACTCCACTTCTTCACTCGCGACCCCTCAATTTCCACGCAGGCGAAGCTGCGGGACATAGCTAGTTGTTTATAAAATCTATGGTAACTTAAGTACCATAATAACCCAAATAACCTAACTTAAAATTGCTATAACGGTTCAAAATATACTTCTTTTAAGGAAACTTGAACGGTGAAGCATTAATGTTGGCACGTTGTACGTTTCGTAAGTGGCAATACACGACACGGCATAACTATCGAACGGGTTATCCGATTTTAGGGAAATTTAAAATATAGAGAGGTTAACATAAATATAAATGTTGCGGGGGATTTTTTATATGTAGAAAGAACAACATTATTTTGCCCGTTTAAAGGCTTAGTCTGATCAATTCAAAATTGCTGAGATCAAACTCATACCGATTAATCGGTAAAATGATTATTATTCAACTATTTTGAGAAATAGGGGTGTTAGTGATACAAGACGGCCTTGCTTGTGGGATGTCATTTGAATGAGTATCGACTGCATATTATAACAAAAGTTATTTTACTTTTTAACTGGGGTGGTTTCTGTAAAACGCTTGGTTTATCTTGTAGGATACAATGTTGTAGTGGTTGACTTTAAAATTCACTATTTGTTTATTTTTTCACTGAAACACCCCTTTTTTGACATTAAGGGTCGTAAAGGGGTAAATAAGATTAAAATCTTGTGAAATGTCGATAAGACTTAAACAGCAGATTTCAAAATGAGTTCATTTTCGTCCTTAATAGGGGTGATTTTCAAGATTAAGGGTTGCAAAGGATGATCATCAGGTCTTATATAGTGACTTCAGGGTATTAGGCTTCTTATTTAAATGAAAACTGGTATATTTTTATTGATAATGTTTACATTCGATATGGTTTCCAAAGTAATTAATAGCCAATGAATTACAGTTGGGATGACATGTACGGTCGGTGCTATAGTGCTCTTCTCTAATTTTGACTTTGCTTAGAATGAGATTTAGCAACGAGACAGAACGCAGAGAGAGGACTCAGGTGAATAACGACAGATCGAGTAAAAGTGTATTTCGCCAAAGTTGTAATGAAAACACACTTTTATTGTAGTGCCTTAGTAATAACAATGAAGCCTGTTTACATTGCCCATGCTAAACTTATTTGAATGTGCTACATTTTAATAGTTTTCCATAGACACGAGGAAGGATATGAAATACAAGTTTCGTAGACGGAGTCAGCGGTTAGTATAGTGTTGTTGTCGATTGTTTCAGTGGTTCATATCAAACTACCTGTACCGAGTGAGCCTGCTGTACACGTCGACCAGCTCGGCCACGATGTACACGATGTGCGCCGGCGCGCTCGCGCTGTCGCTCGGCGCGCTGTTCGTCCGCGAGCCCGAGGACCGGTTCTCCGTGTCGAAGGCCGTGGCCGTGTTGCTCACTGTCGCCGGGCTGGTGAGGAGCTTTATCTACCCCCTTCATCGTATACATTACATGCACTCGCATCCCGTATCGTTGTTACGCAGATAGACATCGTAGAGTGAACGTTATTTGCAGGTAACATTGGGTATATCGGAGAGCCACCGGACCAACTGGGTGGCGGTGCTGTCCTCGCTCGGCTCGGCGCTGTGCTACTCCGTACATCTGGTACTGTTCCGACAGGAGATGAGGAAGGGAGACGGCATCAACTCGCCTCTGCTAGTCGGTAAGTTTCACAAGTGGTGGACGTGGTTCACATCCAGAGATCCCGGGTTCGATCCCCAGGGGGAGTACGATATTGTGCTTGATTTTATTGGTGGTAGGATTTTGTTTTAATCCGCCTGGCTAGCTACCATCATCTTACCTAGTATGTTGCCGTAATAATTCTGACATATTTACATTTAGAGGTAAGTTATCCATTTCCTCAGACCGTTGAAGTTTCCGGGCGAAGTGCGCTTCCACTTACGGCGTTATCATAACCAACCCAAAATGATCAGTTCCCGTGTGTCGTCGGTCAGGTCTCGTGGGGTGCGCGTGCGGCTGCGTGTCGTGGGTGATGGGCGGAGCGTTGAGCGCGGCGGACGTCGAGCGAGCGGACCTGCCGCCGCCGCGTCTGTGGACGTACCTCGCGTTGGACGCGGCGCTCGGCCCGATACTGCTGGACTCACTGTGGCTGTGGTACGTACCTGTACATGTAGGTGTAGTTCTCCAGGTCTCCGGACTGTACGCACCAGTGAGAGTACCGCTTCCTCAGGGGGGTGTCGCTGACGTCGGCCACCACGGCGACCGGCATGCTGGGAGCGGCGGCTCCGCTGGCGGCGTGCGTGCAGCTGTACCGCGAGGAGACGGGGCGCGGCTCGCTGGCGGCGGCGGCCGTGCTGGCGGCGCTGGGCTGGCTGCTGGCCGCGCTCCGCGTCTCGGTGCGGCTGCCGAGCTTCATCGCGGACGGCATGCGCAAGGCGGAGGGGTTCACGTGAGTCGACGCTGCACTTGACCAACTTTTTACTTTTTATTGATAATAGTCAAACGTTTGACCACCAGCTTACATGTAAAACAAGTAAAGATGTGGCCTAAGATGGAGCACGCTTGCCTAAAAGGAACCTACTTACTCTGGACTTGAAGACTCCAAGATTGTACTCGTGCGGAAAAACAGACGAAGGCAAGGAATTCCATTCTTTACCAGTATTAATGATAAAGGTAGAGGCGAAACGATGTGTTCGGCACAATGGAACATTTACAAGGTACGGGCCAGCCGTACGTCTGCTAGTCCGGTGGTGGAAAGGGGATGGAGGGATTAGGTCAAAGATATTGTGCGCACACTCGCCAAAGTGGAATTTATAGAACACAGATTGCCTGGCAACCCGCCGTCTATGTTCTGCAAATTGGCCTTAACAAGCGAACCATCACCTATGAGCCTAGCAGCACGACGCTCAATCGAATCCAGGGCTTCGAGCTGATACTTGACTGAGCCATCCCAGAGATGACAGCAGTACTCCATACAAGATCGAACCTGAGTTTTGTACAAACTTAAAAGCTGTCCCGGTGTGAAGTACCGCCAAACCTAAGCAAGAATACCCAGCTTCATAGAAGCGAATTTGGCCTTAGACTCGATATGGGACCCAAAGTTCAAGTTCGATGAAAGTTCAAAGTCTAAAAGGGTCAAACTATCATTGAACTGCAGCGAAGTGCCGTTAAAAATAGGTACGGGATGAAATTGGCTTTTGTTAGCAGAGAACACACACGCCTGAGTTTTGGAAGCGCTAAACCGTACAAGATTTGTGTCCCCCCATTCAGACACAAAGTTAAGCATGAGGTTCAAACGCTCCACCATCTCCCTACGGAGGCTGAAAATTTCGTCCGCTCTAGCACGTGGACTGGAAAAATATCTATCAACAACTTTGCTGTCATCTGCGTACCCATAGATACCGGGTATTAGCAGATCATTGATATGAAGCAGGAATAGAGTTGCTGGTAGAACAGACCCTTGAGGTACCCCGGCATTGATAGCCAATAGATCAGACGAACAGCCACTAATGACTACTCGAATCGATCGTTCCCTCAAAAAGTCTGTGATCCACAGTAAAAGGTTGGACGGTAATCCGTAGCAGGAAAGCTTGCTAAAGAGACCCTTGTGCCAAACCCTATCAAAAGCCTTCGAAATGTCTAGGGAAACTGCCATAGCTTCCCCGTATCTTTCGATGGCTTTACTCCAAATGTGCGTGGCATACGCTAGAAGATCCCCTGTGGATCGTTTTCGGCAAAAGCCGTACTGACGATCGCTAAGGAGATCGTTACACTCTAGGTATGCCAGGGGTTTACTGTTTAGAACGCGTTCCATTGACTTGCAGAGAATGGAGGTGATAGAGATTGGCCGGTAGTTAGCGGGGTCTACTCGGCTACCTTTTTTTGGGACAGGTTGAACATTAGCGAGCTTCCAAGATGATGGTACCTTACCGGTATCCAAAGACAGGCGGAATAGGCGAGTGAGAATCGGTGACAGTTCGGGAGCACACTTTTTTAACACCACCGCCGGGATCCCATCTGGACCACTGGCTTAGGGATAGGACGCGAAAAAATGGCGCATCTCATCCCAATCTGCTGACTTGTGTACTTCCACACCCGCCGACTGCCCTTAAGGTCGTCTTAAAGTCAGTTTCGTCCCATTACCCACCTGACTGGGGTCAGGTGGGGAATGGGACGAAACTGACGACCAGGCGGGGAGACTGACGGACGGAGAACCGAAGCCGCGGCCGAAGCCTACCACCAGAATTTTATGTGTCACTTGATTTTTATTTAATTTTTTGGGACTTTTCATCAACGGTTAGTCTGTAGGTTTAGTGCGAGGGTGATGTTGAGGATGGGTCTTTTCTACTTCGTATCCAACATCCCTAGGTAGGTAGGCTGGTTCCAAACTCTGAAATGGCTTTGCTCAGCCAGGGTAAAGGGGAAAGTGTCTGCCATGCGCGGTTATAAGTCCTCGAGAGGTCTTCTGTGAGTTCTCACTGAGCCGCTATTCGAACGTCAAACTGTCAAACGACAGTGAGTCACTGAAGATTTGTACATATTTAATAAACGTGATAGATGTAATTTCTGAACAAGTGGCGTAAAGCCTCGGCGGTCGCCGGGCATCGACGGACGTACGCACGGTAGCACCCCTCATTGCTAATATGTATCACCGCTATACAACCGGCGCACCTCGTACCGAGCTTCGTATTAAAATGTGATGAAACTCTTTTCCAGAGTGATAAGGAACCTGCCCGACTTGGACGAGCAGTCGGAAGCGTTGATGTCGGCGGAGGAGCCGACGTAGCGCCATGCGCACACCGAGTGAACTCGCTCCGTCGGGCGGACTCGAGTGTCGGCGGCACGTCACGTGACACGCACACCGATTGAACTCGCTCCGTCGGGCGGACTCGAGTGTCGGCGGCACGTCACGTGACACGCACGTAGCGCCGTGCGCACACCGATTGAACTCGCTCCGTCGGGCGGACTCGAGTGTCGGCGGCACGTCACGTGACACGCACGTAGCGCCGTGCGCACACCGATTGAACTCGCTCCGTCGGGCGGACTCGAGTGTCGGCGGCACGTCACGTGACACGCACGTAGCGCCGTGCGCACACCGATTGAACTCGCTCCGTCGGGCGGACTCGAGTGTCGGCGGCACGTCACGTGACACGCACGTAGCGCCGTGCGCACACCGATTGAACTCGCTCCGTCGGGCGGACTCGAGTGTCGGCGGCACGTCACGTGACACGCACGTAGCGCCGTGCGCACACCGAGCGGCTCGCGGTGCGGCGCGCCCCCGCCCGGACACGTCACGTGACACGCTCTCTACCGAGGTCGCGACACGCTATCTGCTGGCGGAAACTTTCATAATAAAAAATCAGCTAATTTCAACAGTGAATCTCTGTAATAACCAGAGTGCTATAGAATTCTCTGTGATTCAGCGGTAGCTACATCAAGTATTTTATCATCGCATTTCCGTGACTTTACGACCGTTAGTATTAACAATAATCTTTAAAGGACACAATATTATGGATCGAGGAAGATTTGCTAGTGAATTAACCGACTGAAATGCAATGTAGAGCCTATAACTGAAGTCCCACAACTCGACTCGCTGGGTGCTGAGTGAGCACACCGTGTGTCGCGCAGCACCGCCGACACACGCCACCGCGAGGCCTCGCGTTCACTTCACCGTAGAGGTATATACTAGTCTTATGTAGAAAGTGTAGCATTTAATTAAACTGTCTATATAGTTAGTGATAGTAGACCACCATTCCAATATTTCAATAATACATTCTAATTTTATTTATATGTCATTTAGTACTTAATTTAAATATAAGCTATTGGTTACGTTTAAAATATTAGGTTTAGTATATAAGTAATTTACAGATATGTCATAATAATCATAACACAATGAATTCATAATTAATTAAATTATTATTTATCATATCGACATGTCGCATTTATCAATAATATGTTTATTGTATATCGTCAGTCACACGACCTATCATACAAGTGAGAGACAGCCGGATCCGGATATGTCTGACCAGCCTCGGACGTTGTTATGTATATTAATCAATATTCCTATTATCTATACAATTATAGTTAGCACTTCAGTACCTAGTATTGTTTTAGCAACGCATTTTGTCGCAGTAACTAAATGTTATTATGTAAATAGTTTGAACATAACGTGTAACGTAGAAGCAGTAGCTACATAGGCTGTATTGTATATAACGGTAGGTAGCGTCGCGAGTTCGAGTCGCACACGTCACGTGACACAGTTTGCGTGCGCCTTTCATCGCGATTCTATTACTTCGTTCCTATTCTCTATAACTATGTGTGTTCTGAAGTAGCATTTGTAATATTATCACAATTTGATCATATGCGTATTGGATTTTTCAATGTTTCCTGAAAGTAAGTTTTAAAAGTACTGTGACGTAGACCAATGCTAGATGTATACAGCTTAAATAAATATTTTTGTATTTTCTCCCGAGACGGTGTTTGCGTTACAAAATAAAATATTGACGTGACTGTAATAGGGTGTTTTTATATTCCGGCCAATACCTACACACACACATATATTTATTAATAAATGAAGCGTCAGCTTTTGGCCTCTGAGCACAAAAGACAAAAGGAAAAGGATGGGACGCTAAAATGGGCGACCGCGGCGAAGTGGATAGTAACGGAACGCACCCTACGTAACAATACTGAGCCTTCCCTTCAGTAGGTAGCTCAAGCCGCGTTTTGACGTTAAGAGTTGACTCTGACCTTTGATTATTTACTTGTCTAGATAGAGCTTGGCGCATGTAGGGTGTTCACGCACACAGATGAACTGCCTTACACTGTAATTACTAGCGCGCTGAGTCTCATGTTTGTGTGCGTAATGTTGCCAGCTTTTAAATAATTTCCACAAAGTTGACAAAATATGCTGTGATGTGAAATAATTTGAATAACCGGCCAAGTGCGAGATAGACTCGCGCATGAAAGGTTCCGTACCATCAAAGCGCTTTACCCGCGCTCTGATTGGTTATAAATAGATTTATATTGGTTATAGGGTATAATATATATTTTCGTCAGTAAAATATTGTCTATAATACAATGTTAAAAATAAAACATATTTTGTTACAATTTATTTATTTACATATTTTTTTTACAAATGATATATTTTCATGTAACAGGTACATATTTATACAATACTGACGACACAAAGATTATGACACCACGGTATTTAAGTTTTCGTATAGCTATGCATTTGTTACAACGCCATAATTAAATTTACTTATTGCAATTACTATCTGCAATAAGTAAATATAATAATTTTGTCTATTACTATTTAGCTACTTCGATATCTGTATCCACGCAAAAGAGAAACTAGTACTTAGCAAAGGTCATCAAAGTTAACCAAATTAATATTTGGTGAACTTTAATGACCTTCTCTTTGTATTTGTTTTTTAAATAAATTACGTTTCGATTTTACATCGTGGCTTATGTTTTTTATTTTAGTTTCATGGTAATAGCGCAAGTCCAAATATTTTTCAACAATTAATCTCATAAGATTTGTCTGGTGGAGATAGCCACAAACGTGATTGGTTTTCACTGGGAAATAATTTGGTCCTCCAACAAATAGTTTCATTGTACAAGAGACAATTTTTGAGTAGTTCATGGGGGTCATTCGGAAATCTTGTCTTATAAATTTTCGAATGACGCTTTCAGTAGCTCTGCAAACAGAATATACATCCTGAGATGCATAGACAAGTCCACCTTCGTCTCTCATCATTACAAGTTTTTGATTTTTCGGTTGTGATTAAGCTGTCGAGACACTCGATACATTTAATTTTTTTACGCAAAGATCTAACAACAAAACCTGCAATGTAGCCGACAATTTGTTGTATGTATTCAGATGTTTGCATAAAATATAATTGTCCGATTGTGATATCTTCACCTTCGTTACAGTTTTCCGTACCGTCGTAGCTTTTTTCATCGTCTTTTCTGAAGGAGGGAACGGTTTCATTGATGCATTTCAATGATGAAGAGCACGATAGAACACTTATATTTTCAAGTGGAACACAATTTCCCGATGATGCTGATTTGAGCTCCATGTGGCATAGCAATTTTTTATAAATGCCTTTCAACTGACGAGCATTGGGGTTATCATTATATCCCCCATGCATCCGTACCACACCAAAGAACAATTCTATGTGATCTTGACTGATGCGGTACGTGGTCAGATATTTTAATTTACTTGAATCTATAAGATTTTTATATAAGTACTGGACGCTTTCTAGGCAGATAAGAACGCCGAGAAATCCAGTGAAAGATTGCGTTTTTAAAACTGGGACATAGCATTTTGTGACATTTTTTTTTTTATTTTTCGTGATCGTGAAAAGTTCTTTTTCTCGAAACTTTTAAACTAAGGTTCAGCATCAAATCTTTTGCATCTTTCAATACAGTAAATATTTCTTCTTTATTGCCGGGAAACAAAGGATGTTTGTATCCGTGTGCTTTTAAATTTCTCGAATTAAATATGTCAAACATATTGTTCATGGTCATAATAATTTTTTCTGTGGCTTCACTTCCCACGAATTCGGGCAGCTTTAGCTCTTCTCGGCAAAATTTAATTGCCAAGGCCACACTCCTGCTAAGAAGCTGGGTAGCTAATTTGGTTCGCGACCCACCTTTACACTGAGCCTTCACACTGTCATATTTTCAAATTTCAGTGTGAAGGTGGGTCACAACCTCGTTCAACAGTGTTAACGTTGGGAATAACAAAAAGGAGACTAAAACATTCCTTCGTTACCCACCTTACTACCATAGTGTTACGGAAGCGGGTTCTGGGATAGGAATCAAACGCTGTGGCTTCTGAAACGTGCCTTTATTCACGAGACACAGAGCACTTTACACGCACTGCAATGCAAGGACACTAACGCAGCTTTTCTAAAAAATGCCCAATGCTTATTTCATTGGTTAACAACAACAGCTGCATTTGGGCATTAATAATGATGTTGTCACGAATTATTGAATTTGATGTTCTCGTGTAAGTTAATTTTGAATTCGGCGTTATAAACATTTCTGTGAGCAGTCTGGCCATGGTTACATAATTTTTATGTATTTTTTTTATTAATTCCACCATTCCATGCCTCGCACACATTGTTGGTGCGGTGTCGAGCGTTGTAAATGCACCATTCTCGTATTGATTCCTTTTGACGCCTTCATGTAGCATTTATCTAAGTACGCTATAAATTTTTGCATTTTTGCATCTACTACGCTTTCAGCTGTAATGTATTGCCAACCTTCTAATACAAATTTTGGAGGTAAAAGTAGAAGGGCACAACATAATTGAACGATGCGTTTACAGACTTTAGATTTTATACCAACTTTCTTTGATTTACGCCAAATACTTTGCGTAAAGTGAAAAAAAAAAGACAAACAACATAAGAATAAAGAATTTCTGACATATTCCTGTAATAATAAGAATCAACATCTTAAGTTTTTCAAGTGGACAGTACAATATCTAAAGAGGTTTGTAATAGAAATTATCAGAAGTGGAGGCAGCCAGCCTTGTGTGGAGGATTAGAATAGGTAACGATAATTTCCTTCGCGACCCACCTTCACACTTAGCCTTTTCCCGTCATTCACACTGAGTTCCCCTCCTTAACACTAGTATGAAGGCCGGGATTTCTTTCACACTGGTGTTAAGGCGGGGAATTTAATTTCCCTACCTTAACACTGGTGTGAAGGCTCAGTGTAAAGGTGGGTCGCGAACCGCTAATTTGACATTCATTATTGAATTTCTGAATTCAATATGTCTTTTGGTAAGTCGGTTGGCCAGATGCAATCCAGTCTCATCTTGTAATTCGGCTAACTTTTTAACGAAATCCCACTTTATTTCATCATTTTTGTATAAAAACACCTCATTTGATTCGAAATGGTTTCTTATTAATTTCAGCATATGGCAGAAATCTAAAAATACTGCCACTTCATATTCAGCACATGGGTGCTTAAAGGTGGTTTTGAGTTCTTTCGGGTTTTTGTATTTGCAACCCAACACTTCCATGGCGGATAAATTAGAGCTATGGCCATCAAAAGTTAGCGATACGACATCCACGCCTACTTCATGGCATTTAAACAATATTGTTTTTATAATATTGGCTTTCTGTTCTCCTGTCATACCATGTATTAAAAATAACCCACAGGCAACTTCCATGACTCATTGAGACTTACGAGTAAAAACAAATATGCCTCTGACGCTTTCACTTTTATATTTTCTGAGGGGCCATTACCAATATCAATAAGACCTTCGTCCTGCATAGTCTTGCGATTAAAACATTTTTGCTGTCTAATAGCCATTTCGTCCGCGATCAATCCGCATATCATATTTTGATCAGATTCATTTCTTTTGGCTTGTAGAATTTTAAATGAATCTTCTGTCAGACCCGGTGAGCCATCAATGTTTGCATACCATTTAGACAACGTTTTAGGATGCGGGAGACACGTGTCGAATTTGCTTCTGACGTAACTATACGCCTTCGATGATAGAAAATGCAATGTCAAGCAAAATTTTCTAAACTCGGGCTTATATTTTTTAACAGGTCTCTTGGATCCTGAGCACTTCTTTTTCATGTTTGAGAAAAGGTCTGCTGCAAATACATTACTATTCAAAATGTTATGCATATCATTATCGATGTATCTTTCTTTTTTTAAAGTCTGAATAATTTGTTTTAAAGAAGCTACCTTTTTTTTTAGTCGTAGATTTTGTCTCCTCAATGATTGGAAAATTAAAAAAATTAAAAAAAAAAAAAAAAATTGAGTAAGTATACTTCTGAAAAATAAACTACAATAACAGAAACAACCGACTTCAAGCGCCAAGCGATGTATATGGGAATATTAATTATGAGCTTATTTTTAATCCAGGCAAAATGTAATCACGTCAATAGGTAGTCATACTACTAGTCTGTTAGATACAAAACGGGAAACACTAGGAAGCACTTCAAAATGCTTGAGATATCAAGTAAAACACATAAAACCTTAACCGACAACCTGATAAACTGCTCCTTTTTGTCGGTTAAGTTGGGTGAAATTTGATTTAAAAAAAATCACGCACCGGCATTGCATGGAATCGATCCTTTTTTTAATCTACGACGACCTTGGTTGTTAGCTAAATACAAATCCTTGGAACGAAAATGATCCGAACAGATGACAGTAGATGCAACCGGTTGCCAGAGATCTTCGCCACGGCTTTTTCTTATTATATTTAGCCATTTACTCGTTAAAATTGGATCTTTGGGTATTCTGCAAACAAATTATAATAAAAAGTTACTACTTAATATTATGCATGCCTCAATAACTACCAACACAAGCAGCTTATTCTCCACAGCAAAAAAATACTTTTTATGTTCTAGTGACTTATACGAGTAGTTCGACTCGATGAACGAACTCAATGTTGAAAACAGCATCCAAATCGGACTAGTTTTAGGCGCTAACAATTTTTTACTAAAGCGCCCACTTGTAGTATGGGTAGTCACCGAATCACACAGATAAAAACATTTACCAAATAAATCTAAGCCCATCAAAGAAAACCGCATCAAAATAGTTTTGAAAATAAAGGTAAAATTGGTTTGCATAAACTTTGTTAGATTATTGTATTTTTTTTCTCAAAAAAATCTGATCCATATGAAAAATATTTATGGGACCACCCTTGAAACATGACTAGTAATTTTCTTTTATTAAAATCGATTCATAAATAGCGGAGTATTCGCGTAACATACCAACAAAAAAATCTTTCAGAAGAATTGATAACCTCCTTTTTTTAAGTTGGTTAAAATTAAACTAAAAACCCGACTGCGAAACGTATTCTGCGATTATACGCTACCCCCTTGGGCAAAGGGACACAATGGTCCAGGGCATACATACATTCATAAATACATACAAATATACAACGAAACAGATTTCTTACGGAACCCTAAAAATATATCGAAAAAATACATACATTTCACACCTATAAATCTTCTTAGAAAAAAATTGTACAAAAATATGTCTACAAAATTTGGGTAAAATTAAATTTGGAAGCTGGCAACTAATGACACAGATAACACAGTAGTATGTTTGCCGATAGTTCTATCACTAATTCTTACTAATTATACAAGATAATAGTTGTTTAAAATGTACTTACCGGTGATAAGAGATCGTTTCAGGTGTTTTCAAACGTCTCTAGTAGTTCCGGCACAGTTTTATAGCACAATACGCCATATTTTCGCAGCAATACAGAGAATAATAATACGTGATATCCGCGCGGTGTCTGTGGTCTGTGGCGTCACTGAGGGCCGCGGGCGGGCGGGGTTAGCGTGTAGCAGCTACATGCTATTTTTTTGGCGCTTATGGCGCGTTACTATCTATCTAGACAAGTAAATAATCAAAGACTCTGACGTAGTGTACTCTGACGGCCACTCTAATGGCACTTGTACTGTGGAAACCGGGCATCCGAGTGCACTCGGACATGTAGGCTACTCTGTCATAGTACACTCTTACGAATCAACTCTACTTCTAAAATGTTGGCATTGCTACAAACTGCGTGTGCAGAAGTCACTATGGAAGATTAGAGAAAAGTCAGTGAGAACACAAAGAAAATCATTTCAGATTATTTTAAACATGTGAGAAGTTGAAATAGTTCATACTCAAACAATACCTACCTACATACATTAGTGTAGAGTAGAGTACTCTATCTTTGTTGCTAAGTAACAGAAACGATTTATTAGGGATGTTAAAACTAAATTAAAAGAAAAACGATCTAAGTACCTATCTAGTTTTACTGATTTAATTTCGCTCTTCAATATTTATCATTGTACCACTTCTCAGCTTTTACACATACAGAGATTCTCCCGAAACAAACACTAGCTATTATTAAAATAACTCAACTGAATAAATGCACTTTTTTGTTACACTATGTACTTGTCTTCATAATCTTTATAATAAAAATCAATTGGTGTTCGCTTGTCTCGCCAAAACTCGGCTGTGCCAATTTCGCTGATTTTGGTTTTGAAATGTTTATCTTTATTGGATGGAGGCATATCTGCTGATTCAGCATTTAAACTGCCACTAATATGGCACAGATTAAATATTCGCGTGAGGCGTTGAACAGGACATTGAAAGAAAAAACAACGACATCCGATTTGGCGGCACGCTGTTACTTTCAGGTGATTTCAGACAAACACTTCCCGTCATTCCACGTTCTACGTGGATGGATGGACAGGAAGTGTAAGGTGTGAAGTGAACTGATGAGATCAACGCTTGCTTGAAATCATCGTCACTGTGGTGTAATATTGACCGTAGTACAGCTAAAAGTAAATATACGCGTTCAAATGCTTCAAGATCCATCCGTTGAAACATTCGTAAAACAACTATAAGATATCGGCGATGTACAAGTAGATGAAAATACTGAATGCGTATAATTGCCGACCGACTTTTGCACAATCATTGATTCGCGAAATGCTCTCATCGACCAGGGATGCTACCGCCGACGGCAAAGCCGATCTCCATTGGCTTAAAATTAGCTTCATGAGAACTAGGAAACGATTTTTACCTACCGGGTATCACAAGTGTCATATCCAAAATGGCGTTTCCCATCTTAAAAGTACACATGGTTATGAAACCTATCCATTCAGTACATTTTGACGTTTAGATGACAGATTCGGTACCGGGTAAGGCAGATGGGCTTCAATAATTGTTTTGCCATGGGTTGTATCTTCATTGGATGAATAACTTGAAACCGGTTACCGTAGAGCACCGGTTATCAATACCATCATCCGAATTATTCAGCTTTCGGCAAATTTAAGATACATATTTGGGTTTTTCTGGGCATTATATGAAACCTAGAGCGCATGGACAGGAGAAACCTTCGACAGAACAGCCAGCGTCTATGCTTCTGCGCTGTATTGTGGGTTGGATTCCCACTCAGCAATAACATTTGTGTGATGAATATTGATGTTGGTTCTGTGTTGTATTGTATGATGATACCTACATACCGTACAGTACCTATTATTTCCAAAATCTAGTTCCTGATGAATATTGATGTTGGTTCCGTGTTGTATTATTATGATGATACCTACATACTCATACACTACAGTATTATTTCAAAAACCTAGTTTCCTTATTACAAGCTTTGTTTAGTTTGGGCATGGTGGTAATAAAATTATATGACATTAATTTCACACAACATGAAAATGTCCATGGACAGGAAAAACCTTGACAGAACAGAAAGCCTATGTGCTTCTGCGCTATATTGTGGGTTTGATTCCCACCCAGCAATAACATTTGTGTGATTAATATTGATGTTGGTTCTGTGTAGTATTGTATTGTATGATGATACCTACTCATCATGCAATACAGTATTATTTCCAAAATCTAGTTCCCTTATTACAAGCTATGCTTAGTTTGGGCATGATTTACAGGACAATAATTTCACACAGCATGAAATAGTCCTGTAATATTTATTAGGTATTATTTATGATTCTCTCAGATAGTATGGCACTTCAACATGAAACACCCACCTTTTTAGATATAAATAATAAGTAATGTAGTGTAGGTACATAGGTTTTATTTTCTAAAATCAAATTAAGTGAATATGCGGTTGTTTCAATTTAACACATCCTAATCTGCCGCTCTGCCTAATTCTTCTGATCAAGGCCGCTGAGGTGACAGCCTCAGAAACCTAGCTGTAAATATACATAAATGTAAGATAATATATTATGATTAAAACAAAAGTTAAATTAGGGTTAGTATTAGATAAGCATTTCCTAATTGTATATTTAGTGTGGTAAACATAAATGTATTTTTTATTTATTTTATTCTAATCATCTGCTATGATTTGTCCACCATTCTCAACATAGCAGTTCCGTTTGCTCTTCACCACCAACTCCGCTCCTCAAGGGCCCTCCTTTGGAGCTATAAATAGCTCGAATATACAATCGGTTTTCTGAAAATAATAGGACCTTATTAGAACAAGTAGCCATTCTTGTATTTGCCAAATTAGTATGTATGGCGGTGGTCTGCTTGATGTAGAACAAACAGCAGTGTACTAACTGGTGTTGTATTGCTACTGCAATACACACCTACAAACTAATTCCAACACTTCACGCAAGTACTATCCCTCCATTTCGGGCGAAGTCTTCGTGGTCCCCGACCCTATAACTATCAGTGACGGCATAACTAAAAATTACCACTCATGGCGTCAGTTAAACGTGGAAAACTATGTTAACGCACATTTTGCATTAATTAGAATTACTTACTTTTCGTATCTTCAAAGCGCTATAAATAAATATTTAGAAGAATTTCTTATTTATTTGTTTTTGTGTTTACAAACTCGCATCACATTCAGAGAATCAATAAATGACATTCTTTAGAGTTTCGTTTATTTAATATTTGTTTCTTATTGAAATCCCTGATCCAAAGTCAAAGTCAAAGTCAAAGTCAAAATTTCTTTATTCATTAAGATTTTTTAGGATCATTTTGAATCGTCAAATTTACCGCCTGTTCGGAATCGCGACCAGCACACAAGGAGAAAGGCAAGAACCTCGGGCCGGTTAATTTTTTTGATGATCCATTCAACATTTAGATACACAATTTGTAATTATATTCTAAGTAGATACAACAAAAACCTAAATACTTAATCTTAAAACATTTGTTATTACCTATCTACCTATGGGCAATTTGTTAACATTGAGAAATCACCATTTTGCTGTCAACTGGTATAGCAACATCGGGCCACACGTTCTTATCGTCGATATAATCACTAATTTTGTAGTAGGCACTTTTAATTAAATTATTCTTTATATACAATTTGAATTTACGAGTAGAGAGTTTGGTGGCGCTTTGAGGAAGCTTATTATAAAATCTCACACAGTTTCCTAAGAATGAATTATTTACTTTTCCTAAGCGAAACTTAGGTATCTCAAGTTTATTTTTATTTCTAGTATTAACACGGTGTACATCACTTCTTTTACTAAACTCATCAATGTTTCTGTGAGCGTGCATTAGGTTTTCATAAATGTATTGGGAGCTGACTGTAAGAATACCAATCTCTTTAAAACGTTCCCTAAGAGAGTCACGAGTTTTCATTTTATAAATTGCCCGTATAGCTCTCTTCTGTAGAATAAAAATGCTATCAATATCAGCTGCATTTCCCCATAAAAGTATGCCATAAGACATAATACTATGAAAGTAACTAAAATAAACTAACCTCGCCGTAGCTTCATCAGTAAGATGCCTTATTGTACGTACAGCGTATGCAGCCGAGCTTAATCTGCTAGCTAATGACTCAATATGAATACCCCATTGCAACTTAGCATCAATATTTAAACCTAAGAAAGTAGTTGCTTCAATAAAGTTAAGTATTTCCCCATTTAAGATAATGTTAGCATTGCTGACTTGAACATTAGGCAAGGTGAATCGGATGCATTTTGTTTTTTTCTCATTTAGTAGGAGGTTGTTAACTGTAAACCAATCAAGAACTTTAGCTAGAGAAGCATTTACACAATCATAGTTATCTTTAGCCCTATCGACTCTAAATATTAATGAAGTATCGTCAGCAAACAATACAATGTCACATAGGTCCCCTACATAGGATGGTAGATCATTGACGTAGACTAGAAACAGAAAGGGCCCTAAGATCGATCCTTGTGGTACACCTATGTTAGTGGAGGTTCCCGAAGATCTGATACCGCTAATATCCACTTTTTGAATGCGATTTGATAGGTAACTATGCATGAGGTTTATTGCCTGATTCTGGATGCCGTAGTGTTTAAGCTTTGAGATCAGGGTGTCATGATCTACGCAGTCAAAAGCCTTAGATAGATCACAGAATACTCCAATGGCATCCTGTTTTCCCTCCCAGGCTTTAAAGACGTACTTCAACAGCATAGAACCAGCGTCCATTGTATGCTAGGAATCCCATCTTAACATTGACGTACTTCATAAAGAACGGCGGTAGCATTGCAGACATATCTAGTGATGAAGATGGTGATACAATCATAAGATGGCAATGAACTTCGACGAAATACCCGGTACGGCCCCAGATATTTTCCGCTAAACTAACACAATAAGTACTATTAAACTAGCTATGTACAAAGGAATCAGTCAGATTACCTAAGGACCGTTACAAACGGCCTATAGGTAACTCAACTGTTCCAGACCAGTACCAGACGGAAGCGTGCCCAAGACACTGGCTGCATTGCCACGCTGAATAGCTATGCTAATTCGCTGACCTATATAAGAGCCAGCCCTTGGGTCACGTGTCGCCTCAATCAAAAGCCCCGCAAGATTTTTGAAAACCCGGAGGGCACCGGCTCCCCAAGGTCTCCACCCCAAAAGGCTCAAATAGGTAAGCTCTGTCGAAACCACTATATTTGCGCCTTTTGTGAGCCTCAGCCTAATCAGCCGCCGCACCAGCCCTAACTGATGTCCCAGGCAGATGAGATGGCGCTAGGGTGTCGACGCAGATAACGTCCCACACCAAAGGCCAACCCATTTCTCAAGGGACAAGAGTCATACCGTCGGGCCGCTTACCATCATCACGTAACAGACCATTCGGTTCAAGAACGGCTGGAACATTGACACTGTTAAAAGCTCGACGGATAATGTCATTAAGTACTTGAATTATGAGTGGCTAGCAGAAACATTAATTATGTGTCCGTTATGGTAGCGCACACATAATCGAATGAACGTTCGTGGTTATGCCTAAAAAACTATGCGTAAATAGAGCATAATTAGTGCAAAAATAAAACAAATAGTGCCTCATTAGTTTAAGAAATAATTACCATTCTTAGTGGGTACGCCAACATAACGATCAAGCTAGCGTACACATGACCGTACTCTAAAACGGCTTGTACTATAGCAATGAAGTTGACACACAAAAATAGAGCACAAATGCTGCCCGAGCTATACAAAATTTCATAATGATTGCTCTTATGGGAACGGAGATATTGAACCAGACTTTTGAATGACATTCCGAGCTGGCGTTATAGCAGCGTACCCATTAAACAACGTAATAGTTCTTATAGAAAACGAGCTTTTCTTATCATAAATGCTATACGTATAAATAGTGTGTAAAATATTGCCTCTTCCGGTAGTCATACTTTATGCAATTTCGTAGTGGAACAATATAAAAAGTCTATGTGAAGTTCTAGGAAAAAATGCATTATGGTACAGTCGCACACAAAAAATAATTTGTTAGTGAAAATATACATCGAACAATTTAGGTAGGTAGTAAGAATTAGTATAATTTTAATTCGAGAAACGGGTATTTATCGCGTATTTTACCTATATTTATCCCGACGTTTCGGCAGGGTTGCACCAGCCGTGGTCGCTTCAAAGGCTCCAAAGTTCCAGTCTGCCCGCGACCACGGCTGGTGCAACCCTGCCGAAACGTCGGGATAAATATAGGTGAAATACGCGATAAATACCCGTTTCTCGAATTAAAATTATGTGTTCTAATCGCGAAATTGACATCATTTGCATAACTGAACATTGGCTTAAACAACATGAGCTCATGTTTAATTTCAGTAATCACCAGATTGGCAGTTCTTTCTGCAGAGTGAATCACATCCGAGGTGGCTCAATAATATTGTTAAACAAACAAATAAAATTTAAAGATCGGACTGACATTGTTAATCATTCAGTTGAAAAGGAAATTGAAATAGCTTGTGTAGAGCTGGAGCAATTCATTATCATAAGTGTATACAGCCCACCTTGTGCCAAATATTCAATTTTTGAAAATGTTATGGAACAAATATTGTTTAAAGTGTCACAATAAAAAAAACAATTGATAGCTTGTGGAGATTTTAATATTGATCTATTGACCAAAGACACATATAGCAAAAAAATTACTAACCTGTTTAACTCCTTTAATCTAAAACCTATGTTTATGGAGCCTACTAGAATAACTGAAACCTCAGCTAAATGTATAGATAATATATTTACAGATGCCAACATTATATGGAAGAGTGTAATAAGTAAAATAAAATCTGACCATCTAGGAGAAATTATTAAAATCGAAACACAATGTAAAACTAATATAAAAAGGAAAATTAATTTTGTACCACTGACAGCTGATAGAGTGGAAAAATTAAATAAAATATATAATAACATAAAATGGTAAATCAGCACTAATGTCTAAATTACCTGTTTCATATAATGGCAACTATCCTGATTGTTTATATAATACATTTTTTACTAAATTTAGCAACATATTTAACTCAATATATACATCCAAAACAATCACAGTCTCTGATAATGCAACATTTAGTGAGTGGGCAACAGCGGGAATACATAAAAGTAAAAAAAAATTGTATGAACTTTATGGTGAAAAACAGTACAACTTTAGTGAAGAGTTTAATGATAAAGTAAAAAAATATTCTAAAATCTTTAAGGAAGTTTGTGTGGCCGCTAAATCCCAATACTTGAGAAAACAGATTGTAAATAGTAAAGATAAAATTAAAGCTACTTGGAAAATTATTAATAGTGAGACTGGAAAAGGGAAAAGCAGCAACACTAACGAATTTAATTTAAAAATAGGAAATAGTATACCATGGGTGTGCCGCAGGGTTCTATATTGGGGCCTTTCTTGTTTTTAGTATATATTAATGATCTGCCCCAAATAATTAAAGATGACCATGAGATTGTTCTGTTTGCAGATGATACGTCACTTCTATTTAGATTGAAGCGACAAATGACTAACTTTGACAACGTAAACAATGCAATCTCAAAAATTGTTAACTGGTTTAATGTAAATAACTTAGTACTCAATCAGAAAAAGACCAAATGTATTCGATTTATTTTACCAAATGTAACTGAAGTTAAAGCTAATGTAAAAGTTAAAGAGGAAAACATAGAATTAGTCAAAACCACTGTATTTTTGGGATTAACTTTAGATAATAAACTTCAATGGGGCCCACACATAGATAAACTGGCGAAGAGACTTAGTTCTGCAGCATATGCTGTAAAGAAGATACGTCTTCTCACAGACGTTGCTACAGCAAGACTAGTTTACTTCAGTTACTTTCACAGTATTATGTCATATGGCATAATACTGTGGGGAAGTGCTGCAGATATAGACACCATATTCGTTTTGCAGAAGAGGGCTGTTCGCGCTGTTTACAAAATGGGTCCCAGAGATTCATTAAGAGACAAGTTTAAAGAAATAAATATATTGACTATGCCCTGCCAATATATTTATGAAAATATTATGTACGCGCGTAAAAACATAAGCTTATTTGACAAAAACTGTGATAAACATAATTATAATACTAGAAATAAGAATAAACTCGCTGTTCCCACAACTAGGCTCCATAAGGTTAATAAATCGTTCATAGGGCAAACTGTACGCTTTTATAATAAATTGCCAAGTGATGTGCTAAGCTTGTCAAATAATAAATTCAAAAATTTTGTAAAACAAAAGCTATCCAGGAAAGCTTATTATAAAATTTCAGATTACCTAGAAGATAAGAAAGCCTGGCATTAAAAAAATGAATTTGCTCCAGTGAATAAATTGTAATTAGTATTAGATAATTTTAAGCTATTGTAATGGATCATGAAAAAAAAAAACTAGCCCGAGGTTCTTGCCTTTCTCCTTGTGTGCTGGTCGCGATTCCGAACAGGCGGTAGATTTGACGTTTCAAAGTGATCCTAAAAAATCTTACTGAATAAAAATATTTGACTTTGACTTTGACTTTGAAAGTTTAAAAAAGACTAAGAATTAGTAGTTTTGTTATTTTATATGAACTGGTAGTGCGGCTAGTAGTGTCGTTGCCAGAAAATCTGAAAAACGAGCCACAAACTTAGATTTGGGCAAACCGTGTTTTTCACACGAACAATTATAATAGGTGCAATACGTGGCATGTTCTCGCCTGTGTAACCCGTTCAGTTTGTTTGTGTTGGCTAAAGATGGACTCACCAAAAATATCATACGCTCCATTGCACTAAGAGTTTTTTTTTGGCATAATTTGTGATTCCCTATCACATGTAATTTGAAATTTATTATTTAGGATAATAAAAGTAGGTAAAATGAATTTAAAAAATATATTTGGTGTTTTGTTATTTTATAGGCCGTCATCGTTCACAGTGTTTCACTTTCATTCCTCTTTCAGTCTTATACCACATCAACACACACTAACAATAAGTTAGTTATTTTTTATTTGACTACCAAAATAATCACTCGAAATAATGCATACTTATGGCAAAACAACGATGTCCGGGTCAGCTAGTTATAATAATAATAATCTGTTTCCATAATTTACCATCGAAAATGTAATTTAATCGATGTTTCTATGCAGGTCACTCACTATGAAGCTATGACAGACAGATGTCAAATGTGATCTAATAAATTGGCCCTAGTGTCCCCACCTTCCCGAGTATTTTCCCCTAGTTTTAGGAGATTTGTTATCGTTTACAAGATTTTTAAGGTATAAAATAGATTACGCGAATCTCGAGGGTAAAAATAATAATTAGGGTACCTTAAAGGGAAAAATATGTTTTACGGCTCGCAACATGTGGTGCGTGACTGCGTGTATCTGAACAAAAGTAGGTACTCTACTCTGTGATTCGAACCATAGAGTATGTTATCCATAGTAAGTTGGCATGCAAATGTAAGTGTCTGGAGTGCCTGCCTATCTCTAGGAAAAAATAATATGCGGAAGAGAAATATCAAATACGAGCTGCTTTGTTTTAACTGCGGAATATGTTCCATTGGGTGGGTCGTATGCCTGATTGTCACCTTAGTGGTATAATATTATTAAATGTTTTATGAACCGATTATCTATTGAAACATCTCAAAACTTGATGCTGGTATGGTACAGCCTAAAAGTGAATTACAAATCTTCTGTTTCATTTACGCCGACAGACGTGGAGTACATTATTGTGCTTGGTTTGGTTGGTGGTAGGATTTTGTTTAAGTCCGCCTGGCTTGCTACCACCATCTTACATAAGTCTGTCGCCATAACAACAATTCTTAAAATTTGTGTTCCGTTATTTAGAGGTTGGGCCAGATTCTCGGTTACTTGAGAATTTCGGGTGAAGTGCGCTTCCACCTTCGGCCTTATCATAACGTGAAAAATTAGGTGAGATGAAGGTCAAGCACCTCCCCGCAGTGCAATAAAAAATATAAGACACGATGGTGAAATAATTTACCAACGACATTATGATTTAAAAAAACACTTAAAAGTTAGATTTAGTAGCCAAAACATTGGATGCGTTTTAAATATAGATATAAAGTACCTATATAGTTTAATACTTATTAATTCACCGTTTTGTTTTTTATTCTTAGAATAAATGTTTAGGGGAAAATAATTTAGAAAGTATCTAATTTAGGGAAATTTCATGAGTATTCCGGGGAAAATCAAAATCAGGTGGTGGCAACACTGCTACTTTAATTAGATAGTTACTATCTACGTACCTATATGTATTAAATTCATTGAACTTATCTGCGATTAAATTATGCAACGTGAGACAAGGCGGTATGGTTGAAAAACTTTAGCCTTCCCCTAATGGGTAAAAAAAACAATCAAATCAACATAACCTCTTTCTTACATTTTGGAATGTATTGTATTCTATTTCAGTTTAATTTCGTTATTTTTATTCGGTACGGTATTACCTATTGTAACAATGGCGACACGTTTATTTGTTGGAAATCTACCTGAAAATGCATCAGAAACTGATTTGCGCTCAGCATTTTCATCCTACGGAAATATTACCACCGTAGATTTGAAAACTAAAACTGCAGCAGGTGACGAAAGTAAAAAGTTTGCTTTTGTGTCTCTCACGGCCTCAAACTATGATATTGAGTCTTGTAAGTACCTACCTACTGAATTTGTAGTAATCAATCGAAGAATCCAAACTTATATATCTGCCTATTCGTCATTGATGTTCCAGGTATAAAATATTTTACAAATGAAAATTTCAATGGCCACAGACTGCATGTTACTAGGGCTCGGGAAAGTTTCCTCGAAAGGCTACAGAGAGAAAGGGAGCAGGCACAAAAAAAGGAAACTGAGAAGGTAAGCACCATTTGGACTCGACATCTGGGGCCTAACCACAACGTCTTGTAGCATTCTCGTTTATATATTACATTACTTTAGTCTCGATTTTTCTACACAGGACAGATAGTGACAAAAGTAAAGTAATATCAAAACAAGAATGCTATAAGAGGTTGTGGTACCCCCCCCTGAACTTACACTTAGGTCAAACTGCCCTTCAAACATCCTATGCCGGACCGACCCTTCATCAAAATTGGAGAATTTGTACTAATCACCACGATTGGTGATTGTATTTAAGGTTGGTGCACAGAAGATAATAGCTTCTGATGAGTTTGAGGGGCTGGGGTGTCATCTTTCTGGAAAGTCGAAGATGGGTCAGGGAAGCCCAAGTTGGGAATTTAACTTCAAAATTTAGTTGGTCTCAGAAATTTTATAAAATGGTCAGTCATTATTAAGAGGAGACCCTGTTAGCCGGCTTCTACAAATGCGGGCTGAGTTAAAGATGTTGATTCTTCGAGGCATTGGACTAATAAACTAAACCCATTTGCTTATTTTTAGAATGAACCTCAACAATTACCAAAAGAAAATCCTGTCCTTAGATTCAATGAAAATCTAAACCCCAGAAAAAGGAAATTTGACATTCAAGTAGACCATGTTGTTCAAAAACATCCTATCGAAGAAGAAATGACAATCCACATTAAAAAACATGAGATTCACAGACAAGCTGAGAGATCGGACACCTTTGTATTCAAGAAAAAACCTGTACACACTCCTCAGCCGTACTGCCATCCGATGCAAAATGGTGATGTTAAAAAATCTGAACCAGTAGATAAGAAAAAACAAGATTCTGAATTAAAGAGAATGGAATCTATGAAAAAAAAGCGACAGGAGTTTAAAGAAAAGCAGTTGATTATAAAAACTGGGTTGACTGCTGTTGTATGTATCACATTCTATGTTACATTTTTTTTAAAACCAGCTGGTTGTGCTTTTCATTGAGATAGCCAAGCAAAAACATGTAAATAAGTGTCTACAATGGATCATGCTTCTCTAAAAGTAACATATGCACTATGGATTCGCAAACCACAATATATTATAGATGGTGAAAAACTGATGCTTTTTTAAAATGATCACTATCTTTATGTATATAAGGAGCTGTTTTGTGATTGTGTGATCTCAAGATTTTGATAAGCCTTGTATGTTCCAGGATAAAGTTCAGAATAAAAAGATTAAATTCTCTGATGATGAAGATTCACAAATTAATGGTGAGACAAAAGCAGCTAATAAAAGAGGGTCTCTCTTTGATAATGAGGACAGTGGCGATGAGGTTGACTTTTCAATCAAAGAGCAGTTTGAAGGCATAAAAGGACAAAAGGTGAATGAAGTTTATTGTACATTTTATAATCTTGCCCCGGCCACCCCTTTCCATTTGCATTTCCTTTGTTTCTGTATTTATTTTCTGATCATAGCATTAATCTCCTTGTAGACACTTGTGAGTGAAAGAGGTTACTCTAGCTGAGTCTTCTAGCAAAGGTGCTAGAAAACAGGCAAAAAATGAGAATTTTTATTTTGAATGTGTTTATAAAATTTATACACCACTCTCGTGACTTTCCGATTATACCTGTAAAAAATATTTTTACTCGGACATGATGTTTTGTGATTTATTCATTAAAATAAATAAATAGTATTATAAAATTCAAACAATAAAACTTTTAAGACAGTGCAATAAATTGCATTGAAATTAAGTGTAGTTTTGTGATGTTTGTGTTTCTTTAACTAACTTGTGTGTAGGTTTTAGATTTGCAATCAAGATATAAATCTGACAAACGTTTCACATTAGATGAAAGGTTTGTGGATAACGATCACTCGGACAATGAGAACCAAGAGTGGGATCATGAACATGTTGAACTGGAACAGAAAGATGAAAAGAACAAACAATTGGATATTCTGCAAGATGTTCTTGGAATCACGTTAAAAAGAAAAATGCCACATGATGACGCTGGGAAAAACAAGTAAGTCTGCAGCATACAGGTTTTAAACTAAGCCTTCACAGGCTATGTACCTATACTCTTGCTTGGGTGTAGGAACTAGCCATCACACAGCACACAGTTAGGTTAGGTCCGTAAAGGAAATTAATATATAGATTATTTTAATTGGTTGTTTGGTGAAATGAGTGACATGTAGGTGCTCATTGTAGACAGTAGCCATCGAAAGCGGCCTCTTTCGTGTCTCGCGACTAGGATTTACTGAGGCCTTCTCCGGTGCCGTCGATTACATCTGACAAGGAACATGACGAGGTCCTGCGAACTGGGCGATTTAATAAGGGGCCGGTCGCTGCCGACACTGGAAGTGATTCCGATGTCTTCACGCTGGTCGGCGATCTCAGCGAGCTGAATGCTCAGGAACTGAGGACTCAGGCGAAAGCTCGCTTGCATTTCAGAAGTTGCCAGAAAGTCTGGCAACCTCAAGGGCGAGTTAGTCGGTCGCCTGAAGAGGGCTGCCGCAGCTATAAGAGATGTAGTCGAGGCTCAGACGAGAAGGAGCGAGGCGGAGGCTTAAAGCGGAGAACAGCCGCCTGAGTCTAGAGGTAGAGTCCTGCAAGGCAGAGGTGAAGGTACTGCGACGCGGCAAGGTCGGAAGCCGCTTCCACCGATGCCGCCGCAACTGGAACGCAGGCTCCACCGCCACAATAATGAGGGAAGAATTGGCGGAGGAGCTGTAGTACTTCTCGATCTCCACCTTCGGACAATCGTTGAATGATCGAGGAGCGACTCCAGCCGGCCCCGTCGGTTCGGCCACCGCTGAAGGTGGATGCCAGGAAAGTGGCTACTGCCGTTGCGCCACCCGATCCGACGCCTGGCCCGGCTCGCAACCCAGACAAAAAAAAATCCTCTAAAGCGGGTAGGCGTAACGGTGAAGCCAATACTGCTGCCACTCTCTCGGTGGCATCGGTTGCGGAGGTTTCTTCATTGCGTGAGAAGATCAATGTGCCGGCGAGGTTAACCCTCCTACTGTACCTCAAGAGAACACCTGGGCATGGGGTCCCAACTCATAAAGGCTAGGCTAGTTAAAAATAATATCAATAGATGGCGCCATGTGTGTCAAAGCAAAATTGAAGTCGGTGAAAAACACAGATAAAGAACAAAAATACGAGCTATAAATGCTTGTTGTGTGACATTGTTGAAACAATGTACAAGCCTCATAGCTCAGTTGGTAGTAGCTCTGCCTCCTGCGCTGTAGGCTGTGGGTTCGATTCCCACACAGGACAAACATTTGTGTGATGAATATAGATGATTGTTCTGTGTTTGGGTGTTGTATCATATAGTATTTATGTATTTACAAAAGTATTTAAGTATTCTATCCGTAATCTAGTTCCCATATTACAAGCTATGCTTAGTTTGGGGCTAGATGGCGCTGTGTAAAATTAATGTCCAGTAATATTTATTTATATATTTACAAAATATTGATTAATAACTTGGAATAATGGTCAAGTTAGCACTCTTTTTTATTATAGATGTCACTATTTCAACTTATTAGGTACCCACTACTTATTATAACCACGTAGGTACATACTGTGGCTGTATTTGGCTTTCGCTATGTATCTAAAAGATGGACGTAACACGTAACAGTAAAAATCAAAATGATAAATATATACGAAATTATCGCAACTGACAATAAAACAAGTTCGGCTCTGAATACTTTTTTAATAATGAAATCTATCTTTATTTTCGTCAAATTCAAAGGAATTGCCGATAGATGGAATATGTAGGTAGTGTAGGTGCGCGAAGACATATACCTACCTACGTATGATATCAGAATAGGGCTTTCATTATATTCGAATACTCGATTCTTTTTAGGTAGGTAGGTAGGCTTTTCAATGACTTCTTAGAACTGACCTGTCACGGCTATTATCCGTCGATCGGTCGCCTTGATACTGAACTGGCAAAGGAGGTAGCGGTCATCCAGCGCGGATAATCTGCTCGCGCCTGATTTACTTGTGATCCGAGAGTCTCCAACTCCGACATGATGACATGCCGCATACCGCCGCCACGCACCCAGAAGTGGACGTTGCGGCTGGTCCCTTCCGCGATGCGTTGACGGCGGCGGCGGTGCTATGCCGAGATCTCGTTGCCGCGAGGTGTATTGGTTGTGCTCGGAGATCGAGGATCTTTGACCCCAATGTTCGGCCGCAGTCCGCCGACATACCGGTTCCTCACTAGTGTGACCTTCACCGTCAGAGCACGTGAAATGTCACATAAATTTCCGTTAAACCAAAAAGTTCATTGGTGCACTGGTGGACCTCGACCTCCGGCTCGGAAGCCGCTCCCATACCCACGTGGCCACACAGCTTATGGATATAAAACTTAGCTGTGAAGGGGGTGAAGCATAGGTAAATGCACGGTACTCGATAAAGTAGGATACTTGTGATATAACCCAATTACGATCTTCAGAGTTCCGTAAGTCGTTGTTATTGCTATGGAATAGGCACCTATTTTAAATTATCTGACCTACAGTTGTATGAAAAATCAATCGACCCCTCCAAATAGGTTTTAAAGGCTGACAAAGGGATCTTAACTAACCGGAAGGAGGGTGACAGCTTGGTTCAGTATACTTATTTATCTACCGTCGGTACTGCGATCACCAATCCGCCGCTTGCCAACCGTGGTGATCCTCCCCACGATCTGTCCAACTGTGGACATTTATAATGTGTTTCTACAAAACCGTTTTATTTCAGACCAAAACTAGGAATGTTGAGATTTGACCCCAGCCAACCAGAACATGCTAGATTCCTAGCACCAGTTGAGCCAAAAAAACAAGAGACAATAAAAAAGGGTAAAACGAAGAGAGGAGAAAAGCCTGAAGAGGCAAAACCAGAAGAAATAAGGCCAGAGGTGTCAAAAGAGCAGTTTTATAAAGTCAGTGAGACACTGAGAGAAGCTATAGCTCAACCTAACACATTCAGCTTGAGAAACTTGTTTGGAAATAATGAGACTGTTGAAGGTACCTTAGTTATTTTATTGTGGTAATACTTTCAAAAGCTAACTTCTCAGATATGTGGTGAAAAGGACTTGTTTGTGTTAGTCCTGCTACTGCTAGAATACTGATTTACATTACCCTTGAACTGTGCCTTGATTTTGTGATAGTGAATTTAATAGCATAGGTTATGTAAATTGGAATCATTAATATCTTCAATCCAGCCCGCTGTCTGCTGTTGTTTTTCATCCTCCTACTTACATTCTCCTCCAAAAATTGACAGTTCAGTTTCCATTTTCAGAAATGAGAGAGGATGAGACCTACATACCCTTAGATGCCCCCAAAAAACCCAAATCAAAAAATCCTTTAGAGGGTAAAGAGAGAAATCCATTTGTGTATGACTCTTCCGAGTCAGAAGATGAAGAGGAACCTCAAACTATAGCAGAAGATACTCCTGGAGCCAGTGAAACCAAAGCTGTTTGGAAGGAAAACATGTTCTTTAGTGATGCTGATCAACGACTCAAAGGTCATTTTACAGACATTACTACCCAACTTACCATACAATTTCACAATAACAACATTTGTTTAAACAAACTAGTTCTAATACTGCTGTTTGTCAGTCATCAAATGCTTCACTATGAATCATTATGAATCCCGAAAACAAAAATAAATGTCTGTTTATATCTGCCAAGGATTTAAAATTCTAAAACATTTTGCCATGTGTAAATTAGAAAAAATATTTTTCAGATGGTTTGGCTTTCTTTATCTTGAACAATACCAATGAAGAAGCTCATAAAGATAGAAGAGAATTGAAATCACTTGTCAAAAAACGAATTTACAACAAAGAAAGGAAAAATCAAATGTTCCAAAAGAAAATTGGTGGTCGAAGGAAGACCATGAAAAAAAGTTTCAGGCAGAAAAGTTGATGCCTGCAACAAAACTAAATAAAATGTTTTGAATCAGTGCTAAATACTTTTATTTTCATAACCAAAAAGATAACATTATCTCTTTTTCCATGTGGGTTTTTTCCTGGCACCCGGTTGACCAGGCTTTTTGCGTTCCCGCCTCCTGTAGTCCCTAGTTAGCAGCCCAGCAACCTGCATTTTCTCCAGCATGGCTTTGTCCACGAAACTGCGAAGTCCCCAAGCTATACCCCATCTGATAGCTCCTGACTGCCCTGAAGGACCACCTCCTTCAACATTACACTCTATGTCTACCTGGTTCTGCATGTCGGTGAAGATGAGAGGAAACATAACTTGTTCTCTTGATTGAATATCTACAAAGTATGTGATATCTTTCCCATTGATCAATATTTTACCAGTACCGGGTGATCTAATTGTTACATCGCCTCTTGCTTTCTTCCTCAAACATTCAAAAGTAGTAATGTAAGCCCGTCCTTCATCATCATAACCTGGTTTAGGTATTTCCAAAGAATACTTTTGCATAGTGAGTGGCTTTCTATACTTCTCAATTAAATCCTTACTCCTGTAAGCATATGGTAGTGAAGTGATTCTGTCCATTACTAGTTTGAAGTTATCATATTCCAAGTCTGTAATAGCTTCAACAAGGACATTTTCAAGTTGTTCCTTGGAAAGCCAAACACTTCCATCCAGTTGCAGAGTACCATTAGGGTCTGGTGTTGCCTTCTTTCTTATTACCCTGTCCTGGAAACCATACAATTGCTGTATAGTTTCTGCTGCGTCAAACATGAGCTTGAAAAAGTTGGGCTTTCCAGTATAGAAGAGAAAATGATGGGGACGACCTGCCTCATCAAACTCTGCAGCTTTCCGCGCGGGAAACACTTCTTCTGGTGGTTTCATCAGAGGACGTGCGGCGGGATCGTAGATACCGCTAGGGAACAGATATTCGATAGCGCGATCGACATCCTTTTGAGTAAAAGTCTCTGGGTCTTCGCCCATCATGTTTGCTAAGTGCCGCTTACCAATATTGTACTCAAACTGCTGCTTCGCCATAAACTCATCGTGTTCCCTAGCTCTTTCTAGATATGCTTTCATAGCCTTGCTAATCTTCTTCTTCTTATTCAACGTCTCCCAGTCGGTAAGATTATTGAGGACATTGTCGCCACTAGATGTTGTGCTTGTGCTATATCTGATGGTTGGTAAAATTGCATTCTTCATGTGAACATAGGTTCTAGATACTGGTAACAAAACTTTTAGGCTGATAAATGACATCTTGGTGGGTTTTCTACAAGTTTTGTAACATAGCTAGCTGGCTTTAAAAGCATGTAATTCTCCTCATTCAGAACAAACACATCACAAAGTAACTTTTTATTAGAAGAAAATATCTAAATAAATGAGAAAGAACACCCTCAATCAAACATAACCTGAAAATAGATCCAAACCAAAGACAAAGAGTACAATACTACGTAAGATAAGAAAAGCCGGGACCTCCCTATTAATTACTCAAAAAAAAAAAAAAACGTCAGAGCGGTGAGCGTACAACAAGCCATGGACGTGTTCTGTGGACATGGACCATGCAACGAGCATACAGCGAATTGTTCAATTCAATCAGTGCTGCCACCACCTGATTTTAATTTTCCCCGGACTACTCATGTTTCCCTAAATTAGATACTTTCCAAATTATTTTCCCCTAAACATTTATTCTAAACATAGAAAACATTTTTTTTATCATAATGCCAACATTTTTAACCGACTTCAAAAAAAGAAGGAGGTTCTCAATTCGGCTGTATGTTTTTTTGTTTGTTTGTTACTCGATATCTCCGTCAATTCAAGATAGATTTAATGATTCTTATTATTTTGGTGGGCCATGTTTTCGAGTTGGTCCCATAGAAATTTAATCAAAATCGGTACAGTAGTTTGGTTTTTATATCAAAATAACTTTTTTTTTTATTCTACGACGGACTTTTGGCCTTTTATCTCACCTGTAAACAAGTTGAGATAGGGCCGATGGTGGAGGCACACTTCACCCGAAATCCTCAACAAACTGAGGAACTGGCTATCTTACCTCTGAATGCGGGGACACAATTATTTTTTTAATAATTGTTATTATGGCGACAGAATAAGGTAAGATGGTGAGCCAAATCAAGCACAATATTGCTCTCCCTGGGGATCGAAACCGGGACCTCTGGATCTGAAATCGGTGGGTTGACCCAAATGACCACAGAGGCGGTTAAATGGAAAAAATATGTCATCCAAGTAAATGCAATTGCGTATTCTCCCTTCTTGTGGTGTTTACCGTCACTAGAGTAGACCTATTGAACTGCTTACCTTCCAGAATCATCATCATCATTATAAGTGTTTTGCCATAATAACCATGCTTGGCAGGCGTGTTGTTGATCGCAGTAATGATGACACGTATTGGTCCCACTGAAGTTATTAGTTTCCGCTATTTGTAAAGATAGTTCCCATTATCCTGACATAGTGCAACCCCTACACTGCACTATAGTAGGAACCTATTTTTAACATTTGTTTGGGTAAACTGTATTTATCTTCGTTCCCATCATTGCGAAGATATTTTCCAGAATCCCGTATTATTGCACCCTCATATGAATTTTAAATAGGGTGTCGGAGACGTCATGATGACGTCGGTTTCACAACGAAAAAAAAACTTAAAATAAACTCTTTTTGAAAAAAATGGTTCCGACTTCACCACTAAAACTTGAAAATAACTCTAAGGGTAAGTTCTTATAATTTGAAGGCGATGCCATACAATAAACATGTTTATGTGCTTGGCAATTAACTTCATTTATTTTTTTTCAAAAAAAGTTTATTTAATCAAAAGTAAGTTTTATGGCGCGCCATAACAACAATGTCGCCATGGCGACAGACTTATTTAAGATGGTGGTAGCAAGCCAGGCGGACTTAAACAAAATCCTACCACCAACCTAACCAAGCAAAATATTGTACTCCGTGTCTGTCGGATTAAATTAAACAAAAGACTTGTAATTCACTTTATAAATTAAGGGATATGGTATCGCACTATACAACCCACGATATCGTCTTACCCGTGGATAGACGAAAATAAATACAAAAGAAACGTGTTAGTTACTGCTCTCAGGTTACGTTCCGGGTACATTCCGTCTAACAAGTTTGTATTTTTAATGAAAAAAGTAGAATCACCAAACTGTAATATATGTGGCAAAATTGATGATGTCCAACATTTACTGATGGAGTGTGTACAGAGCGCAGACAACCGAAGTCTCATAGTGTTGTTGGCGCAGGTTCGTAAATAATGTAGGCGACACGACTTGAGGAATTAACAGTGTATATTCTGGCTTTAAATAACTAACAAAGGCTGGATGAAAATTGAGTATGAAACGCTAGTGACCGGTGGCTCGCCGTCTGGCCGAATGGTCTCGAATCGAACGGCGCGGCGGCGCCCGCCGCCGCCGCCGGCGCAGCGGTTGCTGCCTGCGGTGTGCGCGTGTGTGTGTGAACCCACACATGCACGGCGTTAACAGTGTATAATAAATTTGATGTTGGTATATGTAATAGTATTTTGTCAGATCCTATGTGTACGGAAGCTCAAATGTTTATTAATTTTTACTCTCTCTTTTATTTATGTGTCTAGTGTTGTTTGATTTGTTATGTATATATTATTGGGCGATGTGGTCGCATAGCAAGAAAGCGCTACCGTTTCATTAAAAACAAAAATAAAATGGCCCGGCGCGTTCCGTTACACAACCACAAAACCAGGTGAGTAACGGACCGCACTCTTAGAGTTAGCTCGTTTACTATTACACTCTTTGGCTCTAAACAAAGGTCATGAACCTATACTAAAACTGGACAGCGCACTCAAAAATTTGGTACATGAAATTTACACTCCACGCGCTGAAAATAAGTTTCAAAATTGTTTGTCTTATGCCAAAGTAGAAAAACGAGCCAGGTGAGATAGCTCAGTTATAGTAATGCTTCTTTGTCTAGCATGTTGCCATGACATATTGAATTCCTCTTTGGTAAGCCTTGGGAGCTTTCTTTGATTTTCTTATTTTTTTTATGGTATACTTTGGTAGACATTGCATAAATAAATACATAATATATTTTTTATTCTACAACAGTGAAATCCTCTACCACAAAGTGACTTACGAAATACAGAATTTTGGCGTATAAAAGTGATAATGGTAGTATTTTGTCATCCACATGTGTCCATATTACTCAAAAAACTACTAAATCAATATGGCTTCTTTGCCTAACGGCTAACCTTCAATAGCATATTATAACGCTATACAATTATTTAAATATAGAGGAAATGGTGTATTTTTGCTGCGTGTATAGATGTAAACAGGAATGGTATCCCGGCTGTGGCCTGTCTTTCCACAACTGGGTGAGCTAATTATCAACATTTCAAATTATGATACAGTAGGGTATCCATAAACAAAGTGGATTTCATGGATTTCCATTGCCTACGTAGATACCCATGAAATGGGGTGTTGTCAGATAGAGTATCTCAACTTTACTTACGAAGCTTGGATAGGCAAGGATGAGGTCAACGATAATTGATAATTGATAAATTTTATTTCTTAAAATACTAGGATACATAAAACAATTAGAGCTAGGTTGGTAAAATGTAATTAAATAGTTCTAATACTGGTGCCCTGAGTTCCGGACCAGATATTCTGTATCCCGATCCTCAGTGCCCCCCCTTAAACTACGTTAAACAAGCAGAAAATACTTATGTAGGTATAAATACTTATGTAGATATAGTTTAGTACATCTATTGCTAACTATAACATACTTTTGATATAAATGTAGAAAAATAAGGTAGGGTTACATGGGTAGGTATAAATAAGCAATTATTCAGTTTTAACTTCGTAGTGAGAATTGAATATAGGTAGGTCGGTAAAGGGTAAATAACTAAACAGAAAGTGTAGAGATATTTGGAAGGTATTTACACATACCTGATACATGTCCATATTATAATATAATATAAGGCTTTTAGGGGACTGAGCTTATATAGCAAGAAGGCAAGTACAATTTTTAAAAGAGGGTAGGTATAATTGAATATTACTAGATTGATATATTTATTTATTTAATATTTACATTGCCATTACAGTATAAAACCAAGGCGATATAATAATAGGTACTTGGGTTGAACTGCGTAGCATTGCAGTATACGTAGGAACCTATATAAGACAGTTGTTTGGGTGTAAATATAAGATTAGCTTTGAAACAACACATTACGAGTACATTTTTGTAGGTACGTTGGCTGGTTGTGGGTAGAAAAATTAAGTTGAGCGGTATTGTTGAACAAATTGAGTGGACAAGTTATAGTCTACCTCCGTATCACAAATCATAGATATTCGCGATTTTAGTTCAGTTATAGCGATGGTTTCTAGTTGTGAATCGGGGTATAGTCTAGGAGATAGCTCACGATAATTTAACAGAAACATGAAAATAATCAAAATAGGTTTTATTTAATTGATTTCGAATTAGGCATTAGATTTAGTAATTTAAATATTCTACTGTACTGTACTGGACTGTACATTTTAATGGTCAATAGTTTTTATGGTGATTATTTTATTTAGATTTTAAGTAGGTTCTGTTTGGTCACTTCAATAAACTAACAATTAAAATAAAATATGCTTGCTATTTGATATATTTTAATGTAAAGTTTAATTTAATTCTGGATTGGATGGTTGTATTTACATATTATGTGTTTTGTTCCATATTAATAAATTCTTTAAGTTTGGATCATTAATAACGCTTCTGTTTCCGTGTAGTTTATAACTAAGGTTTAGTAACCAGGACTTTAATTTATTTTTGCATTTTATTTTGTTCAGTGGGTGAAAGTAAAGTTCTTTATTTATTCTATTGTATAAAAAGGGAGCCATGTAGCAATGTTGGGTGTTATACCTGAATAGTCTAGTTGTACAGATTTTATCAATGCGTCGTCTATTTATGTATGGATGTTTGGAAGTGCTGTGATGTAAGTATATTGTGAAGATATCATTGCCTTACTGTTAGTAGCTGTGTCGTAGGAAAGCGGAAGGGTTTGAAAAGAAGTACCTTCAAAACAGACCTTTGAGCTCTTTCAAGTCCAAGTAAGTGACATTTGAAGGCTGCGCCTCAAGCTGTGATGCTGTAGCATATAATGGATTGACATAGGGCTATATAGATAGATTTAAGTAATTGGAGGTTCAGTATTTAACGCAATTTTTTGAAGATCCACATCAACTTCCTGACTCTGGAGGTAGTGTGTTTGATATGGGGCAACCATTTTAGTTTACTGTCTATGACGACCCCCAAACATTTTATTTCTTCGATTTTCTCAATACTCGGACAGCCGCATGAAGTTGTGAAATCGCATGAGTGTGCTTTAATGGTCAGATTTGAGTAATTGGGTTCGGTTCCGCAGAACTTAAGGCATAAGTACTTTATTTTTTCATATATGAAAGTGGGCGGTGTGGACACCCTATTAGAACGAGACGAATTACTATTCTCAAACCTCTCACTCGGCTCGTTTTCAAGAATACAGTGCGTAGTCCAGTTTTAGTATAGGTTCATGGTATAGGTACTGAATATGACAGTATTAGGTCAAGGACTTAATAGCTGGCAGGCCTGGCTTGGCCACAGATTAATAACTATAGCCTGGCTCTGTCATTGACTCTGATAAAAAAAACGACGAACAAAATCAAATTGAAATGAAAGTTCGTTACTCGATCTCGCAGATTCTCGCATTCTTCACGACGACGACGACGCAAGACGAAACCCAGGCAGGATAAACAAGACAGAAATAATTATTTATTTTGTATTTGTACGTACAGATTGGCTATGTCGTTACTAAACAAATGTTGATTATTTATACTTTGTAGTTACCGAGACGTTGGCGAAAGTGTGAATGTAAAAGCTTTAAAAATGAGTGACAGTGATAGTGAACTTCTAACAACAAACAATGTTTTTACATTCCAAAATAAAAGCGAAGTGAGTATTTTTTCTAGACTTTTCCTTATAAAACAAACTAGTCTCAATAGATCATCTATGCCAGCCAAGATCATTAAAGTTATATCGCACTAATACACACATTGATAGAATTTTCAGACCATTACTGCCCAAGGGCCAGGAATAAACGTGACTGGAATGAACTTCCCAGACAACAACGTAACAACTTCGATATTGAATATGCCCCGTCATGAGTGGCGGCGACGACCAGGGTCCAGCTACGATCAAAGAAGCATAGGCTACAGGCGTGAGACCTCACCATTGTCGGTAGCTAGCGCCTGTGACGCGCGTCAGCGAAATTTTAACGGTTCCTATTACGCCAGAGTAAGCTCTCAGAGATCTGTATATAATGATAGAGCAGGATCTCCTATGTCTATGAGAAGCATGGGTATGTATTTTAATTGATGGTATTCTCTATCAATATGCTACTATCTACCATGCTTTTGGGCACAGAGATAAGCTTATTTTTTTTCTTGACTATGTGGATGGTGAATGTTCGGATAGTTGGTTCCCATAAAAATTAATAAGGTTTTCTCAATTTCAGATTCCAATGCTACTATGTGTGCAACAGACATAGCTACGGCATTAAAAAACATGCAGTTCAACAATAATGATACAATGATAATTAGAGAAGCATTCAATCGGTTTATGAAACAAAAAAGTAACAGAAGGAGAAGAATTGAAAAGAGAAGAAATCTCAGACTTGTGAAACATATGAGAAGCTATAACAGAAGGAAATCAGGATATGATTCAGGAGAGCTTGGAAGTAATTCATCTATAAGTAGTGACGATAACAGGTCAGTTAGGACCTCTAATAACAAGAGCAACAAGTCAAGCTATATATCAAATATCTCAAATTTAAGAAGAATCATCAAAGAAAGCAAGGTGACCCAAGATCGCTCAGATGAATTTAGACAAAATACATTGCCAAGAATGGCTGGTGAGCCAGGCTATCTAAACTCGTCAAGAGCATCTGTCACTTCCACTAAAAGTGTCAATGAAAAACCAACATTCACAAAGTCAATGCATACCATAAACTTCAGGGCTCAGACCCAAAATGCCATAACACAAAAAGAAAGATTTAAAAATGGATTCCTATTACCATCCCATCGTTTCAACAGATCTGTAGCCACAACATCTATACCAGAAGGATCTGAAAGACATTTTAATGCTGAAATAAAATTAACCAATTTGGACAGTAAAAGTGGTAATTTTAGTCAAATAGTTCACAGTAGTGAAGATGAAGAAATATTCACAGAAAAAACGAAGAAAGATCAATTTAAAAGAGGTATTGATACTGTAGATGATATTTGTTCAACAAGTCCAAAAAAAGCTAAAGCCGTTTCACCGTGTAAAAACATGACTCAATCCTTCAGAAGTTCAACCATCATAGAGGATAAAAACGATTTTGATTTTGCTAAGCCTGCATTTCCTGTGAAAAAGGCTACTAATCTGAAGGCCAAGGCAAAACTTGTATTAGAATCTGTCATCAAAAATGGTATGGAGAAACTGATATCCAGTTCAAGGCACCCAATATCTGATACCATTGAATCCATACCAACGAAAACTATTTCACAATCAAAAGAGGTTCAAGAAAAGGAAGACACTGGTTATGACACTTTAGCTTCTCAAAGCACGACCGAGCTATCAATGAGACCAAGTTTTATAAAAAGAAAGCTATTTACACAAAATTTGAATGTGACAGAAAAAACACAAGATGCTGCCAATAGTCCACAAAACAGTATTTATGGATCCATACAGAAAGAAAAGAACAAAGCCAGAAAGTTGGCCACATCCCAGTATTGTTTGAGACGTGACATACAGGCAGATGAGAACAATGTGCTAGATCTTATCCACAAAATTATACCAGCTGAGCAAATGAATGCCACAAACCAAACCACAAAAACTATACAAAATAAGTCTGAAGTTGACAAATGGGATATGTCTTCTATTATTTCAACTAAAAATAATGATGATGATATGAGTGATACATTTACTGATGAAGACACATTGCATCCTGATGCTGGAATACATCCAGCTCTGCATGCAACATTGCGATCGCCACCTCAAACAGTTGTCAACACAAAATCTGTTAAGGTGAATGTTGAAGCAAATAAAGTTGGAAAAAATAATGGTGTTGCCAAAGTTGCTGAACAGAGAGTTGCAAAATTACCAACTAAAGTCACACAAGTTCTAGCAGAAAATAATGGTAAGAAAAAATATTATTTTACTAACAACAGGGACACAAACAACATTATGAACAATTTGGTTGCTTATTGTTATCTCAGAACGATCTCCATTGATTAACAAATTTGGAAAATTATTTCTTAGATAGATAGAGCTAAACCTGGATTTGCACAATTCAGTATTTATTTGATAAGATATCTACAGAAAATGGTGGTTGTGGGTACGATTCTGGCAGGACAGCAATGACTTTTTGGTGGTAAATGGTTGCTAGTGCAAGTTATATAAACGAGCTACAAATAATTTAATTATCACAAAAAAAGTGTAGCAATAAAATTGAACCAACTCACTAATAACTTGATAATAATTCTATGAGTTAAGTTCATAATACACTCTAGAGCAAAAAAATCTACTCAGGCCTTACTTAACAATAACACTAATTACGGGATGTTAGGTCCTATGAAAGGTCATTTACCTGAACTGCCCATAACATTTTTTTTTTTTAATAATAATAATAATTTATTTGCTATATTATACTTATTTAATTAATTACATAACTGAAATATTTAAATCTGATGCACAAAAACATGGTTCCGTATAGTCATCACTTAGTCTTTTTTAAACTTTCGCAATTAGAACACATAATTTTAATTCGAGAAACGGGAAACGTCGGGATAAATATAGGTAAAATACGCGATAAATACCCGTTTCTCGAATTAAAATTATTAGTCATCACTTCTTTTCTCGAAAACCTAACCTTCCGAGTATGTGTGGAGGTCTCTCCTCGGAATGCCCCATCAGAGCGGGAGTACCTCAGCGCAGCTACCTATCGCGAGTGTGCTACACACAGACAACATACCCTGCCAGAGAACGCCTCGCTCGCACTGTACGCCTACGACGAAGGCAGTCATCATCATCAGGGAACACCCAGATGGCATCCCCGAGCTACTACTGGACGAGAGATCTATCATCGGCCGCCGACTCCCCACGGCCGCACACTCCACGACAGCGAGAAACTCCGCCCGCCCAGCAACAGCGGTCCTTAAACAGTGCTCCGATCGGATCTCCCGCTACGGATGAAGTTTGTCTGTACAAAACGTACATCCGCTCTCGCAGCGGCGCGCCCTGCTAGCGGACTCCCACAAGAGCACACTGCACTGCACTGCACTGCACGGCCAGCAGAACATCTGCCTGCGTGAGAGGGCCGCGCTGCGTACGTACCGACATCATCACCGGATGCATTGTCGGACGACGACCCGGGACCGAGAAAAAAAAAGGACACGATCCCGCGACGAGCACAGCTGACCGGCTCTCCCGAGCCATACCAAAAGAATCCCAGTCGACACCGGGGACGGATGACATCCGCGGAAGGGGGTGAAAGTCGACAGACGAACCTTTTTTACCCATTAAAGTAAGCCACCAAATGTCAACCGCTACACATCTCCCCTAAAATAAACAAGAATATTACCTGAAAATGTACACAAAAAGTGAAGAAGCATCTCAAGCGACCGCCCTCCGGTACAGAGTCGACGAGTGCAGAGTGAATAGAGCTTACCATCGACTGGGAGCATTGATCGAAAACGAGCTTCTGCAAGAAAAATATGCACATCGGAGAGCGATGACCGATTCACCGTCGGTACTCCTGAGAAATCCAGCTCCTGTTCAGATACAAGTGGAGCTCTGACAAACGCGAGGGTCAGAAGACGACAGGACAACACCGTTTCGCAGGAGTCCACGTCGATTAGACTCGTGAATGCTCTGTTCTCTTCCCAAACATAAGCAGAGTGTGTCTGCATGGCAACGATAGAAGAGGATGTATCGTATCTACAGAAGACCTGAGAGGGATTTGCCCAACGCTGCATAAAAGTAAATGTGTCATTCGGAGGAGGCTCCTGGTGTTGGGATGATGTGTGTGACAAGATGTTGACGATTGAGCTAAATCTCAATCCATTTTTACATAATTGCATAAAAATTGTACCTTTATCATCATCAGTTATGCCTTATCCAATATAAGACCAGTTCCTATTAGCGATTTTATACACCGTTTCCTCACAAGGTCACTTGTAAATGCCTTGTAGGTACTTTATAATCTATATTATTTATATATCTCGATCCCATATCACAAGCTATGCTTAGTTTGGGGGCTAGATGGCGATGAGTAAAATTAATGACCTGTAATATTTATTTATTTGCAATTTTGGTTATTTCAGGTACTCCAGGGAAGGTGGTCAATAAAAGATTGAAAATATTCTGGGAGACCGACTTTGAGAGTGATGCAGAAGGGTTTAAAGCACCAAAATATGATTCCAAAGAAAATAAAAAATCAGGTAAATAGAATACACCCGTATCTTATTATTTATTCGTATCCGTTAATAAGATAGCCGGTTTTTCCTGGTCCAGAACAACATATTTGCATAGTTTCAGGTCAATGTGTTCAGTAGTTTTTGCTTTATGGAACAAAATAAAACGAATCAGTTTTGTATGGCGATGTTTGACATCCCCTGGCCATCCCACACACAGGAGCTGATTCACTGATAAAACTTATGTCTCGTCTCTACGTACGGAGATGCGCTATTATGTCAGTCAGTGAACAGACATTCTTAGAGTAGTCGTGTAGTACAATTGTCGACGGTGGCTCCAAAGTTCCAGTCTGCCCGCGACCACGGCTGGTGCAACGCTGCCGAAACGTCGCGTCGGGATAAATATGGCTAAAATACGCGATAAATACCCGTTTTTCGAGAAGTATATAAATATTAGAATATAAATAATAATAATAATAATTAATTTATTGCATAATATCCTGCTTAAATACATGTTATAGCTTAGATGTAAGTTAGCTTAAGGTGAAAGTAGGTACATCGACCCGGTCAGGGAAGTAGGTACATCGACCCGGTCAGGGAAGTAGGTACATCGACCCGGTCAGGGAAGTAGGTGCATTGACCCGGTCAGGGCGTTGCAAGTCACATGTTCTTATTGATTACTTACAAATTGATTACATTGATGTCAGATAAATAAAGTTAATATTAGAATAATAATCACAATTATTAAGCACGTCGTTAGTTCAAAAATATAACTGAGAGTAAATGTCAGAATCAAAGAAATATCTATACTAAATCATAAATTGATTGCATTTTTTTTTTTATTAATATTAGTAACGAGCAAATAATAAGAACAAGGAGGTCAAATTTTAGAAATATACATACCTAACATAATGAGTCAGAATGGTAGAAATTAAATTATGTAAGCTTGTCAGATAAAAAATCGTCAATAGAATGGCTTTGATGAAACAGTTTTGATATTTTTTTTGTGCAATGAGTCTTTCTCTTCAACTTTTATTCTGTTGGGCAGCTCATTGTATACAACCTGTAACAGAATATGTGTACTATGCCGAAACGGGGTTATCCGACCCGACTCGTGGAACAACGTTTGTTTTACGACTTTTTGAATTTTGGTTCAAATTTGGATAAGTAATAAAACAAGATCAAAGTTCTGACACCAACCGTTGGTTTTTTGAGTTGAGACTACCCTAAAATCAGCTGTTTCTTAACTCGCGTCAATGACCTCAGCTCTAGACAGATGAGGCAACATAGTAGAAGGTCACAATCACAAAGAACGAAAAGCGCTTTCACTAACAGAGGAAAATCGTCGAAAAGCATGGGCTGCTAATGAGACAATCCATTACTAGAAGGTTTAATTTGTCAAATCAATAAGAATTTTATCTATCTGTTAGCTAAAATACAAAATAATCGTTCCTATAATGTACTTTTGTTCGTCCAATATGTAATTTATCAATGTGTATGTTCTATCTAATAACCTACTTTCACGAGATGACTCCCAAGTTCTCACTAAAATTGGTTCATCTGTCCTTAATACTCTTTGACACAGACAATTGCACGAACTGATACCTACCTACATGCATAGTGCGGTAAAGGAATAGGGTCGTCACTATTTATTGTCATTGAGAAAATGAAAAGATTTGTATGGTAAACTGAAAATGGGAATTCACTATTATCTCCCCACCACAACAAATACTTTTCCTGTTCCGAAAAGCCCCCCCAATCTTAGTACATATATTCTGCTTCACCTTGTATTTTGACGAGTCTGTATTCTGGGCTGTTATGAACTGTTTGCAAAGTAGTCGTGGTCAGTATTAGTTTGTTTTTGTTACGTCTATTATAGTTTTGTTGGATTTCTATATTCGATTTATACATATGTCTATTGTGCCTTATAAACAAACAAAAAATTCAAATGAACCCTTCATTCCGTCAAAAATACTAATCATGGCGCCCAGAAATACTGAATAGGCGAAAGTCGTCAGTCCTGTGTTGTTCCTTACTTATGTAATGTATTTTTTTCAGATGCTCAACAAAAAGGTTTCTCAAGCATGTTTTCATCGAACGAGACATCTGCAGCCAACAATACCACTACGTTCAATAGCACCGTTGATAAGTTCAGCATCATCAACAGAGGTTTGAAGTTATGTTCGCACAGGAATACTAAACCATACACAAAGAAAGCTGCGAACGTAAAAGAAGACATTCGATCACACTTTGAATCACAAAATAAAAAGACGCACCAAACTATCAAAGCCAGCAGTTGCATCGACCTGTCTATGCAAGATAATGATGAACAAAACAAAATTGAGCGGAAGAAAAATCTGAAACCTGTCACTAAAAAACTAACACCAAAAAAACGAAAAACAAATGAAGAAAAAAGGCTTAACACATCTCCAGTTAAATCTCAAAAGAAAATAACCACAGCAAGTACTCGCATCAATCTTTCCGTACAAGACGATGTCGAGCAAAACGTGACCAAACAAGGTAGTATAAAAACTGCACCAAAACCGCGAAAATCAAATAAAGAAAACAATAGCAAAACATCCAAAGTATCAACTGAGAAGGAACTAACGATACTTCAAAAGACAACTCTAAAAGCTGACAAAAAACCGACCCCGCTTCATGATGAAACAAATCTAAAAAGAAAATTAACATCTAACAAAAAATTGCCAGCTGCAAAAGATGAACGACAAAGGGTAGAAGATGAAATTCATAAAAGTGAAACACAAAACAATAAAAAAAAACACGACAATAATCCTGAAAAGAACAAAAAAATTGAAAAAGCACAAGCGCTAACAATGAAACCCACTGTCTCTTCCAAAAATGTAAATAAGAAAGCAGAAAACAAACAGCTTAAAACCACCGATGATAAAAGAAACACCATCCAGAATGTAACAAGTCAAATGACACTCTCAGACTCCGCAGACAACAATTCAAGCCAACGTCCTCTCAGGTCTTGTCGAATCTCAAAAGTAAACTTATCTCGAATGAGTCTGAGATCTGGGGATTCTCATTCCTCTTCCCTTTCAACTACACAATCTACGAAAACTACCAAAAACGTAGCTCATAGCAAACCAATCAATAAACTAATGAACAAACCATCACAACACTTAGAGGAAAGTGATATATCTTTTTCTATTCCTAAGGATTCCCCTTCACCAAAGAGGAATAAAAAACTTTACAAAACGCGTCTGCAGACCTCCATCGAGAGCCAGGCGACCTCTGTCGACGACAAACCTCCTCCGGTAAATAAACAATGTACACGAAATTCGACGGACGTTTTGAGACAACTTTCTATTACTTTATTGCCCCTTAATAACAAGGATTTTATAAATATAAATCGTACGCGAGGAAGGTCGTTTAGGAGTAGAATGGCTGCCAGGAGATTCTTGTCCTGACAGAGGGTTGGCTGTACTTGTAGTTGTGATCGTGTATAGACGCATGCTCTTGTGTGCGTAACTAGATACTTCTTTAATTTTCCTGTAAAATATTATGGACAGTGAGTGTTCCACAATTTTAATATAATTTTAGGCTTAGTTTTTTTTTTATTGTACGGTGGGGATGTGCTTGGCCTTCATCTCACCTGATTTTATTTATTTATGTTATGATAAGGCCGAAGGTGGACGCGCACTTCACCTGAAATCCTCAACTAACTGAGGAACTGGCTATCTTAGGTACCTATCAATGCCGGAACACAAATATTTGAGAATAGTTTTTATGACGATAGAATTAGGTAAGACGGTGGTAGCTAGCCAGGCGGACTTAAACAAAGTCCTACCACCAACCAAATCAGTATCTTCGGGAGATGATGTAGGTAAATTTCGTTTATTTCCTTCAATATCTTTCAAACTATGTATGTTGTTAAAATTTTTAAAAAATAACCTTTCATTTGAAAAGCTACACGATGCTATTGGTCATTTTATTTAGTTTTACCTAACCTCTGGTCTAGTGGCTAGCCCACCACCACCGGTGTCATGTGGGAGTAGGAGTGGAAGTGGAAGTAGGGATACGAGGGGAGGACGATACGAGGATATTGTCCTTTGTTTGGTTGGTGGTAAGATTCAAGTCCACCTGGTTAGCGGTTAGCGGTTAGCTACCACCATCTTACTGTGTACTGTCTGTCGCCATAACAATTATATAATCGATTGTGTCCCCTGTCCGCATATAGAGGTAAGACGATAGCCAGTTACTTCTCTCAGTCGGTTGAGGATTCCGGGTGAAGAGCGCGTCCACCTTCGGCCTTATCACATCTATGTCAGATTAAGGCCCAAGAGCTTCCCCGTCGTACGATGAAAAAAAAAACGAAAATAACCTTCAAAACCTAAATTTACTTATTTACACTACTCGTACATGGTAACATTACCGAATTCTATATAAGTAGGTAATGAAACAATTTTTACTTTTTCCGTTTTGTAGTTTCGGAGAATATGGGGTGTGACGTGTGACAGACAGGCAGACACGCGAGTGATCTTATAAGGGTTCCGTTTTGTCAATTTAGGTACGGAAGCTTAAATTTGTAAGAGACCTATGTCCAGCAGTGGACTGCTTTGATTAATACGATGACATAATAGTACAAATACTTACGGAAGATAGTCTCCGCAATATAATTTAAACCTACATTTATGTTCACTCTGGTTATACGCCAAGTTTCGCCAGTTTTATTATTTCACGTATCACGTATTGCAATGTAGATCTATACTAAGTATATTACTATGTACTGCTTGTAAAACATACCATTATATTTGCTTTGTGAGCAAGTTTTACTTGCTTATACTTTTTCCTACGTACCCGTTTCCTATACATACCTATTATAGCGCGAAATATTTAGTCTATTTCGGAAGTTTCCGGTTGAAATTCCGGAAAACGCTACCTATTCTTAATTTCAAAATAGAAAAATGTTTAAATTAGTAGTGCCTAAACATTTAAGACTTCTACAGAAGATTTTCAGAAATGTTTTAAGAATAGCGTTGAAATGTATCGTATTCTAAGTCGAATCCGACAATGTGTGATGTTTCCGATCCGGAAACTTTCCGTGTTTGAGAAAGGTACCTAAGTAGTCTGAGCTGATACACGATACAGATTAGACCAACACGCCTGCGTGAGCTAAAACAAATAAACCAGCTATATACTCTTACTTTAAAAGGATAGTTCTAAATGTGCGTGTAATATATTCTGAAGAGTGGATGACCACAGCTACCTATAATCATATATCCTACCTAGCGCACCTACCTAGGTATACCTACCTAAACCTACATATTCCGTTAGGATGACGCGCGTGTACTAATGAAATTGCGCTGCTATCTTGATCTAGTTTAGAAAATTATGATTAAGGGCTTGAAGAAAGACGTGTCGGCAATTTGTTGTTTCTTTTAAAAGTGCTAAGTAGGTAGGTATACTTTCATACAACGATCGCAGGCAAGATTACATACCTCGTCTGCGCAGGCCTTAAATGTATTTAGATAAGGTTCAATCCTAAGGAACTTTTTTATTATTTAAGCAAATATTTGTTGAGACTATTATGTATTAAATTCCATTAAATATTTAAAAACACGTTTATATTTTTTTCTTGAACCACACCGAGCCAAGTAAGTAGGTCCATGTCATCTAGAAGATACTTTCCTGCTGGAGTAATGCACACCTATAATTAGGTAGGTACTACACTACCCACGCACATGGAAACCCCTTTTTTTATTGTTTATTATTTGTCAGGTCTCAACAACCTACCAGGTCTGTTGGACCATCCACCCTTTAGTTTTGACAATTCTTAAATATATAGGCAATCTACATACTAATTTTCAAGTGCATGGTTTCAGATATATGCAAAAATTTCTTTCCAAACTTTGAATCCCTTAGAGTGCGAATTTCAAAATTCATTTCTTCCAGGCCAAGTCTACACCCAGCCAGACAAACATGCCCTCAAAATGTCAAGTCTACAGGAGATACATACAAACACAGCTTAGACCGTCGGTCGTACGGTATAGGCTGTGCTTGTATCTACTTAGTTGAATCAGTCAGGCAATTCATTGTGATTCTCTGAAAATGTTAACCGGTTACAGTTCAAAAGAGATTTAATCTCTTTAAAAAGGTTGTTTCCTTGAATATGGACCCTTTATCCATTATTTAAAAAATTCTAAAAAACCCAAAAATATGCTATTGCTTATTTCATTAGGGTAATCTACATACGAATTTTCAAGTCTATCATGTACGGTATCATAATATTCATTCATAAACTATATATATTTTTACTTGATCGTGTAGATCCGTTTTGATGTCGAGTTTGTTTTTTTATCTTTACTTTTTAATTGTTATCCATAACGGGAAGGCTAAAGTTATACACTCATACGACCTTTTTGTTGACTTTGATATTTAAATGTAGCGCTTTATTCTACTAATGACCGGCCAGCGCGCGTCACCATTTTGAGCTACAGTACAGTTACTATAGGTAGGCAGTGATGATATTTGATGTAACATAGGTACCTACTTGCGTGTGCGACATGGTGTAAAATAGGGATCGATCGATTGCGCGGAAGTAGGTACCTACGGGAATGGTGATATGATAACATAAGCTACGATTCAACGCTTGATCGTAAACGTTGGACGTCTTGCTAGATTTCTTTGACCTGCATAGGGATCTAGCCTTTGTTTGAAATCAATTTCATTTACCTTGTGATTGGAATCAATAAACTCACCACCATCTGTTACTTTTGAAGTTGCATGTAACCCAAAGTTTATTATGTAGGTACTTAAGTACCTAGTTAACATAAACATTGTACGTAGACTACAGAAATAATTTATTGGACTCTCTTCTTTCATGTTCTTTAGAATCTGCGACTGGACCCTCGTTGCACAATTGTGCAAACGCAATCCAGACGCAGATTCCAACCAATAACCAAGTGGTTAGCGCTTTCCGGCTATAGAAAAAGATGAGGGTTCGAGTCCCGACGCGGGTTGTGAGTTTTTGTGTCATTATTATGTTACATTACACATTTGTAAATTCTTATTTTTTTGTGTTCCGTCATTTAGAGGTAAGATAGCCAGTTCCTCAGTTTATGGAAGATTCCGGATGAAGTGCGCTTCCACCTTTCGGCCTTATCATTTGAAAATCAGGTGAGATGAAGGCCGACCTCCCCGTTGTACAATAATGCCTACATAATAACAAGACAGAAGAGAGTCAAATCTTATTCCTATTTTAGTTAGGAACTTAGGTAGGTATAATAGGTACAATGCTGATGTTAACTTAGGTACCTAACTAATGTCATGAGGTGTTCCACAAAGATCAGTCCTAGGGCGTCTGTTGTGGAACATGGGGTAGGTACTGAGAGGAGAGAAACACACCCAGAAGTGCAGGTTACCTGCTATGCTGATGACAGCCAAAGGCCTTACATTCAGAGACGCTACCGCACTTGCTACAGCAGGATTCGTACACTAGGCTTTGGAGATTGCGCTTAGGAAATCAGTTGCGATATGTTTCCACGGGCCCCGGACAGCACCACCAACAGGATCTTATATTGAAGTTGGCGGCATGAACATCGCTGTTGGCTCAACTCTAGGATACCTGGGGCCGCTGGCAATTCAATGCGCACTTTCAACGCCTAGTGCCTAGGTTGATAATATTTAACCGCAACCATACTTGGAGCGCTAACTTACTACCTAGTATAAGGTGTGCAAAAGTTGTCGGCGATAATACATGGGTATACTTTCCATGGCGCTTTACGGAGCACCTGTATGGGCTCAGGCCCCATATACCTATAGCAAGAAATATTTAGTGGTAATAATTCCGCTAGTTTCATCTCCACATGAGGCATCCTCAGGAAGATATAAACCCGCTGCTAATTTGACAGCGCCGAACTCACCTTGTTACCACGTCGAATGCTGAGCTGCATAACTGGGGACAGACAGAACCCTTTCAAGGCGAAACCTACTTACACTTGATCGTTTCATTTTTCTCTAAGCAGCTGTACTAACTTAAATAATTCTAGAATTCCATCAAATGAAGGTTAACACTATCTATGGTAAGGCCGCTTTTCAGTTGTCATTTAAACTTGGTCGATTTATCCATTGCACGGACCATTTTACGTATTTTTATGATAAGTATCTCCTTAATTTCAGAGTGTATTGAGCTAAAATTTTAGAGGCAGATACTTGAATAGACTAACTAATTGCTGGAGTACTTTTCAGTTTGCCAAACCATAAAAAAACTAGTTTACATCTAATGACAAAATTAGTCCTGGCTTCGTTTCGGTATTTTTCAAATAGCTCATTAATTACTGACAGTATAGTATACTAATAAGACGGAGTGACGTTGTAAACAGTAATAAGACACATCAATAAAATCATTCTTCGAAGTGCTAGAACTTGAAAACCTCATTTTATGTATCATTTTTTTTTCTTACGAACGGGACATTTTTTTTTTATTCTGTTTTCATAAACAAAATTGGTAGCAACGTGTGTTAAAAAAATCGTAGCTGTACGCCTTACCGTTTAAGAAATCCAGCGACTGGCCAAACGATCTCCCAGGGGAAAACTTGAATATATCCGAAACCATCGTCTGCACAAATTTTATTTTAGCATACACATTTTTCATGCAAGTCCATTTTGAAAAAAATAGATGCCACTGGGAGAAAGTTTTCACGCGTTCTTCCAGCGGCAACTGTTTTCTTCAAATATCTCAATAACGGCTGGATGCACAAATTTAAAAGTACCATACACATTTACACGGCGTCACTAACACATTATTTAGCCACGCATACCTACTCATGAAATTCGTCATTTTTCCGCTGGGAGAACGCACACGATTTCACTCGCTGAGACAAAATAAAATAAGGTATAATAAAGTTAATATTTTATTCGATAAAACATTCACAATCTGAAATCAGAGGCAATTAAATCTGATATTAAGGCAATATGAATACTAAAGAAAAATAAATATTATCTATTTGAATTCTGCGATTACATTCTCATAGTCCGCCAACGTTTTTAAACTACGGGTAGCTTTTACTATACTAAAGGTCATCTTATTACAGCTTACAGTAGGTATTATTAGTAACGAATGAAGGAAGGTAGCTACTGTCAGATACAAGGTAGGTATACGTATCCCAACACATACTCGGAATAACACATTACTGATACGCGGGTCAATCTACCAACCAAACTTATCAGATCTTACTACGATTCATTTATATTCAAATATTACATTTGAGGATCAAAATAAAATAGGTATTTTAGACATGCGAAAAATATTATGATTAAACGATTAACAGTAAATATTCCAATAATTTTAACAACCTATTAAATGCACATTGGCATCAATCAAGATGCCTATACGAGATGCGCCCGATTCAACGTTTCAATACAAGATGCGCCCGATCCGAGGACAGACGCGCCCAGTCAATGCATAGCCGCGTGTCGACTCATATTCATAGAACGTACAGAAATAGAGTTAATCAGTCAAAAAATCACGCCCCGATTGAATAGGAATGTACTTAGATATTACACAGCCACGAGGTTGGATTGGTGGTATCTCTGATCAGCCGTTGTTACGATTCATTTACTTGTTACGGACATTCTAGTGCTTTCTAATAAAATCTACAAACCAGTACAAATATAAATGCAAACTATTTACTTATACATCAATGTAGAAGTCACCATCACTCAAACAGGAACAATGTTGCTGATATGTGTACATTGTACGTACAGTGCACTAGCATGCATACAAGCAAATGTAACCGGTATTTACTATTTAAAGTAAGTATGGTCGATCAGTGTCCCCTGCGATTTGCACTTGTAAGCTCAAACTCAACTGTTCAGTAAAGTGCCCGAGTTAGCAAATACAAAACAAACAAAACTTTCATTTGATGTATTTTGTAAGTTTACACAACGAGGCATAACTGTGTGATAGCAATATGGAGCGGAGCACACAATGTTTACAGCAACCCGAGACAAGTGGTGAGAGCAGGCCGGGCAGTGACAAGACAAGGCAGCTCCGGGAATGGCTCATCGGCTGTGAAATACTAAGCACTGACAGTATCGATTGCAAGCGATATCATTCAATTTAGATACAATATACAAAGAAGAGTGGAGTGGAGTGGAGTGGAGTGGAGTGGAGTGCGTCTGGTCTGTCGGTGCGAGACTCCACTTCAGTACTCGTCCTCCTCGGGAGGGTGCGCGTTGTTGCCGTCGATCTCCTCGGGCGGCGCGAACCCGTCCTGTAACATGACATGGTGGATGAGGTGGCCGCACCACCACCCTAGTGCCGAGATCATGATGGCATCCTACTATTGTATCGTGGTTTGCAAATGTTCAATATGAGGATATTTAGCCGTGGGTTGAATTTAGAAGTAATTTAGATTAGTTGGACCCACCTCTGTTGCATATAAGATATCGAGAATCTTCTGCACCATCGGGCCGTTGTGCTGTTCCTCCATTTCCTGACAGATCACTTCTATGTCCCGCAGTTTGCCGAAGTAGAAGTCCCGCTCCTTCTCGAGTCCGTCCACCGTCGCCTTCAGCTCGTTCACCTGCGACGTGACAAACAAACAAACAAACACCGTTACTTCCGTGGGTTGTGTTTGTGTGTGTCGGTGTCTAGTGGGTACCTACCTAACAATGTATCCAACTGTATCGCGACGGAAGGATAGACCGCCACCGGAGCCAAGAGGAGAGCTAGTATATCTGTTTTCATTTATATTTTTTTTACCCAAAACTTATCCGGTAGAGATTGCTGTTAAGCGAAAAGATCTCACCTTTTTTTTTAAGTAACTTTTCAAACATAATACTAATTTAGTAAGTTAGTTAGTTAACCCTACAACAAGGTTGACAATATTGTGAAGAAGAATTGTCTTATCTTTTGTCGGCGCCACGGCGACACCTAATTGTGTATCGATAGCGCTTCTCGATCTTATCTAGTGTGTACTTCTAAATACTTAACCAGCAATATACTCTTCCAAGTTCATTAAAAGTAAGTTTGTGAGCGCACATAGGGAACGAAGAGCTTTCCGAAGCTTATTTTCACCGCGAGATATAAATTATAGCACCAGGAATAGACGTGAACGTGAAAGCACTTGATCTTTGACCGTCTGTAATGTGTTTGATAAGTCACTTTGAGGTGAGGTGAGGTGAGGTCAGGTGAGTTGTGATTCAAGAGACTTTCGAGTTGGATTCAATGATTAGTATTATTATTTGAGTGGAGAGAGGTCTCTGTCTAAGGTTTATTCGTCGCCTGACCATATCATACTGTATATGCAGATATGCTAGTGTTAGTCAGACACTGCCTTATCTTTCAAAGAACAATGGTAGATGATCGGTTTACCATCAGCTGCACATGGTAGCAAGTGGACTTTAACTAGGATCCCTACTTACCTGTAGGTTTAATTCATCAATTACTTTAGAGTCCCCTTTTCCAGTTTGGGATAGTCTCGCCAGGTTCACCGGTGGGGACCTCACGGCCACCGGAGCCTTGCCAACTGCAAACACAAACATTCTAATGTAATACTATTTATTATATCTGGTATATCTACCAGGCTGTAGTCCCTCAGGACTACACCGGCAGGCGACACCAAGATCTGCTCAAGTACTGGACAACGATCGCCAACCTGCCTGCCAAGCGTAGTGATCAAGCTAATCCAGTTGATTTATCTACAGAGGATGCCCATGTTCCAAGGTGGTTTTTCTTACAGTACTGCTGTATGTGTGTTCTTTGAATTTTTCATATGTAATTAGTAAGGGTAACCGTCTGTACTGCATTCCGTGAGTGTTTTTGATAAGGGTGTCCGTCTGTACTGCATTCCGAGAGTGTTGTTGATAAGGCAAACACTGAATACACAACACCTACGTTGTTATGTTTCAGTTTCACATTCAGATGTGAAAATAAACAAGGCGGAATCATTGTGTTATTATTAATAATTATGTGTCAATCAATAGTTATTTAAGTAATGCGGTGAGTAATAAAGGGAAAACATGTTGACCTCTTGTATATTATGTATGAGGACGGTCTCTGAAATCATGTTCTGGGTTTATCAATTCAACTAATTGCTGGTAGGCTTCAATAGTTCAGCTGACAGTGAACATTCAAGTTTTGAAAAGGTCAACAAATGTCTCTTATGATCAGGTGCACAGACAACAAATGTCTCTTGTGATCAGGTGCACAGACAACAAATGTCTCTTGTGATCAGGTGCACAGACAACAAATGTCTCTTGTGATCAGGTGCACAGACAACAAATGTCTCTTGTGATCAGGTGCACAGACAACAAATGTCTCTTGTGATCAGGTGCACAGACAACAAATGTCTCTTGTGATCAGGTGCACAGACAACAAATGTCTCTTGTGATCAGGTGCACAGACAACAAATGTCTCTTGTGATCAGGTGCACAGACACGGCCATGCACTCTCTTTATAGTACAACAGGGATGTGCTTGGCCTTCATCTCACCTCATTTTTCAAGTTATGTTAAGACCAAAGGTAACTCTTCAACCGGGATCCTTAACAAACCAAGGAAGCTATCTTATCTCTAAAATGCCAGAACACAACAATTTAAGAAAGTTGTTAAGGCGCATAGCAACAGACTTAAGTAAATGGTAGCTAGCCAGGCTGGCTTAAACAAAATCCTACCACCACCTTAACTTATTAAATGAAACCACACATGCCAAGAGGGGAGGACAGAGGGGTGACTGATCGATTTAACTAAGCAATACAAACATGAAAGAAGCCTTGCCTTAAGACATGGCTCAGGTGAGATCTATTAATGTAAAAATTGGAGAGTTTATAAAAAAGTATAGTGAGTACCTCTATATCAAGGTTGCCTTGACCCCCATATAAGCATGTGTTGAGTGTATAATAAGACGTGGGAAAGCCCCGGGGTACACTCATTTTCATTCTCCGGTACACATATTGTTTACAATTCAAATTGAAATGGCATTTCTAATTCAAATTACATTTCGCAGGAAAAATCAGTGTTTTTCCTGTTCTGAAGTATTTACACAGTTCATCTCTATTTGAATATACTGGCAACATTTCACTTGTATTAGAAAGTCATTTCAAAGAAAAATATGCAAGTTCTGCAAGCATTACAAAGCAGACAACACATAAGTGAATGCAAGCATCAACAGAGCAGACAACACATAAATCAAAAGTAAATAAGTACTGGTTTGGGGTCTAGCGGCTACTTTGGCGACGGGCGGCGCCGCAGGCTTCTTGGCCATGGCGGCGGCGTGCCCCCGGGGTGCGGACGAGCCCCCGTGTCCCATGGGTAGCCCCTCGCGCTGTGCCACTGCATCATACTCCATGCCCCCATAGTTGGCATCAAAGAATTTCTTGAACCATTGTAAAAATTCAAAGTTATCTTGAAAACGACCCTTCACCAGTTTGTCAATTGGTACTATCTACAAAAGAAAAAGGTGACATACATAAAAACAGAATCAAATGATAAGTGCCGACTACCTGCAAACAAATGTGACACAACCAATAGGAGGATAACATCAACACACAGAGAAACATGACAGCAGCTACTGTCTTACTCACAGCATTCATGCAATTATTATGATAATCAAAGCTTTTGTGGAGCATGACTCGAGACTTCTCAATCTTGATTCATGCTCTCTAATATACAGCACAGGCCTGCGTTTCTGAGTGTGATGAATGAAATAAGTGCATATGACGAGGTATGCGTACTGGCGGAGTGGTGAGGGTCGGGGCGGCGCACCCGCGACAAGGGCGGCGGCGGCGGCGGCGGCGCTGACAATGACGGGGCCCCGCACAACGGCACTCCCGACTCGCATGCTCCAGAACCGATTGTAAAGCCGCCACGAGCCTCAAACGCCTCATACTCTTTCCCATCATAGTTTGCATCAAAAAACTTTTTAAACCATTGTAAAAACTCAAAGTTGTCTTGAAACCTCCCCTTTATCAGCTTGTCCACAGGGATTACCTATAAAGTTACATGAAGCAGTGCTGAAATCTTGTACTGCTTACACATTCAAACATTCTACACATTTCTATTCAAAATTATATGAATGCTCCCCTTTTTGTATGAATGATAGGGCATTTTGCAAAAATATTTTAGCCAAAAATTTCTAGTAATAATAACATACTTGGAGTCTGTTATTGACACAGGTTTCAAACCAGACAGTGTTGAATGATTCAAACACTATAGGTATATTGTATAACTGCAACTTTTATCTGATGATAAGTTGATAAACATTTATGTTAAGTATATTTTATTAGTTGTTACCGACAACAAACAAGATATTTTTGTATTTCAAGTGATTGCACTTGGTCACAACATTTACAAATGTTATAATCACACAAACATTCACAACCTAGAACCAAAGAAAACATGTTAGTTCCAGTCATTGGTTGTGAACTTTTGTGTCATTATTAAATTTGTAAAAGAAACAAGATGGTTACATCCACATTGTCAGCGGTGTTCTGGCTAGGATCAAATGAACATTGATAATCCAAAGGTATTTGAACAGGTGTTTCAACAATATATACCAAGCAGTACAAAACATTATTCACAAAATATTTTCTGGCTATAAGAATGAGACCTACATACCTTATCAACACCCATTTTTTTGAAGCCAGCCTGTAATACTTTGAAATTTTGAATGTACTCATGTTCTAGGTTTGTTTTGAACTTGATCCTTTTCATGGGGACACTGCCCGGAAATAGCATGTCCATGAACTGACAATATGCGGCACCTGTGCACAACTCTTCAATCTTCGCGAAGCTGGACTGAAGACAGTCGTTCACCCACGCTAACATGTCATGTCGTGATAAATTCTCAGATGTCACATTTGTGGAGTACACATTCACCGCCATCTTCGCAGTTTATAGGATTTCTAAAAAAGTATGAACACTATCAGATACAAATCATAAACGACCGGCTTGCGGGTACCCTAACTTCCAGGAATGTGGTAGATGCAGAAAAAAGAAAGCCGATCTAAAAATAGGTTTCGATGTAATTACAGCCGTGCAATTACAATACTCATGCGAATTACATACACGTACCTACATTATCACAAACAATCTAGACTTAGTTGTGGCACAATAATAGTGATACTGCAAAAAATAACAGTAAAACTTTTACAATTGCAGTGCGGATGAAGGGCTACGCCGCCGAGACGACTCATCATCAAGTTCATTCGTTTCGTTAGCTCGGCGTGTGTTTTTATACAAACAAATCACAGAAAGTAGTATGGTTCGCCAAATAATTTTATTGATATCAGTTTACCTTATGTATTTTAGATTCCAAAGTTTAACTTTTCACAAATTTCCTGTGTAAATTACAGATATTTAGCAAAATTGACTTGACTCGCCTTTTCTCGACTTACAGTAGATCCATAGACTAGACACGCAGATTTTTTTATGAGTGAATGAATATCCAAGATCCACCCACTCCTATTCACCATCCATTCACAAGCCACTTTTGTCTTTGGTCATTATAATCTCATATCATATCATAGTCATCCACGTTTCTCATGTTCACACGCATCCCATTTCAATAAATTCATTTATTTTAAATAAATCCAATGCACTATTAATAATGTAGGTATTTAATACCAAAATATTATTTTCCCTAACTGTTTTGTAAGAGCACTATTATTTTTCTGACTCATATTTCAAAGTTTATTGGTAGAAATTCATTCAAAATTTTGTTTTTTTGAAGCCTATTTATTCGACGATTTCAGTTAAAAAATAATATATTTCAGGAGGGTAGAAATTAGGTTCATTTTGTTACCTACCTACTTCTTCGTTATCATAATATAAGGTGAGTTATCTGAATGTACATTTTTGGGTCAATTTTTGGGTGCTTCGTGGCAACATTCGTTTTTTTTATTGGTCCTTATTGAATCTAGCCCAAAATGTTAGACTACAGTGCAAATGACTCCTTGCTTTTCGTTATCTTAGCTGGGTTATGTACACGTTATGTACCTACTGTCTAAACTCTAACCAATATAGGATCGTAATAATTATAGACTTTTTGTAAAAAACACACTCACTAAAAGTTTTGTGACGCTTGTTTTAGCTAGTTCCATTTTTAATAACATTGCATGTTTATATTTGCTTGAGTTCTGAAGGTGACAGCAAAAGTAAAATTTCAGCTCTTGCCTTGAGGTCTTCCTTTTCGAACCCAGATTTTTGCCGCCGCATCCACACTTGATGACAGACTTTTATTTCCGCTTACGATATCCCAATAGTCGTTTTTTATTAGGACGGCTTGCGCTTGTAGGCACCAAGTGTCATAATTTGACTTGGTCAATGGTTCGATATTTCGGTAACTCGTCGATGCCATATTTTTACCTTTTTATTTGTAGATAATCTTAACCACGCTCTGCTATCATTTGGAGCACATATACAAATAAATATATATACAAATAAAAGCACATGTAAAGAACGGAACCTGGAAAGTCGAATAGAAAGGCAAGGATGTGAAAGTCGTAGACTACAAGATGGTTCTAAGAAATAAAGTAGGACCAGATGACAGCGTCACAAGAAAAGCTAGACTTGTAGCACGAGGCTTAACACAGCGACCAGGTATCGACTACAATGACACTTATGCACCCGTCGTGAAACTAAGTTCGATTAGATCTGTCATCGGAGTAGCTGTGGAAGAAGGATTAAATCTTCACCAAATGGACGTCACAACCGCGTACCTAAATGGTGAGCTGGAAGAAAAGATTGTGATGAAATACCCTGACTACCTAGAAGAATACCTGACAGAAATTATGGTCGAAGAAAGTACAAAAGAAAATTTAACTATTTATAACAAAACAGTTGAAATGCTGAGAGACATAAAAAAAATCCAAAAGAAAAGGTTTGCTGTCTCATTAAAGCGCTTTACGGACTCAAGCAGGCAGGGAGGCAATGGTACAAAAAGCTCGACACAGAACTAAAACACATCGGTTTCAGGGTATCAGAAGCTGACCCATGTGTATACCTACTGGAGAAAAGAGGAGTTAAAATTATAATCTATGTCGATGACTTATTGATTGCCTACTCGTGTCCTAGAAAACTTAAAGAAGTTAAAGACCTGCTAAATTCAAAATTTGAACTAAAAGATTTAGGAAGACCGAAACGGCTCATTGGTATAGATTTAACATATAACAAAAATGGAATTAAAATCTGCCAACAAAAATTCATTGAAGACACTTTAAAGAAATTGAAATGGAAGACTGCAAAACTGTTACAACGCCAATGGAGCCAGGCCTCAAACTTGAAAGATGTGGAAAAGATGAAAGTCAACATCTTAATCTTCCTTACAAACATTTAATAGGTACACTGATGTATCTGGCAGTAGCAACTCGCCCTGACATTATGTTTCCTATAAGCTACCTATCACAGTTTAATAACTGTTATAAGGAAGAGCACTTTAAGTGCGCGAAAAGAGTACTTCGATACCTTAAAGCGACTAAAACCGTCGGCTTGACATTCACAAAGACCGGTATATACATATGTACATATGCATGGTATGGCTGATGCGGACTGGGGCTCTTGCAAGCTCGACCGAAAGTCATTTTCAGGCTACTGTTTTAAATATGCTGGTACGGCCATTAGCTGGATGTCGAAGAAACAAAAGAGCGTTGCCCTTTCGACAGCAGAAACGGAATACGTAGCTTTAACCGAAGCTGCAAAGGAGGCAATACATTTGAATAGTCTATTTAAAGACTTGGGAGCTGATTACGAACGAGTTGTTGTTGCAACCGACAATCAAGCAGCCCTCAAGTTAAGTCAAAATTCAATGGTGACGTCGAAGTCAAAACACATTGATTTAAAAATGCACTTCATTAGGAACTGTATCCAAGAAGGAGTAATAGACGTCAAGTATCTGCGAACCGAAGACATGGAGGCAGACCTGCTAACCAAAGCTTTAGCTGGTCCGCGTTTGATGAAGTTGCGGGGCTACCTGGGACTGTCCTGATCACCACGATAGTTCCGTGAAGAGGAGTGTGAGTACTGGCCACAGCACTGTCGATGGTACGATAAAAATGACAATATAGACTAGTGTGACCGTCAATGCTATTCAGATATTAGTAGAGCAAAAAATGTGTATTTTATTTTACTTTTGCCATTTTTTTCACCATAAATAACCCCAACACGATGTCGTACTTTTTCACGTTTCATTCTTTACCATACATCTTTTAGAAATGTCGTAATAGTCGTAATCATACATATTTCGTAAAGCTAACATCTTCACAATTCATTTGATATACAATAATCTTACAAATAAGTTGTTTAGACCATAAATTTTACGAACATAACACGTGCCAATGTTATTGTTTTGACTGAATGACTGACCCTAAACTTTTTATTTATTTTTTGTAGCCACATGGAGAAAATAATTACTCTGAGAGATAAAATATGTATTATATAACCATCTAGTAACGCGTATCAGAACTAATTTAGTCTGCGTTCGTAAAAATATTAAATAAAGCTGAACTAAGTCAGCTGATGGTTGGCTGGTGACTGTACTCCCCACGGACAGTTCAGGCTAGTTTTATTTTGGTGACTGTAGTCACCATGAACGTTCAGGTGGTTAAATAAGGTCTTTGCACATCACAGATAAACAACTATGTAGGTAGGTTTTCTATACTGTTAGGATATTACTGTGTCTATGCTACAGCACAGATTACTTACGTTCACATACATAGTGTGGTACTGACTGAACTGGACTGGTTGAGTTGAGTGCAGTGTTGGATTTCGTAGTATAATTATACTATTTGTACTATTATTTCATAGTGTGTAGTATCGTATTGCCACTATGCTATGCGAAAATACCATAATTGTATCCGTAGGTCAGCCAACCGACTTTTTTTCTGCTTGCAAATAAAAATGATATGGGATTTTAACAAGGAGGCGCATTATTATCATTTATGAAAATCACTTTAGTAGGCTTAAAATATGCTTCAAGTCTTCCTAGAGTGATTGATGTAGGTATTATGTCATCTCTACAACATGATTAATGCAAGCAAATTCTTGACAACCATCAATAGTGTGCACTGCCACTACCAGTGTTTTGTAACAAACACTAATAGAGTTTTATCTTAATTGTTTTTAGAAAAAAAAAACCAGACGTGTTCTAGGCTAAACTAAAAAATATCACTTTCATACGAGATTTGCTCTTGATTGCCTGGTTCTACCTCACGCGAACGCTGATTGTAAAAATCGTTCAATTCAAAACAAAAACGCCAAAAAACTAAACGTACCTATAAATACCTAACCCATAGTACGTACAAAATAAAACAAAATGTTACTTCCGAATTCATTTTTTTTTTCATTCAAAACAAAAACGCCGAAAAACGAAACTGTCTGGGTCTGAATCCAGCCCTGGTTGTGTGAGTAGGATAGTGGAAGTGGAAGGAACAGACAGACATAACATTTATATTTAGTAAACATTTTTATTTAGACGCGAAATTATACTTAACAATGCGCTTAGCGCTAGCGCAGGGGGGACCAACTCGCCATGATAGGCTGGCGGCAAGGTCGGTTCGTAGGAATGTTGCTATAAAAATATATCCAACCAATATTTGGAATGGCAATAATACAACTTCCATTTCACTCTAAGTTTATGGTTCGGTGAACAGCCAATCATGCAGCCACATTTATATGCCAACAAAAGAAAACAAATATATACTAAGTAGGTGCCTTCATTATTTGTTATAAACTACCTGCTATATTTACCTGGAATTGCCATCGTTAGAATTTTTACTGCAAAGCAAAATTTGTTTACTGTGTGCTTGGAATAATAAAGAAAATGAAAGATTCGAAAATGTGTAAGATGTGGAAAATCAACCACCAATCATCCTAGCCTCGCTCTTTATAGTTTTCCAAAACCTGGAGGCTAGATCGTTCAACGGTAAGCCATACTATTGTTTATAATTGACTGTCAAAAACGTGCACAGCAAGGTTTGACTAACATAGGACGAGTAGCAGATCCTTTTAAGAGTAGTGGAGCCCCTTGTGAAAGGGCTCGTCTAAGTAAGGTTGCCGGTGAAATTACGGCCACCCAAGGCACCTTTATGCGTTAAGTTGACTTATTTTTCTCTTGCCTATAACTGCTTGCTTGTTCCGTCACCAAGTTGTATGACAAAACCTCCTAAATACTTATCACAAACAATGCGGACACCAGAAAGCTGTGCCAAGTGTGATGATAACCTAGACTTGGGAAATGTCAAAAGGTCGCCTGCCCATCAGTAGACTTTTTTCAGGTGTGATGATGATGTTATTTAAGTTGTAATATTTTACGCATGCACTTTACATATTTTAGCATCACAGCATGGACGAAATTCATCGAAGATGTACATAAGTTACATAGCTCTCACAAAATTTTGTGTGAAAACCATTTTGAGAAGAATGCATTCATTGACTTCTCTCTAAGGAAGCTGCATAAATACGCCGTGCCCCAAGACGTCGTACACCATTTACAAATATCAGAATCTACATCTGTAAGTATCTATTTTCATAAAAAATAAAATAAGAATGTTCCTCATCGACTTAAGAGTAGGTAAGTACCTAAATACATACCTATCTCTCCTTAAAAATAAAGCAATGAAATCGCGTTATAAATCGTACCTAGGCCATCCTATGCTAAATAGGTACCTACAATTTTCACCGTGGCTCTCCCAGAAAAGAACATAGGAATTCAAGTCCCTAGCCATCATCCCGTGTAGGTACATGAGTATCGTGAGGAGGGTTGGGATTACAGAGAGCTACCAGTGCAGCAGTGCGTGGCGAACGTAATTACGACAAATTTTCTCATTAAAAGTACCTACTCTCTGGTACTTTTCTTCTTTCTCTCTCACTCTCTAGTCTGGAGACCCAAGTTCAGTGATGGACTTTTACGAGATATGATAATGATGATGGTTTATCACAATTTCAGGATTCACCAAGTGTAACTGTAGCTACTGATAGAGAAGTCATGAGAGTTATTTCAGTTCCAAAGAGGCAACCAGATACACCTGTAAGTAATACCTTGCTATGTTCTAATAAATACAATTTATTCACAAAAAAAAAAAAAACTATGTACAATTAAACTAACCACATCTGTTCAAGCAACTGTTTTATACTGTTGGAGATTTCCGTTGCTTTTCTTTTTTTTTCGTAGTAGGTAATATAAATATACCACTAAAGTAGGTAACTACCTATTATTATCGCAGATTGTATGTATTTCATAATAAAAAAACTTCGTTTGACTGCAGTACTGCAAAAATTTGCACTTTTATAAAATGTTTTACTAACAATACTGAAAACTGGCACCGGTAGGTATGAGTTGTTTCATCGGTACATTCTGACTTTCAGGTAAGGAGGAAACCAGCATCAAAGAGAGAAGCTACGCTATACAACAAGTGTCGGCGCCACCTAAGACAAATTTGTAAATTAAAAAAATAAGTACGGTCCAAAAGTACGACTGAAATACTGAAATTGTTGGTTTCGGATAAAGTTGTGGCAGCGCTTAAAATAAAATCTGGAAACAGAAAAAAAATCAGTAACAAATCCGCCAAATCTCTATGAAAAATCAAATCGACACGTGTTTCAGATTTTATTTTGAAATTTGGATCTCCGTAAAATAACGCCTGAATCAATTAGCTAACTACTTAGTCATGTAGGTCAATGTAATGTTATCTTAAATGTAGAAATACTTAACGTGATTTTTACTTTCTTAGGTTTTATCAATGTAATATTTGAATGTTGTATTCATCTATATATAATAAGATAAGCTAACAGGCTAAGCTCGGCTGCATACGCAATACGTATTTGTAACAATTACCTATATAAAATAAACAGTAGGTAAGTAATTAAGTATTCTTACAATCAGCTTCTCAGTACATTTATGAAAATGTGATGCATGCCCAAGAACATAAGATCAGTTCAGTAAAAGAAGTGATGTACAAAATGTTAATCCTACCTACCTACTTGATAGGTACGAGTATATGTATCAATGTTTCAGTTAGAAAAAGTAAATCACTTATACTTGGGAATCTGTGTACGATTCTAATTCTAAAAAAAAATTTGTCTAAGCTTTGTTTTGTATAAGAATGTTATAGTTACCCTCCCTATAAGGGTATCCTACAAAGTAAGTGTCGTTATCAACGATAAGAACGCGTAACTCGATGTTGCTTTATGTACAGGTTGGCAGTTCAATTTTACAATGTGAAAATTTTCACATTGTAAAATTGTAAAACAACATTCTGAAAATAAGTAGGTTTATAATTGACTTGATCAATTTTATATCTATAATTTTATTCGCTGTAACTAATGCCTGGATCATCAAAAAATAATTGTCTCGAGGTTCTTGCCTTTTTTCTGGTGTGCTGGTCGTTATTCCGAGTAATCGGTTCGATTTGATGTTTCAAAATTGTACTAAAAAATCACTACTGATATGTACTGATTTATTTAATAATTGTTTTTGTACTTAGTAACGTAACCAGCTAAAAAATATGACAATAGAATTGTATCCACATTCAAAAGGTATTTAGGTACCTACCTTACCTTTCTGTGTTAACTGCCTTTTGTGGTCTAGTGGTTTGCCCACCGGTGTCAGATCCAGAGGCCTCGGGTTCGATCCCCAGGGGAGTACAATATTGTGCTTGTTTTGGTTGGTGGTAGTACTTTGTTAGTCCGCCTGGCTAGCTACGACCATTTTACCTATTCTGTCGCCTTCCGGCATTATCGTAACTTGAATAACCGTCGTACAATACAAATAAATAAAAAAGTAGGTACCTACTGTACCTATATCAATAATTTTGGTTTTGCTGGTTGTATTTTATTTTGAGTACTTCAAGATAATTATTAGCTAGTTGATGTTTACGTGTGAGATTAAACGCGTAGTTTTTAATTTTTAGTTCTTAATGACGCTGTAAAAATCTGTAGGTATTCAATTCAAATTGTACCTATGTAATGTATCTTTTTTAGTACCTAATAAAATAAATTTACGTGCAACTTTATTACACTTGAGTGATTTTATTTATATTACTTATCAATAGTTTATTGGGGTTAACTATAAACTTCCTATGTATTTCTAATCAATTTTATGGTCAGAAATACATAAGAAAGTTTAATTTCAGTAGTAGAATTTTTGAATAAGGAATTTAAATAGACCGCCAAAACCGTGATCCATTCTTAATTTAAAATTGCCGCCATTTGCTCGTTGGGGTTAGTGGTCTATTTACACTAGAAGTTGGTAACTCAATTCATTTCGTCAAACTGTCAAGCAGCTTGGGGGCTACGAAATGATCGTGTGCACGTCCGAATGTTAACCACCTTTTATGTATGGAGTTGGATTTCTTTTCGTTAGGATATTAGTGTTCTGTGCGCTAGCGCGTAAAGTGCTCGTGAAAACTTTTGTTTTGTAGTTTGTTTGACCCACTGAATTACTAACAATTGCATTTCAAAATAAAACGTTAAGTGCTAAAGTAAAAATAACAAAAGTTAGCTAAGTATGTACCTACCAAATCATTTGTATCATTGTGAGATTATTAAAAACGCATGCCAAATTGTAATTTAGAATTATTTATGCGGCAAATTTTAAATTAGATTACAAAATTACAGTACCTACCTAACGAAAATGTCTGGTAAAGAACTACAATAATAAACAGCAACTTCAATATACAAAAAAGTAAATAAGATTACATAATTGCAGTACCTACCTACCTACCTAACGAAAATGTCTGGTGAAGAAGAGCAACTACATACAAGTACTCAAATGAGTGGTGCAGCCTCAGTTAACCATGATGATGATGATGCATCTGCGCCACCAGGACCAAGGTTTAAAATTACTGTGGAATTACCTTTGTTTATTTCAATAATGACTGCAACTCTAACAGGTAACTTTACTGAAAGGTACCTACTTTTTAGTTTATACCCTACCTACGGTATAGGTATCTACCTAGGGGCTAAGGTTAAGGTTAGACAAACTTAATAATTTGAAATATAAAAACCCAACGATGTTGGAAAAAGGTGACCAAGGTATCTCACCAGAAGAAAGACAGCAGATTGTTTCTGACAATCCATCCACCAAGCGTGGTAATTATGGCAAAATGGTTTTGGTTTTAGAAGAGGCCTTATTCAACAGTGGTCATTTATGAACTGTTGATGTTGCTACAGTAATTTTAATTTGCAGATATTACACTTAACTTATCAATTGGTTAAAGTATTTTTTTAAACTAAGGTAGTTATTTATGTGGTTGAGAATAGAACATGGGGAAATAGGGGTGTTAAGTGATACTAGAACATTTTTGTCATGTTGGTTGGGTGTCATTGTCTGAGTATTGACTGCACAATTAAAAACTGATTAACCTTTTTAAAGGGGTTGGTTTTTGTAACATGAGAGTAAAACATTTGGTATCTCTTGTTCCTACAAGAGATACAGTGATAGGGTTCCAAAATTCACAATTGCTGAATAATTTACTGAAAACACCTCTGTATTGACATTAAAGTTTGCGAAGGGGGTAATTATTATTGAAGTCTTGTGAAATGTTAAGACAGCCGATTTCAAAATTAGTTTTTTTTTTTCTTTAGCAGGGGTGCTTTTAAGATAATAGGGTGGTAAAAGATGATCTTACAAGATATCGTGAGGGTATGTGGCTACTTATTGATTGAATATAATAGGTACTTGTGATGGAGATATAATTTTGATTTGTTTTTGATAGTTATAATATTGTTGAGATATTGTTTTTTCCTGACAGTCACAAAGTGAATTCCACGCGGCAGCCCCGGCGGGCCCAGCCAGTAGGTACCTCCATGACACATTCGGCAAGTCCACGTTTATTGCAGGAGCAGCCATCAGCAACATTTTGCTATACAGAACATGTCTCCATTCTCTGAAGCACACTCAAGCAGAGTGCGTTGTGTTTCTCTCGCTGGACAGAACCAACCAAACGCACCTAGAAGAGGACGTACAAAAGTACGCGACGTACGTGACTACAGTGAGAAGTGTCATAGAGTCGGTGGCGCCGGCTATTCTATCTCTATTGGTAGCCGTGTGGTCGGACACGCATGGTCGGAAGCCGCTGCTGGTCTGGCCTTTGTTCGGTAAGTGATATCATGACCTACCTACCTACTGCCTGCGTGAGTTCATGGCTTCCCTAGTCCCTAGTCACCTTACGTACCTACAGCATGTTCTATTTTCGTATTTTAGTATAATTATACATTAGTACTTGTACTATTACCTAGTATTATGTGGTATAGATAAGAATTGTACTTAATGTTTGTGTGGTCGCCTATCATTTTCTCGTATCAGAATAGAACCTGCCTAGTGCCTAGGCTAGGTAGGTAGGTAGGTAGATATTTTCATCGATGTGAAATTTAACTTGTAGATGCACTTAACTGTCGGTGATCCCATTTTTAATAAGATAAAAATATTAAAATACGTCACTTATTGAAGTAGTTACATAAACTAAACCTTGACCAAAACATAATGTCATTGACCGATTAAATCAGAACAAACGTTAGGTATTGTTTGACCCGGCGGCGGCGGCGGCGGCGGTACATTCTGGAAATAGCTAAAAGTGTAATCTCGGTAAGATTTTTTTTTTGCTAAATTATAGAATTAATTTATAAATTACTATCTTTTACTCGCGACTTCGTCCGCGTATTTGTTTTTGAAATAGGTGCAAGTATTATATTATAAATATATATATTTGTTGGATATATGAATAAATTTGACCGATTAGCTCCTACATGGTGTGCAGACACGCACACTAAGGGTTCTGACCCACATTCCCAGGCAAAAAATGCAGGCTTTTTGAAGTTTTAGTGCCGGTCTGACTCACGTTTGACCAGATTTTGTTATTCATTTATTTATTTACCACAAAGTAAGCACTATACTCACACCAACTTTGTTATTATACAGTCGGAAATAACAATTTATTAAAACGTTTCCTGTATGGGATCCCCAAATTTTTTTTTGTTTGTTATTACTCAGGTCTGAATATTAGACACCCCAGCCTTTATTTCTGAAAATTATTAAAAACCGAAAATATGCCATAACTTATTCCTTATGGGCAATCAACATACTAACTTTCAAGTGACTATCATTTGTGGTTTCAGGGATATGCAAAATTTAACTCCGAATTTTGAAACCCTGAGGGTGCGAATTTACAAAATTTTTTTGTTAGCAGGCGTTTACACACCGAGACTAACATGCCCTAGTTGAATCAGTCAGTCAGTCACTCAGGACTTGTCCTTTTATGCATTAGAAGATTACTGTGTATCAAGTAGTCAAGTTACATTAGTCAAGGGTCGTAAATACAGTCACGTCAATAGCCCATTTATGTAGTGGTTACTTGGATATTGGACAGAGATTCCTCCAAAAACGGGAGGGTTTTTTTTTTTTCCCCATAATCACCACGCTTGGCAGGCGGGTTGGTGATCAAAGTAAAGGTGGTATGCAACATACAGCAAGTAGATACCGCTTCTTCTGGTGAGATCCCTTAAATCGGCTTGTTCGACATCCGCGGGCTGAGTTGGAGGGGTCGATTCTTAAGCCGCGACTGCTACGGCCGGGTAAATTAAAAAAAACATTTGTCGTTGAATGCCTCGTTATACCGATTTCAATAAGTATAAGCACGACTATTATACCATACATTATTCAGGAGTTCCGCTGTCACCATCGTTAGACCCTGGTTAACATGGTTCGTAGAAGAGTATCACACATAACAATCATTGCGCAACGCTCTTAATATGTATTACTGTTATTTAGTGAGAAAACCCCTTTATATTGATTCCACTCCATCATCAGACCTTGGTAGTTTTGACATTTATCCATTGCATAAAGAGCACTCAAAATATTCTCAGTTTGAAAAACCACGTGTACATCGCGTTTTTTCTGTTAAATAACACTGTTTTTTTTTCTAATAAAAGGATCCCCTGCCCTTCAATTATTAAAAAAGAAAAAAAACATGAATCAGTTCTTCTTTATTTCATATGAGGAATCTATAATGATAATTCTGACCTTTTATCATGCACGGTTTCAGAGTTAGGGCATACTTTTAATGAAAACTTTCAACCCCTTTTTGAACCCCTTAGGGTACGAATTTTCCCTTCTAAGCGCTCATTTTCGCATCAAGACAAACATACCTTCCAAATGTCACGTCTCTACGATTAGCCGTTTAGGCTGTGCGTTGTTATCAGTGAGTCAGTTTGCATTTTATATTAGTATATAATGTTAATAAGATAACTTTACAATTTTATTTGTTATCGAATCAATGAACCATGCAAGCCTTTTTTTATAAATACGAATGAAATTTAGGTAACTAAATTTCACGTGAAAGTTAGATTTATGGACCGATAGGATCCGAAACCACCGAACGGTATCGCAGATGTCGGTTCGGTGTTGAAACTGCCAGCCAACCAGGAAAACAGTCAGTCAGTCAGTCAGTCAGTCAGTCAGTCGGATGTCAACAGACAATTGGACAAAGGCCGTCCCCCGTCACGTTAACGTCACGCGCAGGGTGCCCACCTGCCGCTGCCGATGGCCAAACACGTCGAGGCAGGCCTACAAAACGCTGGTGGTCTAGTGGTTCAACCCAACGATTTCAGATCCAGAGGTCTCGGGTTCGATCCCCATGGGAAGTACAATTCATATATTTTGCTTGGTTTGGTTGGTGGTTGGACTTTGTTTAAGTCCGCCTGGCTAGCTACCACCATCTTACCTAATTCTGTCGCCATAATAACAATTCTTAAAAAATAAATGTGTTCCGGCATTCAGAGGTAAGATAGCCAGTGCCTCAGTTTGTTGAGGATTCCGGGTGAAGTGAGCCTCCACCTTCGGCCTTATCTCAACTTGTTACCAGGTGAGATGAAGGCCAAGCGCTTCCCCGTCGTACAATAAAAAAAAAAAGAGTGGATAAAAGCAGATGACCGAAAAGTCTGAAACAATAGTAATAATAATCAATTGTTTATTTATTTACTGTCACGTAGGTTTTCACATTAAATTTATAAACAATTCGGAGGAGACCTTTTCCCTGCAGTAGGACAATGTAAGCAGGTTAAAAAATAATAGTTTTCTGTCAATATGTGTAGTAGTAGTGTACGAGTAGGTACTAGGTACGGAGGTGTAACGGAGTAATAGCTAGATACAATACAATAGCTCCTGAACTTGAGGAGGCTCCTAGCGAGAGAGCTGACGATGTTTCCATTCTCACCGGACTGCGTCTTGTCAATAAACAGCGCCTTCTATTCCCAAACTAATCAAAGCTTGTAATATGGGGAACTAGTTTACGGATATAATACTTTTTTTTTCTAAATACATACATATCATACAATAAAACACCCAAACGCAGAAGAGAGAATATACATTACACAAATGGTTGACCTGGGTGGGAATCGAACCCACAACCTACAGCGCTGAAGGCAGAGCTGTTAGCAAATGTATGAACATGTCTTGGATAAAATAATAAAGGACTGTACACTATTCAACCTGATGCGAAGCTTGCATTCAGTTACTCGTTGCCTTTTTTTGTTTTTATTATACGACGGGTAGGTAGGTATAGGTATAGGTATGTGCTTGGCCTTCATAGGTAGGTATAGGTATGTGCTTGGCCTTCATAGGTAGGTATAGGTATGTGCTTGGCCTTCATAGGTAGGTATAGGTATGTGCTTGGCCTTCATAGGTAGGTATAGGTATGTGCTTGGCCTTCATAGGTAGGTATAGGTATGTGCTTGGCCTTCATAGGTAGGTATAGGTATGTGCTTGGCCTTCATAGGTAGGTATAGGTATGTGCTTGGCCTTCATAGGTAGGTATAGGTATGTGCTTGGCCTTCATAGGTAGGTATAGGTATGTGCTTGGCCTTCATAGGTAGGTATAGGTATGTGCTTGGCCTTCATAGGTAGGTATAGGTATGTGCTTGGCCTTCATAGGTAGGTATAGGTATGTGCTTGGCCTTCATAGGTAGGTATAGGTATGTGCTTGACCTTCATAGGTAGGTATAGGTATGTGCTTGGCCTTCATAGGTAGGTATAGGTATGTGCTTGGCCTTCATAGGTAGGTATAGGTATGTGCTTGACCTTCATAGGTAGGTATAGGTATGTGCTTGGCCTTCATAGGTAGGTATAGGTATGTGCTTGGCCTTCATAGGTAGGTATAGGTATGTGCTTGGCCTTCATAGGTAGGTATAGGTATGTGCTTGGCCTTCATAGGTAGGTATAGGTATAGGTATGTGCTTGGCCTTCATAGGTAGGTATAGGTATAGGTATGTGCTTGGCCTTCATAGGTAGGTATAGGTATGTGCTTGGCCTTCATAGGTAGGTATAGGTATGTGCTTGGCCTTCATAGGTAGGTATAGGTATGTGCTTGGCCTTCATAGGTAGGTATAGGTATGTGCTTGGCCTTCATAGGTAGGTATAGGTATGTGCTTGGCCTTCATAGGTAGGTATAGGTATGTGCTTGGCCTTCATAGGTAGGTATAGGTATAGGTATGTGCTTGGCCTTCATAGGTAGGTATAGGTATAGGTATGTGCTTGGCCTTCATAGGTAGGTATAGGTATGTGCTTGGCCTTCATAGGTAGGTATAGGTATGTGCTTGGCCTTCATAGGTAGGTATAGGTATGTGCTTGGCCTTCATAGGTAGGTATAGGTATGTGCTTGGCCTTCATAGGTAGGTATAGGTATGTGCTTGGCCTTCATAGGTAGGTATAGGTATGTGCTTGGCCTTCATAGGTAGGTATAGGTATGTGCTTGGCCTTCATAGGTAGGTATAGGTATGTGCTTGGCCTTCATAGGTAGGTATAGGTATGTGCTTGGCCTTCATAGGTAGGTATAGGTATGTGCTTGGCCTTCATAGGTAGGTATAGGTATGTGCTTGGCCTTCATAGGTAGGTATAGGTATGTGCTTGGCCTTCATAGGTAGGTATAGGTATGTGCTTGGCCTTCATAGGTAGGTATAGGTATGTGCTTGGCCTTCATAGGTAGGTATAGGTATGTGCTTGGCCTTCATAGGTAGGTATAGGTATGTGCTTGGCCTTCATAGGTAGGTATAGGTATGTGCTTGGCCTTCATAGGTAGGTATAGGTATGTGCTTGGCCTTCATAGGTAGGTATAGGTATGTGCTTGGCCTTCATAGGTAGGTATAGGTATGTGCTTGGCCTTCATCTCACCTGAGTTGCAAGTTATGATGAGACCGAAGGTGGAGGCGCACTTCACCCGTAGTCCTCAACAAACTGAGGAACTGGCTATCTTACCTCTGAATGCCGGAACACAACTATTTTAGAATTGTTTTTAAGGCGACAGAATGAGGTAAGATGGTGGTAGCTAGCCAGACGGACTTAAACAAAGTCCTACCAACAAGCAAACCAAGCACAATATTGTACTCCCCCTGGGGCTGGGAATTGAACCCGGGTCCTCTGGATCTGACACCGATAGGCGACCCACTGGACCACAGAGGCGGGTGTATAACATTATTAACATTATTTTCGCAGCAGCATGGAGCCGTGCGATCTCCTTTGTTTCATTCATATAAGGAACATGACACCACTGTGTGTTATAGAAAATATTTTGATTACCTACATGTATAACTTTTAAAATGACAGTTATAAACAGCAGGTATATATTACAAATCTGTGGTAAATATCCCGTTGATAATGTTAGATAGGTATTATATTGTTCTAGCTGTTATCTACATTCGACCATGATGTCATATCGCCTATGACAATGACAACGCAACAGCCTAGACATCTGAACAAAACCTCTCCTTAGTCATTTACAAAGAATATCACAGTAATGAGAACAAAACTGCAGCACCGAATTTTCTCAGCAATAGTTGGTAGAGGTAGAGGTACCTACTCGGAGATATATGGTTTTTAGTAAACTACTTCAGAACACATCGTATATTAAAAACTGTATTAGGCGACTACGCAACTTACTGGCTTATACATATACGTGTAGGTACATACCAATACAATACATATAATAATAATACAATATCTGAATAATAGCAATTATCATAATTTCGAATAGGATTTATAATAGAATAATAGAATTTCCATATTATTTCCCCAACTGAGGGATCTTTGCTCGTAAAGATTCAGTCAGCTATATTTATATAGCCTTGAAATACAGTAATAATTTACAAATGTTATAATGAGACGAAAATTCACAACTCGCGATGAAATTCGAACCCGCATCTTTTTCTTAAGCCGGAAACGCTCTAACCGACTGTGTTTCCGGCTTTAGGAAAAGATGCGGGTTCGAGTCCCGTCGCGGACTGTCAATTTTTGTGTCATAATAACATTTGTAAATGTTGTGACCAAGTGCAATCACTTAAAATACAAAATAAATATATACAAATAATGTTCCGTAATGCTTAGGTATGTATGTATGTAGTTCCAACATATCGATGTTTTGTTGTCTATCGAACATACTATATTATATAACTGATGTTCCATTCCAGGCCTATCGATCACTTCCATGCTGATGGTAATATACAGCATGCTGGACGACCTCGGCCCGTGGTGGTACGTGCTGACCGTAGTGCCTCTGTCGCTGACCGGGGGGTTCCCCGTACTGTTCACGGGAGCGTTCTGCTACCTGAGCGATATCACCGCGGAGGACAAGCGCTCGCTTAGGTAATACTACAGTTTGCGTGAGCGAGGTCCTTCGTAAGGTACCTACTTGCATATATCTAGCTCCTGCGATACGATGCGGAGCGGTGCCACGGCAGACAGCTGAACACGCAGCACATCTATATCCACAAAACTATATCATTTATATAGCTTTGCAGACAGGCCAACGACCAAATGCTCGATTACTTCCAAGTTTCTTTACAAATATTCCATTTAAAAAGACAAAGCGCTACACGTCGGTAATGTTTTATGAATGCGCCTTGCAAACATTTGGTATCAGCAGCCAGCGTCCGTTTTCCCACGCGGGTACAACACAACCCTGATAGGTACCTTCATAGAGTTATTGTTAGTAAGGCTCGCTCCGTCAGCCAGGTCTCGGCAAGCAGCGCAGGTCGCAGCCTCGTCGCACCGTATACTTTGTGGTGGTGTTCCTTCCAGAATGACGATCCTGGAAGCCGGCGTCAGCCTCGGAAGCGTGGTCGGCTCCATGTGCAGTTCTTACATACTGCGAGCCATCGGCAGCGTGTACCTACTGCTCATCGTGGCGGCGTTCAACGTGATCGCGTACGCGTACACCGCCGTGGGGATACCGGAGTCCTTGTCGCGACCTCGGGAGGTGACCACTGCGATACTTAGATCACCTGCTGCTTCCGCTCCAGACAAAGTTGACGTCACTCGTCAGCGGTCAGCTTATCATCCACGCACCTCGCGCGCATCCTCTTCTGTTTTGGTTTTCCTCTCCTTGTTGCTTTCCATTCATTTTTTAGTAGCGTTGCATGATTTACGTTTCTCGTTGTTACATGCTATTAGCTGCCTTTTTACATTGGACAGTAGGTACCTTTCCCCTTCTAAATACTCATCCATCAGCTCATCATCTGGGGTCGCACCTCGCACCTCGCACCTCGCACCAGACATCAGACATCGCATATGTGTGTCGCACTCGCACTCGCACCAGACATCAGACATCGCATATGTGTGTCGCACTCGCACTCGCACCAGACATCAGACATCGCATATGTGTGTCGCACTCGCACTCGCACCAGACATCAGACATCGCATATGTGTGTCGCACTCGCACTCGCACCAGACATCAGACATCGCATATGTGTGTCGCACTCGCACCGTGTAACAAGACCGGTCTGACGACTGACTTACATTTTCCTCTCCCAATATATAAATAAAACGTATTTGTCATCCGACAAAAACAAATTTACAGAAATTTAAAACTTTAACGCACACTTTGTTTCGACGAGCACATAAATATGTGCATATGTAGGTACCTATTTACATCAAATTAATGTATTTATCAGTGAATCACTAAGTAGATAGATACTTGTGACGGGGCTATCACTGACTACAGTCTGTTTTATTATAAGTAGATAGACGTAGGTACCTACACTTTTATAAAGCTCGGGAACACGTTTATTTTGTTGTCCTTTGTAAATCTTTGTTCATGAATACAAACTCAACAAAGAATATGAAATAGTTCTTACAAGTAACAAAGCACAAGTAGGTAGTAGGTACCTACCTACGCGAGATTTTCTTTGTAATTTGGAGTAGGTACCTACCTACCTACCTAACCAAATATGTATTTTGTTAAAAAAGCAACACTGTAATTAATTATCCTCAAATTTGGCGATCCTTCATGCAGACCCAAATTAGGTTCAGATCGATATATCGTTAGATCGTAATCGGACCCGATCCGATAAGCCGTTCGGTGCAGTGTTTACGGAAATATGAATGAATAGTCTCGGCTACCGTGCAACGTACAAATAACTTTCAGGTCTGGTTATTTGTCATGACATCTCCGGTTGTAATAAAAATGTAAACGGTAAATAGCAACGGTTGCATGTCAGGCAGGTACCTGCAGTACCTACCTACCTACCTATTTAGTTCGCATTCAATTAATGTTGCTAGATACTTAGGTACCTACCTACTTGTTAGTCATTGACCTGGAATACGAAGGCCTACTTGATCAGGCGCTTTGCCTAATTAGGTAGGTACTATAAAATGTGAGTATTTATAATTACGTTTTAAAATATAAAAATAAAACCGACTTCAATGAAGAATACCTATGATACAATTTTGTTTACCTGGATTATTTTTCCAATTATTTTGATGACAGACAGACAGACGCATGATCCTATAAGGGTTATTTCCTTACTTTTGAGGTAATACCACCCTAGAAATACCCTGATACTTCAAGTGTGCCAATAATTTTCACAATGAACGAGATCGTATCTGTATGAAATAGATATGTATACCACATCCTACCTTTTTATCAATATCATAGTTGCTTAGGTAGATAGGTACCTGATAATATGAAGTCACCAGATAAAGTAGAAAAGTGTTATAGCATCGAAGTTAAGTAGGTATAGGGCACTTATGACAATTATCCAGTCTAGTCATGATAAGATAATATAACAATAATCGCCTTTAACTTTTTTCCTCTACCTGCTGACTCGAAGGACCAAACTTTGCTATATCATCTTGCTTGTCTCGTATTTAAATGAGCTAAGTATTACAAAATGAACTCGCTGATATGTTTACCATAAATGTGGTCAAGCGAAAAGGGCCGAGTATCTTGTTTCACGGTGGGATATCAATTTATTTTTGCTGAGGAATAAAAAAGCAATTCGATTTAGATATCAGGTTTCCGGTGTCGTTATCGCAGGGAGCGGTGTCGGTATACGGTACAGTGTACGGATGTGGTTCCAGGGTACGTTCCGTAGCCTGCTGGACGTGTACCACGTGAGAGAAATGATCAGCAAATGCTTCAGACGCCGGGCCGGGTCCGGACGCGCACAGATCCTTCTGCTGACGATCGCCAACTGTCTGTCCGTGTTCACCATGTACGGGCTGATGTCCCTGGAGTACCTGTACTCCCGGGAGAAGCTGCACTGGTCCCTGGCGGAGTACACACGGTACTGCGCCGCCGCCACCGGGGTCGCGTTCGCGGGCTCCTTCCTCGGCGTGCTGGTCGTGCAGCGGGCGCTTCGGATCTCCGACTTGGCGTTCGCTAATATCGCGTTTGTGTCTGCGGCGGTGGACTACTCGGCTAAGTCGTTGGCCGACACCTCTTGGCACATGTACCTAGGTGAGACTACCTACCTATACCTACCTATACCTACCTACCTAACGTATGTTTTACTTTGGCACTCGACGTGTCTGCAGCTGCAGCACGTGTGTATTGTATCGTATACACACGTGTCGAGCTAGGTGACATATCATTAGGTCAGTGAGTTGCATCGATATTCTGTTCAGAAGATAATCACCACCTCCCGTTCCAGGCTCCACACTGTCCATGTTCCGAGGACTGTCCGCTCCTCTGCTGCGGTCCCTCCTCACCAAAATCCTGCCCCCAGCGGACATCGCGAAGGTGTTCGCTCTGATGTCCGCTATCGAAGGGCTGTGTCCGCTGGTGGCGCCCGTGCTGTACAACTCGCTGTACCAGCGGACGCTCTCCTCCTTCCCCGCGGGGATCTACGTGCTGAGTGTGGGGGTGACCCTCGTCTGCGTGCTCTGTACCGGGTGAGTTGCTGCACTGCTTACTGCTTCTCTCGCAGGACCTCTCTCACAGCGTCTTCTAGTCACAAACTAAGCGAAGCCTCAACCTCCTCCGTGGTGTAGTGGTGAGCCGGCCGCTGTCAGATCCAGAGGTTCCGGGTTCGATCCCAAGGGGAGTACAATATTATGCTTGGTGTGACTTTGCTTAAGTCCTTCTAGCTACAACATCATATCTAAATCTGTCGCCATAACAATTGTTAAAGAAAGAAGTTCCTCGGTTGGTTGAGGATTCCGGGTGAAGTGCGCCTCCACCTCTCAGTCTGGTGACATGAAGGCCGACCACTTCCCGGCGTACAATGTAAACTAGGTTCGCAACCAGACGCATACAACGTCTAGTTAATTACCCGTCTCCTGCCTCGGATGGAGGGTTGTGTTTTTCAACACTTACTAGTAAGATCGCCGGTTCTGACTGAGGATTCCTGGTGAAGTGCGCTTCCACCGCGCAGCGTCGGCCTGTCACTTGAGGCCAGGTGAGATGAAGCAAAGGACTTCGCGTCGTACAATAAATAAAAAACACATACGTACTTACCTAAGTACTTTATGACGCAGAATCAACGTCTATTTAGTCATCATCATCACATACATGTTTGTCCTGGATGGGAATCGAATGCACGAACTGAATCAGCACAGGAGGCAGAAGGCAGTCAAGCTACGTACAAGCACAGATAAAAAAATACTAACGTAGTACAAGTAAAGCCTAACGAGGTACATCAGGGTATATATGTACCGGGCCGGGTAGTCGTCGGTAACTAATCTTATTTAATTGATCTTTGAAGTAAACAAATACCTCCTTACTACCTGTCTAAAAAAAATTGAATGTACCTTGAGAAGCCGTGTAGTATCTTTTTGATAAGTAGTTGAATTACGAGATACCTCCAACTAACGAACTTCGTACGAGGCGACAAAATGTCTTACTTTACGGAAGACCGTTTCCATAAGCCATGTTGTAGGTATATATGTAATGCAATCTGTAACCCGCCTTTTGCAGTTACCAAGTCGACTCGGATACACATTTGAATGAGAAAAGGTAGACAGGTGAACGCCCTGTGATCAGCTGGCAGGCTTGCATTGGAGGGTAGCCGGATCACTGCCCGTTGCTTGTTCAATATACATTTTAGCGATATGTATGTACTGTAGCTGTGGCTGGGGGCCACCTGAGATCTCGTGATGTCCTGTTTGTGACGGAGATTATTTCTCAAATAGAACGTAATTCACAAACTATAACCTGAACCTTACGTAGGTAAGCAACTCTCTTTATTCACCGGAGTGTTCGAGGCTCTCTCTTGTTGCTAACGTAATGTATCCTTACAAATATGAAACAAAGGTTGATGTCGTTTTGAAAAGTGAAAAACTTTGTATCGACTCCCTTCCCTATTGAGTGAATAACAATAGATAAATATAATAAACAACAAAGACGGGTCTTCATCGCATATACCTTTTTATATTCCTGACAGTTTCGACCGTGTTACAACGGTCGTGACCGTTTTTGTTATTAATTATGTATAATTAATTTATTCAATAAAAAGTACAATTAAACTAACTATGTACAAAGGAATCAGTCAGATTACCTAAGGACCGTTACAAACGGCCTATAGGTAACTCAACTGTTCCAGACCAGTACCAGACGGAAGCGTGCCCAAGACACTGGCTGCATTGCCACGCTGAATAGCTATGCTAATTCGCTGGCCTAAATGTATGATTATTATGTATAATAATCGCGATAATTAAAAAAAATAGATAAATATACCTGTTTTAATGAAATTTCGAATACCCTCACTGTTATCTTACAAGACCTGATGATCATCCTTTGCTCCTTCATCTCAAAAACCACCCGTAATAAGGGCAAAAATAAACTTATTTTGAAATCTGCAGTCTCAACCACTATTTCATGTTTTAACACATTTTCAAGACTTCAATCTTATGTACCCCTTTTGTAACCCTTAATGTCTTAATGTAAATACAGGGGTGGTTTCAGCAAATCAAAAGAAAGTTGATTGTGAAGTCAACCCCCTGTAACCGTCTATCCTACAAGACATACCAAGCGATGTAACCGCTTGACGCGCCCCTTTTTTACGAAAACCACCCCTAATAAAAAGTAAAATATATATTTTATCAATGTGCAGTCGATACTCTTTCAAATGACACCCCACAAGCCAAAAATCTTCTCGTCTCTCATAACACCCCTATTTCTCAAAAACTACTCTAGTGTCAAAACAATCCTCGTAGCGATTGATGAGTATTAATATAATCCCTGCATGTTCAAAATTTTGAATTGATCGGATCAGCCATTCAAAAGATATGGACGAAAAAATGTATTTCTTTTCATCCCAATATCTCAAAAACTCCACTTATCAAAAATCACCGCGACAATCAAGAGAAGAGATCTAGTTCGCTTCGCTCACTCGATCAATAAACAAAACCGGATCAATATTCTATTCACAAATAAAGTGTTTGCTTTTAGGCAATTAACAAATACTTACGACACTTAGTCCTAGCCTACGTAGTATTTTATTATCTGTGCCCTAGCCAAGCTTGATTACATTTGGAGGCTTTAGGGCGGCGCAGACGAAGGTCCCCGGCAGTTTTTTTCAGGTTTTTCGGCAGAGGAAGAACATTTTAATTTCATAAGGTACCTAGTAGGTACGATGCAGATCGTGTAGGTAGGTACAAAACGGACTCGAAAGGGTTTTACCTCGGCCTTTGGAATACTTTCCGCGAAAACAAGTTATATCGCTTCTTATTTTTATCTTTTTGGGATCGTAAAGGACGTCGACCTTACCTTGTGATTGTTTATCGTTATCCAATATAATAAATATATGTAGTCGTGTAGCTGACTGACTGATTATACAATTTATCAAAAAAAGTAAATATAAATACCTAATTAAATGCTACATGATGATGATATTTTTTTTGAAAGCTGATATAAACGTCGCCGGTAGAAAGTACATCACGTTATCGTACGTGACGTATCGTGGATGTTGTAAGAGCCGACTATGGGATCGTACCAGGAGTTGGGAACCAACTGCTACCTCAACGTTATACCTAGGTACCTACCTTTTTATGGGAAACACTCCAGTTATTTCAACTTAGTCCAAGAGAAGGTAATTTTCGACAGTGGACATGAACGAGCGGGTGTTCATGTATTTAATGTGAGGTATGTGATAAAGCTAATAGACCAAAGTGTATACCTACAACCCCTAGTGATGAAGTTTGCAAGTGTCAGTAACTGCGCGACGGCGACGTCAGCTATATTCACATCACAGTGCATTTCACACACACTATTTTGTAAAATGATGTTTTCTCTTTTTCAGCATTGTACAGCACTTCAGATGGAACGAGACCGGAGGTTATCAACGCTTGAATGAAATGTAGTCAACTTAACGTCCGGATGTTCTATTTGACAATCATATCGATAGATTGATTCCTACCTATGGGTACTATTTCTGCACATGCCTGTTTACCGTACTTGGGTATGGATATAACATACTATTACGTAGGTACATCGATTTTGTGATGATTGGAATAATCAATTTTGATTGGATGGTGGACTGCATGAAATTAAAAAATATAAAGGGAAACCTATCAAATATTAAAATAAGGTTCACAACCTCTAAGAGACAAATATAGGATTACCTACTTGTAGAAGCTTGTTATGATATTTGTATAAATTAAAATAAACAATTGAGTAGGTAACGTCACATTAAATAGTAACGGTCCTTAGGTAATCTGACTGATTCCTTTGTACATAGCTAGTTTAATTATACTTTTTATTGAATAAATGTTTATTGAGTAGGTAACTATAAAATGATGTCACAGGTAGGGGAGACCGGGGAAAAAAGTAACAGTTTGTACTCCATGCCTTCCTCCATGATTTATCGTTATATAATAATATTTTTGATAAAATAAATAAAGCCATATTAAACTTTCTTGTATGGCTTAAAAATGGACATTAAATAATAATGTATAATATCTAAGTTTCTAAAAAATAAAAGGCTGCAAAAAAATATGGAGATTGTTACTTTCGAGCCCATGGTCAGGGCGAAAGTAACACCGTGTACGTTCTGCCCGTTGTTATAAAATACAATGACAAATAAAACAGTATTAAATAAACCTTTGTCCCCGGTCTCCTCTACGCGTACCCAGTTTTATGTACAAGTAGAGTACCTACCTATTTTAAATTAGTAATCCGACTGCAATGGTGCTACCTAAATGGAAGTATTTTTAATAAACTTTGTATAAAGTAATAAAGTTGGTAGACTTATTTTATCTCTGAGTTAAGTTAGGAAATCCGGCAATATATGTATGTATGTGTCACAAACATGTGACGGCATAACTCTCGAACGGGTTATCTGATTTTCATGAAATTTAAACTGTAAAGAGATAACGTAAATATAATTAGATTTTCGCGGGGGATTTTTAAATGTTTATTTTCAAAAAATGAAACTGAAAAGAAATACAAATATTCGTCCATACGATGATCACATTATAACACCGACACATGTTGAACAGAATGGATTGAGCTGAAATTATGTACTGAGGCCTTAGTATGAGTTTCTGACAGCTAACCGAAACTATTTTCGTTTTCGTATAGGGCGCATACATTTGGTTAGCGGACATTGAAAGGAACTAATCTTTCGAATGGCTGATCCGATCGATTCAAAATTATGAATATGCAGAGATTATATTAATGCTCATCAATTAGTGTGAGGATTTGTTTGACACTAGGGTAGTTTTTGAGAAATAGGGGTGTACGTGAGACAAGAAGTTTTTTGGCGTGTGGGGTATCATTTGAAAGAGTATCGGCTGCACATTATTAAAATATTGATTTAACTTTTTAATAGGGGTGGTTATTGTAAGAAAGGTGCGCATTATGAAGGTAAAACGCATAATAATGTCTTGTATTATATACCGTTAAAAGAGGTTGACTTCACAATTAACTTGATTTTTTATTTGCTGAAACCATCCCTGTATAAAAACAAGGGTTGCAAAAACGTGTATGTGTGAAAACTTGAAATATCATTTGAAGTGGGGGTTGAGACCAGGGTTGTTGCTGATGCTGATTTTTTTCTTTGACATCTGCAGATGCTGATTTTACTAATTTTAAAAAAAAACCTCAAAAGGACCTGGACATTTTAATGTTTTATTTTTCGATATAGAATCTACATGAAATATCATTTTAGTTTATTTGGTATTGAATGAAGTCAAATATTGTTTTAACTATTTTGTGTCATTTATTAACAAAAATCTGCTGGCTTATCTAACATTTAATCAGATTGGAATTTTGATAAAGGTAAGCTATATTTTGAAAATAACAGCTGAGCCGCTTTCTTGGCTTGCAGTCTGTTTCTGTCAGGCTTATAGCTGTTCGCTTGGAACACTCGCTGGCGATATGGCGGTGGTGACAAAAATGTTTGGGCCATTCTCGAAAGATCTCTATTACTATCTCCATTAATTTTCCACCAACCAAGCGGGCTGTGACACAATAAAGTTCATTTCCTTACAATATTTTTGTAACTGTGCCTTCAGTATTTTATCCAAGTTTTCTACGTCATCAGTGTCGCTGCTACCCTCTTCCCTAGCATATTTTCCGGTTACTTTTGTTTGCCTATTTTCTTAAATGCCATAAGCATAAGCTGTCTCGAAAGGGGCGGGCCTTTTCGAGTGAAATCTCATGAAAACTATTTATTTTTTGTAATTCACTCAATAGGGTTGTCAAACCAATGGTGTCGATAAAATCCAAAAGTAATTACACTCTAATGAATACATTTTGAAAACTCCTATGTAGGTACTACCTACATAAAAAACAATATAGGTAACCTAGTTCCTATCTATCTTAATATATATAAAACTCAAAGGTGACTGACTGACTGACATAGTGATCTATCAACGCACAGCCCAAACCACTGGACGGATCGGGCTGAAATTTGGCATGCAGGTAGATGTTATGACGTAGTCATCCGCTAAGAAAGGATTTTGATTAATTCTACCCCCAAGGGGATAACATAGGGGATGAAAGTTTGTATGAAGCTTTGTCAATTTTAAACCGATCGGGCTGAGACTTTGCATGCATAAAGCTACTATGACGTAGGCATCCCCTAAGAAAGGATTTTGAGATTTTGCATTTGTTTTGTTTCGGTTTAGTAGTTTTGGTTATAGAATCTGCTTTGTATTTGGCATTTGTTTTGTTTTCGTTTGGTTTAAGTATAGGTTTTGTCGGTTAAACTTTTGGCTAATGAAAATCTGAACGTTAATGGAGAAGTTGAAGAATGTAGGTACTGTCGTTTTTAAGTTTAGTACTTAGGGCCCTTTTTTTTTACACACGCTAAACAAAATAAAGCCGTAAAAACTATACCTAATTAATAATAATACTTCTTAACGCGAGCGAAGCCGCGAGCAAAAGCTAGTTTTATCATTAATCTTAGAAATGTAGTAGAAAAGATCGCGGCGGTGGTGCCGGCGGCGGCGCGGCGACTTAGGCTAAGTTCAGCTTCAGATGACCGCGCGTAGCCGCGCGTCGCCGCGCGGTTGGAGCATTCACATGACGGTATATGTACGCGCGCCAGTGTGGCTTCAACATTAATTGACAATGGACGTGGAGGAGGACTCATTTCAACATTGAATAATCTTTAGAATTGAGATGACCGCGCGTAGCCGCGCGGTTGGAGCATTCACATGACGGTATATGTACGCGCGCCAGTGTGGCTTCAACATTAATTGACAATGGACGTGGAGGAGAACTCATTTCAACATTGAATAATCTTTAGAATTGAGATTCCAAATTGCATCTCTTTTCTCGATTTCGTCGATAAGCAAATCGATAGGCACAATTTCATCTTCGGTACTCATTTTGCATCGATCTATGTGTCTTTCCGTCTCAAGCCGCGCGGATCAACTGAACAGGTCGATACAGGTTTGCAAAACTTGTGCCGCGCGCGGCCGCGTGGAAGCGCGCGGTTCAAGATCTTGCGCGCGGGTCGGAGCGCGCCGCGCGTTGGCGTGCGGTACCGCGCGGTAATGCGTCTACATTATACATTATAATGACCGTTTATATTGATCTTGTACCGCGCGGTTCGTAGTTCCGCGCGGTCATCTGAACTTAGCCTTAGAGTGAAACGGCAACGTCGAGTTTGCAACTGCGACTCAACACAATTAATAAGAGTAAGTACCAACTACCTCATATAAGAAAAATAAACAACAAACACTAGGAGGATTATGTATTTCGATAGTAGGTATAGGTACCTAAGTATGTTTGTTGGAAGTGTTTATACAGCCTATAATGTTATGTTATATTTTGCAATAAATATATTGACTATGCCCTGCCAATATATTTATGAAAATATTATGTACGCGCGTAAAAACATAAGCTTATTTGACAAAAACTGTGATAAACATAATTATAATACTAGAAATAAGAATAAACTCGCTGTTCCCACAACTAGGCTCCATAAGGTTAATAAATCGTTCATAGGGTGTTCAAGATATTTGAACACGCAGCAAAACGCATAGTGCATTGTAAGCGTTCGCAATGGCAGTTTGCTGCGAATCAAGTAAATCTAAATCAGTTCGCGTCTTACCATCAACCAGAGCGGCTCATAACCATAATTCATTTAGCAGTAATAATTATTTAGAGTGTTAGTGCTAAGTGAATCAAACCAATATAATTTGTCAAAATAACCAGACTTTTATATACTTACCTATTTATTAAACTCAAGGGATTTGTAGGGGTCTCGCCGACCATAACATCGAGAAGCTAAAATCCTTTTCATGGTCCTTCGAAAATAAAAATTACCAGTGTCTATCGAGTGTACAGTGCTACAAAGCTGGGGGCTGCAGTACCTGCATCACCAAGAAGAGGGCTGCGGTGACTATCGTTTGGAGCAGACAAGGTCAGAGCGATCCATTTATTATATCTACATTGTTTGTGTATTGTATAGCATACCAGCAACACGATGGACGTAGAAAATCTCTTCATAAACCAGACGGAGATCTACGAAGCTCTGATAAAGTTGTTAACTAATATAAAAAAAGATGGTTCTGAGCGGAAGACCATCGATATTTATAAGCGGAAGGCTGACATGTTGGAAGCTTATTGGAAAGATTACCAAGACAACCATAGTAGATTGTGTGAGTTTGCGTCTCCTAATCACGCGTACTTCGAGAAAGGGTGCTATGACATTGCCCGAGAGGTTTACTTGCGTATTAGAGAGATCATAGATAAAACCTTTGACCAACTAGGTAAAATGAAGCTGTTAGGTGTTAGCCCCCATAAACCAGAAGTGGAGGCACCGCCGCCGCAACAATTACCAAGCATTTACGCGGAGCAGCGCAGCATTATCCTAGGTCAACAGGAGGTGACCCCCCGTCAACCAGGGACGGGGGCACAGCCATTACCATCGCCTAGTCTGTATGCGAGGAACCATCGCATCAGGCAGGATCAACCAGGGGTGAATCTTTGCCAACCAGAGGTAGAGGTGCCACAGCAACCATCAGCAAGTGTCTGCACCAGGCAGCTCAGCGTGAGTCAACGTCAACCAGATACGGAGGCTTCGCGGCCGCACCAAGACACTGCTTCTCGTTATGAGGAAATTTTCCCTTTGCGAGAATCTTCGTCTCCATCAAGGGGAAGAAGTAAACTAGATCACTTAATAAGAAAGCAGATTATTAACTTCAAAGCGTTTGAAAGAACTGTAGTTCGGATAGACATAGGCAAGTTCGAAAACAAGTGGCAGTTCGAAAGCGCTCTGAAATCACTGGACAGCCGTTGGAGTGATATCGATAAGCTCCATTGGGAGATCGAAAGTGAGGACGGAGGCTGCGACAGCGCATACCAAGAAGATTTCTGCAAACACGAAAAAACGTACTGTGAGTTGACGGACAGCATCAATACCAAGATGTGGGCAGTAAAGCACCGCGAGAAGTCAGCTCCTCAGATAAATATTCCTGTTTTTAACGGGACCTACAACCATTGGGTCTCTTTTAAAGATTTGTTTAGTGAGGCAATCGATAAGAACCCGGCAATGTCCAACGCGCAAAAGATGCAGTTCTTAAAGAGTAAGGTGACCGGAGAGGCGGAGCGTCTGATACATCATCTGCAGATTAGCTCCGATAATTATCATGTATGTTGGGAAATTTTAAACCACCGCTATGAGAACAAGAAGCTTATTTTTACGTCTCATGTCAACATACTTCTTGGGGTCCCAAGCATGACACAACAGTCGATGCCGACGATAAAAAAGTTGCATGATGTGACGAAAGAAACCCTTCATGCAGTTAAGAACTTGGGCGTCGACGTCGATTCGTGGGATCCACTTTTAGTTCATCTTTTAGCACAAAAATTGGATAACGAGACCTTCAAAGAGTATGTAGAGTCTGTGAAAATGCCCAGAGAGCTGCCCTCTTTACAGGAGTTCCTGGCATTCCTAGAGATGAAATTTACAGCTTTGGAGGTATCCCGTCGCAAGCAAGAGCCGGTCGCTAACCAAAAAGCTACGCCTCAATCGTCAAAATCAAATTACCATTACCATAAGAAAAGTTTTCAACAAAACCATTTAGTGAGCAAAGAAAGCTCAAGGCCTAGTTCAAACGCATTTCACGTAACTAGGTCTCCAACCTGCGGAGTGTGCAATGCTGAGCATGGATTATGGCAGTGCCCTGATTTTCACAAGATGACTAATGAGCAAAAATTAAATACAATCAAGCATTTAGATTATTGTAAAATTTGCATGTGTCATCACAAAAAACCGTGTCAATCGTCCAAACGGTGCCGGATTTGTTTAGGTCCACACAACAGTTTTTTACACGATGCCCTAGTTAATCAAGGTCCATCTCCGTCAGCAAGATCGAAGACGAACACGAGTGGCAAGGAAATGGTGTCAAGAACAACCAACGTGTCTTGGGATGAATCTTCTGAAATACTTCTCGCCACTGCCATAGTTAAAGTCATAGGGGTTGATGGCAGTCAGCATGAGATGAGAGCTCTAGTCGACCAAGGATCTCAAGTATCCTTGATCAGCGAAAAAGCGGCGCAAGTCCTAGGGTTGAAGAGAAACAGTTTTAAAGGTCAAATATTCGGTCTAGGACAGAAGCAAAATAACGCAAAGGGCACACTAGAATTATCGATCCAATCCTGCCACAGTGATTATTCCCTGAACATCAACGCTATCATCGTAAATAATTTGATGAAACAGCTACCAAATAATTCGTTTATCATGCCGGAATCATGGCATCATATCCAGGGTATAAAATTGGCCGATCCAAAGTTCAATGTAAGCAGACCAGTAGATTTACTCTTCGGGGCCGATATATACAGCAAGATTATGTTAGGCGGCATTCTACGAGGAGATAAAGATGATCAACCATTGGCCCAACAGACACTATTAGGATGGCTGCTCTGTGGGTCCACAAAACCACAATACCATTGTAATGTCGTTCTCAATCACACTGAAGATTTATTGAAATATTGGGAAAATGAGGATATAAATCAACAGGTAGAGATGTCAAACGACGACCACGAGTGCCTACAGTATTTTTTAGAAACCACTAAGAGGGTTGAAGGAGGAAAATATGAAGTCCGACTACCATTTAAGCCCTCCATGAAAGAAAAGCTAGGTGTTACTAAGCCGCAAGCTTTGGCTCAATTCCGTAGTATGGAGAGAAAGCTAGAGAAGTGCGCTGAGTTAAAAGTGGATTACCAAAAATTCATGGATGAGTACATCAACCTGAACCACATGAAACCATTAACCAATAACCAGGTGGCTGGGTACTACTTGCCTCATCATGCAGTCACACGAACAGAGTCCACCACCACCAAACTGAGGGTTGTGTTCAACGCATCCGCTAAATCCTCTTCGGGCTACAGTCTTAATGATGTAATGTACAGGGGTCCAAATATACAAAAGGATCTTCAGGAACTTATCCTAAGATGGAGGCAATTTAAATACGTATACACTGCTGACATCGAAAAAATGTACCGCATGATAAGAGTCCACGAAGATGATCAGGACTATCAAAAAATTATATGGAGAGATTCAAACCAGCATATCCGAACTTATCAACTCGTCACGCTTACCTACGGAACCAAACCCGCGGGATTTCTAGCTATGATGTGCTTAAGACAGTTAGCGGCTGATGAAAGACAAAGTTTCCCCGACGCGGCAAAGGAGTTAGAGGAGTGCTTCTATATGGACGACTACTGTGGAGGGCACCATTCCATAGAAAAGGCGAACCAACTGAAGGCCGACCTCATTAAACTGCTAAGGCTAGGTGGATTCAATCTAAGAAAATGGGCCTCAAATAAACCAGAGCTCATGACAGATTTGGAAAAGGAACAATGCAACCAGTCTACGTACGAGTTCAAGCAAACCGATTCTACCAAAACGTTGGGACTCGGCTGGAACCCGCAAAAGGACAAGTTCACATTCAAGTCTACTATTGATCCGCAGTCGCCAATCATAGCCACAAAAAGATCCCTCCTATCCGACATTTCAAAATTATTCGATCCGTTAGGGTGGCTTACCCCCCTTAGCACTACGATGAAGACAATGTTCCAAAAAGTTTGGATGTCAAAGTTAGATTGGGATGCAAAACTACCAGAAGACATCAATTCCGAATGGACCAGTCTCAAGCAAGAGTTACCATTGATTAGCGATATCGAGATAAGTAGATGGCTGGGAATTGAAGAAACCCAAAATATAACATTATGTGGCTATTCCGATGCGAGCCTCAAAAGCTACTCTTGCGTTATCTATTGTAAGACAGTAAAGAACGGGAAAACCACCGTAAGGCTAGTCGCAGGAAAAGCCAGGTTGGCGCCTCTAAACAAAAGTGTGTCTATACCAAGGCTGGAGTTGATGGGGGCACAGCTGTTAACCCAACTGATGCAGAAAGTCCAAAGCTGCTTAGCGGATTATCCGATTGATGTTCACTGCTGGACCGATTCGACCGCGGTGTTAGGATGGTTAAACGGAGATCCTGCTCGCTGGAAGCCATTTGTTGCTAATCGGGTAAAGTTCATCACCAAAACAATACCTGCGGACAGGTGGCGATATGTCAAAACCACAGATAATCCAGCTGATTGCGCAAGCCGCGGATTAACGGTCAAGCAGCTCAAAGATCACACATTGTGGTGGCACGGACCATCGTGGCTACCATCACATACCAATCAGAAAAATCAAACCATTTATGAAACCGAGCTAGAAATAAAAGCGTCGTTTTGCAATATAGTTACTCAAACGGATAACAATGGTGCAAGTGGTAGTGAAATAATAATTGATTTATTGCAAAAATATAGCTGCATAACAAAAATAATTCGCATTATCGCATGGATACTACGAGTGCCAGTTTGCAATAAACGAGGTTACCAAGGCTACCTAGATTCACATGAACTCAATCGCGCAAAAATGCTGATAGTCAAAAGCATACAGTCAGCTGAATTTTTTGATGAAATTAATTCTATAAATAAACGCGGAAATGTAGGTAATAAAAGCAGAATTCTTAATTTGAATCCCACTTTAGGCAAAGATGGGATACTACGCGTCGGAGGTCGATTAAGAAATGCTCATGTAAGTGAAGAGATGAAACATCCGATCATCTTGCCGCATAACCACCGCCTTACCACATTGATGATAGATCAAGCCCACAAATCATCCCTTCATGGAGGAACGCGTCTCACTTTGGCTACTCTCCGCCAGCAGTATTGGATTATCGGGGGATACAGTGCAACAAAAGCGCACGTGAGAAGATGCGTTACATGCAAAAGGCAGGATCCTGGAAAGCAGAACCAGCTTATGGGAGATTTGCCGGAAGCCAGAGTTAATCCTGAACATGCATTTCATCACTGTGGGGTGGACTATACAGGGTTTGTCGAGGTGAAAGCAAACAAAGGGCGTGGGATCAAAACCACAAAGGGTTACATTGCGGTGTTCGTGTGTATGGTTACAAAAGCCGTCCACCTAGAGCTTGTATCAGATATGAGCAGTGCAGTTTTTTTGGCAGCACTAACAAGAATGACAGCCAGGAGAGGAGTCCCACGTCATATTTATAGCGACAACGGAACCAATTTCGTTGGAGCAAACAGAATAATAAAGGAAGAGCACGACCAGCTGATGCAAGTGTTCAGCGAAAGTTGCCTGGTTGAAATAGCAGAAATGGGAATCCAGTGGCATTTCAATGTGCCTAGCTGGCCAAGTGCAGCCGGTCTGTGGGAACGAGCTGTTAGATCACTTAAGGGGCATCTTAGGAGGGTTGTAGGGCAGCAGAAACTAACCTTCGAGGAGTATACCACATTGTTGGCTAGGATAGAAGCATGCCTCAACTCTCGCCCTCTATGTGCCTTGACAGAAGAACCGGACGACCTAGATTTTCTTACGCCAGCACACTTTCTATCAGGAAAACCAGGGACAGTGCTCATAGAAACAGAAAACGATGCCCGAACCAGATGGCATCTGATAAAGAAGTTGTTTCAAGATCTTTGGAAGAGATGGAAGGCTGAGTACTTAGTGCAGCTATCATCCAGAAATAAGTGGCGCAAACCACAGAAAAACATTAGCATCGGTGACTTGGTTGTGATCCATGACGACAATCTACCTCCAGGAAAGTGGGCTCTTGGTCGGGTTATAGACACGCACCCGGGGGATGAAGGTTTAGTCAGGGCTGTTTCGCTAAAAACAAAAAACGGGGTCATGAAACGGCCGATTGTGAAACTTTCTGTGTTGCCTCTTAACAACAATGACATACAAACAGAACCAGAACCAAAACCAAAACCAGAATCAAAACCAGAACCAAAACCAGAACCAAAACGTAAAAGTATAGCAAGATCCACAATGACGACCATCGCAACCGCGCTTCTGTGTCTCACCTTGCTATTCACACCAGCTCAAAGTCTGCACGAAATAAAACAACTATCAACCAACCAAACTTTATATTTCGATCCTATATCAAAGTTACATCTAATCAGAGATAAATGGTCCATAGTTGTATACTACGATATGGGACCATACTGGGGAGGCATAAAAACATACAAGCAAATGATGAATTATACAGAAAAACTATGCCAAGTGATTGAAAAAACATCGCAGTGTAATAATATCCTCCAGCAGGCGAACCATGATTTCCAAGAAATGACTTACTACAACGAACTTTTGCTGACACAGCGTTTCAGCGTCCACGCTAGACGGCGGCGGCGTCGCGACACGGCCCAGACAGCGAGGCGCCTCCCGCGGGGAATTATTAATGCTGTTGGCTATCTAGCGAATGATTTGTTTGGAGTTTTAGACTCACGCTTTGCGGAGCAGTATATCAAGGATATTGATATCTTAAAAACTAATGAAAAGCATCTGTCAAACCTGTGGAAAAATCAGACCTCCATAATTGAAGCGGAGTTTAATCTAATGAAGAAGATGGAGACAACTGTAGCGCAACAAAATCAAGAAGCAAACAGAAAACTTCTGGTCTTCCAAAACAATGCCAATGTCGTTCAACGTGAAATTCAAAACATATCGTACATTCAAGACTTCACGTTGTCAGCAATGGCCGCAAATAATCTTCTTCTCGCGCTCAAACGACTACAAGATACTCTGCTGGACACCATCGCTGATATCTATCACGGGCAAATAAGCTTGCATCTGCTAACACCAGCACAACTCAAACGCGAGTTACAAACAATATACGGCAAGATGCCAAGCGAACTCACACTACCAATAAGCGATATAGATACAGATTTTCCCTATATCTACAAAACATTGAAGGTCAAAGCTAGGGCTACCAAAAGGTACGTACTTATCGAAGTCACCTTCCCGCTTATAGGTAGAGAAAGCTTTCAATTATACAAGCTGCTACCTATACCCCAACAAACAAATACCAACATGATCAGAATAATACCAGCATCTGAATACGTAGCGGTAAATCTGCAAAAAGATTCATATTTTTACGTCGCTCCAAACGAGATACTAGGGTGCTTACAGCATGAATCCGCATATCTTTGTCAGCTGGCAAAACCTATCTTTACCATTAAAAATGACGAAAGTTTTTGTGTAATGGACAAATCGAGCAATAAGTGCACAGTAGAGGAACTGACCTGCACCAACATATGGGCAGAGTTACACTTGCACCAGCACTTATTCTTTTGTTGCGATAAATGCACAATCAAAATAATATGTGGGGATCAAATTACACTACAGCAGCTAGAACGAAGTGGGGTCATTGCCACAAGTGAAGATTGCTTAATCAAGGGCAATGATTTCTTGTTATACTCGATCCGCCACCACTCATACCAGAAAACCCTTACACCATCCATCTTCATGCCCGAACTGGATCAGATAAATCATATTATCAACGTGAAAATCCCCAATGACACATCAACCAAAGTAAGCGAGGGATTAAACATATCAATGGCCAGTTTAGGAAGCGCCATAGAAAAGCTGAAACAGAGCAACGCAGATATAGAAGACATATCCGCTCATGACATCCACCACTACGCACTCGGCTATCTAACGCTAGCGGGGGTAGTGTGCATGGGTGCAGCCTGGATATGGAGGAGCGGTCGGTGCCGTCGGCAACGGGTTCCTGCCTACGAGCATCGCGGCGAGGGTCACCGCCGACAGGAGTCTGCGGCGACCCCGCCGTCTCCAAGACCCCGGCGTCGAAGCGAATGTCCCCAACGACAGGAGGCTGTCGGGACAACCGCGCCGCCGGGGCCCACCAGTGCCCACAGTGAAGTGTTAAGTGCAAGTGAACTTAACCATAAAAGTGAGTGTTCGCTTCACAATTATGCCAATCGTTGGCCTAGTGTAGGTTATAGTGCAAGAAAACAAGGCAAAATGGACACGGACATGGACCACAATAATGACGGTTTTACTTTAGAGGAGATAAGTCATAATTAATTAGTAACATAGGCATATAAAGACTTTAATTTTATTTCATAACCATATTGTTTATTCATAATGTCTGTGTTTTATAAGTTATGTTAAGGTTGAACTGTTATACCATAAATTTAAGAAAATTACCATGTTTTGTAAGTAAGGTATTCATCATTCACCAGATGTTAACTCCATCCCACATCTCATTTCGGTCTCGGGAGTATGTTCAAGATATTTGAACACGCAGCAAAACGCATAGTGCATTGTAAGCGTTCGCAATGGCAGTTTGCTGCGAATCAAGTAAATCTAAATCAGTTCGCGTCTTACCATCAACCAGAGCGGCTCATAACCATAATTCATTTAGCAGTAATAATTATTTAGAGTGTTAGTGCTAAGTGAATCAAACCAATATAATTTGTCAAAATAACCAGACTTTTATATACTTACCTATTTATTAAACTCAAGGGATTTGTAGGGGTCTCGCCGACCATAACATCGAGAAGCTAAAATCCTTTTCATAGGGCAAACTGTACGCTTTTATAATAAATTGCCAAGTGATGTGCTAAGCTTGTCAAATAATAAATTCAAAAATTTTGTAAAACAAAAGCTATCCAGGAAAGCTTATTATAAAATTTCAGATTACCTAGAAGATAAGAAAGCCTGGCATTAAAAAAATGAATTTGCTCCAGTGAATAAATTGTAATTAGTATTAGATAATTTTAAGCTATTGTAATGGATCATGGACCAGATCTCTTCATAAACCAGACGGAGATCTACGAAGCTCTGATAAAGTTGTTAACTAATATAAAAAAAGATGGTTCTGAGCGGAAGACCATCGATATTTATAAGCGGAAGGCTGACATGTTGGAAGCTTATTGGAAAGATTACCAAGACAACCATAGTAGATTGTGTGAGTTTGCGTCTCCTAATCACGCGTACTTCGAGAAAGGGTGCTATGACATTGCCCGAGAGGTTTACTTGCGTATTAGAGAGATCATAGATAAAACCTTTGACCAACTAGGTAAAATGAAGCTGTTAGGTGTTAGCCCCCATAAACCAGAAGTGGAGGCACCGCCGCCGCAACAATTACCAAGCATTTACGCGGAGCAGCGCAGCATTATCCTAGGTCAACAGGAGGTGACCCCCCGTCAACCAGGGACGGGGGCACAGCCATTACCATCGCCTAGTCTGTATGCGAGGAACCATCGCATCAGGCAGGATCAACCAGGGGTGAATCTTTGCCAACCAGAGGTAGAGGTGCCACAGCAACCATCAGCAAGTGTCTGCACCAGGCAGCTCAGCGTGAGTCAACGTCAACCAGATACGGAGGCTTCGCGGCCGCACCAAGACACTGCTTCTCGTTATGAGGAAATTTTCCCTTTGCGAGAATCTTCGTCTCCATCAAGGGGAAGAAGTAAACTAGATCACTTAATAAGAAAGCAGATTATTAACTTCAAAGCGTTTGAAAGAACTGTAGTTCGGATAGACATAGGCAAGTTCGAAAACAAGTGGCAGTTCGAAAGCGCTCTGAAATCACTGGACAGCCGTTGGAGTGATATCGATAAGCTCCATTGGGAGATCGAAAGTGAGGACGGAGGCTGCGACAGCGCATACCAAGAAGATTTCTGCAAACACGAAAAAACGTACTGTGAGTTGACGGACAGCATCAATACCAAGATGTGGGCAGTAAAGCACCGCGAGAAGTCAGCTCCTCAGATAAATATTCCTGTTTTTAACGGGACCTACAACCATTGGGTCTCTTTTAAAGATTTGTTTAGTGAGGCAATCGATAAGAACCCGGCAATGTCCAACGCGCAAAAGATGCAGTTCTTAAAGAGTAAGGTGACCGGAGAGGCGGAGCGTCTGATACATCATCTGCAGATTAGCTCCGATAATTATCATGTATGTTGGGAAATTTTAAACCACCGCTATGAGAACAAGAAGCTTATTTTTACGTCTCATGTCAACATACTTCTTGGGGTCCCAAGCATGACACAACAGTCGATGCCGACGATAAAAAAGTTGCATGATGTGACGAAAGAAACCCTTCATGCAGTTAAGAACTTGGGCGTCGACGTCGATTCGTGGGATCCACTTTTAGTTCATCTTTTAGCACAAAAATTGGATAACGAGACCTTCAAAGAGTATGTAGAGTCTGTGAAAATGCCCAGAGAGCTGCCCTCTTTACAGGAGTTCCTGGCATTCCTAGAGATGAAATTTACAGCTTTGGAGGTATCCCGTCGCAAGCAAGAGCCGGTCGCTAACCAAAAAGCTACGCCTCAATCGTCAAAATCAAATTACCATTACCATAAGAAAAGTTTTCAACAAAACCATTTAGTGAGCAAAGAAAGCTCAAGGCCTAGTTCAAACGCATTTCACGTAACTAGGTCTCCAACCTGCGGAGTGTGCAATGCTGAGCATGGATTATGGCAGTGCCCTGATTTTCACAAGATGACTAATGAGCAAAAATTAAATACAATCAAGCATTTAGATTATTGTAAAATTTGCATGTGTCATCACAAAAAACCGTGTCAATCGTCCAAACGGTGCCGGATTTGTTTAGGTCCACACAACAGTTTTTTACACGATGCCCTAGTTAATCAAGGTCCATCTCCGTCAGCAAGATCGAAGACGAACACGAGTGGCAAGGAAATGGTGTCAAGAACAACCAACGTGTCTTGGGATGAATCTTCTGAAATACTTCTCGCCACTGCCATAGTTAAAGTCATAGGGGTTGATGGCAGTCAGCATGAGATGAGAGCTCTAGTCGACCAAGGATCTCAAGTATCCTTGATCAGCGAAAAAGCGGCGCAAGTCCTAGGGTTGAAGAGAAACAGTTTTAAAGGTCAAATATTCGGTCTAGGACAGAAGCAAAATAACGCAAAGGGCACACTAGAATTATCGATCCAATCCTGCCACAGTGATTATTCCCTGAACATCAACGCTATCATCGTAAATAATTTGATGAAACAGCTACCAAATAATTCGTTTATCATGCCGGAATCATGGCATCATATCCAGGGTATAAAATTGGCCGATCCAAAGTTCAATGTAAGCAGACCAGTAGATTTACTCTTCGGGGCCGATATATACAGCAAGATTATGTTAGGCGGCATTCTACGAGGAGATAAAGATGATCAACCATTGGCCCAACAGACACTATTAGGATGGCTGCTCTGTGGGTCCACAAAACCACAATACCATTGTAATGTCGTTCTCAATCACACTGAAGATTTATTGAAATATTGGGAAAATGAGGATATAAATCAACAGGTAGAGATGTCAAACGACGACCACGAGTGCCTACAGTATTTTTTAGAAACCACTAAGAGGGTTGAAGGAGGAAAATATGAAGTCCGACTACCATTTAAGCCCTCCATGAAAGAAAAGCTAGGTGTTACTAAGCCGCAAGCTTTGGCTCAATTCCGTAGTATGGAGAGAAAGCTAGAGAAGTGCGCTGAGTTAAAAGTGGATTACCAAAAATTCATGGATGAGTACATCAACCTGAACCACATGAAACCATTAACCAATAACCAGGTGGCTGGGTACTACTTGCCTCATCATGCAGTCACACGAACAGAGTCCACCACCACCAAACTGAGGGTTGTGTTCAACGCATCCGCTAAATCCTCTTCGGGCTACAGTCTTAATGATGTAATGTACAGGGGTCCAAATATACAAAAGGATCTTCAGGAACTTATCCTAAGATGGAGGCAATTTAAATACGTATACACTGCTGACATCGAAAAAATGTACCGCATGATAAGAGTCCACGAAGATGATCAGGACTATCAAAAAATTATATGGAGAGATTCAAACCAGCATATCCGAACTTATCAACTCGTCACGCTTACCTACGGAACCAAACCCGCGGGATTTCTAGCTATGATGTGCTTAAGACAGTTAGCGGCTGATGAAAGACAAAGTTTCCCCGACGCGGCAAAGGAGTTAGAGGAGTGCTTCTATATGGACGACTACTGTGGAGGGCACCATTCCATAGAAAAGGCGAACCAACTGAAGGCCGACCTCATTAAACTGCTAAGGCTAGGTGGATTCAATCTAAGAAAATGGGCCTCAAATAAACCAGAGCTCATGACAGATTTGGAAAAGGAACAATGCAACCAGTCTACGTACGAGTTCAAGCAAACCGATTCTACCAAAACGTTGGGACTCGGCTGGAACCCGCAAAAGGACAAGTTCACATTCAAGTCTACTATTGATCCGCAGTCGCCAATCATAGCCACAAAAAGATCCCTCCTATCCGACATTTCAAAATTATTCGATCCGTTAGGGTGGCTTACCCCCCTTAGCACTACGATGAAGACAATGTTCCAAAAAGTTTGGATGTCAAAGTTAGATTGGGATGCAAAACTACCAGAAGACATCAATTCCGAATGGACCAGTCTCAAGCAAGAGTTACCATTGATTAGCGATATCGAGATAAGTAGATGGCTGGGAATTGAAGAAACCCAAAATATAACATTATGTGGCTATTCCGATGCGAGCCTCAAAAGCTACTCTTGCGTTATCTATTGTAAGACAGTAAAGAACGGGAAAACCACCGTAAGGCTAGTCGCAGGAAAAGCCAGGTTGGCGCCTCTAAACAAAAGTGTGTCTATACCAAGGCTGGAGTTGATGGGGGCACAGCTGTTAACCCAACTGATGCAGAAAGTCCAAAGCTGCTTAGCGGATTATCCGATTGATGTTCACTGCTGGACCGATTCGACCGCGGTGTTAGGATGGTTAAACGGAGATCCTGCTCGCTGGAAGCCATTTGTTGCTAATCGGGTAAAGTTCATCACCAAAACAATACCTGCGGACAGGTGGCGATATGTCAAAACCACAGATAATCCAGCTGATTGCGCAAGCCGCGGATTAACGGTCAAGCAGCTCAAAGATCACACATTGTGGTGGCACGGACCATCGTGGCTACCATCACATACCAATCAGAAAAATCAAACCATTTATGAAACCGAGCTAGAAATAAAAGCGTCGTTTTGCAATATAGTTACTCAAACGGATAACAATGGTGCAAGTGGTAGTGAAATAATAATTGATTTATTGCAAAAATATAGCTGCATAACAAAAATAATTCGCATTATCGCATGGATACTACGAGTGCCAGTTTGCAATAAACGAGGTTACCAAGGCTACCTAGATTCACATGAACTCAATCGCGCAAAAATGCTGATAGTCAAAAGCATACAGTCAGCTGAATTTTTTGATGAAATTAATTCTATAAATAAACGCGGAAATGTAGGTAATAAAAGCAGAATTCTTAATTTGAATCCCACTTTAGGCAAAGATGGGATACTACGCGTCGGAGGTCGATTAAGAAATGCTCATGTAAGTGAAGAGATGAAACATCCGATCATCTTGCCGCATAACCACCGCCTTACCACATTGATGATAGATCAAGCCCACAAATCATCCCTTCATGGAGGAACGCGTCTCACTTTGGCTACTCTCCGCCAGCAGTATTGGATTATCGGGGGATACAGTGCAACAAAAGCGCACGTGAGAAGATGCGTTACATGCAAAAGGCAGGATCCTGGAAAGCAGAACCAGCTTATGGGAGATTTGCCGGAAGCCAGAGTTAATCCTGAACATGCATTTCATCACTGTGGGGTGGACTATACAGGGTTTGTCGAGGTGAAAGCAAACAAAGGGCGTGGGATCAAAACCACAAAGGGTTACATTGCGGTGTTCGTGTGTATGGTTACAAAAGCCGTCCACCTAGAGCTTGTATCAGATATGAGCAGTGCAGTTTTTTTGGCAGCACTAACAAGAATGACAGCCAGGAGAGGAGTCCCACGTCATATTTATAGCGACAACGGAACCAATTTCGTTGGAGCAAACAGAATAATAAAGGAAGAGCACGACCAGCTGATGCAAGTGTTCAGCGAAAGTTGCCTGGTTGAAATAGCAGAAATGGGAATCCAGTGGCATTTCAATGTGCCTAGCTGGCCAAGTGCAGCCGGTCTGTGGGAACGAGCTGTTAGATCACTTAAGGGGCATCTTAGGAGGGTTGTAGGGCAGCAGAAACTAACCTTCGAGGAGTATACCACATTGTTGGCTAGGATAGAAGCATGCCTCAACTCTCGCCCTCTATGTGCCTTGACAGAAGAACCGGACGACCTAGATTTTCTTACGCCAGCACACTTTCTATCAGGAAAACCAGGGACAGTGCTCATAGAAACAGAAAACGATGCCCGAACCAGATGGCATCTGATAAAGAAGTTGTTTCAAGATCTTTGGAAGAGATGGAAGGCTGAGTACTTAGTGCAGCTATCATCCAGAAATAAGTGGCGCAAACCACAGAAAAACATTAGCATCGGTGACTTGGTTGTGATCCATGACGACAATCTACCTCCAGGAAAGTGGGCTCTTGGTCGGGTTATAGACACGCACCCGGGGGATGAAGGTTTAGTCAGGGCTGTTTCGCTAAAAACAAAAAACGGGGTCATGAAACGGCCGATTGTGAAACTTTCTGTGTTGCCTCTTAACAACAATGACATACAAACAGAACCAGAACCAAAACCAAAACCAGAATCAAAACCAGAACCAAAACCAGAACCAAAACGTAAAAGTATAGCAAGATCCACAATGACGACCATCGCAACCGCGCTTCTGTGTCTCACCTTGCTATTCACACCAGCTCAAAGTCTGCACGAAATAAAACAACTATCAACCAACCAAACTTTATATTTCGATCCTATATCAAAGTTACATCTAATCAGAGATAAATGGTCCATAGTTGTATAATACGATATGGGACCATACTGGGGAGGCATAAAAACATACAAGCAAATGATGAATTATACAGAAAAACTATGCCAAGTGATTGAAAAAACATCGCAGTGTAATAATATCCTCCAGCAGGCGAACCATGATTTCCAAGAAATGACTTACTACAACGAACTTTTGCTGACACAGCGTTTCAGCGTCCACGCTAGACGGCGGCGGCGTCGCGACACGGCCCAGACAGCGAGGCGCCTCCCGCGGGGAATTATTAATGCTGTTGGCTATCTAGCGAATGATTTGTTTGGAGTTTTAGACTCACGCTTTGCGGAGCAGTATATCAAGGATATTGATATCTTAAAAACTAATGAAAAGCATCTGTCAAACCTGTGGAAAAATCAGACCTCCATAATTGAAGCGGAGTTTAATCTAATGAAGAAGATGGAGACAACTGTAGCGCAACAAAATCAAGAAGCAAACAGAAAACTTCTGGTCTTCCAAAACAATGCCAATGTCGTTCAACGTGAAATTCAAAACATATCGTACATTCAAGACTTCACGTTGTCAGCAATGGCCGCAAATAATCTTCTTCTCGCGCTCAAACGACTACAAGATACTCTGCTGGACACCATCGCTGATATCTATCACGGGCAAATAAGCTTGCATCTGCTAACACCAGCACAACTCAAACGCGAGTTACAAACAATATACGGCAAGATGCCAAGCGAACTCACACTACCAATAAGCGATATAGATACAGATTTTCCCTATATCTACAAAACATTGAAGGTCAAAGCTAGGGCTACCAAAAGGTACGTACTTATCGAAGTCACCTTCCCGCTTATAGGTAGAGAAAGCTTTCAATTATACAAGCTGCTACCTATACCCCAACAAACAAATACCAACATGATCAGAATAATACCAGCATCTGAATACGTAGCGGTAAATCTGCAAAAAGATTCATATTTTTACGTCGCTCCAAACGAGATACTAGGGTGCTTACAGCATGAATCCGCATATCTTTGTCAGCTGGCAAAACCTATCTTTACCATTAAAAATGACGAAAGTTTTTGTGTAATGGACAAATCGAGCAATAAGTGCACAGTAGAGGAACTGACCTGCACCAACATATGGGCAGAGTTACACTTGCACCAGCACTTATTCTTTTGTTGCGATAAATGCACAATCAAAATAATATGTGGGGATCAAATTACACTACAGCAGCTAGAACGAAGTGGGGTCATTGCCACAAGTGAAGATTGCTTAATCAAGGGCAATGATTTCTTGTTATACTCGATCCGCCACCACTCATACCAGAAAACCCTTACACCATCCATCTTCATGCCCGAACTGGATCAGATAAATCATATTATCAACGTGAAAATCCCCAATGACACATCAACCAAAGTAAGCGAGGGATTAAACATATCAATGGCCAGTTTAGGAAGCGCCATAGAAAAGCTGAAACAGAGCAACGCAGATATAGAAGACATATCCGCTCATGACATCCACCACTACGCACTCGGCTATCTAACGCTAGCGGGGGTAGTGTGCATGGGTGCAGCCTGGATATGGAGGAGCGGTCGGTGCCGTCGGCAACGGGTTCCTGCCTACGAGCATCGCGGCGAGGGTCACCGCCGACAGGAGTCTGCGGCGACCCCGCCGTCTCCAAGACCCCGGCGTCGAAGCGAATGTCCCCAACGACAGGAGGCTGTCGGGACAACCGCGCCGCCGGGGCCCACCAGTGCCCACAGTGAAGTGTTAAGTGCAAGTGAACTTAACCATAAAAGTGAGTGTTCGCTTCACAATTATGCCAATCGTTGGCCTAGTGTAGGTTATAGTGCAAGAAAACAAGGCAAAATGGACACGGACATGGACCACAATAATGACGGTTTTACTTTAGAGGAGATAAGTCATAATTAATTAGTAACATAGGCATATAAAGACTTTAATTTTATTTCATAACCATATTGTTTATTCATAATGTCTGTGTTTTATAAGTTATGTTAAGGTTGAACTGTTATACCATAAATTTAAGAAAATTACCATGTTTTGTAAGTAAGGTATTCATCATTCACCAGATGTTAACTCCATCCCACATCTCATTTCGGTCTCGGGAGTATGTTCAAGATATTTGAACACGCAGCAAAACGCATAGTGCATTGTAAGCGTTCGCAATGGCAGTTTGCTGCGAATCAAGTAAATCTAAATCAGTTCGCGTCTTACCATCAACCAGAGCGGCTCATAACCATAATTCATTTAGCAGTAATAATTATTTAGAGTGTTAGTGCTAAGTGAATCAAACCAATATAATTTGTCAAAATAACCAGACTTTTATATACTTACCTATTTATTAAACTCAAGGGATTTGTAGGGGTCTCGCCGACCATAACATCGAGAAGCTAAAATCCTTTTCATAGGGCAAACTGTACGCTTTTATAATAAATTGCCAAGTGATGTGCTAAGCTTGTCAAATAATAAATTCAAAAATTTTGTAAAACAAAAGCTATCCAGGAAAGCTTATTATAAAATTTCAGATTACCTAGAAGATAAGAAAGCCTGGCATTAAAAAAATGAATTTGCTCCAGTGAATAAATTGTAATTAGTATTAGATAATTTTAAGCTATTGTAATGGATCATGAAAAAAAATAACTAGCCCGAGGTTCTTGCCTTTCTCCTTGTGTGCTGGTCGCGATTCCGAACAGTCGGTAGATTTGACGTTTCAAAGTGATCCTAAAAAATCTTACTGAATAAATATATTTGACTTTGACTTTGCATGGAGGAGGGTTTGAAACAAAATATATTAAAAAACTATGGCTATTACCTACAACAATACGAGTAGGTACAAAGCTGATGATAGCATGTTAATCCAAAAAAAAACATACATACTTAGGTAATATTTCCAATATTCTACCATTTTTTCACAAACTACCTATCCACCAAGAGTCCGAGACTGACTCTTTCAAGTAAGTCCAGTCAAATACAGGTAGGTACCCCAGAAGCCCACAAGCAACTTTAAATCGCCTCTGCCAAATCCCTAGGAAACAGGTATAGGTAGACAACTGTTTTTTACTATATTAGACAAGTGTTTTTTGACAAATAAGTAGCTAGTTAGTAGGGCGCTTATGTACTACATTGATATTTGCTTGCTCTTACTATGAATTAATAAGTAGATATGGTAAATATGTGGCTTTGCTGGTCACCATTACTGCAACACAATATTACGTACAGATGGATCTAAATAACTTAAGTACCTACCTACTAAATAGTAGATACTATAAAATAGGTACATTTACATCACTTATTGCACTTATCAGCAGAAGCAGATAAGCCGGTTATACTACTACTCGCTTATGTGTTCCAGAAAAGTTCACAACCACAAAATATATTACCGTATTCACATTCACATTCGAGAAATATGGTAAAACAAAAAAATTTTTACTGAATCGATTATTATTTCAACCCGAAACTATGAGTGATGAGTGAGCTAATAGCACGACGAGGTGGCCCACAGAATACAAATTTTCCACAGCCATCGAGATTTTTTTTATTTCTAACACACACTCGCTACTCGCCGCCGTCGCTGTGTGGGCTAAGATTATCGAGGAGGTATATTTAATTTAATGGTTTGATAGATTCTAAAGAATTCATATTGTATGGATGTAAAATTACATACGTTTTATATGCTATGGCTCTTGATCTGACATTACATAATTTTCATGTTACAGACAAAACTGTTCTTATTTTCAAGACGATAAAGTTCAAAATTGATTGTAACTGTGGCCTGCACTAAGCAACGTAACGCGTGGACGGGTTTCTCAAGTATATTTGATTTTTTTGGCGGGAAAAAGTTTATTACTTATTTCTATGAAACCACTGGGTCTAAAGGTACCAAAATGTTGATACTTAGTGAACCAATTCCGGACTCAAATTTAAGCTATTAGTCACAATCCAGTATTCAGCCGTTTTGCCAATCCAGATGTGTAAGCTGGGGACATGGGTCTACAGCATACACGTTGTCTTGACCTTATACCTCTGAAAGTACTATAGCTACAGGCCTTAAATCTATGATGCTTAGTGAACCCATTTTGCACTGAATTATAGGCTATTAATTAAAGCCCAGTCTTGACCAGTTTGGCGTTACCAGCATGTGTAAGCTGTAGACCCTGTCCCTGGCTTACACACCTACTGAGATACGAAGACTAGACTACGAAGTTTGATTGGAACCGATTGAACCAAATATTGGTCACATAATTTAGAAATTAAAGATTCGTTCTGTGCAAGCTGGAGACATGCACATACTTTTACGATGTCGTAAGCTAATTACCCAAGGTGTATTCATAGTAAAATTTTATCGTTTGTTAATAATTTCTATTTTTATTTGAGAAATAATGTCTGTGGTTAAATACCTAACACAAACCAGACATCACGAGATCTCAGTTCGGGGCGAACTACTAGTTATCACACAACAATAAATGATACTCGCGAAATGGTTGTAGATGGGCACCTACCTGCCGCGTGAACCACCAGGGCACTACACCACAGAATCACATTCGGTTATTTAGTTCCAACTAGACCTGCCATGAAGATGTATCATTGAAATGGCGAAAGCTTTTCATAACCATGCATTACTATTATCATTAATTTTCTCTGACATCTAACACCACAACATAACTTTAAGTAAAACTACATACCTTGCCACTATTCTGCGGCAGTGTATTGTAGGTAAATATAAACATTGTCATTATTTGAATTTTTTTAATCAAAAGTATCTTCTTATCATCAAAGCTCTCCAGATACAAAATATAATAAAAATGAACAGTAAACAAACATATTGAATAGAGGTTAGGTAACATATTTTAAACCTTTTATGTTTTCATTCTGATAAGATTTTTTTACCTTTTGGAAAGGTATGTCTAGCCGAATAAAGTTTATCCCTGCTTTAAATTTTCAACAATAACTTTTAAAGGTGATCAAACACGAGAGTTGGTCAACTAAACACTAATTTGTTTTGAACTAACACTATGGCTTAGATGTTAAAATCAACGCACACCAACACAATATAGCAGTGACCGTAGCCTGCGGTCTGAGGCCTGCGCTGATCCAAACAATAATTATACTTTATACTTATAATAATCATCACAGTTACAGATATCTATTACTTAATTGAATGTTAGTGTTAGACTATGTACAGTACGAGTTAATGTGTAAGACCAGTCCCAGTCACTAGATTATTTGTAGTTGCTGGTTCATTTGCTCTTCTCATTCATAGAAAAGCTTTGTACCATGCAGTTTGAGATTCTATTATTTTAGATCTTACAACTGTATTAATGCTTCAATTATAGTTAACGATGGTTGTGGGATATACCTACCTATGAGTGGATTAATATAATGAGAATGAGCTAAACTGTAACCATAGATCACAGTTAATTATATTTTTAATAATTTCTGAGTTACTAACAAAAGACTAAAAAGCAAACTTAATCGTTCTAAAAACTACAAAAAGAAAACAAAAACACGTGTCTGACTATCAAGAAACGACAACCTTATGGTACATATATCTAATGTAACTTATGCGCGTCATTCTAATTGAATGCCTATGTTACAACAATATGAACACCAAACGTTGTTTGAGCGACAAAAAGGAACCATTCTATTCCGCGAATTCATGGAACATCATGGTAACCTCTAGAATATTTCAATCTTCTTGACTTAAAGTTACACAATACCACCCTGCAAGTAACTAATCCTTTAATATAACACACTGATGCTAGTCTTAAGCAAAACAACCCTTCAGGGTATCGGCAGAAAGTTACACAGCATAAGCACCAATGATGTCAAACACACAGGACACTAGTTGCTTTTTATAACTATTTGTCTTTTATACCACATTCAGGTATTATTTGGTAGAGTTCTACTGGCACTTCTACCACTCTTCATCATCCTCTTGGCCCCCTTGGTTAGCGGGCGCGCTGGCTTTGTTAAAGCTCTGAAAGTAAAACAAAACATCAATATACAAACAATGCCATGGCTATTATTATTTATATTTTTCACACAGCCTAATCATTAGCTTTATTAATAGTACAGCCAAATGATGTTTTCATCATTTAACACGCAATTATAATGTACATAATGGGACAGTCTTGGAGACCCAGCCCCCCCATACAAGTAGCTGAAGTTTTGCCATAATCTGCCGCTTAGCAGGTAGATTGTTGATTGCAGTAAACCTGTTAGATAATACTGCGGCCCTTCTGCCGCCGGCTGGCTCGGAGTTGTCCAATCGCCACGGCATTTGTCTTGTCGATTTCGGCTTTTGTTAGAGACATATGTCATTTTATTGGTTGCAACAGATTACTGTATTGAGACAATTTTAACATATTATAGAGGACAGTCCTAATGAAACAGATGTGATAAATGATAGCTCAGATCTCTCACAGCCACCTCATTTTGTTCTTACTACAAATGTATAATTAAGTAATAAGCTACCCGTGTACATACCATTTGTCTATCCCACTTTGGTAAGCAGACCAAACAACAAAAGTTTAAGAGAGTAGAAAACTTAAATGTTTCTGAAATAAAACATGTGTAGTAGGAGCATGCCTAGTGTACAGTACATGCCTCGTGGCCTGTAAATGTTTCACATTGGTTGGAAAGTGGAAGTCTGCTCCTGCTACCAGGCACTGCCTGACCAATCTTGTAAACACATTCACATGCACAATTCCATTTCAATTCCTCGCAGATACTAAGTGATACGGCATAATGCGATATCGAAACATATACAAAACATTTCTATACAAAATGCTTATACCTGTATACTCGTGTCATTTCATATACCTGCATACTCGTGTCACATCATTTACCTGCATACTAGTGTCACATATACCTGAATACTCATGTCATATCATATATCTGCATACTCATGTCACATCATATCAAACTTCTACTGCCACTTGGGATTGTTCAAATTCACCTCTTATGCTTAGAGTATTAAGCATAAGAGGTGAATTTAGCTGAATCCTCTGACACAACGTCGGTCGTTGCAAGTCTTGTCTCAGACGGCTTGCTCCCGCAAACGTGTTAAAATACTCACTCGAATATCGCTGCCTCCGTATTTGTTGCCCGAGTAAGTAGCTACGCCGTATCCTTGTAGGAAGTCGGGCACAGGTTGGTCTGCCTGCTTTAGAATCTTGGACAAATCAGCTGATAACGCGCCATCCTGAAAAATTGAACACATTCCTACTTATTGATTTACATCGATATACAAACATAAAAAACAACACAGAATGAGACAACTTGTCGGGAGACTGTTAATGTTCAGCATCTATTTAGCAAGATTGTTTCTGGTTCTGGTTACCTGGTCGCCGTCATAGAAGGAGACAGCCATGCCTCTGTTGCCCACGCGGCCGGTCCGTCCAATCCGGTGAACGTATTCGTCGACGCTTTTTGGCATGTCGTAGTTTATAACGATATCCACATTCTTGATGTCTGTTAACATATTTCCACATTTAATAAAATAAATTGGCAAGTTGTGGAATAGCGTTAAACAAAATCTGGTAAATGAAACGCCAGATACCCTGGATCGAGATGGGAGACTGTGTGTATGTGTGTGTGTGTGTGTCTGTGTGTACATGAAGAGAGAAGCACCGACCTAGTCCGCGCGCCGCGACCGCGGTGGCGACGAGGATCTTGTGTCGGCCGCTCTTGAAGTTGAAGAGGGCTTCCTCCCGCTCCTGCTGCTGTCGGTCGCCGTGGATGGACGAGGTGTGTGTGTGTGTGTGTGTGTGTGTGTACATGAAGAGAGAAGCACCGACCGAGTCCGCGCGCCGCGACCGCGGTGGCGACGAGGATCTTGTGTCGGCCGCTCTTGAAGTTGAAGAGGGCTTCCTCCCGCTCCTGCTGCTGTCGGTCGCCGTGGATGGACGAGGTGTGTGTGTGTGTGTGTGTGTGTGTACATGAAGAGAGAAGCACCGACCGAGTCCGCGCGCCGCGACCGCGGTGGCGACGAGGATCTTGTGTCGGCCGCTCTTGAAGTTGAAGAGGGCTTCCTCCCGCTCCTGCTGCTGTCGGTCGCCGTGGATGGACGAGGTGTGTGTGTGTGTGTGTGTGTGTGTACATGAAGAGAGAAGCACCGACCGAGTCCGCGCGCCGCGACCGCGGTGGCGACGAGGATCTTGTGTCGGCCGCTCTTGAAGTTGAAGAGGGCTTCCTCCCGCTCCTGCTGCTGTCGGTCGCCGTGGATGGACGAGGTGTGTGTGTGTGTGTGTGTGTGTGTGTGTGTGTACATGAAGAGAGAAGCACCGACCGAGTCCGCGCGCCGCGACCGCGGTGGCGACGAGGATCTTGTGTCGGCCGCTCTTGAAGTTGAAGAGGGCTTCCTCCCGCTCCTGCTGCTGTCGGTCGCCGTGGATGGACGAGGTGTGTGTGTGTGTGTGTGTGTGTGTGTACATGAAGAGAGAAGCACCGACCGAGTCCGCGCGCCGCGACCGCGGTGGCGACGAGGATCTTGTGTCGGCCGCTCTTGAAGTTGAAGAGGGCTTCCTCCCGCTCCTGCTGCTGTCGGTCGCCGTGGATGGACGAGGTGTGTGTGTGTGTGTGTGTGTGTACATGAAGAGAGAAGCACCGACCGAGTCCGCGCGCCGCGACCGCGGTGGCGACGAGGATCTTGTGTCGGCCGCTCTTGAAGTTGAAGAGGGCTTCCTCCCGCTCCTGCTGCTGTCGGTCGCCGTGGATGGACGAGGTGTGTGTGTGTGTGTGTGTGTGTGTGTACATGAAGAGAGAAGCACCGACCGAGTCCGCGCGCCGCGACCGCGGTGGCGACGAGGATCTTGTGTCGGCCGCTCTTGAAGTTGAAGAGGGCTTCCTCCCGCTCCTGCTGCTGTCGGTCGCCGTGGATGGACGAGGTGAGCGTCTGCTGCTCGGACAGCAGCGCCGCGATGAAGTCCGCGTTGCGCTTTGTCTCCACGAATACTAGGATGCGCTTTGAATCTGTCGACAACGTTCATATACTATCACTTGGCTGTGCACTGTGCATCGCTTTTATTTTGTAACTAATACTTCACATGCTGCTAAGTGATCATCCACTTGATTTGTTCTGATAAACAACAAAACAAGTGAAGTGGCCCAATAGAGCCCTTGAGTACTGTATAGACATCGAGGGCCGGGACCGTTTATAACATATACATAGGTACGTGCGGAACACATACCGTTCTCTGCAACGAGCTTCTTGAGCGTAGCCAGTTTTTCATACTTGGACACTTGATGGAACACTTGCTCGACGTCCGAGCTGGCGCCACCGACGATGCCGATGGCGACGAAGAGGTAGTTGTTGAGGAACTTCCCCGCCAAGTGCTGGATGTCTTCAGGGAAAGTGGCAGAGAACATGAGTGTTTGACGATCCCCCTGTAACACAAAAGACTTCATTTTAACATAACCTTTGCAAAAATCAGGCATATGTTGTCCAACTGCAGGATACAATGGAATCTTCTGCGCTGTGTAAACATAGCTAATAGACAATATTAGTAGGATATCAAATAAAATAAACATTGTATTTCATTATTATTTAGCAAGCCCAAATAATACCATTGGCACTATTTAAGTTCCTATTGTTGATATCAAGTGATCCCATCATTCAATACTCTATGCATTAGAGTATATGAAACACGATGAGAGCCCATTGTATCAACAGATACATACCACGATTTGATGGTGCATGAGTTCTTCGGTATGCTGACACAGTTTCATGCATCATTGGATATAGTGAAGTATTTGTGAGTAGGGTAACTATTTAAATAAATAAATTACTTACTAATTATTTAATTAATTAAAAGCTAAAGCGCTTTACTATCTACCTACTGCCAGTAGTTGTAAAATAATAACGACACTCTTCTGTAGTGTTACCCTGCAAAACGATAAACAACATTTCGGAACAAATTGTGCAAACCATACTCTTAGTGTCATCGTATTGACTATCGCTTGAACGATGGATCGACCTACCTTACTTTTGACAATCGATGCCGAAATCGTACTCTAGCACCAAAAACTGAGAATTTGACAGATAACAGGTAGTAGGTAAGTTATGTAACATACATGTTACTTTTTGCCACTGCTGGTCAGTTTCAACGCAGGCTATAATCTTGCTATAATCTCCTTGCCCTAGTACGGGTGTCGGATGTCGTTGAAGGCCCCTTGCTAGATCCCTACGCAGGTTAAGGATATCTACCTAGCAAGGCGTCCACCGATGATGTGCAGCTCATGTGATCACGTCGCCGATAGCGCACTTCCTCGCAATCGGTCGTTGTCGCACACGCAAATATTATCGTTACCTACTTACTTACGGTAACTTAACTGCGATAAAACTGCTAAAACTCCCGCGGTACCGTAATCGATTTGCAGGGTAGCACCACTGGTTAGTGGTAAATATAACGTAGCATTGTTTAGTTCATAAATTAACAGATTATTTTAAAATGTATACAGATAGATTTATGTGGAGGTTACGGCGGACGTGGTTGTGCAGTGCGCCCGCAACCACGAGCAGTGCGACCGCCGCCGAGCCGGAAGTTGGGACTCGTGTCGGTCGAATACCCAACGCCAACCAATGTCAACCACATATCGACCGAGGGTATGTACAAGGAGTTAGGTTTGGATAAACTAAATCACTTACCATTGGCACCATAGAGGAATGCTCCATCATTTTCTCGATGCTGGGCAAGAAGCCCATGTCCAGCATGCGATCCGCCTCGTCCAGCACCACGAAACGAATGCTGCCGAACGAGACGCGATTCCTGTCTACGAAGTCTTGCAGCCGCCCCGGAGTCGCCACCAGGATATGGCAGCCTTTCTGTGAACCACACACCACCATTGCAAGCAAACTCTAAATCGAGAGACTCGGACACTGGTTGTAGGTATTCAAATAACGATGTAAATATGTGACTTACGGCAATGTTGTCGCCCTGATGTCTCACGGCAGTCCCGCCGTAAGCGACGCACACCTTCAGCACAGAGCCGTAAGAAAACTTCCGGGCTTCAGTGAAAATTTGTAAAGTCAGTTCTCGCGTCGGCGATACTATAACAACCTAAATGTAATATATCAATGAGAAGTATTGTTGATAAAAAACACTTATATACACAAACAAAACATTAACAACAACTTTCATTGGTAGATGCGATGAAATGTTGTTACTGGGTAAGTAAAGTGTAGTGTTTCTTTACCTGGGGTTCAGCGCAGCCGAAGGCACCAGGTCCTACTACCAGTTCCTTGGAATCTTGCAGCAGGCAGTGGATGATGGGGATCAGGAATGCGGCCTGGAAATAATAATACAACTATAAGTAAATAAGTAATAATCATTATAATTATAAATATTATAATCATTATAAGTAACACTTGATTCACAGCGTAACATTGGATAGTATGAAAGTGTTGGCACTTCAACCTTGTTGGATAGTAGGTATAGTAATATTTACAGTTTTCCCAGATCCGGTTTGAGCGCATGCCATGAGATCCCGTCCAGCCATGATAATGGGAACAGCACATTTCTGGATGGGTGTGGGCTTGGTGTAGCCTGCCTTTATTACGTTCTCCAATACGTATTTACGGAGGTTGGCGTGCTCAAAGCTGCTTATTTTCTCAGGCGGGTTTTCACCAGTCACCTGAATTAGAAAATTAGTTGTTTATTGTATATTATAAGGAAAACCAAAAACTTTTTACACTTTAGTACCGTGTTGTATAAAACACGATGGAAAGATACGGTGATAATCCAGTATTGTATCTACTTCTCTAGGTAAGCTACATAGCCTAGAGACATACCTAGAGAAGTAGTTTACATACATACATATGTATGTAAATTAGATTCTGATCAAATTTAAATAACAAAGAGATAACGTTAAAAGAAATTAATTGTTTTTTTTTATTAACCTGTGTAACCCTTATTTCGTCATATTTTTAACCATAATTCCTCATCATATTTCATTGCTGTTGGATTACCAAATATATAAAAAAATCATAAATATATTTATATCAAAAATTAACCAGCCCGAGTTTCTTGCCTTTCTCCTTTTTTGATGTTTCAAAATGATCCTAAAAAATGTTAATCAATAAAGAAATTTTGACTTTGACTTAGAATGTAGATGCTCTATCTAAGTATACCTTGGGAATCCAATAATTGGATTAACACTATATTTATAATAATTGATTTAACAAGCCTCATAGCTCAGTTGGTAGTAACTCTGCCTTCGGCGCTGTAGGCTGTGGGTTCGATTCCCACTCAGGACAAACATTTGTGTGATGAATATAGGTGTTTGTTCTGTGTTTGGGTGTTGTATCATATAGTACGTATGTATTTACAAAAAGTATTTAAGTATTTTATCCGTAATTTAGTTCCCATATTACAAGCTACGCTTAGTTTGGGGCTAGATGGCGCTGTGTAAAATGAATGTCCTGTAATATTTATTTATTATTATTATTATTACACTTGTTTAAGCTGATATCTTGTAACACATACAATGCTATAGGATATATTTAGCTTTAATGTTTTCCTATACTGTGCCTGATCAGAGGTACATTGATAATGCAACATTAACAAAATGTTATACTTTTCATTTTATAATAGCATTCAATTAATAATTCTTATTTAATTTGATAAGATGTATATATGATGTTATAGTATAGCTACAGTACTGTGTGTTACAGTACAGTCAGCATATGTTGCACTACACTACACTACACCACACCTCAGTGCAGCCGGCACCGAGCCATCAACAGTGTGGTGTCTCACTCACTTTGATCGGCGTGTTGTCGAACTTGTCGAAGTTGACGCCCGTCTGTATGTTGGTGTTGAACACCTCCGACTCCTCGTTGGAAGGTTCCGGCGGCACGTACGTCACCGGCGGCTTCTTGGGCTCGCCGTTCTCGTCGAGTTCCACGTTCCTCTCTCCGTGGTCGTCCCCACCGCCGCCCCCGCCACGTCCGCCCCCGCGACCCCCTCGCCCGCGGCCCCGACCGCGGTCTCCGCGCTCTTCATACTCATCGCCACCTGATGACGTTACACATTGTTAGTGCTACGGGATGGGGCTATGCCATAATCACCAGTGCTATAAAACATTTATTAACAAACCAGTTAGAGTTCTAACCGCCTCTGTGGTCTAGTGGTTCAACCCACCGATTTCAGATCCAGAGGTCCCAGGTTTGATCCCCAGGGGAGTACAATATATTGTGCTTGGTTTGGTTGGTGGTAGGACTTTGTTTAGTCCGCCTGGCTAGCTACCACCATCTTACCTAATTCTGTCGATATAATAACAATTCTAAAATTGTTGTGTTCCGGCATTCAGAGGTAAGATAGCTAGTTCCTCAGTTTGTTGAGGATTCCGGGTGAAGTGCGCCTCCACCTTCGGCATTATATTAACTTGTTACCAGGTGAGATGAAGGCCAAGCGCTTCCCCGAAAAAAATAGAGGCGCAATGTGGTTGCAACCATAGCTCGCGGGATATCTACGCAACAAGTAGGTAGGTATGAGAGTTGTGCACTGCCCGTTATCGTCACAAAGGACCTGTACTGTCCCCTCCTACTACTAGCTGCCTGGCTAGTGAACTTACCTCCGTTGGAGTCAAAGTCGCCCCTGAAAGATCCGCCGCGGCCACCTCTGCCCCCGCGGCCGCCCCTGCCCCCGCGGCCGCCGCGACCTCGTCTCTCGCCGTACCCGTTAGTTTCACCGCCGAACTCTGCGAAACATTTATATATTTTATATACACGACTAACTCGAGCATGAGATAATGTGTCTTAGTTCTATTACAGACTGTTGTCCTGCTCTAAGATGGTGTTCAGTGCACGGCATGTTGCGTCATTTCATTAGACAAAAATATATTTAAATGATGTATTTCAAGTGATTGCACTTGGTCACAACATTTACAAACGTTATTATGACACAAAAATTCACAATTCGGAATCAGCGTCGGTACTCCCGTAGCTCAGTTGGTTGGAGCGTTTCTGGCTTTAGGAAAAGACGCGGGTGCGACCCGTCGTGGGTTGTGAATTTTTGTGTCATAATAACATCAAACGGAAATGCGGAAAATATTTCCCATCTAATGGTGAAGGTAAAATACTCCTATCCTATGGAGTAACTAATAATAACTTTGATGTTTACTAGTGATAATATTCAAATGAATTCAGTTCTGCACTGCTAAGTTTTATGACATAGGTACCTACCTAGCATTAAGGAAGCTCATCATCATCAATTTACTCATATTGCAGGCACATCTAGCCACAAATAAACACTAGTACAGCAAACACTCTCTGAAGGAGGACTGTATTCAAATATTTATGATACAGCGCAGCGAGACAACATCAAGTGAGTGTGATAACAGTGTTTAGTGATTCAGAAGTATAACTATAATGTTTAGCTGTGTTTGAGAGTTTGATGCTGAATAAACATGTCTTATTTTGAGTAATAATCATTTGCTTTTAATAATACGAGCCCCCAGCTACTAGAACATTATTATAATCATGTAGAACACTGAATACTGGTGTTTTGAAGTTTCAATACCAGCCAGTGTTCAGTGATGACGTAACACGTGTCCATGACGTATTTGTATATTTTGCAACCTACTCGAAACACTTAACATACACATTCCTTAAGTAAGTGGCTATTATAATGTTTTTAACATTTTTTTACAGCATATTAGCACATATGGGGTTCCAAGAACCCACATCTCAAGGCAAATCACATAGGAACTTTTTTACATTTTAAAACACAGATTTTATTTGCATTATAATTATGTTTAGATTGATGTTAGGTAGGTACCAACAGTTTTAGTTACTTACAATGATGTACCTATCACAGTTCATGAGATTCAGACTGCTTACAGAATGAAAGCAGTCTTAGAAACAGGGGCTCTAGAAACACTCACTCTGACCACAATCTGAAATAGTTTTATTTAATCTGTATCCTAACAACAGTTACCAATGTTTCAAAATTTTATATACATGAATAAAACTCACCATCCTTGAATGAATCGAAGCCCCTGCCAGCGGATAAGCTGTGGCCGTTATCTACAGAGCCCCCATATGATTGTTGGGGCTGTACCTTCAACAAAAAAATAAATATGTTTAATATAACAGGTTATCAGTAGGAAACCAGGATAATAGTAGGAGAATGAGTTATTCCCTTTTCCCTCCTCTTCCATTTGAGTTAACTTGAAGATACCAGGTAGGTACTCTTAGGCATTAAGTACTTAAATAGTGAATAAAGTATAAATACTTCCCAGTTCCAGGAATCTGACACATATGCCGGGACAAATTCCGCTTTCTCATAAAAATGCAGTTTTTGTCTATTTGCCTCATTCATTTAAAAAAGTTATACACCACAGACACAAACTATCTCTGCAGAAATTCTTATGAATTGGACTTGCCATTTCGAAATTAATGTGGAGTTATGTTTGTACTGAAAATCAGCGGTATTGGTTGCTATAAATTATTATAGATAAGACAAAAACTTTCTAATTCTTTATCAGTTTAATTGTAGCAGCAAGATATTACTGGAATCAGGGTTGACATTTATCTTCAATAATAAGTTTTGTGAAAATTTGTTATTATGAAATTATGGCTAATTCACTGCAACCGAGTTATCTCATTAGACTCTGTGATTTCAGAGGCGACTTCTAATCAGGGGGCGTGATTCTGAGGGGTTAAGAAAATTCATTTGGTACTATGGGCATGTTTGGTTAACTAAACGATAAATTGAAGTGAATCGAATATAGGTATATGTATGAACTAGCATCGCAAACAGTGTACCTTGCTGAGCAATATTCAGTTCTCATATCAGAAGTATTGCGAGTAACGGGACCAGTTCTGCATGCCCTACACCCAACAAAAAAAGAGGCTATAACTGTAACCCATCTCATAGAAGAAAAATGTACATAGTATACAAATCTAAGAAAGTCTTACCACATCGGCAGAATCATCCCAATCGTCATCCATGTTCTCTATCGCTAAAACAAAGAATGAATATCATGGCAGTCTTATTTATTATCAGTTTTTAGATCGAAATAGATAGGTAGGTACAATAGGTACTGATATTCTACCTGTAGGTACTTCCAAATAAATGGTTTGTATAGGAACCATATAATGGAGATAAGGCTATCGTTACTGAAGGCAAATAGAATAGAATTAGGTAGGCTACAAGATCGAAAGTTCCTTTGTCACCAAGCCGGCCCAAGCCGCCCGGCATGGAGCAACCGGAGCGTTATTCCGGCACGTGCGTTAAATGAATAAACACTCATTTGAGCAAACTTACAAATACTTCTCCTATATAACTTACATTATGTGCAATCGACGGAACCAAAACTCTCAATCGATGAGAATTTTTATGCAAAATCTCTGAAAGAAGACAATGACGATAAGACGGGCAAAGCAAAAAGTGAAAGAGAAATGGCGCCGCGGCGTTTGTAACCGACTACAAGTTTTTTGATTTATTGTCGAGGCTGTTTCGAAGACACATGTATAAACAAAAGCAACGGCTGGGTTTGTTATTATTATTTTGAAGACATATCCAAAGGTGCCTGGCCGTACAATTTGCAGTAAGTATGGAACACAAATAGGTGGAATTTCACCAATTCAAACTATTAGCAAACCTTAGCAAAGTCGCTGGCACAAAATTTCATGCGACTATGACGCTTTAAAGCAGAAAGCGTCATTGTTGCAAGTCGAATACATTGATAACATAATTAGAGGTACGTGATTAGAACAAACTACTGATATGTAAGTACCCTACGAATAAATAATAAGTCAAGAAGTCTATTCAGAACTAATTTCAACCAAAAAGTGGCCCTACTTCAAACCAAAAATGACGTATGGTTCAAAAAACGTATCACTTTCGTAATAACAGAAAAGGCATCCTAGGTGGATCTTGGTGCTGCAATGTCTACTAGGCTATGACAGCTGAGTCAAAGTGGAGTGGAAAATGGCCACTTATATGCAAAAAGTAGATCGGACCAATTCGTCAATTAAAAAATATTATTGTTTGGTGTTTTTTTTTTTGTAGTAGGTATTGATTTATTACCTTTTAAATATAAAAATTATTATATGCCTATATATTATGGTGTCGATGATAATTTATTTTGAGAATTCGTGTTATAAGTGTTTTTTTTGATAATTTAAACTTTTAGTGGGTTTATAGATTTGAGGTTGGTACATACCAACCAATACAATACAAGACAAGGTATGTATTATTTTTATTCGTTTACAGTATCATAACAGCCCGTAAACGTCCATTGTTGGATATGAGCCTCATCCAAGACTGGAGGGGTTTGCCCTCCCTCCTTTTAAACTAAAGTTAACAGTACAATGGGCGGTCTTATCTTATGACTTTGACTTTTGACTTTGGATGGAGAGGATAGTGAAGGGATGTTATTGAAACGTCTTAACTCGGTGGAAGACCTTTTATTACTCTTTCTTAAACAATAGATCGGTCGCTTATATGCTAGCTTATGTGTATACTTATATCTACCTATACTACACCTCAATAGTAAAAGTACGGTTACTGGTAGGAGGATAAAAAAAAATAGACAAAATAATAGAGAATAAAAATTTGGGTGTTGTATTGCATGATAAGTATGTATTTACTAAAAAAAAAAGTATTTAAGTATTCTATCCGTAATCTAGTTCTCATATTAAAAGCTATGCTTAGTTTGGGACTAGATAGTGCCGTGTGAAAATGATGTCCTGTAATTAATAAATATTTATATTTAAAAAACCAAACACATCTTATTTTATACATTATAATAATTTAAACATGATAAAAAAATAAAAATGTACCCACTTACTAAAATATATACATATTCACCAAAATAAATATATAATACTTCATGAGTAATATTGTGCTATTACATAAATAATTATTTATAACGACCACGAGAGGAGATAAATACGGCTACACAAATAATTAATTATTATAATAAATCACAATTTATATTCATTAAGATTTTTTAGGATCATTTTGATATGTCAAATCTACCGCCTGTTCGGAATCGCGACCGTTTTCCTATATAAAATGATATACTTAATTTTAATTATATACTTTAAATATCTTTAAACATTGATTATTACCTATCTACCTGATGGGCCACAAAATCGGGTCACGCGTTCTTATCTTCGATATAGTCATTAATTTTGTAGTAGGCACTTTTAATTAAATTATTCTTTATATACAATTTGAATTTACGAGCAGAGAGTTTGGTGGCACTTTGAGGAAGCTCATTACATAATCTCACACAGTTTCCTTAGAATTAATGATTTACTTTTCCTGAACGATACCTAGTACATCAAGTTTAATGACCGAGCGAGCGCGAAGCGCGAGCGTCGAAGCTGAAATGGAGACCTTTAGTCTCCATTTCAGCTTCGACAGAAATACTTTTGTATGTCCGGATGTCTGGTTGTTCTCCCCTACAGGACGCATTTCTCAACCGATTCTCGTGTAATTTTGTGAGCTTGTATTTACTTGTAGAACCTACAAGTTAATACGTTTTTTTGAATATTTTTCTTAATGGTGCAGTTATAGGAGCTGCTAACATAAAATATATCATATGTCAGCGATTTTCAAATATGTGAAAAATCATCTTATCACTTTTTTTTACCCTCATTAAGACGCAACTTTTCATTCAATAAAGTTCAAGGGGTCGGGGGGTGTAAGGGGTGAAAATTTAATTGTGACAAGAAACCGCAAATTTTCTATGTGACATCAAATTACAAGGGAAAATCATTCGTTTTCGGAATAACGGTTTTGATTTAGAGGTGACCCATATTCCATTTTTTTTATTGTACCTAAGTATCGCTTAGGAAAAGTAAATAACTCATTCTTAGGAAACTGTGTGAGATTCTATAATAAGCTTCCACAAAGCGCCACCAAACTCTCTGCTCGAAAATTTAAATTGTATATAAAGAATAATTTAATTAAAAGTGCCTACTACAAAATTTGTGATTATAGCGACGATAAGAACGCGTGGCCCGATGTTGCTATACCAGTTGACAGCAAAATGGTGATTTCTCAATGTTAACAAACTGCCCATTAGGTACCTAAATAGGTAATAATAAATGTTTTAAGATTAAGTATTTAGGTTTATGATGTATCAGAAACTTTTGATAGAAAGGCGGTAGCGCCATTATAAAAAACTCAGCTTTATGTTTTAAGGTGAACGTTTCTTCAGTTTTATGCTATGCAAAGACAGACTCGCGAGGCCTACAGCTCTCAGAGCCACTAGTTTTTATTTCTAGTATTAACTGTGTATATCACTGTATATATAACTTATTTTATTAAACTCATAAATTGTTCTGTGACCCTGCGTTTATTTTTTTTATTATTAATTCCCTCCCACCCCTTGGATAAAAGTTGCGTCGTAATAAAGTTAACAAAAGTAGGGTAAGGGTAAAGTAAAGGTAGGGTAAGGGTAAGGGTAAGTTGGGTCATATTTAACATTTTTGAAAATGGCTGAAATATTATGTCTTTTGTGTTTGCACCCCCAGAACTCCGCCATTGTGAAAAAATCACCAAAATCTGAATCGACAAGAAATTATATACCTACCTATGTTATATGCGGTTGAGAAATGCGACCTGTAGAGGAGAGCAATCGGACATACGGACATACAAAAGCATTTTTGTCGAAGCTGAAATGGAGACCTTAAGCTGGCGCTTCACGATTGTGTTACCCTAGTTGGTTAAATTTGTTTAAAATCTGGTTGAAATCTTTGAAACAGTATTTTTTTTATGGAATGGAATACATCCCATAATAATGCTGTATACTCTTTGATAATATACACCTATCATTGGATTTTGATATTAGTGTTCTGTGTTTGTGACACACAAACATCAGACCTTTCTTTTCTTTTGTTTTCTCTTAGTTCAAAAATTTAAAGCAAGCAAAGCATAGAAAAATGTCCTAAATAAACTCACTTTTGGGATAAAAATACATTAAAAAGTTTAAGTGTTGTGGTCGTCTATTAAAAACCACTGTATGAGCTGTAAACTAGAATTAATTATAAAGTTTTGTGAGGATGCCTTGCTAATCTGTTGTTAAACAATGCGACGTTGATCTTCAGTCAGATATCTGTTGGCGTCTTGTTTTTTATGGTTTAAGTTCACGATGGCAACAAACGAAGAGACTGTTAAAGTTTGGGTGGTAATCAGCCGAATTCCGGAAAAAATTGGATGCTCCAGTTTATTTACAGCTGAGGAGTTATGTATAGTTTTGTGTAAGAAGTACAAAATACCTCCCCTTACGCGTACATTATTTGCTTTACGAATTAAAGGTACTGATTACTTCCTGAAAGATAATGCCAGAGTTCTCTCTAGCACAAGAGAATACCAACTAAGGATTCGTTTCAAAGTAAGTGTTCTTACCAACCAGCATTATAAATTTACATAAACAGTTGACCATTACCTACACATTGTGTGTTTCTGTATTACAGGTGCCACGATTGTGTGTACTGATGACACTAGACGAAACCACATATGATTATTATTTTCAACAAGCAAGAAATGATGTGAATGACAATAAAATACCGGAGATCAAATACCCTGAACACAAACATGAATTGCTCGGCTTTGGAATCACTGATATGTAAGTTATTGGCATATTTTTGTTTTTTTTTGAGTTATATGTAGACAAAAAAATATAGATTTAAACTGTTATTTAGTTCTTCAGAGTCTAACCTCTGGAGAAGGGTCTTTGGAGCTTTTAGCTCATAAAGGCAATCTACCAGACTGCCTCTATGAGCTAAAAGCGGATAGATAGATATAGACAACATAATTGACCTTTGTGTGGGTTCAATGGGAATCAAACATTTATCACATAAACATTTCTGTGATGAATGATTGTTCTGTGTTTACTAGTATTCTATATGTAATCTGGTTACCACAATACAAGGTTTGCTTACTCTGTGGCTGGATGCTGCTGTGTGAAATTATTGTCTTGTAACATTTATTTATTTATTAATTCATTCATCAATCATCATCACTGGTCTTCAACACCGCTACCATTTCAAGGAGGTGCGGATAAGAACCTTGGGCTCTTATTTCTGGCATCAACTTCAGCAGCGACCACCGCTGAGTCGCTCGGTTTTGCTTCGAAAGACTAGTGCTGGTCTTTCATCAGCTTTACGTTGGCCTTGGTAGCTTTGATATGTCGGTTTCTTCGTGGTTTGGAGTGTGTGCCTCGTACTATTTGTAGTGTTAGTTGTTAGTAGGTTATACGCTAAAACATGGCTTAGATTAGGTACATCAACTACAGGATCTAACTAATTACGAATTATACAAGAAAATTTAATTAATGTTACACAGAGTTAAAAGAATAATTATAACTAAGTATGTTACGCTCATTCAAAGTTAATCTATATAACTGGACTCACGTGGGTTAGGAGAACGTAAGAGCTCTCGAGGTAATGGCCGCCAGAGCCGGCGAACGTCTGGTGGTCTAGCGTGGAGAGGGGCATTCTGTTAAGGTGTACGTGGATGCAGTTGTCTGCGCGATCAAACAAATGTCGCGCTAACTTCACCACGAACTCCTCAATACTGGGCATTTGTAGGTCGCGGGCAATGACATCTTTTCGCACGTATCGCCCTGCTCCAGTGCACACCCGCAGGGCGATGTTTTGTTGGGACTGTAGCTTAGCTTGATTTGGGGCCGAGCACAGTGCTTACCATGCTGGCGTGGCGTAAGTAAGGCGTGACCGTAGGTACGTTTTGTATACCCCCGTCTTCGTCCTTAAGGGTAATTTAGACGCGAGGACCGGCCGCAGCATCGCCCGAGCCGCACGTTTTTGCCGATTCGTGCGCTCTACTTGAGCGTTCATCGTCAGAGACCTATCAATGTCCACTCCTAGTTATCTAACAACAGGTTGCCATTCGATCTCTTGGCCTCTCAGTTTGAGTGGCTCAAGAACTGTGCGCTTTCGCGTGACAAGGAGGGAAGCAGTTTTTGCTACGTTGACAGCTACCCGTCATTTATCTAGCCAATCTGGCAGAACATCCAGTTGGCGTTGCATCTGTCTACGTGCAAAAACTGGACTCAAGGAGGACGAGAAGAAGGCACTGTCGTCCGCAAAGAGCGCCAGGGTGATATCCTCCTCTCGAGGACTGAGAGCTTTATACGGACGACATCCCCACACTCGCGTGTGGGGATGTCGTCCGTATAAAGCGCATACAATGTGGGCGACAAGCAACTCCCTTGAGGTACGCCAGCGGTTATTTGGCGAGGCAATGAGTTGTAATGCTCAACCGATACAAAAAACTGGCGAACCCGTAGAAACGACGCAATAATTTGTATGAGCATTGGTGGCGCGCTGGATGAAATTAGATTTAGGATTAAGCCCGCGTGCCAAACACGGTCAAAGGCCTTTTCCACGTCTAGGAATACTCCAACCGTGGAACGGCCGTTGTTTAGTTCGTGGGCTAGGTGATGAAAGACTCGCACAAGTTGGAGCGTAGTGGAGTGCTGACTGCGAAACCCGAATTGTACGGGACGGGGCTCGATGTGTGCAACGAGTCTTCGCAGCAGCAGGCGCTCAAACAACTTGGCTCTCGTGGAAAGCAGCGTAATAGGCGGGTAACTGACCGGCAGACGTCGGTCTTTGCCAGGCTTAGGGAGCATTATGACCTTACCCATTTTCCAAGGGGCAGGAAAATGCCCAGTTCTGAGGATGCCATTGAACAGCATGGTTAGAGCGGCTACGCCTCTGCGTGGAAGGTGGAGTAGCGCAGGGTTCGGAAGTCAATCGCAGTCTGGTGCTTTACGCTTGGGTACGCGGAGCGCGGCCTTCCGAACTTCAGCTGGGGAGATAAAGTTTTCGCCTGAGAGAGCAGGAATAGGTCTTAAAAGAAAGTCATTGACTGTTTGTTCGACCAACACATGGTGGACATGGATCTCATTGGAAGCATTACTTGCTACTGGGTGAGGGGAGAATTGAACCTCTAGGTGCTCCGCCAATATTTCGGCTCGGTCTTTTGGTGCAAATCACCTCCGGCCCTGGGAATCCAGTAAAGGATAGCTAGGAGATGGGGCATTTGTTAGTAGCCGATTTAATGCATGTAGGTTAGTGCTGTGATCTGCGGCTTCGTCGATCCTGGTATCCCAAGTCGCACCACGCCAGGATTCAATTTCAATTATTTAATTGATCCCTTTATGTCATTACATGTGACCATACATAATATTGACATATTCTTACATCACAAAATTTTAAATACCTAGTAACCTACAATACATTAATTACAAAATTACTAAGAAAGATGTAAAGATAACAGTGCAAAAGGTCATCAACTTCACACGATTGTCATTATAATGTTCTTTAAGAAGTATTAAAACAACATTTTCTTAGATCGCAAGTTTAAGATGTAGGTATAACCTAAATACAAATAAGTAAAACTCGAAAAACATATATAAATATAAAAGCCACTTTGCTTTCAATTGTTTTATGTTATTATTAAGTTTGAAATTCTCAAAAATTACTTTGTTTTGAGCAGTATTCTAATCTTGATACAAATGTTTTGCATACCTAGTCCGTCTAATCTAGACTAGGTCAAACATTATTAAAAACTTGGGACACCATTTCAGCTATAGATTCTATTTTGATACAAAAGAAACTGTTATTTATCATACATTTGTTCCAACATTTGGTGGGGTTGCACCAGCTGTGTGTATTTTGAGGCATTTAATATGTTCTCATTGTGTAAGTTTAAAAAAGACTACCTACCTATTAGATTCTAGGCCTCACTTGGTATCCAAGTCATCTTTTAACTGTATGAAGTGGTGCATTAAACAATAGACTATTAAACTTTAATTGGTGTTTAAATAAGGAAATAATAGGTAGATCATAATAATCAGCTCAACAGCTCAATAATGGTGATCTGTAATGATACCTATCTCATTCTATTCTATTCTATTTATCAACATTAAAGATTAGCTTAATAATTAGCTATAGGTATAAGAAACAAAAATAAAAAAAAACATCAACTTTGTTCTTAGAGCTCGAGCAGAATTTTGTTCAGAATAGAATTAGCAATCCGCTCATTATATGGTAAATCCCTAAATTGTGCTTAACATTAACTAACTTATCTAGTAGAAAGATTGATGCCTAATTTACTCCGTAAATAAGGCCTGAGATTTCCTTCCCATAATCTAAAAAAAAAAAACAAAATCATCAATCTATAAGGCTAAGAATGGAATCTGTTCCCATAAGCCTTAAGAACACAAATTTGAAATATCTGGGACTAACAGTTTAAGTTCTGCCTTGTGGGCTGGTGAGTTGATCACTCATTCTCACTCACGGCAAACTATTTTTAAGCAAAACGCCTGGTACAACTTTCTTTTATTTTGTAAACAGAAGCCTAAACTTTACACCAATTTTATAAAATCTTACTCTGAAAATTTTATGATAATTATAATAAATATGTACTTAAAAAATAATAAATATTACAGGACATTAATTTCACACTGCGCCATCTAGCCCCAAACTAAGCTTAGCTTGTAATATGGGAACTAGATTATGGATACAATACTTAAATACTTTTTTTTATTAGTACATACTATATGATACAACACCCAAACACTGAACAAACATCTATATTCATCACACTAATAATTGTCCTGGGTGGGAATCAAAACCCAGGGCAATGTATGAGTATATATAAAAAAAATACTGACATAATTAATCATGCACCTGCTTTAGCAAAGCTACATAAGCAATACATCTTTCTTGATTGAAATATATACATAAATGAATAGGAGCCTATTCTTACATGAACTTTCACATTTCTAATTTATTTTAGTACCTTCCTACTTATAAAATCATGATATTCCATACAAACCTTTGTTGGATTTCACCCTCCGAGGGAAGTATTTCAAAGAAATAGCTGACAAATAATAATCAGAATCCTAAACACCACTTTGCGGCGCTATGCAGTGCCGCATAGGTCGTGTTCTTTGTGGATGTGACCACTCACCATGCAGTAAGCACTTATCATTAGGTGGGCTGCTTGCTTGTGTTGTCTCCCAGTTGTATCAAAATGAAAAATAACAAGAACACACTCTAGATGCATTTTGGTTGCCAACATAATTGTAAGAGCTAAGTTTTGAATATTTTACTAATTCTATAATAAGGTCGAATGTTTTCCTGCATGTATTTTGCGAAATGTTCAATCGTCGCCTATACATGGTACGAATAGGATCAACGCACATTTCACGCTCGGGTTTGATTTTATTCAACTTTTATCATTGCTGTAGGACTCGAGCTATAGCTGGTGAAAAGTTATCCGTCAGTGAAGTTGTAAGAAACTACAAGAAATATGTGCCTAAAGTTATTGCAAGGAAGCATGGAGCGGCTTCAAGAAAACATGCGCACGACTACCTCCCAAATCTCTGCGCGGTTGGCCACACCGCCAAGTAAGTTATAATGTTGCTTAACTTAGAGTAGTGATCCCACAGAACAATGGGCATATATTGAAAGAACTCGCTTCAACCGCAAATGGCCGCTCTCGGGCGATGTGACAGCGCAAAGCTCTGCATAAAATATATTATTATGCCGAATTGCGCTGTCCTAAGCTCTAAGAAAAGAAGCCAGGTGTGTAGTAAAAGGCAAGGAGTTATTTCTTTTCACCGGTTAGTCCATAAACCTTTAAATAAACGTGACATTAAAGATATTGTAAAAGTATTATGTAGTTTACAGACGAAAACGATGCAATCGCAAACAGATGTAATTTTGTTGCTTACTATGCATGGATACCACCTTGTTTTACATTGTCGACCGCGCAGTGTATTGCGTTTACAGCGATGAAGGTATTTTTTGCACTACTATTTAGTAGTAATGGCCAAGACGCTCGCGCATCGACTAGTGTTGCTCGAGATTCGTGCAATCAAATATTACGCGTGTCATGTCGATAAAATTTGTCCGTTTTTGTTCATATTTAAATTTTATTAGTAATTTAGTTCTTATAATTTCATTTTATTTGTATGTAGAAGTTCGTAACGCTTAGTTAAACACAAAAAAAATATTTTCAGTTTCCCAAAAGATGTAAATATTAAAAAAAAAGTGGATTGAGGCAACGGGCAGAGTTGAATGGATACCTAGATCATCTTTCATAATATGCTCAAAACACTTTGCGGAAAATGATTTCATGATAAAAAAATCAGGCAAACGATATTTAAAATTAGTAGCCATCCCGCACAAAAAATGTACTATTGTGCCTTTTTCAGTAAGTAATGGATTATTTTAAATTTTCACAATTTCAAAAATTATATAATATGGTGTAAAATACACAGATGAGAGAGCTGCTTCTTCTGGTGAGATTCTTCAATCGACTTTTACGACACACTTGAGCTAAGTTGGTAGATTCCGTTTTTATATCAATCTCATTTTACTATACAACTAGCTGTAGCCCGTGACTTCACACACGTTCATGGATTTAAATTTTGTTGTGTAGATCGTGACGTCACGTGACCACATATTATACTTGCGCTGCGGGCGGCCGGCGCTAGCAACGGAGTCGCTAACTGTATTTTATTATGTAACCCGTGATAAAAACATAGAGAAAAATCTCCACGCTTGGTAGATGGATCGGTGTTCGTAGTAAATGTGTAAGGTATTACTTTGAGCCACATGCTTAATTTTGAGTATCAATGCTAAAGTATTTTTTATCGATGAATACGGGTACATCTCTATCGCCGGGATACCAGCTAAAATGTATTGCAATTTATATTTTATCAGTTATTTTATATTTTTTATACAATCCACTAACTGTCTATTAATAATTACTAAACGAAATATTAAGCACACACTATAGAATTATTAGTTTATGTAAATATTATTTATTATCTATTTTGCGAATTTCGGTAGCCTCACGAAACTATGGTAACTGCACGATTAGTATGCAGTTTTCACAAGGTAGTAAGTAGCATCAAAGATTGCACGATTCTACAAACTGTCAAAGACATCCATAACCAAGTCGACATAAAGGTTTATTTTCAATGACTTCGATTATCGGAAACTCGACCAATGAATGATAAGTTTTATATGTGTTGTTATTATGACATGCTACGTGAGTGTGTGTAGCCTGCCACAGCGGTACTAGAACAAATGTTTCTAGATGGCCTTTCTAACCTCTATCATGTGTTCTGTGAGTGATCCAATACCAAAATTATTTATATACTCACTTCACTACGGTACGGTCCCTTTTTTATTTTTATATTTTTTTATTGTACGATACAAAGCGCTTGGCATTTATCTCACCTAGTTACAAGTTAAGATAAAGCCGAAGGTGAAGGCGCAATTCACCCGGAATCCTCAACAAACTGAGGAACTGGCTATTTTACCTCTAAATACCAGAACACTTTTTTTTTTAGAATTGTTATTATAGCGACAGAATTAGGTAAAATAGGTAGCTAGCCAGCCAGACTTAAACAAAGTCCTACCACCAACCAAACCAAGCACTATATTGTACTTCCCCTAGGGATCGAACCCGGGACCTCTGGCTCTGAAATCGGTGGGTTGAACCACTCTAGTGGTTCAACACTTACAGAAAAATCGTTTAATGATAATATATTGAAATTAATAAATTGTATCTCGCTGCATTCTCCGTATAAAGTTAAACTAAGTCAAATATGACACTCCTCCGTTCGCGCAACATGCTTTAAAAGGGGTCTGAAGTTTTCTCGCAGCGTATTATTATATAGATGGCGCAAGAACATGCGATTCAGAATGCGACATTGTGTCGGTTTGCAGCTACGTGAAAAACCTGTACCTGCAACATTTGTACGCGCTAGCGCCGAACTACCTCGCGGAGGAGTTCGACAACGTGATGTGGCAGCACGGAGGCGACCTAGTGCCGGTGCGCATCGTGGTCGCACCCTTCCACCCGCACCTGCCCGGAATCCGGCTGTTCAACAACATCAAGAGAGAGGTCAGTGTACAGTACACCCTTCCACCCGCACCTGCCCGGAATCCGGCTGTTCAACAACATCAAGAGAGAGGTCAGTGTACAGTACACCCTTCCACCCGCACCTGCCCGGCATCCGGCTGTTCAACAACATCAAGAGAGAGGTCAGTGTACAGTACACCCTTCCACCCGCACCTGCCCGGAATCCGGCTGTTCAACAACATCAAGAGAGAGGTCAGTGTACAGTACACCCTTCCACCCGCACCTGCCCGGCATCCGGCTGTTCAACAACATCAAGAGAGAGGTCAGTGTACAGTACACCCTTCCACCCGCACCTGCCCGGAATCCGGCTGTTCAACAACATCAAGAGAGAGGTCAGTGTACAGTACACCCTTCCACCCGCACCTGCCCGGAATCCGGCTGTTCAACAACATCAAGAGAGAGGTCAGTGTACAGTACACCCTTCCACCCGCACCTGCCCGGAATCCGGCTGTTCAACAACATCAAGAGAGAGGTCAGTGTACAGTACACCCTTCCACCCGCACCTGCCCGGCATCCGGCTGTTCAACAACATCAAGAGAGAGGTCAGTGTACAGTACACCCTTCCACCCGCACCTGCCCGGCATCCGGCTGTTCAACAACATCAAGAGAGAGGTCAGTGTACAGTACACCCTTCCACCCGCACCTGCCCGGCATCCGGCTGTTCAACAACATCAAGAGAGAGGTCAGTGTACAGTACACCCTTCCACCCGCACCTGCCCGGCATCTGGCTGTTCAACAACATCAAGAGAGAGGACTACATCATATTGTTTAACCCCTGAATAAAAAAGGGATGTTTTTGTGAGTCCTTTTAGTACGTCTGTAGGTTTGCCCACTGCTACAGACTTGCTTCACACTATCATACTTACAGTATCTTTACTAGCTGACCTTAGCCTAGCTGACTTTACTTTCCACCGCCACTGAATCTTAGGTTAGCTGTATACACTGCAAACATAAAAAAAACAGTAGGAGGTTTTCCCATATTTATATTATCTAGCGCTCCTGGCACGTAGTAAACACTTGGTACAGAGAGCTCGTATTTGGCTGGTTTCTTTAATAGTTTATTTTATAATTTACTATGCATAGTATTTATAGTAAAACTCAAGTCAATCCGTCAATAAATTTAATATTAAGTTAACATTCTACAGAGTTAAAGAGAGAAGAGAAAGTTAACATGATTCTAGCCAATGGTATCATTAATAATTATGCAAAGTTTCATTCAAATGCATTCAGTAGTTTCAGCGTGATGTGCGTTCAAGATGCAGACAGACAGACATACAGAAGTGGGAAAAACTGTTGTTCATTTTTATTTTTAACGTTTCTGTTACAGTTTGATTACAATAAGTATAGCTAACAGGTAAGGCCTAGTGTTCGACTTAGTAATTACTAGTAGTTCGCCCCGAACTGAGATCTCGTGATGTCTGCTTTACGACGCAGGTTATTTATCAAATAGAACGTAATTTCCAAACAAAAAAATGTGCTTTCATTACTTTCACGTCTTTCTCACTTTACTTAAGCACTTTTTTCTCGAACTCTCTTTATTCACCGGAGTGTTCGAGGCTCTCTCTTGTTGCTAACGTAATGTAATCCTTTCAAACATTAAATAAAGGTATCCTTACATATATGAAACAAAGGTTGATGTCGTTTTGAAAAGTGCCCTGAAAACTTGCCTTAGTAGTTGTGATTTAAAAATCTACCCCTCCAGCCCACGGATGTGAGCACAATCTGTCTGCTTAGCGTGGTGATAATGGCCGTACCGTATTGAGTGAATAACAACAGATAAAATAGACCAGTTTTAATGAAATTTCGAATACCCTCTCTTATCTTGCTAGACCTGATGATTATCATTTGCCCCTTCATCTTAAAAACCACCCCTTATAAGGGAAAAATAAACTTATTTTGAAATCAGTCTCAACCCCTATTTCATATGATATTTAATGTTTTAACATATTTTCAAGACTTCAATCTTGTTTAACCCTTAATGTTCGTGTACTCTCCGTTGGTTGCAGTGGTTCCACGTGTGTACCATTGAGGAGGTGATCTACCTGACGCGGAACGGGGAGCACTCGCTGGAGGTGTCGCGCCGAGGGACGCCGCTCTTCTTCAAATTCAACTCGGAGGAGATCGTGGCCTCCTTTATCTCGGTGTGCGACGGATACTACAGGTATTACTGGAGCGAGACACGTCGCTCGATGATAGCTTTACTTGCAGTGCAGGTATCTTCATATTGATACGAACTATGCAGAAATATTGACTAGTGAGTGAACCGAACGAGATCTCCGAGTTAATTTAGGAAATGTATGTATGTATGTGGCAATGTTTGTGACGGCGTAACTCTCGAACAGCTTATCTGATTTTAATGAAATTGAAAATGAAAACATAAATAGAAATTGATTGTCGCAGAGGATTTTTGATGAGTTAGGTTGTTTTTGAGAAATTGGGATGAACATTTTTTTCGGTCATAGCAAAGTGTTTGACCACCAGTTTACTTAAAAACAAGTAAATATGTGGCCTAAGATGGAGCACGCTTGCCTAAAAGGACCCTATTTACTCTGGACTTGAAGACTCCAAGATTGTACTCGTGCGGAAAAACAGACGAAGGCAAGGAATTCCATTCTTTACTAGTATTAATGATAAAGGCAGAGACGAAACGATGTGTTCGGCACAATGAAACATTAACAAGGTACGGGCTGTAGCCGTACGTCTGCTAGTCCGGTGGTTAATAGGGGAAGGGGGATTAGGTCAAAGATATCGTGCGCACGATTGGCCTTAACAAGCGAATCATCACCTATAAGCCGCTTAGAAGCACGACGCTTGATCGAGTCCTGGGTTTCGAGCTGATACTTAACTGAGCCGTCCCACAGATGGCAGCAGTACTGCATACAAGATTGGACCTAAGTTTTGTACAAACTTAAAAGCTGTTTCGATGCGAAGTGCCGCCGAACCTTAGCAAGACCCAACTTCATAGCAAATACTTTGGCCTTAGATTCCAAATGGTTTGGGAGTGGACAGATTGGTGTTCAGTGTCAATAGTTTTGAGAGCACTTCATGTTAGTAAGGAAAGGATTGTATTCTGCCCTCCTACTATGACGTACGATTGGTGCTTTGCATGAGAGCCTCGAACACTCAGGTGAATAAAGAGAGATTGATAAAAAGTTTGTGATTAAAGCACATTAGTTCTCTTTGTGAAAAATCCGTGATTGAATACCGAACATAACATAAACGAACATCACGAGATCTCAGTTCGGGGCAAACTACTCGTACTAGTTATCAACATCAGGCACCCGAGTGGCCTCACCGACCAGCTGAGAGAGGTTAAATGTGAGCGCAAATGTTAGTGCTTCTCTCCCAGCAAGGTCAATGTCGTTGGAAGGGGAAAGCCACTTCTGATGATGAGCGTTAAAGTCTCCCAAAAGTACCAATTGAGCACTGGGAAACCTTTGAAAAGCCCTATCAGCACCATCTCAACGGTGCTGGAAAAAAGAGGTTGTCACCGGATTCCTTGTGTGCGCACGATAGACACCTACTTAGAGAATTTTCTTCGTACCGGTGTCGACCAAAACCCAAACGCCAGCTTTTGGCTTAAACCTTTGTTCAAGCACATAACCTGGGTTTTTTTTTAATTGTACGACGGCGAAGCGCTTGGCCTTCATCTCACCTGGTAATACGTTGAGATGAGGCCGAAGGTGGAGGCGCACTTCACCCGGAATCCTCAACAAACTGAGGAACTGGCTATCTTACCTCTAAATGCTGGAACACAACATTTTTTTAAGAATTGTTATTATGGCGACAGAATTAGGTAAGGCGGTGGTAGCTAGCCAGGCGGACTTAAACAAAATCCTACCACCAACCAAACCAAGCACAATATTGTACTCCCCTTGGGGATCGAACCCGAGACCTCTGGATCTGAAATCGGTGGGTTGAACCACTAGACCATAGAGGCGGTTAATAAGCCAAAAGGTTTTCGGAGCACCAATGCTTCGGACACCTTTGCGCCTCGTCTCCCGTACAGCCTAATCGCCATCGATCCCTTACTACTCCGACACTGTAGTGCAACAACTACTCTGACCCGTGCTCGCTTGGTGGGTAAATAAATTTTTTCGCCCATATCTTTTGAATGGCTGAACCGATCGATTCAAAGTTTTGAATATGCCGAGAATATAGTTATACTAGTCCATCGGTATAAGAATTTTTTTGACACTATGGTAATTTTTGGGAAACAGGGATGTAAGTGAGACAAGAGATTTTTGGCTTATGAGGTGTCATTTGAAAGAGTATCGGCTGCACATTAAAAAAAAATATTACAACAATATGGGCGGTTCTCGTAACTAACAACGGCTACACGTTAAGAGGGTAAAGGGGATAAACCGCTTGGTATGTCTTGTAGGATATACCGTTAGAGGTGATTCACAAATGTTCTCACGTTAGTAAGGAGTGACTAATTCACGGTATCCAATTTAATTTGGAAATATTTTATTTTGTCAGGTTGATGGTGAAATGGACATTCAATCTTTCCAAAGACGACGAATCTCCTTTCCTAAAAGAACTGCAAAGAACCAAATGTCACGGGCCAGTTGGGTAAGCAAGCAACATTTGTGTTTTGTACACCATTATGTCATATGTTTTTGAATTATCGCGATTGTCACACAACATTAAACGGCTTAAAGTGGCCATCGATGAGACCATTGACCTTCCAAATGGTGTGGCCGCCTTGAGAAATGTAGCCGTGAATGTCGAAAACGTAACGCCAAATGGACGTGGCGTGGCGTGGCGTGGGGTGGCATGGCATGGAATTGTCGTCAGTGCCAAAAACGTGTGCCACGCCATTTGGACGTGGTTTGGCTTACGTTGCTCAGTTAACACGTATCTTCCATTGTAAAGGAATGGTTACTGTGATGTTGTTTTGTGAATATAAACATTTGATTGATTTCCACAGAGGTGCATTCTCATATCGGAAGCTGTTGGAGAAACGCGGCAAGAAACACGGCAGTTACATCTTGAGGCAATGCCAGGACGAGTACAACGTCTTCTACTTGGACGTGTGCACCAAGAATATGTTAGTGTGCTCGACGCACCGTTCATTCATTTATTTATTTATTTATTACAACCATTTCAAATAACACATTTAACTATTTAGATATAAGGCTCCAATTCATATTTGCATTTACTCATTATTTAAAAATATTAAACATAAAATATATAAAAATAAATAATAATATCAAAATAAATCCTCAAAGACAAGCCTCATAGCTCAGTTGCTAGTAACTCTGCCTTCGGCGCTGTAGGCTGTGGGTCGATTCCCACCCAGGACAAACATTTGTGTGATGAATATAGATGTTTGTTCTGTGTTTGGGTGTTGTAATTGTATGATAAGTATGTATTTATAACAAAAAAAATATCTATGTATTCTATCCGTAATCTAGTTCCCATATTACAAGCTATGCTTAGTTTGGGACTAGATAGCGCTGTGTGAAATTAGTGTCCTGTAATATTTATTAATATTGATTTATTAAATCATAATAAATATATAGTTCGCTAACTTTTCCCAAATAACGATTGGAATAGAGCACAGAACACATGTTAGAGTTTAGAAAGGCCGGTAGTGGCTGTACCAAGCGTGGACATTTTTCTCTATGTTTTTATCACGGGTTACATAGTAAAATACAGTTAGCGACTCCGTTGCTAGCGCCGGCCGCCCGCAGCGCAAGTATAATATGTGGTCACGTGACGTCACGATCTACACAACAAAATTTAAATCCATGAACGTGTGTGAAGTCACGGGCTACAGCTAGTTGTATAGTAAAATGAGATTGATATAAAAACGGAATCTACCAACTTAGCTCAAGTGTGTCGTAAAAGTCGATTGAAGAATCTCACCAGAAGAAGCAGCTCTCATCTGTGTATTTTACACTATGTTATATCATTTTACTCGAGATTCGGAGGAGGCTCTGTTCAGTATTGGACATTAATGGGCTTATAAAATAATACATACGATACAAACTATTATTTATATTCTTGCAGTGTATGGAATCAAATAAAGTACACAACTAGTGAAAAAATTTATCCCTCGCTCCGTTCAAGATTAAACACAAGAATCCCTCGCTGCGTTCGGCGTCTTACTTTGAAAGAGATAAGATAGATAGTGTGTTGAATAAAAGTAGCTTTTAGATTGTATATTATATTATTCATTAGATACACAGTATATACAAGTGCTTCATGATTTTATGACGAATTTCTGGAAACTTTAGAATTTAATAACTTTGATACCTTAAAGTAAACAAGACTTTACTACAATGCCCAATTGAGAAAATATTAAATTATCCATTACTTACTGAAAAAGGCACAATAGAACATTTTTTGTGCGGGGTGGCTCCTAATTTTAAATATCGTTTGCCTGTTTTTTTTTAAATGAAATCATTTTCCGCAAAGTGTTGTGAGTATATTGTGAAAGCTGATCTAGGTATCCATTCAACTCTGCCCGTTGCCTCAATCCACTTTTTTTTTTAATATTTACATCTTTTGGGAAACTGAAAATATTTTTTTTTGTGTTTAAATAAGCGTTACGAACTTCTAGCGTCTTGGCCATTACTACTAAATCGTAGTGCAAAAAATACCTTCATCGCTGTAAATTAAGGCATTACACTGCGCGGTCGACAATGTAAAAATAAGGTGGTATCCATGCATAGTAAGCAATGTACAAAATTACATCTGTTTGCGATTGTATCGTTTTCGTCAGTAAACTACATAATACTTTTACAATATCTTTAAATATCACGTTTATTTAAAGGTTTATGGACTAACCGGTGAAAAGAAATAACTCCTTGCCTTTTACTACACACCTGGCTTCTTTTCTTAGAGCTTAGGACAGCGCAATTCGGCATAATAATATATTTTATGCAGAGCTTTGCGCTGTCACATCGCCCGAGAGCGGCCATTTGCGGTTGAAGCGAGTTCTTTCAATATATGCCCATTTTGAGCATATATGCGGCGCGCCTGCCCCGCCCACAATACCTTTCTATTAGATTCATTGTTCTGTAGAATAGAGCATAACATCTCCATGGAGGTTTCGTCCATTTACCGCGGACGTCATCGAAGGCGACTGAGGATATAGATAGTACACCAGGAGATGGGCAGCCACAGCCGCGGGTATCACGATACGATCATCATTACGATGAGGGCATTATTTAAATGAACGAATGTATTCAAACGAAGGGTCAACAATACCGATGGCGACCCAAATACTGAATACGCGAATATAAATACTTTATATAAACAATTTTAGTTACGAGTTATGCAGAATAATCAGTTTAATGTCCTCAACGAACAAATTTCCCTTGTTTATTTCAGCGTTATTAAAATAGCTAAAGATTTCAGTTATTTTTAGCACATGATTCGCGGCATTTACAGTTCAAACGTAACCTGAGCTAATTACTGTTTATATGTAGTGTCCTGGTGTGCTGGTCGCGATTCCGAACAGGCGGTACATTTGTCGTTTCAAAATGATGCAAAACAACTCAATTAATTAAAAAAAATAGACTTTGACTTTGACTTTAGAGGAGTTCATAAAAAAATGAGTGTTGTCCATTAGTGTCCATTAGTGTCCATTAGTGTCCATTAGTGCCCATTAGTGTCCATTAGTGTCCATTAGTGTCCACTGCTGGACAGAGCCTCCTCCACAGCTTTTGGCAGGCGGATCGGTGGTCGCAGTAAAGTGTGTAGATAATACACAGTATATACAAATAAAACGCTAAAGCGTGACAAAAATTATATTTTTGTACGCCTGAATTCATAATAAATCAGTCACATTATATTTTTGTTACATTGCCCTATGTTTTTTTTCAATTACCGTACTGCACGTATCCAACTAGAATGTTGCCGACTCAGTATTTTTACTAGGCAGTTAAGTCAATTTCTCGTAAACTGCATCGAACACCATATGATGATGTTATTCGTTCGCCCGGCAACACAAACACAATGTGTGTGTGTGTGTGTGTGTTGCAGTACCACAGAGACGTACAAGTTGGAGTTCAAGGGACACTGCTACGTGTTCAACCAAGAGGAGTACTACACTCTGGAGAGACTGGTCAGCTGCCACATGAACCCTGAGGGGAGGATCTTCCTCAACGAGTGCATCCCGCCCTCGGAGTACGGTACGTCTCATTACTACAAATATTTATGTAACTACTATACACGTGACCGTTACAATACATTTTTGTACAAAATCTATTTACATTTCGTGAAATCGTCGACGTTTCGTTTACCCGTTAGTCCGCGCCTTTCCCCCACGTGCAACGTTAAGAGTCTTTAGCCCTTATTTCACGAAGTCCGAGTACCGCTACTTGACAATTCAAAATCGTGCTCTCATTTTCAGTTTGTTTACATGTCTCAAAGAAAGAAGGTTATATTTTTTATTCATCGGGAGACGCTACTCGGTGCGAAGACTATTACATCTACATTACTACACAGTAAAAAAAGATCCTAACATCGTCACTGACGGATTTTCATACAAATGTTTTATCCCCTTTTTACCACCTAAGCGGTGGAGTTTCGAAAAATCCCTCCTGCATCCTCCCTCAATTTCTTAATGTATTTTATTAAGTTAGTGCATAATTTGAAAGATTGAATAGAATAAAAAAAAATGGAATACAGGCCTGTATTCCATTTTTTTTAATTATTTATATTTCATAAGAAAACCAAATAAAACTTTGTAAGTCCTAAAATTCTGCTTGTGCGTATAGTACCGGACTTACGTTCAAGGGAGGCCATTAACCCGATCAAGGATATACCTACATACACGTGGTACGGAACCTTCTCCACGCGAGTCCGACTCGCACTTGACCTTTATCTATAAATACAAAAGATCAAACATTTTCCATACATTTTGTTAATGTAATTTTACAAGACATTAACAATAACAGGCTGGTGCCGGTGAGCATCAACAGTTGAAATAGTTTTTAATTTGAGTGAAATGCGGTAAAATGAAATGAAATAGTTTGGTTGTAGATAAATCCCAGCTGCTGCTGTGCGGCGAGCCGGTGAAGAAAGGCGTCCGCATCGACCAGGCGGAGCTGCAGGAGATACTCAGAGACAACAAGAGTCCCCGCTGTCTGCCCAACAAGGACATTCTGCTGTACACCGGTACCTGTCTCTCCTCTACACTCGTACACTCGTACACTCTTACACTCCCTTGGGGTCCATCGATGTCCAGGGGGAGTACAATGTTATGGTGGGTTGGTGGTCTGACGAGCGACCACCATCTTTACACCTTATTCTGTCATAACAACAGTTCTAAAATGGTTGTGTTCCGAGATTTATATGTGAAATAGCCAGTTCCACCGTTTGTTGAGCATTCCGGGTGAAGAGCGCCACTTTATCATTACTTGAAAAACAGGTGAGAAGAAGGACAAGCGCTTCTTCGGTCATCGTACAATAAAAAAACTTCGGTCTACTTTTTAGACCGAAGTATCGATTGTATGAGGGATGATATGGGCAGGAAACGAGAGAGCGATGAGATGAGGTCCGATCCGATGGAGGAGAATGGAGGAGAGGGAGGAAGAAGACAGGGTGTGCCGTTTGTGTCGCCGAAACTCGCGGTCAATTCTCAAGATGGCTGTTACTTTTTATTTTCACTTTATTTTGATCTTTGTATTCATCTTGGACTAATATGAACTGAAACTTGCAAAGTTTCTCAAATATTATTTTGTATAGTAGGAGAGAGTTTCGTATAGTGTACAACACTGTCCCAACCCGTGTGGGCGCGACATACACAACATAATGTCGTGCAGTTTCGGAGGAGTCATGTTACAATTCCCTGGGAGCTGACCGTACGACACGACACGCCAACAATGGCGAGGTGACACTAAACGTTCTTATCGTAGGGTCGCTGGTATTTGTGGTATTTGCAGACGGTATGTTCAGTTTTCTTATATATTTTTTTCAGGATCAGAAAAATCCGGTTCGGAAAACATAACGGCGACGTTCAAAGCGCTGTGGAAGTTAGACGAGACGAAGAAGCTGCAGGTCGCTTTCAAGACGCTGCAGCGAGAAAAGGCAAATGACTACTTGAAGGTAAACTTATTTTGTGAGAAGAACTTACAACGGAAGGTTATTTTATCGATTGTTTCCACTTCGATCCGTATCGGCTACGAGGTGTCAGATTCATAAATACAAAACTGTGAAAAATGGAACAAAATTAAATGAAATATACCTCTACCTTACTACCTACTGTTAACTTCTACTGCCCATTAGTGTACACCGCTAGACAGAGCGGACTCTTTTGAGGTTTTGCCACAGTCACCACGCTCGGTAGGCGGATTGGTGTTCGCAGTAAAGGCGTTAGATAATACACTAAACATTTCCATCTTCCAAATCATTCCATCTCTCAGCACCTTTGTGGGGTTTCATCGGGTTCAATCACCAGAGGAAGTACAATATTGTACTTGGTTTGTTTGGTGGTAGGACTTTCGTTAAGTCCGCTTGGAAGTCCGGCCAGCTACCAACATCTTACCTAATTTTGTCGCCATAACAAAAATTCTTGAATATTTGTGTTCCGGTATTTAAAGGTAAAATAGCCAGTTTTCCTCGGTTTGTTTAGGACCCCGGGTGAAATGCGCTTCCACCTAAGGACTTATCATAACTTGAAAATCAGGTTAGACGAAGGGCAAGTTCCTCCCCGTCGTACAATAAAAAAGTAAAAAAACTTGATTGGTTTTTGTGTAATTTTTGTCAGGATTTCGTAGAGTTGGCGAGCAAATGGGTGTGCGTTCAATCCAGTTCCGTAGTCCGTCTGTACGGAGTGACGCTCAGCTCGCCCACCGCCTTGGTGCTGGAGTACCTCCCGTACGGACCGTTCGACGAGTACCTCAGGTGAGACAGACACCTTTACCGATGTTAAGTGTGTTAAGCCATCACTACAAATACAATCATTTCCTACTTACGAGAGGCTACTCTGTGATCTATTTAAGGCTTTTTACTGCCTATATCATATCACCCTTATCTCAAAGCTTATACACTATGGTATCTAGAATCAGGCAATAAATCTCATGCATAGTTACCTATCGAATCGTATTCAAAAAGTGGATATTAGCGGTAGCAAAACTTCGGGAACATCCACTAACAATACTAACATAGGTGTACCACAAGGATCTATCTTAGGGCCGTTTCCGTTTCTAGTCTATGTCAATGATCTTCGTTCCCGTGCAGGGGACCTATGTGTTATTTTATTGTTTGCCGACAATACTTCATTAATATTAAGAGTCGATAGGGCTGAAGATAATTATGATTGATTATGTAAATGCTTCTCTAGCTTAAGTTAAAAAAACTATGAAAAAAAAAAAAATGAATCCGATTCACTTCGCCTAATATTCAAGTCAACAATGCAAATTTATCTTAAATGCAAAAATAAATACTCAACTTTATTGAAGCATCTACTTTCTTAGGTTTAAATATTTACACTGTATCGCAAAGTTGCAATGTGGTTTTCATATTGAGTGATTAGCTAGCACATGAAGCTCGGCTGCATGCGCTGTACGTACAATAACTGGTGAAGCCACGGCGAGGTTAGTTTATGTTAGTTACTTTCACAGTCACATGTCTTATGGCATATTGTTATTAGGAAGTGCAGTAGATATTGAAAGCATTCTTATTAAGAGAGCTGTACGGGCAACGTTTTACTGAATGTTGGTAGTACTGTACTGTACTGATATCGGCTTATAGTTAGATGGATCAGACAATTATCGCACAGCCCAAACCAGAGGTCCAGCGATTTAATGTTTTCATGGTAGCTTCCTATTTTAGTGCAGGGGTGCTAAGAATGGATTTTCCAACGGGATGCCTGGATCCCGATCCCGGGCAGTTCACTAGACATAGGTGTACCGTGTGTTTCTATAATACCTCAGAGAAAACGAGGAGCAAATAAAACCGCTCCACCTGAAGAAGGTAGCGGCGGGCCTGGCGCGAGCTCTGTGGGACCTGTCGGAGGCAGGCGTGGTGCACGGGTACATCCGGTGCCGGCGCCTGTTGGTGGCGGCGGCGGACGCGGACCGGATCACTGTCAAACTCACCGGACCCACGCTGCGGGCCTACACGCATCGCGAGTGAGTTCTCTCCCAGTGCCACTCACTGCTTTGATGTTGATAGCTACAGTTCATGCGTCGAAGCTTTTTAAACCAAGTATCGTTAGTCATCAGCTCAAAAGCCTTGGATAGGTTCAATAAACAGGCAAAAAGTAGGTAGGAATGACTCGCGCATCAGTTGTGTTACACGGCCAATACTCTAGTGGTATGCGGGCCTGTATGTTGCAGATGCTCAATACTTCGTTTACCTTGCCATTCTAATACAATGATCAGACCATTGAATATCATTTGAGCAATAGGACAGATAGTTAATCCGTTTCCGTGAGTACACAGTGATCTAGGCAGCTCACCATATAGGTGTAAGTATCTGAAGCGAGGCCCTATATCTGTGCCAACACAACACCAGACCATCTTTGTTCATCGCAACAGTCAACAAGATCACGATTAAATAACTCTGATGGTTCCGCATTTAAATCACTTATTTAAATGAAAATTGATTCTATACCATGTTCGTCAATTATAGCCCTCACCTGAGGTCTGTGAACTTCCGGATAATCTTATTTATTTTATTTTATTTATTCGGAAAACAAACAGTACAAAGTTTCTTATAAAATTACAATATATAAGACTATTGACCAATAACATGTTTTCACATATAAAAAACTAGAAATAGCTTGCTAATTATTCAAATACTTATTATGTAAGTAAAGACAATGTTAAACAATTTATAAAATTTGAAAAAAAAAAACAAAAACCAACAACATAGTTAGTGAACCATATGAAACCAATGGTTGCTGAGAACGCGTTTGAAAGCAGAGGGCTTTAAAGTGAAGAGATCCAGCTCGGGAAAGTCAACCAGTTTATTATAAAACTTCGCTGATCTTATAAAGAATGAATTTTGCCTATAATTTGTAGCACAGTGCGGTACGTAGAGAGAAAGAAAGGGCACTCTGGGAGCTCTGATTGGTACGCGAATTTGCATTGTGGAGAGTAGTTGCGGTGAATCTATTAGTGATTGTAATATCTTTACGACGAATGAGATGTCAGCAATGTTCCTCCTTTCTGAAAGTGGCAGTATATGGTGCCTTCTGCACCTTGCTTCATAACTGGGGTCAGAATTATTGCACTTGAATTGCAGGAATCTCATAAATCTATGCTGTACAGATTCAAGTCTATTTATATAAATATTATATTGGGGGTTCCATACTTGCGAACAGTATTCTAAGATGCTACGGACATAGGAGCAGTAAAGTATTTTAACACATTTAATTTTAGAGAATTGAGAACATGATCTTATGATGAACCCCATGGCTTTGATAGCTTTTTTGGTAATATAATCTACATGTTTTTCGTAGGAGAGCTTCGAATCATGAATGATACCGAGGTCTCGAACTTCGTCTAAGTTTTGAAGATTTGAGCCTTTGAGAGAATAATCATATTTCAAAACATTAATTTTCCGTGTGAACGTGATTGAATGGCATTTAGCGACATTGAGATCGAGGTTATTTAGTTTACAGTAGGTTTCGAGTCTCTCCAGATCTTGCTGTAGCAATGCACAGTCTTCGATTGAATTGATTTGTTTAAAGATTTTCATATCGTCTGCATATAAAAGAAATTGAGAATATTGGAAGCAAGTGTAAATATCATTGACAAAAATATTAAATAGCAGAGGGCCAAGCAATGATCCTTGGGGAACACCCGAGGATACAGTACACCACATAGACTTGTAGCCGTTCAATGCGACAGCTTGAGATCTATTTTCTATGTAAGAGGTAAACCACCGAAATAGATTACCATGAATTCCTGCATTCAAAAGCTTTTGCAGTAATATTTTGTGATCAATACGATCGAATGCCTTGCTATAATCAGTAAAAATAGCATCTACTTGTTTGCCAGCATCCATGTTTAATGTAGTAAAATCGATAAATGTTAGTAAGTTTGAGGTAGTAGATCTACCTTTAAGAAAACCATGTTGCTCAGGGATAAATGTGCGTGATAAAGTGCTGTAAAGTTGATTATATACTATTCGTTCAAAAATTTTGGCAAATATACATAGCTTTGATATAGGTCGATAGTTCCTTACATCACTTTTGTCCCCACTTTTATAAATAGGGGTGACAAATGCAGTCTTCCATAGGTTAGGTACCGTACCTTCATTTATGGAACGCTGATACAATATTGTAAGTGGCTCAGTCAAGCATTCGGCGCAATTCACAATAAACAAAGGTGGGATTTGATCTGGACCAGCGCCTTTGGATAGGTCCAAATTTTTTAATAACTTGAGTAATTCAACTGGATTTATATTAATCTGATTGATAGTAGTTGTATAAGTTGTATTGCTAGGTTCGGTACCACTAGGATCGGCGCTACTGTGACGAGTGAATGATGATGATGATGATAATGATGATGATGGAGATAAGAAAGTAGATTGAAAGTACGTGGCAAACAGATTACATATTCCTAAACCAGTATCGGATGAGCGTCCCTCATATGTGAGAGTGGATGGAAGTGCGTTTGAACCTTTTTTATTAGATTTAATAAATGTCCAAAATAAATTGGGAGTTTTGGTTATCAAGTCTTGTGTCTTGTTGATATAAGCACGATAACATTCTCCCTCAATCCGCTTAGCCCTTTTACGAAGTAGGCTAAAGGTTTCATAGTCCGCGGTGTTTTTATATGTACGATATTTAAGTTGATATTTATGCTTTTCTTTGAGAATATTCTTGAGGCTTGAATTGTACCATGGAGGAGATGATGATGGATAGATAAACTTATGCGGTATGTATTCGTCAATGAGATCATTTAGACAATTATAAAAGTAATCTATTGCAGCCTCAATCGAGGAGTTGTTTAAGCGATCATTCCACAAAATTTCTACCAAAGAAGACCTGATTTTATCATAATCACCCGACTCAAAATAAAATTTCTTACGAGGGTTTGATTTTAGGTATGTAACACTAGTTAGTTGTAGGGAAACATTTAAAGATTTGTGGTGGGGGTCTTCTTTCACCAGAGGGTCTTCACACACATTCACTGCTAGGGCAGTATTACTAAGCACCAGGTCCAAAACACGGCCTTTAGAATCATTACGACATAAACTAAATTGGTTGAGGTCACATTCAGAGAGTGTATCGAAAAAATAAATCTGTGCTTCACCTGAGATACCGGAGGGCTGTAGGTAAATCCCGTCTGATAACCACACAATTTCAGGCATATTAAAATCACCCAAAATTACAAAAATATCGTTAGAATTCAAGTTAATTATTTGAGATAGATTTTCTGAAAAATTACGTAACTGTGTATTATATGAGTTACCTAAATTCTCGTCACAGAGATAAATGGTACAAAAATGAATATTTTTTAAGATCTTGTTATGTTTATGAATTACCGTGACCCAGAGGTCTTCCGCGGAAGAGCTCCATTCAGAGCGGACTACAGCAGACAATTCACGGCGCACCGCCAGCAATACCCCACCTCCCATAGATTGATGAGTTTTAGTATAATCCCTATCCCGACGCCATACCATGTATCTATCATCAAAAAGTTCACTGTTACTAATACCATCCAATAGCCAGGTTTCTGTTATTGAAATAATATCGTAAGAGTTCATAAGAAGATTACGTTTAAAAGTATGTGTTTTAGATCTCAATCCCCTTGTATTTTGGTAATATATGTTAATTGTAGCCATTTTTAAAGATACAGCAATAGCTAGTGCGCAGCAAAATGCTAATTAAAATTGTTTGATATGCAAAAATGACCCAAACAATGCAAGTACAGACTCTCAGTACAAGTACATTCATATTGTAATAACAGAAAACAAGTAGATACGTAAAAAGATAGTACCTACATTCCAAAATAGTGGGCAAAAAAATAATAATAGCAAATGAATCATTCAAAACATAATACGAGGTTTTACTATCGTCCATTCGTACGTACATATCGTTCTTGTTCTCGATAGCGAGTTGAAGCAAAATTATTAATACGCGTACTACCGTCCACAAAAATAACAAGTTAGGGCAATCCCTGCAAGCAAAAATAATCTTTATGTCCTGTGCGTACAAGCAAACAGTTTGCAATAGTGAGAGTGTAGGGTACATTCTCAAACTTACTTGTCTAGCGAGTAACTGGTTGACATAGCCGAACTGGAGCGAAATTACACGAAGCGGTAAACAAAAGACTACGCAAGTGGCTCTCAAACTTAGCACAAAAGTTACCATTACGATTACACATTTGTTTAATAGGTGAAATAAATAAACTAATCCGTAATTTTCAACAAATCGTTCTCGCTCCGGATAAAAAATATTGGCGCCGAGTCTGATTTCCTGGCCCAGATCTTGCAATGCTTCACCCATACAAACTGGAAGTTTTTCTCTTTAGCAAGGTTTCTTGCCTTGGCTAGAAGGTTCTTATTTTCTTGCGTTAGATGATCGTTGATGAAGAACTTAGCCGCAGTAGGAAAGCCCAGGCTTGTCAGGTTGAGGTTCTTGCTTTTGCGGGACGACGCAACAAATTCTTCCTTAATGTAGCGGCAGTTGAAGGCTATTATAATCGACTTCTCGGCGTTGGGAACGCGTGTAGGTATACGCGCAATATAGTTGATTTCCTCCTTCTTGATTGTAATGTCACATAGGTTGCCGATCCTTTGCGCAATGTCATAGAGGTTCTCGTTTTTTTTCTGTGGAATACCCCGAATCTCAACATTATTGGCTCTGGCCCATTGATCTCTCACCTGGAGCTCCTTGTTCAGTCTTTCCACTTCTTGTTGAAGGAAAGGCACCTGATGAACAGCCTTCTCCACCTTGACAACCCTTGATTCGAGGTTGGTTAACTTGGTTCCAAAGTTATTGATGAGATCGTGTGCCATATCAACGGAGTCCTTAAGGCCGCTTAGCTCAGACTTGATCGACTTCATATCAGCCACTAACATCGCCAAAGGTGCTAAATCGAATTGTATCTTGTTAAGCTGTTCTTGAATCTTGTCTAATCTATCCGGCTGAGGGGATACAGCGGTTGACGACGAGGAGGATGACTTGCATTTGATGCAGCGCCAGTTGTTTTTCCTGTCCCCGAGCTTACGGTATCCAGCTTCGGTTACACCAGAACACTGGTAGTCATAATGAAGTTTGCAAACACTGCATACTGGTCCGTCAATATGTTCGGATTCGCAACTTGCGCAAGTGAACATCGCGAAAAAGTGAGCAACACTGTATTTTTATTTTAAACGAACAAGCGTGTGCTTTCGATTAGGGCTGAGCGCCGACTGTCGCCATATAAACATTGAACACTATAAAAGGTTGATCTCTCTTTATTTGAATAGCACACATTTTACGGTTATCACACTTTAGAACATATTCGTTTTGGATTCGACAAAGTAACTACAAACCACTACACCCTCTCTGCATACTACCATAAGTCAGTTTAGATTTATCCACTCCTTATGTTCCTGTATATCCGAATCACAATTCCTCATTCCGAGACACCTCTAGCTCCGCTTCGGCTACTAAGCATGTACACGCGCTACACTACACTAACTGAGCAAACTTTGCTCGTAAACATTCAGTCACCTAGGAATCCAACGTTAAAAAAAAAAAAGATTTTTATCTTTGCTACTCTCTATATTTTGAATTGAAAACCTCCTCCTTTTTTTGAAGTCGGTAAAAAATGAATTGGCTGCTCATTTTCTGGGCTACAGAAACAGGTACTACAAGATGGTCTACCGCTAGGGCGTCAGTCGAGTTATACAGCAACCGGGAGTAAGAGTTTCAAGTCCGCATGGCTAGCTACCACCATCTTACCTAAGTATTTCGACATAACATCAATTCTAATTGTTGTGTTCCATTGACGGGTAAGATAGCCAGTTAGTTCTCAGTGTGTTGAGGATTCCGGGTGAAGTGCGTCAACACGTTCAGCTTTATCATGACCTAAACACCACGTGAGATGAAGTCGCATAATAAAACGATGATACCAAGTATATCGAACGCGGGTATAGACATTCCCTTCCCTTCACTTGACTATACCAATAATATTGAAAACTGTTTAGTGTTCACTGGATGCCGGTAGAACTGTTCTCCGACATGAGTCAAGCCCGACGTCTCGTGGTCGGCGACATCTGGGCGTTCGCTACCACGCTGTGGGAGGTGTTCTCCTATGGACAATCTCCCACCGACACCAACCCTGTTCTCACTGCGAGGGTGAGTCTATTACATATTCAACATTATGACGATCCAATCTTTAAGGTGGAATGTTGTTGAGGAAGTACATATCAAATAAAATATGGCTGTAAATTGCCCAATGTCTAAAATGTTATACCCTGACTGACTTCTTGCTGATCTGCAAATCAATTTGCTCTCTCTACTGCGGCGTGGGCCAGAGTTCTTTACGATTGAAACATTACGGATACCTTCACTTCAGCTAGGTGAAGAACTTAGATGAAGCATGGGCCTGGACCCGGTGATCGCTGCTTAGACATTTTGTTTACAAATAAAAATAGATAAAATATGAAGCATGAATTCTCGTTTAGGGATTTGAGTAAGTGACGTACATGTAACATGTGGTACAGAGTTACGAGATGGGCGGTCAGCTGCTGCGTCCGGCGCGGTGTCCCGGCGAGGTGTGGTCACTGATGCGGCACTGCTGGCAGCCGGACCCGCTCCGTCCGCAGGAGATCATGCGGGACATGAACCACATGCTGCACACCGGTATGTCTTATCGTACAGTACATACAGCTGCTGCGTCCGGCGCGGTGTGGTCACTGATGCGGCACTGCTGGCAGCCGGACCCGCTCCGTCCGCAGGAGATCATGCGGGACATGAACCGCATGCTGCACACCGGTATGTCTTATCGTACAGTACATACAGCTGCTGCGTCCGGCGCGGTGTGGTCACTGATGCGGCACTGCTGGCAGCCGGACCCGCTCCGTCCGCAGGAGATCATGCGGGACATGAACCACATGCTGCACACCGGTATGTCTTATCGTACAGTACATACAGCTGCTGCGTCCGGCGCGGTGTGGTCACTGATGCGGCACTGCTGGCAGCCGGACCCGCTCCGTCCGCAGGAGATCATGCGGGACATGAACCACATGCTGCACACCGGTATGTCTTATCGTACAGTACATACAGCTGCTGCGTCCGGCGCGGTGTGGTCACTGATGCGGCACTGCTGGCAGCCGGACCCGCTCCGTCCGCAGGAGATCATGCGGGACATGAACCACATGCTGCACACCGGTATGTCTTATCGTACAGTACATACAGCTGCTGCGTCCGGCGCGGTGTGGTCACTGATGCGGCACTGCTGGCAGCCGGACCCGCTCCGTCCGCAGGAGATCATGTGGGACATGAACCACATGCTGCACACCGGTATGTCTTATCGTACCGTACGTACCTGATGCATACAGAATTACTTTGTATTGCGAAAAACTATTACTTTTTTAAATCTAAAAACCCACTTCATTTTAATATTTCTAAAAAATTTACTGGAAGAATTTGTATTTTATTTTCCTCGCACATACATAAAAAAATAAAGCATTATGTATCCCTCGGATGAAAGTGATGTTCCCAACTCATGTGTATCGAGGCCTCAAACTACAACGGTTTTCTGAGTGGGGTAACTAAAGCTGACCCGTTCAGCCCAGCTCCTTAAAACACCGGAGCAAATATCGAAATACCTGGTCTCCTTTAGTTTTAGGTATCGTATGAGCAATTGTATTATTGTATTTTAGTATAAGGTATTGATATGGGCTCGTTGTAGACCTGGCCACGGATGAGGTGTCCGACGGAGCGAGCCGTTCTCTTGACTGAATTTATGATATAAGTTATTTCTGATCTAGTACAATATCTGTAAAAAAAATGGTTCTATCCGTTCAGTCGTTTAGGTCGGCTATGGAGTAACAAACGTTCGGTAAAACTTTCGCATATACAGTATTAGGGATTGCAGTGAAACGAGATCGTTTCGATCAGTCCGTTTCCGCAACCGAGCGTAGATACTATTATTGTAAATAGTCATGGCTTCGTTTAGTTTTCATCAAATATCGCATAGGTATGTCGTCAGATCTGCGGCTTATATTGGTAGTACGATGATGGTGCATTGAAGTCACGTAGCGCACCTTCAAATGCAGTCCCGGGAAACCGAGTGACTCGCAACCTTGGACCCGACGACGATGACTCAAGCGTTGCCATCATGAGACACTTCGCCAATGAACCTCTTTATCATCGTAATGCAACATATACGGAACTTGTAAATCTACCGCCTCTGACCAGTTGCCGCCCACCAGTGTCAGTGTCCAGAGGTCCCGGGCTCGATCCCCAGGGGAGTATAATATTGTGCATGGTTTGGTTGGTGGGGGACTTTGTTTAATTCCGATTGGCGAACTACCACCATCTTACCAGAGTGTGTCGCCATAATAACAATTCTAAATTGTGTGCGGCATTATAAGCGTACGTTCACGTCAGCAACCTATGCAATTAAAAAAATTAAGGAGCTAGGGGGAGAAAGGGCTGCAAGAGATGCTTACTTTGCATACTTCCACTCACTTATGAGTTACGGATTAATTTTTTGGGGCACTGCTGCAGAATCTAATCGGATATTTGTACTACAAAAGCGATCCATTAGGTATATTTTAGGATTAAAATATAGGGACTCCTGTAGAGATATGTTTAAAAGGCTGAACATTTTGACCATGATAAGCGAGTACATTTACCAAAATATTGTTTACATACGAGGAAATCTAGATAGTGTTGTAAGAAACTCAGAAGTTCATAGTTATGATACTAGAAATAAGGGAAATATTGTAGTTCCTCGAACAAGACTCACAAAGATATTAAAAAGCTTTCTTTGCTTGTCAATAAAATTGTATAATAAAATACCACCTGACATTAAGAATAAACCAGACATTGAATTTTTCATCGACATTAAACTTAAATTAATTAGAAAAAGTTATTATACAATTGACGAAGCTTTGGCCGACAAGTATATATTTTGTGACAATAATAGTTAGTATAACTAGTAAATTTGTTTATAATTTAAGTGCGGTACTAAAGGTACCTATTAATTGTTTTTATTCTTTGTCTTTGTTATATTTATTTTTATGTATACTGTGCCTAGCCTACCAATTTTGTTTTGTTTTTGACGTATCTAAGTGCATGTAATATGTTTAAAGAGGAAATAAATGACTATTTGACTATTTGACTATTTGAGTTCCTCAGTCTGTTGAGGATTCCGAGTGAAGTGCGCTTCCACCTTCGACCTTTATGAGAGCCAAGCGCTTCCCCATCTTACAATAAAATAATACTAAAATGTTTAAAAGGTATGATTATAGATAAAGCATTGAGTACCTAATCTGAACGAGTTTCATCATCATCATCTACCAGCCTACTAGGTGGTGTCAGCACAAGACCGCTCGGTCTTTTTCACATGTATTTGTTACATACAGTTACTTATTGTCAATTGTTTTGATATTTAGCGAGCATTGCCATGCCTATAATGCATAAAGAAAGAAAATAATACATACTTAGTGTTAATAAAAATATATTGACTGAATGACTTCTCGAAGTTGCTTCGGATGTCTGAGGATTTTTGTAGCGCTTAGACATAAATGTCAACTAGATGTGGTAGATAATTAGCGCAACCGTTAGCAACCGTGGAGATCCCGTTGCCCGGGTTCCGGCCGTAGTCCCGGTGTATCACATCGGACTTTCTCATTTGTCAAATCTCTTGTGTTTCACAGAGTACGTCCCTATCCACGATTATGAAGAGCCGAAGATATCACTAGACCACTTGGAACATACAGACACCGTTTCAAGTGAGTAAACAAATTCCTCAAACTTGGCTTGGCTATTTTTGCGTGTAATATACTTACATCAAACAAATATATGTACATATTTAATACATAACGAAATACACAGGTCGGTTAGTTGAATCAGGACAGAACGAGCCGCTGCCCTACCTATGCTCTGATCGGCAGACGTTAGGCCTAACTCATAATATTTGGCATTTCAGTAACTTGTTCTTTACATGAAATCGAGCCGCAGCCCGTCAATTTATCTTTATTTCAGCTTTCATAGATACAGACACACGCTACAGCCTTCATGTGCCTTTGAAATGCACCACCTGTATAGTACGCGACAAACTACGCACGACACAACATTTTAGTGCGCTCTTTGACGTGTCATATATATAGGGCGAAGTGCGGGTACAGACAATTGTCGCGTATCATACGAAATAGTGTGTATGTGTGTGTGTGTATGTGCAGATACAGATTTAAATACACCACAAAGCACATTTTAACACATGGTTTCACGTATTATTATAATTGGGGTTCCTTTCAGGTGATAGGTTCATACCGAGTGAGCTCAGCGACGCCGGAAGCAACAAGTCGCTTATATCCGATAGCAGTGTCCTGTCCACAAATGGAACCATGTCGGATTCGTACGACAATGTAAGTTACATTTGTTGTTTTGTAGTAAATATTTTTTTGTATTTCAAGTGATCGCACTTGGTCACAACATTTACAAATGTTACAATGACACAAACATTCCCACCCCGCGACGGGACTCGAACCTGCATCTTTTCCTAAAGCCAGAAACGCTCTAACCAACTGAGCTTCGAGGGTCCTGACGCAGATTCCGAAAGTTTTGGCCAAGTTGATACTCAGCTTGAGCGCTAACCACGCCATCTAGCAGAGGTTCACTGAACTGTGATCTAAACTTTTGTGTCATTATAACATTTGTAAATGTTTTGTATATAGTTATGAAAAATTGCATAAACATTATTATTACACACGTTTTTTTAGAGCACCTTCCTTTCGTGATTTCGTGTGTCATTTCGTGGGCAAATACTCAATTTAAACGCACTAAAAAGTAGGTAATCTGTTAGGATTACAATCATATTTTTATCTAATTTGATGTATGAAACTGGCTCATACAAAATACATTACCTTTTCTCAAAACTTATAAAGTCAAGTTCAATCATTTATTCAGTAAGATTTTTAGGGATCACTATCTATATAATTATGTGAGATCATTATAAATGGTAAATGTCCACTATCTTTAAATATATCTTCCTAATGAAGGTTAAACAATGAAAATTAAATGCATAAACAATACAAACCAAGAAGGGCTACCGAAGTAAGCTAGCTTTAATTGAAGCACCTACATAAGGTAAATATCCCTTACAAGTATAATTGAATTGAATAGATAATAATTTCCACAGTTCGCTGACAACAAAAGCTCAAACTCGCTAGAAAGCATGAACGCCCTCGCGTACGCACTGAGCAAGTCTCCGAACGGCGGCGGTCGCAGCAGCAGCCTCGGCGGGGGCGGGGGCGGGGGCGGGGGTGCAGCGCTCGGCGACGGCGAGGACTGCGGCGGCGGCGCGCCCCGACTCATGGAGTCCATCGTCTCGCAGGGCAAGACCTACCTCGTCACCATCACCAAGAAGATAGGCAGCGTGAGTTACATAGTTTATCACCACTAAGGTGGCGCCCAGGCATGGGCCTCTTCCTCTTCCAGTCACTCCTATCAGCCGTCAACCCTGAATTCATACCTTTCAAACCCATGTACTCCTTCACACAATCCGTTCATTTCTTCTTCGGCCTTCGTCTGCTCAAATATCCAACCACTCCCATATTCATATATTTTTGGTCAAAGGACGATCATCTATCCTTTCAACTTGCCCATACCATGCTAACCAAGTACTACCAACAACCCACCGATTTCAGATCCAGAGGTCCCGGGTTCGCCCCCACCCCCAAGGGGAGTACAATATATTGTGCTTGGTTTGGTTGGTGGTAGGATTTTGTTTAAGTCCGCCTGGCTAGCTACCACCACCTAACTCTGTCGCCATAATAGCAATTCTTAAAAAAAATGTTGTGTTCCGGCATTCAGAGGTAAGATAGCCAGTTCCTCAGTTTGTTGAGGATTCCGGGTGAAGTGCGCCTCCATCTTCGGCCTTATCTCAACTTGTTACCAGGTGGGATGAAGGCCAAGCGCTTCCTCGTCGCACAAAAAAAAAAAAAAACTACTGTCTTTTCTTCAACGGGCGCCACTCTCAAACTTCCTTTTAAATACTCATTACTTAGGCTATCCAATCTTGTAACCACACACATACATCTTTACATTCGCATCTCAGTCGGACGAAAGGAAAGTATATGCTGCACTTTCCTTTTGTTGGGGAGACATGGGAGGAAGCACCGAAGTCGCAGAATAGGTGGTCGGTTTTAATGTGGCAAATTTTAGGCCGGCACTACTATATCTCCTGCTATTTTCCTAGTCTGCTCCGTTGCGTTCCTTGCACCTTTGCCAGTGAAAACAATATCAACGGCGAACAGCATGTACCACCTCTTCCTGTATGTCTGATGTCAGGGCATCCGTTACAGGAGAACAAATAAGGGTTGAAACTGAAGGCATATACAACCTAATTCCGGTGACCAGCGAGGATATTGCAGACTGGGATTACAACACCTTGTATTTTATTTGAGTTTCCGTTTATGACATTTGGGCTCCGAAATGCTGGATAGACTTTCCACTGCTTCTTATCTTAGACAAACTTGAGGCGTGGGCTTCACTTTGACATATTCAGATGTTTTAGTATATTCCAAGGATAATACCAGCAACAGAGAACGTCTCACCAATCTTTTAGAAAACTCCGTGACTATTGTATAAGTATCAGAAGTAACCTTGTCAGGCTATAAAGTTTTATTTGAAGGTATTAATGCACTGGAATCGAAGGTTGAAGCGATCAGAAAATTTAAAGGTATAACATAACATATATTTGACCAACGATAAACTACGTTTGTATGACATGAAAATCTGCGGAACTCCGGGGTCTTTTAAAAACACGAGAAGTTGTATATTAGCCGACGGGTGTGTTATGTGTAGAGATTGTTAGCAGTGTAGTATCTTGTCGCAGGGTAACTACGGTCACGTGTTCAAAGGGTGGATGGAGCGCGATAACCAAGAATCTCAGAGAAAGGAAGTGGCCGTGAAGAAACTGACGAGACAGGCGTCCGAGAGGAACGGCACGCTCTACGAGGACTTCAAAAACGAACTGGAGATCATGAAGGTACGACAATACCACCAGCGACACTTCTATTATAATATCGAAGATGACTCATCCTTAAACTTACATTATGGGTCATTTGGCGACGAGATGATTCCGTGATTCGGCAGGCACGCTAACCCGTCGGTCCCGGGTACTGCATAGAGTTAACTAAAATTCAATAGTATTCCAGCCATGTGATATGTTTGTCCACAGTCCCTACAGCACGTGAACATAGTATATGTTTGTCCACAGTCCCTACAGCACGTGAACATAGTATCTGTTTGTCCACAGTCCCTACAGCACGTGAACATAGTATCTGTTTGTCCACAGTCCCTACAGCACGTGAACATAGTATATGTTTGTCCACAGTCCCTACAGCACGTGAACATGGTATCTGTTTGTCCACAGTCCCTACAGCACGTGAACATAGTATCTGTTTGTCCACAGTCCCTACAGCACGTGAACATAGTATATGTTTGTCCACAGTCCCTACAGCACGTGAACATAGTATCTGTTTGTCCACAGTCCCTACAGCACGTGAACATAGTATCTGTTTGTCCACAGTCCCTACAGCACGTGAACATAGTATATGTTTGTCCACAGTCCCTACAGCACGTGAACATAGTAGAGATCCTCGGGTACTCGTGGGACCACGGGTCGGACGTGCTCATAGTGATGGAGTACCTCGAGGAGGGCTCTCTCAACTACTACCTCAAGTTCAGCGGAGAGAAGCTGCGGCTCTCGCACCTGCTCAAGTACGCCAAGGACATCGCCACGGTAATTGTCGAATGCTCATGATGATGTCGGGGCTCGACGGTCGCGGCCGAGTCTGCTCTGGGATCTGGATTTAACTTACATTATCTCACTAAATTATTAACACAAGTGTGATTCAATACGCTTTACTTCTATTTATTCACCTAAGTGTTCTAGGCTCTCTTTCGTTACCAACTCTTATTATATGTAAAGCCAGAATGGGAGCAAATCACCGTAACACCGACCGTACGTTTAAGTAGGTGGGCAGAATACATAAGTGAATAAGTCGCCCCTTAATAAGACGAATAGTTTGAAATATGTTTCTTGTTACGTGCTCCGAAAACCGTTGCCGAGGTAGTCGTGATTAAAAATCGAGCTCTTCCAGCCCACGGAAGTTGTAAGAGTCAACAAAGGGGTTTCATCAAAAAGGGAGCAGCTTCTTTGGTTTTCGTTTTAACAAAAAAATAACCAAATCGATTGGAATTTCACTTCGGCCTTTATGCGATAAAGCCGCTCATTTCTCAATCTAAATTATACGTTTCTTAAAAATGTAAAAGTTAGCTAAGATCGTATTCTAGTGAAGGTAAGGATTCGCGTGAGTTTCCTCGTTTGTTTGAATGTGTTGCCCTGAATGTAGCGGTGTATGTTCTCAGGGCATGGACCACGTGTCTGCGAAGAACGTGGTGCACCGCGACCTCGCCACCAGAAACATTCTCGTGGTCAACAAACACCACGTCAAGATATCGGACTTCGGACTCGCGCGGATCATTCCGCGGGAAGAGGACGCGTACAGACTCAAGACCGAACGCCTGTTGCCGGTCAACTGGTGGGTTGCTGTTCCACTGCATGTACATTAACTGCTTTAAATACGTTGACGGTCCACGTGGTTTGTTTAATTACTTTGTGATATTAAATGTAAGCCGTCCGGCAGGTACGCCCCGGAGTCGGCGGTCGCGCCGTGGCACTTCACCAGCAAGAGCGACGTGTGGTCGTACGGAGTCACGGCGTGGGAGATATTCACTCGCGCGAGGCAGGAGGTGCCAAAGTTCGACGCCGAGCGGCCGCGCGACCGCGCTTCGAGGTAACTACACGTACATTCCACTAGCTTCCCCGGCCAAAGCGATGTCACGGCGTGGATTCAGGAATACAGATCATTTACATATACTAGAAAGAAAAGAGGCCCCAAGATAGATCCTTGTTGTACTCCTATGTTTGTGTGTTCCCGAAGATCTGCTACCGGTAATGTCTACTTTAATTAATGCGATTCGATAGGTAACTATGCATCAGATTTATTTCCTGATTCGGGATACCATAGTGTTCAAGCTTTGAGATTAAGTAATCATGATCAACGCAGTCAAAAGCTTTAGATAGATCACAGAATACTTCTATGGCATCCTGTTTTCCTTCCCAAGCTTAATTAATAACTTTCTTAAACAAAATAGCATCAGCGCCGGGCGTTGAACGGCCTTTCTTCATCATCATTTGCATTCTGTCTGCATCCAACGTTCTCGATCCTGCGCCAGTGTATCACATAGAAGACCTGCGTTGTACTATATCGTCGAGCCATCTTGCCGGCGGACCTCCCACACTTATTTTATCATGTGTAAGCCCCCTTCACTCCGCATGACCACGTGATATGACCCACTCTGTTTGAGTTCCAATATTCGCTTTCCTATGTCCGTGTTTCCTTTTGGCGGCTTTCAATAAACTCGAATCGTGATTCATGCAGCTTGCAACAGGGTACAGATAAAAATGTTACAGTAACCGACTAAGTAAAAGGTTTTCAAATATTTGACTACGTGCTGGCTGAATCGAGATTGGTAGATAATTTTCTGGATCATTTTAATTTCCAGACTCGAATAAAGAAGTTTGCTATACTTCAAAAGATCTGGAAAGATTTTCTCGTCGATGCTTCTATTTAATATAAATGCTAGACGGCTGTGGCGCGATATCAATTACTATTGATTGTACTTAATTATGTTACCTGCTCTTTGCCATAGTGCCCCAGATGTCTTCAGTATTACTTTAGTTTAGTTTAGTTTAGTGAGGTACCTACCAATCTATCTACTCTATTAATAAATAAACGTGTTCCATCCAGCTTCCAAATCCCCGACGGCTGCCCGTCCGAGGTGTTCCGATACCTGATGAAGGACTGTTGGAACGTGGACCCCAAGTATCGTCCCAAGTTCATAGACCTCGTGCTCAAGTGCAAGCAGTTCATGGACGAGTACCAATAGTGTGTGTGTGTGTGTGTGTGTGTGTGTGTGTGTGTGTGTGTGTGTCTCTGTGTGTGTGTGTGTGCGTGAGACAAGTTGCTGTCACTGGGAGTGGTGGGTGACGGCACGTACAACACGGACGTGTCACGAGGACACAGGTCTCGCTACAAACACTCATTATATACATACCTGGACTTTATAATGAAGGTTCGTGATGATAGCTTAACTCGGATCATTTCCTGGGTTATACTCATTCATATGTAACTACACTAGTTGTCGACGAGATGACTGTATGACCGTGATAGGTCCACGTATCCCGGCATAGCTCGGGTACGTCCGTGGCTTTGACATTTGTGTGTTATTCTCGAGAGTAACCGTATTTTGTAAATCAATATGTGGGTGATAGCTGTCCGTTGTGATCGGCTGGCCTAACCTAACCTAACTCTTTTTCATTCGGGTTTCGATCGGTTTCAATAAAAATGGCGGCTTTCCTTTGACACCTCAATGAAACCGAAAAAATATTTAGAAGAAAAGCCGCGAAAGAGCAGCGGGTTTAAATAATCCGCTCTGCATAAATCGCCTTCATACGTAAAGTTTCTCCAATCATAAGCTGTAGTAATAGTAACGTTACGTTAGTGAACGGTGACAGTTATTGGTTTGCGAAAAGTAACAGTTATGTCGAGCAGCGAATGAAAACGGTCATTGACCTCTACCGTATCATACGCTGAGTTCACCTCACTGCTGGCCTCCGTATCCTCAGTGATGAACGATACATTAAAACCACTAACAAACAAGCGATACACAAATGTATTCTGAAATATCTGTATATTATATATATAGAGTATATATAAAGCAATATTAATTATACGGGAGTGAAAGAGACAGGTGATGAGTTCGATGACCGTTTCTGTTGTAAGTCGGGCCCTGGTTCCACTTGTATCGCTTTAGACTCGTGACTTTGTGTCCACTGGAGTACCGAAAGGCAGATGATGTATGAATACCCCCAGCCCAGCGCTGGACGTTGCTGTAGTTTGTGGTTCCTCGAAGCATTTGTCTTAGTTCAGAGTTATGATAAGTTTCTAGATATCGATACGAATAAGCAATAAAATGATATCCCATTTGGATGTAAATGTGTTTGTGCGATCGTCGGTTTCGGATCACGAAGCCGTCATGGCTGTGACAGCCTATTTAATAAAGACTTCATTTTATACAATCGTCTGACCGAAATATATTTATATATTTATAACGATATTAAGAACATAATTATGTTCTTGAGATGACAGAGTGCACAAAAATAAATTCGTCCTTAGTTAGTGTTTCACGTGCTACTTGCCTGGTGACTTTCTTCGAGACAATTTTAGCGCTGAGAGTTGTATGTAGGCTACGTTATGTATGTAGGCTACGTTATGTATGTAGGCTACGTTACGTTACGTTATGTTCTAAGTTATCTAAGAGCCGTATTTTGTTAATACATTGTGAAAATATTAGGTAGTCTGTAATGTTTTCGTATCAGGAGGTTTGCGCAAGTGAAAGTAACGAATTCGAATCGAACGGTTGCAAATATTTAAAATACCGTTAATGTTGTCCGTCTGATGAATTTGTTTCTGGAATGTTATACAAATGCACTAGCGGAGTTGTTGTTTATGAGTTCATATCGTATTTTTAATGATATCCACAAAGTTTCGATTCGATGAACAATGTAAAAGTTTTGCTTTGTTTTACAACACAAAGCGTTGTTTTACGATTGCAAGGTGCTTTTTTCGAAAGTCAATTAAAAACGATGCTTGAGTAAACGATTATAATTAATATTGATAGAAAAATAATTGATAAATTTAATTTATCAACTTTTTTGTGAACTAAACAATAATGAATCATGAACTGTCTATATTTGCGGGATTTTTCCAGGGGGGGGGGGGGGGCGGGGGGGGGGGCTGAGAATGATGCGGACCGCATTGTTTTATAAGAACCAAAGATGATATTATTTACACGAGCCTGGAACCGATTTATTTATAAGAATTAAATTTTATCAAGCGTTTTCTTTATTTTGTCTATACTATTGTAAAGTTATATTAAGAAATATATATATAATTTGGTTATCACGTATACATTAGCATTTGATACGGTTTTTTGGAGATGATGATATATAAATGTATATATTGTATTATGGTGTGAAGACCAACAGTCGGTGGGCTGACGTTGCACGACATCCAGATGTCGCGGCGTCGCGGCGGCGCGGCGGCGCGGCGGGGGCGGCGCTGCACTGTGCGAGCGAGTGGCACTGCTTGCTGCGAACGTATATGTTTATACATTACTTACTGTTTGTCACACATTTTATTATTGTATTCCTTTTGTAAACATTACTAAGGTTGTTACTCAGCTTCAGGTACGCGTTTAACTTGTAGCTTCAATACGTGTCGTCGAATTACATTATTTTGAACCTACAACACACATGTTGTAGGGATCCAAGCTACGACAAACAAAGCAAAATGCAAATCGCGCGTACGTAGCCCCGAGGAATCACCACATTTACTTTTGATATGAATGTGTTTATTTAGTTAGGCGTACGCGTACCGCGTACCGCGTACCATGTACCTGGTAACTACAAAGTTCGCGTCCCCGTGTAAACTTGCCGCGAACCGTCTAGTCTCTGTATGTAGCTGTTTCTACTTCCTTTTACGTTAATTATATATGAACAGAAATCTCATAATCTCACGCTTTCTCTGTGTTATTCGCTCAATGTTCAAATCAAATGCATTTTATACGAAATTAGATACAAGTAGTAGGTCTAAGTAGTGTATGTGATGTGGTGTGATGTATGTATGTAGTGCATTACACGATAACCCGAGAGACAATGCACGTTGTCCTTGGAGTTCATTAAACACGGTTTCAATCATGTTTCGATCAAAATATTTGTAATAACATTTAGTGGTAAGATGTTACTGTATATATATAAGTTATGTTTCGTAATTAAGACTCGTTTTATTTTATTGTTACACTAAGACTGGATGTGTTGATGTTTCGGACGATGTGTAACTATGTACGTTTCCCGGAGACCACTCGTGTACCCAACAAATATATGTATAATTAATTGAAACTTTATTAGATTTAAGATATTTGACGCTCTCATCAACTTATCAATTTTTTATATTATCATAATTATCTAATTTATGATGACGAGTAAAATATATGAATCATAGAGATAAAACGAATTGCCCCTTTCCACGAAGGCCCGTTAATTTAATATTTGACATGATCGAGTCCGACGAACGATACAAATGACGGAACGTTTCATTCGCCCTGACTAACCACATCGACCTTCTCCGAAACGCGTTCCCGTCTGCCCCTATCGGGCGACGATCCTGTTCGACTTATCGTCAGTCATCATAAACGTAGGTAATCGCCACTCGCCCCGTTTATTGCGGACGTACACAAACTCCAAACGATCACTGCAACGTTGCTCTTCATATAGTTTCTGACTCTGGGGGTCCAAGGTGTAAGTTAATGTTAATGATACCCCTGTCACCCCTGAGGTGAGACAGGCTCGAGGGCGGTATCTGCTTATTAAGTTGTTACTTCCCGTTCATCGTGTTCATGGTGTATGATGATGTGTTCACCAGCTGATAACAGCGTTTTGGTAAACGAATGAAATTATTTAAATAATATGCAAGAATTGAACAATCAGCGCATTCTATGCAATCGTGACTCGCATCGAATGAGCGTCGGCTGCCTCACAAGCGTAACTCGGTGGCACATTGTGGCACATTCTACTGAATATATTGCTTACTCATTTGAACACATTTGATTTGCGATATGACCCCACCCCACCTCTTCCTATTTTTATATAAAAACTGGAAGAGATCGCTTTTAGATTTTTTGATCGATAAAGTCATTGTACTTTGTACTTTTGTAGTTTTGTTTTTAATGATTGTGCAATAACGTGTACGTAACGCAAACTGAAGACAGATAAGGCGGGCAAGTTTTGTTGTTTTGGATAAGTCGTTATTCAAGAGAACATTAAGATACCGTTTATGTGAGCCACCACCAAATTAAATGAAACTTATTTACTAGGCATATTATATTATTTCCACCTACACCGTGGAAATAATATAATATGCCTAGTTAATAAGTTTCATTTAGTTTGGTGGTGGCTCACATAACGTACGGTAACGGTAGATGTACAAACAGACATTTCTGTTGTTTGAAGACCTTTTCCGACTCAAGTTATAATTTTAACTGTTAAAATAAATATGAGAAGGTATTCTACGTAGAGGTACATTGTTATCACATTGAGCGAGACATCGATTGTTGTGTTATTTTGCCATGAATTTTTAAATAAATTATTGTCTGTATTTCTTGTTTTTTCTGTGTCTAGTTACATCTTCTAAATACCGATAAAAAGTTGTTGTGTGACTGACATTCAGCTGAGATATACAATGCTTGTGTATCTGACTGGCGGTCAGAAAATCAACGCACCCTCCAAACCACCGGTCCTAAAGACTATTTTCAGGGTAGGTAGATTCATTTTCTAGTACAGGGGTGCTATAAGTAAGAATTTTGAAAAAAAAAAAAATATAGGTAAAGGTATCCATAGTACGTTTTCGTTCGTCGGTTTTCTTTTAAGTTTTTACTAAAAAGAAAACCGACTTCAATTAAGAGATCCAAATGATTAACAAATATGCTATTAGTTACGTTTACAATTTTTAATTTTTACCGGATTTTTAAGCTTTTAAATCAACCCCACGATGAGTTTCCAACAACTAGATTTTTTCTTTAAGAATAGGTTTTGATGTATAATCAGTTGGTTGTGTAGTAAAGTTTGTGGGTTCAATTCCCAGGGCAAATTTTTGTGATGTGTGTTCTCAGTTTGGTTAGGACGTTGCAGGCTCGAATCACCTGATTGCCCGAAAAGTAAGATGTTAGTAGTCGTTAACGAGCCATGGTACACGCCTATGGCGGCGGCTCGTAAAGTCTGATAACAAAACTGTTACACAGTCCACACGAAGAAAGAAAGAAAGAAAATATGTATTTAAAAATAATAAGTATATAAGTATAATTACTGCGATCACTAAAACGCGTGCCAAGCGTGGTGATTATGGCAATTGGATCATTACAGGAATGATGATGATGATGATACTGGAAGGTAAGCAGTTCAATAGGTCTAAGCGGTGTAATCGAGTAACAAACAACAAAAAAACATATTCTGCACACGATTATTGTGAATAAACAACTGAATCCAGCTAAGCTTGCTATTGGGAACAAAAAATTCCTTCTGCCCAGTTTTGATCTTCGTCACCAAACACGTTATGCGTCGCCTTGTCGTGGTCGCTCCACGGCACGACCGGTCTCCTTATTCCACCTTCATCGTTCTTTCATAAGAATTTCAGAGGCACAGCTAACTACCACGTCGACCTGGTTGATCTTCCACGTATAGGGTGTCCACGTAGTGCAAAATTCGGAATCTGCTTGCAGCGTCCGTCTGTACTTTGTGCTATCACTGTCGCTTCGTCTAGCAGGCACTGTCGAGAGGAGAGTTAATTAGCACCTTCTGGGTAGGCTCAATCCATGTAGACCTCGTCCTTGCCTGCGCAAGTATTGAGGTCAAGAGCCGACCGTTAGCCTGACGGGTGCCGTGAAACACTCGTGGTGTGTTACATAGAGAACGGGACGCGTAGCGATCTAGTTTAAATGATGAATGTTTCTCAACTGGTATAAGAAATCGCGAATCTAAAACTCGTTCCGAAAATCGAAGCCTCGCTAAGCTACGTAGGTAGAAGGCAGATACTTGACGGAAGCCCACTCATGTTGGCGGCGGAGCTCGGCACCGGTCCCCAGCCGGCGCGGGTCGTCCATCAGAGCTGTCGGTGCAGCGAACCTCGCTACTCTGATGACGCAGCGTCCGCCGGCGATACGTCACGTCACGTCACCTCACGTCACGTTGCATCGCGCGCTACGTCGGCCATCTGATGAACGCGTTATCAATAGGTAGGTACATGTGCTCGCTCGGCTCATTTACGACACCATACCTACGGATTACAGACAAGGTAAAAGTTTTGGTCATGCTGTCATCTCGCACCCCGATGACGCGACGTTTGGTAGGTACGCAAAAAGAACCAGTTTTTATCCTTTGGTGTGCCTACCTATCCATGCCTTACAAGCTTCAAGTTGAACAATAAATAAATATTATAGCACATTCATTTTACACAGAGCCATCTAGCCCCAAACTAAGCATAGCTTTTAATATGGGAACTACATTACGTATAGAATACTTAAATACTTTTTCTAAATACATGCGTACTATAATTCATAATTCATAATTTATTTATTGCGATAATGGGTTAGTAGATCGTGTTAGTAATTACTTAGTTCAGCCATTATCAGCGTATGTTGCATGCAATATTACAGTTTTATCAGCAAATAAATGTCATAAAATTATAATTTAAAATGTCAATATCATATCAGCTCTTACCTATTTACCTATCTAAAAGAATTTACGTCAAATTAAATAAAAAATCACTAAATGAGGTCGACACAGAAATACTTAAAATAATGTCAAAATATCATAATAATTACAATAAAAATGTCAAAAATGAAAAACAGTGAAAAATAATGTCCATAATAATCAATAATAATACAGTAGGTAAGTAATCAATTTTGAAGTCAAATCAGTTGTATGTCAATAATGTTCCGGTCATTTAGAAAATCATTTAATGTATAATAGGCCTTTTTAATTAAAATATTACTCAATTGATATTTAAATTCATTCATAGAAAGATCACGAACAGATTTTGGTATTTTATTATAAACTGTTGTAGCCATGCAAAAGACACTCTTGCGGAATAACTGTGTTTTACAGGTAACATGTCTAAGATTGCCTTCTGAACGACTTCCGACCGTAAACCATTCAAATTGATCTTCATTACTTTTAACATAAATAGCTACTTCATATATATATATTGATGGAAGCGTTAGCAATTTTAACTCTATAAAATGATCTTTACAGGTTTCTCGTCTACGGAGACCGCATATAGCTCTAAGACAACGTTTTTGCGCTTTAAAAACTTTAAGGTTGTCAGTCGAGTTTCCCCAAAATATGGTTCCGTATCGCAAAATAGATGATACATGACCATGATATGCTGTAAGAAGAGTTGGTAAATTCGACACTTTCCTTAACTTAAAAAGAGCATAAGAAAACTGTTTCAATCGTTTACAGATATTGTCAATATGTAATTTCCAATCTAATTTATAGTCAATGGTTAATCCTAGGAATTTTGTAAAATCGACTTCATTGACTTTAGTGCCCTGGTAGTTAATATCAATGTCAAGTTTATTAATAATACGTTGCTTGAAATTCATTAAAACTGTCTTTGATAGATTAATTTTTAAATTATTGCACGATAGCCAATCAATTATAGATGTCAAAGTATTGTTAATGTCCAGTTCAAAATTATGGGATTTATCATCTATAAATAAAATGGTACTGTCATCAGCAAACAGGGTAATAGAATGATTAGTCACTTGAGGCATGTCATTAATATATACTAAAAATAAAAGTGGTCCAAGAACGCTTCCCTGGGGAACACCATGGGATACCAATCTGGGACAAGATTTGTATGGTGTATCAACGAGGGTTTTCATACAAATCTTATTAAGTTGTGTCACCTGACTTCTGTCACTAAGGTAAGATCTTATAAGGGTATTTGCGATACCTCTGACACCATATACATCTAGCTTATGCAGTAATGTTTCATGATTTACATGATCAAACGCTTTTGTCATATCCATGTAAAGTGCTAGAACAGTTTTTTTCTTGTCTTTATTTGACATTATTTGATAGAGAAAACTATATATTGCTTTATTTATAGATCTACCTTGCCTGAACCCATATTGGTGATTACTAAAAATGTCATTATCCTCAAGGTAGTTGTATAGTTTTTTGTAAATAACCTTTTCGAATATTTTGGAGAAAACTGGGATAAGTGCTATCGGTCTGTAGTTACCCATTTCGTCTTTTGGTCCTTTTTTGTGCAGAGGCTTAACAATTGTGAGTTTAAGAATATTTGGAAAAATACCTTGTTCTAAACAGTTATTTATTATTTGGCATAAAACAGGTGCTATGTAGATAGCTACATCTTTAATTATTTTTGTTGAGATACCATCAAAACCTACACTATTCGTATTTTTTAAATAATATATTATTTTCAAGATGTCATTAGGTACCAAAGGAGTTAAGAACATAGAGCTACATTTATTATAATTGATTTTATATGAATTTTTAGTGTTGTGGTCAGTTTGTTTTATAGTGTCAATGAAATAGTTATTAAATTCATTCACCATGTCATTTGGATCGGTAATTATATTGTCATTATCCGTCTTTAATTTAATTATATTTTCACATGGTAGGTTGTTGGTATATTTGTTTATTACGTTCCATGTCGCTTTAGATTTATTTGTTGCTCTGTGTATGTAATATTCATTTTGTGATTTCTGGGTCAGTTTTATTATTTTATTAAACTTCTTAGTATATAACACAAAGTTTTCTTTATTAAACGTGTTACGGCAGAGTCGGTATTTCCATAGTAATGTACGCTTTTTTTTACTACATAGTTTAATCCCTTTTGAAATCCATTTCGGTTTTTTATGTGTAGAAATTTTTAATTTCACAGTTGGAAAGCATAAATTGTAAAATAGAGAGAAAGTATCATGGAACAACTTAAATGCTACGTCAGGGTCATTAATAACCGCCATGTCAGAGAATGAGAGTTTGCTTAAGCATTCTTTAAATTTGTTGCGATTATCATCACAATAATCACGAATTTCAATAAACCAATTTTTCAAAATACAGGTTTTCTTTACCGGAACTCTAACCAACTGACCATAATGATCAGACAGTGTAAGGTCCACTATTTCTCCAGAGAGACCAGAGATATTATGTGCTACATTATCAATGCATTTATTGCTATCTGGGCGTGTAATGTGATTATATTGTAGTCGAAGATTATAGTTATTTAATAAATTTTGAAAGTCTTTAGAAATTTTATTTTTTATTAATATGTCAATATTAAAATCGCCACAGATTATGACTCTGTAATCCATTATAAGAGTATATTTTAACAGTATCTCATTAAGTTTTTTAAAAAAACTATCTACATCTGCCTTTTTTTCCCTCGGCGGACGGTAAATACACAAGACAATCAATTTATGTTGAGGCAATTTTATAGCAGAGCATTCAATTACTTCGGAAATAGACATATTAACTATACTATGCATATTTTCAAAGTCATGATATTGGTCACGCACAAGAATACATGACCCACCCCTACGTACTAGCCGGCAGAAGATGGACCCTATTTTGAAATTAGCAACGGGGGTATGTACAAGATCTTCGGTTATCATGTTATGTTCTGATATACAAATTATACTTATAGTTTTACCTATCTGTTCGTAACCATCCAAATGAATGAGCAGAGAATCAGATTTGGTTAATAGGCCATTAATATTTTGGTGTAGGATATATACAGAATTAATCACGAAATAAATTATTTACACGTGAGTCACTTTTGTCGTCAATTGACGTATTTGATTTCGAATAATAATCATATTCTACATTCTTCTTATAATCTATATCTAGTGTAATTTTTTTATGATAAGTCACAAAACATTCCAAATATTGAAAAAATGTACGCAATCCAGTATTATTAATTTTTCCTGAAGCCTTGTGAAACATACTATAGTCATAAATCAGATACTTGTTTGTGTCAAGTAGGTACGCATATTTATGTATTTCTATATCTTGTAGTAAAAGCTCATTGAAATTGTATATTCTGTAATTTACCCCTTCTGTCTTATATTTATATTGATAGGTGGGCGTGCATAGTATGATGTTTGTGTAAGTGATCTTTTGTAGAGCCTCCCTTAGACATTTTATAATTTCAGGATAATTCTTCCTATCTAGGAAGTCTTCTTCGCTAATAAATATAATACAGTAGTCATTCTTTGTGAAACCCGAAAGCTTAGCTTGGAGTCCAATTAGTAGATGTAGAGTATTTGCTTGTGGGGTTAGGTAGTGACAAAGATTGTAATCTTCTTTATGCATCACGTCCTGAGCAATCGATGTAACTTTGTTTTCCTTGTTACTACTTATTAAGCATATTTTTGATTTGTTTCTAGATAGATCCGGCGTACGTAAAGATTCTTGAATAGTTTTGGCAATGTTAGGGATGTTAAACGTCTTGTTACGATTGTCATGTTTTTTTTCAGGTTCGGTTGATACCGTTTTCATGTCCGTCTTAAGTTTCATATTTTGTGGTATAATAGTCGTTTGAGTTTCTTTATGTGACATATTTTTATTTTCTGTTTGTGTATATTTCTGTATTTTTATTTTTTGTTTTGAATTTATATTCTTGCTGGGCGTTGGCGATGTTGAGGGTGAAGTCCTAGTAGGGCTGAATCCAATTTTCCTGTACAGCGAATTTTTTTTGGCTAAATCTTGATTACTTCTTCGCAGGTCTTGGTTGTCCATTGACAATTGTTCAATTTCTTGATGTGCACTGTCGAGTTGACTTTGTAAGAACTCAATTTTTTCCAGAAGAGTTTGTATTCGGCTATCATTTTCAACAGGTTTTGATTCCGGTAGGCTACTAGTGGAGACATCTAGCGCATCAATGCTCATTTCGGAGTCGTTTCTGCTAGGCGCTAGCGTCGTGTGCGCACGCCGTAGCGTTACATTATCAGGATGCTCCATGTTACTTTTAGTTCCACGATTTTTCCATAGATGGCTGTCTTTTCCAAATTGTACTTAACTCAATAGTCAGTCAATAGAGTAGATTGACTCGGGTCCAAAGGTCATTTTAACATAAGCTAACGCTGGGGACGCTTGTTTTATTGTTGAGTAACGGTTAGGCGCTAGTGAATATTTGAAATTAAACTCACTTTCCATTAATTCCTTATTAATCCTTGTATGTATTTGTCTTCTATATGTTCATTACCTTCTTATGAATTCAATATTTATTTAAAAGAGTCACTGTTTTCTTCGATATTTATGATATTATTTCGTCGTCAAATTTCACGAGTATTCCTGAATGTATTCAGTCACAAACAACACATGACGTAGTTTAAAGTACACTTCACGTATTTTATAACTTTTAGAGCTGGAATACTGTTTTTAATAATTTTAAAATATTATTCTTTAGAGAGCCGATGTTTACTGAGATAGCAGCGCCATCTGTTTTTCTATACGATGCAACACCCATACATTCATCACACAAATTAGTGTTGCTGGGTGTGGGAATCGAACCATTAACTGCCTCTGTGGTCTAGTGGTTCAACCCACCGATTTTAGATCCAGGGGCCCCGGGTTCGATCCCCATGGGGAGTATAATACATTATGTTTGGTTTGGTTGGTGGTAGGACTTTGTTTAAGTCCGCCTGGCTAGCTACCACCATCTAACCTATTTCTGTCGCCACAATAACAATTCTAAAAATGTTGTGTTCCGGCATTTAGAGGTAAGATAGCCAGTTTCACACTTTCGGCCTTATCTCAACTTGTGTAACCAGGTGAGATGAAGGCCAAGTGCTTAACAGACGTACAATAAAAAAAAAAAGCTATGAGACTTGTTGCACAAAACCAACCTTGGTCTTTTTTTTTTTTTTTTTGTTTTCCCGGCATCACATATCCGGGCGTCGGCGACCCTCTGATTTGTTTCAGAGTCTTTTTTTTACTTTCTCTTTATTATATTATCATTAATTATACATTAACTAGGCCCTTTATGGGCGTGACAGCTGATCAAAAATCGTCTTACTTATTAAATGTACATTTCATCAGTGTCATCAACTTAGGAGGCTTAAGTGTTGCTATTCTGGACAAGGTAGAGTTGCAGTCTGAAAACTCTTCGGTTTTTTCAGGATGCAACCCTCCCTGTCTTACAAAGAAAAATCTTCTGTGGCTACAAATTATTTACTTATTCTATTTCTGCTTTGATATTCTTAAAACTATTTATCAATATGCTTGTTTCAGTGTGGGATAGGGCAGGGTTAACAATATTTTCTTGACTTAAGTACTAGTCTACTAATTACATATTTTATCTTCTCTAATATTATTTTATAATGATGTCCATATTTAATAATATATACACATTATAGTTTTAATTTTTCTAGACATTAATTGTTTACAACGATTTTCTTACAACCTTGGTCTTCGTAGGTACGAGTACCTAACGCCAATTGGTTCTTGCTAGTTTTCGTTCACGTTTTGATTGGAGCGCATTGCTAATAATGGGAAAAGGTAGTGTTAACCTAAAAACAGAAAAATATTTGGTAACAAATCCGCAAAACTCGATTAAAATAGTGCTACGTTTAAATTAAGGTGCTATCCGATGACGAGTAAACAACTTACGTGACGTCACTCGGCCTATAAAAACAGTGCGCGTCGCAAGGCAGTGGTCCCTCCGTAGGCCAAGTCACGTTCTTGGAGACCCGGATGACCGACTCACCACCGCAAACCAGGAGGTGACGGCATCTATTCATTAACTATCTCGTCACACAGAGAAAACACTATACAGATACACCGACTCCGCCGGCGGAGTCGATGAACCTTTCCGCCTCAAAGCGTTACCCTCGGTATCGCCTTCGGCCATTCCTATCCTCCCCCATCAAATGGCAACAGCCCAAGCCGAGGTCCGTACCTAAGTGGTGCCCTTGCGCTTGTTGCCTCAAAAATCTATTCTTGGGCTCGCGCCTTCAGCGCCAGACAGGTCCGCGCAAAGCTGTCGCTCTCCAGGTTCAGAACCAGGCCAGCGTATTGTCCTTTCATAAAAAAAAAAAATCGCAAGGCAGTATCGAGCCAGTCGTAGAAGAGTGAACTACTCGATATTTTAATTTTAATTCGAGAAACGAGTATTTATCGCGTATTTTACCTATATTATCCCGACGTTTCGGCAGGGTTGCACCAGCCGTGGTCGCGGGCAGACTGGAACTTTGGAGCCACCGTCGAGAAATGAAAGCGATTTTAACAACTACCCTCAGCTTGGTCTTGATTATTAGAATAGGCCACATTCACACTAGCACGACAAACAACACTGACAGTATCAACACAATATTTCTTAGGATCACACCTAGTGCACCTTGCTACCACTGGATTCCAAGAGGCAGAGAGTCTGAAACCGTCTTCGCGATAAAAATTAGGGTATTTTTTAATCTCCATCGCTTCCCGAACCATCCTCTTATAGTAATGCCGTTCATTGGAAATCACTTTCGGGTTATGCAGCTCTATCCAGTGATTAGGACCTGAGTCCACTAAGTGCTCCGCGATAGCTGACTTGTTGACCTGGCGATTTTTCACAGCGGCTATGTGTTCCTTCACGCGTTCAGCTATAGTACGCTTCGTTTGTCCTATATAAGAACGACCACAGCTACAATCGATCTTATACACACCAGGTATTTGCAAGGGCATAACATCCTTCGGTGTCCGTAGCCCTGCCGAAACGTCGGGATAAATATAGGTAAAATACGCGATAAATACCCGTTTCTCGAATTCAAATTATGTGTTCTAATCGCGAAAGTTTAAAAAAGACTACTCGCTATTTTGTTACATTTTGTGATAATAAGGCGCTACTATGTCCAAATCGGTATCGAGGTCACTATTTTTCTAATAACCTTGAAGAACTAGTCGAGAAGTCATTTCTCTGAAGACTCATTTCTAGAATTTGATAATAATAGGTAATCAAGAAATTGTTTGCAGCGCAGCGCTCTGCAATACGTACATATAGTAGGTACTAAGTACCTATCTTTACAGTGGTGTGTTCCTGCGGAGAGTAATGTCGCCCGCGCTCTTCCATGCGGGTCGGCAACGCGCGATGCTTCTAGCGACATAGCCGCTTACTGATGTCAGGTGGACCGAATTCTCGTTTTCCAACGTGGTAATCCAAAAAAAAAAGGTACCCTGCCCATTTTTATATGAAAACCAAATGGCTCAATTATAACCTTCATTGTACTATAGTACAATGAAGGTTATAATTGAAACTATAGTTTCAGATCTCAAAATTTTGCACAAGGACTTAATTAGGTACCTTTGTTGATTACTATTGTTATATACGTCTTTGAAACCTTTCTCTACTCAACAATTTTTCCCTATTATTTGGAAGGACGCTATGTGATGTTTATTTTGATTAATTACGAGGACTCGAGAACAAAACAGACGATATTTTACCAGTAGGTAAGACAGTATCGTCAAGGTTTCTGAAGACCACACGCAACCGGAATATTCTGATCTGATTACATTTATATGAAACGATAAGCCAACTGTAGCAACACATTTTTTTTGTGTGAACGTGTACTATAATCTTGGAGCAGGAAGGCTTAGTTTTCTATGGCTGACATCTTAGATCAAACTACATTATAAGATTCGTATAGAATACGAATCACAGTTTATCTCTACGTTCTAGAAGACTCGATCCTATTTCCCGTCCCAAGCCTTACGTTAAGGTTTCTTCTAGGCAAGCTCGCTTGGTAGGCTGCAACGTGACCAGGCGAGTTTGCAATCAAAGGTATGCCAGTGAGGCTCCCAGGTGTCCTACATGGAAGGTACAAAACATACATTCCGGCACGCAGCTGAATGACACGCATAAGTACGATTTTATTGCAACTTTTGCTAATTATATTCATTAAAAGGCAGTTTCGAAAATTCGATAGCTTAGAAATGAGATACTTAATTAAAACATTTCATTAATAAGTGTAACAGATAACTGAAACAAAAACACATTAATTGTAAAACGGGTAATTGTAAATGTGCAAAACTCAGCTTTCTCAGATCTTTTTTCGAGAAAATGTTCACCAATCGTCTAATTGATGTTCGCGTTCCTAAAGTTAGATCTGTCAATATTTATAAGCAATAATCGTTGTTTAAGAACAAATTTCCTCTTAAAAACAAATATTAAAAAATCAGGATAGTGAGCGTAATATTTGAATGCTAGGTCGGTCGGCATCCACCTGTCTCATACTACGGGTATTTATTATTGTTCAAATCCTTCCAAAAATCCTTTCTAAGTGCTCGTTTACACGATAAAAGTCAGCAGAATTCTGATTTGGGCTGTACGTTGATTGCCGTTGATTGGATTTGAATCTACACGAAACAGGTTCATGTAGCCTAGTCTAACTACGATAGAATACAGAATACATTAATTTAGATAGGAAGTGAGTATGAAACAATCTGGTTTTCGTTATCATCTAATTCAAGGACAAGGGCGAAGAAACAAGTTTAATATGACAAGGGTACGCGGAAATAATTATCTGGTATAAGATGAATCCCAGGAGAGATAAAATGTAACGCGTAGTATTTACCGCGTAGTGACTTGCTACGGCGTAGCACGTTGCTACGCCGTAACCGCATTCTTGTCTATCTTCTATCAAAATTGCAGATATTTATATTGCCGATGGCAAAGAGTGCTTTGTACCATCTGCTTTTATACTTGTCTACTTACATTTTTAATACCAAACGAACAAAGAAAGAAAAGCCTGCTCTTTATTTTAATCCTGCGCACAATCTTATTATTAGTACCTGTAAATATATAGCTCGTCCTTGTTGTTTTTGTTTATCAGACTCCATTGTTGGCAGACCTTCTCCAACAGACTCTCTTACTCTCTGGGCCTGCCCATTTTTATCTATCTTTTGTCCATGGTCCAAACATAAACCCATTATAGAGCAAGCTAAAGTGGCAGTGGCCTGACCACTGCCTTTTGGAAACCATTGTATAAGTTTGCATGAATATTAGTTTTTCTTTCTGGAATCTCGTTTGCTAGTCGACAAGTAAAGCCATGTGCTTGCGGTATCTGCGACGTTTTAATCCCCCGAGGTAAGCGTGGGACTTACAGTGGAGATCAACAACGCCGAGCCTCCAATGTATACATTGTACCTACACTAGACTTGACCAGTATCTTCACGCAGGTATTTCGATTACATTATCTTTTCAACTTGCCAATATGTCGGATAGGTATTTTTGCTTTCCCACGGCTAGAGCATTCCACACTACGGAATGGATATTACCTGTGTTATTTATTTTAGCAGTATAAACTAGTAGTTCGCCTCGAACTGAGATCTATTGATGTCTGGTTTGAGACGGATATTTCTCAAATAGAACGTAATGAACAAACGATGAACGTGTGCTTTCATTACACCTCACTTTACTTGAGCACATTTTTTCTCGAACGGTTTCATTTTTTTGTTCACCGGAGTGTTCGAGGCTCTCTCTTGTTGCTAACGTAATGTAATATCCTTTCTAACATGAATCAAAGGTTGATGTCGTTTTGATAAGTGCTCTCATAACTGTTGCCTTAGTGGTCGTGGTTTGAAAATCTACCCCTCCAGTCCACAGATGTCGTAAAGTCAATCAAAAAGGCAGCAGCTTTTTTATTTGTGTAAACAAAACATGTGTAAACGTAACTGTGAGCACCAATCTGTCTGCTTGTGGTGGTGATACTGGCCGTACCTTACAGTTATAGAGGAAGTTCTTTCCACATTGTAGTGGACAATAATGTACTGTTGATATGGAATATGCGCAAAACCCTTGCATGAAACCACAAAAGTAATTCTCGGATTTGATCGGCTCCCTTCACTATTGAGTGAATAACAATAGATAAATAGACCAGTTTTAATGTTTTAGTTTGAAATCTGCAGTCTCAATCCCTATTTCATATGATTTTTCATGTTTTAACACATTTTAAGACTTCAATCTTATTTACCCCTTTTGCAATCCTTAATGTAAATACAGGGGTGGTTTCAATAAATCAAAGGAAAGTTAATTGTGTAGTCAATCCCCTTTAACAATCTATCCTATAAGACAAGATCGAGCGATTTAACCTCATAACGCACCCCTTTGTTACGAAAACCTTCCCTACTAAAAAGTAAAATATATATTTTATCAATGTGCAGTCGATACTCTATCAAATGACACCCCACATGCCAAAAATCATCTCGTCACACTTAACATCCCTATTTCTCAGAAATACCATAGTGTCAAAAAATCCTCGGACCGAGTATTAATATTATCTCGGCATGTTCAAAATGTTGAATTGATTGGATTAGCCTTTTATACATATTTCTATTAACGTTATCTCTATCCAGCTTAAATTTCATGAAAATCGGATAATCCGTTCGAGAGTTATGCCGTCACAAACATTGCCACATACATACATACATACAGTGCCAGATTTCCCAACATAACTCAGAGATCTCATTTGCTTCGGTCACTCGATCAATAACCTTCATTTGATTTTGCGTCGGGAGAAACTAAAATCTACTTGTGACAATAGTGTAATAGATCTGGATGTAGACCTACTGGGGAAATAGGCTTCCTCTGGCTGACTCCTAAGGTTATCGGGATTGTATTATATATTATTATTTGTTTTCTCAAAATCAGAACGACTAGATTGGTAGCTTCGCAGCAGCTAACGTGATCTTTACAGACCTCCGTCCGTATAGGACACCAAAAGAAACTTCGTTCTAACAACCAGCCCATAGGCCTACGAGCAAGTGGCTGCTTTAATGTGTGGCGTGGTGATTCCTGAAGTTCCCGGATTTAATTAGTGTACCTCATTTGAATTTGCATTAAATGCAAATTCATAAGGTATATTTTTGAACGGCGACCACTCAACTGAATATCTCAGCAGATAAGCCGATTGGGATGTTACATGCTATTGTGATAGAGAACAGTTCCTTGGAGCAGGTGATAAGGTCAGATCTGCTTCGTGTACCATGAGGTGCGTCGAGGTGAGTGTAGGTATTCGGTATCAGGTGAGGTGTGTAGTAGGTTCCAGCTAGCAATATCCGATTTATGAATAGCATACCTATTACATAGGTACTTCGGTTATTGTTATTACTACCGGGTGAAGCGGCGGAAGCTATAATAGAAGCTGTGCTTATAATATACGTGAATGTATATATTATATTTTATATATTATAATATATACCTACCTAGGTAGGTATTACAATTACAAGTTAGAAATTTTGTGAAATAAAATGAGAACTGTGGTGGTTAAGCCTACTCTGTCTGCCTGCCTATTCACTCACTTATACTTTAGTTCACTTTAGCTCACTCAGGGACTCTAGGTAAAAATGAAAGGCGCGATCACGGTATTCGGTGTATTAATAATAAATTGCCTCCTTATCAAGGATTATATATCAGTGCCGAGAGTTGCTTGTCACGCAGCACACGATTTGTCTACGCGGACAAATGAGAGGGACAACGCGTGCGAGCGCGACAGAGCTATGTATAAATATTTGCTTGCGTCGGCGGGTTCCCTCAGTATCACGGCGCGCGCGCGCTGCTATGCTCGTAGCTGTGTGTGCGCGTCCGCTTCAATGTTGTGTTCCCACAGTACCCCCCATCAAGCGAAGCGTACGGTTTTCTTGACGGTCCGGCCATATCTAGTTACGTAGGGCTGCTTATTTGCTGTTTTGGTGATGGATGGCTGTATCTCCTTTGATGGCGAATAATCCTCTTCGTTCCAAATGTATGCTGGTTTAAGTCTATCTAATGAAACAACAGTAACTCTCCTTGGCAGCTGAATCTTGAAATACTTTTCATGTTTCTCTAAAACTTGATAAGGCCCGTCGTACGGCGGTGTGAGAGGTGCTCGAACGGTGTCGTTCCTTATGAAGACATGCGTGCAGGTAGCAAGGTCCTTGTGAACAAACGGTCGCGTAGAAGCCGAAGGAATGCGTTGCATCGGTGATAACGCTGCCATAGCGTTTGTAAGGCGTTGCACGAACTCAGTTTCTTCGATGTTTGAGTTTGTAGGTACGAAGAAATCTGACGGAATGCGTAGAGTCGTGCCGAATGTCAGTATAGCTGGGCTTAAGTTGGTATCTTCACGCAGTGCTGTTCGTAGACCAAGTAAGACAGTAGGTAGGTCGTCGCTCCACTGCGTAGCTGTGCCTCTTGCCATTAACGCTGCTTTAAGAGTGCGATGAAATCGTTCGATTTGTCCATTTGATTGAGGATGGAACGGGGTTGTCCGAATCCTTGTTATTCCAAACCTCTTCATCAGCGCGTTGAACAGCGTTGCTTCAAATTGTCTCCCTTGATCAGTAGATAGCCGCAGAGGACAGCCAAACCGGGCAATCCAATTCTCGTAGAATGCTCTAGCTACCACTTCCGCTGTGATTTCTCGGACGGGTACCGCTTCTGGCCACTTTGTGAATCTATCGATAATTGTGACGCAGTAGCGATAGTCTTGGGATATCCTCAGTGGCCCGATGATGTCGATATGAACGTGCTCAAAGCGCTGTGATGGCGGGAAACTTCCAAGCGGTGTGATGGTGTGGCGATTAATCTTGGCTTTTTGACAGCCGATACAATTCTTTGCCCATATGCCGACTTCTTTATTCATGGATGGCCAAAAAAATTTTGAAGTGACAATTTTCCTGGTTGTTCTTATCCCTGGATGGCAAAGCTCATGCTGGGCTTCAAATACCGTCTTCCGATGCGCCAAAGGTAGGTACGGTCGAAGTGTACTCAGTGAGCTTTCACACACGATTGGTTGGTCCATGCCGGGTAGGGTGATATCGGTGAAGTTTAAATTAGGCTGTAATCTAAGATGCTTTAGTTCTTCGTCTCTTCTCTGATCTGCAGCTAGAGCATAATAATCAATGTTTGAAGGACATTGTATTTCCTCAATGCGTGATAATGCGTCGGCGACCGAATTCTTCTCCCCTTTTACATAAATGATCTTCGTACAGAATTGGCTTATGAAATGGAGTTGCCGCTCGCGTCTAGGAGTGTCACTGCTGCTCGGTGATTTTGTGAGTGCGAAAGAGAGAGGCTTATGATCCGTGCAAATTGTAACTTCACAACCCTCGATGAGTCGGCGAAAATGTTTTACAGCATCGTACATAGCTAGAAGTTCGCGATCGTACGTGCTGTATCGTCGTTGAGTGCTGCTCATTGCCTTGGAAAAATATGATAGCGGCTTCCATGCATTCCCAATTTTTTGCTGCAAAACCGCGCCAATGCTGTGGTCCGAGGCGTCGGACATGATACTGAGCGGGGCATTCAGAACAGGATGTGTGAGTGTGGTAGCTTCCAAAATGCTTTGACGGCATTCTTGAAATGCTAGCTTAGCTTCCGGTGTCCATTCTATTAGTGTCTTATCATTCTTCCTCCGGTCATGTAGATACTTGTTAAGCTCCCGCTGTAATTTAGCTTGATGTGGTAAACAGTCTCTATAGAAGTTTAACATTCCCAGGAAACGACGAAGCTCTACAACGTTCCTAGGGCGCGGATAGCTTGAGATGACGCTCGTGCGCTCGGCCGTAGGTCTGATGCCTTCAGACGTGACTTCGTAGCCCAAAAAGTTGATCTTCGTTTTGGCGAACTCGCATTTCTCAATGTTGAGTGTTAGCCCGTATTGGTTTAGTCGCCTTAAGACTTCATGTAACAGGGTCTTGTGTTTATCTTCGTCTTCGCTGCACACCAACACATCATCCACAAATGTAAAACAGTCGCTCATACCACGAAAAACTTCGTGCATGAAACGCTGAAACGTCTGACTAGCGTTCCGAAGTCCGAACGTAGTGGATTTGAACTGAAATAATCCGAAAGGAGTTATTATGGCGCTTTTCTGTGCATCTTCCTCCGATATGGGTATCCAGTAGTACGCCATTTTCAAGTCTAACTTGGAGAAAATCTTCTTGCCGTGAAGCTGGTACGTAAAGTCTTGAATTCTTGGTATCGGATATCTGTCTGGTAGAGTGACCGCGTTTAACCTTCTGTAGTCCCCACAGCATCGCAAACCGCCATCTTTCTTCTTCACGATATGTAGCGGACTGGCCCACGGACTTTTCGATGGTTGACAAATGCCCATTTCCATCAGGCGCTCGAACTCTGCTTTTGCGGCCTTATATTTGTCGGGAGGTAGCGGACGTGCTCGTGCATACAGTGGCGGTCCGGATGTTTCTATATGGTGCACAACGTCATGTTTTGGTGGCGACTTCAGTGACATGGGTCTCAGCAGATCCGGATACTCCTTGAGAATGTCATGGTATGTTTGGTTTTGGCTAATTACGTGTACCGTTTCTTGGTTCGATATAATTTGCACGGCGTTTATGGAGAGTTCAGTTACTTTATCGATGAGTTTCTTGCGGTCCAAATCGACCAATATCTTGAAGTGACGCAAAAAATCTGCCCCGAGGATAGATGTCTTCACGTCAGCTACTATGAATGTCCACCGAAAACAACGTCGGAGACCCAAATCTAATTGCAAACTTTTTTCACCGTAGGTACTTATCGGCGTGCTGTTTGCGGCGTACAACCGGTAGGCGCTGACCATAGGTTTCTTCTTCGAAGAGCGGTTGGCAGCTAAAACAGATATGTCAGCGCCCGTGTCCACGAGGAAACCTTGCGAAGTGTTGCGGTCGTAGACACATAGGCGGTTGCTAGCAGGAACAACACCGACCTCCGCCACGGTCGGTGTTTCTTCTAGTTTCCCGATCTCGAGTTTCGTTTTGCACACGGAGATTCACAACGAACTGCTCTGTCACCAAATCTGAAATGGTATTTACACAACCATGTGCCTTCCTTAATCCTCTTCGCCGAGTTTGTACGTGATCGTGAACGTGGATTAAAGGGACGGCGATACTGCGATCTTCCTCTGCCATGCATTTCCGCTATTTCAAAAGAAAGCTCCTCGATTTGTTTACTCATCGCTTCGAGTTTAATGTCTATCGCACTCCGACTCGCACTAATACTGGTACTCGGTTCTGCTCTTGACATTGCAGCAACTGTGCTTGCCTCTGAGTACTCCATCATCTTATCGGCCATTGCAGCCAGCATATCGAGGGATGATTCTGTGTTCACAGAGAGAACGACTCGTACTTGCTGTGGCAACTGGTTCATCCATTCTACTTTTAATCCAGCCTCTGTGATCATATTTCCACCAAGCTCGCGCATCCGACGAAGTAGATGAGATGGCTTTTGATCGCCTAGTTCCAAACCGCCTATAAGATGTTTGAAGTTCTTGATTTCCGATTGCTCATAGACTGATAACAGGCGTGCCTTGATAGCTTCGAATTTACCCGTTGCCGGAGGATTGAGCAGTATATCCGACAAATGCTGCAGATCTGTTGTTTGCAATTGGCTTAGAACATGGCGGTACTTATTCTCATCACCAGTTTTCAACGGGTCGACAAGGGCTTCAAATTGAATGAACCATAACCTCGGATATTCCCGCCAGAACGGTAGTAGTCTTGATCGAATCGTGACTGCTGCGAGGTCCATGGACTTGTTTGCAGTTTCTTCAATCTTAGGAGCCGACGACGCTGTAGCTTCTGCCATTGTAGATTCCTTGGATTCGCAGCTGTGGTCGGGGTTACCAAATGTGGTGGTTAAGCCTACTCTGTCTGCCTGCCTATTCACTCACTTATACTTTAGTTCACTTTAGCTCACTCAGGGACTCTAGGTAAAAATGAAAGGCGCGATCACGGTATTCGGTGTATTAATAATAAATTGCCTCCTTATCAAGGATTATATATCAGTGCCGAGAGTTGCTTGTCACGCAGCACACGATTTGTCTACGCGGACAAATGAGAGGGACAACGCGTGCGAGCGCGACAGAGCTATGTATAAATATTTGCTTGCGTCGGCGGGTTCCCTCAGTATCACGGCGCGCGCGCGCTGCTATGCTCGTAGCTGTGTGTGCGCGTCCGCTTCAATGTTGTGTTCCCACAGAACTCCCGAGACCCAGAGGCGGTTCGCTAGCGAGAACAGGTCTTCGAGTCAATACTTGACACATTAATATGCACAGCCAATGTCGGTCTAATGTCTTTTTCCGATACTTTTCTCGTCAACAAGCTATTGCTTTTAGTCGACTTAAAGCGAATACAATCTCTGGGATGGCGCATTCCTGTAACAAACAAAGTCAGAACATTGCATAAATTGCTTTCTCAAATTGAACATTAAAAAGTACTAGCCGATTGCAAAACTACCTGTCTTGTAAATCCTATTCAAGCAGTCCGCGGCCAGGTTTTCCCAGAAACAGTAATAGTTCATGAACAGACTGTGTGGCGCTCTGCTAGCCACTCAGTTAATAAAAAAGGTTGTAAATTCACTTCGCGTAAAAATATATTCTAAATTTTTGTGGTGTGATTCAACTATCGTGCTGGGCTGGATAAAAATATGTAAACAACAATTAAAACAATTTGTTTACAATCGAATAATTGAAATCACAAACAATTCTGATCCTGCAACTTGGCATTATGTTCCCACAGATATGAACCCCGCCGACATAGGGTCTCGGGGGCTCAGTGCATCACAGCTTACATCTTCACTTTTGTGGTGGGAAGGTCCACCAACTTTTTGCATCAAAGTGATGTACAGTGTACACCACCTCAAACCATTAGTTTAAACAATTTACCTAAAACTAAGTATCTATGTAATTTCTCTACAGCGTTACGATAAGTGTTTTACTCTTACAATTTTTTCCAGTTTTATTAAACTGCAACGCATTGTTGCCTATTTACAAAGGTTTAGACATGATTGTCGAAATCCTAATAATAAAATATACCAATAATAAAATGGGTCCACTAAGCTCTTCACTGCAAACGATATGTAGACTAGTACAAAAGGATATGTTTTGTAAACAATATGATGTTTAATTCAGAAGCGAGTACTGCCGCCAAAAGACAAACTTTGACACTTTAATCCTTTTACAGATGAATCAAGCATCATCAGAGAGAGAGATTATCAAACTCTAACTACGATTACAACACAAAGCACCCAATCTTACTACACGCATCACATCACATTACTAAATGATTAGTGCATTATTATCACAAAATTTTATTGCATGCAGGACCACAGCTATTACTGTCAACGTTACGTTGGATAGTTAGTTGGATTGTCGTAATCTTTGCAGAAAGACAACACATGAATGCATAACTTGTTAGATTTTCAGGTAAAACATACCAGCCTATCATGAGCCAGCTTCCTCAGCAGAGATTGCATGCCGACTACCCATTTGTAAATACAGCTGTGGACTATGCTGGGCCAATCCTGATAGCTAACAAAAAAGGTCGTGGTTGTCAGTTAAAGAAACCTTACATAGCTGTTTTTGTTTGTTTGGCAGTGAGAGCAGTACACATAGAGCTCGTCACTGACTTAACGTCTCAAGGCTTCATTGCCACTTTAAATCGATTCATTGCCCGCAGAGGTTGTCCAGCCACATTTTTTTGTGATTATGCAACTTGGTTTGTAGGCGCTCGTAATGAACTGTATAGATTTTTAAAAGAAAAACGAAATGACATTATTTCTTTTGCAGCAGAAAGCGAAATTAAATTTAAGTTCTCTCCAGCCTATAGTCCTCATTTTAATTCCTCGGCAGAGCGGTCAATATTATCAATTAAGCATAATTTATAACGTGTTTTATCAATGGCCTCAATAGATTATGAAGAAATGAACACAGTATTGGTTCAAATAGAGGCAATACTGAACTCTAGACCTCTCACTCCACTTTCTTCTGACCCTTCAGATTTAATCCCACTTACTCCCGCCCATTTCTTAATCTAACGATCAATCGTTATGTCACCTGCACCCCAGGTCAACGACACTCCTCTCTCGCGCATGTCAAGATACGAGAGACTTCAGCAGCTAAAAGCACACTTTTGGAAAAGATATTCCAACTGAGTACGTTTCAGAACTACCAACACGCAGCAAATAGCGCTCTGACGGAGGACAATTGCAGCTAGGAGAGATGGTCGTCATCAAGGACAACCACCTGCCACCAAACCACAATGGCTGCTGGGACGAGTCACAGTAATCTACCCGGGCAGCGACGGCGTCAACCGTGTCGCCGAAGTTCACACCGCATCGGGGACCCTGAGGAGAGCCTACAACCGGCTCTGTCCTCTACCATCAACGTTGGACCAGGCTCTTGTTCCAAGGGGGGCAGTCTATTAACAGCGTGCATGAGAGCGTGCACACACACACGCGCATACCGCAGGCAGCAACCGCCGTTCGAGACCATTCGGCCAGAGAGCGAGCTACCGGTCACTTGCGTCGCTCCGTCAGTTTCATACTCAATTTTCATCCAGCCTTTGATAGTTATTTAAAGCTACAATTATACGCTGTTCAATTCCTCAAGTCGTATCGCCTACATTATTTACAAGCCTGCGCCAACACAGACTTAACAGAACTTTGCTTCAATCCTGCTAATTACGTACCTATATAAGCTGTTTATGTAGAAAACTTGGACTTCTTGGAAACTTGGAAATCTCACTACAACGTAAACCCTTCTTATCCTTCCCCGCTCTCGTTAACGTAAATTTTTCTTATCCTTCCCCGCTCTCGTTAACGTACATTTTTCACGATTATCTTGTAACGTCGAGCGGTTGCCGAGTCCGTCGCTGGTGGTCTACACAATAGAAATAATCAATACAAAAATAGGCCGCTTTTGATGCTTTGGCCAGGCCCATGGGAAACATGTACCATAAAATATATCATCTATTTTATTTATATATATTATCTACTGTAAAATTAAAGAGTATGTTAGCGATATCAAAATAAAAGCTTTTTACTAAATGCATTTGAAAGTAATATACCTACTAGATATAAACATACTGACAACCAATACACAATTTGGTCTGTTTGTTTCCCGCTGCTCTCCGAAACGGCTGGACCGATTTTGACGGTTGTTCACTGCTGATGCTGATGCATAGCTGATTTTACAGGGAGTAACATCGGCTACTTTCATCGAGACGGACGTGTGGTGTTACTCTAATTAAAATAAAACGGTTGCAAGTACATAGTTTTCAATATGTAATTGAATAACAGTTGCAAGACGTACACCGAAATTAGTTTGAATTATAATTTACTAAATTGTTTAAATACGAAAATTTCATAATAAAACGATATCGGCGATTAGTTCCGTATGTGAAATTTAGCAAATTATTATCGGAACGAATTCTTCTTTATGAAATCTCTCAATTTTACCAATTCAACATTTTCCGAATGCCACACTTTCATAAAAATAATGCGCGACAGAATTTTGTTGATCCCTCGACCGGCAGATCGGAAGGCGGCCGTCCATTCAATGGCCACCAATCTCGTTTACACACAGACTCAATATCGGCTGTAACTGATTTAAGAAAGCACATTTATACAATGTTGTTGTTATGTTTTCTAAATTGTATAATAATGAATGGATTCATACAGGCCAGGGATTGTTGTTTGTTGGTACCAGTCCCAATGCAAATTATTACAAAATTGGGGAACAATTATTGACACAATGTGTGAACTCAATGTGTCTATAATTGTCAATCAACCTCAAAATAATTTCCATTTATTCATAAGTATAGTTTCGTAGACAAGCACTTAACGGGCTATAGTACCTCAGATTAGCAACTCAACGCAACTTTATTCTAGTTTCGAACTAAGGTGACATTGCTGTGCGCTCAACCACGGCGCTTATGACCACCAGATGACAGAAATATGCGCATATTTCTACGTTTTGTTTTTTTACGGTAAAACAAACATGAATTTTGAAAATCGATAACAGACCGTCTGCTGTATACTGTGTTTATTTACTGCACAAAGTTTCAAGCCCTAATTGGTCGTATTTATTGAATGGCGAACATTTTTGGTACAAATTAGAGTCAACCTATGTTTTTTTTTTTCTATAAAGAAAATTTTATGTAATTGTGTTTTCGAAACACAAGTGTTCTAGCATCTATCATTGCAAAGTTAATGAATGCTATTTGCATGCATGAAATACTATTATAAGTATTTTAATTTTTTCTTCATTAACTTATGTTCCATAACATATATAAAACTATTTATACATATTCGTTTGTCACGCATGAACAATTCTTCTCTCACTTTTACTGTTATGGTATTGTTCATAATCTCCTGCAGCATTTTATTTAATGAGCCACAAACACCGGAAATACAAATGAAATTATCTACATACGTCAGGGATGATTCGTGTGACTCGAGAGCCAACGAATACCTTTGTCACATTCTCACCGAGTCGGTAAACCTGGTTCAAATAATAACATAACAAACAACGCAAGTGTCTAAGAACTTTGAAGCTAATATTAAAAGTTTTACCTAAACTATTAAAGTTTTATTGCGACACCACTTTCTAGAATAGTTTGACGACAAACTGCACTTTATTGCAGTTCAGAAGTCCTTTTGTCTTTTAATTTGCAGACGAGCAATAAAGTGCTCTTCGGAAACACGTCTTTGAAACGATAAAGGTACAGGTAGCTATATACCTACAGAATTTATATCAACAATTACTGTTTGTTTTTTTGGTTTTCTTTAAATGTGGTTGGTTAACCATCAGGTGTGATCTACTTCAGTTATCTACCCGGGCACCGGATTCGCTGGTTTTAGCTAGCGGCTGCGGCGTAACTTTCAACGGTGTTCAGGTCCATCTGGCTATCGAACACCCTTCTGCCAAAGTCTGGAGGCAAACAGTTCTGTGTTCCTTCTAGAAGTGCTCGCTCTAACGTAGACCCTGCTGCATCCTTGCTCTAGCCTAGAGCTAGACAAGCGTAGAGGTCCATCATTTGTAGAAGAACGTGGTCCTACCTGATCGATAGCTTTGTGATATGACTGCACGGTCTTAATTGACGAAGCAAGTAAGTAAATGTATTTACTAACTTTATACTTACTAACAAGAAAAAAATATTTAAATCCCCTTTACCATCAGTACTGTAACGGGGACTCCGTTACAGTACTGATTTTAGTCCCCCTTACATCGATGTGCCGCTACGTCGAGAATTAAAAACAATTGTTATGCTACTTAAATGTTATGCAAATTATTCCCTCAGCTTCGCTAATAGCAGAAGAACGGCCAACGTTAAAAATGATAAAATGTATTAGTTTCACAATCGTTCTTTAAAAAAAAACCAAAGATGATCGGAAGCATTGGCAATATTGTAGAAAAAAATGTTATGACTAGTTAGACAGTTTTAATAGTAGATTATACATCGAGTGGATAAAGAACTGTTTTATGTCACGGGCGCGATATTGAATTCTGAACGTAACGAAGGACTCCCGATTTAACTCCTGAGCGCAGCGAGGGTGATATGAGTCAATTCCCGAGCGAAGCGAGGGAATTAAGACGAGTCCTGAGCGCAGTGAGGGGTTCAAGTGCGCCCAGGACAAAAACAGCTTTGTCCCCGAGGAGTGTCCTCTACTTTTCTCACCTTTTACGAGACAATAAAAAAGCAAGGCTACTAAAAACAGCGTTTTATACTTTTGACTTCTTTGCTCGATGACCATCCGATTTCCTTTTGAATAATGCCAATAACTTGGTATATAATATTAATCTGGATGTCGTGTTTAATGCTTATTGTCGACCTGAGCATAGAATAGATGCACCACAGGCTACTTGACTTCTTTGTGGATGATAAATGCACGAAATAGTCCAGAAGCACTGATTCAGACACAGACTTTGCACCTTTTGCAGTTTTCCATTTGTCGAAATCGTTGTAGGCTTTCAGGTATTTTTCCTTTGACTTCTCTGGAAGTCGATTATGAACAATAATGCCTAAGGCATCCAATTTAATGGACTCCGGAGTTACATCACTTTCATCACTCGACATTTTAACAGAACTTTTCTTCGATTTTGATATATTTTTATAAAATCTTTGCAGTTATTACGTATATTATTGCAGCGTCTTACAATACTCGCGGCTTTTGTTTAATTTCAAATGTGTTCCATTCAACTTGCCGTGGCCAGCTCGATTTTAGAAAAAGTTCGATTTTCAAATAAGTTCAACGCGGCGCCGGCCCCGGCATTCGAGTATTAGTCTGTTGATCTATTTTTACAAAATTAGACTTTAAGGCAATTGCAATAAGAACTATGCAAAGTAAAAATATTAAAACCCAGCGGTTATAATGAGATTCAGTCCAACATTACACCCTGGCTAAAGCCAAGGGCTGTAATGACTTGCTATACGTAAGGTTGGCATGATATGTAATTTGGCATTGTCGAGCAGGTGGTGTGAAAATAAAATTGCATGCATAGTAAACAATTCAATGTGTAACAATTTTTTAATCTGCCTTGCTTTCGCCGCCGCTGCCGTACGCTATTCTACTGCATTAAAATATCGAGACGACTGTACCAATGCCCTGACGGCGAGCGAACCAAGTATTTTTTAATACAACACAAACCGTAACAAGCCGCCCACGTGATGTCGAGTGCCGCTCTAGCCTTTGACAAAGCCTTACTGCGTAGGTCATATCCAAAAACAACATGATCTACGCTGGACAGCATTGCCCAATAACCAACTTGCGGCATAAAGGTGATAAGCCGCCCGTAATTTCACCGGCAACCATACCCTTCTAACCGAAGCACAGATATGCTGCATGGCGGCCGAAATAGGTATGGTGGTAGTACTTACCCGGACGAGAACTTTCACAACTGTACAACGCTTAAAAGTCGCGACGCAGCGCTGTGTCGCAGAGGGAACAAACCAGTTTTATTTACTTTGTGTACCTAAGGACAAATATATTATAGTAGCATCTATATTTTATTCTGTGGTATATAGAGCTGTCTGGGCTTTGCCAGATATCCAAGTGAAAGCTCCGTAAAGTTAGTTCATTGTTAACTCGCTCTCGTACATCATCGCCTATCTTCATTTAAGTAGGTAAAGTAGGTAATTATAAGACAGAAAACAAAGGTGGGATTGGTACATAATAAATAGTAGGTAACTGTGAAATCGGATCACTATTGGAAAATGTTCCCAAATTACTTTCATGTCGATTTCCCCCCCTAAAGCTTGATGGCCACGATCCCAACGATGTTTCTAATGGATTAAAATATTAATGGTACTATAATATTACCAGGCTTATTGGCTGTTGCTATTGTTATTTTTTATAGGTTACGGGTTCCTGCTTTGGGAAACTTTTCGTTGGTTTTCGAATTTAAAAAGGCTTTTGTCTAATACACTAAATTCAACTCAAAGTTCAACTCGTTGAACTAATTGGATTGTTTTTGTCCATTTATTTCAACTTTGTAACTTAGCACCTATTCTGTGAAAGTTGGAAAAAAGACGTACAATGACGAAAAAGGAATGTTGGTACATACTCGTTTGTCCGACTGGCCAGTAAGTTGTAAGACTCTTTTAGTTTTTATCAGTTTTTTGTAATAAATTGTGTAACAAGTAAAAAGAAGCATTTTTCTACTTATTATGCATCATGAGAACTAAGCTTTATAAGGTAATATTGTGAAAGTACCCTTCATTCCATTCTCTGGAGAGCCTTTGTAACAGAAAACATACGACATAGTTCACATAAAATTACTTCTTACAGACCAAAAGGGGTCTTTTGTCTGTTAGAATTTTAATAAGAGAAAAAAAAAACACATTAGGTTCTCGTACGGGACAAATACCAACGTAGTTGTATTTGTTGAAGATTGTGTCGGTAGTGAGTGTCGAACCATTCCAACATTTGAAAAATTATGAACAAGGTCCAAAACAATTCTGTACAAATACTCATATTGGAATTATTTAGTTACTCGAATGTAACCAAATAATCCCAAAGGGACTTGCTCTACTTAACTATCTGATCACAGGATATATTTATGAAATATAAATTATAAGCCTCTATCGAGTAGAAAGCGCTCAACAAAGGCAAAAACAGGTAAACAACATAGTGGTATCTGATTAACAAAACACTTTTGTTCGTTTGTGACCAGCGCGATAAACACTTTTGTTTGTTTGTGTTGTGACCAGCGAGATAAACACTTTTGTTTGTTTGTGTTGTGACCAGCGAGATAAACTTGTACCTACCGTCGTCGTATTGCTATTTACGTAGGTACACATGATCCAGCAGGTCTCAATCAGTACAAAGGTAGGTAAGTACCCGGTGTACAGATTCATTAAACCAACCTGCTGGATCATGGAAATAACACGCAATTAGTTACATATCCGAACTACATTTGTAAACATGCTGATGTAAGTTTAAGTCTCGAGCATCACAGCTCAGTTGGTAGTAGCTCTACCTTCTGCCCTGTAGGTTGTGGGTTGAACTCTCACCCAGGACAAATATTTGTGTAATGAATATTGATGTTTGTTCTATGTTTGTCTTTTTTTATAATTTTCATATTACAAGCTTTGCTTATGACAAGATGGCGCTGTGTTAAATGAATGTCATGTTAAATTTATTATTATTATTATCAGTCGAATTGATTAATAAATAAAAACTGAAAGTGCTACATACCTATATACATGCAGTGCCGGATACAAATATGAAATTTATTGAATAAATGTACTGATAATATGAACTAAGTATAAATTAAACTAACTATGTACAAAGGAATCATAGTGTATAAATAAATGAGAACAAGACAAGCCATGCAGGCATTTATCCTTCATGAATGTCTACAGCGGACATTGATACATGGAGAGCCACGAGACAGCTGGTATAATCCCGAAGATGCATACTGATGCGTCTCATCAGACCTGGGTCTCGGGATGTCGAAAGCGACATCTAACCTAATAGTTGCCAAATGAGGCAAACACAAAAAAAAAAAAAAAATACCAACTTCCGAATAGTAAGATGTTCTCATTTCGGATTTTATTTTTATCTGTACGTCACCCATGACCATGTCCACGAGTTTGACTATACGATTTGTCAATTTCTTCTTTGCTTCTTCTTTTTATTTATTTATAGCGGTAGGTCTAAAATTGGTCTCATTTTATATCGGTGAAAATCCGATGATATTTGAAATATCGATTATAGTCATCATTGTAAATAATAAATATATTAAGAAATATTACAGGACATTTTTAATTTCACAATATCCCTGCTACAACTAAGCAAACTATTATATATAATGCTCTTGGGTTCGATTCTGTCCAGACACTACTTTTTGCTGTTTAATTGTGTTAAGTATAAATTATAAAATAATTATTAAATTAAATCACTAACCAGGAGTAACATATTTAATGAAAAAATATGGAAACGTCTTCTCAAAAAAAAATAATATATATACGAGTATATATAAGAAAATATTTTATGGGTAAGTTCATATGTTTTGAAAGGCGGTACTTATCGTTACGTAATGAGAATACCTTACGACAGCGATCCTGTTGTTTGGCTTGTAGCAAGTCGGCATCTACTTCAGATAGTGAAGTCGGTCCCATTTGTTTTATGGAATTACTTATTGTGTTTCCATAGCTGAGGGGAGGTAGACCGAGTCCTTCATGTGCGACCTTCGTCTTCTCGATTTGTCGCACAGGAAAGTAAACAGGAAGTGCAAAAAATGTGCAATGCTAATTATAGAAAAAATCCCCTCGCTCATTTTGAAATGGCAAGTCCGATTCAAAATACATTTTTCAGGATTATGATAAGCATAATCTAGGTTTCCATTGCTTTACTTTTCCTGTTAACACAATTATTTGCAATATATATTCAAAAGAGTGTTTGTATGGAAATATTCTGACGGAGCACAGGAAACCGCACTTCGGCAGGAAGATGGTCGCTCAGGTGAATCTTTACAGGCAGCTTACTACCATAACCACTAGCTAAAGCCACTAATTCCATTACCCGGGGCACAGATAATAAATTGCTAAAGTACCCGGGGTAAGCCTGCCTTTATTTTAAATCGGTGTTACCATAATGAAATTAACGACAAACTACGTTTGTATGGTATAGTGGTATTACAGGCCCATCTGCCTCAACGGCTATACGCTTACACACAAATACTTTTTATGAATAAAGTTATGTCACTTCTGGCTCCACGGCTATACGCTTACACACAAATACTGATTATGAATAAAGTTATGTCAGTTTTCAAAAGGGTGACGACATTATGAATTCATTATGATAAGAAAAAGGGGTAAGCGTAAACAGTTTCAGTTTTACGCGCCAAAGTTAATTTTCCCCTAAAGAAATACACCCAGTGGGTTATAATGAAGTCAACTTAGGCTTCTTGAAATAACTTCTGCTTACTTTGGCAGTTTTAGCTGAATTTACATTTCTCAGTAGAAGTTACAGAGCAGTCTAAATATTCCGAAGTTAGGCTTGGAAACGAATTGGAAACGAATTCACATTGAGCGCAGATTATCACAAATATTTATTCCGCCATTACGCTGGAAACACAATATTATTCTAAAGGATTGAGTTTATAATGCTATCAAGCTAAATTTCTAAACAGATTAGATAACTACCTATAACTTACCTATTCTTTAATAAATCACCATGAGGAATCACTGCTGCCTAATACGAAGGTATTTTGACATATGCAGTGGCGTATAGTTTATCTAAACTGTAGCCTGTTAAATTATGATTACTTGTGCGAAAGGTATCTAAAGCAAGGTAAGCATGCTGATTCTAAAATCAAATAGATAACAATAGTATTTCACTCATGAGTATATTGAAGTCAGGTTTTATTTTGCATCTCGTTAAATGGGTATGATCAATGTGTGTAAGGTGCCTACGAGTTGTGTTTCTTAGACTCGTAACGGCCTTTACACAACCTCAGATAAGCAACTCAACGCAACTTTACTCTAGTTTCGAACTATGATATCGTTATACGAGTAATAAAGGTGACATTGCTGTGCGCTTATGACAACCAGATGACAGATTTACGCGCGAATTTATACGCTTAATTTTTTACGGTAAAACAAGTATTAATTTAGAAAATCGAATGTGTTTTAGAGCGTCTACTATATACTTTGTTTATTTACTGTACAAAGTGTGAAAGCCTTATTAGGCGTATTTATGAATTTATGAAGGGCAAACATTTTTGTTGGTCCTGACTGATTCCTTTGTACATATTTAGTTTAATTGTACATTTTATCCTGAACTAGGACATATATTATATTAAAAGTAAATGCTACAGTATTTTGAAAGATATGATCGCTAGAGAGAGATATGAAGCTACAAATTTCAGGTATCATAGACTCTATGTGAGTAAGTGAACTAATTTATTTTCAAGGATCGATGTGGATTGGAAAGTTCAAGGAGTTGGCAAATAATCTCAAGGATGAGTCGGATATATCAGATTACATTATTCTGAGCTATCGCGTGCGTTTCATTTCTGCTTACTATTATCTACTCACTATCTCAGCTTGTTGAATTTGAAAATTTTTGAGCTCATTTTGAAGACAAATATGAATATATGTATGTAGTATTTCTAGACAAAGTGCTCTAAACGGAATCATGGTTTATTTTGGACATACTTTTCTTATTTAGGCTATTTATTGCAACAAATGACCTGGCATTTTAGATAAACAAGCGTTTTAACAACAACTTCCTCAGGTACAAAGATGACATTTTATAAGGAGCACTCTTGCCTTGACGGATTTTTTTCACATTAGTTACATGTCTACAAGTAGGTCCAAACAAATTAAAAAAAAAGAAACAACCAAAAGAAAAAGCAATAATGTCAAATGAGATCGACTCCCAGAAGGCTGACCCCTTTGCCCTTTGCCTCTCAGCATGATGACATGATGTAACCGAGGAGATGTCAAGTTGTCAACCAGAGTGGTTTCGAGATTATTAGATAAGTGAAGAGCAATTTCGATCTTCCGGAGTTCACACGGATACCTACAATGGTATACGATGATTACACTTGTAAAAACCCGTGGCTAAGTTTGATTTAGTACATAGTGCACTACGCACTGAAATCAAACCAGCCTAAAAATGTCATGCGGATACGTGGGTGACTTAGCTATGCACAGCAGTCACTCACGAAAATCTACGGACTTCAAAATTGGTGACTGAAAATCATACCCCGTAACATTTTAGTTTAACCTAGCCTAGACATACGTTAAATTACACTTTCTACTGATCAATTATTTCCGGAGTTCTTCTGCAAATCTCGCTGTAGGTAATCCCTGTACTTTTACTTTGTTAGAGGGACTATATTAAGCGATGTTAAAACGATAGATTAGCTCAATGCACTGACCTTTACAAAATGTAGAACTAAATATGATTTATTCTGTCTATGTTTATACCGAGGACGCAGATTCAAATCCAAACACTTTTATTGAATGCCCCAGGTGTGTTGTGAAATGGAATATGACTAGAGTACTGGAATCGAATGCAACTTGCAAGTGAAGTTATGAAATTGACTTGGTGACAAGCGATGTACCTACATATCGTAGCAAGTTTTATCATAAACTTAAATTTACTTTAGATAAAAAAACAATTGGTATTCTGAAACCTACTTCGCGTCTTAGAAAGCTGATAGGTGGAATCCGTAGGATCTCATTCAATAAGTAGTTTATGCTTTAGGAGATTATTAACCGGTTCTGTGGTCTAGTGGTTCAACCCACCGATTTCAGACCCAGAGGTCCCGGGTTCGATGCCCAGGGGGAGTACAATATTGTGCTCGGTTTGGTTGGTGGTAGGACTTTGTTGAAGTCCCCCTGGATCTACTAACATCTTGCCAAAATACTGTCGCCATAACAACAATTCTAAAAAAAAGGTTGTGTTCCGGCATGTAGAGGTGAGATAGTCAGTTCTTCAGATTGTTGAGGATTCCGGGTGAAGTGCGCTTCCACCTTCGGCCTTATCATAACTTTAAAACAGGTGACAGATGAAGGCCAGGCGCTACTCCGTCGTGCAAAAAAAAATGAATAACGTAAAAACGCTCTGTCATTAATTAAACTTATCGTTTTGTTACATAATGTTCTCGTTGAAATTATAACGTTTCTACATCTCAAGCAAAGCGTTGGTAATAGGCTAACATAGTTTAGGATAACGCGTCCCTGAGAGGAAATTATACCGGAGAATACGAAACGTAATGCTCGGTTTAATTGTATTCTGTGTACTTTCCCTCATTTGGGGTCTCGTGAGTGGGAATGCCCTACGCACCGAGGATCTTGCCCTGAGCATCGGTCCCACGCAACCTAATTACCCCATTTACACATACCTATGTAATAGTATTACGACGCAGAAGTAGCAACGGTACGGGTGTGGTAACGACATTTTAATACGGTTTACTTACATCTGATGAGTATATTATAGGATTAAGATGATGTGAGCTATTTCATTTAGCATTAGCATACATTATAATGTGATGAGGTGCATGTAGGTGATGATGCTTGGTATAACGTGACATACCTACTCCTAAAATGTGATCTTTCATACATTCAAACATTAGATAAAACTCATAAAAAAGCATCAGAATATATTTGAATGATTAATGATGATGTACTTACCTGAATGTTTATGTTTGTGTCTAAGTAAGAAAACGATAGTTTTCCCTTTGGAAAGGAAATCAGAACAAATGGACTCGCCACAAACATACGAGCATCAGCAAATATCCTCGGGTTAATCTCGGATTCGGTGGCTTTTAGGGTGCCGAGGCTTTGTAGAGTGCCGAGAAACGCAATTTAATTCTCGCCAGATCGGACCAAGTTCACAAAGGGATGGGAAAAAACTTCTGTCCTTCACATTCGTAAAGTATAAACCTACCATCTATTGCCTAAGCCGAGCTAGTTCAGATTGTAGTAGCTTTGTCTCTTGCACTATAGGTTATGGGTTCGATTCTCACCTGGGATAAACATTTGTGTAATGAAATTTTTGTTTAGTGTTTGGGCGTTATCATACACGTATCCTTAGTATTGACAGTAAAAATATATCCATGTTCCTCGTAATGTAATAATACGTAATCTAGCATATTACATATTACAAGCATTGCTTAGTGTGGGGCTAGGTGGCGTTGCGTACAATGTCTCCTAATATATATTTTTTATCTTGCAGTGTGCTGCACATGATATGCTTGTTTCGGACCACAAAAAAAACGGCTATCTATATTTGGTTTATTAAGAACAACTACTGTTTTTAATTAATGATGAATCGTACTTATATATTGTTTTTGGTGTTGAATAATGAATAGCCGTTCGAAGACACAGTGTCCGTCACAAATTGCGTTGTGTCCTAGGAATTTGAAAATTAAAGATATTCATGGCTTTTCCCTTGAACACTTCTCACCTGATAACTATCCACAACCAGTATATTATATTACCTAAATATTAGTGTGTTTACACTAGTTAGGTACTAGGTAGGTATTGCGACAAATGAGCTTCACGCCTCTCTCCAATTAGCGTAGAACGATTGTGGTGGAGTCCCTTTACATTTTTTCTTTCATTATTTATTACTGGGTATTATTTTTTAATGGCGGTGCCTTGAAAGGAATGAGGTCTTTATATCCCTTGTCATCCAACGCATTTGCGTCAGCATTTCTAAAAGCCATCGTAGGCTTCCTCCCTCCCGAACTCAATGTTGGAGTTCAATCCGCAGCCCTTCAGGTTGCATCCGAATTCGGGGTTAGTCTGAATATGTCCCCCACCGCAGCCCATCTGGCTTCCACTAAGCCTGCCCTCCTTGCCCCTTAGGCAAAGGCGCATAAGCGCCCCGCCCCTGTTGTAAATTCCCCGCCTGCCCTTCAGGCCTCCACCTCTAATGCGATGATCATCGCAGACTCGCCGGAGTCTCCCCATTTACCGGCTACCTACTCAGTCTCGGAAGCCGAATGTGACTTGGAGATGGAGACCGCTCCATCTCCAGCATTCTCAGAATGCGAAAGCCCAGCTCCCTCATCCTCTTCCTCCGATTCGGACGACTACAAAGTAGTCGAAAGAAAAAAGAGGAAGAAACGCTCACTGGTGGCCCCTCCGGCTAAGGCCAATGCTACCGCACCCTCCAAGCGCACTAGGGCACGTTACCTAAGCTCCAGTGACCCTCACTTTCTCTCTAAATTATGGTAGTACAAAAAGTAAGAACCAAACCAAAGTCCCTCACAATCGCGTTCTTCAACGCCCGCGGTATATCTAGGCAAAAAACCCTAATTCAAGACTATATGTCCAAGCATAAAGTCTATATTATGCTAGTGCAGGAAACCAACTTGACACCTAGCCATCGCGTTCCTCGGATCGCGAACTATCACTTGGTCAGAAATGACAGAGCGCACGCCGATCGTGGTGGTACTGTCATTTATTTCAAGCGGGCCCTGCACTGCATGCCTATCGACACTCCCCCTCTAACAACCCTAGAGGCTTCTGTCTGTAGAATAGGGATCACCGGTCACGATTCTATCTTCATAGCATCTTGCTACCAACCGAGTGGCAAAGACATTCTCAAGAGCAATCTTCAAGCTCTTTTCAGAATTGGCAGCTCTGTCATACTGGCTGGAGATTTCAACTCCAAGCACGTTGACTGGAACTGTCAAGTTACCAATCTGAATGGTATCAAACTTAATAACATAATGGCCGAAATCAATTTCGACATTATTCCCCCCTTACGCCATACCCACTATCCGGACATAGTGGGTCATACCATCGATACCCTAGACATGGCACTTATTAAGAATGTTTCCCTCTGGTTACATTCAATAGATGTCCATGATGAACTCATGTCAAGCCTCATGATATTAGGTCCACCTCCCGACTCAGCCCCTTCTACCAAAACGGTTATAGAGTGGCACAAACTCTAGAAATCTCTTGAGTCAATCCACTCTACCGAATTTGATCAAATCCCTGACAATATCAGGTCCCTTCAGGGCGTGACTATCGCAGCATCCTCTTTTACTAACCACGTCACTACTATTGTTGATGGCCTATCGAAATAGGTATCGGCCGAGGCATACCCTCGACCGCCCCTGCCAGATGACCTGAGACGATTGATGACAAGGTTCCGTGCAGCAAAGCGCGCCTATAACAATTCCCCCATGTGCATGTTTACAAGTGCACCAAAGAATTCAGGTGATAGTGAATGGGAAAACCTACTAACTGACCTAAGCCCCAGCCACTTGGCCTACTGGAATCTTACCCGCTGTATGAAAACAGATACCCCCCAGATCTCTATGCCCCCTCTAGTCCGCCCGGATAAGTCCGTTGCCTTCGATGACGAGGACAAAGCCAATTATTTGGCTGAATGTCTCGAATCCCAATGCTCTCCAAGTCTAGAACCAGTCGACCTTGTCCATCTGGCGAAGGTGAACAGCGAAGTCGATCGCCTGGTATCTCTGCCACCACAGTTCTCGGTCCCCTTCTATTCACGCTGTACACCAGCGATATCCCCCGTACCAATCTGGTAGAACTAGCGGATGACAGAGCCTTGTATACTTCCGATCGGAATACCGAACGGATCTGTATAAGACTGAACTCCGCCCTCACCACTCTAGGAGAGTGGTTCCGAAAGTGGAGAATCGAGGTTCAACCTACGAAAAGCGCAGCCGTGCTCTTTTCAAAGAATTACCTCCATAAACCCGACCCTGTCCAATTTTATTTCATCGACTCCGCCGGCGGAGTCGATGAACCTTTCCGCCTCAAAGCGTTACCCTCGATATCGCCTTCAGCCATTCCTATCCTCCCCGATCAAACTTGGCAACAGCCCAAGCCGAGGTCCGTACCTGAAGTGGTGCCCTTGCGCTTGTTGCCTCAAAAACAATTCTTGGGCTCGCGACCTCAGCGCCAGCCAGGTCCGCGCAAAGCTTTCGCCCTCCAGGTTAAGAACCAGGCCAGCTTATCGTCCTTTCATAAAAAAAATATATATGGCGATGGAAATATGAGCAATTAAAATAATAGTAGTGTTAACCGCCTCTGTGGTCTAGTGGTCTGCTGGTATCAGATCTAGAGGTCCTGGGTTCTGTTTATAGAGGGGTACAATATTGTGCTTGATTTGGTGGTAGTAGGACTTTGTTTAAGGCCGCCCGGTTAGCTACCATCATCTTACCTATATCTATCGCTATAATAACAATTAAGTATATATTGTTGTGCTTGGGCAATTAAAGGTAAGATAGCCAGTTTCTTAGTAATAGCTGGAGACCAGATGAGATGCCAGCCAAGTGCTTCGCAGCCGTATAAATAAAAAAAAGTCTGAAAGCCACCGGAATAAAAATTAAATCTTGCCGTAATAATAACAAAAGTATTAATACCAAAGTGAAAACTCTGACACTATTTAATTACAACTTAAAATTACAATGACATATGAGTAGTGAAGCAACTCATTGAAACTCGTGAACATGAGTAATAGTCCCGATTATCTTGTTCACTCACTTACAGGTAAAGGAGAGTAAAGTAAAACAACAATAAAGTCTAGACCGCGTCTAGACAAATGTAAACACGCCACGTCGCAGAAGTTGATATTCTTCAAATAATTGACTATGATGATGTCTTGGAATACCAATAGATAGCTCACTCAGCGTATTACTATTTCCTCTCCAACCACTAACGAGAAAAAGAACGAAATGAACGCAAAGTAAAGAAAATGTTAAGAGTAAGTAAAACTTAAAAAAAAAAAAAAAAAAAACATAATTATACGGATCGCCTCTCGATTTACGTCGTATCGCTGATTGGAGTGACCGTTATGGGCTTAAAATGTATCCGACCGCAAAACGCAATTAATTATTATTGGAAGCTCGAGGAGGCTGCAAACTTGATTAGAAGACGCTGTCGCAGATTGTTTTTGATGGCATGGCAATCCCATTTAGCGAGACTGTTAAAACTCAACGGTCATGTTTGATCGCACTACGTCTTGGAGGACTCAAATGGAGACTTCCAGCCGTAAGCCCTTTGCTGCTGCTGGCTCACTGAGAAGGTTACGTACCTTCGTCCTACCGCTATCAAGACTGCGCTTGCACATTCTCTCTTACTTCCTGTGCTCGATTAAGCTGATGCTTGTTATTTGGATCTGACAGAGTAACAACTAAATAGGCTCGAGCGTCTACAAAACACCTGCATCCGATTTACCTTTGGCCTTCGTAAATATGAGTATGTGTCTTTTTTCCGACTATGTGTCAGACTTAAGTGGCTCCCTATCCGCCAGCGCCGGAATTTGCATATTTTATCACTTCTTTTTTCAGTTCTTTTCAACCCCCTCTCTCCTTCCTATCTAAAAGATAAATTTGAGTTTATTCACTCCGCCCACGATATTCCTCTTAGGTCTTCAAATAATTTTGTGCTGAAAACTCCGTTTCAAAAAACATCTTTCTACGGGGGTTCGTTTGCAGCACAAACTGTTGGGCTGTGGAACGCTCTGCAACTGGAAATTAAAAAGGCAACCTCGCACTACACTTTAAATTAAAGGTTTATCGACACTATCTATCGCTTTCATCTAATTAGCATTCTAGCAACTCTACTTTCTAAATTATGTTTTATTATATTTTAATTATGTATTAGTTTATTATTATTTACTAGTGTATGTATGTATTAGAATGATTTAAATTTGTTGCCTTAACTAAAAAAAAAATATACTAACCGCTATCCTATAAAGCTTTGCTCATTTCTCTCTATGCCAAGGTTGCCTGGAAAAGATCGCTTTCAGCGATAAGGCCGCCGATTGTGTTACCAATAGTATTAATTTAGCTTAGTTATAAGTTACTTATTATTACTTAGTTATTAGGTTATACCTATATTTTTTGTGGTAATCAATAAAGTGTTACTTACTTACTTACTTAGTTAGTATTGTCCATCTACGCTAGCCATAGCCGTGCAGCTTCAGATACCGCCTCTGTGGTCTAGTGGTTCAACCCACCGATTTCAGATCCAGAGGTCCCGGGTTCGATCCCCATGGGGAGTACAATATATTGTGCTTGGTTTGGTTGGTGGTAGGACTTTGTTTGAGTCCGCCTGGCTAGCTACCACCATCTTACCTAATTCTGTCGCCATAACAACAATTCTAAAAAAAATGTTGTGTTCCGGCTTTTAGAGGTAAGATAGCCAGTTCCTCAGTTTGTTGAGGATTCCGGGTGAAGTGCGCCTCCACCTTCGGCCCTATCTCAACTTGTAACCAGGTGAGATGAAGGACAAGCACTTCCCCATCGTAAAAAAAAAAAAAAAGATACGACCTGCATAGCTGGATGACCTAATCGTTACACTGAATGAAGGCTGAGGGGCTTCCGAATCTCGGACCGCATCGAGTCGTCGCACAATATTAAGCTTGAGTTGGACTTGAATTGAAACTAAAAATAAGCGGTTAGAAAGTGTTTTTTCTACTGTACTAAAGTCTAAATGCCTTTCAGTCTGGCTACGTAACAGGAAAGTACGGGTCGATGCGCAGTTCAGTCAGATACAACACTATATATACTAAGAACCTAATCCCTACTTTCGAACCACAATAACAAGCCCACGCTCTTAACCCTTCTTGATGACCTTATGCGATCCGAGCACGATTGTTTTCTGCAATAACCAAACACTTTAGTTTGGTACAATAGACGCTCTCAAAAAGCAGCATTATAGCTGTATTATTAGTTCTCATATTACGAGCTTTGCTTAGTTTGAGACTAGATGGCACTGTGTAAAATTAATTTCCTGTAATTTTTATTATTATTATTATTAACTAATTGTTCTGTTATAATGTACCTACCTACAGACTATGTTACCTATATAGATAGTCATATGCTTGTTAATGTAGTTCCATGCCTTTATTTTTCACGGCACCCTTTTATAATACTAACTTATTATTCATTATTAATGTAATTTATACTGTAAGTATATAAACCGTAAACCACCATCCTCCAACTTCTTATTCAGGATAGCATTAAGTAATATGATAAGTTATACTACAATAAATGATTTTTTCCACGTTATAAATTTATCGAGAGTAAATTTTTCTAACTCTCTAATTCAAGAGTCGGAAAATATTGTTTTCAAATCGCTACAATCCTCTTTTACAATATCGAATTTTCCATGGCTCTTCTAATGAAGCATTCAGGTTTTGCTTTAGAATTTCTTTGATAATGTTATTTACAACCACTTATTGTATGGGTGCTAACTAAACCGTGAGCAAACAACGCGAGATGTTAGCTTGATATTCATTAGTAGCAGCACAGTAATCGTACGTCTTATTTGTGACTGTGACACACGTTACAGTAAACGTAAACATTCATTCTCTCCTCATCTGTCACCTGCTTACAAGTTATGATAAGGCCGAAGGTGGAAGCGCACTTCACCCGGAATCCTCAACAATCTGAAGAACTGACTATCTCACCTCTACATGCCGGAACACAACCTTTTTTTAGAATTGTTGTCATAGCGGCAGTATTAGGTAAGATGGTAGTAACTAGCCAGGCAGACTTAAACAAAGTCTTACCATTGACCGAGCCAAACACAATACTGTAATACTGGATCTGACATCGATGGGTTGAACCTCTAGACCAGGCGGTTAGATGATTGAGCAACAGATAACCAGTTTCCTATAGTTAAAGCATGGTTAAAGTCGAGTTGTTGAGTTGGTGTAATCTGGACAGAGATTAGATAATTCAGGTTCTGTTCTGTAGCCTTTTTAGGACTTCGTAGAACAGACCACAAATGCAAACATTGGTCGTTTTGAAGTATAAATGGTGGTCTAACTTCTTTGTTGTCCATTTAATTGACAATAATTAAATGGACAACAAAGAAGTTTCATTATTTTCACTATGAGGAGCAATTAAAGGTGATCAAAAGATACTTATTACATTATTGTGTCCGATTTTACCATAATTCTACAACTTTTAAAATATTTCCAAGGTTTTAGCTAATTATATTCAGAACTATTTTAACATTTTACAACCAACTTGCGCAAAAATATAAATTTCAAGATGGGCCTAAGTACCTACATCACGTAGTTAAGCAAGCTTGCAAACCAAATAAATAATACCTACTCCAATCGTAAACCAGGTGTAAATAAGTTAATTTACACGTTCATTACAAAAGCTGTAAAAGCCAACACAATGTAACAAAGCTATCACAACATGTTCTAGGCCCGCCGCGCCGCGCCGGTCTGTGTGGATGTGGATGTACCTAGCAGGTAGCACTTCTCAGTTCTCTCCAGGTTTAGTCCGACTTGGGATCCCGCCGGAGTAGCACCGACCGCGTTCGCTGCCTCCCGCCTACTCCGCGCTCCACTTTTCAAAGTGTCATCTGAATATACATATCTTCAACAACTTTTTTACGAGTTCCGTAATGCGTGTGATGAAGGCATTCCAGTGATTTGTGGCCGGACGTGAAAGAACAAGCTGACAACTTTAAAAACTTTGCGCGATTTTGGGCGGTAAGTGCTCGTTACTTTTACTGTCAATTTTACAATATATCATATATTATTTCTGACACTTTCATGACAAGCAAAAGCTTATATGGAAAGTAATATACAATTCCTTGTATTCAAATACTCATATTTGGTGATAATACTTTTGTAGAATATACCAAACGTTAATTAAATGGCCAGTAATATTAAATATAAACAAAACTTATTCATTATGATGACTTGCAGTTATTAAAATACATTTAGCATAAAATTTGAAAAAAATATAACACGAAAATATATCACAAGATAATAAAATAAGGAATCACAGCTTTACCGAATAAAATAAAATAATTAGCAACACATTTCTCATTCAGTTATAACCCTTAAATTCTTTGTTATACCTAAGTATACAGGGCGTAACATTTAGATCGGTCAGTATGGGAAAGTCTGAAACTATAAGACATACGAAGATCTGTTCTCAGGAAACAATGTCATCGATTTTAGTAACTGTAGTATTTCTTAGGAAAACTGCATTCATACATTTAGAAAAAACTTGAACTAGCACGGGAATCGATCCCGGACGTTTTGAAAAATAAAATTACGAAACGACTTTCCCATACAGACCGATCTAAATGGACAGGTATACAGGATGTCCCTGGAGGAGGCGACAAGCCGGTCTCATGAGAAAGGACTGATTATGATTGCTCTGTAAATAAAAACGCGATCCGGTCCGGACATCCCTATAAGATGGCGGGAACGATGTCCTTGGAACTTTGGATCTCACACCGCGGTGTCAGCCCTTCCTCTGTTCTGCTGAACCTGATGTGTTCGCGAAGTGTATGTTATGTTATGTACCTACAACAATATTGTTGACTCATCATTGGTGCGCGACAAAAAGTTCACTCATTTGTTGCTTAACATTAGAAAATACGAGTAGAAAGCCCAGTTCGTAGCCTCTCTTGAACAAACCTCTTTAGCCATGAAATCCTCTCCATCCAAAGGTTGTCTGGAAGAAATAGCTTCTTAGCGATAAGACCGCCCATTGTATATACATTTTTTTTTAAGTTATCCAGTTTTTATTTTTAAGGTGTGCTATAAATTATTTTTCATTCATTCATTCATTCAAACGTAGTTGTTCGTTCATTTCGAAATAGCATGTCTGATTCAAAATCAATGAGGCTTAAGTTAATTTATTTACTATAAAAACTGTTATAAGAAAAATCCAGGTACATTATGTTTTATAATGGAAGTTCTCTGCACTGGGTCTCCATTGAGCCTGTTTATCTCAACAGTCTCAGGATCTCGCTTCGGACTCTCTGTTGCTCGTTTTATACTCTTTAACATTTTACAAGAGTTTGTTTTTTTTTCAAAAAGTTAAAACAGACAACATTTACATTAATTAAATTCAATTATTAAATGGAAAAATACAGATTACTAATTAAACATACACAAGCGCAAACAGAACAGATATTAATTATTAAAGCCGTTCCTCTCCTGGCTTTCAAAAACCTGGCGGGGGTTTTGATTGAGGTAACGCGTGACCCAAGGACTTTATTTTATTTAGGCCCGGGGATTAGAATAGCTATTCAGCGTGGCAATGCATGTTGGGCATGCTTACGTCTGGTACCGTTCTGGAACAGTTAGGTAACCGACTGCTTCCCTTGTACATAGTTAGTTTAATTGTACGAAATACTTGAGATACAAAGTAGTCATTTGCCTGTACAATGCGGAGCGTGTCCACGTCACTTGTGACCTTGACTGTACAGTCAGTGCCCAATCAGTTAAATCACAATAATAATTGTTCTAGCAAATCCATTAGCTTAATAAACATTGCGTGTTATATTATAAAGCTACCTAACACACCGCGTCTCTATATACACACTTCAATTATTAATATATATGATAATGATAATGATATCCATATAAATAAATACATAATAATTATTCAAGAAAACTATTTTTACCCAAGTACTTACATTATGACATAATGAGTACCGAAGATCAATTTCAGAACCAATGTGGAAAGTCTCAGCTTTGAATTCATAAAATATTGCTGGTTTGATAGTGGTTTGATTTGGTATGCCTGATATTAGTTTTATATAAATAAATAAAGTCTATACTTACCTACGTTCGGCACATGCCTTCGGTTTGCAAGTAGCTACAGTATTCAATACGTGACCGGTTGCAAGCCCATCGCCGCTTTGTATGCCTCTGACTACCCCCTAGCAGGTGATCTTCCTAACAACTACCTTCGCTCTGAGAAGTGATCAGAGGTGAATCCTCTCTCTCTCTCTGTTAAATAATATCCAAATAGCTTATACAGCAATTCCATGTGAAGTTTTAATTTACAACCAAAAAACGATTGTTAACCTACTTTAAAAAAAAGGCGGAGGTTCTCAATTCGTAAAGGGTAAACCTGGAAACCCTGGAGGAAATTCTTCAAATATTAAAGGCACGCTTAAAGTGATTTGGGTATTTTAGGGTGTATTAACTCAAAGTAAATAAAAAACAGACCCCTCATAAAGATCACGCGTCTGTCGGTTCTGTCATCAAAATAATATTTAGAAAAGTGCTGTCGAACCCGTGTCCTTCGTATTCGTGGCTTAAAGATGTCCTCCAGCCTACGGATGTCGTAAAGTCAACCAAAAAGGCAGCAGTTTTTTTCTGTGTTAACAAAACTTTAACTGTGAGCACCAATTTGCCTTCCAAGCGTGACTGTGGCGAAACCTTACAGCTATAGAGAAAGTTCACATTGTGGTGGATAATAATTTACTGTTGATATGGAACATGCGCAATCAAAACACTTGCATGACACCCCAAAAGTAGTTCTTGGATTTCATCGACACCCTTCCCTATTGAGTGATTAACAATAGATAAATAGACCAGTTTTCATGAAATTTCGAACACCCTCTCTAATCTTACAAGACCTGATGATCGTCCTTTGCCCTTTGCCCCCAAAAATAAACTTATTTGGAAATCTGCAGTCTCACTTAACACCCCTATTTCTCAAAAACTACTCTAGCGTTAAAAAAATCCTCGTAATGGTTACGAGGATTTTGAGATGAGTATTAATATAATCTAATATATATATACTCGTATATATATATATATATATATATATATATATATATATATAATATGAGAGTGGATGAGAAATGCCAAAGATCGGGCTAAGTGGCGCACCTTGGGGGAGACCTACGTCCAGCAGTGGACTGCGATACGTTAATATGATGATGAATATAATCTCTGCATATTCAAAATTTTACATTGATCGGGTCAGCCAATCTAAAGATATGGGCAAAATATTGTATTAATTATCACCCCAATATCTCAAAAACTACCTCACTTATCAAAAATCCACCGTGACAATCAAACTCTATTTACGTTATCTCTATTCAGTTTTTATGCTCTATTCATGATAATCGGATAATCTGTTCGAGAGTTATGCCTTATAATGATAAAGGTAGAGGCGAAACGATTTGTTCGGCACAATGGAACATTTACAAGGTACGGGTTGTAGCCTGCCGTCTGTTAGTCCGGTGGTAGAAAGGGGAAGGAGGGATTAGGTCAAAGATACCGTGTGCAAACTCTCCGAAGTGGAATTAATAGAACACAGACAGCCTGGCAACCCGCCGTCTATGTTCTATGCTCTGCAAATTGGCCTTAACAAGCGAATCATCCATGAGCCCTGTGAGCCTAGCAGCACGATGCTTAATCGAGTCCAGATTATCCGATTTTCATGAAATTTAAACTGAATAGAGATAACGTAAATAGAATTTGATTGTCGCGGGGGATTTTTGATAAGTGGGTTGAGATATTAGGATGAAAAGGATTTTTTTTACCCATATCTTTTGAATGGCTGATCCGATCAATTCAAATTTTTTAACTACAGAGTTTTTTTAGTGTACGACTTTGAAGCGCTTGGCCTTCATCTCACCTGTTTACAAGTTAAGATAAGGCCGAAGGTGGAGGCGCACTTCACCCGGAATACTCAACTAGCTGAGGAACTGGCTTACCTCTGTATTATATTAATTCTCATTAATCTATACGAGGAATTGTTGGACACTGTGGGTAGTTTTTGAGAAATAGGGGTGTTAAGTGAGACGAGAAGACTACAGAAGCTTGTGGGGTGTCATTTGAAATAATATTGACTGCACACTGATAAAATATATTTTTTACTTTTTATTAGGGGAGGTTTTTGTAACAAAGGGGCGCGTAAAGGGGTTAAATCACTTAGTATGTCTTTTAGGATAAACTGTTAAAGAGGGTTGACTTCACAATTAACTTTCTTTTGATTTGCTGAAACCACCCCTGTTTTTATCTACATTAAGGGTTGAAAAAGGGGTAAATAAGATTGAAGTATTGAAAATGTGTTAAAACATCATAAATCATATGAAATTGGGGTTGAAACTACAGATTTCAAAATTAAACAAATGAACAAGTTTTTTTTTGCCCTTGCTATGGTGGTTTTTCAGATGAAGGGGGCAAAGGATGATCATCAGGTCTTGTACATTTGAGGGTATTCCAAATTTCATGAAAACTGGTCTTTTTATTTATTGTGGTTTCACTCAATAGGGAAGGGAGTCGATAAAATCCGAGAATTACTTTTGTGGTTTCATGCAAGGAATTTGCGCATATTCCATATCAACCATACATTATTGCGTCCATTCCACTACAGTGTGGAAAGAACTTCCCCTAAGCAGACAGATTGGTGCTCACAGTTACGTTTACAAAAAAAATAAAGCTGTTGGCTTATTGGTTGACTATACGACATTCGTGGACTGGAGGGGTAGATTTTTAAACCACGACTACTAAGGCAACTGTTTTAAGATCACTTTTTAAAACGACATCAACCTTTGTTCTGTGTTAGAAAGGATATTATATTACGTTACCAACCAGAGAAAGCCTCGAACACTCAGGTGAATAAAGAGAGTTCGAGAAAAAGTGCCTAAGGAAAGTGAAAAAAGGTGTTATGAAAACACACTTTTATCGTTTGTTAATTACGTTCTATTTGAGAAATAATCTCGGTCACAAACCACTCACGAGATCTCAGTTCTGGGCGAGCTACTAGTATACTCATGTGATGACGTTTGGGATGTAGGTACACAGTGCACAATACAGTACATACGTAGTAAGCGTAGTAAGTGAGTGGTCTTATCAATATAAGCGATTTCCATCAGACATCTGACAATCTTGGAGTAGAGTTTCAGAAATACATTGGTATTTATTGATTCTGATTCAATAAATAAAAGCTGTAACAACACAACACATGGCGCGTTCTTGCTACAAAGAAAATAATTATTCCGTCCAACAAACACTTTTTGTAGTGATGGAATTCTGTATCCACCCACCCTAATAATGTTCAGGTAAGTTTACGCAGAAAGAAGGCGAACTCCTTTATAAAATACATTTTTTAAAACACACGATCGGAAAAAAAACTGAGGAACTGGCCACCTTACCTCTAAAATGCTGGAACACAATAATTTTAGAATTGTTATTATGGCGACAGGTTCAGGTATAGGGACATTTGGTAAGATGGTGGTAGCTAGCCAGGTAGACTTAAACAAAGCCCTACCATTAAACAATTTAAGCACAATATTGTACTCCCCCCCTGGGGATCGAACCCGTGACCTCTGGATCTGAGACCGGTGGGTTGAACCACTAGACCACAGAGGCAGTATTTATTATTACTAATATTATTGCTCTTATTGGTCTTTTGTATCCTAATTATGTTTCTATATGTTTTTTTGTCATAAAAAAATATTTTTATCCAATAAAAAGTACAATTAAACTAACCATGTACAAAGGAATCAGTCAGATTACCTAGGGACCGTTACAAACGGCCTATAGGTAACTCAACTGTTCCAGACCAGTACCAGACGGAAGCGTGCCTAAGACACTGGCTGTATTGCCACGCTGAATAGCTATGCTAATTCGCTGGCCTAAATAAGAGCCAGCTATGGGGTCACGTGTCACCTCAATCAAAAGCCCCGCAAGATTTTTGAAAACCCGGAGGGCACCGGCTCCCCACGGACCCAAGGTCTGTCGAGACCACTATATTTGCGCCGTTTGTGATCCTCGGCCGAATCAGCCGCTGCACCAGCCCTAACTGATGTCCCAGGCAGATGAGATGGCGCTAGGGTGTCGACGCAGGTAGCGTCCCACACCAAAGGCGTACCCATGTCCCAAGGGACAAGAGTCATACCGTCGGGCCGCTTACCATCATCACGTAGCAGACCATTCGGTTCAAGAACGGCTGGAACATTGACACTGGTAAAAGCTCGACGGATGTCATTAAGACTTGCGTGGCGCGGAATCCTGCCGTCAGACCTTGTTTCTACATATATGTTATATGTGATATTCCTTTTCCTTTTGATATAATAAATGATTAAATATGTCGGGACGGTACCATCTAGTTCCAAACTAAGTGTGCTCAGTCAGCTGGTAATATGGGAACTGGATTACGGATGGAATACATATTTTTGTAAATTTCAGCTGACAGCGTCCGATTTCCAATAACGTAGGTACATCCTCAAGTGGTCCTTATGCAGAAAATGTCCATGGACATTTATATGGACATTTTCTGGGAAAGGTTGTTGCGCATCGGACACTTCATCCTTGCCCAGGCAAGCCTCTTGGTCATGAACTGACCATCGAATATGCAAATATAAAACAAAAAACATAATTATGAAACACTAGTATACGAAAAACACACACAACACACAAAAAAAAAAACCATTGCTCTACCCTATTTTCGTTAGTATTATTCAGGTACAGGTGAATTATTGAATTAACAAAGGAATTGTTATAATACCATTCAGTTTCCCAAACCATAAAGAACTAGTCCAATCCATCATCATTTTCCTGCCCTTCTTGAAGCTATGTTGTTGGAGTTGTGGCTGTCACCTTCCTCGGGTGTCCCGAGGGAATAGTGAGTGTGACACGAGCAGCTAGAACATTCCGGGGTACCTCACTCACTCAATAACTACTACTCTTTTTTTAAATAATTTTCAGCAAAAGGTTATTATACTATAGACATTTAGTTTTCTGTAAAATATGACTATCAGATATGATGTATAAATTTTTACATAACATTAAATGCAAATATTGATAATATAGATAAATTACAAGTTTCCACATATATATTTTTTTAAGTATTAAAGTATAAAGGTATGTGTAGAAAAACAGTAAAGTAGACGACGATAAAGAAAGAAAATAAATATATATGTGATTATCTAACCGTATACTAATGAGACTTGGCAAAACGTTGTAAACAGTTGAAACAGTTTCCAACGTTGTAAACAGATGAAACTGTTTACAACGTTGGAAACTGTGTACGATTCTATAATAAGCTTCCTCAAAGCGCCACCAAACTCTCTGCTCGTAAATTCAAATAGTATATAAAGAATAATTTAATTAAAAGAGCCTACTACAAAATAAGTGACTATATCGACGATAAGAACGCGTGGCCCGATGTTGCTATACCAGTTGAAAGTTAAATGGTGATTTCTCAATGTTAAGAAACTGCCCATTAGATAGTTATGTAATAATCGATGTTTTAGGATAATTTTAAGTTTTTAGTTTTATGATGTAGGTAACACTTGTAATGTTATTAAATTATTATAAACACTGTACAAATAAATGTTATATATAAATACATATAAATGTTAAATGGATCATCAAATCATCAAAAAAAAAAAAATCAGCCCGAGGTTCTTGCCTTTCTCCTTGTGTGCTGATCGCGATTCCGAACAGGCGGTAGATTTGACGTTTCAAAATGATCCTAAAAATCTTAATGAATAAAAATATTAGACTTTGAACTTTGACAGTTTTACGACATTGTATTCACGTTAAAAGCTGTTCTCTAGAACCTCCTCGAAGTACTACAACATCAACACCTGATTTCACGTATTTTTTTTCTCTTCCAAACGGTAGGGTTTTTTTATTTCTGCTTTCACAAACATTATATACTAATTTATTTATTTATTGTTATTTATTAAATTAATTGCGATACACATATTTAAAAAATCACAACTATGTGCCTAACCGCTTAGGATATCCAGCTAACAGACACACGTTCTAGCTACGTTCATCTTCAACATCTCCGAAGCCATCAGACGCCCACCTTACAACTAAGCACACACGTTTACGTCCCGTATTATATTTATTATTTTATTACGTCGTGTCCTATATAAAAAGTGTCGCTGTAAGAATGTTCTTGTGGCGGAAATTTTAAATATTCAACTATTACTTATTTACATTCGCATTTTCTAACTGTGTTGATGAAATACAGAATAACCCGCTACAGTACATAGGATGTACACACGAACCGACAGCAGATACGAGGGTCGTCCTTGCGACCAGGCTCCAGGCGGCTATCCACTGGTTGCTGGTTTCCCGACACCTGCTTTCAACGTGACTCGAGTTCAAATAGCAATAAGTCTCTGGATTTCCTCCGCGCACGTGACTGAAATGTCTGAAAAGTAGCTAATAGCGCGCGTTTGATGTTTAGCGAAGTTATATGTTAATAGTGAAGTTATTGAGACATTTACCTTGAACGAGTCGGTTCTCATCATGTTTCATACAATAGAGAAACAGCTTCATAACAGCGTTTGTAATAAACCGGAATCCCGCTATTCTTAAAACTATCCGGGTTATGTTATATAAAACGAATTTTGAACAGGATATTTGTAATAATAATTTATTTGGAGATATCAAAATGTGTGGCTTATATAAGATTTTTTTATTTTTAATTATTTAATTAAATGAAAGAAATGATATTTTTCTCTCACAAACAAACAAAGAATTCTAATACTAAAGTAGACATAATACCATGTGGTAGAACTGGTGCCTACAAGGTTGTATAAAAAAAACCTGTTCGGTCACCAGGCCCTTCGCCCTGCTTGTAAGTACTTATGGTACTATTTAAGCTTATACACGTTAAACTACAATTACAATAAACAATACGATTAGGAAAGGAAAGAACCCTCCTGCATTTATGGCATATATCTACAATCTCGCAATAATATATTACTTAGAGATATCAAAATCTGTGGCTTAAATGATATACATTATTAAACCTGACTGGTTGTAAAATGTTTTTACTTATTTATCTTTTTTTCTGTAGCATAAAGAAGCTGCTCAGTAGTTCGCTGGAAGTTACAACACGGTAACAAAAAACAGAAAATGTTCAATAGAACACAGATTATATTGAAAAAGCGTGCGCTTTCCCAGCTTCCAAACGTCCAAAGGGACGAAAGACTTTCACCGGTGGTCGAACCACTAGACCAGGGAGGCGGTTACCTCGTCATTGCCTCGTGCGGCCGAGCCCTCTGTAAGCCTTATGATATCTCTTCATTGAACAAAACCCGGAGTGCGATGTTTTGTGACTGTATTTTTGCTATGCTAGCTAATTGCTGGCTAAATCCTCTAGGAACATGCTACAACATGCTACGAACCTCTACGAACCTCTACGAACATGGTTCAACATGCTACGAACCTTTTTGTTATTGCTACGCTAGCTAAGTACTAAAGTAAAGTAAAGTAAGTACTAGTTGTTGAAATTTCATCATACCCTACGCTGTTAGTACTGTTAAGAGAAGTGATTATATTATAAATATCTGATGAGAAGCTTGGCTTTAGAAATATTGAGTTATTCTGATTAGTTATTAAGGATGAAATATTTTTACCAGAGTATTTTATTGGTATAATCTTGTCATTAAAAAAGTCATTAAATGCATTCGCAATGTCAATTGGATTTGTAATTATTATATTATCTGTAACTATTTTGCTCATGGGGTCTTTTGGAAGTTTCCCCTTGGCGCTATTTATTACACACCAGGAAGCTTTTGATTTATTTTTAGATGAGTTAATACTATGGTTATTTTGAGCTTTTTGGGTTAACTTAATGATTCTTTTTAGTACAGTAGAGTAGTTACGATACTTAGATTTATTTAATTCTGATGGAGTTGTCCTATATTCCCAAAAGAGTTTTCTTTTATTACTACAGCACAATTTTATACCTCGTGATAGCCATCGAATAGGAATACTGGCTCCAAACCTCTACGAAAATGCTACAACATGCTACGAACCTCTTTCTTATTGCTAAGCTAGCTAAGTACTGGCTACAAACCTATACAAACATGCTACAGCATGCTACGAACCTCTTTGTTATTGCTACGCTAGCAAGAACTGGCTATTAACCTCTACGAACATGCTACAAACCTTTCCAATAAGCAAAAGTATCCGTTTTTTTTATCGGTACCTGTTCAAAGGAAAAAAAGCACTTGTCGTACCTGGTCACTTGGTAGGAAAGGCAGATCGTTTGGAGATTGTACCAGTTCCTTCGTTTTATTAAAAGCTATTTTATTAGACACATCTGCTTTCCCTAGATGATTTGACGTGCGTTGAGTACCGTTTCGTAAGTAGGACAGGATTTCCCGGTGCTTTGTGCGCGGCTCGTTAACTCATGTTTTCAGCACTTTCCTTGCAGTACCTATTTTAATACATGCTCTTTCAGCTCGTATTCATATTGAAAATGTATATTAACTTTTTTAATAACAGCCAGTTCCTATTCAAATTTCCTTCGAAACAAAAGTATTTTCTTTGACAAGAGCTCTCTCTCTCTCTATCTGCACATAAAGAGACACTATTGATTGACTGACAATCAAGGCTGACCATTCATTAAAGAGGAGCATTTATACAAACTAGTAGTTTGCCGTCTCGTTTGCTTAATGCTTAATTATCTTTTTTTATTAGTGCTCCTAAAGCTATTGGCTTAGTAGGCTTAGTGGCTATAGTCTTGGTTTTAAAATCTACGCCTCCAGCCCATGTCGTAAAAGTCAGTCAAGGCGCTTCACCAAAAAGGTCTTCTTCTGTATTTAAACAAAACTTTAACTGTGAACTATTAACCGTCTCTAAGGTCTAGTGGTTCAACCCACCGGTGTCAGATCCAGAAGTCCCGGGTTCGATCCCCAGGGGGGTACAATAATGTGCTTGGTTTGGTTGGTGGTAGGACTTTGTTTAAGTCCGCCTGGCTAGCTACCACCATCTTACCCAATTCTGTCGCCATAGTAACAATTCTAAAATTGTTGTTTTTCGGCATTCAGAGGTAAGATAGCCAGTTCCTCAGTTTGTTGGGGATTCCAGGTGAAGTTAGCCACCACCTTTGGCCTTATCTCAACTTGTAACCACTCATACATAAATCCTATATACTAATACATACAATCAAAAATAATAATTATTATTATACTCGTAATAATTTGACATACATACCTGTACATAATACTTAGAGTAATTAACATACATATGCATAATATATTACATTAATAAAAAGCTCGACTATGATTGTTGTTGTTTGATCAATGTTGATTTAAGATCTGCGCAATCAAACTCCTTGTATGACCTTGTTGACAAAATTCATTCTTGGATCTTATCGACACCCTTAGCTTGATAACACTATTATTATCCTTAAGCAACCTTTTAACCACCCCTAATAAGGACAAAATTAAACAAATTCGGAAAATTTAATCTACTTTGTAAGCCCTTGTCTTTATTACACTTCTTTAGTTTATGATTTCAATCTCATTTACCACCTTTGCAATCTTTTATGACAATACTGGGGTGGTTTCAGTAAATACATCGTCATCGTGGAGCTCATCGTCAAATGTTGAAAAACTCGTAAAACGCGATCGATAACTTTGTCATATTATCTTGCTATGCTTGATAAAGCGTTTATGTATGTTTGTGTTGTTGTGTTGTAGTCAGGGCTTGGAATAGCGGTATTTTAATTTTTTTTCATTTTTAAATACTGGTTCGACCGAACTTGAAGTGTTACCGGTACATCTTTGGTATCAATATAAATTATAACGGTATTTTTTAAAACCGATGTAATTATACTTGGTGTGGTATCGGTATTCGCCGCCTGTCACGCAGCGTTTTTTCGAGTTTGTTGTTTTAGTTTGGTAATAAATTGCTTCTGTTCCGTATATACGCGCGTTTTAAATCCAACGAAGTGTGCTGAAAACTAAGTGAAAATGGAAATTAAGTACCCTTATAGGCCCTATTCCACTAAGTTCAACTCAAATTTCAACCCGTTGAACTAAATGGATTTTTTTCCACTACTTTCAACTTTGTACCCATTTTGTGAAATTTGAAATGAAAGTAAAAAATTTATCCAGTAAGTTCAAAGATACAAAATATTGTTAAATTGTGTATATGTATGTTTGTTCGGCCACCAAATTTGGAATGTAGACATAGCATTTTTTTTATCCCGATATTCTGACGAGAATGGGGTTATCCGCGAGTGAAACGATTACATATATGTGAAATCAATTTTTATATATATTTGAAATACCAAAGATAAATATACATTCCTAATTATCTAATTTATAAAAGAATAAGTCCTGAGTGAGTGACTGACTGACTGATTCAACTAAATACAACACACAGCCTAAGCTGCTGATCGTACAGACTTAAAATTTGGAGGGTATGTTTGTCTTGATGTGTAGGCGTCCGTTTACAAAGAAATTTTGAAAATTCGCACCTCTAGGGGTTCGAATTGGTGTTCAAACTTTAGAGTGAAATTTTGCATATCTCCTAATCCGTACATGATAGACGTTTGAAAATTTGTATGAAAATTGCCCATATAAAATAAGCTATGGCATATTTCAGGGTTTTGTAGAATTTTCTAAATATAAGGGCAGGGGGTCAAATATTTTAGGAAACAACTTTTTAAGCGTTATATCTTTTAAACTGTGACAGGTAGCAAAATGAAATGTTCAGAGAATATGTATTATAAAAATAACCTGAAATATTAAAAAAAACAAATAAAAGGGGGTAAAAGGAACGTTTTATAAATTGTTATTAATGCACAGCTTAAACCGCAGGTCGTACATACTTTAAATTTCGAGGGCATGCTTGTATTATAAATAAATATTACAGGACATTCATTTTACACAGCGCCATCTAGCCCCAAACTAAGCATAGCTTGTAATATGGGAACTAGATTACGGATAAAATACTTAAATACTTTTTGTAAATACATACGTACTATATGATACAACACCCAAACACAGAACAAACATCTATATTCATCACACAAATGTTTGTCCTGGGTGGGAATCGAACCCACAGCCTACAGCGCCGAAGGCAGAGTTACTACCAACTGAGCAATGAGGCTTGTATTGGTGTGTTGACGCCTGTTAAAACAGGAATTTTGTAAATTCGCACCCTAAGGGGTTCAAAATTCGGAGTAAAATATTGCATATCGCTGAAACCACACAATGATAGGCACTTGAAAATTAGTACTATGTAGATTGCCCATATGCAATAAGTTATGGTATATTTCAGGTTTTTAAGTATTTCAAAAATAGAAGGTGGGGTGTCCAATATTTAAGAAAAAACTTTTAAGGGGATCTTTTGAACTGTAATAGGTAACAGGTTAAAATTTTTAGACCTGACTAGTAATAAATAAACAAAAAAAATGAAATAAAAGGGGGTTCCCATACATGAAACGTTTTTATAATTTGTTATTTGCTACCTATTTTGATAACAAAGTTGGTGTGAGTATAGTGCTTACTTTGAGGCTAATAAATATATGAATAATAAAATCTGGCCAAGCGTGAGTCGGACCAGCACTAAAACCTCTAAAAGCCTGCTTACGTGGGACCCTCGGTGTACGTGTCTGCACACCATGTAGGAGCTATTTGTTCAAATTTATCCAGATATCCTACAAATATTATATGTTTATCATAAAATAATTCTTGCTCCTATTTCAAAAAACCAATACGCGGACGAAGTCGCGGATAAAAGCTAGTTGAAATGTATAATGCTTCCATATGCTTGCAAATATATAAGCAAATGAAAGCTATAAACGCGATCTACATTTTCAATGGCAGCTGTCAAACTTCAAACGGCCATATTATCTCTAAAACTACTCGTCCTAGGCTCTCCGTTTGTAGTTCAAATGAAAGCTATTGAAGAGAACTATATTTTAGATGGTAGATGTAATTTCAAGAGCTGTCATTGACAATGTAGATCTTGTTCATAGCTTTCATTTGAACTAAGAACGGAGAGTCTAGGACGAGAAGTTTCAGAGATATGGCCGTTTGAAGTTTGACGGCTGTCATTGAAAATGTAGATCTTGGTCATAGCTTCATTAGAACTAAGAACGGAGAGTCTTGGACGATTAATTTCAGAGTTATGGCCGTTAGAAGTTTGAAAGCTGTCATTGGAAATGTAGATCTCGTTCATATTTTTCATTTGCTTTTAAGGGAAGCATTATATATTTTAACCATTAGGTATTTGAATCTTTGGTATTACAAGCAAAGGTATATATATATATATTATGTTTTGATTTAACATTATTATGATATGTAATCGTTTATATTGCGGATTTCCATTCTCGTGAGAATATCTGGATAAAGAATAAAAGAATGCTATGTCTACATTCCAAATTTGGTGCCCAATCAAACATAAATATATCATACATAATAATATATATACTTAAACAATTTAACAATACTTTGTTCCAATTTAACTTTCTGGATAAAAATATTCCTTTTATTTTAACTTTCACAAACAAGTTACAAAGTTGAAATAATTGGAAAAAAAACCATTTAGTTCAACAACTTGAAATTAAACTAACTAAGTACAAAGGAATCAGTCAGATTACCTAAGGACCGTTACAAACGGCCTATAGGTAACTCAACTGTTCCAGACCAGTACCAGACGGAAGCGTGCCCAAGACACTGGCTGCATTGCCACGCTGAATAGCTATGCTAATTCGCTGGCCTAAATAAGAGCCAGCCCTTGGGTCACGTATCGCCTCAATCAAAAGCCCCGCAATATTTTTGAAAACCCGGAGGGCACCGGCTCCCCACGGACCCAAGGTCTCCACCCCAAAAGGCTCAAATAGGTAAGCTCTGTCGAGACCACTATATTTGCGCCTTTTGTGATCCTCGGCCGAATCAGCCGCCGCACCAGCCCTAACTGATGTCCCAGGCAGATGAGATGGCGCTAGGGTGTCGACGCAGGTAGCGTCCCACACCAAAGGCCTACCCATTTCCCAAGGGACAAGAGTCATACCGTCGGGCCGCTTACCATCATCACGTAACAGACCATTCGGTTCAAGAACGGCTGGCACATTGACACTGGTAAACGCTCGACGGATAATGTCATTAAGACTAGTGTGGCGCGAAATCCTGCCGGCAGACCTTGCGCACGAAAGTCCGTGAAAACCAAATTGATCTACGGCCGCACCGCACCGGCACTGGTGAGAGGCGCAGCATCTTGCACCCAACCGAAGACAAGTGGCAATACGGAAAGTTACAGGATCCATAAGTGTACCGGTATTGTAAGATGGATGTGCTTGCAGCCAAAGACCTGATTCCCATTTTGAAACAGCTAAGAGACGAGCACGATCTGTGGAGGTTGAGCACGTATGTAATAGATAATTCCGTGTCAACTCGCACAGAGGCCCGTCCCACTGCCGTTGTGCCGAAAGGTGTTTTGGGGGATCGGTATTAGGGCAAGCACTATGCCAAGCATTTCGAGCCTCGTCAAGATAAGAAATTTGGAGTATATTGCCTGGAACAGCCGAAATTGATGGTGTTAGAATTTTCTCAACCAAAGAATGTGTACTATAGACGGAAGACAAGAACGCTGGCAAAGCAACACTAGAAATTTTGCGTATACCTAAGCCGCCCAATCGAATAGGCAATGAGGCCTGCGACCATGCTCTGTCATCCAACTCAATGTTCAAAACCGTGGAAAGGGTGTTCTTTATTATGTTGTCTAAGCCTTCCACCAGCTCACTGTGTTTCCACAGTTGACAACATCGTAAAGCACTTGAAATTTGAGTTGAACTTAGTGGAATATATCCCTTATAGCTAGTTGTATCTTGATTTTAGAATTTTCTACATATTTAGGTGATTATGTGAGTTTAAAGGCCGTTTCTATCTATTCTACATAATTTATACAGCCTGAAATGAAACAGCTTTGTAATTCCGCCGTATTCACCGGAAAAACTTGTCAATATGTGTCTGTCTGTGTGTAGGTGCAAGTTTCTTCACGATGTTCTCCTTCATCGTTATAAAGTACTGTTAATGCGCACAGCACACACCTTTTTCGATAAGATATTCCAAATTCCATAGGCTTCGCTACCTACTAATTCAAAATATTTCATTCCAGGCCACGAATTACACTTTGCTGAAGACTCTATAAGCTCGAAATAATCATGTACATTATTAGTTTTCGGTCGTCCCATTTTTATTTTTTATCTAGGTGGCACGTGCGTGCATCATGGTCATAGTCGAATCAAAACTAGCTATAAAATTAGTGTGCTCTGCAAATGTTCCGCGTGCGAAATAGGCACAAGTTGGCAAGCACGCACTACCGCCCCGACACGGTAAGCTAGGACTAGGATCGGAGAGCTGGCAATGTCGCGGGAACCACTTTGAAAACCAATATATTAGAGCAAAGTCGATACTCGATTCGATACTCGAATTTATCGAAAAGAAAAAACCGTTATTACCGCTATAGTACAGGTATTATTGGTACCGGTATCAAGCCCTGGTTGTAATTCACCTCTTCAATCAATGATGTATGAAAATATCCTAGATTTAAATATAGTTACCTATATAACTTGATTTATGCGTTCCACCTGTCTGATATTTGCCAATATTGCATGAACCATTTTCGTCTGAAATGTTCTCAAAACGTTATACTTTGCGCATTTTATGTTTAAAATATTTACAACGTGCGACCGGAGCCTGCAGTTTTATACTTTTATACGGAGACAAGTTCCAACGCAACCAAAACGTTTGTGTCATGTCGGTATCATATTCCTTACCGCTGATTCTAAATATGCTTTTACTGATATAAAAATACACTATTCCTGAGTGTTATTCGTTAATTTTGCATGCATTGTTTGAAAGAGGCCTGTGTTGATACGATACAGAAACTTGACGCAGGGTTAGCTAGTGTACTATAAAACTTGTACTGTTATCTGTATTACTTGCTATCTGTTCGTATGCGTGATAATATTATCGTCAAACATGAATCTACTGAGCTGCTGAAATGAACTGTTCGCTCCGATAACATGTTGGTTGGATGCGATGATCATCCGATGGATATGCCTGCGGGCTGCGTTTACAGTTTAACACGTGAGGATTATTGTAGCTTATTTTTTTGATTGTATCAGGCGTTACTTCCAAAATGGATAAATGGCGGAAATCCATTGTTCAATATTAACCTGAAAACTGAAAAATATTTAGTAACAAATCCGCTAAATTCGTTTGAACAAATTTCAAATCGACACGTGTTTCGCCTCTGTACGAGTCATCCTCAGGACATAAAATAGTGTTGTTGCTAAAGTCTTAACGTCTTAATTCCTAAACGAGTCCTAAGGGCAGTGAGGGGTTCAAGCGCGCCCAAGACAAAAACAGCTCTATCCCCAAGGAGTGTACTCTACTTTTCTCACCTTTTGCGAGACAATAAAAAAGCAAGGCTACTAGAAACAGCGTTTTATTATAGTAAATTAAAATTAAAAGTGAAAAATAATGTTTGAGACATTAGTCTAGCTGTGGAAAGACAAACTTATATTTTTATTTGGTACGTTTATCGAAGTTGCGGTAGAGTTTATTTGAGTATTGTTCACAGCTTCAGAAACTTGCGTCTGAGGGTCGTTTTGTACTGTAAAGGTTGGGGAAGGTGGTCCTTGAGGCAGTGGGCTTGAGGTGATGTGTTTTGAGGTGGATGGATGTGGTGGCAAAGGTGTCCAAGGATCATCATTATTAGGCGAAGACGTATATTATTGCAGCATCTTACAATACTCGCGGCTTTTGTTTAATTTCAAATGTGTTCCATTCAGCTTGCCGTGGCCAGCTCGATTTTAGAAAAAGTTCCATTTTCAAATAAGTTCAACGCGGCGCCGGCCCCGGCCTTCGAGTATTAGTCTATTATTACGAAATTAGACTTTAAGACTATTGCAATAAGAACTATGAAAAGTAAAAATATTAAAACCCAGCGGGTTATAATGAGATTCAGTCCAACATTACACCCCGGCTAAAGCCAAGGGCTTTAATGACTTGCTTTACGTAAGGTTGGCATGATATGTATTTTGGCATTGTTGAGCAGGTGGTGTGAAAAGGTACATTCTTACAATACGAAGTCTTAGCTATGGATTTTTTTTGTGTAGTGTACCTTGGCTGAGCTCTGTCCCTCGCACTAGGTCTCGTCAGAGCCTGTATGGCGAGGTTTCAGCGATATAGATGCTTAATGAAATATATATATAATATAATAATAATAATAAATTTAAATGTTGTATGACTGGTTATATATAGCGTATTATATGATGTGTGTTTGTGTGTGAGAGAGGATGAGTATTAGATCACTGGTGATATTATACAACAACAGCTAGGAGGTTCTCTGAGTCGTCGTATGACATTTGAAGTAAGCGTTCCGTAGCTAGTTTGTTAAGCTCTTTATTTTTTAAGTTAACAAGATCTATTCTTTTGCTCAACCCATTGTATAATCGGGGCCCTAAAACTTTGTCACACTTTGATCTAAAATTAGTCCTAGACTTTTGGATTTGGAAAACAATGTCTTTGTCGTGGAAATCGTTCGTCTTTTGTTTTGTCTAGACTCAAGGATAACTTCACAAAACTGAGACTGAATAATTAATCTTCAAAAATTTCTCACAATCTATCTACTACTATCACAATATTGCCATAATCACCACGCATCAGGCAGATTAGTGAAGCGAATTGATTTTAATAACGCTATAATATACACAAAATGACATGGAGTAATACAAACATTAGATATTATACAAATATTAACACAGTGTAATAGTACAACGAACAGCCTTATCGCTAATAGCGATTTATTTCAGGCACCCATAGTAGGTGAAGCAGTATGTTAGGGATGTTTTGGTGTTCACAGTAAACGTTTTGTTGACACACAGATAGAAGCTGCTGCCTTTATTGTGAAACCCCTTGGTCGACTACTATGACATCCGTGAGCTGAAGAGGTAGGTTTTTAAACCCCGTCTACCACAGCAACGGTTTCGGAGAGCACTTTTCAAATATTAGACATCAACCTTTTTATGTTAATGAGGGGTGGACCTTTTCACTTATTGTATTCTGCCCTACTATGACGTACGGTCGGTGCTTTGATGTTTTTTTTTCATACTACTTGGAGACGGGACAAGCAAGTAGCGCACCTGGTGTTAAGTGCATCTCTTGCCTATGACAATGCCTTACTGAATAGGTCACATCCACAAAGAACACAGCCTACACGGCACCACATTGCGCCCGTCAACATGAGGCATAAAGGTGTTAAGCCTCACGTACCCGTGATTTCACCGGCAACCACACCCTTCAAACACAGCAATGCTGCTTGGCGGCCGAAATAATTATGGTGGTAGTCATTCTCCGGACGAGCCCTTTCACAAGGGGCTTCTACTACTCTTAAAAATGCTAATTTAAATCTTTTCTTATTTGTAAGGGGTCTTCTGTTGATTACTTTTCTTGTGAGATAATTTCCGTAGGTAGTTGGGTAGGTAAATTACTAAATCTTAATCTCAGTTTGGAGAGAACTACTAGTTGTACTGTTTTTTACATGAAATAATTCCATAAGTTATACACGGGCGTTTTTTAGACGGTGAAAATACCGAAGTTGGCTCCGCTTTGGGATCGAGTTTGCTTAAACAAACGTACCTACACACCTTCATGTATAACATATCATCCAGTAAACGTTCATATCGAATGGTAGTAAACGTCACAGTCACAAATCGATATGGTCGATAGTGTAGGTACCTACCCCTATGTTTAAGATTGTAAACCCAAAGTGAACAAGTCTAATATTGGCTAAGGCAGCACTAGGATAAGGGTTGAGAGGACGATGACCTCAGGTACAAGAGTACATAGTTAAATCAAATAGTTTCAACTACACGCCTGACCCGAGTGATTTGACTGTAGATCGGATTTATCATTCACGAATGAGCAATTGGACACATAAACAGATTCTATTCGGAGATTTGGGATTATTGTTGAATTGGATCTTCTGTTTGATTTCTATTAACAACAGTTTCAGAAAACGTTTGATGTCGAAATATAAAACTGGGTCGTGTCCTTTGCAGTCCTCAGTCTTTAATCCGATAACGGTTGTAAATCATAGCGAGATGAAATTAAAAAAACTTTATTAATATTTACCTCCTCGAGCTATAGCTATCTTGACAATTCTTTATTTATGAGTAAATAGATTAACGTTAAGCTCGGAGAGGTATTAAATCGATTTATTTTTATTTTTTATAGTACGACGGGGAATCGCTTGGCCTTAATATAATGGTTTCAATAAAGATAAGGCTGAAGGTAAAAGCGCACTTCACCCAGAACCCCATAATAGTCTGAGGAACCAGCTATCATATCTCTTAATGCCGGAGCACAACAATTTAGAATTGTTGTTACGGTGACAGACTTAGGTAAGATTGGATGGCTTGCCAGGCGGACTTAGACAAAATTTTACCCCCAAGCGGAGTACAAAATGTACTTCTATATAATGTATTATTGTACTTCCCCTGGGGATTCAATCAGGGACCTCTGGATCTGACACCCGTGACTACAGAGGCGGTTTTATGACCAAAAACCTAAATATAATTACAAATTACTCTGCAAGGTTTTAAATTGCCAGACATACGTTTCAGCGTGAATGGTATTTTGTGATGGAGCAAGGACTGAAAAATTTGTCGAGGTTGGATAGAATGTAAGATGCGGGTGGGTTACATAAATACATACCTACATACCTACCTGTTTACATCTGTATCGTCTCTCCATGCGAGCTTGACAAAAACAGTTCTTGACCTCACAATTTGCACCAGGCAATGAGGTCTATGATGAAGCAAGCTTTCCGGGAAGATGCCTATTATCTTAAATTCTTAAGACCTCGGAGACAGCACAGGGATGTAACATAGCGGAAACACTGACCCCGGCAACTCATTACAAATTAACAATTCGTTTAAGATAAGATGTTCGTAATCGATAAGATCACTCGGGATCTGCAATCTACATCATTGATGATATGATATTTTGTTTTAGATAATTTTGGACTGCGGCTATTGATTATGGACCCTTGAATCTTAAAAAACAAAAATGTCGAACAAATCGCAAACTCTAATGCACATATTCCAAGAGATCCTAGCTGCATCCGGGAACTCCTCACAAAATGTCATCAACGAAACGCAGATTGTATCAGTCCTCCGCGAACAGGCCGCCAACCCCGGCGGGAATGAGGACTTGGAGTCGATGCTGGTGAAGATGATGAGAGATGCGCAGAAGAAGCTCGCGCCTGCGCATGGGAGCGCTGATGTCTGCTGGAGCTACTGCGCCGGGGACTTCAGAGAGGTGGTGGAGACTTATAACAGCTTCCATGGATATGCGACGTTGCTGGTAAGTGCCCTACTTTACCATAAACATTTAAAGCTTATAGTGAAAGTCAAAATTTATTTATTCATTGAGATTTTTTAGGATCATTTTGAAACGTCAAATCTGTTCGGAATCGCGACCAGCACACAAGGGGAAAGGCAAGAAACTCGGGCTGGCTTTTTTGATGATGCATTTAACATTTAGATATACAGTTTTAAATTATATTCTAAGTAGGTATATCATAAATCTTAATACTTAATACTATCTTCAAACAGTTGTTATTACCTATATACCTAATGGGCAGTTTGTTAACATTGAGAAATCACCATTTAGATGTCAACTGGTTTAGTAACATCGGGCCACGCATTTTTATCGTCGATATAGTCACTAATTTTGTAGTAGGCACTTTTAATTAAATTATTCTTGATATACAATTTAAATTTACGAGCAGATAGTTTGGTGGCGCTTTGAGGAAGCTTATTATAGAATCTCACATTGTTTGCTAAGAATGAATTATTTACTTTTCCTAAGCGATACCTAGGTATATCAAGTTTATTTTTATTTCTAGTATTAACACTGTGTGCATCACTTCTTTAACTAAACTCATCAATATTTCTGTGAGAGTGAATTCGATTTTCATAAATGTATTGAGAGCAGACTGTAAGAATACCAATCTCTTTAAAACGCTCCCTGAGAGAGTCATGAGTTTTCATTTTATAAAAAAAAATATTGGCCGTACAGCTCTCTTCTGCAGAATAAAAGTGCTCTCAATATCAGCTGCACTTCCCCATAAAAAATTAGAAAAAATCGTTTTATTACACCTAATCTAACAAACTGAGACATTCTACTACCTAATTGAAGTTTGACTGGTCATACCCCGATTTCATTAAATTGCCGTTTGCCTGACAAAGTTAGTTTCTCCTAGGATTGATGAAAAATTTTTACTCAGAGGCCGAAAAACTTCATTTGTTTGGGTTTTGGCTAAGACTTCAAGTCAGACCTGAGGATTGACTAGTCAAACCTAGGAGCGCCGGAGCTTCGAGGTTTGACTATAACATATACACTACAAAACCAGATGGTTCTCAAAACAATCTTGAGATGTAGGTAATGGTGATATAATTTTTCTGTAAAATTATAAGTAGGTTATAGGTGGGTAGTACCTTAAAAAAAGAACGGTTAAGTAGTTCCGTTTCCACATTTATTTCCACGTACACAAATACTACCCGGGATACCATCAAAAAAATAAGGGATAGGTATTTTCAAACATTTGGAAAGTTTTCGGATCTTAAACATCACTTTTTGTCGGATCCGACATAGAATCCGAACGATTTCAACGCTATTCTCACACCATTTCTGAAAATCCTCTCATCTCAAAGTACATGTGATAATGTGAGGAAGCTAACGAAAACGTTACCTTAATTTATAGCAGATTTTTCTTGGTACCAAACATAAAAAAAAAACACCAACGAATATTTGCTTTTCTTTTATTAATTTAGGTTGAGCATGAACACCGTATGTTAAGATGTGATAAAACTGTCACTTCACATTCGTTAGCACGTACTCGTAGGTACCTACTGAAACGTGAGGCCGCGAGCCTTGCTACTCGACTGAGCATTATTACAAATTGGTTTTGAGGTGAGGTCACTAAACTGTAGTCGTGAAGCGCCATGCCGAAGGAAGGTTCAGACCTCATTCTAATGGGGTCATACATCAGGTACGATACCGTAGATATACAAATATTGATCTATTCTTTAAATGGAAGAATTATTGCAAGCTGGTTAGTTGTCTGAATCAAAACTAAGAATAACACAACCAAAATAGACTGGCATATTTTTCAGGGTCCTACAACAGTGCAGCCTGTGGTTTAAAATGGCTTTGCGTAGATGGTAAGTAGGTAGTATCGTAGTGCGTAAATGGTAAGTAGGTAGTATCGTAGTGCGTAAACGGATTGTATGAAGCTGATGGTCCACTGCACGACACACTCCTAGATGTTATGCTGCTAGCTGCTAGTATGGTTGTTTCAAAAACGCAAAAAGTAAAGCGAACTAAAGAAAATTAAAGCGTGAAAAAGGACAATCTGATTTGGAGACATAACTTAAAAGGCTTAAACTAAAGAACCTGAAAGACTTAAAAGGCCTATAAGTAAATAAAGATTTGTTCTAGTAAAGCTGGAAACCAATATGAACTAATATTATAATTTATTTTCGGTCATGGTGGTATATGAATACCTCCTTCTGCGATCGCTCTCCTTTGAAATAAAGTAAACAAAGTTGTAAATCTTAAAATAAGTTCACTTTCAGGCGGCTCTTGGCTTGATGTGATGTGGGTTGGTTGTGTAAGTTTTGACGTCGCCTTACGTCGCGTGACGTCGCCTTCGATTTACGAAGTAAATCGAAGAGAAGCCTTTCATCTCACTTTCTCGCTGATGTAAGTAGTCAATATTCAACTGAAACTGTTTAAGTTTTGAAAATGAAAATGAGTGTGTTAATTTAATTTTGTTATGAAGGTAAATATATTTCAACATCTTGACTCCCATGCCATAAAATAATAGGTAGATACCTATTTCTTACCTTTCGTACAATAACACTCACTTTATCAACCAATATTTGTGTGTAAGTACATATTATTATAATTTATTATAGAACGACTTTTGAAATCTGCTATCTAAATAAACTCTGTCATGATATTCCACAGGATTTAAATCTAATTTATTCCTTATGCAACTCTTGATGTCAGTTTTGGGGTGGTTTCAGCAAATTTTTTTTTTTTTGTGACTTTCGAAGTATTTTAATTATTGATAACCGTGAAAGAGTTAAATTTGTCTATTAACCCTATATCATTGCCACATACATACCATACATACATACATCCTTGAGATCTCGTTCGCTTTGCTCACTCAATCAATATTGAGATTCTGTCTACTCAACTGTTTTAAAAGCCTTTCGGAATAATGAGACGCTTTAATATTGGCACTTCAAAACGACTTCCAAGATGTTTATTGAGGACAGTAACATTATAAAGCCCATTATTCATCGCTTGCTCGTGCTAAACATTATTTACTTATTCAAAAGCATTTTCAGAGAAGCTTTTCGTTACGCAGTAATGTCTTCACGTTGAAGGAGGAAGGTGTTCTTGACATGATTAGTTTATACAGACGTCCTGCTCTGCCACAACGTATTTATGTACGGTGGGTAGGAACCGCATTGAATATGGCTCAAGTAGGTAGGTCAGAAAAAAACCTGCCGAAACAGACAAGATTTTTTGTAAGAGGTGTTTTATCCGACTTTCCAAAGAGGAAGAGATTTCAATTCGGACAGTATTTTATATATACATAATTGAATATTTTTTTACGACATTGTAAGATTAGATACATTAGGGCAGTTTCACACAGCAGAGATTCACAGTTTAGTGAATCGGAGTATGGTATGTACCAATAAATATAGAGTACATACCAATAAATGAATCTGAATCTGTCTGGCATAAACAGTCAGAAACTGCGTCAGGAACCTCTTTGCTCAATTGTTTTAGATCGTTTCCAGCTTTAGGAAAAGATGCGGGTTCGAGTTCCGTCCGGGTTGTGATTTTTGTGTGTGTGTGTGTGTGGACTGAGTGACCACATATTTTTTTCGTAGTATTTGCATGCAGATGTTTAGTAAAAGTTGTAAAACAAATTTTAGAGTTTGTACCGATTTTCATTTAAATTAAAAGTTATGCTTTTACAACAGTTTACAAGCATGTTCGCTAGCATCTTTAGTAAAACTAAAATGTTATTTGCAAGATAACAAAACATATTAAGGAAAATGATATTTGGAATTACAAACGATTAATAAAGTCTGTGAGTCAACACGTTTCAATAACGTTTATATGATTAATTTGGTACTTTGTGCTGTGCGCTGTTTTTTCATTGTCACCTATTGAGGTAAGAAATAATAAAAGGCAACAATCATTCTATTACAAAGTATATTATTAAAAATGGAACAGCTGTTTGAGTAAGTATACATTTTACTTAAGGTTTTATTTCTAAAGCGATGGTCGGCCAGGTTAAACTTCACCATGTGCACAGAACAAGTAGGTAATAGCCTGGCGGCGGAGTGGAACGGTTCAGATCAGCTGCCGTCTCGATTTAACCAAGAACAAGGTTGTTCCTGGAATCGCAAACCAAGCATTAGCGACTATCAGGCGCAAAAGGTTGTAAGGTAAGAAACCCCAGGATCATACAGCGTCTCAAATAAATAAAACATCAGCTGTTCCCTAGAGCGGAAAGTATTAAGGTGTTTACCATTAGGTAGGTATATCAAGGAATTTATCCTTAGTAGGTAGCTAGGCTAAAATTAACTAATGATTACTAGTTGCAAACCAGTTAGCAGTTAGCACCAGAATAACAATTAATCTAAATAATAATATATGCGCAGCGCAACAGATAGTAGGTATACCTGCCAATTCGATTGAGTTCCAAAAACACAATCCCCGCTAACTCGAAGTAACGGTCACTTTTACACTATGTGAACAGACGCGCATCGCAAAGCGTAATGACATCAGCAGATCATCATCATCATCATCCGCAGCCTGATTTCACCCACTGCCGGGTATAGGCCTCCCTATGCATATGCCATGCCCAACGGTCTTGTGCCACTCTCATCCAGGTGAGGTTTGCGATGCTGGTAATATCGTCGGCCCATCTTGCTGCTGGACGACCGACATTCCGATATCCGGTTCTTGGGAGCCATTCCGTCATCGCTTTGCTCCATCTATCATCCGTCCTTCTCGCCAGGTGTCCCGCCCAGCTCCACTTTAGCTCCGTTATATCAGCAGATACTAAAATAGTAATGCACTGAGTTTATATTTATTATTCAGCACATTCATTTTAGTTGTTTCTAAAAGAAATACAACGTCCAGTAAAAATGACGACGACTGACGTGCTCTCAGCTTCGAGGTGTCTCTCGGTCTCTCGAGCCTCCGTTCATTCTATGAATACCTCCTTTGACTGACTATTGAAATGTATACCTACGAGACTATAAATAACGTTACATCATACAGCCAGGTCGAAACAAGACCAATAAAGTATACAAGACCCATAAAGTACCGAATGTCCTGAAAACGGCGCTGTGATGAAAATACAAAATGAGACGAAAGGTCTGACGAGTTCATTAAAAACATGTAAAATTACATGCGAACCGGGAGTATAGGATCGGTTTTTATTTAAAGTCCCATAAAAATGATAAAATATACCGGTCATGTGCCGTTTCAAGTCAAATAATAAATTTTCTTGTATCTTATAATTTTCATATTTGTTTTCCTAAAGGTAATAGAAAAACACACAATGAAAATGTTCGGTTTCAGTCTCAAATGTCTACCTATTACGGTTCATAGCATACTACCTTTTTTATATTGTACGACGGGGAAGCGCTTGGCCTTCAATCTCACCTGGTAACAAGTTAAGATAATTTGCCGTATAGATAGGTACATCATGCAATTTGGACGAACAGTTGTTGAGATAGTAAACAATTAACACAAATATCAGAAATATAGATGCGGGTTGCGGACTGTGGGGGGCGTACGCGGTCTTGCGTGGAGTGGCAGGAGGGTTATATACCTAAAATAGAGTAATATTTAACCGCCTCTGTGGTCTAGTGGTTCAACCCACCGATTTCAGATCCAGAGGACCCGGATTCGATTCCCATGGGGAGTACAATATATTGTGCTTGGTTTGGTTGGAGGTAGGACTTTATTTAAGTCCGCCTGGCTAGCTACCACCATCTTACCTAATTCTGTCGCCATAATAACAATTCTAAAATTGTTGTGTTCCGGCATTCAGAGGTAAGATAGGCAGTTCCTCAGTTTGTTGAGGATTTCGGGTGAAGTGCGCCTCCAACTTCAGCCTTATCTCAACTTGTAGCCAGGTAAGATGAAGGCCAAGTGCTTACCCGTCGTACAATAAAAAAAAATATGATTATTAATATATATATATATACACATTTGAAAGTGTCTGTTTGTTTGTTACGTATTCACTGCCAAGCGGCTGAACGGATTTTGTTGAAATTTTGCAAGGAAATAGATTGTAGCCTGGGAAAGAACTACTTGTATCCGGGTAGGTATAGGTATAGGATCTAAGAAGGCGAAGCCGCGGGCAAAAGCTAGTTATTAATAATAATAATGTATTTAAATGTAATTATTAACAAATATCATTTTTTTTCTGCATATTCTAATATGAGATAATTAGGAAAAGGATAAAGTAAGTAACGGTTTTTTGATACTTAAGAATATAATCCAATGAACAAATCCTAAAAAAATATCGTTCATACTTTCAAAATTCAGAGAAAACCGCGTTTAGTTTTATTGATTATTTTTGTGAGAACAAAAGGTAGATCAATCAAAAAGAGAGAAAACAATCTTCGCAATACACTAAGTCTACTCTCCCAAGTTTGGGTTAAAATCGTAAAGCTCGAAAAATAATAGTTTTAATTATATTTAAATAAATGAAACGGTTATTACCATAAATTTTTTACGTCGATTTGCTGACGTTTCGAGATCATTTTGAGACCCCTTCTTCACGAGCTGTGTTATATATATATATATAATAAACAAAAAAATATTTGTTTGTATAATATCATAGTATAATATTCATAGGTATTGACTTGTAAGTTTACATGACGTTGACAACTTTAACTTTTTAAAGTCATTGTCCATATTGTGTATAAGGTCACCGATAACCGCAAACACCGATTGCGTTAGTAGGCTTATAGTGTCTCATTGACATGGCATCGGCTTCATAGTATTAATTATTAATTTTACAGCATGCCTTGGGACACAATATCGTCGTTTCAAAAACGGAAAACACCAGCTGTTGATGAAAGTTTGATTTCCTCGGCTCCAAAAAGAACTCGATGGTGTTTGAATGAATGTGACTGCAAGTGATGACGACTGCAGTGTTTTCGATGACGACGTGGAGGATCCCGGTTTATATTTAGAGTGAACTCACAATACCGGATCACAATTCAATCCGAAGACGATGTAGATCAAGCTGCGAGTCCGCAAATAGGAGATAATCTTCAAGATCAGGTCATATCACGAAGATAAAGAGGGTAGAAGTAAAATTGAAGCTTATAGAAGTCAAGGCTGTAGTAGGAGGCACAACGCAGAAGATGCTGTAAATGAAGAAGTATGACGGGGACAGTGTGATGAGGAAGAGGCTAAACATGACCAGGCTATAGAAGGACGTGAAAAACTACTTTTGCTATCACTGCAAAAAACAATGTGCTTTACTTGCTGCGATCGAGTCTGCAGTGACTGCGAAATACGCTAGTAAATACCAAAAACTGTACCGAATAATATGTTGTCAGTTTTTTTTATTTAGAAGTAAGAGTTATTAGTTCGGTTTTAATTTCATACTTATAATACCAAGAGAAGATTTTTTAAGTTAATTTGTTATTTTTTATGATAGTTTAGAAAAAAATGAGACTGAAGTAAGCAGTAAGTAAGGTAAGCAATTATTATGGTACTATGAATAAATGATACTTATACTTAAAATCGAAGTGTTATTTATTTTATTATTTAACTACCTAAGAATAATATCTATCAAAAATAAAATCTTCCAAAAACTGTCAAGCTTTATACGTGTTTTTATAATCATTCAATTAAATTTAATCTGTAAGATGTTACCGCGGCGTTATTGCTACGGTTTGGCCAGGTCGTCAGCCAAAGGTTAAGCACTCTTTTTCTCAATATCTACTTATTCACCTGAGTGTTCGTGACTCTCTCTTGTTGCATACTCTTATTGTATGCAAAACCAGAATGAGCGCAATTTACCAAACCACCGACTGTACGTCATAGTAGGTGGGTAGAAAACATTAAGTGAATAAGTCGCCCCTTACTAAAATGAAACATAGTTAATCGTTGAAAAATAGTGTCAATACCGTTAGTAGTCGTAACTTAAATGCACCCCTCCAGCCCAGGGATGTTGTAAAGTCACCAAGAGGCTTCAACAAAAAGGCAGCAGCTTCTATGTGGAAACAAAACTTTAACTGTGCGCACCAACGTCTGTCTGCCAAGCGTGGTGTTTATGGCCAAACCTTACAGATTTAGAGGAAGTTTTTTCCACATTGTGGTGGACAATGGTGTGCTATTGATGTGAGATATGCGTAGTCACCAAACTCTCAAAGCGCCACCAAACTCTCTGCTCGTAAATTCAAATTGTATATAAAGAATAATTTATTTAAAAGTGCCTACTACAAAATTAGTGATTATATCGACGATAAGAACGCGTGGCCCGATGTTGCTATACCAATTGACAGCAAAATGGTGATTTCTCAATGTTAACAAATTGCCCATTAGGTAGATAGGTAATAACAAATGTTTTAAGATTAAGTATTTAGGTATTTAGATTTATTTAGATGTACTCAGTGCCGTTATGTCCTTTCAGAGTGGCTCAGCCGCTGGCCTGGATGCTGTGTCTCCACAGCATCTAAAGGACCTGCTATCTGGTGGGTCTGACCATGCGGGAGATGTCCTTCTTGAAGAACTGACGGCATTGATCAACCTCATGCTGTCGGGTCGAGTCAACAGCGAGATTACAGAAATCTTGTATGGTGCTAACCTTTGTGCTTTAAAAAAAAAGGATGGCGGGATAAGACCCATAGCCGTAGGCACCACCTATCGCCGCCTTGCAGCCAAAGTCTGCTGTCGCAAAAAAGCCGCGTATCTAGGCGACTATTTCCGACCCGTGCAGCTAGGCTTTGGTTCGCGAGGCGGTTGTGAGGCCGCGGTCCATTCTTTAAGAACATTTTTAGATCGAAATTACGGGGAGGTTATTCTAAAAGTAGATATCAAAAATGCTTTTAATTCGGTTGACAGAGGCACCTTGCTAAATCAAATCAAATCCAAAATTCCCGAAATTTATCCTTTTCTTTTTCAATGTTATGGTTCGCCATCTAAATTAATTTACAAGAACCAAACTATTTCGTCTGCAGTTGGCTGTCAGCAAGGTGACCCTCTAGGCCCGGCCATTTTTAGCCTTGCCATTCACCCAATTATTCAACGCCTGAAATCTAAATTGAATGTTTGGTATCTCGATGACGGAACCCTGGGTGGCGATGTGGACTCAGTATTTGGCGATCTAAAAATTATTATAGATGAATTTCGGCAGATTGGCTTAGAACTAAATTTTTCGAAATGTGAAATATACATTTCAGATACATGTTTGGATAGAAATTCAATTATTCAAAAGTTTGAGACTTTGGCTTCCAATATTACTGTTGTAGATAAGAGTTCACTCCACCTACTAGGTTCACCAATTCTTGATGAATCTTTTCCGGGTTTCGTCGACGACAAAATTCAAAATTTTATGAAGGTTTCGGACAGACTTTCAAAAATTAACTCACATATGGCTTTCACCATTATAAAATTTTGCCTTTTTGTCCCAAAATTTACTTATGCTTTACGATGTTGTCAACTGTGGAAACACAGTGAGCTGGTGGAAGGCTTAGACAACATAATAAAGAACACCCTTTCCACGGTTTTGAATATTGAGTTGGATGACAGAGCATGGTCGCAGGCCTCATTGCCTATTCGATTGGGCGGCTTAGGTATACGCAAAATTTCTAGTGTTGCTTTGCCAGCGTTCTTGTCTTCCGTCTATAGTACACATTCTTTGGTTGAGAAAATTCTAACACCATCAATTTCGGCTGTTCCAGGCAATATACTCCAAATTTCTTATCTTGACGAGGCTCGAAATGCTTGGCATAGTGCTTGCCCTAATACCGATCCCCCAAAACACCTTTCGGCACAACGGCAGTGGGACGGGCCTCTGTGCGAGTTGACACGGAATTATCTATTACATACGTGCTCAACCTCCACAGATCGTGCTCGTCTCTTAGCTGTTTCAAAATGGGAATCAGGTCTTTGGCTGCAAGCACATCCATCCTACAATACCGGTACACTTATGGATCCTGTAACTTTCCGTATTGCCACTTGTCTTCGGTTGGGTGCAAGATGCTGCGCCTCTCACCAGTGCCGGTGCGGTGCGGCCGTAGATCATTTTGGTTTTCACGGACTTTCGTGTGCAAGGTCTGCCGGCAGGATTTCGCGCCACGCTAGTCTTAATGACATTATCCGTCGAGCGTTTACCAGTGTCAATGTGCCAGCCGTTCTTGAACCGAATGGTCTGTTACGTGATGATGGTAAGCGGCCCGACGGTATGACTCTTGTCCCTTGGGAAATGGGTAGGCCTTTGGTGTGGGAAGCTACCTGCGTCGACACCCTAGCGCCATCTCATCTGCCTGGGACATCAGTTAGGGCTGGTGCGGCGGCTGATTCGGCCGAGGATCACAAAAGGCGCAAATATAGTGGTCTCGACAGAGCTTACCTATTTGAGCCTTTTGGGGTGGAGACCTTGGGTTCGTGGGGAGCCGGTGCCCTCCGGGTTTTCAAAAATATTGCGGGGCTATTGCTAATTGGCATTTCGAATACTCTCTCTTATCTTCATCATCATTTCAGCCACATACAGCTCACGTAAGTACTGCTGCCTCTGCGGCCTCTCCCAATGGACGCCACAAATAGCGATTTTGAGCCGCCTCCTTCCATCGACTCCCCGCAACAACCATAACGTCGTCGGTCCATCGAATGGGGCGTCTTCCCACACTCCATTTTATTTATATCATAAGTCAATTCATGTTGCTCAGCCAAGTGCCTATGTTATGTACGTATGTTTTCTTGTCCTTCGAGATTTCTCTGGTGGCTGGACAAATTTAGGTCAACCAACAACTTAATTACTTATCTTGCAAAATATGTTTTGTAGGTAATATTTTGTGCCTCATTACTTAGCTTAGTTACATAAATCAAACTAGTGAAGGGCCAAGGAACACCCTTCTATAGGTAAGCAAAGTTGGTCAAGCTTTGTGACATCAAATCAGCGGCAGGTGTGCACCGGGCCTTCTCTGTATCGACGCTAAAATGCGAACACGCTACAAACCGCGATTTGGCTCTGACTTCATATTTATAAACGCAATTTAAAAACATCTATACCTTTATTCTTAGTATTAAAAAAATAACCAGACCGTCAATCGGCTTCGAAACGATTTTGTATATTTTTATTTCTTTGGGTTTCATTTGTTTGAATAATGCATTGAATGGCAGCTCTTTGTTTTCCTAATCAGACCAACATTCGGATGAAATAGATATTTGTGTTTTAGTCGTTTGTCGCTCTTAAGTGCATGGAATATTAAACAGAGCAGATTTAACTGTTTCGCAAGTGTTATTGAACCTATAAGAACCATGCGTAACGCAGCAAAGCGTAGATATAACACTGGAATGATTGCACTAAAAGTCACTCCTCTTTCAGGTTTGCACGATAGGAGTCCTGTCGAACATGTTGAACATAGCAGTTCTGACGCGGCGAGACATGGCCGCGACGCCCATCAACCGGCTGCTGAAGTGGCTCGCGGTGGCCGACGTCTTCGTGATGGTGGAGTACATCCCCTTCGCTGTCTACAGATATCTGGTAAGATGGCATCACACTCAACTGCCCTCACATCATGGACATATGTTTTGGCTACCGATCACCGAAGGCATGTAATGTATGTTGGGGGTAGGTACTAGGTATGGGGTAACTTCATCTAATTTCTTCAATAACTTTCAAACTATGCATGTTATAATTATAACAAAGATAGATTTGATCTTCTCATAACAACACCTTATACTTGACATGCTACACGATGATATTGTTTTTTTTATTTGGTTTCACTTTAAAATAACGGCAAAATGTATGGTATTTTGTCAGACAAAGCACTATGAGAATTAACCACCAGGGGAGACAAGTCCCCGTAGCCCAAAATAATACTGAATTTACTTATTTATGTTACTCGAGGTGCACGATACGTCACCACATTCTCTTTAGACACCAAATATTAATTTCCGTCAGGTATCTTCAGAGGAAATCGGGTGTGACAGACAGGCAGAAATCTGTCGATTGTGTACCGTATTGACACAATCCTATTTTGACACATTTTCAATCTGCCGCATTACTATATCGACACAACTTCAAAATAACACAGTACATTCAAATAATTCATTGCTTAATTGGTTAAATGTATTTACACTTGTTAACGTAATAACTCCTCATAATTAAAATAGCATATTCATATTCATTTATTTATTGCATTCCATAAGTACATAACTTGTTAAAAAAGTTACTGGAAACATTACCTGGACCCTGTCGAGCACAGCAATATGTAGCAGAGAGGACGACTGTGATATTCCAATATTAAAATGTATCATTTAAATACTCGTTTATATTATAATAACATTTGATTGATATTGATTAAAATTCTGATTACCTTTTTCTGAACTATAAAGAGTGAGTTTGCGTCTGTACTATATCCCCATTACAATACGCCATAGCCAAGCCACACATACGCATAGTATGTAGTTAAAGCTGTTTGTAAATCGGTTGTTGATTTTATTTCGCGCAAAGCATAAACAAAAGATGATAATTTGTATCTATTTTTTTTTACGTGAGATTTCCAATTAATATGTGAATCTATGACCAAGCCTAATACAGTAAATTCATTGACCTTTTCCAATCTAACGTTATTATAATGGTAGTCGAGATTTAATTCAGTTTTTTTAAACACATTAACTTTGTTTAATTCAAATTGAGTTCTAAATTATGATCTTTCAGCCATTCTGTAGTTACGTCGAAAATATAATTAGGTTTATTAGTTACATTATCGTTGCGTTTACAAGCAGTAAGTTCAGTGCCGTGCTGGCTAGCGCAAACAGCAGACGCGTGACATTGTATTCTTACAAATAATAAAACTACAGCCAATCCGTTTTGAACATTATTCTTATACGTATACAGTGCAATTTCAACTGACGACGCGTTATACGCCCGGACTAAAAAGTGAAAGGACGGATCGCCGTCGCTCGGACACCTAAGTCACATCTACAGCCTATGTGTTACCGAGCGCAGCGATAAGCGGAGCGTTTGGATCGGTTTTTTTGTACGTATATAATAATTACTATACTACCCGCTGTCGAAGATGAGTGACGTTTCGCAACCATCAAAATCCAGTAAGGGATCTACTCGAAAGGATATGACCTCAACTAGTGGAAGCAGTAGCTCCTATCCTGATCTCTCAAAAATTGGTAATACTGAAATGGAATCACTAAAAATGGGTTTACGAAAAAGAAAACAGCCGGATAATGACTATTCTTTGCAATTTTCCGAGTTCAAAAATGAAATTTTAGCTATTCTGAGTGAATCCAACAAACAGCAACTCGATAATACAAATAAAATAGTCGATAACATATCGTCAATAAAAGACCAGCTTTTTGACATAAAAGTCACTACAGCAAATCTTCTCACGGAAAACAATACCATTAAGTCCCAAATAGGGATCCTTACTGATATGGTTAAGCTAAACGATGAAAAGATAGAATCTTTGCAAAATGACGTTCAAAGAATTAAGTCGATGCAAAATTCTTCGGCAGGGCCTTCTACATCAACTGGACTACCCACAACGACCACCTATGATGATCTCATTGTAGAACTACAGGAACGCACTGAAAGAAGTAAAAACATAATTATGTACAGGATACCTGAGCAGCGAGTCAATAATAATGAAGATAGGCTTAAAAATGATGCACACGAAGCAGAAATGATTATAAATACATTAGTTTCGGACTGCTTGAAAGTTGAAAAAACTCAAAGACTTGGCCAATACGATGAAGAGAAAACTCGACCCCTAAGAGTTTGCTTACCGGACAACAAAACTGCAATAGCCGTACTAAAAAACAAGAACAAGTTAAACAAGAATGGTGTGCGAATTGTGGCGGATCAGACACCAAGACAACAAAAAATGATGGAAGCTCTAAGAAAAGAATTAACCCTTAGACAAGAAAAAGGTGAGGAAAACCTTACCATAAAATACATTAAAGGAGTTGCTAAAATAGTCTCACAACAGCCAAAAAACTAGAACACGAAAAATTTACGTATTTTACTCGGAATGGACATTCTATAAAGTACGATATCACAAATAACTATACCGATGTAAAAACTACTCCAAACTCGACAAATTTTCTTTACCTGAATGCCCGCAGTATAGTCACGCCGGGGAAAATGGACGAACTCAGATCTATAGTAAAAACCTTTCGAACCACCATTCACGTCATTGTGCTATCAGAGACATGGATCCAAAATGAACATCAATTGCAAAGACTAGACCTGCCAAACTACACACACTACAGCAACTATAGAACAGACAAAAAAGGAGGGGGAGTCTCAATCTTTATGCACAACGATCAGAAACATGAATTCCTAGATGAACTTTGTGAGGACGATAATCATTTTTTATGGATACACCTAGATAGACTTTCGTTAGATATCGGAGCCATCTACAAGCCACCTGACACAAACGTTACCAATTTTATCACAAGTTTCTCTACACAACTAGAAAAAAGAAAGAGAGCAATTGTATTTGGTGACATGAACATAGATCTACTTAGCAGAGAAAAACAAACGAAAAATTATAAAATTATGATAAAGGAAAATGGCTACACACTACTCAACAAGCTAAATAAAAACCATTGTACGCGAGAAACTATAACATCCAGGAAAATAATCGATCATATATCCACTAACCTAACTGTAAACACCTTCAACATAACGATAATTGAAAGTTCTCTATCAGATCATAAGCATTTATACTTAGAGGTTGTAAGAATAAAGCCAGAAAAACCTAAGAAAGTACATTATGAAACAATAAATTACGATGCTCTTTTCAAAACCATACAAAACGAACTTCTACATACGAAACATCCTACGCAATACAAATCTTTAGAAACTCTACTTCTGAAATCAATTGCTAAAAATAAAAAGACAAAGACCAAACTTTTAAATCCTCCAAAATCAGACTGGATCAACAAGTTGATCATTGATGAAATTAATAAAAGAAATATTTTATACCATACTTCAAAACAAAACCCAACTGACGAAGCCCTACACAATAAATTCCTAAAACAAAGAAATACAGTACACAACCTTATCCAATCAACTAAAAACCACTACTACTTTAAATCGTTTAAAAAATGTGACAAAAATCCTTTCAAAATGTGGGAACTTATAAACAGTTTATACCAAAATAAAATAAAAGCAAACTATATCCCAACAAAATTACAAACACTTGCAGGCGAAATCACAAATACCAAAGACATAGCTGAATACTTCAACACATACTTTTCTAACATAGGGTCACAGCTTGCAGATCAAATTCCTAAGCAACGTCATAATAACCATAACTCTTCTGGTATAACTCTATCCGATCAGAAACTGTCTGTTATAAAACCAGCCACAGTCAATGAAGTTGACAAAATAATATGCAAACTGGCCACCAATACAAGCTCCGGAGTAGACGGAATCAGTACTAAAGCCATCAAATGTGTCAGAGATCTAATTATCGAAAGCCTTACAACTTGTATCAATAAATCTCTTCGTGATGGACGATTTCCTGACTCCTTGAAACTAGCCCGAGTTAGTCCTATACACAAAACGGGGAGCAAAATGGATCCAGGTAACTATCGGCCTATATCAGTTCTACCAATCTTATCAAAGGTTTATGAAAAAATACTACACAGTCGCCTCAGCGAGTTTCTTGACAGTACAAATTTTCTTTTCAAAAAACAATACGGGTTTCGCCCCAAGTCAAACACACTTGCAGCTACAACTGACTTAGTAACGATGATTAAAGTCAACATTGATAGGAAAAAAATAACACTAGGCATCTTTATAGATCTCAAAAAAGCCTTTGACACTGTGAGCCATGAAATTCTGATACTTAAACTTAAACATACAGGCGTAGACGGAGTAGCTCTGGAAATGCTGAAATCGTACCTGTCAAACAGGAAACAAATTGTAAAAATTAACGGGCAGGAGAGCAGTTATCATCAAATAACCTACGGAGTTCCGCAAGGATCGATACTCGGACCATTGTTGTTCTTAATCTACATTAACAGTATTCATGAAATTGGCCTGAAAGGAGATTTAACTTTATACGCCGACGACACTAGCCTATTTTACTCTGGTGACTCCATCGTTTCTCTAATAGACGCAGCACAAACCGATCTAAATCAATTGAACATCTGGTTGCAGTCAAATCTTCTCACACTTAATATATCCAAAACCAACTATATCATTTTTGCCGCAAAAAACAAGATTATTGACAAATATAATCCCCTAACCATCAACGGAATAATGATAAATAATGTAAAAAAAGAAAAATATTTAGGACTCACCCTTGATAGTCAGCTCACATGGGCACCACACATACAAACCGTCTGTGCTAAAATATCACCTCTCACAGGTGCAATACGTAGCTTCGTCGGATGTCTTCCAAAACCAGTAAAATACACCATATACAATTCCTTGGTCAAATCCCACATTGACTACCTAATTGAAGTCTGGGGCTCCGCTGCAAAAACCAACCTAAAAAAATTAAAAACCACACAAAACAAAGTAATAAAAACACTATTTGGCTACGATTATCTGGAACCAACTTTTAACATCTATATTCAAACAAAACTAATGAACCTAAATCAAATATACAAATACAACACATGCATGTTAATAAGAAAAATTTTAACAAACAAAATACACTCACAAATTACTTTTACAAAAAAATCTAACTATACTAAACGTATCTTACGAAGCGCAAATAATATCAAGTTAAGAACCCCCAGAACCAATTATGGAAAAAAGAATATCTTGTATGAAGGGGCACAGCTATACAATAAATTACCAAAAGATATTAAAGAAATCAGATCAATCAACCTATTTAAAAAAGCACTTAAAAATCACATTCAAAGGGATTTTGTCAATATCACTACGCTAAACAGTCTGGTACCTAACTAGCTAGTTACCTAGTGCTATAGTTATAATTATGCTGTGTTGTTATGCTTGCTAGATGTCTGGCATACATGAATATTACTTATTTTTATTTCAAGTGTTTGCACTTGGAATCTTCGCACTATGTTATTGCCCTTAAAAAACACTTCGGCAGCGGGACTGCAATGCAATGCACAGTAACATGCTACAATACAAAATCTACCTTCATATACTAAATAAAAGTAGAAATAAACGGGATAATCTTCTATCTGCTTATGTAGAAGGAACAAACTTTTTATATTTATACTGAGGTAGGTACGCGAATAATCTACCTATACTCACTTCAATAATTAAATACCTAGGCTAGGTACCTACCTTGTTACCCTATTCTGGACAGCTTATTCTGTGTACCTACCTACTTGTACCTAGGTGGTATCGTTTTCAGTGCCTAATCCACCTACCTCCCTACGTATGTTCGCGAAGCTGACACATAAAAACATTTAAAACATTTAAATCTGCCTACTATTGTTAGGTATTGTTTAGTTGCACCTACTGTTTGGTCTAATATCAACCTACTTACTATGTAACTACTAATTAAACTAATAATCAGTCTGCCTACATACCCATCTACAAAACTAAAAATGTTTTTGTATAAAATTCTTGGGTAGTACCCAGAGAACCTACATTACTATTTAACTGAGGTACCTACCTACCATCTATTTATATTCTAGTTATATTTTGTTTTTCATGAATGTATTTTCCTACCTACCTGTTATGGCACTCCCTTCCTTACTTATACTTTACTAAAATTAATACTTAATTTAATTTAGCCCTACCTAGTTTTATATTCTCTGTAAGTGATTTTTGTAATCTTATGAGAATAAATGTCTTAAACCGAAAAAAAAAAAAAAAGTAAAGAGATATCATCTGCAAACAAGACATGGATCTGTTATCATCTTGGGGAGATCGTTCACATAAATAAAAAATAATAAACTTCCCAAAGTTAGTACTTTACCCTGGGGTACCTATAGATACAGTTATTGTCATGCTGTCAGATCTTACAAGTGACATCTCATTAGTTAAAGGATTTAAGTATTCTACCTCCACGAACTATTCTCTACCACTTAGATAAGACATGAACCACTTGTGAGCCGTTCCCCGCAAACCTATTCCATATAGTTTAGATAATAATATTTTATAATTTACATTGTCGTAGGCGTTTCAAGCGTTTTATGCATTCGATGGGTGAAATTGTCCAAACAAAGCATATTTAAGCGTCTAGCTTCTTTTTATAAGATAATCTCTGTGATTAAAAACGTAACACAAACCAGACATCAAGAGATCTCAGTTCGGGGCAAACTACTAGAAAGATATCGTATGTACATACCCGAAAGCTCAACAGTTAAGTGTATATAATAATATACAAAAAAGTGTATACCACAAAGTTTCGGCGTTCCATATAGCGACATAATCATATATATTAACCTTATATAAATGTATGTATATAAAGCTAAAACTAGATAAGTACTTGATGTAATATTTTTTTTTAAACACATAAAAACACTATGTAATCGAATTGGATATGTTTATTGTTAACAATTAGGTTTAGTGATTCATAAATGGTGGAAGTCGATTTTTCTTTACATCTAAGTAATTTATTAAAAAAATATGCAATGACCCAAAAACAGAGATTCGTAGTAAGCTATATTAAATATGTGTACTAATAATATAATTATACCAATCATTTCAACGCATATGATGCGTCAAGGATCGAATGCATACTGTATTGTCTGTTCCCGCACCGCATTTGACACCCTATCCTGAACTGGATAGGCCGGGTAAAGGTAGCAATTAAACAAAGTGATTTGTTCCTCGAGAGCCAACACAAACCACTTAAAACTTTCAAATTCCTACAATCTCAATCCGAAACGTAAGCCTATTAATTAATGTTATTCAACCTTTACTGTACCTTAATTCTTCTTGAGTTCTTTTGAGTCAGGTTAGAGACAAAGTTTAAGTGGCTTGATGGATTTTGTAATATGATTTACGTACTGTAAGAGAAACAGCCCTATATGTTTAAACTAGCTACTGTAGCCCGCGACTTCGTCTGCGTTAATTAAGAATTTGGTTCAGAGAGTGTATGTGTAAGAGTGAGTGAATGAAGCATGTGTGAGTATAAAAATAGTTACAGATTTATACGTCTATTTATATACCTATATAGAAACATTGCTATAGCTTTACGTGTAACTAATGTTTTTTTTTATTGTACGACGACCTTCATCTCACCTGTTAAAAAGTTAAGATAAGGTCGAAGGTGTTTGATAATTATCGTGTTCACATTTTCTACGCATTTGGCGAATGGAGACAGTTACGTCAATAGGAAAGAAGGAAACGGGGAAAAGGTACCCGCTGTTACATGGAGGCCGAGGTCCGACCGTGGTCCAAGTCTCCCGGACTTCCCCTACACATATTTAACACAATTTAACAATATTTAATTTCAATTGAATTATAAATTCAATTCTAAAATATTTGTACGCTTAACAAAAAAAAAAGCCAAGAGCACTTTTCCACTGTCTCCATGGCTCTCCTCAGGGAGCCACCAGGGGGGCCAAGTCCCCGTAGCCAAATTATCTGGTTAGGGATCTACAACTTGAATGCTTTTTGCTTTGTATGTCTGTAGACGACCATCACTCGGCCCTCAGTGGTCGGGTCTCGCAATATTCTTGAAGTTTGGGATGCCAGTAATACTCGGAGTAGTGTGAAAGGTCTGTGGCAATGTCACAATGATCACAGACAGTTTTTTGAGCCGTCATATGCATATACATAAATTTGCCAAAAATAGCACTTACCTGAGCAAGTATTTTAAGAAATACCCACATAATTATATTTTTAGTCCCACGAATTTACGATTTGATAAAATCTGTTCGAGCTTGGATTCTAAGAATATCCAATACGTAATGAAAATAACTGCCTCAAAGAGAACTTATACGATAAATATTGAATATTCTGTATTAGTTATTTTGCAATAACTTCAGATGATAATATTTTCTTATTTTATACTGTTTAGAGCGTGATTTTTCAGTAGTAGAGTTAAAGTTTTTGAGCTTATTTTTTATTTTAATCATTTTGGGGTGTTTACATAATAATAATGTATTTTGGGTAAGTTTTGAAAAAAAAAATGGTTCTTCATTGTCAGTCTGGTTCCACCCCTAAGAGGGTGGGTGACATTGGGTTGATTTTTCTATGAATGTATTTATTTTCTGGGTAGATCGACTTGAAATTGGTACACATTTTCTTCAATGAATATTAAACGCACAACATAAACCGCTGGTCTTAGAGATAGGAAATTTGGAAGGTGTGTTTTTTGTGAAGTGTTCACTATTATTATAGTTGTAATTAATTATTTATTACCCACTTCTGGATACTATGGAATTAGATCTTTACATCTAATTAGGAGACATCCAAATACACGCTTTGAGTACTGTTACCATACTTATCTCATCCCAGGAATCAGTTTACATTTACGGAGTATTTGTTTGGGATATTGTCAGTGAAGAAATATAATGACGTTATTAGTTTTCTGTAGGCCACGCGGGTGGAGCCGCGGGCAGAAGCTAGTAGCCTATATCTAGTGGTCAATCAAGACACTTCCAACGATACCTATTGTCTAATGATTATAAGTAGGTACTTTAGAAGTTATAAAGGGAACAGATGAACATACATACAAACCCACATATATATTCATACCGGTAGGTAATAATCATAACCCTCCTTTTTGCTCGGTGGAGGCGCACTTCACCCGGAATCCTCAACAAACTGAGGAACTGGCTATCTTACTTGTTATTATGGCGACATAATTAGGTAAGATGGTGGTAGCTAGCCAGCCGGACTCAAACAAAGTCCTACCACCAACCAAACCAATCACAATATATTGTACTCCCCATGGGGATCGAACCCGGGACCTCTGGATCTGAAATCGGTGACTTGAACCACTAGACCAAAGAGGCGGTTAACATATACACAAGACGGGGAGGAAAATGGGTCCGGGTAACTAACGACCTATATCAGTCCTACCAATATTATCGAAAGTTTATGAAAAAGTACTACACAGTCAACTTAGTAAGTTTCTTGACAATAAAAAAAAATATTTTTAAGAAATAATACGGGTTTCGTCTCAAGCCAAATACACTTGCAGCTACAACTGACTTAGTAACAATGATTTAAGTCAACATTATCAAAAAAATATCAAATATTTAGTATATTTATAATATTTTGCCTCAAAAGATTAGTGACCTTCCGCCCCATTTTATTGATCCACACGCCATTTACTACCATTTTCTTGATTTACCGGGTAAACTTAATGTTGATATTTCGCAGCTCACCTCTTTGGAATATCACAGACACAGCGAGGTAGTTTTCAATTTCAACCCCGTCAGAGTGCTGCTCGATTTTTCACGAGCCTTTGACGCGCGAGGTGCACTTCACCTGGAATCCTCAACAAACTGAGGAACTGGCTATCTTACCTCTTTCGCAAGACAACTTTAGTTTTTTTATTATGGCGACAGAATTAGGCAAGATGGTGGTAGCTAGCTAGGCGGACTTAAACAAAGACCTACCAGCAACCAAACTAAGTACAATATATTGTACTCCCCCTGGGGAGCGAACCCGGGACCTCTGGATCAGAAATAGGTGGGTTGAACCACTACACCACAAAGTCGTTGTAAAACTAATTGACACACCATTATATATTATATTGTTTTTTGTTATCTCTACATAGGCATGTACTATGGTTTATTTGTTCGCAGATCCTGCAAGAGTCGGATTTCAGGTACTCAAAGGCTACGTACATATTGTTCCACATGCACTATGCCCAGATCCTGCACACGGCGGCCATTTTCCTCACCCTCTCGCTGGCTATCTGGAGATACGTGGCCATCAAGTGAGGATACAACGTCTCTCATATTCTTTATTGTATTCAATCTTTTATTTTGGTCGATAGGAGTCGGACAACAAGATGTTACATTATTTATAATAGAATGCAAATCCTTTTATAGTGTTTCTCCGTCTGAGTTTAATGAAATTTATATAAACAAGGTATTTGTATTGTATGATACGTGTGGGTATTTAAAAATAGGTAGTAGGTTAAAAAATAGTAGGTTTAAAAAAAAAAAAAAGTATCTGAGTATTAAATCCGTAATCTAGTTCAAATATAACAAGCTATGCTTAGCTTGAGGCTAGATGGCGCTGTATGAAATTAATGTCTTGTTATATATATATATTTAATTCAGAGTGAAGGTGAGCATAGTGCGCACTTCGTAGATGATAATGGTGAACGAAACACGTATTACTTTTAATGATTACACATGAATACTCAAAATTAGCCATCTTTTTTACTTAAAAAAAAAAAGAAGAAGAAAGAAGCTTACAAACCTACTACTACCTACACCCAACGCAAGTCGAGCGATTAACGCGAATTATATATATGTACCAACTTATAACACTGAAACAGCTATTTTTTTATGTTCGTCCGGTTAATTTCCAAAACCGGACTGATTTAAACGGCTAATTCACTGGCGAAAAGCGAAGCAACATGAATCAACGTTGATTTTTTAAAAATAATTATGACACAAATAAAAAAATATTACCAACGAAATCCAATGCACATAGATATTATTATCTATTAGATATAATAAGAGTAGCTTTTATTCGTGTTAGATGTGCTAAAAAAAGCTGGGTTTCATATCATATCGTTTGGTATCTTTAGTCAAGTGTTAGATTACTTACTTGAACTAAATTTAATTTAATTTAATTTAATTTTTATATTCTAGGAAAACTTAGGGAATCAACTCAGGGCTAATTATAAGTTTCACTAATAGGTATATTAAGTTATGGTATAAAAGTAAACAGTCCTGTGTGGTGATGTAGACTTATAAAAAACAATAAGAAATAATTATACACATATAGGTACGTCAAAATTATCAAGCTACAAAATAAAAGAAAGACACTATTACTATACTAATCTATCAAAGAATGAGAGTTGCTCATCAAGCGTTTCATACGCTTGGTAGGTGTATTAAATAAATGTAATCAACATTGTCACCAACATTTGCTACAATATCGAAACACCTGCTTGCCCTCGGTATAAACTAAATTTGTTGGTAGTTCATGTTTTATTAACCCTTGGAACATTGAGAAGATTAGGCCAACGTAATGCTGCTGTATTTGTGCGTAAGCTTATCAGTTCTAGAAGCTCCGGACAGTCCACCGTATCCTTAACTATATTCATGAGATAACATAAGTCAGCAATCTCTCTGCGCTTTTTCAGTGTTAAGAAGTGAAATTTTGTGCACCTATCTTTATAATCATTTAAGTAAATCTTAGCTATGAACTGGAGATAGCGCAGAAAACGTTTCTGGATTCCTTCTATTCTAGAAGTATAAACCATAATGTCATAATGTGGGTTCCAAACCTGCGAGGCGTACATATTCCAAATGGCCGCGAACATAGGCACAGAAAATAATTTTAAAAGTCTGAATGTTGGTAAATTCAGATGACATTCAGATGTAAAGTAAACATATAGCATATGATCACACTGAGCACACTTGTCTAGCAACAATCAGTTCACGTGGGATTTAAAGCCTCCTTACAAAGACAGAGGAAAGCAACGAGCTCTATTCCTAAGAGGTTTTGAAGTAGTATTTTTTCAGGTATTCAGATAAAAGCCACATTTTGTGTACCGAGAGAAGATGCAGCATCGCAATACTCACCAGCTTCTTACTGCCGCCCGTGCTCTGCCTACCCACTTTCATGGTAAGCCCAATTTTATGGTAAGCCCACTTTCATGGTAAGCCCACTTTCATGGTAAGCCCACTTTCATGGTAAGCCCACTTTCATGGTAAGCCCACTTTCATGGTAAGCCCACTTTCATGGTAGGCCCACTTTCATGGTAAGCCCACTTTCATGGTAAGTCCACTTTCATGGTAAGCCCACTTTCATGGTAAGCCCACTTTCATGGTAAGCCCACTTTCATGGTAAGCCTACTTTCTAGCGATCAATGTGGTCTCACCATTGTGCTACACTGATCGCTCTCATTATCCATGAAAGGTGTAGAAATTAGTTTTTTATTCACACAAAATGAAGAAGGACAAAAAACGGTTCACTTCACACATTATAGTGTAATATGATATCCACGGCACTGCATTGCGTCAGTTTAATAATAAATTAACGAACTAAGACCATCATGTGTTAAGATCGGGATTGTCCTTCGAACCGACATTTAGAGGTGAGATAGGCAGTTCCTCAGATTGTTGAGGATTTCGGGTGAAGTACGCTTCCACCTTCGGCCGGTGACACCAAGTAAGATCGATAGCTTCCCCGTCGTTCATTAAAGTATAAAATGAGTTGATGATGCATTTTGAAATACCATTAATGCTTTGTCCGCAGGTTTTTAATATTCACGAAAAGGAAAAGGAAGACGCGTACGGCAATCCATACACAGCGTACCACGTGGACTCAGACCACCACGGAACGTTGTACCAGGTCAACTTCTGGGTCCACGCGGTCGCCATCAAGCTGCTGCCGTGCTTCATCCTCACGGTGATCAGTGTCTGGCTGATCCGAGCGCTGTACAGCGCCAACCGGCACCAGAAGAATCTGAGGAACCACAATAGCTCCGCCGCCGAGAAGATGGTGAAGCGGCAACATAAAGCTGACAAGCGCACGGACAGAACGACGAAGATGTTGCTGGCTGTTTTGCTTCTGTTCCTGCTGACGGAACTGCCTCAAGGAATACTGGGTCTGCTCAGTGGGCTGATGGGTTGGTGTTTCTTCACGCGATGCTACAACCTGTTCGGGGACATGATGGATTTCTTGGCGCTACTGAATGGATCGATCAACTTCGTGCTGTACTGCTCGATGTCGCGCCAGTTCCGACAGACCTTTAGACAGATGCTGCAGCGGCCTCCCATGCGCCGCTTCCTTCCACCGGCTGCCTCGCACTCCGATTCTCATAACCAGAACACGTAAGTACCTATCACTCATTCGAAATTAACAATCTCTCTTTCTTTTTTATTTTTGGAGCAATAAGTTTTTTTTATTTTTTTTATATATAGTACGACGGGGAAGCGCTTTTTGATGTAAAATTGTGGATACGCACTTACGGAGACAGGGAAGCGCGGCGAGGTCAGTGGGAGCACTACTTGCGGTAGATTTAACGATTCAAAATTATCCTAAAAAAACTTACGTAATAAACGATATTCGAATGTGGAATTTATTTGTAAGGGGTAGGCCATCGATCGGGAGGTATTTTGTCTCGAGTACAGGGTTTCATCTTTGTGAGGTTTGTTGCCAGTTCGGTTAGGACAACATGTTTAGGTAGTGGTCGATAAACGTAAATTCAGACGGACATGTTCTCCGGCGGCTCGAAAGAACACCAAGACTGGAACACGATACCCACGAAGTTACAAAAACAGATATGTAGTATCGCGGAATCGTTATTCCACGCGTTTATTACAAATATTTTTCGAACAAATATTCTTATATATCTCATACAAAAAATAATAACGAGCAGATGTTGTTTTCGTGTGATTTGCGTTTGGGGCATACCTACCATACCGCACACGGAATCTTACTGCGAACAAATATGTTTATCTGTTATTCTTGCGTTCAGTGTTTTCATTGCTACAATATAGCATAACGCTCCATCGCAGATATTATGAAAACAAAGATAAAGTTAACCGTACCTTGATAGGCTAATAGATGTTTTATAGACTATATAGGTGACAATAAGCACAGTCACCTAAAATCACAGACGGTCATCATCATCATCAGTTACCTAATATGGTTTGTCAGTCAAATAATTATAACTAGAGATTTTTGTTTGTTCCAGAGCAAAGACGTCGATTCCTTGAGGTCGGATCACACAAGGGAATCCCGGCACCGCAGTGATAAGTGAACATTTTCTGTAAAGTGTCGGCTTCCCTTTTTACACACTCTGTATCATTCTCACATGGTGTAGCTGTGTACGAAGTGGACAGTGTGGGACAGCGTGGTATTGACTATTCTAGGTTTGATACCAGGACAAGGTCTAAGCTAGATGGGTTCAAACGAATGCAACAAAATAAACGCTAGAACCCTCTTCGACAAAATCCACTTTCCCTTGGGGTTACTTCTGCGGAAAGTCAAAGTGTTTGCAACAGTCATGTGCCATATCTGATGCTAATGTTCAAGTGTTTGCAACAGTCACGGGCTATATCTAATGCTTAGGTCAAAGTGTATGCAACAGTCACGTGACATATCTGATGCTAATGTTCAAGTGTTTGCAACAGTCACGGGCTATATCTAATGCTAATGTCAAAGTGTTTGCAACAGTCACGTGACATATCTGATGCTAATGTTCAAGTGTTTGCAACAGTCACGGGCTATATCTAATGCTAATGTCAAAGTGTTTGCAACAGTCACGTGACATATCTGATGCTAATGTTCAAGTGTTTGCAACAGTCACGGGCTATATCTAATGCTAATGTCAAAGTGTTTGCAACAGTCACGTGACATATCTGATGCTAATGTTCAAGTGTTTGCAACAGTCACGGGCTATATCTAATGCTTAGGTCAAAGTGTATGCAACAGTCACGTGACATATCTGATGCTAATGTTCAAGTGTTTGCAACAGTCACGGGCTATATCTAATGCTTAGGTCAAAGTGTTTGCAACTGTCACGTGATATATCTGATGCTAATGTTCAAGTGTTTGCAACAGTCACGGGCTATATCTAATGCTAATGTCAAAGTGTTTGCAACAGTCACGTGACATATCTGATGCTAATGTTCAAGTGTTTGCAACAGTCACGGGCTATATCTAATGCTTAGGTCAAAGTGTATGCAACAGTCACGTAACATATCTGATGCTAATGTTCAAGTGTTTGCAACAGTCACGGGCTATATCTAATGCTTAGGTCAAAGTGTATGCAACAGTCACGTGATATATCTGATGCTAATGTTCAAGTGTTTGCAACAGTCACGTGACATATCTGATGCTAATGTTCAGGTGTTTGCAACAGTCACGGGCTATATCTAATGCTTAGGTCAAAGTGTTTGCAACAGTCACGTGACATATCTGATGCTAATGTTCAAGTGTTTGCAACAGTCACGGGCTATATCTAATGCTTAGGTCAAAGTGTATGCAACAGTCACGTGACATATCTGATGCTAATGTTCAAGTGTTTGCAACAGTCACGGGCTATATCTAATGCTTAGGTCAAAGTGTTTGCAACTGTCACGTGATATATCTGATGCTAATTTCGAATCCGTAAAATTCGTTCTTTTCGCAGGCGTTACCGACAGCAGAAAGTGGTTTTGCCTTTATTTTGTTTAAGACGGCAAATCTTTCACTTTGAAGGAAGAACCTTCCGTTACTGGTGATTTCAAACTTTTATTCTAGTCAACTAACTGAATATAAATAAACGTGTCAGAGGCTTTGATGCTATCATTCTATATCATGTTCTCATTAAGTAAGTAAATAAGTGATTAAGTGTACAGTCAGAATTTTTTTTTCACATACAACGATTATTATCTCGTTGTTGTAGAATGTTGTAACAAAAGAGAAACTTTATGTTTATTGCAATGTTTTTTTGATCATCGAGTAGTATTTATAATAGTATCCGCATTTATTATAAAATTTATATTATATTATTATAAAATAATAAAAAAATGTTACAATTAATTTTTTATTATTGCTAGGCCGTTACATGCCTAATGACATGAATAAACCTAGAATAAGTGTTACCTACCTAATAATGTAATAAGCAAAATATTAAGCATATATACTCGTAAATCGACAGTCTACTTTGTTTTTTGTTTTCAAGAAGCAAAGAAAACAAAAGGTTACCGAATTTAGTTAGGTAGATATATCAACTCAAAATGATAAATAAACTCAAGTTACTTAAAATGATCGCAACTTGGTTACAACAGAGAGCCCGTGTTGGCTCAAACTCTGTTCCTTTTAATTCAAAGTCAATTAAAAGTTTCAATCAACTCATAAAGTTGGTTGTACTCTATTATCTATTTCAGTATATGATAATGACTACAATATAAATCTACTTGTAAACAATATTAGATGTAGGTTTAATATATTTATTCATAAAAAAGACAAATACATGTCACTTACTTATGAACAGTATGATCTTAGGATACCAATATACAGTAGGTACTAGATAGGTATGTCGTCGACTAAACGTATCTATCGCAATGATTTCATGAGTAAAGATTTTCTTACGCATGATATGTTAGTATGTATAGATTTGTTTATTATTTTTCTGACTATGCGTGTATTGTATGTGTACAGATGTTTTAAATTAACTAGTTTAGTCTCTTTATATATTTTATAAGTTGATGTTAAGTATACGTAAAACTTGAAGATCAGCTAATTTCGTTTTTGGTGCTGCCCCAGATTTCTATCAGATAAAGTAAATGCGGCTTAACTTAGGAATTGTAAATGGTGTAGCGGTTTTGTCGTGGAATGCATCAATGGACAACGTCGCGTAGTGACCCGGTGAGTGAGGAGACTTTGTTTTTAATGTATTCGATGTGTGTTCCAGGACAAATCACTATCCATTATTGTGTTAAACCTAAATATTTTTCGCCTATTTTCTCTTGTAAGACAACATTATTGATGTTAGGAGGATCAAACGGGGGGATTACCTTATTTTTGGATTTGGAAATTGTTCAACAGATTTTAAAAATCTATATTGTCGGAAGATTGTGATTGGAACTAAGTAAAAAGGGTGTTTAAGTCTTCTTGTGCACGCGGTAAGATGTCGTGGATTGAGGTGCCATTTTAACAAAATGACTGGACTGAAGTCAAGGGCGATGTTCTAGTCTATTCATGAAATAGTTGAATAGCTGATGGTTCGCCAGAAACTCAAACTAAACCAAATAATTCCTACCAAATATTATCCAAAACAAGCAAGAATTTCGGCAAATTTTCACATGAATTCATGTCACCTGAATTTATAAAGCAAGTTTTAAATTATACCGATAAAATATACCTACGTAAGTAGATCTAGACATAGTGCTTAGCTTAAGATACAAGCTGTTTACTTTTAAGTGAAATAAAATTGTTTTATTGTAATGCATTTTTGTAGTTTTATTTTCTGTTTTTGTGCAATAAGCTCAAATCATTGTTCCCAATCATTATTGGGTTATGGGCAAAAGTATTGCCCTGTCACTATTGGATATGAGTCATCTCCAATACATTGGTTAAGCCCGCGCTAAAACATGTCGTGCCATTAAGGTTCCATCTTTTGAAGAAACTCACAACTCTAGTTGTGAGTTTCTTGCTGATAGTACTTATAATAGCTTTTCAAAGTATTCATTACCATCTGACTGACATATTTCAAGGGAAAATAAATCTGTGCTCAAGCGTGGTCAAGACCACTCTTGCCTACAGATTATATCGTGTTGTTGAAAAAAAGAGAAAAGAAAATGGATATATTGAACACCTTGATGATTGTGCCTGTGTGATGTGTGGACAAATGATATGTTTTATAAGCTGCCCTAAATGTTTTGCAATTTTAATTTGCAAAACAGTAGTTTATTTGTGAATATTCCCAAATAAAATTAGACAGTACATCAATAAAAAATATTTTATTTACTGAGCAACTAGCACCTAAACTGGTGGTGCCATTATCCGTAACAATATGAAAATAGTTCAACTTCTACGAAATAAATTGTTTTTATTTCGTAGAAGTTGAACTATTTTCATTTTTGTTTAAGTTTGTAAAAAAAAAACTTATTTTGACTTGTCTGAGCACGTTTCGTTTGACATAATAGTTTTATTTATTTTGGCTATGACTCTCAGAGATAGTTATGGTAGGGTAGGTTTGACAAAAGCTGCGTGTAACGGATCGAAGAAACGAGACCCGACTTACCCAAATACAAAAAGACATCTTTCCTTGAGCACAGATTTGAGACTAGATTCAGCTGAGTGTAGTTTGAGTACCGTTCTGGAATAAAGTGAATGCTCGTGCAGAGTTTTAACAGCCTGGTGATCGGTGATCAAATCTCTACTTGAGAGTGATTTTAGAATATGGGCCTAAGACTGGTATGTCCACGCTGGAATTATAAATACCAGCATTCACCAGTCCGCAGATATGGGGTTTCATCGCCGGACATTGATGTTAGCACTTCGAAAAACTGAATGCGTGCTAGGCTTCTTCGAAAGTTGAAGAACATTATCGTTTGGATTTTTTCTTAGTCAGCTTATTACTAACATTAATTTTCGTACGTGTCCAGACAGATTCAAAACGATGTGTTGCTTGACAATAGCATTAATCCAAATAATTCATTTTTTTTTTAAATTCTAAATTCAAACAAATTCTAATAATGAACAGTTCCAAATTAAAAACTACCCCTGGTAAATTATGTTAACTACCTTACCTTCTTCCTTGTGTTTTTATATAGAACAAGTAGGTGGCACCAATCAATACCTGACAGACTGCTTGCCATCGCCGCTCACACAATGCCATCCCATTTTTTATTTTGTTCTACTTTTGCTTTTGGTCGTAAGGCAGTTTCGTCACTTACCTTATTTTTTTGGTGAAATAGGCCCCTCTCTCATATTTTATTGAACAGTGCGAACATGCAATGTTTACGACATTTTTGTCCCGATCTTTTCATGGCGCTGTGAGAGGCACCAACCAGCTACGCAGTGCTCATTCTGCTACTGCTGGTACAATAAGCACTCGTCATATTTCGTGATACATTGATATGTTTTTGTACGACGGGTAAGCATCGGTTGGCCTTCATCTCACCTGGTTACACAAGTTGAGATAAGGCCGAAGGCACTTCACCCGGAATCCGGAATCTCAACAAACTGAGGAACTGGCTATCTTACCTCTAATTGCCGCAAGACAACAATTTTAGAATTGTTATTATGGCGACAGGATTAGGTAAGATGGTGGTAGCTAGCCAGGCGGACTTAAATAAAGTCTTATCACCAACCAAACCAAGCACAATATATTGTACTCCCCATGGGGATCGAACCTGAGACATCTGGATCAGAAATCGGTGGGTTGAACCACTAGACCACACAGAGGCAGTAGTCGTGTTATTTGGGCTTGATTAGTATGCCATGATCTGTGATGGTCTTATTCATTTATTCAGTAAGGTTTCTTAAAAACATTTATTTTTTTAACTGTCGTATTTTGACAAGCATAAAAGAACATAAGAACTCGGGCTTTTGATAATCTTATTCCTAATAATAACCATACCTAGGTTACGCAGACGCGGTGTTATATATGTGAGTACCTATGTATTAGGCCTAGCTAATTGTGAATGACCTAGCTGTTTCCGCAGCACTGTACGCCAGGACAAGGCAATGCTTCAGGGGTGACAGACACGCTGTTCGTGTGCGTCATCGTATGCAAATTTTATGGGATCATATTTTTGTTTTTGTAATTTTTACATCTAACCCATCCGGCATTAAAACGGCCGTCATAAATATTCATTTCCAAAATCCTCCAAATATAGCTTAGTGGTGCTTCTCCCACAGACCTACTATAGAGTGAATACATAACGGTTGATAGGAGGACGTAGGATCGCCTGGGGAATTATTCCCATGATGTGGATATAAAGTCTCTATGCAAAAACTGCTCGAGGCTTGAATTTTTGCAGAAGTATGTACTCACCTGTTATGTTATTGTGATAGCAATTTTTCACATGGGCCCAAATATTATTTGGAACAAAGGTATGAAGCAGGTAACATTGAGACTCTTTGCCTCAGACACAGATAATAAAATACTAACGTTCCTCAGGTATTGGAATTTCAAATTGAAATGATAAGATTGGGATTTACTTATTTACTCTTTTGTGAGGTAAAAGGCTTTTCACTGATTGCAACCCAAAGTAAAAGGCACATGATGGATGATACAAAAAAGTTAAACTAAAAAGGTATCTTTTGAAAAGGATAAACCCGATCGCGAGTAAAAAAATATAAACAGAGTGGTGAAAGGGAGGCTCGAAGGGTAGCTATTTTAACCCTTGCTTTAACTTTTGGACAAATGTATTTTTACATTTATGCTAATTATATACGTATGAATTAGATTAACTTACATGAAGTAAAAAAAAAAAATGTCATATGATCAGTAAGGAAATGGCAAGATATTTCCTGTTAATTATAAAACCAATCCGGATTTTTTTAGATCCCCAGACAGTAAATGATTAAGTCGACTCTAGAACCAATTTTTAATAGAAGGAGGTTCTCAATTCAAACCCTTTTCTTAACAAGCTTCGAGCTTGGTTTAAAAAAAAATGTACGGTCTCTTATAGAGCAAAATAACGTTTAAAGTCGTTTCATAGAAAGCCCCACTTTTTTCCAATTTATTTTTCCTATTTTTCCATTTTTTTTTTTAATTTTTACCATGACATCTCTACAGTTGTGTTTCCTGGTTTATTAAATGGTACCTAAAACCATTGATATTTGTTGATGCGTCCTTAAATATATTCTTTACCAATGAAATTTCCGTTTTGTAGGAAATTATTGCAAGTATTTTTTTTTCGATCTTATTTATTTCCGTCAATCAAAGTAATCGCCCATGCAGTCGAAGCATCTTTGCCAGCGCAGTGGCAATTTATCATTGCCCTTCTTGAAAAAGTCTGCTGGACGAGAGGCAACAAACTCTTCGAAGGCATTTGTACTGCCTCCTGGTATTTAATTTTTATCCCGTTAAGAAGTTGTCCAAATTCTGAAAAAGTAGAAGTCGGTAGGAGCAAGGTCTGGTGAGTACGGCGGAAGACGGAGAGCTACCAGCCCCGGCACTTGTAGCGTGGAGACGGTCTGTTGTGCGGTGTGAGGTCGCGCGTTGTCGTGCAGCAGTAACGGGGATGATCGATTCACCAAAGCTGGTTGGCGTTGTGCGAGTTTCTCCATCATTGTGTTCAGTTCTTCACAGTACATATCTGCAGTAATGCTCGTCCCGTTTGGTAAGAAGCTGTGATTAATCACGCCGGAGCTAGACCACCAAACAGTGACTATGCACTTTTATAGGTGTAATTTTTCGTTTATGTAATTTTTTAGGTGCTAAACCAGGATCTAACCAACTCGATGAGCGCTTACGATTGTCATTCATCGCAGGTAACAATGCGATTCCAAATTCATTCGTATTTGTGCCTGTTGGCACAAAGCAGTGCAAGGCAGGCCTCAACGCGCACCTCGCGCTGGCGTTCATTAAGTTCGTGGGGCACCCATTTGTCAAGCTTTTTTACCTTGCCAATTTGACGCAAATGGATCAAGATTAAGATTTATTTTAACCGCCTCTGTGGTCTAGTGGTTCAAGCCTCCGATTTCAGATCCAGAGGTCCCTGGTTCGATCCCCATGGGGAGTACAATATATAGTGCTTGGTTTGGTTGGTGGTAGGACTTTGTTTAAGTCCGCCTGTCTAACTACCACCATCTTACCTAATTCTGTCGCCATAATAACAATTCTAAAATTGTTGTGTTCCGGCATTCAGAAGTAATAAGATAGCCAGTTCCTCCGGGTGAAGTGCGGCTCTACCTTCGGCCTTATCTCAACTTGTTACCAGGTGAGATGAAGGCCAAGTGCTTACCCGTCGTACAATAAAAAAAAAAATGTTTTTGATGCTTATTTCGAAAGCTGCTGCTAATTCAATAGTAGACTGAGTATCATCAGCTTCCACAATCGCCTTTAATTCGTCATTGTCGATCAAAGTTTCCGGACGACCACGGGGTGCATTTTTCAGGTCGAAATTTCCAGCATGGAAGCGGATAAACCAATGACGGGTTGTGCGTTCGTTTGTAGTGTTAATGTATACGTCCGTATACGTCGTTAATGTTGCGTGCCGTTTGTGCCGCGTTGCTACCCCGTCGGTATTCATATTCCATAATTACTCGATTTTTTGTAGTTTGTAGGCTGTGGGTTCGATTCCCACCCAGGACAAACATTTGTGTGATGAACATAGATGTTAGTTCTGTGTTTGGGTGTTGTATCATATAGTACGTATGTATTTACAAAAAGTATTTAAGTATTTTATCCGTAATCTAGTTCCCATATTACAAGCTATGCTTAGTTTGGGGCTAGATGGCGCTGTGTAAAATTAATGTCCTGTAATATTTATTTATTATTTATTTATTTATTTTAACGTATCCATGATGACGAAAAAGACCCAAATGAGATGAAAACATAACGCTAATCAGTAAACAAAAGACTGATTTTGAAAATAGAATGTCTTGTTTAAAAAAATAAATTAATTTTGAAATTAAAATTCCACAACATTCAGAAATAGTTTTTAATTCGAAATGACCAGTACTACAAAACGGCAACTTCATAGGTGACATAGACCTATTATTTGGTACTACCTGACCCGGCAAACGTTGTTTTGCCATATAAATTATATATTATATAAGTCCCTGCATTTTAAATGTACCTGGAATCTTCGAAATAATTCATTTATGCTGTACAGAGCCATATTGATCTATATTAAATGCACAATGTATTTAAGGTACTTAATTGGATAAGGAGTAATGCTTAAAACCTATGGCTTAAAATCGCTTCGTAAATAAGCCATTATTTCTCGGAAAAAGTAAAGGATAAAAAATGGTTATTGTGGGTTATCACTAAGAGATAAACATATACCACTGCCAACTATTTTGTAGACCTTTTTAAGGTGCACTTTAAGGGTGCATTCAAAGCATATGGGCGAAAAATTGTATTTATTTACACCCCAATATCTCAAAAATCCTATAACAATAATTAAATTCTATTTATGTTATCTGTATTCAGTTGATTTTTTTTGAAAATCGGATAATCTGTTCGAGTGTTATGCCGTCACAAACATTGCCACATACATACATACATACACACAGTGTCGGATTTCCCAACTTAAGTCAGAGATCTCATTCGCTTCGCTCACTCTATCAATTATTTGTACTATTTGTGACTTTTCATTATGAATTGATCTATTAGTTATCTGAATTAAATAAATTGAATGAAATAGTAACACCACCTACTTAGTGGCTCCCGGTTGAATTTGAGAGTCTCTTGGCATAATTCATACCGTATACATCTATACCGAGTACAAGGTAGTTGTACACTGTACGTACACAGTATAAGGTGTGGATCATGACCGATGTGGATCATGGCTCAAGGTTGAGCCAAGACATTTTTGGATGTTGCGATCGGCTCATCTTGCAAACACAGTAAACTAATCAACATGCCGTAATCGTATATTTCTGTTCGAACCAGATTTAGTTTTGATCGAACAATAACATTTTCCTATGATAATAACGTAGATATCAATGCGCATACTCGGCCAAGAACTTGTTAAGATCCTCCTTGGCTTTCGCGTCAGGGTCGCCCACCTTCGAGAGGGTCTCCCATTCCTCAGGCAGCTGCTCTTGGATCGCTTTGATGAACTTCGCGACGGCAATTTTCTGTTTCGGTGTGCACTTAGCGCAGGTCGTCCGCGCGCCCTCAGGGATCCACTCTGCGCACACAAAACGTGAAGGACATCATTACTCGAAACCCAAGCACCTACTGGAAAAGGTAGCCGAAAATTGCGATGAATTTTATAACAACAAAGTTGAGTGCTTGTTTGAAAGGATTTCGTTCATGGTTGGATTGAAACAGCAATCCTCTATTCGACGGAATTCTATCCATTTTCGCCAACTTCCTCCTACTACTATCTACTACCCAGAGCTTGTTGAATTTGAAAATATGAATCTATCATTTTGACGCGATACAATTACCGAACTTGAAAATCAGTTGAGATGGAGGCGACGCAAATCCCCGTCGCACAATAAAAATAAAAACAACCTAATTATGCAAATGAATGTCGTCGTCCTCAGCTCAACAAGTCAACATGAACTTACTTCTGAAGTCGTTCCCTTCAGGCGTGCACTTGCCGTCTCCAATAAAGCAATGAGCGTATGCACTCAGGAGGCGGATGTTCGATATGACTTGGTCGACATTGACATTGTCGTATTTGGCGTCGTAGTGGTTCTCGTTGGCGGCGACGTGCGACACCACAGCGAGTACAGCGACCAGCAGCTTCATTGCTAAAAACATTCATTTATGAAACGTGTTTGTTTTTGTACGACGAGGATATGCTTGGCTTTCATCTCACCTCAGTTTCAAGTTATGGTAAAGCCGAAGGTGAAAGCGCACTTTACCCGGAATTCTCAACAAACTGAGGTACTGGCTATCTTACCTCTAAATGCCAGAACACAACAATTTAAGAATTGTTATTATGGCGACAGAATTAGGTAAGATGGTGGTAGCTAGCCAGGTAAACTTAAACAAAGTCATACCACCAACCAAATGAAGTACAATATTGTACTCTCCTGGGGATCGAACCCGGGACCTCTGGATCTGACACCGGAAGGCGAACCACACGACCACTTCTTTTGAGTCGCTACACTGTTGCCGCAGTGGTCGTGGTCATCATTGTTGGAGGTTGTATCAAGCTTTGCAATATTACTTTAAATACTAGACCACAGAGGCGGTTAAAAACATAATACGAATCTAACAGCAGACATTTCTAGTTTCATATACACAAAATTAATATTATATATAGTGCTACATCTATACTTTTTAATGAAAGATTAGAAAAATAAGTGCAAATATTTGTTTTTTTTTGCTTGTAAAAAAATATTACACCAGATGAAGAACGCTATTGTATCTCTGAGTAACATTTTTACCAGAATTTCTGAGGGATTCTTACGAGAACTATAACGACTCAAAAATTAACAATCCGCGTCGGGACTCGAACCCGCATCCTTTCTTGACACAGGAAACGCTATAACCTATTTGAGCAACGAGGGTTTGTGCCATACTCAACTCAGGATAAGCGATGATTGTGACCTTTTGAGCCGTTATAACTCTTGAAAATGCTGTGACCAAGTGCAATCATTGGAAATACAAAAATAATAACTCTCATAAGAGTAATAACCCAAGGTAAAGGAAAATTACCGAATAAAATCCTTACATCGCGTGCGCTTGCGAAAACTATTAATGATAGAATAAATTCATGTTCGACAATTTAAGGGGACACCTCAGTACCGATCTAACTATTATAGTTGTGTCACTTTAACTACTTTTCATGTTAAGCAGTTTATATAAACGCTGATGAAACTATACCACGTCTTTCGGTCCTTGGTATTAATCTTTATCAAAAAAAAAACTTCATATTGAAGGCTGTTTTCTTACAATAGGGAAAATAAACTATCATTAGACATAAGAAATCTCGATGTTGTAGAATTTAAAAATTAAATTTAACAAGCCTCATAGCTCAGTTGGTAGTAACTCTGCCTTCTGCGCTGTAGGTTGTGGGTTCGATTGTGAGTTCCAGGACAAACATTTGTGTGATGAATGTAGATGTTTGTTCTGTGTTTGGGTGTTGTATCATATAGTACGTATGTATTTACAAAAAGTATTAAGTAGTTTAGGTATTCTATCCGTATAATCTAGTTCCCATATTACAAGCTATGCTTAGTTTGGGGCTAGAAGGCCCTGTGTAAAATTAATGTCCTGTAATATTTATTTATTTATTACCATCAAAGTCAGAAAAATATATAATAAATTACATTTGTCATTGTTTGATGTTGACGAAGCTCTTGCTGATGATTTTTCAATGTAGTCGTACTATTGTTCAGGTACGTACCTACCTATATAACAAACACAACAAACAAAGCTCAAACAAACACAAAGACAAAGCTCTTGCTAATTGTTTATTGATACCTATTAGTATCGAGTAAGTGTATTATGTTTCCTACTTTCATACATCGAATCATTTAGTTATTTTTTTTTTGAAAAAAAAAGTTTGAAATAGCCAAATGATGCCATATCATTCTGTAACTGACATTTCCAATTGAACTTAAATAAATTGTATCTTTATGGAACAAACGTGAACTGAACTGAACGGATTTAACTTTTATAGTAATTTTGAAATGTAGACGTCTGCAATAATGGATTTTTATTAATATAATTGACTAGAACTTACCGCTAATAAATGGTTTCACTATCTGAAGTAAACTAACTTTAATTAATCATTTGGCTTTGTTTTTATACGGTTAGGTACCCATTTGCTTAAATTATCGTCGACGCAACAGCAAAAAACAAAAGAAAACCTTCGAAGGATTTATACATAACGCAGTCTTGAGAAAACGTTATGTAGTCACACTAATATTATAAATGCGAAAGTTTGTCAGTGTGTGTGTGTGTGTGTGTGTGTGTGTGTGTGTGTGTGTGTGTGTGTGTGTGTGTGTGTGTGTGTGAGTCTGTGTGTGGGTGTGTGTTTTTGTTACTTCTTCACGCTGAAACGAATGAACGGATTTTTTGGCTGAAACTAGGAAAATACATAGATAGTGACCTTGTTTAACACAGGCCACTTTATCCCAAAAAAAGAAGTATTCCCGTGGGATAATTTTTTTTCAATATAAAAAGTATTTTTCCCTGAAAATAAAAATATTCACGTGGGATGGCAATTTTTTTGGTATAATAGGTTAGACCGTGTGACCATAGTTGAGAAGTAGCAGAGAACTCTGGGGGAACGCTGCAGATTGTAAAAGAGTTCTTAAAATGCAGAAACGGGCTATCAGGGTACTAGTCAACGTTGAAAATATCCTCGCTATACAGGATACCAAGTCCTAGCGCGAGGAACAGAGCCTTCCTGTGCTACTACAACAAAGGAAACAATCAATAACCTTATGTTTTCATGAAGTAAGTATACCAAAATGTATTTTAGTAATAAATGAATTACATTTATATTTCTTTATTTAGTTATTTATATAGAAATCCTTGCAGAAAACACTTCAAGAGGTTAGACATTTTGACATCAGCGGCAGTATACGTATATGAAATACTTAATTATATGAAACATAACGTGCATGAGTGCAACGCGTAGCAACAGACATCAAATGTTTTCAAAGGCTACACACACCCACAGGCTGAATTTTATGAAAAACTACCAACCTTTATTGGTCACAAACTGTTTAATCATTTGCCATAAAATATAAGACTGACCAGTAATGTTTACTCCTATGTATACAAAGTTAAAGTCCTTCTACTTGACAAAACTATTTACAAGGTGAGCGAATACCTAAATGACTATAAATATTCGAATGACCAATTTCATGACTAGTGTTAATAATTATTTATAAATTAATAATAAGTTATAAATAATAGTTAATAAGTAATTTTTTGATGTAAATCATAGTACCTACTCAAGTTTTTATTATGTTTCGTCCAAGTTGACGATGCCCCTTAACAGCTGAAATCAAATCCTGGCTAACTATATAACTTTCATTTATTCAATAAAAAGTACAATTAAACTAACTATGTAAAAAGGAATCAGTCAGATTACCTAAGGACCGTTACAAACGGCCTATTGGTAACTCAACTGTTCCAGACCAGTACCAGACGTAACGTGCCCAAGACACTGGCTGCATTGCCACGCTGAGTAGCTATGCTAATATGGCCTAAATAAGAGCCAGCCCTTGGGTCATGTGTCGCCTCAATCAAAAGCCCCGCAAGATTTTTGAAAACCCGGAGGGCACCGGCTCCCCACGGACCCAAGGTCTCCACCCCAAAAGGCTCAAATAGGTGAGCTCTGTCGAGACCACTATATTTGCGCCTTTTTACTAACTATATTACCTATCTATTATTGACATTAATGTGTCAGTTTTGGTGTATGAAATAATGCATTATCTGTTACATTTGTTCTTTTTTAATAGAATAAGTTGACGAGACACTGATGCCACATTCACTTTTCCATATACCTACCTAAATGTTAACTGTTGTCATCTTTTTCACTAAATAAATCTTATCTTCGATTGATCTTATCGAGAGTAATTAACTTTTTCAGAATAAAATGTCTTAATCCAGGTTATTATCTATGTATATTTTATTTTATTTTATTTTTACAATTTTAAGAAAATTAACAGCTAGGTTAACAATAGTTCATTATTTAATATGCAACTTATTATATCTTATTTTTTGTATTTCAAGTTTGCATTTGCACTTGGTTACAACATTTACCAATGTTATTATGATACAAAAAATCACAACCCGCGACAGGACTCGAACCCGCAACTTTTCCTAAAGCCGGAAACGCTCTTATCAACTGAACTACGAGGGTCCGAGGGTCAGATTCCGAAATGATGTGTCATATGGATACTCGTCAAAACAAAAAGATGCGCGTTCGAGCCCTATCGCGGGTTGTGAATTTTTGTGTCATAATAGCATTTGTAAAAACAATATCTTATCATCATCAACTGCCTATTAATAAGGCCACATAAAAAATAATTCGGTATATAATTAATCTTTCTTCTTTTTACTGTTCTTTTTTACGGGTATCCATCACCTGTCAACAATATTCTGCTGCAATGCTCCACCTGTTAAGAGGTCTGGGTTAACCCCAAATAATCTCCAGTGCTTAGCATTGGCTCTCTGATCCTGATCTTAAAAATCTTAATGAATAATAATATTTGACTTTGACTTTGACTTTGACTATCAATTATTCTTCAATCTGTAGAAATTGTAATGATTTATTGGGGCTTCAATGTTTGTGTTAGGTAGTGCAGTATACCTATTGCTCGATAAATTGTATGATTTTTAGCTACACCAACTTAGCAAACTCGAGCAGAGATAATGTTTAATTACTTACCTGCCTTTGTATCACGGAGATCCCATCACGGCGGCGTTCTCTTGGGATATACTGATTGATCTTTGAGTAGATCTCCTTTCGTCTCGTGGAGATCTCGAAAAGAGTCCAGCGTGCTTTGCGAAACAGCCCAACCTAATGAGAATGTCGACGATGTCAGCGCTAGCAAAGCCGACGTTGCTGATACCTAATATTAGCATAATAGCCTTTTGTCTGTACATATTATAAAACTTATTATATTTGTCCGTGCTACGACAATAAGATATACAAAGATACTACTAAATACTACGTAAGAAGAGACGGGATTCGAATTGGGTCGTTTGCTCGACCCGACATACGGTCTTTCGGATCGAAAGAACCAAATACTACGTAGTACAGGTACATTTTATTTACTATCGTTGTTCGAAACACGCGGACTACGAAAGCCCGCTTGTTAGCGTTCGTTATGCATAAAACAACATAAGGGCAATAAATAATTTGAATTTGAAACCCTACAATAACTTGTTTGCTGTGGCTGTTTTAATAGAGGATGTTTATTAATAAACCAGAATAAGTAGAACCTTCGCATTCTCAAGTTAATTTATTCTCCATTGTATCAAGTCCACGCCACCGTCGTGGGAAATACATCAGCCGTCAGTCTGTCTGTTTGTAAAACAAAAGTATCTACGAGTACCAGCTACGGAAGGTTGATTTCGAACAAACAGGGGCTACTGTTCGTTACAATGTTACGGCTAAGCCTCCACATGCTTGGCATACAATGGATTTATGTTGTAACTAGCAGAGTGTAAAAGCCTTATTCGTAATAGTAATGAACATGACCTGGGACGCTACCGCCGACGGCGAATCCGATCTCCATTGATGGCTTTAAATTAGCTCCATGAGAACTAGAAACGATTTTTACCGATTTAGGTATGTGTCATATCCGAAATGGCGTTTCCCATCTCAAAAGTGTACACATGTTATGAAACCTATCCGTTTAGTACATTTGACGGTAAAAATCGTTTTTAGTTCTCATGAAGCTAATTTAAAGCCAACAATGGAGATCGGCTTCGCCGTCGGCGGTAGCGTCCCTGTGGTCCAACCCCATGCCTCCAAATTGTCCAGACATCGTTTTCTTCGCAAAGCTACTGGCGTGCTTATTTATTTATTTATTCATAAATTTATTCATTTAATACATCTACAGTGCCTTTACAGTGATAACCAAAACAACATTGAAATTATACACAAAGAAAAAAAATACAAAAATCAATCATAAATTGAATAACATTGCAACACAAAATCTGAATAAAAAAAACCCGAAATAAAATAAAAACACAAGCAATAAAAAATACACATGAAATATGAAATATAAACATTTAAAAACGAGTACATATCAACTGTGTAGCAGCATCTGTCAATTTCGCCAAAAAAGTGTGAAATATATCCATATCATCGGATTCACCGAGGTTGTTGATGATACGGAGAGCTCGCGTGAATGTCGCTTCACGCAGGAGGTTAGTCTTCGCCCTCGGTATCACCAGCAACAGCAACCTAGGCTGACGTCGTGCGACGTGAGCATCCAGTGAATAGTCATGAAGGATGGGTTTTTTTGCACGGCCGGAATTATAACACAGCACTTCGAAGTATTAAAAAACAGCTTGTTAGCATGACTCCACTGGGCAACACGGTCTATATTTCCCTGCAATCGTTCAACATCTGAGTTACTGCTGATCTGCAAAAGGAGCTTTAAGTCATCCGCAAATAGTAGACAGACGGCGTCTTTAATGACTTTAGGTAGGTCATGATCAAAAACTCCGGGGGTTCCAGAATGCTTCCTTGGCTTACCCCAGAATTTGTGGGTCCGAATGGTATCCATCATAATCTACATATTGCTTCCGATCCTTTAGATAGCTGGCAAAAAAATATAATAGATCTAAAGAGAATCCTATTGTCGCCATCTTTCTAAGAAGATCATCATTATCTACCGTGTCAAATGCCTTGCGGAAATCAAAATAAGCCGCATCCACCTGTACCCCGCATCCACTGAGTCCAGAGCAGGGACAGCATATGTCATAAAACACAGCATATTGCTGTCCGTACTCTAACCAGGCCTAAACCCATGTTGAGCGTCCGATAAATAGCTACTAACCTGGCTGTAAATGTGCCGGTGCAAAATTGATTCGAACACCTTTGCGCACGATGATAAGACAGCTATGGGTCTATACCCCTCCACATCAGTACTCAATCCTCCTTTTGGTACCGAGATCACTCGCGTCAGTTTCCACTGTTCAGGGTAAGAGTTTGACTCTAAAGACAGATTAAATATATGCAAGAGCGGCCCAGCTAAGTGTTTTCTACAATCTCTAAGTAAGAAGGGGGAATCCCATCCAGACCATAGGAGTATTTAGATATTTGACCTTATCGCTTTGATGAAGGCCTTAGGATCGCTAGAGAGTCGACTTTGTAATCCAGCTCTGCATCTCTCATAGGCTTCCTTAATCAAATGTTTCACGAATACCCTTTTCTCCGAAAAGTTTCTATAATCATCTATCGTCATATCACAAACAGTTGTCCAATCTAAATGCCCAATTTCTAAGTACAGTTTTAACAAGTCACCTTGTTTAAAATTCCACTGGCACCGTTGGTGCTTTACCCCTGAAATATCACTCTGCTCAGGAGATATGTCCGACACTATGCTTTGCAAGTGCACGATTAGCGGTGGGTGATGCCGATCGATAAGTACTATCGGGCTTGTACAAAGTTTGACAAAACCGAATCCAAAACTCGATTGTTACCGTTCGTTATATTATTTGTTTGGCGAAATCCACAGAATGCTTTAAAATATTCAATATAAGCATTAAAATCTATAGAAGCAGAGTACAAATTAAAATCACCTAGAACTTTAAACAAGATTAAACATTAACATATACCTGGTCTGGGCTACCAGGAGGTATATATAAAACACAACACAAGAACAAATTTCTGCCCCTATCTATTACTGACGAACAAACTAGTTCGAATGCACGATTGTTTATTTCGATAGACAATGCAATTCGCTTTAGTTCTAAGCGACAAGGAAACGCGGAAAACATAGCACCTCCTTGTTTTCTTCCACCGGCAAGGTCACAACGAAAAATTTTGTAATGTTTGGGTACTAACTCACCGTCGTAGAATGAATCATTTAAACCCGTCTCGGTAATCGCGTATAGATATTCTGAAGACGACAACAATCCTTGGGTAAATAAATCTAGTTTTGTTCTTAGGCCTCTCACGTTCTGGTAATAGATAGATGGGGGACGTCTAGCAGGTGATAGGTATTTAGGTTTAGTGACAGCTTAGTTTGCTGCCGTCTTCCGAAACCACCGCCAGTCACCGAACTCGGCATTTACTGGCCAGGCAGTGCCGGTAGATATCAGCTCGTACGCACTCTCAGGAACTCCGGTTGTAAAAGACGACTAATCTCGTTTATTCTTCGGCTTAATTTTATCGATTTTAACCTCTGACGTTTTACATAAGGATGTTACGTAGTCAGTCAAAGCTTCCACCGTGGTGGCGGGGTGTAGGTACCAAACATGAAGGTGTTTCTTTTTCTCTACAGCCAGAATCGAATTAAGTTTACTATTACTTACTTATTCTTTACATCTGACAGCCTCTTAACTGTAGTCCAACCATCCAAATTCTTCGACGCAATAGCCTCGGTTTCACCGCCCGTTATCTCGACGTCAGCAGCAGCAAGAACCGGAGCTCCTACTGACGGTAATGTAGTCCGTACTGGCGGCGCCCAGGCGCCTTGGGATTCGGCGTTCCTCGGGTTCACAGATGACTGGACTATCTGTTTTTTTTTTTTTTGTTCTGGTTCCGGGTCAGCAGCGGTATGTTAGCAGACAGAGAAGGGGATTGCTCAGTGGGTACGAAAAGGGGCTGTGATGCGATTTTAGGAGCGACCCTATTGTTGTTGGAAACAAGGGAGCTTGTAGCAGCGCACGTGCAGTGGAATTCAGATTCTATTTTACTATGTAGACTCTGCATTTGGGTTGCGTAGGTTTCAAGCTTAGTCTCGTAGCTAACAATATAAGAGTAAGAGCCAAGCCCAGTTGATCTTTGAGAGCTGAGATTTCATTCCTCAAGGTACGTATGTCCGCCGACAGACTGTGCCAACGGCCGACTGTGGGCAGATCTACCTGCCCAGTCTCCGAGGCTTCCTCTGCTTTGGGCGTAGGGATTTTTAAGCGGTACGTTACATTAGGATCACGGGTTTTTTGGAGCTACCGACTGGAGTGTGGCTATTATCGCCTCCTCGCTTGGTCTCTCATCGGCATTCCTGACAGACCTACGATCCTGGAGATTCCGGCAACTTGTTCCCACCGGTGGGTGCAAAGAAGGTGGTACACCTTACTACACTCACCCAGGGTGCATTTCTAGAACTGATCACTGGGGAGCATAGCAGTGCTGCAAGCGGCACAACTAATTATTTGCGAATGTGGTAATAAGCGGTGCAACAGGAACAAGTGAGTGCTATTTGAAATGGGTAGGCGCAGCTCTAAGCACTCAGCGTCTACGTGCGGGCGCGGCGCGCGTCGGCCAGCGGCGAGCGGGCAGCGGGCGGGGGGCAGAGAGATGATTCGCCGACACAGCAAAAACAAAGGAACGCACTAACCGCGGTCGATTTTGGAGCCGTTAGCATTTTTTTTTTAATTTTTTAAACTGCTTTTGGTTATTACAACACTGTTTGTAGACTGATTTTTGTCAAACTAACACCACTGTATAGAGTTTTATACTGGCTACATAGATTCACAGTTTCGCCCGAAGTTAGGTAAGATCAGGAATAACTTAATTTTAACAATTGTTTCTATAAACTAACCTGGCCGAAAAGGTAACCCTAGCTATGAGGATCTGGGAGACAAAGAAACTAGTGTAACTTTTAAACGAATACTTATATTCAACAAAACAGTCAGCTATCACACAAAAAGTACAAAGGTACATAGGATAGAAACTTTAGCGTTACTTATTTTTATTACACAATCAGTAGCAACTGTATATATAAAAGTATATATAACTGAGGATACTTAGCTTTAATAGATACCTTGGAGAACCAACGGCGAACACAATTTACAACGGCTGCTGATCAAAAAGTGGGGCTTCGCCAGCTTTTCGATCGTATTTAAGCTCTTCGTTGGCATAAAAACCAGATGAGAAAAAGATGGCGCCAACCGTCCGTACTAAGTCAAATACAACAATTAATTAATGTAATTTCTTATAGTTTTAAAACTATTTTTATAGCGAAACAATAATACGACAAATTCTTAATAATTATGTAAGTAATATTACACATACACATATATACTATTTCATTTAAACAATATACATATATTAAACACGTGTCAACAAATCTTAACAAATGATTTTATTATATAAGAATAATGCTTAATTAGGTTTTCTAAATTCATTTAACTATTTTAGACATTGTAATATAATATATTTATACATTTTTCCATACATATCTATTACCTGCAAGGTTAAACTTGCAAGCTTTCAAGAATCTTTTATTGTGCGCTCTGCAAGAACTTGGAATAAGCTCCCATCGTCTGTATTTCCGCTGTGTTACGACCCTAATGTCTTCAAGAAGAGAGTTAATAGACCCCTTCAGGGTAGGCTCGAGATGGATTTTCTATACGAAAAGCTGCTAAAGTTTCTAATATTCCATTCTCGAGTCTACAAAAAAGATTCATTAAAAAAATATCTTGGCACCACGTCTGGGACGGCTGACTGTGTTCAGCGCTGAACAAGAAAAGCGATTAGCCGAATTGATAAAGAAGATGGCGAACATTTTTTTATAGATGCACATCTACAGAAATAAGAAAAGTGGCGTTTGAGTACGCTGAATACATGAACTTAAAACGCAATTTTAATCTTGCTCCTAAAATGGCTGGTCGTGACTGGTTGGCATCATTTATGGCAGAGAAAAGTTGGTTCGATCACAAGCTGGGAGAGAGGAAATAATATGTGTGCAATGGAAGCTTCTGGTGGATTCATCCCACCTATGTTAATTTTTTTCCGAAAAAGAAGTGAGTTCACTTCTTAAAAAGGGTGGGCCAGCAGAAGCTCTATATAAATGCTTATATAGAGCTATTATAAGTTAGATAATGGCTGGATAATTGAGGCAGTTTTTTTTAAAGGCTCTCGCACTTCAAGCAACACGCTAAACCTTCTACTGAACAACCAGTCCTGCTAATATTAGACTATCATGCCGTCATATATCGCTTCTTGTTTACGAATTTTGCAAACTGAACCACATCAAGTAGCATCTTTATTGCGAAAGGCATTTAATAACGTCGTGTCCATCAGTAAAGGTGAGACAGGAACTAAAGCTACAGGTATTTCTCCGATTAAGCCTGACGTATTTTGTGATGAAGATTTTCTACCAGCCGAATTGCTCCAGTCGGCAGAACCTACGGCCATTTAAAACGATGATGAATCAGTAGCTATTGATAGCCACCAGGCCAAGTTTTTGTGCCTATTTAATACAAACAAATATACAAAAATACAAATCTTTTCTCAGAATAATAATAATGAAAAAGTGTAGATAGAACATTGTTATATTGACTCCTTATTTATTAAACGAACTTTTTATTACATTTCCTCGGCTTAGTTCGAGGAAAAGCCATTTATTTCAGCCACGCGCTGCGTTAACAAACTGTACTAAATGTATTATTCGCTAGCTTTTAGGTTATTATGTTTTCTTATTTAGTTTTCGTATTGTTGTTTTTTGTTTGCATTTTGTCAACTCCTCTTTTGTACTACTTAAAAATGTAAACTTTATTGAATTAGGAATTTTATTTAATGCATATTTTTTTGTTATATATGTACTATTTGTATATGTAGGTTTCCCTAGCAAAGTTAAATTAATTGAATAAATAATTAAGATAATATGGTAACTAATTCTGAATCTGTGACTATAAATGCTTACATTTTAAAGATTTATGTTTTTCACAGATACAGATTTAATTAATTATTACATTCACTAATGTTCCAACTGTACATTTGATCTGATATATAAAATTCGATGTATATAGTATAGTATTATGTACTCCAAAACAGCTGAACCGATTTTCATAAAAATCTTCAAATTAGTCCAGCGGTGATTCTGTGAAGTTTGGAAGTGATCAGATCAACATATTTTAATTGGCAGATTTGCACAAGTGTAACTGCGTGGGATCAGCTGATAGTTTTAGTAAAGTTAGTTAAGCATATTGTTTTATTTTTTTGCAATCGAAGTGAAAAGTAGAATTTTTAAATCGAGCCAAAAACACCATTAATATTCGGCCTCCTTCGAGTATCGTGTATCTTATTCGTGGCCGTTGCAGCCCCTTGTGTAACAAACTACTTTATTATGCGAATCAGTTTCCTGCGTCTGTGTTTTCACTGTATTGCAACCCTAGTAACCCTGTATTCAAGTAGAGTTAATTGGCATCTTCTGGGTAGGCTTGCTCCATCGTAGTTATCAGCCTTGCCTGTACAACTTTCGAGATTAAGACCTGAACCCTTTTCATCAAACTTAACACGGATTTGTTTATACATGGCGCGGCGTGCATTTTAAGTTTTGTCGATGGAAGAAAAAACACAACTTGAACCTGATAGTACTTTTACTTTTCGAAGTATTTCCCACGTAGTTTAATAAATTTAAATTCAAATTATTTATTGAACTTATGTTGTTATGAGTTGTTGTTTGTTTAAGTTTCCCGTTAGGGTGCAGCAAAATTACGCTAGGATATAAAAATACGAAATTCAAATCTTACAATACTAGACTATTATTCTTATTAATTATACCTGTTACTTTGCTTACATGCTAATTATTTAGTCGATGTAGGTATAACCCAGAAACCCATGCAAAGAGTAAAACGCTTTTTCTGTTATGTTTTTTTATTATTATATTTTAAAGACTATTTTTAAATTGTAGTGTTTAAAAAATCAGCATTTTTATATTATTAGGGATTTTACTATATATTTTGATACACATATCATGTCTCGAAGTAGGACTCCGGCTCGAATCTGAATGTGTCACAAAAGTTCGCAGGCAGCGTCGGTACCTACCCTCGTCACTCAACCGGTAGAGCGGTTCCGGCTTCGGGAAGAAGTTCCGAGGTTCGAGTCCTGTCGCGGATTGTACATTTTGTGTAATTATAACATGTACTTTGTTAATGTTTGAACCAAGTGTTTTAAAATTTAAAACGTGACAAATTATAATTTAAGATATGATAATCCCGTGACACCCACATGGTTTGGGAAATTAAATAATATCTATAAGTGGGTACATTAAAAACTAGATACTTTTTTAAATTCTATATTTAAAATCTTTATAACTACCGAACTACGGTCAGTTTGCCTGAGAAAGCACCATTACATCGGGCCACGCATTCTCATCATTGATAAAGGCACTTATTTTCTAGTAGTCTCTTTTTATTAGAATCTTCTATAAACAATACCTACATTTTTAATTTACGAATAGAAAGTTAGGTGGCGCTTAGTGGCATGTTTAGTGGCATCACAGAATCGTACACAGTTTCATAAGAATGAATGCTTCTATTTTCCTAATCGAAACCTAGGTATATCAAGGTGGCTGTATCAGTAAGATGCCTAATTGTACGTACAGCGTATGCAGGCAAGCTTAGCTTACTAGCTATTCCACTACTTCTGTTTATTATCTACACCTTTACTACAATCACCAATCCGCCCACCAAGCGTGGCGATTATGGCAAAAGCCTTCCAGCTTTAGAGTTGTCTCTGTCCAGCAGTGGACACTAATGGGCTGTTGATGTGTGATGTTTAGCGTATTTGACTTGAATATTAGGCAAGGAGAATGTGATGCGTTGTTTGACATTGTTATTTGGAGACATGCGTGAAGTAGAGTTTGACATTGTTATTTGGAGACATGCGTGTAGTAGAGTTTGTCTTCAAGCTGAAACGAAGATGATAACGACGATGATTTCGATCCTCACTTTAACTACGAATTTTGAGATATTTTTCGTGGCCAAGGTCTTAAACCCTTCAGAACTGGTTTCTAAGTTACAAAAATAGTTTTAAATTGAATAACGGAATGACGTATTCGGCCCGTCGGGTTGATGTATAGCATCGGCAGATATCCATCACGGCTCGTAGAACGAACCGCAAGTATCCGGATCGTCGCACACGGAGACACTGATAACTTGTGAGGTACGTACATTCACTCACTCACTGGTCACTGGTCGCTGGTCGCTGATCGCTGGTCGCTGGTCGCTGGTCGTTGGTCTCTGGTCGCTGGTCGTTGGTCTCTGGTCGCTCGGTTAGCTCTACTAACATTATCTGACCCAAAAATGTAAAAACGGAGCGACGACGTTATCACAAATACCGGCTCTGAAACCTGTATGTGAAAGCCTTTGAATAGAGTTGCGATGTAGATCACAGCATCGCCACCGCCGGGCCTGATTAGTTTGTAGCACTGTATTAACTAATAGGTTGAATGTTTCTTTCTGCCAACAGATATTGCTGTGTTCCGGTTTTAATTTGTTTCTACGTTAGTAAATTACGATACCCAAATGGAATGGAAGCTCAGGACCTTTTAAACTTCCAAAATTTTAGTCATAGCCACATTTATGGCAACATTTTAGTAATAGCGACATTTTAGCTTTAGTTAAGTATTATACACAAGACAAAAACAAATATCACAAAATAATTACGCCTAGATTACATTCAACAAGGTTCGAGATAAATTGTTATAACTTACCACAACATTACTTACACAACATTCTTCATATCATGCCACATATTATTGGATGATTTTGGAAACATTAATGTTGTTCCATCTTTGAATAAAGTAGGTACCTATATACTGCATGATTCAATCATTGAATCAACTGAAACTAACTTTTAATTATTTCTAAAGCCAATGGCTGCCAACTGTATAATTTTCCGTAACTGCTGTGCTCTAACTCAACATTACCGTAATTGACCACCATTTAGAGCATCCGGAGATCTGACTTTCTTACCTGCAGCGTGCGTTGGGTTCCGATTGCTCGTTTCACCTCCGTACTCACTAGGTGAGATGGTCTCAGCAGAATCTTTAGTTTTTTAAAAAGATCAATTGACCCAGCACTTAAAAATATATGTACTCGAAACGGGATATGTTTTTAGGTTGAAATAACATAGTAGATGTTTATAATTTGCTTTGCTATCGTAAATCAAATTATAACCCACAACACAACAAAAACACAATAAAAGTTATAACATGGCTATTATCGAATCCTCACTATCGGACCACAAGCGAATGTGTGAATATCGAAATAAACGAATCTATGAAAAAATACAAACCGCCACCAGTAGAATCATATACAAGACTGTTGACTATAATACATTAAACAAAGACATTCACAAAGCTACACACGAACAACATACTGAAAACTAAGAAAACCTTGAAAAACTTATCAAAAAATATAAACCCAAGCAATACAATGAGAAGAAAAATACTCAACTTACCATTAAAAGACTGGATTTGCAAAGATGTCGTAGCACAGATACAAACGAAAAATTATACTTGGGCTAGTCTTAAACTAGACAAAAGAAAACGACGACCTAAACACGGAATTTGTCACTCAAAGAAAGACGACTGCGACACTGATAAGGAATAAAAAGAACAAATACTACAGTAAAACCTTAACGAATAGACTCACTGTCTAAAAACAAAACCAGTCGTACAACTACTCCTCCTAAACTTATTTTTGAATCTCTATTAATGATAGATATGACATATGATAGATGTTAGTATTAATGTGTATTCATGATAGATGTGACACCTTTAATAACTTATTTTCTATGATTTTATCGACTCTTGCAAATTTAATCACTAACAAACACCAACCAAGTTTTGCACCATCGACTCCGAGAGAACTAAAAAACCATACTCTCACAAACTTCAAACCATGTAAAATAGACGAAATTATTAAATGCATCCGTAACCTTGACCCAAATTGTAGTGCCGGGATTGACGGTATATCTACCAAAAGTCTAAAATGTATTAATGGACGTGTAGCAGATACTATTACCAACTGTATCAATAAATGCCTACAAGATGAATAGTTTCCGGTCCTTCTCAAGGTAGCTAGAGTGAATCCAATTTATAAATCCGGGTCAAAGACAGACTCAGATAATTATCTTCCAATTTCGGTTTAACAGTTGCATCAAATGTTTTCGAAAAGGTAATTTACTCATGTTTAGAAAAATATCTTGTATCAATAAATTTCCTCGAACGACAATAATTATGGGTACCGATCTCTATCAAGCCCACTCTCGGCCACTGCTGATCTAATTAATAACTAAAATTAAAAGTAATAATAACCAGAAGCGGTTAGCCATAGGTATTTTTATGATCTAAAAAGGCTTTTCATACCGTTAGCCAAAATCATGCTAGACAATTGGACATGCTATTGGCATAGTCATGAAAGACTACAAGTTGTTAAAATTGGCGAGTACTGCAGTACTCCTCACAACATCACTTTTGGAGACCCAAAAGGTTCCATTCTTGGACCATTGCTGTTTTTAACTTCTATCAACTCGATAAAAGACATCAACATTAATAGACACATTTCTTTATACGCAGATGGCACATAACTTACAATAAAGTGAGCAAAGCTTAAAAACAGTAAATATTAAGAATAACACTTTCTATTACCACACACAAGCTAACAACGTTTAATCAATCTTAAATCTAGAGTACCATAATGACAAAACAACAAAAAAATTAAGCCATCACCATAGAAAAACTACTAAATGCGATAAAGTTATTCGACGCAATACGGAAACGAATTAACCTGGGTTGGGCGCCAATTATACTGTTCTCCAGGGGTAGACTGAAAACACTCTGTGTACAATAACGAGTTTAATTAACAAAGCAAAATAACACAGTAAAAGAATTTACAAGAAATAGATACAGGGTCGGGTCGAGTTATACGGTCTCAACGTATACGGATACGAGTTCGTATCCGTATACGTTGAGAACCAAGAAAATAGTATGCCACTGGCCTTAGAATGAGCGGGAGTCGGTTAATGCAGCGGCCGAGGTATTAGGGAACGGAATCTCCTTCCTCGAGATCGGGTTCTGCCGATGATGATGATGATGATGATGATGGTGATTCGTGCGGAGGTGCGTAGCAAATCTCTAGCTCTAGCAAATCGGTTGAGTCTCGCCGGTGGGATGAACCCCAAATTGGGGTTTCACAAGTTCTTAGACTTTTAAGTTTTTAAGAAGATTGTAAGTAATAGTATTTTACAAATTGTTTTATAAAGTCAATCACCAAGCAGTTATCGAGTCCGCTATTCTGCCAGTGTTCCACGTCTCTTTCACCTTCCACAAATCACAGATCGCTTCCCCGCAACTGACAGTAAGTTGTAGCCACACTACAGATAACCAAGGTATCCCGCATACACAAGCGATGCGCGCGAGTATTTAAAATTAGGTATGTTACGTTGCGTATCTACTTAATTGTTGATTAATTAAATTGGTAAAGTAAGTAAGTCATTAAATGCATATATTAAGTAAGTCAGAAACGATACCGTTACAACATATGTATATTTCTCTATAAACGAAGTACTCAAACACAAGAAGACCACAATAAACTACATCTCTGTTTACTAAATAATCTCCTAACCATGATATTACTTCTAAAACCTGCTACGTAATATTTAAAAATAATAAATTGCTTTCGTACCCGCCGCTCTCAATCAATAATGACACAATACAAGAAAAAACTCTGTGAGAAATATCTGGGTCTAGATAACTGGAACACACAAATATTCATATCTAAGCTTTCATCCTTGTTGGGCTCATCACGGTCTTTTGCACAAAGCCTTTACGACTACCTACGACAAAAAATATCGGGAACCAGACTTATGAATGTCATACAGCTTTACACATACTGCACTTGTATACTTATACGCAAAATCCTGAATAAAATTATTCATACACAAATGTACGGAAAGCTCCAGAATTTTTTCTCAATATTTGTGCGTATAAACTTCAATAATGCACAGAAGCCCTCCCCGATTCCTTTGGCCGTCTCTAGGATACCATTCCGTCAATGCTCTGCTCCACTAATATATATACACACACGTAGCACAGAAGCATCTCCATGTGGGTCCAACTCGCAATTGACCGCATTATTTTTCTCGTAGGCTCAAGCACCAAACTCATTATGCCATCAACTAATTAAACTGTCATCTTCCCTTGCCAATAAAAATGTGCCACCGCTTATCGTTTGGTAAACAAGGCGAGTCACGCGTCGGCCTTATCGTGACGACCTTCATTAAGCAGCCCTGGTACAAGTTGATCATCAGCCTTAAGAGCCGGTACCATTCTGGAACATTCCAAAGATAGCGTGTCTCAAATGAGCTTACACTCGACAGCGGACATTGCTTGCAGAGCTCTGAGAGTCTGCACCGCAATATAACAAAATATCGAATCAAACGCTAAAATAAAATAATTGTCAAATTGCCATCCCGCCCGTTCTTTCATTCCTTCCAAGAATTAAAGAGATGAGAGTGTAATTAAAGCAATTTTTTTTTATACAGCTAGGAGACGGAACAAGCAAGTAGCCCACCTGATGATGTGCACTCTTGCCTATAACAATGCCTTACTGCGTAGGTATTTCACCGGCGACCATAGCCTTCAAACCGGAACACAGCAATGCTGCTTGGCGACTGAAATAGGTATGGTGGTAGTACTTCTCGGGACGAGCCCTTTCACAAGGGGCTCTACTACTCTTAAAATTTTAAAAAAATTGTTGGTATGGGTGACTTATTAACTGTGTGTGATATCAAATGATCCTGAGTTGATTGAAAATAAACGATTTGTATTGTATTGTATTAACCGAAACTGTTTTACTTGTCACGTTTAGTTTCTTTTATAATTTTTAGATAAAAATAAGAAACATGTTGAACAGACTTTCAAAAATCAATTCGTCGGAATCTTTTTTTTTAATTTATTTCCCCGATTACTCGAAGACGCCTAGATCGATTTGAAAAATTATGTTTTTGTTTGAAAGGGGGTTTGTTCTTCACAGGTGGTCCCAAAACATGGGAACTCTTCAAATATTAATGGCACACTTGAAGTGATTTGGGTATTTTAGAGTGTATTACCTCAAAAGTAAATAAAAAACGGACCACTGTCATCAGGTCAGGGATCTGATGATAGGATCCTGGAAAAATCGAGGGAACTCTTCAAACAAGTGTGCCTATCACACTTAAAGCGATTTGGGTTTTTTAGGGTGTGTTAAGAAAAAACGGACCCTTATAGGATCACGCGTCTGTCTGTCTGTCGGTTCGTCCATCTGTCATCAAAATCATTGGAAAAAAATATGTCATCCAGGTAAACGAAATTGAAACATATCATTTTTTGAATTCTGTTTGTTAGTTATTAAAACGTATTATAATGTGAAATGTCTTATAATTGACATGTATACATTTAATAAATGCTAGATCCATATTATTTTTGTTGCATTGCAAAGTGTTGCGCGTAGAATAGACGGACTAACTCTGCTATACCCACCACAAATACAGTGGGCAAATGTCATAAAGATGTCAGAGAATTGTTTGGGCACTGGTGGCTCCCAGTTCAATAAGGCATCGGGTCAAACGTGGACATATTTATAAGGTCATTAGGTCAAGCAAAACACAAGGTGATTGATCTAAATAAGTTTTTGTGTTTCAACATTTATTTCTGAAAACAACAGTTCAAGGCTATTTAAATAAATAAATACTACAGGACATTAATTTTACACAGCGCCATCTAGCCCCAAACTAAGCATAGCTTGTAATATGGGAACTAGATTACGGATAAAATACTTTTTGTAAATACATACGTACTATATGATACAACACCCAAACACAGAACAAACATCTATATTCAATGGTATTATACTAGTACTAGGACCAATATCATCTTCATTTCTTAGCGTTACTTATCAAACTGCTAGGAAGGTTTCTTAGTTTATATAACACTAGTTGGTATTTGTTTGGATATTTATAGAAACCACCCCTGTGTTGAAAGGAAGGGTTGCAAAGGGGGCAAATGAGATTGAAGTCTTGTGAATTTCCACTATGACACATTCAAAATTTCATCATTCATCAAAGGGGTCAAAAAAAAAAAAAAAAGCAAAGGATAATCATCAGGTCTTGCAAGGGAAGTGAGGAATGTGAACGTGAGGAATTTAAATTAAAACTGGTCTATTTGTTCATTTTTTTTCACTCTATAGGGTTGCCCGCAGTTGGTAAAAGGTCTGCCTTCTGCGCTGTGTGATGTATATAGATATTTGTTCTTTGTTGTGTTGCATGATAAGTATCTATGTATTTGCAATATATATATCGCAGTAATAACATAAATTCAGTTTTTTAAAGACAGACATAATCGTGGGGCCACACCTAATACACTTTTCGATAACAGGGCACTTTTATGGGTTATTGCTCTTATTTTATTATTACACAGTCTCTTACTGCTAAATGTCTCAAATAAATTTTGTTTTTTTCTAACAAACATAACAATCTCAAATATATATAAGCAAGGGAAAGTCAATATATTCAAATTTCGGAAATAAGGTTTACATGAGTCGGTTTGCCGTAGGTTGCATACTGCTGTTAGGCACTTTTTTGTATCTTGAAAATACGTTCTCTTTCTGAACAATTTCCCCAGAATATCACTCCATATCTAAGGGTTGATGTAACATGTGAGTGATATGCCAATAGAACAGTCTCACGTTTTACTATTTTGGAAAGCATGTATAAAGCGTAAGAAAACCTATTAAGTTTTGCGCATACAACATCTGCTTGTTCATTCCATGTCAATTTGCTATCAATATGAATTCCTAGAAACTTAATATTTGCTACTTCCTCAATTTTCTTACTTGCGTATATTCAATGTCAAGTTTTTGTGATTGTAATAAAATGTCATAATGTTGGTTTTGTCAAGATAGATTATTAGAATTTAGCGAATTAATAATTTTTACTAACGTGTTATTTGTCTCGATTTCTAAATTAGTATAGTTATCAGCAGTGATGACCACCGTACTGTCATCAGCAAATAGTACCATGGGATGGTTAACTGCTTTCGGTAAATCGTTTATATAAGTTAGAAATAAAAGAGGACCCAGAATACTTCCTTGTGGAACTCCGTACGTAATTGAGGCTGTTTGAGACGCATATGTTACTTGATTCCTAGTATTTAAGCAGATACTATTAATTTGTGTAATCTGTGATCTGTCTTCAAGGTATGATTTTATAAAACTATTGGGGTTTCCTCTGACACCATACGCATTTAGTTTCATCAGCAATGTTGAATGATTTAAGAAATCGAACGCTCAAGAACATTATTTTCTTTTATTATTCTTTTTTATAGAAATACAAGGGTTTTTAACTAACTTTTATTATTGTACGACGTGGAAGTGTTTGATCTTTATCTCACCTGATTACAAGTTAAGATAATGCCGAAAGTGGAGGCGCACTTCACCCGGAATCCTCAACAAACGGAAAAACTGGCTATTACTTATTAATACAAGAACACAACAATTTTATATTTGTTATTATGGCGACAGACACGATGCATCTTCAGGAGATATGGCTTGCTGCTGCACGTCAACACCTCGGCAGAGGGCTCGTTCGTTGCTCGGATGCCTCATACACGAGGTGGCGATTTGAAATTTGTTCAAAATAATTTAGCGGATTTATTACTAAATATATTTCTGTTTTCAGGTTATTGATATTATATAGTTACCTCGTATCATTGACATTATACTAAAACATTATCGACACGATTTGCCACCAAAAATTAATCGGACCGGAATCAAACTCACGACTCATCTATAGAATTGCCAATCGGGTTATGAACTCGCGGAGACGCGGTGGACATTCAAAAAAATATAACAAACAAACTAATGAACCTATTTAAAAATTAAAAGTACAATTAAACTAACTATGTACAAAGGAATCAGTCAGATTACCTAAGGACCGTTATAAACGGCCTATAGGTAACTCAACTGTTCTAGACCAGTACCAGACGGAAGCGTGCCCAAGACACTGGCTGCATTGCCACGCTGAATAGCTATGCTAATTCGTTGGCCTAAATAAGAGACCACTATATTTGCGCCTTTTGTGATCCTCGGCCGAATCAGCCGCCGCACCAGCCCTAACTGATGTCCCAGGCAGATGAGATGGCGCTAGGGTGTCGACGCAGGTAGCGTCCCACACCAAAGGTCTACCCATTTCCCAAGGGACAAGAGTCATACCGTCGGGCCGCTTACCATCATCACGTAACAGACCATTCGGTTCAAGAAACGCTGGCACATTGACACTGGTAAATTATTTCAAAATTGTTTCAACTAGAATTGAAATCGGTTAAAATATAGAACATAAACTATTCAGAATTTCGCGTTAAAGAACTTTACACAAAGCTCTTTAAATAACATGATTAATATAACAAACAAGGGTTTCATGAGTTCAATGAGTTGGTAAAATAATAAGTAACAAGTAAAGGATGTTGATCACAATCAGGTGGATTATTACCTTGTATTGACGTCATCAAGTTGTGTAATAATATCGAAATAACATAAGAAAGGAACATAGCATAAAACAAATATTCAGTATTCAAAAATACAAAGAATTTAATTAAATACTTTTAAATAAATGTTTTTATGAAAATTAAATACATAAATAAAATAAAAATAAAATAAAAAGAGCTTTATTTTCCTATACACTAAACAAATTAATAACAATATTACAAGACCAAAAAAGCTAGTTATTAAAAAAAACTAACAGTAGGTACTTAAAATTAACTTAATCTATAATTATTATAATATTTAATATATAATTGTTTTCTTGTTCCTGTTCTGTTTGCGTATTAGTATTTATATATTAAAATGTAACCTATTATATTGTGTATGGACCTGTGGTGGCCTGTGGCGGTGAAAGCCTCCTCCAAACTTTTCCATTTTTCTCTGTCCGCTGCGACTCTTGTCCAGAGATTCCCGGCCACACCTACGATTTCATCACTCCACCTTTTGAGAGGTCGTCCTCTTCGTCTCTTCTTGTCTCTGGGAAACCAATTCGTCGTGATTTGTGACCATCTATTTGGGTTTATCCTCTGTAGGTGGCCAGCCCATCATATAATTAAATAAATAGGTACCAAAAATCCGACAAAGTTCGAGTTGGTCTCGCGCACCGAGAGTTTCGACCCACATTTCAAGGCAAAACATGCAGATTTTTTGTTCCTTATGTTTACGTTGTTATAGCGGCAATAGAAAGGCACTTTACCTATTACGGTTCATGAGATCCCCTTCCCCGGCCCCTCCGTGCAGTCTCCGGGTGAACTAAGCCGGTGAATATTGTTGGCGCCGTTTACTTCGTTGCTCGGTGTAGCCTTCACAAGCGGGTCACGGAACTATTTGCATTTTATTCAATTTACTGTACAACTCTCTGAATTTCTTATTGATCGGGACGAGGCGCCTGGCGAACCCCCGACGATATTACAAATACATTAATTTGTGGAAGTTTTCATATTTCGGGACGTGGGAGTGGCGGAGAGATTCGGTGCTCCCGTTTTTACTTAGAAGAGTCTGAAATATACAAGTGCTGGATCTCACCGACAGACCCTACTGCCATGGTGGCGAGATAGCCTTTCCGGCGTGTAGTATTAATATATACCTACCTGTTCGGACCTACTTAAAAATCTAAACCCAATTGCCTCAGAAGGAAAGCTTTGTTATTCGAATGTTGGTATGTATTTTAGTGTTGTATGTACTCGTATATGTGTAGGTATGTCTATTTCTTTGGCACGTTGTGAAGCTTAACGACTTTATTGCTTTTTAGGTTCGATGAGTCATTTGCTTTGTCTCAATTATTAGAGTGACACAAGCTACATAACTGAAATGTGCGATAGAGATTAAAAGGATTTTATTTGCGATATGGCTATCAAATGCGAGAAGTAACGAGATATCAATTATATAAATGATCGAGTGAGAGAAGTGAACGCGATCTCTGAGTTAATTTGGGAAATCCGGCAGTTTATGTATGTACCTGTATGTATGTATGTGGCAATGTTTGTGACGGCATAAATCTCGAATCTGTAATCCGATTTAAATGAAATTGAAACTGAAAACACATAACGTAAATATAAATATATAGTCGCGGGGGATTTTTGATAACTGGGGTAGTTTTGAGATAATGGGGTGTTAAGTAAGATATTCAAGATATACGTCCTGTGGGGTGTCATTTGAAAGAGTTTATAGACTGCACATTTCATATAAAATATTACATTTTTGAAAAGGGGTAGTATTTGAAACATGGGTTTTTGTTAACAGGGTAAAACGCTTGGTACTTATCTCTTGTAGGATATAATGATAAAGGGAGTTTCATAATTCACTTGGCGAGGGGAAGGTTAAGACTAGTGGCACCACCGAACAATGAAGTGGCACTGTGAATAAATGTTCACCTTAAAACATAAAGCTGAGTTTTTTTATACTTACAGGCGCTACCGCACATATTATGGTCAAAAGCTTCTTCATTCCATGAATGTTTCCATTATATGATTATTTTTAATTTGCATCTCTTATTATTGATTATTACTGGTCTGACAGTCTGATCTTACTGTCTTGAATCTTCTTGATGAATCTTCTTTAATTAATCATTCCATAAGGTAGAAACGCTACACCCGCCGATGTCAAAACTTCATTCTTTATCGAAAACAATAAGCTGACAAACATATTTATGGATAGCTCTGAGTTACAAACGCATTGTGTAGTTTTTGTTAATAATGTTTGTAGAACACATCGTTTATTAATAACTATGAAAATCGCTACTACCTACAGGCTACATATATAATAGCAACAATATGTTTAACTCCAGGATTATATCGGTCAGTCTTTGAATCTAGAAATCGGTACGTATGAGCAACCTACAGCAAGTTCTCTAGACCGAGATAGAGGGTTCTACCCTAGGTAATGTCAACCCCTTTGCAACTTATGAATGGTGACCGCCCATGCCTATATACGCGGAACAGACATGTATTTTGGGTATTTTATAAGTGGGTTATTTTTTTCAACCTAAAGCCATCCAATGCTGAGTGAATTTATCTTCCAATGCACGCCATCCTTCTTGATCTTGACCTCTGCATGTACGTTTACTGGCCACATGTCTGTGACCAGTACGTGGACGTAAATAAGTTAAGTGACGTCAATAAGTTATCATTTTTTTTATTTTATCTGACTCCTCTTAAAATTTGAAAATATTAACATGAGAAAGTGTTTATATTAATTGGAGCTGGTGCCGACTTGCTAAGCCTGCACCGAAACCTTGCGTCCCTACGGACGCAAGGTTTCGACCACAAATTGCTCAATCAAATATATAAGCTTTGTCGAGACCACTATATGCGCACCTTTTGTTACGATCGGCCGAATCAAAGTCAAAGCCAAAATGTTTGACTTTTTAGGATTATTTTGAAACGTCAAATCCACCACCTGTTCAGAATCGCGACAAGGGAGGCTACTGGGCATTACGCCGAAGTTCATTGTCATCATATGATTTCATCTCCATCTTCATCACTATATATGTCTGCAATGCTACTGCCATTCTGTATGAAGTTCGTCAATGTTAAGATGGGACTCCTAGCATACAATGGATTAGGAATTTCAATAAGAAACAAATATTGAATAAGCGAAACGCAACGTTTTAATAAAAAATGCGATATAACATATTCACTTAATTAGATTTTAGAATCAAATAAGTTTGTAAATAAAACCTATGTACCTCATACTTAATTGCTTATTATTTATATCTAAAAAGGTGGGTTTTCATGATGAAGTGCCATACTTTCTGAGAGAAGCATAAATAATCTCTAAATATATATAACTTAAAGGTGACTGACTGACTGGCATAGTGATCTATCAACGCACAGCCCAAACCACTGGACGGATCCGGCTGAAATTTGGCATGTAGGTAGATGTTATGACGTAGGCATCCGCTAAGAAAGGATTTTGATTAATTCTACCCCCAAGGGGATAAAATAAGGGATGAAAGTTTGTATGAAACTTTGTCAATTTTAAACCGATCGGGCTGAGACTTTGCATGCATAAAGCTACTATGACGTAGGCATCCCCTAAGAAAGGATTTTGAGATTTTGCATTTGTTTTGTTTCGGTTTAGTAGTTTTGGTTATAGACTCTGCTTTGTATTTGGCATTTGTTTTGTTTTCGTTTGGTTTAAGAATAGGTTTTGTCGTTTAGACTTTTTTAAAATGGCTAAAGAAAATCTGAACGTTAATGGAGAAGTAGAAGAATGTACTGTCGTTTTTAAGTTTTGTAGGCCCTAATTTTTTACACACGCTAAACAAAAGTAAAGCCGCAAAAACTATACCTAATTAATAATAATACTTAACGCGAGCGAAACCGCGAGCAAAAGCTAGTATAATAAATGTTACAGGACTATTCAATGCTGTGTGAAATGAATGTCCTGTAATATTTATTACCATCATGCCCAAACTAAGCAAAGCTTGTAATAAGACAACTAGATTTTGGAAATAATACTGTATTGTTTGATGTGTATGTATCATCATATAATACAACACAGAACCTACATCAATACTTATTCATCAGGACTAGATTTTGGAAATAATACTGTATTGTATTATGTAGGTATCATCGTACAATACAATACTACACAGAACCAACATCAATATTCACCACAAAAATGTTATTGCTGGGTGGGAATCGAACCCACAATACAGCGCAAAAGCACATAGGCTGGCTGTTCTTTCGAAGGTTTCTCCCTGTCCATGCGCTCTAGGTTTTGAACGTCTTCAGCGGCCTACAACACAACTATCCTTATAGATTCATAATATATTAATATGTATAACTATGTTATGTATATGATTTTATTTGTATATATATTAGATTTAAAACTATATTCTTAGTAAGTAAATTAAGTATTATTGATAAATATAACATAATTTATGTGTCATAAGTTATATGTTACTTATAAAACTTTATTAAATTGTTATGTACACTATTTCCCAATTTTTATCTATCTTTTCTCTCTCCACATCACTGGTTTGCTGGAAGAAAACTATTTTTAGGGTTAAGCTCGCCTTTGCTATGTATTTTAATTTTTGAGATTGTCTTTGTTATTATGATATGATGTGTGCAATAAAGTATAAATAAACAACTCCCTTCAAGGCTCTCAACCATAAGGAAAAGACACACAAATTACTCTGAACACGGCAATAGGTAGGTAACTTATAGAAGGTACAATACAACTCTCTCCATGGCTCACAACCATACGAAAAAGACACATAGAAATTACTCTGAACACGGCAATAGGTAACATAAAGTAGGTAGGTACTACCCAAAACCGCCCACAACCCAACTCTCTGGCATGGCTCTCAAACAAACGAAAATACACACACAAATTACTCTGAACACGGCAATAACACATAGTGCCCAGAAAAATCCAAATATGTATCCTAAATTTGCCGAAAGCTGAATAATTCGGATGATGGTATTGATAACCGGTACTCTACGGTAACCGGCTTCAAGTTATTCATCCAATGAAGATACAACCCATGGCAAAACAATTATTGAAGCCCATCTGCCTTACGCGGTACCGAATCTGTCATCTAAACATCTGTACTGAATGGATGGGTTTCATAATATGTGTTCACTTTTAAGATTTTGGATTTGGATTTTTGGATAACTCCATTTTGGATTTGACACTTGTGATCTCGTGAGTAATAGTATTCTATGCTTGTGATACCCGGTAGGTAAAAATCGTTTCTAGTTCTCATGAAGCTAATTTTAAGCTTTTAAGATCGGCTTCGCCGTCGGCGGTAGCGTCCCAGTAGTCCTGTTGCAAAATAAGCACGCCCTAGCACAGAGCTACCACGATTATAACAACTAAATCAATTCATAAAGAAAAAACCCACAAACCGATTCTTATGTAAAAAGAAAAAGACGTCAAACTTATAAATAATACTCCTCTTTGTCGTCCGCAGATATAACATTTACAACTTTTTGATTGTTTGGGACTCGTGGCTCCATCTATCCAAATAATCTCGAACTGCTTTATAGAGAAACGAATCGTGACAATGGCCTCGTTTCATTTTTTTGTCTTTCATGAAACTCCTGGTGCTGTATAAAGCATCCTCCGTATTGAAAATAGGTGTCAGCTTTTTGCTTGCAATTACATTAATTTAGGGTTGGGGTAGTTACTACTGAGCATCGATCTGTCCTGCCTTTAGAGGGCTATATCATCGAATACGTAATAGGCAGCTGGTTGAAATGTTTATTACCTGAATAATTATAAAAAATGACGGGGTTCCCTTTACAAGAAACGTGTTTTTTTCGTTTTAGCTCTATACTAAAAATGGATGAAATAAAAGAAAGAATGAATGGAATACCTATAAATGTGAAACTGGGTATTATTATAGTGTTTACTCTGATATATAACAATAAATACAAAAACCAGCCAAGCGTAAGTCAGACACACACAAACGCTCCAGAACCAAATGCATAAAATCGCGTGCGTTCCGATTCGTATCATCATCAAGTTATCGCAGCCCACTGGACAAAGGTATCTCCCAAGATTTGCATATACACATAGCTGGTTTAATATAAGTATTCAAACTGTTCCTGACTTCGATCTCAATCGAATTCTAATCCTAATCGAATACCTACTTGTAATTTATTCCCATTACCTACGAACGTTGCGATAAACAAACAATAATTGAAGTTCCTAACCGTCATTATAACTACGCCTAGCTATTTAATTGATTAACGATGGGCATTGAGTCAGATTACAAAGTGTATTGTCTGTAATAAAGTGGGCTTGTGGTGTTTTATCGCGTACTATAACTTTTACGAATAAATAAGCAATTTGGTGCAATTTATCGGCCATTTGTAGGTAGGTAGCTACCTGAACAAAATTATTACAATCGCTAGCGCGAAATTCATTAAGGCGGATCCTCTGAGTTGTGAACGCTTTGGTTATTGGTAAATTTTAGTTCTTTAACGCAAAAAGGATGGTGAAATTTGCTAATACATATAAAAGATACAATGTACGCAGCGTATTGCTTGTACAGAAAGATTCCGTCAGTTAGAGAACCAATATACAAAATCTAAACAAAGAAATTGTAAAAGTTGTCTGCATTATTTCAGATTTCAGATTTCAGATTTCATTTATTGGCCACATTATAACAAAGATTGCTATACAAGGCAAGTCACAATTTTTTACATAAAATATGTTAAACATTAAGATAGGTTAGTAATAGTTCACCAAATTCAACTTATATCAACAAATTATCATATAAAGTTAAATGACAGGAATTAAACAAAATATCAATAAAAATTTAAACACCTACTAAAACAGTTCAAAATATGACAAAATGGATTCTAAATATTTAATTACATAGGTATGTACTTATATAATGGTGGATCACACTTTTGAACCCACAATGTGTTTTGATACTTAATTAGCCAACTAATGCGTACTTAGCTCAGAGTACACATCTTCTATTTCTGTTTCTTATTTTGAAACCCCATTTTTAGCCGAGCATGGTATGCTAGATACTTTGTGTTTTTACTTACTGATAGTTAAATTACGTTTTATTTTATCAGGAAGGTGGTTTGGCAGGCTTCCTTATTTTTTTTAAACTCACTCTTTTAAAAACTCAATCTATGTTTTGTGGCAGACTAGGATGGATCCATCGAGATGGAGTAAGTTTCATTCCTGCCTTACAACTTACATTTTTTTTGACAAGGAGATTAACCTAACCAAACAACCAACCTTTTATAGAGTTTTGAACCCAGAACCTCCATGAAGATAGCCACACTATCACTCTATCAAAGCAATTTCAATCACTCAAGTTATTTACACACTACTCTAAGTTATTAATATCAATTAATTGTTTTGTAATAATGTAAAAACTTAAAATACACATATGATATATTAGACAAGGTTTTGGCAGTATTTCCAGCCACATGGTACCCGGAACACTGACCTATGCCATGTTTCTCTAAGGTCCTTTCATCCGCTTAGTCGCCGAAAGCAAACACACTAATAATCAAGCAGAGGCACTTTTGAGTAATCGTACGTACGTAGTACGAATGTAGGTATCATCAAAACAATAATTAGCCTAGACTGCAAATATCTGAACGCATCCGACCACAGGACGTTGTAAATAGCTTGCACCATACATTTTATATGCTCGTCTGTACGTCAATCCAATACCAACCATTGACAGTGATATACAGACTAAATAAAATTAATTAGTCAAAAGAGCTTATTTGTTCACAGATACTTCGAAGTATTCATTAACGACATTCATCGGTAGATAGCTCTCATATTTTTTGCCGAAGCCGCAATATAGTTCCTATAAATAATGAGCATCGAAAACTCCAAACCGCTTTTACGTTTATTTTAATATTTTACACAATCCGCGCACAAAGGAGTACAAAGAACTACATTTATACCGTCAAATTGCGACCACTGAGTGGCTTCTCGCTGTATCTTAGTGCGCGAGCAGACCAGTTGATGAAAGACAAATACTCTGGAATATTCAGCTCACGAATCGCGTCTATTTATTAGTCTAAAATTAAACTAAATGTATTAATAAATCTCAACTCAAATCAACCTCAGATACTAACAATCTCAAGTAAATATTTGATCAGACGGCGGTCTTCTATTGCGATTTCTTCCTTGAATATTTACCTTTGTATGCTTTCAATCCATCTGAACATCGGCTTTCAATCAAAGTTGAATATTCTACGATATGAGTTAGAGTTAGAATGGAGCGTCAAAAATATTATCTTATTACGTTTTAAACGTGTATCAGATTTCAACGCAATTCCTTAGAATCTCTGTAAGGAAACTAGTTCATTAGACTCAGTTTATTTTATTGTACGACGGGGAAGCGCTTGGCCTTCGTCTCGCCTGGTTTTCAAGTTATCATGTGTCTGAGGAACTGGCTATCTTACCTCTAAAATTCCGAAACACAACAATTTGAGAACTGTAGTAATGGCGATAAAATTAGGTATGATGGTGGTAGGTATAGCCAGGGGGACTTAAAAAAAGTCCTACAACCAAACAAAACAAGCTCAATATTGTACTCCCCTGGGGATCCATTAGCACAAAACGTTTTGACCGCCTTTGTGGTCTAGTAGTTTGCCCACCAGTGCCAGAGGTCCAGGGTTCGATAGGTACCACTGATGGGTAAACTGCAGACCACAGAGGCGGATAAAACTACTTGTGCTAATGAGAGTAAATCTATACCATCAGCATAGTGTTATAATACAAATATTTTCGTTTCAAATATTTATACAGCTTAACGTGATATAGGAAAAAACAAATACTTAAACTAAAATTTCAGGACACAACATTGTTTGTTCTTGCGGCAAGGAGCCAAGAGCAGGAGCACTTCCCGCGTTGAATGGAGAATAAAATATTATTTCAATTAACATAAACATTAACATAAAGTTACTATGGGTACAAACTTACAAGCAGCTAAATAAAAAAAAAACAAATGGATTATCTACAAAATTAATATATTACACAATCCAGTCGATCGTTTATTCAGCATGATTTTTAGGACCACTTTGAAACGTCAAATCTACCGCCAGTAGCAATAATCGAGACCAGCACATCAAGAAGAAGAAGGAAGGCAAGAAGAACCTTGTTGGTAAAATTGATTTATCCTTGGACTGTACAAATGAGTCTAGGTTAGTATAATTATTTCACCTCGGTGCAGGTTTTGCCACTTTCTGTGCCGTCGCCGCCGTACCGTGATGTTGCCAGAACCGTGTCGTCTAGTGATTGTTGTTTGTAAGTAGGTAGGTAGTTGCAACCGAATATCCACATCCTTTGCAGTTTTTACGATGCGATTGTTCCGATGTTGGCAGCCGTCCAGCGCTCGGAAAGATTAATGCGAGTCATAACAAAAAATGATTACGGTCGTGACTTGTCCTTGTGCTATCGTTAGTTTAGCTTTTACGTTCATTGTAATAGCTTACTTTGGCCACAGCATACATAATAGTACAAAGCTTGGTAATGAGTGTTAAAAGGTTTTTGTTGAAAAACATTACGTGACGCGGAATGAACGCTGCTCTGAAGAGCAAGGTGAAACCTCACTACGACGCTTGCCCGGTTTCATTCGTCAAGCGACAAATCCGCGAAGGAACTCTTGACAAGTGGAACCGGAGGTACACAACGAGCGATAGAGCTGCCGTCACCAAAATCTTCTTCCCAGATGCCAAAGGGGCATATAGAATAGCTAGAATCCTCACCCCGTCTGGAGTCTTAACTCAGATTATGACAGGGCACGGCGGGTTCTCAGAGTACTTAAACCGGTTTAAGTGCAAGGATAGCCTGTCCTGCCGATGCGAGCCGGACTCAATAGAAACAGTCGAACACCTCCTGTTCGAATGCCCCATATTCGGGAAAGAGAGATACGAAGCTGAACAAGAACACGACATTGATATTAGAAAAGAAAATGCAAGCCAGTATGTAAGCAGTAAAAAATTTAGATCTGTATTTTTTGCGTTTTGTGTCAAACTAGCAACTAAGGTGATAAATAGAAATAAGGATCGATAACATTGCTGATCAATTATATTGTACATATAAATGCAATCAGCAATATGAACTTTAGATAATAATAAATTGTTAGATTAAGATATAAATGTGTATAATAATAGAGGCTCGAAAATCAAAATGTTGGAGTTAAGAAAAATAGTATAGGTCACTCCCCCCCTTTTTTGTGTTTCCCTCCCCTACTACTAAGTAAGAAAATGAAATACGAGTAGAATAAGCTAAATAAAATATTGTAGGTTAGAAATGAAAGAAACTGTACGTATTTGTAAGACAGTGCAGAGTTGCAGCTTGAAAAAGTCGAAGAGTTTTCAGGCTGCAACTCTATTTTGTCAAGTTAAACTTAAAGGACTAATTCATGTTTAATGTCTGTCCTTCCTTAAGTACTATAGATTTATAAAAATAAGGAAATAAATAAAAACCCGTAGTAAAACACGCGGAATGGTCGATGACGCCACAATCGTTCACGCGCGGCACGGCACGGCAAGGAAGCATTATAGTGTTCAACATATATAATATATATGTATTGTAACGACGAAAATTTTATTCAATAAAAAGTACAATTAGACTAACTATGTTTAATTAAACTAACAAAATATATTGGTTTTGTTTTATTGATCATCCGAGTTAATCTAAGTTGGGAAATCCGGCACTGTCTGTATAAAAGTTTGTATGTATGTATGTAGCAATGTTTGTGACGGCATAACTCTTTAAACTTTAAAGATTTAACATAAATAAAATATGATCGTCGCGGGGGATTTTAGATAAATGGGGTATTTTGCCCATATCTTTGAATGGTCGTTCCGATCAACTTGTTTTTTTTTTATTTTAGAGGTTATTTAAATAAATTTAAGGGGTTTTTTTTAACTTGGGAAGTTTTTGAGAAATAGGATTGTTTAGTGAGACATTCAATATCTATATATTGAGGGGTGTCATTTTAAAGAGTATCGAGTGTGATAGATTTTAATCGAAATTAGATAAATACATCGAACTTAGTCACCATTTCTTTATCGTTTATGTTATTTAACTTGAAGGAAACTCACTGTTTATTCAATTGCCGATTGTCATCGTCACAACAAATGTCAATGTCAACTTTTAGTGTCAAACTTCATTAATCATAAGCATGAAGTTAGTTTTAGAACAAAGCCATTGTGAAATTCAAATCATGTGACCGGGAAAATTGTTGACGTCTAATTTAGCAAAAAAAACTAACTATCCGTTACCTCTTAAACAGTAAACACAGCACACAACATTATTGTAAAATGTTGATTTGTTTTACTAATAGATAGAACCTTGGTTATACACTTTTATTTGGAAGCTCAGACTGTAAGTGTATGTAATGAATAATTGTTCGATGCCTTGATATTCCATTGATTTACTGTGTAATGATAAGAACATCATTTAATGACAACTAAATTGTAATACTCATAAAAAAGTTACGTAAACTGGGGCTATTTGGAACATTTTACATGGAAACAATGATTTATCTTGAAATCTAATAAGTTGTAGGTAGTTGAGGACAGCCACTAGAGCACAAATTTGTTTCCCCCTGTTGATCGAACCCGGGACCTTGGGTCTAATACCGGTGGACGAACCACTGGACTACAGAGGCGGTTAGGAGACATTCATATTACATTAGTAAACAACCATAATTAGTAAATAACCAAAAACATTAGTGAATAACCTTCTATTAAACGAAAATAAAACAAAATGCATTAGATTCCCCTGGGCCTAGTGTTCAAGTCAACAAGACTAACATCATTTCAAAGTTGCAATGGGGTATTCATATTGATTCATTAGCTAGCAGGCTAAGCTCGGCTGCAAACGCAGTACGTACAATAAGGCCTCTTACTGATAAAGCATCGTCGAGGTTAGGTTATTTAATGTACTTTTACAGTGTTGTCTGATGGCATATTTTTATGGGGAAGTGCAGCAGATATTGATAGTATTATTGTGAGCAGAAGAAAGCTGTATACAAACAATTCATAAAGTGATAACTCATGATTTTCTTATAATGAATAAAAAATATTTATTTCAGACTAGGAAAATGACAATAAACTTAAGAACTAGGTGTTAGTAACAATACTGTGTATATATATTATGGAACGTTTCAGAGAGATTAGCTTCTTACCGGCAGCTCTCCAAACATTTATAAAAATCGAACGCAGCGAGCATTCCATTTTTATAAAAGAACATTGAAAAGTTTTGTTAAAGATAAAGATGCTGTAGAAATTAAAAAAACTACCTATGTACCAACATTTCGTTTGGGAAAAGTAAATCCTTAATCCTTAGAAAACTGTTAACGGTTTTCTATTGAGGTTTCTCAATGCTTCACCAAACTTTCTGCTCGTAAATTCAGAATTTATATTAAGCATGGTCTTACCTATTCATTACAAAATAAGCGACTATAACAACGATAACAACGCGTGGCCCGATGTTGCTATACCACATCAACAGCCCAGTAATGTCCACTGCTGGACAGAGCCCCCTCCAAAGCTTTAGGTTAGAGGGGTTTGTTATAATCACACGCTTGGCAGGTGGATTTGTGATGGCAGTAAAGGTGTAGATAACCGCCTCTGTGGTCTTGTGGTTCAACCCACCGATTTCAGATCCAGAGGTTCCGGGTTCGATCCCGATGGGAAGTAAAATATTGTGCTTGGTTTGGTTGGTCCTACCTTGGTTGGGTCCACCTGGCTAGCTACCACCATCTTACCTAATTCTGTCGCCATAACAACAATTCTAAAGTTGTTGTGTTTCGGCATTTAGAGGTAAGATAGCCAGTTCCTCAGTTTGTTGAGGATTCCGGGTGAAGTGCGCCTCCACCTTTGGCCTTATCTCAACTTGTAACCTGGTGAGATGAAGGCCAAGCACTTCCCCGTCGTACAAAAAAAAAAGATAATAAAGGTAGCTGCTGCCCTTCTTCTGGTGAGATCCCTTAGTCACTTTTACAACATCCATGGACTGAGTTGGAGGGGTCGATTCTAAGGCTGCAACTGCCTCGGCAGTGTAAGTAGATTTGACGTTTCAAAATGATCCTAAACAACCCATTGTCGCAATTTCAAACAGGCGGCAGAATTGGCGTTTGTTTGCTAAAATTTACTATTGGTTCTAATCTTTTATTCATGCATCAGTCGATCTATTTTGCATGCGTCTGCATATGTATAGTCCTCCTGGGTGTAGTGGAGCGTTTCTTTAACATCAAAATAACCTCCACAATCTCTTCTCTAGTGGCTCCAAGTAGCTGCCATTATGCAGCGGCCACACCCTGGTAAACCACATAGTGGGCGAAACCTAGGGAAGGGGGCTCCATCTACGATCATCTAGTAGAGGAGCTAATGGATGATCCCCATTAAAAAAAAAACAAATTCTGTATCGGCAAGTACATCCTATTATGTCGTTGTAGTAGGGTAATGCGATTCACCCTGAGGGCGTTAGTCAGGATCCATGTAGTGACTTACGGCCTTATTCGCTGCATCCCAACCTCTGCCGATCGTACCGGTTCACCGGCCCATTGGAATACAGGGGACGGGACGAGAGAGTGGACTTGCACCCGCGCAACCGCTTGTCCACTATAAATATGTTCACGCGCAGATGACTTTAGCAAATCATTTTGAACTCCAGATGTAAAAGCCCTGCGGCGATGGGGTGTCGGCGGTGGGGTCGAGGTATCGGTGTACTGAGGCTTTAGTTAGCACCTCGCACGTAGGCGGCTAGGAGAGAGTGGTCGCTCCCGGAATCGACTGAGGCGGGATTCTGGGTTCGGCAGCACGACTGGCGACAAAGCAGCCCTATTTAGGATCGCTCTGCTTTCCTCTGTATAGGGGAGGGGTCTAGAAAAGGTGGCCCAAAAATAGTCCGTCTCATCCCTCATCTAGGTGTCAAACCGCGGGCGCCTGGACATCGATTATCGCGGTCGAAAGATACGGAAAAATATGCAATTTAAAATAAAAACCCAACGACTATGCATGGCTACATGGAACGTACGGACTCTACTGGATCATGATCGCAACTTGTGTCCAGAGAGAAAAACTGCACTTATTGCAAGAGAGCTGGCCAGATACAAAATAGATATAGCCGCAATAAGCGAGACCCATCTAAGTGATAGCGGAGAGCTTTGTGAACAGCTTGGCGGCTACACGTACTACTGGAGCGGACGTCCTTCCGGTGAAAGAGTGGGCAGCGGCGTTGGCTTTTCTATTCGTAATGGGTTAGCTAGAGATCTGAGTGAACTTCCTAAGTGTGTAAATGACCGGCTTATGACTCTACGCCTCCCAATTGCCAATAAGAAATATGTACATATCATCAGTGCATATGCTCCTACCCTGCCTTCCCCGGATGAGGATAAAGAGATATTTTATGAACAACTTCGCCGAATACTTGAAGCCATTCCGAAACAAGATAAAATAATTTTGTTGGGAGACTACAACGCTCGTGTAGGCACCGAACATGATCACTGGGACGGTGTCCTCGGTAAACATGGAGTTGGAAAATGTAATGATAATGGATTACGCCTTTTAACGCTGTGTACAGAATTCAACCTTAGTATCACAAATACATTTTTCCAACTGGCTGAGAGGTATAAGACCTCGTGGATGCACCCTAGATCCAATCACTGGCATCTCTTAGATTATATTATAGTCCGCCGCAGAGACCTGCGCGATGTTTGTATAACTAGAGCGATGCGTGGAGCTATGGGGTGGACTGACCACCGACTTATAAGATCAAAAATGCACCTGCAGCTTAAATCACCACGACGAGCACCCCACAAAATACCACCTAGAGTAGACTTTTCGAGACTTATTACTTCCCCAGAACTTGGTAATGTACTAGACGGGAAATTTGCTTCTAGCATTCCGCAGACTGAATTTCATACGTTAAATGATGAGTGGGTATCATTCGCAAAACATCTCCATGGCTGTGCTCTGGACACTATAGGTAAGCCGACAAAGAAAAACCAGGATTGGTTTGACGCGTCAGATAATGAGATCAAAGTGCTAATTGACAGACTCCGACATGAACTAAACTCGAATTTCGCAGATGCACAGACCAAAAAAGAAGCCCAAAACAACTTAAGAGCAAAAGTTCGCGAGCTAAAAGATAAGTGTCTGCATATGTACAATGTACCCGAATCTCATTTTTTACGTAATTAAACACTTATTTAGCAGGTATTTGTTTAATAAATTAATTTAAAAGTACAAATGAGCATTTTATTTACAACTCTTCTTCGTAGTCCACTTTTAACTTACAATAAATCTTATTTTATAATCGATTTTATTAAACGTAGCATCCATAGGTACAAGAGAAACAGTTTTGTTGTGTAGATATTACATATTTCTTAAATATTTACAAAACGTACAACAATATTTGCATATTTGTAATGTGTTTGCATTGAACGACTCATAAGCATGCCAAGGCTTTGTGCTTCGTTGTTGCTCGCGGGAGCAAGCTTATTATATATTTAATATTAATGCTTTACGAACACAAGACTATGTTTTGATATTTGGCAAAAAGGTACAACAGCTCTATTCTAAATTAAAAAATGAAACTGCCCTTATCTTATGACATATTAAACATTATATCATATTAAGTTTTCTTATTGGTTAGACCACGACTAGCTTGATACCTTACTTGACTTACTTTTAATAGGTAGGTACTATTTGATGATGCACATAAACCGATACTTAATTACACTGTCTTACTTCAACTAATTATTACACAATGCAACACAACAACAAATTTAATTATAAATACAAAATTTACCTATCAAATATAATGATGTGATTTTTGCAGCGGCAAAAACAGCAACTATTTAAGCACGTGATCTCACTGTGCAGATTTTCACAAAACGGCAGCGGCACAGCGCGAGAATAATCTACTGGACCGTACCCTCTCATGGATATCGTAAGGGGTGACTAAGGGATAGCACCAGGATCATCCTCAACAACAAGGGACAACGGCTTACGTTAAACACTGAAACACATATATTTACAAAACGTCGAAAACACTAACACAATTTTGTAAATGTACTGGAATATAAGAGGAAAAAGGTCCACAAAAAAAATTGAGTATCGGTTTCACATACGAGAATGTCCTTATGTAAATGAGGACTTAGGCTATTAGATATTTTCAAGATTGCACGTGTATTAAGTTTTCGCCATCACACATACATAAATTATTCGAAATAATTATTTTCATATTTGTATTTATCAGTTACAGGTAAATTGGATTTAAACTATAATGTGAAAATATACTAAAATTACTTATTTAACAAAATAATGTTACATGTACTTCATATATTAAAGTTCTAAAGTTAATAACGCTAAGTGCTACAAACATTGTCAATGGGATACAACAATGTTTTGAAAGTGTAATGAGTTCTCCGTTATCTGGATCCAGTTACAGTTGCTGAGCCACGGTCACCAGACAGATACACCGGACAGATACACCGGAGAGATACACCGGACAGATACACCGGAAAGATACACCGGACAGATACACCGGAAACTACGTAAGTAGGTAGGTAGGTACTGCCTTCGTGGCCTAGTGGTTCGTTTTAAGGGGTGTACAATATTGTGCTTGGTTTGGTGGTAGGACTTGTTTGAAGTTTGCCTGGCTGCTAGCTACTACCGTATTGCCTAAGATTGCCAATAAGGTCTAATTATGCAATAAGTTTTTATCGGCTTCGCCTTCACCAGTACAGTCTTATTTACTCATATTATGTTTAATAAAAAAAATGTTTAATTTCATACAACAGATCTTTTTTTTAACTCTAATTAAAACAGTTAACGCCAATGGCATTTATTAAACATCCATCATAAAAATAAGTAACACCAACACTAAATCATTATTTTGATACGAAAAAGAGGTTATTTAAGTGGGGAGGAATAGAAGTGTTTGCATCTCCCATGTGCAATCCCGCCGAAACGTCGGGATAACAGTACGGAGTGAGCACTCGGTTAGTGTACACGCTTGCAATTGTTCTGATTATTTTACATATATCGTCAACCTTTTATTCATTTTTCACAATATGAAGTGCGCGTCCTGTGGATCCGACTTTACTGATGGAGTGCAGTGTGCTATTTGTAGTAAGCATCTAGACTACGGCTGCGCGCAAATTACTGAATCCGGCTGGAGAAGGCTTGGAGCTGACAGGCGAGCGGGTTGGAAATGCTCCTCCTGTAGGGGCTTATCTCCTAGGCCGCCAACTGCACAGTTGTCGCCTGAACCGGCATCACTTGAAACCATCATGAACGAGATTCGAGATCTCAGGCGCCAAATGACTGGCATGCCATCTCTACTCCAGGATGTGAAAACCATAAAGGAGGATATGATGGATCTCAAGGCCAGCTGTGATTTTATGGGATCGCGCCTAGAAGACTTCTCCAAGAGGATGGCTGAGGTGGAATCACGAGTATCCAAGGTGGATAATATGGAAGTGACTATGACTAGTCTTGAGGAAACGGTAGTTGATCTTAAATACCAGCTTTCTGTTGCCGATCAAAGATCTCGCCTTAACAATATTGAGATCAAGGGGTTCCATTTAAAAATAATGAGAATCTTTTTACGATCGTGGAGTCCATAAGTAAAGAGCTAAGCGTCAACCTTCCAAAGGCCAACATAGATTACCTGTACAGAGTACCTTTACACGGCTCCAATGAGAAGGCCATCATCGTCAGCTTTACAAACCGCTACGTGAAAGAGGATTTTGTAGCGGCCGCCAGGGCCCGCAAGTCTTTATCGGCTCCTGACATAGGTTTCCGTGATTCAGTCCATCGCATTTTCATCAACGACCACCTCAATGCTGACTACAAGAACCTCCTCAACAAAGCTAAATCCCTCGCAAAAGAGAAAGGATATCTTTACGTGTGGGTCAAGTACGGGAAAATCCATATACGAAAAAACGACACATCCCCTGTGGTCATCATCAACAAGGAGACTGATTTAAACAAGTTGCACTAGTCTATTGTTATAATGTTTATGCTTTACATTCTTTTAGTTTCGTTATTCTAATCAAAGTTCAAAAAATCGCTTCATTTGAAAAAATGTTCACCTCCCCTGGGCCGACCGCCGACCGGTTACTTTGCTATTGTTCTAGCTCGCTCGCTAACTGCGTTTGCACGCTCATGCTTTTTGTCTCGTATGCACTAGCAGTGTTTCCCGTGCCACTCAGTTACTTGCCCGCTCGCACTCATAATGATGATATATACTGTGTTTTTTCAACTACCGCAATATTGAGACTTACTTACTATTTTATCATCTACCTCTATTTATTACGTAGTATTATTAGTTATTTTGTGTTTTCGTGTCCTTCTAGTACTATTCTGTCAATGGGAAAGTTGTGCGTTATTCTAACCCATTATGATGATATTGTACTGTCACTATGTTGTGGGACTTATTATGGATAGTTCTTGTAATAATAACTTGCGTATTTACTATCAAAACACTAGAGGCCTACGTACTAAAACAATATTATTTAAGCGTAATTTATATTTAAGCTCATACGATGTGGTTATTTTAACTGAAACATGGTTATTAGACAGCATCTTGGATTCTGAACTTTTTGGTAATAATTACATTGTCTGGCGCCGCGACCGGAACTATAACTTAACTAAACAAACGAAGGGTGGAGGAGTTATTATTGCTGTACGTAAGGAAATACATAGTATTTCACAATCTATGTTCCAATCTTCAGCTGAGGATTTATGGGTTACCGTATCAATTAAGCAAATAAATAAATCCTTACTTAACATTCATCTCTGCTGCTTATATTTATGCGTCGAAAACCGTGGAAATAGCTACGTTCAACAACTTGAAAATTATTTAAACCAATTAAATGACAATATCAACTCAAATCCGAATGATAAATTTATTTTGGTAGGCGATTTTAACCTCAGTGGCATAGACTGGTCACGTCCCTTGGACGCTTTTCACTTAGTTCCGTCACCCGGATCGACTTACTCTGAAAAATTATTTATTGATGAAATGATGACTCACGACTTACGTCAGTTTAATCACGTCCGGAACAGTACAAAAGGCCGAATTTTAGATTTGGTTCTATCTCATGATGACATTACCGTGACTGAGTGCCTCGACCCGCTAGTACCTATTGATCACCATCACAAGCCCCTACTTCTCAATGCCTTTTTTTCTAATTTAAATTACTTAAAGTCTCAATCATATTTAAAATATCTATACAATAAAGGCGATTATAACGCAATAAATAATAAAATATCTGAAATTGATTGGAACGCCGAAATTTCCCAGCGTTCGCTTGAAAAGGCAATTGAATTCTTTTATTCTATGGTAGATCAGCTCAAACTTTTATTTATTCCTTCTAAAATGGTCAGTGACTCGTGTTATCCTAAATGGTATAGCTCGTCATTGATTAAAGTCATTAAAGAGAAATCCAAATATCTAAAGAAATATAAAACATATGGAAGGACAGCCGATATGGCTACTTTTAAACTTTTACGCGATAGAGCCCATTCACTAGAAAACAAATGCTTTGATGATTATATGTCATCAATTGAGAATAGTATAGAACATAATCCAAAATTGTTTTGGTCATATATTAAAACCCGGTCTAAGTCGAATGGAATTCCCACTAGTCTTAAGTACCTAGATACTACGGCAACTACAGGAGAATCTATTTGTGATGTCTTTTCTAGGTATTTTTACTCCACGTTTCTTGCGCCCTCTAGTATCCATACAGGTAACCATGATATGGACATATTCCCAAATTCTTATGATATTTCTACCATAGAAATAGATCCCCATGAAGTGCAAAAATTGTTAACAGAACTTGACCTGACCAAATCAGCTGGGCCAGATCATATTAGTCCTGTTTTTCTAAAATTCTGTGCAAAATCTATATTTATTCCCATATCTCTATTATTTATAAAATCTGTTTCCGTTTGTTCTGTCCCAAATATCTGGAAATCTGCTTTCGTGTCGCCGATTCACAAAAAGGGCTCTAAGTCTGAAGTGAGCAACTATAGACCTATATCCAAATTGTGTATAATCGCTAAACTTTTTGAAAAAATTGTATATAAACAGGTATATGCTGCATTTAATCAATCCTTCTCCTCTGTACAACATGGTTTCCTTAAAGGACGGTCAACTGCATCTAATCTCATTCTATTCAATGAATTCTTGACAGATGCAATGGATAATGGACACCAAGTTGATGTAATCTACACGGATTATAGTAAGGCGTTCGATAGAATCGACCATAATCTTCTGCTTTCCAAGCTATTTCAGATGGGAATCAGAGGTGACTTACTCAGGTGGTTTGCCTCTTACATTATCAATAGGTCTCAAGCAGTTGTGATTAACAATTATATATCTAGTTGGGTTGCTATTCCGAGTGGTGTCCCTCAAGGGTCACTTCTTGGGCCTTTGCTTTTCTTAATATTTGTCAACGACATCTCAAACTGCTTCCTACACAGTCAATTGCTTTGCTTTGCAGACGACATGAAGATATTTAAAATTGTTGACACAAATTTAGATGCGGTTGACCTACAAGCAGATTTATATCGTCTAGACGCGTACTGTGCTGACAATAAACTCGACCTGAATCCATCCAAATGTTCAGTGATTACTTTCACACGCAAACGAACTGTTATAGACTCTGTTTATATACTAAAGCAACAGACTCTTGATCGCTGCAGTACTATTAGGGATTTAGGAGTAATACATGACTCTAAGCTCATTTTTGACTCCCATATCGATTTTATCGTTGGTAGGGCATCTAAGGCTCTTGGCTTTATACTGAGAAGTTCTGCAAGCTTTAATCGAGCAAAAACTTTTAAAATTATATACTGCATGTTTGTCCGTAGCATACTTGAATATGCCTCCCAAATATGGAATCCGCGTTACGATACCTACATAGAAAGGATTGAGCGTATCCAAATTAAATTCATTAAATATATTTGCTTTCGTTTGAAGATCCCATATGACTCTAATAACTACCTGGCGTTATGCAGTAAATTTCATCTACTTCCACTCAGCATGAGACGCGAAATAGGTGACATATCTTTTTTGTTAAAAATAACTAACAACAATATTAACTGTCCAGAACTACTTAACAAAATTTGTTTGAACATTCCCCAAAAACGGTTAAGATTTAACCCTCTCATATATAATTCTATAGTCGGATCAAACTACAGGCAGAATTCCTTTCTTTGGCGAGCGGGCAATAACTTTAATATGCTATTAAACAAGCATAACGATCTTGATTTGTTCTGCTCTAGTGTAGAAACCGTGAGGCGGCGGCTTAGTGGAGACTTCTTCTCCGCGTGGCAACAATATTAGAGGCTAGTCAAATATTTAGATCTGTTTTATACAATACTTATTTTTTCTTTTTATCTATTGTGTTATATTGTATCCTGTCCAGTTCAAACTCTTTATGTATCTATACTCTTTATCTATACGTGAAAACCTTTAATTGGCCTTCTGTGTTATATTGTTGTGTTTATCTTATATTAATGTGCTGTTGGTTTTCCTTCAAATAAATAAATAAATAAATAAATAAATAAATAAATAAATACCCATTTTTCGTATCAAATGTGTACTAATCGCAAAAAATTAAAAGAGACTAACTATAATGACGAAGGTACATACATAGAAAAAAAAATCAAAACTGTCTGGTTCTGGTCTGCAACAGACGAGTTCACCTTGAGTTTACAGTTTGTAACGGTCCTTACGTAAGCAAAAGTGCAAGGAAAGCAGTCCGGACTGCTTTCCTTGTAGTAAGTTTAATTGTATGTGTACATATCATTTTTAATTATTTCATTCGAAACTATGCATTTATGGTATATATCGCGTTGAAAATGTTTATGGTGTTCTTAGCTAGTTCATACTTACCTAGTTTCAAAATAAGAATATAACATATTGTTAGTCTATAGCATAATGTGTTAAGTGTTATGTGAAACAACGGAGGACGTTTTGTCTACACGAATTGCTGTAATACGTTGTCATGTTTCTCTTGTACAAGTCTTCCTCAGGGAACTGAAGATTTTGCGCTGAAAAAAAAATCTAAATTAATAATTTCCGAGTTGATTTTACTCGGTTTCGGTTTGGCTTCTTTTAACCGGAGAAAAAAATCTGTCATATCTTTTTATATATTTCTATCGGAAAGTTTATTTTCTCTTACTTAATCACTACAGGTAAACGAGTTTTTGACGGTTATTAGTCCTATTCAAAGTGATTATAATAACTAACTCCAAAAAAAAAACATAAACTTTAACAAAAGCTACCATTTTCAACAAGTTGAGATAAGGCCGAAGGTGGAGGTGCACTTCATCCGTAATACCTATATTTTATTATATTGTCCCAAAATATTTTTACACGCAATGATTCCCTAATAGACTGTTTAAAACGGTCCTTAGGTAACCCGACTGCTGTCTTTGTACATAGCAGTAGTTAGTATAAGTGTACATATTACTCCTTATTGTTTATCTATACATAATTATATGTATATTTTTTTCACCATCATTTCAGTGCACGTTTTTGGGACATGAAAAAAAAATTCGAAAGTTATCTATATAGGAGTTATGTTTTGATTTATTCACCGATTTAGGGCTCCGTACACAAAAGGGTGCCAACAGGACCTTATTATCAAGCCTCCGCTGTCTACCCGGCCGTCTGTCTGTCTGCGTGCTGTTTTACATATAACGTACCTAATAGAGACAAGAAATACACACTTTTTAAAAACTGTCCACAGTTTTTAAAATGTGTGTATTTCTATTGCCGCTCTAGCTACAAATAATTTAATCAGTAGTAAAATTAAAATAAATGCAAAATCAAAAATATACTTATTCAATTAAGATTCTTAATTTTATTAAAAACGTGATTTTGTCTTGAAAGGTGTGCACTTGGCCGGATTGTTTTTAAATATTAGGTCCTTACATATGAAATTGGCGTTTTGTCGTACTGGCCACTTTGATCTTAAATATCTCCTCTTTGGTTAGGAATTCCAAATTCAAATTTAAACAGCTATTTACTCATGCATTTGTGTTTCTAAAACCGTTTTTTTTTTTTTTTTTCTCTTTTGCTTTTTTTTTCTGCGTCACTCATTTCACAAAATGGAAAACTTAAAATATCGCATTATTTACGAGTACGAGTTCCACCGTGGCACCAGTGCTGCAGAAACGGCTCGAAGGATTAATGATGTGTATGGTGGTGGTGTCGCAAAAGAAAACACGGTGCGTTTTTGGTTTCAACGCTTTCGTTCTGGAAATTTCGACCTGCAGAACAAGCCCCGTGGACGGCCGGAGACCAAGGTCGATAATGATGAATTGAAGGCTATTGTGGAAGCAGATCCATCGCAAACCACATCACAGTTAGCTGCAGGCTGCGGTGTTAGTGACAAAACCGTTTTAATCCACTTGAAGCAAATTGGGAAGGTGAAAAAGCTTGAAAGGTGGGTACCTCATGAATTGAGTGAAGCAAACCGACAAACGCGCGTCGACTGCTGCGTTACATTACTCAACCGGCACAATAATGAAGGAATTTTAAATCGGATCATTACATGTGATGAAAAGTGGATCCTGTACGATAATCGTAAACGCTCATCGCAATGGCTGAACCCTGGTGAACCAGCAAAATCTTGCCCCAAGCGAAAATTGACTCAAAAAAAGTTACTTGTAAGCGTTTGGTGGACTAGTGCCGGTGTCGTACACTATAGCTTTCTTAAATCTGGTCAGACGATTACGGCTGATGTCTATTGTCAGCAACTGCAAACCATGATGGAAAAGCTCGCTGTTAAACAACCGAGACTTTTCAATCGCTCTACGCCACTGCTGCTTCAAGACAACGCTAGACCACACACGGCCCAACAGACGACTACCAAATTAGAGGAGCTTCAATTGGAATGTCTAAGACATCCACCGTACTCTCCGGACCTTGCTCCAACAGATTACCATTTTTTTCGAAATTTGGATAACTTCTTGCAAGGAAAAAAATTCAATTCCGATGAGGCAGTCCAAACCGCTTTCAAAGATTTCATTGATTCCCGTCCGAATGGTTTTTTTAGTAAAGGGATCAATGAACTACCTATAAGATGGCAAAAGTGTATAGATAGCAATGGTACATACTTTGATTAATAAAATATATTTTAATATGAAAAAATTGCCTTTATGTTCCTCCCATACAAAACGCCAATTTCATATGTAAGGACCTAATATAAAGTATTCAAGCTTATGTCAATATAGTTGAGTAATCTCGACTCATTGTCGGATAATAAAATTGATGAAAATATATAGTTTTTGATAAACGTATTGTTATTTGCTTAGTATTATCGAGTGATTAGCTACATATTTCAAATTAGTGTTGATTTATTGCATTTAAATACATACTTACATCTATTACGAGCCTCGTATGACAACGTACTACTGTTTATTTACGTAACGTAACAATAGGTACGTGGCGATAGTAAAAGCTTTCTGTGCTCGGTTTTTAACATAATGCTACCAGACAAATAGCTTTTTGCAGTTAAATTTACTTTCGCTACGCTACATTGCCTCTGTAGATATATACTCTGTTCATTTTCCGTTAAACCGTGATTTTTCGTTTTAAATTTATATTTGTCAATTTACGAACCACTACAAATTTTATAACAACTATCACATTGCTCAAACTAAAATTACTGCAAAATCATTCTGAAGATCAATAGATCTAATTATAAATAATCGAAGTTGATTAATGATGCCAACTTAACCAGCTACTAAACGAGCTTAATAGCATGTACCTACATAAGAAGCAATCGATAAACATACTACTATTTTTACGTAATAATGCGGTTTTGTGGCTATATTCCTAATCTGTGCAGTAATTGCTTGTCAGTGGTTCAGCATAACCCAACACTACAACATTATCTACTGCTGTACTCCAGAAGACTGTAGACTCCAGAAATAGAAGGCAACAAAAATATTTATCCAACGTCATTAAACTCACGTGTTCTGTCCATCAGAGTGCGAGGCCGGCGGCGGCCATCGGTGGAGGTGCGCGCGCCACATCATCTGGCCGAAGGTCATCCGGAACTGGCGAGACATCGAGCAGTAAAGCACAAAGTTTATCGCCCCGTTCAGCAGCGCCAGAGCGTCCATCAACTCCCCGAATAGATCATAGCACCGTTTGAAGAAACATCTGCCTAGCAACCCGCTCAGTAGACCCAGTATCCCCTGCGGGAGTTCTGTCACGAGGAACAGGAGCAGCACGGCGAGGAGCATCTTCGTCGTTCTGTTCGTCCGTCTGTCCGCTTTGCATTGGCGTTTCATTGCTTTGTTATTCGTCGGGCAAGCGTTGTACACCCGGATCTGTTTCTGATGCTGATTCGCGCTGTACACTTCTCTTATCAACCACAGACTGATTACGGTTAGAATGCAACACGGCAGCAGCTTGATCACGACGGCGTGAACCCAGAAGTTGATCTGGTAGAGTCCACCTTCTTCATCGGAGTCGACGTGGTACAGCACCATCGGGCCGGTTCGTTCTACCACGATTGCAGTGTGGATGTCGAACACCTGTTAAAGATACACGTCATGTATGGAGCCGGGTAAAAGTAACAAATAACAGAGTTTGTGCGGAGAATGACCTCGGGAGTTTGGTCTCCTCTTCTGTGATCATCTGAGGCATGGATTGAGTTTTAGCTTTTATTAATTAATTTACGTAAGTACTCATCTTTCATCTTTCATCATTATTTTATTTGTGTGTGATCTTAGTTACAGACTTAGTGTCTCTTCTGATATAAGTACACATGTTTTACTTTACTTAATTTACATATATGTGCTAGCTTCTACTTGCAGCTTCGCCCGCGTAGACCCCGGATAACAAGATATGTATAAGTATGTTTTCCTGGTTCAGAACAATATCTATACAAAATTTCATCTCAATCCATTCTGTAGTTATGCGTTAAAGAGCAGTAAAGAACTATTTATGTTATTATGACAATGTTTAACATGTAATTTTCATCCCACGAAAACTTATTCAAGGGACAAAAGTAGCCTGTGTGTTAATCCAGGGTATAAACTATCTTTGTACAAAATTTCATCGAAATCCATTCAGTCGTTTTAGCGTGAAAGAGTGCCAAGCATACACAAACTTTCGCCTTGATAATAGTATATGTGTAAGTGTGATAAGCTATATCCATGCAGGATCACTTGCACATAGCATAGGACAGCCGAAAATACATGTACCTATTCCAAACTAACTTGGACCTCTATATAAAAATCTACACACATACAAACACAAACTTATGCTTTTATAATTTTAGTTCAATTTGAAATATTTTAGGTACAATAATCAAAATTACTATTGCAATCCTTGACGATGAAAAAGTCTATTAATTTACTTCAGAGTAAAATCTTGTATAATTAACCCATTTTTGAATACCGTACGTTGTTCTATGTAAGTTAGTTGTGAAGCTCTTAAACATGCCCGAAGAATAAACGTCCCCAAACATCAGCTGCGTCTCAGTCAACAAACCATTCCGCCCCAAACGTTACGTTCGATCACGTAAAAGGTTTACTTCTGTGGGAGTCGTTTGTAGTTGGAGTGTTGTTCTGATACTACAGAAACTAGTACTGTGGGAACCTCTAATACCCGAATTACTCTTTGAGTATCTGCGTGCTCTATAAAAACCTACCTACCTCAAACATGGACAAACACATACCAAGAAAATACCAACTGTTTGTTATCTTGTCACCACCAAATGGTTAAACAACCCATAAGTTGGACAGCTATGAGGACAATCTCGCTAAAAGCATTATACGCCTAAATCAAATGTTATTAAATTTGATGCCTGGGCAGTTCTAAATCTAACATTTTAATTTCATTTTCCACTTAACATTCTGGCCGCCTAACTACTTAGGAATTTTAAACACTTGCGGTGAATTCAAAATTCCCCGAAATAGTTGAACTCACCATGTACGTTGGGATGCACAGTATTGGCGGCAGGATGAAGCTAATAAGAATTGCTGTGCTGCATCGCCGCTCGGTACAGTAGATGTGGTTTTTGTCTGAATACCTGCAAATTATGAACAGACTTGTGGCAGTTAATTTCAGATAGCACATTCAGTGCAGCAGCTGGCACGTTGCCCATAAATACTTGTAGATACAACCGATCTGACAGTACGTACAGCGATAGGTACTCCGGTGGTTCCTTTGGGTTATACCTACACGCTATACGGTTTTTCGTAAATTGTGGCGCTAAGATTTTTTATCTCTACGAGCAAAGTACGTATGTAGTTTCAAATCTCACCTTTTGAACATACAATTATTATGTACCAAAAACCATTTTGTGGTACTTGGCATATACTCTTGTCCATGTACTGTGATAATAATGATCTGATTTTATGAAAAACTTATTCACACGTAAGATGTACCTACTACAGGGTGCGTAAAATTGAATGTAACGAATAAAATTTATATTGTTTTTAATATAAGCTACCTTTGAGTTCCCGTTATTACCTGCTTAGAATAAATTGTCTACATTTTTGTCGTAAATAAAATATCGGAGAACTCTCCAATCAAGGCGGGTCACGTTTCATGAAAATATCGTTATTTTATTGAACTTCCGACAACTCCTGACGTAAATCGGAAGAATCTCCGAATTCGAAAAATTTCCATACAAAATGGGCAATATAATTTGATTTCCCAGAATAAAAATACTACAAAGTTGACACTTTGAAATTCCATGCATTTAAATATTACCATCATAGAATAAACCTACAAGTTGTACAAGTACCAAGTAACATATCCTATGTTACTTGGTACCGAAAATATATGTCTTCTATATAAATTTGGATCTCTGTTACGTACTCCACAAAAACGAAGCTATGTAAAATCACATTACTGACATTCAATCTAATGCAAAGTTTCTAGTTCGCAACGGCGGCGGCAGCAAGATGATGCCGATGATGATGATGACGATGCTGACCCACCTATACAATGAGGGATATGGGAGAATAATCAACTGATGATGATGATGAGCTAACATTTTTATATGGATAGTTACTGGACTAGAGTCTAGTGTATTAGTAGAGTAGAGACTAACTAGAGAGGTAGTTTTTACTCGGAAGAGTTCACCGTGGTGTTCCGTAGGCCGTAAGCATCCTATAAACTTTTTTACGCTTTTACATACGTTTTGCAAGTACAGATAATATAAAGTTTATGTTCTAACCTCCAAGGATTATTTTACAAACTCATCATCAACTCATCACTCCTCATCATCGTTTTTCTTTAGCATAGGAGCGAAATTAAAAAGATTCTAGTGTGATTATATTAATAATGATAATATACCTACATTGCATTACACGCGTCACGCCGAAAACGTCTTTTTGACGTTTTTGTGAGGAAACCGGCATGTCCCAATGTCTAGGAACAAACATTCGAATGGCAAGTGTCTCTGGCTTAGTATTCCGCGATGGGCTACTTGCAAACCGTGGGCATGTGTCGAATGTAAGTTTGAACGTGCCTCCACATTCTCCTCTGATCACTTTGAGTAAATAGTGATCAAATGGCAATCCTCGAAGAGGAAAAAGTGTTTTTCAAATAAAAATCTCGTTATAAATAATTCCAAAACGAACTAATATTGAAAATCCAATCCATAATACACAATCAAAGAACAAATACGTAACGGGCAATACGAATCAACTCCATTCCATGTCTCTACATATTTCAATAGCCTTTTGTGTGACAGACATTATGTAAGAACTCCTCCGTTTTTCATTTTATTCTGAGTTTAATAATTACAAATTCTGTAATAAATAAAACGTTTCTTTTATTTTTTCACAATTATTTTACGCTTCTTACCGTTCCCGCCAAACCGGAAGACCGGTATCCTCTGGTCAAAACAAACAAATACAGATAATTTTTATCTATGTATTAGTTTATTACCCACGGGATGAATTAACTACATTATTAATGTTATTGTTGCCAGTGTCAAAAAAATAATTTCTGATAATGAAGAAACTAGTTAAAATTTGCACCAAGCTAATATCCGTTAGAATTTTGACTTTTAGTTTAAACTAACCACAAACACGTCTGCCGTAACTTTTTAAGTCCAATCTGGTTTAAACGGATTACTCGCATAATGACAGTTATTGTTAACGCATATTGACGTACACGCATATTGACATACACGCACATTGACTTACACGCATATTCACTTACACGCATATTGACTTATACGCACACACGAGGTATTGAACAATCGTTTTCCGCCGAGCGGCTTCAATTGCAATTTTTGATTTCTGATGATTTGTATAGTCAATTTTGCAGCGGTTTTACAGCTACTAAATTTAAAACAAAATCATCTAAATCGTCCAAAAAGTCATATCTGTACATTATATTATGTGTCTCTGCCCAATTCATAAGTATCATAGGGTAGTGATTTGTATATATAATGCTTCCATTAAAAGCGAATGAAATCTTTAAATTTAAATTTTCAATGACAGCTGTCAAACTTCAAACAACCATTTCTCTGAAACTATTTGTTCTAGACTCTCTGTTCTTAGTTCAAATGAAAGCTGTTTGCAGCTGGCATTGAAAATGTAAATCTTGGTCATAGCCAAGATCTACATTTTCAATGCCAGCGGTCAAACTTCAAACGGCCATATCTCTGAAACTATACGTCCTAGACTCTACTTTTGTAGTTCAAATGAAAGTTATTGAAGAGGACTACATTTCAGATGGCAGATGTAGTTTTGACAGCTGTCATTAAAAATGTAAATCTTGGTCATAGCTTTCATTTGAACTAATAACTTATAGTCTAGGAGAAGTAGTTTCAGAGATATGGCCGTTTAAAGTTTGACAGCTGACATTGAAAATGTAGGTCCTATTCATAGCTTTAATTTAAACTAAAAACGGAGAGTCTAGGACGAGTAGTTTCAGAGATATGGAGTTTGACAGCTGTCATTGAAAATGAAGACCTCTTCAATAGCTTTAATTTGACTAAGAACAAAGAGTCTGGGACGAATAGTTTCAGAGATGTGGCCGTTTGAAGTTTGACAGCTATCATCGAAAACTTGGTTCCATACTTTTTATTTAGCATAAGTCCAGGTTGAGTAGTTTGGGCTTAGGTTTGCCGTCACTTCTGACACTTGCCGTTATTTTTGACATCTGTCAAAATATAAATGCCCATAACTCGAATGTTTCTCATAGGTACTTGACTTCTAGTACCAAAAAAATAAAAGGTATAAATATAGCAATAGATGCATTTTGATGACAGCTGTCAAAATGACATCAGCTGTCATCTGAAATGAAGATCTCTTCAATATATATACATATATACATACACCCCAAAAACATTACCCTCGTTCTTTGCAGATTGCAAACCACCTGCAAAGAATACTACTAATAATATAATTGGTAAGTCGAAGTCCATAGTTGTATGTCATTTCGCGTAATCTTTCACAACCATGTATGTCATTTCGCGTAATCGTTCACGATGTGTCATTTCGCGTATTAGCATATGTAACAATTCGCGTATGTCATTATGCTTAGACACCATGGGTCATTGTGCGTTTGACCACCTAAATGTGTCATTGTGCGTGTAATCCGTTTAAACTTATTAGAGTAGAGTCCAAGGCTTACGTAAGTACCAGCACTAAATATCCAGCTAATTAGATTCAGCGCAGAGTGTGCTCACTTTCAGTCTGCTATTTCCGCACAGGATTTTCCAATTTTCTAACGACCTGCGGAGCACGGTTCAAACTATGAAACGGAAATGTGAGATACCTAGCTATTGAACTGACCAATATTAGCGAAAGCAATTTGAACTTATCTCAACTTGTAACCAGGTGATATGTCACCAATCGCTTCCCCGTCGCATTGTAAAAAAAAATATAATGAATAATTTCAAGCTGCGATGCGTGTGACGCGATATTATAATCTACTCGAAGAGATATTCAATATTAATAGGAATTTCAAACGCACAGCTGATTATCATCCCCACCTGGTTGGTATTCTATTTATGAGGAATAATCGCTTGCAAAGATATTTTATGATGCGCACTGCAAAAACTTAGAAACAGCTTCCAGCAAAGAACTTCTCTCAAGAAGAGAGTTGATATGCACAATCTGGATAGGCTCACTCCATGGTAGAACTCTCCCACGCCTGTGCATGTTTCAAGGTAAAGAGCCTGAACCTGTCTGAGATGTGTCTGCCCGTGGGCTTGGTGACGTTGACCTCCACGTGAAGCTCCACCACTGTTATCTGAATGTCGCTCAACGCACCGGTACGGAAATACTTTCTGTTGTTGAGTTGCCAATCCACTTCCAGGACCACGGATTTTAATCAATATCCTTCAGTAAAGTAGATACTTCAACCATTGACCATTTATTTCAGTTCATTTTGTCAAGAAGGTCGATAATGTTACTTAAATTAACAGTATCTGTGACTACCGAAGTCCGGGGCCAAACGGTTTACCGTGTCCCGCCAGTGTGCGAAAGAGCCAGAGCTTTCTAAAAAACTACCATAGACCTCACACTAGTTAGAGACCACCTTATCAAAGAGCCATCACTTATAAAAAAAAAAGGCGTAAGTAAATTAGCTTAGGGACCTTCCTTACTCAAGGCGTTAATTGAATATTATGGATTTCATAATATTCAATTAACACCTTGAGCTAAATTCTTCAAATATCTGACATGTCAAATAGACAAACGTTCTAGGTAGCTGATGATGGACACCAGGAGTCTAATCTAAGCGGTCTATCATTTAATTATATTTATTGCGTGGCCATCGAGTCTTATCGGGGCAACTGATTCCCCTGGTAATTGTCACAATCAAATTACACTTAACCAACAAAAATCCGGTAAGTATAAGATTTGGGCCTTTCAAAGGTGTTTTCACTTACTTGATAGCAACGTATCGCCAAACAGCTAACGACAGAGTGAGGCAGATCGAAGCCGTGTGGAAGATCTGTGCAAAGTGCATATGGAATAGCAGGTACGCAGCCCACTTGTATGGCATCTCATTCTGGCCAGGCAGGATCTGTGAGGGACAAAAGGTCTATGTTATTATCAACTCGTAGCGTTGAAAAGATAAAACGAAGTTCTGATAAATTGTCCGCTCGATATCTTTGATCTAATCTGTCCATCCCCTTTCCACCACCGGATTAGACGTACGGTACGGTACGGCTACAACCCGTATCTTAATGTAAATGTAAGTGTTCCATTGTGCTGAACACATGTTTTCGTTGAATAATAAATAAAACCGCATCTATGGAATAACGTTGAAATGGACCAAATCATGTTCTTATTATTTAAAAACATAATTTACTGAAAAAAACCGCAGTATTTGTTTGAATCAAAGAGGTGGACTATTCAAAGAAGGTTTGGTATTCTATGAAAGTTTAAAACGAAATATAAAAAAATAATACTTTAAAGATATGTGTTGCCTATAATTTTTTGATATGTGTATTATAAATACAGTTAAGTACAGTTTAACTATATGGTCCTATAGACAGATCATTCAAATTAATCCAGTAGTTTCATCGTGATGTGCCATTCAGACAGACAGACACAAATGAAAAAAAACTATTGATTTGGCTTCAGTACGTATTGATATGTAATTCATAGTAAAAAATGAAAAATAAAAGTATTATAACACCCTACCTACCTATCGAAATTTGTACTAACTTATCAAAAATACCGAACCCAACGCAATCGAACGATCAAAAACATAAGTAATAAGCTACTTTAAAACAAACAACTATTCTCATGTATGTGACGAAGAACACTTTTTTAAGAATCAATTTCTTTAAACTTTCTGCAATTAAAATTTTTAAAATCCATAATATTTATAGATTTGTCTCGTTTCAGGTTTATAATAAGTATAGATAGGTAGATGTTGATTATAATCGATGATAACCTTAATTATTTAAAAAAGGAAATAGCGTCTCTATAGTTAATATCACACATTTTTTTATTTATTAAACCTAAATTATGAAAACAATTGAATTTGAATCGACTGCTCTTTAACACGTTTAGAGCGTTAGTGCTAGAAGAATACTTACTTCCAACGCGATACGAGTCATATGCTACCCGTATCAATAACGCCAACTATGCGTTACGACTATTTTCTCGTATCAGGTCCTGACTTTGAAGGTCCGTAAAGACATGTAAACTCATTTCTTGCACAAAATATTTAAACAAATCAATAGGTTAAATCCTTGTCTATACATAGCTACAGTCACCCGCGGTTCCATGTGATATTTCAATAGTTATAGGCATTTTTCTAAATCGGTGATTTTACGGGAAATTGCTTCTCGTGCCGCATAGAACGTTAATAGTATAAGAATGGGATATACTCGTAAAATAAATAAATAAGTAACAAGAATTCAAATTATATGTTTCAAAATAATAAGAAATAATAGACACATGAAATCGATGCGATCAATGAATAAAATTATGAAATTGATGCATAGGTAATGATCGACTTAGATTAGTGTAGAAATAATCTTATCTTGTTGAAATTACTTATTTTACTCGTGCACTTTATTGTAGCACTCTAAACACAAAGGTTTTTGACATTCTTAATTAAACGTACGCACATTTTTAACCTTTATATATCAGTATCACGGCTGTTTCTCGAATCTCACTAGCAAAACTGAAATGTTTTTAATTGTTCTGCTTATATTTGAGTTTGCTTATTTTGTTCATTGTAGTTTGCAAAGGTAAAATATGTTTTTTTACTTTAATGCAAATACATACATACATAGCTTACATTGCTTGTATTATTTATACAGGGTGAGTTTTTTTCCAGGGCCACTGAGGCCAAATCTGAAACCGTGAGAGTTTTCGAAAATCAATGTTACGAGATACGTGCTCGATTTACAAAAAATAAGTTCTGCTTTAAAGAAAATCATTTTTTTATAGTTTTTCTGGAAATTGAGTTTAAAAGAAAATGCATTTATGAGTTCTTTGTTTGATATACAACACTACGGCAAACTAAGCGTTCGTGCGGTGCGGTATGGGGTTAGAGTTACGACCAAATAGTTCCCGTTCATTTTTTTTTGTTATATTGAACACACGTGAAGCAGGGATGTCGGGAAAATAGCTTTCTCTAGAAAATTCTTCTAAGAAAATCTCTTTTATACGTGCACTAGAACATAGAGAATATACCCCCGCACCGGACGCTAGACAAGGACAATTGACTGCAACACAGTTGGAAACTAAAATACGACAAAATACTTCCCGTAACGCATTGAATGTGTTAAGGACCCATTTTGTCGTTATGTCGGGAAATCCCTGGAAGGTTTTTTGTTATTCACTCAATAGGGAAGGGTGTCGATAAAATCCAAGAATTACTTTTGGGGTGTCATGCAAGTGTTTTGACTGCGCATATTCCATATCAGCAGTAAATTATTGTCCACCACAATGTGAAAAGAACTTTCTCTATAACTATAAGGTTTCGCCATAATCATCACGCTTGGCAGACAGATTGGTGCTCGCAGTTAAAGTTTTGTTAAAACACAGAAATAATCTGCTGCCTTTTTTGTTTACTTACGACATCAGTAGACAGGAGGGGTAGATTTTGAAACCACGACTACTAAGGCAACGGTTTTGAGACCACTTTTCATAACGTCATCACCCTTTGTTTCAGGTTAGTAAGAATATTATAATGACTTAGCAGCAAGAGAGTGCCTCGAACACTTAAGCTAAGTAAGGTGTATTGAAAGCATACTTTATCGTTTGTTAATTACGTTCTATTTTAGAAATAATCTCCGTCACAAACCAGACATCACGAGATGTCAGCTCGGGGCGAACTACTACTTAGTAAGACTAGTTTAGTGTATTCACCGTATTTCAAATTTCAAGTCTCTCTGTGCCTTCAAGCTTCAACTTGTTTGAGTGAAAGGTCACCTTTCCAATTTTACATCAATGGCTACAATACAAACACCGTATCACAAACAACGCATGACTGTATCTCATTGAAATAGGCTTCAGTCGTCGTGTTTAATGGACGTTCAAGTTTTACGATGCACGCAAGACACCTATTAAGAATTACCCATGCTACACCGTGCCTACGGAAATAAGTTGAGTTCACAAGGTTAGATATTCCTTATTAGATAAAATAACTAGTTATAGTAGGCATAGTACGTAATATTACAAAATAGATTACATACGTTTTTAACGACGCAAAATGAGTGCCTTGCGCTGTGTGTTTGATAGAAGATTACTTCTAGTAGTGATTTGATCCGTATGTAATCTGAGGACCATTATTCCAGGCACCAAATCGTATGCGTGTTTGTGTCAAAATATTGTCTTGTCTCAAAATCTAAGCCAGCATTCAAATTTTTTACAATCATTTTTTAACGTCAAATCAACCGCCTGTTCGGAATCGCGACCAGCATACTGGGAAGACAACAGCATACTAGAAAAAGGCAAGAAACTCGGGCTGGTATATTTTTTGATGATCCACTTAACCACTTAAGTATACAGAGTTTCTAATGATGTATTATAACATGTACTTACCCGCATGTAAGCAGGTAAGTACATCATAAACCTAAATACTTAATACTATCTTAAAACATTTATTGTTACGGTGATGTATGGTGATTTCTCAATGTTAACAAACTGCCCATTAGGTAGCTAGCCTAATGGCCAGAACACTAAAAAATCACCATTTAGCTATCAACTGGTATAGCAACATCGGGCCACGCGTTTTCATCCTCGATATAGTCACTTATTTTGTAGTAGGCACTTTTAATTTAATTGTTATTCATGTATAATTTGATTTTACGAGCAGAGATTTGGCGCTTTGAAGAAGGCTATCTTCTGACTTTTTTATATTAGAATATACCTACACCTACCTACGTTTGAACACAATCTCGTATTTTGAGAAGTGATGCCAGCCATGTTGCTCGCCGGTCCAACAACTACTAATAAGATGCATCAAATGGAATTAACTAGATGCATAATGATCAGTCAGGGTGAATGCCAATTTAGGTCAAATGATTTAACTTAGGTTGATGAGCTTTTTTTTCTCTCGTATAAAAAAGTTAAGAGTTAGTTTACCTTAAGAGTAAGAATTTCGGAGCTCGGTCTAGAAAAAGTCATCGTTATCTTGATTTCATGAGAAAAGCTCTCTAACACCGCTTGGTGATTAAAGTTATTACTGCTGGTATTAATAGTGTGTTTACCCTTTTTGTAAGTAATAGATTTAAGATACCAATGGCATATACATACTTATAAATACTAATACATGATTCTATACTAGGTCATAAGTTGACCTGCATACTTCTTATCAATAACAATTTATAGCTGAAAGAGTTGTTTTTAGGGTACCGTACCGCAAAAGGAAAAGACGATAACTTTATCACTTTGTTGTCCATCTGTCTGTCAAGACCCTTTTTCTCAAGATCTTGTGGAGGTATCAAGTTGAAATTTATATCAAATACTCAAGTCTACTGTCCCTTAGAGCTGTGAAAAAATCAAACGTCTAAGCCAACGCAATCAAAAGATACAGCCGTTTATGCCGAAAACTTTCGACACTCGCAAGGGAATCAAAACCTACAAAAACTCACTTCCCGTGAACTCAAAATCTTGTAATTTGGGACGAAGCAACGTCTTATAGCACAGATAAAAGAAACATTGCGAAAAGCATACATTTTTAGTTACATCATATCATAAAAATATTTTTTTCATAATTTGGCATAGTGTATAATGGATATGGAGAACAACATATGGACCTTTTTACCGGGTAGAACCAGCTCGTTTGATACCAACCTCATTTGATCTTTCCAACATATTTTTGTGCCATCACTTAAACCATTGTGATTAAACGGAAGAGCTTCACCGATGTCGTTATCTTCGTGCATTTTTATGTTGTCTTCTTTGTTACCTACTTAATGATAAGGTACAAATTAAAACTGATTTTAATTTGAGACATGAATCAGTACGTCCGTTTCCTAATTTACAAAAGTCTCAGTTGGGTACAGACTGCTAACTTTTAGGGGATAAAAAGACACGATTTTAATTATGTTCTTATCAAAATCGTGTTTTTTGTGATTCTCTTACTGTGTATTGCTACCGTCATTTTGACTCCGCTAAACAGTATTCATGCAAATGCTTAACAACTGCAACTACAACGCAGGAGACATCACAAACGCTTGATATGCCTCGTTTTAAAAACGTGCGATTGTTTTGCGGCCAAAAGTCACAGGGTCACACATTTCTTGCCCTTGGAAGTACAAAAATAATATAACATAAAATGTATTCGCTGATTTTACTAAAGGCACCCAAAAGAGGATTTCGTGTTCGAGATTCCTAAAAAGATACAATATAATGAAAAATACAATAGAAGGCTCTACTTGACACTCGAGGCACTTTTGAGGGTCTGCCGCAGCCTTAAAGACAGAGAGAGGGCTGACACGCTCAAAGTTCAAGAATAATAAATACAAAACTTGTACTGCCTATCGTAAACGGTAAAGAATGAACTGAGACAGATCCCTTGGGTGAACTGGGTTTTGGTGTTCTCTATTTAACGGTATTTTATTCCCCATCATTTGGTTTGCTTCCGATAACTCTGAGCTTTGACCCTCGTAACCTCTGTATTCGCATCCCTTGTTGCGACAATAAAACACACTCAAAACTTCCACTTCCGGCACCATTTTTTTTATTAGCTGGAATTCGCAGTCGGAACGTGTACGAACAATTATTTTTGTTATCTTTTTAGGATTATTAATAAAATCGGTTCTTTCAAAAACATAAACAAACAGACAGACAAACGGAAAGAGGCTTTACACAACGAAATAGGAGAACTAGCAAAAAGTCTCGAAGCGTTTTATTAATACTGGTGGTCGCCAGCAGATGGCAAAATTTTAAAAATATCTTCTAAATATTCTTTTTCATCCCACCATCTCGGAAAGAGTATTTTTACTATTCGATATCTGAGTGCATAAGCCGTTTTTATCCGCTAGAGGTTAAAGTAAAATTGAATTTAGAACATCGTGTGCACCAAGGCATCGTAGGAGCCATTACACTGAAAGAGCCTCAGTCAGATCCTTGGACTGGCCCTTCTACATCAAAAATGAGCCATTACTAAACACCTAACCATCGCCCTCTCATGCCAACATTTACGCCAAGGGAATCCGATGAATCGGTACAACTATTAAGTATGACAGATAGTTTACCGAAAAACAGTACACAAGTGACTAACACCAATATTACAGTACCAAACAAAAATATTACACTCAATTTAAATAACTGTAGCAACGTTACTTTCAAATTTTCTTACTTATACCTTAGTATTATTTTGTTATAATTTAAAGATTATTCTGTAATACTTACCTGTCATAATGTAGTAGTTAATACCTAAACTGAAATAAAAGTACCTATCTTGTGATTGCAAACGTTTTTTTTTGCATTTAGTCATTTCCTCGCTGAGGTGGAATGAAAAGTTACGTATTGCACTCGAGTGCAAAGATTTTTCACCTCGTGCTCTTTTGATTCCCTCGCTAACGCTCAGTATTCTAATTTTGAATCACTCGCTGCGCACGTGAGTCAATTTTAGAATCCTTCGCTTGCTCGGTCATCAAAATTGAACACGCGGTTAAAAAGCAACTTTGCACTCTTGTATAACAAATAACTATTTCCATTTTAACTATGATAAATCTTGCCCTCCCCGTGTTTTCTACTGTACGACTGGGAAGCGACATCTCACCTGGTTTCAATTTATATAAGACCAAAGGTGGAAGCGCACTTCACCCGGAATCCACAACAAACTATGGATCTGGCTATCTAACCTCTAAATGCCGGAACACAACAATTTATAATTGTGCAATATGATCAAAAGGGATTGATATACAGATTTAATTAAAACTTTGCGCATAGCTATATTTTGGTATGAATGGCTTGCTTCATTTCTTAAAAAAATAAACACTTGTGTCAATCAATGAATAGTGGAAATAGATCAAAGGAACGGAGGATTTAAACTTTAAACTTTTTTTCAAATAAAAATGAATATTAGAGCATTAGTATTACCATTTTAATTTAGCTGTGTGGCCAGTATCACCATGTCGAACCATTTTATTCAAGCCGGTTAGCAAATAGTGGATTGTTAAAAAGTTATTTTGACAGCATAATAATATCGTCACGTGTTGACATTACACGGCCATAACACAATTCTAGTTGTAGAGTATGTCAGAGTTTAGATTTAAATGCGTTAAATGCGTGTACATTTTTTCATTTCAGAGGGTAGATTGTTGTAAAGCTTTGCGCCTTCAAAGGTAATAATTTGTTTGCCATAGTTCGTCCGAGGTCTAGGTAAAACAAGATAGCTGGCTCGTCGCATACTTCGCTTTGTTATTTCGGATTATCTTACGAATTATATGTTAGTATGAATAGATTTGTTTAATATTTTTCTGACTAAGATGCATGTATTGTATTTGTACAACTGTTTTAAGTTCAAAGTAGCCGACTCGTGATATAGTTTATCTATTAGATAAGTTTATTGAGCTCCAAACGAATAACTCCAAATGACAGTTAAACAACAATAAACTATACTTCCGAATAACAATTGATGATCTTCTTTATTCAATAAAAAGTACAATTAAACTAACTATGTACAAAGGAATCTTCAAGTCAGATTACCTAAGGACCGTTACAAACGGCCTATAGGTAACTCCACTGTATCTGAATAACTAAACACTGTTATCGCACTCAAATGTGATATTATCACATGCTGATATCTCGCTGTATCGTAATTGAATACTGTCCTGCTTCTGAGTCGCGGCATATTTACATCAGACTCTACAGAATGAAATAGTTGGCGCGGGACTGGTCTCAATTTGGGATAATATTGTTCTCGACAATCATAAACAACGCTATTGTTTAAGTTTGTAAACATGTTATTTTTGACATATTTTCGTGGAACTATGTGAAGCCCCGTAATGATTTGACAGACCTTTCTGATAGGCTGTTACGCCTATCAGAAATAATAACATGCAACACGCAGAAAGAACAAACAGCTATATTCATCACACAAACGTTAGTCCCAGGTTGGGATCGAACCCACAACCTACGGCGCAGAAGGTGGAACTAGTATATCTGCCCAACTGAGCTTAACGCTTGTTAAAATTCATCAAACGTCTAACCGAAGCATGTACCTTCCCGTTTGCAGTTCGAAGAAGTGCCCTCACTCACGTTCAAAGATCGCGGTCTGTCTGAACCACACCTACACATCCTATAAAGTATTTATGACAAAAAATAGTTTGCTGTCTACCTTCAGATAGCAGGCAGATAGTACATGATAAATGACACACAATGCATAGTTTATGGATAACCGTCGATTCAGTCTGCAAAATCTATTGATTCTGAGAACTGTGTCCTAAATCCACAACGCTGAGTGGAACTATCCAGTGTACTTACGTTACGAGTTTCAACTGCCAGCCATTAGAGTCAGAACTCTCATTCCGGGTTTGTATGAATATTACCTTGACTATTTAGAATTACCAGTTGTCTTAGGATTTCAAATGATCTTCGCACTTGGTCACAAGATGGCGTGATCAGTGCTCAAGCAAAACATCAATATGACACCAACATTCGGAATCTGCGACTGGACCCTCTTAGCTACTGAGCTACAAGGGTCCTGGCACAGAACACCAACTGTGGTAACGTTTCTCACTTAAGGAAAAGAGGCGGGTTCGAGTCCCGTCGCGGTTTGCGAATTTTTATGTCATTATAACATTTGTAAGTATGTTGTAAAATATGTAAATATTGAGTATTTATTTCCAAAACTTACAACTACCATTACAGCAGACTATACCTTAAGCAATAGTGTAATATTAACACGTTTCCGGCAAGGTTAGGGGTCAGGGGGACAGGGGGAACTCGCTCTCTGTAAATGTGGGCCGCGGGCGAGTTGTCCTCAAACGCATGTACGCATACGTATAATCGTAATCTAACAATAGCTTAAGTTAGTTTGAACATAAGGCAGGTGTGATCTACCGTGTCGTGGGTACCCTGGGCAACAGAATCGCTGGCAGCAGCTAGCGGTGGAAGCTGGGTGATCACAGATCACAGCACTGGTGGACCTGGTGCCGGTCTACCTGGCTTCTGACCACTTTCCTGTCGAAATCCGGTGCCAAAGGGTTTGCAGGGTTCCGTCGGTACACAGGGGACCCATTTTAACTTTAGATTTTTTGCTCTACCTTTTTTTTTTGTACGACGGAAAAGCGCTTGGCCTTCCTCTTACCTGGTTACAAGTTGAGATAAGGCCGAAGGTGGAGGCGTACTTCACACGGAATCCTTAACAAACTGAGGAATTGGCTATCTTACCTTAAAATTAACACAGCATTTTTTAAGAACTGTTACTATGGCAACAGATTTAGATAAAATGGTGGTAGGCTGGTTAGCCAGGCCGACTTAAACAGAGTCCTACCAGCAACCAAACCAAGCACAATTTTGTATCTTAAAATCCTTTCCTGTACATACACACATTCCCATACAAGTACCTTGTGTAGTGAAAGTAGAGGATTGTTTATGTTCCTGGGTATTATAATTATAGTATCATTTGCTTGTATTTACAGAGTAATTTTCCTTCATGTCTCATCAGATCTTAATGCAAGACATGGGCAATCCACTAATCCGCCTTGGGTCAGGGCGGTAGATCTTTACTATTTCTTAGGCTGGTGTCCCGGTTTTAGAAACACCATGATACCGCACTCAAGGTTTCATGAGGCAACATCGCTCGTTACAAAGTTTTATCTAATGTTTGTTTGACGATATGATAACGACCGATGAGGACTACTACTATGATAAGATTTAGCAAACAACAAGTCGGAACTAGATGATTCACAAATTAACTTACATCATATGACGTTCCATATTTCAGGGTAGATTACTACAATAGTGTACCTCTAGTCTGAATGTATTAAAGAAGAGTTTTTGGGTTTGCTTTTTGTTTGAAAAGCAGTAATTATATATGTTGCTATTTTTTCTAGCATTGCATGACAAAATATGCTATTATGTGTCTGTTATGAATTAATGAATTTAATGAATTCACACTTTATGGTACACATAAATAGTACTATAGAACAACACAAACATTAAGTAATAATGGGCGGCTTTATCGCTAAAAGCGATAATTCTAAAATTCTTTCAGGTAACCTTTTATGGAGAAATGTAAACAGTAAAAAAACAACAGAAATAGTACACAATAATAAGAAAAAATAGAAACAGATATCACAACAAATATTAGTTACATATATAAATAATACAAACTATAGACATACAACAACAATAAAATAAAACTATAAATCAACTAATAATATCAAGAAAAATATCAATATAATGTAGTTGATGTAGTTGGGTCAGATTTAAATAGGAGCAAGGTAGAGATTTTTCAGCCTCAATTCAAAAGTATACACTGACAGATCCAGTCTTATTTCAGTGGGCAAGTCGTTCCAAAGGTCTGAACACTGAAAAGTTACCAGAGAATTAATGGTTATGGGGGGGAAATTTTAGTAAGAAGTTTTCTGACCATCTAAGACCATGTGAATGTGAGGAGTACATACATCTGAATCTGTCTTTAAGGTAAACATTAAGTAATTCAGGGGAAAAAAGTACAGAATATATAGCATATCCCGACGAAGACGAATAGGGAGCCACTTGAGCATAGAGTATAGGGAGAAACGTGGTCATGTTTATCGCACCTCAGTAAGATCGAGAAAGCAGGCGTCAGCATAGTCCAATACAGATAGAAGAAGAGACTGTGCAAGAGCAATCTTGGTAGCAGTTGGCAAGAAATAACGCAATCTTTTCAAGGATGCTGCCGAAGCATAGAGCTTCTTACATTTTACCTGAAGTTATGCTAAGTTATGTATTGATTCTCATATTATCTAGCTCCTTATGTAATTGAACTATCTGGACTTCCAGTCATATAAACAGTCATGTCTCGGAAGGCTGGCATGAAATGGCATGATAAAGCATGCAATATCCTTTTATCTATCAAAGGTAATTCCCATAATATAGTGGGAACAAAGTCTCCGGTGTCCGGGAATATATAGAGATACCTATACCGAACGATACACGGTTAATTACACGTAACTATTTAAATTATGAAATTACTTAAAACAGACAAGAAAAAACGGGATAATTGATAAGCGCACGTAGCTATCAATAGCTATAAATAGTAGTAACATTATATTCACCGTCAAACAAAACTGCGGAAAGACCAACAAGAAGATTAAACTCCAACGAAGCTCGCTGCATAGTTCGGAACAAACCTACTTGGAATAAAGCACATATTTGTGGAATAAAGACAGTACCTTCCATTGGAATTGATACCAAAAACCCAAGGCAGCTTACGCTTACATACTTGGAAAAGGCAAGTAAGGCATATAATTCAAATGTGTTTTTCCGCAGTGACCAGTGGTCAATTTTCACCAAATTTTGAAACGAACGCTAAGCAACTGGGACATTTATAGATCGAGTACACTTACCTAGTCTTCTAGTGTATACCATCCTTTCAGCATAAATCGCGTAGTTTCTATAAATGAGCTGGTCAGTTCGCGTGGTTCTAACTAAACAGTTTCCACAGATCCGTCACTCGCTCATTCGCTCTCCTTCACTAAGTCCATATTTAAGATTCAAACCCACACCTCTATTTCTAATAAACTATTTCGGAGCATAACAACTATACAAAAATATATAAAGTACCGATACAGTCCATAGATCGTTGCTACGACAGAGCTACGCAGGGTCTACGAGAGTTCGTAGCGCCTGCTACGAAACTATGTGTTTAAATTGTTCCTCAGCTTTAAGGACTCGTAATACGGTTTTTGACAAATTTTAGCAACGAATTTTATTGTGAATTCAAAAACATTAAATTCACCACTACGTAAAGGCTCATGTAACTTACCAACAATATTATATACATGAAGCCTTGCTACAAAGCTTACATTAAATTTGTGCACTTGAGCTACATATTACCAAAAACCATATCCCGCGTACCTATTACTGAGGAATCACCCTAACATCCACAAGTCAGGAACATCACAACTTGTTTAGTTGATTTTGCTACGAAATGTACTTTCTGGTCCTAAAGGAATGTTTGTTACTTGATACATTTTTATTTCAGTTTCGTGTCAATTCATCAAAATGTACCCTCGTAATAACTGAGACATCCACCTTGAACACGTTATGAAATTCGTGTGAGTAAGGGTTAATTCAATTTTCTTCCAAAAGCAACTTCCGAAATGAACATATCGTCTGAAAGGTGGCGCGACCCAACAATAATTTATACGATTGCCTGATTTATGGACCGGGTTCGGGATATATCCTCGGGATTACACCGGTTGGAGCCAGGCGGGTGTTTTGAAGGTATTCACTGGCAACTTAAATCACACATACATGGCATTATTGGTGGTCTGCAGCTTTTCACTTACACAGACTAGCAGCCAGTAGCAAACGAACATGTACGTGTACTGACAGTTTACAATCAGTACCTTCTAGCTAGATGTTCCATAGTGTTCCGGGTTCGATCCTCAAGGGAAGTACAATATTGTGCTTGGTTTGGTTGGTGGTAGGACTTTGTTTAAGTCCGTCTAGCTAGCTATCATCATCATACTTAAGTCTGTCGCCATAACAAAAAAACCTAAATTAATGTGGCATTTAATACTTGTAACCGAAAAAAGTTTGTCATAATCACCATAATGGGCAGGCGGGTAGTCGTACTGATATCGTAAAGTCCCCAGATATATACTACTCATTATCTCCTGGTCGCCTTTTACGACATCAAAAATGGCATATTCCATACTCCTGCCATTATCTCATCTCATTTCATAACTTCTGCATCGCGTTTGAATTATAAGTAGGTGGTGCTACTGATTCTGTAGGCAAAGGCATATTTTTTTTTTTTTACTACAATATGCACTGGCCTTGCTCTGAACTGAACGACAGTCATTGCCATTACGATACGTAAACGTAGGTACTAGAGATAGTATAAATAATATTAGTATCGTTTTTTATCGTGTAATAATAATAGCCCGAAAAAGTACCACATCATGACATGGGCCACGCCTGGCAGGTGAGTCGGTGATCACAGTGTCGGTGTTAGGTAGGTACTAAGATAGATGAAAGCTGCTGCCCATCTCCTGGTGAAATCCCTTCGGGGTCGAATCTAATGACATCCAGGAGCGGTTAGCGGAGGGACCCATATTAACTAGAAACTTTTTACTCTAAGATAAAAAAAAACTGACCAAAGCTTGCGTTACAAATTAACGATGTCTGTACTGAGAAATCAAACTACGGTGGTACGACTTTCTGAAGGGCAAGCAGGATAGGTCAAAGCTTATTTCTTGGCGTTTTATTTTATGTCCATGTGATACTGCCCTGGTACAGCTATTTTCTGGGCCATAGGCGCCCCAAAGCTACTTTTTTGGAATATTATACTTTTGATTCCTTGCATGTGAACGTGTAGGACGTTGCCATTGCGCCTATACGTTCTAATTTTAATAGAAGTCTTACATTATATGAAAACTGGTATTCTGGCATGGTTTTAGGAAATTTGAAATACCATCATTCATCACTCATAAAGTATTACAACAGAACATGGGTAAAGCGTAGCAAGCGAGTCAGTAATTGTAGTTGGTATCTCTATGACAACCGAGGAAGGCAGATTTATTTTTATGTACCATGCTCTTGACCTCTAGATTTGCACAGAAAAGGATAAGGTCTACGATGGAGTGAACCCACACTGATAAACTATCTATTTCAGTGTATGCTGCCTCTTATATCTCAACTATCAAGTCTCAACGAATGTGACTGGGGGATTTGTCATAACCACCACGCTTGACAGGCGAGTTGATGATAGCAGTATTTGTGTTTAGTACTAAAGAGTATGTTGCCCATCTCCCAATAAGAGTAATGGGGGGATTAGCCATAATCACCATGCTTGACAGGTGAGTTGGTGATCACAGTATTGGTGTCAGGTAGGTTCTTAAATGAATGGTAGATGCTGCTCGCCCATTGCCTGCCAGAGTCCCTAAGTCGAATGACATCCACGGGTGGGTCAATAAGTCCCTCTGCTAGGGACTTATACCTGGTCTTTACCGTGCTGCTGCTGCCACGAACTAGAAACTTTGCATTGGATAGGTAATATTTAATGTCAGTGATGTAAAATCTCACTTCGTTTTTTTGTGGGGTATGCAGGAGGGATCCAAGTTTATACGGTAAATATGTATTTCCTGAGCTATTTGCAAGTTAAACTGCACTGGTACATCAAAATAAATAGGTTTGTCTATGCATTAAAGACAATTAGAATAACCACTTCGCAAGAAGCTTCATTAGCAGCATACCATGGTTATGTTCTCATTTTCATTTTTCATGTGTCATCTGTTTTACTCTATGGCTTACCACTATGGGGTGATTCTGTAAATTCTAATTAGCTTCTATATAGTCTATTCTGTATCAAAGTCAAAGTCAAATATATTAATTCAGTAAGATTTTTTAGGATCACTTTGAAACGTCAAATCTACCGCCTGTTCGGAATCGCGACCAGCACACTAGGAGAAAGGCATGAACCTCGGGCTAGTTTAGATATATAATTATATAGATGTAGATAGAGGGATTTACGTTTTTAAACATCTGGGATAAAACAGCAAAAAAAAAACCCTGTTTTCGGGCATCTTGGCTTTTCTCGCACTCAAATAAATCTCGTTGAAGTCAAACTTGTCGGGAAACAAAAGGGGTTCGATGTCAATCTCATGCAAGTTGATGAGCTTCTTTTTGGCGGAACCGATGAAGAATATAGGCCCGTGAATATTTACTTTCATCGATGACGTAAAATGCAAGGGATTAAAGTAATTCTGTTAATAAAAAGTAATATCAAAAAACAAGTCCATACACCTCAATCAAGGTACTTATTGATTTACTGTCGTGATGGCAAAGTTAAATTACTTTATGAGACGGGTGATCCAACCACAAAGGAAAACTTTTTGTTGCTATACATGAATGTTTCTATTTAATTCATCTTAAAATAAGTTTATAGACGAAGGAGTTAAAGCTATTTAATATCAGTAAAACTAATTAAAACCAGACTATCCCTGAGAGCAGAGTTTAATTGCGCTTACAATGTAAAAAACTACTATGACAGAAACCGTGTTGTGTACGTACACAACACGGTTTCTGTCATAGTGTCATAGTGTCATAGTTCTTTATGATCAAGCTGATCATAAAGAAAGCAAAGTCACCCTGCTTACAGAATCAGAATCAGAATTTGTTTTAATTAAGGTGAATGCTTCGCTTTCGTACGCGCGAGATGATTATCAGTAAAGCTACAATTTTCAAATCACAAGCGAAAATTGTTGGGCGCATCAGTGTCATCAGTGCACACTACGCCACAAGGCGCTGTGGTCAAGAAGCATGATGGTTACGGCATTCATTTCATCATCATCATTTCAGCTCACATACGTCCACTGCTGAACATGGGCCTCCCCCAATCGATGCCACAGATAGCGAATCCTGAGCCCCCATCATCCATCGACTCCCCTCAACAGCCATAATGTCGTCAGTCCATCGAGTGGAGTAAGAGTAGTCTTCTCACACTCCGTTTCGAGTTTAATCGTGGACGGCATGCGAGAACTTTTGCTCCCCAGTGGTTATCGGTTCTGCGAGCTATGTGGCCTGTCCACTGCAACTTCAGCTTGCTTATTCTGAGAGCTATGTAAAACACATTGATTAAAGACTCGTCTTGAGGGGGCGGTATCTTTGAAGAGAAGATATTTCTAATAAGCTTACCGCACGCTGCCCATCCGTGGTGGTTTGGTCGGCTGACCTCTTTATCGAAGTTGGATTTACCTAGTTGGACCATCTGGCCTAGGTAGACGTATTAAATAATATTAAAGCCTTAATACATTTTTAAGGTTCCGTACCTCAAAAGGAAAAGACGGAACCCTAACAGGATCACTCTGTTTTACGTCTGTCTGTCTGTCAAGACCCTTTTCATCAGGAACGCGTGGAGGTATCAAACTGAAATTCATATTAAATTCTCAGGTCTACTTTCACTTGGAGCTGTGAAAAAAACAAACTTTCGACACTCGCAAGGGAATCAAAACCTACAGGGTTATCCCGTGAACTCAGAATCTTGAAATTTGGTATGAAGCAACGTCTTATGGCACATATAAAGGAAACATTTAGATTATCATAATCATCATATAATAAAAATATTATTAATAATTTAAATCTTATTATAAATATGAAAACCTTTAAAGCTGTAACAAAATCTATGTCAACGCAATAAAAAAACAGCAATTTAAGCCGCATATTTTGAAACTCGTAACTCTTCTATAATATAATATAAGGGAATAAAAACCTAAAGGATACTTCCAGTCGACCTAGAATCTTGAAATTGGAACGAAGCAACGTTTTATAAGCACACAGAGTGGAAAAGTTCCGAAAACCTTAATTTTATAGTTACATCACATATATTTTTTTTTGTCCCAATGAAAATATTTTTTTTTATTTAGAAACGCTAAAGAGACTTTTGTCCCTCCAGCTTTCCATATTGTAATATTATGGATTTCATTTAGCAATAAAAATACCATAACTTTTAATTACATACCTACAGGTTTGTACGGAACCCTCCTCGGTGCGCGAGTCCAACTCGCACTTGGCCGGTTTTTTTGTATTGTACAAGGGGGAAGTAGTGTTGTTGCAATAGCGATTAAACTTACGAAAATTTACTTACATTAAAATAATACAAACAAAAAACACAACATATTACTAACAATTAACTAATTAGCTAGATAGATAAATAAGTAACGACACATGATTAAAAAGAAAAAAAAAAGATGCAGATAACCAATGTAAAAAAAATTAAACTTGTAACCTTTACCCTTTAGTCCACGTTCGTAGCTGATCTTTGATAACCAGCTACGAACATACATGTACAGAAAATACATGGAGACAAAAAAAATAGGTAACATAATGGTATACATGCTATCAAAAGTACTCAGTGATTAACCTTAGTGACAATTAAACTAGGAGATGGTAGGGGTATAATCTTTAGAGGAGAGATACCTCGCTATGGGAACTCTGTGGATACTATCGATTCTATCGATACTGTCGAGATTAGATACTATCGATAGTATCGAAAGCTTGGGGAAGAGCTTGGCCTTTCACCTGGTTTCAAGTTATGATAAGGCCGAAGGTGGAAACGCACTTTACCCAGAATCCTCAACATTCTGAGTATGGCTATCTTTCCTCTAAATGCCGGAATACAACAATTTCGAATTGTTGTTATGGCGATTTATGATTTCAGTAAGATGGTGGTAGCTAGCCAGGCGGACTTAAACAAAGTCCTACCTCCAACCAAACCAAGCACTAGCTAACTAAGCACTATTGTACTCCCCTGGGGATTAAACTCGGGATCTCTAGATCTCTAGACAAGTTTCGCGATAAGGGTATTTCACAAAAACCATACCTACCGCGTTGTGAGTTTTTGATCGTTCCAAATATATTAAAATTTATATTTTTTTTATTGATGATAGATAGCCAAGCGTTTGACCCGGTGGTGTCGCTGTCGTATAGTGAGTCGGTACTCACTTGGAGATGTGACCTAAGATGCCAGCAAGCGTGCTCCACGCTTGTCTTAAAGGAACCTGTTCACTTTGGACTTGAAGACTCCAACATTGTATCGGTGGGTGCGGAAAAACAGGCGAGGGCAATAGGTATATAGGTACCGTATCATATTCGGATAAACTTACTAGCGGAATGGTAGCTGAATATTTCTGTTATTAGATTTAAAATTAATGCAGAGGAATAATCATTATCACCACGATTGGTAGGTGGATTGGTGATCGTAGTAAAGGAGATAAAAATACAGAGAAGTAAGCTGCTCCCCAAGCTTATTCTTCTTATCAGATCCTTTAGTCGGTTTTTACGTCATCCGCGGGAGCTAGAGGGGTCGATCCTTAAGCCACGATCGCAACGGGAATATAAATATGCTATGGAATACTGTTTCTACATCATATTCTGATTATATGAGGAGGCTCTGTAATGCGCTGTTGATGTGTCATGTATGTTATAACGACCGCCCTTGCCAAAAGTACATAATTAATATTGCTGTACTCTGTAATAGTACATTATTCACTGAAGGGAGAAAGTGATCGATTATTAACGGGAGTGTTGTTTGTATACACACGAGTTGGTATAAGCACTTTCTCCGAGGGATACATAATGCTTTACACAATACCTACTAGGAAAATAAAAAACTCTTTCATTTAAATTTTGATTAAAGTTGTTACAGTTATAAAAAAAATTTACTCGTAATCGAGTTGCAGTGGTCCTTTCTCTCCTCGCTATCACAAATTTCAATAAGAATCTGATCCTCGTCCGAAATATGCAATTAGTTTAATATCAGTCACATCGGAAATGCTCACAATAAGTGGCACATTTCGAGAGATTTTTTTTAACAATTTAGATCTAACTGTTTGAAAAACACTATAGGTACGCTTGTTTCAAGGAAAATCCTCGAACTATTTTCTCAAGTGTAATGGCGCATACATATTGGTAAAACGTTTGCCGAAGGAAGTTTCTAAAAACCGTCAAGTGCACGCGTATCATGTGTAGGCCTTGCTTCCACGTTCAGGGCATTGGCTAGACTACCGAACAGGCAGATCTGGTGAACTTACCCTAAATGTATACATAGTAGGTACTCACCAGATACCGGTAGATGGCGAAGGGCACGTACTCCATCATGACGAAGACATCGGCCACCGCGAGCCACTTCAGCAGACGGTTGATGGGCGCCGCGGCCAGCTCGCGTCGAGTCAGTACTGCCACGTTCAGGGCATTGGCTAGACTACCGAAGAAGCATACCTGTAACAAAATACATATACATAAATTCCTGTTAAGACTTTTTGGCGTTAATTGATATTATAATCATTCTTTCAAAAGACATTTATTCAATAAAAAGTACAATTAAACTAACTATGTACAAAGAAATCAGTCAGATTACCTAAGGACCATTACAAACGGCCTATAGGTAACTCAACTGTTCCAGACCAGTACCAGACGGAAGCGTGCCCAAATTATTTCAAATCAAATCGACCTTTTTCAGGAGACAAGAAATAGTCTGGATGAATAGATACTATTTCAGTCGGTCTCGGAACCAAAGTAGGAAATCTGAACATTGAGTATTATTATATATAAATAATATTGATTTAATTAATTTCACACAATGCTATCTAGTCCCAAACTAAGCATAGCTATTGTAGTATGGGAACTAGATTACGGATAGAATACTTAAATACTTTTTTTTTGTAAATACATACTTATCACACAATACCCAAACACAGAACAAACATTTATATTCATCACACAAATGTTTGTCCTGGTGGGAATCGAACCCACAGCCTACAGCGAAGGCAGAGCTACTACCAACTGAGCTATGAGGCATGTAATTACTAGCTATCTTTTAGTAATTCGATGGACCGACGACATTGTGGTGGTAGCGGAGCGTCGTTGGATAGAGGCGGGTCAGAATCGCTATTTGTGGCATCGATTACGGAAGACTTATAAGAAAAAGAACTGCCTGATGCGTCGCACTATGTTTGGAGGAAGCGATGTTGTTGCCTACGATTTACCACGCCGATCTACCTATGATATACGAATACATTCATTCTTGCCTAAAAGAAGAATATTTTTCAGGAAAAACAGACGAAGGCAACGTTTGCCACTCCTTAGCTGTATGCATGATGTAAGTGGAACTAAAGCCACGAACGTATGGGCGGGACGACACGCTAACAATGGGATGATAATGCTCCGTGCGCCTACTACTCGTATTGCTGTAAGTAGTGGAAGGGAGATGGCGGGATCAGTATAACTATTCTCAAACATTCGGATAGTTTTATCGGATCGAATTCGGACACTTCCGATGGAAATGCTTAGAGAATAGCGGCGAAATCTATCCGATTCTAATTAGAATCCGAAAAATGATGTTTCCGATCCGAAAACTTTCTGTGTGTTTGAGTGTAGCTAACACAGATCACGAAATGTAGAATGTCATTACATAAAGACCAAAAAGATTTCCAACAATGCTCAAGACTTTGCATCTTGATCATGACATTCTTATTCAACGCGTGTAGGTTTCTAGTTTTTAGATACCGCATCCGTGTTTAAGTACCTAATTGTGTTAGAACTCCGCTACCGAAGAAATCATTGTATCACATTATATTACTTGTAAAGATATAATTACACCGCCGTTGGCTTTATAAGCTTTGCCTATCACTGCTACTCCGACGCTGGTATATTTAACCTTTGATCACGTACTTAATGATATGAGTCCTTTGCATAGCTTCTCGCTTTGATCTTAGCTTGTTATTTGAACATCGAAATCACTGAAGCAATACATTTGAGTTATTCACATAGGTTAGGTACGATGCCGCGAGCTATGTCAGAAGCTGGTATTCCTGCTGCCGACGGTACGCAGCGAGCTGATTGACGTATTTCGGGTGGACTTCTGCAAATCCTACCACGATAGCCATGCCGCTAGCCGTTGACTAGAGAGCCAACGATTTCATTGCCCGGGGTAAATCACTAGGAGGTAGAACCCACCCACCGTAGAATGGTGCTGATAATCGTAACATTATTTTCGAAAAAGCGCCGGGGTAAAACCATTAGTTCTCGTATCTTATTTCCTTTGCGTAGGCTTTTCATTAATATAAGTCACCGACAACATTTTTTTCTGAGAATAGCTAATACGAAAAGCTAAATTAGCTCATCAATTAACTCGATAGGCTACTTTTACGGGCAAAGAAGGTAAACAAATCATTTCTCCGGAGAGCCCCAGGCACGTGAAAAACAGAAAAAAGCTTGAAATTTCTTGGTAATAGGTTAAACCTACTTTTTTTTTACTGGTTTGCCTAGCGTTTGACTAGCTTACTTGAAAAACAAGAAAAGTAGCTTCATATACCAGCAGTAGGTTCTTATAACAAATGCGAGATGAAGATCGGGACAAGCGGTACCGCTTCGAATATGTTACCTCTAGAGGGACTTTCAGATCATTAAAGATTGATTTATTGTTATTATTAGTTAAGGCGCGCTACGCAGCTAAAATCGCGGCAGAAACGATTATGAGAGTTGACAACGGCAAGCTGTAGGTGGCGCATGTGTATCGTAAATAAAACCTTTTGATAATTCTGAGATCGCGTTGTTGGTATGTGGTAGGTAATGTGACCATATTATGATGGTACCTTTACTGGCACAGAACAAATAACTTATTTTAATTTGTCCTAATATTTGTTCTGAGCCTAAGTGTTGTCTGACCGCTGCGAGTACGACAAGCACACGTCCGACGTCGACAGTGGTCACAGAGCTACTGATTGAAAGGTGGGCGCGCGGTGCGCCTGTAGTTTTTCAAATAATTCATGATTAAAATTAAATTGTCATTTTTTTAATAAAAAGTACAATTAAACTAACTATGTACAAAGGAATCAGTCAGATTACCTAAGGACCGTTACAAACGGCCTATAGGTAACTCAACTGTTCCAGACCAGTACCTACCAGACGGAAATTAAAAAAATAAATTTGAATTGGTATCAAAAAACTAGCTTACCTTTAATGTACTAGGGGTGATCCAAAAGTAATGATAATCAGTTATTTCTACTGCACACAAAAATATAAAAAAAATATCAGTCACTTGCTCAATTACCAACTAGTTCAGGAAAAAAAAATCATATAAATAGGCCACGATTCCCGGGAGCTACATTCATTTGAATACGGACTGTCAAGGAGTGAACATCAAAATGGAAAAACACGAAATCAGAGCTGTCATCAAATACCTCTGCTTGAAAAAAATGTCTACCAAAGACATACATAGCGACTTGGTGGAAACATTAGGGGACTCTTCTCCTCCATATTCCACAGTTGCACTCTGGGCTAAGGAGTTTAAGCTGGGAAGAACATCGACGGAAGACGAACACCGCGAAGGACGCCCATCGACGTCCCTCACTGAAGAAAATGTGAAAAAAGTTGAAGAAGTTGTATTGGAAGATCGAAGAGTGACTATCAGGCATGTAGCTGAGGTCACAGGGATCTCATATGGCAGCATTCAAAGAATCCTTGCGAACGAATTGCATATGAGAAAGGTCTCCGCGCGTTGGGTACCGAAAATGTTAAACGACGAGCAAAAGAAGAAACGAGTCGACATGTCAAGAGCAAATCTCGAAAATTTCCAGGCAGACAAGGATAATTTTTTGTCACGTTTTGTGACCATGGACGAGACCTGGATCCACCATTTTGATCCTGAAACAAAACAACAATCGATGACATGGAAAAGATCCGATGAACCGACGCCGAAGAAATTCAAAGTGTCAAGCTCAGCAGGGAAGGTTATGGCGTCTGTTTTTTGGGACGCTGAAGGAATAATCATGGTGGACTACTTGGAAAAGGGGGCCACTATTACAGGCTCCTACTATGCAGAACAAATAAGAAGATTGCGGGAGGCTATTAAGGAGAAAAGGCGAGGCAAACTGCGGGCTGGAGTGCTGTTCCATCAAGACAACGCACCGGTTCACAAAGCTGCAATTGCCATGGCTGCCATTCAGGAAGCGGGCTTTGAGCTGGTGGATCACCCCCCCTATTCACTAGATCTAGCCCCCAGTGACTTTTATTTCTTTCCACGACTCAAGGAACATCTCCGAGGCAAGAAATTTGACGATGATAGCGACGTGATGGCCGCGGTTGATGACTTTTTTGAGAGTCAAGATAAAGTTTTTTTTTCTAAGGGAATTTTAGGTTTAGAAAAGAGATGGACTAAATGTATAGACTTGCTAGGAGACTATGTTGAGAAATAAATTTATTTTTTTATTTTATTCATTGTGTTTGTTATTGATTATCATTACTTTTGGATCACCCCTCGTAGATCAACATGTAACCTATCATTTTAAATAAATTGTAAGTCAATATTCACTGTAGGTATCACGATATTTATCTTGTAAATTTTGAAACGTACCGTTTTCAATAAATATTTTTATCGAGAAATTTTTCAGCTATTATGTTTACAGCATACCTTTAATTTAGATAGGTACCTGAAGTAATAGATATATAAAAAATAGACTCGTGACTTGTTCAGAAGTACTATAATTTGCCATTGGAAAAGAGGAAACGTCTAATTACAGGGCCTTAATTCATCGACACAGATGCATGCGCCATGGTCATGGAACAAAGTTATTCACCATTTAATGTTGGTAAATATGATTCCCGTCGAATAGTAATATAATATAATAATTCATAACCATTATGTTTAAAAAAATGTCTGAAGAACCGTTCAGAAGGGAAGATATTGACAATACAACTAGCTGGTTTTACTGCTTACATTATAAATGCGTTCAAATGAATACGGCTTGGTAGTTAATTGTCTGAATTAAGTAACGTGCCGGAAAAGGCTTTGAGAATGTGACGTCAGAACAGCTATTTATATTTTCCTTTTGTTTCGATGCGAAAAATGTTTCCTAAAAGGAAACATTTTCTAGCGTAAAGGGATTCCAGAATTTTATGACAAAAGTTGTATTGTAGGTCGGGGTAATTTAACATTTTGGGAACCTATAGCTTCCAGTTTCACTGGCGGTAATTGCGATTGAAAGTTTTAAACCTTCAGAAAGTTCCTAAAAAAAGTTGTTCTTGCTATGAAGCTCCGAGCAGAGAGATACAGAAAATAAGGGTCGGTCCTGGTAGCTTCGCTGTCACTCATCTCGATTCATCATCTTTTTTCTAGCGTACAAAGCAGCTTGAAGGTTGACCAACGCTGGTAGTGTTGGTAATCCGAGCTCGCTAAAGTAAGGTCTGGTGGAGGTCGTACGGGATATCCGCACCATGGCCCTCACCGCTCTTTTTTGCACCCTGAAGATACTCTCCCAATCGGCAGCGCATCCCCATAGCTCAACTCCATATTGTATGAGTGAGTGTACTGATGCGAAGTAGCAGTTTCGGACCATGGGCAGAGGCAGGACCTCAGATAAACGCCACGGCGCAAAGCAAGCGCGACCTATCCTCTCACACAGGCTGTTTATGTGGTGTGGCCAGGTCAGACCACTACCGACCTGAAAGCCCAGGAATTTAGAGCAAGCTACCTGCTCGATGAGCTGATTGCCAATACTAACTGTCATCTGCTGACATTTCCGCCCAGACAAATTGAAATGAATGAAGTGTGTTGTACTAGTATTTAAGACGAGCCCATTTGTTTTAAACCATTTGTTTAAATCGGTCTCTACGTCATTCATTTTTTTTTCTAGACGAGTAATTGTAGGCACAGTGATAATAGCTGCAACGTCATCAGCATACATGAGTATGAAAGCCTCTTTAATACACTCCGGGAGGTCGTTAAGTAGGAGAGAAAACATGTTCGACAGCGAAGAGCCTTGAGCCACTCCGATGCTAGTCATCGGATTTTGATGCAAGTGGTGATGAAAAAGATAGAGATGCTATTTTATAACGAAGGTGAACACTCTTTTCTTGGTATTTTTATTTAGAATGGACTCTTAACCTTGAAACATATTCGGGCAAGGATGCGGTCAGCACAACACTACATTCTCAGAAGGCACTGGCTCTCCCGCGCACCTAATGAACACGAAATACCATTCAGCGCCGAACATCGGAGTGCAGTGACAGAAAATATTCTTGAACGGTAAAGAGAAGATTGTTCAAATTTGTTGAAAAGAACTTACGATAAGACTCAAATATCCGTGAATAGTGTTGTACGCCAGAACCACATCCCGAATATTACCGCCGCAGTAACCACTGCAGAACGGCTCCGAGTGCCTCGTCAAGTTCAGCTTACTCCTGACCCCATCCACGAGCTTCATCAACATCTCGAAATCCAGGTCATAGCTGCTGTTGGTCCTCTGCTCCCGTAATGCCGATAGGAACTGCGACAGGTCCAAATTACTCCGGTTGTCTTGCACTCTCTCCTTCTCCAGGAGCATCTCTTCAAAGAGGTGTGTGAGAGTCCTCGTGATGTTGCCAGGGCGGTCCACCATGTTGTCTGGCACCGTCTTAAGTTACATTGTTGAATATATCTGGAACAAATTAAACTTTTTCACTCTTGTGTAGCATTTTTGATGGAAACAATATTGAATCTTGATTAACTTTTTCACCCCAAAACGATCATGAATTCTGATATGGAAATATGATAATGAATTAAGCTAACAATAGAATCTGCCTATATTTAAAAAAATGACAAGCCTTACAACTCTGCCATCTGCGTTGTAGGTTGTGGGTTCGATTCCCACCAGGGAAGATTAGTGAGATAAAAAGTAGAGGTTTGTTCTTTGTTTGGGTGTTGTATGATCAAAAAAAATATGTTATCCTATCCGCAATCTAGTTCTCATAAAAGTTAATATGTTTATAATTTATTTATTTGATAATGTTTTCTATGTTATTGTGTTATAGAGATTCGTTATTAGCCCCAAAACGTTACCACTGCCATAACATCACCATGACTCAGCTTGCAGAATTGGGCTCCGGTGTGCAACCACTCCAATAACAACAAAATCACCAAAACAAGTGATACTCTGAACTGCATTACAATATGCCACCAAAACATTCATTCGAGTAGAAGTGCTACTGTCGGATAAATTGCAATGTGAGGTATTGTGTTTGACGGAACATCACTTTAATAATATTAGCGATTTACAATGTATTCATTTAGTCGACTACACATTAGCTTCATGCTATTGTAGACCAGTTATACAGAAAGGTGGATCTTGTGTCTATGTAAAGGATAATATTCTGTTCAAGCCTCTAGAATGCTATTGAGACATGTCAGTTGAACAAGTATGTGAGATATCTGCGATAGAACTAACGGACTTAGACTTAATTGTAGTTTGTATATACAGATCGAATCAGACCTATACATCTGAGTTCTTTCCTGTAATAGAACGATTTCTTTATAAATTATTTGAAAGTGGTAAAGATTGCGTCATCCTTGGTGACATCAATATAGATACGTTATGTTTGTTAAACTGTGACAAAAAAAAGTTATATCACATTTTACATACATTCAATCTTTGCAATATTGTGGACGTACCTACCATGGTGACCGTCGACACATGCACTAGCATTGACCATATTTACACTGACTTTGACGCCGGGGCTTGTGCCTTTGCTTTAAATACTGGGCTCAGTGATCATCACGCAGTTGGCGCGCGCATCCCCTGTGACTCACGTCAACCGCGTAGGTCCTATTCTGTGTCAGACAGAAACAATTTTGCATTGTCCGTCGATAGCGTAGACTGGGTCGAGATTATAAACAAACATAACCAATCACCAGATACTCTAGGCCGTAGTATAATTAATATAATTGGTAACAAAATTAATATTTGTTTTCCTTTACATAAACAACTAATACAAAACAAAAAAGGGAAGTCTTGGATTACTAGTGATATAATAAACCAAAATTATCTAATGTATCATAATTCATTCATTAAACAAATTCCCTATTAATGTAGAATTGATTGACAAATATAATACATTTAAAACTAAATTTAACAATTTATTGACTATGGAAAGGAGCAGCCACTACTGAATCTTAATAAATAACTCATCCAACATGATTAAAACAATGTGGGAAGTTGTAAATTTAGAAACAGGCAGATCTAGGAAGCCATCAGACTTCACTAAACTAATAAAACAGTCGGATGGGTCTAAATTCGCTAACGTACAGGAGTCGGTGAACGCCGTGAATGCGCACTTCGTGAGTGCCGCGGCGACGTGCGGCGCAATGCGCGCTGGCGGCGGCGCGCCCTCCCGCAGACCGCTCCTTGAGGTTACGGCCTTTTACATCGAAAGAGGTACACCGGATCCTCACTACCGGTGTGGCCACTAAAAATACCAAGGACGTATATAATATTTCAGTCTCGGTGCTGCGCCACGCGGCCATTCCACTGGCACACGTATTGTCCCATTTCTATAACGAGTGCAGTCGGGTAGGTTCATATCCTCCGATACTAAAGTACGTCAAGGTATCACCCCTGTATAAAGGGATAGGAAAGAGGATTCGATTACAAACTGCCGACCTGCTTCGATCATACCCGCTATCGCAATGATTTTTGAATATGAGCTAAGTGCTAGACTGGTGGGATATCTTAGCGGTTGCGATGCCATTTCTAACCGGCAATACGCTAATAATTAGTATGATACACGTAATAGAGGCAAGCTGACGGCTGTGCCCACACGTCTAAGCAAGACGACAAAACTAGTGCATGTGATGGCCCCTAAGGCTTACAACGTCCTTCCAAGCAGCGTTAAATGCGCCAGAACGACGCAATCCTTCAAAACTAAAGTAAAAAAAACACTTGTAAACAGTGTAATTTACAAATATGAAGACTTTATAATTACTTAATATTGAGAATCTTATTTTGTTATCAATAAATGATTATGACTATGACTATGACTATGACTCTTTGACCACCAGGCAATAGCTTGTTGGCTAATCCACCATGCAAATTATGCCTATCCGGGTCAGTAGGTGATTTCTTTGGGGTTTTCGGGTGTCCCCTAACGGTGGCAACGTGGCAACGGTACTTACCCTTGCTACTAGGCTTCCACTGTCCGACCATCGACCGTTTGTCAGCGGGCTGTGAATGTGTCTTATGAACCGTAATAGGTGGATAGTTTAAATTTTCAGAGAATCAATTTATATTGATGACATAACAACATACAATCAAAAATTAATTAAATTAACTAAATAAGAAAATGTGGAAACTTTGGAGCGCATATCCGCACTTGGCCTATATATTTGAATCGCAAACTCCAAAGGGTTTGCGAAAGGAGTTGTGCCAAAGCACATAATGTTTTGGAGATAAGATAGTGTATTCAGGGACGCCCTGTACAAAGTTCAGCTTGGTAGATACTTATTGTTAACGAGATCCTCGTCTCCATTTTCGTCGCTTACTTTATCATCCGACATATTGTAATAAATGATTGCTACTCAGAATGAGGCCGAGCAGATGAGACAAATTATGGGTAATAATATAAACGAGTGGTCGATTCTTCAAGTTAAATGATCACTAAGTTATATAAGTGAATCATTTCGCAAAACCGAAACATTTCCGTGTATTTTTACAAATATCAAAAAAAAATTACAAATATCGGAGCTATGTATATCTTCTCTATTACGAGTATATAAAATCGATTTACCACTGACGTTATAGGTAGGTAGCTATTCATCACGCTAGAGCCGAAACTGTGTTCATTACGATATCTAGGTGCTCATTAAGAACGGATTTTAGGAAATTCCTCCCCTACGGGGGTGATATGGGGTAAAATAGTTTGTATGCAAAATCTTTATTTTTAATCCGATCGAATTGAAATTTTATATTTGTATTTGTAATAACTTTGCAATGCTTATTATGAAAAAAAAGCTTGGAAATGTTTCCTCTAAAAGGGTGAAATGGGGCAAAACTTTTTGTATGGAGATATCTTCATATTTGATCCGGTCGAGCTAAAATTTTGTATGTGTATTTATTATAGCATGAAAGTGCATATTTAGAAAAAAAATATTTAAACAACGTTTCTATTCAAGGGTAAAATAGGGCAAAACAGTTTGTATGCAAAATCTTCATTTTTGATCCGATCGAGTTGAAAATTTGAACTACACGTTCAAATTTTATAATAAATTTGAAATGCCAATTATGAAAAAAAAAATTGGAGAGTTTTCCTCTAAAAGGCTGAAACGGGGCAAAACTTTTTGTATGGAGATATTTATATTTGATCCGATCAAGTTAAAGGGTAAAATGGGGCATAACAGTTTGTAGGCAAATTTTCTTTATAAATTATCCTATTGAGTTGAAAATTCGAACGTGTATTTATAATAACAATAAAAATGCTTAAAAAACCTCGTAAATTATTTCTCTAAAGGTTGATTTAATCTAATAATCATAATAAAAAAAAATTATTTTATGGAGTTGAAATTTTGTTTATTTGTGTTTATTATAACTAGAACATGTTTCAGAAAATCTTACTATTAAACTTACAGTTGCGTCGCATATGCGCTGGCGTATGGTCGAGTCGTGCGAGTGATATTGTAAATCACTACAATGTCGTCCAAAGTGGTGAAATGTCCCAATTGTAATGTGGTGATAAACGAAGTGCTTGCATTCATATGCAATAAAGTGGATGTAATGGACGAAAGCATTAGCCGTATCTGTGTCAGTGCTTTCTCGGAATCAGACATTCTGAATGCAAAGAATCTGTTGTTTGACTCTCTACCCTCTACAAGACGTAAAAAAATACGAAAACGACAAGGCAAGATTGTACGAGATATTGATGACATCATCTGCTTGATAAAGGAATCGGATCCAGAGGACTTTCCAATATTTGTGGCAAAAGATTTACAAAAATTGCTACCGGTTCTTTTTGATCATGTAGACGTGAACCGGCTTCTTAAATACATCGTAAGAATGCTAAGAGAAATTGATGAAATTAAAGATCAATAGGTCTGTTCCGGGCAGCTGAAGAAACTAAAACAGGACTTGGAATCACTGAATAAGGCATCCATTGTGAATAACTTCAGTGCAAGCGTCAATACCAAGCGCGGCGCCTGCTTAACAACAGTTTTTCGTATGACACCGAAACCTGGGCCTACCACCCCTGCATGATGAAGTACCTACTATTACTGTACAACAATCGTCGCATTCCGACCTACAAGAATACAGGAACATCGCCAGAGTCAATTGTGTTTCGGAGTGTGACTCATTACGATTATTGCCCGTTCAAATGCAACCCGTTTGCAAGCTAAGTGTAACAGCTGACTCCAAACAGCGAACCGGTTTCGCAGCTGAGGCGAACGAGCTAATCGGCAAGCGAGCTCCTAGCGCTGAGGCCATGACTCCCCCGCAACCAGCCCCTGCACTGGCGCCCGTTATACACACAGCTGTGTCGAATGACTAGGTAAGCATATTGTACTGAATGATGCGCAGTTCGGGTTTCGGCCAGGGCTATCTACTGAAAGTGCTATCTTGTGTCTCAAGCAAACTGTTCAGTATTATACAGCCAGAAAAACGCCTGTCTATGCATGCTACCTAGACCTGTCTAAGGCATTTGACCTGGTGTCATATGACTTGTTGTGGAAAAAACTGAAGCAGGAGTCGGATTTACCAAATGAGCTGGTAGCACTGTTTCGTTACTGGTATAATCACCAAACGAATAGTGTGAAGTGGGCAGATTGCGATTTAGTTCAAATGTTTTATATAATTCATATTTGTGTTTCAAAGACTATTGAGATACTTATCATGTATTTTTTATTATACGTCAAATAGGTGAAATGGGGAAAAAGTTTCATTTGATATAAATTTTGTAATTTATATGTCTGTTTAAAATAATTTTGAAATGAATTGAATATTTAGTCCTTTAGAGACAAGCTTCGTACCGATTTCCTCACGATATAACCTTCATTGGCATCAGTAAATTTTCATGTCTTCTTCTCCTTCTCGATTCAAACGTTTCAAAACAATAAAACCTTCCTCGAAGGGTAGGTACTAAGCAACCTAACATGGCTCCACGGAGCATAACGGGCAGGAAAGTAGGTGGGTCATACTTTCCTGTACGGGAGCTCCACACTAACAATGTGTGCCCGAGGAGTATGATAATACCCCACCTGACTAAATTTTTACTGCAGCGGCCATCTTGAGTCCGTAGTCTTGGCTCTTTGACGACCATTACTAGTGGCAGTAGGTGCCCAGGACCGACGATGGCCTTCCAAAGCAATCAGGTAATTCTAGCCTACAATGTCCGTATAATACGGCCAGGCGACCAAACCTCACAAAGGAATGCCGCCACCCGTGAATCGGAAGTAGAACTGCTAAAAATACTAGACAGGTGCGAATCTCTAATACGCTGAGAATTCCAAAGATTATCTTGTATTTTGCGAAATTCAATGATACTTATACCTACTACCAACCAAATAAGTACCAGGTTCTCTTTATTCTACATACTATATTTTTATACCTAATAGTATTAATTAATATGATCTGGACATACGATTTCAGAATTAACGAGATGGGCCGTGTAGAAAATTAGGAACCCTATTGTTATTTACCCCTGTATCACAGCTATTCTCTTTTTCTTATTTTGCCGTAGCGAAACACGGGTAGAAGCGCATTTTACCCGGAATTCTCAACAGACTAAGGAGACCTATCTCACTGAGTTCAACTCAAATTTCAACTCGTACTAAATGGATTATTTTTTCCAAATATTTCAACTTGTAACTTTGTTGTGACATTTGTAATAAAAGGAATATTTTTATCCAGTAAGTTGGAACTGTCCTTAATCATAATTCATGTATTTATTTCAAGCATCTATTAATATAATCTTGGTTTATCTGTATTTATGCGGTGCTTAATGTAAAGATATTAAATATGAAACAAAAACAAATTAAAACTTGAAATTAATCAATTCATTGACACCAGCATCAACCCTGAGCAGGTGGAGTTGTTAAGTACCTAACACCAATTGTGTAATCACGAACCCGCCATTTTTTTGTATACCAACACTAAGGTGGCAAACATAGGTACGGCCAACTGATCGTAAACGGCTACGGTCGCCTATGGAGGCCAACAACACCTGAAGTCCACCATCAGCCGCGCATTGCCGACCCAAGTGAAGCAGTTCTGGTGACCTCACTCACCGCAGGCCACTGGCAGGCTATAACGATGAAATATTTCGACATCACTACATACTAATCCTGTTTGAACCATGACCATGCGCTTATTGCTATTTCAGAATACTGGTTAGTTTTTATTTTAATAAGATTGGTCAGGTGTTAACCATGCCCAGGCAAGGATCAGGCCTTCCGAGAAGATAAACCTTCTCGTATATCTCTTTTGATGGTATTGGGGTCGTAGGTTGGTAAAAAACGAATGAAAGGAAAAGAAACAGACTCGCAACCCCTAGACCCTTTTACAGCTTATTGTTTGCACAAGAGGGCGGATCATGATTTATTAGCACGTATCATATATAATATTTTTTACATGAAATGTTGTTGGTGTGGGTTTCTAAACTAAGATAGACCTACGTGTGGCCGCTACCTGGTAACAAAGTGGGTGGGATTTACGCTTTATTGATTGTGAAATTGTGTATTTAATAAGTATATATAATATACATTATATATAATACAATATATACAATATATATAATAATATAATATAAGTAATATTGACTTATCAATATTACAAGATTACCTGTTACCCATACGAAATAAGTAAAATATAAGAAAGCTGTGAACTAATCAAGCAGGATTCTCCTTTTTTTTCCTGAGCATAATTCAATGCATATAAAAGATAAATAAAGAAAGAGGGGTTCAAGGAAGAAAGGTGCAAATTCCTGCGGTGCAATGAATCAAATGAACAAGCCTCATAGCTCAGTTGGTAGTAACTCTGCCTTCTGCGCTGTAGTTTGTGGGTTCGATTCCCACCCAGGACAAACATTTGTATGATGAATAACCTACAGCGCAGAAGGCAGATTTACAACCAACCAATCTATGAGTCTTGAAGTCACCGAGCACTATTGTACTGACATTTATTACGACTGAGTATTTTGCTCACTCACATAAAGTGACATTTGCGCGATTAGGTAATTAGGGGGGACAATAAACACATCACTCTTTTTATTTTTATAGTCTTGCTCAAAGATTTCTATCGAATTATATGAATAAACTTTTATTGGGAGTTTTAGTTTCATGTCTGATTTTGATCAATTGAATAAACTAGCTGCAGCTGAACTCTGTTTGAGAATGTCATCCTTCCATAGCTCCATACTGGATCCTCATCAATCATTTTTTGTACGTCGGGGAAGCTCTTGACCTGGTTTTTCAGTGATGAAAAAGAAGATGGAAACTATCTTCATCCGGACTTCTAAACAGACTGATGCTATCTCACCTCTAAATGCCGGAATCCAACAATTTAGAATTGTTGTTATGGCAACACAATTAAGTAAGATGGTGGTAGCTAGCCAGGCGAACTTAAACAAAGTCCTATTACCAACCAAACCAAGCACAATATTGACCTCCCCTGGGGATCGAACCCGGGACCTCTGGATTTGACACCGGTAGGCGAATCACTGAGACCAGTTTTTGGCGATTACGTAACATCAAATGATTAGTTTAGTCCGATAAATTGTTCCGTTATATTCCCATTGTTTATATTGCCCTAATAATATGAAAACTAAGCTCTCATGTTTACTTTATGGAATATGTTTATCCAGCTGATCAAAACATACGGCTTGATAATAATGTGCTGAGACTTATTATGTATTCTACGAGACTGCTTCTTGATTATCCGTTGATAGAAGTTACTATGGATTGAATAATAAATAAAGAAAACCAATTTCCTTAGCGATGAGATTTTCTCGATCCGTGAATCGAGACACTATTTTATATATCAAAATTCATACCCATGGATAAATGTTCACCCAAGGCGATAGAAAAAGAATACCGCAGGCAAACAAATTCCGTGTCTGCTTTCCTAAGGCGAAACTTCGTAGCTGCAAACCCTTCTTCTGAAGAAATATTAACTTATTTAAATGTTTATTTAAACCTTAAGCTCCAATTCAATAAACCAACTACTCCAAGTGAGTATTTCATTCTAGTCTTTCCTCCCTTAAAAAATTAGTGTTTAAATAATTTGATTCAGATCAAATTGTTAAAACATTATGAAAACGGTAATCGCATTGAAAGACTTCAAAAGGAAGATAAAACGAGTTTTTTAAAGGAAGATAAAACAAAAGACTAGAAAAGTTCCAAATACAGTCCCTAGAGTCTCGACGTCAACTACATTCTTTGGTCTACCTTTTTAAATTCATCCACTCCCATATTGACTCACCCGCCTTACTTTCTCTTATCAACTTTATCACAAAAAATAGATCTTTACGAACACCTTCACCCTCAATGTCTATAGAAACAACACATCTTTTTATAATCCAATTGTACGAATGTGCCGCCTTTATAATGATTTACTGGATAGCCACCGCCATGCGTCACCGCAATTGATATATTTAATGATGGGCATCTGCATAAGTTTAAAAAACTTGCTTATGTCGCTCTGCTTAAAGAGTGACAACACTAACAAATCACTTGTTTTTAATCATTAATTTTCTTCTTGTAATGCTTGTACCTAAATTTGTTAAATCGTGATGTGTGCACATGCTTTGGAATATCTAGATGATTAAGAAATAAACTAGCCCGAGGTTTTTGCCTTTGTCCTTGTGTGCGGTCGTGATTCCGAACAGGCGGTAGATTTGACCCTTTATTTTCTTTGGCACTACCACTTGGCACTACCACTTGGCACTATTACTAGAGTGAAGGGAAATTTTACTTTCCCGTGCCACTACTATTCTTATTGGCTGATAAAACGCACACTATAAAATTTTCCATGGATTACCTCATTACCAATGGCACGACTAACACCTACTTAGTATACCAAAGCAAGATAAACAAAATATTTATTTGTTCCAAATATTATTTTAACAAAAATTATCTCCTATAACAAAACTATGTTAAAACATAAACAAACAAACTAGGTATTTAGGACCTTTTTGGTACGGAACCCTATAAAAACATTACCGCAACTTCTCCAATGCGTAAAACCAACCGTTTATTCTCCACTGATAAATTGAAGGAATGTCTATTATGTGATCATCATAGTCTGTCGCAAGTTCAGTCCGCTTTGGCCCTTTGTACGTTTGTAGTCTTTTAAACATTTTCGTCTTTTGGAACTCTGTCAGGAGTTTTAACAATCGTGGTAATATGTAATTGAACCCTTCGTCACCTTTTATTAATTTTAAGTGCCAACCTTCCAAACCGTTGCTGTTTCTATGGCGTAGATCATAAACACACAAAACCTTTTGAAACTTTTTTTAATTCAGAAGCGTTCTAAATAATTTATGAAGTTTTGCATGCCCAAACATTGATTCTACGCTTTTACATATTCCCAACCCTGCAATATGTCTTCATTCGGCAACAATCGTAGGACCGCTGTAAGTCCAATAATACGTTTGTGGCCTTTTCTTTTAGTATAGGCTTATCTTTTCCATACTGCTCGTAACCAATGGTAAAAGAAGCCTTTTTGATGGATGTCGGGGAAAACTTCTGTCAACGCGTTGATGGCTGCTAACTCAAAATAACAATGAAAAGTATAAGGGGACCAAATCGGTAGCGTCGATTATATTATGTTGAAAAAAGTCTCGTATGTTTTCTGTTGCTTATTTTAGCCCTTATAGATAGCTCGTGACAAGGGAAATAATATTTCACATGAAACTACTGGCAACAGTGTCACTGGAAATGTACTTTTACCCGCACTACCAATAGTGCCATGGGAAAGAAAAAATTCCCTTCGCTCTAGTAATAGTGCCAAGCGGTAGCCAAAGAAAAGCAAGGGATTTGACGTTTCAAAGTGATCTTTAAAAAGCATACTGATTTAACGATAATTGAATTTTGAATGTTTGAATGGAAGAGAAAAAAGTGCTGTGCCGAGCCTGCCGCGAGTGTAGGTTAAGGGCAGGCAGCACTAGATACTAGGGAAACTTTATATGTAACACAGCTCTGCCTTCTAAGACGTAGGTTCGATTCTCACCCACATCAATCATTTGTTTGATGACTGAGGTTTGATTAGAGGTTTGTTCTGTGTTTGGGTGTGGTATTGTCTGTATTTGCAAAAAAACTATCATAAGTATTCCATCCATAATCTAGTTCCCATTTACACAAGATATTTTAGTTTACATACTAGAAAGGGAGTTGTTTAAAATGTCTAGTAATATTTGTTTTTTATTTATTGAGGTATATACTATTTCGAGCCACTAATTGTTACGGTTCAGCAGTACTTCAGTATTCTTTCATTGCTTCATTTGCTTCAGTCAGTCACTCAGTTACGCAAGCTTATTTAATAAATTATAGTTTATGATTGGTATGATTTCTACCTTTAATTTTTGGAAACTAGTTTTTGTAGGTCTTTTTTTTTTGTACAACTAGGAGACGGGACAAGCAAGTAGTCCATCTGATGTTAAGTACATCTCTTGCCTATAACAATGCCTTACTGCGTAGGTCACATCCACAAAGAACATAGCCTACACGGATCTGCATTGCGCCCGTCAACATAAGGCATGAAGGTGTTAAGCCTTGCGTGCCCGAAATTTTACCAGCAACCATAACCTTCAACCCGGAACACAGCAATGCTGCTTGGCGGCTGAAATAGGTATGGTGGTAGTACTTTCCCGGACAAGCCCTTTCACAAGGGGCTCTACTACTCTTAAAGTATTTTCTATGTTTGTGGTTAGTTTTAGATGTAAAGAAATGAACCACAAAGCACTATATCAATGCCGATAAATCAGTATCCACCCTTTCTTTTTAGGTAAACACGTGTTCATACAGACGCCACCCGTCTTGTTACTTATACAAGCAGCTTTTGATCAATGATCTTCCATCGAGCCGGCAAACAGAAAGCTCAGCTCCCTCTTTCGGGCGGCGGGATGACTCAATGATAATGCATTTACCACAAGGTCTCGGGTCCATTATCGATAAGCAAAATTGAACTAACGACATTTGAAATAAAACTTTCGTGTAGTTTTTATTGAAATGATTCTCTTGTCCTGGATGTTGAGTTGTACGAAACGATGATTGACGATCATTTATTGCGTATATCTAGTAGATAATCTTTTAGCAGAAAATTCCGAGGTCAAAGGCTAGTAAACGGGAAAATAAAAGACAGTATGTAGTAATATCACACAGCAGTCTGTGGCAGTCCAAAATGAGATACATGACAAATAAAAAGTATTTTATTCATCCTCAACGCCCTGAAATCTCATATCACGTAAGTTGTGACTACAAGTGACATACAACTCGCAATAACACACGACACTACTTTGCAGACAAAATATTAAACGCGGCAATTGGAGATGTTACTATCATCCTTTCATGTCGAATATTGCGTGAAGCTCACAGAGTACAAAGCTATAAAAAGTACAGGTATAATATATAGGTCCTCTATAGAAGCTAATGAAAGACCGAGTAATGATAGGAAAAATTGTCAGGGCATTGTCAGTTTCAGGTTTCAAATTAAGAAGTTTCTGATTGACAATCAGAAAGCTTGTGAAGACCTTAGAAGCGAGGTATCTCTCCTCTAAAGATTATACCCATACCATTTCCTTGTTTAATTGTCACTAAGTACTTTTAGCATGTGTTATGTTATTTTACCCATATACCTACACCATTTTTATACCATTAAGTTAACTATAAAAAATTGTTTTGTTTTTTTGTCTCTATGTATTTTCTTTATATGTAAAGGTTACAAGTTTTAATTTAAATAAAATATAAGTTTATATTATATAAGGTTAAGAATCTTTATTTTGCTTCTTTTGAATCATGTTTTATAGTTACCTATTTATCTATCTTGTTAATTGTTAGTATTTGTTGTGTTATTTGTTTGTATAATTTTAATGTAAGTAAGTGTGTTCGCGTTCGCGATGCATTCAACTGGTTTCGACGGAAGACCAGCGTTGTGTTATAATTTATATTACAACACAGCATATTGCTGAGTCGAACGCCAATTTGATGCATTTCTATGCCTCAAATAAATGAATTTTCTTTCTTTCTTTCTTTCTTTCTTTTAAAAATATTTTTGCTGCTTTTGGTCACAATTGTATATTTGACTGGATTTCTTGTGTACATACGATGCGCTTTCATCGAGCATTCCTTCAGTTACTTAAATAATAGTGCTTAACTATGCACTATTATTTAAGCATTTAAAACAAACTTGAGATGAAAATATTTTCATGCCAGTATTTGAGCGTCGTGTGGCCTTAATCACATCTCACTAATATTACAAACGCGAAAGTTTGTATGTGTTTGGAGCCATTTAAGCGTGATATTTTTTTCATGTTTAATATTTATCCGTTCCGTGTTTTAAAAAAAAAATGTTGTTGTTTTTTAGAAGTTTCAGTGCAAATAGTCGTAATTCTGTAGTGAAACACTGCGGGGCGCAACTAGTCTAAATATACGCGTAGCCCCAAACTATGATCTAGTGATGTTCGGTTTGTGTTAGGCATTTAATACCGGAGATTATCATGTTTAAAGAAAAAGCTAAACACTACAAACAATTTACACTACGATACCAGAGTTTTTTCCACACAAAAAGTGTCAATTCGTCTCTCAATCAATCTTTAATTGTTCACCTGAGTGTTCGAGTCTCATTCTTTCATTGATAACTCTCATTTTTTGTAAAGCCAGAATAAGAGCAAAGCACCATAGCACCAACCGTAACCCATTGCATGAAATCCCGAACGTGATTCTTGGATCTTATTGACACCATTGGTTTGGCAACCCTATTAAGTAAAAACATTATCAATACATTTCTTATTTCTTGCTTTCTTATTGAATGGAAACTGTTCCATTCAATAATACAATTTGTGTTAGACGATCACAAATCGTGTCGCATGGATTTAGAGATTTGTCCATTGATCACGCCGTATTTTGCCTCATTTCACTCCTCTCTGCCATTAGATTTCAAGTGTGTCCTGAGAGTCTGTAAGTTTTATTCTGGCGTTGAGTTTAAGAAAAAACTCTGACCCGACCGCATATACTGTTTCCACCAACCCGTGGTTTAGCCCGTCCACTGTTGCGCGATCCGCGAGGTGTTTGAAGTGGTTTTGTGACTCAAAAGGAAACCTCTTAGGATTTTTGTATTGAACAGAATTTGGGCGCAGGGTAGACTTTATCAGACGAGAACGTTGACAGTCGTGCGGTGATCGCTGCCGGTTTCAACCTGCTGATCACAAAGACGTCATTGAATATGTGCCTGTAGGTCGTCATGATAAAGCCTATCTCATGTTTATAACCGTCAGGGTGCAGCAACGTCCATATTCTGGATGACCGATTCTCGAACATCAACATCAGGGCGTTTCAAGGTCGAGGCGTAAACCTGTATGACCTTCAGCGAATACTATTTTGTAATTCTAAGTAAATGGTACGCCACCCGATCTTTGCAATGATGTTGGCAAGCTCCCGGTAGTAGAACAAGTTGCCGGAATTGAGGTTGATAGAGTCTTCCTCCTATCTTCGGACTCCTGATAAACTGATGATATCCCAATGCAACTTGTTTTCCAGCTCTAATAACTTCACGTCGGTCCTCAATGTGCGTTTTACGGTACCAGGCTACCCGGTGCAGGGGTGGCGGGGACTGGGGCCCGGAGATGTGTCTCAGTCGGGTATCATGATCATTGTGACCACAGCCATTGGGTATGCTGTTTGACAACTTTTTTGTATTGAACTTTTATGCATAATCATGAGTATATAAATATCTAAAAATATTAAAATATTAAATTTATATAAAAACTCTTATACAATCAAAAACCATTTTGGCCAAAACCCACGTCCCAACCTTCTAGATTTTGCGAGATTACAATAAGCTCTTGTGTTGCCTGGCAACAAGAAACTCGGCATTACACAAAGTATTGATCAGGTATTTAGAGCTGATGGGTATATAGTATTATGAAGCCACAAACAATCGTTAAACATCGCTTTAATGTTACTTTAACGACATCGCGGACGTTCGAAGCTGTAAGCTCGTTATTTGACGTAAACCATTCAAAAAACAATATTCGATCTCTACTAACTGAAAACCCAAATTGTGGAGACTTATCGTTCATCATTATCATCATCAAATCTAGGCAAGGAAGGATGGATGGAGCGAAGACCTCTATACAGTGTCCAGTAGAGAGTGACTGAAAAAGGCCGAAGATCGGACTCAGTGCATCTTGGGAGACTGCTACGTCTAGCCGCGGACTGCAATAGGTTGATGATGATGATGTTTTAATAAGTCATCATCAACAACCACAGTCTTATTATCCACTTATGGTAATGCACAGCGAATCCATTGACCTCTTCGGAGCGCTCTCGAGAGACTCATGTCCTGCGGTGAACATGTCCTGGCTGTAACAATGATGATGATGATGTGTGATGATGAATACGCCTGCTCTAAGATTGAAGGCATCTAAAAACTCTATAGATATTTTTAATAAATAAGTGATCATAAAAATATGTTAGTCTTATTAAGTAACATTAATACTCATAAAAATATGTTTTAATAGGTTTTTCAGTATATTTCATCTGTTTCGTAAGTAAAATTCATGGCAATTTTAATAATTATAAGTACATACACAATAGATATACATATAGATAGATCAAATATTTTTTTGTCAGAAAATAAACACACATAGATAACAATAGCGACACAGGATTTATAAAACTAACAGGAAGAAATAGAAAATATGATTAAAACTATACCTAAATATGCTTAACAAAATAAATACAGTAGATACATAAAAGTATGTATGTTGCAGCACGTCTAAAGTGTGTAGTTAACATTGCTCGGAGAGAATGCACAGATTTCATTAAGCACCCGTTCACAAGTGATGGCAGTGAACGAGGTACGCATATTGTTTAGTATCATAATATGGCAGAACAAACAATTGGGTGTAGCTAGCAGTTTGCAGTACGCTATTTGAAGTGCTGAATAAATATATTAAAATACAATTATTAAGCGTCGTATTTTCGTATGGTGTTGTGATTTTAGGATATAAATAAATCAAAATAATAATTTAATGAAATTAGTGTCTCTTCAACTAATTTAGTCTCTATGATCGTTCATAATGAGACTAAGTTATGTAAACCAGCAATTAAATAGACGTCTTATTTTTGGCAAACGAAGTGTTGAGGAATTCCCTCTCTTTGGGTTTGAAGTAAAATAGCTAAATGTGAATTAATTGTGCTGATAGGTATTGGATGGCGAATATTGTGCCAACACTTCGTTGTCAAATACCTGAAACTACCTCTGAGGGCCTGAGTTTTGTGCTTATAGTATATATATTTAAGCATACACTGTGTTAACACTCCGGCTTTTTTAATTTCAAGAAAAAAAATAACGGGACGGGACATTCAAACAAAAGCGGCAGCATGCCGACAAACATCTCGCCATCATTGGAATATGGTTAAAATTACAATAATATGTCCTATAATATGCTCCGTGATGGCTCTGACGAGGAGGCACTTAAACTTGTATATACCTCTCTCTGCGAATCCATCTTGACCTATTGTATTACTATCTGGGGTGGTGCCTCCAAGACACATTTGATTGTCCTTGAAAGGGCCCAAAGGGCTCTAAAGGTAATGTATCGCAAACCTTTTCGATATCCAACAGTTGCGATTCACTCTGATTCTCAGACTTTGAGTGTTCGCCAACTCTACATTCTCAGAGCAACTTCGGCTTATCATAGGGTATTTCTGTCTCAGTTGCCCGTTGTTACCCCAACCAAAAGTCAACGTCGTACTCGTATTAATGTACCACGGGTCAGGACCTCATTTGCTAGGCGATTTAAAAGCTATTCTTTCCGTTTTATCTATCGCTGTGTGATCAATCACTGTGATATTTTGTCATGCTTACTTTATGGTGCAAAGGTAAAAATAAAAAAGTGGCTTGTTACCCTTGACTACAATGTAACAGAAAAACTTTTGGTAGCCATCATTTAATTTAATTTTTATTTCAGCTGGTTCCTGTAGTTGCTTTTTGTTTCTTTCCTTACATACATGCACACACTCACAAACACACCTACACTCACACGCACACACACACCTACACACGCATACATACATACACAAGCTTGCTCACGTCTTTATATTCAACCTTGTCTTGATCCACTTAATTTAACTTAATTTAGTTTAGTTAATTTGTACCCACTATACTCGTTTCTAAATTTATATATCCTATTTACAAGTGTCTAATTTCTCAAACTGTCAATCAATCTATCTCGGATGCCCGCAGCACAGGCCAGCCCTAGTGCGGGATCCATTTGTAATCTGTTATATTTTGAAACATAAATATATTGTAAACATTTGTTGGTAAATAAAGTAATTATCTTATCTTATCTATAATTGATAAATTTATATCAAAATTATGAAATCACATTACTAGTCCTGTTTAACCGCCTCTGTGGTCTAGTGGTTCTACCCACCGATTTCAGATCCAGAGGTCCCGGGTTCGATCCCGTGGGGAGTAAAATATATTGTTCTTGGTTTTGTTGGTAGTAGGACCTTATTTGGGTCCGCCTGGCTAGCTACCACCATCTTACCTAATTCTGTCGCCATAACAACAATTCTAAAATTGTTGTGTTCCGGTATTCAGAGGTAAGATAGCCAGTTCCTCAATTTGTTGAGGATTCCGGGTGCAGTGCGCTTTCATCTTCGGCCTTATCTCAACTTGTAACCAGGTGAGATTTCAGTAAAAAAAAACAAAGCCAAGCGCTTTCAGTCGTACAATAAAAAAAATGCATTCTGCACTCGCTGCACTGCTTTCTTACTCCTCACTTATAACCGATTATCATAAACTATATCACCATATAATAAAATTTTTATATGAATCAAAACTTCACATAGAGTAATGCGAGATACCTCAGATAATTGGTTTTGGAATTTTGTATCGTAAGTACTACAAGGGGGTAAAAACGGATTTAACTAAATTAAGTACGTGAGTTTCCAAACGAAGCTGATCATCAAAAAGTATAAGTTTTCTTGGCTCATTCACTCAATAGTACCTCTCTCTTCCCATAGAGTGAGGTTTTCCCCAATTAAGTCACTTACCTATTCCACAGAATGTATAATACATAGTATACTACATAACCTACAATTTCAATTGTCATCAAATAATCAACAAGTGATTCAGTAAGTTTCGAGAGGATCTCGAATATAATAACATTTAAATTTAGTGTAGGGTAGCATTACGATACTTGGAAAGGGTATGATAAAAATGATAAGCGATGAATGATAATATTAATATATTTTCAATCGAACTAATTTTCCAACTCAAAAATATAAAAAGTACTTACCTCAAAAGATACCTACAAACTGTTTTACCATTTTCACTATAAAAATAAGTTGTTACCGTATCAAAAGCTAATAAAAAGCACACCACTTGCTGGCACGCATGAACAAACGTACGATTCCAACAATAGCCCCAATGAAGCGAAACATTGTCAATTTCTGTCACTTTCCACACAACTGGTCCTTTTACGAGTTGGTCATAGTTTTATCTATCAACGAAGCAATCGTACGAACGACCGGCCGCGCGAGTACCTACCGACGGACTGAGTGGGACTTGTGATGCGTCACACTTTTCACGCAGAGCTTGCAGATCAGCTCAGATCAGCTGCGAGTGATTGGAAATCTGATTTTTGATGACACCCCTCTTCGCTGGAGACTGCGTAGAGCGAGTTTTACCTCGAAATGTCTCGATTCTGATCAAAAAACCTTAATTATTGTGGATATTTTTTGTTTTGGTATTAAGTAAATAATTAAGGTATTATATGATTGTGATAAGGCGAAAGCGAACGAGATCTCCGTGTTAGGTAAAGAAATCCGGCACTGTATGTATGTATGAATGTGGCAATGTTTGTGACGGCATAACTGTCAAACGGTTTATCCGATTTTGATGAAATTGAAAATATAAAGAGATAACATAAATAGAAATTGATGGTCGCGGGAGATTTTTGTTAAGTGGAGTAGTTTTCGAGATATTTGGGTGGAAAGAAATTCAATTTTTCGCCCATATCTTTTGAATGGTTGATCCGATCAATTCAAAATTTTGAATATGCAGAAAATATTTTAATACTCATCAATCAGTTTAAGGATTTTTGTCACTTGGGTAGTTTTCGAGAAATAGTGTTAATTGTGACAAGAATATTTTTGTATTGTGGGGTGTCATTTGAAAGGGTGCCGGCTGCGTATTCAAAAAATACATATTTTAATATTTCATAGAGGTGGTTTTTGTAACATAGTGCGTTAAGAGGGTAAAACGCTTGGTTTGGCTTGTAAGATATACTGTTAAAGGGTGTGTTGTCTTCACATATTTTTTTTTTATTGCTAAGACAATAATAAGGGTTTCAAAAGGGGTAACAAAATCGAAGTCGTTAATTTATGAAAATGTCAAATATCTTATGAAACGGGGGCTTGGCATTATGGTCCAACACAATGTGGAAAGAACTTCCTCCAAAACTGTAAGGCTTGGACGTAATCACTACGCTTGGCAGACATTATGGTGCTCACAGTTAAAATTTTGTTGACACTTATAAAAAAGCTTTTTAGGTGAAGCCCCTTGGTTGACTTAACGACATCCGTGGGCTGGAGGGGTAGATTTATAAAAAATACTACTAAGGCAACGGATTTGAGAGCACTTTTGTGAGTGACTAATTCACTTATTGTATTCTGCTTATTAACTATGGGGTATGGTCGATGCTATGCTCTCATTCTGGCTTTGCACAAAATGAGAGTTATAAACAAGAGAGAGCCTCGAACACCCAGGTGAATAAAGAGATATTGAGAAAAAGATTGCTCAAGTAAATAATGTAAAATAAATAATATTGATATACGTCTGCTTATGAAAATGTCTATGGCAATTTATATTAGCTCTTCTAATTTGAATGCATTGTCGAATACCTTCCTATGTTTCAATCCTATCAAATAAGATAGATTTTATCAAGCTGAAACAGCAAGCTATTTGCATTCAGTTGGTGTATAATATCAATGTACAACCTAATTTGAAGGTGTCGAGAATGTCACTTTTCATTCAGGATGTGTTTACGTGTAAGTATGGTATGGTAGGTATACGTAAGGTGAACCTTTAAACTCTTGGGAAAACCTTTTTTACGCGGAAAAATGTGTACTTACAATGTGTGGTAAGGCAATTTGTCAAAGTCAAAACGAATTTTGTTAGATAAGCATGGATTCTTTTATACTTTCATCTCCATTTAACCATAAGGGAAAAGGGAAATACCCTAACAATTACTTATATTTCTTTGAACTAATCCCTCCATCCCCTTTCCAACACCGGACTAGCAGACGTACGCCTGGCTACAGCCCGTACGTTGTAAATGTTCCATTGTGCTGAACACATCGTTTCGCCTCTGCCTTTATCATTAATTAGTAAAGAATGAAATTCCTTGCCTTCGTCTGTTTTTCCGCACGAGTACAATCTTGGAGTCTTCAAGTACAGAGTAAATAGGTTCCTTTTAGGCAAGCTTGCTCCATCTTAGGCCACATCTTTACTTGTTTTACATGTAAGCTAGTGGTCAAGAGCTTGACTATTATCAATAAAAAAAAAAAAAAAAAAGTTATACGTGAACATACCCATTGTACCCATACGAATTTCTTCATTAACAGCGTTTTTTTACCAGCCTGTAAGTTGTTCGCATTTTGAATTTTTTGTTTTAATTTATTAAAAAACATTAAAAAATAAGTATAGACTAACCATATTACTGTGTACATACATACTAATTAGTGATATAGTCATAACATGAAACATCAATAGGTACCAACTAGGTTCATGTTGTCAATCATAACAAACCTGTTGTGTTCTCTAATTCCAGTGATTCACATCTAAACCCAGGAGTAAATAATAACAACAAATACATTTATAATTTCCCTCGGGCGCGTGCGCATCGGCCAAGCGTTCTACGCCGACTGCCGATCGCAGCGCCCTCGGCGACGATCATTTATTCCCAATCGTCAAGAAAAGTCTGATTTTCGCAAGTAAATTGCTGCATCATTGGTGGAATTTATTTGTGTCAACTCACCTACCCATGTACATGTGTCGCTACCCAACCCTCACTGTAAAAATAAACAATGAAGTACTAAGACAAGTGGACACAGTAACTCTGGTAGGTTTCCAAGTGGACAGATGCCTCGCGTGGGCTAATCATATAGACGGCCTCTGCAATAGGCTAGGCCGAGCGTGTTTTGCTCGGGCGAGTTGCTAAAGTGCTGTCGAAGAAGGCAGTACGTGATTGTTACTTTGATTCAATACAGTCTCTGCTGACATATGGCATAGAATTGTGGGGCTACTCTAGGATATCTGGTTTGTGACGGAGATCATTTCTCCAATAGAATGTAATTAACAAACGATAAAAATGTGCTTTCATTACACCTTTCTCACTTTTACAACCCTTAATTAAAATACTGAAACCATCCCTGGTTTCAGCAAATCAAAAGAAAGTTAATTGTGAAGTCATTAACAGTATATCCTACAAGATATATCAAGCGATTTAACCCCTTAATGCGCCCCTTTATTACGAAAACCACCCCTAATAAAAAAGTAAAATATATATTTTATCAATTTGCAGTCGACACTCTTTCAAACACCACAAGCCAAAATCTTCTCGTCTCACTTAACACCCTTATTTCTCAAAAACTAACCTAGTGTCAAAAAATCCTTATACCGATGAGTATTAATATAATCTCTGCACATTCAAAATTTTGAATTGATCGGATCAGCTATTCAAAAGATATGGGCGAAATATTGTATTTCTTTTCACCCCAATATCTCAAAACTACCCCATTTACCAAAAATCCCCCTCGACAATCAAATTATGTTTACGTTATCTCTATTCAGTTAAAATTTCATGAAAATGATCTGTTCGAGTGATATGCCGTCACAAACATTGTCACATACATACATACATACATACATACAATACCGGATTTCCCAACAGAACTCAGAGATCTCTTTCGCTTCGCTCACTCGATTGTACGCTTTTATAATAAATTACCAAGTGATATGCTAAGCTTTTCAAATAACAAATTCAAAAAAGTTGTAAAACAAAAGCTATCTAGGAAAGGAAGCTTGTTATAACATTTCAGATTACCTAGAAGATAAGAAATCCTGGCATTCAAAAAATGAATTAGCTCCAGTATATAAATTGTAATTAATATTAAATAATTTTAAGCTATTGTAATGGATCATAATAAAAAAAACTAGCCCGAGGTTCTTGCCTTTCTCCTTGTGTGCTGGTCGCGATTCCGAACAGGCGGCGGTAGATTTGACGTTTCAAATTGATCCTAAAAAATCTTACTGAATTTGTATTATAAAATATTTAGTATAAAATATTTGACTTTGACTTTGATCATTAAAGTAATTGCAAATGTAATTGCAGTCAGTGTCTTGGGCACGCTTTCGTCTGGTACTGGTCTGGAACAGTTGAGTTACCTATAGGCCGTTTGTAACGGTCCTTAGGTACCCGACTGCTTCCTTTGTACATAGTTTATTGTACATATTAGGTAATGAAATAGGTAATGAGAAAACAAGGTCAGGGTAAGTTAGTGGTGGGTCTGCCTTTTCTACAGAAAAATAAGGTGTGATTTTATATCACTGACATTAACGAAGCTTCTAGTTCGTGGCGGCGGCGGCGGCAGTGGCAAGAACTGCAAGTCCCTAGCAGAGGGACTTTTATTAGTTAGAATCTAACTTATAAAATTAATGGGGATATTACCCGGCAATGGGCGGGCAGCAGCTTTCATTCATCTAAGAACATACCTGATACTAATACTGTGATCACCAACCAACCTGTCAAGCGTGGGGATTATGACAAATCTTCCCATTACTCTTTTCTGGACATGGAATTTCATGGGTACTTATACTATAAATGCTTACCTACATACACTCTAGTACTAAACACAAATACTGCAACCATCAAATAGTCGGGCAAGCGGTGAGGTTATGGCAAATCCCCCAGTCACACTCGTTGAGACTTGAAAGTTGAGAGGTAAGTGGCAGCATACTAGTTATACTAGTAATACATTACCTAGTTATTGTGTAAGTTTATTTATAATGTGTTTAAATAGTTTGTTCTCCGAATACAATAAAATAAATAATATACACTCAAGTACTGAGTAGGTAGGCTATGTGGGTAGGTTTACTCCATCGAAGGTCTTATCCTTGTCTGTGTATAGAGGTCAAGAGCACAATAGTGTTATGGCTAATCGCTCGTGGAGGTCATTGGATTCGACTGAGTGTTATCACCAGGAGATGGGCAACAGCTTTCATCTATCTTAGTGGTAAGTATTGTTATCTTTTTTTTTTTATTGTACGACGGGGAAGCGCTTGGACTTCATCTCACCAGGTTACAAGTCGAGATAAGGCCGAAGTTTGAGGCACACTTAACCCGGAATCCTCAAAAACTGAGGAACTGGTATCTTACATCTATATGCCGGAAAACAATTTTTTTTAGAATTGTTGTTATGGCGGCGACAGAAGTAGGTAAGTTGGTAGCTAGCCAGGCGGACTTAAACAAAATCCTACCACCAACTTTAATTATTGACAACCTATCGACTACTTCTTAATTGACACAATTTAAATCTTACTCATATCATTGACATGTAATTGGTTTTTGGAATTATTTGTTTTTATTACTTACTATTTGTTAATTGATCATTCTCAGATTTAATTTAATGAAACACTTTGTATAATGCATGCTTTAGAACTAAGTTGAAGTGTCTGTATACCTACTAGGTAGAATCTGTGATACTATTACTACATTAGACCTTAGTACTTATACCTACCATGATTCAACAGACCAATAAATCATTTATCATTTATCATTATCAGTATCATTTATCAACCAAACCAAGCACAATATTGCTCTCCCTGGGGATCGCACCCGGGACCTCTGGATCTGAAAATGGTGGGTTGAACCACTAGACCACAGAGGCGGTATATAGTTTAGCAGCAACATTAACTAAAATACTAAATATCAACACTGCAACTACAGATTGGCGTGGGAGCGTGGATCATGTCCTCTAGTAATGCATAATCATAGCCCGTTAATGTCCCGCCACAAATTAGAAATGTATGTTTGCTGTGACGTAGGCAGGAGAGATTCAAGTTTTTATGAAGAACATGTATTTTCGGCGTCTCATGCTATGTGCAAGTGATACTGCTTCTTTATATATAAATAAACTAGCTTTTGCCCGCGGCTTCCCCCGCGTATTATTCTTATTCTGAGTGGGGGTGAACAAGGCCTGCACTGACGTCCCGCTTGTGGGGAATATATTGTGCATTGTCCCCCATTGTTTTAAGTAACCTTTTTTTTTTTTTATGCGGAGAATGCCTTTATGCACCATAGCCTCGTAGGGGCCGAGGCCGTGAGTGGGACTCAACCCGTCGTAGCGACAGGCAATACCCACTAAACTCCGCAGTGACCCGCTTTCGCCGTGTGGTGGTGTCGTGGGAATCCGGCTACAGCCTTTACTGCCACAACACCACCAGCGATTGCCCCTTTACAGGGGCCCCACAGGCCCCCCCAGTGTGGCTGGGGGGGATGGCGGGAACAGCTGGGTCACCAGGCCGTTCCCGCCGTTCGACGGGGATGAGGGTCTGTGCAAAGGAGGCCGGTTGAACGCCCCTATTTTCCCGGCTCCCAGGCCCCCATCTGACCCTTCACCGCGCCGCCAGACTTGAAGGCCGGCCATCCCACGACCTGAAGGTCCGCTGAGTCCCTCACTGGGACTCCCAGCCCCGCGGAAGACCGCCTGTCCATCCACTGTGCCCTATGCTAACTTCATAGGGACACGCGGAGGGCACCCTCGCGTCGGATTATTCGCTGCCGTCGATAAGTCCCCACAAGTGGGAAGTGATCGACCGCACCTACGAGGAGGTTATCCGACCCAGTACCCCGTTTTTACTAACCCTACTTCAGCCAGTGCAACTCCTTAAAATACCGGAGCAGGACTTTGTGTTGTTGGTCAAAGTCAAAGTCAAAATTTCTTTATTCATTAATATTTTTTAGGATCATTTTGACGTCAAATCTACCGCCTGTTCGGAATCGCGACCAGCACACAAGGAGAAATGCAAGAACCTCGGGCTGGTTAATTTTTTGATGATCCATTCAACATTAGGATACACAATTTGTAATTATATTCTAAGCAGATACATCATAAACCTAAATACATAATCTTAAAACAATTGTTATTACCTATCTACCTAATGGGCAGTTTGTTAACATTGAGAAATCACCATTTTGCTGTCAACTGGTATAGCAACATCGGGCCACGCGTTCTTATCGTCGATATAATCACTAATTTTGTAGTAGGCACTTTTAATTTAATTATTCTTTAAATATGTTATGGGATAGGATTAGTAGGATATATTCATTCCCAAACAATTAAAAATAATATGTACAATAAAATTATGTACAATGGAAGCGGAAAGCTAAAATACCTTCTCAATCCGAAGGTAATCTTGCGAAAAACCACAATAATATAGTAAGCAGGTACTTAAAAAACAAGCCTCAGTTGGTAGTAACTCTGCCTTCTGCGCTGTAGGCTGTCGGTTCTATTCCCACCAGGACAAACATTCGTGTGATGAATATGGATGCTTGTTTTGTGTTTGGGTGTTGTATTATAAGATAATTATGTATTTACAAAAAAAAAGGGCAATGCAGCCAGTGTCCTGGGCACGCTTCCGTCTGGTACTGGTCTGGAACAGTTGAGTTACCTATAGGCCGTTTGTAACGGTCCTTAGGTAATCTGACTGATTCCTTTGTACATAGTTAGTTTAATTGTACTTTTTATTGAATAAATGTTTCTAAAAAAAAGTATTCAAGTATTCTATCCGTAATCTAGTTCCCATATTACAAGCTATGCTTAGTTTGGGGCTAGATGGCGCTGTGTGAAATAAAGGTCCCGTAATATTTATTATTATTGACAAGTTTGTATGTCACATAATACATCATCAGAAGCTAAAACTATAAACTTCCTCCAAAACACTATCCCCAAACAAACAAGTCTCAAGTTAGAAGTATTCCACCACCCGAAGTACTCCCACTTGTCCATCTCACGAACTTGAAGCAAGGCGTGACCTCACGAAGCGACCATTGCCGCAGGCTTCGATTTCGTTGCCCGAGCATCTTGCCTTTCTCCATGCTGGACGCGATTCCGAACTGCCAGTATATATAACGTTTCAAAATGATCCTAAAAATGACACCGACTTTAAAATTACTTTAACTAGGTGTAACGAGAGTACTTTAAAAACTTGAAACTATCCTGAAATATTTTCAAATATCCCAGAAATAAAGTATATCGTATGTTAGTAGCTATGATAGCTTAAAAATATATGAATCATACTTTGTTCATTGAACCGGGTTCATTGTTGCTTACGTGTAGTGTCCTCCTATAACAGTTTCAAATACGTAGATAGTGTTATAGGCGGTTAGGTCATCACGCCAAAGTTTTCTAGGCCTGCCTTGACGTCTTGACAATGACAGGCTTGACAATGAGTGTCAAGTGTCACTAGTAAGTCACGTAGACTTTACGTGCCAATAAATAGTTATTAGTTCATTATGTAGTTTTTAAAGGTTTATTATGGGCTAAGATAGAATAAGATCTGTAATTTTAGTCTATTGTTGCCTGTAATAAAATATGATTATTATAATTATTATTATTGTGTGTCGACATTTTCCCATCTATCAGTTGGTATCCGGTTGACGAGGCCCGCCGCGGTATCAATAATTCTCTATTCGCTAATGATATGACTTGACGGGTTCCGAGTTCGTATTCCTTGTAGGGGACAAAATACAGTAATACCAATAAATCTTGATATATAATTATGTAACACTGTCTTCGTCGAAGGTTGAATGACCGATACAATAACATTCTTAGAAAGTTTATGGACCAAGTGGCTCATTCTTTAGCTGACTTTTCTGTCGGCAAAGTTTCAGAACTTTGTTCGTTTTTTCGATGACCCGAGGGAAAATAGATTATTTTTAATTCTTCGGCTTATCAAAAGTTAATGTGTCCAACATAATTAACATATATAATTATGATATAAAAATAAACATTCCAAGTGCTGACAGGTATATCGAGGGTTCCAACCCACTTTTCAAGGTAAAAATCCCGTTTCTTGTAATTAAATGGGGCCCCCTTTTAATACCCAATTTTCAATTCATTATCATGACTATAATTTTTATTTTATTTATTTTAAGTATCCATTGTTAGAGTAACAATAGAACTACACACTCTGCGGAAAACTCAACATTTGAGGAATACAACTTTCTGCAAATTCAACATTTTAGGATTCAACATGCTGCGAATTAAACTTTTTGCACACTCAACATTGTAGATAGATTCCTAGAGGAACAGTTAAACTGTCTATTTCGTCCTGAACTGAGATCTCGTGATGTCTGGTTGTGTTAGGTATTTAACCACGGACTTTATTTCTCAATTAGAACGTAATAACTTATGATTAAAGTACTTTCATTACACCTTACTTTTAAGCACTCTTTTTCTCAATCTCTATTTATTCACCTAACCGTTCGAGGCTCTCTCTCGTTGCTAACTTAGGTACTATAATATCCTTACTAACATGAAGCAAAGTTGATGTCGTTTTGAAAAGTGCTCTTATAATGTTGTAGTCGTGGCATAAAAAGCTACCCCTCCAGCCCACGGATGTCGTAAAGTCAACCAAGGGCGTTAACAAAAAGGCAGCGTGTAAACAAAACTTTAACATTGAGCACCAATCTGTCTGCCAAGCGTGGTGATTATGGCCAAACCTTGCATAACGTGAACATTCAAAAAATTGTTGTTTTCCGGCTTTTGGAGGTAAGATAGCCTGATCCTTGGTTTATCGAGGATTCCAGGTGAAGTGAGCCTCCTCCTCCGGCCTTTCGTCCTGCCCCGCTTTCGGATCTTAACTTGTAACCAGGTGAGATGAAGACCGAACGCTTCCTTGTCGTACAATAAAAAAAAATACCAATTTTAATGTGATTCCGAATACCCTCGCGTATCTAACAGGACCTGATGATTGAAGAAGATGAAGATGATTATGATTTAAGATGAAGGGGCAAAAGATTTGCCCCTTCATCTTAAAAACCACCTCTGATAAACTAATGTTGAAATCTGGCATTTCATATGATATTTCACGTTTTCACAATTTTTTAAGGATTTAATCTTATTTACTTTTTTTGTTTGTTACTTAATGTTACTACAGGGGTGGTTTCAGCAAATAAAAATGAAGAAGTGAAGTACAAACCAGTTAAAAAAAATATATGTTTATAATTTTACCCGCTATTAATTCCAAATGGGAAGGTAAAAATGGGTATTGGGTAAAAACCCAAAGTACGGCCTTCTACCGGGTAAGTGCACAGCTCAAGTTTCACTCACAACCACGAATGACGTGATTAATTCGTGGTTGTGAGTGAAACTTGACCTGTGCACTTACCCGGTAAATGGCCTTGCTCCATTGAACATTATTTACGTAAACGTACCACAGACTAAACACATCACCAACGCTGAGGAGCACAATGGGTAGGTATTTTTTTTTTTTTTTGCCACACCTTAACATTATGATATATATATGTCAGCGTTATATTGTAAGCACCGTCCGTTTGTTATATGCCTCGGCATATTGTACACATGTCAGCATAAAATTATAAGCATCGTCCGTTTGTAATATGCCTCGGCATATTGTACACATGTCAGCATAAAATTATAAGCATCGTCCGTTTGTAATATGCCTTGGCATATTGTAAACGGTCGGCAAAAATGGTGATCGATGATGAACCCGTCGGGACATGACCTCTCCGTTCCGATAGAAGTCGTCCTGTGGTTTCAGTTAAATCTATATATCGAGTCGACTTTTAAACCGAGGCGGTACCCTACAGAACTGCTATATCAAGAGTGCTCTGTCCTTAAAGTTCGACAGCTGTTTATTAGGGCAGTAGTAGTAAAACAACACTCCCTCGTAGATAAAATAATTCTAGATAAGCTAAAAACTCAACGCAGGAAAGATACAATTGTCACCACTACTAGCACCCATACAAAGACAAATTTCGGACGACAGTCTTTAGATACAATAGGACCATGGTTATATAATAGAATCAGCAAAGATGAAACATTAGTGACACTTAATTATAATCAACTAAAAAAAAGATTACTGCTTATCTATTAAACTTAAATTATAATGACACTGAAAACCTGATACAAATGATTGAATAACACACACACACAAAGACACACACACTCAATTTACACACATTCAATATGACGAGGCATATTACAAACGGACGGTTTTTACAATCTCACGGTGACACATATATATACCTACGAATAAATAATAAGTGTAATACGCATGAATTAAAGTATTAAACTTATTTCGCTTCTTGTTTATGAATGGTACATAGGTGTGTATGCCTGCAGGAGCTTTCTTTCTGTTTTTTTGTCTTACTAGTTTAATAACGGCCGTGAAATCACTCTCGATGGCTCCATCTGATAACCAGCGCTGTTTCACAAAGTGGAGCACCATATTGCACCGCGCAGACTGACCACCTACGGCTAATTCCTACCTTCATACCTGCCACCATAACTTCATATTAATTTAACCGACTCTGTGGTCTAGTGAATAAGATAGCCAGTTCCTCAGTTTGTTGAGGATACCGGGTGAAGTGCACCTCCACCTTCGCCCTTATCTGAACTTGTAACCAGGTGAGATAAAGGCCAAGCGCTTCTCCGATACAATAAAAATAAAAACCTTGTCGAGTATATTTTGAAATCTGCTTTCTAAGCCCTACCGTATGACATATCACAAGACTTAAATCGTATTTAACCCTTTCGAGAGTTATGCCATCACGAACATTGCCAAATACCCACATTATTTTTTTATACAACTTGGAGACGAAACAAGATGATGCCCATTTGTGCATCTCTTGCCTAAAAATCAAAGCCTTACTGCATGGGTCATATCCATAAAGAACATGCCCTACGCGGCCCTGCATTGCGCCCGTCAACTTCAGGCATAAAAGTGCTAAGCCTCGCGTGCTCGTAATTTCACCGGCAACCATACGAACGACCGGAAAACAGCAATGATGCTTGGCGGCCGAAATAGGTACGGTGGTAGTAATTACCCAGACGAGCGCTATTACAAGGGGCTCTACTACTCTTAAACGCTGTATATGTATACGGTACTTTATGAATACATACATATGCCTGATTATGGGCATAAGGGCCTGACTTCCTCAACTCTGCGGAAACAATCAAGTTGATGCCATTGTTTATGCCGTATTAGTCATATACCTATACTATTTTGTTGTCCGTGCTGTATCTTGTACTGTGTGCCAAAATAAATTAATTGATTTCCTTTTCCGTTCCGAAGCAATCGGAACCTACCAGTTGATACAGGAAATCAGCTAAAAGGCTACAAATGTTCCTACCTGCCGTTTTGCATAGCGCTAACGATATAGGTTTCGGTGAAGGAGGCCATTAGAATAAAGTTTTCCGGTTGCGTGAACAACCTACATTTGTGGGATTATCCTCACGTTGCTATGCATTAACCTTTATCACCTATGAAACTTATAATAATAGGTCTCCTGATAATAATTCCACAAACTTTAATATTCTACCCCTTTGTTTTACAATGAAAGTGGATTTCGGATAAAAACGATACAGATTACGAGAAAAAGATAATTTATTTCCTCGAGTTCTTACAATGATAAAAAACTCGAAAATATTATTCAAAAAAATTACCTTAAGTTAGTAGGTACCTATGTCTTCCTAAACGTTTTGCATTTGGCGCTTGAAGCTATAATGTAGATTTATTTGGTGATTACAGTCTTCTTTATGGCCCATGAATCGTAAATAACAATATGGTTGCAACCTGCAAGGCGGTAACACTCTAGGTGCACTCAGGAATGGAGAATAAAATGGTCATTCCAGTACCGACGAGCTTCATGAAAAATGCATGTTCTCGAGAACTGTAGGTAGAACTTCCACAGCAACATATTGAAATAAAAATAATAAAGGGCTATCGAATATTGAATAGAATACTTTCACAAAATATTCCCAAGCTCACGATCAAAGGGTGGAACTCGAGATTACTTTCTCCACCACAAGTTTACCTTTCTGGCCTTACCTTTTCACTTTCAAACGAGCTTATGATATTTTAAGTTGCAGATAAAAAAACTCCGCTGATATATCATCGCGATAAGTTAGGTATGCCTAGTTGCTATCTCGAAGAAAGACAGTTAAAGCCTAATAAATTTGATTTCCCTCTTGAATACCAACAGGAACTTATTATACAGCTGTAAAAAAGTATTTATTTTAAAGACTGGAATATTTCAGGATGATAAGAACTTTGTTGCCTCAGACAATATAAATTTGTTGCGATCGTTGTAACATTGCGAAATCGTATTGCTTTAATTTCAGAATATAAAAACCTCCTATTTATAATGATATGTACATGATGATCATCAGAACCTACAGTCCTTGAATTTGAAACCAACTGCTATTATATGTTACTCCCTCGGTTTCAAATAATCTACAGGTGATGGAGCACGCTTGCCTGGATCCCATTCAATCTTGACTTGAAGACTCTATGTTATAGTGATCACAGACTCAGCTAAAGGTTGAGGAAGCCCGCTTTTTTTCGCAAGGAAGGTATATCCTACCCACCATAGACCGGTGGCGCATCGTCGAGTGTTTGGGAAGGCGGAATTCAACTATGTAGTTCCGCGGCACACTCTCCGTAATAAATCACAACTTAGTAGGACAATGTCTAGTACACAACACGCACTGTATCCTCGTACTGCGATGTACGGTCACGGCGAAAACACATCTTGATAACTTTACTGGGTTCCAAGACGCTGAGAGTCTATTATAGCCGTCATCGCGATTAAAGTTTGGCTACTTCTTCATCTCGATCGCCTATTAATACCCATTATTACTATGCATATTAATCACGATTATCTAGTACCTAGAACGTGTAAATGTGATCCGTTTTGTATTTGACCGCGTAACATCTCTTGTATATACATAAGAAAGGCCGTGCCTCTAGCAAAGGCAAGTGACGTCATGCGATTAAATGGTGTCCATCGTTACCAACTTCTCGAGTAATCAATCATCTCGCCATTTTGTACCTCCTACCTACCTGTTCGCTGATGGTATAGTATATCCAAACCATAATGCAACACTTTCTACTGTCCTAAGTGGTACCTAAAACTTTTGTCAAAAAATATCGGTTCTACAACATGAATACAACAGAAAATGGTGTTTAACTTAATTGCCTTACATTATTTGGATAGCAGAAGCCTCCTGCATCGAATTTTAATTTGTTCATATAAAGCTAACCTCATTATATAAGTTGTCTTTACTTTTACCAGATAATTGAGAGGCATTTCACTTGACTCACTGACTGAACTCACAAACTCAATGTTTATAATGTATCAATACTATACGAATGATTAAGGCAAACATGTATGCAAAAGTCGTAGGCTGCATTTAGCCTACACTTCCAAGAAAATACCGTGAGTTTATTATACCAAACCACAGCCAAGGTCAGTGCCAACAAATAAAAAAAAACGTGAGCTTATAATACCAAACCATCTAGCGAACGTTATAGTCGTCTGCGTCCGTAGAGTGCGATGGAGCAGTTGTTTTACATTTTGACGTTAATTCTGTAACGGTGACGATTCATTTGTAAACATTTGGTAGCGCCCAATGTAACATAAGATATCGCCTATCCGTCAGAATAAAAATAAAATACCACGCAGAAACTGAGGCCGAGAGCTAACCAGTCGACGTACACACCTTCAAGAGGCTTAGACAAGAGCACTAGAAAACTAACAAGCTCTTTTAATAACGACGACATCATTATGGGCTTAATATTCACAGTCCATGAACTACGTAAGAATAATAAGCATTATCATTTGTCTTGCGTCTGGTTTTATTGCGTGAAAACAACGTATTAAGCCCCTTTTCAAGCATAGGTAAGATTTGACATAGTTGAAATTCACTATGTAAAGGGAAATAGAATGCTAAATCTTTCGAATTCGTGAGTCGAATTTAGCTCACTGGGCAACCTGGTTCTATGCTCGCATAACGCATACACTTTTCCCTGCGATGTACCGATGAATAATGCATTGTAATTGTAGTGCTTGCATATATAACTGGCAAAGTGTAGGTAGGAGTAATAATACTCCTAGTTTTTCTATGACGCTATTATCAAATCCGTACGTAATTTTTTCATAGATAATAGCGTGTAAATGTAGTGTGCAAAGATGACCACCACTTGACGTACCGACGTAATTGTGGTGGTCGCGGGGAATCAGTGGATATAGGCGTCTCGTCGTCGTCGTAAAGCATAAGTATGTATTATAAATAAATTCATGAGTACGATCTCAAGTCTTCAAGTCAAGCGAAGTGTTAAAGCGATGATAATAACGTTTTAAAAACTAAAAAGAAAATCAACATCAATAAAGAATATGATAAAAGGTTGTTTGGAAGAAATCGCTTCTAAGCGATAAGACCGCCCGTTGTAATTTTTTTTTTAATTTTTTTAAGGTATGCAATAAAGTGTTTTCATTCATTCATTCATTCATGATACAATTTCATTGAACTGGATGACGTATGTTTTCCAATTATTTTGATGACAGATGGACGGTCAGACAGACATACGCCTCTAAGGGGTCCATTTTTTCCTTATTTTGTGGTATAACCTGAAAATATGGAGACTGAGTAATACCCTAAAAATATCCAAATCGCTTCAAGTGTGCCTATAATATTTGAAGAGTTCCGTCGATTTCTATAGTATCTCATAATCAGATCCTGACCTGATGACAGGTGTCCGTTTTTTCCTTGATCCTGAGGTTTCTATAACCGCCTCTGTGGTCTAGTGGTTCAACCCACTGATTTCAGATCCAGAGGTCCCGGATTCGATCCCAAGAGAAGTACAATATTGTGCTCGGTTTGGTTGGTGGCAGGACTTTGCCATGCCACCACTGCCACCATAATAACAATTCTAAAATTGTTGTGTTCCGATATTCAGAGGTAAGATAGCCAGTTCCTCAGTTTGTTGAGGATTCCGGGTAAAGTGCGCCTCCATCTTCGGCCTTATCTTAACTTGTTACCAGCTGAGATGAAGGCCAAGCACTTCCTTGTCTTCCAATAAAAAAAAGAGGTAACATACCCTAAAAATACTCAAATCGCTTCAAGTGTACCTTTAATATTTGAAAAGTGCCCTCGATTTCTCCAGTATCTCATCATCAGATCCTGACCTGGTGACGATGGGACAACCTGTGAAGTATACCCTTTCACACAAAAAATAATTTTCCAAATCGGTCCAGGCGTTTCGAGTAATCGGCGAACATACATATAAAATAAAAAAGATTTCGACGTATTGAGAACCTCCTCCTTTTTTTGTAGTCGGTTAAAAATCAGTACATTTTTCTCAGGGACTCGGAAAGTCAAAAGTCGTAGCACCGCCGTAGATGTGCTACGAAAATCGTAGCAAAATCGTAGAAGCTCGTACAGCCGTATCTTGTTGTATATTGTAATGATTATATTCTACAGAATAAAAAATAATCTAGAAAAACACAATGTCTAAGCTATACTCGTCCATTTTAAGATTGTCTGAAAAAGGTCTATCGGTGTTAGGTACAGTTTAGCTGCTAGACCGTGCCCTTTTAATGCCATGAATAATTAAGTGGTACTATACTTACCATATTTTTTAACGTTTCAGAGAATTACATAATCGGTGAAGTGTCATCTAACACTGCCAACATTATGTTAAACAAGTTTAGCGAACGCAGTAAACATTATCAGCTCAAGTCTCAAGGCTCGGGTGCTGGTGTAACGAATGGTGACACCTCCTTATCTTCACAAAATACACCCTATTTTTCTGAGAAATGTATTTCTAATAAGAGTCGTGTCATTTTTTTTGTAGACCGCCTACATCATCGTTGGAGTTGACTGACAGCCTTGTTAACTGTTAATAGGTTACATGTACAATATGTGATAGTGATTTTGTTTATAAATTAGTTATATAGAGCAAAACCAATTTCAAATGGAAGGAAAGTCAAAGTCGAATATTTTTATTCAAAAGTCAAATCTACCGCCTGTTGGGAATCGCGAGCAGCACACAAGAAGAAAGGCAAGAACCTCGGGCTGGTATTTTTTTTGATGATCCTTTTAACATTTAGGTATACAGTGTTTATAATACTTTAATAACATTACAAGTGTTACCTACCATCATAAGCCTAAATACATAATACTATCTTAAAACATTTATTATTACATAACTACCTAATGGGCAGTTTCTTAACATTGAGAAATCACCATTTAACTGTCAACTGGTATAGCAACATCGGGCCACGCGTTCTTATCGTCGATATAGTCACTTATTTTGGAGTAGGCACTTTTAATTGAATTATTCTTTATACACAATTTGAATTTACGAGCAGAGAGTTTGGTGGCGCTTTGAGGAAGCTTATTATAGAAACGAAAAAAAATTCCTAGGAATGAATGATTTACTTTTCCTAAGCGTTTACCTAGGTGTGTCAAGTTTATTTTTATTTCTAGTATTAACACTGTGTACATCACTTCTTTTACCAAACTCATCAATGTTCCTGAGAGCGTGCATTAGATTTTCATAAATGTATTGGGAGCTGACTGTAAGAACACCAATCTCTTTAAAACGTTCCCTGAGAGAGTCACGAGTTTTCAATATATAAATTTCCCGTACAGCTCTCTTTTGCAGGATCAAAATGCTTTCGATATCTGCTGCATTTCCCCATAAAAATATGCCATAGGACATAACGCTGTGAAAGTAACTAAAATAAACTAACCTCGTCGTGATTTCATCAGATATCGAGCTTAGGCTACTAGCTAATGTATTAATATAAATACCCCATTGCAACTTTTCATCGATATTTAAACCCAAGAAAGTAGTTGCTTCCATTAAGTTAAGTATTTCCCCATTTAAGATACTGTTAGCATTGCTGACTTGAACATTAGACAAGGTGAATCTGATGCATTTGGTTTTTTTCTCATTTAATAAGAGGTTATTTACCGTAAACCAATTAAGAACTCTAGCTAGAGAAGCATTTACACAATCATAATTATCTTTAGCCCTATCAACTCTAAATATTAATGAAGTATCTATTGCAAACAATACCATATCACATACATCCCCTACACAGGAAGGCAGATCATTGACATAGACTAGAAACAAAAAAGACTCCAAGATTGGCCCTTGTGGTACACCGATGTTAGTGGATGTTCTCGAAGATTTGCTACCGTCAATATCCACTTTTTTAATGCGATTCGATAGGTAACTACGCATGAGGCTTATTGCCTGATTCTGAATGACATAGTGTTTTAGCTTTGAGATTAAGATGTCATGATCTACGCAGTCGAATGCCTTAGATAAATCACAGAATACTCCTATGGCATCTTGTTTTCCTTCCCAGGCTTTAAAAACGTACTTCAACAGCGTGGCACCAGCGCCAGTTGTTGGGCGACTTTTAGTAAACCCAAATTGTTTTTCACGAAGTAGCCTGTTACAGTTAAAATGTGACAACAACTGGTTAAGAATAAGTTTTATTTTACTACATGCCGGCAGAATTGAGATTGGTCGATAATTTCCTGGATCCTTTTCATTTCCAGATTTCGATAAAGGAATCAACTTACGTATTTCATAAGATCTGGAAAGATTCCTTTGTCGATGCTGCTATTAAATATATATGCTATGAAATGAAATGAAATGAATTTATTGTTTGTAGATCTAGGTAAATAACATCAGTTGGACTTAAAAAATATCTTGGCCCTCTAGTCTGTCGTGTCAAGCTTACAAACATATTATTTACTCTAAAATAAAAATAAAACACAGATAGTCACTATTAAAAAAAAGACAAATAATAATACTCAATACTAACAATGTCGGAGATCAAAATGAAATACTACCTGCTCATTAAAAATGTCAATGCTAATTTAATTTAAGCACCTCATTCAATTCAAAATAAAAAGAACAAATAATACAGACGATATCAACTTAAAAATTGTCATTAAGGATTACATGAATGGAATAGTAAGCCCTTGTTTCTAAAAACTTGGAAAGCGAATTTTTAAATGCATTAAAATTATCAACGTTACGTATCGAGGGGGGGAAATGATTGTATATGATTGGTGCCATACAGACATGGTGCTATATCAAAAACAATCGAGCTTAAGATCTTTACAGACATCCCCCAGAGATCTTCAGTATTTTTAATATTTATTGACTTAAAAGCTTTTAGAATACAATCAGCATTAACGTGTCTGAAGCTAAAGGAAGCATTACACCTTTCAACACTTGTTTGAAAAAAGGCTAACGTACAATCAACAGAGGAGTTTAATGGTCGAGTAACACACAAGAAGAAGCGCTTAAATTCATAAGCAACTTCATAGTTATCAGTCAAAATTCTATCGTCAAATTTTAAGTTTATCTACTTTTTCAAAGGTTTTGCTTTATCTGTTTGAGTATTTATCATTTTCCAGATAGCCTTTATTTTATTTGATGACTGCTCTATTTTCCTTTTTATTTGCAAAGATTTCGCAGCATGACATACGTTTTTAAAGATTTTTTAGTTGTTTTGACAAAAGAAACAAATGATAAATCGTGTAGCCTTGACTCTCTTTCTGCATATAGCTCATACAATCTACTCCTACTTTTATAGATACCGGCTGTTGCCCGATTTGCAAACATGGAACCAGATTTAGCATTGCACGTTTTTTGTGGGAACGTATACTCGTGTTCTTTATGTATTAGATTAGACAATATATTATAAAGCTCATTTGGATCATTCAAGCTCGGGATAAGGGAAATCTTTTGACTAATGTTGTTTTGGAATTTTATGATGCTATCTTCTGTAATTGGTCTGTATGTGATTTCCGGTAGCTCTTGTTGTTAATTACAATCAAATCAAACATATTGACCATAATAGTCTTTTTCAAGGGGAATATCACTACAATATACATTATCTATGCAAGTGGCAGTTGTTAGAGTTACCCTAGTTGGTTTATCTAATTGGTGCATAAGGTTGAAACATATAAATAAGTTATTGATTTTTTCAGTTAGAGGGTTTACAGGGATATCAATATTAAAGTCACCGAGCACTCTTATTGATTTATTACGACTGAATATTTTGTTTTCCATAGTGGACTCAAATAGCGCGAAATTTGCGTGAGAAGGACGATAGACACATACCACTATGTGCTGCTCCAGTTCAACACATGACAGCTCTATAACTTCTTCAATGGTGAGTTTCACAATATCTTTACGCTCCTTACATTTGAGAGTTTTCTTTACAATAATTAAAGAACCACCTTGAGCGGTATTCCTACGCTTGAATACGCTAACAATACAATAGTCTTCATAATGAGGTAGTAACTTTTGATGCGATATAAAGTGTTCAGTGATGCCCATAACACTGATGATCATTTTACTTAAAAATAATTCTACTTCTAAGTTTTAGCTGGAAAGGCCCTGCATATTTTGATGGACTATGTGTAACTTATTAGGCTTTTCCGTTGTCTTGGTTGGTAGTTTAAATGCTTGTCATCTGACCCTACTGTTTGAACATTCATGATAGTACTGCTACTAACTCAGTGTCTGAGCAGTGTCAGTGTCTGTAGCTATAGTACCTATAACTTTGCCACAAATATTAAATGCTAACAATTTAGAAATAATTATCCTAATATATCTACTGAGATGCATAGTATCTGGTGTTAACCTAAAGTCACTAGTAAAAATATTAGTATCAAAAAATAAAATGTCACTATGACGACATGTCAAGTTGTAGCATAAGGTTAATATTAAAAATATTAACATTCTCATTTTTTTAAAGAAATTTAGAGTATGGGAATGCACACAATATCAATTTACCCAACCCCATGTCCAATTTATGTAACACGCTTGACACCATTACTATTACCTAACTGTACAATCAATATTGTTTTATTGTCAAAAGACGCCTCATTTGGAAGAGTGTTACATTGGTAATAAGGACGCTTGCACTAACCAATACTGGTTTCTTATTCTCTAATTAATATTCACATGTCGTAAAACTTTTTATAGACATAAATTAAACAAATACCAATATTTTTTTTGTAATTATCTCGTTCGCTTCTACTGTTTATTTTCTATTTTTTTGAGTAATGATTAGATATTTTGTAATGTGTTTTATACTAGCTGCGTCCCGCGGCTTCGCCCGCATGGAAATTTATGTGTCAAAAGTGGAACAATATGGATATAATGAATATCTATCTGTGTGTGGTTATTTGTTTGTATAGTCAAGCTAAAATACATAAATACATATTTCATCATTTACTTTATCGTTTATTCAATAAACTGACTTTTTTTCTGAAAATTTCATTTTATTTATTTTAGAAATTTATTGCACACTTCCTAGGGGTAGTTTGTAAAAAAAAAGAACTTTGCATTCATCGTTTACTCTATAGTTTATTTATAACGATTTTTGAGTGAATCGAACCAAGGAATATTTTTTTCCATGCACATATTTCAGAACTCTATTGCATGCCTCCTACTATCCAAAGGTTGCCTGGAAGAGATTTTAGCGATAAGGTCGCCCATCGTACCTAGTTAAAGTGTTTTTCTTGTCTGTATATTTTTGGTGCACAATAAAGAGTTTATCTATGTATCTTTAGCGGAAAAACCTTCCGATTAGTACCGTAACTACAACGCACCGTACGTAACTTACATATAACCAACCCCTACGATAAACAAAGCGCCTGAAACATCACAAATTCAAGGCTGGCATGGGTAATGACTACGATGCCTACAACGGATGGATCGAAACATTAGGGATTTCGAACTTAGTTACCTTTATCCCAGTTATGCATTCAAACCCCTATTGTATCACAAACTATATGTGCGCATTCGAAACATTTATATTAATACAAGAACGGTACTAATACACGCTTAATGATAATTAACTATTTAAGAGGAAAGCAGTTGAGTTACCAATGGATAATTCAAATACAGATATGTTTTTTTTAACCTCAAAATTATTGTCTACAAGAATGAAGGTTCATATGATAAACCAAAAAGAGCCCAGGAGATCAGCTTAGATAATTTATTTAGTACAAACGTATTGTTTCAGAGTAACATGAGGCTTTCAACTATCTTCTGACATTTCATGATGTACACAATCCAGGATAATCCCGTGCGATCTTCACCTTTCACCTAACTGACTGCAATTTTACAAGTTCTTATTAATTCATACATACATAGGTACATGATAATCATTGATTGTTGTTCACAAACATCAAAATATTTTAAAATTATTTTAACTTGAGATGATAAAACAGACACTTGTTAACTCTCTGCTTGAAGACAGGGTCGTACAATAACGGGAATACATAAACTGGCATTTGATACCAAGTTTTAGCAGTTTTGACGTTCTAACGAGAAGTAAAACTAGCTTGGTCTCTGAAGGATTTTGATAATGTGGTTTTGTGAATATTTACGTCACGAGAACAAATCCCTCTCGTATTGAGGTGTCATTTTTCGCGCGAACGGCCCACGCGTTTTGCCGCGCAAATCATTGTTTATCGCAATGTTGCTGTCGGTCAGACCCCTATTCTGTAATATATACATTGTTTGTCATCCGCATGACAGGCCAACTGAAAATATTGAAAATCTGTGATGTCCATTCAGAGCTGTTTACATTAGTGACTGCCAAGAATTTGATTACCAGCAGGTAGTAGGTAGGTACCTACACTTGAAACACCAGTTGAAGATGCTCGCTTGTCTAAAAGGAACCTATTTACTCTCAAATAGTATTGGCTTGTAGACTGACAATGAACGTAGGTACATCACTAGAAACTCCTAAAAACATACATTCATTATTTATAATAGGTTGATAGCTGACTATTGTGGTGCTTGGTAGGTAATATCTTGAGAATCAATATTTTTTAAATATTCATACAGTGCACATCTAAAATTTACAATCTAGCATTAAGTTGTAATTAAGTTGTATGCCTTCTGCAACCAACTTCAAGAGTCTGGATCTCTACCTCTACAGACAGAACTTCGAAACTGTAAGGCGGACTAATATTTAATTGATCTTATAACACCAAATCGAATTTGCTCATTATGAGGAAGTAACAAAATGATATATGATATGATAATGATATGCCTTAACTAAAGTAATTCTATAAAAAATCAGAGAGGATCTAAAAAAAACACAAAAATATATTAAACGTTGCGAAATTTAGTTAACAGAAAGGTGATGATAGAGGAATTATAATCTTGCATACTTGGCCTTTCACAGTCTTTCTAACAAAAAAAATAAGTAGAATTATTTTTTAGCTATAATGCACAATTTGTATTGGATAAAAAGTTAATACGAAGCTATAGACTATAAACCATTAGGCATTTAGGTGGAAATAAATATATTAAGATAGTATTCATGACTTAACATGGAAGAGCAGTCCGTGTTACGTTATAGCTACCAGTCCATTGTACTTTTAAATACAAAAGATTTATGGGAACAATTTGTTTCGTCTAGAGTCGTTTATTATTAGATCTGGCAAAACAACAAAACAAACAAACCTACCTACGCGCTTACAGGTATCTAATTAAAACGAAACTCACACAGACGATCGTAAACTAAAAATATTTTCAAACGATTTTATAGATATATCACGTCCGCCCCAAGGTGAACTTATGGACTGAATTGAACGGCACATATTTAAAACTGTACAAATATGTTTCTGAATTCAGACTATTTTTTGTACCCAGCATTTTTCTTCATTTTGTCAAACAAAGCAATAATTCAAATTACCCAAAGCACTTGCGGACTTAATCATTGATCTATAATCATGCCACCCTGGCATTCAATTAAATAAGTAAATAAATAAATAAATATTACAGACATTAAATTTACACAGCGCCATCTGGCCCTAAACTAAGCATAGCTTGTAATATGGGCACTAGATTACAGATACACTACTTACATACTTTTTGTAAATACATACGTACGATCTGATATAACAAATATTACAGGACACTAATACTTACACAGCGCCATCTAGACCAAAACTAAGCAGCTTGTAATAATGGAAGCTAGATTACGGATAGAATATCTACTTAAATACTTTTTGTAAATACATACGTACCAGATGATACAACACCCAAACACAGATCAAACATCTATATTCATCACACAAATGTTTGTCCTGGGTGAGAATCGAACCCACGGCCTAGCCTTGTACAAAATATGACTTCTAGGTCTACGTTGTCCACAAGCAGCCAAAGCAAATAAATCTGAAGAGTGGAACTCTAAATAGTAAGTGAAAACTATTTGTGATGAAGATCACAATCGTGAATCATTATACAATTAGACGCATATTTATTATTTTATTTACGTTAGTCTCCTTCATTAAATAAAATAAGATCGACGTTCGGAATCATTAAATACAGTATTCTCAATCCACGATCTTAGATCACGTGATGAAAATCGAAGGGGTAAAAGGTGTCTGTGAGTAAAACGTTGATAGTTGATCTTGGTGTCTAGATTGAGATACGTGGGTACCGCGATCACTCTTTGGGAATATCTTCAAATTGACATCATATGATCCAAGTATTACAAAATGACAATAATTCCTTTCGCCACCAGACATAATAGGTATAGGCAGTGCCTTTGCTGTGAATATGTTTGAATTTGATCAACCCATTCGCCGATACGGCGTCAAAAGAGATTTTTGTCCCGTTTTGTCCCGGCGGCACCCTCGTCATTGTAGCTTTAATACCATAACGAGGGCACGGTTTCAATGGACTTACAGGAAAGTAGGTCTGGGTACGTTGGCGCTGTCGATTTGTGTGCCCTCCAATGATTAATTACTTTGTTGGTACGCCACCACATTATCCCGGAAACGACTTTGTTTTTGTTCAATTTTACGAATCCAAACCATTGTATCCGTATTGCATAAGAGTAATGATATTGTTGAACAAATTGGTCAAAATCGACCTGCCGATGAGACCTACTTTAGCTCTCACAACAATTTAGGAATCCGACAAAAGGTGTCTGAAGTTTCAGAGTACCAGTTCCTCAGTCTGTTAAGGATTCCGAGTGAAAGTCGCTTCTACCTTCGGCCTTATCATAACATGAAACCAGGTAAGAGTGGTTTCTCACCAAGCGCTTTCTCAATATACTCAATATACTTACGAGTACTTTAGGAGTGCGAGATTTGGCATAGCAGGAGTGCAGGAAGATGAAACTTTAAAGGTGGACCACTAAATTTAATTAAATTTAAAAAAAAATAGTTAATTTTAATAAATTAACGATCTTCCACTTCGGAGCTCGGGCTCTCAGACAAATAATAATGCGGAGGAGCTGTCTTCACCCTTTCACTTTAGGTGCTCAACTCGCCTAATCTCAGTCTTTCATGTTACCATAAAAAATATTTACAGGTTCAAAGCGCGGCATGATTGGCGGCTTAGTGACTTACTTTGGCCGCGAAACGTTTTTGAAACTAACAACAAAGCTTTGAAGTTATTATTTAATTAAATCTAGACTACATTTACCACTGCTACGAGCTAGTAGGCACTTTCTGGGTAGGCTCGCTCCGTTGCAGACGTCATCCTTGCCTTTACAAATTTAGAGGGCAAGATGACCCTCAAATAAAACAAACACAATTTAAGTTAAAGAACTCTCGAATGTGGTAAGTACACCACGGTATCTCCGTTACAACTTTTCGTTTACAAGTTCAGCGAGGTTCGGAGGCAGATGTTTTGTGTTCCCCGTCTGAATTATCGTTTTTTAACGTCTCCGTCTAATGGACTCCGTAAAACATTACTTAGGAAAATATTTCAGTAATACGACACCGCCATTCGGTTCGTCTCGCATGGCTGCGGTTACTGTATTAAACTCTAAGTTGTCCAAGTTGTTTATTCTCGTCATAATTTGTATTATACAAACGGGTTATTGGTAAATGTAACCATGCATAACATGTTTTAATAACAAATAAATCGATAATAATACTAACAGGCATTATTTTCACACAGCGCCATCTAGCCCCAAACACAGAAATATAATAAAATACTTACGTACCCAAACTAAGCGTATTTAGTAATATGGGAACTATATTACGTATAGAATACCTAGATATTTTTTTTTGTAAATACACTTGTCATAAAATACAAACCCCAAACACAAAACAAACATCTATATTCATTACACAAATGTTTGTCCTGGGTGGGAATCGAACCGTCCACCTACGGTGCAGAAGGCAGAGCTACTACCAACTGAGCTGTGAGCATAATAAGAGGTTCCAAGTTATTGTGTAATGTTTTTTTTAATACTAATTCGAGACAAAACAAGCAAGCGGCACACCTGATGTAAAGTGTATCTCTTGTCTATTATAATGCCTTACTGCATAGGTTACATCCACAAAGAACATGCCTATGCGGCACTGCATTGCGCCATGAACTTGAGGCAGTCTAAGCGTAATTTCACCAGTAACCATACCCTTCAAACCAGAACATGATAAAGCCGTAGGTGGAAGCGCACTTCATCCGGAATCTTTTTTTGGAATCCTCAACACACTGATGAAAACTAGCTATCTTACCTCTAAATATCGGAACACAATAATTTAATGATTGTTGTTTTGGCGACAGAATTAGGTTAGATGGTGGTAGCTATCAAGGTGGACTTTAACAAATTCCTTCCGCCGTAGCAGTGTTACGCAACAACACATGAGAGACATCTCGCAGTGTTCATCATAGTCCCCCAGGATTTGAACCCACGACCATCGGATCGGAATATTGTTGTTAGTTCACTAACTACATTCCGATCTAGTATGAGACAATAGCTAACTCAATACTTTCCCCATTATTGTGACATCAAGATAATTTGGATAATTTGTAAGCAGTTCCCAGTAGGTTCCCAGATTATCTCAAGCTACGATTTAAATAGATAGGTTCCGTAGATAACCAGCAGTCCTCCACTCGGAGTTAAACTACGCATGAGATCATTCTCATGCGTCCTCATGGACGCAATAAAGCTTCGAGCTCACTCAGCGGAATAGTGGACTTGCTTCTTGAGCAGAGACGTTTCTAGGGACATCTAGTTTTGCCTTCATCTATCTGTTCATAAAGTGGTGGAAATACCTGTGTGTAATAAATGTAACCGCTAAAAATCTTCAGAGTGCCATATAGATTATATTACAAAACAATTTATTTAGTGGCCAACACTAAAACACAACACTTTGGGTGTAGGCCCGCCTTCCGATCCGGAGGTTGTGGGTTCAAATCCAATCGTGCACGAATGAATTTTTCGGAAGTTTCCGTGCGCATTTCGCACATGCATGGGCTCTACGGCGGTGAAGGTGACATCGTGAGGAAACCGGCATGTCCCTGGGACAAACAATCCGAGAGGCGTGTGACTTGCTGACTCCGCGAAGAGCCGACTGGCATGCAACCTGTCACGTTTTGAATACTAGCTACTTGCAAACCGTGGGCATGTGCCGAACGTAAGATTGGAAGATCCATACGCTCTAAGTAGTGATCATAGGTAAATTATCGGTTTACGGTTATCGTTGCTAATGGACGCTCACAATCTCAACATCGGAAGTACAGACGATACTTTCAGCTGTAGATCTATGAATAGAAGGAAAAACTACGATGGCCTGGTTCTGAACCCGGTCTGGCTTGCGCTGAAATCTCGTCAGGGAGACTATACCACAATTGCACGGATCACAGGAGATACAAAGTATGGGGATGGAATCCCTGTCGATGTCGAGTGGAGCGATGCTATAATAAAAATATGTTGCAGACACCAGATCAATATTTAATCAAAATAGATCCTGTTATATAAGCGGTAAAGTACTCACAAGGAGTCTGGTTATGTAATGAAATTATCTAGAAGTCTATGTTTATCAGTATGTCGGTACTGAACTACTATATTGAGGTTTACCGCCTCTATTGGTCTAGTGGCTCCAACCTTTTACTGTGGATCACAGACTTCCTGAGGGAACAGTCGATTCGAGTATTCATTAGTGGGTGTTCATCTGATCTATTGGCTATCAATGCCGGGGTACCTCACGGGTAGCAGGAAGCAGTTGCTGATAGAACATATCAGCAACTCTATTCCTGCTTCACATCAATGATCTGATAATACCCGGCAGCTATGGGCACGCAGATGACAGCACAGTGGTTGATTAATATTTTTCCAGTCCACATGCTAGTACGGACGAAATTTTCAGCCTCCGGAGGGAAATGGTGGAGCGTTTAAACCTTAAGCTTAACTTTGTGTCTGAATGTCCAAAACTCAGGCGAGTGTGTTCTCTGCAAAAAAAAACAATTTCATCCCGAACCTATTTTTAGTGGCACTTCGCTCCAGTTCAAAGACAGTTTGACCCATTTAGGCGTTGAACGATCCTCGAACTTGAACTTAGTGACCCATATCGAGTCTAAAGCCGAATTCGCTGCTATGAAGCTGGGTATTCTTGCTAAGGTTCAGCGGTACTTTACACCGGGATAGCTTTTAAGTTTGTACAAAGCTCAGGTCCGATCTTGTATGGAGTGCTGCTGCCATCTCTGGGAAGGCTCAGCTAAGAATCCAGCCCTGGATTCGAAGCTGGTGGTCAAATGCTTGACTATCACCAATAAAAATAAAAAATAAAACTTATGTCAAATCCAGAGGTCCCGGGTTTGATCCCCAAGGGAAGTACCAATAATATGCTTGGTTTTGTTGGTAGGACTATGTTCAAGTTCACCTGGCTAGCTACCACCATCTAACCTATGTCTGTCGGCAAAGCAACAGTACTATATTGATGTGTACCGGCATTTAGAGGTAAGATAGGTAGTTACTCAGTATGTTGATGCTCCCTGGTGAAGTCCGCTTTCACCGGCCTTCTCATAACTTGAAATCATTTGAGCGCTTCCCCGTTGTCAAGTTTTAAAGATTCCGGTAAATGTAAACAGGGACTCCATAGTCTCCGCACTATGACTCATAAGTGATCCATTGTGCGTGAGGAAAGTTCGGCTAGTATAGCCAGCCTTCCTCCGAGTGGAAGCGCAGAATATTCCCGGCGTCGGCGAGTCCCCAGCTCCTCGATCCGTCAGTTCTCGAATTACGTTCGACTGACGGACTGGGCGCTGCTAATGGTGCGGGTGGTCTCACGTGACACATCTACATCGGATCGTATGTGACGGACACCTGACACCGAGACGTCGATGTGATAAGTAACACAACAAAAGATTACGTACTTGCTACATTTTCTTTTGTCACGTATTACATAATGTTCTCCAATGCGCAAATGTTCAGATCGATTTGGTCTCTGATAATATTACAGGTCATTCATTTACACCGCGCCATATATACCTGCCAAATACGCTAAACTTTCACGTTAGCTGTCCATGCACTACATACAGTGCATTTTCGAGTCAGCTGTGGAGTCCGTACACTGCATGTAGTTCATAGCTCTGTTTCAAATAAATGAGATGTCAGGCACTGGACGTCTCGCGTCGAGAGCTACGAGCTTAACACCAAACCTAACACGAAGGTGGAAGCGCACTAGCTGTCTTACCTTTGCTGGAGTACAACAAAATGAAAAAAGAAAGAAGCTTCCACACCCACTTATGGCGCTCTCAGTTCTACCCTTCTGGTGGAGTTAAGAATTATTATTTTTGCTATGGCGACAGAATCCGATAAGACGGAGGTGGCAAGCTCGGCGAACTTCAAAAAAAGTCCTGCCACCAACCAAACGAAGCACAAATTTATACCCCCCTGGGAATCAAAACCCGGGGCCTCTGGGTCTGATACCAGTGGGCGATCCACTATATCACAGAGACAGTTTAAATTCATACTTATGATACTATGCAACACCCAAACACAGAACAAACATCAATTCATCACACAAATGTCTCGGTGGGAATCGAACCATAGCTTAGACGACTACCAGCTGAGATATGAGACTTGGACACTGGTGTTGGTCAAGTATGTAGTACTACTCATTTCTGTATATGGAATACGGTAAACTAACATTCCATCTAAATATTCCTAAAGGTATAGTCACGTATAAACAATGCTTTTACAGGGTAAGGTTAGTATTCTAAAAATAACTTCCGTCCAAACATAAATCCCGTACATAGCTGTGACGGAGAGGCAAAATATTCAAACAAAATTACCTTATGTCGTATTTCATTTTGGGTTTTTTCACATAATACTGGTAGCCCTCACAAGTACTCATTATGTGATCTGCATAACAATATGAGCCGAGCACAATCATTTGCTACACAATGTCAAATATATGTACCTTCTCTTCCACATTTTCCGTGCTCTTCGCAGTAATAGGCATAAGGATAGACTGGTCACACCGCCGCACTGTGATTCCCGTGGAACAAGCTGGCGAGACTAAAGTTTCCCGGAAATTATTTAATAATAATACAAACCCACGAACTTCGTTTCCAAGAAATTTTCGAACCATGAGTCATCCTTGATAAGGGTATCAGGTAAGTAATAAGGAAAGGGGTAAGTGAACCAGTAATCATTAGCAATTTTGCTTTTTGCGCGATTACATAAAACAGTGTTTAATTCGTAGTTTTTGTGTATCTTAGTGATGGATCTGGCGGTAAGTCTTATTTTATTTTGTTATGAAAAAGAATCAGATGCCCCCAGTAAATTTTTTTATCTACCCGAAGTTCAACTTGCCGAAAATTTTACAATTATTTACGTTTCTTGGTCCAGGAAAGACATGTAATGGTATGCAACAGACTTAAAATCGATACATATGGTGTCTGAAGCCCTCTTCTTTCAAACTATGATAAATCTAGGCTGTGGACTTTTGTGGAACTATTTATTTTTTTACAGAACATGTTTACTCAGTCTCAAGATTTAAACTTTTTGAAGAATGGGTTAAAAACGGAAAAGAAAACCGAAATACCGGATTGTTTGCTTTTTTGTCATCACGATATGACTTCTCCGGCACAACTGATGATTTTTTAAGGACTGTGAAGCTGGCAATTAGTGCATTTTCTATATTTTCATAACTTAGATGCAATTTGTTCTATTATAAATCCAAAAGGGCCGCGATGTCTTCCTCATCAAAAACAAAGAGTGGACGTCAAAAAACTGTGTGCGTGTGGATTGAGTGCTCCTTTTTAAAAGATAATTAGATTTTTACAAAATCAAGGAATAATTTAGGAAATAATTATGAAAACTTCATGGTGAAGATAAAAAAAAGCAGCATGAGAACTCGTGTTTCAAAATGTACTTGATATATGTTAAACATGTTTGAGTGGAATAATTGTACTGAACTTGTGAAAACTATTCACAAAAATTCAATTGATTTTGACGGTTTATTTGGGTTTTATAAAGGTTTATTTTGAACACTCCATCCTCCTAGGGTGTCCCAAAATTCTCCAACTTTGGCTTAAAAAAAATCTTAGTATTCTTACTCTATTCTACGAGTATTATCAGAGTCAATTTGTGAAACAAAAAACTTGACGTAAAACATAAACATTATAACAGGAAATGTTATTTTCAACGTCCCGTTTGAGTGCTCCATATTTTAAAGTTTATCATATATTTAAACGGAGGCCACATCAGAAATATTGAAAATATTATCACTAAATTTCAACACGTTTTAAATTTTTGTGATTGTTTAAATTCAGATAATAATCAACTTTATTACATTTCTAAGGGAGAAAATTGTGTAGGGTGACATATTTTTCAGACACATTTTTCGTATACATTACGCGCTAACTATTAACTGTTTATTCATAGCTTGATTCCTATCAGACGCAACTGTATGTTAAGCTAGTGCATTTGGGCGTTGCATATATATTTTTTTAAAGTATCAGCATCATCATCATTATCATCATCATCAACCTACCGCAGTCCACTGCTGGACGTAGGTCTCCCCCAAGGTGCGCCACTGAGCCTGACCTTTGGCCTTTCTCATCCACTCTCTGCCCGCCACTGTACGGAGGTCGTCGCTCCATTTAGCCGGAGGACGTCCTACACTACACTTGGTCACGTGGTCTCCACTGAAGGACTCGTTGACCCCACCGGTTATCGGTCCTTCGACAAATATGGCCAGGCCCACTGCCACTTCAGCCTGCTAATTGAGCTATGTCGACCAACTGTCGTGTGTGACCTGTTGGTTCTCTGTCGGATAACCTCATTCCTGATTTTATCCTTCAGAAAAACGCCAAGCATAGCTCTTTCCATAGCAATTTGTGGACTAGCCCTATTGGCAGTGTCCACGTTTCGGCAGTGTAGGTCATCACAGGTAGGTCGCACTGGATGCAAACTTTAGTCTTCAAGCACTGCGGGATGAACGACGAGAAGACCTGACGAAGTTTCCCAAATGCTGCCCAGCCCAGCTGGATTCTTCGGTTTAACTCTTTATCGTTAAAACGTAGAGTCTGTCCGAGGTAGACATACTCTTGCACAACTTCGAGAGGAGACTCGGCGACAATAAGAGTTAAGAGTAGAATGAAATGGCTATTTCTAATTTAGTTACATTTAATATTTTGATCGTGATTCTGCGCTTGAAGGGTCGCAAAGTAACGGAATAAATACCTCATCTGGTGTTGACTAATGCCGCATGCGGTTCTCACACTCAATTATCTATATTTTTAAAAAAAGATCTTACAGCAGAACTTATCAGCTCTGTTCCGAACGGCAGACCTACTAGGACAAAAATTCAGTTGTACTAATGATTAGTGGTGTACTTCTTTTCAAACATTCTTTTTGGGGATAAAAAAAATTTTGTTTGCAGTCATTAGCATCATCAGTCAAAACTTCCCCAACTGAGGGATTTCATGAATATATCCACGCTTGGCAGACAGGTTGGAAATTGCAAAGCCGAAACAGAACAGTAAACGCTTCAGTCTTCCTGGTATTACGATGTCCTATTACCTCTAAGACAGAACACCACACTGCGAATTCTTTACAGCAATATAAAATGCGAACATGCACTTTCCGAATACATACAGGTGTTCTGTCCTTAATCTAGTTCTTAGAAGACTAACTGAATTTGCAAACATCGTGCGCTTCGTGGCGAGTTGTGCTTTTCTGGATTCCTTTTCAGTTATAGGTACAGTCGACGGAAAAACAAGGAAGTCGTAGAATTGTACCAATTCTTGTGAAATCTATACAACTAAACCTACTTCCTTATTATTCCTTATTCCTGACTTCTTGTGCCTATAGCACGAATAAAGTAGTTAAACTTAGGAAGAAGGTCTATTTGAGAGCTACGCAACTCTAAAAGATACTTATTTTTTTTTCATATATTTGGTTTTTACTATAGGTACGGTAGTACGGTACACACACAAGCGTCAAAATGTGACTTTCACACCACCTGCTCCTGCTCGAAAGTGTCAAATTGCATATCATGTCATCTCAACGTATAGCAACGCATTATCTCCCTAAGGGTGGTAAAGACGTATAAAACTTCCTAGGGAGTAAAGTCATTTGAAATTGGAACGTCAAACTCGTGTTAAAACTCGCGAAATAAAAAATGACAAATACAAATAATGTGAAACAAATAACTTTTTTTTGTACGACAGTGATGTGCTTGGACTTGACCTGAGTTTCAAATTGTGATAAGACCGAAGGTGGAAGCGCACTTCACCCGGTATCCTCAACAAATTGAGGAACTGGCTCCAAATGCCGGAACACAACAATTTAGGAATTGTTATTACGGCGACAGGATTAGGTAAGATGTTGGTAGCTAGCCAGACAGACTTAAACAAAGTCCTAACACCAACTAAACCATGACGGTGTTTTGTGCTGTGATAACAGATCTGATTTTTATTATTATATTTGTGACAATGCGATAGAGATTCTATTCCAACTTATTAAAACAGACGCTTTAGAGATTGTTAAACCTTTACCGTATAATTGAAAACACAGATACGAAAAAGCTAATATGATTTTTTTCAATAGAGAACAACAAAAGGTGTCTTGGCTGTGTCGGAATCTATCCTTTTCATTTATTTCCAACATCAATATTAACAATTGATGGACATTAGTAACAGTTACAAAAAAAATACCTACATGATTTAAGGAGCCTTGGCTTTTTATTGTTTTGCAGCAGGTGTGAAGAGTAGAGTATGCTCCTCTGGGATAAAGCATGTCTTCGTCTTGGGCAGCTTGACCCCCTCGCTTCACTCAGAAGTCTACATAACTCTAGAGTCCCTCGTTAGTCAGGGTTCATCTCATACATTACATTATTAAAAATACGTGTTGCTACCTAATGGGAGACGTCAAGCCAGCATATCACCAAGTGACTCGACGTGATAGGTCTCCCCAACAAGTGGCTCGCTATACTGATCAAGGGGTGCTACGGGAACCATCCTCCGCCAGCCGTGCGTGATTGTGGCAAAATCCTCCGGACATAATATCGTCCAACAGTGAACAATAACGGGCTATTGATTACATTTTTCAAATGGAAGCCACACAGTTAAAAAACAGTTTTTGTAATGCAAATTATTTTGTTTCTTACTTGTATAACATATTATTCAATCAGGGTTACATCATAACATATTATTATACCTTTACAATAGTAAAGTTGCTGAGTAAAAGCGCCAGCTTCATCTCTTTATCCGACTGTTTCTTGGTTATATGTATATATTTTATACACATAAGAGACGGAACAGGCACGTAGCCACCTTAAGTGCAGCTCTTGTCTATAACAATGCCTTACGTCTACGTCTACGTAGTAGGTCTACGTAGGTCATATCCACAAAGAACAGCCTACACGGCACTGCATTGCGCCCGTCAACTTGAGTCATAAAGGTGTTAAACCTCGCGTGCCCGTAATTTCACCAGCAACCCTTCAAACCGGAACACAGCAATGCTGCTTGGCGGCTGAAATAGGTATAGTAGTACTTTCTCGGACAAGCCCTTGCACAAGGTTGCTCTTAATCAAGAAAAGGAAAATCAAGAGAAACTAGTACTTAGATTTTTTGTCGTGTATTTTTTATTTTTATTTCATAATCAATATTAATTTATATTTTAGTTACAATTTTACAAGTAAATAATATTCATTTACATTATGATTAAGTTATACCAGTATGAAAGACCATAATGGGTTGAACCGTCGATAAAGTATTACTGAGTAGTAGGACACAGTGCACATAATATTGTATAACTGTTTAACCTGCTGTGTATCCCAATAAATTAATCTGATTCTAATTGTGATTCTAATGAATCCGAACCGAACGCATACACGGAGTCAGGCGCGATCTGACATACTTTGATGTAGAAGCAACGTAAATAGTTACTACTTCTATTACAAATGTGCTCTGCCCGAACTGCTCTGCATACGCTCAGCGTGCTTGGCGAGATAAACATTCTTACTGAATCACACTATACTTCATCAAAACAGAAAACATTCCAATGTTTGTTTTTTTTACATAAGTGTACAACTGCTCTACTCTCAAATTACGCTAAGATCTAAATAGACGTGACGTGCTAGCGTCAGAGTGGTTCTACACTTAAAATTAGACATAAGAAGGTACTACGTACGAGAAATCATATTTATTAACGGATTTTAATACATTTTTTAAATTATACGACTGGGAAGCGCGTGTCATTCATCTCAACTTTCAAGTTGTTATGACATCCGGCCGAAGGTGAATTCACCCGGAATCATCAAACATTCCGAGGAACTGGCTATCTTACCGCTCAATGCCAGAACACAAGAATTTAGAATTATTGTTATGGCAACAGACTTTGGTCAGATGGTGGTAGAGCTAGCCAGGTGGACTTATACAGAGTCTTACCACAAACCAAATCAAGCACAATATTGTTTTTCCCCTGGGGATCGAACCCGCAACCTCAGGATCTGACACCGGTGCACCACTAGGCGGTGAAATTACCTCAATTTGTAAACTACTTGATTTGTAAATATGTTAAATCTGTTGGTAACCATCATCTTCGTTCTCCTGCCCCTATCGTACGCTAGGTAGGTAGCGCAGGTAGCACATGTTTTCATCCTCCACTCCACTCACTCCACTCACTCCACTCACTCGTGTTCATAGGAACACTACGATACTTTGAAATGTATATCAGACATAAGTAGTTTGTAGCTCAGTATGCGAGCTAGCCCTCGGATCTCGCTTGCACAGACTCCGCATCATGTACCCGAAGGTGGTCCGGAACTGTCTGGACATGGAGCAATACAGCACGAAGTTGATAGCCCCGTTGAGGAGTGCGAGAGCATCCATCATCTCTCCGAACAGATCGTAGCAGCGCTTGAAGAAACAACGGCCTAGGAGACCGCTTAGGAGACCTGAAAATTGACATTCAACTGATTTACTTTTTGGCTTTTCCGTTGTTTCAAGGGCATGTCTTACAATGTCCTATCGCTAAGGTCGTTAAGGTCTGCCTGCCTAGTACTTGGCCGTTTAGCGCCGGGCTTTGGCAGGAGAGTGTTTGCGAACTTTTTGGAGGGCCTTGGGGTTTGTTTTTGGAGGGCCTGTTTGCGAATATCGATGATGTCTACATAGTAGGTATTTATATCACATAAGCATAGGCACATTGTTGACAAAATGTATCTAATGTGTGACGACCTCCATAACCTGTAATGGCGAATACATAAACAGGAATACTACGCAAACAAACTATTTCTGCAACAAGTGGTTTACCAATTCGAATATATCAGTCGGCCTGGTTGCTATCTAATAAACCTTTATGTGTAGTGAAGTTAGGTCGCATTGGGCCCTGTTTTCGAGAGTTGACTGTAGAATCTCTTTCTTACCTATAATCTTGCCATTTTCTGTCTCTTTCACACACAAACAAACAAAAGCTTTCGACAACATCAGAAAAGGGCCTGGGGACTGAAAAAATACGGTCGAATTGTGTTGTTGTGCTCTGCTGACCTTTTCGGAGTCGTGGCTATGTTTTGGATTATTTTCAATAACTAACAGCCTATGATCTACTTATTTGATAGGAAGAGCTGTAGGCTCTACGGCTTCAGTTCGTGTCGTGCCCATCGATCTTAGGTCGATGGTCGTGCCACATTTTTTTTTTAAAGATTCTTGAATGGAATAATTTTCTTTCACTTTTCGTCTGCTGTATGTTTTTTTTCTGATTCTTGTGTCAAGTTTTTTTTAGTTTTTAGAGTAAATACGGTTTATGGTTTTGAAGCAAAATATATTTTGCTATTACGGATCGTTTAAATAATTTTACTACAATGTTTTGTTAGATGTACCTATACAAGGAGAAATTATAAAAAAAAAAAAACATAACCATATGTAGAACGAACCTGTGTCCATTACTACCTCACTTTTTTTTCGATCCGACGAAAATGATCTGCTATAGGAAGTACCTATACTCGACTAACTAAAAATATAATCGATAAAAAAAATTGCTGAAACCACCAGCAGTATTTCTTAAAAGTATCAGCAACTATAGAACTCACCTACATGGGAAGAGAAGTCTCATAATATTAAGATCTGCTGGAAAATGATCAGCTAAGTTCGCACACACGCTTGTGACAAACTGTGGAAAGGACGATTTTACTTTGTTTGTTTTTTTAGGCACGTTCTTGATAATCCTCCGGGGAATGTAGAGCCAAATAACCTTAGCTTTATAAAATGTTTTAGTTTAGTCTGAATAAACTCATGATTTATTATCATAAGCAGACTGAATACAAATGACGCTGGGAAGTGGCTTTATAGCGAGTAACTTTTTGAATTAGAAACAGCACCACAGCTCAGGAATAGGGTAAAAGGAAAAAAAAGTAAGAAAATAAGAGGAAAGAGCAGATCACCACGTAGCTACTAGCTTCCCGCTATCTACAATTACATAGGTACTTGTGGTAAAAATACGCTGGTAATTATCACGTTACACACCGCCGCCATCCGCCTTCAACAATACTTACTCAATCTGCCACTTCGGTCAAACTGTTTACAAATACTATTTCCGATTACAGTCAAACTTATTTGATCTTTCTGTCCAACAGTCGAGTTATAGATAGATAATCTAATCTAAATGAGGTTCTTTAGTCAGCTGATCTCGCTCTAAACTTATCCCACGGGATGAGTTAACTAACTAGCTGGTTTTCAGATGCGACTTATATACAAGTGAAAAGACCGGGAATTCGTGTCCGTTATCCTGCAGGTATCTAGTATTATTCCGCGATCCTTTCTTAGTGCACCCCAACACTAAATAGGGCAGATAACCGTCTTCAAGAGAAAGTTTCAAGTCTGTATGATAGAGGTACCATACAAACCTGACGCGGGTCACGAATTTTTGTGTCATTATAACATTTGTATTTGTAAATTTGAAATGTAAATTTAAAAACTCTCCTGTCTTGAAGATATTATTCTCACCCAAAATCCCTTGAGGGAACTCCGTGATAAGGAACAGAAGCAGCACAGCGAGCAGCATCTTCGTGGTCCTGTCAGTTCTGCGTTCTGCCTTCGTCCGCTTCGTCGACCTCCTCGCGAACACGATGCCGTTCCCATTTGCCACCATCTCGCACGCGGTATACCCTTATATTCAAACGTACGTCGTAAGTAAGAGTCATTTCAAATCATAGCTTAGTTTAGACCATGTATGTGTGTATGTCGACAGCATCAAGAACAGTATCCTAACATAAAGATAGAGTCAAACAAATTGATCAGTAGTATTTTAGAAGCCTATTTCAGGTTTGACTGAACACTAGGTTCTCAATGACAGTTAGATAACCTACAAGCGAGCAATAAATAAATTGAGCCTCCAAGCTCAGCGAAAATAATACTGGAACCAAAGGAACCAAAATTCAAATGATGATTATCATTGTACTTAAATTATTCCATGTCAGGTGAGTTTCAATCCGGTATCTGTGAGCAAGCTGTTCTTGCACGGATATTCGTTTTGCTTTTATCGTATTATATTGTAACGCACAATGCGGTTCGTATAGGTACCTTTCAACGCTCTCTTCTTCGTATTGACCCGGTACAAAGCCCGGATCAGCCAAGCACTGATGACAGTCAGTATGAAGCAAGGCAGCAACTTGATCAGTACAGCGTGCACCCAAAAGTTCACTTGGTACAGGGTGCCGTCGTAATCAGAGTCCACGAAATAGACTCTCTTCGGCAGGGAGCTTTGATCGAACGTGTAATCTTTGTGAATAGTGAAAACCTGAAAGATATTAAAGCTTGTACTTTTGGCTCGCATAAACTGTTGGATATTTGTTTGTGAAAAATTTCATGTAATGCGCAGGCTTCAAAAACTGGAGGATTTTTCTGGAATACAGGCAGAGGTCAGTAGATCGTCTGTGAGCTAGTTCTAACTCTGCTCATCATAAATGTATAACTACTACGATATCTTGAGTTGTAAGCCTAATGAAAGTGTTTTGCCAGGCCAAAAACACCGCGGTAGAAGGCATAGGTGTTATTTTTACAGATTCATGATTAATTATGGGTTAGATCTTGACTTCTAGGCTTGTCTAGTTCTAGGCCAGAGCAAGGATGAGGTCTAAATTGCGGCGAACATTCTCAGAAGGCACTGGCTATGCTGTGCACTAACGTAAAACACAGCAAACCGTTTGGAGCCGGACTTTGGCGTGGAGGTGGTCGCTAGCCAGGTGGAGCTTTACAGATTCTACCATCAGTGTTGTGATTATTCAGCCGTAACCGCAAGCAAAAGCCAGCGATAAAAAATAATTAGCCCGAGGTTCTTGCCTTTCTCCTTGAGTGCAGGTCGCGATACCGAACAGGAGGTAGATTTGACGTTGAAAAGTGATCCAATGAAAATCTTAATGAAAAAATATATTTGACTTTGATTTAGATCCCATTGCCCGGAGTTACCACTAGGAGGTAGCTCACAGCTACACCACAAAGAAGAGGTAGAGCAGATGTGTGAGCAGACCCTCTCACATCAGAACAGTAGAGCTGTTCTGATGTGAGAGGGTAGCTAAAACTGCCACAAGCAAAAGTAAGAAATACTTGTCTCTCCTTATCTGTTTTGTCCACGCAAGTTTTAAGGTCAAGGTCAGCTGACCCATTCCAACTGGGTAGGTACATAAGGTTCTTACAAAATGAACTCCGGCACCTAAACGATTCTTGTTTATTTGAACAGTTTCGAATACGTGCTCCAAAAACCGTCCTTATTATCCCGAGATAGACAAACAAAAACAACAGACAACAACATATAAAACGCAGTAAACGAGTTCGAGAGATTGGAACCGTAGTCCCTAAATTAAAATCGTATACAAACCCAATCGTAGAGTCCTCCTGGCCACATGCGTGACGTCAAAAGCTCACCCGAGACTGACACAAGACTATTACGAGTATATCTATGTACAAGTTGATACACGATGGAAGCTAGCCACAACCGCAGGTAGTTCAAGCTTGAACGATAATCAATTAATTTAGGGTGTGATCCGGAAAAGTAAGCTTGCTCTATCGTTAATTGTATTGTTTCTGCAGGTTCACGGCATGCCAATCTCGAGAATGTGCCAGAACAATGTGGCCGAGCAATTTGTCATTGAACCACAAGTAATCCGTTATGAGCTTAGAGGGCTGTTCGTCAGGGGTCGGCTGTTCAATAAAGCCGTGTGCTTAGTTTTGGTTTTAACGGAAAGGACTCGCACATTTCACGGGTTTATCTTCGCTGTCTTCCTTATCCTTGATGGAAGCATTGCCTTAGTACGACGTAATGTTTGACAGCACTCGTCAGTTGTGTTATTTCAATCTTTTGCAAAATGGGAAAGGATCCATTCGAAGAACTGTGTAGAGATAGAACCATATTTTTTATCAAATACGCTAAACTAACCATAGTACATAGGTAATAAATCTAAATATATATAACTCAAAGGTAGACTGACTGACTGACATAGTGATCTATCAACGCACAGCCCAAACCACTGGACGGATCGGGCTGAAATATGGCATGCAGGTAGATGTTATGACGTAGGCATTCGCTAAGAAAGTATAGGTTTTGTCGGTTAGACTTTTTTAAAATGGCTAAAGAAAATCTGAACGTTAATGGAGAAGTTGAAGAATGTACTGTCGTTTTTAAGTTTTGTAAGCCCTCATTTTTTATACACGCTAAACAAAAGTAAAGCCGCAAAAACTATACCTAATTAATAATAATACTTCTGAACGCGAGCGAAGCCGCGAGCAAAAGCTAGTTATTTATAAATCCTTAGGTGGCAAACCTATCAAAAATGTCATATGTGAAATAATCGCTGAATTGGTAGAAGGTACCCAACATAAATGTAAGTCAAGAAGGCTTTTTTTTGTAAGGTGTTATCGCTTTCGCGTCGTATAATAAACAAATGGTACATAAGCTGAGGCATAACATGCTCCATGTTCGAAGTGCTGCCATTTGTAGCATCGTAAAGTTACCAGCTACCTACCTCTAAATATTTACTTTACGAATATATTCTTGACGTATTTTTTTAACTTTCACGATTTTTATTAAATTCATAAACTGACACTGAACATGATTTATCGACAAAATATATACAATGTAGAATTCAAAGATATTTTATCCTTTGGGTGGAATTGGAAGCACAACAACTCAACGCGATTAGTAAATCTAATTTTATGTAAGAAAATAAGCAACATTCGCCCGCGGTTTAATATCCCATTCCGCGTTTGAGAAGAATGAACCATGAGGGGTTTGCATTTTAAATTACGCATGTCATTTTGAGTATGCTCATAAAGAGACTCGCATAAGTATAATCTTCAAATAACAAAGAAGTCACGGCCTTGGGTTGAAACAAGTACTCTGTGTGAAAAGAACTTGTGAGCGAAGAAAATGGGCAATTTTATTCGCTTGGCGTTTAGCGATTATCGCAATTTTATAAAACGGAACAAACAGACAAAAGGGGACGCAATAGTGTATATGTCTTTTAAGACCCGAGAATTTTATTTGAGAACCAAACTGTCGTAATTATAGTAGTAATTATACTTATAGGGCAAGTCTGGCATTGAGCAAAACATATTTTGATATTGAAAAACCGCATCAACCTTGCCTGGGCGAGAATGAGGTCTATATACGATCGAGCGAAGTTTCCTAGAAGCTGCTACTCAAAGGCACTGGCACTCCCGCGCAAATGCCTGGCGCAGGACTTCGGCAGGGGGTGGACGCAAGTTAGGTTGACCTGTACAAGTCAACCACCACTAGTACCCCCGGCGATAGAATCATTCCAATCATTGTACTCTGGAATACATAGTAGATCCCACCCATCGCAAAGTAATCGGGAAATATCAAAATGAGCCTCTACGTTTATCATTAGTAGGTACTTGGATCTTGTTGCCGTCGTTTGTTTTACCGCGTCGCACAATCTTGGAATGTTGTACATCCTGAGTAAATATGTAGATTTCAGTTTTCATTGATTTCGCCTAATTACAAACGTGTTCGTTATGGCACGCCATATGCAGCAATATATTTTTGATGAAAAAATCTAATGAATAATCTATTACTACTACAGTAACCTATTACGTAGGTTCTTTTTTATACCGCTGAGACGGTAAACGGACTTTCGGCCCACCTGACTAATTACCACCACCACCTGACTAACTACCACCACCACCTAACTGACTACCACCACCACCTGACTGACTGGTTCCTTATAGACAAGCGACCACCACTAATGGATACCAGCAGCAGGCGACATGGCAGCGACAAGTGACCATACTGGTTCCTATACATTGTCTTATGTTATGTATTCAATTTGTATGATGCTAAGTCGCTGTCGCCTCCTACAGCTGTCTGCAATCGACTACGAACTTGTACCTTTAGGCCACATTTATCAAGTGAGGTGGAGATCAAACGCATTGCTAAACAAGTAAAAACATATGAATAATAAATAAAGTGATCTAGTATTAGATGTACACTTACAAAATATGATGGTATACATAGTATGGGAGGCAGGACAAAGCTGAGCAATATAGCTATCGTACACCGGCGCTCTGTGCACAATACTGGGCTATACGTCGGATATCTGAAAAGTAAATAAGTCAAGTTATTACCTCACTGCCACGGAAGAAGGGTTATGTTTTTAGGGAGGACCTATGTATGTAATCTATGATACATACATACAGTCAGACATAACCCATTACCTAGCTTTGTATATATCGTTGGCTCGCTCTGCAGATTAAACGGCTTGTTGAATTTTAACGTATTTGATGATGTTTGGTTTGTATCGTGGAAGTGACATAAGCTTTGTAAATGTTGAATGGGAGGGGTTGCGAATCTTATATTATACTAGCTGTACCAGTACAGTTTCACTTGCACAAAACATAGGACGCCGTAAATACATGCTTTCCATGTAAACACGGATCTCTCCGAAAAAGTGAGATTTTATATCACTGACATTAAATATTACTTACCTATCTAAAGCAAAGCTTTTTGTTCGTGGCGGCAGCAACGCGGTAAAGACTATACAGGCACAGAATAACTAATAGTAAATATGGATCACTCTCTAACAAAAGTCATGTTTAGGTATAATAATGTACCTACTCTTACCACTTGCACGCGAAATTGAATCTTATTGTGTAACGCTAGTGCCGTTCATATTCCGTTTGAAACCGCTGACTTGTAACCGGTTTCGCGATCAGAGCATAGGGCTCCCACCCGCCGATATAAATATACTTAGGTGGCTGGCTAGTTAACTACAACCATACGCAACTATTACTGGGTGGGCGACTATTAGGTACGGCAGCGAGTGGTTCAAGTTCTACAAACATATATCAGCCTGTTCAGTTGATCCGCGCGGCTTGAAACGGAGGTAAATGAAACGGTGGTAGGTAGGTGTAGGTACTTACTATCTATTCAATTAAAAACGAAATACGGAAATCTACATGATAAGAAACTACGTAGGTAAAAAACTATTAACTAAGTTGGTAGGCACCTAAATAATAAAATTTCACACACAATTATTAATTCCTACACATTTTAGAAGGTCAAAACCTCCTAAAATAAAAAAAAGGTAGGTAAAAAAAGTAGGTAGGCTTTTATGTGATGGTTTGAATTTAAAAATAGCTTACCATTCAATATCTGTCGGAATTTTAAAATTTTACCGCAGATTAGTTTTTGTTTATTTTATTTTAACACCCGTATACAAAACATAACAGTATATTTTAAACGAATTGTTATGTTTTGAAGTCATAATAATTGTTTGATCCAAAAATCATTAAAATAAAGCACGGTGACGACGACGCACGCGGTTAGCGCGCGGCCCGAGACGAGAGCCGAGTGGCAGCCTGTCGCCGTCATCCTCCCCGGGAGGAGCTCCGGTACCTAAACTTCGGAGTGACACCCCGTTGATACAGAGTGACACCCCGTTGATACAGAGTGACACCCCGTTGATACAGAGTGACACCCCGTTGATACAGAGTGACACCCCGTTGATACAGAGTGACACCCCGTTGATACAGAGTGAGTTTTCTCAACCGCCCTCTGAGGTGAAAATCTACAAAAATGTTGTTAAGAGTCACCGGCTTGATTTTGATAAAAATAAGAACTGCATTTAAAAATATCAAAAAAATAATTTGTTTTTCGAGAAAATTGTTTTTTTTTGCATATTCTTATCCTCTTCCTGATTATTAAACAAATAGTTCAAAGGAACTATGGGTTCAATGTTGTTAAAACACTAAAAAATCCTTACTTTAGTTTTCATACAAAATACAAATACTGCCACTATCAACTCGCCTGTCAAGCGTGGTGGTTATGGCAAATCCCCCAGTCACACTCGTTGGGACTTAAGAGTTGAGAGATAAGTGGCAGCATACACTCAAGACAACCTACCCTAGGTTGTCTGGGTAGGTTCACGCCATCTTAGACCTGATACTTTTCTGTGCAAATCTTAAGGTCAAGAGTACATAAGAAAATCTGCCTCCCACGGTTGTCATAGAGATACCAACACTACACTTACTGACTTGCTTGCTTCGCTTTGCCCATGTTCTGTAGTAAATGCTTTTGAGTGATGATGGTGATGATGATGATGATGATGTTCAAATTTCCTAAACCGATGCCAGAATATCAGTTTCCATAATAATGTATAGGCTTCTATTGAAATGAGTACGTATACGCGTAATGGCAACGTCCTACACGTTCACATGCAAGGAATCAAAAGTATAAGATTCCAATAAAGTAACTTTAGGGTAACCACCTATGGCCCAAAAAATAGCTACTTATACCCGTTCAGTATTTCTTTATTTTGTATTGTACGACGGTGATGTGTGTGGCCACATGAGATGATCTGATGTTCAAGTTATGACGACACCAGAACAAAAATTGCTCAAACAACCTCTAACGTAGATAACGTTAACGTATCGTAGTTGCAATGACTGTCGTTCTGTTCAGAGCAAGGCCAGTGCATAGTCTAGTAAGAAAAAAAATAGTTTCACATGCCTTTGATCACAGAATCAGTAGCAATACCGATAAGGCAAACGCGATGTTGAAGCAATGAATTGCAATGAGATAGTGGCAGGAGTATGTTATATGCCATCTTTAATGTTGTAAAAGGCGACCAGGAGATGAGGAGTAGTATATATCTAGGAACTTAACGATATCAGTACGACTAACCACCCGCTTGCCCAGCATGGTGATAATGACAAACTTTTTTCGGGTACGATGGTGATGATTATGATGATAATGATAATGATACTGCCCCATTTATATATTGCGGAATACGGGCAAGAGATAACAGTTGATTATGATAATGATGATGATAAACTAAAATTTCTGGACTGGAAAGGTAAAAACTACAGAAGAATGTACCGTGATGTTCCGTAGCCAAGCGTTTACACAACAATACACAGCAACTCTGAATTTTTCATGTTCAACCTACCTTTTACGATTGTGCATACCCCTTACCACTACAAATGATAAATTCTTAGTTTTTTTAACCGACTTCAAATCGGGTGTAAGTTTTTTTTGTTTGTTTGTTACTTGATTTCTCCGCCAATTCGAAATAGATTTTGATGATTCTTGTTACGTTTGGTAGATTTTGGTGGTCCCATAGGAATTTTATCAAAATCGGTTCAGTAGTTTGGATTTTATATCAAAATAACTGGAAAATATATGTCATCCAAGTAAACGATATTGCGTATTCTGCTTTCCTGTGGTGTTTACGGTCACTAGAGTAGATATTTTGAACCGTTTACCTTCCAGTATCATCATCATCATCATCATCATCAGGGTTTTGCCATAATCACCACGCTTGGCATGTTGTTGATCGCAGTAGTGATGATACGTAGTAGTAAGTGGAATTGACTTTGACGCATTCTGGTTATAAATGCTGTATAGATGTATCATCATCTTCATTACAGCCCATAAAAGTCAACTGTATAGGACATGGGCCTCCACCAATGCTTAAGAAAGCAATGGAGGATTTTGCCATAATACTCACGTTTGGCAGGCGTGTTGGTGATCGATGACTCTTTAACGACTACTACAGCATTACCTCAGAACTCCGTTATTACTCAACCGATTTGGAAAATATATTTTCATACAAAAAATAACGTATTATTGCACCCTCACACGACTGTTAAATAGTGTGGCGGAGACGTCGTGGTGTCGTAAGTAGGTTTTACAACGAAAAATAATCTAAAAATAAACTCTTGTTGGAAAAGAATGAAACCGACTTCACCACTGAAAACTTACAAATAACTCATAGGGTAAGTTCATATAATTTGAAGGCGGTGCCATACAATAAACAAGTTGTTGTGCTTGGCAATTTCTACAATTGTAGATTGTGTAATATTTGGGTTAACATCATTCATTTAATTTATCAAAATCAAATCATGAATAAATAAGATATGCATACAATACACCAAAATGCAAGAGATTTTATTAAAAGTCAACACATTTTTTTTCGTCGTCAGATCTTGCCCTGAACCATACACAACACATCATTGAAAACCACATCCAAATCGGATAAGCCGTTCCGGAAATACGCGTGCACAAACAAACAGACAAACAGACAAAATTCTAAAAAATGTATTTTTATGCTCAGCTGCGTGTTTTAAGTAGAGAGTATCATTTTTTTTTTTTATATTAAATGTACAGGAAAAGTTTTTTACGATTTTATTATAAGTATAGAATAAATATAGATAGATAGATAGATAGATGATGGAATGGAAAAAATAAATTGTAACAATATACCTGCATATGAAATGCGTAAAAACATTTTTTTTATATGGTCGTTTTTAATAGGTACTAAAACAAAGGTAAAGATAGAATTTGTGCAGTCTGATTTTAGTTTTTATTATTTTCAACTAGCTAGTTTGCTTGGCAAAATAAATATCCAGTCTCGGATGAGGCGCATGTTCTTGGAGGTCTTGGAGAATTGGAGATCGCAGTGATAAAAAATTATAAACAGAAAACGCTTCTTTTATGGCGTAAACGAAGATCCTAAGCCTATACTTTAAGCTAACTTATGAAATTATTCGCCTTTACGACACATGTGTTTGATAGCTAAGGGTTATAGCAATATCATTACAGTGGAAATCTATTGATAAATCTACCCTATATGGGCACCTAGGCAAGATCTACATGTAGTAGTAGTATGTAACCTTTGGCAAGATTATTAGCAGTGTGGAATTTAGGAAAAGGTACTCTACTTACTTGATAGCGATATACCGCCAAACGGCCAGAGACAGAGTAAGCATAATCGATGCTGTGTGAAAGATTTGCGTAAAGTGGCTGTGGAACAGCAGGTATACCGCCCAGGAATACGGTCGGTCCTTCTGACCTGGGAACAACTGGAAAAAAAAATATTGTAGACAACCTAAAGTTTTGATGGAATGCTAAGTAGGTACTTACAATCTACATGAAAAGTACAAGAAGTAATACAATGTTTTGTAAACTCATTTTTGTGTATACCCGCTATGTCAGTTCTTCAACGAGTTCCGCTACGTCTCTTCACGAAGAAACTCAACTGGAATATAATATAGGAACCTTCATTGTTTATTACCTAAAAGGTAACATTTCCAATGTATGTTTTATTTTTGTACACAAAGAAAAGATGTGTGTAATTGTCACAAGATAACTTACAAAAATGGATTTCAAAAACTCTGGATAGCGTAAATCTGAGCATTCGGTCAGTGCATATATTTTTTGCAGATATTCACACTTCAGCAGTATATTAGTAGGTAGGTACTCACCAGATACCGGTAGATGGCGAAGGGCACGTACTCCATCATGACGAAGACATCGGCCACCGCGAGCCACTTCAGCAGACGGTTGATGGGCGCCGCGGCCAGCTCGCGTCGAGTCAGAACTGCCACGTTCAGGGCATTGGCTAGACTACCGAACAGGCAGATCTGGTGACATATGACATACCATTAATATATGCAAAAAAATGGCAAACAACATATCATTGATTACAAATCCGGTAAGTTTTCGGCTCTTTTTCCTGATTTCACTTGTGTTCGTTACAGAAAATGTTTCCGTGCCACGTCGAACCACGCTTAGCCCCGGGCACTGGTTTTGTAATTAACGGTTATGAACTAAAGCCATACTTGACGCCAATTGTGGCTCAAAAATATTGACATCAAGGCTACCACAGACCAAACGAAACCAACAAATATCACAATCTCAAAACCTAGGATGGTACTTAGGATTTTTCTATTTCGGAGTAGGGGAGAACAAAATGATCAAAAACTAGACAACCATTGCCCTTGAATCCATAAGGCGCGCGGAAACACCGAGATCGATATCAAAGGAATCCACGACTCACCAATAAACTGGCATATCCATGTACATTATTGTATGCCAAGATGACATCTTTGAACTCCCCGGCACAGTATTCGGATCGTTGGCATTCCTTCAACACGGTCAGATTATATTTGCTCCTCCAATGTTCAAGCACCCGTAGAACCTCGCTGAAGTTAGCGCTGGAGTTGGACCCTCTGAGGACCGCCATGAAGCTAGGTTCTTCCGAGACGAAGCTGCGTTCTCCAAACGTTCCATTGGCGAAGCGCGTGTCATTGTCCGCTAACATGTTTGATCGGTCCTTTGTTCAGCACTTAGTGCATCCTACTTCGTCTCGCCGTCCACGTCGCATGAATGTTGATAGACTTCGTGTCTATGCAAATTGAATGGCTTTTTCATCGTCGTACTGATCTTGAAATGGAATGGGGCTATTTTTATTGTACGGCAGGGAGTTGCTTGGGCTTCATCTCACATGATTTTCAAGTTATGATATGGTGGAAGAGCACTTCACCCGGAATCCTTAACAAATTGAGGATCTGGCTATCTCACCTCTAAATGCTGGATTGTGGTAGCTTATAATATTGGTAGTTATTGGATAAGTGTTATATTCCGGCATTGAGAGGTGTGATAGCCAGATCCTCAATTTTATAACGATAGTTCACCATATCATAACATGAAATTCATGTGAGATGATCACCTTCAGCCTTATCATAACGTGACACAATATATATAGATAAAGACCAACCGCTTCCCGTAATCAATAAAGGGACCAACTTATACCTAGGATGATACAAATAAAAAAAAAACCCGAGCATTATCTGTGTAATGTACCCATGACGCATTCTTATGATGGACGTGCCTAGGTTTAGTATTCTCCATGCCATACATACAAATTCATCAAACACATAGTCTACCTTTTATCCGGGCACCACGTGGGCGGAGTGGGCTAAAGCTAGTTAGGTACATGTAGGTCACAGTATATAATTACTTCAGCTGGTTCAATTGCTAAACGAGCTCATGAGGTAGGCAGGTGAAGCTCCCTTAACGTACGAAGTCTATTATATACCTAGTACCTATCTACATCTACACAAATAAATAAAATATGTAAGTGTCTGCTTCAATTTTGATTTCAACAGCTTTTTATCTAATGCATTTTAAAGTATATACGGTACTAAATTAAAATTATTTATTGCACTTATGTTGTTATTGTGGTATACGAGTATATACCTATACGTGTTGTGTGGTTAAAAGTTTCAAACATAAACCCTATAACTTAACAAACTATTATCGTACTGCTATGTAAGTAAATAAATATTACAGGACATTAATTTCACACAGCGCCATCTAGCCCCAAACTAAGCATAGCTTGTAATACGGGAACTAGATTACGAATAGAATACTGAAATACTTTTTTTTATAAATACATACTTATCATACAATACAACATCCAAACATTCATCACACAAATGTTTGTCCTGGGTGGGAATCGAACCCACGACCTACAGCGCAGAAAGCAGAGTTACTACCAACTGAGCTATAAGGCGGCTTGCTGATCTATGGTATTTAATTGTGTTGAATTTTTTTTCCGTCATTTAATTTGTTTCTTTCTAGGTTTGCTGAAAGAGAAATCTTTTTAGGGTAAAGCTCGCCTTTGCCTATACTATATTAATTATATGCTTGTATGATTATGTGCATTAAAGTATTAATAAATAAAAGTCTGTTTGTTCCGGATAATCTCCGAAAGGGCTGTACCCATTTTGCGTGACTTTCACTGACATCAAATAGGTGATTTTGACGGCCCCTGTGGTCTAGTGGATCAACTCACCGATTTGAGATCCATAGGCTCCGGGTTCGATCCCCAGGGGAGTACAATATTGTGCTTGGTTTGGTTGGTGGTAGGACTTTGTTTAAGTCCGCCTGGCCAGCCTACCATCATCTCACCTAATTCCGTCGCCATAACAACAATTCTAGAAAATGTTGTGGTTCGGCATTAAGAGATACTCGTAAGATAGCCAGTTCCTCAGTTATTTGAGGATTCCGGGTGATGTGCACCTCCACCTTCAGTCTTATCTTGACTTGTAATCAGGTGAGATGAAGGCCAAGCGTTTCCCCGTCGTACAATAAAAAAAAATAAGGTTTTTGTAAAATAATTCGGGTACCGCTCGAAAAAATATACCCATGAAATCTAATACTGTACTAAATATAGTACTAAACTAGATTCCTTAGAGTAGCTTCCTATTTTGGTATAGGGGTGCATTAAAATTAATTTGGGAAATTTCCGCGGAATGACGGTAACGTAATACCGGGAATTTCCTAGTAGATTGAATAAATATGTATAGGTATCTGACTTGCCAGCTCATATTTTTCAAATAGCTTATTTAACGACGAGACATTTATCCACGGTTGATTTGTTTTATCTGGAAAGTTGGGTTTTTTCAATAAAGCACGGTACTGGCGTTTCTTTCAGCATCTAAATGTTTTGATTGAACTCTAGACCGATTGATACGAACATTTTCCAATAAGGCGATTAAACCGCCTCTGTGGTTCAACCCATCCATTTCAGATCCAGAGGTCCCGGGTTCGATCCCCATGGGGAGTACAATATATTGTACTTGGATTGGTTGGTGGTAGGACTTTGTTTAAGTCCGCCAATTCTAAAATTGTTGTGGTGTTCTGGAATAAATATAAAATAATGGCATAGGTAAGATAGCCAGTTCCTCAGTTTGTTGAGGGTTCCGGGTGTAGTGCGCCTCCACCTTCGGCCTTATCTCAACTTGTAACCAGGTGAGATGAAGGCCAAGCGCTTCCCCGCCATACAATGAAAAAAAAAACCTACCTACTTCGGGGTTATAAGAGACCTAGGTATATTAGGAAGGTAATACTAGTTTAGGTGGTAGCTACGTCCCCCTGGTTACACCGCACAAGACGCGTGGAATCTCTTTCAGGTAGGTGCCTACCTACATAGGAGGGCCTCTCCACTTGTCTGGTGTTTTCTTGTAACTAGGAAGGAAGGTGTTCGTTTTTATTTACACAACGAAAACGCAAATTTCAAACGAATCAATGTTTACAAAACATAAATAAAGTCAATGAAATATTTTGCATGTATGCCTGCTCGCGATAAAAGTACTAAATAAATACTTACATAGGTACATAATCCAATGGAGGACTACTGGTTGATAACAATGAAAACAAATCCCATGAACATTATTTGAACATGATTTACGCGCGTAAGGTTTTTTTAATTAAAAACTATATGTTCAGCGATGTAGGTTAGGTTCGTAGTGAGATACGACCGTGCGGCGGTCGCGAACGGTTCCAACTAACCTTACTCATCTGTTTGTCATGCCTCTGTGTTGCTGTTGCTCATTCTCTGCACACTCGAAGACGGTACTCACTGTACTCACTGTTGTGAAGCCTTCTTGCCTCTTTTTTGATTGAAAACCAGTGATTTTGTGGAGAGATGTTTCAGTAACTCGTTAGTTTTAAATACTATAATTCAATTTAATTTAATTTTGTAATTTAGGCACAGTTACATTCTGGTGTTGAGTGAATAAATGCCATTTCATTTGAATATTCATGAAGGGGTGAGCACACTGGTACAATTTTAGGAGAAACTGGAGAGTGTCGTACCTTCAGTAGGTACTGAAGATAAACCAAAACAGAACACAATTGTTTTGTGATTTCAGTGGCCTCTCCCTGCCTAACAGTCCCTCAAAAACATGCTGGAGTTTTGCATTTAGCTTTGAAGCTTTTGTGTGGACCTCACGCTTGGCTGGTTTTTGGTATGTATTGTGATACATCAAGTAAGGACTAGTATTCCAAAGACTCAACGACAGTCGCTAAAAAAATGTTACTTCCTTGTTTATATTAGGGATTGACTTTTTTGTATTATTATCCGTTTGTTAATTCTCTGAAAATTTCAACAAGCTATAAATCATAATATTCAATGGTAATACAGACAGATAGGCTTTATAATAAGAACCCGTAATCACCCTTTGAGTACCCAACCCAAAAAAAATATTGAAATATGAAAGTTCACTTTGAGACGCCTCCTTTAAAATTCATAGCAACGCGCTATGTCTCTGGTACATTTTTTTTTTACGACGGAGAAGCGCTAGGCTCTATCTCACTTGTAGAATAGAATTGTTCTTATGGCGATACTCTTTTTTTATATATATTTTTTATTGTATGGCGGGGAAGCGCTTGGCCTTCATCTCACTTGGTAACATGTTAAGATAAGTCCGAAGGTGGAGGGACAATTCACCCGAAATCCTCAACAAAGTGAGAAACTGGCTATCTTACCTCTTTGCCGGAACACAACAATTTTAGAATTGTTATTATGGCGACAGATTTAGGTAAGATGGTGGTAGCTAGCCATGCAGACTTAAACAAAGTTCTACTACCAACCAGACCAAACACAATATTGTACTCCCTCTGGGGATCGAACCCCGGACCTCTGGATCTGACAACAGTAGGAGACCACAGACCCCTAGACCACAGAGGCGGATAAATTTAAGGCAGTATATAGATTAGCTGCTTTATATGTATGATTGTGATTAGTTACATCTCCATTTTGAATAGCTCTCTTGAGGACATAAACTTTTCTAAAAAACTAAATTGCACAGGTAAACATTATTTTAATTCATAATGTTTACTGTAAATGGCACAATAGGTATATAACCTAAGATTATGAACATATTTAACTATTATACATAATTCCCCGTTTATTTTGTTGATATAAAATAGAGCTCCTTGTGAAAGGGCCGGGGTTCTAACTAGTAAGTGACCTACCTAGAAGTGACCTACCTAGAAGTACAACCACCATACCAATTACGGCCGCCAAGCAGCATTGCTGTGTTCCGGTTTAAAGGGTATGGTTGCCGGTGAAATTACGGGCACGCGAGGCTTTACGCCTTTATGCATCAAGTTGACGGGCGCAATACAGTGTCTCATAGGACATGTTGTGTGTGGATGTCACCTACGCAGTAAGGCAAGAGATTCACTTGACACAAGGTTGGCTGCTTACTTGTTCCGTCTTCAAGTTGTATAAAAAAAATGTCGTCGACGAAAATCTCAATAAGCGCAAATATTGATATTGAGTTGATTAGTAAGTATATTGCCATAATTAGCCTTCCAAGATCTATCGAATGCTATATTCTAAGTTTCAAAATACATCCATGCATTTTTTTACATATTTTGTTTAAATAAAATACATTTGTGATGTAAAAGTTCTGGCAAGTTCTAAATTTATTATAATAAAATATTGGTGAACAAAACAACACAAAAAATGGCATGGTCGTATAAAACTTTTATTTTTCGGGATGACCATAGCTACATTCTGGTGTCGAGTGAATAAAAGAAATTTCATTTGAATATTCATTAAAAAACAAAACAAAAAATGGCATGGTCGTATAAAACTTTTATTTTCCGACATCAATTAAGTACAAGTCAAACTCAAAGTCAAAATGTTTTTTTTTCAGGATCAATTTAAACGTCAAATCTACCGCTTGTTCGGAATCGCGACCAGGCACACAAGGATAAAGGCAAGAAACTCGGTCTGGTTAATTTTTAGATGAACCATTGCTTCACCCTAGAATCTTAGCCTTTGACTCTAGCAGCATTGCTCTAGTATATTTCGAACAATGTGCGATTTTTCTTCTCTGCAACATCGTTTTGGTTGGTTTTGGTGGCGTTGAATCCTGTTGTGTTTGAGGTAGTTTGTGATGTTTGTAATTTATTCTGTGTAGTTGTTTGATTGTATGTATTAATTCTTATTACTAGTGTAGGTTTCATTTAAACTGAGGAATAATTAGTATTATAGTGTTTGTCTTCACTTCTGTTCAAAGTTATTTATTCGCCTTTTCATAACATTGCATAGCATAGGAACCTGAGTCAAAAAACTACAAAGATATACATTATTAATAATAAAAGAATATATAAATATAAAGATATATATTATTATAAATATACACTTAAATAAATTAGTTTGTAGTAATTTTTTCCTGACACTAGGACTAGGTAGCCTGTATAGTGAGGTGATGTCACAGGGTCTTGCCAAAATAGATAGGTAGGTACTATTGCGGCCTTCAGATGTACTTGTTATGACTAAAATGCTTAAAAAATCACTTAAGAGCGCGCCCAATACCAGGAAAAAATAATATTTCACCCGCGCGTCTTGCACCGCCCACTCTAGTGCATAAAGCTACCACAGCGCGCCACGAACGCTCGAGGTTGTGACTTTGAGCACAGTAAATGCGTTACACTCAGATAAATCATATAGGTACTATTACTTTACGATTGGGTTCACGATTATTCATGAACGAAATATTACTGCGAACGGATTTTAATGTAATTTGGAATGAAGATTTATGCTACAGCCAGTGTCAGTGGATAGTCAGAATAGGTACCTACTTGAAGTATGTACCTACTACCTTTACCTACATAATCCAAGAAAGTTAGGAGTCGGTAGGTAGAAGTTAGTTATATTTTGTTAACAATTGCAATATCTCCAGAACCATACACGAATTTAATTTTATCACGAACATTTACACGGCGTCATACTCAAATTATTGGTGTTTATTTTTTTCTTACAATTTTAAGAAAATCCGCTGGTAGGACGTTCTTCTGGCGGAAACTGTTATTCCAAATATCTAAAAAATAAAAACGGCTATCTACACATAGGAGATTATTCTAATCGTACAAAAAAAATAAAGTGACAGTCAGTAAAAAAAATATCTTTTTTGAGATGGGAAAAAACATTGAACTAGCGACACCTTACCAACACCACTTTTGACTCATTTCACTTTAAACACATTGTTACGATCCTTGTAAATCCGATTTTTAATCATTTTAAAAACTAATTAATTACTATGTATCCGCCAATTAGTTTGAAATACTAAACAACACACAAATCAAGGTCTATTCGTGGTATTATTTTCAAATTCGAGCATCCAGTGGTTTTCAAGGCATGGAAATCTGCGAAACGTTACCACAACAAAATCTTGAATTTCTCTGAAACATTCTGTGCAAACAAATTTCAAAATTACGGTAAAAACCTAGCTATCTATTGATGTATTTGGTTCCCGTATCGGGCACAATATTTTGCTGGAGTAATGTTTCAGACATACCCCATACCCCGCAAAATCTGTTTATCGTAAAATATCTCCGAAAGTATAAGACGCACAAATCCTATTTTCGTTATCTCAGAGCACAACATTTTGCTGGGGCACACGAGAATTTAATAGTACAAGTTTGCCACCATAGTAATAAATGTACTAGACGTGGTTTGCCGCAAGAAACATCTGTTTTTTTGCTGGCTTGCACTTTTTTCTGTGTGTAATTTTTTTTCGATACGTGAATAATCTCATTTAAAAGTATCACATCTATACGGTATCATAATCTAATTATTCTAGAAAGTCAAATCATGAAATTCGACACTTTTTCGCTAGGACAACGAATTTTATTAGGTAACTGTAACTGAACAAATTTAGTTATAACAAAAACAGTGGCTAATAACATAAACAGTGGCACTCTAGGAGTTCCGACAGAAGTAAAAACTTGAAGTTTGTTTATCAATGTCCAAGAAAACAGCTGAGTTTGTTGGTACTTGAATCCCAATGTGTTTAAAGTCAAAAGTGGTGTCGGTTAGCGTAACAGTGTCGCGCAAAAAATCTAATAGCTCGTCGATACAATTTCGAAGAGCGTGCGGTGACGATGACGCGAGTTACTCGATTTTATTTACCCAAAAAGTACATATATGTATATACACAGTATACATATAGCTAATGGAAAGCGTTCGGTGATGATGACGCGAGTTCCATGACTTTTGTTCGTGCTCAACCCGTCTGAAGAAGTTTTCTACATGAGTACTGGATTTGGCTATATAATTACTTATTATAATAATCAACATTAATTTATGTAGGTAGTACAAGTATGCCGAGTATACAAATATAAATATTGCAAAATATTACAAATAAATATTACAGGACATTAATTTCAAACAGCGCCATCTAGCCCCAAACTAAGCATAGCTTGTAATATGGAAACTAGATTACGGATATAATACTTCAATACTTTTTTTTTGTAAATACATACTTATCATACAATACAAACACAGAACAAACATTTATATTTATCACACAAATGTTTGTCCTGGGTGGGAATCGACAATGGGCGAGCAGCATCTTCCATCCATCTATCTGACACCAATACTGTGATCACCAATTCACCTGTCAAGTTTGGTGATAATGGCAAATCCCCGCATTACTCTTGTTGGGAGATGGGCAACATACTCTTTAGTACTAAATACAAATACTGCCATCATCAACTCGCCTGTCAAGCATGGTAGTTTTGGCAAATCCCCTGGCCACACTCGTTGAGACTTGAGAGTTGAGAGATAAGTGGCAGAATACACTCAAATAGTTAGGTTATCAGGGTGGGTTCACTCTATAGTAGTCTTTCCCATGGTACATAAAAAATATATGCCTTCCACGGTTGTCTTGTCATAGAGATACCAACACCACAATTACTGACTCGCTTGCTACGCTATGCTCATGTTCCGAAGTAATGCTTTTTGAGTAATGATGATGATGATGTTTCAAATTTCCTAAAACGATGCCAGAATATCAGTTTTCATATAATGTAAAGACTTCTATTAAAATGTGTACGTATACGCGCAATTGCAACGTCCCCCACGTTCACATGCAAGGAATCAAAAGAATAAGATTCCAAAAAAGTAAGTTTATGGCACCTTTAGCCCAGAAAATAGCTGAACCTGTGCAGTATCACTTGCACATAAAATAAAACGCCAAGATATATGCTTTGATCTATCCTGCTTGCCTTTCAGAAAGACGTACCCTGGTACGTAGTTTGATTTTACACTACTGACATATACTTAATTTTTTTACGTTTTTTTTATCTAAGATTAAAAGGATTCTAGTTAATATGGGTCCCTCAGATAACCGCTCCTGGATGTCATTAGATTCAACCAAGGGATTTCATCAGGAGATGGGCAGTACCTTTCATCTATCTTAGTCCCTACCTACCTAACGGGTAATCACTGATTCACCGTTGATTCAGTTTATTCCAAACTGGGAATTCGAGGAGTCGCCTTGGATTGGATTACAAGTTACCTGACGGATCGGAAACAGTGTGTAAAGATTGGCCAGATTATTAGTTGCTCTCAAACAATTAAATTCGGTGTCCCCCAGGGCAGCATTCTGGGTCCCTTATTAATTCTGCTTTACATCAATGACATACACGATGTACAAATTGAGAATGGAGACATATTCTGTTATGCTGATGACACCGTTATAATGTTTTATGGACCGACTTGGCCTGCTGTATTTTCCTCAGCGGAACGTGGTATGGCACAGGTCTGTCGGTGGCTGGACCATAATCTCCTTACATTAAACTCGAAAAAAACAATGTATATGTGTTTTCATAAGACTTTGGCCTCTGCCCCCGATACTAGCGCTCACATAAAAATCCACAATAGCATATTATGCTCCAAGGGGGCCTGCAGTTGTGAACAACTGACGCGAGTCATGGATTTGAAATATCTAGGAGTGCACATTAGGAGTCTTTTGTACCTCACATTGTGTCACTTTCAGCCCTTGTTAGAAAAGTGATTCACGTTATGCATAATTTAAGAAACGTTGCAAAATTTGACACGCTCAGAATGGTGTATTTTGCCCTATGTCAATCTCTTATTAGTTACTGCATAACATGCTGGGGGAATGCTGCTAAAACCCATATCATACAGGCTTAAAGAGCGCAACGTTCGGTGTTGAAGGTAATGCTCTGCAAGCCCTATAGGTACCCAACGTCTTCCGTCTACGAGGACTCCGGTGTTCTGAGTGTACGGCAGCTTTTTATATTAAATACTTACATCTCTTTTAGTCCATAAATCAATTATTTCATCTCCTAACTATGAGTCTCTATTAAATCAAATAATCTTTAGATTAACCACCCCTTCAACCAAAACTAGCTTTGCGCAACGGTTGGTAACTTTATGAAAATTTACGTATATAATAAAGTCGTATCTTGTTGCGACATCAAAACAAAATCAATACGACAATATAAACTCATTTTACAAAGATGGCTGAAAAAACTAACATACGATCAAACAGAAGATATCTTAAATGTTATGGTTTAATTTTCCATTTACCTATTGTTATATGTATATTATACATTTACTATTACACATTACAGATTATTATTATTATTTTTTATTTATCTATTTATTATTGATTATTAACATATTGATTTCATTATATTAGGACCCGAGCATAAAAATCTACCCAAAATGTAGATAATAAGTTTTCCCGACACAGGCTTAGCCTAGTGGGAAAAAAGACAGATATACTCGTACCTAGCTTTAAAAATTGCAGTCTGTTAAATATTTATTATATTAGTGTTAAAATGTTAGTACCTAAGAATCTTTGTTTTCCTTGAAGTTATACAATTTTATTTAGCAGTAATAAACTATTTTTACTTTTTACTTTACCGGCCAAGGATAGTGGCAATGCCAAATCCCACATAACTCTTGTTGGGTATCTGGTAAAGCATCAATATTCACTTATGTACTTAATAAAATACAAATAAATAGACTGACTTTTTCCACATCGAGGATTCGCCTACTATATACAGGGTGGAATTTTGTAATGCCACCTGGAGGGAAAGTAAGTACTCTTAATACTGCAGATAGAAAATTTTACTCAAAGGAAACATTCCTTTATATTTGAATAGAAAGCAAACTGCATTCAAAGATTTTCGAAAATTATCTTCTCCCATTCAATTCTCTTCTTCTCTTCGGCTAAAATCTGAAAAAAATATACCCTGTACTATTAGCATCGATCGTTAGGGTCAATTATAAGGATAAAGGAATGTTTCCTTTGAGTAAAATTTTCTATCTGCAGTATTATGAGTACTTTCCCTCCAGGTGGCATTACAAAATTCCACCCTGTATACCAACCTACCAACAGTGCGATTACCGTATCGCTGGTCAAGCGTGGCCCATGTCATGCAGTGGTACTTTTTTGGGCAATGATTGATGACACGAAAATTAAACCAGAACAAACATTGCTTCTACTACGTTAGTATTTTATTATCTGTGCTTCTACTATCTCTAGTACTTACGTTTTCGTATCGTAGTGGCAATGACTGTCATTCTGTTCAGAGCTAGGCCAGTGAATTCACCTTAGAAAAGGTTATTCTATGATTTTTTTATTCAATCCTAAATTTTTCGTTTTCTTGTCCGATTCACACTTGGCCGGTTTATCTCATAAAGACATTTGACGGCAAGCCGCCGCTGTTGCCGTTGCTTGTGGGGGATTGATTTTATCTGTGATTGATTTATGACTTCCATCCCAACCCAATATTTAGAATGGCAGCCCAAGCCTTATGCCACTGCTCATTGTGAGTTAGTAGGTAGTAATTATTTGGCACTGCAATAAAGGAGAAAGATAGATATTTGCATAATATTCTAATTATTTGAAATAGGTACCTACCTTCGTAAAGATCGTTCGATAGGCTATTTCATTAATAGAAATAGGTAGTATTAATAGAAAATTAGAATAATATTTAATAGAATTTATTTATTTAATTAGAACGGGCTTACAACCAATTACACTAATAAATTTAAGTCAGATGTTAAGTACATATAAATTCTGCACAGAAATAAATGAAATAATAATGAATCAAAAATCTTAAAAATTACAATTAAAATAAGATACAATTAAAGATGAATACATAACATTTTCACAAAAAAAAACACTATACAATTTACATGCATATCAATTCTTTCATTCACTGATCTCACAAAATCGCAAGCACACTGACATCAGTTGCTTCCATTCATCTGCAAAAACATCGCAGTCCGAGTTGGCCACTAGCAGTTCATTGAGGGTGGTCAGGGTGCGGGGCAGCGTAGACTGAGCATGCGACACTGTGCGACACGCTGGTAGGGCAAATAAACGGTGTGCTCTAGCCCTAAGGTAATTGTTTGGGACATATAATCGAAGCAACTCGTCTAGTAACTCAGGAGTGTCAATAAGGTTCCTGAATATTTTGAGAACCACTGTCAACTGTCCGTGAGCTCGTCTAGTTTTAAGGGAGTTGTAATCCAAGCACCTTAGGAGAAAATTTGTGGGATACATAAAAGGGTAATAACCAGTCCTACGCTTATACATGAACCTAAGAAATGCCTTTAGTACTTTTTCCAAGAGTAACGCGTAGGTACTCTCATGAGGGTTCCACACACAGGAGCTGGCCTTCAGCTTGCATCGAACCAGAGCACTAAAAAGTAGCCTTATAACATGCTCGCTCTGAAAGTCGCGATCATTCCTAAGCACGAAGCCCAGTCTCCTGTATGATCCCTTAGCTAGTACCAAGATGTGGTCATTGAACGTAAGCTCTAGGTCGAATGTGACGCCAAGATCTTTAACCATTGTTGGCCTAGTGATCAAAGTACCATTAATATTGTAATCATAGGAGATCGGGTGCCACATACGACCGAAGGTCATTATGGAGCATTTTGAGAGATTAAATTCCATTTTATTATCAATGCTCCATTGATATACTGAATCAATGTCCTGCTGCATATTTAAACAGTCTTGGAGCGACCTTATGGATATGTATAATTTTAAATCGTTAGCATACAAAAGGCACTTCACGTGTCACAAAACGCTGGGCAAATCATTAACCATGATTAAAAATAACAGTGGTCCCAAGATCAAGCCTTGACTGACGCCGGATCTTGTGTGATAGAGTGAGGATTCATACATGCCGAGTCTAACATACTGCTGTCGATCTCGCAAATAATCGGCAAAAAGTTGTAGAAGTCCAGGAGCAAAGCCTATGATACTTAGTTTCATCAACAGTATGTCATTGTTCATCCTATCAAACGCTTTTTGGAAGTCGAAATAGAGTACGTCTACCTGACGTGATTTGTCAAGATTTGTAGAGATGTACTCCACTAAAGTCAGCAGGTTGGAATCTACAGACCTCTTTGCCTTAAAACCATGCTGTACTCGCATAAGAATTTTTCAACCTGTGAGTATATTCGTTTGTGAAGTACGTTCTCAAAAATCTTTGCAGGTGACGAAAGAATGGCAATTGGTCGGTATTCCTCAACTGCAAGCCTTTTAGAGGTCTTAGGTATCGGGGTTACTCGAGAAGTCTTCCACTGGGAAGGGTATATACCGGATTTCACGGCTAAGTTAAAAATATGGCATAGAGGGCTGATGAAATGTTGCCATTTTGTTTAAAAATAGCTGGTGGGATACCATCCGGCCCTATGGAACCACTGGGCTTAAGTTTTCTAATCCCGTTAATAACATCTTTGGAAGTGAAGTTAAATATGTTTTTATAGTTACTGTTGATGCTTTTGTCATTGATAAAGGACTGGTATCTCTGATAGAAAAACGACTAAGAAGCATCGACTAAGCTGCAACAGGCACTCCATGAAAACAATTTAGGCTTAGTCCGTTTAACGACCAACGCTGGTGCTATGCTGTTGAAGTGAGGTTTTGAAGCCTGGGAAGGAAAAGAGGAGGAGGAGTATTCTGTGATCTATCGAAGGCTTTTCACTGCGTAGATCATGACACCATATTATGCTTGAACAATATGGTCTAGAATCAGACAATAAACTTCATGCAAAGATGTATCGAACCGCTTCAAAAAGTGGACATTAGTGAAAGCAGATCTTCTGGAACGTGCTCTAACATTATGTGTATCACAAGGATCGATCTGAAGGCCTTTTCTGTTTCTAGGCTATGTCAAATATCTGCCTTAATGTGTAGGGGACTATGTGAAATTGTATTGTATGCAGCGATTCGTCATTATTATTAAGAGTCGATAAGGCTTAAATTAATTCTTATTGTGTACATGCTTCTCTAACTAAAGTTCGTGTTTGGTTAAACAAAATGAATCCGATTCAATAGGCCTAATATTCAAGTCATCAATCTTTTGAAAGTATTTTGGTTCTACAGAAGAGAGCTGTACCCGCAATTTATAAAATGAAAAACATATGACTCTCGCAGGGTATGTTATAAAGAGACAGTCAGTGTTCAATTCATTTGTGATAACCTTGGTCAACAGATTTTATATTAGTAATCACCTTTTATAACTTACCTTTCATATTTAATTGTAAACTTGTGCGTTTGATTCCCACCCAGAACAAACATTTGTGTGATGAGTATTGATGTTCGTTCTGTGTTTGAGTGTTGTATCATACAGTACGTATGTTTTTACAAAAAATGTATATAAGTATTCTATTATGTAATCTAGTTCCCATATTACAAGCTATGCTTACTTTGGGGCTAGATGGCGCTCTGTAAAATGAATTTCCTGTAATATTTAGTCATGATTTATTATATAAGTTAAGCACCCACTAAGACGTACGGTCGGTGCTATAGTGCTCGCTCTCATTATGGCTTTGCATAAAATGAGAATTAGCAACAAGAGAGAGCCTCAAATGGAAAAGGAAAGTAAATCATGAATTCTTCGGAAACTGTACGCTGGTTTAGTACCTAGGCTTCCTCAAAGCGCCACCCACACTTTTAATAAAAGTTAGGTATGTACCCACCTATATAAATAAAATCATGTTTATACATGCTGTTTGACTTATTGCCAACGTCCTAACCGGAGTTTGTCCTAGTAATTAGTAAGTTGGTTTTGTAACTTTTTGTATATATTTTATTCAACCGCGGGGAAGCGCTTGGCATAAACTCATCTGGTTTCAAATTATGATGAGGCCGAAGGTGGAAGAGCACTTTACCTGGAAACCTCAACTGTCTGAGGAACTGGCTATCGTAGGTACCTTTTAATGTCGGACCACATCAATCTAGTAGGTGTTGTTTTTTTTATGGATGGTGATAGGGATAGGTAGGTATAGCATATTATTATACTCCCTGATCCCGGTACCTCTGGATCCTGACACTGGTAGGTGAACCACTAGACCACAGAGGCAGTTTACGTTCTAGGGTAGCTTTCAATCTAGGTAAGTCTTCCAAGTACTGACAAACGATGTTACAAGCGTGTGGATGGGGATGGTTTGATTATGAACATGTATGTAATCTCTATGTAATATTTTCTTCCCTGCAAAGTTAAAAGTGGCAGCTACAGGTTCAGATCAGACAATAATGTGCGGAAGTGTATACAAAATATTTAGGTTTCTTAAAAACTACACGTAGACTGCAAATGTCTGTACTGTAGGGCTAGCTATTGTCTTTGGGATAGATGAAATAATTTATGTTCTGTGCCTGTACAGGAAAGATAGTTTAGTCTATGGTTTATCAAAATGGCGATTTACCGTGATGGCCGTACGAGAATTTATGATCTTTGTTTACGTTAAAATATTCGTTCTTCTGTTGAATTTCTGAGACATTGAAGTGAAAAATACGATGTTTATAGCTGTACAGACTTTGGACTATCGTTTGGACTCTAAACAAGTGTGTGATTTCACATAAAACTAGTGTACCAGTCACCCCCTGTAAAGTGAAAATGGGGAATTGTTTTAGTAGCACAGGAGAAAAGGATTCCAAAAGCAAAAATGATAGGGCCAATCCGCTTGAGGAGGACCCTAGATCATTCCCATCTCCAGTGCCTACACCGCCCCCAGATCCCGCAAGACCTTCGGTAAATCAAGGCACTGATACGAGTGAGGTCCCTCCCACCCGAATATTTGTAGCGTTGTACGATTACGATGCAAGGACCGACGAAGACCTTAGCTTTAGAAAGGGTGAACACCTGGAGATTTTGAACGACACTCAAGGTGACTGGTGGCTGGCGAGAAGCAAGAAAACGAAACAAGAAGGTTACATTCCGTCGAATTATGTCGCACGCTTGCAGTCTATAGAAGCTGAGCCGTGAGTAATCATAGTTGTTTTTATGCAATCTCTTCAATAGTTGGTGGTTCCTACATGATTTCTTTTCCTTCAACCGTAGTGTATTGTGTTAAGCTGTAGAACAGGATTTATTTCAGTTAGTTATAGCCATTGGTTGGTTTTACTTGCTATTGCCAGCAAGTAATAAACATTTCTTTGTGTACATATTTAACAGAAACTGACCATTTTTTATACAGGCTACCAGATGCTAGAAAGCTACTTTTTTTCTTTTTTAATTATGTTGGCACATATGCAGTCACTAACTCTGTCAGGGCTACTAAACTTTATCACTGGGGTTTTCTGATGATTGAATTGTGTGCCAGAATACTCACAAGCTTCAGGTACATAGGATTTAGTTAAACAACAGAAATAAAATCAAGTCTATGTTAAAATTACTTTTCATCAGATGCTTTGTGCTCATCTGTCCTCAATGATTTTAATCAAAATTTACTTAGCTTTGCAACATCATTTATAGTCAGATTTTTCTGTTTGTGTATGAGTGGCTTGAAACCTAGACAAAATACCTACACATTTGGCATCAAGATCAACTAATGGTGATACAAACAAGATTTGGTATTCTTGCCCACACAAAATTTTTGAATCAAAACTTACAAACTCTTTAAATAACCATAATTTTTTTTGAGATTTATTTATTCTCACTGGGAGTGACCGAGGCCTGCGGGACCTCACAGAAAGTTCCACTAAGGGGAGTATTGTGCATTTTCCCCCACCATAAATCTCTAAATACTATATATCTTATAAATATACCTACAAAAACACAAGGTGATGCTTAAAAAACACTGTACCTACAAAAAGCATATCTTTAGTAGGTACACTGGAGTAAGAGCACATGTTTGAGCAAATTGGGTAATTTCAGCAAATGCTGCACTCACATAATGGAGTGTAACTCGGATGGATAGTCAACAGGGGTAATCAGAGGCATGTCCAAACTAAATTTTTTTTTTTTTTTTTTTATTGTACGACGGGTAAGCACTTGGCCTTCATCTCACCTGGTAACAAGTTGAGATAAGGCCGAAGGTGGAGGCGCACTTCACCCGGAATCCTCAACAAACTGAGGAACTGGCTATCTTACCTCTGAATGCCGGAACACAACAATTTTAGAATTGTTATTTTGGCGACAGAATTAGGTAAGATGGTGGTAGCTAGCCAGCTAATTGTGGTAAATGCACACGGGTTGCTAGTTGCATTGAATATGTGACAGATTCCTAGCCCATACTCACTTAGCAGAACCAGTGACACTCATTTTTAATCAACAACTTAAACTCTTTTGCTGCTAGTTGCTTTATTTATCCTTTACATACATGACCCATATTATCAAAGAAGTAGGTAATTCATGAGTCACAAGACATTTTTTTCTTTTACTGACTCATATAGATGTATGTTTCTAGGGCATCCTCTTCCTGTCTTGAGAGGGGTCGACAATGATTTAAAACTGTCTCATTATATGAGTTTGTTGTCATATCATTTATTGCAGTTTTGTAAAATTTTGTATCAAATATTTATATTCATTGAATGAAACTAGACATGTGCAATTCTGATTAGCATACAAAGGGATCTGTTTTTGATCTTCCAACCCACCATCCACACCAAATTGCATTTTTTTTCTGTAGCATAGTTTTCTTAATATGTTAATGTGGGCTGTGTAACAAATTGGGTGTCAGACTTAACAAGACATTGCTTTAGACGTCTGTCATGTCTCTTTATTAATGTGACTCAAGCATTAGGTACTATTAAATAAACATAGTGGATTATAAAAGTTAAATTCACTATTATATAGGCACAGCTACATATATTCTACATGTAAATGTAGAATACTCCGGCTTCGTCTTAAGTGGCCCATTGTGCATAAGTCCAGCTAGTATAGCCAGCCTAACTCCAACCAAAAGCAAATAATATACCTGGGGTCTTTGCAGCATTCATGGAGTGACATGCGATTCTCGTAGGTTTCTATGTGTTGTGCTGTGACTCCCACACATTCCAATGGGCAGCTGATCACCCGCTGCATAGTGGGCTGGCCGTTGCTTCAATGATGAACAGGTTTATATTCAGTGGGCAGTGTCCCCACTAAATATTATTTGGAGGTATTATCCCCTAAGGCTTAAGAGTCGCCATGTTAGTCTTGGTGAACAAATCGGTAGCGCTGCTCTGGCCTGTTGCCATTTAGTAGAGTTGGTCCAGTGGTGTGAAAGTCCCGGGTGTGATGTTTTATAAATGTGCGGATCTGTGAAAATGGCTAAGGCAGAGATGGGGATGGGCCTACTGTGGCTGTTTCTGATCCTCTTCTAGCCAGTGTTTATCGGCGGCGGCGTCGCTTCGCAGAGACCCACTGTGCTCCATTATACCTACATTGTAGAGTCACCCTGTTCTTATAGGCTACTCCATCCAATGCTAGGTGGCAATCGTGAATAAACTTTGAGGTACAGTTTTGGCTTTCCTAGGCTAGTGTGGCCGTGCTGTCAAAGAAGATTCGTATTCTGTAGTCATCGATCCCTCGTCTGCATATTGCGGCCTCGGTGATGGCTGCACATTCGCATTGGAAAATGAAACTGTGTGTGCCTAGTCACATGGATATGTTGATGTTGAGGTCCAGAGAGTGAATTCCAGCGCCTGTGCCTTGGTTGGTCTTTCCTGAATTCCTGATTCATCTTTCTGCTCCTCCCACAGTTGTATCTAATGTAAATATAGTGTAATGTTTCTTTGTTACTTGTATTGTAGGAATCCTGTAGACTTCTTGTGTTTCTCCAGCTTAGTGTTACAATAATAAAAAATATATATATATATATATCCTTCATTATTATTATTATCATGATTTAATAATCATGATAATAATAATTATTATTATCATGTTTATAATAATAATTTTATGTATGTATATTTTGTTTCATGTTCGTTATTCGTATAGTCCGCCATCCTTGAAAGTCGTTATCTTATCTGTCCATCCAGCGGTTGCCTGGAAGAGATCGCTTTCAGCGATAAGGCCGCCCATTGTTTTACCAGTGTTTCCACTATCTGTATTTTGTTATGTTATTTGTAAATGGTGAACAATAAAGAGTTATCTATCTATCTATAAGATAGCGGACATTGTCGCTTCTTGTTATATGTGTAGATGGGGTATGAGGCTAGAGCCAGTATAATCTCGAGAGCGGCATTCGGTGCTGACCTCATGCACGGTCTATTGTGGCGGAGTATGCTAGTCTTTGGGAGCGCTGTAGTTTGGCTATGACAGTACTTAGTTCTGTTCTCGGCCACCACACTATTGCTCCGTATGCTACACAGTTGGCCTTATGACGGCAGTATAATCATATATTATAATTCTCTGTATTCTGTATAGTTATAATGTAATGAAACTACGGGCATTGACAAATGTATGCCGCAAGATGAAGGGCGCAATGCATTGCACGGTCATGTTCTTTTTGGATATGACCTACGCAGTAAGGCTTTGTTATAGGCAAGAGTTCCAATTAAGGTGGGCTGCTTCATTGTTTCGTCTCCATGTCGAGTTAAAAAAAGTATAAAGCCACATGGTTATTCATGGTGAGATTCCCCAGGTTTAACCGAGCATTCTGCTGGAAGACAGTAGCGCAGGCTCTCTGTAGTTATGTGAACACTTACAGCTCGATTTTTGTGGGGTTAACAGAAAGACCGTGTTTTTTGTACCAGTCTTCTGTAGTTCTAAAGGCGTTTTCATTAGGTCTCATAGCGTGCTCTCAAAGCATCCGAGGATATCAATTTCATCTGCATCCTACAGTTATGCGTCATTTAACTTCCGAATGAGTTCTTCTACGACTATATTCCATAGAAGTGGCGAAGGCACGCCTCTCGCCACAATGCCATTGGTGGTTGAGTTGATTGTTAGTTGTATTGCTCAATGTTTCAGCATTCAACCAATGTCGGTGTCACTCCATATTCTATAACAGATATGTTGATGCTCCTTTCAATCTATAAGTAAAGGCGCCTAAGGTTGTTTGATTTGTGGTTTGTGCTCCTCCGATGCGCGACACTACGCTGTGCAGTGCGGATTCTGTAGCCGTGCTGGTTCGGATGGAGCGTGTTGTTGAGTAATTGGAATAAGCTCCCAGCGTCTGTTTTCCGCTGTGTTACGACTCTAATGTCTTCAATAAGAGAGTTAATTGGCACCTTCTGGGTAGGCTCGCTCCATCGTAGATCTCATTCTTGCCTTTGTAAGTTTCGTGGTCAAGAGCCGACCCATCGTAAATAAAAAAATAAAATGTAGGTCTGCTATAGGTTGTGTGCTCGATTCCCATGACGGATAATTCTTATTAGAATCTATACCTAGAGTCAGCATATTAATCCCTCCTTTTGAAGGGATTGAATATTGATTGATTGAATAAATATGATAGGTTTTTTTTTATTGCACCACCTTTTATTTTTTGAATTGCACAATTTCCAAAAACTTATTTTTAAATGGGACACCAATAACGCCGAGTCCTGCTCCGTCAGTAGCTTCGCGCTATGTTGAATTCGGTCATAAACGCTGAGCGCTTGGATCAATGACACTAACACATGACACACCAAATAAAACATGCACTATACACCCCACAGCGGAAATCAATCCACTCAAAAGGATAATCCAATCTAAACATCCTCCTCTTGTGTGAAAGTCAGTTCATAACCACACTGGTATCTTATAGACCCATAGGGACATCATCAGGGTGGTTGCGGTTATCGAGCCGCTTGGACCTAAAATGTCGTGTTGTCGAGTTGTACTTTGTTCAAGTTTGCAATACTAGTCTACCAGGTAGCGTTCCTTCTTAATTACTGCACATAGACACATTCTCGTAACTAGCATCCAAGCAGCCATATCACCTCGTCTCTAGTAATGTGTTAGTTATCGCTCGTCAAAGAACAAAGAAAAGAGCCTATCGCGCTTTCACACCACGCCCCAAACGATAGCCCCTCGTTTAGATCAGAACGCTATTACAATAATCATTACAAGTGTTTACAACGCCTCTGGTTGCGTAACTACACCTACAGTGTACTAGACGATTTACAAGCGAAAGTAGGTATTTACTTCTACCTGCTAGTGTAAGCAAGCATACATTTACGGTGACGAGTCTACGTACCTATAACCTGCAAGTATTTTCCTTCCTGTGCCGTCATTTGATATATTGCTTGTTTAAAGCAGGTGAGGATGAAATGTTCCTAGGTGACCAACTGAATGGGATTCCTTGCCCTCCTCTGTTATAATAGGTAGGTACCTACACCACTAGAGCAGATGTCGGTTTTGTGAGTAACTCTACGCGAGAAAAGTCAGGCGGGCTTATGGTTATAACAAATTAAATATTACGTTACTTTTTAATGACACTAATATGTAAAATAGGACTGTACCGTTCTCAAAAAATCTCAGCTGGCACCAACGATAATGGATTGTTATCAAATGTTGTAAATATTTTTCTTATGCAATCAATAACACAAAATTGATATATTGATAACTAAAATTAAATAAATAAATGGAATTCGGTGAATTCCCAAACCCATTTAATTGATCGAGTGAGCGAAGCGAACGAGATCTCTTAATTAAGTTGGGAAATCCGGCACTGTATGTTTGTGACGGCATAGCTCTCGAACGGATAATTCGATTTTCATAAAATTTAAACTGATATGCGACTTATAACGTAAATAGAATTTGATTGTCGCGGGGATGATTTTATTTGATAGGTAAGTAGTTTTTGAGATATTGGGGTGAAAATAAATTTCAATTTTTCGCCCATATATTTTGAATGGCTGATCCGATCCATTCAAAATTTTGAACATGCAGAGATTATATTGATACTCATCAATCGGTACGAGAATTTTTTTACACTAGGGTAGTTTTTGAGAAATAGGGGTATTAAGTGAGACGAGAAGGCTTGTGGGGTGTCATTTGAAAAAGTATCGACTGCACATTCATAAAATATATATTTTATTTTGATTAGGTGTGGTTTTCGTAACAAAGGGGCACGTTAAGGGGTTAAAATGCTCGGTATGTCTTGTAGGATAGACTGTTAAAGGGGTTGATTTCACAATTAACTTTCTTTACTTTAAGTTTTGTTAACACAAAGAAAAAAGCTGCTGCCTTTTTGGTTGACTTTACGACATTCGTGGGCTGGAGGGGTAGATTTTTAAACCTAAGTTTTGAGAGCACTTTTCAAAATCTCATCAACCTTTGTTTCATATTAGGATACATTACGTTAGCAACAAGAGAGAGCCTCGAACACTCCGGTGAATAAAGAGAGCTCGAAAAAAAAGTGCTTACCTACTTTAGGTGAGAAAATTGTAATAAAAGCACACTTTTATAGCTTGTGAATTACGTTCTATTTGAGAATAATCTCCGTCCCAAACCAGACATCACGAGATCTCAGTTCGGGGCGAACTACTAGTTAATTTTATCCAAATTTTTGCTAATTTTAATAAAAAATCAATAACTTTGACAATGTGGAAATGTTTTGAAGTTATCCTGTAATCTAAAATCCTATTTACTTGAAACCTAGGATCATGTTACTTCAACAATTTTAAACCTATGTAAATTGGATAAGAAAACAGTTAAGTATATTATATATATATTATTAGAGCAGTCCTTTCAAAAGTCACTAAACACGATACATTGAACAAAATTATTGTCACTTAATATGTGGCTAATCAAAAATGTTACCTGCGTAAAATATTTTATTGAAGCGTAAAAAAAACTTCACCAATATGTGCGATAATCAAATTTCAAGTACCTACCTACTGCGTTTCGTCAGTGACTAGTTTAATTATTATATGGGTTCAGTTTTACCTCTAATTGCGGATAGGTATCCTAAACAAAACTGCCAACGACATACGTTAATGCAAAAATGTGTATTGTCGCAGTTTTGTTTGTGATTTGTTGTCAATTTACCGTCCGTTCCACTTCATCCGATACCCTTCAAACGTGGTGAGTACTCTTGAAGGACGAATGTCAATCATCATCCATTATTGTAGTTTCAACATTCGTATAGTACCTCGTTTTTTTCGTGACATTGGTAATGTAACGTTGAATAATGACACGGAAAAAATCCCAAACAAATCCATACGGTTCCCAACAAACCGATATGATGTAGCTGTCATTATTTGCTAATGTAACTTAGGTACGGTTCATGGGATTTGCACAGACAAATAGGCAGCAGAAGCTTATGGAAGCCTAAAAAGAACTCGTATGTAGATTAGCATGGTATTATATTCAATGTAAATCTTTATTTAGTTTAAGTAAAGTATTGGTCATCTTGCTTGTTGTTAATGACACGCAAGGCGGTAGCAAGACTGACTGACTGACTGACTTTCAGTGACTGGCTCGGTCATTAAAACTGCATCGCGTTCCGCACGAACCACAGCTGGCCACAGCGGCCACACAATTGAGGTCAACTGCAGCCGACACTACTGTTAAACTACCCGATGGAGCTTAAATAATGCGCTGCTCGTCGAGACTAATCACCGATTCATTACCTCTTCATACATTGAATCGGCTACTTCAACACACAATATCCATGACATCGTACAAGCGACGCGCAATGGGGAACGGTTCCTAGGCAAACACGCAATTTGTATAGCAAATATAGCGAACTCCCTTAGTTTGTATATGTGAATATACAAACGTGTATATGTGAATGACAGGCCGGCGCCGCTCCAACGGCCGTCTAATTGCTATTCTCCAACACCAGCTTACTTAACGGTAAGCAATGATGCTGAAAAAGAAACAAACATTTCATCGGTAGACTTTTCACCTATTTATCCGACATAATTCGGTAAGCTAATTCGCTATATCGGCATTTTCACACGAATGTTATGAATTGAAGTCTGTATGTTGGTATGTTTGTTTGAATCTCGATTCCCCGATTTCGATGTTTGGTAAACTACAAGATAGGTAAAATAGTAAAACTTAAACATAAAGCTAACTCTTTAACTCTCAGGGTAACTCTTTCAGTGACGGGCGATTCGGATTTAGAATGCTTTGCCTACTAAAATTAAATTGGCTCCATCAATATTTTTTTTGTACGACGGGTAAGCTTTGGCCTTCAATTCACCTGGTTACAAGTTGAGATAAGACCGAAGGTGGAGGCCCGGAATCCTCAACAAACTGAGGTACTGGCTATCTTACCTCTAAATGCCGGAACACAACAATTTTAGAATTGTTATTATGGCGACAGAATTAGATAAGATGGTGGTAGCTAGCCAGGCGGACTTAAACAAAGTCCTACCACCAACCAAACCAAGCACAATATATTGTACTTCCCATAGGGATCGAACCCGGGACCTCTGGATCTGAAATCGGTAGGTTGAACCACAATACCACAGAGGCAGTTAAAAATACTTTTAAATTGATGTTGAAACAAGTGATGTTTTTTAGTTAAATTGATAAGTTTATATCCCCCCTTGTGCGCTACCATCTGTAATGTTTTTACTTTCTGTTGCTCCTACTACGGTTTCCTGGAAGAACTAGCTTTTAACGATATGGCCGCCCGTTGTACTTATACACTGTGTTACCTAATGTTTGTATTATTCATTTTGTGTACAATAAACCGTTATTCTATTTACGGCCACGCGAGCGGAACCGCAGGCAGGTCTAATAGTAAACTATTCTAATAGGATGACGTGATTACTTAATGGTAATGTTACCACTGAACTAGTTATTTATTGATGGTGGTAACGGTCAGAGTGGAAGACAATGTTTATTCATGGCGCATGCCTGGAGCACAGGAAGTTGTTCGTTTCTGTGAACACAGCGCTCAACGTCAAACAACACTGCATTCTGATATGTCTGGTCGAGATCCAGAATTGACAATGAATATTTCACTATCAGTAATAGATAAACTCCAAACGTTTTACTGTTTGCCTCAACCTGTGGTCTCTGTACCTATCTCAAGTTATCGATGATTGAGGACGATCATTCGTTCAGCATATAGCGTATTTAGGTCCTATGAAGATATAATATTGTTGGATGGGTGGCCTCGCATTGGTACCTACTAAAATGTCATGTGGGTATATGTAAGGTTTATTACCCGCATAGGTGTTATGTTAATTTAACACATATTTGCAGTTCGTACTTAATGTAAACATTGCAATAAAATTTAGAAATAACTAGGTATTATTGTAAAATGTTCCCCTATGTAATTGAGGTTTGTAATTATTTCAAAAGTAGGTTCGCCTCAGTGGTTCGGTATTTAGTAGCTATTGGTGGCGAGGGGCGAATGTCCAATTGACCCAGCCTTAAAGATGAATGAGCCGGGGTGTGCCAGTAACGGCTAGTAAAAACCCACATTTCCTTGTTGAGATGTGTGGCCCACTTCACGACACGAGACAGGATGCGTTGAGTTCAGCGGCCTGCTCCCGTCCCTCGCGCCGGTAAGCCTACACTCACTCACTCACTCACCCACTGTACATACATTGTGGTGGATGTGCCACTGTCTGGGACAATATAATAAAGAGTATTATAAACACATATTTTCTCACAGCTCGTGGTTATGCTATTTGTAGTCGCATCGAAATCAGTCTTCGACACCATAACTCTATCCGCAATCTCTTTTTATCCACGCTCAACAAGTTATTTGATGCAAGTTGCAATTGAAACAGCCTGTCCACTATCTGTAGATCATCACATCCCAGCCCAATGTTTGTGTTGAGAAGTGGGGTTCTAGGGCCCTCGAGTTTGATTTAAGAGAGAGCAGTGACCGAGATTGTGCATGCAATTAGGGTCATAGGCGATGCGTCGCGTCGCACCTTATGTGCTTCCGTTCTGCATTTTTGAAAATACATGTAAGTATAGATCTTGTTTATTTTCTTTTGCATTACATATCAATTTATATGGAATGGACCATGGTGCAATAGGAAAAACTGTCATTTTGTATGAGATAATTAAAATGTAATTTACGTGTACCAAGTATTGGAGTAATCGACGCAAGCCGGTTAGAAGGTACGATCAGCGCAGCACTGTCGCCACGTTAATGATAGCTTCCCTCCCTGATGGAGCGAACCGTCGTCGTCGTGTCGCGTATCGTAGCTGTGGGGACACTTCGCATCGCATCACGGCAACCAGAGCCTAGCGCCATTGATGTATTCGTTGTCGACCCCCGTCACGAACGGATATATGCAACGATTAGACGAATATCATCCGTAAGCTGTATTGCATACCTGAAAATTGCAAGGGTTATGTTGTGCGTTAATAGTCTGTCAGAATAAATAAATAAACATGATTCAGCCTGAGTAATGCTAACAGCAGTAAAAGTGTATCTACAGATGTATCGGTTGGTGCCATTTTGCCAAAATTGCCTTTTTGTTATCCTTTTTTGCTGCTGCCAAAAGCAATGCAAATAATAAGAGAATAACCAGTATTTTACCCTTCTGGTTGAACTTTGCAGACATGAAAAATAATTGTGTTTACTTTCTCGTACGATCCTATGTGGCGCCAATGTCTGCAAAGCCTACGATTATTTTTAGATTAGAAATGGCTTAACCGCTTTACGTAATTGCACTAGTCGCAAGCGCAGCTAGTTCCAGAGTATTTGCAGCTAAATATAGGCACAGAGTTGGTGAGCAATTATACCTTATTATCGCATGTTTCCACTGGAAGCCGGGCAGCGTCTTGCCTGTCGTTTATTGCTTGCATATTGCAGTTTCTTTAGAAAGTGTCTATTTATGACGAAACTGAAACGGTAAAGTTGGGCAGATTACAGAATAGCCGGAGAACATTTCCTTTGCATTCGAGGACTGCGTGTTGTTGCGTGCGTAACATAGCATAGCATAGGTAACTCCCTAACTAGATACTAGTTCTAGCATACTCACTAATTAGACCAGAAAAGCAGCTGGCTATTTCAACGCCTTCTGTCGTATGTAATTATTCTGCAATAAAGTAAATAATAACTGCAGCAACATTTCCGAGAGAATAGTGAAGAAACATCCCTCATCGTTTACCAGACGCACGTCTTATAAAACGAACGTCTTACACTCGCTACGTGAAATCGTACACAATCCTAGTATACGGGCGATATTCTTACTGGATAGGATTGAGGAACAGCTGACATTCCACAGCAACAGCAAACCCAAAGGTGCCTTCCAAGCATACGGCCAATATTGACAAGAATCAGCTACTGGGAAACACGTATTTATATCCCACCATTTACTTTTAATTGTCGATGCTGTAGCTTTAGCACTAGTTAGCTATTGCCGAGACCGTGAAAACAGCTTGTCACACATTCTATTTGGTACAGGTACTACCAAGACAGACCTGCGTCTCCTACGCTGATTAATTTTGTTGATCATTTTGGAATCAGTGATGTTGGCTTGTAATACCTTACCAATACTTTCTTTTATCGCCTGTTTCATATCATACGTCAATTGCTATCGCATCATCTCCGAGTCGACTAAGATCTTGCTAATCTTAATTACATGTTCGAAATTGAATGTGACATTGCATCATGTATCAATTTTTGAATGGCCATAAATTGCACACATCTGTATCGCATAAAAAGTGCCCAAATCAGCATACGTAGCCGGCATCCTGGTAGTACCAGGTGCTGTCAGAGAGAGGGTGATGTAAAACGCTTTCAGTAAATCGCTGTCGCCGTAAAATTCCGATGACCTAGATGCGACGTGATTAGAAACGTATCGGATGAACGTCGTACTGCGAAAATATTATTTTTTGCTGTTGCCAATTCGTCCGCGAGTGAGAGTTCTACCACTTGTCACTAAAACTGGTACTTGTACACTGACGTTAGGTTTTAATGATAATGTAATAGATGGTTATCATTTCTAGGCATTACCATTGCGATGTATCAGGTTGAAAAAGTAATATAAATCGCAGAACAATGGTAACACGAATTCCGCGTCGTCGTCGGCTCTACTTCTAAATGTGTCTGTATAAATCTCCTTTGATTAGATGTATCGCGTCCATTATGGTGCAATGTTTCTTGTCGGACAAGATTCTATTAGTACCTTACCTGCCCATTGTCAATGCTTCGAGGCAGGTGAGCTATTACCTGTTTGACGTCGTCATTATAAAATACCTATCTTTCGAAGCGTTTGCAGGATATTAATGGTTCTAGACGATTAAGTCGTACACAATATTTTATGTTTGGTGAGACCTCTCGAATAGTCTTGCTTCAATCTGATAATCACATCACTGATAAGAATATAATATAAAAATAATTATTTTTTTGTTTATGAAATTTATATGTATAACTTGTAATTTTCTTTTAAATATTAAATCACAAAATAGTATTCATATCTTTCGATTGCATTATTCGAAATTCGACTTTGTTGATTTTTTTAAGAAAACAAGTGTCGAGTCGCGATCTCATAGGTCCTACTAAGCAACAATTCTTAAAAATCTATGGTAAAAATATTGATGCTGGCGTAATCAGCTGGTGTAAGGTTCCGTGGTAGCCGGATCGGAACGAGTGGATCTGTGGAGGAAGCTGCCTCGCAACTCGCTAGGTCGTTCGTCGACCCGCGCTCACTGGCTGCGCTGCCAGCGCTGCGCTGATGCGATTCTATACAAGTAGAGGTACCTACGCCACAATTATCTAAACAACTGCCACTTCGTGACATTCCTATGTAATCGTTCCTATATTTAGGTGAAGGCTTGGGTTAGCTCGAGCCTTTTCTACTGTGTTTTCGTATAGCTCATTTTAGGAGATCGTTTTTTACGTTTTGTATATTATTATTACTGGTGAATAATATAGACATGAAGTAGCACACACTTCAGAGATGTTATTGTATAGCGTCACGTGTAATTGTTCCTTTCGCTGCGTCTCTTGCGGAGCTGAACAAATTATTTATCTCTTTAGCCTGTCTGGTCATCATTGATAATTGACTTGCGTCATAAAATGTGTCTTGTTTTTACCACCTGTGTTATTTTTAATTTTCATATTTTTCACGGGTTGTCTACGTGTTTGGTCTCAGTGACATGAAAATATGATGTGATTCAACCATCTATGGTAAAGTCGATCGACAGATTCTTCAATAATAGATATATGTATGGACTCGGTTTTTACGTAAGCTCAGATAAGAATAAAGTTAGTTATATAAAAACTCCAGCCATGTTCTAGTCAATACGCCTCGGTCTCGATACACTGTATGTGTATCATGACACTGTGTGAGTATTTAACGATGGTTGCGTTTAGTATATTTTTTCATTTTGTTTTAAATGATGGGAAGGAGAATGCGGATCGCAGGACACACGCGGGCGCCGTCCAGTCGCGCCACAAGCAACTTTCTACGCCCGCGTCTAGAACGCTCTTAAACCGTAATCTGCAGATTGACGTACCTTCGAGTTGGTTACGACGGGCTGATTAAATTGCACATTAGTGCTAATTACGTTGCATCTCGTCGAAAATCTTCCACTAGTTGCCCCAGTCATGTTGACCGTGACTTTTTGTGCGAGTTTTTACTGTACCATTGTTTACCTGAAACAGACCTTTAGCAGCTATCTGCTACCTGGTACTCTTTCAGAAGTTCAAAGATTTTAGGGCCAATATTTTTGTCGTTCAAAATGCATAGTCATTAACTAGAGGCTGCCTTAATACGTACCGTACCGGTGGTACGCACACGCAAGCCGGAGATAATGGAAAATGCATGCGTCAGAAAGTACGACTCATAAAGACGCTATGACCGTTACTTTTGTTAGTTTCTGGTACACGTGTTTATTATTAATATTTCAGAACCCAATACCAAAATATTGACTAATTTTATCAGAATACCTATCAGAAACTCTAAACAGAAAATCCTTATATATACTATGAATCTCTTGAATGATGGAACCACTGAGACATTATTTAATTCCCTTGAATATGATTACTACAAATATTTGACCAGCTGTCAAAAATAGGTTACAATGTTGAGGGCATAAAACAATGAACGTACAATACATAATACACAATACATTATATATAAGTATAGGGCTAGCATCTATTTCAACGTAGAAAGGACAAAGTTATCTGATAGTACTCGTAAATAACGAAGGTGAAATGAATAAATTATTTGTTATTAAAAGCACTGATCCGTCTACAATTACTATTAATTTCTAATCAATGTATATGAGTCATGATAACAAGTTAAAACCAAGACGTTGTATTGGTTCGGTACAATTGATTCACCCTATAAATTATATATTGTACGTAACGTATACGTAGCGTAGTGTAACGTAAGATACTTCCGGGGACAATTGTGTAATAAAACGGTGGCGGGATATGCTCCAACATTATTTGCATGTAATACGCACCGGTAATCATTTTACGATGTCGAGATTGTCGGAGAACAATCGTGCGTCTCGAACATACGAGTCCGGCTGGCTGATGGGCGCCATGGCAGCCGCCGCCGCCATCCCGCCGTCCACTGGCGCCGTATGTAGTTACCAACTTCCAGCCTATCACTTTTTTATTGTACCACGGGGAAGCGCTTGGCCTTCATCTCACCTGGCTTCAAGTTACGATAAGGAAGGTGGAAGCGCATTTCACCCGGAATTTTCAACAGACTGAGAAAGTGGCTATCTTATCTCTGCCGGAACACAACAATTAGAGTTTTGGTTATTGCGACAGACTTAGGTAAGGTGGTTGTAACTAGCCAGGCGGACTTAAAATCTTACCTCGAACTAAACCAAGCACAATATTGTGGGGATGAAATGGGGATTTGGGGATCGAACCGGGGACCTCTGGATGTAACACCTGAGGGCGAACCACTAGACCGCAGAAGCACTAGAGCACAGAAGCGGTTCTTTGAGTACCATGTTCTTCTTTAACAGTCTATTGATCTCCACTGGTAATGTTAGATATTGTTTGATCCCAAATAAATATTTAATTTAATTTTACTGGTGGGCAGAGGCTTCATATAGAGCCTTGAGCTATACAGGAGCTCAAGCTTTTAAATAGACTGAATAATGTATAGACTCTATCACTGTATTACTTTATCCATATACAATATGTTTCCTTGTTAACCATAACTTAATTCTGCTACGCAATGTTTTCGTATTTCAATGCCAATAATCCTCCTCTAAAATGACTTCTTAAAACTGTACCATTATTATAGTCATGTTTTCGCGCACATATTCTACTCTTTACTACATTATAATAAAATATTCTGAAATATTTATTATATATATTAGTATTTAAGGCTTTTAGTTGGACAGCTATTATGTTTTTAGTTTCCTGATATTGAGTTGCTTCTTGCTTCCCTCTTATCGCACATAATGTTATACAAAACATGCAGGTGCCCGAAGGTTATTTCCGATTTGCTTGACAAATTACTGAAATAATTGTCAAATCCCAACCCTGTTAACTGGTGACCTGGTGCAAACAATATGTTAGTTATACCTTAATATCACAATTCTAAGATAAACCGTAACTGCATTTTATTTTCCTCGTCGGACTTCCCCGCTGCTAACAGAAAGCAATTCCTCGAATGCGATTCGAGAGTATTTGGTTATCGATATCAGAGGTCTTTCGTTTCGTCACCACATGTTCCGCCTACTCGTAATCATTTATACAAACTGTGCATAATATTCGTCTTCCAAGTACTGTAACGTTGTCAGGGTTTTAATGTCTTGCTATTGCTTCGCCAAGTCCTGTCATGCTAGGCTTTATTCTTTTGTCAACTTCAAGTTCTTTCTCTCATCATTATATACAGTATAAAATAGTAATTGATGAATGCAGAGCCATCATCACATAAAGGACTCATTAGGCGTCGTATGGGTAATTAATAGTTGATTTGCTCGTCCCAGATACGGGTAGCGCATTGCAAACTGCGCCGGCGCCGATCCTAACTGTCCAATGGCATTTGCGGTGTTACAAGTTCACTTATATGTTAATACGGGTATCGATTAAACCTCTCATTGTTTTAGTTTATCTATCTAAATTATTCATACGCTCACTACTGTTCTGTAAGTAGAAATGTCATTGCTTTCTGACAATTTTTTGACAATAACTTTGTTAGTATCGTGCACTCCGGCATATCATGATAAAATATTTGAAGGTTAACACAATGCTTAAATACATTTTATAAAGGAATCTAAAACAAGTACCTAGGCCTCGAATATTTTTGCATTCCTCTTTAAAGTTTGAACCGTGACTTACGTCATCAGAAGCGTAGTTCTCGGTAACGATATGAAGGTTCTTTGTTAATGTCATATAAAAATTAAATAATGCATTCATAGAATCGTATGCATCCTTGGATTCAATAAAAACGTTAAGCTCTTGGAATAACAAATTGCGTACGACGTCTCTTTGCTAGTCAATATAGTAGACAAAATAGAATTTAAAAAAAAATACACACTTCAAATAGCAGTAGGTACAATAACAGCATTATTAAACATGTTAAATGATAAATATGACAAGTAAAATATCTTAAAATACAATGATGGAGATATATCACATAAACTAGTTTACGAAAAAATAAAAAGATATGAAAAAGATGATAAAAAAATGCCATAAGACTAACCTCTTTGCGTGTTGCACCTCGCCGAGTTTTCAGACTGACCCTGATTGGTAGACATTACCTGACATAGTACTTGACATAGTACCTATAATAAAATATGGGAATGGTATAACCCGTTCAACGGAATCGTATGCTGGTGGTAGAACCTGTACAAGTCCTCCTAGCTTCTTTCTAAGCTGGACTTACGCCAAGCAGTTCCATTTCAAAAATTTAAATTAAATAGTGTGATTTAGTATTACACACTTGTCACTGTTATCGATAATAAAATAGTGTCTTTTATTGTTTGTGCATATAATGACATGGCATACTAGTCACGCTGTGTATTTACATCGTATCGCATGAACAGGCAGTTCTATTGATGTAGGTCGTGTCGTGAACGTGCCCTCTATCGTAAACATGAGAGGCTTTAACATTACATTGAGTTTTCTAAGGCTTTGCTGACTTACTTCTCTACATAACGTTCATTACAATATGACCCTCGAACATGACGTATGACTGGAACAGAGACCTCATGTTCTTGCTGCCTTTTGGTAGGAGCTACCTCCCTAGATCCATCTCGGGCATAATTGCAGTTTAAAAACATAAATCATATCAAATATAAATCATATCTCATAATTTGTGACAAAATGAAGTCCAATAAAATAAAAGATAATTTATAGAAAAAAGGCCTAATTGACACGACAAAGGTAATTTAAAAAATAATAGGTACGTTTTAAAAACTAAAAAGAAATCCGACTTCAATGAAGAATATGATAAAAAATATTAACAAACTACGAGTTACGTTTACGATTTTTAATTATTTCTGGTTTTATTAAGCTTTTAAATCGACCCCACGATGAGAACAGAAATAACACTGTTACGTAATCTTCCCAACAAAGAGATTTCAAAATTGATTTTAATGTTTAGTCAGTTAAAGGTTGTGGGTGCAAAGCTTTGTGATGTGTGTACCAGTTTGGTTAGGACATTGCAGGCTCGAATGACCTGATTGCCCGAAAAGTAAGATGCTAGTAGTCGTTAATGAGCCATGGTATACGCCTATGGCGGCGGCTCGTAAAGTCTGATACCAAATTTGTTACACAGTTCACACGATGAAAGAAAGAAAGAAAATATGTAATTAGGTATTAAAAAAAAAACTGCTATCACTAACACACCTACGTGGTGATTATGGCAAAACCCTCCATTGCTTTCTTTAGTTTTGGGGGAGGCCCATGTCCTGCAGTAGACTTTAATTAATGGGCTGGAATGATGATGATAAATTGTTTTATTACGATGTTTCGGTGAACTGCCTACCTTCTAGGTTCGTTACCAGACGATGATGATGATGATACTGAAAGGTAAGCAATTCAATGTGGCTACTCTAGTGACCGTAAACACCAACAGGAAAGCAGAATACGCAATTTCGCTTACTAGGATGACATATTTTTTCCAGTTATTTTATTTCATATAAAAATCGAACTGTATCGATTTCGCTGAAATTTCTATAGGACCACCTCGGAAGTATGACCTACCAAATATAACAATAATCATCAAAATCAATTAAGAATTGACGGAGTAATCGAGTAACAAACAAACAAAAAAAAAAACATACAGCCGAATTGAGAACCGCCTCTTTTTTTTTAAGTCGATTAAAAACTATGTCCTCAACAGTCTGAGGAACAACAATTTAGAATAGTTGTTATACCGACAGACTCAGGTTAGATGGTGGTAGCTAGCCAGGCGGACTTTAACAGATATATATGTAGCTGAATTATTGACATTTTAGATTGACAAGCATATACTCGTAGAACAGGATCCAATAAACTTGAAAAGCTGTAGTAAAGTGTAAGTAATATTCAATATTTTTTAATATTACTTACACTTTACTTAAACTTATTTAATTTGTGCAGTAAATAATTCTTCTTGACAGCTATTATTTTTCTGATGAATTGGTTAATGAGCGTGAATTCTCACAAAATATCAAATGTATGAGCATGCAGTACAGTACCTATCGCATTGGCTAAACCGACACGCTCACGCCGCCGACGACGGCCAAGCTGAGTGATGGACAGTCCTGCCTGACACGAATAGGGCCGGCCAGCACAACGCCGGCTAGCTGTACTCGACAGGATGACCCCACATCACATAGGGTGACTTACGATACTTCACTCGCTCACTCTGCCTTGCACACATCTCACAATCATTATTCTACATGAACTGCAATGCAGCGTTGAACTCTCAATGCGCTATCGACCAGTAACAAGTTATTAATCACAAAGAATCTAAATTGTTGTTAACGACTATTAACGACGTCCGCGATCGACGAATGTTTTACTAATTTTCTTCGGTATGGTTACGTTAACGCAACGAACCTACTTGGATTCCAGTGCTCGCATATTTTATGCAAATACACAAACATTGCAAGACATGAAACAATTGGCATCAGTTTCGCTCTGGATTTACGTGATTTATTTAGTGCTCTTACTTGACGGAAAATATTTCTGAGGATTCTTATGGTATACTTATGGTACTTATGGTATGGTATACTATTATATGTGGACAACCGAAAAGTGAACAGAAGTATTTTACGAGTTAGCTGTAAGTTGATCCGTCATCAAACTTAGAGAATTGGAATATAGGTCATCGTTACCGTTACATAATTCACCAGAGCAGTGTATCGGATGTAAATGATCGATGTGCGGTCGAAGGTGAGTGAGTGTGGTGAGGTGAGGTGAGGTGAGGTGAGAGGGGGGGGTGGGAGGGGGCGCGCGGGCCCTGCGGTGCGCGTGCGGCTCTCACCATCTTATCTCACGCGACCTCCGCCGGACGCGCACGCTTGTATTGCTCCGTAACGCGCGTGCCGTTCGCGCTATGCCGCCGCCGCCGTCGTCTCCACAACAAACTTATGTGATCGCTTACTTCGACTCTTTTTCTTATCAAAGTGCAAAAAAAAGCCCGGAAATGCACCAGTGAACTCTTAACTCTTTAATTAATCGTGTTGTGACAGTTCTATTGAGATAAAATAAAACTAAAAACTTTTAAAGACTGATACTGATTCGAGGATGGTGTCAGAAGGGGCTTTGCCCGTAGTTTGGTGTGTACGCGATAATCAACTAGTGCCGCATCAAGTTTCAGGTGTTAAATTACAGGGGGCTGTAACAGGAGCGCACATTGCCGCTGTTACAGATTTTTTGCGTATGGTAGCTGGAACTCCTATTGTATTACCTCATAAAGAGATTCCCGAAGATATCGATAATGATATTAATCAAGAGAAAGAAAACTCGACAAGACAAAGAAAAATGTCTATGCAAGTTGAGGTTCCCTGTGTTTTCCTTACTGAAAGTGCGCTGCAAAAAGCGAAGAGCCGCAGCAACTCTCGGGAAGAAAGAATAACTTTGGATGACTGTGACATACCTATTTCAACCAAAAGATATTTGAAAGAATTAGATTGTAAGTCCTTTCTCAGTTCTACCGATATATTAGAAATTAGAGACTCTGATAACAATATTGTTAGCAAAGAAAAAGACGATATGAAGACGCCAGATATGTATCCACAAAAGATTACTAGAATTATAGACTTAGATAACTTAAATAATACAAACTCAAATAGTTCAGACTCGGAAAGAGAACCATTACATAGGATTACAAGAATAATTGAATTTGAAAACGATAAATCACCATCACCGGTGTCCCTAGAACAAGATAATGAGTTTCCTCAGAAAATTACAAGAATAATTCAACTAAACGAAGATAATTCCTTCTCTACTGTCATTGACAATAAAGATTCAGATAAAGAATGTCATCAAAAATTAACTCGAATAATCGAGGTAGAAAAAGATTGCAGTTTTCCTAGTATGGCCAAAATTATCGAAATGGAAAACGATAAATCGAATGAACGAAGAATTTCCCTTACAAACGAACGTGAAACGAGTATCGGTGTCAACGAAATTACAAATGAAGATGTTACTGTCAGATCTAGACTGGTAAACCGAAATACACCAAGATTTAGTCTTGATTCTTCATGCTCCGAAAACTCTTATGTCAATATAGACTGTATAAAGAGTTTGCAGGAAGTTAGAAAAGATGATATAGTGGATGGAGCTGGTAGTCCAGAACTAACTCCCACTGGCAGATCAGTTCGTTCTAGATTTTCTAAGAAGAAGACTTCGGTCTGTTCTCTGGCCTCATCGGATTGTGATGATGAGGTGGATGTCATATTTAAATCAAAACCCAAATCTAGTCAATGGGTTAGTTTGGATTGGATACCACCACCAACCAAAGAAGAGCCAGTGATTACGCAAGACTGTGATAAAAATGATTTCATATCGAAGTGGATAGCTGAACAAAACTCGCAAGATATGATCATTGCAGATGAAAGAAGAAAAAGCCTTCCTCCCAAGTCAAATGAAGTGTATCTCCAAAGTATGAGAAGATTTAGTGATGGCTTACAAATATGCAAAGAAGACGCTGCCAGTGATTCTCCTGCTACGGTTAAATGGAGATGGCATGACATTGTTAAAAGGCACATACAACTTCTTAAAAACGAGAAAGGATTTAGAAGACAAAGAGGCAGCTGGATGAGAACAGCCAGGAGACTATCTGGAACAAACGTTTCTAAAAATTCCGAATTTCATCCACTTGATACCTACATGAAACTAAAAACCATGTCGTAAGTACAGTCTTGCATATAATACAAATACTATTTACACTTAGTGATTTGGAAAAACACGAGCACACACGAACAGTCGGTTTTTTATATTATTATATATGGTTTTTTGTATTATAATATTTTAGGATGCGTTGATGTATGCCTAAATGCCTATGCAATATTCACATCGGTCCACTTACTAAGACGACCCGTTGAGCGAGTGGAACTGGTTACCACCCGACGAACGGCTTGCGGCGGACCACAGCTTTGTGCTAATCATTTTTCCAATGTCTTATGTTTACTTACACTTTAACTCTTTACATGCATACTCCGTTCACGTGAAATACTTAGACAGCATCAGGAAATGTAAAGTTTTCTTGATCGAAAGAACACATTTGATTCTTAGTTTTAAAGACACGTCTGGTCAAATTCAACGTTTGCATCTACTTTGCATTTGAATTTGCATATCAGGCCGCACTTCAACTTCAACTTCTGCCTACATGGTAATTAATGCGCGGGCGTCACAGATCGGTCTCTGAAAGATTCTACAATTGTGTAGTTAAGTTGTGTATAACGTGCCGGTTAGGTTAGGAGAGCAGGTCTGAAGCACGCGCTTCCGCAAGGCCCGATTAGAATGCAGGGAACTCACGTCCAAGGCTACACTACGATCGGTCGGTGCACCGGTCTCTAAGTCTTCCTCTCCGCACTTCAGTTCGATGATTCGATTGGAAACCGTCTCAGGAAGTACCGTGAAGGTGACACCAGAAAACGTCGACCGATCGGAAGCAACTGTGATTTGAATTAAACCAAAGTATGCGCTTCCTGTCTTTTTATAATATATTTTGGCACCTAGTGCGAACAATACATAGGATTTCGGTTGTTGATCAATCATTAATAGTTCAATGCCCTGTATCGTATTTGTAAGGTAAAACACAATGTTTACTGGGTTTTGACATAACATAGCCTCTTTGATTTACATAATAAGTTCATATATTTTCGACACATTTAGGCAAGCAGAAACTATGAATTATGTTGGTACTTTTAACTTACTTCACATGTTTCAACCAAGTATGTTGGTAAAGTTGGTTACATTTCTGAAAACAGTCGTGTTATGCTTAAATCCATCAACAATTTGTACCCAGTACACAATTTCTTCGGAAAAAACAAGCACGTTCGCTGTTTAATATTTGCTACTTCACACATTTTCTGATCTGTGTTGGATATTTGCCTGGAATGTTAGTAAGTAAACGTGATATAGGAGAAATTTAAATGTAAGAAATTGTATGTATATTTTATGAAGTTATTTATGATGATAGTCGGTTGGTATGTATCTACTAACGTAAATAGATATAGGTACGTATAGGTAGGTAGGTGTTCTCTGATATGAGTGAACGATGATCGATAATAATTAAAAAGATACGAAACAATATCAAGATAAATATTTAATTGGTTAAGCTTAGTTGTTCCTATCAAATCAATCCGTACACATGTGACGTTTTGTGATACTGATAATTAAAAGAGTTCATGATATCACTGTAAACCCAAAAAATATTATTCCGTGCATTTATTTACAAATACCATTGTTGAGTAGAGACTAGATGGATAACTATGATTTCAATTAATGTGAAAGTGCTTTGTGATGCCATCCCGGCAATTTATATTATGTCGATGGCAAATCATGTTTTCAGATTCGGCCTTTGAGACTGGACGCAACTGGAATGAAAAGTAACCACATTTTTCCTTAATATATATTTGTCAATCACGATTGTGATCTTAATAGTATCTTCTGTGCATACTAAATACGACTGCGTAGAATGATTATCATAATACATTTGACAGTTATTAACACGAGAATGAGCAAAATGTGAGAAATTGTTTAAATACCATCAATGACTTCGTGCACTTTCACTATCAAACAACTTATATTCCGTTTCGTGGCGTGTCAGCTTCGCAGCATTCAAATTTAGGTTCCTTCTTTTTTCAACTCGCAACATTACTTTCTAGCCAAATGATGTATTAAGAAGCTCGTAATAAATTGCTAACAGCTGTAGAAGAGGTATTTTGCAATCGACTTTGGCGTGTATGTTGCTCCGGTTATTAAACAAAATCAATTTGCAATTCAAATGTTTGGCTTTGTAGACGAACACACGTGTCAGAAAATCAATACCAAACCACTCGTTTCTAATCGCATCTACATCGTCAGTGAAAGAACAATACAACAGGTTGTGTTTTTTTTTTCTTTTAATGGTTGCGATGCGCTTGCGCCGACCTCCGATCCGACGATAATTATTGCTCTTGCGGATGTTATCATGCGAGCCGTTTTCATAAGTCTAACAAACATCAACAGTTACTGTTGGATATTTTAAGCCACGTTACAAGTAATTGGACAGCATAAATTTTAAAACAAGATGGCGGGTAATTTGAATTGCTTTATAATCTCAGATATTGGTATCTATCGTATTGTTAAGATGCTTTGTCATTGACTCCGTGTATAGGATTTGGGCACGGGGCAGACTTATGCGCCATTGATAGCAATTCGCAGTAGCTACACCTACCTGGCTACCTGCTGCTTAACATTTCGCGCGGCTCATCATAACCATAACCGTTAAACAGGAGGCACTCATATTTAACGACTCATTGTCGACATTGCTAATAGTTTTACTACGCTTAGAGATTGACTAATTATCTGCAACATTTCCTATTATATTGTATCGCTAATATAATTTGGATAAGACATAGATTTGTACAGTATTCGGTCTGTTTACTGTTTATTATTATTCTACAGAGGCTCTTCCTATCGGATATCAAACAGGGTAAAAATGTAGAGCTACGCTCACGCCAACAAGTCGTTTAGCGTTTGTTTGTTGCGAATCACGGGAAGTTCTCATTTCAGATTCATTAGATGTTGCGAATTGTTGATTGTTATCCTTATCTGTTGTTCGTATATTAACGTTAACGGGAAAACCTAAATAACTTACAAACAACCATTCAATATGTCTAATTGCCTATTTTACTGATTTTTTTTATCGATGATATCGCAGGTTAAACCACAAACTCACTTGAGAAACAAATAAAGATGTGGCCTCAGGTGGAGCACGCTTGTCTAATAGGAACCTGTTCACTCTGGACTTGAAGACTACAATTATTAAAAAAAAAACAGATTTTATTGGTGTGAAGCAGACAAAGGCAATGAGTTCCATTCCTTAACATTATTAATAATAAAGTTAGAGGTAAATCGATGTGTTCGGCACAATGGAACTTTACAAGGTATGTGTTGTAACCTGCCGTACGCCTGCTGTCCGGTGGTGGAAAGGGAAAGAGGGATTCAATCGAAGATATCGATCGCACACTCGCCAAAGTGGTATTTATAGAACATTGACAGGCAGGAAACCCGCTGTCTGTGTTCTAGGCTCTGCAAATTAGTCTCAACTAGCAGCACAACGCTCAATCGAGTCAAGGGCTTTGGCAGAGCCGTCCCAGAGATGGCAGCAGTACTCCATACAAGATCGGACCTGAGCGTTGTATAAACTAAAAAGCTGTTTCGGTGTGAAGTGCTGCCGATCCTTATCCCTTATTGACTTTGACTTTGACAGGAGCTAACCAAGCTTCATAGCTTTCTCTAAGCATGTCGAGTGCTAGCTCAGCTAGCTTATAAAAGATTAGATATATCAATTATGTTGTGTTAGTCACTCCCACGGTGTAGCTGCAGCACAAACAATGCAAGAGGAGACAGGACTCCTCCAATAACTTGCCACTTTTGTCTCGTGTAATGACACGCATTGACAATTATCCGGCTACTCAGCTAAACGCTTTGCTTACACGTGTACCGACGACATGCGCGTAGTATTTTTCAAGTTTAATTGCTTTTACCCTGCAATTTTATTTCAAACAGTAATTATAATCGATCGATCGCTCCATACAAAAGACCGCTTACATCACCAAACTGCTACGCTACCTGTGGCTAGCCTAGACATTTTGCTTGTTAAGTTCGTCGCCGGTCTATTTCCAGTCGATAAATTCAGGAGGTTGCACATAACCATGAAGCTATAAATGATACCATCAAAACGGTATCTCTCATCTGCGAAGAAAAACTAGTCTATGAGTTTAAGGCGAAGCACTTGCCCATCTGAAGAGGGAGACACTATAATTAGATTACCCATCTAGCTAGCATCCCGGAGCCTGGCGCGACGAGCTTAGCAAAAAAATAGCGGCTACATCGGCACGCGAAGGTTGTTGACCGGCGCTTCTGCTAAGGTGAATCCTCAGGTACAGGTACGCACGAGGTTATTGCTTAATTGTAGCTTCAAAACGCATCGTACATTAGTGTGAAATTTGCAACAGACCCCAAAACTGATAAATAATATATTTTTAATATTCAGCTAATAGATTTCCAGCATTAGTTCTCCCTGAGTCAACTTTTCTTGTAAAAATCATATATGTATACCCTATGTATACAGGGTGAGTTTTTTTCCTGGGCCACTGAGGCCAAGTCTGCAACCGTGAGAGTTATCGAAAAGTCATGTTAGGAGTTACGTGCTCGATTAAAAAAAAAAATAAGTTTCTGCATTAAAGAATAAAAAAAAATCTTTTTTTTTTAGTTTTTCCGGAAAAGTAAGTTTTTGAAAAAAAGTTTTATACACATGATGTAAATTCTTTGTATGATGATTATGTGGCCAAAGTTGTTGGAACACCTTCAAAATAGAAAATTTGTAAATTCATATTTATGAATTTAGTGAAGGTTGTATTGTATAGTCTGAAATGCGTAAGCAAAGCTATTAAATCATATTTTGCTGTGTAGAACTTTTGAAAATCGGAACGTCTTCAAAAAGCTTGGTATCGCCGAACGCAAAAATTGAAAACTGAAATACTCATAAATTTCAAAATTAGAATAAAGTTAATTTTAAGTCATGGATCAAATTTCTGAATACTCCTGTTTTGCACAACGGAGTCGCCATTGTGCAAAACTTGAGAATAAGCGATACTGAAGTTCAAAGAAAGAAAGTTCTCAAAAAATATTTTTCAAATCATTATTTTCTATCTGCAACTGTAACTGCAACAACTTTGGGCACATAGTCATTGTATATTATTTATTTTATTATCAATCGAAGAACTTGAATATGCAAAAATATTTTTTTTCAAAAAATCACTTCTCCAGATACTATTAAAAAAGATTAATAATTGAAGTTTGATATATTTATTGAAGCTACAATTTACCTAATAACACGTACCTAAGCCGGAGGATTCACGTTAACTCGTTGTTATAAAACTCTCTTAGCGAAAGTCACGTAATTAATTCTCCTTTATTACGCCAGCCTACGCTAACGGTGTCAAAGGGCTATAGTTTATTAACTATCATTATGGATAACATGGTTTCTGGTTTTAATTTTGTATTTATAGCATATTAATAAGGGATTCTATTACTGAAGGTGTCGTAGGCATTTTCTGGGAAGGTTTGCTCTGTCGTAGACCTGAAGAACTGAAAATATGAGTAAACTGTAAAGATTTAATTAGCAGCGCAGCACCTATTTGTATTCCTACAATTCATACCACATCATTTCTAACATATAATACTCGATGCTTATACAGGCTGGATTTACATCCAGTTGACAAACAACATAAAATTATAACATCATATTGCTTTTAATTTTCATTCAAATTGATGTGAGGAAAAGCTTAGTGATTTCTGACTTCTATATTACTTAAAGCTCAGTTGGTCTCTTTGTGACATCTGATCGATCTAGTTGTAGTAGAGACTAAATCGATTAATAGCATCAAAATAAGTTTTCGTGTGTATTGTCTATTTTATGTTCACTGCACTTATTATCTGAAAACAATGAATGCAGATTTAAATACCTCCAGTAGTTAAAGACAGTCTTCTTGAAACGTTTTAGGTCCAGTGGTTAAGGTAACTGCCCCCTTTGAAAAATATCAAACCCAATCTGTGTAGTATGAATAGGTTCAAAATTGTATAAAAAAAAGTATACATGAATGATGCAAACATGCACGCATCGTGTCGTGTCGAGCTGGGTGGGCAGGGGTACTGGGTATATGTACTTCATTATGTAAGAAACATATATTAGGAATATCCGTTTCCGTTACATCGTTCATCTCCATTCGTTTGAGGTATTTCATTAATTCAATTCATTCATAAATCACAATGATGTAATACCTATTACTGTGTTTGGTTTACTGGCCTCATTTTTTCGCAGTTTATACAGTTTGTAGTTCTGTCTTATGTTAACATGCACCTCATCACCACTATTACTGTCATTGCACCTAGTATTGTTTACTTAATGTCTCCGCTGTTTTAAGCGGAAGAAATTTTACACCTATCTCTAAAACATAACACTTTTACTAGCCACCAATAGATCTAGTGAGGCAAGTAACAAAAAACATCCGAAATCTGTTTACACTTTCAAGAAATTTGCAATATCCTTAAGTAAATACAGCGACCAATTTAACTTGGTTGAATATGTTTGTTCGTATTCGTATTGTATGATCACAAAAATATGTTTGTTTAAACGTCCGTGCTCTATCTACTTACAATATTTGTCTGCTTGTTGTAGATTTCTCTGTCACATATCAAATATGTATGCAGCTCCTATTTGAGTGAGCGCTTTATTTTGAAGTCGAATTCATTAGCCTAGTAACAGTAATTAATGTATAGCGGAAACATAACCAGTTTTCTCCTTGTTAATTTCTTTAATAGTAGTTCAATGGCTTGTACAATTTTCGGCTTCCACTTTATATTTGTAGAGCTTGTTAATATTTACTATGCAAATGTATCAATAGTTTAGATGAGGATTTCTCTCCTCCGTTCGTTGGTAGCAAGGAGGTCAAGGTCGGTTATCTAGCAGACGCGGATTGCTTGGTTCTTTGTAGGTTATTGGCCTATGGGTTTATTACAAGTTTGGCCGTTATGAAATTTATAGCTCCTCGCTTGTAATCGAATTTATCATATAATGTCATATTCTGTGCAAGCTCGCTCAATCGTACATATAATGCTTGCATGTGCATGCTTTGATGTCGAGTGCTGGCCAATTTCAAATAAAAAAAGCACTAAAAGAGAAGAATATTATTAAAAATTGTAGGCGTATAGCCCAATCAAGCAAATGGATAAGAAAGCTTATGTAATATATAATCTTACTCTGTCTTCGTTTATGATAATTTTAACCGTCTCTGTGGTCTAAGTGGTTCAACCCATTGATTTCAGACCCAGAGAGATCCACTTAGCAATATTGTGCTTGGTTTGGTTGGTGGAAGGATTTTGTTTAAGTCCGCCTGGTTAGGCTACCACCATCTTACCTAATTATGTCGCCATAAAAACAATTCTTAAAAAAATGTTATGTTCGGGCATTTAGACGTAAGATAGCCAGTTCCTCAGTTTGTTGAAGTACGCTTACACCTTCGGCCTTATCATAACTTGAAAATCAAGTGAGATGAAGGCCAAGCACATCCCCATCGTACAATTAAAAAAATATATAATTTCGCTCATTAAATACAATCTTGTAGAGCTATGCAGTACAGAATTGAGTACAATATCCTCGAAATTGTTTAGAAATCTAATGCATATCCTAGTCACGAAAGGGCTGAAATAATTCCTCATGCGTTTTCCACCTATAGACCTTCAGTCGCTATCTACTAGTATCCAATGTATGCCCTTTGGCCGCCCTCAGCGCGTGACGAGGTCTTGTGGTAGGCACTCAAAGCGAGTCCGAGTGCCCATTTCATGCTTCACTTTTACGAGTCTTGTGGCATTGCCTATTATTTTCCTTCGTATCTAAAATCAATATTCATCATGTTCGTGTAATTAACATAATGATCTAGCTAGGCGTTTGTTGTGGCATACTATACATTAGGGTCTGTATCGTATTTGTCGTGAACGTCATGCTCATAGATATTGGTTTGAGGAAGAGGGTGGGTGTCACATTGGCGACTGAGGTGGCGCTGTATAAACCAATATAATTCTAATGGTGTCTATTCATTTTAAATTAAGTAGGTACTTCATTTTTATTTTTTTATCGTATGACGCGGAGGTGAAGAATGGCCAATGAATGATAAAGGCCCAGCCTTTATCATTCATTGGCCATTCTCGGTCATAAGGCCGAAGGTGGAAGCTCACTTAACCCGGAATCCTCAAGTGACTCCGTTCCTCATAAACTGAGGAACTGGCTATCTTAACTCAATGCCAGAACATAACAATTTAATCATTGTTAATATGGCGACAGAATTAGGTAAGATCAGGTTTGGTGGTAGCTAGCCAGGTTGACTTAAACAAAGTTCTATCGTACTCCCCTGGGTTCGAACCCGGGACTTCTGGATCTGACGTCAGTGGATTAACCAATAGACCACAGAGGCGGTTAAAAAAAAAGTTATTTGTATTTCGGCATAGATCTGTGTTTATGGAATGGATGCTGGCATTTATTTACTAATTTTATGATAGTGCATTTTATAAATTCGGTTTGGTTCCTGCAATCTTCTTACATATTTTTGGTTTAATGAATGAATGAATGAATGTACACAAATATTAAATATAATAATACACACACAAGATGGCACAGTGTATGTAGCTGCTTTTTAACGGTAAAAGCAAAAGGAGTAGCATAATGTAAAACCGCGCACAAATCAGGGAAAATGATTGTGGCTGTTCTCTTTTGAAATATTCGCAATTGGTTGTTTCTATATTGACTGATGGGTGAGTAGCGCTGGTTCGCATTATTTTTTTCGCACCACAAGCCAAAAGTATAATAATATTTGTTTCGAAAAACGAAGAGATCGAGATCAGCTGTTTTTAATTGGTTTCAACCCACAAATTTATAAAAGAGCCTAAGTCAACTAAAAGTATGGAAAGCTGTTTTGAGGTCGAATTATCACGATACAAACATTATATATATATATACTGAAGATATGTATAGTGGTTAAAACAGTTTTATCTCTATAAATAATACATATTTTATATTTTAATAGTTATATTTTTAAGTATGTATTAATTTGCCTTAGCTCTTGAAAATTGCAATTGCAAATGACTACCTTCGAGATGATATATCGTGATCTGATAACATATTTCCTTTTCTTTAATAATATAATTAGTCCGTCCGTGATTTTTACTGAGAATCAGCCACTGAACAATGGTAATCAATGCTAAATCATAGTTTTATCGTCACGAACACGAAACTGTTAGTCAATCTGAGCCATGACGTTATCAAGAGCCTTGTACTCTTTGATTTCTCTTGAGGTATCGCGGACTCAAATGAATTATTTTGCAACTTACCAAACATTTAACTTGTTTTAAAAATTACTTAGAATTATTTATTTAATTAATTAACTTATATAACTTACATAAGTTCTCGTGTCATTTTTTAATTCAAATACTTTTATAATTTTGATAAATATTTGCAAATAATACGGTTAAAATTACAGCTCATAGTGCTTTGTATCCAGTAAATTCCATTAACATAGCTACTGTGTACCTAGAAATACCTTATATATTTTATCATGCTATAAAACCAGCAATATTTAAAAAGTACATTAAAAATGTTACAATATCATTATTGTCTAGTGCCATAGAAGCATTAGTCTGTTCCTGCGAACGTTTTCACAATCACAATTATTATTAATGTATCAAAAACAAGATGACCTCGCTCGTCTGTCGTTAAAGGATTTTGTGCAACAAATAGTCTGATGTCAAAACTACAACATTATTTCGCAACAATCAAACATGATTCACACCAGACTCGCTATCATTGATCTATAAACTCTACCACATCTCACATCACGATATTTTAAAACTTTCTATATTAATAAAACTGTCTAAGTGATAGGTAGGTACTCGTGTGAAATGATTCACAAGTTGACACATCACAGTGCGTTAAATGTAGCTATACTAAAACTAGTGTTGTAGCGTCTGCCCGCAAACATGAATACGTCGAATGAATGCTGAATAGCTAACTCGTTCATGATATGAGTCATCGTCTCACCGACGCTTTCTGCGCTCCTATGTTTCAACTAGTGTAACGCCCGGGATCATCATCCCGTGGGAATTTTTCCAAATCCTTTCTTAGTGCGCCCTTACAAAAGGAAGCTACTAAGATTCAAGTCCCTAATTTGGGCTGTGCGTAAATTGTCAGTCGGTTACAGTGAGAGCAACGCATCGCCGGTTTCAACAACAATTCATTTAAAGTATATTTAGTAAATATTAGTCTCGATTAATTCATATTAATAATATTATTTTAGCAGTTCAAAGCAACGGACATTATTTTGCCAAATTAAAGTACTGTCAGACCTATTGATATTGGAACTATTCTTTGTCTTATGATACTTTACTAGACTTTGCTCGCAGCTTTGTCTGTATTCCTGATGAATAAACATACTATTTGAATACTTACACGCATTCGTTTTCGAAGACTCATCAAAATCGATTATCTGAGAAAGGATCTCGTTATCATTTATTTTTCTATTACGTCTTACCTGACGCGTGCTTACATTATGTTTTGTTGTTGCAGATGGTATTTCCGCAAAATTAAGCGAATTGAAGCGGAAAAAAAACTGCTGCTCCCAGAGAATGAGCATGGCGCTTTCCTTATCCGCGACTCTGAGAGTCGGCACAACGACTTCTCCTTATCTGGTAAGCATCGAATAACGGATTGTGTCAAAAACGTGACTTATGACATAGTGAACAAGTTACATGACAAGGGTCAAATTAAATATAGCTGCCAAGCACGCGTCGAGAGCCAGTAGCCAGGTCCCGTTAAGACTACACTAAGGTCTCGACGGCTACGGCACATACGGATTCCTGGTATCTGCGGGGGCAAAGTCCGCTACTGAAGTTGCATAGCCCTAGTTGCATAATTCAATTTAAGATGATATGTCTGGTCTGCTTTAACGTATACAATTCTTGTACTGGATTTACTAGATTCCAGATGAACGAAGACTTCCAGTTACAGGCTTTCTGTTTTATTTTTAAAGAGCATAAAATTACATAGTTGCGCTGCCTGTCTGGTATTTTAAAGTATTACTTTCTATGTATCATATTTTTATGATCACAAAGTCGATAAAACCAAAATAGATTTAATTACATGCAATGATTCACCGCACTGCAAAATAAATTAAAACAGTTTGTTAGAAAAGTGTACGAACATAGTTGCTTAGCTCTGAAAGATTCTATCTCTGCGAACCGGTTTTAGTTTTTCTAAGACCATGGAGGCAGCAGCCAGCTCTGGCTTGACTGCCCGTGGGAACAAAACATTGACTAAGCATTGCTTAGTATCTACTAATTAGTATTGTTTATGAATTCAATGAAATCTAATTGGACTATTATTATTTACCATCTCTATAAAATTAACTACAGCATAAAATGACTTCAGGCAGCTTGTTATCATTCCCACCTGGATGATATTACATTTGCTTGGAGTAGGCGCTATTTTATGATGCGCACTACAAAAACTTGGAACCAGCTTCCAGCGTCTGCGTCTCCGCTGTGTTACGAATATGACTCTATCTTCAAGAAGAGAGTTGACCTTCTGGGTAGACTCGGTACTAAGCAAACAGGCATACGGTCGCCTATGGATGCTAGCAACACCTGAAGTCCACCATCACTCGCGCGTTGCCGAACCAAGTGAGGCGTTATGTAGTACTGTTATTTGGCTGCGAAATTCTCTAAGGCAGAGGTACTTCCCCAATTCCCCAGACGGGCCTGAAATAGTGAGTAGGAAATCCTACTCCTTCATTTCGAGCCTTCATCCCTGCATCTGCAAATTTTGAGGTCAAGGGCTGACCCATAATAGGTAATATATAAAACTATGACGTCAATGATAAAAGAAATATCATAACCATATCTATATTTCTAAGTTATGAATGATATGAATAGTGTTATGGGCCTTGTGCGTCAATGCATTCAATAGATTTTTCTTACAAATATAATTGTGAATCACATTACAAGGACAATTAATTCAGTTAATAAGTCACACGACCCGTGGTCGTATTTATTTCTTATGATATAGATTATATTCTTGGATGATTAGAGACATGGAATTTACCGATGGGTACTCGAGGCGACCTTATTATAAAGTTTTCCACTGGTTCCGCTTAGCTCACATTTTTTCATATATTTATTTGAAAAGGACTTCAGTGGGTAATAAAAAGTAATGGCAGTTGTAGAACACATTCATAGCTCGGTCACGAATATGATTAACTTGTATCTACCTTTACCCTCAGAGTACAAGTAAAATACAATGGATATGTTTATACTTCTGAAGACATCCATATCGTATAATATCATGCATTAATACGAAATGAGTTTTATTTAATAGTTGTATTGTTTAGGTATTTATTATTTCATGTTGCATCAATTTTATCGGAAAGTAAATCTTGTTTTATTGAATGTATAGTATTGAATAGCTCGCCAACGACCTTTATCAGAAATATCAGAATAATAAAAACAGGAATTCGTATATTTGTGAATGAAACCTTTTGTAAAATGACGGCGTTCAAAACCTTGAATAGAACAAATTTTACTGTCGGCCATATTACATAAAATGAGTGTATGTACTAGCTAGTTCCTCCTTTTATCTGTGGCTAGGTATGCCGAGCGGAAAATTTAAAAACTTTACCTATTTGTTCTTTCGTTCAGTTTGTTTTGAGATATAGTCAAATTGATGACATAGACAGATCATAGATGAGCTTTTGATTATGTCTGAATTCATGATAGACGTAAGTCTTGCACGGTCCAAAGCTCCAAATTCAAAAGTCTGGGGTTTGTGCTTACAGAAAATGCTTCAATTTCGAAACTCTGGGGTTTGTGCTTACAGCAAAAGAGTGCAAATTTCAACCATCTGTAATCGTTTGACCTCATAATGAGTTGAGCACTTCCAAGCTCATATCCAATCAAGAACCAAGCTGCCACGCCGCTGGATATCCTGGCTTAGTCAGCAGCATGAACAAAGAACAGGTCCGTTCTTGTAGTACTGCTGCCGTCTCTGGTATGGCTCTACTTTACCTTTGTAATCAGTACTGATAAGGAACGAAACTCGCAGATTTCATCTGTTTTATGGACCAATGCAATCTTGGATTCTTCAATTCTAGTCAAGAATGAAAAAAAATATATAACAGGACATTAATTTTACACATTAATTAACAAGTTATATATAAAAGTATCAATCAATATAAAGAAATGTATCCTGGTACGGTATCATTGCATTACACAATCTTGCATAGATTCACCAAATAACCACAGTTTTTATGTTTGAACCCTGACAATGATTTAGCTTAGCACTGAGGATTTGTCTTATTTTATACAATAACACTACCTATACAAATCGTCCTCTAGTATGTCAATTGTATGTACAAGACACAAATTAAAATCTTTATATTTAAAGGTCAAACGTGTTTACATCATATCATTGTATTATTTCAATTGAAATATGTATTTTTTTATATTCATCACCAATCAATATTTTATACAAGGCTGTTTAATTACATAAAATATGTTTGAAACAAGTGACCTTCCTCTTTAAATATTAAATTAGTATATAACATTTGAGTAGGGTTTTCTATCTAACGCCTATCGCTCTAAGTTCACGTCTATTTCGCAAAGGGATAGGTAAGGGCAGAGAGAGATAATTTCCATATTGAGCATTCCTTACACACCCCTGCCTCGTTCCCACTAAAGGTGAAAATGATGATGAAATGATGTAAATCCATACATGGTTGTCGGAGTGGGGCCCTTCTGATCTGACCTTCCTCGACTTGGTGAAGATGCTGGTTTCTACTTCCGATCGTGCTTGCTGCTTCTTTTATTTCGTAAGCCATTAGGCTTCTTTCATCTATCCTCTTTTCATGCCCTTACTACTCGTATCTCGGCATTCCATTCTCAGAATTTGCTACTTCATCATCCTCTGCATTGCACAGCTCTTCTTAATCAATCTCCCAAAGTCCGACCCACATAACACCTCTATAAGATTTTTTTGACAATAATGTATTCAGACTATGAGTACTCAGGATTCTTAGAAACTTCATCTGTTAACCTCCAAAGCAAACAGCTGTTGAGTAATAAATCTATACGAAGTTACTGACCTGTATATATGTATTTCAATGTACAATGTTCAGTACAACACTCATGAATCACACGCATTCTAAACAATTACATAAGTTAAATCACCAAGTAACGGGATTTAAATACTATGTATGTTGAACTTCCAATTGGCCGTAAGCATAAGGCTAATAAAAATGTAATAGAAGTTATTTACAGCTTTATAACACATAATCTGGTCATGACAATAGAATATACTCATGAATATGAAAACACAATTTAGCCTTAGGCTCCACCCGCCAATTCAACTCGGGGCTGTCGTAAAAGCCGGCTGAAGGACCTCACCAGAAAAAGGCAGCAGCTTCCTTCTGTGTATCATCTAACACCTTTACTACGTGGAGGCGCATTGGTGATCGTATTGTATTGGGTATTGTATTCAGAACCCATCCCGTTTTGGAGGCTCTATACAATATAGAGGATAGTAATGGACGAGTGACCCGCCCCGGCTTTGCACGGTGTAATTTACTTTCTATTTAATTCACAAGAATTTAAATATATATTAAATGCAAAAGGTAGCTATTATTATTATCTAAATAAGGATTAACAATGAATTAGACAAAATAGCTTCGCAAATATAATAGATAGATAAAAATTGATAATGTGCACCTTAAATAGAAGGCATTAGTACCTACCTACAATTTTCTAGTACATTGCCTTGATGTAACTTTAAAGATTTGGCCAGCGTTAACCATGTAAGCATACGAAAACATTTTTTACAAAACGCCGTCATAGTTTAGCCATTTTGTACAAAAAAAAATAAAAAACAGAAAGAGCAATATACGAGGAAGGTGTGTGTACACCTTCCTCGTTTATAGCTCTTTCTGTTCGTGAAAACCGTATCAAAATTTGCCGTTGCGTGAATTTGAAGAAGATAGTTGGGAAACAGACACAGGCTGATTAATACATAATATGTCTCTATCTTACGATTATTAATCTAAGGAAATAAGTTTTCATCGATTTAGGATAGCTAAATTGTTTATCAATCCATTCATAAAGAAGCAATTCCACTTTCATGAACATGCAATGTTATGTAGAACAGAAAATATGTGCAACAGCCATAATTAAATGTCAGTCCCCTTTACCTTCATCAACACAAAATCTAAGAACTGTCAAGAGCTTGACGAGGCGATTCTCGGAACACCCGTATCATTAATAACGATTTTCGTTTGATAAAACATAAAATTAAACAACGTAACGAATCAACATATCGTATCTTATAGATATTGAATGTCGCTCTATCTATGTGTCCTAAATTGTTAATCTGTTAGACATGTTGAGAGCTGGCTTCCGCGAATATAACTTTCATTTTTGGCCGTTCGTTTCCAGCAAATATTATTTTATTGCAAACAAGAAGGCTGGTAGTTCTGTAATTCTATCTGGATTTTTTCAAAAATAAGTTAAGTAGGTTATTATAAAAAGTTATAGTTTGTTTTGTCATTTTTCAGGTACGTTTACTTTTGTCATGCGTGAAACTTGACGAAGCTTCCTGAACTTTGTCACGAAGCAAATGTCAAATGTCAAAACAAACGTCAATCAGGACTCGATGTCAAAACAAATCATAGGTCCATACTCGAGTGGTTTACTAGTACCTAGCCACTGAATAGTCCCACTTTCCATTTTCTGGCTCCATCATCGGATCAGCTCCAAGATACTAAATACTAGCTTTGTCATCCTAACTACACAATATATACAAAGTTTCATTTGGATACAATACGAAGTAGGCTAAAAACTTACTTCAAATTGTATTAAGTTGTTTGTTAGAGACAATTTTTTGTTTTCTATAATTAAATATGGATCGGCTCTTGACCACGAAACTTACACAGACAAAAATAAGATCTACGATGGAGCGAGCCTTCCCAGACGGTGGTTATTAACTCTCGACTTGAAGACGTTAGGGTCGTATCGTAACACAGCGGTAATACAGACGAATTTCATCTTTTACAATTTTGAATTCCATCCAGAAGCCGATAAAATACAAGTGAAGCTAATAAAATCGTGTTAAAAACATATTTTAATTTCCCATCTACAAAAGTCACACACCAGTAAACTTACATTCTATCGATTTAAATGCTTGGCTCTTGCCGGGAAAACTGATGCATTTCCCTCTTTATCAAAAGCATTCGGGTTTACTTCAGTCATTCTACCTATTGGTATTCCACTTCCTTGGTCAAGTCAAGTCAAAAATGATTTATTCAGTAAGATTTTTTAAGATCATAATGAAACGTTAAGTCTACCGTCTGTTTGGAATTGCGACCAGCACGCAAGTAAATAAATGCAAGATAGACCTTATGCTCTATATATTTTTTAACAGTTTCTGATCAATCAAAGATCTCTTCTTTCATCTCCTAAATCCTATCTACATTCTCTTTTGTAAAAAAATCCGTACTACATATTTTTCACATCTCGAATGCTTCGAATTCTAACAATTCTGCTTCTTGTTTTGGTTAACCAAATACATACGACACTATATTCTTATCTTAATCTAGGTTTTATTGAATATCATTTGAATTGTAAAGTATCGATAAAGTAGTAAAAGCCTTTTATTTTGTCAACAGTGAGAGATGGAGACACAGTGAAGCATTACCGCATCAGACAACTTGACGAAGGTGGATTCTTCATCGCCCGGCGCACTACCTTCCGCACACTGCAAGAGCTCGTCGAGCATTACAGCAAGGATGCCGATGGCCTCTGCGTCTCACTCAGCAAGCCTTGCGTACAGGTTAGTGACTATAGAGGTACAAGACTGCCCCGTCCGTTGCGCCGAAAGTGCTCCAAATCTCCCATCGACTTACGACCTCAACCCTGTACCTCCAAAACGAGTTGATAGACACCTTCTGGAAAAGGTCACTCCATCGTGTAGTCCTCTATGATTTTATGGCTGATGAGAACGGTTATCGGTGTACATATTATCCACCATCAAATCGTATTTTTTGTTAATATCCCGTAGACATTGTTAAAAGTGTTCATAATCATGATAATAGTATAAAAAGTTACACATGTTAAATATATCGTATTTATTGTCTTTGTTTCCTAGTTGCTTCTTTCGTCACTATTATTTATATAGTATGTAAGTTAGTTTGTATTTTTTAAATAATATATGTCAATGGAAGGAACTCTGCAAGTCGTGTTCCGATTTTTCCATTAGTTACGGATCCCTCGTTATGATTCAACATAACATTTACAGTTAGCGCCACATACCTCACGTCACAAAGACTCGAATCAAGGTCACGAGATCGAAAAAATATGATCTTTAATTATTACGACGCCGCATACATTGCAGAATTCAATATCGGGACGACCGTAAAATTTATGGTTTTCGACGGTGGACCTTTGTGTGCCTCGTGAGAAATATTACGAGGCATTGAACCAGCCCGAGTATACTTAAAATTCACCGAAGGATTCCTTTCCTGGACAAAGAGCGTTATCGCTCTCACTCGATATGCTATTAAAACATTTAAATTCACCTTCGCGTTTGCAATACGGACAAGTTTATTGAAACGAAGGGAAACCTTCGTTTCAATAAACGCTGAGTTTTCATCGTCCTTACGATTATACCTAGTTGAGATTCAATTGCATATTTTACACGTAAGATTTCCACTGCCGATAAATTTTATAAATGTCTCGTGTTATGTAGGTACTGATTAAACATTATCTTTATGGATTCTTTTCTGATGACTTGTGTAATTATTACATGTTTTATATAACAAGAAAATAGTCTTATAATTGACGTTAGATACACGGGTAGCCTTGGGATTATGAATGCAGGCGTCTCGTCCGGCGCATGCAGTCCTGCCCTGACTTTCGACACGGGTTTCGTGGATCGTACTCGCATCGAATTCGACCGAGGTGTTTGACTTGGATACAGCGCTTTTGTCATTGTACGCTTCATCGTCGTTTCAAAACAAAACCTCTGCCATGAATATTCATAAATCTTTGCCACATTCAAGACAACATACGAGCTGTTTCGTTGAGCGATCGAAATATTGCTGTGGTTTGCTTTGTAATTGATATTATCTTATCAATTAAGTTATCCCGTGCAATAATATAATAATGATAGGTATATAGTTTAATGTTATCTGTACTGTTGGTGACATAAACATTGTCAGACCAATTGAACTCGCTGGCTCGTTTTTTACCCGCACCTTCCAGAAACGAGTGTGTTGAAGATTAGTGATGATGAACTAGTTGAGTACTGAGCTCGTGGCTGGTGACGAACTGTGTTTCTCAGCCCCCAGAAAATTAAATCGTCCACAGTCAGACTTCACCCACTGCTGCGTATAGGCCTCTATGAATATGCCACGCCCAACGGTCTTGTGCCACTCATCCAGATGAGGCTCGCGTCCGGCAGCAGATGGCCCGACGATATTACCAGATATCGTCGGCCCATCTTGCTGCCGGACGACCTACATTCCGATATCCGCTATAGTTTTCGAATGTATTTAAATCAACTAAAAAAAATTAACAGATGTTTGAACCAAATAACAAGAGGCACATTATGCATCTATCGTAGCAATATATAATCTGTAGTTGCATGACGTCATTCTCATAAACCCTATTGTTCGCTCGAACATGTTTAAATTAAATGATTGTACTCTAACGAGGTTCTATTTCTATTCCATTGCGGTTCCAGTCTGACATGACAACGAATTTTAAGCTGGCATCTATTAAACTGTTGGCCATATTGTTTTTTCATCCTGTTCAATAATAAGGATATACGTTAATCTTTTCCCCGATAAGTAGTAAATCCAACCATTCAATTATATCGTACCTACAATATACCAATCACTTAAATAGCCGCTTGTTTCCTGTACTAAATGACTGTCGCTCTTATGGTGAAGAGTTCAATGTTATCAAACAATACAGACGTATTAGGAGTCGTGTGATGTCGTGTTTTGTTTGACAAGCTAACCTAATACGACCTGTGACCGAGACACGATCAGCCACATGATGAAGTTCAAGGCTGCTTTGGAATCGTGAACTTTATGGCCACGCGAGCATGGTAATCAACCAACTGGCATCAGCTATTCAAACGGCCACAGACACACAGATTCAATGTTTTATTTTTTATTATTGGGCACACAATTTAAAACATACATACGTGTTTTTTATCGTCTATCACATTCCTGTAGACATTATTCAGATCATGATCCGTGTTCTTGAACGGCAGGACAAGTTTATCTATATTGCATGTTTGCCTACCGCGGTAGCAGTAGAGGCACTCTTAGCATCGCGCCCATCTTGCCATAATCTGATATGTACCATTTCATTCACACCTTCTCCCATATAATATACTGCCGCGTTCTACTTATTTATCCATTTAGTTTCACTCTTCTCGCTAAAAATTAAATGAGAATCGACTCGACAGATAGTTATGAAGCGATATGCAATTGAATGGGTGAAAACGGTGTAAATAATGTAGGATAGTGTGTGACGCGGTTCTCGTCATCCATCAATGTTCATTAGGATCCATTGCAAACCGTTGTTTGTTTGGCTTACGTCCGTCTAGCACGAGTAGTGATAGTGACGTGATGTAACTTTTGCATGGTTTATGATTTAGCGATGACGGTGCCCCTTCACTCGCCACTTTTATTAGAATATTGTATGTACGTCAATTTGTAGGATTTCATTGTTTCTTTGCGTTTGTTTGCACTCGCTATTTCCCAACGTGAATGCGGTTACCGAGGCGGCCACGATTGCATCGCCTGTTGGCTCATGAAACCTTTAGCATCTGCGAATGTGCCTTCTATTTGTTGCTATAAGTCAACAATGTGCATTTCATATTTTTTATTTGACCCTGTTACCTTCTAAAATAATGTTTGTACGGTATATGCATTTAACGTCGTCTCACTAGGAGCGTAGTGCCTGGCTAGCTGGCTGGCTGCCTACAATAACAAATAATGTACACGTACACGCATGACCTGGCTGTGACTAGCGTTATACACAAACACAACGGGTTTGTTTATTTTGTTTTCTCTCGGCGTGAAGTAGATACAACATCAAACAAGGTCCTTCAATAAGTAGGAGCGTCTGAGATGCCTTTTCACTTCACTCAGCAAAGCACTAGCCAGACATTCATTTCAATATCATCGATTGTATAACAAACAATTGACACTTTCCGGTGCAACCCTAGCCCATTACATAAAGCGTTTCATACATACATAATGTTTAAATTTTACACCGTTTTATTGCATGAATAAATACATCAAGGTATTCCAAAATTTGTTTCACCTTGGCCAAACGGTTTTCGATGCAATTTGTTTAACAACTATTATATTTCCGTATGTTATGAGGCCAAATCTTGAGCTGAAAATTGTGTGATTTTGAATTTTTTTAGACTTGTTACCTATATAATAAACCGGTCAAGTGCGAGTCGGACTCGTGTGGAGAGAGTTCTGTACTATGTAGGTAGGTTTATCTTATACTTGAACTTCCTCTTACAGAAACGTCTATGAATATTTATAAATTCCCGCAGAATTTAAAGATCTACGAAGTTCCCTAAGGTTTTTCTGTAAAATATAAGTGACGGTCGGTATTGCATATTCTTTTCAAAATTTTAGGCTCTATAGTTTCGGAAGTAAACTAGGAGTAATTTCGTCTATTTTTTTAAATGACTCAAACAATGCATGCTAAAGTTATAAAAAAAGATTTGATACTCTCATGACTAAACGATTAATTTGCATTGCATTTGATATGTTACGTAAAAATATTTTATTTTGTTTCATCCTACTCTCCGAAATCACTTATGAACACTATTCATGCATGATAACCTCTTCAAATTGTCAATGGGACTTGGGTGTGGCAGACAGACTCGCTAGTGATCTTATAAGAGTTCCATTTTGTCATCGGAGGTACGGAACCCTAACCCTATATATTTCCTGATCGATCCATATCATAATCGCGCGGTGACGTTCGCCTTCCGATCCGAGCTTAACAGTTCAAAATAATTACAACATTAGGTCCGTGTGTTGTATTGAATGATGATAATGACTGACTTCTGTGTCAGAGTAGGGTCCGATTCTAAGCCAATCGCTTCATTATGACAATGATATCGCAGAATGGCCACTTGAATACCAGAAGACACGTACAGTACAGTGGCAATTCTGCGTCGATACCATTGGCACGGTAGAATCGTGGCCCTGTATGCGATGGGACTTAAGATTAAATGAATAAATACATTTTAGGGAACATTTGACGCAGCTACTATAACTATGCTATATCTATAAATATAGTGTTGTTTGCGTATTGTCCGCGTTAGAGCAGCAAACCGTGACAGATACATCAGACGGAGTGTCGTGGTCCGTGGCGCTGCCCACCTACCTGTACCTACCGCACGTGTCGCGTTACACCTGGCATACGTATAGTCAGCAGGCAAGGTTCTATTGCAATGCCCAATAGAGGGTGTCTAGCCAGAACGATTATCGTTACCGTGTAATCCATTATCTATACTTTATAACTACTCAAGCTCACCGAAATACCTTATCATATTATGTTAGGTTACTTCAGCGTACTATTTTATGGTGCATGACATCATGCGGTTACTTCAATGCTCTCTAACCATTATAGTCATGTCAAATTTGTAAATTACAATAGCATTGGAAATTACTATGCGTTTCACAGTGGCCCGTTTAATGTGCAATCATTAAACCGATAAGCTATATGACTAATATATTATTCATCTAAATAATATGTGAAATTAATATAACATGCCTACGTATATATAAATTCTAAAGCTATTTCGGATTATCATAGGATCGATTGCTGAACCGCTTACTAAACGTATACGAGTACAAAACACTGTTACAATATGTGCAGTGAGGATGTTGGGTGCAGTAAGTAGGCACAACACGTGTAACTAGGTTAATCTTAAAATAAATCAGTTTCACGTTGGTACGTAACATTTGATAGATTGCGTGAAATGGCGCGTTACCAGTTACAAGTTACCAGTGACCAGTACCACCGTGAAATCGGACCGTAACATGATATGTTGTTGCAGATCGAGAAGCCCGTGACCGAAGGGCTCTCGCACAGAACACGCGACCAATGGGAGATCGACCGCACTTCGCTGAAGTTCGTCAGGAAGCTCGGCCACGGCCAGTTCGGGGAGGTATGGGAGGGACTCTGGAACAACACCACCCCGGTCGCTGTGAAAACCCTCAAATCGGGAACCATGGACCCGAAGGACTTCCTTGCCGAAGCACAGATCATGAAAAAGCTGCGGCACAGCAAGCTGATCCAACTGTACGCGGTCTGTACGCTCGAGGAACCAATTTATATTATCACAGAACTGATGAAACACGGATCCTTGCTAGACTACTTACAAGGTATTTTAAAATGTAAGACGTAGTTATTCCGTTTTTGTATCTTTAAGTTTTAATTGTATCATATTTGTATTTAATAGTGATTCAACACAAACACCATCTGCGATGTAAAGTCCGCGAAATATCTAAATCGCATGCGGGTATTTCCGCTGGTACCTTGTTTAGAAAGAGTGATCACTTTCACAGTCCATTATTGGCAATCAGCGCTGCAAGTAATAGGTACCAGCGTAGTTGTCTGAACGGGAATTCCTCTAATTACATTTTTGCCATAATTTGCAAAGTAATCTCGATAAATATAAACACTGTGACATAATACTAATGAATGTGCATCATTATGAAAGACTGCCAAGGCAATTCTTGTTACGGCACACATAGTTGAATTAAAACGTTATTTATTATACCGTCTTGGTGATATACTCAACTCATTCATCATAAGTAGCCTCTTGTGATGTTACGCAACTCGTTGGTACCTGTACCTACCTACCTACTTGTTTGTGTTTTTATTGAGATCCGATTAGAGTGCGTTCACCGCATGATCCTAGAAAGTAAGAACTAACTTTTGAAATATACTTTACCGAACTCAAATAAAGCGAACGCATCGCATTGCATTTTCTAATTTAATGTATTCGCCAGGAAATCCTGGCGAATACAGGCTCGAAGGACTCTGCCGACTTCTCCGGTCAATGCACAAATGCAAATACACGGAGCATAACCACAACGGCACCCACCAAATATTCTCGTCATGATTCGCTTTTAGTCAGGTCATGGCCGCATGGCACGCTACGTGTTGCTCGGTAGGCGTGTTCTATATCAATTTGTGGAAAAAGTATTTCTTGCATGTGGCGATACGGCCTCCGTCATGGTTTGCACCGGGTAGAGCAGAGTCAATAGACCACACACAGACCTTAAGCTAAGGTCAAGTCAAACCAACGCATTCATCAGTGATTGATATCATGTTATAAAACACCTCACGCGTTACGTAGTTTGCGCTATGCTAATTTCCCGACGTCCAAAATGCAGTTCTTTGTCAAAATTTTCAATTTGCAAAGCATTTAGCCAGTTCAGGATTAATCGTTGGTTGGTTTTATCCGCGAGCTTGCAAATCCCGATCTGCACCCGTCCAAAATGAAGTTCTATCTAACACAAAACAAAACGTTTTGTGACAAAAAAAAAATCAAAAAAAGCTCGCGGTCTGTACAGCATCAGCTTATCGACTTGGTGATTCGGAATCGTAAGGTAAGGTCAAACCAATGCGTTCGGTCTCGGTCGCATTGCGATCAGTTACACTCGATAGATGTCAAAGCAACGCGTCCAGCATCGTCGGTTGGTTTGACCTTAGCTTGAACTGACGATTTTGAAAATCGTCGTCTCTGTTGTCTACTGATTCGCACACCGGTATCAGATCCACAGATCCCGGGTTCGATCCCTAGGCGGGTACAATTTTGTGCTTGGTTTGTTTAGTGGTCATTGTTCAAGGTCATGTTTTTTGTGGATGTGACCTACGTAGTATAGCATTGTTATAGGCAAGAGATGCACGCTGTAGAGATGATGATAGTTTATCTCAGTCAGTTGAGGATTCCGGGTGAAGTGCGCTTCCACCACCGGCCTTATCATAAGTTGACCCCGGATGAGATGAAGGGCAATCGATAGGAGCTACAACGGAAGGTTCTCCCCAGGCAAGGGTCGCGGACTGAAGTTGCAGCAGCTGATCGACATGGCGGCGCAGATCGCGGCCGGCATGGCGTACCTCGAGTCGCAGAACTACATCCACCGCGACCTGGCCGCGAGGAACGTGCTGGTGGCCGACTCCAACGTCGTCAAGATCGCTGACTTCGGACTCGCCAGACTCATCAAGGTAACTTCACTCGTAACACACGCATCGCTTGTAATTGTAGCTTTTCAAGTAACTAACTATGTCATTCAATCCATTTCAACTTCTAATTATACCGTAGAGAAATTAAACTTAAATAATTACTTACTCGTATATGTTATTGGATGACAAAACTATAATTTGGTAACTTGGAGCTGATCCGATGATGGAGCCAAGGGTTGGATAGTGGAACTCTTCGGTGGCTGTCTGCAAACCTCTCGAGTTTGAGCTCAACATTAACAAATGTCGAAACAAACAAAATAGTATGAAAAACGAAGTTTTTTAAACTAAAATGAGGTATATAATTATCTATTACTTGTCAGGTAATTCGGCGTAATAGCACATATTGTCGTGCAGTTTCAACCGTCTACGATTTAAAAACATACAGTCCCATAAAGGTCGGATAGCCAGACACAGACGGAGAACGAAGTTTTAGTAAAATAGTATTTTTGGCCTTTTCGGCACTAAATTCAAAAAGCAAGGAAATAAACACAAAATAGCCTTAAGCCGGGTAAACGAATGGCCGTTGTTCTGTGACAGACATGCTGCGTCACATCCCACAAACAAGATATTGATGACCAACAATTATGTTACCTACGGGTACAATTGACAACAATCGTGAATACGACGGTGGTTATAAACAGAGCTTAGACCGCCTCTGTGGTCTTGTGGTTCGCACACCGGTGTCAGATCCAAAGGTTCAGGGTTCGATCCCCAGGGCAGTACAATATTGTGCTTGGTTTGGTTGGTGGTAGAACCCGTTTGGCTATGTACCACTATTTTACAACACACTGTCGCCATAACAACAATTCTAAAATAGTTGTAATCCGGAATTTAGGACCGGAGGTAAGATAGCCAGTTTCTCGGTTTGTTTAGGATTCTGGTTGAAGAGCGCTTCCTCCTTCGGCCTTATCATAGCTTGAAAATCAGGTGAGATAAAGGGCAAGCACTCCCCGTCATACATTTTTTTTTAAATAAAAAACCGCGTTATATTTTCATATAACATTCGTTTGTTTCTTTTATCGTTACATTTTCATATGCACTCTATTTTACATGAACTATTGAAACGGGCGGGACTTTGCTCTTATCATTCTATGGTCCCTTCCTTATGCCCCGGTATCCTACAAAAGAAAGAAGACTTTCAAGTCACTAGGACCGCTGTCAGCTTCACAACGCTTTTGATTATGTGCTTCCCCATCGTACAAAAAAAAACATTATTGTGCAAATAAGAAAGATAATTATGATACATTTTTGGTAGAACATTTGTTAAATAACCTTTGACACTGTAAGTATACAACCAAAAAATATACTGAGTTTCTTGCCTTTCTCCGTGTGTGCTGGTCGCGATTCGGAATAGGCGGTAGATTTGACGATTCTAAATTATCAATTTTTTTATTAAATATACGTTACGTATAATTCGAAGGTTTAAAAACCATGCGAGTCTGACATGACACCCTATTTGCTAAAATTAATCTCGGATGAAACTGTTATGATGCCTTTTGGTATTCTAGTGCGCATTCTGCGTTGATACCTTGTCAAAGTGAAGCGATTGGTTCAGTAGAATCGAGGCCCTGGTGTCAGAACCGACGAGCCGCCGCCGCCGCCGTCTAACATGGCTCTTCAATAACCACTACTATATCCAGTACCCGGAACCGACAGTTTAACGTGCCGTACGAAGGGAATCATCTTTCATATCGGACAATCAGGTGGTTTAAGGCTGCAATGTTTTAACCTAACTGGGAACAATCGTCACGTTATTGTTTATGACATTTTTCCATGGGATTTGAACCCATGACCTCCGGATCGAGAGCCACACGCACTACCGAAGACCAAGCAGGTGTATAATTTTGGTAATAAAGCTACGTAAAAACAAACAAATACAGTGGTAAACAATTTTTCATCAACATAGTGGCCTTTGTGGATTTTCCAAACACTTTAGCCTGAATGCTATCGCAGCATTTGTTATTATTGTTATTTTTATGACTCGGGTACGTGTGGTTTGTTTGAAATAGTTGTTTTGTGGTCATAGTACTATATTGAATACTATGACCGCGCTATTGGACATATTTGTGGCTGTTCCAATGAAGCTAATCATGTAATTGGCTTTTTAGCGCCGGTCGTGTCACGTACGGAGGCGGTGTGTCCATTCATACCTTCGCGTTGCTTAGTTTTAGGGTTCCGTAATTAAAGGCCAACGGCCCTATTTTAAAATGGTTAAGCTCTTGACCTCGGACTCGCCTGGGCATGGCTCGACGGCTTACGTTAGAGCGAGCGTTCCCAAAAGCTGATGATGGAACACAGATTGTAACCCAGGTGGACTTTTACACGTCCTACCAGCGGCCTTTTGCTAAGACTTAGTTTTCCGTCTGTCTGTGTAAGTCTGTAGTCAGACCTCTAAAAGATATCATTACAGGTAGCGGGAAGAAATTTTCATATGTGTGTCATTAGGTTAGTATGGAGGATTACCCGACAAATATTAAATGAATTATCCTTATACATTGTTCGAGTTAAAAATATATTATAGAACATTAATTTAATTGAGGCTAATAATAATTTAACTAACACAGTGTCATCTAGTCCCATACTAAGCAAAGCTTGTAATATGGGAACTAGTATTATATAAATACAACACCCAAACACAGAACAAACATCAATATTCATCACACTAATATTTGTCCCGTGCGGATCGAACCCACAACCTACAGTTCAGAAGGCAGAGCTACTGCCAACTGAGCTATGAGGCTTGTTGTTTAATATTTTTATTTTAGCGATGAACGGGTAATACGTACAAAGGTAATACGTACAAAGCTCATACCTGCCGTGCTACTCTACAAACCAATTGCGATATATTCGAAACAATACGATAGTCGTCCGAATAATCGGATACAATGGTACTCTGCAAAACATCCAATTTAATCATCGTCTTTCGAAAGTCATATCGAATCCCCGGAATGAATGATAACAAAATGCATGGCATGGATAAAAATCTTTTGGCACAAACTCTGCCTGATTGTCTAGATCCGTTTTATGCCATAGTTTGTTGACTTTGTTTTTTTATCTTTCATTTTTTTAGTTACCCATTACGGAAAGGCTAAAGCTATACAACCATATCACCTATTGTTGACTTTGATATTTTTTTAGACTGATATGATATTTAATAATTTTATATTCTCTATGGTCAAATCACCAGCCAGCGGGCGTCACCGTTTTAAGCTACAGTTACCATAGGTTAGTAGGTACCGATGATATAAATTTGGTGTAGTTTACTTGTGTGTGCGACATGGTGAAAAATAGGATCGATCGATTGCGCGGAAGTACCTACGGAAAGGGTGACATGTTAACATGAGCTACACGTCAACATTTGATCATCAACGTTGGACGTTGGACGACCCTGCATAGGGATCTGCTAAGGGCATCTGGCCGCACTAGGGCAAGGAGGTTATTGCAAGATTTGACACAACTTCTTAACTCCCTAATCGGCAGTGTTAATACTGTCAAGCAGTAGCAAAAAGTAGGTTGTATGTTACTTACCTATACCTACCGTCTACCTACCTACCTACCTAGTTTTCATTTAATAGAAAACATTGTCTGAATCCAATTTCATTTACATTGTGATTGGATTCAATAAACTCACCGCCATTTTTAACTTATGATGTTGTATGTAACCCATAGCAATGTAGGTAGGTACCTCCTACAGAAATAATTTGATTGGACTTTTTGATCAGATTGGAAGTGCTAAGCAACCCAAAGTTTATTAGGCTGGTACGTAAGTTGACATAAACATTGTAGGTACATATTATACGTACTACTTAAATAATTTGATTTAACTCTCTTCTTTCATGTTCTATATGTATAGGTACATTCTTGTTTTAGGTAGAATCACTGTTAAAAATAGAAACGATAACGTACACGATAGCAAACTATGTGTCGTTACAATGTTCGTCGAGTTCGGTCGAATTGACTCTAGCACCAAAAACGATAAGATGATTTGAATTCGACAAATAACAACCGTGTTATTTGTCGAATTCAAATCATCGTATCGTTTTTGGTCCTAGAGTACCATTTTGGCATCGATTGTCGAAAATAATGTCGGACGATCTATCGTTCAAACGATACTGATAACGATGTCACTAAAAGTACCTTTTGCACGATAATTGTCCCGATATATCGTTTATCGTTTTGTAGGGTAAGGGCCCTGGTGTGGGTAAATGTGGTTGGAGTGTTTTCTTAAGAAATGTATAAGAACAAATAATAAAAGTCCTATTTTTTTACTTGAAAATAGGTCGGAACCCTCAGCGTGTCTGACTCACACTTGACCAGGTGTTTACTATACCTAGGCATATAAAATTATAAAAGATTACCAAGTCGGTGAGCTATGAAAGAGTGCTTCGAGGCTCTCATCTCACACGTGATCAGACGCGCACGTGAAATGAGACAATTATAAAATATACTGCGCCGTAAATAATGCTCCGACTGTATGATTAGCTTTGCAAATTAGTAAATCGTTTACCGGAGCGTTGTCTTCGGCCAAGTTTACGTGAAGTTGCTTCATGAACAGCTAAATGAGGAAAAAATATGTGCTTAGTGCTGACAAGTGATTATCTTCTGATCGAATTGATGGATTGTGTGAAGGACTGATAGGTACTATTGATATTAAGATCACACTGGGAAGAGTGCCCGCGGTGAAAACTATATTCATTTGCAGAACAATACTCCAGTTGAATGTGTGAGTGTTGTTGTTTCATTAATCTTTTGTGCGCACTGCAAAAACTTGTAATTGACGTTCAGTGCCTGTTTTTTTGGACATAGATAAGAATGATGAATTTAAGTAGCATGAAATAAGAAATGAGATGACGCGACGATTCAAAAAGAAGTAGGAAGAAGCATGTGCCTACTGTGGATGTGGCATAAAGTCGCAATTGCGCTGTAGATTGTGGGTTCGATTCCCATCCAGGACACACATTTGTGTGATGAATATCGATGCTTGCTATGTTTGGGTGTTGTATTGTATGATATTATGGAAGTATTAACAATAAAAAAAAATGCTGTGTAAAAAATAATGTACAGAACATATTTATATTATAACTATATTTATTTATTTATTCATAATTGTTCAGGTTACTTACAAGTGTGCTTCATGACTTACTGCGAATTGAGTATAGCTACCAATTACAATTATTAAGTACGATGTAAGCCAGCAGCCTAACGCGAACTTATAATACAGTTATATACTTATCAGATCCAACAAAAACACATTCAACTTTATAATCTATTCTGTTTATGTTCATTGTATACTGCGAATCGGTCACGCGACTATTTATGCATTTATTTAACTTCAAAGCGTTTTGAAGCGGGTGGCCATTTTACACGAGAACTCAAGCCTAACGTTACACACCGAATATTTTATTCTGTAAAGCAGATTTCGTTTGTTCTGAGACGTTATCATTATTTGACCGTCTGATTAGTCATGCAAGTTTTGTCACAATTGTTAGCCGTCTTTACATTCATCGTTTTGTATGTTAGCGGTGTTGTGGAGAATCTGTCGGTTCAACGCACCGCTCAGTTAATGTGTGATCAGTTCAGCCTGACTTATTCGGTCCCATTCTACAGAACAGCAAAATAACCTTCTTTTCAGGGTTCCTACCCACATGGTGCCATCCGACACCCAATCACTAGGACTACATTATCTTTCCGCCTGTTCATCACTTAATGCTGTATCACGTGCAAACGTAGAACTGGGCTAAAGCGATATCTTTAAAATTAGGAATAGGTAGGTTATATGAACTCTACGCAGAAAGAGAGGTAATGCTACATGGTTTACCATTTATTAGTTTCGTCAAAAACGACTCTAAAACCATTAAAAGGGTTAGTTGATTTAGCGAAATCTCTACCTTCCTGGGCAGGGGACCTATGTGATATCGTATTGTTTGCGGACGATACTTCATTAATATTTAGAGTCGATAAGGCTTAATATAATTATGATTGTGCTTCTCTAGCTAAAGTTGTTGATTGGTTTACAGTAAATAACCTCTTATTAACATGAAAAAAATAACAAAATACATCCGATTCGCCTTGCCTGTTGTTCAAGTCAACAATGCTAACATTATCTCTTCAATGTGAAAATACTTAACTTTATTAAAGCAACTACTTTCTTATGTTTAAATATTGATGCAAAGTTGAAATGAAAATAAATAATATCGAGTCATCAGCTAGCAAATTAAGCTCGGCTACATACATAGTATATACTTATAATAAGTCATCTTACTGATGACTTACTGTAAGTACGGTGAGGTTAGTTTATTTTAGTTACATTCACAGTTTTATGTGTTATGGCATATTTTTATGGGGAGTCCAGCTGATATTGCAAGCATTTTTGTTCAACAGAAAAGAGCTATACGGGCAATTTATAAAACGAAAACTCGTGACTCTCTCAGGGAACGTTTTAAAGAGTTAGGTATTCTAACAGTCAACTCCTAACACATATATGATAACCTAAAGCATGCTCACAAGAACATTGATGAGTTTAGTAAAAGCAGTGATGACTAGATGTGCAGTAGATATACAAATATACTTGATATACCTAGGTATCGCTTAAAACAAGTAAGTAATTAGGTTTATGATGTCCTACTACTATATACCTATTATAAGTAGGATTTAAATTATTTAAAACTGTATACCTAAATGATGAATTGATCATCAATTTTCCAATAATAACTAGTTATTGCCTTTCTCCTTGTGTGCTTGTCGCGATTCCGAACAGGTGGTAGATTTGACGTTTCAGAATGATCCTAAAAAAAAATATAAACGAACGAATTTTTACTGACTTTGTCGTTTAAATATAGAGAAATGTGTGGTAATTTATAGCTATTACCTAACCGATAACTAAAATATTTAAAAGAAATAAAATCTAGGAGTCCTTATCACATAAACAGCGCGTTTCTTTACGCTGTATATATGAATGAGCCGAATCTATAAATGAAAAAGTAATCGTTTAAGTGTTGAGCTGTCGTTGGCTAGAATCGGTACACTCAGTGCGCGTATCTGACTCGCGCTTGGCCGGACGCAGCGTTGAATATGTAGTGAATGTATCGAGTGGTGAAGTAAAACGTTAGCGTGTGTTGTGTTGTCAGGAGGACGAGTACGAAGCGCGAGTGGGCGCCCGCTTCCCCATCAAGTGGACCGCGCCCGAGGCCGCGAACTACAGCAAGTTCTCGATCAAGTCAGACGTGTGGTCCTTCGGGATACTGCTCACGGAGCTCGTCACCTACGGACGGATACCGTATCCAGGTAACTGGGGGGGGGAGGTCGGAAACCGTGAGAGTTATCCAAAACTTGTGTTACGACTTAAAGGGTTCAAAAAAATAAGTTCTGCATTATAATCAATCCATTTTTATTATGTTTTTTTTGGAAATGCGACTCTTTGAATAAATTAAAATGCGTTTTTTGTGTTCTTTGTTTGATGATAAATAAAATAATGTATGATAACTGTGTGCCCAAAGTTGTTGGAACACTTTCAAAATAAAAAAAATATAAATTCAACTTTATGAATTTATTAAAGGTTGCTACGTAAGCGAATTTATTAAATCCTCTTTTTGCTGTATTTTCTGTTTATGTAGAACTTTTAAAAATTGAAACGTCTTCATAAAAGTTGCTATCGCTGAATTCGAAGATACAACTTTTTCAAACGCAAACAGAATTACTCAGTTTCGCACAATGGAGTCGCTAAGCAATACTAAAATACCTGACAGAACCGCCTTGAAATTAAAAGTTAGTTCAGTTGCCTCCACATTGATTCTAGTAATATCAGTATATAATCTAGTAAGTATTAATCTACACTCAAGTGGAATCCTAATTATGGACTAAAATATTGTTTTAATGAAATATTTTGCATTTCCTTCGTCTATAATAAATACTAAATATCATTGTTTTAACTTTAAAATAATCACAAACAATTTACAATTGTATTTGAATGTCACATAATATGTAAAACATTAAAAAAAAACATGATAAACTTTCACTTTCTTTGTAATTTTGTGTGACTATATTAGTCACACAAAATTACAAAGAAAGTGGATGTCAAACAATAAATTTAAAATAATAAAAATTAGTCACAAAAAATGTACAACGAAAATGACATGTTTTGATTACCTTAAAATACAAATCAATAAAATAAATATTAACAAAATATGTCAACTTAGGGTGGTCCAAACTCATCCTCAGAATAAAAGCACCCCTCTAGCTTCGTCAACTTAGATTTAAATATGTTTGGACACTCACGTAGCCCCCTTTTGTAACACAACCATTGTCAATGTATTGGAAATTCCAATACAACATTGACAACGGGCTCCAATTCGGAAGCCGAACCCCAGAACTTGACACTATATCTAAACTTCGACTCTACTAGAGCATAATATGCTGTCCATACTGTCTGAAACAATGGTATGAAGTAATGAGTTGCGTGTTGTCGGAGCAACATCGCATGCTGCCAACGTAGCATGTAGTATCTAGTCAGTAGGGTACGGATGCTCGGTATCACTACATTCAGAACTACAGTTGCCAGGACATTGAATCATCGTAAAAGCAGTGCCCTCGCAACTTCCCCAGGGTTCCCTGTTCTCTAATGAATTCTCGCAACACAACGTCGCTTCCCACGACCTTGCGATCGCGTTACAGAAACCACGTAAGTGGTTACTGTTATCTTCACGGCCGTCTGGTGTTTCATTTCACTTTCTATCGGCGATGGCGCCGATCTCTTTCTATTGTACCAAACATTATTGTTGCTAGCCTAATAACACTTGCGTAGGTATAGGTACCTACCAATGTTTTATATAACGGACTTTTTCTTGATAAAGAGATGGTCAGTAAATAACTCTGTTAGAAATAAACTCGATATGATTAAACAACACTTCATTAAAGATATACTCTCCATTTTTTGGTCATCAGCCATTAATATAAAGCGTAATATAATGACAATGTTCCAGATAAATTGTTTTGTAGTAAGCATTCAATATTTTTGTCTGATAGTCTGTTACACTAAAATAATAGATTTCCTATATTGATTTTTCATAATTCGAGCACAATCATGCTCTATGTAGGACGGATGAATGTAGAAGTCTAGAAGAAACCTTTTGCCTAAAAGAAGAGTAAAGATGTCTATTATAATAAATGTAGGTAGTAGGAAAGACTGGAGATGATTAATAATTCCAGACATCGGCTGTTTCAAACCGATTGGTCAGAATGAACGGATTTATATATATCAATTCAATAATAATAAAAAAATATATATTTATTTAAGTCAGAGCATCTATAGTGTCGTGTACCTTCTGACCGTGTGACGAACGCGGACACGTTTTGACCGTTCGTTCCTCGTTCCCCACAGGCATGACGAACGCGGAAGTGCTGCACCAAGTGGAGCACGGGTACCGCATGCCGTGTCCACAGAACTGCCCGCCGCCGCTGTACGAGATCATGTTGGAGTGCTGGCACAAGGACCCCTTGAAGCGACCTACCTTCGAGACGCTGCAGTGGAAGCTGGAGGACTTCTTCACGATGGACAACTCCGAGTACAAGGAGGCTTCCTCGGCTTACTGAGCCCGGCCATCCCTGCCGACCCCCCGCCGCGCGCACCGACCCCACCACGACGCGGTGAGTGCTCCATGTTACCTCCACCTGTGTCTTCCTGGTTACGGGTGAAGTCATGGCTGGTACACGCCCTGTTTATTTATTATTATTAGGAAAACCAACAGCTTGTCAACCTACTGTTGCCGAAGTCCCGCGCCAATTAAGTATACATTTATAGGATAGGCTCATCAACCTTATGACCATCAGTCTATGTTTGCAATATGCACTAACACTACTTTTTTGTAATTGAAGTGAAAACTTCTTTAGGCGCGTGGGGCATTTTTTGAGATGGGAAAAAACCCATTGATCTCGCGACACCATACACCTTACCGACACCACTTTTGACACATTTGACTTTAAACACATTGTCGCGATCTTTACGATCCTAAGAGGTACGGGCAAGGCTGAAGAAAACTGCCCCTATAGATGACAAACTTCAAGTTTACACTTCTGTAGGCAATCCCGGAGTGCAAAAAAAAAAAAGATAAAAAATCTTTATATCCAATAGTGAATCGAATGGAATGATGTATACATAGAGGTTACCAGAATCGCCTGTAACAACATGCATGTCGATAGCCGGGTTGTTGTGTAACCTCCCGGCGTCCTAGGACAGCTAGTTGACATTCGGGACACATTGCTTCGCCTCGAATTCGCGTTAAATCCCTCGCAGGATCTCTAAATTATAAAAAGGAACAATGAATCGCTGATTGTAACAGGAACCAGTAACCCAACAAAAGGAAGCGAAGTGAATTCACTTGCGTAGTTATTATTGGTTTCCTTTTTATTGGCAAACAATGTGTCGCGCAGACAATGCACTTTGTTCGTATTGTCGGAGCCCGCGCTTTGCGTATGTCGCGGCGGCGGCGGCGGCGGCGGCACTCAAACATCTTGTGCATTACTATTACCTATGAGTATTTACTTAGGTTAACATTTTAGCCGCCTCTGGTCTAGTGGTCACCTACCGGGGTCAGATCCATAAATCCCGGGTTCGATTTCCATGGGGAGTATAATATTGTGCATTATTTGGTTGGTTGTACGACTTTAAGTTCGCCTGGCTAGTTACACCATCACATACACATACACCATCTTAACGAAGTCTGTCATCAATTCTAAATTGTTGTGTTCCGATCCGATATTTAGAGGATCATCCTCAGACAGTTGAGGATTCCGAGTGAAGTGCGCCTCCACCTTACCCTGAAACCAGGTGAGATGAAGCAGCCGATAACATCCCCGTCATGCAATAAAAATAATAAAAAAATTGCTCATTGACTATTTAAAATGCCAGAAAACCTTTTCAAAATGACAAGCTGGTAGTAAGCCAACTAAACTTGGAACTAAATTCCAGCGTCGTGTCTTCGATACGAGAGTTAATGGATACCTTCTGGGTAGGCTCGCTCCATTGTAGATATCATTTTAGCTTGTGCAAGTTTCAAGGTCACGAGCTGATCCGTTGTAAATAATACAAAAATGTAGGCAATTTGTTTGATAAAACTAGTGAAATATCACAATCAATTAAATATTATCACGTTTTCCGGTGGCGCATGGCGTCACACCGTAAATAAGCGCTGGTCGGTTTCCGCCGGCGAGACGGGCTAAAGCAAAAGACGTTCTAACTCGATCTGTCCAGTATAAATATCATCCTTTACCAATGTAATACGAAAACTTAGTTACAGCTATAAATACAATGTGTGATACACAATGTTAATTGGTCGCAAATGTGTGTCAAAAATGTAACATAAATCTTCAAAATGGGTATCGTGGGTTGACGGCCTCCGTGGTCTAGTGGTTAGCAAACCGGTGTCAGATCCAGAGGTCCCGGGTTCGATCCCCAGGGGAGTACAATATTGTGCTTGGTTTGGTTCGCCTGACTAGCTACTACCACCTTACCTAATTCTGTCGCCATAACAACTCTTTAATTGTTGTTTTGGCATATTAGAGATAGTCTATTCCTCAGTTAGTTGAGGATTCCGGGCGAAGTGCGCCTCCGCCTTCAGCCTTATGACTCAGAAGCAGCTCCCCGTCGTACAATATATGAGGTACACCTGTTATCTGGAGTCCCGTTGTCCCCAGACGCCAGGTCTGTACCACATGCCGCCCGAGCTGATGATGCACAACAGCGCCTCGCTGCAATACCTGCAGATGCACCCGATGGCGCACTCCACCACCATCGGACAGATGCAGGCGGCGCACCAGGCGACCATCGTCCACCAGGCGCAGATGCACCAGGCGAGTCACCACCAGAGCCAGCACAGTCTGTCTCGGCCGGTGTGCCAACACCACGCGCCCCGGCTCAACTACAGAACGCCGTAACCATCACACCACTACGCCACTGCGTCTGCCCGACGACACTCGTTGAAGCTTTCCATTTATAACCTCAAATGTTGTTCGTTCATCGGATCACTAGCGTTACTTTCGTGTATACTACGATAATGTATCTACATTGCACGTTTTTCATCACTTCCGTATATTGTACTCGAGGTGTTGATGCTGCTTACTCGACAATCATTACAGACCGCTGTGAACTCGCACAGACAGCGTGTTTGTATCTGTGACGAATGTATGCTCCTTATGATTGTACTTTTCCACCGTTTTTGGTGAGACATAATTAATCGCATATGTAATAGCTTCCTACGACGCCTGTTTTAGGTACAATTCGCAAACTTGGGTCTGTTTGTGAACGGTATGCGATACGAACGGTTGTTGTGCGAAAGCAACGTTTTTACTTTCGTTGTTGATTTTTTTATCGCGAATAGTGAGTGATGTGCCTCTATCGATAGCAATGTTTGCGCAATCTTTCAATCGCTCGTATCGCGCAACCGTTTGCCAATTACTTACCGTCCAGTTCCCATCTATCGGTTCTGCGAACCTTCTCTATCAATTTTATAGACATTCATTTATTTACTATTTTAACACACATACACAAACATAACAGAATGAAATTGCCAAACAGAAAAACACGAGTCCTATTTGAATACAGTTTGTGGTGTGTGCTACAGCAGCAAATGGGACACAATTCAGCATTATGGCTCACTGCGACACAGGTCATAGATATATTCCTATTTAAGTCTTCATTGTACCGGTTAGGATGTGCGACGTGGCCAACTCGTTATGTAATACATAGGTATCATGGAATTGAGGTTATCGGTAAGGCATAGTGTATCCTGACATCGACGAACCATCGTATTGTTTAAATTAAAACGGTGAACCTGCAGGGCCCTTATTCACTTAAAGACACGATGGGCAAGATACATAGATACTGAATAAGGGCCCAGGTGGAAAGAGTCTGAGACTTTTCCTCCGTTAGGTGTAGATACCTACCGTGCGAACCCTTTTGTCATATTCTATAATGTTGCTTTTATTTCAGCCGTTAGTACCTACTCATCGATCGATAATAAGTTTAGTTAGAGTTTCTACAAGTTTGTAAATGTATTTAGCGTACAATAGGTTAACTACAGTTCGAGTACCGCGAGCCCCGTCGAGTGAGACGCGGATGATGTGATCGTGTGTTAGTAGATAGCGCCGTTAGTTATCTCCACGTTTGGCAATACGAGTGACATATCATTTTGTTTGAAGCTGTACGGTTTTTGTTCATCGCATATCTGCTTCGCTGAACCGACGCGTTACGTTTCGGTGTCACGAGATAACCCGTATGTTTTGTGTTGGGATGAGCTGTTCCGAGGAGTCGAGGAATGCGAGTGGCGCTATGGTGTGCTACGGTGAGCTCCGGTGAGCTATCGTGGTCAGTGCGATGTGGAGGAGCAACTTTAGGCTCGGCAGGGATACCAGTAGTAGCAGCATGCAGCGAGCATGCCTTGTAAGGATTTAGTTTAGAAACGCAGTAATCGATTAGGTACTCATCTGCGTATAATGTTTACGTAGGTAACGATATTGGTGATACACGCCAAATAATCCTGATAAAGAACTGAATTTATATACATAATTAACTGTTCTGAGGGTATGTATGTACGTTAGAGCTTTGTTTAATCGATTTAGATGTTTCGGTAAGGTATGTGCGAGTCATGTTTATATCTCCTCACAATATATTGGTAGGAGTCGACGTTCGAACTAGTTCTGTGCTAAGTGTTAATGTGTTAATGCTAACCTACTCTGTCGTTGCTCAATTTTAATACTTTGTCATGCAACTCAATCGCAAAACTGATATCATTTTAGTGCCAATACTTTTAGTTTAGGTGAAAGTTTGACGCAGTATAATAAATATCTTTAAAAAAATGTATTCATGTCTAACTGATAAGGAAATTATACTTGGCCTAAGTTTTAAAGTAATATTAAACAATTTGTATCTTAATTGTCTGGTAAATATATAATTATTTAGTCAGTTTTACAGTTTACTAGAAAATATTCTCACGGTTTTATTGTGCAATATCTAAATAGACATCAGGTGCTTTTAACTAATATAGAGAAAGTTTTCTCCATCCTCAGAACATTTATACAAATGCGTAGGTGTTGTGAGCTTTACAAATAAATGAGGATTGTTTTAAAATAAAATAATGTAAGGTTTACGTGCTTTTGTAAATTGATATTTCCCAATGTTTTACATGTACATTGCAGAATGTTGATTGATTACGTTGGTAATTGAGTGATAAATATAATGTTATATTATGTTCATCTGAAGGAAAGTTCATAAACTCGATCATTCCAATCAATCGTAAATACAAAGAAGTTGACAAACAAAATGTTCACAATACAAATTGTATCGCACAAACTTTAAATTAAACTTTCCAATTAATTGTGTACAGTTGAGGCCTCAACGTTGTATTTAGTACGTCACAAATACGATACATTCCGATAACGAGTGATTGCCGTCCGTTATCCGGCGGGAAGGCTGTGTGCAACATGCATTCATCATTCGACCCTTCCCCTCCTTAACCCCTCCCCCCTATACTGACCGAATACTCGTTATCTGAGTGTACCCTTCGAACGCACTGTGTATAAAGCACTGACGTTGTATAGATACTAATTTTGGCCACAAAAGGTAATATTTTTAATGTATTTTTTTTTTTTTTTGTATAAAACGAGATGTACCGCGACGTGCGTCTGACAAGTATTATAACACAACTTCGATATTAAGATATTCCAATGTCTTCGTGTACTGTCCCGTATTCAATTTTAATTTATTTCGTAGCTGTACATACAACGCTTTAATGTAAAGGCTTCTCGCTTGTCGTAATCGCTAAGTTTGCAGTGTTTATGCGTTAGGTATTATAATTGTTTGTATTCATAATATAATTTTTAGACAATAATGAGATCTATATAAGGCGCCATCACAATTATGAGGATCGATATGATGCTTAGGGTAATGTGGGGAGCGAGTTAGATACGATAGGGTTTATTTAGAAAGTGTTGGTGTGTTCCTCGCTGTTAACGAAACGGTTGGAATCATTGTACTAGTTCCCGAGCGACGTGAAATGTTTGAGCGACTGATTATTAGGTGATGTGACAACTGTACTAGGTCTTATTACCTCCGAGTATCTTTGTAATCTATTTATAATTTATCTTCGGCTGGTATTCTGCTGTTTGACGTAATCATGGGACAAGTTCCACTTCTATAGATCTCTCGTTTATTTCTTGATTTTATTTTCGGAACTATTGCAAAGGCAGGCGATACCAGCCACTATGGATAGTTATTTTTATTATATTTCACTATTTGTATAGATTTTTTAACACAACATTAAATAAATGTGAAATATATCTTGTTTTATTTAAATAGTAACATAAACCTCAACACGTAGCCTGGTACTGGCGAATGTATCCTTTTTTAATCCACGATGTGTTTTAAAGTTCAATAGAACCATCGTTTCAAATGGCTAATACCACTATTCTCCCTGGAGATAAATAAACCGCGACCGACCCGAGTTCCAAACGTTTAGGGTCGCATCCCTAAACATGAAAGTTGGTTGTTTTACTTTAATAAATAAAGTTGAGTAGATCAATTACACAGACCTGCTTTGCGATTCTCAAACTCGCGGAAAGTTATCGGATCGCTTATTGTCGGATTCGACTAAGAATCCGAAAGATTTAAAACGCTACTTTCAAACCATTTCTGAAAGCTGTGGGAACTTTCGGATACTAATGTCAACATTTTTATATAGTATTCTTGGAATCTCCATCGTAAATTTTCAAATTCGATCCTATCGGATTTCCCAATGATTTTAGATATACTGGTCAGTAACCGAGGAACAGAAGTCCAAGCTGCAGATTTTCCAGAATGCCATGGAGCGTAGCATTCATCACTTAGTAATGTCGGAAACAAACCGCTGGCTCAAGTGCGAGTTCAGTAAGCGTATCGTTCACGTTAGCATTTTGTATAGGATTTCGCACAGCGCCTCTACAGTACGTAAATAGAACTAAATTTGTGATCACCTTAACATTTAGATAACGTTAGACATTCGTGATCCACCCACGGGACACATCGGTCGCATGAACCATGCAAGTGCGTCCATGCTGTCTGGAGACGGAAGGCGGCCGAGCAGACGTCGGCGGAGTGATCTCCATTCCTTCTACAGAGTGGAGGGAGACTGCCAACTATAGAGATGGAGGCGTTAGCCCAGTGGGACGTAAAGTGGTCACCCACCAGTGACAGATCCAGATGTCCTGGGTTCGATCCCCGGGGGAGTGTAATGTGCTTGGTTTCGTCGTTGTTTATGTATGGCTAGCTGCCACTATCTTACCAAACTCTGTTGCCATAAATGTACTACTCGGAGACAAAACTAACGAGCAGCCCACCCGTTCAGTGCGTCGTCGCCTTACTGCGTAGGTCACATCCACAAAGAAGACGGTAGATCATGCTACGCGGCACTACATTGCGCCCGTCAACTTAAGGCATTAAAGTGATAAAGAGTCGCGTGCCCGTAATTTCACCGGCAACATACCCTTCAAAACGAAACAGCAATGCTGCATTGCGGCCGAAATAGGTGTGGTGGTAGTACTTCCCCGGTCGAGTCCATTCACAGTGAACTCTACTACTATTTGTGTTCTAAAATGTAGATGTAAGAAGTGAGATTCCACCTTCGCCTTATCATATCTTGAAACTGTGATACATGAAGGCCACGAGCTTCCTCGTTGTGTAATAAAAAAAACACCTTGTTTCAGTCAGTTGAGTAAATAATGAAGACCGCTAAAAATGCATAAATAGCAGCTGCGTCTGTGATAGACGCAAACAACTCGAAATTAAACATTTTTATTTGATCAATGGCGTATATTTTTCAGGTTTTCACACACTAGTTGAATCCTCGCCAATTGCTCAGGAGTGTACCCCCCAGGTGTCGCGAGTCCGAGCAGCGCCGCGTTGTCTTCCAATGCCTTAATGACGTCCTCCCGTTCGTGATCGTTTGGTCTCCCTCGTTTGCTGCGAGGCTCTTCGACCTCCGAACCTCCCGAATCGAAATACAAATCATGGAGATTGGAGTTTTTCAGCGAATCTTCCACCTCCTGGACTTCATCTAACGGTTTTATTTGTAAACATTTGTGTGTGTAGTAACAGCTGCCCGTCCCCAACGTCCTAACATGCGTCCCACGCTTCAGGTCGTCCCAACTCCTCAGCCAGGTATCATTTTCGCTAACAACATTAGAGATGACGGTATCTATATATTCGTTATGAACATGTGCTTTCAGCGCGTTGAATACATAACGTCGCAGAACGTCCGATTGTCGCAGTAGGGAGGTGAACGACCGTTCGAGAGATGAGGCGAGGTGTTCGTGTCGGACGTAAGACGCCACGTGACAGAGTAGTCTCGTTAGAATTACCTTCATTTCGGTGTCGCCATGTTGGATGAGTCCGCACATCACGTGCGCTATCTGAAAGGTACGTCACTACACTGGCGGACCTCTCAGTATGAGTTTCTGACAGCTAACTTAAACTACTTCCGTTTTAAATTTGGTTAGCGGACATTGATAGGAACTACAGTTGCTTCAAATGTATGGAAATCAGCGCCCTATACGAAAACGAAAATAGTTTCGATTATCTGTCAGAAACTCATACTAAAGGCACTGTAAAGGCCTGTAAAGGATGTGTTCCGGCATCTAGAGGTAAGATAGCCGGTTCCTCAGTCTGTGGAGGATTCCGGGTGAAGTGCACTTCCACCTTCGGCCATATCGTAACATGATGAAGATCGCACCTGATGTCAAGCGCTATGCCGTCATACAATAAAAAAAATACCCATAAAGATTGGCCAAGAGATAATAAAAACTCAAAAATCGAATCCGGGACCTCTGGGTCTGATAAACCACTAGACCAGAGGCAGCATTTCCGCGCACCTACTAAACGCACATACTTAGGTATATTTCGGTTTATAGTTTTCCTTTTACCTGTTCAATATTCGCGCTGTTTTCCTTCAATCGAAATAGCAAAGAGTCGGTCAGTCCGACTAACGCGTTCACATAATCGTAGAACCACAGAGTGTTGATGTCGAGCGCTCGCACTATCCTCTGCGTTCCCTGACAGATGTCAGACCACGCCTGTACCACGTGGTCGTCGATGGCTCTTGTGGAATTAAACGTGCATGTTGCTGACAAGTTGGTTATATCTATCTGTAACGAGAAACCAGCGACGGGTTTAAGGAAATATTCATAAATAGATAAATATGTGGAAGAGAACATGATTAAGCCGACATTCGATAGCATGAAGATGATTTTAACATAGTCTCAAAGAAAGCGGTCTCTTCAATTCAGCTAGACTGTCTTTTTCATTATTGATGACTAGCTTTTTCCTGAAGCTTCGCCCGCGTGGTACGTGCTCGGATAAAAAGCCTGATTGGTCGAGCGAGCGAAGCGTCTTATTTTCGAGATTGGCCAAAAATACTTTTGTCCTCTGTCGGTTTGTTCTCGCCTACAGAGCCCTTATTCTGTATGACCAATCGTGTCTTAACGCGCCCGCGTTACGATATCTACATGGAATCATCGTATTGACATATCGTAACGCGGGCGCGTTAAGACACTTGGTCATACAGAATAAGGATGCAGGTCGCATTTTTCAACTATTTTCATCAAAATTAGCACTTTTATTAGCACAAACTTTGACATTTTATAATATTAGCAATATTTAGTGAACCACTAAAAATGGGTATGTAACTGAAAATGTTTAGTGAAATTTCGCTAAATTATGTAGATATTTTTGATCACAACGTGCCAAAAATAAAGTAATAGGTGGCTAAACTATAACCGCCTCTGTGGTCTAGTGGTTCAACCCACTGATTTCAGATCCAGAGGTCCCGGGTTCGATCCCAGGGGGAGTTACAATATTGTGCTTGGTTTGTTTGGTGGTAGGACTTTGTTTAAGTCCGCCTGGCTAGCTACCACCTTCTTACCTAATTCTGTCCCCATAATAACAATTCTGAAGTTGTTGTGTTCCGGCATTTAGAGGCAAGATAGTTCCTCAGTTATTTGAGGATTCCGGGTGAAGTGCGCCTCCGCCTTCGGCCTTATCTTAACTTGTTACCAGTTGAGATGAAGGCCAAGCGCTTCCCCGTCGTACAATAAAAAAAATATCAAAAATATCATACTTTTTTTTTGCATTTCAATTCCATTGCTTGTAGCACCGGTTTGGATTATTATCTGTTAAGTTGTACTTCATTGTTTTTAAATAAATAAATCAATAATCAATGTTGCAAGTAGGTTGCGTAATTGTAACGGAAAAAACCATTAATGACAATCAATGATGACCATCTATTGTTAGATGTCACCTCGGTGCAAAAACACTCGCCACGGTCACGGCAACAAACCCACTCTGGAGTGTTATTATGACACAAAAATGTACAACTCACGGGACTTGAACCCGGATATGTACGTTTAGTACCTTAAGGTAAGCTACGGGAGTTTGTGACGCGACTAGTTTGTTGGACAAACCCGCAACATAGCACACAACATCAAGTCAGACAAAATAACAATATGTTTTAGGTAGATTTCGTTTTATTCGTTTAAGAAAGTGTTTTAGGATGATTTTGAACCGTCAACTCTTCTTTCGTCAATTGAAATAAATTCGTCTTAAGATGATAATCATCTTCATTATCATCACACACTGAAAAATTCCACTGGAGTGCAATGGATGGAGATTTGCTGTAAATTTGGCGCTTGGTAGTCGATTGATCGGGTTGGTGATCTCAGGTACATATAGATAATGCTGCCTACCTCCTGGTTCTGTGTATTACTTAGTCCCTAACGATTAAGACTAACACATATTATTTGACCAATAATACGGGACATTTGACACAACATCACAAAAAAAAACTATCAATAAACACATCTTCATGAAATACATTTTTAGACAAAGCAAATTTTTCAAACAAATACTATTCAGTTTAAAAATCCATTGGTGAATACAAAACAGGTAATTTAACATAAACATACCAGTAAATCCGGAGATTCGCTGTCACGCAACCGCCTGAATATTGACTTGAGTTTTTCCGCAATCGCGTCTTCCGCATTCCGCTGCGAGTCCGCCGGCAAGTTCCGTATCCGGAGCGCGGTCCAGAGAGACAGATTGTCCTCATCGTGGATCCTAAACTGCTTAGATATTTTCACTTTATCCTCGTCGCCCATTACCGCGAACAGTTGACCTATCGTGTGCCCCAGTTGTATCTTCTGGGGGGAAGGGTTGAACCCTTTGTGTCGGTTCAGTTTCTTATACATAGTACACAGCCATATCAACTGGTTGAAGTGCAGGGGCGGGGGGGCGAGTCTGCAATTACAGGTTATATAACGGATACAAAAACTTACTGACAGGACAATAGCGGATAATTGAAAGAGAAAAGTGGTTATCTATAGATGACAGCGCATTACACATCTAAATATAGAAAAACTGCGAAACTGATTGATTGACGATCAACGCACAGAACAAAGTCCAAAGACTAGACATTCTCACTAGGCTTCCTTGTGTATTGTACAGGTGTGTGTATTAATACAATTTAAAAATAACAACAATAAAAAGTGTATGACGAATTGAGTGACTGACTGACGGCAAGGGGTTTAAGAGACTAGAACTTCTCAGGGTGGCTTTCTTTAGCAGCGTAGGGGGTGCACCAAAACTGATTTTGGGATCATTTCCGTGCATAGTTTTGGTTAGATCGCTTTGATGAAAATATAGCACAAAAGACGCTGCTATTTTGTGTCTATATGAATACAATGAATGTATTAAAAGCCACTTAGCCATAAGCCGCCTTGTACGACATCCGCGAATAAAATGTATTACAGTAATTCGACAGAGACAGCAAATGACGAGAAACCTTTTAAGCCTCCTGCCGCGTTTGTAGTCTAGTGGTCAGCCTACCGGTATGAGACCTAGAAGCCCGGGGTTCGATCCCCACAAATAAATGCTTAGATCGTAGTTGTTAGGCGGGTTTGTTTTTAGTCCGCCGGCTAGCTACCACCATTTTACCTAAGTATCTATTACATGCTATATGCTAACTGTTGCGTTCCGGCATTTATAGGGAAGATAGTTCCTCAGTCTGTTGAGGACTCCAGGAGACGAAGGCTACGCACTTCCCCGTCGATAATAAAACCTGTGGTGAGCTAAAACACATACTTGGCCAGTACAGTCCACAGACGAGCAGAGAACAGAGCACTGCCGCACTCCGAGCCCAGCAAGGCTACCAGCATGGCGCTCTCCGCGACGTGGAACTCCTCGTTGGTCATCGTGAGGCAGAGCGTCGCGGTGCTGACGATCACGTGATCGAACAGGCTGGGACTACTGGAGGCGGAGAGGTTCAACTGTCGATGGAACAATGTGTGACCTGCAACGGAGGCTCTCGTGAGGACCTGGGCCGGACAGACGCTTTCGATTCCACTGTATCATCAGCTTTATCTTCATGCCGGTTATCTCACATAGGTGGAGTCGGTACACCATGTCTACTGACATGTTCTGACAGAAACCGCCAGCAGTCTGGTTGACGTCAGTCCTGCTTGAGAATACTCGGTTGTATGGGATGAGGGGATAAGGATTAAGTAAATTCCGTTTTTTTTTTGTTCGACGTGCTTGGTCTACATCTTACCTGATTTTCAGGTTATTTTAAGGTGGTGAACGATGGTGGAAGCGCACATCACCCGGTATTCTCAATCTTAATATCTCTTATCTTAATTCTCAATGCTGGAACACACCGGTGGGCGGACCACTAGACCACGGATGCGGTTAATGTAGTGGATGAGGATATAGGGATATGAATAAGGGGGGATTAGGATACCAATGCTCCGGGATAATGATGAGTGTAACAATAGAGCAATCCGGGGTATTAGATCTGGAGAACCCTCTTCTGGACAATTTCCATTCGATTTCAACTGTATGTTGTTCATATTTAAAAAGGGGTCACAGTTATGCAGACGAATATCATAAATGAAAGGTTTTTACTGTTTGGTAGTAAGCGGTACAGACAGGCCACCAGGTTAGTTTTGAGAGCGCCGTGTTGCCTTCCATTGGTTTGAGCTGTACATTTCATAGCCGACGTTATAACGAGGAGGGATCCCAGTAAGTTATCTTCGTTCGCTCCGTCGCGCTGCGCAACGGAATCCAATAAACACTGAAATAAACAATCGATTCCCTTCAAATGGAATAGTTTACCGACGTCAGTCTTATTGTATGCTTTTTCTTATTGTGTTCCGACATTTAGAGGTAAGATAGCCAGCTCCTCAGACTGTTGGGGATTCCGGGTGAAGTGCGCCCCCACCTTCGGCCTATCATAACTTGACACTAGGTGAGATGAAGGCCAAGCGCTTCCCCGTCGTACAATAAAAAAAATGCTGAATTTAATAAAGAGACTCAGAGAAATCAATGAAGAGCCATCTTACCCCAAACGAAAGTATTAGTATTAAGTAAAGGCTGAAGTGTTTACACCTACTGTTTACACAGCGCTCGTCAAACGATTCGGCACTGCATTGCGCCCGTCAACTAGATATAAAGTTGTATCTAGAGTAGGTAAGTATAAGTGCCAGGCAGATACTCACACAAACGAATTCGTCTTCCAACAATAGTTGTTTGAGCAAAGTGTCGGAAGGCGTGGAGACATTGTGTTGTATCGCACTCACTAACGAATGGGACTCTTCAAGGCGCTGCACATTGTTTCTAAATCAGAAGCGACAAAGATTAGTTTTCTACAATGTATGGTTCCCTACCCAAAGGTTGTCTACGGAACCCTGCTGACACATACCTACATGTGTAGGTATGTGTCAGCAGGGTTCCGTTAATGTGTAGGTATGTGTCAATGTTGACACATACCTACACATTGACAAGACTCGCAGATCAGTTGGTAGTAGCTCTGCCTTCCGAGCTGTAGCTTGTGGGTTCGATTCCCACTCCAAGGCAAAAATGTGTGTGGTGAATATTAATGTTAGTTCTGTGTTTGGGTGTGGTAATGTGTGATGAGAATGTATTTACAAAAAGTATATAAGTATTATTTTCGTAACCTAGCTATATTACAAGCTTTGCTTTGTTTAGGTAGCGTTGTGTGAAACTAATATCCTGTCCTATAATTTATTGATTTTCTATCATAACACATCTACAACTGGCAGTAGGTACATACAAGCGTCATACTTACTTTGCTTTGGTTCCCTTGAACTATGTCCTTGTCGTTTTAGTTGACGTCTGTACTACAATGAGTAAAACATTCGGCTCGCACAATGCAGACAGTTTTTTACATAATAAAGGAAAAATGTCCATTGTCCCGGCGCGTTCACAAGAACCTACACCCGTCATTGGCGAATCGGCATTATAACCGAACCGTCAATGTACTAGCTTTACCCGCGGCTTCGCTCGCGTGGTACAGGGTTTTTTTTTTATTTGAACCGCCTCTGTGATCTAGTGGTTCGCCCACCAGCGTCAGATCCAGAGGTCCCGGGTTCGATCCCCAGGGGAGTACAATATTGTGCTTGGTTTGGTTGGTTGTAGGACTTCGTTTAAATCCGCCTGGCTAACTACCACCGTTTTACCTAAGTCTGTCGCCATAGCAACGATTCTCTAATTGTGTCGCCTGGGGATGAACCCGGGACCTCAAGACCTGATATCCGTGGGCAACCACTAGACCACAGAGATTAACTACGGGACAACGCGACGGGAACGTCACATTAACTTGTAGAATATATATTATGTTGCATTATTGACTACTTACATCCATATATAGTGTAAAAGATACATTATTTGAGTGTAGTCCTTTTTAGCCGACTGTTTGAATGTATTGCACGTTTTTATTAAGATCTTTAATGTGAAACTGGCTACTTTTAGCGATCTGGCAATGATTTTTTCATCTTGATTCTCCTGTAATAAAAAAATACTAAAATACCTATCTATTATCTTATATATCTGAAATACCTATCAAATAGAATCACCCTCTTACTGCCAAGACATAAATACATTACTGGAATCAGTATATTAGAACCTATTTATTTATATTCATATAATTATAAAGATTGTGGCAGAATATAGAACTTTTTTTATTAAAATGGGCAAGACCTTCTTGACCTCAAAGCTTGCACAGGAAAGGATTGAGGTTTGCAATAGTGCGAACTTATTCAGAGGGCATTGGTTGTTCATTCATCCATGCAGCAGTGTGCCCCCAGCGTTGCCCGGGGTCCCACTAAGGACGTATGAATCCCACGTCACTTTCGCAGTTTGACAAAGAAACACGCACCAACATTATGGTGGTTGGTTTTATCAAAAACTAAAATCAAAACCTTTTTGAGCCAGTTTGGAACGTCCTTAGTACTCTTACAGCTGTATTATCGTCAATATGAAATTACCTCAAATGCCGTGTCCATATTACTCTTGATCAAGATGCATAGGGCGTCAGAACAATCTACAAATACATCAGTGTCTCCCAGATTGCTTGAATATTTCTCACAAATCATGGTAAAGGCCTTCCACTGCTCTGCCATTGTTTTGACATCTAGAGATTGCACTACCTTTCCAATCAGTAAGTTTATCTTCAGAGCTGAAAGCAGATGACCCTCACTTCACATAAAACCGCCTAGGTAATAAATTACTTGTAAACTGAAAAACAGACATTGCATATGATTTAGCGTTATATGGGTTTATTAGTAGTGCTATTTTATATAAGTTACCCAATCACACAATAATGGATAGAGCTATAATGATTTTTGGTAGGTAGATAACATAGATGGGTCCAAATATAACCTTTAGACCTAGGTCCTTTAGATCTAGCAGGTACTTTGTCTAATTGACAGGAATAATAGTAATTGTATGGATTGGAGCAGGCAACCTATTTGTTTTAGCTTTCACTGATTCTATTTTCATTGTCTTACATCCTCAAAAAAGGGGTTAACACAGAAGATTCCTTTGTTTTGGATAGGCTTGCTCCATCATATACCTCACCCTTTCCTGTGCAAAATAGGGTCATCAGGTGCTGACCCATTTAAAATATTATTAGTATGAATGTTTCTTATCTTGTATCAGTCTGTATGTAGTGGCAATGATGACTATCAATAGTTTTTATTCAATTTCTCACCCTCAACCAGCACGGTTTTATCATCCACCTCCTTCAAATCAAATATAAAATGATTTTCTAGTATCAGAAGGTATGTAAGTTGCAGTTCATGGCAAATGCGAAATAAATCCTTCAATTGTTTCTCTACACTCCTCAAGTGATGCTTGTAAAGGGATTCACTGAAAGGGAATACTTATTGGGTAAAAAAATATTGAGTAGACCTGAGCACTTGAAACAAATATTTAGTAAGTATTTTTAATAGATGATAATATACTCATGGGCAATTGGTGACAATTATATTGCAGGCAAGTGAAGAAGATAGAGTGAGCTTTCAGCTTTCCCCTCTGGACTTAATCCATGGTTAGGTTGGATTGGAGTCAGGGTTTGAGAATGAAAGAGTGCAATGGGGGGGCAATAGCATATTCCAATAGCATTGCAACTGGAAATAATCTTATTTAATTATTTGGAGTGGGCTGACCGAGGCCTGCACTGACATTACAAGTGTCCAGTGTGGATATTGTGCATTAATCCCACAGTAATACATACTACTATATTTTATTATTTGCACTGCTTGTACTTGGAATGAGATTCCTGTTTGTATTTTTGCTGTCTTACAGCCCTATGTTAAGGTGTCCGTTAACAGCAAGTATTGTTAAAGAACATCTTCTGGGTAGACTCACTCCATAGTAGGTGCTAGTTTTGATGAGAACTGACCCATTTCAAATTGTAGAAAAGCTCCTAGCCTAGTATAAGTTGCCTCTTAAGACATCCAGCAGGGGATGGGTTGGAGCTGAGGCTACCACAGACAATTTGGATACCAGGAGCAGTAAATTATGTAGAAACAATATTACAAACCTATCTCGGCAGTGTTCAAACACAGAGTAAATGATGAAGCCAGTCTGCTTGGGAAGAACTTGCATCTCACAACATGTTATTGATACAGATTCAATCATCTCTTTGTAGAAATTTGATAATGTTTGTAGTAAATACACACAGTCAGTAAGGTAGTCTTTTATCTTGCTTATAGGTACTGCTGTGTCTGATAATAGTTCTTTAATATCCTGCAAACCCTGGAATCAGAAAAACTGTGTTTTATAAATCACATTAATCGAGGATCTTTGATATTAGAAAACCAATTATTGTTAAGAACACTAAACTATAGTTATTATAACTAAAAGATATTCTTTATTTTAGATTTATAGAAGTCACTTAAACTACATTATGTACACAGTAGTCACACAGTGCAGTTATACACATGCAGTAATTGTATTTTGTGATAGTGAAGTGTGACAATAATGTATTTCGGGTGAGCTTCAAGTTTCATGGTCAAGAGCTGACACATTTCAAACAAAATATTAGTATTCTTTTTCCAGAAACTTACTTGTGTTATGCATGTCCGACTACCTTCCAAGGCTGCAGCAAAATATGAAGGAAATGTAGACTTTCTTAGTTCACATGTGTAGCCAGTTAGTGTTTCTTTTGTGGAAGATATCATGGCATCATAAGAAAGTTTTTCCTTCTAATAGCAAGGCTAAGAAAGTGTTATTTGTTATTTTTTTTGTGTGCATTGTAATCAATAAAATGTACTTACATACATTTATAAAAAACCAGAGTAAAAGGTAGGTACCTAAGCCTAATATTATTGTCGTAGTCATAGCCGTCTCCTGTGCTGTTGCATGCACTCGAGCTTATTCAGAATGCAAGAACGAATAGGTGCTACCCACTGAACATAGGGTGCTACCGACAGTAGGTGATGTAGTCATGTAGGTAGGTATTACAAAAGGATACACTAGCTGTAAAGCTACTATCCAGCAGGACCGCGGCATCATCGAAAAAATCTGAATTCAGTGAATCATCCATGAATTAGTAAGATAGATATCTACAAAGTTAACGCTTGATCAAACTAATCTAATAGGCGGGTAATACATTTACTAGAACAAAATTACAAAACCAAACAGACAAAGGGAAACGACCGAGACCGGTAGTGGATCTGGATTCCTACTGGCTGGATATGGGTTTGGATACATACATAGTTATTGTTCTGTGAGCAGTGGGCACAGAACACTATTATCGGGCAGTGGGAGTGGGACCGGCATTTACAAATCAAATCAAAGAGATATAGAGATATAAATAAACCAAACATAGAGATTATAATATTGTTTCCGTAAGAACAGGAGACCTCGCGAACCCATTAACCATCATGCAATATCGGCTTTCCTCTTTCACTTTTCCATTTTAGACTTATGAGCAAATATGGGTATAAGTTTTAGCGATTAGGGGGAGTAGGGGTAGACTGATGCATGGGTCACATAGATGCAGTTGTAATAAAATTCAAACTAAACGCAGCTTAAATTTGTTGACACACAGATACTAACAAAGGTGCCGGTTCAACCAATCACTGTACTTGATTATGACCCCAGCCTGTAACTGCTTCGCTTTGGGTGAAGTGAAACATATTTCAAGCCATTGAAACTAAAATTTCGTATTTTTTTTCGGATGTTGATTTACACGTAAAATTTATTATTTGGTGTTATGTATTTTTTGAAATGGTTGCTAAATATATTCTTAATTTGATAGAAAGTCTGATTTAAACAATGTTTTTCATAATTTATTTAATTACATTATTGCGGGTATTTTATTTAAAAATATACGATTTGGGGAACATTGATATAACGGTACTGGGGGCACTTTTATACGTATCAATGTGCCCCCACGTAGGCCACGGCCTCACATTTTCACAATTGCGACCACTTGCCTACAAATACGCAAAAATAAGAGAACGCCATTATCTCAGTTCTTAGGAGGATAAAAAGTGTGCTGGGCATGAATATTTAGTTAATAAGATAGAAATGAATATCTAAAGTTAATAAAAATACTTAAAAGTCACCGCCTCTGTGGTCAAGTGGTTCAAGCCACCGATTTCAGATCCAGAGGTCCCGGGTTCGATCCCCATGGGGAGTACAATATATTGTGCTTGGTTTGGTTGGTGGTAGGACTTTGCTTAAGTCCGCCTGGATAGCTATACCACCATCTTACCTAATTCTGTCGCCATAACAACTTTTCTAAAATTGTTGTGTTCCGGCATTCAGAGGTAAGATAGCCAGTTCCTCAGTTTGTTGAGGATTCCGGGTGAAGTGCGCCTCCACCTTCGGCCTTATCTTAACTTGTTACCAGGTGAGATGAAGGCCAAGCACTTTCCCGTTGTACAGTAAAAAAAAATGAACTTTCTTTTGATTTGCTGAAACCACCCCTACCCCTGTATGACATTAAAGGTTTAAAAAGGGGTAAATAAGATTGAAGTCTTGAAAATGTGTAAAAACATGACATATCATTATGTAATAGGGGTTGAGAATGCAAATTTCAAAAATATTTATTTTTGCCCTTATTAGGGGTAGTTTTTAATATGAAGAGGAAAATAGTGATCATCGTATGGTGTAGTGAAAGTAGTTCCTCCGGAGAATTACTGCCACCATACCTATTTCAACTGCCAAGCAGCATTGCTGTGTTCGGGTTTGAAGGGTAGGTATGGTCACCGGTGAAATTACGGGCACGTGAGGCATAACCTCAAGTTGACCGGCGCAATGCAGTTCCGTGTAGCCTATGTTCTTTGTGGATGTGACCTATGCAGTACCTAAGGCATTGTTATAGGTAAGAAATGCACTTATCACCTAGTGGGCTTCTAGCTCAGTCTCCTATTTGTATAAAAAAAAAGATAACTGCAGTAGTTAGGTAGTTATCAATATTTGCAAGGTTAGGAAATAAGTTTACACAATTCAATACAATTCAATAGGTTCAGTGGGTAATAAGATCTCTGTAGGTACTTTAAAAAAAAACACGGGGCCACTAGGCCTTCATCTCACCAGGTTACAAGTTGAGATAAGGCTGAATGCGCACTTCACCCGGAATCCTCAACAAACTAAGGAACTGGTTATTTTACCTCTATATGCCGGAACACAACTATTTTAGAATGGTTGTGTTCCTTTTTAACTCCATAGTGCGAAGCGTTTTAGAATACGGAAGTTCTATTTGGTCCCCAAACTACAAAGTTCACAGTTACAACATTGAATGGATTCAAAGAAAATACCTGAGGTTCCTATGTTATCGTCTGAAACCCGGACGATTATCTCTGAGTTACGAAGAGAGACTACAAAAATTCAGCGTCACTTCTTTAGAAACTCGTCGTATTTATTTTGATTTTATTTATTTCTATAAATTACTATTCTCCGAAACTTTTATCTGGAATAAAATTTAATGTAAATTACAGAGCTCGTAACTCTAATAAGAATAATGTTTTTACGTTACACACTTTTAGAAATAATATTTCCCACTTTAATAAAGACTTCACATTTTACAAGAATGGCTCATCAATTTAATGAGCTGCATAAAGCGGCAGACTCGACATAATTTGTTCCGAGATTAGGTCAGTTCATTCAAATTATTAAAGAGATCCTCCACTTCAATATAAAAGAAAAGAAACCAAGTTCAAGCACTTAGAATAATATGACTAATAAATACCTAGTAAGTTGATCCAAACAAAGTCCTACCACCAAACCGAGCACAATATATTGTACTCCCCATGGGAATCGAACCTGGGGCCTCTGGATCTGAAATCGGCGGGTTGAACCACTAGACGACGGTGGCAGTACGTGGTAATGTGTTCATATTTCCTGCAACTACAAGGCTTCCCTCCAACCACTGCTCGAACTTTCTGATTCCGATGGATAACGGTTACGACGGCGCAGCACACTGAATACCGACGCAAACATCAGGTATAGTTACTTGGCACATAGGTACCTACCTACTTTGGATATTGGTAATTAGGATTTTTGTTTTTTGTAATTGTCGTAGGTTACGAGTTTTTCTTTGTTTCTAAGTTAGTTCGATTAGACGGACACAGACTTGTTCCCGCTGTTTGTTATATTTTTCTCTTCATCATCTTCTTAGTTCACTACGACCACGAACCGTTCCATTGGGAGTCGATGTGTGGTTTAGAACGCGGCGATCTCAAGCTAGAGAAACGGGTAGGTAATCATGGCGTCGCGGTCGTGGGTTTTATGGTCGAGTAACGGAACGCACCCTAAATCTATGCGTACAACCATGATGAGTTCAGCTGCAGGTAATGTCTTCCAGCTGGCGATATTTTCCTGGATGGCGCGGCGACTACTCTCGAGGCAACTACCTCGAGGTTGCGGGATTTTGCATAGGTGTTGAGTTATCTTTCGCTGAATTTTTAGGCTTCACTTCAGTTCGCAATGCTCTGACTGTAATCGTGTAGAGGGTCGGGTGTGTTCAGGATTAGCTCCTCCAGGCATGAATAAGCAGCCATGTTTTTATATCAAATCTAAAAAAGAAAAATCCTCTTCGTTCATAACTTTTGAGAATGTTTATTAAGTCAATGTCAGTCAGTTCAGTCAGTGTCAATAACACGTGTTGTGTAATTGTGAAGAATTATTTGATGTGAGAAAAAAAATAAAAACACGAGGCCACGAGGAGGCCGGTAGTTTTATTTAGTCATTATCGTTTTCGTAGGGTAGCTAAATATGTCTATTTTGAATATACACGAATCCATTCAAAATATACAGAAAGAAACGTCCACGGCTGACCTAAGAAAAGTCTGCAATGAGCTCTCGGTAAGTCTTACGAGTGTATTTTTGTAAACAAAAAGAAAATAACGTTCGCATTGCATTTTTTGATTTTATATGTACTTTGTAGCTGACTCCGCGCCTAGGTTACACTTGCGCCGAAATTATTGTGCTAGAACACAATAATTTCGGGCCATATAAGCCCACTGCTTGTACTATTATATATTCTTTGCCACTGCATTTTCTCGGAAGGCTCGCTCCATTGTAGACCTCATTTTTGCCCAGGCTAGCCTCGAGAATTGTGCTGACTCTATATAATAATGAGCCGCCTCTATCCATCAACTCCACATGACCGTTTTTACCCTTTAGTCCATTCAATGGAAGTAAGATAAAAAGTTTACATGATCCTAACCAATGATACCAGTAATTATTTTTAAAGTTTCATTCAAATTCATCCAGTATCAGTAATAACTAAGCAAGGTTTCATATAAATCCATAAATATTTAAATAAAAATAGTATTATATTTTTCTTTATGGGTTTAGATGAAACTGATCTTTGTTAATAGTATAGCTTACAAGGATGTTGTAATTTTCAATGAATTAAACCTGTTACAAAATTATGACTTGGGGAAGGCTTATAGTTCAAATGCCTTGATCTATGTAGGAAATACCTATACCTACAAGTAGGTAATATTATTATGTGAATTGGTAATTTGTCATATTGGTTCACAAACAAGTGCTAGGTTTGTCCCAAACTGTGCTAATTTGAGCCACTTATAATACATGCCCAGTGATGGTCAAAATATGATATTCAATGTTACAAATTGATAATATTTCAGAAATTACTTGAGTCAAATGCAGTCGGCATCCAAGATGTGGTCAAAAAGCTATCACAGTTCATTCTCCACATTGAAGATGCAAAGATTTTGAAGCACAATTTGTCCAACATACTTCTGGCATTGGTATCGGCCAGAATTCCTCTAAAACCAGTATTTTCAAACTCCAAGTATGATACATGCAGTGATGCAGAAAAGATATGCCATTTAGAATATTCTATTGCCTTGGCTGTACTGAGTGATCATCCCGATATATTGCAGTATGTATCTACAGTTAAATGTAACATTAATTATTGCTTTTTATTTGTTTACTTGTATTTAGCCTTACATTTGTAATATTTTTGTGCAATAGATGTAACAGCATACGAGTAAGTAAATCAATGCATTGCCAGTTGAATTAACTTGTTATTTTGTCTTCTAATGTTTTCATTGATAATATTTCAGGTATGCCCTAAAATACTTTGAAATCAACAAAGTGCCACCATTTGAAGTATTTATACACCATGACGAGTCTTACAATGTTGCACCCAAGAAACGGCGGTTGTTAGACTTCAAGCACAAAGTCACTGGTCAGCAGATTGTACTATGTAGTTACACGCTGCTCAAGAAACTCCCAAATGAACTGTCAAGTAAATGGGACTGGACCAAGTTTGTAAATAACTTTAGTGGTCATGAAAGTGCGGAAATCAGATGGTAAGTATTTTCTGATATGATAACATATTCCAAAAGAACCAACAGCACAAGCAATCTAGTTCCCATATTACAAGCTATGCTTCTTTTGGGAATAGATGACTCTGTGGTAAAATAATGTCCTATAATATTTATTTATTGCTGAATCCAAATGTTTTTTTTTTTTATTAGTATTCTGAGGGTAGCCTGTATGTAAGTAACTACATATAGATTAAGTTACTTTAATTAATTGCATTATCTGTGTATAATCTAATTTGTAGGATGGTAAAAGAATGTATGGTCATCCTGTCAAATATGACTGAAGCCCAATCCAAAATTCTATCAGAAAAACTGAAAATCACAGAAGAGGACTCTTTTAAATGCCTGACTGCTAGTAAAATTGACAGAGTGTGTACAGTGACAGAAATTATCAAAGACAAAAACCTAAATAAGGAGAATGTGGTAAATATCGATGGTATTCTAATGCCACTGTATGATTACAAGAATGTGCTCAACGGTCATCTGGTTCCTGTCAACTCTACTGTCAATAATTTGAGGAGTTTGGCCTTGGCTGTCGCTTCTGGTGAGATATCATATTTTATCACACAAAAAATATCTGTTGAGATCAAAAATGTAATACATAACATTAGATGCCCATATCACCACTGTTGAATATATTCTTGGGCTTGGGAATATATACTTATGCCTTAGTATCAAAACTGGGCTGGTAGTTTTCACCACCTATGTGGTATAGTGGCTCGCCACCGGTGTCAGATCCAGAGGTACCGGGTTCATTCCTCAGGAGTACAATGTTGTGCTTGGTTTGGTTGGTGGTAAGGCATTTTTCAAGTCTGCCTGGCTAGCTACCACCATCTTACATAAGTCTTCCACATTCGCCATTATCATAACATGTAATCCAGGTGTGATGAAGGCCAAGCGCTTTACATCTAATGTGCTTATATTTATTCTGCACATCTTCTGCTGAACAGAGTTGTAACTATGTCTTATTTAAGGCCAAGAGCACTACAATGATGGTCAATAAATGGCGAAGGTATTTGGGATAGATCTGCTATATATTTTATTGTATTTTTTCAATTTCAGGACAAGCCTTATCTCTGATGGGTCCAGTGGGCTCAGGCAAGACATCCCTTGTTGAACATCTTGCAGCCATCACCGGTCGTAAAGGTAGAGCATTCAAGAAGGTGCAACTTGGAGATCAGACCGATTCGCGAATGCTGTTAGGAAGTCATCAATGTACAGATGTGCCCGGAGAATTTGTTTGGCGCGCGGGCGTGTTGACTGAGGTAGCCATCTTGTTATATCTTACGACGGTATAAAGCGCTTTGTATATATCCTTGTGCAATGAAGTCGGAGGAATGCGCGTGAATTCTTGCAAAAGCTTATTTTTTTTTATTAACTTAAGTTACCATAGTCATAGTCATTTATTGCATTAATTATGTAAGGGTACATTGGTTATAATATTGAAAAATGTTCTACATAATAACCCTATTAGGGCATAGCAATAGAGTGAAAGCGGACCAACGCTTTGAACAAGTACAAGCCATATTAATGTTTAGGTAAGCAGGAGGAAATAAATGTTAAATAAATTCAGAAAGTGTAATTTTATCACTAAAAAAGTCGTTCAAATTATAATAGCATTTCACAATAAGTAGGTATTTCAATTTATTTTCGAAGATAGTCTTATTTTGTTGGTGTTTTATTTGTTCAGGTAGTTTATTATACATTTTTGATACCATTGTATTTGGCCCTGAGCTGTGCATCTGTAGTTTAGACTTCGGTAGTATCTATTTTGTTTTTATACCTACAAGGATAGCGTCGTGGTATATCACCTTTTAAAAAAAAAAATAACCAGCAAGCAGCTAAGCCATCCAAGCAGTTGTGTAGTTATAATATAAATGCTGTCCCAATTGATTGCTTAAGTGTTTGTTCAATTGGTAAATACTGTGTGCATTGCGTTTAAATTGAGGCACAGACATTATAATAGGTGTGTTAGTATATATGGAGGGTTCCAGCTTGAGATGTTGATTGAGCCACTATTGCATCATAAGGCTTATGTAAATGAGAGACCTACAGGCTGACTAGTCGTGGGTCACGTGACGGAAACGAAGCTTTCGCACGGTCTGACATGCTTAAACAATAGTGACAGCTGGTCAATATTCTTCAAAAACTTGTAAGCTCTAAGTCATTGTATGGAGAGGATTTTATTTAAAAAAATGTGATTGATGATAGACTAATGAATGTATAGCAAGTGAAATTAAAAATCGTTTGTAATTCGTTTTTATTTGATGAATTTCAGGCAGTACAAAATGGCCATTGGCTCCTATTAGAGGACATAGATAGCGCGGCACTGGATGTGGCATCTACTCTCAGTTCGCTGCTAGAACGAAACTCGCTGTGTGTTCCAGGTTACAGCGATTCTCTTCCAGTCACACCGGGCTTTCAGCTCTTTGTTACTCAAAGGTTAGTTCCGAATTTATATATTTGCTATGAAACACACGGTTGAGAAAAGAGTGCATGCTACTGAGAGACGAATGATCGTGGGGTGGGATGAAGGGTGATAGGACCGAGTGGAAGAAAACATGTTGCTCCAACTGTTGGATGACCGGGTGTACCAGACTAAAACTATGGTCACACTCTATGCAAACAACATATTTATGATGCATAAATGCAATATACATTTATTATGCTTTGTCATTGGTTGTTAGTCACTATTAGAGTGAGGGGAGCTTATTTTTAGGCTGGTACATTTTACCACGCTGGCAAAAGCTTGTTGATGATAAATATTTATGTCTGATCGTATTTTACGATAGCAAAAGTATCGTCTCCTCCTCTGCCTATGTTCATGTTCATATATGGAAACTAACTAGCCCGAGGTTTTTGTCTTACCTTTGTATATAATTTATTTTTCATCCCGGAAATCTTACTGGATAAATGATATTTGATTTTTGATGTTCACGTCTGTATTGTTCATTTTAGGACGCTTACAACGAATTATGGCTTCCAAAAAAAGATGTCAAACTCCAGTACGCTTCTCCAAAAGCACTTGACACAAATAAATGTCGAGCCGCTCTCTCGAGCCGAACTGTCACAGATCATACAGACGATGTACCCCAGCCTTAGTACGATTTCACACAGAATGATACAAGTGTTCATGATGTTCTCGGTAGGGAGCCACGACACATCCTTACAGGCTGCAGACACACTCACAGACACAGAGACAGAGGCAGACACCATAAACATCATGAGAGGCTCCCGACTGATCTCCACCAGAGATCTCATGAAGTGGTGCTCGCGATCCGTTGTGGGGTTCAACGTATCGAGCCCCGATTCAGCTTTGAAAGTACTCCAAGACGCGCTCGACATATTCACGTGCTCCGTATCGTCACCAGAAAACAGACTGGAATTAGCCAAGAGAGTTGGCACTTGTTTGGGAATTGTCGAGACGAAATCCGAGTTTTACTGCAAACATCACAAACCAAACGTCTCGCTGACGCCTTCCAACTTGGAAGTCGGAAGAGCGAGGGTTCCGCGACTTGAAAAAACCTTGGAATCGATTGATTTTGATAACAAACAAGTCGTGTTCTCGTTCACAAGGCAGTCCGCTTGCTTGTTGGAACGGATCGCGTGCTCTGTCGCGTCGAGCGAGCCAGTTCTACTCGTAGGGGAGACCGGTACGGGAAAGACATCTTCCGTACAGTATCTAGCGAGACAAACCGGCCATAAGCTCGTGGTCATCAACATGAACCAGCAGTCGGACTCCGCAGACTTACTCGGCGGGTACAAACCGGTTGACATGAAATACGTGATCCGACCGATTAAGATTGAGTTTGAAAAATTATTTAGATTGTTTTACAACGTAGATAAAAATGCGAAGTTCTTAAGCCACATAGAGACATGTTACGAGACTGAAAACTGGACCGCTCTTGTGACTTTGATGAAGCAGAGTCACAAAGCGGCAATCGTGAGGTTGACGGTGGAAAAAAAGGATAAAAAACTCAGACAGTGGTTGGCCTTTGGTCATAAACTTGTGAAGTTAGATCAGCAAGTGAAAGCCGCGTCTCGTTTGACTTTTGCGTTCATAGAAGGATCTCTAGTCAAAGCGATGCAAGAGGGACATTGGGTTTTGCTTGACGAGATAAACTTGGCTTCGGCGGAGATTCTAGAGTGTCTGGCTGGTCTTTTGGAAGACAAAAATGAGAGCATAGATTTGCTAGAAAAAGGAGACAAAGTTCCTATAATAAGACACCCAGATTTTACTCTGTTTGCGTGTATGAACCCGGCTACCGACGTTGGGAAGAAGGATCTCCCAGTCGGGCTCAGAAATAGGTTCACAGAGTTCTTTATAGATGAGTTGACTGAAAGGAACGATTTAATGCTACTGATTGGGGACTACTTGTATCACATGAATCTAAGCGGCGCTACGCTAGAAGCAATCTATACTTTCTACGCGACTATCAAGAAAGAAGCCAAATTAACTCTGGTTGATGGATCAGGTAAACATTAGAAAAAAAAAATATGAAAAAATGCAAAAAACTTGCCGAAACCAGGGATCGAACCAGGGACCTTTAGGTCTTCAGTCTAACGCTCTCCCAACTGAGCTATTTCGGCCGTTAGTGAGATGCTGAAATTGTTAGATAGTACCTGCGTGCCTTACCATAACCCTAATGTTATTCTCATCAGTATGGTAAGAAACGATAGTTTGATTACTAACTGACCCCGTCTTGCTTGACATTGGCAAATTGTATACAAAATCGTCATCGAACCTAAAAAATAATACATTATTATTACGCAATAGTGATGTAGATGCCTCAGTGGTGGTTAAATAAACGCAGTAGACGTATCAACTGGTAAAAATCGAAGAATAAATAATAACGCACACTTGTCTTTTAGAATCGGAGAGTAATTATTATAAAGATGTCGGCTGCACAGGCTCTATGGCCCATGGATGGATGGTACGGTTTGGTGCTATATGATTTGTGAAAATATTTAGTTCATCACCTTCCGATATGAATGAGGTATGCATTAAAGGTATTGACTTGAACCATTTGTTCAGGTAACACCCCCCACTATTCCCTGAGGACATTGTGCAGAGCTTTGACTGCAGCTGCTAAGGCGAAGTGTGGGACCGTGGCTAGGTCCTTGTACGAAGCATTTTGTCTGTCCTTTCTCACGCAACTGGACAGCTCTTCGCATCCTGTGGTTGAAGCTATGATTGCGAAGTAAGTTGTCCACTTCATTGCTTTTGTATGAGTTTTTTTTCAGGGCCACTGAGTTCAATTCTGAATCAGTGAGAGTTATCGAAAATTCATGTTCATGTTACGTGCTCGATTTAAAAAAAAAATAGTTCTGCGTTTAAGAAATTCTATTATATTAATATATTTTAAAGTTTTTCTGGAAAAGTGAGTTTTTGAAAATGTTTTTTTTTGCATATTTGAGTTTTTTGTATGATAATAAAAAAAATAATGTATGCCGTATATTTCAATTTTGAAAGTGTTCCAACAACTTTGGGCACATAGTCATCATACATTATTTATTTTATTATTAAACAAAGCACTCAAAAATGTATTTTTTTATAATTTTCCAGAAAAACTATAAAAAAAAACATTTTTTTTTAATGCAGAACTTTTTTTTTTTAATCGAGCCTCTCTTCTTACATGACTTTTCGATAACTTTCAAGGTTTCAGAATTGGCCTCAGTGGCCCTGGAAAAAAAACTCATACTGTATATATTTATTATATTATTATTATATATATTTCATAGACGGTTTTCACCAATGAAAAAGACGAGCCGAGTAACAAACGAGCATTTTTAATGCTCGTGTGTTAAAATTTTTGATGTTATAAGCCCGTCTTTTTGACACTTAAATTTATCTCTGTTTGCTATGCTAAGTTGTAACTTGTTACATAATAGTAACCTATATTTATTTATCTCGTAGGGCCGTCATAGGAAAGAAAAACATAAAATCTGTGTTGAACCAAATGATCCCTGAACCCCATACAAATGGGAAAAACTACCTTCTATTCGAAGGCCACTGGATACCGCAAGGGAAACTAGATATAAACATCCCCGAAGGGTACACCCTGACACCAACCGTTAGGAAAAATCTAAGGGATATTGCTAGAATAATTTCCCTAGGGCGTTTACCGGTTCTTCTTCAAGGAGACACGTCCGTTGGTAAAACGTCTCTGATCACGTACATAGCTAAAGCGTCGGGAAACTACTGCGTCAGAATCAACAACCACGAGCACACAGATCTACAGGAGTATATCGGATCGTACGCGACAGATTCTAGTGGCAAACTTGTCTTCAAAGAAGGTGTATTAGTCGAAGCTATGCGGAAAGGATATTGGATTATCCTTGACGAGCTGAACCTGGCTCCAAGTGACGTTCTAGAAGCGTTGAATCGTGTTTTAGACGACAATCGAGAGTTGTTTATACCGGAAACTCAACAGGTGGTCAGAGCAGACCCGAGTTTCATGCTATTCGCGACACAAAATCCTCCAGGTTTATACGGCGGTCGCAAAATGCTGTCCAGAGCATTTAGGAACAGATTCGTTGAACTACACTTCGATGTGATACCGAAGAATGAATTAGAGACTATATTGCACCAACGGTGTCACGTCCCGCCAGCGTACAGCAAGAAAATGATCAACGTTATGGCAGATTTGCAAATACGAAGACGGGGCTCCGCCGCTGTGCAAGGAAAAGACGGCTTTATTACCTTGAGAGATCTCTTCAGGTGGGGACAGCGATACAAACATGCGAGCAAAGAATCCCTCACAGACGACAAATTCTACGATTGGGATCAGCATATCGCTGATGAAGGCTACCTCGTATTGGCCGGAAAAGTCAGAAAGACAGACGAAAGAAGCATTATCGAAGAAGTGATACTAAAGAATATTAAAAGAAGCGTGAACCCTGAAAATCTATTCAGTCTGCATCAAACAACATCACCTGTCACTAAATACATACTGGAAATTATTTTGAACAACCAGCTACAAGAGTTTTCGCACGTAGTCTGGACTTACAACATGCGGAGACTCGCTGTTCTTATCGCTAAAGCGTTTACGTTCAACGAGCCAGTATTACTGGTTGGTGAGACTGGATGTGGTAAAACGACGATATGCCAAGTGCTCGCAGCTTTGAAGGGGCGACAACTTTTGACCGTCAACTGCCACATGCACACGGAAAGTTCAGACTTCATTGGAGGGCTAAGACCTGTGCGCCAGTATCAAAACGATGGAAGACTTTTCGAATGGGTCGACGGACCTCTGATCAAGGCAATGGAAACTGGGAATATGTTTTTGGCCGATGAAATTTCCTTAGCTGACGATAGCGTACTGGAAAGATTAAACTCCTTACTGGAACCTGAAAGGCAGCTGGTTCTGGCCGAACGCGGTTTGGAAGACAACTCTGATATCGTTGTGATAACTGCAGAAAATAACTTTCACTTTATCGGCACAATGAATCCGGGAGGTGATTTCGGTAAGAAAGAGCTGTCGCCAGCTTTGAGAAACAGATTCACAGAAATATGGTGCGATAGCGTAACTTCTCGGGATGATCTACTGAAGGTTTTAGAAAAGAGCGTCAGCAAAGGAATATCTTTAGGAAATCAAGAAGATGGGAGTTCCGGAATAGGCAGCTCAATTCTAGACTTTACTGTGTGGTTGAAAAACTCTGAAGTGACAAATAAATTCCCGTTCAGTATACGTGATCTGCTATCCTGGGTGCAGTTCATAAATACTACAGTTTCTAAGGAACTTATGGACACACCTGAAGCGTATGTTCATGGAGCTTGTATGACGTTCTTGGATTGCTTCGGTACGGCTCTAACGGGTCATATCGATCCTCAAACTTTAATAGTATTGCGCAGAACTGCAATAAATTTCCTTCTAAATCAAATCAAGACAGTCGGAAACGAGTACACAGAGAAATTGCGAGAAATGTTGAGCAATAAACAAACAATATTCACAGCAGAGAGCGACGAAACTAAGTTTGGCATAAAACCTTTCTACATTGATGTAGGGCAGAACAAAGATATATCGGAATCTGCTGATCAGCGCTTCACATTTACGGCGCCGACGACTGGCTCAAACACTCTAAGATTACTACGTGGTCTGCAGTTGAACAAGGCAATCCTGTTGGAGGGGAATCCAGGTGTTGGAAAGACGAGTCTGGTAACTGCACTGGCAAAGTCGACTGGACATAAGGTTGTTCGGATCAACTTAAGTGATCAAACCGTAAGTTCCTTCTCAATGTTTCTCATATAAATACTTACTGAACAATGTTTAATTATTTGTTATTTTACAGGATATCACGGATTTATTCGGAACAGATTTGCCGACAGAAGATGGTTCGTTCACCTTCAAAGAAGGTGCTTTTCTTAGTGCTCTTCAAAATGGTGACTGGATACTTTTAGATGAACTGAACTTGGCCCCCCAACCAGTACTAGAAGGTCTGAATGCCTGCTTAGATCACCGAGGCGAGGTGTTTATACCGGAACTGGGTAGGACGTTCAAAGTGAAAGAGCAAACGAAATTGTTTGCATGTCAAAATCCTTTGAAACAAGGCGGCGCTCGCAGGGGATTGCCGTTGTCATTCCTCAATAGATTTACGCAAGTTTACATCGATACGTTGACCAAAGAAGATCTCATATACATAGTAGAGTCGCAGTATCCCAGCATCTCCAAGGATATTCTGCACAGAATAGTCAAATTCAACTGCAGAGTAGCTCACGAGATAACAGAACTCCAATCCTGGGCGCATAGAGGATCTCCTTGGGAAATGAATTTAAGAGACATCCAGAGATGGTGCGAGGCCATCATTCAAGACCAAAACGACAAAGACCAATCGTCACCCGGAATTTACGTTGATATGCTATACGTGAATCGGATGAGAACAGCCGAAGATAAAGAGCGGATGGTTAGAACTTACAAGGAAATATTCCACCCTGAATACCCTCGCAGCGACAGCGCTCCTCAATTCAGAATCAACGAAAAAGAAATCGCAATCGGAGATGTGACATTGCCAAGAAATATAGAAAGGGGATTCAAAAGCCATCGCTCATCGGAAAACAATTTATTGGTTCTACGGAATCAATTGCCGAGCCTCAAGGCGGTCGCGCAATGTACTAAGATGAATTGGTTGACGATTCTCGTGGGACCTACGGCTACGGGGAAGAGCAGCATCGTCGAGGTGCTCGCCGATCTGACGGGCAACGATCTACGAGTGGTGCCGGTCACGTCGGCGATGGACGTCTCCGATTTACTTGGAGGCTTCGAGCAAGTGGACTACAACAGAAACCTGGAGAATTTGTACGATCAAATCCAGACTCTGACCATACAAACCGTTAGAAATTTGTGGATAACGACACAGCCTGACGTCTGGAGGTTGAATAGACTTCTGAACCAACTTTACGATTACAAAACGCTTCAATCGGGTGACAACGATTTGACAAAGTTCAGCGAGAAAATAGCATTCCTAATAAAGCATTGTGCGAAATTACTCGAAAGCAATCAACCGTTTAGTAACGTGTATATAAAAGTGCAAGAATTATTAGATAATCTAAAGAAATTACAAGTAAAAGTGGCAAAAGTTACAACGGTCACTGCAGGAGGGAAATTCGAGTGGATTGATTCATTGCTGGTCAAGGCTTTGGTCGAAGGGTCGTGGCTGGTTTTGGATAATGTCAACCTGACCTCTGCTGCAGTGTTGGACAGGCTGAACGGACTACTGGAAAATAACGGAGTCCTAAGTATTCCAGAAAGAGGAGATGTCAGTGATATCAAACCTCATCCAAACTTCAGGGTTTTCTTTACAATGGACCCTAAATATGGTGAAATATCAAGAGCCATGAGGAATCGTGGGGTTGAAATTTTCCTGCTGACCTCCGGAGACTGGAACTCTGCTTTGTCGGAAACTGTACCGACTTTTGATTTAAAAGCTTTACTATCTTCGTGTGGACTACCTTGTGAATACCACGAGCTATGTATCTCATGCCACGAGGTGTTGACTAGTTATGTTCAAGGTAAACATAGATTCATTTTCTGTTGTCTTAGTCAAGCATACTACTCTTTGCTCACGAATTTTTGTGTTTTATTTTTCAGGGCTAGAAAGACCTACGATATCTCAATTACTGCAGGCCGCTCACCTGTTTTACCAACAAATCGTCAGAGGCATACCCGAAGAAGTCGCTATGGTAAACAGCTTCTCGGACTGTTACATCAAGCCGCGCTGCGGAGCAGATTTTGCTTCACACCTAAATATGTCTCTTTCTGAGAATAAAAACTCCATGTTGAAAGTATTAGAACAAAAAATCAAAGAGTTCCAAATTGGAACTTCTGATGGCAAGAATGAGTCGCACACGCTGACTGTGAAAGGATTGTGCTCGGATTCCTCTTTTGAAATCGCAAAGCAAATAGCATTTACCGCTGTTCAAGAAGCTGATGCAAACCCGTCCACTAGAACTGACTTGCACGCGCTATTTAGCATTTTCAATGCTTACCAAAAATGTCCTAAAGAACTTTTAAACGTATGCTACAACGTGATAAAAGTATACTTGGAACAAAATTCAAACAGTGCCAGCAGCGTCACTCACAAATTGAACCAGCACATCCTTATGTTTATTATCAAAAGCGAGATCAATATGAATGGTTACAAAAGATTCTACCCAGAAATATACAAGTTAAAATCGAGTGAAATCGAATCGACGAACATTGAAGAGACTTTGATGTTCGTGCAACTGGTGAAAATACTTGCTCAAAACAGTGTGACGAAGACAGAGTTTTCTGTGATCGATTATTCTAAAGCGGTGGCAGCGGGGAGTTTGACGGACGATTTCGTCGAATATCCAATACTGAAACACTGCGTGCAGTACCTGGTGTCCATAGACAGTCACATCGTGCTAGCGATAAAGAGGGCGAGCCAATTTGATGATGTTACAGCTTGCAAAGTGATACAGCTATTGAACTGGCGCAGCAGATTCCTGAAGGTTGCGTCTGAACCGATATTCGCCACTTCCGGAGCCAAACGTAGAAAAGTATTGAGAGAAGATATCGTGCCTCTTCTGTGCGTTCACAGCAAATGGCTGCAGAAACATCTAATGTCAGAGCTGTTTCAAAATACCGACCGTAAAGTGGTAGATAGCTTCTATGCCAAGGTTAAAGATATTACCAATCAGCACGACCGAGACAACACACAGATAATGAAACTCAGCAAGAAGCTAAAGAAGTTGTACGGACAGCCGAAATTATATGAGAACAAAGAAGAGTATGATGAAAACGTTCGTAAAACGGTCGCATACAGCAAAGGGACGTTAAATATGAACCAGCCTTTGTCCAAGCAATGCCACAAGCTGGCAACAGATGGAGTTTCAGTTTCCGATCTTAGCTTAGCTCTCGATGTTCCCGACAGCGATAAACTGGATATGATCGAAGAAAACATATCAAAAGTAGCTGAAAACAAGTGTCACATCTCAGAAGCGAAGCTTTTACCGATAACATCATACGTTTTGCAAAGACTGCTGGGCCTACTACAAACGAGCTTCCTGGATATTGTATCAAAGTTGTCTTCAGGCGAAACGACCGAAGGATCTGAAATAACAGTAATTGCAAGCTTGGTGCAGCTAAGCAGAGTTAGTAAGGGGTTCCCACCGGCGCTTCTAAATCTATTAGAAGTTGTGCTGAAGACTGCAGAAGGCGATCAAGACATACGGAGGTATGAATACGATTTATATATATGAGGTTCTTTCTTCTGACTGAACATAGTGCTTGGCTTATGGTCCCGTGATACCGTGGAGCGACGGGAATGCGCTTGGCCCTCATCTCAAATGGTTTTCAAGTCCCTCGAACCCTCGACAAACTGAGGAACTGGCTATCTTACCTCTAAATGCTGGAAAACAATAATTTAGAATTGTTGTTTTGTTCAAGCCAGGCGGTACTTGAACCAAGTCCAAACCAACTTTGATGTCGATAAAAACGCTTTAATATATAATGCTTACCTTTATCTCTATGGTTATTGCTTGGGATGTGTGCTAGCAAGATGTTTCAATGATGAGACGTTGCTTGCTTGGCAGAATGTCTTCGGTACCAGTAAAGTTCTGGGACGAATTGTACAAAGCGATGGTGGATTCGCCGGCGTTCCATCCCTTGCCGTTCCTCGCTCTGGATAAGCGCATGCGAGAGGACTCCTTGGAAGATGTGCCTTCGAGTACCAAACGAATGTCCACTAATCTGGCGTTGATGCCCTACTACGTGCACAAGTTTACCGTTTCGGCTGAAAATTCAAGTTAGTAAGATCTACCCATATTCGGTTTACAAACCCGGCCAACACATTTCGATTTTCTATATTCAACAACCATTTTATAAATGTTTGCCGCGGCGGTCGCTGCTTCAAAATCGACCCCTCCATCTCAGCACACGGATGTCGTAAAAGCCCACTAAGGGATCTCACCAGACGAAGGGCAGCAGCTTCCTTCTGTGTTATATCTTAATCTTTACTGCGATCACCAATTCGCCTGCCTAGCGTGGTTTCGGCAAAAACCCTCGAGCTTTAGAGGAGGCTCTGTCCAGCAGTGGACACTGATGGGCTGTTGAGAGATTCAACAAAGAACGTTTTATCATTTAGTCGACAAAGATATATAACGTTTTTCCCACGCTTTACTAATAGCTTCATTTGTAATAAATTAAGTCAATTTTAACCTACTTTTAATTGTCGTATCGAAATGAAACTTTGAGTGTATATGTCGTTCAGATAACAAAACTATAATTTGTTATCTTGGAGCTGATCTGATGTTGGAGGAGATGAATAGTGGATATCTTTAGTGGCTTCTGGTAAACCCCTCGAGTTTGGGCTCATATGATTTGTTTTTGACGAGTCCATTAAGAATATGATGTTTGTTTTGTCATTTGACAGAGAGCTTACTTTTTGTACTTTCTCTCTGTTTTTTTGTTCAGTGACGTAAAATAATCAATTTGTAGATATTCGGCACCTGCTCGCATACGAAACGGTATCCTTGGAAAATAGAACGACCTACTCAAAGCAGTTGAACTCCATTTTGAATGTCATATGGAAGAACATTGCCATCCTCCATTCATCGGCTGTTCTCAAAATGTAAGTAGATAATATCCTTAACAGTACATAATTATCATTTACACCAAAAAAAATATTGGTTTACTAACTTATTAAAATAAAATGTTGTCTTAAAAAATTACAGAAAACTGGATGCCGAATTTGAAATAAAAAAATATGAAAGGCTCATGCTCTGTATCAACTCTATCGTCACACAAAAACTGCCGATGACTGGCATCGATGATGCATCGGTAGGAAACCTAGACTTGATCAAACAGTATTTCAAAGACAACCCAGAATACCTGACTAGTATCACTGAAACGCACAAAATCTACAGCGAGCTAAAGAGCGAAATGGCCAAAGATCCGAATCCAATAAAAGCTAAGATTTTAATAGCGGAGCTGTCTCTGATGACCAGTCTCTTGTTCGCTCAAGTAATGTCCGAAATGAACCCAGTAGACCATGTGGAGCGATATCGACTGAAAGTTAAATATATCGAGGAAGATATACAAACGTTTGAAGCTTTGCTCAACAATTACTATTTCCACGGTCTCGTCACGGGGACTATCGACAGCAAAGAGGAGAAACCCTGCGAAGTGTCCAGTGAGAGGTATAGAAGCGAGGAAGAGATAAATCATTTAAAGAAAGTGCACCCATATTGCGCGATTTTAATGGATTTGAAGAAACAAACGGCGGAACGGGTTCACAAGTACGCGTTGGGGAACACTTTCAGGCCCGAGGAGCCGTCTTACAACAGTTTCGTTAAAGTGAGTGTTACTTTTATGAAATGTCCAGTTCCAATACCAATTAGACCGCCTCTGTGGTCTAGTGGTGCGCCCACCGGTGCCTGTACCTATAGCCTTACTGCGTAGGTCACATACCAAAGAACATAGCCTACACGGCACTGCATTGCGCCCGTCAACTTGAGGCATAACGGTGTTAAGTCTCGAGTGCCCTCTAGTAGTTATATGACTTTCTTTCCACCGCATGCCAAGTGCACACCACCCCACATTCAGACTTCCCCTGATGTACTCATTACTAATCTTATCCATCCTTGTCATCCCCATATCCACCTAAACATTCGACGTCTGTTGAGTAGCAATAAAGTTATAATGTATTTGTACAGGACTGCAAGCACTTCACAAAGTCAGTACTCTCGACAAAAACAACAAACGATATCACGACAAACCTAGTTAGAACTTGCACGACTCTACACGAGTACTTGCAAAGTAACGTCAACAACAAAGCGGTTATTTCCAACGCTTGCACTGTTGTCAAAGAAACTACGTCGTGGCTGTATTCTGTGAACGCGTTTTACAAGAAAATCGAGACCGCGTACTCCGAGGCGTTCCCAGACCTCGCGAAACCTCTCCAGAGCTCGGTATCTCAGATCGTACACAGCTCCACCGCCACGATCGATTTGATCAAAGAAATGATCGTCAAAATCGAGCAAGGTCCTATTTGGAACGAGGTGAAGAATCTCATTCAGTACCCGATCGAGATTCCGAATAGGGATGACAGATACGAGCATTTGAATCGATTTGTGAATGGGAAATTCACAAGCTTGCTAAAGAGGAATATTGCTTTGGATAGCGATGATGCGTTTGCAGCTGAAATTGAACGCTTTGAGTGAGTATTGAATTGTAATGAATAGTTTTGTTGACTGTGATGTACCTACGGTTACTCATGTAATTTGTATAACGTGACAGGGTGCTGAAGATGAACCTCGCCGAGTTAAACATGCACTGTAGAGCCAAGTACAGCGTGGACAAGTTCAGCATAGATGCCATGTCAGCTACTTTGGACAATATTTATAAAACTTGGGACCAGCAACAACGGGACATCGAGAAGAAGAAAGAGGATGATGAAGCTCTCTACGTTACGAAGTAAGTATCAGAACATGATCCGTTTCTGACTTTACATTTATCCGATTCAATTCACTAAAGTCTGGAGAACATCAAAGTTCGCCAAAAATGCAAAAACTTGATCACAATATAAATAACCTGAAAACAGAAAGATACTTACTAACAAATTCGCTAGAATATTAAAAAAAAAACAACATTTTCAGTTTCAATATTGCCTTTTGAAGTCGTTTTTCCTTGCTTAGTGACGTGCGCTAAATCGCGCGGTAAATATAGCATAGGTTCTTTAGCATTAGGTACAGTTATCTGCAAAATATAGTGTATTGTAGCTACATTTTGCAGATAACTGTACCTATCGTATGTCGTATCGTATGTGTATCGTAGATACAAAAAAGTGAAATTCGCCATCACCTAAAGGCTTCTTCTATCTTATAACAACAATATTTTTGTGATATAATATGACAAAAAGTTTCAGTTTTCACCTTTTTGAACCCACCGTGTATTTGATGAGCTACAATTTACAGATAACTGTACCTAATGCTCAGAAACAACCTTAACCTTAATTTATATAACGTTTCAGATCCAAATGCGAAGACGAAGATGAGGAAGCGGTAGCATTTGAGGAAATACAAGAAATGTTCCCCTCTCACTCCGAAAACGACTTCGGGGAGTTTAAACCCCCAACGCTAGAACAAAAACCTGTCAAGAAAACTAACACAGTGGCCAACAAAGTAAAACTTCTGATCACACACGACGACGTATCTCTCGTCTACAAATGGCACTCAAACTTCGTAAGATCCATGACGACAGCGGAATGGCTACCCAGAAAAAAGAAGTTGTCCGCCAACGACGTGCTGAGCTCGTTCATGCAAAGGTATCCCACGTTTAGTCGGGTTATGCAAAACGCTTGGGAGGTACTGGACGCGGAAGTTGAAGGAGCTATTTCGCCGAGTTTGATGGTTCTCATCTCGCAGATCAAAACTAAACTTGATGGGAATGGTGAGTGCAGTTGTTTGGAAACTTTGGTGTTAGTATTCGTTATCTCCCTCGGCCCTGCACTGATTACATGTCGTGGGATGATATTGTGTGGTCCAAAAATAATAATCCAGCGTTTAGAGTTCATATAGCCAGTTCCTCAGACCGTTGAGGATCCCGGGTGTCGGAATATAATGACTTCGGCCTTATCATAACTTGTGAACCAGGTGAGATAAGGCCAAATGCTACCCCGTCGTTCAAAAAGGTACTACTTTTTAACCGCCTCTGTGGTCCAATCGGTAGGTTGAACCACTAGGGTTCAACCCACCAATTTCAGATTCAGAGGTCCCGGGTTCGATCCCCATGGGGAGTAAGTGATTGGTTTGGTTGGTGGTAGGACTTTGTTGCGGTTCGCCTACTACCATCTTACCTAATTCTGTCGCCATAACAACAATTATAAAATTATTGTGTTCCGGCATTTAGAGGTAAGATAGCCAGTTTCTCAGTTTGTTGAGGATTCCGGGGGAAGTGCGCTTCCACCTTCGCACTTATCGTAACTTTAAAATCAGGTGAGATGAAGGCCAAGCATCTCCCCATCGTTAATAAAAAAAAATCTTCATATTGTTTATTTTTGTTTTCATATAATTATTGGATAGGCTCGCTCCGTCAATACCGTATCATTGCCCAGGCAAGCCTCGAGGTCGAGAGCACTAAATGTGTATTTTTTTATCCCAGATCCTGGTTTGCTATAATCCCTTCTTTGTAATTACCTAATAGTAATTAAATCCTTGATTCAGATTCGACCACTAGTAAGTTGGACTTCTATAGATCACCGTGGGTTTCCGAAACGAAGCAATGCGTACCGCTTCTTCAGGAAGTGAAAGAGGCAACGGATGAGCTTTTGGACCACTGGCCCGATTTCCCTACTCTGAAAGAGGCGAGTACACAAACATTGTATTAGAATTCCTAAATATGCGTTAATGTTCTTGTGTGATTTGAACTATCTATGTTTGTAATCTCGGCAATAATGGTGTTTTTGCTCAATAATGACGCCCTTTATGAAATTAGATTCTCTTCAAGCTGATGTTTGCTCTATGGTTTTGTTCTCCGTGTGAATGATTGAACATTTCCAATTTCCAGATAATAGTAATAATAAACAGGATCGTCAGTTTCCCGGTAACGAGTCCGATCGCCCGCTTCCTCACCGGCTTGGAACTACTCCGGGATAAGATCGAGGAATGGAACAAGAACGCGCATCTCGGGAACAACATGATCGAGATGTCGCTGGCGGTGGCTCGGCAGATCATCGTCTGGAGGAAACTGGAGATGGCGCATTGGAAGGAGTGCTTCAACTATTTGTATCAAAGGTAATACTTGAAGCATCGTAATGTGTGTCTTACCGTGTGGCGTCTGCCCGGGTTTGTTCGTCTGGCACCGCTTGGCCTTCATCTCACCTGGTGTCATGTTATGATTAGGCCGAAGATGTAAGGTGTAAGCGCACTTCACCTGGAATCTTTAACAAACTGAGAATCAGGCTATCATACCTCTAAATGCTGGATTCGGATTTTTTGATAGAATCTACGTTTCGCGGCATAGCTCTTTTCATCCCCTAAATTGTAACAAACTAACTATTTTGTTATCGGTGTCAATCGCTTGAATAGAATGTATTTTAGGTTTAAACGTTTCATGATTTTCGAAAAAAAAAATGTTTTTTAACGGTGAATGGTCATAGTACCTGTGCGAGTACATGACTGGTTAAGTTGCTCGTATCTATGAAGTGATTGAAAAACTGGCAAATATTAGACGTTTAAGCTTAAGAAATAATGTGTTGATTACATGAAAAAAAGACACCAAACTCGGACAATATTAAGAGGTAGAAAGAACTATTTATTTTGGTATGTACAAGTACGCGGTACTATATGATCCTCTTAATTTATATTGTTGACATAACGATGGCACACTGATGGTACTCTGTATTACAGAAAACAGTCGGAAGCGCACAAATACTGGTTCTTCATTTACTCGGTGGTCAACGATCATCTGCAGTGTGATGGCGGATCTGACACCAACCAGGCAGACGCTGCTAGAGTCACCGCCGCCCTGAGGAACTTCATGGAGTCCTCGAACTTGGCGGAGTACGAAGTGAGATTAGACATTATCTACGTGTACCACTGCCATCTGGTGCATTACCAGCCGAGCTGTCGACGAGGTTAGTAGTCCCTACACTAACACATCAATTCTAATTCAAACTGTCTTATACTATTCAACAGGTAAACGTGACATCAAATATACAAAACTAATCAAATGAAAGTAGTATGTATAGTGATACTAATGTCTCTTACAGACGAACTGCTGTCGATTCTGTGGAACACATACAACTATTACTCTCAGTTCAGCGCGCAAGTCGCTTCCCACATCAAGGAGAAACGTGCGCCCATCGAGAAGAAACTGCGAGATTTCGTCAAGATATGCTCCTGGGACCGGGACCTTAGCTACTGGAGCGTTAAGGATACTGTGGATAAGGCGCATAAGGCTCTTCATAAACATACTAAGGAATTTGAGGTACGACTATATATTTTTAGACGTGTAGGTTTCGGCGAAATTATTTAAAACCTCAATCAGTCAATGATATCGATTTAAGTACATATGCTTATTTCGTATCAAAGAACTATGTCATCTGCCCCTGGTTCAAAGGTCTTGGTTTGGCTCCAGAGCTTCCTTGCTCACATCGATCGGGCTCGCGTCCTGATGCCAGTCAGTCCCTGTGCAGGGGGTGGGTGCTCTGTCCGAGAGCTTAAAGCAGTCTCCTCCACCATCTGTGGTAGTGGTGGAGTCTGCTGAACTGGCTGACTGGCTGCTGAACAGCTGTCCATTACCAGTTCGCGGAAGTACGCCCTGTTGGTAAGTCTGAGCCAGTTGTTGCCGGGTGGGGGCGTCTGGATTTATCAGTTCTGATTCTGATGAACATTCGCTTTGCCAGGTGGCCGATGAAGGAATCCAGGCTCTCTTAATCGTTTCCACTGAACGTTTTGTATACATCTATCTATACATATGTAATATGACTTGTTTCAGAACGTTCTGAAAGAGAGCGTGACGAACTGCCTCGTGGACGTGACAACGGAGTCGAGTGTGGAGCACGTCGGCATCTGGGACCGTCCGAAGCGAGCGACCAATAGCGTGCCGGCGGCGGGCGGGGCTTACATGATCGATCCGACCAATCACATCGTGTTCGCACGAAACGTCAAGGTACGTTCACCAATCGTGTCGATTCTGGCGTGCCTTGTTCTTTTGTCCGAGCAACGTACTCGCTGTTTATGTGCTTGGACGATTTACTTTCGGACGAATGCCATTCTTTTTACTATATTTTTAGAATACGCTGTCTTATCTGTCAATCATATTCTGTCATCTAATAATTTTCTGTTTTCTTCTGTGGTGGTGGGTATTCGTTAAATGTTTGTACATTTTCTTGAGACTAATTTTCTCTTTCGTTTTAATTCACAGCGATTACAGGTAGTACACGTTTGTCTTAATTAACTAATCATATATGTTTCTGTAGTTACAATAACTAATAGATAGTAGTTGATAGTTACTAACAAATTGTGTATGTTGTAACCGGTTTGGTGTTTGACAATCATCTGGTAGTGAGGGCCGATTCACACCGCTGAATTGCCCCTAATAGTTAAAATAGTTACTTTGCAAGATTTTTCTAACGCATTTTTTTACAGGGCTCGTTGTTTAATAGTGGTACGCCCTTTTTTTACTTCGCTTTGTATTAGTTTAGTACTTGAAAAAAAAACCTTTTATCAACAATAACGCTTGTTTAAACCAGAAATACCTAGACGAAGCCGAACAGCCATGTCCGATGATAGCCGAAGGCAGCCTCATCTCCAAAGTGGGCAGTTTGCTGAACAAAGCGAAGACGCTGTGCAAGGATACCATCACAAACTCTGGGTACCCGGCACTCGTACAGGGGTTGGATGACTTCGTCACTGCTGTTATTGAAACCAGCACTCATTTGGGGTCTTTGGAGGTAAGCTTCAACTTATTGAGGGCATCGGAATAGGAAAGCAATGATATCTTATTAGATAATAGACAATGGCCTATCGGTTGTTGTCTATTTTATTGCTAGGACAGCTCTCTCCCTCCTGGCATTCTAGTTAGTCAAATGTAGGCATCAAAAGCTCTTGCAATCTTTGGCCTAATCCACCGGAGAAAAATGGCACATATCTTCAAAGACCACAACGAGTCAATGTTAATGGTAAGGGTAAAAAAAAAATTCAGGGGATGAAGTTACCATTTTCAGGGTTTAATATTAAGGCCTTTCTTATTTAAAAACTCGAAACATTATCTTCGATAGTTTTAAATCACCTCGCATAGCTAACTGCTCCATTGTAACTACCTGGCTGTGCAGTTTTTGATGAATTGTTCATCGTGTAGGTGGACGCAGCTATCCCTAAAGAGAAACAAACATCGCAAGCCAAGAACATAGTGCAGCAGAAACGCAAAGCCGTCGCCGATCTGTTCAAGTACTTGTCTAAAATGGGTCTGAACTACCGAACTGGGCTGGTCGTGGTGGCCGCTGCTGACGGCGACCTGTATGACTTCTCCATCCCGCCCGTGGACTTGGACGCGGCGATGGGCTTTATGAAACCGAGGTTGGTATTGGTACTGGTACTATCAACATTCACCTACGAGGCCTGAGTGAGATCGATAAAATTATATGTTCTTCTTCAAATCAAACTTAGATGAAATGATAATATAGATTAACTCGCTGTTGTCGATGTGTTGTGCGTCTTATGTACTTGGCTTGTTAACAAGCATTCAACGAGTTGCAACGCTCTACAGAATATCTACATTCAGTCTGTGACGCAGATTCATGAGATCAGTATTCGTTACAATGTTTGGGACTTCATTTCTGTCAGTTTTTCATAACTTAGGTAAGATGATGGTAGCTTGCCAGGCGGACATAAACAAAGCACCAACCGAACCAGGCTCAATGTTGTATTCGTGTTTGTCAATTTGTTTTTTAATGATTTCACTTTGATTCACTTATTAATTTGTTTTTCCGTCCCGTTATGTTTGTGTATGATATATGTGTTGAGTTATACAAGTATATGAATTGATGTCTATGTCTTACTATAATAAAAAAATAAAGAGGAGGAAGTTACCCTGAAATTTCGTACAGTAATTAATTCTTTGTATTTCCGGATGGCTTTCTTCGACACGATAATGTTCACATGATTGATTGTTGCACAGACGTTGCGACGCCTCCCTGGCGCTGCTGTGGTCGGGATGCGAGAAATACTTCCAGAAGAACATAGCGAGGCATCGCTTGTTGTCTACCGCGCTGGTGTCTCCGCACCAAGACCTGGGGATTCAGAATATTGAGCGGTGCAAAGGTTTCGCCGCTCACTTGTTGGTAAGTCTGACTTGTTTCAGTTTTAAAAATAGCGTCTCATTCTAATTTTGAGGGTGTATTTTCCATTGTTGAACTAACCTGACCCCATCCAGGGTCTGCCAGATAGTAGCGGAATAGGGCTCTGGGTTACAGGCAAATGTTTACCAGCAGCGAGCGTTTATGCTGAGCAATTACAAAGCGAGCTCTTTGTCTACTGTTCTTTAATTAATTGTTGTGAAACCTGTTCAGTGTTTTGATCGTGTTTGCTTTAGCGTACAGGGATTTGTCTTGAATAGCATATTCCTTCCCTTTTGCAGCAACTAACCAACGTACAGAAGAGGTCGATAGCCAAATATTCCCGACGTCTCTGTGATCTGCGCACTCTCACGACGAGTCTCATGAATGCATTAGAAATAGACGGCACCGACTCAAATGTATCAGCCGTTCAACAAAAGTACGACATCATCACCGAGTGCTACGCAGACGCAAGCATACTCGTTGAACAGTTCAGTGTAGTCCTCAAGTCGTGCCCGGAGAAAGGTGTCGGTGACGAATTCGTACCTGACTTCGATTCTGTGATATCCGACTCGAAAATAGTACGCTGCTACAAAAACACCGATGAATGGAAGGACCTCAACAAGGAAATCAGCACTTTGATATCGGATATCAATAAGCAGAAGAACGCGCTACACGAAGCAGCCACCGCGATGCCACAGAAGATCGGCTTCCACAAAACTATTCCGTTCGTTTCGCAAAATTACATAGACACGGTCGAAGATTCGAAGAGCGATCTCGAACTCATCATCAACGATGTTGACAGGATAATATCCGACTACCAAATCAGATTCAAGACTTTGATAGCCGATTATGAACCTAAACACCCTCTACTAAGAAGCATAGTCGATTTATCCGCACATCTGAAGAAGTCTCTCAAAGAGATCGAGCGGTTGGACGAAAACAACGATGTTTCTATGGAAGATTCCAGCGATCTCATTGGTCAAGCGGAAGATCTGACGGCGACGATGCTGTTGGTCGTCCAATCGGTGTACAAGAAACATTTGCCGCAAGAGAATGAGAATTCGCAAGTTTTGAACGCGATCGATGCGTTTATAAACGAGAAACCCACAGAGGAATCGAAAGATATATTGGAAGACAGGCATTTGAAGGAGCTGTTGCAAGATAAACTGACAAGCGATACCAGAGCTCTGCAACTGGATGTTGTTGTATCAAAGATACGAAATCTTCTCGTGAATTACGTGCAGTACTTGGCCACCAAAGGCAAGGATATAGATGCGGTGAGAAGTGTCATAATGAGGCTGGTGCCGATCTTGGAACAGACGGTTCTGTTCGTTCAATACTTCGTGACGCAGAAGGTGGCCGTTCATAGGGTATCGTGTAAGATGCTATCGATTCTTTTGAAGATCTTCTCTGACTTGGCAACGAAAGGGTAAGTCAATAACTAGAACATAAAATATTTCAATACACTAAAACTTTTACTCAGTTAGTTATATTAGTTTTATTAGTATGTTTTGAAAATATGCTAGCAAATTTTTGTATGATGATGGTTTTATCCTATTCTAATTATCCTAACATCCTGACAAAAAGTCTACAGAGTGCAATGGGATTTGCCATAATCCCTACGCTACGCAGGCGGTTTGGCCATCGCAGTATGCGATGCTTCCTATTCCTTGGTGAAACCCTTACTAGCCTCCTACGACATCCTCGGCTAGATATAGGGAGGGGCCCATATTCTTCGCCGGGGCCGACAAGATTGTCGTGATCATTGTCTCATTCGTATTAATTTGCCGACAAGACCTCAAATATAAATGTAAAAAAAAGATAATGTAAGGTACTTTTTAAGTTTTTTTTTCACTTTTACCTTTTTTTTATTATTTTACGACGGGGAAGCGCTTGACCATAATCTCACCTGGTTACAAGTAGAGTTATACCGAAGGTGGAGGCGCACTTCACCCGGAATACTCAACACTGAGAAACTGGCTTACCTTTAAATACCGGCCCTGCCCGTTTTTGTTCAGTGCAGTTTATGTTATCGTGCGGTAGGTTCTGCAAACCATCAGACCTGGATATGGAAGATGGCGAAGGAGAAGGTGGACCGGGCAAGCTGTCCAGCGGAACCGGCTTAGGCGAAGGCGAGGGGCAGAAAGACGTCTCGGAGAAAATAGAGAACCAGGTAAAACTTTATTATCATCAACAGTACCCAAATGCCCTAAAAAGCGGCTAATACAGACTTACCAATCTTCTTATCCGAGATGTGTTATATATTTTTGATTTATTTGTTAATGTAACTCAAAAATTAAACTTTCTTAATATTGTCACACTGACAACTTAGAAAGTGTATAAGAGAGCATATAGAAGACCTTTTGACTTTGTTAGTTTTGTAGTCTATATTTTTTACAGTTATAAGTACAGTTTGTAAACCTATCAATAAAAAAAACATAATAAAAAACACATTTTAAACATAATATTGCTTCATCTTGCTTTGGAACTACAGACGATTTGCTATTTGTTTGACCCGTCTCCTGAAACATTTAGCGTCATTGCAGTATTTACTTCATAATTGTCGACAATGCTAGTTACATCAAATGTAAATAAAAGTATTTTAAACTGAACAGGATCAACTGGACGATGCGCATCGTCCCGGCGAAGAGAAAAAAGAAGAAGAGAGAGATTGCAAAGAGGAGGAGAAGGGAGTCAACATGACTGATGACTTCGACTCGCATTTACAAGATGTTGACAAGAAAGGTATTCTGCCTCTATGACCTTAATAATAACATTATTTTGTGTTTACAATGTAAAGATATCTTAAGAACAGTGCTGAACTTTGCAGGACCATTACTAATATTTTGACTACCACCAATAGTGAGATAATTCAACCATAACCGCTAGCAATACCAACGATTCCGTACTATTCCCACCTACCCCACCTGCTCTAGCTAGGTGAAATAGATTGTTTAGGATACCTTTTGGCTTTCGATTAAAGCAAACGTAACGTAAAGTTTAGTTGCAAAGATGATTAACATTTACCATCATCGGGTCGGAACATGTCTTTTTCCTCCACTCTCCTCTATTGGACGTCATTTCATCACTCACTCTTTTCTTGTCCATATCATCCCTCACATAATGCATCCATCTCTTACCTTTCTCTCATTCTCTCTACCCCTCTATCCATTTACACTCATATTCAAAATTCTTCTCGTTACATGGCTTTCATTCCTCCTCATCATTATATGACCATACCATACTAATCTATTAATTCCTATCCTAACCTATCCGTTACTGGCGCCACTTTCACTCGTCTTCTCATGTACCTATTCTTTATTCAAATATATATTCAAAATTGAACAGATTCTTAAATTATTTTCCCAAAACAAGGAACCAATGCAAAAAAAACCCTCCATAGTTGGCTTCTTCACAAAAATTATAATGAGACTGAGGCATTCTTGCTATGTAGTAGATAAAAATGTAGTAATTAGTATATATATAAATATGTATTTTAATTATCAACCTACTTTTGTTATTTACATTTAAACTTAAAAAAAAACCTTTGCTTTACACTCCATCCTTAACGTTAACACAGTAAGTTATCCTATGAAACCACTAGAAATCCATAACCATTTATTATACAACCTTATTATTATATAACCATTTGACCCATTACATATCTAATAATTTCATACTTATCTAACTTACCCACATAACAAAACCCCTTATTTAGTACCTACAATATGCCTCAATGTTCATTTTAATTTTTTAGTTTAAATAAGTTAGGTTTTTCTATTGTAAAGAACATGTTGAATTGTAGACAAGTACTGTATATGTAGACGTCAGTTGAGAGAAATTAATTTATCTTATTGATCTATGTTTATGTTTCTATTCTCGTTACTCCACACGACCATCTCATCACAGTCTCACGTGCACTTTGCTGTAGCCCAGCACAGAGATCCATGCATTACGACAGGTGTCTCGATGTTCTTATACATTTACCCTTTCAATGTAAAAAGCATTCGGAGACCTGACGCCACTGATACAATTTACCAGTGGAATTATTTCGTTTTAGATGACGAAAATTCAGAAGATGAAGACGAGGAAGACAACGCTGATAAACAAATGGGAGATACCGATAATGCCGCAGAAAAGTAAGTCAAAATAGGCAATATGACTAGTACAAATAAGAACTTAGTATATTCATATATAATTCGCATTGTAAACTAAAGTACGTTATTATTTTGTTATCTGTGGTACCGATTTGGTTCTTCATGCTAATCAATGATGTAACCGTAACCTATTCTGGGTTTACTGTAATACTATCATGCAGTGCATGCAATTCTGAACATTGAATTTTATCTTTAGAACTATTGATTTGATGACCTAATTTTACTCACGTGTGATGTTGGAAGTCCCCGAGGTGGTAAAACCCGTGATTTCAAATGTATGGTAGTCTAAAACTGTCATTATATTTTATTGTCATACTTTTGGTAATGTTAGTATTTTTAATTAAAATCTTGTCTTTTTGCAGGTTGGACCAACAAATATGGGGCGACGAGGACGAAGAACCTGAACAAAACAATAAGAAAGAGAAGGAAGACAAAGGAGATGGCGAGAGCACGGGAGAGAAAGAGATGGCTGCCAAGGAACAAGAGCAAGGCGCTGATGACGGTAGCGACGGGAAGGACAAGAAGCAGAAGAAAGATATCAATGAAATGCAGGAGCCCGAGATTGATGATGATCATGTAAGTTACATTACTAAATATATTTATACCTTAGATAGCGTAGGTTTTCGCCAAACTTGATTTAATTTTACCTGATAATTGAACCGAACCTTAAAAATTTAACTTGTTTACAATGACCCTCGATAATAGCCTTGGAATCAAAACGCAAACTTCATTTGTAATCCCGTTTAAAATCTACGATTATTTCTCTACTTACCATGCCAGATGTATCACTATACAGAGTGAGTTTTTTTCCATGGCCACTGAGGCCAAGTCCGAAACCGTGAGAGTTTCAGAATATAATTACAAATTGTGTATCTAAATGTTGAATGTTTCATCAAAAAATTAACCAGCCCGAGTTTCTTGCCTTTCTCCTTGTGTGCCGGTCGCGATTCCGTACAGGCGGTAGATTTAACGTTTCAAAATGATCCTAAAAAATTATAATGAATAAAGAAATTTCGACTTTGACTCAGTCATGCTTTAGTTATGTAACGAAGTAATTGTTTGTTTCCAGGTTGACCCCTACCACGGCAACCAACAGCCCTTACCCGAACCTGAAGACTTCGAGCTTCCTGACAATATGGACGTCGATGGCGAGGAACCAGAAGATAAGGTACTTCGTTCCCATCACGCCGTGGGAATATAATTACATTACATTTCACAAATAATTACACAGTTCCCAACACTGCAAAAAGAAGCTACCCTGATTTAAAGTCTGTAGAATCTCTTGTTTGGACTGTGCTTTGATTGATGCACACAGATTTTATATATTTAAATACCTATGATTTTTCACAGGAGGAGGGAGAAACGGAAACAGAGAATCCGTTCGAAATAGACGTCATAAAGGAACCGGTTCCCGAGGAAGTGGAAGGTAAAGACAAAGGTGAAGAGAAAAGTGAAAATGTTGACTTGTCCAGTGACGAGGAAGATGGTAACGAGGAGGGGTCTAAAGAAGAAGGATCTAAAGAAGATGGGGTGAATGAAGAAGAATCGAAAGAAGGGGCGAATGAAGAGGCCGAGGAAGATGATTCTAAAGAAGATGGCGGAGAACAAGTAAGTGATCCTTTTGTTTTTAAAAGTAAAGTATTTGAGAGTTATTTTAATTCGAGAAACGGGTATTTATCGCGTGTTTTACCTATATTTATCCCGACGTTTCGGCAGCGTTGCATCAACCTAGGATAAATATAGGATAAAGGATAGGTAAAATAGGATAAATATAGGTAAAATACGCAATAAATACCCGTTTCTTGAATTTGAATAATGTGTTCTAATCGCGAATGTAAAAAAGACTATTTGAGTGTTTGCTTGTAACTAAACATCAAGCGTCACCTTATAATGTTTTACTGTCACAAACTGTACTCGCCCAGGCAAGCATCGTGGTCAACAGCTTATCTATATCAAATTATAAAATACGGTCAACTTGTGGCTATTTTTTTTTTCTCAACAGGACCAAGAGAACCAACCCGAGGATCTGACGGAAGACATAACCCAAGAGCCCGAAAAAGCTGAAGAATCCGAATCCAATGAAGAATTACCCAAAAACAGCGAAGACATCACAGAGCAAGATGAAGTGGAACAAAAAAGTCACGAGGCTAATCCTCAAGCGAACCCGTCGAAAGATGACGCGGCTGAAGACAGGGCGGAGAACGCTCAGATGGACCGCGGGTCCAGTGATAACGTGGAGACCAACGCTGAACAAGCCAAGGATGAAGATGCCGCGCCTTATGTAAGTCTACTACCTGTTGCAGTCCGCTACCTGCTGCAGTCCACAACCACCGCTGGACCTAGTTGTGTCACTGAGCCCGGACTTTGGCCATCACACACAGTTTGTCTGTCACAAACTCTCTTTTAACCACCTTCCCCAGGGGAGTACAATATTGTGGTTGGTTTGGTTGGTGGACTTTGTCCGTCCGGCTAGCAACCACCATCTTACCTGATTCTGTCGCCATAATAACAATTATAAAATTGTTGTGTTCCGACATTCAGAGGTAAGATAGCCAGTTACTCAATTTTAGCGTTATCATAACATATAAAATCAGGTGATCTCACCTGATTTTTCAAGTAAAAGTTCAAAAATTTTGTATTTTTTGACGACCATATTAGTAGAGTAAAATACTTTCTTTTTTCTATTAATTTGTCAAACTTGTAACCGCTTTCCCTGGTTTAAACATATTGGTAATTTTTTTTTTATTGTATGACGAGGAAGCGTTTGGCCTTCATCTCACCTGGTAACAAGTTGAGATAAGGCCGAAGATGGAGGCGCACTTCACCCGGAATCCTCAACAAACTGAGGAACTGGCTATCTTACCTCTGAATGCCGGAACACAACACAGTATATTGTACTCCCCATAGGGATCGAACCCGGGACCTCTGGATCTGAAATCGGTGGGATGAGCCACTAGACCAAAGAGGCGGTAAATAAAATGTAAATGTCCACAGGAACAAGCACAGGAGCAAGTGGGAGAAGATAAGCAGTCCACCGGACGGTCGCAGCTGGACCAGAGCGACAAGGGGCATCGGGGGGAGAAGCAAGCGGCCGCTCGCTCCGACTCCTCGCACCAGAAACAGAAGAAACACGAAAACAAGCCCGGGCTCACCGACCAACACAGAACTCTAGGTAAGTGCGCACACTCACTAATTACAGGCCTGTCTAAACTGGTCACTGGGAGTCTGTGCGGCATTCATTCTCAAAATAGGCCAACAGATGGTGCTATTTATGATGTTTTTTTTTCTATTTTGAATGGGTCGACTCTTGATCTCGAAACATGCACAGGCAAGAATGAGATCTACGATGGAGTGAGCCTACCCAGAAGAAGTCTATTAACTTTCTTCTTGAAGAGAGTGTCGTAGGGTTTAGTAGACCTAATGATATAGGTCTAGAAAAACACATGACTGATTTTGGTCATATTCGAAACTTTTGCTTAGAAGTGAGTACCGAATGTTTCTGTCCAATATTATCAAAAATTGCCGACGACAATTTTTAATTAAACTGTAGAACCTGTATAAGCTTCATCGAGATTCGTAGAAAAGTAACTGTACTGACAGATCTCCAGACAGATGAAAGCTAATTTTGACAATTGATGCAAAGACTCTTCGCTCGGTCAATAAACGTTTAACATCAGGATAAAGTCTTGTATCTCACTCCTGTCAGCCGCCAACTCTACAGCCACGCTTTTAAAACCCGTCCTCTATCAGAAAATCCATCTATTTCTTCTTCGGCCTATCTCTGCTAGCTGCTAGTATCCATCAACGCTCAAATTCATAGCTCTGTGAGTCAGAGCAACGATTCATAAATAACTAGAGGCCATGAAGTAGTTGAAATTTGACCGTAGAAAAATGACACCACTACTCCACCTTATAAACATTAACTTTAAAACAAAACTTCTTAAAAGTGACAGACGAAGAAGTTTACTCTCACCGCGATAAAGTTGGCTAAAATATTTTTAATGCTTATAATGTCAAGATAAGGTCTGCAAGGAGTGGGACACTTAAGGCTAGTGATAACAAGTAATAAAATAATGATGTAATTTCCAGGTGATATAAACGAAAAGAAACACAAACAGACTCACACGCTAAACGTGGAGAGAGAAGATGAGGGCTCGGAAGATGGCGGCGATCCTGACGACCAAGACAAAGACGCGGACGCTTTCCAACACGTAAAGCAAGCTAACAACGACCATTTACAGGTGAGATTACACACGGTAGGGTCTTTAGCATTTACATTCATTCATTTTACCATGTACAGCAGAAACTTTTAAAGAACAAACAATAGAAAAGAGAAGTAAATATAAGGGAAGTGTAAGCACGTTAAAAACATATATTAATGTATTCTGAAACATAGCATTGAGTTGAAAAATCTGTCATTTTGGTCAGCATAAAATACTCGGACTATTTTTATTAATTTAAGACCATGTTTGTGTCATTTTGTGTTAATTACTTAACTGAGTACCTACTACGTTTAAATTGTGATTTGCAGACAATAGATGCAGCGACGAAAGAGCAAGCAGATCAACAGCCGATGATCCAACAAGAAGAAGAAGAAGCCGAGGAATTGACACCAGATGAACAAGTGCCGATGGATGTTGATGATGATGATATTCAAGTGAGTTTCGTGTCACATCAATACATAAATCCAAATCAGGTCCCGTCGTATCTTGTGTTTTTTTCTGTCATAACACTTGTTTATATGTAACAACGTATGTGTATGACGTTGATCACATTATGAATGCTCATTGCAAAAACTCGGAATCAGGTGCCAGCGTTTTTCCACTATTCCACTAAAATAATGACCACCTTTAGTAGAAAAAAAGAGCCACGGCTTATTCTAGGAAGGCTTGCTCCATCTTAGACCTAATCCTTAAAATAAGTATAAATTTGTCTATGGAATTCCTAAAAACCTTACCTCATCGATTTCTAAAATGTAAAAACATAATTATATAATCAACATTTCAAGTTATTTACGGGCTGTGCTTTTATTTTTATCGAGTGTCAACGTACCGTCATCTATTCCAGGTGGAAAAATCCGAAGAGCTGAAACCGGAAAAGGTAAAAGATGGCGCCGAAAAGGACAAGGAACGGTCTGGCAAGAAGAAAGATGGCGCCGACGAACCGACGGCAGAGACCGGCGTGCAAGTGGAGGGAGATAGAGTGGAGACGGAACACGTGACCAGGGGGAGAGAGACCACCTACCACACCAGGTGAGCGTTTATTTGTTTATTGTACAAATATAAACATATTGCACAAATGGTGAGCATAATGCCAAGCCACTTTCTAACCAACTTGGCAGAAAACATTAAATGATAAATGATTTATTGGTTTGTTCAATCATGGTACATAAAAAGTTCTTACAGATAGTTTAGGTCTCACATGATTCCACTAGATATTGGTATACAAACATTAGGATAGCATGCACTAATAATATTTATTAATTGGTACATTACAAAAACAACGGCTTACTAACTTACATAGGAAAACTTTAAAAGACTACCTAAAAAAATCATAAATATCTTCATATATATTTAATTACATATTACTTAACTACTCGTACATATTAATACATATTTTATATGATTCTACAAATACTGACACATAAATATGGAATGTATATATATATATACCTACCTAAAATAATAATACTGCGTTGTAGCTGAACTGTGAGTGGGACGACGCATGTCAGTGCTAGTGCGAGCTCTTACCGACACTGATACGTGCTCGAATCGTACGCGAATGCGTTTGGTACATACTTTTTTTTTGTACGACGGGGAAGCGCATGGCCTTCATCTCACCTGGTTACAAGTTACTTATGTAACTTGTAACCAGGTGAGATGAAGGCCGAAGGTGGAGGCGCACTTCACCCGATCCTCAACTGACTAAGGAACTGGCTATCCTACCTCTAAATCCCGGAACACAACAATTTTACAATTGTTGTTATGGCGACAGTATTTCGTGAGATGGTGGTAGCTAGATGGCAGTAGCAGCGCCATCCTGTGTCATTGTTCAGAAACTATTGTATCGATCACATAAAACAGTTGGTAACTTGCACTTGTGTTTCGATTCCACCCGAGCACTCTCTGGAGCTGAGGTTATTTGGGATAAGAATATAGTTGTAAATTTGTTTCGTAGACTAGAAGAAACGTCACTCGCACAGAGAGCGCAGAGAGAAGACACGACAGTGGAGGAGTACATGAGCATCCGCGAGTGGCTCGCCACGGCGCCCGGTCACAGGGACGTGTCGCACGGCGTGTGGCGCGCTCTGTGGCAGCAGTGCGGGGGCGCGGCGAGAGCCTTGTGCGAGCGACTGCGGCTTGTGCTGGAGCCCACGCTCAGCTCGCGGCGAGCCGGTAACACACGCACACGCACACACACACACACACACACACACACACACACACACACACACACGATAGTAGACAGTACATGAGCGAACATGAGAAACTGTAGCACCGTTGTGATTTGAAACTCAATAAAACGAAAAAGCGACACTAAAAAGAGACATAATGCATTCTAAATGATGAGAGAATGTGATAAAATAAAGATACATAATATGTATGTTTATATGCGTGTTAGTATGTGTTTCTACAAATATTTAAGTTAGAATTTTATAAAGTTACTTTTACTGCGTGTTAACTGCACACAATTTTTCCCAATTTATATATCATCTTACCTAAAAGATTACATTATATATACTACTGATTTTAGACAGCACTTTAAGCCACTAAAGTAATTTATTGACAAGACAAACATTTTATGTTCAAGATTCACATTTTTATGTTTAGCATACAACTTAACTTTTTAAACAAACAACTTAGATACCGGCATCAATAAGTTACTGGAATTAATTTATAAATATTTTTTGTAAATAAATAAAATAAATAAGCAAATTGGTGCTAAATTGTCCCATAGATGTTAGTAACGTACAAAGTTAGTAGTGAAACGCATTGATATATGTGTGCAGTAGTAAGTAACTGTGTTGGACAGGTGATTTCCGCACGGGCCGCGCCATCAACATGCGTCGCGTGATCCCGTACATCGCGTCCCACTTCCGCAAGGACCGCATCTGGCTGCGACGCACCAAGCCGGCCAAGCGCGAGTACAACATCGCCATCGCCATCGACGACTCCAGCTCCATGGCCGACAACAGGAGCAAGGAGCTGGCCTTTGAGAGCTTGGCTCTCGTGTCACAGGTTGGTCCAGTCTTTAGTCAGTCAGTCAGTCAGTCAGCTCCTCAGTCTGTCTGTGTTCAGCTTGACGCGTTATCCCTCCGACGCAGCCCGCGAGTGTCTTAAAAGCCGACTAAGGGATATCGTCAGGAGAAAGGCAGCAGCTTACTTCTGTGTGTTTTGTTACATTTACCGAGAGCACCAATACGCCTGCCAAACGTGATCATTTTGTCAAAAACTGCTTCTCTGTAATAGGCGCTGTCAAGTGGACGTTAATATATTGTACAAACAAAATATGTAGTGTTGGAAGCCGCTAGCGAATGTTACTCGAATGTAATCTGTATAACGTAGACTGTACATGTATTGCCAGGCGTTGAACCTCCTGGAATCGGGCTCGCTGGCCGTCCTCAGCTACGGCGAGAAGCCAGTCCTCCTGCATCCGTTCAGCGAGCAGTTCTCGGAGCACTCCGGCGCTAAGATCCTCGAGCGACTCCGCTTCGAGCAAACGAAGACGAAGATCGCGCAGCTGCTGGAGTACTGCTCGGTGATGTTCGAGGAACAGAGCGTCGGCAGCGACGCTCCCAACGCGAAGTTGTTGGTGGTGGTGGGGGATGGGAGGAACGTGTTCGCGGAGGGGGAGGGGGCGGTGACCAGGGCGGTGAGACGCGCGCGCCAGCAGGGGGTGTTCCTCGTCTATGTCATTATAGACAACCCCGATAATCGAGTGAGTACTTGCTGTTACCCCACTACGGAAAGCATTGTATCTGTGAGTGAAGTCCCGTCAAAATCGGTCAAGCCTTTTTGGAGTTTTGTCGAAACAAACAGACAGACGACATTAATTAATAATTGTTGTATTTGTTCTAAGTACCGTTTATTGATATGCAAAAGCTGTTATTTTGTCATTACAAACAGACACTTCAATTTTATTTATTTGTTTGGAATAGATGTATATGATGCCAGCGTTAGATTATAAACACGGTCCGTTTGTAATATGCCTCTGCCTATTGTAAACGGTCGGCAAATTGTCAACAGCTACTGACCATCTACAATTTAACGTAGTATATAATATTACAAATATTAACATTTTAGCTCAATCCATTCTAATCAGTTTTGTGCGTGAATTATAGGATGAAACGCCGATGTCTCATTCCCGATCTCAAACAACATGACGGAGGAACAAACACAATTTCCACAGTATTAGTGTGATTAGAACGTTTGTTGTTTCGTTTCAGGATTCGATCATGGACATTAGGAAGCCGGTCATGGACACAGTAACAGACAAGCTGAGCTTCATTTCTTACTTGGACGCTTTCCCTTTCCCGTTCTACCTGATCCTCCGCGACATGTCTGCGTTGCCCAACGTATTAGGGGACGCACTCAGGCAATGGTTTGAGTTGGCGGCTAATACAAGCTGAAAACAACCTTAGTGCGATGTACTCACATATATTTTGAAAAGAAAGTGACATCGATTTAATCTTATACAGATTACCTTTTTATAAGAAGAAAATTATGTTTGTATATTTTTGTGTGATTTTGACCGTTTGGCAAATTAAGTTTATATAAGTTACAAGTTTATATGTTTATTATACGTTAAGAAAGCACTATCAGAATTGTAAGATAATAAACTGTCTATCTTATATACCGGGTCATATTTTATTTGCTTTACGCTCCCGCAATCCAACCTGAAATATTCAATGATTAACCATGATCTCGTATAGCATTCTTGTTTTCATATTACTTTATTTTTGTGACTATCTGTCCAGTGTAGAAAAAACGAGACAAAAGTAATGCTATGTTGAGGTTAGGTCCCAGGTTCATATTCCAAAATCCCACTCGAGTGACGCCTCCTTCAATTCAGAATTACATCGAGTTAATACTTGTGTGAATTTCTGTGATGTATTAAATCTTTGGGATATGCTATCCCAGACCATTGCTGGGTTTCGGTTGGGCTTGGCTTAACACATGCCTCAAGTGGATGGGCGCTATGCAGAGCAGCGAGATCATCTTCTTTGTGAAAATGACTTATGCAGAAAGGGTTTGTTATAGACAAGAGCTGCGTTTAACAGGTGGGCTGCGTGTTCCGTCTCCATGGTGTATAAAAAAATGCCGATTTCGAGTCCAAAAGTGGGTTTTTGGTTCAATACCAAATGTTAATGAATTTTAAGTTCCCAAATTTATTAATATTTCTTTACTTAGTTTGAGACTAGATGGCGTCGAATCAATGTCCCAAAAAAATAATCGATTACATCCTTTTTTTATTGTACGACGTGGAAGCGCTTGGCCTTCATCGCACCTGGTAGCAAAGGCCGAAGGTGGAGGCGCACTTCACCCGGAATCCTCAATAAACTGAGGAACTGGCTATCTTACCTCTAAATGCCGGAACACAACAATTTCAAGCTTCGACTCCTTTGAGAGTATAACTTGAAAGTTATCCTGAAATAAGACGAAATCTCAAACAGTGAATTGAATCAACCCAACAGCCGCTCAGGTAAACCATGTCTGAGTAACAAAGTGAATAACTGAAACACGGACCGGACCCACCACTCGTTGGAATTGTAGAGGGGTAGGTGTTATATCATGTTATAGTGGTCTAGGTGGACCTATCCTACTTGTATGTATAGGTCCACCTGGCTTAATGGTGGCAGTGTTCTGTCGGAGCGTGGACAGCCAGTAGTGCCATCTGGACAAGCTCACTCCGTGTAGACTTTGACCTGTCCTAGTGGTCAAGAGCTAACCCATCATTTACATCATAAAAATAGTTGTTGTTATGGGCTTTCCTAGGCGGATGATAATTAAACTAGTGTTGTAGCGATAGCGATAGTATCGAGGCCTTGAAAATCAGTCATACTATCGACAGACCTATCATAACTATCGAGCCATCACAATACCATCGATTGATAAAAATAAATAGTACTATTGCTAAAGATAAATCGTATAGAAACTATCGGTAGTATCGATTGAATTTGTTGCAATAGTATCGATAGTTGAACATTTTACGATACTATTGCTTGTTCATAAGGTATAAAATGATTACCGACCAGGTGTCCTTTTATTCCCAGTATATAGTATGGAAAATCCGTCGATAGTTATATAAGATAGAACAAAAATATCGATACTATTGAAACGCGTCGATAGATCACATATAGTATCGATATGCATTTCGATACGACTATCGCACTATCGACTGTTTTTCAAGACCAACATCGATATTGCAACAACACTAAATTAAACTAAGACTATGGTTCGGCTACCAGGAATCAAGTTTCCTCGGGGCCATTTAGTTTGGCTACGAGTGATCGGGCACAGGAATATTAAAAGAATGAGTTAAAAAATATTATTGTATATTGTCAACTGAAAATTAAACAATTTCTTAACATATTGTGAATTGTCCTTAGCATATATTCCGCTTATCGCTATATGGAGTTAACAAGAACAGCACTTTCGTTAACACTTTAGGCCGATGTTATCCAAACAATAAATAACTTCCCGAACTATATTTCTCGCCAACAATATTCTACAAAGCTACAAACTTAATATAACGCGTTTCTAAAAGAAACATTTCCTTTATTCTTGCACCTCTTAAAACTACAAATCTAATATACATATAAAAAGGATTCGTTTACAAGATGCACCCTAAACTCTTAAATATGTCATTTATATTTAGTTTGAACACCGTCCCGTTTACTGAACCGATTTGAATAAAACTTTTTACCAGCGATCAATATCGTCGTGCCGTTGCATCCCACTGCTGGGCGTAGGGCGAGGGCGAGGGCGGGCGGTTTTAAAACTAAATATATCCAAATCACACGTAAACAATGTCTTCATGCAAACGACTCCGCTTCTCGATAGCAAAAACTAACGTTCGCTGTAAATATACGCTATGAAAATATTAAATAGGTTATAATTATAATAACATAATTAAAACTATAGCTAAAATAAACGTTAAAACATCTGTTAGAACCATGATCGTGTATTTCCGTTGGTTTTATAAACTCGTTAACTTTACATCGCTTAAAGTCGGTCCAAACATTTATCTTACTTTTGACAGCGAGAGTTCTAATCGATTAGTGATGTCCTTGATTCGATTCTTGTAAAATACTACTTAATTTATTTATACTTTTTTTTTATTTACTTACACGGTAAATACTAGCGCGAGTCGTACTTTAGGCACATTTAAAAAAACTGGTTTTACTCACGCATAACGCACGTCTATATTGCATAACAATGAAACCTCTGACCCTGAGGTTTCATTTAAAAGTTAAATAAATGGTTGGACAGTCTTAAGTTGCTAGTCACGAAGCGTTGATTCACCAACCCTCAGTATCGAGCAATAAATACCGCATTAAAACTAAACAAAGGTGCCGACTCCTATTTGAGCGAGAATTGTAAGACAACAATTTTTTCTAGCTACATTGCCAACTTACCGACAGACCACCATCGCTTCCCAGAGGTTAGGCGGGTACTACAGAATTACAATTGATAGCTGCACTAAATTAGTGAATATAATAGAAGAATTATATCATAGGTTTTATTAATTTCGGCTGCTATAAAAAAAACCTTGAAAATATAACAGAGAACGGTGTCAATGATCTGTTCGAGATGTTACGTTTACAGAAAACTGCAATAACTCCATTCGAAAGTGGTAAATATTCAAGTCAGAAACCTAGCTAAGCTATCTAATGTAAAGTTAAGGCCACCATGGTGATTATTTTTGGACCACTCACGCCCTTAGAGCCAAAATATCTCCGAAAAAGGCTTAGATGAGGAGGCAACCCTAATAGGAACCCTTAAATTGACACAAAGCAGGCTTATGATTTACACTGAGGATTTTCATCTTTACATAATTCTTCTGTATCTGTTTGTCATCGCCTCAACGATTTAGATGTGTGTGTGTGGTGTGTGTGTGTGTGTATGTGTGTGGGACCCTCAATGGTTTAGACTTACAATGGGACGCGCTAGGTGGCGCTGCGATCGCCACGAAGAATCAAGGCTGGCCATTCCACTAACATGCTATATGAAGTGGTATTCTCAAAAAGCCTCCATTGAAAACATTTCTAGTCTTTGACTGAATTTCCAAATTATATGAAGATTGTCTAACATGAGCCACGAATATGAAAAAATGTAAATGAGTTAGAAATAGAAACAGTCTTTATAAATTTAGAACAGGATATTACATCGACCTTTTTCGTAGTCATGTTATGTTTGCAAGTTTCAAGGTCACCAGCTGACTTTTGTCGTATAAATGGGATGGTTCGAACATCAAACATCGGCTGTAAGAATATAGTTAGTAATATGAAAGTGGACGAATGGACTCTCGAGTCGGCTTCACTTGGAAGTTGCTTCCTTGGACGAATGGTTGTTGGTCTCTTCAGTCTTTTCGGCGTCGTCGTAGAACTTTGGCTGGAAATAACGAGAAACTAGTTAGTCATTAGTATTCACATTATTTATTTCTCTCACAAACAAACAAATAATTATAATGCTAAAGTAGACATAATAATGTGGGAGAGCTGGTGCCTGCAAGGTTTTCTAAAAAAACCTGTTGGTAGGTCACTAGTATTAGTACCTAGCTTTAAGTTGTCAGCCATGTCAAATGTACTGCTAAGAAAAATGAATTTTATTATGAATATACGACTCATCTGCCTGTATTCACAAGCCGCGGGGTCTCTGCTAGCGTAGATACAGATACAGTACAACTGATTAGGTATCATCATTTTTTGGACACAGGTACATTACATACAGGTGGCAGTTGTCTTCTGGACTTCTAGATAAAGCTGGCATTATACACGAAGTTACGCGAGACGAGACCATCTCAATTTGTGAAATATATTTGCTTCTATAAAGAGGTGTTTCAGTCCTACAATATGCCTTTGCTGTGAGAAAAAAAAAACTCTTGAGAAAGTGTGACAATCAAACAGAGTGAATTCTACTTGCTACTTAATTAGATGTTTCTAATGATCTCACAATGCTATTGCTATGATTCAAAACATATGAATGGCTAAACGATATGTACAGGTACACGGATGAGTAGAAAACAACGCCACAAACAAATTAGTGAAAATCCAAAAATTCGACACAAAAGATGTTATCTGTTCAAACATAAATAAAAAACAAATCAATTGGATTAACCGATGGTAGTCAATGACATAATTGTTATGTAAAACATTTCAGAATCTCAAATGAGCATAACTAAATGCCAAGAGCTATTTTCTTCGGCATACATTGACACAAGGCCTATACCAATAATTCCATGATTCTGCAGTATCATAATTTAAAGAGGGATCGCTAAAAATGATCATGAGTAAAACAACCACAAACAAAAAGTGCGCCAAACCGATGAGATTCCAAATGAAGCGTGACGCCAGCTCGCACCCACTTACTCAAGTATCACATCGCATTTTGTACTAAACAGTGGTGACTTTACTCCCGTATCCGTTTTTCACACCATTATAACTCGTAAAGCCCTAGAAATAAACAATAATTTGCGATACAAACCTCCAATCAAATTATATACCTTCTAGTATATTTTCAAAGTCTCAATATTATAATGGAACATTGAAATAAATCTACAAACAGAATATAAAATCCTGTACGGATTTGCTCATCATAGCAATAAGGCCTTATGTGCGGTGAATTGCATATATTTATATTCACTTCAAGGATTTTAAACCTTACATATTGATACAGAAACTGAAGCCACCAGAATGAAGTCTTGTGATTTATCTGCTCATACAGCAGAATACAATAGTTCCCGTGTCAAATATTGAGCAACTAAAGCCACGCCCCAAGTCATGCAATGATAATGTAGCTCAACATGAAATGTACAACTCAAAACCAAACTCAAGTCTAAATGAACTCAGGCGAAGTAATCTCAAATTGAATTGAACCTGACAAAAACACAATTCTCATCAAATAAATGTTATTACGATTCTCGAGCGACCCTTGAGATCTCGTTGTGATACAGTACGGAGTCCAGTCAACACATTTGCACAACACAGCCTCCCCCCACACCCCCACAACTATAATCACACACCCATGTACATCAACTACCTCACGAGTCGGCATCACAACGGAACGGAGGCTAGACAAAGGTTCTCGTTAGAAGGTTAGAGCTCTGATACATATCGGATGGCCCTCAGTTGGACCTATAAACAAATTATTAACGTGACGCCTGTAATGCATTTCTACTTATTTATTTGAACACTTGAAAAAAATCCCGGCCAAGTGCGGGTCTGACTCGCACACCGTAGGGTTCCGTACAAACCTGTAGGTATATAAGTAAAAGTTATGGTATTTTTATTGCTAAATGAAATCCATAACATTACAATGTGGAAAGCTGGAGGAGCCTGCACTTGTGCGGAAAAACAGACGAAGGCAAAGAGTTTCCAGAACTTATACCTACTAATGATACATTAGACTTTCGACTTTAATTACAAACTCAACCCATAGCATAACCTATCAAGCATTCATACTGTTATGCAAATAGTAATACCTCCTTATATTTATTATCTAATGAGAAATTCGTCACAAGTTTGTTTATATTTGTTCCGCCTTCACACAAAAACCTGAAAACGGATTAAGTAGCCGCCTCTGTGGTCTAGCGGTTCAGATCCAGAGGTCCCGGGTTCGATCCTCAGGGGAGTTATATTGTGCTTGGTTTGGTTGTTGGAAGGAATTTGTTTAAGTCCATCTGGCTAGCTACCACCATCTTACATAGTTCTGTCGCCATAACAACAAATATTAAATTGTTGTGTTCCGATGTTTAGAGGTAAAATAGCCAGTTTCTCAGTATGTTGAGGATTCCGTATCTCAACTCCGTATCACCAGGTGAAATGCCAAGCGCTTCCCCGTCGTAAAAAAAAATCGAATTCCTGAGGAAAATGATCTTGACAGACAGACGGATAACAACGTGATCCTGTAAGGGTTCCGTTTTTTCCTTTTGAGGTACGGAACCCTAAAAAGTTAAAACTTTGAAAATAACAGATTTGCAAAGTAATCTCATAAATCAGTTATCTTGAGAGAAATGGGACGTCAAACATATCCATACAAAACCGATTCGTTCTAATTTTGCTCCTTCACACATAACTACTTACTGAATCGAACTGAAACTTCGTACATATGTTGTTACACAAATCAGAAAGAACCATATAGGATCGTAAGTTTGATTATACTTTGGTTATATCTATTTTCTATTTAAAAATACTTGATATACATTGATGACAAAAACGTTTCGCGAAACAAATAAACGAGTAGATGCCTATTTTTATATTTTACCATTTATGTGAACCAAATGAGGTTCCATGATCGGAAATAGTAATAGGTTTAAAATTCATCCCTACAAAAGTTCGAGATGAGTTTTTTTTATACCACTAAGTTATCAAACAAGCGAACGACCCACCTAAGCCTCATAGCTCAGTTGGTAGTAACTCTGCCTTCTGCGCTGTAGGTTATGGGTTCGATTCCCACCCAGGACAAACATTTCTGTGATGAATGTAGATGTTTGTTCTGTGTTTGGGTATTGTATCATATAGTATGTATGTATTTACAAACAGTATTTAAGTATTGTATCCGTAATCTAGTTCCCATTTCATTTCCATATTACAAGTTATGCTTAGTTTGGGGCTAGATGGTGCTGTGAAAAATTGATGTCCTGTAATATAATATTATATTTAAGTAAGCGGTTAACGTAATTGCTCCAGTGAATAAATTGTAATTAGTATTAGATAATTTTAAGCTCTTGTAATGGAACATAAAAAATAACTAGCCCGAGGTTCTTGCCTTTCTTCTTGTGTGCAGATCGCGATTCCGATCAGGCGGTAGATTTGACGTTTCAAAATGATCCAAAAAAAAATCTTACTGAATAAAAATATTAGACTTTCGAGTCGCGATTCCGTTCAGGAGGTAGATTAGACGTTTCAAAATGATCCTAAAAAAATCTTACTGAATAAAAATATTAGACTTTGACGTAGCCTATGTTAATAAGTCAAGGTTTCCCTGTAACCCTGAGCCCTGCGCAACCAGCTCACATGTATGATAATATATTTACCTCATCATGTTTCTCCTCGGCCGTGACTCGTTCATCATCATCATCGCTGTCCTCGTCCGCGGAGGATTCCCCGCCCGACACGACTGCGTCTGCTTTTGCTAAAACAAATTACATTTACAAGTTATTTTTATAATTATTAACCTCTGCCGACGTGATGCGCGAGCCTTTCATCAAATGCAGAGAACATTAAATAAACCAAGATAGGAGTCATTGTGTTTGCATAATAAATAATACTTACACCAAAACACCATTAAGCGACAAACGTTTATCTTATCTATTGATAATTTCGCTAGCTATCGAACAACTATAAATACATATAATATATAAAACTTATAGCTATAGAAATTTGATATAGAACCATCTAAATCAATAGTTAACAATTCTTATATCATAGCTCAGTTGTGTCTGCCTTCTGAGCAGGTTGTGAGTTCGATTCCCACCCAGAACAAACATTTGTGTGATTTAAATATATGTATGTTGTATTTGGGTGATGTATGATAAGTATGTATATACAAAAAGTATTTAAGAATTCTATCCGTAATCTAGTTCCCATATGACAAGCTTAGGTTTGGGCTAGATGGCGCTTTAGCGCCTACCTTTGGCTCAATAAGAGGGTATACACAATCCACAGGATCGTATACGAAATGGAACCTTATATTGAGTGCAATAGAGTGGAGAGTGGCACTCACCGACCGCCCCCGGGCGCGCGCGCTCCCGGTTCAGTCCGTCGAAGCACTGCAGACACACGCGCAGAGGTTTGTCGCTTTGTCCGCGGAGAAGCCACTTTTTCGAGGAGCAGGGGCCACAAACCACGGACCCACATTTGCGGCAGTGATGCTGGAAAATATGCTCAAATAAGTAAAACCGAAAGAAAACAAGAAGAGCTTTGAAACTTGATATACCTAGGTATCGCTTATAGGAAAAGTAAATTCATTCTTAGGAAATATGGTGAGATTCTATAATAAGCTTCCTCGAAGCGCCACCAAACTCTCTGCTCGTAAATTCAAATTGTATACAAATTATAATTTCATTAAAAGTGCCTACTACTAAATTAGTGACAATATATCGAGGATAAGAACGCGTGGCCCGATGTTACTATACCAGTTGACAGCAAAATGGTGATTTCTCAATGTTAAGAAACTGCCCATTAGGTAGATAGGTAATAACAAATGTTTTAAGATTAAGTATTTAGGAATATGACTTACTTAGAATATCATTAAAAATTGTATATCTAAATGTTGAATGGATCATCAAAAAATTAACCAGCCTGAGTTTCTTGCCTTCTTGTGTGCTGGTCGCGATTCTGAACAGGCGGTAGATTTGACGTTTCAAAATGATCCTAAAAAATCTTACTCAATAAAGAAACTTTGACTTTGAAGCGTTACCCTGCCGTAATACAGTAAAAACTAGCACTAGAACAAAACTATAATACCTATTTAAACTAGTAAGTAGAAACACATTCATAGTTTTAGTTTGGTTACAAAGTAAGATGACATTATCTTCATCAAACATTCGGATCTATCGACATCGGAATCTACCGATGGAGATTCCGAGAACGCTATTCTAAAAGTAGAAAATCTATAAATTTTGACATTTGTATTCGAAACTTCTACAGAAGATTTTCATAGATGTTTTGTGAATAGCGTAGAAATCCATCGGATTCTAAGTCGAATTCGACTAAAAGTGATGTATCCGATCCCAAAACTTTCCGTGTGTTTGAGGATCGCTACACAGGACATTAAATTCACACAGCGCCATCTAGCCCCAAACGAGCAAAGCTTGTGATATGGGGACTAGATGGCAGACGGAATCATACAGTACAACACACAGAACAAACATCTACATTCATCACACAGGTTTGTCTCAAGTGGGAATCGAACCCACGACCTACAGCGCGGAAGGCAAACCCGCTGAGAGAGGATTGTTAAACAAAATTATTATAGAAACAAGCTGTTCAAAAATCTGATGAAGACACAAACAGACAGATAGACACATTCTTATTGAATTCTTGTCTATTCTTTGCTTTCTTTTTCATTGTGATAGCCAAGCGTTTGAACAAAATTGTTTTTTTTAAGATTCACAAAAAAACTCTGAAAATTAATGTTTATGGGTCGATGATGATATATGTTCCAACTGCCCCCAATCGATGAGATTATGGCAAAAACCCCTTTAATTTTTTTTTAATGTGACAGTCTTGCTTTTGACTGCTATCTCGCCTGATGTTAAAATGATGCAGCCTAGCATTGTTTCGGAGCAGTCGCTATGATTGCTAACGGAGCACCTACCCTCCTGTTGAGCACCGTGAACTGTGTCCGCTTGCAGTGCATGCATATCGCCGCCTCGCTGTCGGGGATCCACACGGCGGCGTGTTCCGATGGAGGTTGCTTGCCACCTGCGGTAACATCACACCGTGAGCATGACCAACTTGCGATACGAGACCCGCCTCTGTGCTCGAGTGGTTCGCAAGCCGGTGCGAAATCCAGAGGTCCCGGGTTCTAGCCCAGGGGGCACTACAATATCGTGCTCGGTCATAGTTGAATCCAAACCAGAGCCCTTCGAGACTTAAATACTCAGAGTAGTTTCCTTTGGTAGTGTAGGGGTGCAATAAGGAAAAAAAAACACCAATGATGGGTAGAAAGCCCCGAACATTTAAGTTCATCCATTGTCACATGTAGGTACCTACTTACTTTCTTCCACACAACTTTTTCGTAAATATCAACTTGCAACACACACACATACATTATTTCTAACCAACGAATGCGAAATATTTTTGCGAACACTGTAGGCGACACACGACATCGTAATTTTCTACGAAGACATGCGTACCCCTATCGCTACCTTTATGACATAATCTTTGTGTGATTAATTTGTTCTTCGGCTATATGTATCGCCATCTATTGGCAACTGTGTCCATTAATTTCCTCATAAAATATAGATGAATTTTGAGGCTGCAATGCAAGCAACAATAATGATTATTTGATAAAAAAAAGTCAGTCGCGAACCTACAGCCCACGCGACGACGCGGCTCCGTAAAAACAATACCGTTTTAATATTTTTGTAGAGTACATAGGTACATTACATACTGAAAAGTACTCTCATTGCACCTTCAACTTTCTTCCGGCGTTAAACTTACGTAGTGTTTTCATTATAAATAAAATAAATAAATATTACAGGACATTAATTTTACACAGCGCCATCTAGCCCCAAACTAGGCATAGCTTGTAATATGGGAACTAGATTACGGACAAAATACTTAAATACTTTTTGTAAATACATACGTACTATATGCTACAACACCCAAACACATTTCATTGCATCACCTACATTCACAATGGATCACAATTCAATCAAAATTTGCATGTATTTTGATTTTAGATGTGATTTTCAAGTGTTTTTTTTAAATATCGCGAACTTACGAGTAGATCATCACTATTCCTATCTTTGGAGCTACAAAATGTATTATGAATCTGACATACCACACTAAACTATCAAGGAACCCGCTCAAACAAACAAACATTTCATCAAAATTGGTCAAAAAAAACACACAAGACAAGTACAAACAGTACTTACAGACAAGTATAACAAGCCTCATAGCTTGGTTGTAGTCTCTGCCTTCTGCGTTGTAGATTGTGGGTTCGATTCCCACCCAAGATAAACATTTGTATTATGAATATTGATGTTTAGTCTGTGTTTGGGTATAGTACTGTATGATAAGTGTATATTTACCAAAAAAAAGAATATAAGAAATATTTCCGTAATGTAGTTCCCATATAGCTATGCTTAGTTTGGGACTAGATGGCGCTGTGTGAAATTAATGTCCTGTTGTATTTATCGTTTACTATATTTATCATGAGAGTGAAGGAACAGACAAGTGTATTCCTGCTTTTAACCAACATCGCCATATAAGGTTAAATCCGTTTTGGATATTCAGTATCACCTAACTTCTTTTGCGGTGCAACAGATACCTGAGTTGGTTACGGTACGTGCTGGAATTTGCAACAATTTCAATGAGGTTTGAAGCCATTTCCTACAGGAAAACCACAAACCTCAATAGCTAAGAGCAGCAGCTGACGATTTACCCAATAACTAGTTCTGTTAGTAAAAAGTTCTGTTATTTATTCTGATATTGCAGTCTCTGAGGTGAAAAATTAAAAGACATAATGCTTTTGCCATTGCGGTCGCGGTTTTGGAATCGACCCCTCAACTCAGCCCCTGGATGTCGTAAAAGCAGACTTAGGGATCTGACCATAAGGGCAGCAGCTTCCTTTTGTGTACTATACCTTTACTACGATCATCAATCCGCCTACCAAGCGTGGTGATTGTGGAAAAACCATATTGTATAAGGTTGTTGATGTTTGAAGTTGATATACGAGTTTGAAGTGGTAATTTTTTTTTTTAATTAGCCAGGGGTTATACAACACTAGTTTTTAAACTTTGTGACTTTTAGTGGTATTTTAAGTATTTTTACGATGTTTATAAGGATAATAATATTTATTAATTTCAAAAGTGCATACAAATGCAATATAGTGCCAGTTGGTGTGCTAGTTTGTTTTTATAAGGTCGTATTTTTTTTAACTGCCTATGGTAATCAGATGTTGTACGTGGTTGGTTAGTGCTTAACGGCGAAAATTAGATTTATACCTAAATGTCAAATCTAAAGATCTAAAGAATCCTCGATACACCACAAATGGGTCAGCATCATTTTACACACATTCTGTACATTACAAAAAAAATAATATTGTTTTACATGGAAAACATTGCACTCTTTCAAGGAGTGCAGTGTGATTGTGCAGTGGACTTTTTTGAGCTGTATTGATGATATAAATGACCGCACCATTATTAACACTACCAACAAGATATTTGAAGATGAATGAGTTGATGCGATGCAACTGAGCTGACATATTGGACTCTAATATTCTATGGCTATGGGTAAACAAACGTAGTTTGGTGTTGTAATTGTAAGTCGCGTTTTTCACTAATTTATTGTGTGACTGATACTACACTCCTATATGAAGCCACTTTCACAATGAACAGTACCAAAGCACTTACTCTTTCTGAGCAAGTCTTCTATACATTTCTCTATGTGAGCCATCCACTCCTCCTTCTCGGTCGCCGTGGCTGCGCACACCGCGAATGACTTGGATGCCGTACGAATCAGCCAACCGTTGCGGTACTCTGAAACATCAGGCATTACATACAACACTGGCCGATATTTAGACATTCCTCATTATATATTAAAACAAATTAAATTTCACCAAATACATATATTTAGTTTGGTGATTCTATGAGGGCCCTGGAGCACCGCTGATTTCCGCTCTTCGGTACAAACCTGGTTCCTTTTTCATTTTGAAGTTGAAAGTCCGATTCACATGAATTTTTGCACGTATAATTGGAAAGAGAAAATCTGTGTCTGTGGTGCACCACTTTTTCTTTAAACGCAATAACAATGAAAATATATGGAAGAGTGTCTATATTTCGAAATTAAGATGGAACTATATTTGTTTGGGAAAGTGAGACTACTGGGCCTTTAGCTTTTCTGAGCCAGAAAAGGAGTGATTCATCATTTATCTTTACTATACACAAAAAAAACATGGTATTGGTAAAAATATAGTAGAGCTCCTTGTCAAGCTTGGCCGGAGAAGTTTGTACTACAGACATTGTGTTCCTGTTTGAGGGATAGTTGCTGGTAAAATTAAAAGCATGAGAGGCTTAAGACCTTTATGCTTCAAGCTAATGGGTGGGACAGTAAGTGTTGGCTTTGTTATCAGCAAGAGATGCACTTTATATCAGGTGGACTGCTTGCTTGTTCCATTTCTTAGTTGGGTTTTCTACTAGCAAAGAGAGAGTGTGAGAGTAGAATAAATTCTGTTGAATTTCCAAAATTGATTTCTCCAAACTGCCTGCCAAGAATCAAATTACAGAAAACCCTTTTTGTATCAGAGGAGGCTTAGGTATGTCCAACATTTAATATTTATTTTATGTTATTACATAAAGGATCGCCAACAGCTTAGTGCATCGTGCAGTATTCATTAAACTTTTAGGCAACCACAACATTGAAACATATTTCATTCATATTTTCTTATCAACAGCATGCCTGTATTTGAGATAAATCATAAAAAAATGGAGATTTACAAAATAAATGAAAACAACAACCTCATTATTATGTGTTTTTTTTTTTTTACATTATTTATGTAAATTGAAGCAGTCTTTGTCTTAAAATAATGTTACATGTCAAATCAAGGTTATCAGATTGAAAAACCTGTAGTCTAATTTTAAATTAGAGATAGCATTTCTAATGGGAATTCATCCATATACAATAACATTAGGTATATGAGTCATGTAAGAATATACCTTACCTAGTTCCTCTACTCTGCATCAATGTCAGACTATACATTGATTATTTATGATTCACTGGACATCACTGACTCATCATCATTTTAATTTCAATAACAAATCAAACCAAATAAAATAGTAATTGCTTCCTGCATCGCAATATGATATGCAGGAATGTGATGATTGGACTTGGATCTGACTGCTCTTTAGTAATTGTAATATCATTGAGATCTTGAAACATATTCCCGTACAGTTTTATAATTTAGTTAGTGTGGGCATCACTACAAACTAGCTAAAGAAACAATTTTATATATACTTTATGATTCCTCCATAATGACCAATGAGTGCAAGTTTAAGGTTGCGACTTCAAAACTGCTTCAATCCTTAAGTTTATGGCATTTAAAATAACTCACGGCCTTCATCCTTAAGTGATTCCAATTTGACCTCTTCAAGGGGCATAACATGTTGTTTGTTATATTTCTTCTTGTTTATAACAATGTTTCCATACACTAATATATCATTGAAGAGAAAGAATTGGCGAGCCTTTGGTTTTTTGCGGCACATTTTTGTCAAGACACCTTCTCCAACCAAAACTCTGCCTTGTTCTGCCAGGGGCTAGAACAACAAAAATATTTATCGCTATATTGTTTTATGAATCTTGGTTAAACACTACTATACATAAAAAAAAACAATGTAATTGGATAAGGGGTTTTTTTCAGTTTTATTCCTTTTTTATCAGGGGTCAATTAGTAGCAAAATTAAAATATAAATTCGCATACATATACTAAATCAAAAAGTGTAGCATCAGTGTGAACAAAATGAATTGCTATTGTAGGTACTTACAACTTATCAATTTCAATAACATCAAAAAATGCTTGCTGATAAACCGCAATATCTTTGCTCGGGCAATCCCACCCGTCGACAGAAGGCAGATAACATCTGTTTGTCGGTTGTTACTAATATTGGTCAATTTACAAGGTTTATGGGATACAAATAATTAGTCTTGCTATCAACACATACCTGTCCTGAACTGCCGAAGCAGTTTTCCACCATAGCAATCCGCCTCGCATTTGCCTCGCTATTCACTGAAAGGAATTAATTAGATAAAACTGCGGTAGCAAGTAGCAAAATCAAAGTTTGACGTCAAAGGAAAGTGAGCCACCATGCAAACAATGACGGCGCTTTGCTCATCCATAAAACTTTTTTAATACACGGTAATTCACTTGTCTCGTTGATTTCTGGTTTAGTCACGTATATTTCTTACTGTACCAACCTAAACGATCAACCATTCTTGGAATTTTATTTTTTCGTTAAAGAAAGACACGGAAAAGACAACAAGAAATGTATATTTCACGGTACAAAAAATGTTTCCAGCTAGGTTTTGTATTTGTCATTGTTGTTTGTAAGGCTCAAAGCAAACCTATGAGCATTTCTCCTATTATAATTACTCCTTAGTTTATGTAATTATGTTAGGTACCGTCGTCGTCAATGCTTAGCCAGTGGTCGTCGTATCATCGCATACTGTCAAAGCAGTCTAACAGTACGCGACGACGCGTACTGATAGGATCCAGATCCCAGACTTGTCAATAAAAAACAAGATTTATTAGGACACAGATTTATTATCACTTTAACTTTAACTTTTTACACTAACATAACTTTGCTTTTACACTTTTCACTTTGAGCTTTGTTGGATCAACGCGCTTTGAATATCGCGCGCGGGACTTCTTATTTGGAATTCCCTGGAGCTCTGATGCAGTCGGCGGGCATAAACCAGATCCGTAGCGGGGGTGAGGCAGAGTAACCTTCTAAGAACTGACTGAGCCGATTACCCAAAATAATTGTGGGTTTATAAAGTAAAAATACTGCTGGCAGCTAAAATACATTTATATAAAACTAGTAGTGTGAGTGAGGCTGATTGCATGCTCAGCGCAAGGTCAGCAATTACTAGGGTTGTAACAGTACGTAGGACATCGCGTTAACGCGTTTAAGGTTAAGAGTCTATGATACGTGACATGGCTTAGCTTCTGTAGTTCTTCTAATACTGTAGCATTTGCTTGACTGAAGATAATAAATGTTGTAGTTCAGGATTGAAGCTAGCGTTTCGAAAATACGATTGCATAAAATTTATAATACTATATTTATAATATTGCATAAAAGATCCAGAAAAAAAATCCAGAGTTGACTCTAATTTGTACCAAAAATGTTCGCCATTCAATAAATACGCCCAATTAGGCCTTGACACTTTGAACAGTAAATAAACACAGTATACAGTAGACGGTCTGTTTTTTAGATTTTCAAAATTAGTATTTGTTGTTTAAAAAAAAACGTAGAAATTTGCGTTATCATATTTCTGTCATCTGGTGGTCATAAGCGCCGTGGTTGATCGCACAGCAATCTCACCTTTATTATTACTATTTCTTAGTTCGAAACTAGAGCAAAGTTGGGTCGAGTTGCTAATCTGAGGTAGTATAGGCCATTAAGGTCGTCTAAGGTAGGACAGACGCGAAGAGAGGCCTATACTCAGCAGTAGGCTGAGACAGCCTGTACGTAATGAATTGAATTAAAAAAATATTTTAATCATAAATCGTTTGAGTAACACGTTAATTAATTCATCATTATGAAACTAGAAGTCATTTAAAAGCCTTTGGTAAAGACAAAGGAGAAGCAGAAATCATAAAAAAAGCAGTCGAGCTCCCTATCTTTTAACAAGCCTTATAGCTCAGTTGGTAGTAACTCTGCCTTCTGCGCTGTAGGCTGTGGGTTCGATTCCCACCCAGGACAAACATTTGTGTGATGAATATAGATGTTTGTTCTGTGTTTGGGTGTTGTATCATATCGTGTGTATATATTTACAAAAAAAAAAGTATTTAAGTATTGTATACGTCATCTAGTTCCACATTAAACAGATATTTATTCAATAATAAGTACAATTAAACTAACTATGTACAAAGGAATCAGTCAGATCAGAGTTTGTAACGGTCCTTAGACCGTTACAAACTCCTGTAATATTTATATAATATTTATGTCCTGTAATATTTATATTTATCTTGAAAGATTTCAAATAGGTACTAGAATATTTATTCGTTTATGTTTTAATAGTTGTAATGTTATTCATAGAAGATTTAGATATTGGTAATTGGAACTTAACTTATCGTTTGGACTTTTAATTGTTTAAAATATTAAACCTGAAGTTCAATTTCATTGAGTGATATTACGCGATTCACATCAACAACGATCAACGATGGTCAATATCGGTAGGATTTTTAAAGTTTGAAACATTGGCCTTACGTTTCGTTCCATTACATTGCATTACGTTCCATTACAACATGTACTCAAAATGAATTATATCTCTGGTTTCTGGCTTTTTTTTTAAATACCGAAATTAACTTACTTATGTCGTAGAGGATTATGAATATACGCAATGAGAACCGAGTAGAATTTACCGTTACGATAATCGCGTACAATAGTGAATGCATTAAGGCTATAATCCTATACTAGGTACCTACGTATCTAAACATGCTAACATTTGTTTATTATGTTACGAACATCTGTTCCAATAAAATATTTATTAAATTTTTATTTTCAATATGACCAAAATATTTAATAATTGTTGACATTTAAATACTGTCGTTTTGAGTTAAAATATGCTTTATTAATTTTATTTGAAATACCAATTAGAAAAATCACAGATAACAAACAACCATAGACAAAGTTAAGATCATGTGAGTGTCCATTTTTGACACCAGCTGACAGCTAGTGGTCGATAGAATTTATTTTTGCCGTTCGTAAATTCTCCAAAAATACGGCTAAAATGGCCTGCAAATTCTGTGGTCCCAAGCTGTCGCTATGCGGGCTTGTGTTGAGTGTTTGGGGAATAATTCAGTTGGTAAGTATCTCTCTATATTCCTACACATTTTGTATTGATTCATACGTTCAATGCTCCTCATACTGCTTTTCGTTTCAGACCTTGATGGGCGTCTTCTACTACTTCCAAGCAGTTGCTCTCTTGGAGGATATCCCAGAGCCTCATATTCCTGATTCTGATAAGCTGAGCGAGATCGACCGTTTCATTGCCGAAGCTGAATTAGGCTACACTATTGTGAGTCATCCCTACCTAATCTAAGCCCTAGGAGACTAAAAGTAAATGGAGGTTCATTAAATGCGGCAAAAGTTGTGAGCTATAGTATGGTATAGATTGATCACCATAAAAACGAGACCTGTATGGTGTCTATATCATACAGTGAACCAAGGTTAATCTTCAGTTTATATTATGTCAATCAACATGTTAGTTAGCTTAACCTTGAGGCTTAGTCCTGCTTCTAAGTCAATGCAATGCTCCTCATAGGAGGAAGCAAAAGTGGATGATATTGTTGAAGAAAAAAGTAATAGATATACCTAGTTTCATTCCTAAATTAAAGAAACTGCAAAGGTGCTTGTTAACTGCTGTTAACAAAATTGTAGAAGAGCAAGGATTGTAGAAAGTTGATATCTGTGGCAAACATTTATTGGCACATGACAAACTACAACAGAGACAACAAAATATACCAGGGGGGGGTACCATAAACTTATAAAGCATCCTTGTTTTGATATTACTTTACTTCGTTTTACTTGTAGCTCTATCCAGTGTAGAAAAAAACGAGACAAAAGTAATGTAAGATCAAAGGTTGCGGTTGTCCCCCTGACCTAATAGCCTATAACGGCATTTTTTATTTCACATATTGAGTGCTTACAAATGACAGTCATGCCAAATTAAATAATTGATTTGACTATTGCACTGTAGCATAATAAAAACTCTGTCTCTATCAGCACCAACCTAAAGATCAACAAAATAAAAAGTTGTATGAGTAAGTCTATTTCATTTTTATTTCAGAATGCACACAACTGCTGGATTGCGGCACTTCTGTATCTCATCACGCTAGTGGTCTCTGCTCATCAGTTCTGGATGAACAACCGTTCCTCGGTCAGTATGTAATGGTGTTACTCCTGTAATGATTCTGTTTGGTTCAAATTGTTACTGTTAATTCCATTCCATTATAATTAATAGTTTGATATCAAAAACAAATGTATGCTCTTTATGTAAAGGTTCTTCTAAAGGTCACATAAATTAATAATATTATAGTCTATGTATAAATGATAAATAGCATGTAAAAAACTGCCCTAGAGCCTTGAGTGTTTGACCTTATTTAAGTAAAATCATGGATTGGAACCATTCTGTTTTTACATAAAGATCTTGCATAAAAAAATGTGTATGAACTTAAATTATTAATTTCTGTCTACAATGAATAGCTTGTGAAGAGTTACTAATTATAATTATAAGTATTACTGTGGTTGGATATTGTACATAATAAATTCGTTTATTGTAGGTGCTACTGAGAAAGAATTTGCTGTGCCATTATAAACTGTAATAATAAGTTCAATAGTGCTGCAATTCCTTTCTCATATAGACAATGAGAAATGTTTACGACTTCTTGAAGTAAATGTATTGATGTTACTTCAAGTTTTGTTTTATTTGTAATAAGGACATATTTTGACTGTTGTACTCATTGATTTATAATCTACTAGCTGAAAATACCCGTGCTTCGCTACGGCAATATAAGAAAAACGGAATGGCTGTGATACCTGGCTATAATACAGGGGTAAAGAACAACAGGGTTCCTAGTTTCTACACGGCCCGTCCCGTTAATTCTGAAATCTTATTTCCAGATCCTATTAATCCTATTAGGTAGTCTTCATTTATTTTTATCTAAATATCTCAATCTCATTTCATATATTTTATCCGACGGTCACTGTTTCAAAATGTACCATTGGACTTTTCGTTGTTTCAATATGCTTATGTGCGAATTTGATACTTGCCGCATCGTTACTGGGTGCCTAAAACCGACTCCACTCAGAATGCTGTATCCCGTAGCTGGCATAGCCTATCCTGAATTCCACCGTGCAATTACCTGCTGCATTAAAAAGAGAAGGTAGGAAACAGACAGTCATCATCCTTTGTATTGGTATCGGCCATCCCAGCTGGCCACCAGCCCTGGTCATGATCTGCAGTGGCTGGGGCAGAAATCACTGAACCGACTACGGACTCAAGATGGCTGCTGCAGTAAAAATCTAGCCAGATGGGACATAATATACTCCTCGAGCGCACATTGCTAGTGTGGAGATTCCGTACAGGAAAGTATAACCCACCTACTTTGCTGTCCGCTATGCCCCGTGAAAGCTTCCGTACAGAAAAGTATAACCCACCTACTTTGCTGTCCGCTATGCCCCGTGGAGCAGTAGAGGTTTCTTAGTACTGATTGAGGAAGTTTTATATGTTTTGAAACATTTGAATAGAAAAGGAGAAGAAGACACAAACATTTACTAATGACAATGAAGGCTATATCAAGAGGAAATCGTTAAGAAGCAAAAAAACTTTTTTTTTATTACCTACAAATAAAAAAAAATCAAATATCTAATATACAACCTGTAACAGAATATGTGTACTATGCCGAAATGGGGTTATCCGACCCGACTCGTGGAACAACGTTTGTTTTACGACTTTTTGAATTTTGGTTCATTGTTTTTGGTAAAATAAGATCAAAGTTCTGACACCAACAGCTGGTTTTTTGAGTTGAGACTACCCTAAAATCAGCTATTTTTTAACTCGCGTCAATGACCTCAGCTCTAGACAGATGAGGCAACATAGCAGAAGGTCACAATCACAAAGAACGAAAAGCGCTTTCACTAACAGAGGAAAATCGTCGAAAAGCCTGGGCTGCTAATGAGACAATCCATTACGAGAAGGTTTAATTTGTCAAATCAATAAGAATTTTATCTCTGTTAGCTAAAATACAAAATAATCGTTCCTATAATGTACTTTTGTTCGTCTAATATCGCATTTATCGTCTTTTTGTAACTGTAGGTGCCTATGTAATTTATTAATGTGTATGTTCTATCTAATAACCTACTTTCACGAGATGACTCCAAGTTCTCACTGAAATTGGTTCATCTGTCCTTAATACTCTTTGACACAGACAATTGCACCAACTGATATACCTACCTACATGCATAGTGCGGTAAAGGAATAGTGTCGTCACTATTTATTGTCATTGAGAAAATGAAAAGATTTGTATGGGAAACTGAAAGTGGGAATTAACTATTATCTCCCCACCACAACAAATACTTTTCCTAGTCCGAAAAGTCCCCCCCAATCTTAGTACACATATTCTGTTTCATCTTGTATATCACACTAAAGATTTAAAATTTCAAAAAGTATTTGTATTATAATCACAATAGTTCACATATTCAATTTATCAAATTATAAAGATTTAAGATGCATAGAGTTTTGCCCCATTTCATCCTTTATGCCTATGTAATACTATCTGAAATGTATTTTTTTTCTAAATAGGCATTTAAATTATAGTAAAAACACGTCAAAATTTCAACTGGATTGGATCAACTGAAAATATATCTGCGCATAAAAAGATTTGACCCATGTCACTCTTTTGGAAGAAAAATCTCAAAGATTTGCATAATTAGCATTTCAAAGTAACTACACTGCACAATTTCTACTCAATTGAAGAAACTAAACATTTTTAATTTTCTTGAAAGTTTCAAGACTTTTCCCGTATTTCACCCTTTTAGAGGAAAAGTAAAAATACATGATAAGTATTTCAATAGTCTTTGAAACATAAATATGTAGTACATAAAACATTTTAACTAAATCGATTTCAATGCATATTTTGCCCCATTTCACCCTATAATAGTAAGATTTTCTGAAACATGTTTTGTAAGTATGCATCTAGTTATAATAAACACAAATAAACAAAATTTCAACTCGAACGGATCAAATAAAAATATTTTTTAATATGGAAAGTCTTACCCCGCTTCACCCTTTAGAGGAAGAATTTACGAAGTTTTTTAGCATTTCATAGTTATTATACCCGTTCAAATTTTCAACTCAATCGGATCATTATTAAAGATTTTGCCTACAAACTGTTTTGCCCCACTTTACGTTTGAGTAGTAAGAATTATCAAATATTTTTTTTCTTATACCTTTTATTAAGATATAAACAACACAGGTACAAAATTTCAACTCGATCGGATCAAATATAAATATATATCTCCATACAAAAAGTTTTGCCCCTCTGTACCCTTTTAGAGGAAGAATCTCCAAGTTTTTTTTTTTATAATTAGCATTTCTAAGTAATTACAAATACGCGTACTAAATATCAACTCAATCGGATCACCCCCTTGGAGGAGGAATTTCCTAAAATCCGTTCTTAGTGAGCACATATGTGCGTTCTTAGTGAGACATGTCACAATAGACACCCTGGTAAAATTTCAAGTCTATATATAGGTCTTACAGTTTCAGTAAATCGATTTTATTTTTAATAGATAGATGAAATACTAGGGAAACGCCTGGAACTTAATCTGATGGGATTTTTGGATTAAGAAAATTTCTTAGTACCACTGCACCTTAAAAGGCACACACCCTCCATATTTCAAGCAACAAATACATGCCTATAGAGTACCTACTTACAGTACAGACTGCCTACGCACTAGCTGATCAGCGATGTGCGACTGTGTGCATATAAATGAAGTAAAATACCCCGCAACTTTTAATTTCTATTTGAGATATATATTTCTTTAGGTGTGCATTACTCCAGCAGGGAAGTATCTTCTAGAACGAATTGAGTTCAACAAATACTTAGAGCGATATATGCTGTATTAGTGTATTATCATCATGAGAAGACATTTAGTTTGACATAATATATTGCCAACCATTGTTTATTTCGTGTATTGGCAGCAATGGCAGAACAGAACACAAACTAACGATACGGCTGTAATTCCTCTATTTCAAGTATTTGGAAAATCAATTTCTGGAAGAAGCAAATAAGACATAGAAAAAGATAAGTTTATTAAAGAAACTCAGATGCAGTTGACTGGTGGAAAAATAGGATTTTTTGTATAAAATATCTTTATATTGAACATGTTGGACAAAATGAACTGAAGTTAAAGCATTTCTTTTTTTGGGAAAGTCGAAATGTGTAAATATCGGACTAAAAGGCTCAGTAGTCCGATGATCTGTATTGATCAGCATCCGGACTAAGTCATCGGACTATTATAGTCCGATGACTTAGTCCGGATGTTCTGGTTTGGTATATTATACCCATACCTATAATAGGTATGGGTATAATATACCAAACCAGAACTCAAGAGTGTGTTTATTTGTTTGTTCGTGGCTAAATGGTTTTAATGAAATTTGTCAAGAAATAGATTGTATCCCGGAAAGACAGTACAAGAGCACAGGCAACTTTTTAGCTTGGTACCACATGGGCGAAGCTGCGGGCAATATCTAGTCCCTAAGTACCTACCTACAGCCTTCATAAAACCTACAATTATCATTTTTGGAGCTCTATTGGAAAATCCTTAATGGAAACTAGGTTAATAAATAATGTACTTAGGTTTTATTTTAAACGGGGAAGCGCTTGGACTTCTCACCTGCTTAAAAGTAGAGATAAGGCCGAAGGCGCACTTCATCCGGAATGCTCAACAGACAGGAACTGGCTATCTTACCTGTAAATTCCGGAACACAATTTTTTTTTTAGAATTGTTATTATGGCGTCAGAATTAGGCTCCCCTGGGGATCGAACCCGGGATCTCTGGATCTGAAATCGGTGGGTTGAATCACTAGACCACAAAGGCGGTTAAATGTTGTAAGTACAGGTCCGTATGTAGGTAAAAATATGTAGATTAAGAATAACCTCCTTGACAAGTCATAGTTGTGAATTCACACAAAAATCAAAGTCACTTGAAATTCACATTCAACCGTCAAAACGGCTCTCAATATTATTATTTTTTGTATTGAATTCAAGAGGTATTATTATTATTGCCTGGTTATCTTGAACATATTCTACAATGAGTGGATTCTACGTATGCTCAGTCTCCTGTGCAGGTATTAGTCTTTGGGGCGTTATCCAACTGGTAAGCAAGACGACTGCTAACGTAAAAGGAAAGATGTTACGACTAATAGATCTCAAGGCAAATTGCGGTAAAGTGATCCCCATGTGGACAGGTCTCTTAGGTACCTACCTATCTACCTAATGGTAGGGCGTGCATCTTGGTAGGTACTTTTTGTTTCAATCAATCTATTTTATAGAGAACATAGGAGAAGGAAAGCTTAAAAAGGCGCTGATTTTCGCTCTCTACTTGCAAATCGGGTGAAATTAAAGCCAAGCACATTCCCGTAGTACAATAAAAAAAAAACTAGTAGGTACAAACGTAGGTGATATCTGTGTCACGCTACTTTTTTAAACACTGGGAAAGTGTGACTGCTTGGCTCTCTTTACTCATTGGAACGAAGATAATTGAGGAGAGATAGGTACCTATATCAGACCTATGGTGGCAGCACGTTCCTATAGTCTACTATATTACTATATATTTACTATAGTTCCTATAGTCCAGCAGCGTATTTTTTTTTTTTTCATCCCCGATAACAGCGAATTGAGGTCCGGTCTTTTAGGTACCTATATATTAGTTAGCTACATACCCAAGTTACACTATTAATAAATGACCACTACCTACAGACAGCAATGGGAGTATTTTATTACATCGAAGCAACGCCTTTGCTTGAGGATGTTCAGGCACTAAGAGGCGAATACGCGGATATACAAGATTTTATACTGAAGACTAAGGAGAATTACGCTGCTCAAGGTAATATTTGCGAACAGCGAGTGACCACGTAGTTTGTAGAACCGATGGCGATACGTAAACGTTATTACCACGATAAAAAGCGAGGAACTTCTGGGTTAGAGTACAAGACGCCTGCACTGAGTACCTAGATGAGAAAATTGTTTGTCCCCAACCACCTTTCGGACCTGTCTTAGCAACCCAGACTGCTCTTCGTAATATAAGCATAAGTCTTTGCAGTTGTACCTATCCTTTATTTTATGTATATTTTTTTGACTGGTGGGTTTCACCCCCCTTTATGCTTAGTTTGGGGCTAGGTGGCGCTGTGTAAAATTAATGTTTTTTCGATAATATTTAATATTTTAATTAAATATTTTAATATTTACGGGGCAGGTGAATGGCGATTTTGGAATAACTTTGTGACTCAGCATTCATCTAGTTAACTCTCAACAGCTTATAACTGCTGGGTGGTTGCCGGTATCTACCTGGTAACATTATTGGTATCCCTGTGTTGCCTGCAACGTGCAAAAAGAAAAGAAATTATCGAAACTATGAGAAGAAATGATGATGAATACAACTGCAAGAAGGATGAGCTCCCTCGTTTGGCGTAGCGGCTATTGTTACAAGCGAACTAGAAGTACTTGATGTTCTGTATGTTCTGTATTCTAGATTTTCATTCAATTATTATTTAGAACTAGTGGAGCGGCCAGCACACAACTCCTTGTGTGCTGGTCCAAAGGCAAAAACCTCGGGCTAGTTTTTTTTATTATGATCCATTACAATAGCTTAAAATTATCTAATAACAATTTATTCACTGGAGCAAATTCAATTTTTGAATGCCAGGCTTTCTTATCTTCTAGGTAATCTGAAATTTTATAATAAGCTTTCCTGGATTGCTTTTGTTTTACAACATTATTTTTGAATTTCTTTTGACAAGCTTAGCATATCACTTGGTAATTTATCATAAAAGCGTACAGTTTGCCCTATGAACGATTTATTAACTTTATGGAGCCTAGCTGTGGGAACAGCGAGTTTTTTCTTATTTCTAGTATTATAATTATGTTTATCACAGTTTTTATCGAATACGCTTATGCTTTTACGTGCGTACATAATATTTTCATAAATATACTAGCTGGGCATAGTCAATATATCTATTTCTTTAAACTTGTCTCTTAATAAATCTCTGGGACCCATTTTGTAAACAGTATTGTCAATGTAGGGGCTGCCCCGCTATTGTCACTGTAGGGGCTGCCCCGTTATTGTCAATGTTGTATCTACCCCGCCATTGCTACAGCGATGTCTACAGCGGCCTGGGTCGACTGTTATCATACCACTGTTCGCAAGCGTGCCGCGTCCAAGGTGCGCAGGTTGCGGGCCAGCTCCAAAGCCGCCCTCAAAATGGTATCTAGGGTCAACTGCTCTTTTATAATGCATTGCTGTGAGCTTTACCTGCCCAGCTATCAAATTAGTTGCCAATTGTAGTCTTGTGGTGTGTTCATATGAGTTGTGGTGCTCGTTTTTTTTTATATAAGTAAACTGATAGGTACAAAAGGCGCACAGCTCAGCTGGTAGTAGCTCTGCCTTCTGCGCTGTAGGTAGTGGGCTCTATTTCCAGGACAAACATTTGTGTGGTGAATATACCTATATGTCTTTGATTTCTATTATCATGAATAAAATAATAAATGTTTAAGTTCCATTAACATCTCTTTTTTTACTCTTTGATTTAGGTACCTATGTATCAAAACTGTATCTTTTTTTAGTTGTACATACAATTTATACTTAAGAAAATGAAGAATTTGGAAAATTCTGAAAAGGTTATCTGTTAATAATTTATACAAATAAGATAACGTAAAAATATGATGTGGAAAATCCTGAATTTGGAACTCATCACCTAAACCGAATAGAACCGAATATAGAATACAGTTCTATGATAACTATGGAGGTATTAAATATTAAAGTGTTACATCCGCAATCTAGTTTGCTTAGCTTTAGGCTGGGTGGCACTGTGTGGAATTAATATCTTGTAATATTTAGTTACATTATTGCATTTACTATTTTTCAGAGGTGTTACATTGAAATGACATAACGAGAAAAGGGCGTAGCTGGTAGGACAACTTTTATAACAGACTGTGAGCTACAGTAAGCTAGCAACAAAACCTGGAAGGGAGACAATTTTTTATACGATCTAAAAGTTGTAATCATATAAAGCACTCCTGCTAAACCTACGAACCAAGCGAGCAGCAATGCTATGCAATATTTTTTATGAAATCTTATTTCTCAGAATAATAACCGCATGTCTAGAAAACTCGAAAAATCCATCGGATGTAGGTTGGCGTATATTTACTTGGCTACACAGCACAGCTCTAAATAATCGTATTGACAAATGTACTTCTTTCCTAAGTAGGAAATACGGAAATCATTACCTTGCCTCCTAGTAGGCACATTAAAAATATTGGATACCTACATACATCATTACACATACATCCCAAAACATTACCCACCTGCGAAAAAAAAACTACTGATTCTAGGCCAAAACAATCACAAACAAAAGTTTTTCGTCAACCGAACCTCTGGTACAAGAGGAGGCTCATAAGTGCGGTTGCTGTGTCCAATCGAACTACCTACTGTTACCAAAATGTATCATTAGTTCGGTCTACCGGACTAATAACCGAACTACTGATACTAGATCAATTGTAGTTGTGTAGGTACACTACGAGACTTAAAACAGGTCCTAACACACCATCAGAGCAAATAATTGTACCTCCCTGGGATTAATCTGGAACTTTATGTGCGGGTGGATTGATAACGTTATAAAAACGAAAATAAAATCGACTTCAATGAAAAATATGATAAAATTTCGTTTACCTGGATGACGTATTTTTTTCCAATGATTTTGATGAAAGATGAACAAACCGCTTCAAGTGTGTCTATAATATTTGAAGGGCTCCCTCGATTTCTCCAGGATTTAATTATCAGATCCTGAACTGATGACAATGAGATGAACTGTGCAGCAAACCCTTTCAATAAAAAAAAAAGAATTTTCGAAATCGGTCCAGGCGTAATTCCAAAGGCGTAATCGGGATCATACATAAAAAAAGTTCCGAAGAATTGAGAGCCTCCTCCTTTTTTTTGAAATCTTTATTTTCTAAAAATAGTTTATATTTTTACAAAATATGGTGACAAAGTCGTGGTCAATTAACTAGAACACTCAATCTGATAACCTGAGAACTCGAGTTTCAAAATATACTTATATAATATGGATTTAATAAAGGTATATTAAGAAAATAAACGACGTTTTACAATTTTTATGAAATCCGTTTAATTGTGTAGCTAGTTCAGTTATGTTTTGACTTCTTCCATTTTCCTATCGAAAGTGACAGTTCCAATGTTGACGCTCTTTATCTCCTCTTTGCTGGCTTGCGCAGTTTCCTGGAACGGGTAGGCTGCTTTAAAATACAGGCAATGGGGGTAAGCAGTTCGGTTTTAGATGCTAGATTAGCGCTATCAGAGCGGCAACTCGCTCCGTGGTTTAACGACTCATCCTAATAAGATGCATGCTTGCTCTCTCATAGGTCCTAGTCTAGTAGGTATTTTTTGTTACATGGGAACTAGATCACAGAGATTATCATACTTGCATTATCACTACTTACCAACATAGCTTGTCTCATAAGTAAAGCGTAGAATGCCTATTATTACTTACGTAAAAAGATTACATTATAGGACTGTTACATGTATCGATACATAAAATATCATAGGATATCAACGTTGTCTATATCATAGAATGTCTATGGCGTCGGATGTTTTACAGGGAAGACATTGCTACGCTTAAGGCACGCGTTACCTCTGTCTATACATTTGGTAAACTCATCTTCTAAAATGCATGGATTTCATTTCAACTTTTAAATAAAACTAGTGGATCTCTAGGGTCTTCGTTCCCGTTATCCCGTGGCGATCGCAGCGCCACTAACCAGGTCCAATTTTGTATCAAAACCATTAAGGGGACCCACTCAAACGCACAAATATTTATCAAAATCGGTCCAGCTGTGGAGTTCACAAAAGTCAGGGGTGACAAACAGACGTACTGATTAATTATATATCTAAACAGACTTTCCGAAAACAAACTCGAGTATCACAATATGTTTTATTCGTAACCGATTTAACTCACTCAATTGACTTACTTGAACTTGGAACTCGACCCGTGATGTTATAAAATACGCATGACATCATCAAGGAGAGTCTGCCACCTCGCGGCTTGCAGCACGGGCCCGTGCTCTCGCTCCACGCTGGCTGACCGGCTGTCATCGCGAAGGTGCAGACCCGAAGTCCTCTGAACCAGATGAACCACTCGTCATCATCACCCGAGTGAGCCAATGTGAGTTAAAGCGGTTACTATACACTCAGAGTATGATTATCCAATCGGCTTGATCGATGGGTGAATGGCGTGGACTAACCTCTTCGTCTTTCGGGACAGGTTGGTTGGGGTTGAGCCAGGGGTCCGCGAGAATCTGAGGAATCTTGACCCTCATCTTCAGCGGAGACAGCACCTTGGTGATGAGCTTGCGGCATTCAGCAGACACCTTCGGCTCTCGGGGGAATGATACCTTGTTTTGCACTTGCTGTTAACAAAACTCGAGCCTTAAGCTTCCCCCGCGATAGTTATGTATTATATATATAGATTATTATTGTCATTCAGCTTTATTGCCTAAAAGTGTATATTCTTCATTTAAAACGATGATTTGTTATCGTGTGAAAAAATATAGTATATTTATTGTTTTTTTTTTGTACTACGGTGTAGCGTATCATCTGTTTTCAAGATATGATATGAAGGCCAAATATGGAAGCGCATTTCACCCGGAATCCTCAACAGACTCAGGAACTGGCTTTTAATTGCCGGAACATAAACACTATAGAATATAATGGTGGTACCTCTCTAGCCAGGCGGACTTAAACAAAGTTCTCTCTTCAACAAAACCAAGCACAATACGGTACTTCCCTGAAGACGTACGAACTCGGGACCTCTGAATCTGACACAAGTGGGCAAACCACTACACCACAGGCGGTTGAACACACTTACACATTACGGTATCACTACCATTATTTTTAGTTTTTTTGTGTTTTTTGCACGTTTGTAAATACTAAAACATGTGCTTATTTTCTTTATAGCTTTATGGTAATACCTACAGCTTAGCAAAAAAAGTGCAACAATCTGGACGAGCTGTCACCTCCACACACATCAATGGTTGGGTGCTATGAAACACACAGTATGTTGTTCACAGTGAGCTGAGCGCTCAGCACCCAGCGTTCCTTCAGTTAACATACCTTCAACAGCTGCGTATAATTAGTGTCATCGAATGGCAGCCGACCGTACACTATCGCGTACAGCACGACCCCCATGCTCCATATGTCGCTGTCCTGAGGTCTGTACGGCACTCCCTTCAGGATCTCCGGGGAAGCGTACGCGTAACTTCCGCAGAACGTCTCCGAGAGGGAGAACACGCCGTTCTTCGGCTTCATGTGGCCGCGGGCGAAGCCGAAGTCGGACAGTTTGATGTTCAGGCCGTGGTCCATTAGTAGGTTCTCGCATTTTATGTCTCTGGAATAACATCAAACATGATTGTGGAAACACATTTCTCTGACTGAAAATGAAGACTGTAGGCAGTGCTCTCTCAAAGTGCACTCGGACTCAACTTTTCGTCAAATAAAAATATAGTTGGAAATAGCGCCGCGCCATTCATCATGGAATAGATACTCTAAAAATATTCTGAATGGAAGGTTACGTAACAACGTATATTTTAATTTGTATTGTTTTAATTATTCGGCGAGCAAGAAAGAGCTGCTTAAAAGTTATTTTGACTGCATAGGTATACTTAAACTTATGGTGGAGTACGTCAGATGTTTGTTTAGTTTTTTTTTTTGCATCCAGAAACACCTTGCTATTGTAATTCACTTTTCTTGCTGACAAAATACATTTTCAGAGCCGACTAAAACCTCTAACTAGATTTCCGTTTAAATTATTATATATATAATATATATATATATGTAATATATATATATTCGCCATTTTTATACGTATCCGGAATCCCATTTGAGGAACTGGCTATCTTACCTCCAAATATGCCGGAACACAACAATTCTTAAAAAATTATGTGTTCCGGCAGTGGCCAAAAAATCAAGGTCAGATGTGTTAAATTTGCCTTCGTCGATAAGCAGGATCTCAACCTCCACAACACACTATACACAAATTTTCACAATTCATCTTCTAGCTCTCACAACCTGCCAGCAAAAGTTCTCTAAAACATTAAATACTAATAGATGTAGATTCAAACTATTTTTAAAATTGTAAAGTGTATACATTATTAGTGCAGGCAACAGGCAACTGTACATCTGAAATCAACCTTTTCTTTCATTATTTTATCACTATTTTAAAATAACGTGGCTACAGGCTTCCTGTGAGTATTAAAGTAGAATCTATGAAACAAGAAGTTAAGAATGCACCTGTGCACAACACCCCTTTCATGGCAATAGTCCACAGCCTCGACCAGCTGCCGAAACCACCGGCGCCCGCGCAGCTCGTCTATGTGCTGGTCTTTGCGGATGATGTCCAGGAGGCTGCCGTTTTCCGCGTACTCCATGACAATGTAGACCCTGAATCATAAGACAATGTAAAGATTTTTTTGTTATTGATGTGCTAGCTCTTGACCACTAGCTTTGTCTAGCTCAACCAGGATGTGGCCCACGGTGGAGCGAACATTTCCAGAAGGCTCATCATAAATTAAATACAACAACCACTTTGCCAGTATCAAAATTATAAATCAGTAAAATTTGTAAGGGTTTGAAGAACTTATAAGATTGCTAGCAAAATCAGCGAAAAATGTTGCTGTTACATATAACAAAAAAATTGTGTGATGCCAACACAATTTTTATCGATGGTTCTGTATGGTTAGTGATATTATTTTCGTCATCTTACCCACTGAAAGAAAAGTTTGAATAAACGTATAGGAGAGTTCAATAACCTGTGAGTCGTTTCGATTGCCTGTAGGAATCGGATGAGGTTTTCATGTTTCAGGCCTTTCACAACTTCGATTTCCCTCGGAAGAAACTTCTTCAGGTAATCTCCTGGTGCTTGGAACTTGCTGATGATTTTTATTGCTACTTGGCAGTTGTGCCTGTCGCTGGTGGCTACCTGATATCATAAATAAAAAATTACCACTGTATGAGCTATTTTTTTATTGTAGGACGGGGAAGTGCTTGGCCTTCGTTACTTGGTTTCATGTGATGATAAAGCCGAAGGTGGAAGCTCATTTTACCCAGAATCGTATCGATATGCCAGTTGACAGCTTAATGGTGATTTCTCTCTCAATGTTAACAAACTGCCCATTAGGTAGTTTAGAAATATTTTTTTTTAAGATAGTAATAAGTATTTAGGTTTATGATGTACCAATTTATAATGTTGTTGAAAACTGTAGTATACCTAGATGTTGAATGAATTATCTAAAAGTTAACTAGCCCGAGTTTCTTGCCTTTCTCCGTGCTGGTTGCGATTCTGAATAGGCGGTAGATTTAACATTTCCAAATGATCCTAAAAAATCTTAATGAATAATAACATTTTGACTTTGACTTTGACCCCGCAACAGTCTGAGGAACTGGCTATCTTGCCTCTAAATGCCGGAACACAACAATTAGATTTGTTGTTATGGCGACAGACTCAGTTAAGAAGGTGTTAGCTAGCTTGGCGGACTTGAAACAAAGTCCTACCGCTAACCAAACCAAGTACTATATTGTACTTCCTAGGGATCGAAACCAGGACCACTGGATCTGACTCCGGTGACCGAATCACTGGTCCACTGAGGCGGTGTATCTTAGCTGAATGTAAGAATTCCTAAGCGGCGTCTGTTGTAGGTACCTATATTTCGATACACAGACTCCTCACGACGGCGACAATGTCAAGGGTACGAATAGGGCACAAAATTGTTGCAGGTGCTACAATTTCAGATTAATACACAAGAAAAGTATTTTTATTATTATTGATCTATACGCACATAATTTAATTTTATTATGCAAGGCTCAAACTCATCGCCGCGGAACAGAACGGAAGCATTGCAAGGCGCAAATTCATAGGAATCTGTATAAGGATTCCTGAGGATTCAACGTAATACCAGCAATAATTATATTCCGACGAATTCCGTTATTCAGTCAGAGTGAAAAGAGCCTGAGACTGTGTGTACGAGATGGCAGTAAACGATATATATCGATAAACTACTTATTTATTTATATATGAAACAAAATCAACAGCATTATACATTATGTTTACATGTAAGAGTCATCCTAAGAACCTTCTCCTGACAATAATAAACACAACAACAAAAATAATTAGCGAAATCGGTCCAGCCATTAACATTAGGTACTTTTCAAAAAGCTTCTACATTGCAAAGACCATCAACCAACATTAGCTCTCATCGTTTGACGATTAAACCGGGCTATATATCGTACGTAGATGGTAAAGTGAATGGTGCCTACCTTGACAGTGGCGTAAGAGCCAGAACCGATAGTTCTCCCCAGCACATATCCGTGGGTTTCGAGCACTGTGAGCTTGCGCTCGGCCTTCGCCTCTGTACCGCTGTGCACAGCCGTCGCAGGCTCAGCCGACATCTCCCCGAGGACATTTTCATTGGCTCTGGTATCTGGCCCCGGCATATCACAAATATTTTGAAATGTATGTAGCTTTGTAATGTCACATTATATATAATTTATCCGCATTATTTTTCCGTGTATGTTGCCTGGATTTTATCTGTGAACGAAGGATTTTTCGAAATAATTTGTTACTTAGTTTTTACGGGATTTTCTTCATGTTTTCATGCTGTCAGGTGTGGTTTTGATTGACGTGTGGATTTGAATTTCTTGTCGTGACATAAATAGTTTGTATACCTGCATAGGTATGCATATCTATTTAAAAAGGTTTGTCGAAACCTATAAGCTCACTCGTTTAGATGCCTTTGATATTAGACATCCGTGTCATCATCATCACCATCATCTTTCTGCTCGTTATCCCACACAAGGTGGGGTGGGGTGTGGCAACTCCAGTAGAAAACACGAATACATAACAAAAAACGAAATACATAACAAAAGTTCTAGAGCTTTGCTTTGAAACTAGATTACGGAGAAAATAAAAACTTATGCACATGATATGATACATTATGACACAGAAAAAACATCCATATTCATCACACAAATGTTAGTGGAAATCGAACCAACAACAAACTATGTGTAGAAAGAAGGCCGAGACTCATAAAATGTATTATTCTCTTATTTGTATTTAAGTATAAATTATTATGTTGTTATCATCAATATTTTTCTTTCCGCCTTATAGAGTAACACAGAACTGTGTAGGTATTGCTTTCTTATTGTGTACACATTCTTAGAGAAACGATCTAGTTCTTATTTTGTGATTAACTATATTTGGTTTTTATCTAGTTGTATTTTGCTTTATACAACATATTGTACAATGTACTTATCAAAAACAAAAAAAAAACAAAATGATGTCAAACAATATATCATACTAATTATTTGACAAGACGTTGCCATGTAGGTACTTATTTCTCAGTTTGTTGATTAAATTGAGGCTACTCTATTGTAATAAGATAATTCTGTTAAAATAGTTGTTAGAGGAAATAAATAAATTCATAAATATTATAAATATTAAATATTTCGGCCATGATTGAAATCGTTATTGAATAATTAATATATAAGAGTAAGAGTTGCCTGATGTTAACGTATTACTTGTTATAAGTCTAATCAGTCTTGTCGGTTGAAAACTAGGTAAAAAGTAAATTAATATTTGACAGGACATTAATTTCACACAGCGCCATCTAGTCCCAAACTAAGCAAAGCTTGTAATATGGGAACTAGATTACGGATATAATACTTATAACCTTTTTTTTGTAAGTATATACTCATCATGCAATATACCACCCAAACACAGAACAAACATCAATATTCATCGCACAAATGCTTGTCCTGGGTGGGAATAGAACCCACAACCTGCTCGGAAAGCAGAGCTCTACCAACTGAGCTGTGTAGCTTTATAACTAGAGTTTGTGCCGCCACCATGGCAACCGGAAAATAATTTCCATTTGGTATATCGCGACTCGCCATTACCATCAAGTACAACAGCACAGATAATAGTGGGCGGCGGACACAAGTGGCTCGTTATACCGGACGCGGAGTGCCGTCGATGACCCATTTCCGGATGTCACACTTTTTGTTTGGCTTTCGTCGCTTTTCGCTTTTTCCCCACAGCGACTTGTCGCGTCCTAATTGCATAATCTATTTTGACGATACCGTCATTGATTTGTGTTTGTTTTTGTTACAATAGAACAGGAATAATCATTTTTCTGGGTTAAGTACGCATAAGAAAACGCGAGTAATGGCAACGACCAATAAATTAAGTTATATAAGTGAAGGTGCTTCCTAAATCGGCGTGTAGAGGGTGATTCTACGTCCAGAGGGTTCTCCAGATATCTAAATCGGGATCATTATTGTCACGCAACCCCGGTGAATCTTACAACATGACCTTCAAGAGGAAACGTTGTGCCGAAGTGTGGGATATGATGATGATACGGTACCATAACCACATCGATCAATCAATTAAATGAAATGTGAATAATGTGTACATAGGTCTCTTCTAGAGCAGCGTGCCACATCGCAGGCGATACCGTCCTTCCATTAGAGAGGAATTACTATATTGTAGCAAAAGTGGTTTCATCATCATCATCAACAGCCTTTAGGTAACCCGTGGCATTAGCATACTCCCCCAAGCGGTCATTTAATGGGGCTTAAGAGGCTAACAAAACTCTCGGCTTTATTATGAGAACCGCTTCACATTTTAAGAATGTAAGAGTTGCCATTATGCTATACAACGCCTTTGTGCGCAGTAGGCTAGAGTTTAGCTCCATAGCTTGGGATCCATGTGAGGCTAAAGATGCGCTTATTATAGAAAGAATTCAGCGTAAATTTGCCAGATACGTATATAAGCGTATGTTTGGCTACTACCCATACCTCTACCCTTCCCTATTTGTTACCGGTATGGTTGGAATGGACTCCTTGCAGTTGCGGCATAAGTTACATCTATCTAGCCATGCACTATTGCCTAATATTGCGCAATAAGGTGAACAATCCAACGATACTGGGTAGTTTATCCTTGTATGTTCCCGATAATTATTTGAGAGGAGTCCTTCGTCGTCGCCGGCTGTTCGACTGCCACACCACACGAACGCAGCATGACAAAAATGCGCCGACCCAACGAGCACTTTTAATTCTAAATGCTTTTCTTCAAGAGTTCCAACATGTAGACCTATTTTATGATAGTGTCCCTAGTATATACAGGGCTCTAAGAATATATTTCAGTTATTGCAGTTGTAATTAGTGTATATTTTATTGATCTGTTTTATGTGTAAATTATTTGTATATCATTTTCTTTCAAATCGTTATGTAGTTACGGATTGGCTTAAGCTGTAATGTAACAATTATTTAATAAATAAATTCATTCATTCATTCATTCAGTCATTCATTCATTAATTCATTCATTAAGGTAGGATTTGTGACAAATACGCGTCAAATAGATAGATCCCCTTTTTGGAAGTTGGGTAAAAATAACAACACCTGAATTTTTTTAATCAACTGTGCCGGCCTTTCGGGAAAAATACAAGGTGCTCAGTACTGTCTTGAACTTTTATTTTTACAAAAAGTCAGTTCAATACAGTACTAAAATGTTGAGTTTCCTAAAATATTCACATCCAAAATCCCACGAGATGGGGCTCTCCCAAAAATGGGTGTTCTTGGCTGTTTAGTTTGAAAAAACAAAATATATAAATGATATAATATAAATATATAGTATAAATGTCAAACAAAATAGAGATAAACCTATCTCGGCAGCGAATGTTGCGATGTATCGCAGACTTGATTACTTTCTGCTTCAGCAACTAATAAAAGTTGACCAGCGGAGAGAACTACCTAGCTGTTTTAATTGAAACCCGTTGCCTTATTCTGGAACGACTGCCAGTTCAGTGCAGAGGGGTCTTTATACATGTGCAGTAGTAGATAACTTAACATAATGTCCAGTCGTCACCTTAGCGTATTGTATTGTCGTAGCATTGCGTAGCAGCGTAGCGTCTCGTAGCAGCGTAGCACTAACCACCGCGTAGCATTCAAATCACGCATCTGTTGAACAACAGAACATTTGATTCATACAAACCACACTGGCTACCGTGGCGGTCGCGGCTTAGCGGCCTATACTACCTCAGATTAGCAACTCAACGCAACTTTACTCTAGTTTCGAACTAAGGTATGGTTATAATAAAGGTGACATTGCTGTGCGCTCAACCACGGCGCTTATGACCTTCGGAAGACAGAACTACGCGCGAATTTCTACTTTTCTTTTAAAGAATCGACGCCTCCATCTCAACCCATGGCTGTCGTATAAGCCGACTAAGGGATCTCACTAGAATTCTGTGTATTATCAACACATTTACTGCGATTACCAATCCACCTGTCAAGCGTGGCGATTATGGCGAAAACCCTCCAGATTTGGAGAAAGCTCTGTCCAGCAGTGGACACTACTGGGCTGTGGATGTGATGTGACACTGGCTACATCCAAACTGCGTATAAAAAAAGAACAGTAATTAGACACATTAGTAATAAACAGTGTTACTGTATTTTTTAACATGAAGTTTGCCGTGTACTCTCAAAAACTCTTAGGATTGTAAAGATAACGTGACAATGTGTTTAAAGTCAAATGAGTCAAAATTGGTGTCGGTAAGGTACGGTGTCGCAAATTCAATGGATTTTTCCCATCTCAAAAAATCCCAACGCACCTTTAGAAGTTTTCACTTCAATAAAGGTGAATCGTGCGATGTGGGTGGTGATTCACAAACATTCCAGAATAAGACGGTCCACTGTCTGTGGAAGTATTGTGAGCAGCGATGAGTTTATCGGCAAAACAATATCTATACTATACCTATAAACGGAACTAGTTGATTGATGACTGTTCTTCATTAAAGTTAAAAATTACCAGTAACACAGTTGTTTTGTATTCTTTAGTTAATTCTTTTCGTTAACGCGTAGCATCAAAGATCTTCATGCCACGAATCCAATTTTTCGTGGCGTGATAGGTTTCAATTTTTTTTTCGCGAACAGTCGGCCTCCCCAAACTTTACTGAGTTTAATTTCACCTAGATATTGTAAACTGAAGTAAGTGGTAAGTTAGCAAAACCTACGACAGATATAACAAGTAAAAGTAAGCTCCGGTCGACTTGAGTCTCGATCCGACAATATCGAGGGAGAAGTTAGCTGCAGGCGGGTTATCAATTGTATCCTCGACTTGTGGAAGTTTTCATTCATTTATTGCACGCAGCCACGATACGATACAGTACTCGGTAAAAGCTTTGACATCCCACCATCTTCATGTTTTCATCTTCATTTTTTTTCATGGTTTCGGCTTTTAAACGCGTTGCTTTGTTTTATCACTAAACCGGAGCGGTACTGTTCGTCTCCTAGCAACCGACAAACCAGACTGTCCTCTTAAATGGACGGTTAGCAAATATATTTTTTTAAAAACATATTTGAAAATCTGGTTTTACCGGTTGTTATTATTTCAAGACTATTATATATATATTATATAGATCACTATAATAATTGTCTATAAAAATGATTGATTTGCATGATGATGGATGAACGAAATTTTTTGAGAATACCTAAATCAGTAGATAAAGAGGTATACGGAGAAAGAGTGCAATTCGTTTTTTACAATAGTATCTGGGTGACCATTTTTTATATATATATGCACTCTATCTCCGTCTATACTGGCTAAATCTCAAATTCATGTTTTTTTATTATATGTTTTTAGACAGGGGTTCGAAGTTTTCTCTTCGCTTATTACATGGCATTAAATGCACACAGCGTCACCTAGCCCCAAACTAAGCAAAGCTTGTCACCTGTGTACCTACCCAACTAAAGAGAGAACGGCGAAACATCACCTAGGTTGTAGAGATCTTTAATCAAAGTTTCGGTCCTAGGTTAGCAAAACTATAGACAAGAGCAATGCCACTCGAGTATTGTACTCAGTCACTATTTTAATAACATTAAAGTCTATTACTATTGAGGGTTCCGGGTGAAGTGCGCTTCCACCTTCATCCTGATTATAACTTGAAAATCAGGTGAGATGCAGGCCAAGCACCTCCCCGTATAAAAAAAGCCAGTCATAAGTTATAGTTCTTATTATAATTATTAATGGCTAGATAGGAACACGGTGTACATGTGTGAAATGTACTTATTCTGCCCATGGAATGGACTTTAAAATATTTATAAATCGTTACCTCCTACTCATTAAATATTACGTTTCTAGTCCACAGATCAAAATAAAAATAATAACATACCTAATCACGACATTTTTAAATTTTGAACGTGACATAGATTAGCTGTGACATATTGAAAACACAAATGCTTTGTCTTGAGCATCAATCTTTTGGAGGCTATTGATACGACATAATATATATAAATCATGAGAGGTGTCAAACTCATTTCTTTAGTAGCCTTGATTCTTAGGCTATCCGAACAAGTAGTGCCAGATCAATGGCCAGAACTGTAGCTATATTTTTTATTTTTGTTCCGTAAATTCTCATCGCATTTGATATAAAAGTAGAACTTTGTCGTCATCAAGACACTTTGTGGTTTTATCGAGTGCAATTTTTAAGTTTAAAAAGTCTGGATTGCCGTCGATCGATCCAATCAAAGATGTAGGTATATTATTCAAATGGTGATTGCCTGTTTTATCCACCAATAGGCAGTGAATAGACTTTTATTTGTAGCAATATAACGAGAAAGTTTATATGTTCGGTGATTTATTTCATAGCACAATAGTTCGCGTGATGTGATTATATAAATAAAAGTTATTTCAAAACAAGATTGAATTTATTTAATGTTCTGTGATTAATTGTACTTAACCCTAAATACCAAACTAATCCTTTTAACACAGTTAAAAGATCTGCAAAAGCAAAGTCTAACTAATGATAATCAAATAACTGTAAGCCATCGCGCAGTGTGTGTGTGTGTGTGTGTGTGTGTGTGTGTGTGTGTGTGTGTGTGTAGTACATTATGAATATTAAATAAATAAATATTACAAGACGTTAATTTCACACAGCGCCATCTAGCCCCAAACTAAGCATAGCTTGTAATATGGGAACTAGATAACGGATAGAATACTTAAATACTTTTGTAAATACATACGTACTATATGATACAACACCCAAACACAGAACAAACATTTATATTCATCACACAGATGTTTGTTCTGGGTGGGAATCGATCCCACAGCCTACAGCGCAGAAGGCAGAGTTACTACCAACTGAGCTATGAGGCTTGTTATACATACGTACTATATGAAACAACACCCAAACACAGAACAAACATTTATATTCATCACACAGATGTTTGTTCTGGGTGGGAATCGAACCCACAGCCTACAGCGCAGAAGTATAATATTCATCACAGTCCGAAAAAGTCTGTTGCAAAATATGAGCTTCCCCTAAACAGGGTAATGTAAAAATAATGTAAACAATGTATTTACCAAAAGTATTTTTTAAGTATTTTATTTGATCTTACAAGCTATGCTTAGTTTGGTGCTAGATGGCGATGTGTGAATTGTTGTCCTGTAATATTTATTTATTTATTTTGATATTATTCTTTATGTATAATGTGTAATAGATGTGTATATATTATATATTAACATTATTTTATATGTCTAATACAATTAAGTTTATCATATAATTTCTATGATAAGTATGTTTTTGAATGTTCTACACTTTTACCTTTTATTCAATCTTGTATTTCTTTCTACCTTGGTTTGCTGGAAGATAACTCTTTTGAGGGTTAAGCTCACCGTTGCCATACTTTTTAATTCTGTTTACATTCTTATCTAATTGTGCGTGCTATACAGTATAAACTAAAATATACTTAAGTGATGATGAAATTCAAGCCTTCTTGTAACACCACAAATACATTTTCAGCAAACAAAAGGCGCTAATACGTGCGACGCTGAATAATGAAAATAACTCGGATTGTATTACATTCCTTTTTGAACCCGCGCCAGGTAAACAGACAGACAGGGCCCGGGTCCCTTTATTTGCTGAATTTTAATAGATAGGTCCACCGTGTCACTGGCACAGAGCTGCGACCGGAGAAGTCAGCCACGACAGACTTTATACCTATACTCGTATATAGCTATTGTTGGTTAGCTCTGCCTTCTGCGCTGTAGGTAGCGGGTTCGATTCACAAGCATTGGTGTGATCAAATAATATTGTTAACAATCAAATAATAGCTATACCTATCAAATAACATTGTTAGTTAATTATTAATGTATCTGTGTTCATCAAATAATGTTAAATATTATTTGATGAACACAGATGGTCGTTCTTTTGGGTTTTGAATGAATGAATGAATGAATGAATGAATAAATGAATAAATTAATGAAATTACTTTATTGCACACCTTCAAAATAAAACTAGATAACTTAAAAAATGTGTATATACAATGGGCGGAATTATCGCTCAGAAGCGATTTCTTCCAGAAAACCTTTGGCTGGAGAGGATTTTATGGCGAAAGAGGTGGTTTATGTTGTATTGTACCTATTTATAGGTTAGCTAGATGGCGCTGAGTAAAAGTCCTATATATGATTTAGAACGTAGCGATCATTGGCGTTATATCATTTCATTTATATAAGTTAAGGTACTTTGTATTCCGTCTTAACTGTACGACGGGGAAGCCTTTATCTCAAATGGATTCAAGTTATGATAAGGCTGAAGGTGGAAACGCATTTCACCCGAAATCCACAACAAATTAAAGAACTGGCATCTGACCTCTAAATGCCGGAACATAACTATCTAGAATTGTTGTTATGGCGACAGACAGCTTACTTTAGGTAAGATGGTGTTAACTAGCCAGGCGGACTTAAACAAAGTCCTACCAACCAAGGTTACTAATGGTCAACGATTCCGTTGCCCGGAGTTGACCATAGGAGGAAGATTCCATCCAGATTAGTTAAATACGATCTGTTACTTTTGTATTGTTACCGAAATAAATAAATAAAAAAAATAAATAAAAAAAAAAAAATTCAAGCTCAGGCTCATAATCGGAAAACACAATCAAATTAAATTACATTAATAACACAATAATTAAATAATCAAAACAAATACTCATAATAATCAAATAATAATAAAAAAATTACTAATATTTCTAACAAAATATTAAATAAATGCGTATATCATTTACATTTCGTTTAGGGTACAACAAATCCACCCTTAACCGTGGTTTATACTTATTTATAATGACGGTCCAAATCGACTTTATTAATCTTGTTCATAATCGCGTCTACAACAACAGGCTTCTAAAATTAATATATAAATAAATGTTACAGGACATTCATTTTGCACAGAAACATGTAGTCCCGAACTAAGCAAAGCTTGTAATATAAAATGTTTTGTATGATTCTCTTCATCATCTTCCTGCCTTAATCAGAGCCAGCCCTTGGGTCACGTGTCGCCCATATAAATAAATGTATAGCTATGTCTAATAAGATATGTATGTATTATATAAACAGTGTAATGTCTTTTTTTATGCAACTTTATTAAATAAAAAGTACAATTAAGCTAACTATGTACAAAGAAATCAGTCAGATTACCTAAGGACCATTACAAACCGCCTATAGGTAACTCAACTATTCAGACCAGTACCAGACGGAAAGTGCCCTAGACACTGGCTGCAATTGAAAACCCGGAGGGCACCGGCTCCCCACGGACCCAAGGTCTCCACCCCAAAAGGCTCAAATAGGTAAGCTCTGTCGAGACCATTATATTTGCGCCTTTTGTGATCCTCTAACTGATGTCCCAGGCAAATGAGATGGCGCTAGGGTGTCGACGCAGGTAGCGTCCCACACCCAAGGCCTACCCATTTCATTTTACACGAATATTATATTTTGTAGTGTAATTAAATTGATTATATAATGTAGTTTACCGTATTATTCCTATGCTATTATACTTTTACTATTATTATTGTTATTAGCTTTTTCTTTCTACTAAATATTGTTTCCCTCTCTACTTCGGTTTGATGGAAGATAACTCATTATAGGATTAAGTTTGCCATTGGCATACTTTTTAATCTCATGTTTTTATTATACTTATATATATGTGTGTGTGTGTGTGTGAGCAATCAAGTATAAATAAATAAATAAACATTAGCATTTTTATTTGGGTAGGTACCCCAGTGAAAAGAAGCTTATTTCGGTCTTTACCAGCTTTAGTAGTCAAAATGTAATAAATAGCCACATTATGGAACAGAAATACCTATCAACATCTGTATATTAATAAAGACAAGCTATTTTTTTAAGGTCAAATGCTCTGAGACGTATGGCTCTGAGCTATAATTATTGTTATTCAATAACGTAAGTACCGGATAGGGCTGATTATTTTTTGGGGTGTTTTATTTGTTTTTAAATATATAGATAACTTAAATTATACATACATATCTTATTAGATATGTATGTATTATATAAACAGTGTAATTACTTACATTTAATACGGCAAACTACATTGTATAATGTAGTTTGCCGTATTATTCCTATGCTAGGTATGTTACTTATTGTTATTAGCTTTTTCTTTCTATTTAATATTGTTTCTCTCTCTACTTAGGTTTGATGGAAGATAACTCATTATAGGATTAAGTTTGCCATTGGCATACTTTTTAATATCATGTTTTTATGCTTATATTTATATATATGTGTGTGTGCAATCAAGTATAAATAAATAAATACACATGTATGTTTTGGGCTACCTATAATTGATGAAAACAAATGAATTTCCTAATTATACCTACTTATCCAAGTGTCTGAAGCCAATCTTCTGCTGTATTCATGAATCGAATATTTCTAGCTTATGATGTGCTTTCGGAAACCTGTTAGTAAGCAGTCCCCATAATATTTTGTGTCGCACTAAATAATTGTAGAGATCCCAGGTAAGTTCTTGAGATGGTAAAATCGTAGGTAAGTCTATTTCCACTTACTTGTGTTTTAGAAGTCCCAAATGTAAAATGCTCGCGAATATAACGCCATGAAACTAACTCAAATACAGTTATCACCAAATTCAAAACGATATACCATCATTATCATGATATTTTAGGCCGTGCCTAATTAATTGCCTCATCAATTATGTGTGCAACATTTGTGGCCAGTTTGCGCCCCACCTGTTTAGATTGCATCCATTTATATTTATCAAACAATATTGAAACAAATGCACAGCTAGATTTCTAAATGTGATTGCAAATCAAGCTGCGGTACCTGAATATTCGGCCTGAATTATTAAATAAGTAAGTACTCGTAGGTATGTGAGTAGGTACTTGAAAGGTTGGACTTTTGAAAAGGACACCGATATCAATACGCGTTGACCTCAAATAAACCGTTTTATACTTAATTTTTATACTTTATTTATTTCTAAGCAATAAATACATTTTATTATTATTATTATTATACATAACCCTACTTTTAACAGAAAAAACTACTCTTCAGTTTTTGCATAACAATGATTAAACCGTTTATAAAATATTTTAAGACGGTAGGTGAGTTTTTCCAGGGCAACTGAGGCCAAGTATCGACGATAAGAACGCGTGGCCCGGTGTTACTATACCAGTTGACAGCTAAATGGTGATTTCTCAATGTTTACAAACTGCTCATTAGGTAGAAAGGTAATAACGAATGTTTTAAGATAGTATTTAGGTTTATGATGTTCTCAATTAGAATATTATTTAAAACTGTATATCTGTGTATTACATGTGGAAGAGATCATCAAAAAATTAATAAGCCCTAGTTTCTTGCCTTTCTCCATCTGTGCTGGTCGCGATTCCGAACAGGCTGTAGATTTGACGTTTCAAAATGATCCTAAAAAATCTTAATGAATAAATAAATTTTGACTTTGACTTTGAAGCCTGAAACAGTAATAGTTATCGAAAAGTCATGTTAAAAGTTGCGTACTTGATTTTGAAAAAAATAAGGTCTGCATTTTCATTATAGAAAATCTTTTTTTTTCGGCGATACCAAGTTTTTTGAAGACGTTCCGATTTAAAAATGTTTACGAACGGCAGAGGGGATTTAATAGCTTTTAAACGCATTTCAGACTAGGTATAGTAGGTAAGAGTAGTAGAAGCCCCTAGTGAAAGGGCTCGTCCGGAGAATTACTACTACCATAGTTATTTCAGCCGCCAAGCAGCATTGCTGTGTTTCGGTTTGAAGGGTATGGTTACCAGTGAAATTATGGGTAAGTTGCAATGACGGGCGCAATGCAGTGCCGTGTAGGCTATGTTCTTTGTGGATGTGACCTATGCAGTAAGGCTTTGTCATAGGCAAGAGTACACTTAACACCAGGTGCCCTTACTTGCTTGTCCCGTCTCCTAGTAGTATAAAAAAAAAGGTAGACGTACACGTACAACCTTTACTAAATTCATAAAGTTAAATTTATAAATTTTCAATTTTGTAAGTGTTCCAATTCAACAACTTCTGCACATAGTCATTTTCCATTTTTTATTATCAAACAAAGAACTTAAAAATGCAAAAACTCACTTTTTAGAAAATCGATTAAATGATTTTTTTATGCAGAACTTTTTTGTTTTTAATATAGCACGTAACTCCAAACATAAGTGTTCGATAACTATCACTGGTATTCTGACTTGGTCTAAAAAAACTCACGCTGTATACACAAAATCCACATCGAAAAATACAAGCATAAGTTGACACAGTGTAAATTTAAATGGGCGGCCTTATTGCAAAAAAAAACTTACGGGCACTGGAAGAGGAGCTGGATACGTTAGCCTTTCCCTTAATTACGACAAACCTTCCATTGATTTTAAAACATTTAAATGTATTTTCTCCAAACACTAAGAATATAAATAATAGATTTAGATGCGAATATGCTGGACATCCTATAGCTTTGTATACTTACTTCAACTCAACTATGCATCTGAGAAAGTTCAACAAAGAATATGAATCGGTACACCAAACAAAGGGTTCTAGAGAATCGGTCTCTTGTTTTGCCAGCGGAATGTAAATCAACTTTTTTATCTGAATGTGTACGTAATTGCATATATATTTCCTCTCATTTCGCATCGAAAGCAGTTTTCTATCCGCTTTCCCCGGGTAAAAATATTTTTTAATTTGAAACATTACGCGACGCCGAACGCCCTGCCAAAACTAATTTTTGAACAAGGGCGGTTACCCTACCGTTGGCCGTGTATGAAACTCATTTTATGGCGGATGAACAAGGCTCTTTTTAATTAAATATAATCCACTACCGACATACTGCGAGAGACGCAGTATTGGACGACCGCTTCCGTCATGGAGCTTGATTGTGTGGCACAGAGACCTATGTACAGTATAGGGGCCTAACTACAACGTCTTATAGCATTCTTGTTTTGATCTTACATTACTTTTGTCTCGTTTTTTCTACAGTGTATAGATAGTGACAAAAGTAAAGTTATATCAAAACAAGAATGTGCACAGACAGGGCGACTCCGACTAAAGTTGCATTGTATGTAATACGACAAGCTGATTTGGACGCCAGTTTGATACATAAACAGTAGGCTGGTAGTAGTGAAATGATTCTTGTGTGAGTTTTTCCTGTATATTTGTATGTTTTTTCTTGTTGTTTGTGCTGTCTCATATATGAACATTCTTTCATTTTTATATATTTTTTATGCTTTTATGTGCTGCCTACCTAAGTATGTGTCAAATATTTTCTTTATTTTTATTATTTATTTAAAGAACATACGCAGGCCCGCTATAGCGCGTGAATGTCTTACATAAAAATAAAAATATTTCAGGACATTCATTTTACACAGCGCCATCTAGTCCCAAACTAAGCAAAGCTTGTAATATGGGATAGGGATTGCAATTTCAGTCAGTAGAAAAATTGTTCTCACACTGATTAGGTACCTGCTTATTTACATATCATGCAAATCAGAAGAATAGTACTACGCGGAATGTATATAGTTGAAGGTATCGCTATTCTTTGTCCTACAAAATGTGTCACAAAGGTGACGCAAGGTGGGTGACTGGCGGGATCGGTCGCTATTTCTTTTTTTAGTTCACTCTGAATAAACAATCTCTGATAGACAGGCTTTGTGATAGTTTATTCTCCTTTTTCAATGTTAGTTCAGTTCCATTTAGGTCGCCATTGAATTGTTTGGAACATACAATGTATAATTTTTAGTTAAACGAACTGTCGAACTGACCGGAAAATTACCATATAAATGGATAATAATACCCCGTGTACGGCACTTATGGGACTTTTTTGTAAAAATAAAGAAGTTCCGGATAAAACTTGTTAATAATAAAGTATTTGCTTAAACATAAGGTATTTACTCACTGAAAAGCTGTGTAGGCAAGTGGGTATGTACCCGCTTAAATTAACCAGTCCAAGGTTCTTGTCTTTCTCCTTGTGTGCTGGTCGCGATTCCGTACAGGCGGTAGATTTGACGTTTCAAAATGATCCTAAAAAATGTTGACTTTGACTTTGCCTTCTGGTCGGGTGGTTGTGGGTTCAAATCCAGTCATGCATCAATGGACTTTCCGTGTCCGCATTTAAAACATGCACATATTCAGACAGAAAGTCACATCGTGAGGAAACTGGCATGTCCCTGGAACCAAAAATGCTGCTACAGTTGGGATCCTCATAAGATCCACGCTCTGAAAAATCAAAAATTATTTATCGAAGAGGAAAAGTCTTGAGTCTGTTACTTATAATAACTCACTATAAACTGTAGAAGTTGAAAACAAAAGTTCGTAAATTTTATTTTCCTCAGAAAATGTGAAACCACTCGGACAGATTTTCAATCTTGTATAGTTATGGTATCTTGACATTCCACGAAGTTTATGTGCTGGACGTTAATTTTTGAAAGGCTGTGTCCAGATATGATGATTGTAGTGGTTCTTTACGACTGCTACTTTATTAGGGAAAGTGGGTACAGTTGGATCGAGGATATTGCGCGTGGCAAACATCGGAACTAGAGACAGTCGCTGTAGAAACGTGTGATTTTAGAAGACAGTGGCGCCGCTTTATCTGTCCGTCACTCGCAAAAGGTAGGTTCTGGGGTCATTTTGATGTCCTGTATCTTTTATAAGCGGACGTTTGCGGACAGGTTTATAACTTGTCCTTTATGGGACGAGGGTTATACTCGTGTTTGTTAAACAAAAAGTTTTCGCTGTCGTTTTGTTATATGAACCGCGTTATTGCGGTTCTTTTAGGGAGTTGTTCAAAGTTGTGGCAGATAAAACTCGGAACAAGTTTTGGAATTTTTATTTGGAACTGGAGAATATTCTTACAATAATATTTCTAAGCCAAACTACAATTAATAAGTAAATACGGGACAATTGTATATAGAGCCGTCTAGCACAAACTCAGCATAGCTTAAAAAAACAAACCAATAGATTTAACTTTTATAGATTAAGCCTGCTGACCATGCTATTCATGTTCAATTTATATTAGATTCGAAATGGAATTCCAGAATGAAGCTGGCGTCATGTAAATATCGATACCCCGGGTGATTGTCAAACATTGATAGAATCAATCGAATCGGTTGTAAAGGGTTGTTTGAACAGTATTATAATAGAAGTTCAAGGTATTATTATTGCAGTAGCACGCTAAACGCTAAACGCAGGATAACATTTGCATATTTATAAGAGCAGCCCTCAGCAAACACGGAGGGAATTGGTTACCCGGGTTTGTTTTTGACATAATAGGCCCTTTGTCGATGGAGGCTGCTCCTCGGCATACGTTCACACTGGCCGGAATATTATTTCAGAGATTCCTGTGCGCTTGGGTTTGGCACCTTATAAACTCGGTGATTCTAAATAATAATACATCTTCTATCGATAACGAAGAAAGATTACGAAACAGTTACAAACAGACGGAAAGTCTTCGTGTGTAACCTGAGCAAAGCACACTGCATACATGATACGCTTGCACACGACGGTAGCGTCTTTCATGTATGTTTTTTAGTGTGTATAATATATGTGTTTTCTATGACGTTTTATTCTTATTTCACACCCAATCAGGGTGTGAATATTGTAATATTGTAATTTAATTAAATTAATTTAATGATAGATTTTTCCATTTCAATTGGACGGGTAATAATATAAATATATATACATAAATTACAGAAAAATAATTTCACACAGCGCCATCTAGCCCCAATCTAAGCATAGCTTGTAATATGCGAACAAGATTACGGATAGAATACTTACATACTTTTATTTTGTAAAATACATACTTACTTATCATACAATAAAACACACAAACACAGAACTAATATCTATATTAATCACACAAATTATTGTCTTGGGAATCGAACCCATAACCAACAGCGCAGGAGGCAGAGTTACTACCAACTGAGCTGAAAGGCTTATTGTAAGGAGATGTTACCGGTTGAAGTCCTATGTTATGAATTTTTGTGTCATTCAACACTTATAAATGTTGATCTCGGTCTTTGGATCATCACAGCTCTATAGTCTATTGCAGGGAATATCTTTCAAAGATGTCTTACAATGGCGGGATATTTCATTATCATCACGCTTGGCTGTCGGGTTGGTAATCGATTGGTAAATGTTATAGAGATAGCTGTTACCCAACTGATGGATCTTTGAAAGAACACTTACTTAACATGACTACGTAACAAGTCTTCAAAGATGGGGTCTAAGATGAACACGCTTGTTATAAGAAGCCTATACACTCTGGACTTGAAGACTCTGTGAGTTTTATACATTCCAGTGTGAACCAGCGGCAACGGCTACACATATTACTCAGCGGTGTGTGAGCTGGCGTGTTGGGGGCCGAAGGCGTTTCTGTATAAAGTATCCATAAATTCTAATTTACTTAAGTCAGATGAAATAAGGTTAATTTTGGCTGTAAATATGTGTCGGTTAGGGAACCGCACGGAGGCGGTGGGCTCAGATTAATTGAAATGTATTAAACTTTGTAACAAAAGGACTAGCTCAATCAAAGTTACATCCATATAGTGTTCTGTAGATCGGAAGGCTTGTTTTCAGCTTTTAAATTTACTTAAAATAAATTGCAACGATATAAATATTGTTCATATTATGCTTGCAAAATATAGTACCAGGTACACCCATATTTTGAAGGATCATGTAACGTTTGAAATGCTTGAATTTAATGTTTATCAAAAAAAGATCTGGGTTTAATTACCACTTCGCAGCTTCCAATAATTTTTAAGCAAAACATGTAGGTATTTATTGTTACAAGATTTGGAAATTTAAAAAAATTGTATTCTTTAAAAATATTTTAAAGAATACAAACGACGTTTACAAACTATGTGTTTTTTTTTATTGAATGTAGGTAGGTACACTGTACACTACTTATAAATAGATAGATTCTTAATTTTTCACCGATATAAACAAACGAGGACCAAAGAAAACAATAAAACATTGTCTCAGGAAATATAGTCTTGCTGATAAGCTGACGAGCCCTCTGCCGATGTGTTGCCGAACCGAGCGCTGCGCTGCAAGTAAGTAGGTACATAATCATATCTTGATTATCACTCATACGTTTTCATTTTTATTTTATAGTACGAAGGGCATGCGCTTGACCTTCATCTCACCTAGTGTTCAATTATGATAAGGCCGAAGGTGGAAGCGCACTTCACACAGAATCCTCAACAATCTGAGGAACTGGCTATCTTATCTCTAAATCTAGATTTAGAATTGTTGTTGTGGCATAAAGGCGGTAAGGCGGTGGTAGCTTAGCCAGTTGCACTTAAACAAAGTTCTACAGCTCAACAAACCAAGCACATCATTGTAGGTACCACCCTGGCAATAGAACCTGTTATCTCTGAAGCTGATACCATTGGGCGACCCACTAGATCGCAGAACCCACAACCTGAGCTGCGAAGCAAAGTATTTCCATGGGAGATCAAATTATAAGTCTCTTACGTGACGTTAGTAACAAGATAACTAGTAAATAAATCACCGGACAAACAGATTACATTAAGGTGGACCTTCAGGGGTAAGTACGCATGAGACGGTAATTGGTAAATTGTGACTTCAGAACACGCTGTAGATTTTACAACATGAAATTCGCCTCCACGCACACAGACTTGATGCTATAACAATCATATTTTGAAATTCAATGCTTAGATTGGTATTTAATGAATCTTAATGAGCTAAGTTTGCTCAGTTAGGGAAAAAAATAAACATTGAATATACATTGAATACTGGTGATATAAGCTTCTTTTAGCATGCTATCTAAGTTTTACCAAGTATCTAAATTAGAGGTATCATGCAGGTAGACCTTTCTGCAATTTATTATACCTCATCGTCATTATTCTAGCCCCCAAATAGCAGTGGAAACTGAATCTAGGCCTCTCCTAATCGACGCCAGAAACTTCGATCCAGAGCCGCCTCCACCCATCAATCCCCCGCGACCATGCCGCGACAGTGTTGTCGAGAAATAAGTGGATTTATTACTTAAGGTTGGGAACGATTTAGTTATATTGAAGAAGGCAAATTGGACACTACTGACCTTTGAATTGACGGAAGATGTCCACGCGTGCGCATTTGGTAGCCAGATCAAAGCCAGGCGATCTGACAGTCTTTCACACACTTTGTCACAGCTAGGATAGTTCAAAGGCTCAGTTTACTCACAAAACTTAAATTTTCCACGTGCGTTGATAGAACGCCTACCAAGAATGGTGTGGCCACTGTTGGACAACACCAAGCGTCTGAACGGTCCACATTTTGCGTTTTATCGTCATCGCTATGCGAGAACTATTATTTTACTTGATTTCTGCGGGGCTCTATATATCATCGTATATTGTAATGTTGGGCGTAAAGTTAGCAATTAATAGTCACGGTAATTAGTAGATAAGTCAATGTTAAAGTTTTGGAGCCAATGCAAGCACTGTGGTCTGTCCACTGCTATTTCAGTGAGTTTAATCATAATAATTGCTATAACAAAAATAAATATATATAGCCAAATGCTTTAGATCTAGAGGTTGAGAGTTCAAATCCTTAGTCGTGCGCAAATGAGTTTTTAGGGTTTTCGGAAATTAATGTACGTATTCGGCACTTTGATGATGCACTTTGATGATTTATTTTTAAAAACCCAGTGAGATTAAATTTTCAGCAATTGAATCGCCTTCGCATTGTAATATTACAAAGTCGGCCTTAAATCATACTCCTGTTTAATATGGCCGTCGCGATTCGACCTTTACAAGATCACTTTCAACATGTGCAGACAATTTGTTGAACTTCATCACTAATCCAATACAACTCAAATAATTTAGAAGTTGTGAAAACTAACACGAATACGGGCTATTGCTATGGCACATGGTGCTAAGACCAAAATATACTCCTTGCTAAGTAAAATAATGTTCAGTTTTACATTTCTTAAAATTTCACTATAAAATTACATATTCCCCATTGACATTATGGATGAAGATCTAAATTATCTGAGTATACAAAAAATATTAATCGTTGCATATTCTACAAAAACGAGATGAAGTTTGTTGTGTAATGATTGATGTTGATGTCTTTGATTGTATTTATTGACCTCTGGAGATCTTTATCATAGCTGACTATTAATTGTATGACAGGACAAGGAGCATTTACTGGTGTGAGTATTGTGCCTCGCGGGCCATGGCACCGGTCGTTACTGATGTGAGTATTGTGCCTCGCGGGCCATAGCACCGGTCGTTACTGATGTGAGTATTGTGCCTCGTGGGCCATAGCACCGGTCGTTACTGATGTGAGTATTGTGCCTCGCGGGCCATAGCACCGGTCGTTACTGATGTGAGTATTGTGCCTCGCGGGCCATAGCACCGGTCGTTACTGATGTGAGTATTGTGCCTCGTGGGCCATAGCACCGGTCGTTACTGATGTGAGTATTGTGCCTCGTGGGCCATAGCACCGGTCGTTACTGATGTGAGTATTGTGCCTCGTGGGCCATAGCACCGGTCGTTACTGATGTGAGTATTGTGCCTCGCGGGCCATAGCACCGGTCGTTACTGATGTGAGTATTGTGCCTCGCGGGCCATAGCACCGGTCGTTACTGATGTGAGTATTGTGCCTCGTGGGCCATAGCACCGGTCGTTACTGATGTGAGTATTGTGCCTCGCGGGCCATAGCACCGGTCGTTACTGATGTGAGTATTGTGCCTCGCGGGCCATAGCACCGGTCGTTACTGATGTGAGTATTGTGCCTCGTGGGCCATAGCACCGGTCGTTACTGATGTGAGTATTGTGCCTCGCGGGCCATAGCACCGGTCGTTACTGATGTGAGTATTGTGCCTCGTGGGCCATAGCACCGGTCGTTACTGATGTGAGTATTGTGCCTCGTGGGCCATAGCACCGGTCGTTACTGATGTGAGTATTGTGCCTCGCGGGCCATAGCACCGGTCGTTACTGATGTGAGTATTGTGCCTCGTGGGCCATAGCACCGGTCGTTACTGATGTGAGTATTGTGCCTCGTGGGCCATAGCACCGGTCGTTACTGATGTGAGTATTGTGCCTCGTGGGCCATAGCACCGGTCGTTACTGATGTGAGTATTGTGACACCATATACATGAACAAAACGTCTCTACAGTTCTATTACATAAATTATTCAGCTTCACCCGCTCCGGAATGCTATGATAATTGAATATGAGATGATAAATATATTTTTTTTCGGAAAGCTTTGCATTATCTTTTGTAATTTTCAACTGATATGACAGCTCAGTTAATAGTAGATCTGCCTTCAGCACTGTAGGCTTTGGTTCGGTTCCCACCCAGGACAAACATTTGCGGGATGTTGTATCATTATTTCAGCCTGGATTATATCACGCGTATATTATACCAAGCTTAGCTCTCTCAGAACTCGCTGCGTGACTTTGAATTTGTTCATAAGGCCTATAGCCAGCGACCACGTCTCTTGTATTAAATTGTATGTTTTTTTTAAATGATGGGTTAGCTCTTGAATTCAAGGCTTGTCTCTAGGCCAGAGCAAGGATGATGTCAATGAGGCGAGAAGATGCCCGGCGGCAGGGACGGTGTCTTCACATTAAAGCGAAAGCTAAATAAAGCCAAATATTACAGGACATTAATTTCACACAGCGTTTAGAGAGAGATTATAAATTAAGATATTAAGATACCCAGTTCCTCAGTTATTGAGGATTCCGGGTGAAATGCGTCTCCACCTTCAGCCTTATCTCAACTTGTTACCAGGTAAGATGAAGGCCAAGCGCTTCCCCGTAGTACAATAAATAAAAAAAACAAGTGAAATAACTTACAAAAAAAATAAGAAGGCTACGATCTCTTTCTGGCATTGCCGGATAATGATAGGATAAAACATGGGGGCTCAGTCCAAAAATTACCCTTTGGCTGTACAATTCCGTAATAGGGTCTACTTTACTACATATGCCCTGAAACTAAACGTAGACTAAGTTAGAATAAGATCTGTAATTTATCTATTGTTGCCTGAAATAAAATGTTATTATTATTATTAATAAGATCGCAAAAACACCTTGGCAGCATGGTAGTCGCTAGGCAGGTGGACCCTTACAGGTCGTACCACTAGTGTTATTATGCAATCGTAACCGCTAGCAAAAGCCAGTGATTTCGTTGCCCGGGGTAGACAGTGGTCTATTATTAGGTCCTTACATATGAAATTGGCGTTTTGTATGGGAGGAACATTAAGGCAATTTTTTCATATTGAAATATATTTCATTAATCAAAGTATGTACCATTGCTATCTATACACTTTTGCCATCTTATAGGTAGTTCATTGATCCCTTTACTAAAAAAACCATTCGGACGGGAATCAATGAAATCTTTGAAAGCGGTTTGGACTGCCTCATCGGAATTGAATTTTTTTCCTTGCAAGAAGTTATCCAAATTTCTAAAAAAATGGTAATCTGTTGGAGCAAGGTCCGGAGAGTACGGTGGATGTCTTAGACATTCCAATTGAAGCTCCTCTAATTTGGTAGTCGTCTGTTGGGCCGTGTGTGGTCTAGCGTTGTCTTGAAGCAGCAGTGGCGTAGAGCGATTGAAAAGTCTCGGTTGTTTAACAGCGAGCTTTTCCATCATGGTTTGCAGTTGCTGACAATAGACATCAGCCGTAATCGTCTGACCAGATTTAAGAAAGCTATAGTGTACGACACCGGCACTAGTCCACCAAACGCTTACAAGTAACTTTTTTTGAGTCAATTTTCGCTTGGGGCAAGATTTTGCTGGTTCACCAGTGTTCAGCCATTGCGATGAGCGTTTACGATTATCGTACAGGATCCACTTTTCATCACATGTAATGATCCGATTTAAAATTCCTTCATTATTGTGCCGGTTGAGTAATGTAACGCAGCAGTCGACGCGCGTTTGTCGGTTTGCTTCACTCAATTCATGAGGTACCCACCTTTCAAGCTTTTTCACCTTCCCAATTTGCTTCAAGTGGATTAAAACGGTTTTGTCACTAACACCGCAGCCTGCAGCTTACTGTGATGTGGTTTGCGATGGATCTGCTTCAACAATAGCCTTCAATTCATCATTATCGACCTTGGTCTCCGGCCGTCCACGGGGCTTGTTCTGCAGGTCGAAATTTCCAGAACGAAAGCGTTGAAACCAAAAACGCACCGTGTTTTCTTTTGCGACACCACCACCATACACATCATTAATCCTTCGAGCCGTTTCTGCAGCACTGGTGCCACGGTGGAACTCGTACCCGTAAATAATGCGATATTTTAAGTTTTCCATTTTGTGAAATGAGTGACGCAGAAAAAAAAGCAAAAGAGAAAAAAAAAATGAATTACGGTTTTCGAAACACAAATGCATGAGTAAATAGCTGTTTAAATTTGAATTTGGAATTCTTAACCAAAGAGGAGATATTTAAGATCAAAGTGGCCAGTACGACAAAACGCCAATTTCATATGTAAGGACCTAATATATCCGTAGTCCACTTCACTTAATCTGTCCAAGTTTAGCTTAGTTGGCCATTGTTTGAGACTAGTGGCAATGTGGAAAAAAAAAACACCGAATCTTTGTTGTACGTTAAATTTAAAAATCAAAATACAGCTGGAGTGACACTTGAAAACTCTGACCACTGTGCTAGGGGAGGAAAAAAATCTTTTTGAAATGTGAATTCTCTATTAAGAATTTGCTATGTTTTGCATTCTCGCAATAAATTCGCGCATGCCGTCGAACCTGCACTGAAGTGGTCTCACGAAACATATTATTCGTGAAATTGAACACACCTGCCAGGACCAGTCACTTCTGACCCATTCGTTGACTTGGGGCTCGTAGAGTTGGTGTGTGACATACGGGTGGAGAGATACCGATCATGTAGTTCAGTTCAGTGCTCACAACACTCTACCAGGAGAGAGGCCGATGTTTGATAAGGCTACATACCTACCGGAGGTGTACACATGTGAAAAAAATAAACGCAATAAATCTATATCGAAATCAAATTTTATGTTTCAAGTGACCGCACTTCGTCATTTGGAACATTTACAAATGTTATAATGACACAAAAATAAACAACCCACGAGGGGACTCGAACCCGCATATTTTCCTATAGCCGAAAAATCTCTAACCAACTGAGTTACGGGGGTACCGACGCTGATTCCGATTTTTTGTGTCATACCTCTCAGCTAAAGCGCTAATAACGCCATCTAGCAGAGATTTACTGAACTGTGATCTGCCCTAGTGTTTGAAATTACACTTAAAATCACTAACGTAGAGAAATGGCGTTTTTGCTTTTTAATCAAATTTTTGTCCGAAATCATCCGAAAGAAGTCCGGATGCCTGGTTTACCTTCATCGTCTTCCTATCCATGGTCATTCAAGGTGCATTCAAGGCCATGCTGTTAGAGTTTTAGCTGAAATTTTAAGAATTGCCGTCTGCCCGACGTCTGCCCTCTTTGGGAATACTCGGTTGTGAGTGATGAGATTTACAGAGTGGATCAGGGTTACTTAATCCTTATCCACTTATAAATCTACTTACATTTGGTAAATGTCTTATTTAATGGATGAGGAGGGATGGAAGATGTTTAGTATTAATAAATAAATATATTTTACAGGAAATTAAGTTCATATATCCTCAAACTAAGCATAGCTTTTAAAATGGGCACTAGATTACAAATAGAATACTTACAAATTTATTTTTCTAATTACACACGTTCAACACACACAAACACAGTATGATATGGATATCGGGGATAAGGATACTAATATCACAGAACAATGGTGATTGTGACACCAGCAGCTAGAGCAGTCAGGGGTTGCGTTCCCGGAATGGACAGATATCTGTAGGACCACCCGCAAGATTCTTTACTACCTTGATAGAAGAAAAAAAGTAAAATCAATAATTATCATGTGTTAAATATTTATTATGTTAAAATATATCGTATATGTTTCAACATTTATATTATTATGTATAGTATATATTTTATATTATTTAAGCTACATTCTACAGTTCATTAGGTATTTTATGTTCTTGTTTAGCGACTGTCGTGATTTAACTTTTGTAAGATATAAATTTGTAAAATGAAAATCCCTAATTGGCTTTTAGTTTTGTTTGTAAGTTTTACCCTGTTTAGTTTTCAAGAGCTGTGGATTTTGTTAAATAAATAAATGAATAAATCATTGCCATGTTTTAACAGCGCATATCGCAGCATACGGTTAGTTTCTATCGTATACGGTGTTCTTATACGTGTGTATAGCAAAAAGATCAGGATCATTCTTGAGAAGAAAAAATATACAAGAATTGTTCATAAGCATTCGCCACTGGTGGAGCGCTAGAATTCCACTGAGGTTCGTGCCTTCTGTATATAGCCTTTACGAGGTCAGACAAATACGTGCTAGGTATTTGTAGAAGGGTGAGATCTGAATAACGAATGGTATGGAATCCTCAAAAGACTGACAGCTATCTTACCATTAAATTCCAAAACACACCTATATAGGATTATTGATTATTGATATGACGAAAGACTCAGTAAGAAGGTGGTAGCTAGACAGACGGGCTTAAACAAAATCATAACCTAACAAAACAAAATTTGTATTACCTGGGGATCGAACCTGGGACATCTGTGTCTGAAACCGGTGGGCAAACCACTAGACCACAGAGGCGGATTAAAATGTTTTAGTATAAACATCAGCTAAACACATCTTAATCATACTTAGAATGGACATTGAGTATGTCTTGGGAAATTAGAAACTACACAGGCTACTTATTATCCGGGTAGGCACCGCGCGGGTGAACCAACGGACAAAAGCTCGTTGGCAATCCATTCTTCATTGAACTACCTTTGTCAGTATCGTTCAATATTAAGACTAATAAATAATTTTATATTAGCATCCCAATCGGCTTTAATAAAATACAACGACTTACCGCGACGAATCACCCTTACGATTAGGGTGTGCATTTAACATTGTAATTTATTTTTATGATCCCTACTGGGGAATACTTCACGCTAGTAAAATGTAGGTTTATTTCTCAGGCTATCTTGAAACACAAATTACTGTCGGAACTATATTGACCATACAGAAACCTGGGCCCCGAATCTACTAAACAAATCGCTTCGCTATGACAATGGCATAGTCGCAGAATTGCCACTACCTATTGGTGCCTTTTAGTATACTAATGGCTATTCTGCGACTATATTCTTCACAGTGAAGCAATTTGTTCAGTAGAATTGGGGCCCAGGTGAAATGAAAGCCAAGCGCTGCCCCGTTGTACAATTAAAATATGCAAGTGCAACTTATTTTTTGTTGAATGATGTGTTAGCTCTGACGTCTAGACTTATCTAGGGATGAGATTTACGTAAAGCGACCTTTGCCAGAAGACAATGTCTCTCTCGCGCAATATGGAAATTATTTGACGCCAGACTTCGGCAGCCAAGATGACCTTTACACGTCCACTTGGCTGCCTGCCTACCACAAATGATCAAAGCCAGCGATCCGTAGCCCAGCGTAGACTCTAGGAGGATTGATCAAACCCAAATATTCAGATCTTAAGGCTACCTAAAGCTATTCATAGACGAAGGCTCCGATTCCACACGCACACGCAACGATAAAATTTGCCGATAAATGATAAATGTAGGCTGTTAGCGTTTTATCGCATTACCGCTGACGATTTGGCTGTAAGCGGGTGAGCTGCGACGGATACTAACTATATTTAATTGGTTATTATCAAACAGTGGCAAAGGGTGCTTGCAGATGGACAACGAAGTAGAAGCAGGTCGAGAACACGTTGGCGTGACGACCTGACTGCATTTAACCCGGACTGGTGGGAAACGGCGGTCATCCGCTAATCTTGGAAGGATATGGGGGAGACCTTTGCCATGCGACAGTATAGGTTAAAAAAAAAACAGTCAGCAAACAAAATAATAGTTTTAAAAACTAAAAAGAAAACCGACTTCAATGAAGAATATTATACCATTTCATTTATCTGATCGACGTATTTTTTCAATTATTTTAATGACAGATGGACGGACAGACATACAAACGCGTTAACCTATATGGGGTTCGTTTTTTCCTCACTTTTGAGGTAAAACACCCAAGTCGCTTCAAGTGTGCCTATAATATTTGAAGAGTTCCCTCAATTTTTCCAGGATCCCATCATCAGATCCTGACCTGATGACGATGGGATCACCTGGGAAGTATACCTTTTTAGTAAAAAAAAAATCCAAATTGGTCCAGGCGTCTTCGAGTAATCAGGGTACATACATAAAAAAAGCTTCCGACGAATTGAGAACCTCCTCTTTTTTATGAAAGTCGGTTGATAAACGGTTAGCTAATAATTAAAGGGTCAACTCCAAAATATCAAATCATGGTTTCTGGGTACAAAAAATAGCAACCTACTGACCTACTCCTCCATAAATTATGTGCTGTCAAAAATACTTTTCAGCTGATATTTGTGGCTGACCAAATATGAAAAAAAAAACATAACATTTTATTACGCCTTTTTAATTTCAGTCTAGCTAATCAGCTTTCACTTTTAACACTATGAGTTATGTTCGAGCATAACTCATTGAGAGACACAATGTGAAACGACAAATAAGCGACATGTGGTCAAAAACTATAAAAGTAAATGTTGAATGAAACGTACCATTTTCAATAAATATTTTTACCGAGAAAATTTTCAGCTTACCTTTAATGTAGATATGTACCTGAAGTAATACATATATAAAAAATAGACTCGTGACTTGTTCAGAAGTACTATAATTTTCCTTTGGAAAAAGAGGAAACGTCTAATGACAGGGCCTTAAAAAGCTTGTAATTCAGGTTCTTTTCTGCTCAAGTGGATTAAAAAAAAACAGAAACTGTAGTAACATTGCTGATTTCAGTGTGGCCACCACAGGTTTATACTAACTGCGGTCACTAGTACTTCTTTATTGTACGACGAGGAGCTACTTGGCCTTGATTTCACCTAATTTTTCAAACTATGATAAGGCCGAAGGTGGAAGCGCACCGGAATCCTCAACATACTGAGAAACTGGCTATGTTACCTCTAAATGCAGAAACACAATAATTTAAGGATTGTTGTTATGGCGACAGAATTAAGTAAAATGGTAGTAGCTAGCCAGGCGGACTTGAACAAAGTACTACCACAAACCAAACAAAACCAAGCGCATTATTGTACTCCCATTGGGGATCGAACCCGGGACTTCTGGATCTGCCATCGGAAAACGAACCACTAGACCACAGAGGCGGTTAAAAATAAGCGACAGTGTAGTGATAGAGCGATGTGTTGTGAATGAGGATGTGTTGAGAAATGAATGCTACGATGGTTTGGGCTTAAAGAGAAGATGGATGAAAGCAGGTTGACGAAGCAAGTATATGTCAAGTGTGAATGGTGAAGTTGGGAGGGACCTCGGCGGACGTTCTCTGTCTAAGCTGGAGATGTTCTCGAGAAAAGCCAGTCAGAAGTACCCTAAACCGACGCAGTATGTAATGACATGTACGAAGAACATGATGACAGCTAGGCAAAAGAGGTGTGTAAGGAGCGTAGTTAGAGGAAATCCAATCCCTCCGGTAAACGGGCGTGAGTCTATGTATATTTTATAAGTATCCGCTAGGTACTAACCGGTTTTCTGTGTGAAACTCGTCTTTTATGACATAATTTATGGACGAACACTTTGGCGAAATACGGAAAAGTTTATCCAGCAATAAGTAGGACGATGGCAGAAACGTCTTTGTAAGGACTTTGGAATTGCCTGTACCTTTTGAGATTAGTATATATAGCAAAGTACCTGTTATTTTGTAAAGATATGGCGTAGGTTCAAAAAATTCAAACTGTCAAGATGATTTATTAATTGGATTTTTATTTGAACATCATAACAATGGCAAAAAATAACTCTTAATAAACATAAAAACAAATTCAGTTTTAAAAAAATCTTACATCAGTATAGTTACCAATAACCACGTTAACATAGTATTGTATATATAAGGAAATTGTACAAACGTGAAATGTTTTGAAATGTCTGATTGACCATTTGTAATTAACTATTTCCCTCGTAAAATGGTCAGGGTATAGGACTGGGACTGACTTTACTATTATATTAGATACCATTTATCGGTATTTCGAGGTTACTAAAGAAAAAATGCGTGTGGTTTCAAGCTAAAACCAATAAAAACTACGTGATTTCTAAAATCCAGTTTCCATTTTAATAAATCAGAATCAGAAATAAATTTGTTCACTACACACACAATATTTACAAATACAAAATTTGTACATACGATATATACGAATAAGAAAAACTTAATAACCATTAAACATAAAAACAATAAATAGAAACAATTACAAATAGAAACAATGAAATAGAAAAAAACAGGAAATTACTTATGTTATTAGTTAAATAGAATTGTGTGCCACAACAGCAAAAGATAACGTCGACTCAGCGTGAATGCCTTATTACTGGGGAGTAGATAGGCGCTGGTATTCTGCCGAAACCTTGACGAGGCTCACTTGACCCGGCGAGACTAGGCGATATAATATACGATGTGGAGTGTGTGAAGTATGTGAAAATATTTATATACTTATGATTATTATGTATACCACTATATATATAGAAGCAAATATACATACATTTTAAAAATAACAATAATACATTAACTAATTGAATTATACAAGCATCATAATAAATACAGACAAATATAAAAAACATTTTTTATAAATGAATAAATAAATAACTTACCTGCCTAACAAGCGAAAGGCGCATTAAAGCGATTCACTCCAGACAACCCAATATTTTGTTGTTCAAGTATGGAACATCATTTTAACATTTGAAATGGTGGAGGGATATTGTTCCAACATTTGGTTGTCTGGCATCTGCCCCTGAACGCAACCGTTTTATATTTGCTATAGTGCAGAAGGTTTTTTGTAGGCGTAGAACTATATTTACTTCGGTACTTCTCTTGGCGACTACATCAGCGAATCTCCTGGTCTTCCACCAAGCGTAAGGTTTCGACGCCGGCGATACTTGTCTCGAGTTTTTTTATCTTCAATCGCGTCGTTTACCTATTATTTTGGTCATCATGATAAGTTGAAGTAGTTGGTATCGCTCGTGTCTTAATAACAAGCCTAATCCATGTACAACCGAAAATGTTTGAAACGTCTGGAGTATGTATTATTTAACCATTTTTATATCTAAAATCTGCGTTTGATTTATACGTTTATATATCGGCACATGTTTGAAATTAATCTAAAAATAGTAACCTCTTGCGGTATGTACAGTAAAGTATTTTTATTAATCATTAATTAATTAATTAATAACAACATTTATTCAATAAAAAGTACAATTAAACTAACTATGAACAAGGGAATCAGTCAGATTACCTAAGGACCGTTACAAACGGCCTATAGGTAGCTCAACTGTTCCAGACCAGTACCAGACGGAAGCGTGCCCAAGACACTGGCTGCATTGCAACGCTGAAAAGCTATGCTAATTCGCTGGCCTAAATAAAAGCCAGCCCTTGAGTCACGTGTCGCTTTAATCAAAAGCCCCGCAAGATTTTTGAAACCGGAGGGCACCGACTCCCCACGGACCCAAGGTCTCAAAAGGCTCAAATAGGTAAGCTCTGTCGAGACCACTATATTTGCGCCTTTTGTGATCCTTGGCCGAATCAGCCGCCGCACCAGCCCTAACTGATGTCCCAGGCAGATGAGATGGCGCAGGTAGCGTCCCACACCCAAGGCCTACCCATTTTCCAAGGGGCAAGTTAAGTTCCATTTTCTAATTAATTAATCGTTATTGTTGTTCATTGCACGAAGCACCCGGCTGCCCGGCAGCGCAGCAACCGCTCAATTGTCAAGTTGGTTTGGGTTCATTGAAGTAAGCTAATGAGCTACCATTATTTTGCTCTATCCAGACACTCCACGCCGGTAAATGAGTCACTTTGAGTTACTCTGCGAACTTTGTATATAATTTAGGAGTATTCATTTGACTGAGATTTAAACGTGACAACACTGGTGGTAGGTTTTTTACTGACCGAGCGAGGGCGAAGTGCGAGCGGAGCGTCTCCGTTTCAGCTTGGGCAAAAATGTTTTCGTATAGACATACGAAAGCAGTTTCGGGTCGCATTTCTCAGCCGATTCTTGTGAAATTTTGAAGTTATGCAATTTTTTGTCTATTCAGTTTTTAATAATTTATAAAATGGCGGGGGTTGAAACCTTAAAAAAACATATTTCAGCCATTTCGCAACTTGCAATATTCAATCGATTATCAAATAAGGTGTAGGTAATTACTTGATTTGACTGGTTGGCTCGTATTTTATAATACGTGTGTGTTATTAAAGTAGCTAACCGAGGAATAAATAGGTCTTACTATAGATACATTTAAATTCCTATTGCTTTATAGTATAATATTATAATAATCTAATTAATATGAAGAAGTAGGTAAATAAATTGATTGATGAAGCGTTTGCCATAACGGCGAGTGCGCCCAAATCAACAAATGACTCTCAACTTTTTGCTATTAGGTGCCACACTGCAGTCACTTTTTTTAGAATAACGTTTCAAAGTGTTACTTACAACATCCAATAGTACAAGTTACCACAAAAGTTACAGAAATATACCTTATGTTATTGTGTTGCACAGTGTTGCTACAATCTGCTACACTGCGGTGTGGATGCAATCTTAAGGATTTGGTTATGCGGTGCGCGGTGAACATTTATTCAGTTTTAAGCTACACGAAGACAGACTCGCGAGATCTACAGCCCACAGAGCCACTAGTATAAATAATAGGTAAGCTCGATCTAGGCTTGTTGAGCAAGATTTCTTATATAGCACTGGCTCTCCCGCGCAACGTCGGGACCTCACACAGGATTGTGGTTGCCTTCGGGTGGTCCTTTACACAGGTCCTGCTGGGTTCGTTCAACCACTAGCAAAAGTCCCCGATTCCGTAGCCCGGGGTAGACCAAACGTAGTAGGTAGATCCAACTTACCCCAAAATCTAGATGTAGGTCACGCTGGCTAGTGAAGTCTTCCTGTCGAATTCCGGCGTCAAACGGATTATCGTGTTTAATTGGTGCGCAGGAGAGCCAGTGCTTTCTAGGGTAGCTCGCTTCATTGAAGACCTCATTCTTGGTCAGGCCTGTAGTATATACGTAGAAGTCAAGAGACTGATCATTTATTAAAAAAGACAGTACCTACTTAATATTTTCACTGAAGATCGTTGGTGGATCCTCACTACCTCACCGCTGCTCACCGTAATAAATAAGCCTAGCACACTTAACATTGGCCATCATCTCACCTAATTTCTAGCCCGAAGGTGGAAACGCACTTCACCCGGAATCCTCAACAGTATGAGGAACTGGCTATCTTACCTCTTGTTATGGCGTCAGACTTAGGTAATATGGTGATAGCTCTAGCAACACAATAAAATTAGCACAATATTTTACTCCCTTGGGGATCGAACCCGGGACTTTTTGGTTCTGATATAGGTGAACGAACCACTAGACCATAGTGGTTAATGATTTTCACTGACGTATCTGTCAATACAAGGTACAATCATGGATTGACAGGTCCCTCAGTTTGTTTTTTCTTTGTATTGCTAAGAAACCAACAAGCGCAAACTAGGTCACCTACATGCGCCACTGGAAGTCGCAATAAGCTGTACTATGTCCTCAAGAGTTAGGGTTCCTGTTCATTGACCTGTGGTTTCACTCTCAATGACTTCCTTGGGCCTTTGTGATCCGCACGGATTTGATTAAAGATCTCTTATCTGGGATCTTATTATAAACTTCCTGGTGTTTTGTGAAGCAATTTTCTGTAACATCGCGGGAGGGGGGCAAATGGAAGATTTTAGTAAGCCTGTTTACTCACCTTGATTTTCAAAAGAAGTTTTACTTTCTCCTTTGTATTCGACGTCTATTGCATCTTATCACCAAGTTTTATCAAAAAATGCTTCACTTAGAGTAAAGATATATTAAAGACAACTTTGAGCGCAAAAACTGCCACTTGTAGAAAATTCACAATTGTCAGTATTACAACATTTTTGTGAATATTTTAAAGAATGTTCAATTGTTATTATTGGTTTCTGAATCTAATTTAATTTTGCAATAGTTATTGTGTGTGACACAATATGTGACATGGGTAATTTAAATCTGTTTTTATGGTTACTAACATAGTACAGAGGTAAAGACAGATACTAACAATTGTATCTATTAACTTCCTATATGACCATCAATATGGATTCAGACCTCAAAGTAACACTCTTGCAGCAACAGTTGACTTAATAACTGAAATAAAATCTAATATCGATTCTAAAAATATTGTTCTCGGCATATTCATCGATTTAAAAAAAGCTTTTGACACTGTCAGTCACACACTGCTTCTAAAAAAACTAGAATGCATCGGAGTTAAAGGCGTCGCTTTGAAAATGTTCCAGTCATACCTGTCTAACAGGTCTCAAATAGTTCGAATCAATAACTTCCAGAGTAGAGCATTGCCTCTCACTTACGGTGTCCCGCAAGGATCTATACTTGGCCCACTACTTTTCTTAATTTATGTCAATAACATCAGCGAAATAGGTCTCAGCGGTCATCTTACCTTATATGCAGACGACACGTGCCTGTTTTATTTTGGAGCGTCGATATATGACATAATCTCACGAGCACAGAATGATCTAAACATGCTTTTCTCTTGGTTTCAATATAACCTATTAACGATGAATATATCGAAAACATGCTATATCATATTCAAATCAAAAAATAAAATTATCCCACCTTATAATCCCCCGAGCATTGATAATATTCCCCTAGAAGAAAATAACAACGAAAAATATCTCGGTCTAAGAATGGACAGCAGTTTGACATGGAACGCACACATTGAACATGTCAAAACTAAATTATCCTCGCTAACTGGCTCGCTGCGGGACATCGCTCGGTGTGTACCTCGTCAAATACGATATACAATATACAACTCCTTGGTTAAATCGCATCTTCTTTACTTAATCGAAATCTGGGGTAGTGCCGCAAAAACCAGACTTGCCAAGCTCCAAGTTGTTCAGAATAAAATTATCAAAATACTATTTAATTACCACTATCTAACACCTTCAGAAACTATTTACAAAGAAACCAATTTAATGAACTTAAAACAATTATATCACTACTGTACTTGCATATTAGTCCGCAAAATCCTTAAAAAACAAATCCATACTAACTTAGCCTTTACTATTAAACGGCAAGTTACGAATCGAAGTACCCGCCGAGCGAGTTTTATCGTGCTACCAAAAGCGCGAACCAACTACGGCAAGAAAAGAATTACGTACGAAGGCGCTCAACTTTACAATAAGTTACCATCATCCCTTAAAAATGTAAACTCGCTTAACGTATTTAAAATAAGACTTGCTCAACACATTATCAACTAACTTTGTTTAATAATACATACCTATCTACATAAATCGTTGTTATGTAATTTAACTACGTTAAATGAGTGGGCCTAGCTAAAAGGCAACTAAGTACTTATAAAACCACATACCTACTATGCATTTACCATACTTACCTTATACTTTATACTTAGCATACTAACCTAGCTTACTTTTAGAACGACCTACTATAATAATATACATAAGATAACATAGTTCTCGTGTAAGTGACTTTAATGTCTTTTCGAGAATAAATGAATTAAAACATGTAGCGAACAACCGAAGTAAATAATTTTGGATTTTGAATTTATATTTTAATAAATAAATAACTATTACAGGACTAGAAGCCCCAACTAAACAAAGCTTGTAATATGGGAACTAGATAAGGGATATACTACTACTACTAGTACTACTATGCTTTTTTGTAATTATAATTACCCACACATATATCATACAAAACAACACCCAAACCTACAACAAATATTCATCACACCACAATAGTTTATCCCAGGTGAGATTCGAACCTCAACTTACAGCGCAGAAGGCAGACCTACTACTGACTGAGCTTTGAGGCTTGTTAGAGTAAATTTGTGAGATGTACAGTGAAGCAAAAAGTTATTCAATATAATAAATTCATCTTAGCGCTGCTTGTATACCATTATACTATAGAAGTATACTTATACCTAAAACAAACTGCCCGAAAAAGGTGCCTTTTTCTTGTTTATTATTTTAAGGAAGTAATAAAATACTTCTTTTTTGAAGTTTTAATGTACCACTGTACTGTCATCGGATCTCTGTTAATTAAGTACGAAGGTCGACGTTTACCCAAATCGGGGAAAAACCCCATTCGCCTTTGCTAAGATTTTTCCCGTTAATTAGGTTAAGTAGTATAATAGTATTCTGTTTACCGCTGGGTATATACCGATGATGCAGACGTAGGAGGAGCGACAGCGATTCTTTAAATAAATAATTATTCAGGTGTTATTTTGCGAAAATCCATTGTATTATATCAATAACTTGAAAATAGAAAGATATTGAGTAACAGATCCGCTAAATCAGTTTAAAAAAAAATCGGCACGTGTTTCGCTAGACTTGGCGAGTGTATGCGAGGCATCCTCAGGAAATATAGTCTTACAGCTAAGCTGACGAGCCCTCTGCCGACGTGTTGCCGATCCAGCGCAGATAAATTGAGCGTTTCGTTAGTTCATCTGTCAACATTTAGACTTGCTGACACAAACAACCATTTAGAATTGCTGTTATGCCAACATACTTAGGTAAGATGGTGGCAGCTAGCCAGACGGACTTTTGGTCAGAGGGCGAACTGCATCTTTACCATCAAAATAGCCTGATTATAAACGCGATGTAACATTTTGAAGGCTATCAATCAACTCGCGATACTTCAGACATTCTCTGCACACATTCGTCGATCGGTCAGCAAGCAGATCACACGATGGTGTGATACCATGGTGTGATAGTGCCAGGAGCTCATTAACACCAGAGATGGATAGAAGAGACAGAGATGGAACTCTTCAGTTGCTACTGGTATGCCCCTCAAGTTTGGGTATACGACTTGTTTTGACGAGTCTAATTGACGTTTGTTAACCCGTCTGAGGCAATAATAGGTAAACCCAAAAAAGTGTCACACGCCTAAACTTTTCAACTTCAATATGGCGACGACAGAGACTCGAAGTAAGCCTTTTTTCATTTACGGTTGTGGTGAGAAAAGACGAACGCTTTCCAGTCCACTTTCAACACACCTTTAGCAATCTGAATCCCGAAGGTATTACGAAGGTGGGCGCTCGTAGCCGGTGAAATTAACGGCTATTCTTAGTAACCCCTTTTGGAGCGAGCTCTCTATTTGGTAACTATTTGTGCAAGATGAAGTCAAATACTTTAACTTTTCTATTCTTATTGTAAGTAAGAATGTATCTAACAGTTTTATATTTGAGTGATGTATAATGAAGGTGTTGTTTTTGCAGTTAATGTTTAATTTAGTAGGTATGCTTTTTAGGGTATCTTTTTAAAAGGTCAAATCTACCACCTGTTCGCCTTTGCGACCAAGCACACAAGGAAAAGGCAAGGACCTCAGACTAGTTAATATTTTGTGTTATATAACATAAGCTAATTTGCAAATGCAATAGTAAATTTGTAATATTGTAGTAAACTATCCCATTTAAACTTTGAATTAAATTCCAGCTGTAACTACAATCTTGTATTTTTAATTCTTCCAATGCAGCTCATGATAAAGTATAAATTCAACTCAGGTGAGCCGGAGGGATCTTGGACAAGTCAAAGAGTATTCGGCAAGAAAGGACAAACGAACAATGCAGGTAATTTTTAATATTAAGGTATTTTGCAATGTTATTCAAAATTACTTATCATTATCATCTTCTTTTCAGCTCACGCACCTCCACTGGTGAACATAGGCCTCCCCCAATCAACTCCACAAATAGGAAGCTACCCTGCGTATCAACTCTGGTTTGGACTATGAGAAGATTACTAGTCAAACATACATATATTACAACAAACCTCAAAGCTCAGTTCTCAGTCCTTCTGTGCTGCAGGTTGTGGGTTTAATTCCCACCCGAGATAAACATTTTTGAGATGAATGTAGATGTTTGTTCTGTGTTTGGGTGTTGTATAGTATGATAAGTATGTATTTACTCAAAAAAGTACTTTAGTATGTATTTTATCCGTAATCTAGTTCCCATATATTAGCCATCTAGCCTCAATATAAGCTTTGATGAAAATGTAATATTAAAAAATCAAATATTATGTTTAGATCAGGGTTTTCACACGGAATGGCACTTCTACCCGCATATTCTATAAAACCAGGATGGCGGGGGCGGAAAAAATGCAAAATTTAATTAACAAAGTTATCTCCTCGCTAAAATACAAGTTTCCGAAGAAAAACGAGAGAGTCGACACGTTAATTTGATTCCGTTGAATTACAACCGGTTACGAGTGTGAAACGCTCGCGATCCGAATATTAACACGGATTAGATATCCGGAAAACGAATTTGGGAATTATTTTTTACTACTAACCTACATACAGCACCTACTTAGGTATTTATTCTGTGAGTGTATATTACATTCTGTGACACATTTTGATTCCCCAGATCCATTTTGAAGGCCTTTTTCATGTATCCCTCGAGGCTATCCTTAACCCCTGTTATACTCCTGGAGTATAACAGGGGTATCTATACGATCTGAACAGGACCTGTATAGATGGTAAAAAATGTATAACCATACCTCAATTTTTCATAATTTTAATACTTAATTCGTTAAATTCTTAGGGCCATGCGGGTACAAAATTATCACAGAAAATGCTATTGTTTTTGGTCAATTAATTAAAACTATATTATGTTTATACGAGCTGTTACAGTGCAGTTTCACTTGCATATAACATAGGACGCCGAAAATACATGTTTTCCATATAAATTTGGATCTCTCCTGCCTAACCCACATAAAAACAAAGTGTGATTTTTCATCACTAATATTAAACATCATCGTAAGTATAGTTTCTATTTCTTGGCGGCGGCAGCTCGGCAGTCTCTTGCAGTGACACTTATATTGACCCGCCCGTGGATGTCGTTAGATTCGACTAAGGGAAATTATGAGGCGATGAGCTAGCTGCAGCTTCCATCCATTTCTAGTTCCCATATTACAAGCTATGCTAAGTTTGGGGCTAGATGGCGCTGTGTAAAATTAATGTCCTGTAATATTTATTATTTAATATTTATTTATTTGAACCTACCTGGCACCAATACCTCGCGTACCTATTGCTGAGGAACAATCTAAAAGTCAGTTTCTTAGGCACGCTTCCGTCTGGTTCTGTCTTGATCAGTTGAGTTTAGTATAGACAGTAGGTATATACCATGTTTTACTTAGATAGACCGACCTGTAGAGTGTCAATACGGTGCTTAGGTAACCCGACTGCTTCCCTTCTAAATAGTTAGTTGTTTTATTGTACCTACATATTTTTTAAGAATTTATATTTTTGTTGTCTCTCTATGGTTTAAATTTAATTAAAATCGGATATTTTTTAAGAGTTCTGCCGTCATAAACTTTGCCACATACGTTTGCACACACAAACAACACAACAACCTCTCACCCTAAACTTATATAAGTCTCCGTTCTATGATTGGTACCTTCAAATGCCTGCAGCAAGCCGAGTGTGTGACGTAGTGCCTGCCATAATAGACATACCTACCATTCCTTCCACAAACGGCGGCGGTCATGGTCTTCCACAGACCGTAAATAGACATCAGCGATCATCTTATCGAGGAGATTTAAAATAGAGTCGATACTTTTCAATGGATGGATGATGATATGACCGAGGTATTCCTGGTTTAATTCACTTTTTTAGGAAAAAGCGCTTTCAAACTTTCAAATACCTATATATTTTAAGATGCGCACTTAAAAATCATGGATACAGGTTCCAGCGTCTGTTTTTTCTGATGAGTAAAATAATAAAACCTTCTGGGTAGACTCGCTCTATCGTAGATCGCACCATTGCCTGTAAAAGTTTGCCATTTCAAAAGCAAAAAGGAAAAGGTTCCCGCAGGAATTTTTATAGCACTAAAATTTACAAGCTCCATAAAAAGTTACCCAAAGGCCTATTCTAGGTATTCTTTATCATTGCCATGACATGTCTGGCGTAATCGTTTGGTTGTAATGGCGTAATTTGATGCTCATTTGTTTGGGCAAGAGAAAGATTGTCGAGGGACGTATTAGGGCAAAGATTAATTGTCTGTGCTTATTTGGAAAGTAATTTAAAGGTAACCTAAATGTGACCTTAAGTGTGTTGACTGTAGCGGTCCAATCAGCGTTTACACCAAGGAAAAGAAAAAGTGGAAGCAACTTCCACTTGAGCTGACTACACCAATTCTGCAATTACCAACCCGACTTCCAAGCGTGGTGATAATTATAATTGTTAAGGTTGATGTCGACAGGCATCAACCCACTTTTAAACATTGAAGTACGATTCATAAAAGCAAAATTTTTTTCGGAAATTTATGAATTTTTATAACAAAACAGTCTGAGACTTTCTCAATAGCAAATTGGACTTTAGCTCAACGACATATTTATCCCTCATAGAATGTCTAACAATAGGTATATGTCGACAATAGGTAGGTACGTCTGTTCATTCTGCTCAATGACGTCATAGGATTCTTTCTCCGACTTTCTTTCATTCTAGCCCAGACAACCCGCACATTCAAGATGTCCTATTACGTAAACTTAAGGCGCTTCCCTGAGCCAATTTCGTTCATAAGCTGATTTTCACAATCTATACCCTCGGTAAATAAAGCATGTAGAAAGTAACTGAAAAGTCCACACATATCTTTAACATTTTAGCTTCAAATTCTTCAATTAAAAAAGTTTAATAGAGTCGTATTTATGTCATAATAAATCAACGAAAATACCTCTAAAATAGAAATAAATGTCTACTCATCTTAAAGTTTTTTTTTTTTTTTGGTTTACACCAATTAATAGATAAATTATTGATTAAATTATTCCCCAATTCATTTGAGACAATTTATGGACTTAGATTTTTTTATAAATAATAATATCATTAATCCGTGCGTTCGATATGTGGCTCGAGTGGCGTGGCTAGGCCGGCCCGTGTGCCGCTGACTCTCGTACGGGGAACTCGTGCGCTCGTCGTCTCGCGGTGCATGACTGTGCAAGCACAGAATAACTAATAGTACTACGTGCAAGCTAATATTTTTAGTGGAGATACCTACTTAGACAATTGAGGGACTAATTGCGAAAGGACGCTCTGATATTATTGTTATTTTGCGAAAAGACGCTTTTTATGTAGGTACTTCTATTGAGTTGTGAGAGGACACCATTATTCTTATTTGTTTAGTATTATTGAGTAAATATATATGTATACCTATGGTGACTAAGTATTTAGCGATAAAGCCGCTTTTTTACCTACTTCTATTGTGAGAGGACATACTTTTTAGAAGATATAACAATATAAAAAGTGTGTTTGCCAAAGACTTCTCAACGCTCAGAGAATGCATAACTATAATGTAAGTATATCTACCTAATTATTATTGTAGTGATATCTACCATGTACCTACGTACCTATTTATTCATCTTGTTATTACCGACATAGTTATCAACCTTGTATCCTAGCCTAACTGGATAACTAGGTACCTTACGCACTAACTAGAGAAATACCTAAGTGCCCATTAGATGATTATTATACAGCGTCAGGAGGCAACTTACACTACAGAGGTGCTTAGTACCTAGGACGATTTTTGATGGAATAGACTTGCCCAGCTCAGCACCTAATTATAAAACCTACCATCTCCTCAGTCAGCTTAGTCGGCCGTATCGTATCTAAACCACAGGAATGGTCAATCGAATCGATACCTACGATAAATACTTTTTTTAAATACATACTTACGACATGATACAACACCCAAACACAGAACAAACATCTATATTCATCACACAAATGTTTGTCCTGGGTGGCAGAAGTACTACCAGTATACCTATTTCAGCCGCCAAGCAGCATTGCTGTGTTCCGGTTTGAAGGGTATGGTTGCCCGTGAAATTACGGGCACGCGAGGCTTAACACCTTTATGCCTCAAGTTGACAGGCGCGATGCAGTGCCATGTAGGCTATGTTCTTCGTGGATGTGATCTACGCAGTAAGGCATTGTTACAGGCAAGAGATGCACTTAACATCAGGTGGACTACTTGCGGTTTCCGTCTCCTAGTTGTTTGTAAAAACGTAATTTTAACAATAAATTAGTTTTTGCAATAAAATTCCGCTCATTCATTTCATTCAGCTACGTGCTATATTTATATACTGTATAGTCAGTTTTGTCTGTAAAAGTCTCTGGTGTTAAGTCTCTTAGTAGACGAATTGGCCGCGACCTCACCGATGGCTGTCTTGAGTGAGATAATCACGTGAAGATGATGGATGGAGGCGGCCCATGATCACTGGCGAGGCCTGTTTTTATTTACGCAGGGTCAGCCCGGATCTCGATGCCTGAGTAAGAATGAGGTCTACAATGGAGAGAGCCTTCACTGAACATGCTTTGTCCAGCTGTGGCTTTGTCCAGCTGTGGGCTTATGGGGGCTGAAGGGTTAGAACTTAGCACCTTAAAAACTTTAAAAGAATAATCAAAATTGCGCGCACGAGCATATTCCTCGTAGCACATTATAGAGGCGCAAGCGCGTTGAATTCTTTTAAAGGAGTAGGCACCTACTAATTACCGCTTTGAAGCTCAACGGTACATTTATAATCCTTAGCACAATTTACAATTAAAATATAATTAATTGAGCTGAATGACATTTAACATTTAATTCCGATATAGATTCGAAATAGTTTCAAACCTCCGTGGTCTAGTGGTTGGACCACCGGTGTCAGATCCAAAAACCCCGGGTTCGATCCCCATGGGGAGTACAATGTTGTGCTTGGTTTGGTTGGTGGTGAAACTTTAGTTAAGTCCACCTGGCTAGCTACCACCATCTAACCTAAGTTTGTCGCCATAACAACCCTTCTTAAAAAATGTTCCTCAGTTGGTTGAGGATTCCGTGTGAAGTGTCCTTATCATAACTTGAGGAGTCAGGTGAGATGAAGGCCAAGCACCTCCCGGTCGTACTATAAAAAAATTGATTGTAGACAAATATCATGTGACTCCAATAACATTAGTGTTGCATGCTAATGGAAAACCAAAATGAGCAACAAAAAATTAAGTTTGTAAACATTTATGAACATAAAAAAATAAGTGTTATAAATTAACAATCATTGAAATAGTTAAGTAATCATAGATATATTTTTTTCTCCAAACCTACACAAAATAATGGCTCTCCGGCGGGGAATCGAACCCCGGTCTCCCGCGTGACAGGCGGGGATACTTACCACTATACTACCGAAGTCTAAGTAATTATTTGTCATCGTTTTTTGCGTGTCAATAAATTAGAACAAGAATTATGTATTTATGAATAATATAGATGAATAAATAAGTAAATGTAAATTCAAATAACTAAATGGGGTTCTCTTAGTTATAAAACAACGTGTTCTTATTTAATATTCGGTTGGCACGAAAAATAGGCCAAAAGTTATTCAGACAGTATGTAAAACGAACTTACGAGGTATCAGTTCCAGAGGTCCCGGGTTCGATCCCCAGGGGGTAAAATATTGTGTTTGGTAGAACTTTTTTTAAGCCCGCCTGGCCAGTTACCACCATCTTACCTAGTCTATTGCCATAATAATAATTCAAAATTGTTGTGTACCGGTATATATACTATTTCTATCATAATATAAATAATCTATAAATAATCAGGTAAGATAGTTTCTAAGTCTGTTGATGATTCCGGGTGAAGTGCGTTGAAGTTGCTTCTGCTTTATCATAACTTCCAACCAGGTGAGATGAGATGAAGGCCAAGCGCTTTCCCATGTAGTAGGTACAATAAAAAAAATATATGTTATTCGTTTTTTTGCACTCAAAAACACCATGCTTTTGTTGTTTCACTTTGTTTGCTGACCAAAACTTCTTTAGTAAGCTGACCGTTTATGAAAGCTATATAAAAATACAACGATTTTCCAGTCCACAACAGTTGAAGTACGAGTGTGTTCGTGTTCGCTGGCTTGATAAGCACCTATCGTTTATTTCTTTCAACTAGGCCGATCGATCCGATGCCCGGCGAGGCACCACTTAATCTCTGTAGCACTTCCTAGATAATTTCACGAGGCTTGGTATGCAGCCGACGGCCGTCAATTCAATTTTATACCTATCAATTTGCGCGAGAACTATCTGGGATCGACTTGAGCTTCAGGGAGTGACTTAATTCTGGGAGTTTCTTAGCTGTTTGCTTGGTTTTGTAACTCAACATTGCTAAAATCGATTTATAGGGGATGGTCTGACTTTGACTAGCGGTTACGGGAATGATCACAGCAATGGAGGACCTGAGAAGGTCCACTGGGCTTGAAACCTCCTGCCGAAGTCCAGCGCCACAAGATTTCCCGTATTCCGTCGTTACGCGGAAGAGCCAGGGCTTTCTAGGAAAGCTCACAAAATTATCTTTCTTTTGTCCAGATGTTTGTACTCGCGTACAGGTCCTATTTTTCAACGAATCTTGATGGAACTACAGATTCTGACATTATGTAGTATTTTTTTGACGTCGGCAATTTTATAGTATTTATTTATGTATTTAAGTATTAATTTGAGTATTTCCCAAATAATAGAGGAAGCCATTTACATTTACGGTCTTTGGCTGCAAGCACATCCATCTTACAATACCGGTACACTTATGGATCCTGTAACTTTCCGAATTGCCACTTGTCTTCGGTTGGGTGCAAGATGCTGCGCCTCTCACCAGTGCCGGTGCGGTGCGGCCGTAGATCAATTTGGTTTTCACGGACTCTCGTGCGCAAGGTCTGCCGGCAGGATTTCGCGCCACGCTAGTCTTAATGACATTATCCGTCGAGCGTTTACCAGTGTCAATGTGCCAGCCGTTCTTGAACCGAATGGTCTGTTACGTGATGATGGTAAGCGGCCCGACGGTATGACTCTTGTCCCTTGGGAAATGGGTAGGCCTTTGGTGTGGGACGCTACCTGCGTCGACACCCTAGCGCCATCTCATCTGCCTGGGACATCAGTTAGGGCTGGTGCGGCGGCTGATTCGGCCGAGGATCACAAAAGGCGCAAATATAGTGGTCTCGACAGAGCTTACCTATTTGAGCCTTTTGGGGTGGATACCTTGGGTCCGTGGGGAGCCGGTACCCTCCGGGTTTTCAAAAATATTGCGGGGCTTTTGATTGAGGCGACACGTGACCCAAGGGCTGGCTCTTATTTAGGCCAGCGAATTAGCATAGCTATTCAGCGTGGCAATGCAGCCAGTGTCTTGGGCACGCTTCCGTCTGGTACTGGTCTGGAACAGTTGAGTTACCTATAGGCCGTTTGTAACGGTCCTTCGGTAATCTGACTGATTCCTTTGTACATAGTTAGTTTAATTGTACTTATTATTGAATAAATATTTAAACCATTAAAAAAAAAAAAAAACGGCTAATTTTGATAATATTTGGCAGAAACATTCGGTATCAACTGAATTCTAAACATAAACTTCTAATTATGTGCAAAATCGGTAATTTTGTTAAAAGGTCATGAGTAGGTACTCAGTTTATGACAAACTAACTAACCCCTTTGACACTAATGTCTCCAAGAAGAGAGTCGTGGGCTCCTTCTGGGCAGGTTTGCTCCATTGTAGACCTCATTCTTGCCTCTGCAAATTTCGAGGTCAAAAGCTGACCCGTTCTAAATGTTTTTTGATTCGTCGCGTGCTGACTCGACGGCCGTTCTAAATATAAATAATCCTATTATATGACCAATTTAGATAATATATGGCAGGATCAATCGGTCGATTGTACAATTGTGTCTACTACACCTGTATTAGACACAAAGAGTACTTCACAGCTCTACTCAAATATACATGTACATTCACAGTCAGTATCCCCAAGCAGTCACCGCCTCGAGGCGGGATAAATGACGCACAGACTGAACGAACACAATTTTTGCAGTACCACTAGTTGCGTATCAGTGATGAGCCTCGACTCTTTAATTTGCCAATGACTGTGCCTGTAATAACCTATCCGTATGGGTACCAACATTATGCACAATCAATGAATGACGTGGCATAATTGATTCATTGAATAACAAGATAAAATGGTATGTTTACTTTATTTGTATAGGGATGGGCCGACGGGTCTTTAGAATTCGTATTATTCGATATTCGAAGTTACCCTCTGCATATATCAAATGAAGCCTTTTCTGAACTATTCGTCAGAGCAACGATTCGATTGACGAGCTTTATACGCTGAGATGATGGTCTTGATACGTTCGATTTATTTATTTATTCATTAGCTTCTGCGCGCGGCTTCGCGTGGTACCCGGATTAAAAGAAGCGTATATGTTTTTCTGGTCCAGAACAATTTCAGTTCTATCTATTCTGTAGTTTTTGCTGTGTTGCTCCAACAAAGGACAAATCCGTTTTGTGTCCGTTGCGATGTTTGACATCTCACTCCCATTTCATAGGAAAATATTTTTGGGATAAAGCATAGCCAATTTGTAATTATAATAGGTATGTTATTATAGCAAATTACAATCAAGATTGTTAAGCCATTTGAGCGTATTTGAGTGACAAAATATTTAAATTAGTTGGTGATTCCACGAGAACATTGCACGTATTAAGTAGCCTATGTAATAATTTCAGGGAAATTATACTATCTTTGTTCTAAATGTCATTCAAATCCGTTTTGCCGTTTCGGCGTGAAGGAGCGCCAAACATACACACATCTTTCGCTCATATAACATGTGTGTGATTTTTAGGGTTCTATACCCAAAGTGCACCAACACTAATATCCTAACCCATTGATTATAATAATATGTTCATCCGTCTGTCTGTCTGTCAGCGAGAACATACAGCTCGCTGTATGTTATGCGCCGTAACAGAGTGTGTACTGCTATTGCCGCTATAACTTTTATGTTTCTAACACTTATCAAACGGTGTTAGTCAAACGTAGAGATTAGACACAAATTGTCATTCAAATTTGTATGTTACAAAATAATGTTTTTTTTATATTTCGACTGGAAAACCCTAGTTATAATAAGATCAAAGGTGGAAGTGCACTTCACCCGGAATCCTCAACAGTCTAAGGAACTGATTATCGTAACTCTAAATACCGGACAACAATAATTAGAAATTGTTTTTATGGCGTCAAGCTTAGTCAAGATGGTGGTAGCTAGCCAGGCAGAATTTAAACATGCGCTATCACAAACCAAACCTAGCATGTATCCACATGGGGATCGAACCTGGGACATATGGGTCTAATACCGGTGGACGAATAGTTGATCGAATCAGACCCAGAGGTCCCAAACTACAGAAGCGATTGATTTAACAAACTTAGTTCTGGTTTGGCTTAAGCTTATGCCATAAGCCTAAATAAGGTGAGTTCAACACTCGGTACTCATTAGTTACATATATGACAATTTATTTGCATATTTTTAGAAAGCTTTAAAGTTTTCCACCGTATTTACCTTTTTCGGCCGCCAAGCAGCATTGCTGCGATCCGGTTTGAAGGGTATCCGTTTCCGGTGAAATTATAGACACTCAAGGCTTAACACTTTTATGCCTCAAGTTAACGATTGCAATGCAGTACCGCGTAGATAATGTTCCTTGTACATGTGACCTATGCAGTAAGGCTTTGTTATTATCAAGATATGTCAGAAATTACACACACAGGACATTAATTTTACACAGCGCCATCTAGCCCCAAACTAAGCATAACTTGTTATATGGGAACTAGATTACGGATAGAATACTTAAATACTTTTTGTAAATACATACGTACTATATGATACAACACCCAAACACAGAACAAACATCTATATTAATCACACAAATGTTTGTTCTGGGTGGGAATCGAACCCACAGCCTACAGCGCAGGAGGCAGAGCTACTACCAATTGAGCTATGAGGCTTGTTAATAGAACATCAGGTGGACTGCCTGCTTCTTCCGTCTCCAAGTTGCATGAAAAAAGCCCATCTCCAATTTGAACTATGCACAAGAAACAAAAAAAATTACATTACCGGGATTATTGACTATCATAATTATAATTTTGACAAGGAGGAGTTACTACAGAGTTACCAGAATTAGCACTGTATCTCATTATGTGAGTACGATCGTGCTTTGCTATTGTATTGCTCAAGGACCAAGAATGGTCAGTCGCATTACAACCCCGGGTCGATACTCATATGATTGTAAATGTAGATTGATTGGCTGCATCTATCGTTTCTTTTTCCCGCCGAGTCGCTCGCGCCATTACGACACTACACTAGTCAATTTAAAATGCACGAGAAGAAGTAATATTCGACTAGATTCACTTGGGTGACAGTTCTAAATTTAAAAATTTAGAATGGTTTTCTTGATTTTATCCAAATATGTATCACTCTCACAGACCTTACAGGTCAGTTGGTAGTAGCTCTGGCTTCTGCGCCGTAGGTTGTGGGTTCGACTTCCTACCAGGACAAACATTTGTGTGAGTGTGATCAATATGATATGTATGATCTATGTTTGGTTGTTGTATTGTATGACAAATATATGTGTATACAAGAATGTATACAAGTATTCTATCTGTTATCTAGTTCCCATATTATAAGCTTTATTTAGTTTAAGGCAAGATAACGCTGTGTGAAATGAATGTCCAGTAATATTTATTTAGAGGAGGCCGACGCCGTAGAGGCTATTGCCGAGCCGGAATTGGACCAAGATAGTGAATACACGGTAGTTTTATAAGTAGTAAATAAGTTCATAGAACATAGATATAATGTAAATTTTAGGCAATAGAAGAAAGGAATTGTCATTTTTTATGTTATTTAACTTTTAATATTTATTTTATGATTTACTTTTCCAGAGCTCATTTCTAATATCAAGTAAATAAACTACAAGTAAACTGGTCAAAGCGGACACGCACACCGAGGGTTAAGACCCAAAGCCAAATACCACGTTTGTTGTATTTCTTTAATTTATATTTTAATTTATTTGTTGTTATAACGGCAATAGAAATACAGATTCAGTGAAAATTTCAACTGTCTACCTATAACGTAATGGACAGCTCGCTAGAAGACAGGCTTATTAGTAGGGTCCTGTTGGCACCTTTTGTGTACAGAACCCTAAAAATTGCTGTGTCGAATTTGCTTGTGAGTGACATAGGCCAGTTCTAGTAAATGCAGACTGCAGCCATTAGAGCAGGCTCTGCGAACCAGACTGTTCTGATCGAGATAAATGGAATACTCGTACTATCGGTATTTTGGGCTAGTGTCAAAAATGTATGCCTCCAATATTCAGCTGTAGCGGTATTCATGATTGGTCATCGTCACCAAAGTATTGTATTAAGTCGTTTTAATCGGATAAGAAATGTAGGAAGTGATAGTTCCTAAGATATTCAAATGTTGGTCCTTTTAACCAAAAATATGTGTATTATATGCTACACATATGTTTGGTTAAAATGAATTCAACCAAAATGTTGCATACATATTGTTACAAAACTGCGACTAGAAGCACCTTAGCTAGTACAGTACCGCCTCTGTGGTCTAGTGGTTCGATAACCCGGTGTCAAATCCAGAGGCCCCGGGTTCAATCACCAGGGAGTACAATATTGTGCTTGGTTTCGTTGATGGTAGGACTCGGCTAGCTAATACCACCATCTCACCTCATTCTATCGTCATTCTACTATTCCAACATCAATTTATGTTTTCAACCGATTTTAAATAAGAAAGTGGCTTCCATGTGTTTATTAATTCGCTTGATAACTGATTCTGTTGTTGAATTCACGGGACGCGGGTTCATTTCCCTAAACAAGTTGATCGTTTATAGTAAAATGGGATCAAGTACTGGCCTCACAGCTCAGTTGGTCTTCACCTTCTGCGCTGTAGGTTGTCGGTTCGATATTTTGGTTTTGTGTTTGGGTGTTATATTGTATCATAATTTTGGAACATACAGGAGGCGTACAGTCACGCAAAATATTAGTAAATTAATTAAATGTAATCATAAGTATGTAACTATTAATAAAAAATAAATATTCAAGTAGGTATTCATATTCTTCGTTATGTTGTTCACATATTACATGATTTGCTTAGTTTGCAGCTAGATGGCGCTGCAAAATTACAAAAAAGTGCATGTTAGCAGTTACATCCACAACAAACAGATAAAGCACACATTTCACAATAAAAAACAAATGGCTGTACATCTCCAAGGACTAACTGGACAAAGAAACGTGTAGAAGGATGCTTGCTTCACCACAAATCAAGTGGGACGTAAAACTACGTAACGGCCAGCTTTGTCCCGTCCTACTAACTCTTTCTATTATTCCTGTTGATGTTATATTGGATTTTTGTGTCACCACATCGAGATTTATCGTAGATATGTTTCTTGTTTTGTCAATATATTGTTTTATTGTACAACGGGGAGGTACTTGGCCTTTAATTTACCTGATTTTTCAAGTTATGACAAGGCCGGTGGAAGAATGGTGGTAGCTAGCCAGGCGGACTTAAACAAAGACCTACCTCAAACTAAACCAAGCACTTTTGTTATAACTCGGGACCTCTGTATCTGAGACCGGTAGGTGAACCACTAGGCCACAGAGGTGGTTAAAGTGTTGAAGAAGTGTTGGAGCTTCTACACGAAAGACCGACGTCATTGTGGCAGTCACGGGGTTATACTTTCGATGGATAGAGGCGGCTCCAATCGTTCTTTTTGGCATTGGTTGATTCGAAAAACGGGTATTTATCGCGTATTTTACCTATATTTATCCCAAGTTTCGTTGGGCGGACTGGAACTTTGGAGACACCGCACCGTCGAGAAGTGAAGGCGATGATAGAAGTGGTGAAGAAGTGAAGATGAAGGCATGTGATGATAATGTAGCAAATTGTGATGAGGTTTTTCAAAGAAATCAGTTCAAAAGTAATATTATAACAAAAAGTTTACCCTGCCAGGCAATTGAAAACCCTTTACAATTTGCGTACAAAAGGCATGCCTATACTTTTTTTTAGTACACGCAAACTCTTTGAGAACACATTAAAATGAAACACCATTCTGCAGTTTGTTTGAACAAGTTCAAAGTCCCCTGAAGCCCAAATGAAAATTTGTACGTATTCATCGACTTAATAAAAGTGGATCAGAAAAAAGTCATAAGTTAATTGCTGGGCATCAATAAAGTTTAATGAATTATGTGAAGGGAGAAGGGAGGTAATAAGTTTTGGATGTTCGGTGGGGAGAGGCGTGGTAAGTACCTATTTGGTCCAGCTGAATGTGGGGTTCTCGAATTACAACGGGCAAATGACAATGTCTTGAATTGGCATTGATACGCACTGCGTGTCATTCCCTGACGTTTTTCTCGATCTAAAAAAAAACTGAAAGAAATCTGTTACTTAGCTTCAGGCGATATCTTTTTTCTACGCTTTGGAATCGCTTAAAACTACGATTGAACCAGAGTCAGCGGACAGCGTAAAAAAACTTGGCTACAATGACACCATCACGGCAGGCTGACTTTAAGGTAGGTGTACATGCCTCCTAGTTTTCTACCCCACGTAACGGAATTACTGTTTTTTGTAAGCGGTTATGGCTGAATGATCACAACACAAGTAGGACAGGTCCTACAATGGTCCACTAGATGGACCTTTAATACAGATAGCAAAGATCCACCTGGCTATTTACCACCCTCCTGCCAAAGTCCAGTGCCAGACGGTTTGCCGTGTTCCATCAGTGCACGGGAGCGCCAGTGCCACCTAGGAAAGCTCGTTCTATCATAGACCTCATCCTTGCTCTGGCCTAGAAGACAAGAGCTAACAAATCATTGAAAAAAATGTGATTGCGTGCTTAGCAGATAGAAGACAATAAAAACTGCCCAATGATTTGAAATAAACAGTTGGGTTTAGTGTGAAATCACAAGAGGTAGGTATAGGCAAAGCTTTACTTCGTGCTAGCGTTGTATGTTGTAGTACAGCTGCGTCTGCAAATGCCAGTGCGTAGCAAGAAGTTTCTAAGGCTGCGAGAGTGAACTCAATAGGGGGCAGTGCCGCTCGTTATTTATAATTTATTCCCCTAATTAATACATCTTGAAGGCGATTTTGCCTTCGTACCAACTTCGTACTTAGAATAGTAATTCCTGCATTCAAACTCTTCCTATAAAATATGTGCAAGAACCTCCTCCCTTATTAAAGTCAATTAAAATACACCTTATTCGAGATATCACTGAGCACAAATAATTAATAGTAGCTTACTATGGACCGACTAACTCGTTAAATATTCAAACACTCAAGATCTTACATCAGCAATTCAACATCTGACTAAATTTTAACTTCAAGAGATACAAACTGAAAACGCAACATGAATAGTCCTTAGCTGGATAGCTAGCAGGTACAATCCTTTGGTATTCCTTTGGAAATTAACTGCAGGACAGTATTCGCGGTCTTTTATTCGCTAAATTAGCGGAATCCCAGACAATTTTCCTAGGAAACCTTTATTACATTATCTTGCTTCCGCAGTTCCAGTGCAGTCTTCGAGCACGCCTTAAATTTCGTTCTAATTGGATTATTATACAGCGGGGCTTGTACGTATGTACTGCGGTGTTCTATTTCAACAGAGCCTTACCGTCTTCAAACCAATCGATAAGAATACTCATTTTAAGTTATTACAGTTATTTGAAGTACCTACCTAATACGTGTATTACTATTATTATTATTTATACACTTTCATTTAAACGGTTATTGAAGAAGTTTTGGGCTTGTCAGAAAACAAACTGAATTAAACAGATAATAATCAAATTAAAGTCCCCATAATTCAAAATCAAAGCAAGGTGTTCCTTGATGTATAACAAAATCTAACAATTACTGACGTACTCTGGCATAATATTAGTGTTATAAGGCCGTGCAATAAATATTTTAAATAAATTAATTTAAATAATATTGCAAAAATAAATGAACGAAATTAAACTTAATAAAATTAAACAATCAAGTTACTCATAATAATTATTTTTTTAATGTCATAAAATGCCTTCTCGACGAATTACTTAAACTTAAATTTAAAACTCCAGAGATTGTGTGCGTTGTCGACACGTGACGATATGTTATGCTATCATAATAACTTTTTTGCGCGCACTAAGCAAAATCACTTGCAGAGTGCTTAGTGTGAGTTGCAACCGATTCGCGTTTGCTCACCGTGAATAGTGAATAGGTATTATTTTTTATAAAAATCGTCGTAAACGTAAACGCGTTCGAGTAGGTATTGAGCAAGTATAAAACTCGCACTAGACACTCAGAACAAATCTACAATAAGATATCATTTCATTATTTGCCACTCTAAGCTACTATATTAGTGTTGAATGTTTTTTTTATTGTACTTATCAACATATTAGCTTAGTAACATATGACACATGGATCTTAAGGTATATGGTATAATCGACGGTCTTTTAGCTCGTGAGCGATTTCTTTTACACAACCTTTGTATGGTGGTCAGTCCCTAGAGTTGTGACAGAATGATGATGATCTCTTTTTGAAGTTCTCTTTCAAACATTCAACATTCCTTACAAGGGGAGTAAAAATAGGCTAAATTATTGTACCGAAAATATGAACGGATTTGGAATGGAATTGGGAAATAGCTTTGAGGTGTGTGTTAATTTTCAGCATATTTGCAGATATACTTTACAGAAATCCTCCTAATACTTGTTGAAAAAGTCAGCTACAAAATACAATGCATGTAGCATTGTATTTTGTAGCTGACTTTTAACTGCTGAAAATATAATGTCACGTTACATAAATTAGATGTCATGTTTCATAACTCTCAATGTCACTAAAAAAAATTGTTTTGTTTTTTATTTTACGGTGAGTCAGCTCTAGACCTCAAAGCTTGGACAATCATGATGAAAGAGGATTTGAGGACAACACCCTCAAATCCTCTTTAAGTCAGCGTGGTGGATCCTTGGATGACTCTCTCTACCTGCTGGCCTGAGCTTCCTCCGAATGGGACGGTTTAATCAAAATCTGTTAAGGTGTTCAATAATACACATAATCAACCTTCTTCTGGTGAGATCCCTCAATCAGCTTTTACGACATAATTTTTATCATCAGTGAAACTCAGTGTAGCCTCACTGGAAATTAAGTTTAAAACACGATCTAAAAGCATTTGTTTAATTTGGTCAAAGCTAACAACATAACCAACTTTGCCAACCCATTCCAAAAGCCCAGCCGTATTATGGATTCGAACCAGGAGTTCTTAATTTGTCCGAGTTTCTGCAGATGTGAGAATAAACCCTGAAAGAACGGTTAAAATAACAAAATCACTTTGTTCTTGTGGTAGGTATCGAGTTTACAGGCGCACTAAGAAAAGTATTAAAATGACTAAAGAAGATAAATCATTTATTTAGGAAAGTTAATTTAGGTACAACGATAATGATAGAGAGTACGGACATCAAATAAAATACAACTAGAACAAGTCGTAAAACATTGTGACGTTGGAGGCTGGTAATTAAATATAAAAAAACCAGAATGTCAATCACATTATTTATTGAGTTCGTGTTAAGCCCTGGTCACTGATTTTACGATGTTGCGTTCGAGAAAGGTGAAGTTAGGTACTCCCCTCGGATGGTCCAGGAATGTGGAGCCGATGGAGATTTCCTTGGATGCTGCAGTTGCCTTGCTCGGTGGGTAGTAGGTACCAGGTAGGTACGTGGATGCGGGTGAAATGCGCGCCACGTAGGTATGACACGAGCAGGTACCAGGCCTCGACCGTAACTACGGACCCCTGGAATTGGACATATAAGGGTGTCACAAAAGCGTCCAGGTTCCACTCCCTCTGATAGTCTCCATCACCGGAGCAAGCAAGACCCAAGCATGATGATGAAGGTGATGCCGGTGATGATGAGGAGAGTACGGATAGTGGTGTATTTTATATGACACTATCAGAGCGGAGTTTACAAAAAATAATGAAGTAGGTAGGTAGACAAAGCATGAAGTGAGAAGTGAATGATAGGTAGGTACGGCAGGTACCTAGGTATGAAGTACACTGTAGAAAATCTAGTAAACAGTAGATATATACTTTCTACAGTGCGTAGTAAGCATATTAAAAGCAGTAGGCTAAGAAGGAAGAGGAAATAACATAAAATGTACGCTATTGAAAAAACCGTTACAAAACTAAAGTATCTACCTACATTATTTGTGTGAAAAGAAATGTTCAACACTTACCGAATACGGGGTTTTACACTGAATTTAGTATTACTGAGGATTTACTATAAGAAATGTGAGCGAGTGTGTATGTTTAAAATACGTAAACCGGCAAATAATTGTAATAACTTGTGCAATATGACGTGCCCTCGCTTCCCGAGTATCTGTCCGCGACTGCGACTGCCGGCGTGCCCGCGGTAGGGGCGAGCGGCGGCGGCGCCGGTTCTAGAATCGAACGTAGTAGGCGAGACTAGGTACTTGGAAACCGAGTACTATCACCGAGCTACGTTACAATACCCCCGCGCTTAGTGAAGGATTTTATTCCTCTAAAATAAAATCCGCATAGAAATAAAAAAACAAAAATAGGTAAGTATAACTAAACACAGTTCTACTATTCTTTCATAAGTACTTCACGTCTACCTACTTAATATATAATACGCAACAGTTATGACATAGGTAAGAAAAGTACCTAGGTTATAATAAAAAAAAAAGTCTAATAATTTAATGTTAAGTATGTTTATGAAATTTTAGCCATACAAATTTGCTAAAAGATTCCTAAATTAAGATTTAAAAAATGCTTAACCGACGAAGATGGTACAGTCAGGCATAAAAGTTTATATCCAATGTACACAAAAAAAAATTACTTAAAAAAAAAATAAAAAAATTACTTGTTAAGACCGACAAGTTTCAGGTCCTTGATGTGCCAGGAGCCTACATTTTTGCCAGACATATCTTGCAACACATAGACAAGGGGAGACTTTTTGGCAATGATCGTTGCTTTAATAAATTTGGGAGCTAATTTTTTAGAAAATTTATTTTCTTTGTCACTCAAAAAATAAGCGCGCTTCATTACTACGTCACCAACGTTGAACTCTGCAAATTTACGTCTCAAATTATAGTGAGAGGTATTTTTGATATGTGCTTGCCATAATCTGGATTGTACAGTGTCAAATACGTTAGACAGACAACCCAAATTTTCGGCGTATGGATCACGTGGTAAAAACAAAATTTCACTACCAAGATCATTGTCTGTATAATGTGTACCGCAGGTGACTAGTTCGCGACCAAATACTAGAAAAGAAGGCGTGTAGCCTGTGGCCTCATTCACTGCGTTGTTAATGGCGAACTGTACCTTTGGTATAAATAAGTCCCAAGATCTATGATCGTCGTCTACGTATGTCGATATACAGGTTATGATGGTCCGATTGTAACGTTCCACTAAGTTTACCTGCGGGGTATATCTCGGAGTAAAATGAACGTTTGGAATTGCGTATTTCTTAAACAGGGCATCGGAGACTTTTCCAGTAAATTGGGTACCATTGTCCATTAAAACGGTTTGCGGGACACCATGTATAAGAAATACGGATTCCTCCAAAATTTTTGTAATAATCTCAGAAGTTGCCTTTTTAATAGGGAAAATTAAACAAAATTTGGAAAAACAACAGGTAATAACTAAAATGTAGCTGTTGCGTTGTCTCGAAGTGGGAAGAGGTCCCATCAAATCTATGGATATCATCTGAAATGGTCGTGAGCATTGCTTAGGTCGGCCCATTTCTCCAAGGATCTGATGATTTTGAGATTTGTAAGAAAGACATTTATCACATGTACTGATGAATTTTACTACGTCCTGGTACATGTTAGGCCAAAAATAAGTCAAGGCAAGGCGTCGGTATGTCTTAAAGATACCCATGTGACCAGCAGTAGGTTCGGCATGATTCTCATGCATAACTTGCTTGCGAAGTTCGGCGGGTACAACTTCTTTCCACGAGAATTCGGAAGTGAGCTCGTGCTTATTCTTCGAAATACGGTACAACGAGTTATTCTTAATTAAAAAATTTGGAAACTTAGAAGGGTCATCTAGGCTACCATTGTAGATGTTTTTGTACCATGAGTCTTTAGTGTCCAAAAAAGAGTTGGAAGTACTAATGGCACTTACTGGGACGGCTCTGGAAAGAGCATCGGGAATGACGTTATCTACACCACGTCTATGTTTCAAGTCAAAGTTGAAAGCAGACAAGCGTACACCCCAACGAGCTAACCTACCAGTAGGGTTACTAATGGAGAGAAACCACTTTAAAGCGCTATGATCCGTATAAACGGTAAACTTTTGACCATTTTCGATATAGCAGCGCCAGTACTCAAGTGCCAAAACGACAGCAAGGGTTTCGCGTTCGGTAATGCTGTAATTCTTTTCTGCGTCGGACAATGACTTACTCATGTAGGCGACCGGATGTTCTTTGCCATCTATGGTTTGAGTAAGCATTGCTCCTATGCCGTAATTACTAGCGTCCGTATGCACCTCAAAAGGCTTGCTGTAATCTGGACAGGATAGTACAGGGGCTGAGACAAGACACTCTTTTAGCTCTTGGAAAGCCGAGTCAGCTTCAGGAGTCCACTTAAATGAAGGGGTGCCTTTCTTAGACGAAGTAAGTCTATTTAATGGTCCAGCAATAGTACTGAAATTCTGAACAAATCGCCTATACCAAGTCGCCGTTCCTAGAAATCGTTTGAGGTCCTTCCGACAAGTAGGTGTCGGGTAATTGATAATAGCCTCGACCTTGGCTGGATCGGTTCTTAAGCCAGAGCTATCAACTACATATCCTAGATATTTAAGTTGGGGCCTGAAAAAATTACATTTCTCATGATTGACAGTGAGGTTCGCCTGCTTTAATTTGTCGAGGACACGTAAAAGTAGGGTTACGTGGCTATTAAAATCTTCGGACACGATGATGATGTCATCTAAGTAGGCGAAAACCTTGTGATCGAATTCCGTGAACAACAGATCAACTAATCGCTGCTGTGTAGCTGGGGCGTTGGTAAGACCGAATGGGGTGCGTTTAAAACGAAGGGAACCTCTTCCAGGGATGTAAAATGCGGTCTTGTCACGATCTTCTGGAACAATAGGTATCTGCCAAAACGCCTTCGACAAGTCAATGCTCGAAAGGTAACGTGCATCTCGCAGGTTATCGAGGATTTCTGAAATGTATGGAAGATTGTACGCATCGCGTTTTGTGATAGAATTAAGCTTCCGGCTGTCAAGGCAAAAGCGGGACTGACCATTTTTCTTGGTGACCAGCAAGACTGGCGAAGACCAAGCGCTCTCACAAGGTTCGATGACATCGAGCGACAGCATTTCATCGACCTGTTCAGTTAGGATACGCTGCTTATCAGGTGAAAGCCGGTAATAACGCTGACGAATAGGCATGGAGTCACCGGTATCAATATGATGCGTAATTAAGCTGGTGACACCAAGACCTTTTTTCTCAAAACAAATATCTTGGAACTGTTTGATAACATCGTCAGCCAGTGGTTTTTGGGTCTCATCTAGGTTTGTGTAGTCTTGAATGAAGGCTTGGTGAGAAGCACCGAAAGAAATTTGACTATTTGACTCATCTACATTGTTGACCATCGAAAATATATATTTAGGACAAAGTTTGAACTTGCGCCAAAAGTCAATACCCAAAACAAGGTTTGGCTTAATACCCGGAATCACGAAGGCCCTTATCAAATGAAATTGGTCTTCGAAAGTAATAGGAAGATTAATATACCCAATACTATTCAATACTTGACCGCCTGCTGCAGTTACGGATAGATAATCGTCCTTAACTATTTGGAACCCTTGGTTCACGAGAACAGAATGTGCATTATCGCCAATAATAGTGACGGCAGCGCCAGAATCTAAGAGTCCTGTAACCTTATATCCATTGATACCTACTACTACATAAGGTCTCTCATCCAAATCATTAACTTTTTTGTCGAGAATTGTGTGAACCTGGTTTGATTCAAAAAATGAACGAACAGTTTGCAGCCAATTCTGCCAATCCCTGTGGTCAAATTTATTCACACAATTCTCCGAAACTAGTTTTTTGAATGATTCCTGTCAACGGCACATTTTGGGCAATCAGGGGTCTTAACACCTTTTTCTCCACAAACGAAACAAACCAGCTGATCTTTATTAGCGGTGCACTGTCGAAGGTTGTGGTTGTTCGTACGACAACGAGGGCAATAACGGGGCTTCTGATTTGAAGAATCGACCACGTGTACATACTTTTCGGTATTTTTATTTTGTTGACTATTATTAGTGTTGTTATTATAATTTGTCCTACTACTATAATTATTATATCTGTTAAAATTTAAACTAGACTTGTTACTGCTTGAGGAGCCAGAATATGCAAACTCAGGTGCTAGAGTTTCTGATGTCGGTCGTGGAGGTTCTCTAAATTGAGAAAGACGCGATTGTATACTCTCATAGTTACGGCACAAGGCTTTTAATTCCTCAATGGTTTTTATTTCCGACACAGATGACAGTGTACTTGCGTAACATGGGCGAATATTGTGGAGAAGAATTTCTAATTTGTCTTCTTCTAATAAGTTTTTCGATAACCTTGAAAAAAGTCCAGACATTATCGACAAATAAATAACAATATTTTCGGTTTCTCCTTGTGTACGAGATCTGATTTCAGAAAGCAGTCTATAGTCATAATCAGACTGACCAAAATCGCGTCTCAGTGACTCTGCAAGTTCGTCCCAAGTTTCTATCGAATCCCTAATACTCCTGTACCAGTGGATGGCATCGCCCGTAAATATTTCAGTAGCATTTTTAAGAAGCTTCTCATTTGAGATATTCTTGGCCTGTCTTAATTCATCGACACGTTGGATGAACGCGCGTACACAAGACTTTCCATCATATTTTAATTTTGAAAATGTACTGTCGCTTGCGCCTTCGCAGGTAACAGAGACACTAAGTTGCGAATTAGGGTTGACAGAAGCGATTAAAGCTGGAGCATCACTAGTCGTAGTGGCAAGCGGATCAGAAATAAAATCTTTACGAGAGTTAAGCTTAGCTGTTGCTTTTTTATAAAGTTTAACACATTCATTATAATGGTCTAGATCGTCGTTGTCGTCGCTAGCAATGCGGTTAAGCCGATGATATAAATGGTTCATCAGATTTTGGGTACGAAGGAAAACATTCTTGTCTAGAGACGCAGACTCAAGGCTATTATTTACTTTTTCGAGTACATCTTCAACACCGCTGAGGTCATCTTCGACCTCTAAAGAGCTGGTGAGGATGTCTTCCGAAGGAAAAATAGGACCGCATTTAGCAATTTGTTTGCGCAAATCCTGAACAGTAGAAGCGGGAGTCTCACCCCTAATAGCAACCTCATACTCCAATTCAGCTTTTTGAAGCGACATAAATTTAACTGGATAAGCCATGATTAAAAACAAAATAAACGAACCAAAAATATAAAAATAAAGGTAGTTAAAGTGTGTTTCGGTAAATGTTGAACAACGAAATGAACAAAAAAAAACAACAAATTCTCCGTCTGTTACAAAATATAAACTAAAAGAGTAACGTTTTGGTTGTTTTTCTTTCTTAAATAATGAGGAAAAAAGCGTAGTAAAAAAAAATATGCAACCAAAATGAAGATGAAATAAAGCAACTACATAAATTGCAACTAATGTGTACGAAAATCACTAAACAAAATTCACAAACATAAATAAATTTATGAGGCTGACTGTACTGACAATAATGTTCGTCAGATATAACACAAAAATCAAAACATTTAACAAAAAAAAAAAAAATATACAAAATTTTTGTAGCCGACTGTACAAAAATAAACATAGATACAAATGGATTAATTGCGTACACCTTAGTTGCTGGCAACCAAAGATTAAAAGAAAAGAAAATAACGTTTTACAGAAACACAAAAATACACACACCAAAATAATCCTCCCCTTCTCGAAAGCAAAATCAGTGACCTTTAACACGTAAGGGCGCCAGTGTGACGTTGGAGGCTGGTAATTAAATATAAAAAAACCAGAATGTCAATCACATTATTTATTGAGTTCGTGTTAAGCCCTGGTCACTGATTTTACGATGTTGCGTTCGAGAAAGGTGAAGTTAGGTACTCCCCTCGGATGGTCCAGGAATGTGGAGCCGATGGAGATTTCCTTGGATGCTGCAGTTGCCTTGCTCGGTGGGTAGTAGGTACCAGGTAGGTACGTGGATGCGGGTGAAATGCGCGCCACGTAGGTATGACACGAGCAGGTACCAGGCCTCGACCGTAACTACGGACCCCTGGAATTGGACATATAAGGGTGTCACAAAAGCGTCCAGGTTCCACTCCCTCTGATAGTCTCCATCACCGGAGCAAGCAAGACCCAAGCATGATGATGAAGGTGATGCCGGTGATGATGAGGAGAGTACGGATAGTGGTGTATTTTATATGACACTATCAGAGCGGAGTTTACAAAAAATAATGAAGTAGGTAGGTAGACAAAGCATGAAGTGAGAAGTGAATGATAGGTAGGTACGGCAGGTACCTAGGTATGAAGTACACTGTAGAAAATCTAGTAAACAGTAGATATATACTTTCTACAGTGCGTAGTAAGCATATTAAAAGCAGTAGGCTAAGAAGGAAGAGGAAATAACATAAAATGTACGCTATTGAAAAAACCGTTACAAAACTAAAGTATCTACCTACATTATTTGTGTGAAAAGAAATGTTCAACACTTACCGAATACGGGGTTTTACACTGAATTTAGTATTACTGAGGATTTACTATAAGAAATGTGAGCGAGTGTGTATGTTTAAAATACGTAAACCGGCAAATAATTGTAATAACTTGTGCAATATGACGTGCCCTCGCTTCCCGAGTATCTGTCCGCGACTGCGACTGCCGGCGTGCCCGCGGTAGGGGCGAGCGGCGGCGGCGCCGGTTCTAGAATCGAACGTAGTAGGCGAGACTAGGTACTTGGAAACCGAGTACTATCACCGAGCTACGTTACAACATAGTATGCACAAACATTATCAATTATAAATAAATAATTTGAAGCTATCTTATTTATAGAGTACAGAAAGCATAATGAAACTATCAATAAATATTGGGAAACTGTTGTCCGTTCTTTTATTTATTTTCATTTTTAATGTACGACGGGGAAGCGCTTGGCCTTCATCTCACTTGGTTACAAGTTGAGATAAGGCCGAAGGTGGGGGCGCACTTCACCCGGAATCCTCAACAAACTGAGGAACTGTCTATCTTACCACTAAATGACGGAACACAACAATTTTAATTGTTGTTATGGCGACAGAAATAGGTAAGATGGTGGTAGCTAGCCAGGCGGACCCAAAGCCCTACCACCAACCAAACCAAGCACAATATATTGTACTACATATATGGGGATCGAACCTGAGACTATTGGATTTGAAATCGGTAGGTAGAACCACTAGACCACAGAGACGGGTAATCTTAATATCATGAAGCATTTTTGTATCGATTTTGAGGAAAATAGGGCAGCAAAACATTCACAGTTTTAGAATCGTGCAAAATAAAGCTATGTTTATTCTATTGATTTTCACACGGGTCGGCGTACAATGCATCTAGCTGGTATGAATGACTCCAGCTGATGTTACTTCGACAAGGGCCCAACTGGTCCAGTAAAAAGACTAGGGAGCAACTTTGCCCAATTAATAATAATGAAAAGGTACGCTTTCAAAGCACCCCCAATATTGTAGGAAACTTTTCATTTCGAAAAAGTTCCATTGGAATATTTTGCGGTAAGGGACTTGGGACCTTGCTGAAGTTAATTTATTAAAGTTTTGTTCTCTCTGCTTCCTGATGCGATTGCGTTTACTAACAAACGATTAATTTTACGATGTGTGTTATTAAATACACGATCGTTCAACGTCGGTTTATGACTTCGTTACTTTTTAATTATCTTAATAGAGTCGTAGGTAATAGCGGGTCACTAAGTAAGGCCTTTCCTTTTAGGTTAATTAATTAAACAATATTTCAGCGTATTCGTGGCAATTGAAACAAAGCAAATAATGAGCTCAACTACCTACAGGTAGCCTCTCGGTCATTAGTGAATGCCCCAGTGCTCCTGCGTACCTCAATTAGAGGGAAAAGCACGATCGGATTTTTACAGAAAGGGGACGTAGGTAATGGGCCGCGTGACGCATTCCTCCCACATCGCTGTTACAATCAAACTTGTAATTGCGATCTTACGATTCGCTGAGCTATCACGCCCTCTCTCCAAACGCATTTTTAATATACCTACCGAAATGCGCCCGTAAACAAAAGCATCGCCCGCGGCTCCCTGTCGGGTTTAATTGCAGGTTTAGTGACGGCGTTCATTAGGATATGCAGGCGCTTTTTTAACGCGATTATGACGTAGAGTTGGGCCTGTGTGGCTAGCGGCGGCGGCGGCGGGTTTGCTAGATGAGGGTGAAGGAGGGCTGCGTCACGTGCGAAGTCCGCACTCCGCAGCCCCACGCATGCGAGACCGCGGGGCGCCCGGCGCGCAGGCGCGGCCCCCCCCGGCCCCCCTGGGCCCGCGGCGCGCCAGTCCTCCGCCGGCCACCGCGTGTGTCGCCCGCCTGTCTTCTGTGCTCCGTGCTCTGTGCCGTTCCACACACGTGTGACACGCCAGAGCGCCGCGAGTGTACCCGAGTGATGTCGACCAGTGACTAGTGCCATGATCGTGGTTCGCTGTACCCTGGTCGCGGCACTCCTCGCCGTAGCCGCCGCCGCCTGGCAGGAGAACGTCAGGCCTAAGGTCTTCGCTCAACTAGGTGAGTCGGATGCCATGGAAACGTGACCGTGTTAGTGAACCCGATGCAACAATACGACTAATAGCCCTCGGAGAGGATCATGTGGGTCACCCGCGAGCTCTGCCGCGCCGCGACGACGCCCCGAATGCCCAATGTTTATGTTGTTTTGTTTGACGACAACGCGCAAACAAACAATTCCTTCACAAGTTCTCGTGATTATGTCGTGAATGTCTTTAAACACATGTTCTACTGTAGCGCTCTCTGGGCATTCATTAGCATAGAACTTGTGAAGCTCTAAATATTGAATAGAGTCAGGCAAAGTTAGAATGTACACAAACACATGACAATTGCGCATGAAATAACTAGATTGTAAATCAATTATCTAACAATCGAATTAGACTTTTTGTTCAAGAGTAGTAGTCAGATGTCTATATTCAAAGGATACAAAAATATCCTGTAACGTAAAACTCTAACTCAACCGTTAGTTAAATATGTTTAAAGATAATCAACATGGAAAGCTTTTATAAGTAAATTAGAAATAATAGGATATCTGTAAATTGTTTAGTTTAGACCTGAAGGCAATTTTTTTTTTCTGCGAATATAACTCAACTTATTACATTGAGTTCACGATAAAACGGAAACAAGCCACAATGTGCAGATTGCAGACAGTTTCGCTTATTTCGGTAACTTCCACCACAATTCGTAGAGTACCTACCTAAATAGAATAAATAAACAGCAGTGGGCTAGGAGCGCACCTTGCGGTACGCCTGAGCCCGCAACTATTTGGAGTCACGCGACAGTTAGTCCTGCTGGAATAAAGCTGAGTGCACAACTGTTTGGCATTGTTTTATTGTGCAGTCTGCATTGCAGGGGACAGCCACGTGGCTCTCATTAGAGTAACACAAAGAGTAGCAGTTTGTCCAACGTTTTGCAATGTTCCACCCGGATAAACTATCCATGCGATGTTTAACGTAGCGGACGGGACTTTGTCTGTGGCAGGCATATAGTATTTCCGGTGTAATCGCAGTTTTGCTACGCTGTTTTTGCGAGGGCTGTTTTGTTTATGACTACAACATGGCTTTATGTGATACGGGATTTTGAATGGGGGAATGAGAATCCGATAAGAATCAGACGCCATTCTTGAACAGTACCGTGGTAATCGATACTTTTTTTGTGGGAACAGTATAGTTTCATGCATGTACTCGGCTATTTAATATTATGTAAATTGAACTAAATGGGCAATTAATATGGAAACTAGCTAAGATGTGGCATTCCCGTGGAGTGGTTAGGTAAGCGCTTTGAATTACTATGTCTAATTTAATTCATTACGTTACATTAAAAATTACTTTAGATTGCTTTGCAAAATTGTGAATATACCGATATTTTTAAGAATGTTGTATTTTAACCGTTTGCAGAAGAAAACATGTTGTACCCCAACTAGCGAAAAATTATGATGAGTGTGAGTTGTACCTATTTCAAAAATTAAGAAGGGAAGGGGAGTACTTTTTTTAGGGCCCCTACAAAAAAGTCACGTAAATAATTATCACATTTTCTTATACGAGACTGCTACAAGATACCTATTAACAAATAAAAAATATACATTCGACATTTTTTTACTCGTTGCTCGATGTTATTTCTTGTAATCCCCCATTTAGAATATCTGACGTCAGTGTGAGATGCGAATGTGTCGAGCACGTATCCTGCCGAACATCCGGCCATTGTTTTAGCCTTTTAGTTATCGCGGGATTCAAATAGATTTGGCTTTGTGGAAGAACGAACCTTGAATATAGCTTGTGTCATATTTTTGTATACCCGTGTCCTTTTTATTATTTAGTTAGAAGTATGTTACTACATAATTATGTTGAATCGGTCTCAAAAGTGCCGATAATTCTCGGGAGTTTATAATAGCTACAGATATAATTTTTGGGTACCTATACCTATATATATGAAATTTGGTGTTTTGTATTTTGAAAATTTTGTTTTGTTTTTGTAGTGAAATCCCGTTCATCCATTTCATTGTTATGCAGCAAACTGATGACCGATTTACTTAGTATGAAAACATTGACCAATTCAACCAGTGACAAATCACCTCTGACTTAAAACAAAAGGAAATATTAAGGATTAGTTTAATATCTTAATAATCTTAGCTTATATAGAATAAAATTAGCTTATTTTTATCATATTTAGGATCACAAATAAAACCTACTTCAAGTCATCGACTCTTCGTACTTAACACACACAGGTGTAAATTAAGAGCTTTAAAGTCACAATAAAATGTGTCCAAATCACAGGCGTCAGACTCGAAAAAAAACCTAAAAAGCTTCACGATAAGAAACATAAGACGTCCTCATTAAAATACAATCAAAATTAAAGCCATCGAACCAATAAACGAGTTGTAAACTGGACATAAAACAAAACACAACCTTTTGTCGAAAACCCTGCATATAAAATAATAAACCAAAGGTTTATCTAGCTGGATAACCCCCTGTAAACCTGCAATTAGTAGTCAATACTACGTAATAGGGTAAACGACTGATAGACAATACAAGTTAATTAGAATGTGAAGTGTTTAATGCACGGTATGTACAGTCAGCTACATGAAGCATAAGTTGCATGACTTTTGGTGTTAACGAATGGTTATGAGCAGACATTTGTAATTAATGCATTTTTTTTATTATCGTGCACAAAGTTAGCACAGAATTAATAATTAACAAACTAAAGCTAAAAGGACAATCGGCGTCCTTATCGCTTGAGAGCGTACCACATTAGGATGGAGAGGATAGTTTATGTTTGGTTGATAGTTTGCGGTAAATAACTAGCCTGAGTTTCTTGTCTTTCTCCTTGTGTGCTGGTCACAATTCTGAACAGGCGGTAAATGTGACGTTTCAAAGTGATCCTAAAAAAATCTAACTGAATTAACGATAACGTTGGTTAAATATGGTGATAAACAGATTCCACTGAAAGTTACCGCAGAGTACCTATATTTACACGAAATCAAAGAAATGCTATTTGAAATACAGTAAAATGAATGTTTCGATCGTAATTCCAGTTCCCATTAATCATGAATATCGTGTCCGTAATATTAAATTATGAATGCGAAAATTTGTTTTGTCTGAAACTTGACTCATAATTATATGACCAAAAGCAACTATTTAGTTTGAAAAATAATATCGAGTGGAAGAGTAGGAACGTCCTGCGGTCATACAACTACTATTCCACTAGTTTTTATGGTGCAGAGGGAACTCATACCATGCTTTTAACTGTATAAGCTTAACAATATGTAAGTGAGTTTGAATAAGATTCTTCATTTTTTTTTAAATTTTACTTAGGTAAAAAAACAAAGGACTACGCATTATACCTACGCCCGAATGCGTCTCACCTAAACCTCCGCCAAAACACACCGGAGCAGCAGTTTGCATTCATTTACACGTCAATTTGTCAAAATTGAGGTTCACAGATAAATAGATAAATATGAGTAGATAAATAGAGCAATAATATGCCACTATTTTTGCAGTAAGTAATATATACATGTGCGTTCGATATCTTTTGTTTTTTTATCTAAGCCAATGTACATATTATGAGATTGAAGGATAAAACGGGAGATCATGTGTATAAATTATATAAGTAAATATATAATTCACGTTCTCTTGAGAATAAACGATTTATTTATGTGCATACACTGAAATGTTCGCTGCGCATAACTCACACTATTGGAAGCTGACTGTACATTAGTAGTGGCCGTGTCAACACCTCTAGTAATATGATCCAGCAATCGAAATTGGAGGGGTCAAGCTGACCGCAGTTTGTGGTTTAATGTCACCTCCGATCCAGGTTCACTAAGCAGAGAGATGGAATTTCATTATAGTTTATCGGAGCTGTGATGTTTGATATTAATTGAATTTATCAGACGCATAGAATTGATCACTTGATACGCAGTAATTTTATATTTATTTCAATTCCTTCAACATTTGAACGAAATTGCAAATAAATATTTAATTGTTGTAGTCTCATTTTTGTTCATTCATAATTATGATAGTAAGTAAAGTGTTTATTGTTAAAAATTCATTTTTGTACAGTTAGTACACACTTATCAGGTTTTCTTGTACTGTAACAATATTTAATGGTTTTGCTCTTTTTTCTTCGCGTGGGCCGTGGGCCGAATTCTAACCTAAACTAACCTTATATTTCTTGATACAGTATCTGGACCCCAAGACAGGTGGCTCAGTTGGCAGACAGACCAGGTGACTAGAGCCTGTGATGTCTTAACGAAACTGGGGACAAACCCTGCAAAGAGTTCCCTACCCGAGAATCGATCGGGTACCCAGAACAAATGGATCGTGGGTTTGCTACCAATGTTTGAATGCGTATAAATTTCATTTATGAGACGCCGTTTAATCAACTCAGAACGAGTAATGCATCATCAATCAACTCAATAACGTGTCGTTAAGGACAAAATAATAATAACTTAACATCGATCTAGTTTATTACTTTCCACATTGTCATTCTTATCAATAGCAATAACTAAGAATTACGCTTGATATCTTTAAGTATTACAACGAATTCATTTAAGTGTAGATGTGATACTAATTGAGGTTGTTTCTCTAAATTACATGTGTGAAAGACGACATAGCTCAAAGAGTTAGCAGGCTGAAGTGGCAGTGGGCTGGCCATATTTGTCGAAGAACCGATAACCGGTAGGCTCAACGGGTCCTTCAGTGGAGACCACGTCTTGGCAAGAACGACGAGCTCTGTATAGTGGTAGGCAGAGAGTGCATGAGAAAGGCCGTAGATAGGGTTCAGTGTCGTACTTAGGGAGGACCAACGTCGGTTGATGATAATGATGACAGCAAAAACGGTTTTTGGTAAATTTAACCCACAACCTACGGCGCAGAAGGCAGAGTTATTACCAACTGAGCTGTAAGGCTTAGTATTTTATCTCCTATCAGCCTTTGAAAGCCATACGAGCATTGTATGGCTGGGACACAAAGTGGACTTTGATAAAGAAGAATGGACTTGTTTGTAATTGCATTATGCTAAGTTGCAATCTGACTCAATGCAGATGGGATATGCGAAGAATCCGTTACTGATCAAAGTACTCAACCATGTCAATGGGTCAGTGAAATGCGAATAGATAAGGTACTGTTTTTAAAATTATGAAAATTGTGTTTTTTTCCATTCTTGCGTCAATTTTTTTATATGCGTGATCTCTTGACCTTGAGCTTCACCTGAGCACGACCTGCGCCCAGAAGCTGCCTATTAAAGGCACTGGCAGTCCCGTGCACCGAGGAAACACGGTGAACTACTGCCAGACTACGGCAGGAGGGTCGCAAGCCAGGCGGACCTTTACAGGACTTACCACCAGCGATAGTAACATGCAGACGTAACCGTTGACTAACGGTTAACGATTCCGTTGCTCGGGGTACACCACTTCAAGACTCAACGAGCCACCGTCATATGCTTCTGACATGTCCCATTGCCGACCACTACTGTATTCGGTGCCCGGGACTTATGGCTGAGGATGTCCTCTGAAGCACGAGATCATCTTACTTACCGGACATTCAATTGATTCAAGCCCGCAATATCTATATATAGACGGAACACGAACACGCGCGGGTCATTCGAGTTTCGTATACGCTGTTCCGACATTATTGATGTGTGTTGTGTCATACGGTGTCTACGCTGCCATACCGTGTACTGTGCTGCGCGGTCTGCTCCTCCGTGTACGTCTAGGGCCTTGACAAAACGCCTAGACTCTAGGCGTTTCTTTTTCATATAAATATATTACTACAAATTTTATCCCCAAACTAAGTTTTAAGTGTGGGATTACGGAGAGTATGTATACTTATATACAACACCCAAAAATAAATCAAACGTTTATATTCATCACCAAATCATTGACGCGGGTGGGAGCCCAAATCCTGCAGCGCTGAAGGCAGAGTTACTACCAACTGAGCCGAGAGGTACGGTCCTTGAATACAACGCTCGTATATTGAATACCAACTTCGTAGTGGTATCAATGGCCTAATCGTATGCCACATTGTGCTGTCTCACGTGAGATATAAACCTGCGGGTGGTCTACCACTAACAATACTTCACAATATCATAATCTACGAAGAGCATAACATTTACATATGCATGTTACCTAAAACTATTACCCAGTGTAAGTAAAATGTCAATGGATATTGAGAAATAAAAACGATTCTGTACACTTAACCACAAATCGCGTTTACTTGCAGTGATTTGTTTAAATATTGGGAGGCTTGTGACTAATATTCGATTCGAATTCATCAATTAAAGAGATCCATCGTACCCAAAAAGGGAACTCAAATAATTGCCACATTTGCACGTATGACCAGAACAATAAAGCGCCACCAAATCTAAGACGGTTCTCTTTCTCATTTTTTTTTAAACCGTCTATCAATATCCACATCTGGACATAACCTCCTCTAAATAAGAGGATCTTGCCATGCTTGGCAGGTGGACTGAAGATCGCAGTAAAGATATTTTAGTCACAAAAGTTAGCTGCTGCTCTTCTGGTGAGCCCTCGGTTAAGTTTTACGTCATCTGATGACAGATGGTTTCGATTTTAAAGCCGCAACTGCCACGACAAGAAACTAAATCATCTTTTGCAAACAAACTGGAATCGCAAGTCTTGAGATAGAACTAAACGATCCCTTGCAATAAACTAGTCAGTTTGTATAGACAGCAGTAAAATATAGATTTAGATTAGCTAGACCGGTCGCGTGGGATGACTGGAACAGGCTTTATTCCATCGCTACTCTCAACGGAGCGGGATGAATTTTCTCTGACTCAGGGGCCGATGACTCACTACTTATTGCCCACAATTAGAAACGGGTAATATTTTAAGCTCACAAGTTCAAGCTTATCTAATTGAGTGAGATTTTCTTTGTTGTTGCTAGCACTTCCGGAAATGGATTTTAAACTTTAGAGCTTATGCGCGAAACTATGGACTTCCGCACCTCTTAGTGGATATGGTATGATGGCTGTCATATATAAAATAACGCTCACAGACACAGATTATTTCTACCCGAGCACTTGCAAAAAAACATAAATTAAACGACAAACAATGTTTTTATGAGAGAGCTGTAAATACTTAGGTACTGGGCTTTCTGAAGAACCCTCGAGTCCATAGATATAGAACCCATCCATTTAAAAAAGAAGATTTATGAGCCCAAGCTCAAAGCAAGTGCCTGCTTTGAGATTCCACTCCTTCCATACGTTTTACGGTGTTCCGACACCCTCTTTTGTACCATAACCTGAGAGATTATAGACTCTTTAAGTGGCCCCATAAAATAACTGTTCACTAACCTGAAGAAGAAATAAATTACTTAACAGGATAATGCTTTTATATTCGAGGAATGTTTTGTACGTGTCGCGTTATACCTTATGGGTATTTATTGGGTCGTTCATCAAGAGTCAATACTACCCAATACTACAGGGAGCAGTTATGGTTAGGGTGCATAATGACGCCGGGACTATGATTTCAAGCCTGCCTGCCTGCCTCCAATTTATTAGCCTGCTGCTGGGGCAATATAACCATCAACGTTTTTTTGGTATGTTTTCACTTAGATGATTGAACTGTTGTTTCCTTGTCTGTTATCTTGGGGTAAGCTTATATCGGGGATCCAAAAAGACAGCACGATCAGCAGATATGGATATTGTCGAAATTGAGGCATGTTGGTCTTTATTCATTGAAACGGTTCCACGGTTAGCTTTTAGGTTACTAAATAAAGATGAAGTTCAAACACAACAACAATTTTAATAGGAGGAATGCGGCTGCGAAGAGAATCAAATGTGTTTAATGGTAACGCGATACGGTGACTATAGATCGTGTTGCATCTGTCGCATTGCTCGCTCCCGAATTTGAATCTTATCAGATTGTGATAAGGTGCTATGTCAGTCTGTGACAACCCCGCAGTTGCATCCAGTATATTTAAACGAGACTGGATCTTGTCCGGTCTGTGATAAGGTCTGATATTCCACGGTGGAGCTTACGCACGTGTATGAGGGCTTAGGGGGCAGTGGCGCCGCGTAGCGGGAGAACAACTTTATGACGCGACGTATTGTCTTCGCCCAGTGTGGGATTTACCGTTTCTTTTGTTTTACTTTTCGGACACGCCGATTAATTTCTTTTAGTGGGTCATCAAGTTTCCTCTCTAGTTTTTATTTGATGTCAATGGATTCATAACATGAAATGTTATTGAGGACCCGTGACGCTACCTAAAATAAGAAACCAAGGAATTTATCACGTTGAGGGACTGACACACCTTGTCTTTTAATAAAAAATATTATACTTACATTTTTTTTTTATTTCAAAATTGTTCACAACATTTACAAATGCGGCTTGCTGACATTTCGGGGACAATATTTTAGGACGCTTAGACCGAAATGACACTTTCAATTTTAATATATTTTAGCGACATTTCGGACGCCGGTAATAAACGCTGTTTTGTGCAGTAGTCAGGTAACAAACCTTGAACTTATTATCTGTGATTTTTATTGTAGCTATTATATTCTATATTAAAACTATACTACTTCTATATGAAAACGAAAATGTATTTTTTAAAATAGTATTTTTTGAAATTATAACATGTTGATTTTAATACCACATTACACGTCTATAATGACTGTTACGTAGAATAAAATTAATTGTTATTTTGATAAACACTTTTGTTTAATGTTTATAAAGTTTCATGTAGGATAGTTTATTACAATCGTCGGTTCTTGTAAGTGAGGCTAGTCACCATTGCAATTCTGTCCTTAAATAAGATGCACCATATGCATGGCATTTGTTTCATTGAGCATTTCCTTTGCGGGAGTTCGCAGTAGGTACACTTCTAACTTGGGATGTTATGCAGACAACTTTGTGTGGAGTGCGGGTATATTTTGCTGCATCTCATTAGAGTGCTTTTGTGTGTCCGTCTCTACGATTAGGTATGTACTTTTGGCAGGATATCCCTCAGGCTGATAGGTATGTCTACTTGGAAGGAATGAACATTGTTTACATCTGAATCGCTTCCCATTTCCCTCCTTGTTAGTAAATGAACGAGTGGCTTTCATTATCATTGGTCTTACGAGATATATTGCTGATGATTTAGGTGGCATCAAGTAAGATAACATTTAGGAGAGCTACCTAAGCCACCTTTCTATGTAAAAAGTGGCATAGGTCACAATTGAAGGGAATTTGAATGGTTCTAGGAATAAGAGTAGTAACAAGACAACATGTAAATCAAGATCTAGAACCATGGTATGAACAGAATGGAACTCAAAAAAAAATTTAGATTAGATTTTACACGCTGTTACATGATTTTCAACAAAAACTACATCTTATGATCATTTTACTCGACGCCATGTATCCCGAAACCTATTAGTTATTCTATGCCGAAACTAAGAATAGCTTGTAAAGTAACATGGAAACAAAATGATGAATGGAATACTTACTTACCTATTTTAAATACATACATGATGAACATAATATAAGTACCTACCTAATATATCTACTCGACCAGAAGCCAAGAATTGAGTCACACTAAATACAAAAAGACAATATAAATAAATAATCCTCGATTAGGAAAGGTTGCGAGTCTGTTTTTTAACTAGATTTAGTTTTTTTATTATCCTAAAACAATTAAAACGTTTTACTCGATAAGCTAGTAGCTGCAAATGAATTATACCCGCTACCGACGTCCTTTGTGGCGTCAATGCTTATTACCCTCACAAGGCGTGTTGGTGATCTACCTGACTCTCTTTACGCCTCTTACATAGCAACCCTTGCTGACGAGAGCAAAGCAAACATTGGTTCAGTAATAAAAATATTTGTCCAAATCGACGGCGGAAGGTTTTTGCAAACGGCTATTGTGAACAGTTTTTAAAACGTGGATTAAACCAGCTAATCATAGGAGGGTGGATTTACGATCGGGTACTTTTATTGTCCGCTTTTTGGAAAGTATAAACATGATTAAAAAAAAAATTTGGTAGACAGTACTTTTAGAAATCAAATATTCAGATTGAATTTGACAATGTACGATAGGCTAGTAAGTACTTCGTGTGATGCAAAATGAGTGACATGTTTAAAACGTTTAAAGTAATAAGCAAACCACCCACCGTTTAGCTAGTTGTAGTTCTGCCTTCGTTGTGGTTGTGGGTTCGATTCTCATCCGGAACAAACGTGTGTGATGCATATTAATGTTGCTGTTGTGTTTCGGTGTTGATGATAGGTAAGTAACTATGCATTTACAAAAAAAAGTATATTAAAAAGTAAAAAGTACTTATACTAAATAAGTATAAGTATTTCATCCATAAACTAGGTCCTTATAAGCTTTGCTTAGTGTGGGGCTAGATGGCGCTGTGTGAAATGAATGTCCAGTAATATATCAGTATTAACATTATCCAAGTTGAAATGCAAAAACAAGCTCTAGTAGCTAAGTATGGTGAATTAGGACATAGATTGACATTAATTGGCGAATTTGTTATACTGAGAATCGAAACTAAGTAGGACATGACGCATTATTTCCTGAGAATTCATGTAGTACCTACCTACCTACACATTCGAATAGGTACATACATGGCTAGGGATTCCATGAAAAACCTTGTATTTTTATACGATGTATTTTATTGTAGGTAAGTACGCAGGACTATTAAGTTACCTAAGTATTTAGTTTTGTTTTGTTCCGTGACTATTTTATTTTATGTATTACAGTAGATAGTTGTAGTCTGTAGTTTTTTTTTAAAGTTATTTTTATTTGTTTTTTTTAAATCTTGTTATGTAAGTACCTTATAAATGTATTTATCTAAGTAGTTTAAATTGTGTTTTTTTTATGTTTCAATGTAAGTACGTGTGTTCTCTTTGGCGATGCACTCAACTGGATTCGACAGAAGACTAGCGTTGTGTTGTAATTTAGGTATACCATAACAACGCATATTGTTGAGTCGAATGTATGCCTGAAATCGATTTTTTTTTTATTTTTTTACTTCTATAGTAGGTATAGGAACTAATTTATTTTTTTCATCAGATTCCTGAAGAATCTGTTATTTTGACAAAGCTTTTCATGCTCTAATTCATTATTAGAGCATAATCTATAATATAGCATAATATATAAAAGCAGAATCTCGTTTTCCCTTTATATAAGGTACCTGCATGCAAATTAAAAGCGAACATAGGTCAGGACCACAATACTCCATAACTACCTATAATAACCTATAAATCTTCATAAAAGTTCACTTACTCGTACTCATTTGCACTCCAGAGCATTTAAACCCCCTTCCTTTGAAAAGGCGCCGATGAATGGCGAGTCAATGGGATGTAAGAAGTAGGACGTGGCTCCTGCCTAGGTTACGATGGTACAGCTAGGACATTCCTCTACGATATTCTTAATCTGGCTCGTCATTGTAAATCTTGGTTTGGCAATCTCGGTTTTATAGAGGTAGTCTCGACTCTCAAGTCCATTGATGGGAGAGTTGACGCTAATCGAATTTGACTTCGCTACCACCATCTTACTGAAGTCTGTCGCCGTAACAACAATTCGAAATTGTTGTGTTCCGGCATTTAGAGGTAAGATAGCCAGTTCATCAGTCTGTTGAGGATTCCGGGTGAAGTGCGCTTTCACCTTCGGCCTTATCATAATTAACTTGAAACCAGGAAATGAAAACAAAGCGCAACCCCGTCGTACAATGAAAAAAAAAACTTAAGTTTCTGTTCCAAACTAATTTAGATTATATTTAGTAATTTTAATTATTCGATAGGAATACCGACAGCACCACGAAACATTTAACGTAAAACCTACTACGAATGTTCGATCAAAAAAATATTTCGGTTCGAAGTGTCTTGGTATGATTTGCTGATAATATTAACGTTTATAGTTTTTTAGGGATCCGTACCTAAATAGCGTCAACAGGATCGTATCACTTAGCCTCCGCTGTTTGTCCCTCCGTCCGTCTGTCTGGAATGCGTTAAAATGTGGTTCGGAAACCTCACACTGGATGGCTCAGTGGCCCTCTCGCGTCCTGTGGCACACTGGCGCTGCAAGTGAATCGTTCCATCACCAGCGTAGGAAGAGCCCTGGGGGATTACTTTGAGCTCAGGTGCAGCGTGTGCTAGGCGAAGCTGTGAAATATGCTACCAACAGATTATGGTATAGGTACCTCTTTTAAAAAGCCTGTAGACTATAATAGGCGGACTTATAAAACGTTAAAGGCATCATTGACGGTGCAAACATGGTTATTCATGCTCTGCATAGATGTGTGTTTGTACGAGGAAGTCAACTAAAATGTTTTATTTCACTTGTTTCGTTGTTGATTCATTGTTGAGTGCTCTCTAATTTCGTTTAGCTTGCCTTCGTGTTTGCCTGGGCAGAGATAAGGTCAACGATGGATTAAAGGATGGATCAAAGATATATTAGTGTAATCGATTCAAATCTAGAAGTATCATTCTTACTATTCTACTTATTGTATGTTTTTTTCTTTTATGGGTCAACTCTTCATTTAAAACATGATCATGCAAGGATGAGGTAACACTGCAGAAATACAGACGCTGGAAGCTAATTCCAAGTTTTTTCAGTGCGCATACTCAAATTATTATTAATAATATTTATGAATGCGAGAATTGGAAAATAAAATTATTCAATGAAATTTAAGAATATTCCAAATTAAAAAATATTTTTCAAATGGAATATTAACCAGATGGGAATGATTATAAGCTGTGTGTCTAAAATTCCTATTAGAGCCCATGGGCACTAATGTACATACATTCTGAGGCCCGATCACGAATATGCTATAATACGGTAAGCGTATCGTTCACGTTACCATTTTTATAGGTTTATAGGATTTCGCACAGCGCCTCTACAGTACGTGAATAGAACTAAATTTGCGATCACGAACCTTTTGACACATGTATCGTAATGTAAAGGTAAAGTTAACGTATCGTCACTCGACGTCACTCACGTTTACCTATCGTTGTTACATGAGTGAAACGATTGTGCTTCGTGCTTCCAAGTAATGTAAAGGTCCGTAACCGAAACGTAAATACGTTACCTTTACATTACGATACCGTTAGACATTCGTGATCCAGTCACGGTACAAAAAACCTACATACACGCCACCAAACGTAAATTTGTATTTTGTGCATCTAAAATGCCAGCTAATATAGGTATGGACCCCAAGCTTTGTTTGATCCACCTTTTTATAATCGTATTTTTCATCCAACGTTATCATACCCCGTATGATGCTCAGAGATTTAGTTTAGCGAAGATGTATAGAATAATTAACGCAGAAGCGTAGCAAAGCTGAATCTAGGTGTGATATTGTAATACAGCAGGTGCAATTCGTAGTCTCCAGAAGCAACACCCTGGCTTAACCATAGAATAGCCGTCTCTACAAGCCCCGAAGCCACAGTGCAACTAGCAGTTATTGCTTGCCAGTTAATGAGCCAGGTGTTTGCACAATACGATACCAACAATAGAGGGGTGAGTGAAAGGGGGTGGATATGTGGAATTTATTCATTTTGAATCGAGAAAATCACGTTCCGTGCGTTTTATCGATTGCAGAATTTATAAGTTGCGCTATTCAGACTGAAAATCAGTACTCGCATGCCCACTGTGCGTGGCAGCGATGAGTGGTGGGCCCGTTTAACAGCGATGAGCTGAGGGTGGGCCTGTTTGGCAGCGATGATCTGAGGGTGGGCCCGTTTAGCAGTCATTAGCTGAGGGTGGGCCTGTTTGGCAGCGAAGAGCTGAGGGTGGGCCCGTTTGGCAGTAAACTATAATTGTGGTATAACTATGATTGATTTTTTGTATTTGTTTATAATGTTATTGCTGTTTTGTGATTATTCTTCTGATATATATTATTCTTTATGGAGTGTAGCTAAAAGTATTCATTTAATGTTATTTGATAACATTGCCATAGTTCATATCTATACCTACCTACATACTAACTTACTTATCTACTGAGTACAGCAGCAAATGTTAACGAACAAACCAAATTAGGGACATGCTAATAATTTATTACAGATATAGTTATTTTTTTATTCTACGACGGCGAGGTTCCTGGCCTTCAGCTCACCTGATTTTTCAAGTTATGATAAGGCCGAAGATGGAAGCGCACTTCATCCGGAATCCTCAATAAACTGAGGAACTGGCTATCTTACCTCTAAATGCCGGAACACAACACAAGCTGTTTTATGGCGACAGAATTAGGTACGATGGTGGTAGCTAGACAGGCGGACAAGGCAACATAGGCGGTTAAAAATAGATAAAGTAATATAAGGCATACGGACAATGAAATCTTATTAATAGGATCCCCGTTGACATCCCTTGAACATGGAACCCTAATGGGGAATCCCACAATGCACAATGCAAAAAACTGTTTACAATTCCTGTTCTAAATTTAAATCCATCGATGTTTCCTTTACCATCCATTTTATAAACAGCCAGTGTAATGCGAGTTTACGATCGGATTAGAGGACATACTTGGAGTTCTATTGATCTAAACAAACAATCTAGGGGTGTTGTTACTTCCTTGTACAATATGGCGAGCTCTTTTAATGAAATGAAATGTGAATGAAATGAAAATTTATTTGATAATAACAAACATTACAGTAACACATTTTAATTATACAAAGTTATGTTCCTGATACTATAATTAATCCTTGACAATGTCAAGGATTAATTATAATACCAGTTACCGAACTAGGACAACCTGTGTAATGGTGTATCGATGCCCTCCGCCGGGTGAAGAGATGTATGGATATCAAAATAACTACAGTATAAAAATATTTAATTGTAATTAATGTATACGTAGCTATAAGGTAGCGATACAACTTATATTAAAAATTCATTTACACCAACCGCATATTATATATTTATCAAAGTATTTACTTTAAAAATATATCCATGCGCTATATATATATATATTTATGATAGCTGATCAGGATTTTTGATTGGATTTATCTTCAGAAGGAAGTCTTAGGAGATTACTGGTCTTTTAAGCCATCAAAAGATTCTGTTAGGCTTGCTGATAGGTTAGCTCAGTATCTACCTCCTCATTGCAATGCTTTCAATAAAGATAATCTTTACAGTCAATTAATTTTATGTGACGTACACGTTACTTCAAGTTATTTATATTCAGGGATTAATTAGCCATTTTTTTCCAGTCATTTTGTTACAAGGCCTTTAAAACTGTTAGTCGGTGCCCTCTGGGTGTCTTTTTGAAGGATTTTTTATCGAAGAGGCGTGACCTAAGAGCTGGCTCATTTTTACGCCAGCGAATTAGCATTGCTAATTTCAGCGTGACAATGCAACGAATGTTTTGGGAGCGCTTCCGCCTTGTACTGGTCTGGATCAGTTACAGGACGTTAATTTCACACAGCGCCATATAGCCCCAAACTAAGCATAGCTTGTAATATGGCAACTATTATTACGGATAGAATACTTATATACTTTTTCTTTTGTACTTATAATGATACAAACCAAACACAGAACAAACATCTTTTTTCATATATGTTATATATATAATAGGTACTTCAATACTTTTTTCTGTAAATACATACTTATCATGCAATATAACACCCAAACACAACATTTGTATTCATCACACAAATGTTTGTGTGGAGAATAAAGGGAATGGTATGGGAATCGAACCCGCAACCTACAGCGCAGAAGGCAGAGTTACTATCAACTGTGCTATGAGGCTTTTTAATCTGAATGTCTTTTTGCCAAGATATTGCAAAGCATTTGACCAAATAACTAGCCGGTACAGACGCTCCATAGTCTGTGTCGGCACCACTCATATCCACTAGTTTAAAAATAAATCATGCTGGCCCTTTCCTTTCCACTTGAACTTGACTTGAAAGTTCAATGACCGCATGGTGTGATAGTGGACTGTCTCTACCGCTTACAATACTTATTTTGTTTTATTACTACGAACTTGTTCATAAGTATTTATATATATCTTCGGGTGCTTGCTCTCGCCAAAATGACTGTATTTAATTTTTGACTTCACTCATGTGGGTTAACGTTGATTGGTGGATAGCAAATTTCAACTCTCTGATTCTTCGCCATATTGATTACTCACGGTATTGTGTAAGGTTGTCTGGAAGAGATTGCTTTTAAGCGATAAGACTGCCCATTGTAATGCCCATTGACTGTGATGTTTGCTTGTTCTATGAGTTTTTGGTGGACAATAAAGAATTTTCATTCATTCATTCATTCATTCTAATATACAGCTCGCTCCATTATCCAGATATTGCCCAGGCAAACCTAAAGAGCAATAAATTACTAATTTTAAATCAGTGGAGTTCTTTTGTATACGACAGGAAATTGAACCAGCAACCTTCTGATCAGCCTTCGGGGAGTATCCACCAACTTTGCCATTAAAGCTTTGAAATAAAACATATAAGTCGATATTATATTATATATATTATAGAATATGAGTGAACAACGTACCTAGATTTGATTCAAATTTTCGTTTTGCCTTGACTTCATTAAAAGATGTCAGCTTAACCATTTCGAATAAAAAATAAATGAAATCTACTATTACTCTAACAGTTGTGGAGAATTCTATACAATTGTTAGAGGCCAAGACCACTACGATTTTATGTTACCAACTAGCTTTTGCTCGCGGCTTCGCTCGCGTTAAGAAGTATTATTATTAATTAGGCATAGTTTTTGCGGCTTTACTTTTGTTTAGCGTGTGTAAAAAATTAGGACACACAACGACAGTACATTCTTCAACTTCTCCATTAACGTTCAGATTTTCTTTAGCCATTTTAAAAAAGTCTAACTGAAAATCTCAAAATCCTTTCATAGGGGATGCCTACGTCATAGTAGCTTTATGCATGCAAAGTCTCAGCCCGATCGGTTAAAAATTGACAAAGTTTCATACGAACTTTCATCCCCTATTTTATCCCCTTGGGGGTAGAATTAATCAAAATCCTTTCTTAGCGGATGCCTACGTCATAACATCTACCTGCATGCCAGATTTCAGCCCGATCCGTCCAGTGGTTTGGGCCGTGCGTTGATAGATCACTATGTCAGTCAGTCAGTCACCTTTGAGTTATATATATTTAGATATCTACTTGTATATCAGATAAAACGAAACATTTTTTTTTTAAATGCCAAATTCCATTTCTTTTTTGTTTGTCCTTTGTCAAATTTTGATCACGGTATCAGGTTTCCCATTAAAAATGCCAGTCAAACTACAAACTTATTTCTAGGTTCTTGCTTTACTACAAGTTACTAGAAAATACAAAAGATCTTAGAAGTTTGTAAAAAAACACGAAAGCTTGCACTTTGTTGTTGATGGCATGATAGAGTAGTTGTAAAGTACTTAGAGCCTATTTATTGGATTTGCAGACAACCAGGGATTATGCTAATGCAATACAAGCGTGCTGTGCCGGAGCATCAAGGCTTAGTGATGTCGCGGTTGGTTTTCGGCTTTAAGATTTTCGGCAGAAGTATCTCTTGCCAAGTTTTCTAACGTATCACGTTCAAAACTTGTGTTAGTATACTATATATTTTAAAACACGGGTTTTACTCACCTATATGACTATGTTGATGTAGGTACCAACGGTTTCGATTCAACGGCTAAATCTTCATCAAGGTTAGTGTGACTCTTTCTCGCTTTCTAATGTTTTTTTTTGTCTTCTTTACATTGTAATATTATTCAATACGTGCGTGACACTGAAACCCTTTATACGGCTAGACCAATTTTCATCTTTTTTTGAAGTTTAAACTTATTTAGAAGCGTTAGGCATTTTTGAGATAGGAAAAAAACCATTAAATTCCCGAAACTGTCTACTTTCCCAACACCCCGAAGTTAGGGGCGAGATTGGCCCGCACGCTACGAAGTTAGGCTAACAAAGGAAACAGTCCTACACAGAAAGTAGTTTTGTGTTGAGTACTTGATCTTCGAACAAGCAGATGTAATATAACGTGTGATATTACCACACGTGATATTACCTGGGTAACATTAAAAAGCTATGCTAATTCGTAGGCCTGAATAAGAGCCACCCTTTGAGCCATGTGTCGTCTTAATAAAGAGCCTCGCATTTTTTAATACTCGGTGGATACCAGCTCCCCACGGACCCAAGGTCTCGACCTCAAATAAGAAATAAATACTGAAAAAAAAAGTAATTAGCAATTATTATACATTTTATAACACTGGTTTTATCCACGTATACGATTATGTTGATGTAGGCACCAACGGTTTCGATTCATCAAGTGAATCATTATAAGGTGAGTGTGACTCGTCGGGGAGGTTGCGATCGCGGCGCGCGCAGCCCTCTCGTGTGATTTCGCGTCTCACACTACGCATGTATACGTGACTAAAACCCGTGTTTTAAAACGTATAGTACCACACACGCAAGTTTTGAAGCAATTATTGTATTAACAAATGGATTTTAAATACACAATACTATTATACTAATATGAAATTTAACCACAAAATAAAGCGCCATCTATCTCCAAAATAAGCATAGCTTGTAATATAGATAGATTGATAGATATAACGTTTATTCACACAAACACAAAACACACATAGAGTAATAAATATACAACAAACATGACATTTATGACATTATAAACCAAAAACAGGTATTATAAAAAACATAATTTGCATTAGTGACGTGACTGGGAACTGACGACAAGAAAATAGAACACTGCAGTGTGCCAAGCTGCGTGAAAGCCCCGAGCTCAGCGTGTGCTGCAAACGAGTCCACAGCGCTGATTTTCAGCACAGGGCTATAGGAATATGGGATCTAGATTACGAATATAATACTTTATTTAAGACGTGGAAAACTGATAGTGACGGTTTTCGGCCTCAGTGTCCGAAATTCGGTTTCGCCCATCCCTACCCCATCCCTAATGCAGTAACTACAGTGTCCCGGACACAGTAGTATCGATTACTCTATATCGGGTTGTCCGCGTTGTCTCGGCTTAAAACGATGTCTTCCTGTCCAATCCGTCCATTATTCATTTATTGACTAGTGTCGTGTCCTGTCTTCGAGTGTTCCGTACAAAATGAGACCTGTAACGGCTGTTTTTTAACGTTTGCAATTCTGCCAAAAACGCATTCAATATAGTTTTATAGCAAGGATGTAATAGAGTGAATTTCAAAGAGTTTTTTTAAATACCTATACAGCTATGGCAACTTCTGGGACACCAGCCCAGCCATTCTAGCAAAACATGTTGCGTATTAGAATGAGTATGTATAGAGCTGAAGTTTATCCAACATTACTGTATTTCCATTTTCGATTAATTTATTCAAATTTCCTTCGACATCGATATCTACAAAACTTTCGCGTTGGAAAGTAACACACAATACATCAATAATGTATATCACTTACAAAGGCGTGTATTTCGAGCTTCTTTTTATGAATGTTTCGATAAAACATTCAATGCATTTGGCATCGGCATCCCTGTATCACTCCTAGACAATGTGAAAATAGCTTAACATCTTTGCGATAAGGTTGAATATCGCAATTCCGAATATTTGGGTTCCCTGACCTTACTTTGCTTAGCAAGAAGCGGGAGCAAGACTAGCCATTGATCACAGAGAAATAAAATCTAAAATCGCTGTCATTTCTATGAAGTGCCTGAAATAGTCCAGTTCGTGATCAGCTCTATTAGCTACATATTCTTAAGACTCATCATTGGTGCTACGGCAAAAGGTAGGTAGATATTACCAGAATGTAAGGCTGCTGGTACTAAGGAAGAACAGTGGCCATAAAATCGATCCTAATATCCTGTTGGTGGTGACGTTCTGGATGTAAATATCAATTAATAATAAACAAATAAGCCCCAAATAATACAGGTATTCAATACGTTTTAATATGATCTATATAGATATATAGACTGATAGAAAAACTAGACATTTTTTTTGTACATACTTACAATATAATACTCGAACTCAGAACAAACATTTATAATCATCGCACAAATTTATGTTCCGGATCGAACTATATGATATACTCGTATATGATATGATACGAACTATGATCGAACTCACTCCCTTCAGCTTAGAAGACAGAGCTACACTTACCTGAGCTGTTAGAAGTAAAAATTGTCCAGAACAAAATATGGAAGAGCATGAATCATGATGATGACACTCAATTTTTTTTCTATTCTTCATCATGAGTATTTCGATGCTTCCATCGGTAAGATTGATTTATTGTAGTTTACTTTTGAAGTAAACTTGTACGTTGGCACAATAACTCTAGGGTATCGGCCACGAGCCTCCGTTCAGAAATAGATTCATGTTTTAAGAAGTATAGAGGGCTTATCCAAATAATGCTCTGTTCTTTTCTAGAGAGCTTTAGCTTTGCTAGGCCATCAACTATTGAGTCTGGCGGCCCACAATATTTAGCTTTGTGGTTGGATTTGATGAAATCCTAGATAGTTCTAAAGGCTTGATTATGTTCGATAACAAACGATCCTACCTTTTTAGAAATACATTTAGGTTACACAAATTTAAGCCACAAGTTTTGCTCGACTCTGAGACTCAAACACACAGATATCAGAATACTAAAGTTTCTGCTGCCAGTCTGATATTAAATACTACAGGATATTACAAATTAATTTCACACAGAGCCATCTAGCTACAAACTAAACAAACACAATACCTTATTCTGTCGCCATAACAATAATTCTAAAATTGTTGTATTCCGGCATTTAGAGGTAAGATAGCCAGTTCCTCAGTTTTATGAGGATTCCGGGTGAAGTGCGCCTCCACCTTCGGCCTTATCTTAATTTGTAACCAGGAGATATGAAAGCCAAGCGCTTCCCCGTCGTACAGTAAAAAATAAAAAACTTTTGTTTTTTGGACCAGCGTCTTAGTATCTTATATGGATTATGATCAAGAAACTTTTATTTATGTCAGCCTGATTTTTACATTATAGAGTAAATACTATTTATATAATGTAGGCTATGCATTCACGTTCCTTCACCTCAAACAACGGATAGTTCTTAGACATAACCTAGTTTGAATAATTTTGTACGTGATACGACTGTGTTCGAGTAGCTTTGAGGATTCAAAGTTGATAGCTGATTCTGATTGCGAAACTATTTCATGTTCGGTTACTGTATTTTGAATAGCAAAAGCTTCATTTAGGTACATTTAATTATATTATATTTCTGACTGATACGTAGGATGTACAGAAAATTGGTGTAATGGTAAAGCCATCATTGAACTCGAGTTATAAACTCTTTTAATCTTACCTCTAAATAGTATAAATCCAAGTTGATATCTGCCTCTATCTGTTTCTCTGCTTATAGAGTTTAAAATTGTTTGAAATTACGCCATCAATTTAGTTCCGGATTTTACTACTAAAAAAGCGATCAAAACACCATCTTTTTGAAAATACTTGCTTTATTTATAAGAAAATTGTAAGCGAGCGAGGCCTTGGATCGCTTGTGATCAAACGAAATGTACAATTAAACTTACTATTTACAAGGGAACAAGGAGAAAGTTGGGTCGTCCGTTACAAACTGTTAAAAGTAAAAGTTATAGTAAAATGTTAAACCTACTCCAATCTCTCAAAATCCACTGTAAGTATTTATCATCATAATCATTACGTGTGATGATGTCTTGTTTTTATTGTATGACAGCGACACGCTAGGTATTCACATCACCTGGTTGCACGTTATGATAAGGCTGAAGGCGCACATCATCCGGAATCCTCAACTGTTTGTAGAACTGGCTATCTTACATCTAATGCCGGAACATAACAATGTTTAATTATTGTTATGGGGACAGATTTAGTTAAAATGGTGGTTACTAGCCTGACGGACTTATACAAAGTCCTACAACCACAAGGGACACTGATGAACCACTAGACCACAGAGGCGGTAAAAATTAAAGTAAAGGCCGTAAAAACTTATGAAACTTAAATTGTATTACAATGGTAAGGCGATAGCCAAGCCCGAAGACCGCTTGAATATAAAGATTGAAAGATAGTATAAAGATTGAAAGTTGATATAAATATTGAAAGTTACTATAAAGATTGAAAGTTAATATAAAGATGAAAGTTAATACCAAGATTGATTAGTAAATATAAAGAGTGAAAGTTAATATTAAGATTGAAAGTTAATAAAAATATTGAAAGTTAATAAAAACATTGAGATACTGACACAAGGTACATTGCATGACATAATAACACCGTTTAAAATTTATTTTCTTCTACAACATTAATCCAAAACAATATAAATTACACATTTCATGGTCTATAAATTACCATCGCCCGCAGCGCTGCAGCAACAACACCATAATAATTATTAACGTTTGTCATAATTATTTATGGACTTGTGCTTCCTTGGACTTTGTAGGATTTAACTTACGGCATCCATGCATCCTGTTGGCTTACGTATGCTTGAAATAGAAGTAAGTACATTTGAACACAGAACCTTCGGATCAAACATGTAATGCATTATTATTACCATTATGTTATTTCATAAATAATCAGTAGTTAAAAGTAATAATAAGAAAAGCAATATAAGAAAGTGCAACGAGTAGGTATGTTTACTAAACAACATAATCGCAAGTACTTGATAGAATAAGATTCACTTTCTATTGACAATATTGTATACAAAAAATGTTTGCAATAAATAAATGCATATAAATATGAAGCGTTCAAAAGTATGTGTCCAATGAATCCATTGAGCATCTATTTGGCCTATATTTACGTTTACGATTTAAACCTCTTCAGTGGAAAATTAACTTTTCTGTACTACTTTCATACTCTGTCTGTTTCTTGTGATAAAAAGGCATAAACGAAACAGCCACCGTACTTATTTTCCAAACTTAAGTTTTCTAAGCGTCCTGAACGCCATGCTGTTAAACTGATAGACTACAAGCATAAAACGGCTGCTTTTTGTGGCAGTTTTCGCTATTCTGCCACAAAATGCTGGAACAATTTGCCTCCACCGATCCGAAATCTCAACTCATTATATTCCTTCAAAAAAAATTTAAATAAGATTTTACTGGAATCGCAAAAAATCGTTAGAAACAGGCAGCCGTTTCTTGCGTCAGTCTTTGGTGGGATGTTTCTAATAGCACTGTGCTACGTGGCATTTGAAAATATTATATTTATGCAATTAATACATTTTATAAGATAGTAAGTCTCAAGTCTTTTATATTATATACCTAATAATTAAGTTAGACCGTGCAGTACCTACATTAATTTATTTTAAGCTTACCAACTCGATCAGGGTACCACGGAAGACCAGCGCTTTGGAATACCCTTCCATAGCATTATGCTGAGTGGTATCCTTTTTTGTCAATTTTTTTTTTCTGTGTTTTTCTTCTGTTGTTTTAGCTATGTATTTTGGCAAAATAAATATTTTATTTCTTTCTTTATTTCTTTCTTTCTATAATTATCCTAGGTCTCTAATTTCATGGTACGTTCAAATTGCAATTAGATTAAAATTAACCTGATATAAATCAATATTATATAAGTAGTTTTCTTCTTTCAAAGTATGTTTAGTTTACGGCAAGACCCACCGATGTCAGATCCAGAGGTCTCGGGTTCGATCCCCAGGGGAGCAATATTGTGCTTGGTTTGGTTGGTGGTAGGATTTTGTTTAAGTCCGCCTGGCTAGCTACCACCGCCTTACATAATTCTGTCGTCATAATAACAATTCCTTAAAAAATGTTATGTTCCGGCATTTAGATGTAAGATAGCCAGTTCCGCAGTTAGTTGAGGATTCCGGGTGAAGTGCGCCTCCACCTTCGGTTATCTCAACTTGTAACTAAGATGAGATAAAGGCCAAGCGCTTCCCCGTCGTATATAAACATAAATAAATAGATAAGCATTATTATATAGAGTAGGAGCTAATATCAGCGAGAAAACGCCACAAAAACACGCAACTGGCGTTTATTAAAGTTATTGCATGTGTCCGCTGTCATATCGTTACTGATGTGGTTTTTTTACGACACATGTCAACGTAATTGCTGAGGAGCGGTTGGTCTCCCGGGGTTACTGGTAGACCGGGAGCCGGGGTTTGTTTTGTTACTGCATCGGTTCGTAGTAATAATAAAAACGACACGACCGTATTAAGCAAAAATGAAAACAAATGTTCGAACTACGTTCTGAAGCATGAAGAAATTGAAAAATATAAATTGACTATTTCCTTAATTACACTACGTTTACGCTCTGATCCTCTCATGATAGGAAATTTAATTCGATACGTTACACGATGCTATTGGCATTTATTTTAGTGAAACGGAATTACCGTTTCACTTGACCCCCTAAAATCCACCTTCAAACCTGAATTTACTTATTTACGCTTCTCGAGCATGATATAAGTATAGCATAAATAAAGTCACCAAATTCTATATAATGTGACAAATTGCAACTTTCTACGTTAGTTTTTTTTAAATGGGGTGTGACAGACGGACAGACACGCGAATAATTTTATAAGCGTTCCGTTTTGGACTATGCTGTAATAAAAAAGCCACTGGTCCTCGTTCTTTGAATACTCCTGCTGCGCGATTATGACCCGTGTTCTTATGGATGTAGAGTTACTTCATACTGTTTAATGGTGGTAAGAAGTGGTGTGGAAAACATAAGAGGTCTTGTTAATTTAGTTTATAACCTACGTAACTCATACTAGGGAAAATTAATAGCGAGGTACGAAGTTTTAATTTGCGGTCAATCGATATTTTATCCCAGCGAGAAGTAAGATATAATTATCTAAATAGGTATGTAAAATCATCGTGAAGCTGACTGACTGACAATCAATGCACAACAAAAACCAGAGGTCCAACAGACTTTTAGGTTAGCTCGTTTTTTAGTCTATACTACGAAAAAAACTATGCAATGGGTGCACTAAGAAAGGATTTCAAGAAATTCCCACAGAATTACGGGAACAAAGTCCCAGGAGTGTCACTATACAGAGTGAGTTTTTTTCCAGGGCCACTGAGGCCAAGTCTGAAACCCAGTAAAAAAAAAATGAGTTGTGCTTTCAAGAAAAACTATTTTTTTTATAATCTAAACACACTAAATTTATAAAGTTGAATTTCAATATTAAAAATGTTGAAAGTGTTCCAACAACTTTGTTTTACTCATCCTGGATAGTTAAGTGTTATATCACATTACACATTGAGATATCAGAATGTATTACTCTGAACTATTTTGAAATAATAACTCGAAGTTGAGTTCGAAAGTCCACTTGAGAAACAACTCATCATACCCGTAATAACTCACACTTGAGTACGTTTTGGGTCGTATTCCAGAACTACCCTCAAGCGTCAAGACACTGATGTTTTGGCAATATTTTTTTTAATTAGTTAAAGATAAGATCTAGTAGGCAGGTAGGTAATAGAAGTTTAAGTATAATGTGGACCATTATTTGAGTTTGAAAAAGAAATACTGAAATGTATGATAAAATATTACGGATTATTCTAAAACATTGCAATAAAAGGAATGAGATAAGATATAAAGAGACGTACCTAGCGACACAATAATAAGAGTACCTACTACTTGTGTAAACAGTTGCCATTGATGATAGTATTATTTATTGTCTGATTAAGTTTAAAGTTAGTGTATGAGAAGCAAATACACTGTGACCTGAAAAAAAAAACAAAGGATTTCGCACCCTAATGTGTCTTAACTAAAACTCCGCCAAAACGCACCGGAACAGTCAATCAAGCTTACTTTGCATTTTAAGCCCTAACTTCTTGGGTTAGAGTTGCTATTTGCTTGAAAAGCAGTAATTTTATACTCATGTTGTTATCTTATACAAGCATCGCGTGAAAACGAGGCGTGTCGATATCCTTTGTTTTTTGACAGAGACTCAAATTTTGCGATCGGGTTGAATGAGGAATGGGTTTTTGGTGAAACTAACTAACTCATAGATAGGCTATTTGCCAGAAAATTAGTGAGTCGTTGTCAGCAGCCGCTTTCCGAGCCGTGAATCCAAAACAACAGTATTTTTGAAATTGCCAATCACATCGTATGTTTAGACAAACAGCACTCGCGTCCCCAGGATCTAAACAAATATAAATATCACAACATATCAAAGTTATACACCAAATACGAAACGCACACAGAATATTAAGCAGTGAGTACCGCCATGTGCTAAACAGCTGCGTTTCCATTTTTTACCGCCACAACTTTTGACCCCACTTCGCTACGATCACTCATGTGGGAACTGAGCTTTATAAAAAACTCATAGCAATTTAAAACTCAATCAACAGGAAATAAAGTCTAAATTTCCTTGGGGATGGAAAACTAATTTAAGCGGGCTATTATTATTGCAGTAAATTAATTTACTCTGTGTCATTTTAGGTATTACGAAGTATGCGAGCAATGGAGGTTTTTGTTTTAATAAGTATTATGTGACATGGTAATAAGTATTTAATTTGCTCACATTTAACATGTAACCTATTTAAGGCGCTTGCATTGGTCAGATGGTCACATTCAGAGTCTATTTACTTTTTGACGAATTTATTTAGAATAATGAAACCGATATCAATAGATTTTTTGACATTTTATATCTTTAGGTCATCTTGTAGAAAAAAAATCTCTCGTTATGCTTAGGTGAAAATAAACCCCGAAATGAACCAGTTTTTTACCTCCAGTATCTATCTATCTCCTTCTGAACCGCTTGGAATATTTACATAATAAATAAGCCAATATTATAGAGAAATGCTATACTTACCTTTATTTGCATAGTCGTTTTTTTTTACATGGAAACGTTTTCATGAAAAGATTTTTTTTCCCTAGAATTGTAAGCGCCTAAAGGCTTGTACGAGACTTCTTATGGATACTGCGCTATATCACTGACCATCAGACGCGCAATAGAGGCCAACCGCTAGGCTAAGTAAAAGAAGTATGGTACGGCAACAAACTAAGCTAGATAAACTCTATAATAACACCAATGAAATTGAACTATACAAACAAACAAAGAAGATATCTACATTTACTAGAGACAATAGCTGGTCTGAGCAGTTCACTCAATAACAATACTGTTAGCTCACTTTGCTTAGTCCGATTGCGAACGTGTGTGTGTTACTGTGGACTGAGACCCACGATGTTTGTTTCTTTTTGTACCTTATTAAACAAAAATTTTTTTTTTCATTAAAATATACATTTATTAAATAAAAAGTACAATTAAACTAACTATGTACAAAGGAATCAGTCAGATTACCTAAGGACCGTTACAAACGGCCTATAGGTAACTCAACTGTTCCAGACGAGTACCAGACGAAAGCGTGCCCAAGACACTGGCTGCATTGCCACGCTGAATAGCTATGCTAATTCGCTGGCCTAAATAAGAGCCAGCCCTTGGGTCACATGTCGCCTCAATCAAAAGCCCCGCAATATTTTTGAAAACCCGGAGGGCACCGGCTCCCCACGGACCCAAGGTCTCCACCCCAAAAGGCTCAATTAGACATAATTAGAATTTTAATCTTTTTTTGTTGTATGGCGTGGGCGCTTGGCCTTCATCTCAATTGGTTTTAAGTTATCATAAGGCCGAAGGAAGCGCTTTTTACCCGGAATCCTCAACTGACTGAAGAACTGGCTATCTCACCTCTAAATGCCGGAATTCAACGTTTTCCGGCATTTCAAGGTGTACCCTTAAGGTGTCGCCATAAAAAAAGCTTAGAATTGTTGTTATGGCGACAGACTTAGGTAGCTAGGTAGTTGTTCCATCAGAAACCTCATCCTTACCTGTGCCAGTGCAAGAATTGAGATTATGCGTGTATATGCTATTTAATGTTACAAAAAGAACGTTTTGAAATATTTTCAGGCGAAGGGTTTGCGTCGAGCGTATTTTGTTATTGTCAAGTATTTAAGTCGTCATTTTATTTGTAGGATACCTTCTTTAATATATAAAAGTCGATATTAATTATATAAGAGACAAAAACGGCGATATGGCTTTTGACGGGACTCTCATAGGCATGCTGATATTACAAAGAGTAACTACTACTCGGCTACTTTATTTAAAGGTTCCGCGCAAATTAAAAAAAACATTTTTGGGAGTAGCTTCCTATATATAGAGGTGCAATGAGAAAGGATTTTTGGAAATTCCCACGTTATTTCGGTAAAACAATTCCCTTGTGTTCCGGTACTGTGAAGGCTATTTTAAAGTTTCGAAATTTATTGTACCTGCTAGATTTTGCCCCTTTTAACTTCACCCACATGATACCCGGATAAAAAGAAACCTATACTGTTTCTCACGGCATAAACTATATTCATGCGAAGTTTCTTTAAGATCCGTTTAGCCTTTTTATCGTTAAAAGATAAAATCAAACAAATAACACAACAGGGTTCATTTCTTATTAATGAAAATGTTATCGATAAAATTTGAGAAATCAAATTATTTTTATGCTCACGTAGAGTAAAGGTACAGAGTCTCCATTTTGCATCAGCACACGGTTAGAGACATAGAGAGAAAGAGGGATTGCTTATTTTGCTATTTCCGAGGAATACATTTTTAAACTGGGCACTGAATTCCACACCACCAACAAGAATTTATGAGCAGTACCTGTCTAGGAATTCTAAGATTTCTCTTGCGCAAAGATTCAACGGTTGAAATACCCAGATGCTTCTGTCTTATTGGACTTTTTTGGATAACGTCTTGTTTGTGAGTCTTGAAATAAAAGTATAACACATGGTATCAAGAGATATTACGACTAAGTGACCTAAAAGTTTTTTACCTCTACTCATAAAAAAAATGGGTTCCGTACCCAAAGGGTGCAAACGGAACTCTATTACTGAGCCTTCGCAGTCCGTCCGTCTGTACGTCTGTTTCATGAACCGTAATAGGTAATTATTGTAAATGATGATCCTCTGTTAAATGCAACTCTCGTCTATTACAAAGGCTTTCTGCGTAGGTTATAATCAACATGACCTATGTGACTCTACATTGCGCTCGTGCCCGTTATTTCACCGGCAACCATCAGCAATGCTGCTTGGTGGCTGAAGTAGTTAGTGGTGGTAGTACTTCCCCGGACGAGCCCTTTCACAAGGAGTTCTCTCCTTTTCTACTGTGTATTTATATTGCCGCTATTTTTTTTTTTTTAATTAATTTAGTAAAAAATGAAAGATATTACGGTATCTTTTTTGTAATAGCTTTCATTTTTAATTTATTTAGGCCAGCGAATTAGCATAGCTATTCAGCGTGGCAATGCAGCCAGTGTCTTGGGCACGCTTCCGTCTGGTACTGGTCTGGAACAGTTGAGTTACCTATAGGCCGTTTGTAACGGTACTTAGGTAATCTGACTGATTCCTTTGTACATAGTTAGTTTAATTGTATTTTTTAATTAAATTCGATTATTTATTTTTTTATTTTAGCTCCATTGTAAAAGCAGTAATATTTAATATTTCATAGTATTTACTACAAATACTAGAAAAAGCCCAAGCGTGAGTTGGACGAAACCTTCAAACCGGAAAGCATAAAGATGGCGTGCGTATCCGATTGCACTTTATTTATTTATAGCTTATAACTAAATCAGTGTTCCTCAATAATTTGTCGAGAGAAGATCTTCTGAGAAGTAATTACAAAGCCCGGAAGACTCGTCAGGTCCGCAGCTTCCGAACGGAGCATGTTTCCAAAAAACCGTCCACTTGATTAACACGAGGAAGGAAGCGATGAAAAACTTTCACAATCGTTTTAAAACACTTCTCTAATTCCAATATCGTGTTTCCTCTTTGCGGGCGATTCCCAGAAATATGGCCGAGACAAAATTAGGGTGAAAGTTCCCAAGCTTCGCCCCAGAGGCGCTCGAAAGGAATCGGTAATTAGTACACAAGTTCAACTTTTAGGTAAATAAGTTCAACTTTGTACGCAGGACGTTAACAGGTTCAACTGTTTGTTTGCATTCAATTTTGCATCTACTGGCAGTTGATCAACTTTATGCGGTGCAAGTTTTTGCTATTACCTACTTCTTCGGCGGCTGTGTTTATTTTATTTTAATTACCTTTTTTTTTATTTTGTTGCAGGTAAACAAATCATGAATTTGTGGCCGTTTGTACCACGATTTCAGCAGAAAGTAGTATACGTAAGTACCTACTATATACTTTTTTTGTTTTCTAAAAAAAGTATTTATTCAGTGTGTGTTGCCAGTGATCAATGGATCCGAGACGTGGTCACTGACTATACGTCTCGTGAATAAGTTCTAAGTCACAGAGCGAGCTACAGAGAGAGCTATGCCTGGACATTCACTGCGTGATCCGCTCCGGAAACTACTGACATAGTATATATAAAAATGTTTCAAAATAAGCAACCTGAAGTGGCAGTGAGCAGGCCACACAGTTCGCAGAAACGATAGCCGCTGGGAGTAACGATTCTCGCATGGCGACCACAATTAAACGAGAAACGGACACTGGGAAGACACTCAATGGACTGATGGCATTAGTCGTGGGGAGACCTGAGATAACTAAATGTGTACATTCTGAATTTGATTAACTTCTACCGCTTACTTAGACCACAGAATATATAATCCGAAACATTAATAAACCTTGTACTTGTTTAAAGCGTCGGTCCGCTTTCTCTCTATCGCTATGCCCTAATGGGATAATTATGTATAATTTTATCAATCATACGACCATTGCACGTCTACATACTTTATGCGATCAATATCTATAACTGTGACTGTGTAGTGAGGCTTGGGGAAAGCATGTGTTCCGCTGAACATGTTTAATGGCTTGAAATTATGTTGACTCATTTACTATTAAAAACAACTTTATTTCACCATGCCTTAACACACAGTAGTAATTGTATTCCTTTCAAATCGGTGGACCTGATGTGTGAAGGGACTAAGTCGCGTTATGACAAGTCCTTGTGCGAAATAGACATTATAGTTACTTAGACCTGCTGCGGTATAGGTTCGAAGAGAAGAAGACAAATTTAACAGCTACCTGCCTACTTATTACATTACCAGCTGCTCTGGACCCCGCACTAGGGCTTGCCTGTGCGTGGATTAATTACTTCGCATTTACTACGTGGATCCATCTGACATTGCCACAAACGTCATTCGTCTAGACACCTAACAAACCAGCCCAATCCGGTCCCCACTATTGCCCATTTTGCCTAGCGTGCACTACATTTATGGTCACAGCTATTTGTCTCACAGCAATTACTTGAGAGGTCTTAATTACGACCATCCGGGGTTTGATTGGCCTAGCATTGTTTGCACTGGGGGCGATTGCAACTGCGTCGTAACTGTTCAGAGCGGAGACGGGGCTAATAGCACCCTGTTGACTTCTGACTTGCTCACTGTAATTGTTTTTGCTAAACAAGATGTGACTTGCGCGTGTGGTAAGATGTATTTAAGAATGTTCAAAGGCAATTCAGTCATAACTAGTCTGCTTGAGATGATTTAGTTATTACTGTTTTATTGTTGACGGATAGTACAGGTGCATAACGGAGAGCTGGCACCGGCACAGAACACAAAACCACAGCAATTTTATGATACAGTGTGTTTAAAAAAAGGATGGAAAATGCAATAGTTTAAAATTCTGACAGTTATTTGGATGTGTCATGAAATGACGCACGATTATTCACTGACTATTTAAGCGCAACATATACATGTGTTGTACCTACGTCTACGTGCCAGCTTTTAGTAATGCATCTATATTGAATAAGTACCCTCGCTCTGCAGCATATTGTTAATTATAATTTTAAACTTTTAACATAATAAATCTCTAATTAACAAAATTAATCATCAACATGTTTATGTTGATGTTATTCCGACTAAACTCTCTGACTATAACACCGAAGCATTACAATTTCTCCGAGTCTGAATATGTAGTATTACCTGTATTTACCTGTATCAAGCGAGATTGCACGACTTTCAAATATATCTAAAAAAACTAGATAAACATACTTTTATTAAGTAGGGGTGCACTCAAATGATAGAGGGTTGAAGTTCTAGTCCTAGAGCATCTTCTATGGTCCATCTTAATGTACACATGGCTTAGCAAATAAATGGTCTTTATCTTTATCTCTATCTTTAGAGAGTCTACTCTAATGATATGGGAGCTTATTTTGCCTGTACCGGACACAGTACAACAAATAAGATGTGTTTTAACTTGCAAGGGTCGAAACTTACGAACGACATCATTATCTCAGGTACCGGTTTACTTCAAAACTCAACGCTCGATTTCAGAACACATCGTTGTTCCTATTATTAAAGTTTCTAATCCATTACCATATGTTGAAACTCCAACACAAGACTTCGCTATCAGTACTACTATGAAACTCGTATTAGACGCAGTGGAGCAGACAATCCTATGCATCGACCCGATCGCTCAGTGTAATGGGCATCGATTATGGTGAATTACCCTCCGACTCTATCATTCAGTAATTGTCTGTGGAAAGTTTTGACATGCATTTATAAGGATACATCAGCCTTTGGTCTTGACGCGGTTCATTGAGTTTATTGCGGGCGTTTGTATGCTACATATACATCTTTTGGAAGCAATTGGCTACATGGCTACATCTGTTTTGTCATAAATATTGAGCAACATGAGACACCTTTACAATTTTACCAAGTAGCCCACTTGCTTGTCCCGTCTCCTAGTTGTGTAAAAAAAAATCTGCCCTTATCCCATGCTAGGCGGGGTCGACACTATTTACTGTCCTGCCCTTAACCCACGATAGGTGGGGTTGACACTATTTATTCTCCTGCCTAAGGGTAACGTGGGATAAGTCCCACACTAGATGGGCAACATAATTTATTATACTGCTCTTATCCCACGCTAGGTGGGGTCGACACTTAATTTTATGTTCTCCTCTTCTACACACTTCTATAAACCGCCAATGTTGCCACTCCTTAGATACCATGTCTTCTTTCATACAATCCATTTTTCTCTTCTTCGGCTTTCGTCTACTAGCATGTCCAAACACGCTCATATTCATAGCCCTTTTAACCAAATGGCTATCATACCTCATTACAAATAAAAATGCAACATAAAATATTGAATAAAATTGATTCATTTATGCAACAATATTATTTTAAACGCTTACAAATCCCTTTGCGGTGAATTTTAACGTACAATGTCACGAGCATGGAACGGACAAAAACACTGTAAAGAGAACAGCAGGATTCAAAAAGCTGTGCACACTCATCCAATGCAAACATTAAGAAATGTATGTTTGGTATAAAGAGTGTTCATTTCATACCATTCAATACCCTGAGGGTATCTTACAAAAGAAACATTTTCGTGGAAACTCATGACGCAGCTTAAAAAATACAATGGCCGCCGGGCAGACAATACATCCCTAGCAGTCGGTATCGGCCCTTTAAAAAATAAAGGAATGGTGGAAATACTGACCAGTGACCGGTATATCTTGATCCACCGCTTTAATGATTATATCGCTGCGAAAAAGCTTTTTCTTCAATCGGTCAACGCTTCACGCATTTTGCACCGTCAAAAAATTGATGACGCGATCAAAGAGCGGACGTTTTCGGGGAAAAACATTCCAATATACAAACAAAAATGTCGTTTGTTGTCTGTAAGTTACACAGCCTGTGATAACACACTGTGCTTATGTATAATATCGATATTGTATAATACTATACAATTCTCAATTCAGAGGGCCTTAATAAATAACAATAAATATTACAGGACATTCATTTCCCACACTGCACCATCCAGCCCCACACTAAGCTTAGCTTCTAACATGGGAACTAGATTACGGATAGAATACTTAAATAAGAAAATGAATACGAATAGAGATTCATCACACAATTTTTTGACCTGGGTGGGAATCGAACCCAAAACTTACAATGCAGAGAGCTTCTAACAACTGAGCTATGAGGCTTGTGAAGCGAGGAACTGTTATGGAGAGCCCGGATGTAATAATTCGGTTATCAATAACGGCAAAGGAAACCCTAACTTTAGCACGAACTATTTTCAAAGAATTAAACTATTGAGAGAGACTTTGTCTGCCAACATCCGTTAAGTCAAATTCAATCGAAGTAATGATCTAATAATCCCTCAGAAGTTTTACTTGAGCCATGGGTATGAATGAAGTTATGACTTGCAAAGATGTCCGGATGGCAGAGTTGGACGTTCTAACACAGTAAATATGATACAGTACTGCTACTCGTAAACTTTTGTTGTAATAATACAGAAATGTTACTTTTGTGGACTCATTTGGATCGGTTACAGCAAGAGTTACAAGAGTCCTTCTGTAGATTGCTATACTTTGACAGTAGATATGTCATATCTTTATTTTGACAGATTTGTTAAAAGCTTATACTACTAATGTAAACATTAGAGCATGGACCAATTAATGAGAATAAATACCTTACGTAACCCGAATGCTTCTGTAAATAGGAAGTTTGACTGTTTATAATGATATAAAATTTATTCAAACAATATGGTGAATTAAACTAACTAGCTAGCTTTTGGTATATAAATTTTTAATTAACAAGTCTCATAGCTCAGTTGGTAGTAAATCTGGCAGATTTATTTAGGTTTCGATTTTCAACCAGGACAAACATTTGTGTGATGAATATATGAGTAATATAATATATGTTTGTTCTGTGTTTGGGTGTTGAATCATATAGTACTTATTTATTTAAGTATTCTATCCGTAATCTAGTTCCTATATTACAAGCTATGCTTAGTTTGGGGCTAGATAGCGCTGTGTCAAATTAATGTCCTGTCCTGTCCTGTAATATTATTAGAGGTTAAAAAAGTCAGTGAGCCAGTTCCTCACTTGAAGATTCCGCGTTAAGTGCGCTTCCATCTTCGGCCTTGTCATAACTGAATACAAGATGAGATGAAGGCCAAGCGATTCCCTGTCATACAATAAAAAATAAAATAACAAGGGAAATAGTCACGTTATCTAAACATTAAACAGTCGATAGATCACTCTGTTCTGTTGCAGATCAGTACCAGACAGAAAATCAAAATTATATATCGGTTATTCTGTAAGATTTATTAGGATCATAGTCAATAATTCTCAATCAATTTATGAACATTCGTGCACGAGTTTTGTTTTGTTTATTATTTGAGAATTGTTGACCATAATCCCAAAAAATCTTACTTTTTTTCGCGTGCGCCTTCTGTTTAGTAATTTACAGTGGCAACACGTTCTATCGAATCGACTGACGATGTTATTCAGAAAATTTAATTTCCGCAGACAGATTGAACCATTTTACTCCGATTCGGTGTTAGTACCTAATTGGGTCACCGACCGAAAATAGCTGACAACGTGAATTAACACTTGCGATTGTATGACCGTGAATTTCACATTCTATCAAAACATTTGAAATTTCGGGAAAACTAAACCAAAAGCCACATATAAAAACCTCATAACTCAGTTGGTAGTAGCTCTGCCTTCTACGCCGTAGGCTGTGGATTCGAATCGCACCGAACATTTGAGTGATGTATTTGGCACGTTTCTGTGGTGTAGTGGTTTGTCCACCGGTAATAGACCCAGAGGTCCCGAGGTCTATCCACAGCAAGTACAAATTTGTGCTTGGTTCGGTTAGTGGTAGGTCTTGTAATAACAATTATAAATTGTTATGTTCTGGCATTTAGAGGTAAGATAACCGGTTCTCCTCAGTTTATTGAGGAGAGAGACTCAGAAAGTGAAGTGCGCTTCCACTTTTGGCCTTGTGATAATTTAAAAATCAGGTGAGATGAAGGCCAAGTACCTCCCCATCGTACAACAAAAAAAGGATACCCAGATGCCAAAGCTGATGCCAGGTTTCTGCAGTGCTCGTTATAAAATAATTTCGAAAAACTGGTGCAGGATGGAACAAAGTCGCAGGCACTTACTAGCATTCCATGTTAATTAAATGGCATTCCTATGAATTTTTCTTTCTTCGCTTCAAACATACACACCCCAAATCCGATTGAACTCTGCGAATCGTTTAACAGCAATTCAGAAATAAATTCGTTAATCGCAAACAGAGAAACGAGACAATTAATCACGGTTCCTACGTCTCACTTTTAGCGAGTAATGAGTCGAAAAGATTAGACGTTCAGCTTTAGGGAGGTATTCGTCAATACAGATTGGAATCCAATGTAAATGAAGACTTACTGCAGGGACACGATGTCGAAGAGAAAGAAAACTTGTTTGGCCGTTCAAAAAGATCGTCTGGTATTATAAGCTTCAACCAATTAAAACGGAACGAAATATATTCTTATAAATAAATATTGCTGGAATTTTTACACAACGCCATCAAGCACCAAACAAACAAAGCAATATACATTAATAACACCTTACGCAGTAAGGCGTTGTTATGAGCAAGAGATGCACTTAAGAGTCTATGATATGTGAAATGGCTTAGCTTCAGCGATCATATCTTCCACAATACTGTAGCATTTACTTTGAAATTGATATATGTTATAGTTTAGGATAGATTCTAGAACGCTTGTGTTTTGAAAACAAGATTACATAAAATTTTCTCAATAAAAAAAAATCCAAAGTTGACTCTAATTTGTTACAAAAATGTTCGCCATTCAATAAATACGCCCAATTAGGGCTTGAAACTTTGTACAGTAAATAAACACAGTATACAGCAGACGGTCTGTGTTTTCGATTTTCAAAATTCATAATTGTTTTACCGTAAAAAAACAAAACGTAGAAATACGCGCATATTTCTGTTCTGTTTCGGTTGAGCGCACAGCAATGTCACCTTTATAATTACCACATCTTAGTTCGAAACTAGAATAAAGTCGCGTTGAGTTGCTAATCTGAGGTACTATAGCCCGTTAACACCAGGTGCGCTACTTGCTTGTTTCGTCTCCTAGAAGTATAAAAAAAAACCCTAAACACAGAACAAACTTCATTCATCAAACAAATGTTTGTCCCGGGTAGGGATCGAAGCCACATCCTACAGCGCGGAAGGCAGAGCTTCTACCAGCTACGTTGAGAGGCTTGTTATCTAAACTAGCTAAAATATAGTCGCTGAAGTGTAGTGCGATCGTGGTACTTATCATCTTGTAAACAAGTCAAATGATTTAATGTTAGGAATAGTCAGGCTGGGAATGGATCTCGTATTCTTTTAATCTTTTTATGTATCTATATGATACATTCAACTGACTTGTAAAGGTCTTGGTAGTTAAGTTTTTTTTTTTATAGAGACAAGCAGTTGACCTCTAGACTCGCTTCTCCATTACTTATGTGAGAATCAGGTATACGGTGGAGCGAGTTTCCCAGCTGCCTATTAAAGGCATTGGCACTCCGGGCACTAAAGGAACGTTGTAAAGGTGTAAAGGTGGTTGCAAGCCAGGCGGTACAGAACCTACCACTCGGGGGTCTAGTGGTGCGCCCACCGACGTCAGATCCAGAGGTCCCGGGTTTGATCCCCAGGGGGAGTACAATGTTGTGCATGGTGTTAGGACTTAATTTAAGTCTGCCTGGCTAGCTGCCACCATCTTACCTACTTCTGTCGCCATAATAACAATTCTGAAAAAAAAATTGTGTTCCGGCATTTAGAGGTAAGATAGCCAGTTCCTCAGTCCACCTTCGGCTTTATCTTAATTTGTTACCAGGTGAGATGAAGGCTAAGCCTTTCCGTTTCCCGGGGTAGACCACTGGGAGGTCCTACCCACACCAAAAAACTGTCAGCCACCTAGTTCTATGACTACATAATGTGCCACCTATTCAGACCCAAGAGTGATATTGCTCGTTACCACTATGATTTCTTCCGTTCTCAGAAATGGAATCTAATCAACGCTCCAATTTACTGAAACCGTTTCGACCACTCAGACACACGGAGCAAGAATGTCTGCGTTAATCTCTTCGATAGATTATTCTGGCGGGTTAATAAAGACTGACGAAGGACCGGTCACACTTTGATAGTAGTTTTTCAGAGACATGCGTCACTATTCGATGATGTGTCGGCCCGTGGGGCTTTGGGTTATTCTTACAATAACTGGGTTTCTTCAACCTCATAAATTATCATGAATCATATCCCATGTTGGTAATAGTTCTGCTTTCTACTTGTGTGAGGAATATGGGCGTTCTGTATTTGGGTGTTGTTGAGAGTAGGTAAGATAATTTATAAGTATGTACCTATTTATAAAATAAAGTATACTTAAATTAATTTTCAGAATCTAGATCTCACATTACAAGCTCTGTTTGGATTGGAGCTAGATGGCACTGATTGAAATTAACTAAAAGTACTTGAATGTCTGTTTTCAACTTTGCCAACCAATTGTGTCTTGTTCAGTGTTAATAAAGTGATTTAAGTAACACGAATCAATGAATTAATCAAATGAATGTAATGAATTAACAAATTAATTCTTAAAGCTAACAGCACAATGGGCGGTCTTATCACTTGAAAGCGATCACTTCCAGACAGCTTTAAGAAATAAAATAATATATATTACGCGACATTCTAGCTCGCCATTTAGCCCCAAATAAACCCTCATAGCTAGTAATATTGGAACTAGATTACGGATATATTACTCACATGTTTTTATTTTTTGTCAAAACATACGGACTAAATGATACAACACCCAAACACTCCTGTGTTTCTTGTGTCCTGTGTGGGAATCGAACCCACTAAACAGTGCAGAAGGCATAGTTACCACCAGCTGAGCTTGTGAGGCTTGTTATGTTAGAAATGTATTCAAGAATAGTTCATGTATTTTGAAACATCGGCAGGCGAGTGGTTGTTAGCAAGATGGATCTTTACAAGTCCAGATCCACTAGAGTTGTGATCATTCAGCGTCACCGCTAGCAAAGGCCTGGCCTGGTCAGACCACCAGGATATATTATACCTACCCTAACCACGCAAAAAGCACGTTTATACGCAAGCCGCTGTCTTGAGTCTATGATACGTGAAATGGCTTGGCTTCAGTGATCATATCTTCCACAATACTGTAGCATTTACTTTAAAGTTAATATGTGTTATTGTTCAGGATTGATGCTAGAACGCTAGTGTTGCAAAAACACGATTACATAAAATTTTCTCTATAGAAAAAAAAACCAAAGGTGACTCTAATTTGTACCAAAAATGTTCGCCCTTCAATAAATACGTCCAACTAGGCCTTGAAACTTTGTACAGTAAATAATCAAAGTATAAAGCAGACGCTCTGTGTTTTAGATTTTCAAAATTAATATTTGTTTTACCTTATATTAATAAAACGTAGAAATACGCTTCTGTCATCTGGTGGTCATAAGCGCCGTGATTGTGCGCACAGCAACGTCACCTTTATAACTATATCTTAGTTCGAAACTAGAGTGAAGTTGAATTGAGTTGCTAATCTGAGGTAGTATAGGCTGTTAAGAGTGAAACTTTGCTATCTCACCAATACTTGTAAGCATGTTATAGTATAATAGCTTCAGTATTTAATTATGACGGTTAGACGTTGGAGATCTGGTTAACCGCAGGACAGCTTCGACGCTGATCCTCTCGCTATCAAACGGGTGAGGTATTTAATATTATAATACTGTTTATTTAAACAATATTCTTGATCTATCTAACTAGTAATGTTGAATTACGTTGATCCAGTGAAGTACAGCCACCCGTCAAGTATCACTTGCACTGTGCTTGCATATAACATTAGTTCGTTAGCGATGAAGGCCCGGAAAATAATGTGGTTCCCTCTGCTGACAGCCCTTTGGTGTCGTTAGATTCGATTAAGGGATCTTACTGGCTGTTTCCTGGTAGTCATACTAGTATGAATACGAGGATATACATGTCTTCTTTGTCATACTGTAATACCATGTTTTAGAAAAAAGGCTTTTCCTTCCTCCTGTATTTACTTTTTGGTGAGTTGACTTACAACTGGGCGATGGGCGGAGTCCAGAATTCATGCCCCAAACTATACGCAATACATAATATAATTGAAAACTACATCAAAATCGGTCCAGCCATTTCAGATACACACCAATACAAACAAACAGACATCAATTCTAAAAACTGTATTTTTAGGCGGCGTGTCTATGCACAAATGTTTAATAGGAAGTACTAAATGTTCAAACATAATATTATGTATAGATGTTTTTATAAGACCATATTATATGGTATTTATTAAAACAGAATAGAACTTCTTCCACAACCGTGTAAGGGGCGACTAATGCGCAAGAGGCAGACTAATCCTACTAAGACTAGAAATGGGCGTTTTCTGTTGTATATTAACAACATTGCGATAGTACAAGCAGTAGTATGGTATGGCCTGTTCGTATGATGATGATGACTTCTTGGCCAATTTCAGTCACAGATGTCTTTTGGGGCCTACCTACCTAAATCAGAATATCCTTACTACATATATCTGCAAACCCTATCACATTTTAAACGCAGAACATTGTCTCACCATATATAAATTACTTCACCATTGAATTGTGAAGATCATATCTCCAGGGTCAATGACCGATTGTAGGGCACACGTAAGGCCAAATCGGCCACGGTGCATTTAAATGCGCCGGAGTATTGTGCCGTAAAAGGAACAGATCGAGATCGGGACAAGCCCTTGATAAACTTAATAGGAGAAATCAAGTATGATTCACAGCGGTGATACGTGCTTCGTTTCAATTTGGTTTTCTCTACCAATGTACTCTGTGACCTTAAAGATCATAATTATATTGATAATCCAAAAGTGTCCTAAATGTTTGTCACTCCGACACGCTAAAACTAAATACTGATCAATTAATAGATATTGTTTGAATAACATTCCATTACAGGGCATTACAGGGAACTAGATTACGGATAGAATACTCAAATACTTTTTGTAAATACGTACCTACTATATGATAAAACACCGAAACACAGAACAAACATCTATATTCATCACACAAATGCTTGTCCTGGGTGGGAATCGAACCCACAGTCTACAGCGCATAAGGCAGAGTTACTACCAACTGAGCTATGATGCTTGTGTCAATGATTTATTTTACTAATCTTATGAATGTTTTATATTTCGAAAATAAAGCGACTTTAAAATATTAATCAAATATTTAACACAAAGTTATACACATTGTACACACATTGTACTGTATTTTATCCGCCTTTGTGGTTAAGTGGTTCGCTCACCGGTGTCAGATTCAGAGGTCCCGGGTTCGATCCCCAGGGAGAGTACAATATTGTGCTTGGTTTGGTTTGCGATAGGACTTAGTTCAAGTCCGCCTGGCTAGCATGCCACCATCTTAGCTAATTCTGCCGCCATAACAACAATACTTATATAGTTGTGTTCCGGCATTTTGAGGTAAGATAGCCTGCGCTTAAACATTCGGCCTTATCATAACTTGAAAATCAGGTGAGATGTAGGCAAAGCACCTCCCTATCGTACAATAACAAAATAACGTTAAACATGGTATAGCAAGTTATACCTAAATCCTTAAAATACTTTTTCCGGGTACCACCTAACGCGAGCAAAGCCGCCAACAGAAGCTAGTCATTCATTAATATCTCACTCTAAAGGCGGCCCTTAATAAAGCAAATAGCAAGAGTAGCGCTAAGAGTTTCTCAGTTTCCTAGCAATAACCCTTACAATGTGGAAAGTTAGTCATACAATGGAGTTATTGTGGATCTGGTAAACAGAGGGACGGGCGCCGGCCGCGGTCGGATGGAGTCCCCCTTGGCGACTCACGGCCGCTTATTGTGTCTGTGGAAGCGACGTGTTTCATAAAATAAAATATTTTCTATATTATTATTAAAATAAAATATTTTTACAGAAATACTGAAGTACTAATAATAGCTTTTAAGAATAAATAAATGGATTTTCCAACCCGAAAATCAATGTATTTATGTAGGTACCAACTATTTTAACAATAACTCATGTAATGAAAATGAAACGAAATATTGTTTATAAGCAGCAAAAAGAACACAGGATAAAACTATTAACTTGCTTTTAAAGCAGGTTGGGTATTTTTTTATGATCTTTTATGTGTTATTCAAACCGTAGCTAAATAGAAAAACATATAATAATAAAACATCCTATCTATAGTCTACGAATGTAAAATACGGTACATTTTGATATAAGCTCAGCATTATACAATATTTACAGCTGCGGTATAAAAAATGAATTGGATGACCAATAATTATGTCACTTTTAAACCACCATTCCGTTTTCTCTTGGGCCTCTCAGTTATTGCTCCATTAACTATTTACAACACATGAATTATTATTGATAAATATCTACCTACCGAAAGGTAAAATGTCAGGACATTTCTGTCCTGACATTTTACAAAATGGAGGATACATTCTGTATTATGTTTTCCTACCGCATACGCGCAATGATCTCCAGTGTTGTATTAATTTAAAATAAATCCTTCGTGCTACTCCCTATTTATTTCGTGACGCCAGTTCTATTATGTAGCTGACCACAGACTATTTAAAGTTACCATAAACTATAACAAACGACGTAATAATGGTACAATAAATTACAACGGCGTGTAACAAAATATAAACCCGTAAATTTCAGTCCGTTGTTTGGCATAAACGCCGCTTTGGCAAATATTCTACACAGTCTGGCGGTTTCGCTTTTAAAATCGTGCTATACTTGCAGACACAATAATCGGATCACGGGATTGTATGTAGGGAAATGAAGATTTGATCTGCTTACGAAAATACTTCTTTATCCCTCCGGCATAATCCGCACTGCATTCTGTGCGGGTAACGTATATTTTTCAGACGTTATTATTACGAAAAAGAAACACAAACTTCGTTATCCTGTCAAGACGTTTGCCAAAATGTTTTTCACTGCTGCAAAGGTTATGAAGCCTCTTTTTCCACAACTAAAACTTATGAAGTGTCGTGGGACATCAGACCATCCAATTTAAAATCAGCAGTGTAAAATTATGTTTAATATATCTCAGTTAGGTCCTAATTTGGTCCTTTGAAGAAGCTTCACTACACATCTGGTTTTCTTATTAAATATCGCGCGGGAAAACTGTGCTGCAGTGACGCGGAAGAAGTGAAACCTACGTGAAAGAATACTTTTTACTCCTGCATATTTACTGAATCTAAAATATTCATATTTCGGGAAAATATGCTCTTTCAAACTCGCCTCAAGCCTCATTTACAATGTACAAGAACTGCCCGTCTCACGTTTAATTATTTCAGCTGGCATATCAAAATAAAAAACAGAGATCCAATGGTCTGGTGGTACGCCCACCGCACCGGTTTTAGAAGTCCTGGACTCGATCCCTAGGTGGATACAAATTTATGCTCCGTTTATTTTAGGGCTTGTTTTAAGTGCGCTTGACTAGCTACCGCCATCTTACCTAATTTGTCGCCATAAAAACAAATCTTCAAAATTGTTGAGTTTCGGAATTCAGAGGTAAATAGCCAGTCCCTCAGTTTGGTTGAGGATTCCGGGTGAAGTGCGCTTTCACCTTCGGCTTTATCAAAACTTGACAATCCGGTGAGATGAAGGCAAAGCACCTGCTCGACGTAAAAAAAAGTCCTACAGCAAAGGTCCCTTTATTGTAGGACTTTTTTACCTCACTCACTTTGCCTTCGTTGTAACAAATGGTATGTACATCGACACTGGCAATGCAAAGAAATAAAAAGAGTTTATCCAAAGTTTAATTTCCGCTCAGCTGCGAATGTTTAGGGGGGAGATAATATTTTCGTTAGCTGAACGGAACTTTTTAATTTAGACAGAAATTAAGTCTTATCGATTCCGATCGGTGTATTTTTTGCAGGATTTTACCTCAAAATATTTACAATCGAAGGCAGCTCTACACAAACTTCTGCTTTCTTATAAGCTTAAGAAAACCTTCCTTTACCCTCTAAGGGTAAGAAAAGTAAGGTAAGAAATATGATAAAATCATATTTTACCATATTTATAGTTATTTGATACTACGAACGACTGGGAAGCGTTTGGCCTCTCCAAATTATAACAGGACGGACTGTGGAAGCGCACTTCACCTAGAATCCTCAACAGACTGAGGAATTGACTATCTTACCTATCAATTTGATTATTCTTTAAAACAGTTGATGGTGTAACTACCTATTATGGCTTTGGTCCTAAATTGTTTAATCATATACTAGTAGTTCGACTCGAACTGAGATCTCGTGATGTCTGGTTTGTGACGGAGATTATTTCTCAAATAGTACGTAATTAGTGGTGATAATGGCCGTACCTTACAGTTATGGAGGAAGTTTTTTCCACATTGTGGTGGACAATAATGTACTGTTGATATGGAATATGCGCGGTCAAAACCCTTGCATGAAACCCCAAAAGTAATTCTCGGTTTTTATCGACACCCTTCCCTATTGAGTGAATAATAATAGATAAATAGACCAGTTTTAATGTAGTTTCGAATACTTTCTCTTATCTTACAAGACCTGATGATCATCCTTTCCCCCTTCATCTTAAAAACCACCCCTATTAAGGTAAACTAATTTTAAAATTTTATCAAAAATCCCTCGCGGCAATCAAATTTTATTTACGTTATCTCTATTCAGTTTGAATTTTATGGAAATCGGATAATCCGTTCGAGATTTATGCCGTCACAAACATTGCCACATACATACATGCATACATACAGTGCCGGCATTCCCAACTTAACTCAGAGATGTTGTTAGCATATCGAGGCAGTTGCTTGATTTATTATAAGCCAAGCAAAACATCTTATATCAGGACATGAACAATAAATAGCAGAGTTTTAACCCCCTCAGAGAGAGGGTTATGTTTTTCAAGAGTAGGTATGTATGTGTAGATGTATCAGTCTAAAAATTAATGCAATCTACAGGCGGTTACGCTCAAATGCAAAGAAGGTGTATGACGCAATACAAATCTAGTATATCTAAAGGTACCTATGTATGTCTATTTCATTAACACGGCTGCAGTCTAAACCGCTTAATGGACTTTAATGTGTGGAGTCATTTAGTTCGTATGCATTGTAAAAGCGACAAAGGTACTTGTAGGCTAAATTAGTAGGTAATAGTGTAGGTAATTTTAGCATAGAATAGAGGGGTGCTAATCAAATAATATATTACTTTATTAGCTATTTTGTAAGAACTATTACATTTTGCAATCGGTTTTAGTGGTTTAGTAGGTTTCTGTTTCAACCTTCAACTAGTTTTACCTACAAACATAGGCTAACGCCAGTTATCTACATTTTTTATTTTCTTTGAAACGTAATACCCTCGCTTGATGTATACCTGTGCATGAAGTAACTTATTCAGACAAAGAAGTGTCAATACGGCGGGGGGTGGGAGTTGGGTCACGTCCGTCCGGCGGCACTGCCTTCATGCCTCGATGCCTCCGACGCTGACGTTGGCAGTCTTTCCTCGGGAATATTCTGATAATCCTATTTACATTTCAAAAGTACTTACTTTATTCACTGTTACATTTAGGAAACGATCTCTCTCTCAGATTACTCTGTCGTGCCTAGAACGATGTAGGAAGCAATTAGTTTTTATTAAATAGATGTACCCTGATTTAAAGGAATATTCATATCATTAAAGGTCAACGGTCAATGACCTCAAGGTTAACGGTCAATGACCTCGTGGGTGACCCGTGGTGGTTCCCCCACCTTAGTACTCCCACATTCTCCCTTTCTCGAAAGTGTTTTGGCTTAGTTTTTTGGTAACAAAAAATCTATTTTACTATTATATTAATACTATAATTTTGCGCACTGCAAAAACTTGGAATCAGCTTCCAGCATCTGTATATCCACTTCGTTATGACCCCAATATCTTCAAGAAGAGAGTTAATATGCGCCATCTGGATAGGCTCGTCCTGTCGTAGACCTAGTCCTTAGCAAGTGTTGAGGTCAAGAGTCTGACTCATACTAAAAAACATAATTGAAGAACGTAATATCTGTTATATCCTTTGTTTGGTAACCGTTCCTATCCGAGTTCAAACTGGTCTTGTCTCGATTGATGTCTGTTCTGATCTTGGAATTTGAACCAATAGCAGAGCCGTATTTCAAAAGCTCGTAGGTACGTTCTGCCGAATTACGAGCTTTTATTTTATCGCACTTCACCGCGTAAAAACGTTTGACAGTCGTCATCGTCAGTCTTCATCGTCAGTACGAAGAAAAACACCGGTGAATTCACACAGCTGATATAGCCACCAGGACCCTCATCCTAATAAAAGTATCTATGTAGAATTGTAGCCTGCTAGACTTCGCGTGTGCAGTGTAAGCCCTGTTGGATAAGATAAACTACTAGTGACATCATTAACTGTGGTGAAGTGTAGGTACTTATCAAGTGTATGACGAATACCTACCTAACTTTGCAAGCGCTTGCAGTTCAAGAAGATCCTCATCTCCTCTCGGCGTCCTCATCAGCTGGACGAACGTATGTATGCTAAAGGTAAAGATTCCTGTTCCAGGGCAGATTCTTAATCGCGTCAGCCCCCAGTTTGAATCAGATGGCTGTTCCAAATGTGTCATCTTGGTCTGTGCACAGCCTTTGTTCAAATAGCATTTTTTCTTTAGTGTTTCCTTTTTCTACAAAGCTAGAATATCATAGTAAAGTACTTTGTAGTGTATCATGAGTACCTCACAACACAAGAGTAAAAGGTGACCTTTCACATCAATATATCACTAACCCATCACAGTGTAAATTACTCTTGATAACTAAGATTGGCTACGTTGATAAGAACTCAATTGGTATCGGAGTTGTTGACATGTGCCAGTTAAAGGCCTATTTATAGCACATTGCATTGTTCTGGTCGCTCTAATTCTAGGCTTGAGCTCAGACTGAACGATAACGGCTCTATTAGACGGTAGTTCTTTATTCTTACGAAAGGCGTACTTACCTACATAAGAGATGAATCCATATTAAAATAGGCATGAAAACGATGAAATTAATAATATGTTTATAAAGTTTTTATTTAGATTGAGATGTAAGTGACTACTTCTAAATAGTAAGAACGGCCTCTGTGGTCTTGTGTCAGAGCCAGATCCAGAGGTATCGTGTTCGATCCCCAAAGGAGTAGGTACAATTTTGTGCTTGGTTTGCGTGGTGGTAGGACTTCGTTTAAGTCCGCCTGGCTTGCTACCACCATCTTACCTGAGTCTGTCGCCATTTAGAGGTATGATTCCTCAGACCGAGTTCCTCGTATAACATGAAGCCGATGAGATGAAGGCCAAGCGCTTACCCGTCGTTAGTTAAAAAAACAGTAAATAATAAAATGTTTAAAGTAACCTATTCACAAACACAGTAATTAAAATTGTAAATCGAATTTATGCGGAGGGTTCCAATCTAAGTCGAATGCAACCAATCATACTACGTTTGTAAAAGTATTAACCTATGCTTTTTTTATATTTGTCTATGATAAAAGGCACAGGAAACCGTCCTTGAATCCGGAAATGCTTCTTTACTGTTTGAATACTGATGAAGAGATGATCCGACATAAAGTTCCATTCAAGAGTCAAAGCAGTCAGAACGATCTGTCCTTCATAATACAATAATCCAATCTCTAGGTTTTTTATAATAATGTAGAGATCGGTATTATATAACGTTACTCAACTATAGCAACTTTACTACCCAAAATGCAGTTTACTGATAACTTTTATACCACAGTTCCAATAAAGCAATAATTATTGGACCCACCTTCTAAAGTTATTTACACCTCCATAAAATGTCTGCGGTATTTACGATGGACGGAATTTTCAAAGAAAGTGCATCTTTATTCAAAGTCCAGTCGGACACAAATCTGACTACGAACTGGCAAAAGAAAAAGTAGCATTTTTAAATTGTGGAACCAAAACTATGGGGCGCCGGCGTCCGCCATTGTGGGACCACTCTTTATGATTATAATGTGTCTTTTTATGTTTGCCTGGTAGTTTTCGATTTGGATTTTTGCTGTCTGTTTTTTGTCTTATTTGTTGCCTTCTATTGTTTTGTTGTTGCTGGTTGTTCCTTTTGTTTTTGTAGCTTATTATGGAGTAAAGAAACTCCAAATTGAAACGTGATAATATAATTTATGATAAACACAATCACAATACTCACAATAGGCTTATTTATTAGTCTCAACGGCGACCATTTGCAAAAGACATTTTGTAATATCTGCGACAAATTGAAAAGCTGCAATCGTCGTCCTCTTCAGAAAAAATCCGATTGTTCGATTCTGTAGGTAGACGTCAACATCGTTATTTTTTTTTTCACATCGTCCAAGTTATCTCGATCACGGGTCAACGGCATCGGAGACGAGGATTACGTGACTCTTTGTAAACGAATGCCTTATAAATCTTGCTTGGTAGCATTCGGAGCAATAGAAAAAATCCTTTAAGGGAATCCTTTTCTGAGCGACACCATTCACGATTTCAGCTCGGAATAGAACTTCACGCGAGTAGTGATCTTCAATGGAATTGCTGGCGTTGCAATGATTCTGTTGATATTGTCTTTACTAAGGATTAACATTTTAAACACATCTATGTATTTCATTTTAGATCTCGTCATACTTTTTATGGTGCCGTACCCAAAGGAATGACCATATTAATATATAACTAAGCCAACGCTGTCTGTCCGTCTTTTTGGATTCTTCATATATCTAAAGGATTACCTGACAAATTATGAAAAAATGAAGACATACAAGAATTGTACTTTGTTAAACGTTCATTATTTTAGCTCTAAAGAAAAACCGGTAATACTTATGAGCATCAATCAAAATGCTCCAAAACTAAATGAAAAATTAACCCGTATTTTTTGCCGTGGAATGTGTATCGGAACCCTCGGTGTGTGTTTCCGAATGGATTTAAGTTAACCATTCCACTAAAAGCAATGACGATTTGAGCTATTTCTATTTCTTGATAGACTGCTATCAAGAAAAGCAATCGAAAAATTTATTGAGTAAGTAGGTACTGTTGAATTTTCCTGTCTACGAGCCTCTCAGTGAGGAAAAGTTTCGATTAAAAATACGAATTGATAACGTTGTCGATAAAATTCTGCTCGATGCTGAGACGTCCTGCGCTATCGGCAACTTGACAGTGACTGATCGCCGGCTGCCCGAGACACCCCCCTCCTTCCCTCCCACTCCTCCCTACTTACTGGCGCCACTTTGGCATTCACTTTGTTAAAAGAGCATACGAATTCCAGGGAATATTGGTATTCTAGATTATTATCGGGGCACGTTCAATTCAGTTTTTTTCATAGAAGCCCGAAAGCCAATTTGTCTGTTAGTGCTTTGATCATTTTTATCAATTTCGCCACCAGATTTCGTGTTACGTAAATGTTTTTGAAGATTTTTGAGAACAGTCGAATAAAATGGTAGTATTTATACAAAAAAAAACGAGCAAAATATTCTTGTGGAAGCGCATTGACTGTATTACCGCGTTGGATGGTATTTTTCACAGCTATTTTTTTAAATCTTTGTCAGAATTTAACCACGCCTGTGGTCTAGTAGTTCGCCCATCGGTATCAGATCCAGAAGTCCCGGGTTCGATCACCTTATGAGTACAATATTGTGCTTGGTTTGGTTGGCGATAGGACTTTGCTTACGTCCGCCTGGCCTTGCTACCACCATCTTACGTAATACTGTCATACCATAGCAACACTTCCAAATTGTTGTGGTTCGGCATTTGTAATTAAATAATCAGTTTCTTAAACTGTTGGGGTTTCCGGATGAAGTGCGCTTCCACTTTCGGCCATGTCATAAAAACAGACAGAACCTTGAAACCAGATGAGATGAGGCCTAGTGCTTCCCTGTCGTACAGTAAAAAAAACTGTTTCTATACAAATATTTGTTCATTAAATGGATTTGAGCCAATTACAAATAAAAGGTATTTCATGATAGGTGTTAGGCATCTAGCCAATGATATCGGTGTGAAAATATTTATTCCCGTTATTTCAGTTGAAATCATTTTCATTCGAACATTATTTGTAATGGCTTTTAACTACTTCTTTGCTGTTTATTCTGAACATCGATCTAACCGATAAGTCTGCCTGACATAAATAACTTGTATTAATATATTTACGGTTTTTTCTAATTATACTCTCTGTTTATGCCGTTGCTCTATGGAGTAGTTCCGTAAAGGGTCCTCGTAACAAAAGCCTTGGTACGGCACGCGATAGGTTTCCGTCGGGCCTTTGGTCCGTTTGCTTGATTGTTTGCGACTGTACTTACAACGGTTTGCTCACAGAATAAACAACAGTACTACGGTTTTGGTACAGTTAAGTACAGTTAGTCGCAAAGTTGGTATACGTAGACAAGCCTTAGAAACTTTATTGTGTCCTTTATGTTTGAGTAGCGATTCAAACGAGGAGTTCATGTGCGAAATAACTATGATCTTGATTTTGTATTGTTTCAGGTAACAAATCGGTGAATAGGGCAGGAAAATCAGGAAAATTCTAAAGGCTAATTACTAAAAAAAAAGTTACTCCGATGTGGAATGTTATAAATGGAAAACAATAGAGAACTACCTGTTTGCCAACTACTTCTTTAAACAACAAAATCTAAAATAAACTTTTGAAAGTTCATTTTTCGAAACCAGCTAAACTACAACGGTCCATACAAATGTGCCAGGCAAATCAAATAAGTCATAACTGTAGGTATCAGCGATGTACGACCTACAAGTACAAGTAGGTAGAGACACCCTATTCTTTTTAGTTCTTGAAAGTTCTCTGCATACATTTCGTCGCTATATGGGTTAATAACCCATATAGCGACGAAATAATAACTAAAATAATAACTAAAATAATAACCGAAAATTGTCTCAAGGATTTCTTCAAAGCTACTTCGTCAAGGACGTACCTACGTAATTAATTCGTCTGGCTGAAGTAAGTGGGCTATACTATACATATTGATGAACTGTGGTTGAAGTAGCTTATCATATTGCTTAAAAACATCTGCTGTTTTTGTTTTAAGTTGATTCTTTTGACCTCCTCTGCGGTCCCGATGTCAGATTTTTGCCTGCGTATAGTACCCGGATAAAAACAAGCTTTTGTCCAAAGTCAAAGTCAAAGTCAATTATATTTATTCAGTAGGATTTTTTAGGATCTTTGAAACGTCACATCTATCGCCTGGTCGGAATCTCGACCAGCACACAAGGAGAAAGGCAAGAACCTCGGGCTAGTTTTTTTTTATGATCCATTACAATAGCTTAGAATTATCTAATACTTATTCACTGGAGCAAATTCATATTTTTAATGAATTTGAAAAAAATATTGTTTATATATATTTAAAATGTATTATTTGACAAGCTTAGCACATCACTTGGTAATTTATTATAAAAGCATACAGTTTGCCCTATGAACGATTTATTAACCTTATGGAGCCTACAGTCCAACAAATCTAAGAAGTATATTTTGACGTTTCGCATTTCTTATTACGCTAAAACTTTGTCCAAACGTAGGCACAAAATATTACGAACAGTAATTCTTATAATGTCGAAAAATTATTTACTCAGATAAATAATTACATTTATTAAATATTCCTCTATATGTACATTTATCTATACTTGAATCTCGTAAAACTAGTTTAAAACTATATACTAAGTAAACTTAAAACTATAACTATATAATAAGCAATCAGTAAAATTGTAAATGAGGATCACGTTTATACAATGTTATGTCATTATGTTGTTTACAGTAGTGCTGCGACAGTTTAAAATTCTTGAGTTTCCAAATAATCGGTAAAAATATTGAAATAGTTTAATTAATCGAACCGACTTTTTGGCGGAAATTCAGTGAGATAGTTTTGTGTAGTGCGCGAGTGACCAAAATTTAGTTCAGTAGTTCGAATTACTTGTCATGAATAAATATGGGAACCTAAATAAATAAAAAATATCATTATTTTCTAGTAGTTCGCCCCGAACTGAGATCTCGTTATGTCTGGTTTGTAACTGAGATTAATTCTCAAATAGAACGTAATTAACCAACGATAAAAGTGTGCTTTCAATATACCTTTCTCACTTTACTAAAGCACTTTTTCTCGAACTCTCTTTATTCACCTGAGTGTTCGAGGTTTTCTTGTTGCCAACGTCAATGTAATATCCTTTCTAACATAAAACAAAGGTTGATGTCGTTTTGAAAAGGGTAAATTTGTATTGATTTTTATTGAATATCTCAAAAACGACTCCACTTTTCAAAAATCCCCCGCCAAAATCAAAATCTATTTACGTTATCTCTATTCAGTATAAATTTCATGAAAATCGAATAATCCGTTCGAGAGTTATGCCGTCACAAACATTACCACATACATACAGTGCCGGATTCCCCAATTATCTTTGTCATGGTACGGCATTTGTCTTTCGAAATCAATCGCTTTTACCGAATCTCTCCTGATATTTCTTTTGTCTCATAAGCTTGACACTTTCAAAACGTCACTTGTCACTGGCAGAATCGGTCAAACGGTTGCAAGCCAAAATAAAGAAGTTGAAGTTGAAGTTCACTCCGTAGGCACAAGTAGATACAATTGGACCTCCAATTTAGTCAGTTGACTATCTGTGGGTGGAGATCTTGAAAAAAAAAATCAGAAATAATTAATTTATTTGGTATTAACTAAGCGCTACATATTTAATTATCTAATATCTGAGTTCATAGTTTTATCAAAAAAGTAAGCTGTTGATTGTTTCCTACCTATAAAGTTTAAATATCGATTTTTTCAATTTCTTATTAATATCGGATATTTTCGATGGCGATTATTTGGTTCACATCCCTAGACAAGTTGATCTGACAGCTGTCAAAGTGTCTTAGTCTTAGATTTGATGGACTATAGTTGTGGGAACAGCGAGTTATTCTTATTTCTAGTATTTTAATTATGTTTATCTCAGTTTTTGTCAAATAGCTTTTGTTTTACAAAATTTTTGAATTTATTATTTGACAAGCTTAGCACATTACTTGGTTATATAAAATCGATTTACCACTGACGTTATAGGTAGGTAAGTTTTTCATCACGCTAGAGCCGAAACTGTAAGACCTACAGACTTGAAACTTTGCCAGGATGTTTATTGTGACATGTAGGTGCTCACTACGAACTGGTTTTAGGAAATTCCACCCCTAAGGGGGTGAAATGGGAGGAATTAGTTTGTATGCAAAATCTTTATTTATTATCCGATTGAGTTGAAATTTTGAACTTTTATTTATAATACTTTTAAATGCTAATTATGAAAAAAAAACGAGATTTTTCCTCTAAAAGGATGAAACGGGGTAAAACTTTTGATATGGAGATCTTTATATTTGATCCAATCGAGTTGAAATTTTGTGTGTGTAGTAAGTGTAAGTAAGTGTAGTGTAAAATAAATTAAAAATGCGTTTTTATAAAATACAATTTAAAAAAATGTTTCTAATAAAGGGTAAAATAGGGCAAAACATGGGCATGCAAAATCTTAATTTATGATCCGATTGAGTTGAAAATTTAAACGTATATTTATATTACTTTTAAAATACTAATTATGAAAAAAATACTTGGAGATTTTTCCTCTAATTGGTGAAACGGGGCAAAACTTTTTGTATGGAGATGTATTTATATTTGATCCGATCAAGTTGAAATTTTGTTTATTTGCTTTTATTATAACTAGATGCTTATTTATAACTAGATGCTTATTTATGAAACAAGTTTCAGAAAATCTTACTATTTAATGGGTGAAATGGGGCAAAACATCTAAAATCTTTATAAATCGATTTAGTTCAAATGTTTTATGTACTACATATTTGTGTTTTAATGATTATTATTCCCTTGTTAAAGGGGTGAAATAGGGAAAAAGTCTCGAAATTTTCTTGAAAATTCAAAATCTTTAGTTTCATTCGATTGAGTTGAAAGTGTGCATGTAGATATGTAGTAACTTTGAAATACTAATTATGAAAAAAATCTTTGAGATTCTTCCTCTGATAGAGTGACATGGGGCAAATCTTTTTGTGCGCGGATATCTTTTCATTTGATCCAATCTATTTGCAATTTAGTATGTGTTTTATTATAATTTAAATGCCTATTTAGAAAAAATAATTTTAGAAAGTATTACTATCAAAGGGTGAAATGGGGCAAAACTCTATGCATCTAAAATCTTCATTATTTTATCAAGTAAATATGTAACCTGTTGAGATTAAAATACATTTATTTTTTATCATTCCTTTTAAAGGACTTTTGCTCTATTTCACAGAGCAAAAGTCTTAAAATTTAAAATCTTTAGTTTCATTCGGTTAAGTTGAAATTGTGTGTGTGATAAATATTAGATATTTGAATATACGCGTTATATTTTTTGGAAACGTCTCCACTTAGAATAATGGAAAAGGGGTAATTTTTCTAATTTTACGTGAAATAAATATATGTTTTTGTTTAATTTGATATAGGTATGATATTTAAATTTATTTGTCTGTTTAAAATAACTTATTGAATGGTTAGTACTAGAGACAAGCTTCATACCGATTTCCTCACGATTGGCTTCATTGTCATTAGTAAATTTTCATGTATTCTCCTCCTTCTCGATTCAAACGTTTCTAAACATTAAAACCTTCCTCAGCCAGTACTAAGCATCCTCCACTGCTCTACGGGTCATAGCAGGCAGAAAAGAAGATGGGCCATACTTTCCTGTACGGGAGTTCCACACTAGCAATGTGCGCTCGAGGATTTTATTATGCCCCACCTGGCAAGATTTGTACTGCAGTGGCCAACTTGAGTCCGTAGTCGGTTCAGTGCTGGCTGGTTTGGAAATCCTGGGTCCAGGGCTGGTGGCCAGCTGGGATGGCCGATACCCGTACAAAGAATGACGACTGTCGGTTTCCTACTTCCTCTTTTTAATGCAGCAGGTAATTGCACGGTGGATTTCAGGATGCCAGCTAAGGGATACATCATTCTGAGTGTAGTCGGTTTAAGACACATTGTTGCAAAATTCAATGTTACTTATGCCTACTACCAACCAAATAAGCAACAGGTTCTCTTTATTCTACATACTACTTATATTTTTATACCTAATACTATAATTTATTAGGATCTGGACATAAGATTTCAGAATGACCGGGACGGGCCGTGTAGAAACTTGGAACCCTGTACTATAGCCAGGTATTACATCCGTTCCGTTATTCTTATTTTGACGTAGCGAAGCACGGGTATTTTCAGCAAGTTTATTATAAAATCGTACAGTTTGCCCTAAGAACGATTTATTAACCTTATGGAGCCTAGTTGTGGGCACAGCGAGTTTATTCTTATATCTAGTATTGAAATTATGTTTATCACAGTTTTTTGTCAAATAAGCTTATGTTTTTACGCTAGTAAATCATATTTTCATGAATATATTGACAGGGCATAGTCAATATATTTATTTCCTTAAACTTTTTAAACAGCGCGAACAGCCCTCTTCTGCAAAACGAATATGGTGTCTATATCTGCAGCACTTTACCACAATATTATGCCATAATCCTTCTTTACGGTCCAAGTACGAGTCACTAGCCAACTCGTCACTCGTCACTCGTCGTTGACTCACGTCAATTGAACTGCAGACGCCACAAATTATCTCTCAATAGAGCTAATTCACGTCCTCCACGCTCCAACTTGACAAATGATGTTCTCGAAAACACTATAGGCTCCTATACAGAGTATAGGGTACCTCACACTGGATAGGTACTAGTTATCATCAACACGGTCAACACATTAGCTACGCAGGGTCCGAGCATTCACGGCTAGTTTATTAGAAATCTTGTGCCTGCATCCAATATCCTGAATCCATTAATCCTTGTGGCTTTTATTGCTCATGTTTACTTCCAGTGTCAATCTTATTTCAACATGACAACTAAGATTTAACAACAAAAAAATAAGCATAATGAGTGAAGGTTTCATATAATTAGGAAATGAAGACATTCATCCTCTGCTAGAATTAGCAAAAGATATATGCAATTAGGGAAAAATATGTTAAACTCTCTGATTAAGATTAACAACTTGAAAATGTTGATATATTTGAGAATTTGAATGATAAAAATGTAAGTAAAATCAACATGTACTTGATTTTTGTCTAATACAGAGTTTTTATAAGAGCTCCATCTAAAGATCAATTCTTAGGTTTTTTTTTTGTACGGCGAGGAAGCACTTGGTCTACATCTCATCTGGTTTCAAGTCCACGCAGGCGGCCGCCTCTGTTCGAGGTGACCCGCAACAGGACTAACTTGCTTGGAAAAGCCTCTGACGCGTATCATGCACACGCTCAATCTGGTCACTGAAAAGCTGGATCTTTTCCATTCTTCTCTGAATGAATTTGCTAAGGCCACTTTGTTTGTGTTGTGCTATTGTTAATAAACTGGGTGTTATGTTATAGATAAGAATAAATTTAAAAATGTAATTACTCACTAAAAGAAATGGGTAATATGAAAGTAGATCTCAGTTGCCAAATTAAATGGTCACAAACGATCAGATCAGCTGATCGTTTTTACACAGGACCCTTATTATGATCAAGCGCACAGAATAACTAATAGTACTACGTACAGAAGGATCACTCTCTAACAAAAGTCATGTTTAGGTATAAAAATTTACCTACTCTTACCACGTGTGGCGCTAGCGTTCATACTCCGTTTGGCAGACTTGTAACCGGTTTCGCGGTCTGAGCATAGGGTTTCCACTCGCCGATATAAATATACTTAGGTGGTTGGCTAGTTAAACATAGGCAACTAGATATTACTAGGTGAGCCACTATTAGGTACGGCAGCGCGTTCAAGTTCTACAAACATGATTGTATCCGCGCGGTTTGAAACGGAGGTAAATGAAATGGTGTTAGGTATCTAATTTTATTTGTGAACGATCGGAATACGAAAATAAACATAAATCAGAAACTAGGTAGGTAAAAAACGATTAACTAAGTAGGTAGGCACCTAAATAAAAATATTTCACACAATTATTCATCCCTTTAGCCATTCTATAATGAATATGGGCGAGGCAATCCAAGAGCTTTTTTTGAAGACGTCTCGGAAGGCACTGGCTGCCGAGCGCGAGCGTTTGACCGGCTAGATTTCCTTTGTTTATTTTCACAAAGATTAATAATAACAATATTAATATATTTGTTTTCGGCAAGCCCTAATAAATAAGAAGTGCTATCTTTTGTAATAACTTTAACATGGTTTCAACAAGAAATATCTCAGTTCTACAAGTTGAAATATCAACTTAGTGTCATCTTTATGATTTTTTTTATAGAGACAATTATTATGATTCACGTTTTGCACAGTGCTTGAGTATATGTTCGATTTAATTAAAATATATATTTTTTGCCGCTATGTCGCTTTTTATTAGATTATATATAGATAAAAAGTGATACTACCCCGCCTTAAGACACGATTGGTCATAGTGAATAAGGGGGCCTGATCTTTGAAGGCTAGAAGGTAAAACAAAATACCGTGTAGGTGTTTTATTTGACAACTTTGGTAGAAAACAGAAATATGAGTCGGAAGCAATAAAATATTGAAACTGAAAATGTTTCATGGTACGGCAGACCTACCATTCAAGTTACGCTGAAACACGTCATTTCGTTGGAGATCAGTGGGAGCTCTATTCGCAGACTATCGACATTATGCAAGAACTGTAAGCTCCGGACTGGAGGTAAGCCCGTGGGGCCGTCTACGATTGACAGACGTACCCTTGCGATTCTAGAACCTTCAGACAAATGTACGAGTGCAGAAGACTTTTATTTTCTACTAGATACGCCCTCAGCTTCACCCGAGGGTGATCCGGATAATAAGTAACCTGGCTTGGTGTGATGTGGCCGTTATCCATTATTTGTGTTTCGTTATTTACTTTTACCATTATGTAAGTTAGTTGAACTATTAACTACAATTTTCCGTAGAAATTAAACCATCCTTTTTAACCCACTTAGGGTGGTAATTAGACCTGCTGGAGTCAGACGCTATGCAATTCGTTGTGTTACATCGGTGCTAAAATAAACTTTTTTTTAATCTACGACAGGTAAGCGTTTGGCGCGTGGTGAACGCGCCAAACGAGTGAGAGATGAAGGCCTCTTCATTATTATCATTTCTTCTTCAGCTCGCTCCATCGAAAATGTCCAAGATTCCTCAAGGCCAACCACTTTACATATGTCAAATAAAAACAAAGTGTTATCCGTACAAGTTCCTCTGAATAAAACATATTTTTTATCTCTTTTTTTTTAATTATCGCGATTATTATACATAATTAATAACAAAAACGGGTCTTCGAACATCGAACGAAACTGTCGGGAATATAAAAAGGTACGCGAAGAAGACCCGTTTTTGTTATTAATTATATATTTCTTCTATTTTATCTCATTTTCCTGACCATACGCTAACTGAAAACCTACGTTGCTACTTCGTAATATTTATTTGTACATCGGTAGTCTTCGAAGATTCTATCTTATCCTAGAATAGTTTTAACCTAAACACAATGAATATGATTACCGCACTAACACTTAGGTTTTATCGTAGTCACGAAGGTAGCGTGCTAAAGTTTGTGCTATTTTCAGCAGCAAGCAAAAATAACGCGCAGCACGAAATAAAGTTTTTATCTGTCTTTAGATTTTATTTATTTTTAAACACGTTGGCGTTTTTAGTATTCCTATTATGCGAATACTAACTGCGAGTTTCAACGAAAAAACGGTCAAATGAGATAGCACCATTTCTGAAGCACAATTACTTTCTATATAAAATATATGGTCTATATAAAATATATGGTCCTTCCATCTGAGTAGCACTTATAAGTTTAACCGCTTTTATGGTCTAGTGGTTCGTCCACCGATATAATCCAGAAGTCCCGAGTTTGATTTCCAGGATGGTTCAATATTGTGGCTTGGTTTGGTTGGTGATTTGTTTATTTATGTGATAAGCAATGTTTTAGTTCTCGTAAAAAACATATGCAATTGGTTCAAAGTAATTCCGGCGAAGTTTTTTTACTTTTTGCATAATACACCATCTTGCCCCAGGCATAACTTATAACATGGGAACTAGATTACGGAAAAAAGTAATGCTCATGTACTTTTTCAGAGTAGACATACTTTACAATCCTCAGTTGGTAGTAACTCTGCCTTCTGTGCTGTAGGCTGTGGGTTCGATTCCCACCCAGGACAAACATTTGTGTGATGAATTTAGATGTTTGATCTATCTTTGGGAGTTGTATCATATAGTACGTATGTATTTACAAAAAGTATTTAAGTGTTCTATCCGTAATCTAGTTCCCATATTACAAGCTATGCTTAGTTGGCGCTGTGTGATATTAATGTCCTGTGATAATTGTATAACATTTATACTTATGGTACCTAATGGTAAAAACATGCATGCATTAGTATACATAGAAGTGATCACTACTATGTAAACTAGTAATACTTAGTAGTTCCATCTATATACTTTTATGTATTATAAGTAGTAACTCTCATATTTAAAACCATCTGATTCTATTCAAGCAAAATCCCCGTCATTTTTTAAGAAAATTGCGAATTTCAAGTCAACCGCCTGATTGGAATCGCGACACATCGAAAAAAGCAAGAACCTAGGGCTAGATCGTTTTCGTTTGATCTTTAAACATCAATTTAATGCATAATTATTTTTGGTGTCAGGTTTTCTTATATTCTAGGTAATTTGAAGTTTGAAATTATACATTATTTGTTTTACATTTTTTTTACGATTGTTTGACACTTATAACTTGGTAACTTATTATAAAAACGTTCAGTAAAAGCCTACTGTTGATCCACGTACACAATAGCCTGCAATTAACGTAGCCGTTATCCAGAGGATCTAGCTCATTAGACAACGGAAACGCGTTGGAACTCCGCCCGTTCTAGTTCCATACCGCAGATCTGTATACAATTGTAGAATGTGGAATAATAAATCTAAGCACTTCACATTTTATGATACAAAGCAAGCTTTTGTTTAGAAATAGTGGGAATTTTGCAAAAACTTTGGAGTAAAAACATGGACTTAGCTTCTAGCATCTGTGTCCGCTGTGCTACTACCCTAATGTTTGCAAAATGAGAGTTGATAAGCGCCTTCCGAGTCACATCCTTGCCTTTACAAGTTTCGAGAGCAAGAGAAAGAAAGAAAGAAAATCATTTAATTGACACAGGCACAAACCAAAAGAGCTGATGAGGCATTAAAAAAAACAGTATCAATTGTTTTTTTTATCAAAAAAAAATAAATTTATTATTAGTCCATGCAAATCAAGTTTAGAAATCCCCCTATCAAAGCAATCATATTAGGTAGTTTTTTTCAACAGAGGGCTAGTCAGCTAGCAGCAAGACTATATTTCCTGAGGATGCCTCGTGTAGAGGCGAAACAAGTGTCGATTTGATTTTTTCAGAGAGATTTGGCGGATTTATTACTAAATATTTTTTCTGTTTTCAGATTTTATTTTGAAAGGTAGTTTTTTGTTTGCGTATGGAGTTTGGCTTAGAAAATTAGAACAAAAGTTTTTTACAATAGCTACAAGACTCTACGAAGGAGAGTAGCACGTAGGTACAGCAAGTCCATACAATGCGAGTGTATGTTTAGTGTCTGTAAATAAGCGCACACATGTAATTGGCTAAATTATTACCATTTCTACTGGTTATTAACAGATCACATTAAATTTTATTTTTATACACACTGTATAATATTGCATTCGAGTGAATAATGTGCGTTGTTGCGCTGATGATGATGATGAATACTGTTATAGTTCCAGCTTTGTATAACCAACCTATAAAGGTGCCCATAAGTTGCACAGAACTTACCCCATTCTGTATACACATAACCATGCAAGTACCGTCGTACTTGATGTCTGAGAAACAAGTAAAGGCGTGTGTGCACAACGGCACATGGGCAACATGGGCAACATGGGCAATATGGTCGCGAATAAACACCATGGGAGCGCCAGTATTGACAGACGGGAGCGACTCAAACATCCTGGGGCTACCAAGGGTTACTGAAGTAAAATTATCAGACAAAAAAAAATCGTACAGGACATAAACTACTACAGTAGTTTAAAAAAAGTATTTAAGTATTCTATCTGTAATTTAGTTCCTATAATACAAGCTATGGTTGGTCCACTAGTTGCTAGTATAGCATAGTTTGGGGCATGGCGCCGAGAGAAATGATTGTCCTGTAATAAAAAAAAATGTTTACAGAAGAATACGGTGAAGTTACTAGTCTGATTTTCGAGTACGTTCGGCGGAACTTTCGCTCGAGGAGACAACGCATTCATCGCTATACTTATTCAATTATGTGCAATTAGCATTAGTTCCTAACTATCCGCAAGAGGAGCTGTCCAAGTTTTCATGCTTCAAACACTAGCAATTATATTTTGCAAAAACTCTCGGTAGACTCACTAAACCAGGGCACTGACCTGACACATGTTGCAAATCGAAATGTTTTTAAATGAAGTCTGTCATCTGTTGATAAAATATTAGCATTTTCATTAGTGTAATGGCGTGAAAAATTAAATTCACATTTCTTCGCCTGATGATTTCGATTTTAGTCTAGTTGATTTTATGTATAGTCACATGAATGAAATGGCTTAATTTTTACTTTATTAAACTAACTTTTTGTACTAATTGAAGGATTCGTTTTTTGATCAGGAGTACAAAAAGTATTAATCAAAATTTTACGTTCAAAATAGGATGCATAATAAATCTGCTCTGATAGAATACAAATTATGAACTCCACATTTCTCCATCCCTCCCAAGCTATATAATAAAACCAGCAAATTTTGCAGGTGTTCTTATAACCTATATAAGATATTTTGCAATCTTAGAACGTTTTCAGGCTATTCGAACTCTCCAAGAGGTTCAATTTACACGTAGAGAGATATATAATTTATTTGTGATAAATCTCTGTTGTCTAGACTAGTTTTTTAGTCTAATGGATTTGGCTTTAATCAGAAGGTGAAAAAGTGGATGGATCATTAGGAACTTTGGATATTAATTCTAAAGCGGTCACCGGGAAACAACACCGCCTAACCACTAACGCTTTAACCACCTCTGTGGTCTAGTGGTTCAACTCACCGATTTCAGATCCAGAGGTCCCGGGTTCGATCCCCAGGAGGAGTACAATATTGTGCTCGGTAAGTTTTTGTAAGTTTGGTGGTAGGACTTTGTTTAAGTCCACCTGGCTAGCTACCACAATCATACCTTATTTTGTCGCCATAATAACAATCCTAAAATTGTTGTGTTCCGGCATTCAGAGGTAAGATAGCCAGTTCCTCAGTTTGTTGAGGATTTCGGGTGAAGTACGCCTCCACCTTCGGCCTTATCTTAACTTGTAACCAGGTGAGTAAATGTATTTACTGGTACCGAAACTTAGCGATCTTGCGCTCTAGCTGGGAAATGAGAATTAATGACGGTGGCTTCAGTCTTCTCACTCTCGACACTCGATTGTAATCGTTACCTGGAATTTAAGCCGAAATTGTGCTATTTGACACTCTTGAATACGATTGTAGCGCGCGTTTGCATACGCGTTTGACCCTGATGTCAAGAAAAAACAAGTATAGATGTGGCTTAAGATGGAGGATACTCGTTTTTAAGACTCCAAGATTGTAGTGGTATGTGAATACGTGTATACACGTATAAAATACACGAATGTCGAAGTAAAGTCCTTTGTAAGCTAAGTGACCGGTTAAGTCACTATTATATCGTAAATTAAAGCAAATCATTAAGTGACCAATCAGCACTATTCTTGAAAGGTGGAGAAAAGGCTCAAGTTAATATGGTCGATTCTTTGTGACTTGCGGCTGCATTCGGACCGCGACTATGATAGCGGCCTCTGTGGTTGCCGCAGCGCGTTAGATCACAGCCACATGGTCAAACAAAGAGATTTTATAATTTTCAAGTTAGTTGGTCATACGTTTTTTTATCAAAGATCGCAGAGACTCCAGTTCTAAAATATTTTCCGCAAAGCGTCTACGTCGCCCGAAAACTCACTATAAATTATTTCAAAAGAAAAATCGCGTGCAATTTTGTCAGACTAATAACTGTTGAGCGCTATCTCACCACGAGATGGCAGTTAAATAAGCCAAATTGGTCCGTCCTTTCGACAAAGCCTGCTTTTATGGCGCCTTATATCTCCGTGGTTTAATGTTCTTGATAGTATCGATAGATAACGTTTGCATGGATCTTGCTTTCCGGTTAGTGGTAATAATCTCGTTGGCGGCCAGACATGTTTAACTCCATTCGCTCAAGAATTTTGCATGTCCACAAGAATAGGTTTTTTGTCCTCAGAGGTTTAGATCTTTGACAATAACAATTTACTTAGCAAAGGATTAGCCAGGCCTAGGATAGGTATGTCCTGATGATCTTATCCTAGATCAGTTATACGGGAGACTTACTCTTTTACACGGGTTTTTGCACGTTTTGGACATTTTTGCACGGATATGATTTTTATACTCAACACTTTTCCATAAAAATCATGGATTTTAGTTCACATTGGAACAAATAAGAGATGGAATGGGAGGGGAAGTGAAACTATGAGAAATGGTGAATTTTCGAAGGATCAAATTCTCATAAGCAAATAGATTGTACTGAAACTATTTTGATACATATACATGAACTTTACTTAGTTGGCTTTCAAGCCTCGACTTGGAATCAACAAAGCCACTGAACCATTTGTACATAGCTACATTGGAAATCGTCTACGAAGTTAACAAGAGCGCCCCTATCAGCCCGCGGCTAAACCAAGAATGAAGATATTGTGCGTTTTCGTCACTTAATCCACCCCCCTTCACTTACTCCAAGGGCACCCCATTCCCCCTCTGTCGTTTGCTCGCAATGACGTAATCTTTAAAGACGATAACTAATCTTCTTAATTGATCTTTTCCTTGATGATTTAAACAAATGAGAAGTAGGCTAAGCGATAATGGACATAAATTCTCTTGGGCTGGTTTTCTTATATTAATATTCTTGAAGAGCTTTAGATTCTGTCGCAACATTTCGTTGCTGACATTATTCTTAAAATAAATAAAGCGCGACCTTGACTTTTTGAACAGCGATACCCAAAACCGCCGTAATTCATACAAATGAACTATATATCTACCTTCTACATTATCTTTGGCTTTAGATTGAGGCGACACGTAACCCAAGGGCTGGCTCCCTCAGGTACCCCGACAACTTCCCTTGTAAATAGTTTGTTTCATTATACTTTTTCTTATATTTTTTTTGGAAATAAATTTGTATAAGTACTCTATATGTGGAAATAAGATTTTGTACTGTACCATCTCTTGTTGAATCCTCATCAGGTGCAATCCATCTTCTCACAGTCGAAATTGGGCCTCGCTTTGGTGTCAACATTCCATAACCTGCGCGATTCTTACCCAGCACACTATAGATGTAGACCCATGTCGTATACATGTACGTCCTTATGTACATAGACATACAATGTTTGTAAGTACACGCACAACATAAGATTCCTCTAACATAATCATACTAACCTTTCACAAAAAAACAAGCTCAACCGTTTTAGAAAGAATTCAGTCGAAAGGAAAGTGGGACAGCAGTTCTATCGTACTCTTAACCAGAAAGCGGACAGGACGGGCTTTTGATAAATAAACGCATCGCAAACCGACATTATGTTATCAACGTTGGGCAAAAACAGACTTAACTGTCCAGAGAAGCCTCCGAGAGCTCTGCAACTTCAAACTTCCAAACTTCGGCCAACAACCGACCAACTCTGAGTAACCACAAAGTTAGTAGGTACGTAAATTACGCGAAGCCTGCTCCTTCAATAGATTCATTTGAGATTTTACAACCGGCGGCGCCAGAGCGAAACCCATGCATGAAATAAGCATATCTCTGATCAAATGTAGTACTCAGCTTGCGGTACATAATGTGAATAGGGTCATATTTATTTTTGCTATGACGTTGTTTAAATTTTATTTTATGTTGTACTTCCTCAGAGCATAGGTATCACAGTTATCGCTGTTGTTGTGTGCACACATAACGTGTTATTGTGAGCAAGCAGGACGTATTGCTGTGTTAGTTTTTATGTTGTATTCTATCAGTATCATGTAACTTACATTGTCCTTTGTTCATAATATTTTATGACTCGTCTATGAAATTTCGCAGTATATTTCAACAAAAGCAGATGTTATTGAGAACATTTTGATATCTTAATAAATAGGTAGTAGGTTTAGATACATAATATAGATTAAATACATACCTACTACAGCCAACCCTTATTTTTCGATGGAACAATTAGAAGTTAACGTTCCGTTAATTTAAATAAAATATTACCTAACAAAGAAAACTCAAATTCACACATGATTTTAAAATATTCAGTCAGTAGAGAAACAAGCGACCCGCATAATTGGTTATCGAGTTCGATTAATAAAAAACTGCACTTGACTTCCGTTAATTCACTGAATCTAGGGATGTATCAAATGTTGAGTAGACTGACTTGATAAATACAGTAAAAGTGTGTACTGTAAGTACTGTCTGTCCTCTTCATACTTTGGGTTGCGACTTCAGAATATCCTAACAAATTAGAATAAAATGGAAGTAAAACTGTTGAATTTACGCCCACACAAATACCACTAGATAGACTCACAGGTATATTGAAACAACATTTATGGTACTAATTGGCTAATCTTTGTTTTTGAGTGCCTCGGTTGACAACTAAGGGATCCCAACTAAGGGATTGGGCAGTAACAGCCTCATCAGTACCAAACAAACCTATGTGCAATGTTTGGTGGATTATGATGATAATATAATATGCTTAGGGTTGTTGATATAAAAATCTGAGTGCTCTTTACAATAGCTACATTCCTAGAGCGTAGATTTCGGATCGCATGATCCCTGTTCATTTATAATGAAAGTTTTCGCTTTTTGTTCGCCATTGCTTCGACCGCAGTGATTAATAAATCCAGTTACGCTAATAATGAATGATCCGAATTAGAATAGCATGGATTGTAATGGGATTTGTAATAAATTACCATAAATGAATGCATGAATTGTTTGATCAATGTGGTTATTTGAAATAGGGGTAAGCAGGAGAGTATGACATGCTTATATAATTTTTTGATGTTTACGTGACCAATGTTAACTGAACATACAGTTACGATACTTAGTAGATCCCGTCCTGATGTACGTGAGCAGAAATCAGGACACACCGTAATGACCAGCGGGATATCGAAGCTTTTAATTTAAACAATGATTACTAATGTAAACCTGAAAACAGATATATTTCGAAACAAATGTGTTTCTAAGTATAATCTAGTTCCCATATTACAAGCTATCCTTAGTTTGGGGCTAGATGGCGCTGTGTAAAATTAATGTCCTGTAATATTTATTTATTATTTTTATAAATCCGCAAAATTCCTTTGAAAGTTTTTTTTTGTACAACTTGGAGACGGAACAAGCAAACAGCCCACGAAATATTACACTGCATAGGTCATATCCACAAAGAATTACCGGCGCGACACAGCACCCGTCAACTTGATGTATAAAGGTGTTATGCCTCGCGTGCATGTGATTCCACCGGCAACCATACCCTTTAAATCGGAACACAGCAAAGCTGTATAAAATAGAAATATGCATTGTGGTAGTTGTAACGGACGAGCCCTTTCACAAGGAGCTACGCACTAGCGATGCAAGTGAATTCGTCATAGCCATAGTGCGTATTCTAAAAGTTAAGTCATAAACCTCATTACATAAAGACGAAACATCCCACGGACTTCAAACCATTCAAATTGAAGACATTTTTATATATATGTCTGATAATTTACGTTTATATTGCAGACTGGGAAATTAAATACCAAATTTATAACATATCTACCAGACGTGGATACAAAATAGAAGTGTAAATCATGTTATTGCAGGCCACGTACTTTGTGGTAGTATTTCATATTTGATTTTACGTAAATGCTGATGATAATAAAGTCCTATTGTTTCGAGGCAGTGAAATGTGCTAAACAATATATATTGTAAATTTTGTGTATTGTTTTGATTTCAACAACATTTACCTACTTATCAATTGAATCAGTATTCAGGATAATTTGTTTACCATAAGCTCATTATAAAAGCGACCGCAAACGTTGATCGAATTATTCGATAACGTAATTAACTATACTTGTAAAGTGGCAACTACCTAACAAAATGTAACCTTCCTACTATAAAATTTTATGTAATGATTGAAAATGAATCAACAAAAATATTATAACAGCACAAAAAAAAACGTAATCATACGTATTGTAACAATATTCCGCCCAATATTCACGTTTGCCTGGGCGGCTTGCTTAAGCGACAACTTGTGCGGTTTGCCAGCTGGTATATTGTTAACGCCTTCATAACTCTTGTAATTTTCTATATTGTAAGGATTTGATTGACAAAGTATCATTGTATTTCTATTATTAGAATATTTTAAATTATTATTGAGTACACCAGTAATTTCTTATTCTGTTCATTTGTAAAACTAATATGTTCATCACCATAATTTTAGTCACAAAAAATAAACTGCTAATTATTTTTTTTACAAGGCTCGGTCCACTGTAAGCCTCATCCTTGCCCAGGCAAAACTCAAAGTCTTGGCCTGTTGCCTGTTGTTGGCCTGTTTTCTGTCCTTATCCCGCTCCAGGCAGGATCGGCACAACATATTCATCTCTTCCATTCACTCTATCAGCCGTCAGCACATCATCCACTCCTTTCACACATGTCCTTTTCTACGCTTTACATCCCTCTTTTATCAGCTTTCCTCTACTCTTATTACCTTCCACATTTATATACAACATTTTCCTTGCAACCTTTCGTCCCTCCAAAAACATACAAAATAAAAAAACTTCAACCACTAAATGATAAACTGGCTGCAAAAAAATATGAAACAACTGCTGGTTTTCCCATGTTCATATTATGTATACAATGTTTTTTTTATTGAACGTCGGGGAAGCACTTTGCCTTGATCTCAACTATAGTTTTAAGTTATGATAAAGCCGAAGGTGTAAACGCACTTCACCCGGAATCCTCAACAGACTGAGGAACTGGCTATCTTACCTGTAAATGCCAGAACACATCAATTTATATATGTTGTTATGGTGATAGACTTAGATAAGGTGGTGGCTACTAGGCAGGAGGACTTAAACAAAGTCCTACCATTAACCAAACGAAGCACATTATAGTACGCTCTTTGTGATCGAACCCGTGACCTCTGGAACTGATACCGGTGAGCGAACTACTAGACCACAGAGGCGGTAAGATGGATTTCATTGTTTTTTTTAACGCAGAACCGGTTGATCTCTCCAGTTTTCAAGACGCAAACAAGCAGACAGACAGATAAAAATGAAAAAATGATTTCACTTTATTATTACCGTAAGCTATCTAGCTATATGCATTTTCTAAAAGCTATATGCATTTTGTAAAAGCTGTTCTTTTGACATAGCGAACAGACACTATTATCATTATTTCTTGTATGTTATAACTATTGTACATATAAACATTTTGTGATGCCACATACATATTAGTAGTTTTTAAATTATTTCCTAACTTTAATTTAATTAAATAATTAAATTAAAGTTAGGAAATAATTTGACTCTTGTCCCTTGGGAAATGGGTAGGCCTTTGGTGTGGGACGCTACCTGCGTCGACACCCTAGCGCCATCTCATCTGCCTGGGACATCAGTTAGGGCTGGTGCGGCGGCTGATTCGGCCGAGGATCACAAAAGGCGCAAATATAGTGGTCTCGACAGAGCTTACCTATTTGAGCCTTTTGGGGTGGAGACCTTGGGTCCGTGGGGAGCCGGTGCCCTCCGGGTTTTCAAAAATATTGCGGGGCTTTTGATTGAGGCGACACGTGGCTCTTATTTAGGCCAGCGAATTAGCATAGCTATTCAGCGTGGCAATGCAGCCAGTGTCTTGGGCACGCTTCCGTCTGGTACTGGTCTGGAACAGTTGAGTTACCTATAGGCCGTTTGTAACGGTCCTTAGGTAATCTGACTGATTCCTTTGTACTTAGTTAGTTTAATTTATTGAATAAATGTATAATTAAATAATTTACTTTATACCTATGCATAGTGTAAAGTTGAGTTACGAGTTATGACGAAATATTTACAGCAGTTGTCTTTGTAAACAAACACTGATAAAACAACTTTTTGAATGAAATATTGTCAATTTCTAGTCTCGTATTAATAAAGTATTTTAGACATTAATAAAAAAAAATAGTATCGATAAAATGCACCAAGATACTTTCAGAAATAATAAAACACCGTTGAAGGGGAAACTAAAAGAGAAATGGATAGAAATGTAAGTAATTTTTAAAAGTTTACTTTATTACAAAACTTTTTTATTCACGGTTATTATTGTAAGTGTTTCACTGAAATCGTTTATTAACTTCACTCCCACATCACGTACAACATATTAAGAGCCTTCTAAAACACGGCTATAAATCTTGAACTTCAAGTCTGAAAGCAGACACAAGTCAACATAGATTTTATCTCGTAGCTTTTGATGCCGTAAGTAGATAATAGATTCGTTTTTCTTTGGAGCATATCATCTAAGATGGAAACCATTTTATAAGTAAACATAGATTCCATTCTTTCTTCAACTCTTATAGGAAAGAATTGTACAGTTTGGGCTCAGATAAAAAAAAGCTTGTGTTATTTATAATTTAAGCAAACTCTTACATAAATAAAGCAAAGGTGTTTTTATGTCGTTAGTCATATCGTAAAAGTTTGGAAGGACGAGATACCTAGTATATTTATGTTTCCCTACTATGTAAATATATATTATACGTATACAGTGTACCTTTCTCGCGTATTATGCATACTAGTAGATGCATTTCTACTCTTTAGTAAGTAAGTGTAGGAAGTTACCGAAAATCTTACAATAAAGTCATTTAAACTATGTTAAAATGAAAGAAAGTAAATTTAGTATACTGTTTTAAATACACAGAAACGTATATTGTACAGGTATAAAATACATCGAGAAAAAACAAAAAAGATAGTTAGGCCATAGAAAGTCCATGACTTGTACTGCTAGATACATTTTTACAATGACTAGGTGGTAAAGTGGTAACACCAACAGCAAAAACACTACTGACTAGCCTTAAACAATATAATATCTACTATTGAGCTTCTTTGATCTTAATTGTTTTTTTATTCGACACAGTGACACGCCTAAATACTCATAATATTTTGTCCCTGAGTCCATCATTGGATATTGGAAGAATTACATAAAAACATCTGTTAGAAAAGTACACAAATTTGTCCTATTTTTGTATCAGGCAACACTGAGCTGTCATCAACAAATGGTTGGAAATGCACGAAGAGCATAATAAATGAATTTCTTGACAAAGTAATTTTACCCACTGTAGCAGTCTACTGCGCCCTACAATTCAGTATCTTATTATATTGTTTTTATTATCGTCAGGTGCTGAAATACCCACAATACTAAGAATATACTAAATCTGGACTATTTACACTATTTAAAATGACATAGTTATTAATGCCAAGAGGAGTACGATACATGATGGTGGCCAAGAAACACTGGTTTCTCAATGATAGAGTGCTTCACTATAGGCACATGTACCGTTTCAATTATAGGTACGTGTTTGATGATAGGAACTTCTTTTATAATTGGGATTTCCTTGATGTACGGAACCTCCTTGATGTAAGGGATCTTCTCAACGTGGTGGTGATGGATTGTGTGGACGTCATGGGGAATGTGGACTTTGATGCTGTAAAAAAAAAAGATTTATATTGCACGTTTTACAATAGTCTTATGATCAGGTTGTTTTGCCTGCATGCTGCACGTAACTAATATTCTAGAAATTGAATACTTAGATATTGAATATCGCGGCTCCCTCTTTACGATAAAAAATCGCTCAGTTAGGGAAGCAATATGGAAAATCCAGATTATGAATTCAAAAATCTTGTTGTTCTTAATAATACACGTAGTAACACAGTTAGGTAGTGGGGAATATCTCATTTTTTTTATCCACGGTGAGAATTCAACGGGAACCGTAATGCGCGTAGAAACATGAGGCACCTTAACAAAAAAGATATGGCCAGCAAAAGGTAACGCTGCTTGTACTCGTATATCGATATTTGATTATTTTACAAATCGGTGAATTTGCTGTATTCAGACGTTCTGATATCACCTTTTCCTTTTCACAACAGGACAAGCAGACGCACAGACCACCATACCAGATTAATGTACCACCTTTAGAACCAAGCAATTCGAATCCACCTTTATTATGTTCCCGGATTCGATCCCTTGAAGGGCACTTGTTTCTTCTTGGTTTGGTTATTGGTAGAGCTTCTTATAAGTCCGTTCGGCTAGCTACCACTATCTCACCTAAGTTTGAAAGAATACAACAAATCTATAATTGGTTTGTTCAGGCATTTAGAGACTGTCTCAGACTGTCTGAGTCTGACCACCTGTTCCTCGTTTGTAAAAGATTCCGGGTAAAGTGTGCATCCACCTATGGGCTTATCAAAATTTGGATGGAAAGACCAAACGAGATAAAGAGTAGCGCTTCCTCGTACGATAAAAAAAGCTTAAACAACTGAATGATTTACCGTCAAATACACAAAACTTTAACTAGGCTTTGTCCTATAGATTAGCTAATGACCTACAAATAAAACCGTTTCATGTTAACAACCATTGCTACCATTCCCAAGACAACACTCGATGCATAATTCAGGAGATGTTTAAAAATTCCAATCACTTACTGGAATACAGTTCATGCTAGAACATTTTTATCGGTCAGCTATTGATTTATTTGGCAACACTGTGCCGCAGAAGTGAAACAAGGGCTTCATTTTACTATGACCATTTGGTTGCCCCACCGTGCGAAAACAAAGGTATAATTAGGGCTGATTGATGCGGTGGAGCAACCATTTGTTACTTTGCAAAGAAACATATGAAAATCAATTTTGCAACATGCAATTTCCCAGCGGAAAGAAACCGACCTCCTTGATGCATTGGATTATAATTTGAATGCATTTTATGTTCGTTTTTGTCAGTTGCATTTTCTTTTTTTTATACCACTAAGGTGGCAAACAGGCATACGGCCCACTTGATGGAAAACGGTTACCGTCGCCTATGGACGCTGGTAACACCAGAAGTATTACTCGCGCATTGCCGACCCTTTAAAAATTTCAAAACGCCCGTTTTGAAAAATCCCATACTGTAGCTAGTAGGGAAAACTTCAGCAGAGATCATTCCACAATTTAATAGTTCGCGGGAGGAAGTTCCTCTTGAACCTTACGGTGCGCGACGTCATTGTGTCAACATTTTTGTTATACAATGTTTAACCGCCTCTGTGGTCTAGTGGTTCGATCACAGGTGTCAGATCCAGAGGTCCTGGGTTCGATCCCCAGGGGGAGTACAATATTGTGCTTGGTTTGGTTGGTGGTAGGACTTTGATTAAGTCCGCCTGGATAGCTACCACCATCTTAACTACGTCTGTCGCCTGATTAGCAATTCTTAAAAAAAATGGTGTTCCGGCATTTAGAGGTAAAGATAGCCAGTTCCTCAGTTGGTTGAGGATTCCAGGTGAAGTGCGCTTTCACCTTCGGCCTTATCATAACTTGAAAAATCTGGTGAGATGAAGGTCAAGCGCCGATTCGCCGTAATAAAAAAAAAGAGACTAGAGGTAGCCGATTATTATTCTAGGTACTTACTGCGTTTTGTGGTGGTAGCCGGGGTCGGGCACTGGGGACGCCATACTGCAAACCACGACGGTGAAGACCAACTGAAATTTACATTATCTTTATAATATGTTGTTGGTAACATTCACAGTAAGAACACATTACTAAAACAACGGTATTTAACCTTAATTATGAACGGTTAGTGCAACCCCGCGGAAACGTCGCGGTATTTATAAGTAAAATACCGTTTATTACAAACAAAATGTAGTTTTATAATCAAGAGTGTAATAATGGGTTTTAGGTGCTAAGTTGACAACTCTTTCAATAATAGCCGTCGTAGAAAGGATAACATTTAACCAACGTAGAAGCAAAACCATTCAATGAACTCCGTACAGATAGTTTCCTCAATAAAACTTTATACACATTTTGTTGGTTTTCAACTTTTAAACCACTTCTTTGTGGTCTCGTGGTGGGGCGAGTGGCTATCGGAAGTCCTAGGGTCAAATCCCAGATGGGGCACATATTTGTGATGTTTGTTCCCAGTTTATCCAATATTGGGTGCTTGCGGCCCCGGGCTCTGCATCTATATGGCAATTTAACGGTACTAATACCATTAAATTGCCATATCACACGTACATAGCGGCGGCTCGTAAAGTCTGACACCAGCAGTGCAAGCATCGTTCTTATCGATCATCGATCATATAATATAAAATGCTAACTGACTCACTGATAACAACGCACAGGCTAAACGGCTAATCGCAGAGACATGAAATTTGGAGGGTATGTTTATCTTGATGCAAAAATGAGTGCTAAGAAGGGGATTTTGAAAATTAGTACCCTAAGGGGTTCAAAATGGGGTTCAAAGTTTGGAGTGTTGCATATCCCTGAAACCACAAAGGATAGGCACTTATAAATTAGTATGTTGATTGCACATAAGGAATAAGTTATGGCATATTTTCGGTTTTTAATAATTTTCAGAAATAATGGGTGGGGTGTCCAATATTCAGACCTGAGTAATAATAAGCAAAAAAAATAGGGGGTTCCCATACATGAAACGTTTTTATAAATTGTTATTTTCTACCTGTATAATAAAAGTTGGTGTGAGTATATAGTGCTTACTTTGTGGTAAATAAATAAATGAATAATAAAATCTGGGCAAACGTGAGTCGGACCGGCACAAAGACTTCAGAAAAACTGCATTTTCTGTCTGGGAATATGGGTCAGAACCCTCGGTGTGCATGTCTGCACACCATGTAGGAGCTAATCGGTCAAATTTATCCAGATATCCAACAAATATATGTATTTATAATATAATACTTGCACCTATTTCAAAAAACCAATACACGGACGAAGTCGCGAGTTAAAGCTAGTCGATAATATAATTTTACTTTCAAAATTAGATTTAACAACCGTTGCTAGTACGGTTCTAACCTTACCGATCGATTGACAAAATCGGCATACATTCGTAAAATTTTATCGAATATATCGATAACCTTTGGATATAACTTTTGTTTGACGTTTGAGAAAATACTCGATATTTTGACAAATTACACGATTATCAACTGTGAAGGAGGTCTCTGTATAAGTTACCTTACGAAGTTTATTATTTATATGAGCATTCCGACGAGATTTCCATACTCGCAAGGAACAAACACGATTCGGTTAATTTCAATCGACCGCTGCGATTCGCAAATAAGCAAACGATATAAACGATACTTGTACTACAGGGCTCTTACACAGACTACACGAAAGAAAAAAATAATCTTTAAATAAGTGTAAATACTCACAGCAATGTTTCTGAGCATGTTGAGTTCTGGCGTGTCACTGTGTAGGATGCGCGTACGCACCGCGTTAATATGCAGCGCGGTTGTGCAAGCTGTTGCCGGCGTCACACCTCCTACTGGTAGCTGTGGAGTATCGCATCGATACGTAATTGGACGTGTTAACGCGTACGTGGAGGAAATTAGGAGAAAATCGTGTTTCGAATGCTTTTCGACTCCTTGGTCAAGACTATCGGACCTTGGCTTTAATGCAAACCTCTGCAATGTCCGACTTTTCTCATAGCACTCTGTTGTGGAAGCAAGCGGTAAGCAAGTGTGTCGGGGATATTGTTTTGTTGACATTGTTGTTTTAGCACTAGATGGCCGCATGTTACATAAAAAAAAACATATAATAAACATATATATTTCTCGTGAATTCTATTTAGAAGAGAAAATCTAGTGACCGATTAGCAGGTAAGTGAAAAGTGTTACTGGTTAGATTTTATTTCACACTCGCTTTAACGAGTAGCTCAAAAAGCGTAATACAATAGTTTAGCTAGAACAAATAATTTCATCCTTCTTAAATAGTTTAGTGGGAACCCTAATGGATTAGGATTAGGTACTACGTGTAATTTCCGAAGGTACTTTTAACTAAATAATGTGTGTCCGTCTGCAATACAGCAAATTACATACTCCAGCGCATATAAATAAGTAATCGTACAGGAGTTGATTACGAAAGTCCCTAGCGGTAGATAGCGCTCACGCTTGACCAGCGATAGTTACATACTTTACTTTTAATGAGTTTCACTTGGCTGCTAATTGAGCGGGCACGGTGTCAAGGACTATCAATGTTATTTGGTTTTTATCGATGTTTTATAGTCTGCCACGCGTTCCATAACAAATGAGATCTACCCCGCGTTTGTAATAATGTGTGCTGCCCAGTTTATTGTAGGGTTTCGTACGCAAACGGGACTCTAAAAAGACACTAAACGGTCTCCGCTGTCCTTTCGTCTATTCGTCAGTGGACTGCATCTCATGAACCGTGGTAGGTAGATAGTTGACATTATCGTAATGTGTATTTCAGTTGCCGCTATAAATATAACTCTCCTCTCTTTATGTTATTTTCCTCCACTTCCACTTTTAAGCCGCCTCTGTGGTCTATTGGTTCAATCCACCGATTTCAGATCCCGGGTTTTGATTGGTGATAGGATTTTATTGTTTTCATCTGGCTAGCTACCACCGTCTTACCTAATTCTGTAGCCATAATAGCAATTCTTCAAAATTGTTGTGTTCCGGCATTTTTTTCGACAAGCCTCATAGCTCAGTTGGTAGTAACTCTGCCTTCGGCGCTGTAGGCTGTGGGTTCGATTCCCACCCAGGACAAACATTTGTGTGATGAATATAGATGTTTGTTCTGTGTTTGAGTGTTGTATATAGTACGTATGTATTTACAAAAAGTATTTAAGTATTTTATCCGTAATCTAGTTCCCATATTACAAGCTATGCTTAGTTTGGGGGTAGATGGCGCTGTGTAAAATGAATGTCCTGTAATATTTATTTATTTATAATTTATTTAGAGGTAAGATAGCCATTTCCTCAATTGGTCGAGGATTCCGGGTGAAGTGCGCCTACACCTTCGGCCTTATCTCATCTTGTAACCAGGTGAGATGAAGGCCAAGCGCTTCCTCGTCGTAACTCCAATAAAATCAAACACAAAAACTTCCTTCTTTTATTATATTTTTTTGATGATTGAATTTTACCCCAACCTCAAACTAAGCAAAGTTTGTAATATGAGGACGAGATACCTTATAATGTAAATATATAATAATATTTACTTTTTTTGTGATTACATACTTATCATACAATGCAACATCAAAAACACAGACCAAACATCTATAATTATATTTATCGCTCACGTTTGTTCCGGGTGGAAATCAAACTCACAGTCTATGGCGCAGGAGGCAGAACACCTACCAACTGACCTGTGCGGTATGTTGGTAAGGCCGCCGATTGTCAATAAAAGCACCAATGATCACATTGTTCATAGAAATTGAATCAATTGTGAGAACAAACCACCAGCGTCCCCAGCGAGGGTAGCTCCCGCCGCTGTCTGGGGAAATCCACCTGATTGCACTTTACTCCATTTCCCATTCTGGCCGGTGCATTCGAATTTTTCTTTTGCTTTTGCTACACTGACAGGGCTGTGAATAATTTATTTTTTCGATATTGGACAAGATTTTGTGAAAATAATGTTTCTGTGGAGACCACGTCTGAGAAAACGTGGTGTTAGGATGCCCGCCCACAGACGGAGGGACGATCTCCTTATAGAGGCGGGCAAAGAATGGTTGTGAAAGGTAGAAGACCGGGCTTTGGCCTACCTAGGGAGAGACCTAACCCGGCCTTCTGTGGCCTAGTTCGCAAACCGGTGTCAGATCCAGGAATTTCATTTCATTGAATTCCAGGGGGAGTACAATATTGTGCTTGGTTTGTTTGGTGGTAGGACATTGTTGACTCCGAAACATTCTCCCTACTGCTACTGAGATCGCGCTTGCACAGTCTCTCTTGCTCCCGTGCTTGACTACGCCGATGCTTGTTATCTGGACCTTACTGCGGATCAGCTCAACAAGCTCGAGCGTCTACAAAATTTTTGTTTTAGGTTTATTTTCGGCCTTCGTAAATATGATCATGTGTCACCTTTCCGCGCCAGACTTAAATGGCTTCCTATTCGGCAGCGCCGGAATTTGCATATTCTTTCTCTTCTTCATTCAATACTTTTCAATCACTTTTCACCTTCCTATCTTAAGGACGGATTCGAGTTTATGTATTCTTCCCACAACTTTTCTCTTAGGTCATCAGACACCCAGTTGTTAAAAACCCCGACGCAAAGAACTTCTTTTTATAGTTTCTTCTTTTTATGTTAGGCTGTGGAACGCATTACCTAATTATATTAAAAAGACGACATTGCAACATACTTTTAAATTGAAAGTTTATCAGTATTATCTATCAGTTTATTCTTAAATTATCATTTTTATCCTTCATTATTATTATTATCATGATTATTATTGATGTAATTTTATGTATATATATTTTGTTTTATATTCGTTATTCGTATAGTCCGCCATCCTTGAAAGCTGTTATCTTATCTGTCCATCCAGCGGTTGCCTGGAAGAGATCGCTTTCAGCGATAAGACCGTCCATTGTTTTACCAGTGACGCTTAGATTAAGTTTCCACTATCTGTATTTTGATATGTTATTTGTAAATGGTGAACAATAAAGAGTTACCTATCTATTGTTTAGTCCGCCTGGCTAGCGACCACCATCTTACCTGATTTTGTCTCCTTATGAACAATTCTAATATTGTTGTGTTCCGGCATTTAGAGGTAAGATAGCCAGTTCCTAAAACCGGTGAGGATTTCGGGTAAAGTGCGCTGCCACCTTTGGTCTTATCATAACTTGTAAACCAAAAAAATGCCTACTTCCAGCAGTGTTTCAGTACGATAGTATGTGATTATGTACAAAGTGTTCTCTGGGAACTAAAAATTTAGTTCTGTATGATGCTCATCTGAATGTAACGAGCAACCTGGCGAGCATTCGTCAACCTGTGGGAAAGAATCCACCACCAAATCAAATAATTATTGTAATTACAATCTGCATAAAGGACGTGTAGTCTCCCACAAGAGGTCCATAAGTCGGCCGTTTTGAAGCGGTCCAGAAGAGGATTACAGCCGTAATCCCGCCCGGGTCAGTCACGTGACTCACCTGTACTTTCAAATTTGTTTTGCCGTGTGTTTTTTTGTGTTGTTTGGTGAACTAAGGTAGGGCCTTTACTTTGCACGTGGCTTACACGTTTTGGTAAGGGCTAAGTAGCTTGGGGTTCAAATACTTTGGGATTTATTCAAATAATTAGGTTCTTACCTATAATTTGTTGGGCTCACCTGTATGGTACAGTAAAATATCAGCTTTTGTTGGGCCAGTTGATGTACTCACCATAGTAACCTAACTATTCAAATAAACAATATAAAAAAAAAAAAAAAAAAAAAATTACAATGGTCTATACACAAAATTCCATTATGGCATACCCACAGTTACAGGTACTGTAAAGTATTTTTGTGAGTAAAACTTGTAGGAACCACTTGTATGTTTATAGCTCGGTTACTAAATGTGAGTATGCAAACATAAATTATATGCTCATAAAAAGCAATTCATATAAAACGCTTTACAAAGCTCTAGAATTTTTATGGTAGGCAATAAATTGCAGTTTATTCTATTTTTAGTTTTGCTTTACAGTCTGCGTTTGCAGAGCAGTGCCACGCCACAAATCATTCCGATCATGCCACCGGTATCGCTGGACATTCATCTCGCGCGCTTTTTGACAGCTCGTTGCAGCCGCCGTATTGTTGTGACAAGCTTCGAATTTTAAATCGTGCGAGAATTCAAAATACGAGTCAATAGCCAAGGCACTAAAACGGTTCATTATACAACGAGGTTGCAATACTCCCGAATGTGATAAAAAAAACCGAGTTCATTGGTGTTTTTGGCCCAAGTATAATACTCTACTTTTATCTACGAGTGCGAGAAATTATAACGATACAAAATAACATACGATTAACACTTTAAATAATTTAATTAAAAACAAGCTAACCCAGCGCATTTGCGTTACAAAAACAAAATTTCCAAAAAAAAATGTTGATCTGATCACTACCAAACTTCACAAGATTACCCGCTGAATTTATTTGAGGAATGCCTGAAAATTTCATAAAATTCGGTCCGGCCGTATTAGAGTAAATAGACTTTTGACACACACATTTACTTACACACTTACACAATTATTTGGTTAAATATTCAGTTGGAACAATTTTGAATGTTTCAAGAGATTTAACAAGCCTCACAGCTCAGTTGGTTGTGGGTTCGATTCCCACCCAGAACAAACATTTGTGTGATGAAAATTGATGTTTGTTCACTGTTTGGGTGTTGTATTGTATGATAAGTATGTATTTACAACAAAAAAAAGTATTATTTGGGACTAGGTGGCGCTCTGTGAAATTAATGTTCTATAATATTTATTAGATGTTTTTTCGAGCCACCGATAAAGAGATTTATTTTTGTTATATTATTTCTTAATTATTTTTGTGCCTTTTACTTCTAACTGCTTAAAATAAATTACATATGTATATCTTAAAAATATTTATTAAACTAATGTTTAAAATCTTTTACGTTCTTGAACCTCAACATTAAATTTGCAACTTATGGCTCTCCATAACGTTACAGTATACAGGAAAAATACGTGTAATTTAAAATTTGTAAATCCAATGATCAATTACCCTAATAATGAAAAATATTAATTAGGTACTTAGTCACTATTTTCATAAACGCCCGTGCATAAAATTCAACTCTGATTGTAAATCATATACTCATTATTTATGTAAACGATTACCATGTGACGTATTCCCATAACTTTTATGCTGACGGCAAATGAACTGTAATTATTCTATAAATAGCGAAGCGGATTTTGTCGTTAAGTTTAAATAATGTGTGTGAAATTATTCTTATGCATAGTTTTGGTTTATTTTTAAAGATTTTTTGTTACATATTTCCTTTTGCTATCTGTTTTTGTTAGTTTTGTTTCCCACATCTGCTAAATATTTATCAGCCTTGAATACAAAAGTAATGTCAGAATTTACCAGAAGTGAATATAAAATGTGAATACAAACTCCAGGTAACTGGTATATATTGTAATCATTTTATATTTTGTTTAAATCATTCGTTGATTATGTAAATATTCTGATCTAATAGAGCGACATAATCTTACATTTTGTGATAAAATTCTATAAATAAAGAAAAAAACGTGTCTTAAAAATGAAGGAAGGTATCGAATTTGTAACATCATAAAATTCAAAATCAATTCTATTTGAGTTCCGTAACTCGACAATACCGCGTCCAGTGCTCCAGCAGATTTACAGAACTGCCAGCTCCATTATTACATGATGGGGTAACGTACGACAGCTTACCCCACAAAATATCGAGAGACGGTCAGAAAATAGAATATTTCCGAACGAGTGTTGGTATTCCATTACTTCCATCATCATGTTTGGAGTGACACTGACAAAATATATATTAGATTATCTTTGTAGAGATAGGGTTAGTTTCGTCAAGACATTAATTCCATTTCGTTTTCGGTTGAATGGATGTACATTTAAGTGCACTCTATTCTGATATAAAATAATTGTTTGACTCTTTAATCGCGATTTATAACAAGCAAAAATATTTCGCAATTTATATGAACAATTTGTGTCATGCAAGTCAAATTAAGGAATAAGATTCTTCGAGCGTCTGTATCTCTATCAACCTACTTAAACCATATTAGTATTTATAATTATGCGTTAGGTATGATCTACCTAGTGATAGATTATAAATAGCTGGCCTTTGCTAGTGGTTACAGCTGAATGATCAAAACACTGGTGGCAGGATTTGTGATGGTCTACCTGGCTAGCAACCACCCTCCGGCCGAAGTCCGGCACCAAACAGAATGCTGTGTTCCGTGAGTACACGGGAAAGCTAGTGCTTTTTGGTAAAACTCGCTGCATAGTAGACATCACCAGGGGTGTTCTCTGACACTGGCAAGACAACCCTATTCAAAAGCTAACCCGTGATTTAAAAAAAATACATATTTACATCACATACATTTTGTGCCAAAAGACTTCCAGGAATTTCTAAAAGTGTTTAAAACATAAGATTTACTTTTGATGTTATCGAACACTAAGCTCCACTGCAGTCTGATTTATTAAGAGCCGTGACATCAAGTAGTTCAATTTTAATAACGTTAATGAACGCGCAATGCACCACGTCACATGTCAGGAACGTGTTTAATATCAAATTAGGCGCCGTACGCTGCAGCCAAATTATAATATGATAATGCCTAACCCGCTGGTGGATTCGCGTTAAAGCCGGCCTAAAACTCCGTTGCATGCAGAACCTTGGTGGCGCATCTATGCATGCGCGCATAATAACACTACCAGATATCCAAAAAGAGTTTTTCTCTGTTGAGTCTAAAACTAAATAGATTAGTTGCAAATCTGTGATCTGCGTGGTCCTGACAGTTTGACACTAAGGAGCAGCTTCTATATTTTTTGTAGATATTGCTCACCCAGAAATTCTATGAAATTCAAAGTCTATGAATTATTTTAATCTTCCAATTATTTTATAATAAATAAGCATTCAATGAGTTAAATTAATGTAATTGAAACAAAAGAACATCTATTGGATTTATAAATATAATTTGAAAGCTGCTTTTCCAATTTACTAAAAATCCGAAAACTTTTTAATTTTATTTTTCCGATAAGGATAAAAGAAATCCGTAAGCAAATGCTTACGGAAATGGCAAAAATTGCCGTGCGTTTTTTGTGTCATAATGTTTTTAATATACTATATATTTCAGCAAGATGTAAGATCTAAGCATCGCAAGCTTGGACATTGGCCTTTAAATTAATACATCAAAGACCAAGGTCATATCCAAGAATATTTAAAACTGGGTCAAATAGTATCTTTTGAGGACAGGCAGCAAAAGGAGATCGCTTGGCGAAGCGAGAATGCCTGGTAGAGGTATTGCCTACGGGAGACATCATTAAGGGAATTTTGTATGCCGCCTTTTGTATTATGTATATGTAAACTTGTACAGATACATTTACTCATAGGTTCCTACCTTATCTATTTCATAAATGATTTCCAAGATGAGATGTCAGATGTAACACATGCGACTACTGCTATTCTCCTATCCCTTTAGTTCACAGATAATACCTACCAATCCAGTTTCCCTTCGCGCCTTACATCTTGCACCACACATCGCCGCTGCTTCAAGTTTTAGTCCAGAATTCCGACATTTCTTCGAATTCACGTAACAGCACCCTCGTGCATATAAATAACGTTTAGCAGGTAAATTGCGTGACTCAAATGTATGTGAGTAGGTGTGGACTGTTACCTATGCATGACAATTGTAACTGTTACGTCAGAGTGGTCAATCCACGTGCTATAAATGGTTAAAAGGAATTCATGAATGAGTCTAGAATAAACTTGATTGCACCGGTTTGTGTAGATGCCCTGCATATTCATCGAGGACTAGTTGCGAGGTATTGGGTCCGCACAGCTGCACGAATGAGCTACTGGATACTGGTATATTAATTTTATTTTCTGAACAGAATCTTCTTTTTGGAACCTAATACCTATATAGTTGCTCCAGTCTAGATCCAGCTCTGTACAGTTCATACGACGACTGGTACGTGGTAGCACCATTTTGTAAGACGGAAGGCTGGATGGTATTCCTCTCTTTCGGAAATATTTGCCGTCCCATTATGACAATTCTGTCTTCAAAAATCTTATAACAAATTATCAATTTTATACTAACAAGTAAGTTGTAGTAGTTTCACCTTGTGAAAAGTGTTAGTCTTGCTTGCTCTCATGTGCTCAATGCTAAATTTCTAGTGTAAAAATATTAAGCTAATTCATTTGAAGATTATGGTTTGTTGAAAGTTATTTTTTATAAAGGCCTGATTAGGTATCTGTTGACAAAGATAATTAACATTGAACACCGCATTGCGTAATACTAATAATTCAGTACTTACTATTATAGTCTAGTAGACGGCACGGGGCGTCAGGTAATTTGATATTAAACGCGCGGTTGACAGGTGACGTGACTGCAGCGCGGTACCACGGTGTCACGCGAGGCTTCGTAGGTTGCCATGCTTTGTACTCAGCTGCTTAGCAACGCCGGTAACTTTGAACAACTTCCTGCTAGCAAAATTGACTGTAGCCCAAATAAAAATATTTTGTTTATTTTTTTTATTGTATTTAAGGGAAGCGCTCAGCCTTCATCTCACCTGGTTACAAGTTGAGATAATGCCGAAAGTAGCGGCGTACTTCACCCGGGATCCTCAACTAACTGAGGAACTGGCTATTTTACCTCTAATGCCGGAACACAAACATCTTTAGAATTGTTGTTATGGCAACAAAATTAGTTTAGATGGTGGTAGCTAGCCAGGTGGACTCAAACAAAGTCTTACTACCAACCAAACCAAGCACAATATTGTACTCCCCTTGGGTATCGAACTCGGTCAAAATGTTATTATTATTAATTTTATTGTAAAAAAGATTTATGATAATTTTGTCTGTTTGGGATATCGATCGACCAGCTCACAAACAGAAAGTATAGCAGATTCCTATATCGTGTAAATTTGTTTCAAAATCCTTTCCCACTGGATTTTGAATACCATTACAAACTATTCAACTACTTAATGATTTATTATTTTTCACTGATCCTAGCTGTGTGTCTGATATTCCATTTCAAGAACGGTGAAAGCGGAACAAGGTCTGAAAGAGCTCCTGGGCTTACCGAAGTACTTTCTGTAAAAAACCGACAAACATAAATTTAAACAGACTATCACCTCATTAGTAAAATTTACCACCTCTGTGATCAAGCGGTTCGCCCACTGGTGGCAGATCCAGAGGTCCCGGGTTCGATCCCCAGGTGAGTACTATATTGTATTTGGTTTATTTGCTGTGATTCTTTCTTTAAGCCCGCCTGGGTAACAGGGTGAGGGAAATAAGGGTAACAGAGCAATCATACGTATTATGGTGCTTAGTCATCAATTCAATGTCAATGAATTAGTGGTAATACACATTATTATACGTTACATCGAGACAAACACAATATGACACAGTGCTTAGGTACAATGGGCTTATCGCTAATAGCAATTTCTTCCATTATTTTTAATGTATTGAAGCGTTAATCACCATCAGGGTAACGTATTTAAAGTTTAATTTAGTCGGTTCTATGATATACCGGTTTCGTCGTGACGTTTTCCCTCACATAAGTTATATTTCTGCATCAAAAAGTCTATATGTGCAGCCGGGACTCGAACTCAACCTTCAGGCTTGTAATGACGTTTTTTTCCCACATACCACGGCTCATAGTGGTAAGTGATTGAACAACTAAAATGATACAACCTCAAGTCGCAACAAACAGATGGATTCAGTGTTACGGGAAACAATGTATAATTTCCAAGCTAATTTAATTCCCCGCACTGGAACCTGAATACTGGAGTGAGCTGGAACAAAAAAAAACACTCTGGAATCGTAATTGCACCAATTAACTCAGACTCACGAACAAATTGAGATGGCGAAGAAAAACCCAAGGAGGCGACAACTGGGCGCCGTAATTCAAGTTTCTGCTCTTTGTATGTACGTCGCGTCTACCATCAGACAGGTCAAATACCCTCATATTCTAGATTAAACTAATACTCAATGGTTAAACAAGGCATTTGTTGAATATTACATGTTTTTCGACAGGTAACTATCGAAATAGAACAAAAATATAACTTCATTAAATCATTTATTAATTGAATTCTGAACATAGAATACAAAACATTAACATAAAATATCAGAATTTACTACCGCCTCTGTGGTCTAGTGGTTTCTTACCGGTGTCAGATCCAGAGGACCCGGGTTCGATACCCAGGGGAGCACAATATTGTGCATAACCAACCATAGGTGGTACGACTTTGTTTAAGTCCGCCTGAGTAGCTACCACCATCGCAACTAAGTCCATCGCCATAACATCAATAAAAAAAAATGTGTTCCGGCACTAAAGGTGTAGCCAGTTCCTCAGACAGTTGAGGATTCTGGGTGAAGTGCGCTTCCACCTTATCGCACCTAAATCCAGCACTCTTAGTCTGTACGACCACCGCGTTACGATATGTCAATACGATGATTTCATGTAGATATCGTAACGCGGGCGCGTTAAGACACGATTGGTTATATAGAATAAGTGCTCAGATGAGATTAAGTCCAAGGTAACATTTATTTTAACCCTCTTATTAACTCCTCCATACCAATTTGATACTTTTACACAGCGCCGTCTAGCCCCAAATTAAGCATAGCTTGTAAAATGGGAACTATATTACGGATAGAATACTTAAATACTTTGGTGAATACATACGTAGGTACTATATGAACACAGAACAAACATCTATATTCATCACTTTAATGTTTTTCCTGGGTGGGAATCGAACCCACAACCTACAGCGCAGAAGGCAGAGTTACTGCCAACTGAGCTGTGAGGCTTGTTGTTAGGCTGTAACATTTATAAAATTAAAGTACATGAGTCAATAATTTTATAAAAAAATATACTACCTCCTGCATCGCTATTCCGAACAGACAGTAGGTCTGATCATTCTAAATAATCCAATAAAACTGAATGAATGATTATTTATGATGATTTCGTTTTTTTCAACATTACGTAAATATTTAAAATACAATGTTAGAGAGGACGGTTTAAAAAAAAACACCTAAGATTTGATGTGCTAAAATATTGTTTCATAATCTACGATACACATAAACTCAAAAAAATATAATTAGATTTTTGCTAAGTCTGCCAAACGTTCCTAACGTTCTGAACGTTGCTCGTATTATGTAACATATAAAACTACAAACCAGTCGCCTATTCCGTGCATATAAGTAATTATCGTTAGGTACATGAATATTCTGCAGAGAATGAACCCACTTCGGGTTATTAAGGTTAATTTTCTGCCTTTTGAAGTGTGTCGCGTTCTCATAGTCTAGCGCACTCTATTGAATTTCACACTATGGACTTGAGTGAACGTTTTAATGTGCTTTCGGCAAATATCCGTTGGATTATGTTATTTTTCATACTTTTTAGGGTTCCGTACCCAAATGGTGCCAATGGGACTGTATATTCCCCAGAATATCAAGCCGAATCTCAGTCTTAATCTTTCCCAGTGACGGTTAGCTTTTCAATTTCAGGATTCTTTCGCACTATGTTATACGTCTCAATATATTTTATCTGTGTTGATTTTCTCTTTTAATCTCTGTTTGGTAATAAAGGTCTTACATTATACCAAATACATTGTTCGTCGCTAGGGATGACGAACACGAAGGGGAAGGACTGTCACTGGGAGTACACAAAATATGAATGGTATGTCATAAACATCCAAAGTGTAAACAAACCTGTAAATGGGTATCATGGTATCGAACATTGGTATCTTTCACCTACGAACGTGTGTCTTTATTTCAATATTCGTTTTCTATTTTGTTTGGCATCGAGAAGGCTAACGATATTTTGTTTGGTTTCAGGTACATATAACTCCTGTAAAAGAAATAACCAAAGGGCTGACAAAATGGTTATTGGTATGCATTAACTGTAGTATTTAATAGCTTTAAAGAATTCCGTACTACCAAAAAACGGGTATTTACCGCGCATTTTACCATCCCGATTCGCATGGTTGTACAAGACTGGATAAATATCGGTAAAATATGCGATAAATACCCGATTTTCTCCCAAAACAATGTGGTCAAAACAACATTCGTCGCCAATAAAAAACGTTTCAGCTACTGTAAGTAACAACCCGGCCAAGACTCCTCTAGTGTCAGGATATAACGGAACCCTATTCAAGCGAGTTTGACTCGCACTTAACCGGTTTATGTCTGGGTAGTTAGTAGAGAGGCTATCACAGGATAATATTTCCCAATTTGCCATTAATGACTTCCATCATACGCGCGCATTACTTAAAATTACTCGCGGCGACAGATTGTGATGACGTCGTAAAATTACATTTTATGGCAAAAATAATGAGAAGTACTCAGTCTGTGTCATCTAAATATCAACCCGAGCTTTAAAATGTACGCGACTCGGCATTCGCACCTTGCAAACACACGCTAATGGCCGCATTCATTGTCTGAGACGCAATTAACTGAGACGTGTGCAAATTCGAAGCAAATTACTTAAAATTCAACTCGTAAGCCGAGTGCTGAACGCCAAGAGTGCTGTCGCCGTTTAAGATAAAGGTTATAAACTTTATTGGCTTTATTACGCCTACGCGCAAAAACCTCCGCTTACCCCTTCGGAAGCATCACTGACATACCCTCCGTAAATAAGCTATTGAGACACCCGAGGCTTAAGCGATACTGTATCGTGTAGCTATCGGTTTAAGGGGTCAAATCGTGTGGCGGTTTTGGCTCTTTAACGCTTTATGAAGGCTCGTTGAAGTTCAGGGCATAAATGCGAAGACATCTTTGATGTGCGCCCTCTCGCCTGAGGCACGAAAGGCTCTCATAGATAAAGTGCATTTCGATATTAGAAGTTTCAAACAAAGTTTGAAAGTAAAGTGAAATTTACGGTATGAAATTGTTTTCTCTTTCAAATCTTTCAAAGGAAGACATAGACGCTTCGTTTCGTGTGACCCATGAAAATGTATTGAGAGATGTAATAAAACTACTTGACTTTTTGTGGGACGGAAGAAATATTTTTCTGCACCTGCAGCTTTATTTCCTTGGTTTTTATGTATTAGCAAGTAGGTATAATATATACATGATTTTGTTTTTGTTTAACATACTTGTAATATTTGGTTTGTACATGTTGGCTATTTATAAGTTTGTTGCATTATTATTTCGTAACTAGTTTATTATGAGATGATTATTATTTTTTATATTTATTTCGCTTAAATGGACTACTGTAAAATGACGTGACTAGTCATAACGAACATGAAAATGAAAAAAATGAAAAATTATTTATTAACAGCTCAAGCTTGCACAAGTAGGTTGGTTACATAAAAACATATATTAAAACTAAAATTATCAATACAATATACAAGTTTGAGGAGACATGATTATTTTAACAAGGGTATATGCAACGATCCGCGCACTAGGCGTAGCCTGTATCGCGTGGATCTTAATACGATTGTCAGTTAATAAATCCTCAGCTATAGTATATAGCCATAGTATTAGTAATAAGTTTGAGTTGAAATGACAAATTAAAGATAAATTTAAAACTAAAATAAAAATTAAATAAACAAATTTGGAAAAAAGTACTTAGGTATGTAACGATAACTTATATGAATATTTAATACATGTAGATGGCAAATTACTTGAGCTTAGAAGCCTAATTTATTTTAGATAATAGGTTCTCAGTGCCATCATAGGACAATGTAGCCAACCATTTCCTTAAAGTTAATTTAGCGTGTTTGACAGATTGGTACTTCACTTCATCGTCACATAGTTTAAAGGCCAAATAAATGAAATCTGAAATCTGTCCCGGGTGGGAACCGAAGCCATAGCCTTCGGCGCAGAAGTCAGAGCTACTACCAACTGCGCTGTTAGGCTGGTTAAACAAAATGGCATTCCGGACTGGTAAAGTGGACCGACATAAATACGACTACTTACAATATAATCGACTTCAATAGTAAATTACAATAGACCCTTACAAATATTACAGTAGGACTGTTGTAACATGAAAATTGACCTGTAAACTACAGCAAGGGTATAGTTTGACATACAATGATTACCCTAGGGGTAACTCTACCCAGTTGTTCAGCGATTTATTGATTTTACCCTGTTTGTTATTGTCACACAGTAATGTTTATTTGGTTTTGATTCATGATCTGTTAGCTGTTGTCGTCATGTTTAGATACAATACATTGAACTCTTTCTAACAAACATACCTATTTTGTGTATTAATGTATATTATTATACCAACTCTATAATACGAGTATCTAAATCTGTTTCACTAAGATCTTATTTTGAATAAGATGTACATTCTGCCATTATTCCATATATATCCGAAGACTGGAATTTCATTTTTTTTTTTTTAAATACCTTGAGTGAGATCGTCGTTCTTTTGAAATTGTAGTCGACTTGCCAAGCCAAACCGCCAAGGCATCGCCTTCCAAAATATAAATATAAATAAACCCACCACGAAACAAATTTGCAATCTTTCATGAATTAGCGGAGAGGTATATAGAGAACCTCCTCCTTTTTGGGAAGTCGGTTAAAATAGAGCATAAATCATTTTCATCTTGTAAGCTTTCTGAACAACACTATTTCGTTATTAAGTTGCGATGTTTGCCTAGCACACATTATTATTTACCCGTATGCCGGATAGCTTGAGGATTGTATACGCACGATTTACCAAAACACGTATACAGTAGGTGCGCTGCCGAATCTGTCATAGAGCTGTCAGTGGTGAGTTAAATAAAAGGCCGGAGATAGTTTTCTTTTAGCCGAAGTATTTTAGTAAAATAGCACAGAGGATTTCGTATAAGGCGAGGCAGACTATGTAAGTACCTCTATATTTTTACTGTGATATCCAACCCAAGCATGAAGAGACGGTTTATGCAATCGCATTATACGAGTACCTATGTACTTCAGAACAAAATTAGAAAAAAATATGCTATAATAATCTATAAATACCTACTGCTCTAGCGAGTGTGCGCTCGATATCTTCGACTTAATCACTCTTTCCCTTTTCCACGAAAAAACAGACGAAAAGACTTCGAGGATCTTGGATTCTTCAAGTCCAGAGTAAATCTTTACAAGACTTTTCACGTGAGTTGGTGGTGAAAGACAAGCGTTTGACCATCAACTCACTATCATGAATAAAAACCGAAACATAGTTGGTGATTTCATCAAGTAACGTATACGTCAGTTAAACTCGGCCTTTACTGACGTTTTTTTTACATTATCCTACTCACGCAAAGTTTTAAAGTGCAAAATGCTATCCATAGAAGTGAAATATAATTTGATGACTGGCAGAGATAAGTGACACAGTTTTATCAAATGTTCTCAGCTAGCTTTTGCCCAAAGTTTCGTTCGCGTGGTATTTTCTTCCCCTTTATCTACACCATATTCTTGCCAAATTTAATGAAAATTCGTTCAGCCAAAAAGTCGGTCGTTTTAACCGAAAAACTCTTTTTTTGTCCGGATGTTTGTCAGCCCTTGTAACTGTAGCTATCGTATTGGATACGCAGTGTAGTCTCGAAACCGGATTATCCGATTATTTGTAAAGTCGGATTGCGAATAAGCATATACCTACGTTGTTATCCTGCCTTGTTACCGTCTTTGTACAGCGTTTATTTTCAAAGCCACGGATTAATCACGTAAATAGACAGACGGTAGGTACGCTAGTCTAAAGAATGTGAATTAAAGAAATGTCTGTCCCTGTAGTATTTTTTACTTTTATGTTACGTACTGCACTCGTTATCGGCATTTCAACAGTTGTTGAAGTATAAATAATTTCAAATGGCTAATATTAAAATGTTTAACAAATGAAATAAAAGGTCAATTAGTAAAAGAGGTTACAGTCGGCTCCAAAATGTTTATTGTCAGCATACAAAGTGAATTAGAAACCTACTCCTACGGTGCCATAAGTTTGAACTATATGTTGTCATGATAACTTTTTTTAAATGGTTTTCTTACTGACCGAATATTTAAAAGTGAATTAAATCTTACCATTTATGTTTGCGCTTGTACCGTTTTAGTTACTCGTATTTGACGCGCCATTTTACAAGTGACGCCAAACACCAATGTTTGTATATCACAGATCTACAGTTGGCCCGTATGACAATAATTATTCTCGGCAAGTAATTAAATAACATGATCACGCCGTACGTCTGTAGGTAGCTATGTTTTCTTTATGTACCTACCCAAAAACATCTTGTTTGTTTTTTTCACTCAACAAAATACTTTTTGGGACTGACCAAAACCTCTTTAATTCGCTGACCGGTTAAATGTATTTTCAGCGTATAATGTCAAACACTAAATTGTGACTTGAATTCATTATTATGTAAAAGAATGGGATGACGCATTGCTAGCTAAAAGATTTTGGTATTTTTCAAACAATTCAATATTAAAATACATCGTAATATTTCCATGGAACTCATAACTCGCTTAGAACCGAGTTGTAACGAGTTTCATACGGAAATATATGAACCGGAAATTCCATATAAACTCAATTTTCTCATCGAAGTAGCTATTTGTATTATTTTTATTGTTGTTATGATGGGTTTCAGGTTTGGTTTTAGCTCGCTGGTATATACTTGCGAATTGCAAAGGCAATATGTGTAGTTAGTAGTTGGCTGAGCTTTGGAAGAATATAATCTCTAAAATAATTAATAACCTATCAAAATTATAGCTATCATATAATTTTAACATTAGTGGATACGTTAGGTTCAATCTTAGATAAACAGCAAAGGATGTCGCAAGCCTTACGCACTGTAAAAACAGTGGCATATTTAATCATGCGATGCTAGTAAAAAATAGCAACATATTATAATAAATAATTTTCAAACAAATAGCATCTTTAGATGCAAGGTAAGCTACTGTTCGTTACGATCTTGACAGACAAACATTTGTGTGATGAATATATTATACGAGTAGTATGAATATATGAACATGTTTGTTCTGTGTTTGTATTATATAATAAGTACGTATTTACAAAAAAAACTATTTGAGTATTCTATACGTAATCTAGTTCCCATATTGCAAGCTTATGATTAGTTTGGGGCTAGATAGCGCTGCGTGAAATTAATGTCCTGTAATATTTCTTATTTTATAACGAGTAACTGAATGGAAACTGCTGCTTCGATTCATTTTGGTGGAGCTTGGACACATTCGGGTGGATGGTGCGAAATCCTTTGTTTTATACTCGTATGTGGGTTCAATCAAAGATTTTTTTTAAATTGACTGACTTCCAATAAAGGCAGTTTACAATAAGTCGTCCTCGTATTTTGTGTGGTAAGTGACGCAAGAGAGTTCAGTGGGAAATTCCTATACATTTTTTACCTTAAGAGTCTATGATGTCGACAAGCCTCATAGCTCATTTGGTAGTAACTCTGCCTTCTGCGCTGTAGGCTGTGGGTTCAATTTTCACCCAGGACAAACAATTGTGTGATGAATATATATGTTTGTTCTTTGTTTGGGTGTTGTATCATATAGTACGTATGTATATACAAAAAGTATTCAAGTATTTTATTCGTAATCTAGTTCCCATATTACAAGCTATACTTAGTTTGGGGCTAAATTGCGCTGTGGAAAAATTAATGTCTATATTTATTTTATTTATTATATGTGAAATGGCTTAGCTTCAGCGACCATATCTTACACAATACTGTAGCATTTACTTTGAAATTAATATGTATTAGTTCAGGATTGATGCTAGAACTTACATCAAATTTTGTCGATTGAAAAAAAAAACAAAGTTGACTCTAATTTGTATCAAAAATGTTCGCCATTCAATAAATACGCCCAATTAAGCCTTGACACTTTATACAGCAATTAAACATAGTGTACAGCAGAAGGTCTGCGTTTTAGATTTTCAAAATTAATGTTTTTTTTACCGTAAAAAATAAAAACGTTGAAATTCGCGCGTACGTTCTGTCAACTGGTGGTCATAAGCGCCGTGGTTGAGCGCACAGCAATGTCACCTTTATTATAACTATATCTTAGTTCGAAACTAGAGTGAAGTTGCGTTGTGTTGCTAATCTGAGGTACTATAGCCCATTAAAATGTGAGTTGAAATTTAAACCCCCGCCTGCCTGACTCGCACTAGACTGGTTTATACGATTCTTTGCTGAAATAAAAAATATATATCTTGTGTTACCGCGCAATTTAAAAACACACGAGCACTTTATGCAAACGGATAAACAGATTACGACCTAAGTTTCCTTTTGATGGACTTACTTTAATGGATTTCCCTGTTTGTCGGCGAACTTCGAATCACTTAATCTGCCACTTTTCGGATAAGTAATATTTGTGTGATTTATGGTGGACGCCGAAAAGGCTAGACGAGTATTTTTTGAGGTACATTCGGGATGGGTTAATGTATGTAACAATATGTGCGGTAGAAATAAGTTGAGGTCACAACATGGATTTATAATTTTTTTTATTGTGCTACGGGGAAGCGCTTGGCCTTCATCTCACCAGGTTTTGAGTTATGATAAGGTCGAAAGTGGAAGCGCACTTGAGCCGGAATCTTCAACAGGCTATCTTACCTTTATATGCCGGGACACAATTTACAGTTGCTATGGCGTCTTAAGTAAGATGGTGGTTGACTTAAACAGATTCCAACCACAAACCAAACTAAGCACAAATTGGTACCACCTGGGGATCAAACCCTGACCTCTGAGTCTGGTATGCAAGCCACAAGACCACATGTGGTTAATGTGGTTGGCTATAGTGATCACATTGCACTGGTTTCCTCATCCTAATAACTGAATTGAAAATTGTTTGTTTGACAATAAATACGTAACAAATAGTTGTTTTATACACATACAAAACACTTTACGTATAATAGGTACTAAAAGAGCTACGTGGAAATCCTTGTGGTTTGTTTAGTAATGTTGTTCATCATTTACTAACTAGCCTTTGTCGATGGACCTGAAGAGTTATCTAACTTTCTGCCACGTTTCAAAGAGACAAGACCCTTATTTATAATGAAGGGCATCGTAAAACAGATCTTTGAAGGCATCAATACCAATTATTTGGGCAACACCTACGCCGCCCAAAGTTAATCCAACAATTATTTGTGATACTTCTGAGTAGGCCTGTCTTGGTCCGAACAGGCTCGGCTAATTTGCCCTAATGCTCCTTTACCCTTGTCTGCGTTAACCATTAACTTGTGACATGCTTAATTCGCTAAGTGCTGTGGTCAGCCTTCCTGACGCGCCGCTGTAGTGGAAGCGGGGTCGAAAGCGGAATGCTACGCTAGTATTGTGGATGGTGTACATTATTATGTTTTTGATCAAGAACAAAATATATTTATAAAGGTTCATATAGCTATATAACTATCACCAAATGATCCATACGAATTTCCTAAATGATTCCTGAATTTTCTGAAATGTTTGCTTATTTTCGCTTAAAGCTACAGCTTGCATTATTTGAATAATATCAGATAAGTTTTATTATAATTGCATTTTTTTTTACATTCGTAATATAATAACTATCGTAGGTACCTACTCAATGTTATTTTTAAGAATAAGCATAAGATATTCCGACACAATATATATTGTTTGTGAATGAAAAATAAATGAAATGAAATGAAAATGAAATACTTACAAAACAAACACATTTGCGATATGACAATTATGGAAAAAACAATTGTGAGGAGTAGGCCTAACATCTTACATCTTAACATCTTACCTAATTCTGTCGCCTTAATAACAATTCTTTAAAAAAAAATGTTTTGTTCCGGCATTCAGAGGTAAGATAGCCAGTTCCTCACTTTGTTGAGGATTCCGGGTGAAGCGCGCCTCCATCTTCGGCCTTATCTCAACTTGTTACCAGGTGAGATGAAGGCCAAGCGCTTCCTCATCGTACAAAAAAAAAACATTTTTGCACCGGTGATGTTAGTGGTTGCCTTTGTTATTGATGATATATTCAAGCGTTTGACCACCAGCTAACTTGAAACACTAGTTAAGACTGCGGGACATGGACTAGGAACCTATTTATTCTGGACTCGAAGACTCCAAGGTTGTACTGGTGCGGAGCACAGACTAGGGCAACGAATACGGGAATATAACTTTCAAAACTTGCGTGAGTGGTACTATGCATTTTAAAACACAACCTACCCGCAAATCACACTCACCCTTATGATGATTCACCTGCTGAATCGAAACCGTTGGTACCTACATCAACATAATCGTATACGTGAGTAAAAAACCGTGTTTTAAAATGTACAAAACTGGCATGTTTACTGTTGACTTCAAGGATTCCTAGACAGCGTTACACTTGACTTACACTTGAAAAACAGCCTATACCTACATATCCATTTCTGAACAGAGCCTTCTTTAAGGCAGGATAGTTTGTCCATATGCACCACTCCACAAACAAATGAACAAATAGATTTAGAATCTTAATTCAAAACTGATGCAAATCCTTTTTTTTTCAAGGCAAGAAGGTCAGCGAACCCGGCTGACCTTGTTGCCCTGACATTTGTTCAGTCACCGCTAGCAGTCTGACCGCACCCTGCAACAGATCGTAGAAATTACCAAAATGTATTACCCTATTAACTAAACCACCTTTGTTTTAAGTAAATCTCGGGGCTTGAGTCGAGTTTAAATTATTTATTCGCCCGTAAAGGGCGGTTACTTATATAAGTTATCTTTAGAAATTCGGGCAAGGACGTGGTGGGTGGTCAGCTAGAATAATTTTGTTGTTGGATTAGGTTCGGTGGTTTCGTCACGTGGATGGGAACACACGCTGATACCTGCGACTTGGTTCATTTTCAGGGATCAAAATGTTGCGCCAGGTCATGAACGGATTCAAATTTGAATCACTATCATGCGGTCAGCAAAGTGAAGTCTTTGATTGGTTATTATACACTGTTAGCAAATCGCCCACTGGGTACTAATTAATACTTTAGTGATAGTATTAACAATTTACGTGCATAATTTAATTAGTTATGCATTATGTTATTTGAATTATTTTGTACTCTGTATCTAAATTATTATTATAATATTGAATATTATAGTATTAATTATTGCAGTGAATGGGTCATCAATAAATTAAATAGCCTGAGTTTTAACTTATTGGCAATAAATGAATTTGAATTTGAATTTGAATTTTGAGTTTCTCGCCATTTTCCTTGTGTGCTGGTCACGATTCCGAACCGGCGGTAGATTTGACGATTCAAAATGTTCCTAAAAAAAAATACAGTATAAACCAATTTTTGACTTTCACTTCATGAAATCAGAAAATGTTTACTCAATATTTAAAATGTAAACATGTGTTTTAATAGGAATCTGCACCGTTCTATTAACTGAGTACTAAATTAAGCTAAGTTTGGGTTAAGTTAACTGTATACAGGTGGTATTAGACTCACATGAACTACTTTATATTATACCAAGTTCGTACAAAAATGGTAACGAAACAGTGTTGCTCGTCTATTATTCACCTCAGCCAACAAAGTGGCGGAAACTAGCAAACTAGATAAGTTTTATAAAGACCAAGTTAGATGAATCTTGACTGCATAATGATACAGATTAAAAGTTGTTGATTGTGAGAAGAATTTTCGGTTCCGTGTTGAAATGAAGGTAAAATTAACTGGCATATGACTGTGGAGGGAACATGTCAGTTTAATTTCGAGATCTGTCTGTGTTATTATATAAGTGTATGCTCTATTTTTACTTTATAATATTCGTTTAATCTGTAAGACTTTCGTTTCGGGATCGAGATCAGCACACAAGAAATAGGCAAGAAACTCGGCGTATGTAGATATTTGATGATGCATCCGTTATATAGTTCGTTATATAGTTTGTGTTGTTGTAGCGTAGCACTGATAAGGCGATATGATACTTGTACCGGTGGTTCATCATAGGCACCCATGGTCAGAAATAACTGTTTGATATTGTGTTGCGAGAATAATTTGAACTCGACAAGTCAAAAAACAGTAAATAATAAAAAATAATAGTTGTAAATAAATAAATATTACAGGTCATTAATTTCACACATATAATAATAAAATAAAAATAATTTCTTTTTAATTTTATAAAAACTGAAAACTGCTGTAAGTACAAATACAGCATAAATAAGCCTTAGTAAGATTAATACAACAAACTACACGATATTAGAGTGGATATTAAAACTAGCCTAAGAAAAATAATAAAAATAAAACAATAAAATACCTACCTACGGTCTCAATTCTAACATTCCATCCCATCCATATGTTGTCTGGAAAAATCACTTTATAAGCTATTAGACCAGTGTTAAAATGTTTGAATTAATATTATAATGACACTAATAGGCACATCCATATTTCTTTTACCTACATTTAAGTCATATTGGTGAACTATAAATAATTTTCTATTCACGATGTTGGTTAAAGCCACATATGATTTTTGTATGGTTTAGATTTAACAGTATGTTTTGTTAGTGAAAATGGTACCCTGCAGCCTGTTTACAATTTATAGTCCAATTACTGGCACATACAAACCATTAGGCCATTAGCTTTTACATGCTAATCTGTTATTGATAGAGGTCAGCTTGCGTTAATTACAGCCCTGCGGGAACATAGCGCATGTGCGTGATTTATACGTGAAAACAATACTTGGATGAAATTTATATTAGAGCTGACCATGTCTGTCCTATTCTGTTTTTCCATTGTATATATATCTAAATAACCTCGCAGCTGTATAACCTACACGCGAAGATAGTTCAAGAAATAGTGGATGATTTCAACAATTTTTATATTTTTTATAGTTACTTTCCTTTCTTAAGTCGGATAAAAGTTGAGCCCCATTTTGCAGCATTTTACAGTGAGCGTGAATGCTGAAAATGTATAAATGTCAACTCATTTGTTTTGTGACTCAAACGGACGCTACCCATTGCAACATATTAAGAATTAATGAATGAAAATTCGCAAGTCAATTGTTTATTTTGGAGCAGAAGTAGACAACGACCTCGACTAATGTGTGTCTCGATGTATGAGTGGCTGTGTGTGTGTGTGTGTTTGTATGTGTGGACGACCCCTTCTATTATGAATGTACCCATTTACCACCATTTAGAATAAAAAAGGACACTTGAAATAAAAGAGTCCAAGTCGGGCTCTCGAACAAAATGATCGATCAGCAATGCTTTAATACGGTATTGGGTTGAGCACAATATAAAACACTTGGAGCGACTTATAATGACATGATCCCGATTTATGAACCCGGCCGTGTTTGTGCAGGGATTATTTTTATTAATAGACATCTGGAGGGTTCGTTGCGGTTTCTGCGGCGAGGTAAAGCAAGTTATTTTGGAAATCATCTCCAAAAGGTTCCATTGCTTAGAAGCCCATACTACCTCCTACTACAGATTAGCAACTCGTTAGTAACAATTATTTAGTAAATGTTTTTTTGTGGATACTATGATCGCTAAAGCTAAGCGATCTCAGGTAACATGAAGCCTTAACGCAGTTTCATGATAAAACAAGTGGATGCCGGGACATCGTTCACGTGATCCCGAGGGAATTCCTCGAAAATCCTAGATCATACAATATTTACCGTAGATAGGTAGATATTCTCCATCAACCGCCATTTTACATCGCTGTTTGTTTGGATTAGCTTACTTTCAGGCCACGTGCGGGCAGGTTTCCCATCTTTGATACCAACTGTCAAATTGAAATACTTGACTAACGGTCTAACGGTCTAACGGACAGAAACTCAAACATAGCGTCCGTTCAACTACTAGGTACAATTAAGTCAAATGAAAAAAATGAGCTGGTTGTAAATGATAAGAATATGGGGTGTCCTCCCTACATCTAGTAGTTTACCCCGAGACAACAGAATCGCTGGCTTTTGCTAACGGTTACGAGACTGCAGTCTTATCGAAGTCCGGTGCCGTGCTGCGTCAGTACTCAGGAGAGCCAGTGCTTTCAGGGAAAGTTTGTTTCATCGTATACTGAGTTCCATGGTCTTGCCTAGATCTAGACCAGCCTAAAGGTCAAGCTATCCCATACCCTATAATAACATGGTCCCGCTGGCGCGATCTGTCTACAAGTAAACTAAGGTAAAGATCACAGGACACTGCAGAGGTATTAAGTTTGCAAGTACAGTCCCTCTATAGCACAAATTGTCAGAGTAGTCTCAGCACGTCTTAACCCAGCTAATTCAATAAAAGCTTCTTAGAATGTTGCTAGTCTGGCTTACTTGTTTGGATTCCTGTGAAGGGACCGCGGTCTTGAATAGTGCAATAGTCGAACTGCAAACTGTTTGCAGTTCTTTATTAATTACATTTATCTACAAACAGCTAGTGTATTTAAAGGATAATAATTCAATATGTTTTCCTACAAATTCGTAACTTTACTCAAATATTGAGATTTGTGGGAATCACGTTGGTATGTAATTATGTAATAAAAAATTGTTTATTGTGTGGTTCCCGGTGAAATTACGGTCACTCGAGGGTTAACACCTTTATGCCTCAAGTTGACAGGCGAAATGCAGTGCCGTGTAGGCTATGTTATTTGTGGATTTGACTTATGCATTAAGGCATTTTTATTGGCAATAGATGCGTTTAACATCAGGTAAGCTATTTACCGGTAACTGTAAAAACTTGCACAAATATAGTATGTTCATTTAACATCATCTGAACACTTTTCTGAGTAGTAATTTTGCTGAAATGCACATTTTGTGCATCAGTGATTCAGAAATCATATGTGAATGTCGTGTTATGTTTTTGTTTATAAGCTTTGTTTTTTTATGACTCATAGAAATTCATTAAAAAAGTAAAAAAATGCTACGCTTACTAGCAATGCTAATTCGCCGCCTAACAAAGAACCTTAGGTCACGTATCGCCTCAATTAAAAGCTACGTAAGATTTTTGAAAACCCGTAGCACCGGCTTTCTACAGACCCAAGGTTTGGATACCAAACTGTATTTCCCGAAGATGCACATTTTAAGCTCGAAGTGAAGCAACATCCAGGGAGTAATTAGCTTACTCCGTTATGAGTTAACGTTAGTAGGTACATCACGAAGCTCTATAATTAAGTAGCAAGTTCAAAGCATAATTTGGTAGCTACTTTGAAGGCAGGTTCATGTTGAACCTAGTGAATTATGTCAATGTAGGTAGATTAACTTGACTGTAAACTTGCTTAGTGAATATTTTACAGAATACCTATATTTGGTAAAAAAAGGGCTTTACACGCTAAAGCCCTTTTTTTACCAAATATCAATGATTCTTGTTGCTTATTTGTTATTGGATGAATATCTTGTAACTACAGGTGACTCTGGCTAACCCAAGCATATAAAAGGAACACAATTCTGTCTTTTATCGTGTGAGTGGTGTGACAGTTTGGCCTACTAGAAGCGGGTTTTTATCTATGGACGACGGGGAAGCGCTTGGTTTTCATCTCACCTGGTGTCAAGTTATGGTATTAAGGCCGAAGGTGAAAGCGCACTTCACCCGGAATCCTCAACGGACTGATGAACTGGCTATCTTACCTCTAAATGCCTGATCATAACGATTGATAATCGTTGTTATATAATGATAGGCGAGCGGCACTGGGGCTGATCAGCCTATTTCACAGTGTTGGTTTTAGATTGACACTACACTTGGTTATTCCTTGTAGGAAATAGTTTAGTGGTTTGTAACCAGTTGTCCAGTTTGTTTCAAAAGTTTTTTATAGAGGAGGCAGTAATAACTTCTTCTGGTAAACGGTTCCAGTTTTGTATTACTCGAGTATACCTCGAGCAAAGGAAATATTATGCAGCATTGTTGTTCTTCGAGGATCATGGTTTAATCTCATGCGTCAGTGAGTATATGGAATGGATGTTGGGCAGATTATACATATGGGAAAGTAGCTTGAAAGTCTGAATGAGGTCCCCACGAAGGCGTCTATTTTCAAGGATAATAATAAATAAATAAAATATTACAGGACATTCATTTTACACAGCGCCATCTAGCCCCAAACTAAGCATAGCTTGTAATATGGGAATTAGATTACGGATAAAATACTTAAATACTTTTTGTAAATACATACGTACTATAGGATAATTAGGCATAGTGCGTTAATGCCCGCTAATAGTCCCGACAAGGACTACATCTTATTTTATTCTCATTAAACGTTTATCTGCGCTTGCCTTGAAGAAAATGTTATGAAAATTATTCATAAACTTCAAACTAATTATTGAAATAGTTTCGTTTCGGGCTGAGTTTCAAAGTAGCAGGATTCCACTAAACATCTTTGTTTTTGCTTCTTCGGGATAAATTTGTATAATACCTTACAGGATAATGAAATCGCTGGCTTGTCAAGGCTGAATGATTACAACACTGGTGGTAGGATCTGCAAAGGTACACCTGGCTAGCGTCTGTCAAAGTCAGGCACCATACGGTTTGCCGTGTTCCGCCTTTTGGGAAAGCTCGCTTCAATAAAGTCCTCATCCTTGTTCTGGCCTAGAGTTAGACAAGCCTAGGCCAAGTAGTTCTTGACCTTAAGGTCCCATTATTAATAAAAAAAACGCTTGCGGCTTCCAGAGGCTTTTCAATGCTTTTCAATTTTAATCCAAGCGAATGAGGTCATAGCTACAGTAGCGCTTTTATTAGTGAGTTCGATTCACATAATTTATTATTATGCTGAACGTTTTTAGCATATCTTATCTTACCTTATCTAATCTTATCTAATTATATCTTCTTCTAATTATATATAACTCAAAGGAACTGACTGACATAGTGATCTATCAACGCACAGCCCAAACCACTGGACGGATCGGGCTGAAATTTGGCATGCAGGTAGATGTTATGACGTAGGCATCCGCTAAGAAAGTATTTTGAGATTTTGCATTTGTTTTGTTTCGGTTTAGTAATTTTGGTTATAGACTCTGCTTTGTATTTGTCATTTTTTTGTTTTCGTTTGGTTTATGTATAGGTTTTGTCGGTTAGACTTTTTTAAAATGGCTAAAGAAAATCTGAACGTTAGTGGAGAAGTTGAAGAATGTACTGTCGTTTTTAAGTTTTATAGATCATAATTTTTTACACACCTAAACAAAAGTAAAGCCGCAAAAACTATACCTAATTAATAATAGCAAAAGAGCAAAAGCTAATATAATATAAAATACTAACTGACTCACTAATAACAACGCACAGCCTAAACGGCTAATCGTAGAGACATGAAATTTAGAGGGTATGTTTATCTTGATGCAAAAATGAGTGCTAAGAAGGGGAATTTGAAAATTCGTACCCTAAGGTGTTCAAAAAGGGGTTGAAAGTTTTCATTAAAAGTATGCCCTAACTCTGAAACCGTGCATGATAAAAGGTCAAAATTTTCATTATAGATTTCTCATATAAAATTGAAATGAACGTGAAGCATTTTTTTTTTTATAATTGAAGGGCAGGGGCAGGTCCCTTTATTAGAAAAAAAAAACAAAAAACATTGTTATTTAACAGAAAAAAACGCGATGTACTCTTGGTTTCTATAATAAACTAGTGTATTTTGAGTGCTCTTTATGCAATGAATGAATGTCAAAACTACCAATGTATGATGATGGAGTGGAATCAATTTAAAGGCGGTTTTTCACTAAATAACAGTAATACATATTAAGAGCGTTGCGCATTTTAAATGATTGTGTGTGTGATACTCTTCTACGAACCAAGTAAACCAGGGTCTTACGATGATGCCAGCGGAACTCCTGAATAATGCATGGTATAATGGTCATGCTTATACTTTTTGAAATCGGTATAACGAGGCATTTAACGACAAATGATTTTTTTAAAATTTACCCGGCCGTAAGCAGTCGCGGCTTAAGAATCGACCTCCTCCAACTCAGCCCGCGGATGTCGTAAAAGCCGATTTCAGGGATCTCACCAGAGGAAGCGGCAGCTTCCTGCTGTATGTTACATAAAATCTTTACTGTGATCACCAACCAGCCTGCCAAGTTTGGTGATTATAGCAAAACCCTCCCGTTTTTGGAGGAGGCTCTGTCCAATATCCAATTAACCACTACCTAAATGGGCTGTTGACGTGACTGTATTTACGTCCCTTGATTAATGTAACTTGACTGCTTGATACACAGTAATCTTCTAATGCATAAAAAATAGGGGGTTCCCATACATGAAACGTTTTTATAAATTGTTATTTTCGACCTGTACAATAACAAAGTTAATGTGAGTATAGTGCTTACTTTGTGCACCGGCACTAAGACTTCAAAAAGCCTGCATTTTTTTTGTCTGGGAATGTGGGTCAGAACCCTCTGTGTGCATGTCTGCACACCATGTAGAAGCTAATCGGTCAAATTTGTCCAGATATCCAACAAATATATGTGATGATTTGTAATATGCACCTATTTGAAAAAACCAATACGCGGACGAAGTCGCGAGTAAAAGCTAGGATGAAACCCCTATCTGATAGGTACCTAAGTAAATTAGTTGAAAAAATGTTTATGTAAAAACAAAATTCTGAAATTCATCTCATACGTTTCGATAGCCAAAATAACTTTGGAATTCCTCCAAAGATGGAATGAAATGTTTCAGAACCGGCGATTTAACCCAAAGCAGACGAGTATTCTAATAAGCTGGCAACATTACTCGGTTTTATTGCACGTTTTCACTTAACTCGCCGGCGGTATTTCTCTTTGAGAGTCATTTGAATATTAGACCTGTGTCACTTTAGAATGACTTTGACTATTACCGAGGAAGGCACATGTCTTGGGCCAGATACAGAGGTCATGGGTTCAAATCTAGTTGTACACCATAAAGTCAAATGAAAAAAATGCATTTGCTCTTGCTTATGGCTCTTGTGCTGTTTCGCTATCATTAAATGTTTTACTAATGGCCGACTGGAAATATATATTACATATATATCAAGGACTTTTAGAACTCTTACTGTAGATATTCAATTATATGTGGCTACTGTTTCCTTCCTTCCTGACCCCAAGGCTTGCCTGGGCATAGCCTGGGCATAGCCTGGGCAAGGATGAGATCTATGATGGAGCTAGCTGTCCCAGAAGCTGTCTATGGCACTGGGGATGCACGCCAGGCGGACCTTGACAGATCTACCTTCGAAACAGCTGGTCAGTTTGTTTGAGATGCGTTTTCGTTTTGTTGCAGTGAAGCATTAAAGTTGTCTCACTCTAAACTAGGCTTCAACGTGCATCGTCTGGCAAACGTGAATTATTTAGAATACGTATTCGAAGATAGACATTAAACATTCATGATCGACTCTAGGCTTTGACTAAAGCGTTTCTACTTCAAAAGAAAGTTTTACGATTGAAAAAACTTACAAAATTCTATTTTAAGAATCTACAATGTGACGATTATCTTATTTAGAACCACCAAACGAATTTTAAATCGCTTAAACTGCTTCTCTACACACACGTGGTTGGAGCTCGACACTGTCACGCAGCAGTCAACCAGCTATGCAAAGGTCGATTACCCGGGTACCTAGACAAATGCTGTTGATAGTCGAAATCGTCATATCAGATTGTTACGATGAATTCGTCTACTTTAAGAACTTCTCAAAGCTTCTGGTTTTAAAATGGATCAACCCCAGAGCCATGCCTCGCAAACATAAAAAAAGATACAGACGCGATCATAAAAAATAAACTTGGTGTCCAAGTGAATGTGACAAATTAGTTCTCGTTCCTACAGATCCGAGACTTTAGACAGATTCCGTTGATACAATTAGTGGATGTTCTGGTACCAGGAAAACAGATTTTTGAGTTTGGCTTGTAGCTATGTTATCACGATCAACCACAAATTAGAACGATAGTACACCTTCCAATTATACCTCTTCACAATTTATGCTGTCTTAGTTCCGCTATCGCAAATGGGGTTTGAAACCTCCCGATACTTTTAATTTGCAATAAACAGCGGTAAAACAACAAGGAACCTTCGGATAAAAGACAAATAAACTGTATTTTAGGCAACTTTATTGAGGAGATTAGCTGGAAACTCATTACACAGATAATTTTAAGTCGGGACTCCATTGCTGGGCCCTTTGTAATTCATGTAATTTTATTATTATACCCGTTGCATGTAAGTGAATTTTGTACAGTCGCCTGTACTGATATGTATACACTATTTAATTTCAAAATATTGCCATTACTTTTAAATTCAAGTCTGGTAAATTATATCATTACTGTTGTATTCAAGCCTGATAGATATATCACATTTGAATACCAAATTAATAGCATAATTATATATTTATAGATACCAAATGTGGATAGAAAACCATTCTGAAAATTATGAAATATGTATATTAGTGTACGAACACACACAGTAAGTTTTCACAAAAAAAAAGTCATTATGTCATTATAATTAATTCAATTATATTATTAATTACTTACTCATTGCACTGGTCAAGGTATTCTCGACTTTTGCGCTATTGATGTACATGTTTATCCAGTTAAAAATACGATTAGATTGTATTGTTTCATCAAAATTGGTTCAGCTTTTTAATTTTATTGCACAGAAATCAACATAACCGGTCAACATGGTTTAGGCATCATGTACATAATTATGCACAGAGTTTTCTTGACTTACCTACCTATCATTACCGTTTACTTCACAAAAGTTTTATAAACCTATCTAAGTAGGTACTAGCCACGCTCATAACTCGGTTTTGTTTGAGGACTTACCATCTCACTCGGGAACTTCGAGCATGATGTTACTTATTTATACTTACCTACTTACAAGTATCAATTTAGGACTTTCCGAAAGATTATGCAAAAGTCTTACTAAAGGATTCTGTAAAGACGGTAATTCTCCTAAAAAGTAAAAAAAACTGATTGCAGCATGACATTTTGAAGAGAATATAGGTACGTTGTATGGTGTAGATATGGTGCAATAAGACCCCCATCTTATTGCACTTGCAACCACAGGATTTTGAAGAAGGAATTTTAAAGGTTTGGGTGTTCACTAGACACACTTTAAATCGTGTTATTTTGATTCGAAAAACGGATGGATTGTACGCGTATTTTACCTGTATTTATCTCTACGCTATAAATAAAGGTAAATACGATACATACCTGTTTTTCGAATCAAAATAATGTGTTCTAATCGCGAAAGTTTAAAAAAAAAAGACTATTATATATTTTTTTTAGAAAATGGCATTTGATAATTTCCAAAAACATTCCTTATTTTCTCGGTATATAATCAAACATGCATTTTTCTCACAAACTTCCTATGTTCGTAGATTTTCTTATCAAAATTCTTCACAAATTTGGAAGAACTCTTGAAAACAGGAGAGAGTGCTACACGCGATTGGCCGCAGCTAGCAACTGCCAAGTTACTCGGAAATATTGAAGAACAGCCTCTCAAAGCTCGTTGTTTCACTCGTAGTCACTTGTCAATTTATATGGAGCTACCAGAGCTACTAGTGGCTCGCAGGCACTGCGAAAATAGTGGCATTTATTTTGCCTACAAAAATATGTTAAACATCTGTAAATAAAAAAAATACTGACTCAATGACTGACTGACTGACTGAAAAATAATTATATCAACGCACAACTAGTCCGAGAGACATGGAATTTGGAGGGTGTATTCTTTGTAAAGTGTGGATACCTATTAAGAACATATTTTAATTTTTTTTCCTTGATGGGGGATGAAAGGGGATGAAAGTTAGTCAGTTTTCAGGTTAGGATCTTCTAATTTTGTGTTTATGCTGACTATAAAACATTAATTTATACGTGTCTCAGCGTTTTTGATAATTCGTCTGTTGATGTGGCCAGTTGTGTATAAAAAGTCCGTATTTATTATTTAGCTGATGGTTAGAAACTATAGAGGTAAAAAACGGCCGAAAATTATTCATTCATGATGTGCATTTTTTTTTTATTGGTGGTAGTCAAGCGTTTGACCACCAGCTTACATGTAAAACAAGTAAAGATGTGGCCCTTTTCTGCGATCACCGATCCACCTGCCAAGAATAATAATTCGCCTGTCAAGCGTAGTGATTCTGGTAAAACCTTCCAACGTTGAAGGAGGCTCTGTCCAGTAAAGCATATTAATGGGCTGTTGAAGTAATATTGTAAGGTATAATCATGCTTTTACCAATGTTTAGAAGCATAACCGAGCTTTTATTCCTCACCATTTAAAAACGCCCTAGTATATACCAACAGATATATAATCTGTGTTACACCCCGTGGCGTGTGCGTAATGTACTCTTAACTGCATGCACGAAAAAACCTTAGGGCGTCGCTGTTTTGGAGTGGCGCGTAAAACTTGTTTTCGACTGTCCCCCTACTGTGTAAGAATGCTTATAGATAGAGATAGATAGAAAATTCTTTACCGTTTACCAATATAACACAAAAAACAAACAAGGAGAAGAATCATAATTGTGTTACAATGGGCAACCGCTTCTCTTTAAAATCGATCCCTACCAGACAACCGTTAGATGGAATGAATTAGAAATGAGAGAGTATGAGAGGTATATTTCATATTTAAGACTATCTTTTGACCTGCGTGAATCCGGATGTTGCAACCCTGTCAAAATGATGGGATACATTTCGTGGGGTTGCACTAGCCAACCAAGGGAGGAACAACCAAGTTGGGAACGCGTTGGGATATGTTCTAATCGTAAAAGTTTGAATACTTTAGCCTTTATCCTTTCCTATGGCGTACACTATTATCCATGTCAGAACCATTCAGCCGTTCATACGTGAGAGGTAACAAATAAAAGTTGGCTGGCTCATTTCTCGCTCGAGAATATCGTTGGCCTTTCAACGTGGGAACGCCTGTGCTTTTGGCTGCTACCCATGCAACAACCTTGTGTTGTGTTTTTAGTCTACTCTTTAGGGTTTTATCTACATTACGCTTATTTAATCATTTAAATTATTCTTAACGAAGAAGTAATATGAGAATAAATAAATTTACTTACGAGTTACTTTCCTTTTTAAAAGTTTGGTATATTTTTCACCTGTAACAAAATAAATGTTGGACTGACATTGATCAAAGATCATTTAATCTGCCCGGCATTGAATCTCTTCGCATAATTTATAGGGTTTCAAATTAGTTTAGTCTGAACCTAGCCGCTTCAAAGACTCCAAATTATACCACAAAAATATAGCTTTGAGCCTCCCCTAACCAACGGTTCAGCTATTACTACTCATTCTACTCCAGTGTCATCACTCTATCAAGTGAGATAATTAGACTAAGGTTATGATATAAGTATGGATTTCACAGGTTTACATCACCTATAGTCTCTAGCGAATTTATCTTTATGTCCTTTTAAGAAAATGTATCATAGTGATAGCAGCGCCTCTATCGTGTAGAATAGGTACTAAAAGTCAGTACAGTAAACTGTCTTACATCACTAGTAAAGAGGAATACTGTTATCTTGTGGTAGGCACGAAGTGATTCCAATTTTTGCGATAACATCTCTTTTGTTTTGTGAATAATTGAACTGTTCGGCTATAAATGGAAGCAATGACGCGTGACATTGTACATTATGGTGTTCCAGCCTGTTACACACAGGTTCGTAGTTCGTACGCAGTGCTGGCTATTGACATATCGAATATTGGGGATAAAAACAGATAACTTTTCTAAATTTACTCTCGTGGATTGACGAACTACAATGTATTCAGGGAATTGCAACAAACCTTTATGTTTAAATTTTTTTTTAACTTTTTTTTTATTTTATCGCTACAATATGGGGTTTTTCAAATAGGAATAATACTTCTGGTGTTACGAGCGTCAATAGGCAACGGTAACCACTTTCCATAATGTGGGCCGTATATCTGTTTGCACACAGAAAAGAAAAACAGAAACGAAAAACAGATAAACAGAAACGCGCTTAACAAATTGTGTAACGAGGGTACTGACGCGATTTGAGAATGTTATGTGCCATATTCAGCTAAGCGCTGATTAACGCCATCTAACAGTAATTTACTTAACTATGTGAATCTGCCCTGTCTGAAAATATGTTAAAATTACATTGTGTTGTAACGTTTGTGACCAATTGCAATCACTTAAAATACATAAGTTAATGTAAAACCTTATTGTTGTTAAAAATCACCAACATTGTTTTCGACGTTCGTTGATTTTAATTTTAAGCCAACTGCCCCAGAAGGTGGGTAATGTTTTTCGAGAGTATGTATACATGTATTATGCATATTTTATTGTAAAGCTTTGCAGCCTAGACGGCTTCATGGATCTAAAAATGTGAAGCGTTGTTTGATTTTGCTAAATTGTGTAAGTGTCAATTGCGAATTTGAGCACGTGTACGAATAACAAATTAAAAGGGATAAAATAAAATATTTAATTTAAACAATATGGGTATAAAATCTCTATTAAAAAATATATATTGTTAAAAATTTTACCGCCATGTTCTCTTAAAGTCATGAAGTTTGTAATCTTGCTGTCGGGTTATAGTTTCACAACTTCCAACTTGTTCGGCCACGTGATTGAAGTGACGCGAAACGCGCATTTCAAAGACTATTCAATAATAATTTTCAACGACATTAAGTGGGTGGAAATCCCGTGAACACATGAATTTTGTTAGAAAATACAAAAATGTTCCTAAGATTTAGTAGCAATTCAAATAAAAAAGAAAAGAAAAGGGAGTTAGTTAAAAATACATAGCTGAAAAGAAAAGAAAGTAGCGGGATATCACTTCGGCTCCGCCATGAATACCTATCCGATATGGTTCACGATACTAGCTGATAATGTCTACCTCGAATTCTGCGGATCAAAGATACAGATTTTTGCAAATAGCTTCAAAACTATCTTGCTATTCTGCAAACATAGCTCTGCAGAAACGAGGCAGCCCATTATTACCATTGCATATTGCATGGACACTTTTCCCATAATATTAAACATATTGTTTCTGTATCTACCTAGGTTTGCTGGACTAAAACTCTTATAAGGGTTATGCTCGCCTTTGCCATAATTTTTAATTTTAAGTTAATAGTAGTTAAAGTATAAATAACTTATTAAATATTACACAAATTTTGTTTTCAAACATTTGGTACTCGATTACTCGATTTTCTCCTCACTTTAACATTATACAAAGTATATAAAGATGAATGAGAGTGAAAATATGCCCATAAATTCCGATCAGAAATTTCTCGAATGAATTTCCCTATGTGCAGAGATTTCAATAAATCAATGATGCCCCATACCGAGACCAATTCCCACTATTCCTCTCCGCGGGAGTTCGACAATAATTCCGCTGGATTACTTCTCGATTCGTGGATTACGAGAGGAAATTCGATTATTTATGTGTGCGATTGCTGAATCGATAAAATAAACTTTTCACCGTTTTTATTCTTGCTGTCTTGCCAATACAATTACGAATACTAAGGCAATTGTTTATTTGTTGTGAAACATAATAATGAAAATTACAGGAAACTTACTATAAGTATGAACTTACAAGTGAAAATATCAAATGGATTATCTGCAAAATTAACATTTATTGATAACCCAGTCGCTCGTTGTCACCACCAGAGTGTAACGTGGCCAGAATACTGGCGGCATTACCACGTTGGATGGCAATACTCACCCGCTGACCAAAATACAGTCCAGCGTTCTGGTCACGTATAGACTCTTTTTTTTCACCGTTTAAGCTTGGTACTGACTATTATTGAGTCTGTGGTTGTGTCATTTGAAAGCTTACAGATAATTGTAAAAAGTACCTACATCATCATAAAACTCACCCACTCAACCATCTCATACACAAAATTATCAATTGAACTTGGAAAATGGAACGATTCGTTTTTTTTTTTACATAGTCTTACTTGCCCTGACATGTGTTATTTATCTTTATGTGGTGAGCGATACAATCGGACGCAGCACAGATGAGCTCTAGTGGGGGTCCTAAAGTGATTCCTGATTGTATCATTGATGGTAAATAAATATTATTGATTATCGAGGGGTTTTGGGCTTGCAACCTGTCACGTATTGAATGCTAGCTACTTGCAAACTGTGGGCATGTGCAGTTTGGACGTACCACTTACTACTCCTTGCAGGTGATCCTCATAAAATCCGCGGTTTGAGTAGTGTTCAGCGGTGTTAAAGGAAAAATGTCGTGAGTACTGAAACTTTTACAAATCTATACCAATGAGGTATAGTTTTTTTTATATTTGAAAGTAACTTTGAAGTTTGGGATGAATATAGTGTATGCCATGAAAAACAGCATATTCTTTTTTTAACCAGGTAGGTAAGGTTCTACGCAGGCAAAGTCATTTTTTTTTTATTGTACGACGGGTAAGAGCTTGGCCTTCATCTCATCTGGTTACAAGTTAAAATAAGGCCGTAAGTGGAAGCGCACTTCACCCGGAATCCTCAACAAACTGAGGAACTGGCTATCTTACATCTAAACGCCGGAACACAACAACTTTAGAATTGCAATCATGGCGACAGAATAAGGTGAGATTGTGGTAGCTAATAGCCAGATGGACTAAAACAGATTCCAACCACCAACCAAACCAAGCAAAATATTGTTTTCCCCTTGGGGTTCGAATCCGGGACCTCTGGATCTGAAATTGGTGGGTTGAAATACAAGACCACACAGACGGTTACGGGAAAATGTTAGTAGTTTATACCTACGTTTAAACCTGCGTTGTAGAGCTACATGAAACAATAACCTATATCTTGGCCATCAACCATTAGTTCACAACGAAACGTACATAGGTACAACATACATGGCTTATTATTTAATACGACGTACGAGGTCTGGCACAATGCCACATGGGTGTAGTTGGATGTAACGCCATGCCTTCCAAGGATTAAGAAAGATTAAGTGTTTGCAAGTTTAATAATATTGCCAAGTTCTTAGGCACTGCGGCAAAATCAAAGTCAGATTTCAATTCAAACCGGTCAAAAGTTGGGGTGGTTTTAGAGTTCATTGCCTTTGAGGCCTTCGGTTTAACTCAAGATTTTTTGACTTGACTGGTTGTGTAACTGTTTAGCTTGGGTAATTAAGATTTTAGGACTTTTCTTCTTTATATAACCCAACATAATATTGTATTAGGATAATCCACAAAATAGGTGTAAGAGGAGATAAATAAATAAATAAATAAATCTTTACTGCGATTACCAATACGCCTGCGAAGCGTAGTGATTATGGCAAAACAATCATATTTTGGAGGAAGCTCTGTCCAGCAGTAGAGTAGGGCTGTTGGTGTGAATTTTTTACTTCATAATGTACTTGGTGCGGTACATTCCTGACTAATGATGGAATCTGCCGAATGAGTATCATCGTTTTGTTGGGGGTTAAAAAATCTGGTGAATGTGGAAGAAATAAATGATCTGACGAATGTGCAGTCTGGCGGATGTGTCCTAAATCAAATTACGTCGGTTATTGCTGGAATTTTCACAAAAACCGCCATTCGACCCCAAACAAAGCGAAGCTAATCATGAAATCGAATTTATTAAATAAAATAATATCTCAACTATACATGTAACCCATGCATAATCAGTATCATCGGCAGGAAAATGACAAACACTGATTTAAATTTGAGGGTTTTTTCAAATCAAATCTGAAAATGAATCAGCGCTCAAGCTGAGTATCAATATAACACAAAAATTCGGAATCTGCTTCAGGACCCTCGTTGCTCAGTTGGCTGGAGCGTTTCCGGCTGTAGAAAAAGATGCGGGTTCGAATCCCGTCGCGGGCTGGGAATTTTTGTGTCATTATACCATTTGTAAATCTCAGTTACGTTCATCTTGATATTTATAAATCCTAATTTTCTAAAGGATTTAAACGTCAAGGTCAAAATTATATCAAAATACAATTATAGTACTGAACTACATTTCGTAATTCATGTCAAGCCACTTTTCACGACTTTTCTTGACTATTATAAAAATTGTAATTTTTTGGCAAGTCCAAAATAGTATGGACGTTTTCCATTTGCCGTTGCAGTGCATTGAGTTTACGAGACGGCTGGGTCGGCACGTAATAAATTCATTCAGTCGTACCCGGTGCATAGTTGTGAGAAATTAAGCGAGTGCAATAAAGATTTGCTCGTAAAACTATTCAGGGATACGCCCAAACAATTTGGATTAAAGCCTACTCGGTGCCAGCAAACTTGTGGAACAATGCAACGCTTATATATCTTATAGATAGATACTCTTGTTTTGTTTTTACTGTTTTATTCGCAAGAACTTGGCTAGACAGTGTTTCAGGGTTGTACGAATGCGAAGAAACATGGGCGGTCACCAAGTCATTGAGTGAAAAGCTCGCATTCTGTCTAAGAGCGCAGGATGACAGGTTCGAAAAGGCAGGACAGAACTAATGACTTAACCATAATTAATATTATAATTTTTGTAAATTCTGTAGTGATTCTGGAATGTTTGTCGATGCCCATGTGAAAGACTTTATGCTATCGTTCGACAAAGAATCACATCAATTCAATGCTGAATGGTGGGTAGTCCCATAGGATTCTCAAGCTCTTGTAGGTAGGTGGGACAGTGCACTGCAAGGTTCATGGGTGTCTGCAAATTATGTACATGTGTTGGACCCATGTTGTCAGAATAAATAAATAAATAAATAATCATTGTTATTATAAATATAAAAAAGTCGACATACCTATTTGCAAGCCAATAACATTAATAGTTAAATAACAAATAAATATGTTAGCTAATATATCTCCAAGTTGGAATACGCAAATGGGGCAAACGTAGGCACATGGGTATACATAGCCACTCCACTGGATATTTATGGACGTTATACGCGAACGAACTGAATATTTCATAGAACGCCTTGAGACTTGCTGATACGTTATGTACCTTTCTATATACTTGGAAAGGTACAACGGTATATCTATAGATAAGCTATGTGTCACAATATCGGCTTTAGACATGTTTAGCTATTCGGGTGAAGCTAACAGAATGTTTATTTTCGTATTTTTCGTATGCATGAAAACGAGTCTAATACCTTTGCTATTTTAACAATATCTTATAAATCTGACTGGTACACATAACCCATTAATATCTCCTGAAGGAAAGAGACTCTTCAAAAACTGGGGGATTTACCATATTCACCATGTTTGCTGATTGCGGTAAAATTAAAATTATTACGATTATTACGACCACGTCACGAGACCTCTGATCACACCTAAAAGTATAAATATTATTAGGATCACCTGCCAGGGGAAGTCAGAGGCACGTCTAAACTTGCGTTCGGCACAAGCTCATGGTTTGCAAGTAGCTAGTATTCAATACGTGGCAGATTAAAAGCCCATCGTCTACTAGCGGAGTAATAGCCTGTGACGTGTCATTTGGACTTTTGGTCCTAGAGACATGGCGGTTTCTATTTTCACTGTAGTAAAGGTTTTCGGTTATACACAGAAGAAACCCGGCTCTTTTTGGAACCCTGAGTATTTTTTATTTATTGTAGTCTGAATAAGAGGAAATCGTGTCCACCCGGCACAATGCAATGCATAATGTATGAGTGTAGTACAGTTATAAAAGGTATATCTAGGATCAAGGATATTGGTTATATATCTATAGTTTTTGAAAAATTTAATGTGACTATAAAAACCGTTGTAAAACGAAGAGCAATAAAGAACACAGCGCTGATGTACCTGTATTTCATTATTTTATAACAAAGCGCTTTATAGTTTCGATGCTTGCAATAGGTATTTGCATATCGCACTCCGAAATCCTATTCACATCATTTCGGCTGTCAAGCTTGTACTCGATTCGATAGGTCCCGACAAACTAAACCTACCGAAGATCTGGCACACATCTGACATCACGTGATATGCCTTGACTGGTCCATTCATCGAAGCACTGCAACAATACCTAGCTGATCCATCGTGTAGATAAGCTTCAATGGGTGCGATCGAACGATAGACTAACTGATGGACTAGCAGCGGGAAGATGAACGGAATCAACATATCGGGATACACAGGGATCTGCAAATGCTGAGTCAATTATTGGAAGATGAAATCCTCTGAGAGTGAGGATACATTTGGATGATCTCTTCGTAAATGAATGTCTTGATTGCCGAAGAGACGATAATATACAACCAAATAATGCACGGCCTGATAGTTGAAAGCATGGCTCTGAATTGTAGGGCGTGTAAAATGTGGCATTCAATTATTGGCTGAGTCTTACCAATACGTGTCGATAATGCACGGCTAGATAAAACGAATCTAAGACGGAGTACGTCAATAGATTGTCAGCTTTTATTTCAGATCACCTTAACTCGTTGATTGCTGCGTACCCCGCTCTCTATGTAAAACACACCGGGAGTGTTTTACAGCAGCCATCGAGTTAAAGATTGAAAACTCATCGGCTGGTTATTTGGTCTGGGAAATAGTAGGAATAATTTTGATATAATTAAAGTAAAACAATATTTCAGGTTGCGATGTTATATAGCAGTAATTGTGTAGTAATTGTTACCACCACCACAATAATAATTAGTTGGCATGCACAGCGATTGTGTGCTTACGTCACCTCGCGTGGCCTTATGCCAGACGGCGTCGTATCTCGAGCTTATCTTGGCTTTATGCTTGTGTGTAATCACACTTTATTCTTTTACTGTCGCCTTTGAGAAAATTTAGTCGACCTTTCTTAGATCTTTATGTCAATAAGCTTTTAAAAACCCTAATTGTTATACGTAAACATGGTAAAGCTACTAAATATTATCTTGAATATTGGAAAATAAGGGCATTGTGAAATATTCAAATCAATTCACAATTTACAAGTGTCGAGTTAGCTAATCGAAAAAAAGCTTATCATAGTTTCATGAGAATCAGTAATTTCACAAAAAAAAATCCAAATAAACCAACACAAAACATTTAAATTATAATCATTACTGTTCTAAACAAATTAGCACCTGATAGTTGGTATTAGAAGTGGGGCAGATGATGGGTTTGACTTTATGATGGTTGTGTACTGAATAGAGTGAGTTAATTTTATTTTTTTCCTATGACTTTGTTGTCTGCCTTTTTGTTCGTACTACCTTTAAAGTGAAAAATCTTTAGAAATGTAATAGGTTGCAGATTTTAAGATAATTGTGTTATGACGGCGCATTACCTTTTTTATTATTTTTTATTGTACAACGGGGAAGCACTTGGCCTTCATCTCACCTGGTTACAAGTTGAGATAAGGCCGAAGGTGGAGGCGCACTTAATCCTTAACGAACTGAGGAACTAGCAATCTTACCTCTAAATGTCGGAACTCAACAATTTTAGAATTGTTGTTATTTCGACAGAATTAGGTAAAATGACATGCAAGAAGTTAAATATCATTAAGAACATTAATTATATTTATTTTAGTTGTATCTTAAAAGTCATAATACTACAGTTCAAACTTGGTGTGGTATCTTTTACCTAAAAGTATAACAACAAATACTAAAAACTGGCCGAGCGAAAGTCAGACAGGCATTAAGGCTCGCGGAAATTTTGCCATGAAATGTAGATCGGAACCCTCGGTGTGCGTGTCCGATTCGCCCTTGGCCGTTTTATTTTGCTTAATTTTGATGGACTACAAATCTACCCATATAAATATAGGACTGGAACTCCATCGGAAATGTGAATTCGTATGTATTAAGCGGAAATTGAAAGTTGCAAATCTACCGAGTCACGAGTAATTAACATTTTGAACCAAGTCGGTTGAAAGCAGCAAGTGCCAAAGTTATAATAACCTTATGTCGATGGACTAAGGTTGAACTACAATAATTTAAGATGTTATAAACTACCGTTTTAATATTGTTGTAAGTTTCGTTTAAAATCATTTCATACAAAAACGAACTAACTAGGGTTTCTTGCCTTTCTCCTTGTGTGCTAGTAACTGACGAACACTGACAGTAACTGGTAGGTAGATTTGATTCAAAATGATCTTAAAAATCTCATTGATTATACGATGTTTACGTTTTGATTTTACATTCAGAAGCCATGTTGAGAACATCTATGCACACTCAGAAAGTGATTTTTGTAACTTTTTTAACAAGATTAATTCTCTCGATTTTAAGGTACAATTTTAAAGAAATGTAGTTCGTTTACCCACTTTAAAAGTAATATGTACTAACTACGTACAATAAGGGAATAAGTTGGTTTATTTGAGGACCGACAAACGGTCTTTATGTAACTTTAATATCTGGGCTATACAGAAAAAGCAAAGCTTGTAACATTCATATAGTGTTTGGATATAAAAATAAACTGCTATGGATCCCTCACTAAATTATTCAGTTAATACATGCGTCCGTGTAGGATACTCGAAAAATTCAAAAGATGGGATGTCATGTTCTGACGACCCTTTGGTGGCTCCATTAGGATCGAACGCTGTGTATTTCCTGTACACTGTACATAATTCAAAATGATGAGAGAATTGCTATGGATAAAGGTTAATTTATGCTTAAAGCTTTAGCTTTTAAATAAATTAACCTTACTGTTTGCTTCGTGTACGAAATCGAATAACTGTTGCTTAACCTTTGAGGCGTTGGCAATAAGAGAAGCTCAGTGATGGATCCATTATACTTTTTTCAAGTATCAAATCTCGTAGCTTTTGTTATTATTATTATTATTATTATTCACTATGTTATTAATCTTGTTTCTTGTACAATTACTTTGAAAGGTCTCATTTACAATAACAATGTCAGCAAAAATAAATGAGGCACCTAATTACTGAATTAGAAATGTTTTGGTCCATATTTACCTAATTCTGCTACTTAATTCAACAAACATGATAGTTTTTTACGATAACTATAACATTGTGTGTGTCATGGACGAGCTCAGCATACATATTCGGCCTTTCCGCTACATATTTCCATATCCCCCAGATATATCACAGTGCTCGGAATATTTCACGCTGTCGGTATCTAACAGGCGTTTTGTGGTAATGTCTTCGTTTGATGTATAGCAGTCAAGACCACTCGCGTTCTAAATATCTTGCCATTATGTATATTGTGGTTACATTAAGATGTAACGTCGCAGAAGGGAGCCTCTTAGCGTTTTTTCGTTGCGTAATCACGACCCAGATTGCTCTGTCGCGAAACATAATGCGAAATAGGGTAGAAAATTTGTTAAATTTATAGGCGACCATTTATATTTTGAGTCGAAAAATCGAAATGGGTACCACTCGCTTTCAACGCAAGTCCGGTGAAATTACATAGCGAATGGCGCCTCGTTTGCGTTTAATTTGTACATTTGTTTATGCAATCTTTTTTCGTCGAGATACGCGGGCGTAAAAATAATTGAAAGAGCTATTTTGTTCGGTAAGGGAAATTAGCGGCCAGATTGTTCTTTGTTTGTTATATTTAATTGGATCAGATTACAGATATTGTACAGACACGAAATGTGCTCGTAACAAGTGTATGATAAGCGTTTGTGAGAGTAGATACTCCGAGGAGGTGAGATATCTGCGGAAAGGATTTTGTGTGAATCACAAATGAATTTTCTTGAGGAGGAAAAACTCTTGTCATGAAATCTCCTACCGGTGGCCACTTCGTTAAATAATGTAAGAAAGCGTAGAGGTACGCGAACTGCGGAGCCGACTGGAACAAAAACGCGATGAAGCCGCTTGAATTTGCAATTTGAAGGCGTTACGTTCTCACAATTTGCTTATACTGAGCCCCGCGTTGGGCGCCATTTCGAGTAATTCGGTTCGCGGCTGCACTAAAGTTAAGCACACCGTCGCCGACGCCTGCGAGAAACTTTCTTATTTTTTGGCATCGTTTCAAATTAAAAACGATAAGAGCTCTGTTTTATTTAACAAACCTGCCAGCACGTTATAACAAAACCTTGTTATTACCGATCACACTAGAAAATAATTTATCACCTTTGTTGTAACGTCAAAACTGTCAACTGTATGTTGGGACACATTTTAAATTATCAGCTAACGGTCCCACAATCGATTATGTATATAATGTATATATTAATAGGCATGAGAGTGGATACTGATATGAATACATAACATAGGCTACAAGCTAACCAAGAAATACAAGCTTAACTGAGATTCTTGATGGCATTTGACCCGTCATTCATTTTCTCTTCAATAATGAACAAAGGCTAACCTGCCTTCGCAGGCTGCACAAAATTTAATTTTAATAAAGGACTAGCCACTATCTAAGCGACATCGCCTAACAAAACATAGCGCCTCTCTGCCACCGCACAGATTAGAATTTGCTTACACATGTTTGCTCACGGTTAATGTTCCTCATGACCGAAGGCATTTATGGCTATCGCTAATTAAATACGTGATTCTTAGCAACGATCTTTCGATTTGAGCACGAAGCGGCTCAAACTATCATCTTGGATTCTGGTTCCAACTTGTGCTTGTGTTACGAACTTCTCGTCTTCAAGAAGAGAGTTAATAGGCACCTTCTGGATAGGCCGCTCCGACGTAAATCTCATTCTTGTTTGTGCCAGTATCGAGAGAGCCTATTCTAAATGAAAAAGTAACCGAATCATAATGGAACATCCCAAACTCTAGGACCCATATTGGAGTAAAATTTGGTGCAATTTCATGAATTGTCGTCGTCAGATATTATTCGGCATGTAAGCGGGAATTTGTCTCTCCAGGACATAGCTGGTTTTGTCCTGGAGTTTCCCGTAAATTCGCATGGTTCGCTGGCTCCTTTCAAAAGTCGCGGTTGGTTTTACGCTTTTGGCGGTATTGTTCGTGGCGTTTTGACTTTGAATTTTAACAATTCTTGTTCAGAAATTGCGCCAGGATGAATAATGTTTTGCGTTGCAGTTTGCTTGCTGACTGGAATTGCGCACTTTGGGTTCAGTTATTTACGTTGCGCGAATGAAATTTATGAACGGAAAATTGTATGAAACTTTTATGGGGGACTAAATGGGTCTATTGTAAGCCGTGTTTGACTATCTGCTTATTCTGAGGGAGCGCCCTAAAACAAGGCTCCGTCTTACAAATCCTCTTTTTGCCGCGAGCAAACCTTCGAAGTGGATGGAGTACAGTAAGTCGGGCACCGACGCATTCGACGTGCCTAATCTCTGAAATCCTTTGAGATACTTTGCTCCATAACTTCTTGTGCCGTACCTCTACAAGTGAGTGACTCTTTACATATGGAATGATTAGTAAATGTAGAATGTGGATGTGAAAATGCCGGCGGCACATATTATCTGAATCATGATGTTTTTAATGCGCTTTTATGCGCTGACAGGTGGAGCTGCTTAGCTGCTTGCTTTGGTTAGGTATATAAGATATTCTTCAAGTATCATTTAATTTGTAGATATCATAATTTTTGGGATTCATTAAACTTTACATAATTATGTATGCGTCATTCAAAAATAGTAATACATTATCTTAATATAATATGCTCTGATAAAATACATTAGAATCTTATATTGCCTGGACAATACTGATATATTTTTAATGATGGAGTAGCTTTCCCAGAAGCCTCTGGCTTTCCCGCGCACCAACGGAATACAGTGAAACGTATGGCCCTGACTCCGGCAGGAGGGTGGTGGACCAGTATACCACCAGTAGGTACGGCGATCATTCAGCCATAATCGCTAGAGCATTTGGAGGTACATAACACTTGGGGTAGAAATTCATGGGCCTTGATGACCAGGGGCACATATAATTTATAGGGATTTAGCCACGAGGCTAAAAAAGTACACGTAACCAGAATGCTTGACTGTAATTTGCTCAGCGGGTGACAACGATCGACTGGGCTATCTATAAAATATTCGTTATGTAGATAATCCATCTGATATTTTTACTTGCAAGTTCGTACCTATAGTAAGTTTATGTGTTTTCTTTTTATTATTATTTTGTGTGATGTATACAGATGATTGTTTTTATTTATAAAAATTAATGTAGTTCCTACGCTAACCATCTTAAAACAATATTGATCAAGTATTTTACGTATAAGATTTACACCATTTTGCAAAATAGCGTTACAGAAAATTGGGTTGATAAAGAAGCACATAGCTTAAGTGCCATCTTGCTTGTTGATCTGCGACTCCTGTGAAAGAAGCATCATTCAAACGCCACTCATCTCAAAATTCTTAATTCAGCTTCGTTGACGCAATTAATTTTATATTACGGAAAACATCTGCCGTCCGCTCTCTACCTTGTGACCATTTTAAAATGAAAATAATTCTGGATAATGGATGGTCGTTACTTCCTCGTTTCGAGTAGAGTTCCGCCTGTAGCCGTACCTCTGAGAATTAGGGATTCGGTATTGTGAGCTTCATTAAACTTGCTCAATGAAACCGTTTTATCAACCAATAATCAAGCTTAAATTATAAATTGACTTAATTATGTGAATTTATTGTATATTTTAATGAAAACAAAACATACGGCACAAAACAAATAACAGTAGACTAAAAACCAAAATCTACAAAAAAATATCTTGCGGTAAGGTTTGTTTATAATTCATCAAGTATTTTTTGGCAGGCAACAAACATAATTAGACATTGTAGACATGCGGTTGACATGTCACAAACAACCGCAGGACATGGTAAAAGAAAAGGTAGAAAACCGAACCGCTAAATAGGTATGTGTCTTTTTTTTTACATCATCTTTGAAAACAATATGTAATCGGCTGCAAGCGTCTTATTATTATTATTATGTTTTTTTTATTGTACGATAGGGAGGTGCTTGACCTTCATCTCACTTGATTTTCAAGTCATGATAAGGCTGCGGGTGGAAGCGCACTTCACCCGGAATCTTCAACAATTTGAGGAACTGGCTATCTTTCCTTTAAAATGCTGGAACTCTACAATTTAAGAATTGTTGTTATGGCGACTGAATTTGGTAAGATGTGGACTTAAACAAAGTCCTACCACCAACCAAACCAAGCACAATATTGTACTCCCCCTGGGGATCAAACCTCTGAGGCGGTTAAAATTGGAGTTCCGTGTAGCTATGTTCATATGGATGTGATCTACGTAGTAACGCTTTGTTATAGGCAAGACGTACATTTAACATCAGGTGGGCTACTTGCTTGTTCCGTCTCCATCTTTTAAAATAAAATATATATTCATATAATGTATCCTACTTTACAATTCTCATTTGTATTCTTTCAGGTTCGTATTCCAGTTAGTTCCTACTCGTGCGTCCGCTCTTCTAACTTGGTGAGTTCATGTATATATCCATCAATATGCCATATTTCAGTAGACTGTCACACCTTACGAAGGTAATGTTAATTGAATAGGCTTCGGACCATTCCATTTTACAACTTCACGATCGGCATGGGCAATCTCTCATTTCCGTAACTGTATTATTCGGTTTCATTTCTGAGGAGGGTGTGCTATACGCACCTATAATAATGCTGATGGGGGCCTTCACATTTCATAATCCTTGAATTTCCTTTCATTCTAATGAATGTATATAATAATGCCAGTAACACTTCCGTCTGGTACTGGTCTGGAACAGATGAGTTGCCTATAGACCGTTTGTAACGGTCTTTATGTAACCCGAATGCTTCCCATATAGGTACATAGTTAGTTTATTGTATATATATATATATACATATATATTTACAGTCGTAAATCAGATGATTAATTTAAAAATAAACTGTAAGGTGATTATGTAGGAAGGTAGAATATTTTTCAGTAGTCTAGCGAGGATCAATTGGTACGTCTGCACATTGGGTTATCTAACTAATTAATAAATAAATAATTCAGTGCATTAATTTCACGCAACGCCATCTGCGTATAAAATAAATGAATAAATGAACACTTTATTGTACTCGGAAATTACGTCGAACGATACAAACATTAGGTGTATAAGTACAACATATTACGAATAGAACACCCGGACACAGAAAAAACAACACAATAAATGTTTATCCTGAGTGGAAATCGAACCCACAAACTTCAGCACAGAAGACAGAGCTAACTACCTACTAAGCTGTGAGGCTTGTTATTTGATATGATTTGATATTTTCACTAGATATTTTCATTTTTAAGATTTTGTTCACGTAAAAAGCTAGTACAGGAATGCTTGTCGCAAATAAATTAACTTAACCCGTGAATGACCTATTTTCCCTAGTGAATAAATGTTCGCCGATCCCGTATTCAAGTAATCGAGCGAATGGAATCTATGTCTCTGGCAATGGCAAGTGTAGTAATTAATTTCCATCGCCTCACCGAGCTGTCATTGGCGGAGGCAGCGATTATTGTTGCCCCACTAATCTCGTCTGTTTGTCAACACACTGTATGCAAATGTGAAATGCCTCCCTAAAAGACGACCTTATTCCACCTTCACCGGTCTTAACTCGTTGGGTGCTGAGCCTCTCTCCATCTCATCATCTATCTATGAAGAACAGCACTAGGATGTTTTACAGCACGCAATGAGAATATTTAATAGAATATTTAGACGCACGCTTAAACCCCTTTTTAATATTCCACTTATTAGGTCCGATTGCTTAGTTTCAAAAATCATATATTATGTGCACTGAAAAACTTGGTATCAGCTTCTAGCGAATATCCGCTATGTTCTAATGTCTTCAAGAATCGAAAGGCTCGCTTCATTGTAGACCTCATGCCTGTGCATGTGTAAAGCTACATCAAAATCGGCCCAGTCGCTTAGATATAGTTCAGTGACAATCAAACGTACAGAAGAATTATATATGTAAGGATGGTGAAAACATAGGCAGAAAAATTCACCGTTCAAAGTTTTTCGGTTCACAACTCGATTCCCTCACAACAATAGATCTTACGCACGAACCGATGTAACGCCGAGAACCGAATCACAAATCCGAAAGGATCCTTTGTTCCAGACACAAACGTTTGTCTATGTATGCCGGCGTCCATCGTTGTTATCAGACATTTACAAACTGGATTAAAATTTGATGGAAAGCCAAAAAATTTGAACTCTCACCTAGCCTTCTATGTCTAAAACGAGACCTTATAATATCAAAAATAATTATCAGGAAACAGTTGGTGCAATCTGTGAGTATGTACTTACTAATTTGAAGATCGACATCTAGACTCAAGGAATAGCCTTGGACCTAGAGCATAACATTTTTACATTTCTTAGTGTAACAGAAATGATTATGAGATTTTCCGGGAACGATGAAAATTTAGCCCAGGGCGTTCGCTACAATTTTAGTTAAATTAGTTGAACTTTAACGTATTTCAATAAAATTTAAATAACGAATTCTTAACAAACTACTGTTATTGTAGTGTAAACTTTAAATTTTAGTCACAAAGGCTTTTGCTTAGGCAATTAAACTTACAGTTTTTGAACCAATATTTACCACGCAAGCTTATCGTATCATTTTTGCTTCAAATAACTTCAACATTAATGTACAGCATGGACAGGTTCTCCTACAAAGCTTGACAGGTGTATTTGTGATCGTAGTAAAGGTGCTAGGTGCTATCTAAGTCGACTTTTACGACACCCGAGGGAGTTGGAGGGGTCGATTATATTCAAGCTGTGGCGAAGTGGGTATGGGCACGCCTTCCAATCCGGAGGTTGTAGATTCAAATCCAGTCGTGGATCAATGGGCTTTTGGCTTTCCAGAAGTTTAAGTGCGCATTTGACGCATGCACATGCTCTAACGTTGAAGTCTCTTCGTGAGGAAACCGATATGTGTCACTGGCAGTACTCGGCTAAGCAGCTTGGGCTTGCTACCTATCACGTATTGATAACTAGTTGCAAGGCGTGGGCTTTTACCGAACGTTAGTTTGGACGTGCCTCTAACTACCCCCTAGTAGATGATCCTCATCAGATGTATCTTTGAGTAGTGATCAAGTAAATCTAAGGGAAAAAAGTCGTGAGTCTGTTACTTACTTACTTTACATGGTAATAACCAAAGCCTTCATATTTAGCATCATAACAAAATAGGTTGCGAAAGCTTCCCCAGCACATGCTAACGACCATGCAACGGCTACATTTGGCTTACCAAATTTCAACACGAAGTAATCTGGGCCTCCTATATATCACAACTTGTGACACGTCAACCTAATATTTCAGGGATGGTACGGTATACGTGGAGTAGGGATGGAGTGGCTTGTATTGGGGAAAACTTTGATATGCACATAATTTAGGGACATACTAGCTGATTTTACATTCTAGGCGTAATTTCATGACTTCAATCACAACCCGAAAAAGAAGACTTTTTGGAGTTATCGTGTCAGTACTATGACAATGTCATTGTCAATGTCATTTGCCATGATTTTAACGATTGACAGAGGGACTGGAGATCGCGTGGCGAGTGGTGATCGCAGTGTTGGTATAAAGTGTACATGTGGATGCTGCTGATAATTTCCTATGGTGACCCTTATTCATTCAAATTATGGTTCATTAAGTAACTTATGCTTAACGAAATATAAATATTACATGACATTTAATTTCACATAGCGCCATCAAGCCCCAAACAAAGCGTAGCTAGTAATAATGTGAATTAGATTACGGATAGAACACTTAAAACTTATTTTTGTAAATATATAGGTTACTTACCATACGATACAAACACAGAACAAACATCTGTATTAATCACATAAATGTTTGTCCTGGGTGGGAATCGAACCCACAACCTTCAGCGCAAAAGGCAGAGTACGTCGCATAAAATACCTAGTATTTGATGCGAGAAAACACTAAAAAAATCTTACCCATCTACCATCACCATTAACAAGCATATTTCTTTAAGATGGTAAATGTAAACCTGTCAACAAGTTTAACAAAGCTGGCTTTATTACAATATTTCTTAACTTTCTTCAAATTTCCTGAGTATTCACCTAATTGCTACAACAAAATAGTGTAATTAGCTTCCGCAACTGGCTTTAAAGATCATTCGCGAAGGACTTCGTAATCCTTTCAGGGCGCCGATGGGTCAGGTAATTTGGAATTTAATTGCAGGGGTTAGTATAATTTGAATAGAACTGTTTATATATAAGCTACGAGTAGTATAGTGTTGGCGGCTTTGTTTGCACTAGTTATCATTGAAATTTTCATTTTGGTTCCATTTGTGTATTTTTTTTTTGAGAACAGCTGAAGTCTTTTCAAGGCAAGAGGGAAATTGCTACCGGAGATGAATTGAGAATAAAAAAATAAATATGGAACAGTGAAATTATGGAAAAGAGTGTTCATGTTGGAACTCTTTAAATGTGATAATGTATTTATTTCTATTATGTAAAGCACCACAGACACAGATTATCCATATCCGATCCCGGATGATGAGATGACATCCAATAGAGGAGAGTGGAGGAAGAAGATACGTTGTGCTGACCCCATTTAGAGTAGAATTTCGGGCAGGAATTCTGTTTTTTTTTAAACCATAATTGTGGCATCTACCTTTGCCTAAGGATGCTCTCAACACCAGAAGTATCGCCATCTTTCACGCGTTGCCGACCCTACAAACATTTCAAAACGCCCTTTTTTAAATACCTCATACTTTATCTAAATACCATAAGTACAATGACAATAAACGTGCCATCTCAAAATGAACGACCGACTACGTTTGTATGGGATAGCGATAACTTCTAAAAGAAAAAATGATTCACAACAGACAACGGAAAAAATGCGCGAATTGTCTGCGCTACATTTTATTACGATCTATATGTTTTCTGAGAACCAAAAATGCGTTATTATGAGACACAATCAATTAATGAGTACACTTCTAAACTGATGGTTACTAAAAGAACATGCAACGTTTTGTTCATCAAAATGCCTTAACCTCTGGTCTTCTGTTCAGTAAAATTAATTTGTACTTCACCCGTAGGAAATTCGTATATAATACGACGCTATGGTGCATGCCTCTTGCAGCATTGGTGAATAATTTAGTGGCCAGTCGTGAGCCAGCAAACAGAATCAAAAATTAAATTTAATTCGCCTTCTACCTTCGTTAGCGATGCACTGCTCCTTCCATTCCGCTCTATAGGTTAAACATTAATGGACGTATTGTGAACAAAATGGTTTTATAATAAGGTACAAAGGTTTTGTAATCCAAGATTGAATGAAAAAATAGACTAGAATTTTACGAGCTCATTAGTCTTGCATCAGTTTATTCGCCAATTTGATTTTGGCCCTTAGAAAATGTGACTTTTGCAAGTAATATAAAGTCGCCATTATGAGCGGTCTTATCGCTTCACAAAGGTTTTCAGGCGTTGGCGAGAACATCGGTGTGACTATAACGTTTCATTCGGTACTATCTGAAAATGGGGAAATGGTAGAAAATTGTAATGTCTGGATAACTGTTGGGGTAAGGAGTCCCAGCCCAGCGGTAGGATGTTTTTTTTATAATACGACGGGCAGGTGCTTGACCTTCATCTCACCTGATTTCCTCAAGTTATGATAAGGCCGAAAGTGGAATCGCACTTCACCCGGTATCCTCAACCAACTGAGGAACCGACTATCTTACCTCTAAATAACGGAGCACAACTATTTTTAGGAATTATTGTTATAGCGACAGACTTAGATTGATATAAAAAAAATGGTACCTAGATCAAGTATTTTATGTGCAATGTATGCTATAAACGAATAGACGAGTATTAAGAGGCATTTATAGACTCCGAGGTAGTCAACTATATGCAGGTTAATTTATTAATGTACACTTTGCGCTGCTACGTTAGAACATCATGTACAGGAATAATGAAATTAATTGTGGTGCCAGACCTAATTACAAACTGTTTCTTAGTTAGTGTTCAAAGGATTGGAATTTGGTATTATGTTTTGAGTTTCCAGTAATTTTGTCGCTTGTCGGCTATGTTACAAAAATCATGCAGTTTGTGGAGACGTTCTTGATGAGCTGGTAAAAATTATGAGTGGTTTACAATTGGAAAGCGTCAGTAGCTTATATTACAAGCCCTAACTTACTCATTTTGTTTTAAAATATTATGGTTACAAAGTTACGCCGACTTCGTTCCCACCTACCGGATCCAATTGTAAATCTGAACTGTCAATGATAGTTCTATGACAAAAACAAAAACAGAAGAAACATAATGTAACACATACTTTTTTTTTATTGTACAACGGGTAAGCGCTTGGCCTTCATCTCACCTGGTAACAAGTTAAGATAAGGCCGAAGGTGGAGGCGCACTTCACCCAGAATCCTCAACAAACTGAGGAACTGGCTATCTTACCTCTGAATGCCGGAACACAACAATTTTAGAATTATTATTATGGCGACAGAATTAGGTAAGATGGTGGTAGCTAGCCAGGCGGACTTCAACAAAGTCCTACCACCAACCAAACCAAGCACAATATATTGTACTTCCCATGGGGATCAAACCCGGGACCTCTGGATCTGAAATCGGTGGGTTGAACCACTAGACCACAGAGGCGGTTCAAACTTGACATTTAATAAGAATTTCAATGAATGGAGTATGATTTATTTAATAGTAAGTAAATACAAGATCCATTTGAAGAGTCAATATAAAGATCTTTTTAAAACTCTGGATTCATCATGCCGCCTTAATATTGTGGTCCTACGATATGGCAAAAACTTGACCACTCGACGAATCGCTATCAGTAATGCTTAATTATTCGTTTGGTCTAACTGGGCCACTTCTTGAAGGCGGATTCCCATTATATCGCGATGCACCTCCGTCACGGAAACCTATTCTCGGAACTAGGACAAACGAATATCGCATTCAACTTGTTTTACGGAACTGTTTTATGGCGCTGTAGAGGTTAGAGGCTATTCACGTCTGTTCTTCTTCAGTTTACGTTCTCGCCGATAAACTGATGTTGAATAGAGAATGGACGGCATGAGCTTGATTAAGCTTTTGTGTCGCCGTTTGTAGTCTCTCAAAGAAGCGTGTTCTTGAAGTTTATTGAAAGTGTGATCGGTAGAATTTGTCTGCATGGTTTATGCTTGTGCAATGCTGACAGATTTTACTGCAAAGGAAGTAGTCGGGTTTCCTAAGACGGGTAAACGGAGGCGTGCCCAAGACACTGCTGCATTGCGATGCTGAATAGTATTATACTAGTAGTTCACCCCGAACTGTGATCTCGTGATGGTCTTAGGTATATAACATTGTTCGAGGCTCTCTATTGTTTGTAACTCTTATTATATACAAAGCCAGAATGAGAGCAATGCACCGGCCGTATGTCAAAGTAGGTGGGCAGAATACAATAAGTGAATACGTCTCCCCTTATTAACATGAACATGAAAGACCTTTCATCAAAAACATCAACCTTTGATGATTTTGTGAAAAGTGCTCTCAAAACCGTTGCCTTAGACGTCGTGGTTGAAAGATCTGCCCCTCTAGCCCACGGATGTCGTTAAGTCAACCAAGGGGCATCACCAAAAAGGCAGCAACATTTTTCTGTGTGTAAACAAAACTTTAACTGTGAGCACCAATTTTTATCGACACCCTAGGTTTGGCAACCCTATTGAGTGAATAACGAAAAATAATTAGACCAGTTTTATTGAGATTCCGAATACCTATTATCTTGACCGGACCTGAACTTAAAAACTATCCTTAATAGAGGGTAAATTAACCAATTTTGAAATCTGCAGTCTAAACCCCCATTTCATATTTCACGTTTTCAGAATTTTTCAAGAATGGTTTCAGCATATTAAAAAAAGGTAATTGTGACGACAACTCCCTCTAACAGTATATCTTACAAGACATATCAAGCGTTTTACCGTCTAAACGCAACCCCTTTGTTGCAAAAACCACCCCTAATAAAAAGTAATATATGTATTTTTTTTAATATGCACCTCTTCAAATCTTCATGTCACACTTAACACCCCTATTTCTCAAAAACTACCTAAGTGCCAAAAAATCCTAATACCGATTGATGAGTATTAATATATTCTCTGCATATTAAAAATTTTGAATAGATTGGATCAACCATTCAAAAGTATATTATTATTATTATATTATTATATTATTATATTATATTCATATGTACGAAAAATTTATTTTCTTTTCACCAATATCTCAAAAAATACCCCACTTATCAAAAAGCCCCCACGACAATCAATTTCTATTTATGTTATCTCTTTACAATTTAAATTTCACCAAAATCGGATAAACTGTTCAACAGTTATGCCGTCACAAACATTGCCACATACAACCATACATACATACATACATACAGTGCCGGATTTCCCAACTTAACTGAGAGACAATAATATTTCGTTGGCCTTAATGAGAGCAAGCCTTAGGCACGCGTCGCATATGTCATATTTGTAAGTTTATATAAAAGAAGAAGGTTCTCCGCGTTTTTTCACTGATCATTATATTATCACTTATCAAGAATCTATCTACAAGAAAATGCTTCGTATCATTATGACCGACTATTTACTCATTAGTGGAGCAATGTTTTTTATTCATTCTATCTGTAAAATCTATACTAGATTCTCTTTCTATTAAATATAATTTATGATACCAGATATTCGCTGGCAGTACATTTTTTTCAGCTTATATTGACCAGTTCTTTTCAAGTCACAAGAGCTGCTCGGTTCAACAAAGGCTTCACCAATATTAGCACATTAATTTTTCACATTTTCCTTAAATTATGTTTGCTTTCGGTATGTACTCGTCACAGCCTTCCTTTGCGAACTGTTTTCATTACGCTAGCACGCGATGGTCCCTATCCAAGCAAGGTAGATAGGTATTATCGAGATTTATAGTATGCGATACGATATTCATTCGTTTTGTAACGATTAAATATCATAATTAATTTAAGAACGATTGATTTGTTTCTTTATGCACGCTTGATTTATTAATTGCACGATTAAGCATCAAAACGCACGCATGCAAAAGCATGGAAATATCTTGGTTTTGTAATCATAAAGAGCAGTCTTTTATGACACGTTACTCCACTGAGCCAAAAAAAAAAAACAGTTGAAGCAACAAAATGAAACATAGAACACTTTGTGTTGTCTGTTTTTCGTTTGAACTTAGCTTGACTTGTGTTTTTTATCTTTGGACTTTTCTCTTATGTTTTCTACATACTGCCACAGAATACCCACGCCACTCCGATAATAAATAAAACGTGAAATCGTTCCACAAAATATTAGAATAATAAATGTTGTTTTTTAAGTCTTGTACTTGTTAAATTGTTCTAGATTATTTATCAGCTTCAACCTAGAACATACCCCACAAATGCCTTTAGAGACAAAACCTCTGTAATTCACATTGTTCATGATTGATTCATGTCGGGCCAATTGACTGAAGGGAATTACGGTCTCGTGGAAAATTAATGAAGTTTTTAAGAATGTTTAATTTGCGATAGTTGTTTGTCGAGCTCTAGTTAGAAAGTCGAATGTTTTTCTACGTTATATAGACTGAGTTTAATATTTGTTTTTGTATGTTTTAATTCAGTAGACTATGAGACATTGTGAATATCATACCTTAATTTTTTTTTTAAATTAACATATGTACTTAACATTAATGTCTCTTCTTCTTTATCTTCTTAAACTGTATTATTTAAAAAAATCGTACCTTTAAAGTACTTTCTTTTATAGTACTATGGGGAGTATAAATGTGCGTGTGGTCCCAAATGCCTGATAAAATTTAATTAAAAAAAATATCAAGCGATTGGGACCTCGGTCCCTTTTGACAGTGGTCCCAAACGCCTGTCTTTTCGAGGAAGTGCTTGGCCTTCATCTCACCTGATTTTTCAAGTTATGATTAGGCTGATGAATGAATGATGGCTGGTGGAAGCGTACTTCACCCGGAAGCCTCTTGGAAAAACCGAGGAACTGGCCATCTTACCTCTGAATGCCGGAACACAAGCATTTTAGAATTGTTGTTATGGCGACAGAATTAGGTCTAACTTAATTTTGTAGAAATAATATAATACTTACTAATAATATTTAATATTATTAGAAATAATAGAATACAAGATAATACTTTTCATTAATATTATTTGCAACAACAATTAATTATTAATAAAAAAAATCAAAAATATGTACTAAGTCGTGTCACTGCAAAAAATACCAAGATGGTGATAGCTAGCCAGTAGGTGGACTTAAGCAAAGTCCTACCACCAACCAAACCATGGACAGTATTTTACTCCCCTTGGGGATTGAGCCCGGGACCTCTGTATCCAACATCGGTGAGCGAAACACTAGACCATAGAGGCGACCACTTTCGTTATTGTTCTCAAAATAACTTAATTAATACGAAAGACTTCGTCACGCGTAGCTTTAAATGTTTCTGACAGTTTTGAGTTGTGTTACAATAGCCGTGGTCACGGCCACACTGGAGTACTCGCTGCTGGTTTCGTGGTTTGCTCTCCCTGAGGTGCATCGAGACCCACTCTTAAATCAAAACTCGATGCTTGAATGATGAACGATTAAACAACTAGGTGCCTCTTGCTTACTGCCACGGCACAGCGACCCAAAGTAGTTCCTGGCTTCGGAAACCAGACTTACCTGGTGCAGTTCCCCGCTGGTACTTCGTCGCTCCAGCAGTGCCTCGGACGCCGAGGCCGTGGCTTAGGTGTTATACATTGCTATAAATTTGATAAGAACCAAAACATTGCGTAAAATACACAAAGTAAATCGAGTCAAAACTCCATTTCACTTTTACAATAGCTTTTGTTATCGCCGCATATATCCCGACATTACGACCTTAAATAGTTACACGTGAAATACACCGTGGGGTAAACGGGTCCATTGTTGTACTTGTGACGTTATTCATCCGGCCCGTATTCGTCGGCCATTAATCGCGTATATCGCCGGATGTGCTGAAAATTATAACGTTTACTTTCCGGAGGCGCCCTTACCCGACCTTCGTATATCGAATATATCGTGGATAACGATATTTTAGAGGAAACAAACAGAGAAACCTGTATAAGGCTACGATATAAAGTACCTCACAATGTACCTAAATCGATAATTTTAGAGTTGCGTTTCCAAAGGGTGTCTACGGGACCCTTTTACTGAACCAACGCTGTATGATGTCTAGCCTACCTTTAAAGTCCTATATATTATGATTCGAAATAGTCAGTTGCAGTTTTTACAGATTGTTGGGTATGTGAAGATCACCTGAAAATAAATAATAACAAAGCACCCAAAAAAACGTTCTTTTATAGTGTTTTATTCTAGCTCTATCGTAAAAACTGTGAATTATACAAAGTTTAATCTTGGTGTGATTTTAGTCTATAATGATATCCTGATGTATGTCAAAAAATACGAAATCCAGCCAAGCGTGAGTTGGAACTGCAAGAATTCAGTTGATTTTGTTTAAGTCCGCCTAGCTAGCTACCACCATCGTACCTAATTCTGTCGCCAACAATTCTAAAATGGTTTTATTCCGGCATATACCTACAGGTAAAGTAGCCGGTACCTCACACTGCTGAGGATTCCGAGTGAAGTGCGCTTTACCATCAGCCTTATCATAACTAGAAAAAAACAAGTTAGATGAAGATCATGGTCATGGTAATCACCGTCGTAAAAAAAAAACGAATGCTTAATTATTTGCCTTGTAGATCGGAACCCTTGGTGTGTCTGTCGGACTCTCACTTGGCCGGTACATTCTGTTATTATTAAACAAACATTCTAGTTTTCGTTACACCCCAAGGGTTCACATTGCTAAGCAATTTCACATGTGCAAAACTCAATATCGGCTTAGAAAAATATACGAAAAAACAGCCCCAACTCGAATATCAATCTCGGTTCCAGCAAAACGAGCAACCTATAACGGACCAATATCTTCGGCCAATATTTGCAGCTCGCCATATCATCGGGGAAGGCCTAGGAATTGCAATTAGGCCTCAAATTACGCATAGTTCTCTATGGAATTTCATTCCGGGCCATATCTTCTAGTTGGACCGGAATTCCCACACCTTTACCGCACCGAAACTACGATGAAACGTTGTTCAATATTGGTTTAATATGATACCTTGAATAAATGGATTCCAGTGAGACGGTTTCAGATCGGGCTTTAGCTGAGAATGATAAACCAACCGAGAAATAAAAAAGCGATTTGAATACGGCAGATTAGTTTTTTGGAGCTATCCCTTTTTTGTGTGAGCTGGTAACATCACTGCTGTCAGACTTTAGGAGCCTTAGGTTCCGATGGAAGTTTATTGATTATTACCAGGAGTAGTATTTGAGACCAATAACTTACATAATTATTTAAAAACACTAAATAAACACAACATATTAATCTCGTCCTCGTTATTCCTTATGGTGAAATGACATTTGTTATGATATGAAATGTTTCCTATCTAGCCTGATTAGAAGATATTATTATATCAACTTATTTATATAGCGCAAACCAGTGATTACTTATGCAAAGAAAAGTCGGAAACAAAACGGAGACGCCCACCTATACCAGACCGTAAATACAAGTAGACTGAAAAAGTTTCTATGTTTGATAGAACTCATAAATTATAATAAAGAAGTTGGTATCTTGTTTGCGTCATGTCCTACGCTGTTTATGTAAAAGTTGTCGCAATACTGGGAGTAACGTATAGCGTTTTTTGTGACAAGTTTCGTAAACATCGTAATTTTTCTACACTTGAGAAGTTTCAGAGCACAGTGAAGCTAAAATAAAAGACGGCAAAGTTTTTAAAAGTATCTTGGTATATATTTGTATGTTAATAGAAGTACGAATCAATAAACAAAAGGCAGACATAATATACCTTATCAATTTCAATACTAAGATCGGATACCGGAAGTCAAAACGTCTCTATGACTTTTCAAACAAAGCACATTAACATTTCAAACACAACCAACTAGTTTAGTTTATTCCATCAAACGAGGGGTGATAATACAAGCCAAAAGCAGGAAAAATCCACTTCAGTCCAAGCTGATCTTTTCATCGAAAGTTGAAAGGATCAATACACGTCCAAAACTCCATTGAACCAAAGAACTAAGACTGAGGTCAAGTTTTCCTCGTTGAATAGCGACAATCAGAGCTACCACAGATCATATTTCAACGCGATAACGCACACAAAAGAATAGAATCCTACCCAATTGGGTAATGGGCCAGCTCAGTCGTTATCTTTGCCCATTATTTCTGTTTGAAGCAGGCAGGCGTTCTATAAGGGAAATCTTTACAAAGATCTTTGATAAAGTTTCCCGCTACTTGATCTTGTTGAGCTATAATGCTGGGATAAACTGCTTGTGCTATCACTCTATTGACTTAGGTAACATTTGTGTAAGTTTGTGCACAGTAAATGGTACTGTGAAGTTAAAGTTAAAGACGTTTTAGGATCATTTTGAAACGTTAAAGCAAGTTGTCGAAGAAGTTGACTATATCTATATCTATATATATATCATAAGAAAAACCACGCTTTTTAATACAATCAAAGAAATTCCTTTACTGCGTTTACCAAGCGTCAAGATAAGAATAACTCACCAGGTGATTAACGTAGGCTACGTATAACAGAACACATGCTGCATGCTGCGGGCTGTTGATATGTCGTTTGTTGGATATATTAAGTCTACCTGGCTAGCTACCACCATCCTACCTAAGTCTGTCGCCATAACACCAATTCTAATTTTGGTTTTCCGGCATTGAGAGGTAAGACAGCCAATTTCTCAGTCTGTTGAGGATACCGCGTGAAGTGCGCTTCCACCTTCGGTCTTATCAAAACAGGACACCAGATGAGATGAAGTCGAAGCGCTTCCCCGTCGTGGCAAAATAATCACTTTTTGGTCATAGTAGTATTGAAATCCAGGATTCTAATCAAAGTATTCACTCAGGAAGAAGAACCTCGAATGTGGGGTGGTGGAAAATGGTCGATTCTGACATTAGTAATTCCTGAAGTCAACGAACAGGAAAGAAAATATAGGTTACTGATATAAATCTAAAGACAAAGTGATATAAACCAATATTGATCTCGCTTAGGCTCAGACACAGTGGGAAAAGGTTCAGCTGGTCATCTAGATAAGAAGTTACATTCAACATGTAACTTCTAAACTATTATTTTTTTCCAAAACATTCGAACTACATATTTGAATGTTATTTTTGAATAAGACTAGCCCCTCATTCAAAAATAACTCTTCACGTCTAGGTTTTCTAGCTCTAAGACAAAGCAAGGATAAGGTCTACGAGGTCACTAGCTTTCCCAGAAGGCATTGGCTCTTCCGACTTGACGGGCCTACTGTAACCGTTTAGCGCCGGAATTTGGCTGTAGGGTGGTCGCTAGCCAGGTGGATCTTTTCAGGTCCACAAGTGTTGTCATCATTACAGAGTCCTCGCATCTACGTACAAGTCTAAACTTAGCTATAGCGAGGAACTCCATGTGATGTACGCCTTTACGGTCTTACTTAGACAAGTTTAATCGACTACTGTTGTGCAATCCTTCCCCACCCCACTTATGTTCACGCATACCTTATTTTAGTCAGTAATAAGATTAATATTTATTTTGCTGTTAATATTGTTTCAGACAGAAATAAACTATTCTATTCATTCAACCGTAACCGCTAGCAAAAGTCAGCAATTTCGACATCTACTATATTTATAGTATATTTATACTACCTAAGTTAAAAACCGGCTTGATAAAACACAGGAACCTATATTTATTGCCCCTGAACTAAGTAGGTTTCATCGTGACAGATAAGCTATTTTAGTTTTCTTCAGCAGGCAAAGATTCAAACAGTTGATTAATAAACACAGGTGGCCTTGAAAAGCAAAAACTGGGCAAGCCATTTTGAACTTTACCTGTGATAGAAATATGGTTCGGATTACCTATCCGTCGGTTGTTCAATGCGCAAAGCCTCTGTCAAAGGGAGGAAACTTGGCAAACAACTTGAGCCCGATAACTGTTTGGTTCTTGGTTCTCCTGAACATCATATTTTTTGGTTACAAATGATACTTTTATTCACGGAAGAAACTCTTAGAGAAATGGAGAAATATTGCAGTAACTATGTAGTCATTACAGCTGTTTTTTTTTATAATTTCCTTGTGTTCTTGGGAATATGCGAGCATTTTAACCATGCCATAGATTTTATGAAACGACTAAGAGATTCACCAGGGATGGGCAGTGTTGGGCAGCATCCCATCTGCCAAGTGTGGTGATAATAGTTACCTAAATCTCCCATTGCAGTATTTGGGAAGCATTGGGGAAGTGGGGGAATCTGTCCTCTGAACTGTCGTTGTGGCAGCCCCAGCAAAGGATTGCTACGTTTTCGTATTACAAATATAGGTATTTGTTTCATGTAAAGTTTTACCTTTACAGTATTATACCATTAAGTCTTATAAAAACTTCCAAAATTGCCTTTGATACCATTTATAAGAAAAACTACAGAATACTTGTTTGTTGCCAGAACACTTTAAACTGCTGAAGAACATTCTCCAAACTTTTTCAGTCCCATATTTTCAGACGACGTTGTGTTTTTAAATGTCCAGTGGCTAACTTTTATTTTATTTGTTTTCTCTTTCTACACACTTTACGGCCATAACTCACCGCCGTTTACTGGGATGAGGGCTGTCTGAAGACATTTTGATTTAATACCCTTGAAAACAAATATATTTTGCTACGAACACCAAATTAGCCATTTAAATAATATGTTGTGTAATTAAAACCGCCATGGTTAAAAACACTATCAACAGATTTTGGACAGCTCTTTCATCTTTAAATCATCCCATTGATGCATATATTCCCTAACACAATGGAGTCTTGGAGAGTTGGAGAGCAATCATTTTCAAATAAAAATACATTAAACATTATATATCCAAAAAGTTTCACTATTAAAAATACACATTAAAATAAGTAGACAATAAACTCCATAACGACTAATATAATTAAATAGTATATTGATTTTCTTGCAAAGCGCCATCTAACCCCAAACTAAGTAATGCATGTAATTTTGCCAACATTCTAAACACAGACTTGTATCGAAAAATATTATCCACTTATACAAGATCTAAGATGAATAAATTATTTTTTACTGAGTGAAAACCAAAACCAGATGTTATAGGAACTAGATAACAGATAAAATACCTATAATCTTTATTGTTGTAAATACATACATTATGGTAAATAATATTTAATATAACACCCAAACACAGAAAACACATCTATCTTCATCACACAAATGTTTGTCCCGGGTGGGCATCGAACCCTGAGCTGTGAGGCACGTAAAACGAAGTAGTTCATCTGATGCTGCATACAACAACTAATAAGACTATACTAAGTCATCACAGACTAGCAGACGTACGGAAGGCTACAACCCGTACCGTGTAGATATTCCATTATGCCGAACGCATCAATTTGCCTTTACCTTTATTATTCATACTGGTAAGGAATGGAACTCCTTGCCCACGTCTGTTTTCCCGCACCAATACAATCTTGGAGTCTTCATATCCAGAGTGTACAGGTTCCTTTAAGACATCCTAGGCTACATCTTTACTTTTTTTCAAGTGAGTTGGTGATCAAACGTTTGGCTATCATGAATAGTTAATAAAAACAGTAATGACGCCTAACAGGATTAAACCCAAAATATGTTTACTTATAACCAGGGTTAGGATACTGCTTACTAAAAGTGTAAAATGTTTCAAGAGATCTACTAACACGCTAGTTACTTATTTATTTATGAATGCTGGCAAGCAAAACATTTCCAGCTTATCTCCCTAATAGTGGACAAGCGGATGTCTTGACTAACGGCCTCGTGTTCACCACAGCGAGAAATTAAAGCTGCAAGGCCTCAGCAGAGCTTTCTTGAATTGTTATTCAATTTGAAACATTTGCTTATGTTTGTGGCTTATCTTGGGAATAGCGATGAACTTCAAATAATTATCTGTATTTATTTTGTTTTCAAAGCAGATCAAATTAGAGTTACAATATTAATTATTGGTTTAGTTCCAGATAATAGCAAGATTAGTGTTGCAAGCATAAAAAAACCTTAGCTAAGAGTCGGCACAACATGTTATTTTCTTCCATCACTTATATCAGCTGTCAGCTCATCATCAACTCCTTTCACACATAAAATATGTCCTCCTATACTCAATTCATCCATCTCTATTTCAACTTTCCTCTACTCCTATTGCCTTCCACATTAATGCTAAACATTTACTTTACTACTTGACTTTCGTCCCTCCGCTTAACGTGTCAGTCCAGATTATTGATCGAAAAAGCGAAAATCCAAGAATATTTGACTGATAAATGTAGATAAGTAATAATTACTTTAATTCTCATTGACATTGTTTAATGTTTGGTTAATTAATCAATTTGTTTAATTATTGCTAACACTACACGTGGGGGTCGTTCGTGGGGGCAGACGGTAACAATTCACATTTTTTATACCGTATTATTCAGGAACTTTAATAATTTTGTTAAAATTTGCCTATCGCGGCGAGAAACGGCAGCTCTTATTTGAATATGTTATATTTTATATATTACCTGTGTTTCAAGCAAATAAAATGATTGTATTGTCCATAATATTATGCTTATAATATTATGACAGGCGAGATCTATCCTCTTACTTTCAGCATAGCAAACGCTTTAATTTTAACAATAAGAACCATAGTTTTATAGGTTACTTTTACAGATAGATATTTCTGTATGAGAATCTTGTTCGCAAGCATGTCTGACTGAAAAAGTCTTATAAACCTAAACCGTGCATTGGTTAGATCAGTGCAATACCTATTCTAGAAATAATGTACAATCGCCATTTAATCCGTATACCTCGCTACTATGTTTCCAAGATGAATCAATAGATCGTAAATACTGTATCGAGCATTAATAGCTATGTATTAACTGATATCTATAGCCGTAAATTCAAGCGTAAAATAACCTATTAAATTAGGTATTGCACAAGAGTGGTAATAAGGAATCTATGGGACGTAGGTATGAACCATTTCTATGATTAACCGGAATAAATATTGCAACAGAAACATTTCTGTGCTGAAGTGTGGGAAACTTCTGTATAATTATTTCTGGATGAATATCTTGCCTGAAAGAAAGTTTGACTAAAAAAAAGTCTTAGAAACCTAAACTTAAACCTAAATAGTTCTTTCACTATGGCCAAAAATAATCATAGATTTTTTTTTCACCTTTTGATGGGTATATGCTTGGTCTTCATCTCATCAGATTTTTCAAGTTATGATAAGGCCGAAGGTGGAAGTGCACTTCACCCGGAATCCTCAACAATCTGAGGAACTGGCTATAGGCTATATCCTCTAAATCTAATCTAATCTAAATCTTACCTCTAAAAGCCGGAACACAACAATTTATGAACTGTTGTTATGGCGACAGAATTAGTTAAGATGGTGGAAGGTAGCCAGACGGACTTAAATTAAGTCCTACCACCAACTAAACCAAGCACAATATTGTACTCCCCCTGGGGATCGAACCCGGGCCCTCTGCATATGACACCGGTGTGAGAATCACTAGAGCTCAGAGGCGGTTCAATCGGTCAATAAATATTTTTCGAGGTAAGTATTACATATTACAATATTATTAATATTGTTATCGATATAAAATAAATGTACTAAAGAAATTATTTTGGATTAATTACCTGATGAGGTCTTTGATGAGTGACTTTCTTTACTCCGCAAAAGTTACTTTATTATTTATAATTTACAATATAAAAGTTTCAAAATCAGACACCGGTTGGTAATTGTTTCTCTTCGTCTACGATATACGAGAGAGCGAAGATAAACTATCTAGACATTACGATAGCCTAGATTACGAGCTTGATGTCGTTAAGCTTGTGTCTTTAACCTTGTTAGTTTATGATTATTGTAGAATAAGAAAATGAACAAGCACAGGTTTCTTTATAGGTCACTTTCTGTTGCTGACTTTATAGCCTACACTAGTGGTGGCAGCAACGTTAAGTACTTACCAGAATACTAACTAATTCACAATAAATCATAAATATTATTTGTATGATAAAAATGTATTTACAAAAAAAGTATTTACGTATTCCATCCGTAATCTAGTTCCCATATTACAAGCTATGCTTAGTTTGGGGCTAGATGGCGCTGTGTGAGATTAATGTCCTGTAATATTTATTTATTTTTTTATTAATGCTCATGTGAGTAGAGAGAATAAAAGCAACGCCAATATTTTCATAGCTAATAAGCTAACTTCAAGAATCTTTTTCTTTATTGGAGTCATCAAGATCATTGAAATGCTTAATTACATGCAATTTAGCATGGCTAACATTTTAAGACCGGCCTCCTGTCTCCCTACGTCAACCATCCTTGTGAAAATTCGGCTGTGTAGGATGAAGGTAGGTATAGGAATATAGATTAGGAGAGATGATGATTACAATGTCACGGGAAAATGGAGGGCATGATACAATTATTCTGCACAGTTTTAAATAGCATTAATATGGTTCTAAAGGCTACAATTCACATCCATGAAAACCTACATGATATGCATGGATGTGAATTGCAAAAGGGTATTTTCAGTGACCCACAATCCACAAAGGTAGCCATATCAATATCTCATCAGAAATGTTGCTTGCAATTTTAGTATCTAATATCTCACACAGCGCTTGGATAGATCAAAGAGAAGCATCATTTTCAATTTGGCATGCATATTTGGCTTCCAAATATTTGCATCTATTACCGAACCCAAAGACATCAATGAAGCCTCATTCGGCTAAATGTTTGTAGATCAAGTATTAGGAACCTCAAGGGTTGATATCAAAAACATGTACTTACACTGAATAGAACGATTCAATTAGAAAATGCATCAAAATAAACCGCCTTTTGGTTCGCCCGAAGGGGATCCACCCTAAGGAAGAGGTCAACGACCCTACGCTCATGTTACGTTCATTAGAAATTCGTATCTCTATCCCTTTTTTGCTCGTTGTATCTGTATTATCTGTCTAGTCCGACCACTAAATAAATAATGCCAAAATTCATACGCTTTCTGGTGTAAGTGCAATGTGATATTACTTTGTAGAGCAAATAATTGAAAGTGTTTGACGTTGGGAATTGAAAGTGGGACTCGGGAAACATGTCTTGTGTTTTGGGAATTGAAGGACGTGTCGATGAATAACAATATTGTGACATAAGAGCGATTCACAAGTCAAGGATATTGAATTGGTACTTACTTTTTGATATTAGCTCGTTGGGTGCTGTAAAACACACCCAACTAGTTATACTGATATAAGAATGTAGCATTGAATTTAGGAGCGTAACTTCTTGAATAAGCAAGGATATCTGCTTCTAAAATCTTAGCTAAAGTTCTCTCAACATAATGATCCCATAGATAACTTTTACATAGATATTTAAGGTTTCATATAAGTAGGTATTTTATTTTAGTAGGTATATGAATAAAAGTATTGCAAGAAAAAAGAGTGTGTGACTTAATATGAACTCTCAAAATGTAGTCGTTGGGATGACCTAAGGCTCCGTTATATTGTCCTCGTTTCTGTGTTAATATTTTTTACAATGCACAAAACCATATCTTTAAGATTGAAAATCTCTTTGTATTAATAAAAACCAATGCAGATTTTACCCCAAGCTTCGCATTTTTACGCCTTTACGCTACATTGACTACCCTTGATGCCCTCTTTACGGATTGCAAATTTTTACTGCTTCACAAGTTACAACATAGCATAAATAGTGCTTACATGGGGTCGATTTGCCAGTCGTAGTTATTTGATAAAATTTGTGAAGTCTTTAATGGTATGTTACTAAGTACTAATACTCACCAACCTACCATTTCATGATCCATCTTTCATGCCATCTTCTCTCTTGCCACAATTACATTTAGCCGATGGATTAGTGGTAGTAAAATGTTATATAATACACAGAAGTAAGTTGCTGCACATCTTTTGGTGAGATTCCTAAGTCGGGTTTTACGACATCCGCGGGCTGAGTTTCAGGAGTCGATTCAAGCTACAACCCGGGCAGTTATAACATGCCATGCAATGAGGGATCTTTCTGTCTTGAAGGAGGCTAACACTGTACAATAGAAGACGTTAAAGGGTTCTTGATGATGATGATACTTCTATGCTTTCCAAAGGGTTCAGTAACGAACATGTTTATCCAATTGGATCAACGTTCCCACTAGTGCGTAAAAGACGTGTGCAATCGGCATGCGGGCTGCACTGGGCAGTGGATTAGCATTGTCTAGATTTTATAGGTCGTGTTAGAGATTAGGAGCTTACTCATCTTATAAAAAAAAATACCAGTTCATGAGCAGAAAACTACGTCAATGTGTTCATGTTCAATTTAAGTACTTTTTACCAAAGCCTAATTGGGCAACGTTAACTTGTTTTGTTGATCATCTGTCAACAACACATGGCAAAACAATACAAATCATATAATTTTTAAGTTACGTACAATTATTTAAAATTAAGTACGAATAATTAACCAAGTTTCTATACACTTGAGTGGCTAGAGTCCACAAGACATTATAAAGTCTCCCAGACTAAAAACTTGGCTAAAACGTGAACAAAGAAGACTATCTAAGTGAATGTTGCATATTTAAAACTGCGTTAATTCTTTTGTCTGTCTCGTCGTCCATTCGGTTTGTTTAACTCGTAAAAGAACTAGACGTTCAATGACACCTTATTACTTTCATTTTCGTATTTGATAATGGGTCTGCAAAAGAATATTTGGATTTTATGATTTAATTTATTGCGCCTATGCCCTTTTAATGGTGCGCCGCGAGAATATCACAAAGTTTATGTCTTAGAGGCAGACAGTCAAGAACTACGTACCTAAGTCTGAAAATAGAGAACAGTGTATTTACTCTGCTGTGTATTTAAACATTTTGATCTCTTAAATGCTTACCAAGTGGCTGTACACTGGCTGTATATTGAAGGTCAGCTTGATAATTAAACGAATGTACAAAAAAAAAGCACATTTAAGTTTATTTAATTTTATAAGTCATAAGTGCAATAATTATGTTTAAGAAAATAATGCATATCTTATTATACTTATTAGCATAATAAGATATGCATTTTTATTTGTTTGGGTGTTGTACTGTATGAAAAGTCTGTATTAAAAAAAAGTACATATCTGAGTATTACGAGTATATCCGTAATGTAGTTCCCACATTACAAGCTGTGCTTAGTTTGGGGCTAGATAGCGCTGTGTGAAATTTATGTCTTGTAACATTTATTTATTATTTATTTTATTAAAAGAGTTGATAGGTATTTTTTGGGATGGCTCTATCGAAAGCCACATCGGCAGCCTGAAGGTCAAGAGTCCACCCATAAGTTAGAACTATTAAGCAGACTTGAGCGTGAAATGAAAGCATTGCCTAAATAATCCTGCATCCAAAAGCTTGCGTAAATAACGAATAATTTCCTCATGGATTCTCCATATTTTCCCCCTCGCTATCTCTATAACGTGAGTAGAACACTACCGGTTTCGAAATAAATCAAAAAGCGAAATCGTTTTCAGAAAACGAACACATTATTTTCTGCACACACAATATTTTGAAGTTGGTACGTAAACTTCAAAATATTGTGCTTGACCACAATCTCGCGTGATGGGAAACGGCGCGTGGCCAATGTGACACGCTGGTCTAGAAAACACCCCTCGTGAGGCCTATGTTGAAATTTTCGGGAACACACGCAGGCAACGTATTCTACTCTTTAGTGCCTTAGGATACTATAAAACTCGTAATGCATCCGTTTCGGGGAATACTGTTTTTAAAAGCACTACCAAACACTTAGCAAGGGTTATACGGGAAAATCTGTGTGAAAAGCAAAAGCACACATTATGAAAGGCTTATAAGGCTTATTAACGCCATATTAATAATGTGTAAATGAAAAACGTATTTTTTGGAACTAGGTGGAACTGGAAACTAATGAACACCATACGTAGAACATTCTAAGACGAATCGAACGGAATCTTATACTTTTTTTTATTTAAAAATATGATTTTTTTTATTGTGCCTTAAAATATGTTGTTATAAATATGTTAGTATTGACAAGGAAATTCTATAAAACGAGCGTTCATTATTATACATTTTAGTAGGTAATATAATTAAAAACATTTTGATTTTTCGGAAACAAAATAAAATAAAAAATACAGACCAGATATATGCCTAGTGATAATGTATGTATGTGTGTGTGAAATAAATAATTCCACGAATTGCACCTTAATACAACATGTTTTGCAAACACTGCTAAAAGACAACATATTAAATGGCGCCCACTAAAAGCAGAGTCGTGTTCGGTAAATTGAATCAATTTGCAAATAAACCAACGATATTGTGCCGCCTATCGGTACCGTGGTATGGACTATCTATTTTTAATATTGATTAATTCTCTCTGAAACTTGGTATCATCACATGATACATTCGCTTTGGCCTGAATATACAATCATTCAAATATGGCAAGAATGTTGAACTTAGAGCGCTGGCTCCCAATAATTTATTTCACTTAATCTAACATACATACATGTTTCATGGTTTGAGACCCTGTTTTGAGTATGAAATACCTGTGATAGATAGTCCCGCTCTTCCGTGATTTTTAAATTAAGTTAAAATAAATAACAAAAGACAAAACTTAATCAACAAAAAAAAAACAAAGCTTAAACCAAGATATAATATTATGTAAGTAACAGTTCTAGATTTGATATATAGGATTTGAGATGGATTTAACATTAATTTGACATTGAGATTGCAATATATGATTAGATTAGAGAAGATTACATGGGCACACTGATGCACAGGGATAATCATAAAACAATCATTTAATAGACATCCCTTTTTCGATGTAGTTACATTATTGTTTAATGATTTTTTGAAATGATTAGATGTTGGATTTAAATCACGCAATCTTACGGTTTAATCGAAATAAAGTATGTATGTACGTACGTACTCAATATCCAAGGATAGTTTAAAACGGAAACAACAAATCGCCAAACAGAACAGTAAAACGTAACGCTACATTTACCCGGAGTCCGTAATAAAACAAAACAATCGTATTTTGCCAGGTTATATAAACAAACGCGCAACGAACATAATAACCATATAACTCGTCATTACCGCTTTCAGGTGGCTTAATGTCAAAACTGAGATAATAATATTTCGCAACTTACACCTGTGATATAGTTTACAGCTAATACAGCTCAAAACTGAGGTACTGGCAGGCTCAATCGATCTCATTTCACGTAACCTTACAAATAAATGACCTCACAGCTCAATTTGTAGTAGCTTTGCCTTCAGTGCTGTAGGTCGTGGTTCGACTTCCACCCGGGACAATTACTTTTTTAGGCTAGATGACGATCTGGAAAACAATGTAATTAATTATAAAAAATAAAAATAAAAATATGTGTAAATAATAATTTTAATGACTTTTTTTTTACAGGGCGCTCATTATACACAGTGCCATCTAGCCCCAAACTAAGCATAGCTTGTAATATGGGAACTAGATTACGGATAGATAGGTACTGAAATACTTTTTCTAAATACATACGTACTATATGATACAACACACCAATATCGCTAACTAGCTATGACAGCTTCAGATAAATTAAGTTGCAATGATGTGGCCATAATTAAACAATTAAACATCAACCACGGAAGACCAGCGCTTTGGAATACCTTCCATAGCATTATGCTGAGTGGTATCCTTTTTTGACAATTATTTTATGTTATTTTTTTTCTGTGTTTTTCTTCTATTGTTTTAGCTATGTATTTTGGCAAAATAAATATTTTCTTTCTTTATTTTTCTTTCTTTAATGCATTGCTTTAGCATGTTTCCAAAAAATATACATTGAAACAATTAAAATAAGAATTAAACGAGACAAAAAATAACGAAAACTTAAACAACCACTATTTGAGATGGCCATGTATTTTATCAGCTGTGCAGCTAACGCGACCAAATTACGTGGGCGCCAATTTAATCACAGTTTGTTAGTTGTTGTTGTCCAGTTGGGGAGAGCTGGGTGCGCGGGCTAGCGAGTGATGTCCCTGAAGCACGTTGTTCTATTGAGTGCTACACTTATGTCAGTTGGAAACTAGCTGCTACATTTGTGAGAAAGCGAGAAAGATACAAGGGTATTTGCACCCTTGTATCCATTGTATCCAAATGAACTGTGTAGCCAAGTGGGTATGGGCCCTCCTTCCGATCCAGAGGTTGTGGGTTCAAATCCAGTCGTGCACCAATGAACCAATGTACCATTGGTTTTTGGGCGCATTTGACACATGCTTGAGCTAAGACGGTGGGTCACATCGTGAGGAAACCGGCATATCTAGAACCAACAATCCGAATGACATGTGACTCCGGCTAGTACACCTTTTTGACTTTTAACTTGGCGCTATAAATAAATAATTGTATTGTATTGTTACATCGAAACATAGTAGTTTAAGTGAATGGTGAAATGTTCTCCCTGCCAAGGTTTTCCCTTGTAGCTACAGTATGGAGTGATTTAAAATTGGCATTTTAAAATGTATAAAAGGTCAGCAACGCGCGATTGATGCTTCTGTGTTGCAAGCGTCTATAGGCTATAGTATGGTAACCGCTTACAGCAGATCAAGTGGACCGGATGCCTCTTTGCCCCTTTATTGGTATAAAAACAACTTTTAGTTAATTACTCAAGTTTCACTGTTGTACTTTTTATGTTTTCAGAAAATTGTTGAAAAGTAACGTAGGGTGCTTAATCATTGAGTTATTTCCATAGAGTCAACAGTTGAAAAGTTTATTAAAAGTGTCTTCAGTAAATTAAAGCACGTGTCTGGAGCACCTGTTCGTGAAAAATTAGGTAATTTTTTGAGAAAGTGTTGATTTAATGTTTCATTTGTTTATCAAACAACTTTTCTTATATAGCTGAATATAAACAACATAAATAATACTAAGATCGTTATTTCATACATTTTGAGCAGCATTAGATGTCCGTCAAAACTTTATTAAAATGCTGACTCAACTGAACAGACATGGGTCTAGTTATTATAACGATTTTCCAAGACATCGCACAGCTTAAAGCAAAACAGTTGGTTCACTGAACATTTTGATGCTTATACAAAATTAATGGAAATTCAAAATGAAATAGAAGTGATCTCACTTCTACATATTTATCCCTTAAAATTAGGTAATACACATTCATATACATTTTTTCTTGAGAGTAGGACTGTTAACCAACATCTATACTTGTACCATAGAACCCTTACTTTGAAAGAAATGTGGTATGGAAACGGATAAAGTTAATAATGAACGTTTTTTTTTTTCAACTCAATGCCCTTTAGTTGCAAAATATGAGTACGTATTAAAAGTAAGAAGGTACCTTGTCAATGTAGAAGATGTTTATTTATCAATTTATTGTATCATTGTTTTATATGAAGAACCTACTCATTATGTACCAAAATAGACTTACCTAGTATAACATACATTGTTATACTAAATAAGTATTGTGAAATAAATAAAACTGAAACTGATAAAACCAAATATCAATAAACAACATTCTAGGTACCTACTTACATTTATATTGATTCATTGAAAAAAAGGAGTTTTAAGAGCCTTTTTGAAATTAAAAAATATTGATACAAGTAATCATTTCTGTATAAAATAGTACCTGTTTTTTAATTTACATTGTCAAAATTCCGACAAATTTGATTGCCAGAAAATAAAGTTCATAAAAGACACTAATTTCAATATCTAACTAAAACCTTTGAGCTACCAGCGCTACGCTAACACGTTAGTGGTTTCCCGACAGCTTTGCTGCTGTAATGACCCAGTTGCCTTGCTGTAAGCTGTGACTGTGGTGAATTTCACATTACAAAGGAGCTGTCGTCACTCATTCCGTTCCGTTCATATTTGCTAAGCATTGTTCCTTAGCCCACAATGCTGGCGTTGCTTAATAATGTGACAGCCAGTTCGTAACTTGATATTTCAGCTCCATAGGTTTATCGACCAGCACTAGATTCATCGCGCTTGACAGACGGGATGGAAATACTAATTATAAGAAAAAACGTGTACTTACCTTTTACCTAACCTAACTTATACTTACCTAAAATTTATCAAATTTGTTAAATAATGGTTTTTCTAAAATTAAAATTAGGAATATCATTTTTAATACAAGAAGACGGTTATGCAAGAAGAATTTAATTGATTACCTTATTTTTACTTATCAATTGTATTTCTATTCTTTGTTTAAGTATTCTATTTCGTTTAGTTTATATTTTTAAACTTACCGCTATCCTATAGAGCTTTGCTCATTTCTTTCCATGCTATGGTTGCCTGAAAGATATTTTTAGCTTAGATTGCAGCGATAAGGCCGCCCATTGTGTTACTAATAGTGTTTTATGGCTTAGTTATTAGTTACTTATCTATTTTGTTTTTTGTTGTAATCAATGAAGGGTTACTTACTTGCTTACGTTATTTTGTGGGTACATAATGTAGTTTAAATAGATAATTCTAATAGTGGAACGTGGGATTACTTTTTGTGCGATTGTGGCGATTGCAGAGCCACCTACCGGATCCAATTGTGAATTGTGTGCCATCAAGGGTATAAACTCAAACACAGACATTTCATAAAATCGGTTCAGCCGTAATAATAATTAAGGACACCCTTACCTACAAAAGAATTATAATGTAATGTTATGTTATGATAAAATGAGAGAAAGCGTCGTTTGCTGAAGACAGCTCTAAGGATAAGGACTATAGTTTTTGCATTTTGGATAGTTCTAGACCTCACAACTTGCACAGGCACTTGCACCGACAAGGATGAGGTCGTCAATGTAGCGAGCTTCCAGAGGATCTAGAGGAGCTTACTTTCTATAATACAAAGAAATGCAACAGAGTGCAAGCCGTCACGCTTTCCCCTGTCCAGCAAAGCCGATTATAATCACGATAAAAACGCCAGACACCCTCACCCTTATCCGATCGCCTGTCAAAAGTGCTTCCAATTTATGTATTTCAGATTCGCAACTAGGACTAGGGTTACCGACGTAATCAAGGAAAAACAAAGTTGATATTACGGAACATCGAACATCGAAATGTTAATATGTCTACTTTTTTTGTATTCGATGAAGATCAACAGATAAATCCATTGATATCGATTTGATCCATACCTTAATAAATTTAAAAGAAGTATTTATATGAGAAGTAAATCGAAATCCACCGGGGAGCCGGTGCCCTCCGGGTTTTCAAAAAACTTGCAGGGCTTTTGATTGAGGCGACACGTGACCCAAGGGCTGGCTCTTATTTAGGCCAGAGAATTAGCATAGCTATTCAGCGTGGCAATGCTGCCAGTCCGTCATTCCGTCTGGTACTGGTCTGGAACAGTTGAGTTACCTATAGGCCGTTTGTAACGGTCCTTAGGTAATCCAACTGCTTCCTTTGTACATAGCTAGTTTTTTTTTTAATATATGCTAACAAGCAAAGATGAGATTGTTACTGTTGATAAAGTGAGTCTGAGATGGTTTAAAGTTGCCCATAAAAAGGTTATTTGCCCTATATAGGAGGATATCAAGTTGATGTCATAAAATCTTTGTATCTGACTGCCTTACATAAAATCAAAATTCATCCCAAAAAGACCTGAAGCATTTCATTAACATTTCAGGACATATATTTTTATGGTGTAGGGTGCAACCCTTGATGCAAACATCCCGTGCTAGTATTATTTATCGGGACGGACCCAAGTTGATCTCTTCTTTACTTATGGAGTAAGATCTATGATGGTTTATTCGTGAGTTCGTTGAACTAACAAAAAAATATACAAATCCTATTAACAGTTTTTTACTTATTTTGTACATAAAATTATACGTTAAAGTATACTTAAACAATGTGTACGGTGTAATCTGTTGGGTAATCGAGCTACAGAAGTGTTACTAACGGTATTTAGGTAACTCAACTGATCCAGACCAGTACCAGATGCAAGTGTCCAAGACACTGGCTGCATTGCTACGCTGAATTGGCCACTCATCTGAAATCCATTTTTTTTTTGTATGACAATGAAATAAAAAATAACAATTAGGTTTATTCCAAAAACCTTGGTAGAGTTAGAAGCATCATAGTCGTTACACCCAATGAACTTCATCGCGCATTACTTTGTAACTACATTAATAGTTCGCCACGAACTGAGATCTCGTAATGTCTAGTCCAGTGTCTAGTTTGTGTTAGTATTTAACCACGGAAATTATCTCACCTACTCTACTGTAAGCACACTTTTTATCAATCTCTCTTCATTCGCCTGAGTGTTCGAGGTCAGAATGAGAGCAATGACCCGATCGTTAGTCACCTTATCTCAATTTAGCCAACTTATCTCGGAGATCGCGTTCGCTTCGCTCCCTCGATCGATTAAACTACTTATCAAAAATGAATGCATTTTTGATTCTCTGTAGGTACATGTAGTGAGTTACAAAATCCTACAATCCGTGTAAGTTCAATACTAAAAATAGTATTGGGTGACTTTACCTACACAATACACAATAGTGAAACTATTGAAAGACATTAGCAGACACTGTATGTTTTACAAACTTTGCGCCATTTTATGTAAATTGGAATTGTTTTTTGTTCATGTTGATTAAAACCGTCCCCAGGGTTCATTTCACAAAAACATTTGCCCGAAAATAGCGTCAGTGGGTTCACTCAGCCGGGGTGAACCTAGTGTTAGCAACACACGAGGATATTATACTCAGACTCGACAAAAAAGGTTGAAACACAGGCTGTCAAACTGTACAGCCTTTGTACCCATTCTTCTTGCAAAAGTGTTTAGCTTCTTCGTAAATCTAGGTTAATGTGATGTGCCTTTTAGTTTTGAATAAAAATAGAATATTAATAATTGTCGTGAACCCAGCCCAAACTAGAAGTCCTGCAGACTTGAAACTCTCAGGGAAGCTTTCTTCTGTTGTGTAAAAGTGCTGCTTAGAGTGCTACGATAAAATGATAACTATAATAAGTCATTTCAGAAAGCAAAACATTCTACTTATATAAGTTAATAATTATGCATCGTGTCATGTATGAGCACATTATTCCTGTTTTTAGTTCTTATTAACTTCATATAGAATTTGAAATCTTGTTACTTATTTATTTGTTACATCCTAACATTCTATGCGGTACAAGAAATAGTTTCCCGTTAAATTACCGACCTAGAAAAATGTCTATAAGTACTGAAGTAACACGCCGAACTCCGGGCGTTTCTATGTAAAAACAAGGATCAAACTTATTGATTAGCTAAACATTTTGTGTAAGCGATGGGATTCCATGCCTTTACAGACCTCCAATGTCAGGACCTGATACGAGAGAAAAGAGGTCGTAACGCATAGCTGGTATTATTGATAAGGGTAGCAAATGGCTCGTATAGTTTGGAAGTAAGTTTTCTTCTAGCACTATCTCTGTGAATGTGATATCCTTGTTTAACCTGGCGCAATAAAAAAACTACTTGTCTACTTTGTCCTAAAATGAGCGTCACAGCGTATTCAATGCAGTAGGTAGTCTAGTGTATGTTACATTTTATAGCTCTGTGGTGAGCGTCAAAACCTGCACAGACATTTTGGTCAACCTTTTTTGTTGTAACCTGTCGCATCAAAATAGTAGCAAACGTATTGTTTGTTGTTTTACTGAGTTAACGTTAAAAGCTTAGCGGTTTCCGACGAGTTTCAAACAGAAACACAATTTTCGAGTGCTTTTTGTATATGGGCAACTTTGTCCAGCAATTTATCCTTTTGGGTTCCGTAACCAGATGAGCTAACGAGACCCTTATACTCGTATATTACATAGACATTGTTTTTCACCCGTTCTACCGTCTGAACTTTAGAATAATGGCGGGTTACCTCACTCATTAAACATGTTTTTATTAAATCTTTTAAAACTTTCGCGATTAAAACGCATTATTTTGATACGAAAAAATACGATGAAAACCCGTTTTTTCGTATTTAAGTATTGGGTTTTTTTTTGTTGGTATTCTAAAAGTGATTATAGTAACAAAGGTCAATTTGTTCAGATAATATAGCATGCCCTCCGGTAAGTGGAAGGGAAATTATCGCGAGTACAGAGCCCTATGCGTTGGAGAGACGCCATTTGCGTAGCTGGAGACATATCTTGTGGGAGACGCATCGTGCATTCGAAGGTCCTACATAAAGGTATTGACCCTCAGCAGTGAGGATATCGATGCAAGGAAAGGGGGAAAAACATCAAGTAACGTTAAACTAAAAGATGGTCAAGCATTTGTCGGATCCACACTAACTCTAACACTACTCCAGAAATAAATGCAAGCGTTTTTGTGTTGTTATATGGAATTTTTTATTTTATTCGGAACTCCCGGTTTTCGAGGCTGATACGCACTTGACCAGTTTTATTTAAATGGTACGGGCTTGTGGCCGTGGATGGCACGGCTTTAATTGGTCTGAATACGCACTTTTGCAGCGCGTAATGCAAACACTGGGCTAATTGTTACCGAGGAACAGCGAGCAATGTGAATTAACATTCATAAAGTTTGTTCAGTAGCTATGATATTAGATACAGCCGTCTCTGTGGTCTAGTGGTTTGCCCACCGGTATTAAGCCTAGAGATCCCGGGTTTGATCTCCAGGGGGTACAGATTTGGGCTGTGGTTGGTTGATGATAGGAATTTGTTTAAGTCCAGTTTGTTTATTTGGATTCTTGACTAGTTGACTGAACTAGTGAGATTAATTTTTCGGCTGTTCAGTTGACCAAACGAATATTTTTTTTACTTGTGTGTTAAGTTCAGCGATTCCCAACAAACAAACACATCGACTTATCATCAATTTTTCTAATGAATCGATTTGGCTCAATGATAATGTTTACTCTTTTTAGCTTTATAAATTTACAACTAGTAAGGTTATTTTTTTTTTTAATTCTTGTTCAACCCTCTTTTGATAACAATAATATTCAACTCAGTGGGTGCTGTAAATCGCTTACAGTGTGTTTACAAGTAACTTGTTTATAAAGAACATGACGCGCAGCACCCAACGAGTTAAGTAAATGTTATTTAAATTACTCGTTTTGACAAAAGTGTAACTAATACCCAAATTGACTTTGAACTCCTTTTGGCGTTGCAAACAAAATAGTCTCTAATACGACTAACTAAAAACGTTACAAAGTTACGGTGCCCCAAACTTCTTTGACAGAGTGTAGCTCAACTAACATAGCTAGTTCACTGATCTTACTAATTTAATTATTTTTATTTATTTCGTAGAACATAATAGAAACTTATGTTCGTGAAAATCATGTTCAACTAAAGTACAGTAACGTTTACAAAAAGACGAGATTTTGTTGTTTGGTATCTTCTTGTTAGGAATTCTGCGACAGTTTGAGAACCTTGTACAATCATGAACTTAAGATAGCCCACTTTTTCCTTAAAAACGTAGTTATTCGCTTATTTCAAAATAGCTTTTCCCATTCGTATGAAATTTTGCAGATATTTTAAAAAAGTGGGTTATATGGGTTTGCATCGCTTTTTCTGTAAACACTATCAAAATCAGAATTCAAGCAATATGATTTTCCTAAGTTCTGACATACAACAGTTTCATAAATTGATTCCACTTATAAGTTTGCGAGCTGTTCCGTTGAAGCTACGCCTGAACTTAATTTCATCGGGACATGAGATGCTGGGATGACATCTCAGCACTTCTTGTTGTAATAAATCGAATGAAAAACAGTACTTTGTGAACGTCTCAAACTGTGGAACAGACGTTTTGGAGCTATAATCGTAACTTTGTTATTGACAACTGATGCTCCTTTTTTGTTGATGATAGTCAAGCGCTTAACCACCAGCTAACATGTAAAACAAGTAAAGATGTGGCCTAAGATGGAGCACGCTTTCCTAAAAGGAACGTATTTACTCTGGACTTGAAGAATCTAAGATTGTGCTCGTGCGGAAAAACAAAACAACTAGATTTGTTCTTCTCTGCTTGGTGCAGGCTCTATTGTTGGGTTTTTTAAACTACCCAACAAAAGTAAGAAACCGGTTTATTCATGCAAGTTTGCAACACATAAGCTGTGTGGCCAAGTGGGTAATCGAAAAAAAAACAGTCGGTAACCCAATCTAACCCGCCTTCCGATCTGGAGGTTGTGGTTTCTAACCCAGTCGAGCACCAACGGTTATTTAATTAAAACCGGTATGTCTCTAGGACCAAAAGAATTACATAATATGACACTGGCTAGTAACTAAGCGGCGATGGGCATGCAAAATGTCACGTATTGAATGTTAGCTACTTGCAAACCGAGGGCATATGTCGAAGATTAGTTTGGACGTGCTTCTGAGACTACCCCCAGTCTTTTAAGATAATCATACTTATATACTTAGTAGATACGAAGCACCGGAACATAACTATTTAATAATTCTTGTCATGGCGACAGAATTAGGTAAAATTAGCCAAGCTAGCTAAGGTTTAACAAAGTCCTACTACCAACCAAACCAAGCTCATATATTTTTATTTTGAATTTACCATGGATCGGCTCTTGACCGCAATACTTATGCAGGCAAGAATGAGATGAAGCGAACCTACCCAGAAGGAGTCTCTTCTTGAAGACATTAGGGTCCTACCACAGCGGAAAAAGACGCTGGGAGCTTATTCCAAGTTCTGTACAATTATTCTTGAACTTATAACTTGAACAAATATTGTTCTCTCCCCGGTGATGTAACACAGGAACTCTGGATCTGACATCGGTGGGAAAACCACTAGACCACAGAGGCGGTCCAAAAGTTTCATCTGACACACTCTTCCTCCAAACACATGCTCGTCTCTAAAGAAGCCAATCGTGTCGCCTGCCTGGAGACAGCGGTCTCCACAAATCTGAAGGTGTTATTATTACCAGTGCCTGGTCCTGATCATTAATCTTTGTGATAAATATCTGTGCTCCCCTTTCCTCGGCAGGCGGCAGTGAGTGTTATAATCTTAGTTGATGGCAGGCGTATAGGGAGCACTTAATGGAATGCGGTTTCTGAAATTTATTTTGTTTTGCGGAGCATATTCTAAAATATTGACGAATAAAACAATTCAGTATCAACGAGAGTATAGTTAAAAAATTGCTTGCAGCTATTTGAGCTGTATGTAGTATGTAGGTACCTAGCTTATCTCGCAACTCACACAGTTCAAGGTCCATAGAACACTATAAGTCCTAAATAATGGGATCAAACTCCAGTTGCAGCCAGCAATGGAGTCTTGGTATAGAAATTATGTTTAGGTGCATTGAATGGAAAAAGAACACATGAGATAAAACCCATTGTTTTAGTTAAGACTACTCCGCAATAACCATCTCGACCACTTAAGCCGCTGAATAGCTGAAAACTGTGAGGGTTACAATAACAAGTCACATTGCAAATGGCGTCTTTGAAGATATTCTTGCTAGGTATTGTGATTTTAAAAAACCCTTGGTTTGGTAGTATAAAATAAATAAAAATTTGACGACCGTACACATTACGTCCATAAAGACGTAATGGCCCCAGGTCCTATAACTTAGGACCTACATTTTTAAGCACATTATCTTTCTGCATCACACTTTCAAGCACTTAGGGGGATCGTGGTAAGTTTAGCTACCCCATTTTCTTGAACATAAACTATTAAACCTGTGTTTTCTACACATTGAATTGGAAACTAGCTAAGATAATAAGTAACTATCAAATGAATTTAACTAAGATTTATAAAATTGACGTAGTTGTACGCTATCACAATATCTTCTTCTTTACATATAATAATATATAATTATTCTGTATGTGTATTTGTCACTGAAATCCTCTGAAACGGCTTGACTGATTCTAATGATATTTTGTGCGTGTTTGAATGGATTTTTCGATATAATTTTGACTGTAGATTTCAAAAAGAAGTTTTGAATGTGGAAACCTAAATTAAAACTAGGTTCTATGACGTTCTTCGGCGATTTGTTTCCTCATATTATTATCAGTTTTTGAAGGGTCAGGATCAGTAAGAATTGGGGCTTCAGCTCTTCGTATTTGGGATAATCTAACCCGAATCGTATCATGAAATATGCCGCCAGTCGGCTTCGGGCGAATCACCAGCTGCCCGTAAAGTATGGGAAATCAAATCGAGAGGAGCTCATAAATGCGAAAATGAGGTGCGCTGTAAAACACAAATATTCCCATGAAGACGAGCCCTTCGGCGATGTAAATCCGACTTTTTTCAGTTTTTAAATAACTCAATGAAATAGCCGGATAGTCTATTTTAAACGTTCACGATAAGAATACATCATTTTTATACAAGAGAAAAACTATAAATTTAGGTAATTTTACCTAAATTTATCGCGTATTTACGCGATAGATTTTTTCGTATAAAAGTCGGATAACTTGTGAGCTAAAAATATTATACCAGAGACAAGATGCCATCTAAAAAAAACATGTAGGCATATGAGTATTTATCTACCTAAAAACGTGTTGAAATATTAAACCAAAGACAAAGAATAAAAATATGAAGAAGCTCATGTCTAACAGTTGACGGTAATAGGCTGATGCGATGTATGCAGAACTGCAGTTTTATTGACCAGCGGGCCGATCCTGTTGACATCGGTCATCAAAAATGGTAATAGAGGCTAAGTAGCAAAACCTTTTCCGGCTTTTGTAACATTTTCTTTACTCACATCTCTATTTCTGAAGAATCTGGGAGGAAACTCGATCGGATAATATCGGCCATTTACGGCGCCCGCTCGCGGCACATTTTCCTATATCGCTGTCTTGAGATTTTTTGATAAATTGCCTCTAATAAGATACCCACCAAGCACAAAATAAAGCGTGCCATGTCTTTTAACCCTGCATTGTTATAGCCTCTTGTTTATAACACTAACAAATCAATGATTTCTTTATTTTCAAGATCTGAAACTATTTTAGGGTCACCCTAATTTTGTATTTAATATTCGTTTGGTTTTCATAGCTCATAATAATTTCACGACTACATTTTGTATTTCTAGAGAAAAAAGTAACAGAAACATGTTAGGTACCGTATACCGATCAAGCCGCCTCACATTTTGTGAGTTTGGCCGAAAAAAATCTTCGTTTCGGTTTCAAAATGGTGTTAGCTTGAGCTGATCGATGACTTCCTTATTCATTGCTGCGGCAAACACCACGAGTATTTACTCGATACGATTGCGGCGAGAAATGAATATACCGATTTTCCACATTTCGGCCATTAGCAACCTCCGGTATACGGGTGTTGTCCGCAAATAATGGCCCGTATGTCCGTTTGTTTGGCTACCTTTTAATAGATTAGGTGGAGTTGGACTGTTACCTGCGTAAATAGGTGATGCGGGCTTAAGTTGAAAAATATAAATTACTTTACCTCTACTTTATGCAAGTTAGTGTTTAAAATTATGTATTTATGTGAAAGTTTGTTAACCTACATTACGTGCTCAGATATTCTAAAGAATTTGGAAATATTTATACAAGTATTACATGACGTTTTTTACGTAAGAAGAGCGTGCTAACCTACCTAACCTAACCTACTACCTTCGTAGATGCTAAAATGTAACATTGTAAAAGCTCTTACACCTAAACCTTCAAGTATCATTTCCCAGACAAGTATTGAGGTCAAGTTGACTCATCGTTAACACGAAAAAAATGTTTCCTATCGAGGCAAATTTTACATAACGTTTCAAGCGTAAATGTAGACATAAACATAGTTTATCAAACAAATATTTAGCAGTACATTAATACCAAACAGCGCTTTCTATCCCCGCAGTGAACAAAGTTTGTAATATGGGAACTAGATTGCGTTTTTTTTTTAAATATTTATTTATGATGTAATACAACACAATCATTAGAAAACTCTGACAACACCAGCAATAAATTAGCTAAATATTGTTTAGCTAAGTATCTTAAGTACCGGCTTTCTATTTCTAAGGAAATAAATAGTAATGCCTTGTTAAACCTGCAGCGTTGTTATAACCATAGCTATTTAGAGCGCAGTTAATGTCATGAAATGTACCTAATATAGTAGTCTCTACAACAAGACATAATGCAACCACGCTTTTAGACTAAAAGGAAAATCAGCAGCTATCTACGGAAGCTGGTACTTCCATTTTATTTGTAGCTTTATCTGGAGGTTCTGGGTTTTTCCGGGTGGGCACGCATTGTTAGGTCTGTGCACAGTTGGGCTCAAAAGTCAATAATCGCCGTAAGAATTAATATAACTTTGTGGTTTCATGGTTAACACTGCAGCCCGTATTTTGCGTCTTGGTAGATACCCACGGCAGCCGGCCTAAATTTTTAACCGAATTCAAAACAAGGAGGTGGTTCTCAATACGTCGGAATTTTTTGTATGTTTTGTATTTTTTTGTATGTACGTTCCCCTGTTACGCGAAGCCGCCTGGGTTTCAAAAAATGTATTGTTTGAAAGGGTATATTTCCATCATCTCATCCCATCCGTCCCATCATCACTAGGTCAGGATCTGATTATGGAATCCTGGAGAAATGTAAAAAAAAAAGTAAAGGTAACTCATATATGCTTGTTAATCATTTGTATCATATTCTTCATTGAAGTCGGGTTTATTTTAAGTTTTAAGAAAGCGTATTTTAAAATAAATACCTCTTTAGTCCAGTGGTAGGGCTTGTGGCTTGTAATCTAGAGTTACTGGGTTTGAATTCCGTATGGATCCGCATTGTAAATTTTGTGCCCAGTTTGGTTATTATTGCAGTCTTTTGTGTCTTGATTGTCTGGGAAACAAGATAATTTCATGCTTCGGGGTTGAGGGGGCTCTGAAACAGGATGTTACAACCCAGACAAAAATTATTGCATGATCTAAATCTTGGTGGGACTTCTTAAGCTTCCAAAAATTAGCAGCATGGTTCAAAGTCACGTCTTAAAAATGTATTGCTTCGTATAAAGTGGCCTTAATATTTTCTTAAACATGTTATTGCTGTCGGTAAGATATACCTAACCATTTTCCTTGAAAAGCTAGATAAGTGTCACTTAAAACTATAATATCAGCTATAAAACCTAAGTAGTATAAGCAGGGCTGTATTTAGGCAAATGGTTCAATAAAGTTCGGTGACTGCTGGTTGACGCTGGTCCTGTTCAGTGTTTTATTTTCTGCTTTCAAAATATAAAATCTAAAGTTGTTGTAATGTTAAATTGTCTTTTGTTTCAGGTAATTACAAATTAGCTGCCATCAAAAACGGGTGTTAATAAACTAAAGAATGCTTAGGTACCAGCAAATATACTAGTCATTTATTTTTCGATATCTACTACTACATAATAATCCTTCCGTGGAGTCAGGGCGACAACTGGATTTATTGCATTTAGGAAACCATTCTTACGAAGGATGAAAAGGTAATATTCTGGAGTTAATAATCTACTAAACTGGTATTGTAGCTGACTGAGTGTCAATTAACGCAGAGCTCAAACCCTAGTGGTTCTATAAGACATGAAATTTTCTGGGTAGTCCTAGTTTTGATGGGGTGCATAAAAGATTTGGGAAATTCTCATGGGACTGGAACAATCTTCTGGCGTTCACTTGTAGACTATACTATTAATGTCGATTATGTCTACGATTCTATTTAGAAAAGTTATTTCATGTCCCTGAGTACAGCCGTGCTACATAAAGTATGATCACATTGTCCTTAGCCATAAACTTGTAAAGGTTAGGTTACACTTGGCGGTCTATCTAGTCCTTGGGAAAGTTTAATTGGAGTAATTCCAATTCGCGGACTGACCATGGACTGTGCTTGTAAATTCGTTGAGAAAGTGCCAAAGGAACTTCGAATGGTAATTTTCGAAGTACATTGGCTTTGGCGTGGTATGCAGTAGGTATTTCAAGTTTCTTTATGCTATATCACTTTCATCGTAAAAGCTAAACAGCAGAGCTTATAACTATCTCTTATTTAAGTATAGTTCTGATCATCATTTTCATGAAGAATGTGCTATAACTTAACATCGTCGGATCGTCATAAAATTAACTATCAATTTAGGAAGGCAGTAGATTTAATGTTTCCAAATGATCGTATTAAATACTACTCACTGTGTGAACACATACTTAAATTTAAAATCATCACTGCCTGGATACGTCATAAGCAGGTCATAGCCCTAGCATATAATAAAACAAAACAGATAGATACTGAATTTAGCCAAGTAAAATGAAATATAACGAGAAGGTTAATAATATGTAACAGTATGTGTAATTAAGTAGAATATTGAAGAGGAATTATATATATAGGTATAGAAAACAAAATGTTTTTAAAAACAAGCATTTTGCGTTGTGAAAGTAGTTATCTAACCACCAATATTAGCTTTACCATTCAAAACCGAGGTAATTACAGGCAATGTATACTAACCTGCGTTTTATCTCACGCTAACTCCGGCGAACCACCAATCATAGCGAGCCGAGGCGACGCTAACGATTCCCGATAACGGAGCCGTTAGTGGCAGCAGTTACCTTGCACCAATACAGCCTGTAACGGGTTCTGTACACCGTGGCTGCGGTGAGACACAGACCCAGGTAATAGTTATACCCGGATGTTTCACTTCGTGATAGGAAACACATGGATTCACATAATGTTTCCAGTAAGGGATGGCAGAGATAACGGATTTCCAATTGGATGACTTCAGATAATGTACCAGCTGTACCATTCTGAATCTCTTTGGTGGAATCAAGGAGGAATCGCACTTTACCCAGCATACAAGAATAAAATAGTAGTAGAACCCCTGGTGGAAGAACTCGTCTGGAGAAGTACTACCATCTATTTCAGCCGCCAAGCAGTTGCCGGTGAAGTTAACACCTTTATGCCTCAGGTTGACGGGCGCAACGCAGTACCGTGTAGGCTTTGATGTTTGTGGATGACCTACGCGATTTAGGCAAGAAATGCACCTCACATCAGGTGGGCTGCTTGCTCGTTGCGTCTCAGAGTTGTATATAAAAAAAATACTCAACAGACTGAGAAACGGGTTATCTCACTTCTAAATGCCGGAACATGAAATGAGAAATTGTTGTTAGGGAGTAAGACTTAGGTAAGATGGTGGTTAAGCCAGTTCGACTTAAAGCAACCCACCAAACCTAAATGAGCACTAATTTGTACCGTCCTGGGATCGAACATGGAAACTTTTGGTCTGATACCACGGTGGACGAACCATTAGACCATAAAAACATTCCTAGTGTTCTGTCGCGATTCAGAAGCCAAAATAATCAGAATTTTGACTAGGATTTCTCGAAGCTGTTGAGTATATTATCAACGAAATCCAGCGGTAAACCTTTGCCAGAGCCTACAACAGACAGCACTGCTAAAGAAATGGTCTGGTAGGACTTTGTTTAAGTCCGCCTGGCTTGGTAGGACTTTGTTTAAGTCTGCCTGGCTTGGTTGGTGGTAGGACTTTGTTAAACCTGTCTGGCTAGCTACCACCATCTTACCTAATTCTGTCGCCATAACAACAATTCTAAAATCTCTTTTGTACTGATATTTTATTTTATTATACACTTTTACTATGAGGTCCGTCTGGAAATCGTACTCGATTCTTGCGATACGGGCTATGCCTAGTGCTGGGATCATTAGAAATGCCCAAAAGCTTAAGTATAATAGCGATTTGTTTTTTGATTCCTTATTATTTATTTAGTTAATTTAAATAAGTAACATTAAAGTAGGTACCGATGTTTTTGTAAGTTATTTTTGCAAGTATAGAGGTAGATCATGTGCAGCATATTGATTGTTAGATGTTTAAGCTGTAATAAAACATTTTCATTTTTTCATTTCAAAAATTGTTGTGTTCCGGCATTTAGAGATCCGGCATAAGACTCGGCAGTTCCTCAGTTTGTTGAGGATTCCGGGTGAAGTGCGCCTCTACCTTCAGCTTGTTACCAGGTGAGATGAAGGCCAAGCGCTTCCCCCTCGTACAATAATCATAAAAAAGATCAGCTATTCAGAAAGAAGAATTAAGTAGAAGTGGTGCAGGCCCAGCAATACAAACGTAGCGCTGCCATTGGTACTGCGAGTACCTCGTCGTATCGCGGTAATGAATTTCCTTTACCGTCGGTGTCCGGCTGTTATTCGCACACTTTATTTTTTTCTTAGCTGTTACCAAGCGTTTTGTAGCCACGTTTTAGGGTTCCGTAATAAGGCTACGGGATACGGATAAGATTTTATTTTTCGTTAGTTTTCATGCCAGCAGCAGAAAGTAGAATCTTCAGCCAGAACTAACCAGACTACGACCTTTGTATATATGTAGATACTCGTAGTATAAGTGTAGATATTATTTTAAATTTAATAACTAACTCCTTATTTGAACCCCTTCTAATGTCCCTGTTCATTTCGTAAAAGGTGGCTAATAGTCACACTAGTGGAGAAGTCAAAAGTCAAAGTCAAAGTCAAATATATTTATTCAGTAAGATTTTTTAGGATCACTTTGAAACGTTAAATCTACCGCCTGTTCGGAATCGCGACCAGCACACAAGGAGAAAGGCAAGAACCTCGGGCTAGTTTTTTGTTTTCATGATCCATTACAATAGCTTAAAATTATCTAATACTAATTACAATTTACTCACTGGAGCAAATGCATTTTTTAATGCCAGGCTTTCTTATCTTATAGGTAATCTGAAATTTTATAATAAGCTTTCCTGGATAGCTTTTGTTTTACAAAATTTTTGAATTTATTATTTGACAAGCTTAGCAAATCACTTGGCAATTTATTATAAAAGCGTATAGTTTGCCCTATGAACGATTTATTAACTTTATGGAGCCTAGTTGTGGGAACAGCAAGTTTATTCTTATTTCTAGTATTATAATTATGTTTATCACAGTTTTTATCAAATAAGCTTATGTTTTTACGCGCGTACATAATATTTTCATAAATATACTGGCAGGGCATAGGCAATATATTTATTTCTTTAAACTTGTCTCTTAATGAATCTCTGGGACCCATTTTGTAAACAGCGCGAACAGCTCTCTTCTGCTAAACGAATATGGTGTCTATATCTGCAGCACTTCCCCACAGTGTTATGCCATATGACATAATGCTGTAAAAGTAACTGAAGTAAACTAGTCTTGCTGTAGCAACGTCTGTGAGAAGACGTATCTTCTTTACAGCATATGCTGCAGAACTAAGTTTCTTCGCCAGTTTATCTATGTGTGGACCCCAATGAAGTTTATTATCGAGGGCTAATCCAAAAATACAGTGGTATTGACTAATTCTATGTTTTCCTCTTTAACTTTTACATTAGATTCAACTTCAGTTAAATTTGGTAAAATAAATCGAATACATTTGGTCTTTTTTTGATTGAGTACTAAGTTATATACTTTAAACCAGTTAACAATTTTTAGGATTGCATTGTTTACGTTGTCAAAGGTAATTTGTCGCTTCAATCTAAATAGAAGTGACGTATCATTTGCAAACAGTACAATCTCATAGTCATCCTTAACTATTTGGTGTAGATCATTAATTTATACTAAGAATAAGAAAGGCCACAATATTAAACCCTGCGGCACGCGTATGGTTACCAAAGATCTTGACGAACGCTGGCCGTTCACGTCGACTCGCTGTATGCGATCACATAAGTAAGACGTGAGTTAGTCTAGTGCAACACCCTTGATACCATAGTGGTCTAATTTCATAATCAGTGTTTCATGGTGCACGCAGTCGCACGCAGCAAGCCTTAGACAAATCACAAAATACTCCCAAGGCGTCATGTGATTTCTCTCAGGCCTCGAAAATATGTGATACTAAACTAATACCGGCATCAGCAGTTGAGCGACCTCTTGTAAATCTAAATTGTTTCTCATGATATAGGGCGTTAACATAAAAATGACTTTGTAACTGTGTAAGAATAATCTTCACAAAGATTTTACTGAATGTCGGTAGTACTGATATCGGCCTAAAGTTTGTTGGATCAGAACTGTTACCAGATTTAAAAAGAGGAGTTTTTCATTAAATTTGGGAATACGCGGCAGTCGATGCATTCGTTGAAAATAAAAGCTAATTCAGGCGCTATAACGCCTATTATTGGTTTTACAATGCTTACAGAGATGCCCCAGAGGTCAGAGGTCTTCTTTTCATTTATGAGTCTAAATGCTTTAATATTATCGTTATTGTTAACATTTGTGAAATAAAATGGTTTATTAAATGATGGTACATTGCTTTTCAGTATTGCCTCTGCCATAATATTTGAAGAGTTCAATGATTTTGTGGTAGAAATAGGTATATCAGTAAAAAACATTTCAAAAGCTGTCGCAACATCAATATTTCGGGATATATTAAGATTTCCTATTTTTAAATTAAATTCGTTAGTTTTGCTGCTTTTTCCTTTTCCAGTCTCACTATTTATAATTTTCCAAGTAGCTTTAATTTTATCTATACTATTTACAATCTTTTTTCTCAAGTATTAGGATTTAGCGGCCACACAAACTTTATTAAAGATTTTAGAATATTTTTTAACTTTATCATTAAACTCTTCACTAAAGTTGTACTGTTTTTCACCATAAAGCTCATACAATTTTCTTCTACTTTTATGTATTCCCGCTGTTGCCCACTCACTAAATATTGCATCAGAGACTGTGATCGTTTTGGATGTAAATATTGAGTTAAATATGTTGCTAATTTTAGTAAAATATGTATGATATAAATAGTCAGGATAGTTGCCATTATATCATTATATAAGTAGCAGCATCAATGTGAGTATCATATACATATATTATAAGTGCGACCACCAAGTTACGTGTAGTGTTTATGACAAATCAATCTTTGCATTTTTAAGAAGAAGCCCAAATAGGTACGACAGTGAACATTTTGGTCTACGAAGCTGATAATGGTGATTTATAAATGTGATCAGTCAATTAAGTAGTTGTGAATTTTCACATTATTTGGTAGGTAACTTTTTGTAAAAAAAAAATGGGGCATGGTAATAATGGTTTAGTTACTGTAAGCGTTTTATCGGTTTACAGCCCACCATTACGTTTAAAATGAAAACTTTTTTATAATCTGACGGAAACCATAAACATCAAGTTAAGTGTGACGCTGCCCTTATCCATTGTTTGGCAAAGTTGAGGAACTTAATGAACGCAATAAAGGTTTGATTGCTTCCTTCTTGCCTTCTGTTTTGAGATTGCAGTCCAGAATTCGTAATAAACTGGCCACAAATACCTTTTCATACTGAAAGTTTTAAGAGGTGCTTTAGGTTTGTGGTCGGCTTCTTCAAAATAATGGCCATTTTCGTACTATGTGGAAATTTTCGGATTTTGCAAAGTGTTATGTGAATATATTGCTTAAAACCGTCTACTGTTGGATTTAATCCTCCTCGATAGTTAATGTTATAATCTCAATTTACGCTTGTGAACCCATTTGAAAATCGTAGTCAAAAATAACGACAGCAAATTTATCTGCTTATTTTTAGCCTATTCTAGGATCTATGAAGATTATTTTGTTCAATCACCATTATAAATGTTACGTGAAGTGAATGAAAATGAAACGCTATGTGGTGACTTAAAATTCACAAATTAGATAATAGTTTGAGCATTTCCGACTAAAGGGAAACATGCTGGTTGATATTTTTTTTGTAATTTTACATCTTTAAATGTTGTGACAACTTGGTTCCATAAATCAAAATAAGTTACAGTGTTCCATACACTGGGTGTGGAAGAGGTTGGTACTATTCTTCCCTAACAAGCGCCTAAACTATATTAAAACATCGGTCATAATACATCAACAAAAAACTTAATCATCAATCCACTCACAACCAGAAATAGGCACAAAAATAAAGATCGTGACTCCTTGACAAAACCGAAAGAATCTGATCGAAATGATACACTCGAGGAATACAAATCGACGGAATTATTGTGTACCAATGTTTTCGATTCGGCGCCGTCTAAAAATAGAGGAAGGCGTTATCGTAGCGAAGGCAGCGTCACTTTGATTTTACACCGCTGTTGGTCATGGCTGGCAGATTAATGGAGTCGGTATATCCTTTTCCTTTCAATTCATGAAACACATAGTGTTGAAAGAGGCCCTTGATATTTTCATTCAGTCTCATCGATGCAATTTGAATGTGTTCAACAGGATGGTGTGTTTATTACAATGTCCATTTAATGTTGATTAGAAAAGTGACCTAAGATTTTCTTAATTGAAGCGAATTAAAAATAAGTGAGCCGCCATGCTTGTATGATAGTCTCTGGTGTATGTGTTATCTTTAATGATAAGAATACGAGTAATTTATTGACTAATTCGCAAACAATGTGAATTGTTACTAACTATTTGGTCGTGTTACCTTTTTAATAGTTAATCATTGATCCATTATCCATTATGTAACTTAACTGATTTAGACCAGTACCAGACGGAAGCGTGCCCAAGACACCAGTTGCATTGCTACGTGCAGCAAGGCTATCAGCGGCCAGGTCACACGTTGCCTTAATCAAATGCTCCGAAATTATTTTTTTATATATAATTGTGATGAACACACTATTTCCTGGCCTACGAATTGTGTAATTCAATTAGACCTGTTCCTGTGGATGCCACCTCCAGCCGTTCTTTTAGCTGTTGCACGTGCTATTGATTCCTGATGGCGAACCCAGCTTTAATCGAGGGGTTATGAATCTGCGGTCACAAATAGGGACAGTTGGTAGCGAACTTCATAAACAAAGTTGACATTGCCAGAGCAAAGTTAGGGACTGGGGAACCGAAATATTGGATGCCTCCCTAAAGTAATAAGGACTTATGTTTCAACACAAATCATTGTGAGAAACGTAATTTGCTGCGTCTACAGAGAGCACTAATTTATACGGCCGCAGCGCTCTGGCCAATTGTCTTACGTAACAAGTATTTGTTAGAAAATTCAAAATGTTTGAGATAGGTCCTAGCAAGCGGTTTCTAAGTAACATACCTATATATTTTATTTTCACTTTATCTGTGGTAAGAAATAAAATTCTGGTTTACTGGTAAGAAATGAAACTCGTGGCCGTCTTCTAATTTTCCGCAAAGTTCATTTCCAAGTCAAAAGTGAATAGGTCCATTTTGGATAAGCGTGCATTAAGTTACTTCACAACTTACTGGTAGTGGTACTGCGATTCAAGTATCAGCTGATCTGGCTAATCAAGTATTTCAATTTGTCAGCTTAACATCATTATATTCGTATGCTAAACAATATGTCCCAGTAAATATCCTCGACTACAGAACATTTACAGATCCAGGTAAAGCTCACATTACACGATCAATCAGGGCCCGGACGTGAATGAAGTCCCAAAGCAAATACAATAAAATACACGTGAAAACATAATCCTCCTCTGTCCAGTTGGGTGATTTGAGGTCACGGCCTCAATTCCGTTATTATACACAAAGAAACCGGTAAATGTATTACGATATTTTCAGCGGGTATGCGGAAATTACGGGAAATAAATCTTTGTAAGAGTTTCAAAATATACCCGAATTTGACTTCAGTTAGTAATTTTTGTAGTTGATACGTTGGTGAAGTCATTTGCCGCGTGGTGAATGCCTGCGAGAGGATGCAGCACAAAGCAGTACTTTGACCTCTCAAAAGGCCTTAGACGTGGCTGATCACGAGTTCCTGATAAAGACGCGTCACTATGGTCAAACTGACCATAGTGAAGTGTGAGGAAGCATACTGCGCGCTAGCTCACGAATAGTAGTGGGAGCTGGTGGAGCACTCAGATCTGACCCGTTAACTTCGACCATAGGGGTAGTGGAGGGATCTTATATTTCCAACACCCTTTTTACCCTATTACTCAACGATCTTCCTGAGTATGTGACCGCCACTGAGGCCATGATGTATGCAGATGATATCGCCGCACATGTAACAACGCCATCTATTGATCTGCTGAATACCGCATTTCACATACTCAACCTGTCAAAGACCATCCACTTTTGTTTCTCTGGACACTAGATATGAAAACTTAGCATTAGCGGGTAGTGAACATTTAAATAAGCTGATTGCACGACGTTTTCTGGGTTTCGAGATAAACAAAGGCCTTACATGGGAATCCCAGCACTAACAAAATGTTTGGAAAACTTGGAGGTTTTACACTGGGCTAACTGTCGCGTTTCCTGCCTAGGGATGTCGTCCGATCCTGCTATTTTGCCACGGTATAATCAGACTCCAGTACGGGATGGAGCTATGGGACCGCGCCGTCGAGTGCGTCCCAACTTTAAAAGCGCGCTGTACGAGTCATAGTTCAAATCCCCAGTGACCAAACTATGAGACCTCACTTTAAGGACCAAGGTATACTCACGTTGCCTTCCTTATAAATCCTGCAAGTGAGTGTGCATGTCCGTACATACCCACAGTAATTGTGCTAGCAACATACAGTACGCTTAGCGCAAACAAGCTGACAGCTGTCCCCCGAAACGTAGCTAAATCCGACAAGCTTACTCATATCATGGGTTCGACAATGTACAACCTATTATCTAAATCAATTATTGATCCCCCACCTGACCTAATTTAAGTCAAGCAGGCCTTCGAGTCTTTTGATGAGTTTAGCTGCCGAAAGCAGGTAAATGTGCCTAACCTTGTGATTGTGACCGAACTTTGACTTGTGACAAAATAATGTTCCTACCTAGTAATGTGTCACATACTTTTTACTTTGATTTGTATTTGATACTTGACGTTTGGGTACCCATGAAGAAATGAGTTTATAAGTTGCTCCATCGTAGATCTATGCACTGGCCTAGAGCGTAAAGGCTAAAAGCTAACCGATCATTGATAAAAAAAATACATACTATTGGTAAATTTGCCTTGCCTCGCCATTGCGCAACAAAAAGGAGATGCTTACATCGCCATTTTTACTTTAAAATTTGATGGCCTTCAATATTCATCGCTTCGTTTTTTAGCGCCAGGCCTCCCTTTTTACGAGTAATTCATGGCTTTATTACTGCCGATACGAGTCAAGAGTGCCTTGTGTTGAAATTGAAAAGCTCTAAATCATGTTTAAGATGTTGTAGCAAGTTTGAAATTTGAAAATTTCAAGACCTTTCTATTGTACCACTACACTACAAAAGGATGATAGTCTAAAATGTTCATTTTCATAGGCTGAGTGTTGATTGTCAGCTGTCAGCCCATGCATACTTTAGAATACCGTTAAATTAGATGGATAGATTTTATTGATCAGTAATGTTCTTAGCCCATAAGTTTCAAGGTTTGAGGTCTGTTACTGATACAGTAATCAGACCTCAGAAGTATTAACGTTACTTCTGTATCTGTATCCCACCTCTAGTGCGTTATATCATAAATATTGTAAAAAAGATCCATCCTTCCCCCACAAAACTTGTTTTGCTCAATGAAATTTCTGTGTTCAATAAAGTGTTTATTCATTCATTCATTCACTCGTGAATGGTTTAATGTTCATGGTGGCGTAACATCCAGACCAATTGTTCAATGAAAAAACGTATTGTCGTATGGAAGGTAGACTTTTCATCAAGCAAACTCCCACTCCGCAATCAGCGTAATCAAACCGCACCCTTTGTGAACTTTTCAATCATTTTCGTAGAAAAGAGAATTCCTCGTTTCACTTTCTCAAATCATCCAAGTCTTATATCTCTAAGGGCTTTAGAGTAATCTTATTAGTGCGTTATGTAATGAGTTATGCTTTCGTTTTGACGTCTAAAAACACAGTGCTTTTTTATTTTTATTATTTTATTTTATAAAATCGATTCACTAATAAAAAAAAAATTAACGGGCTACCCAGAGATTAAAAGAAAGAAAATGCTTCAAAGCATTATGATCACCTTAGAACATACTAATTAACGTCCAATAAATATTTTTCTTTAAAGCTATTGGGTATAAACTCAAGAACACTCATTTTCGAAGAGCTATCTCGAAACTCAACTTCAATGCTGTCGATTTGTATGTAGCGTACTGAGGCGTATTTAACAAGCTGTTTCCGTAGTGGTTTCCAAACTGACTGCATCTTTACGAGAAAAGTTACCTCAGATAGGGAATCAATATGAAAAATCTATAACTTATAATGAATATTGGTCGTTTTAAATTGTTTGTTAAATTGTTTGTTACCATCATACAAGTTGGGATTAAATCCTCGACTGTAAAAAATCATGTCCATATAGAAAATTTTCAATTTATATATTAAAACCTTGTACCAACTATTGTTTTGTTTTCCTTGTGACTATTTTTAGAAATATTTGCTAAATAATTATCGAAATGAACATAGTAAACATGTTTTTAACCATGCGGCTCGAAAACCGGAGTATTGACACTGGAAAAAGCGCGATGGCTAACGTCGTTAAAGCTCGTGCATGTCGTGACATCATTAACATGAAATAAACCGGATCAAAACAAGACCATGACAAAACTGATGCACCGGTTTAGAGGACAATTTACATCAAACATATTCTGAAATCGATAGAATTTCTGATAATCTAGATGAGTTGAGCCACAGGCAGTTTAGTACACAGAAAAATCCTGACTGTAGTTGTGACACAGCCCTGGCGTTTTCTCGGAATGGAATCGAGAACACTTTTTTCTCCCCTGAATAAAGATGAACACGAGGGGGTTTTGTCGACGTTTTGGCGTAATTTTGTTATAATTGCGTGTAATCGGATCGCTGAAGCCTCCTTTGAATCGATGAAGACATACGACCTCCAGGAATCGCTAATCAATGGAATTTCTACTGAAATATTTTATGGCCCTGAGATTGATTACAAATGTTGCGCATGTTAGATTTTTTTATAAATTATGGGTAGTCTTTGGACCTCTAGGCTTGTCTAGATCTAGGCCAGAGCAAGTATTACTACGATAGACCGAGTATTCCCAGTCTCTGACTCCCGCACACCAACGGTTCATGCCAATATTGTTTGGCGATTTATTAGAGAGATAATTGTCTTTACCATGCAACAATAAAGTTTCGGCAAGATAACGTTGTTAATTGTTAAATGATTAAAGTTGAAAGATCGCAGAGAAATAAGAGATAACAAGTTTCTATATTACATATTTAATAACTAAATTGACTTCACTTATTTATTTAGCGAACTTTTAATTACCATGTACTCTGGCTTAGTTCCAGGAAAATACATGTATTTCAGCCACGCGCTGCGCGAACTAACTAGGATTCAAATGTTTGAAATTTATTCGTGGGTCATGCAATAACTTTAAAAATGAAGTTCTCTGATATTGACTTATTCTTTCTATTTCACAACAGTTTTAAAAGCGCCCTCGTGAATTTTGTTGTGAATTTAAATTTAGTTTTACTATTGTAGGTTATTTAAAATTAAAAACATAGTTTATTCATTTCATTGTATGTTTTCCGAATAGAATGTAATAAAACAACCTGAAATCTTTTTATAATTTTATTTAACGACAGGTAAGCGCTTGGCCTTCATATCGCCTGGTTTCAAGTTATGATAAGTCCAAAGGTGGAAGCGCACTTCACCCGGGATCCTTAACAGTATGAGGAACTGGCTAAACCTCTCATGTGCCGGAACACATTTTTTTTTGTTATGACGACAGGCTTGGGTAAATCCTACCAACAAATGAACCAAGCACAATATTGTATTCCCCTGGGGATCAACAGACTACAGAGGCGGTCAAATGTGTATCAGGACCTTTTTTCGGTTCAATTTCATCAAAATATTTATTTTAACTTTTAGTTTAGTATTGGAGAGATAAGCTTTCTAATTTAAAACTATTCAATCACATAAGTAGGTAACATAGGTCACGGTAAGTGCAATGAATTTATATTAATACTAGTAATACAAATTTCAAAGTCACATGTCAGCTAGCAGACATCATTTTACAATCGTTCTAATTTGAGAACTTTTTCGATTTAAACTTTTTAACACTATCCGCGGCTGTTAAAAATTCAATAGAACCGAAAAAGCACCTTTCAATCCAACCGGTCCAGCGCTGTGACGGCCCAACTAATTGGGACCGGATAAAAAGCAGTTGTACAAGTGTTTTAAAACTGCCAAGTACCGAAGCTAGGAGTTGAAAACTACTTTTTTCAGGAAAGTTTCCAGACGACGCTTAGCGGACCGGATCGTTGATCGATATTGATTGTATTTCATTACTTTAGCATCAATAAACAACAAAGGACGTTCCGTTTTCCTTGTTTACTGATACAAAAACAAAACGGGATATATTCTGGCCAACATCAATCTTCGTCCGTACATCCGAAAAAATCAAAAAGTCGAATCACGCAAACGAACGCTATACAATAAACAAGCATCTTTTTTAAAATATCTTCCCAAAAGGCGCTAGTACCGACTTAACTTCCTGGTCAAATAGTGCAGGGAATATGACGTCAAACTCTGAAAAACTATCGACATATTTTTATTCACAAATATTTGTACGTTATCGAAAGACCGTTTTTCCTCTGCAATTTGTGATGATATGTTTTTACATAAATTATAGTATTTAAATACATCCTGGATTAAAAAATGTACGTTCAGTACGTTCATACATTTGTACGTGTACGTTTTTTTTAAATAAATTAAATGTATAATAATAGTTTTTTGTAAAGATTCAGTCAGTTAGAGAACCAATGTTCTCAATGTAACAGAAAGAAGCGTGTCTAAAACACTGTCTGCATTGCCACGCTGAATAGCAATGCTAATTCACTATCCTAAATAAGAGTCAGCCCTTGAGTCACATGTCGCCTCAATCAAAAGCTGCATGTATTCTTCAAATATTTGAATCAACGATATGTTTTGAATTTACAGTTTATCAAAATCCGTATCATGCGTACCTAACTCAGAGCTACCAAATTGGTTGGAACCTTAAATGGCGTCATTTGTACTGTACAGGGGTAGGTCACAGTGAATGTTGCATCTATTGACCACTTTGCGTCAAGTAGTTGTGGGCTGAGTGAGTAGTGAGTAGATGTGCACCGAATATAAATTTGTTTACGCTGCAAATAGAGATTCGTGAATAGACTACAAGTAGCAAGGCTCATGTCTGCTTACTTATTACGTGTCAGAAACAATGGCTCTTGAGGAGCTCCTTTATCTTATCTTTCTTTTATATGTAGGTCAGAACGTAATTTATTTCATTTTTTTGGGGGTGTCGTTTGCATTAATTTTGGAAGGCGGCATCTGCGAATAATGGCGTTTCTGAGTTCGTATATTATTATCATTTTATTGAATTTATCATACCGCAAAAAATCGCTTGCGTAAATTGACACCTTATCGGTGGTACTTCGCGTGGAAAACGGTTTTCCGGCGACGATATTTTGTAAAAGACACCTTTCGAAATGGGAATACTTTGGCGCAATTTTGGCACTCAATATCTTTGACTACTTTATAAACAATACAAACACATTTATATGCTTAAAAAAACACAATCGTCTATCCCCAATCTAAGCAAAACATGTGAACTAGATAACGCACATAATACCACTCAAACACAGCACACAAATTAACATGCATTTCACAAAAGTTTGTGATGGGTGGGAATCGAACCTGCAACCCACTGCATTAGTATTCAAAGTTCGTGTTCAGATGTCTTATATGGTGCTACGCACCATATTTTTGTTTGATGAAACCTGTCACAAAAGTCTAGATTAGAAGGTGCTGTATACGAGTAGTTGAATTAAAGATGTCACAATTATCATCTCCAATTTAATTACCGCATAGGTCCGTTGTAAAAGGTGTCATACCGACAGCAAAACAAATGATGATAATTCAGTGCAAGCTTACATGAAAATTCACATGCTCTACCAAATATATCGTTAAAGTTAAAAGTCCGCAGCGTTATACGAGCCAATTGTCTGCAGATGCTGTCTCTAAATTAAATTATAGATGGACTTTTATTTGGAAAACATGCTGGACTACATGGAATTTTATATTAAGTTTTTATTCTGCAAGCTTGAAATTGCAATCCTTGGAGTCACACGTGCTCTGTTCTCCTTGTTTTAGGAGCATTTTACACTGACGTATGATACAATGTTATTAAATACACGTTTTATACAGGTGAATAAATTTCCGCTAGAGGTGTGAACTTTAATATGAATTTTCAAATAACTATGTGTGTGTAAGGATAATTTTCTGATCTTAATATATTTTTAATGGTGTTTAATATTTTTTTCTACTATCTGTACTTAAAGTTGAGTCTATGTTGACGTCGGAAAATATCATTATGAAACGCAATTAAACAAACTTAATTAATGAAATACCTTATTTTCTTTCGTTTATATAATGGGCACATTGTTCTGCTGCCCTATTGTGCAGGACAATAAAAGGCGTATTTTCTGTTCGGACAATTGTTGAGCCACAATTTTTAATTGAAGCCGTACACATAACTTGAAGAGCCTGGAATTTTATTTTTGAAGAATTGCGAAAAATGTTTCCACATCGATAACACCTCGTTTGGTAGGTTTTAGGGACATTTTACGCATATATCTATATCTGATTACATCTGACATTTTTCTACTTGTCTAAAACGTTATTACGATCACGAAAACGATCCATTGAAAAGAAAACTTTCAACGGATCGTTTTCGGCGCCTCCTGAAAACTCGTGCTCATAATAAATATCACATTTATTCTGTATATGCTACAATTATTGTGGCTGACTAAACTACTTGACACTTTTTCTCTCTTTTCCAGATAAATTAATATAGATGTTTGTTCTGTTTTTGGGTGTTGTATTGTATGATATGTATGTATTTACAAAAAAAAAAGTATATGTAAGTAGATATTGTATCCGTAATCTAGTCTCCATATCACAAGCTTTGCTTAGTTTGTGACTAGATGACGATGGGTAAAATGAATGTCCTGTGATATTAAAACTCGTACTTACTGGCTATAATTTGAACTAGCGACGCGTAGCACGCCCAACGTTTTTCCATCAAGTTTATTACCTTCCACCGTGTCTCAGTAATCACTTCAGCCAGTAATTAGAGGGTTAACTGCTTAAACTAGTTACACAGTTTAATGTTTAGTGGGCCATATCGAGTTGATAGAGTTTGGGTCTGCTGGCAATTTTATATGAATTTGGCTGGCTTAATGTATACTAGAACCGAAATTAGAAGGGTCATTTGTGAATTAGAGGGTCTTTTGACCCAAGTCTGGAGAGTAAAAGAGATAGCAAAAGATGTTATCTCTCTGGATAAGTATACACTAAGAAATTACTCCAAAGCTACCCTAATGTATGGTCTCGCTTCTTCGTAGCTTTATTTTTATTTCTTAAGAAAAATAAACAAACTATAGCGCCAGAGTTATCATCATTGAACGTGCCAAAATAAAAACTTAAACGTCACGCTTGCAATTTGACAAAAACACAGGCGCCCTCACTACCACCAACACCTAATTCGACTGAGGATCACAATGGGCGTAAAAACAGTGGTTTCGAAAGAGCTTACTTTTGAGCCTTTTGAGGTCGAGACTTTGGGTCTTTGGGTGACCTCCGAGTTTTCAAAAATATTGCGGGTCTTTTGATTGAGGCGACACGTGATCGAAGGTCTGGCTCTTAATCAGGCCAGCGAATTAGCATATCTATTCAGCGTAGCGATGCAGTCAGTGTTTAGGGCACGCTTCCGTATACTAGTCTGGAACAATTAAGTTACTTATATACTGATTGTAACGCTCCTTATTAACTTAGATAGCTAGTTTAATTGTACATTTTTTTTACATCACATGATGGATTACAATAGTCTTCTTCTTTGTCTCTTCCAAATCAATCGATCTCTGCATCCATTTGGTCCCCACTGCCTTCACCGGACTAGATCTCTATGGTAATCATGAACAATTCGGTTTATTTCTGGAATTCCGCGTTTATTTTGTACAAAATATCTAACCGTACCTCTGCACTAAAATAAACGTTGTTGAAAACGTTATTTTTCGAGAACTATCTCTGACACGTGCAACACTAGACACGTAGTTTGCTCAAATAACATTGTGAATAAAACGAGATTTCTGGACTACTATGAATTCAAATAAAACCCCATGTAGGGTTACCAAACGTTTCCGTTTTTATAATATATTACAAAAACCGATTGAGTTAATTCCAATACAGTGTAAAGGTTAGTTTCTTCAAGGCTTTCTGTGTGTGATTTTGCTCATTCATTAATTCATTCATGTAGTGGCTTGAGAATAGAAACTTTTTAGTTCAGCCTATGGTCGCAAAACGATAAAGCCCTAACTTTTGTTGTTTTAAATAAAATAAAAAAAAGTTCAGCCTTATTACGATATCCACGGTATCGTAATAGGCTACTAACTAAAGGATTTTGCCAAGGAGTGAGCAGCAGCATACTAACTCCGTGATCTCGAATACGCTTTTGCTATGGCATTGCTATGGTTAAATCCTCCGCCTTGTAGAACGTTCTCAGTTTATTGAGGATAACTGTTGAAGTGCGCTTCCACTGATTAAGCACTGTTTTATGTCACGGGCGCGATATAGAATTCTGAACGTAACGAAGGACTCCAGATTTAACTCCCGAGCGCAGCGAGGGTGTTATGAGTTAATTCCCAAGCGAAGCCAGGGAATTAAGACGAGTCTTGAGCGCAGTGAGGGGCTCAAGCACGCCCAAGACAAAAACAGCTTTATCCTGAGGAGTGTACTCTACTTTTCTCACCTTTTGCGAGACAGTAAAAAAGCAAAGCTACTAAAAACAGCAATTTACTATACTAAATTAAAATTATAAGTGAAAATTGATGTTTGAGACAGTATTCCATTTGTGGAAAGACAAACATATATCATTATTTGGTACGTTTATTGAAGTTGAGGTAGAGTTTATTTGAGTATTGTTCACAGCTTCAGAAACTTGCGTCTGAGGGTAGTTTTGTACTGTAAAGGATGGGGAAGGTGGTTCTTGAGATTGACATTTTAACAGAACTTTTCTTATATTTTGATATATTTTTGTAAAATGTTTGCAGTTATTACGTATATTATTGCAGCGTCTTACAATACTCGCGGCTTTTGTTTAATTTCAAATGTGTTCCATTCAACTTGCCGTGGCCAGCTTGATTTTAGAAAAAGTTCAATTTTCAAATAAGTTCGACGCGGCGCCGGCCCCGGCCTTCGAGTCTGTTGATCTATTATTACGAAAAATAATTATATTAATATTAAATACTTTTTTTGTTCATAATAATACACATACAACAAAACACGTATTAGCACACAAAACTAACACCTATTTTCGTCTCTCAAATATGTTTGTCCTTGGCGGGGATCGAACCCACAATCTACGGTTCATATGTTGTAATTGAAACATAACATTGAAGTCTTACTTTAGTGTTAGTTTAAATTAATAACACTCGAATAATCTTTTGTACTTGAAATCTGTTTATTTTAATGGTGTCTTGCGATTTTCTTGTATTTTGTGGTGACCCTACTTTTCCATGTATCCAGAATCTTCAGAAAGGTGAAACGTGCCACTTGTTCGAAATTTGACAGTATGTACAAATTGCGGCTTATCATCGTGGAATAACTTTGGTTTCTGTGGAAAAGTGTTATGAGATTAAGGGATAAGCGCTACTATAGATAGATAGAGCCCTGAAGAAAATTCAAAGAAACGTTGCTGCCTGTGTCCGTTTAGTTACTTACGACCCCAATACCCTGAAAAAGAGAGTTAATAGGCATTTCCTGGGAAAGCTCGCTCTCTTTTTATATCACCCTTGCCCAGACAAGCCTCGAGGGCCATCGTACCTATAATATAAAAAAGTGCGAAAACGTATCGTTTCAAGAGTTCCCATTTGACAGTTCATCGAGTAAGGCAAATCTTTTTTGTCTACACTCAAAACTAGAAATGCGGAATTAGTGATATAAATGTTGCTCTTGCACTTATAAATACTCTTGCCTGAAATATGTATATTTTCTTGGAAATAGTATGGGCATCACTAATAAATCAATTTGGAAACTATAACGAGTTCCATTCAGGCAAAAAACAGAGATTTATTCCAGCGCTTTATCTTGAAAGAAAATATTGGAAATATTTCCTGATTTCGTTTTTTCACGAGCGTAATTTATCTAAAAGCCGTAAAACTAGACGGCTGGAGGCAGACACGTCCGTCTCCGTATAAGTACCCTGGCGAAATGCCAAGGGTGAGGCTTATGGCCCTTGGGTCATCCCCGTAAGCATCTTACAAATCTACAATCGAAAATCCACCTTCACAATGGCTAATAACACCCAATTTTCTTTGACAACGTGCTTTGCTTAAGCCCCTTCGGATCACTTTGGCTCACCTCAGGCTATCACCACGTCATCTGGATTGAAGAGCTACCTGAGCTTTATTGGATTGGATACAGGATTCAGATTTGCTTGTTTTTTGCTGATATTGCATCAACCTGGTAGAACACGGCGTCTTTTTTCGTGTTTTTGTTTTCGACAGAGTTCTCTATCTATAAGGTATCTACGATTATTGCTAAGACTTTATTGTGTTGCCGCATTCGAGACATCTTTATCAAAGAAACTGCGATTTCGTTTAGGTGGTTTAAGGCGAAGTGAGTTAAATGGGTCATTTGCTCGTTTCTACTAAAATTTTCATTGTAAAGTACAGCTTAGCACCTAGAACTTCAGAGTTTAAACACTTAAAAGCCAGTGCCTGGTTGGAAGCGGTTACTTTCAGCAGTTCCGTGGGCCAGCGTAACCAGACACCTCTTTGTGTAGTAACTCTTTGTGCTGAGATGTAATTAGAACGCCGGAAGTCTTGCAGAAAACCTTTTCTAACCGGATACTAAGGATTTGTGTGTCGAACTCTTTTTATTGGGGTTGATAACTAGCGAGACGCTCACAAAGGCATATATTGTTACCTTTTATCGTAAATATTTTTAAATAAAATAAAAATCTAAAAGTATTTTTTATTTCCTTACTCTTTTCTTTACCCTTCTTCTTTGTTCTATATTAAGAAGGAAGACATTATAAGTATGCTAAAATTATTTGAATGAATGAATTAATGAATGAAAATTCTTTATTGTACACCAAAAACAAATAGAACAATTTACAATTTTAAAACTTAAGTTAACAGTACAATGGGTGGTCTTATCGCTTAAAAGCGATCTCTTCCAGACAACCTTAGGATGGAGAAGATAGTAAAAGTACGGTTGATGATAGGAGATTGCACAAAATATATGTGAATAAATAAATAAATAAATAAATTTAAAATGTACAAAACTAAACATGCCTACCTAATTTAATACGTAATAATAATTTTAACATGATAAAAAATAAAATAAAATGTATCTACTTACTAAAATATATACCTTTAGCAAAATAAATATATAAACATCATGAGTTATATACTATTAAATAAAAAATATTTATAAACTAATCAATATCTGTAATACCACGAGAGGAGATGATTACGATAACACAAATAATTAATGATTATGAAAAATCTGACAAATAAAAAGATTTCACTCGATTCTTAAAAGTAGCTATAGATTTGCCTAATTGATAGTGGCAGAGACATAGACAGAGATACATTTGATATCATGATGTAAGTTTTAAAGTTTAAAATTGTGCATACTAAATCATTTTTAGACTAATTATATTGATTCTATGAACATTTTTACTGGGCATTATTTTATAAGTAGGTGTAATCTTTTACTTTATGTAAATCTCTATCACAATATCATTAAGTATCTTATTGTAATTTTTTTAATAAACACCGTAATAAATATTTTCAGGGGCTATCTATTGCTTTATAAAAGTCCACCATCTTTTCCATAAGTCTCTGTTTACTTTTGTTCGTGTCCAATGATTTCGTAGATTTATAACGCAGATATGAATTATTATCCGTGAATAGGTCAAATAGTAGCGGCGATTTAATGAGCGGTTTAGTCTTTATGATCAAGCTCACCAATTACGCAGACCTTGTGCTGGCAATTTCTCTGGGAAATTGTTATTATCTCAGCCTCCCAGAGGTTCTGATGCTGCCATTAAACGAACCTTCAAACCGTATTACTGTAATAGGACTCATTGAATCTAAATTGGTATAACGAAAGCGATCATCCGAATAAATGTAAAAGAATATTCAAAGCACACCTGCCGGGTCACCTGCCATCATACATCCATACACTCTCAAAACGGGCTTATTTCAGCTATTTTACTTTATTGATACAGAGTAATGGAACAGAACGGCATCAGCAAGTTACAAGAGTGAGTGCGAATAAATTTGTGTCTTACTGCAGGTCTTTGAAGGTTGAATTTGTTTTCGGGTCGGCTAGTGGCTAGATGCCGTTGGTCCGACGTCGATTTGTATGAGCCTGTGCCCAGTGTTGTGCTTCTGGAGACTTGCCAAGGCACTGCAGGCCTCACGGCTAGAAATCCCGCAACGTTTTATCTATTCAGAATTGAAAGCAGTGATAATAAAATTGTCTGGCCAGGGTTACAAACGGGGTTATGGTCGGGGGTAAATCTAATAAGTTAAATTGTTTATATTTCCAAAATAAATCGCACTGGACCTGAAACAGCTGAAATGGAGAACGCTAGAATTTATGTTTCAATTCCTGCATATTTTATGGGCTAGTTTATTACCTAGTATTGTTTAGTTTAGCTATAGACTAAAACGTGACTCGAAGAATATCGATAATAAGATTTACGTTCAAAGCAAGGAAGGTTTAGAAATATGTAAGCAACGTGAGTTCAAATTTTCAAGGGCCATTACATATTTATTTAATTGAAAGCCTATCGACAGCATTCAAGTTAGGTCACCTCGATGTTTAGTGGTCCAGAAGTCCCGGGGTCAATCTACGGGAGGTATATATTTGTGCTTGTATTGGTTGGTGGTAGGACTTTTTTTATAAGCCCGCCTTACTAGCTACCACCATCTTACATAATCCTTTCACCATAGCAAGCATTCAACATTTTTTTGTTCCGGTATTTAGAGGTAAGATATCCAGTTCCTCAGACTGACGATGATTCCGTGTGGAGCACACTTCCACCTTCAGCTTTATCACAACTTGAAACAGGTGAGATGCAAACCAAGCGCTTCCCGGTCGCTCAATAAAAAGGTAGGTATCACGGCAATTCGTGTAAATAAATGTAGCTCAAAACTCCTATTTATAAATGAGCTCATTACAGCCGACCACAAATTGCACCTGGAATTATTCGGTGGTGTGCACATTCACCATTATTAACGCCACCCTGGAGACAGCACGGACACAGCTCAGCCCCTACTGTGGTACGTGACACTTCACTTCAACGACATGGCAGGACACACCTATTTTATATTCTGTCTCTCGTCGTACGTGGGAAAATAGTAGGTCAGTCAAACATTTTTTTTTATTTTTTATTGAACGACGAGGAAGCGCTTGGCCTTCATCTCACCTGGTAACAAGTTGAGATAAGGCCGAAGAAGCATGACGCTTTGCTCGATACATCAGCTATATAAAACCAAACCACTGTTGGATATAGCCTCCAAAATAATTTGCATAGCCTCCACGCTTGGTATACGGATAGATGATCGCAGTAAAAGCGTTTGGATAATACCCAGAAGTAAGCTGCTGTTCATGTTCTAGTGCGATCCCTTAGCACTTTTACGGTCTTAGAGTCTCGGTAATTGACATTCATTCAAAAATGTAATGTGTTGTAAAACAAAAGGCAATTTTGCTCTGTTCTGAAGATATTTTATATATAGAGATAAGAGTTAAGCGAGATATGGTTTTTCGTAAATTGTAGCTTTAAAACGAAGTGTGGATTAAAAAAACATGCATCCTGTTTGTAGTTATATATTATAACTACGAACAGGCCATATCCAATGGATAGCAATAACATTTTGGAAATAAATTGTTAGTTTTTTGGTATATTGCTTCCCTAACTGAGGAATTTTTCGTTCATCGTTCATTTGCAAACCAATACTGGATATCTAGCCAGAAATATTATAGATTACATGTAGCTTGTAGCAGTGGCGAATTTCATATTTTTGAATTGACGATGTCTTTTCAAACTACAATTTAACAAAAACTTTTTCATTTTGTGGCTCAGACCTTGAATCAAACGATCAGCGCCAAGCTTTAAGCAACATTGAATCTTACGTCAACGACCGAAAGTCTACTATAAATTGAAAGCAAATTTGAATGACACGGGCCTGACAGGGGCGGCTCTTACGTGATACACATTTTAATTCCGACAAAACACGAAACACACACTGGAATTTAATTTCCGTGGAATAATTTATTTTGTGGTCACTTTATTGGCGGCCATCGGACGAAATTATGTTTTTTGGTCTGCGTTGAATGGAATGACAGCAGCTTTAATTAGTGCACTCAAAATTGTTTATTTCAGCGCACATCACTTTGGTTTATGATTTGTTATTGTATATTGTACTTTGACCTAGAAATTAAAAAGCAAAAAAGTAATAATCACCGTACTGAACCATCAATTTACCTCTAGTATATACTAATTATCATTGCAGAATGAAGAATGGAACTCGTTGTCATCAAGTCCAGAGTGAATAGATTCTGTTTAGAATTTGTGCTTTTTTGACTTGGTGCTCCATCTTAGACCACACCTTTACTAATTTTACGAGTGAGCCGATAATGGAACGCTTGGCTAAAATAAAATTACATAAAAGAACATGCTATTTACACCGTACAAAAGTGTTGAATTAGTTCTTAAGTATTTATGTTTATAGCTATAGAGTTATGGATATAACGGCTGATTTACAATATGCTTAAAGTGTTTCGTAATTGCTAACGGTATTAATTCAATGAGTGTATTTTAAATCAATACCAAAGTTTTAAAAACAAAGGATATCGCACGCCTCTGCAAAACAGAGACACATTTTGTGTGATGCTAGTGAAAGATAGCATCATATACAATGACTGCTTTGTTAGTGCTTTCGTACTTTCTATATAGCCACTTTAACTGTAGTAATAAGGGCTTAAATGCAAAGTAAGCTACTGTAACGACTCTGACAGACAACGAGTAAACGAATGAAAACTACTGATCCGGTGACTTTTGGTGGAGTTACAGATAAGTCACGTTCGGGCGTATTTCTTTATTAAGATCAGATACAATCAATTTATTTTAAAAGATTTGTTGCGCGCTATATAAATGCAATAAAACAATTTTGAACTTCATTAGGCATAAAACAGCTAAGCCCGTCCCCAGTATCCGATACAAGTCATTCTCGAAGAATAAAATCAATTTATCGATTCAATTTGGTTGAGTTGGGTCCAACTGGGCAGCAGGAACAAGATAAACGGATTACGCCAGCCTTGTCAGGTCCCGGTGGAAAACCCATGTGCTGTTATTGGTCCGGGCTGTATTTGTTGCAATAATAGGGTGCAATAAAGGTATTATCATACAATTTTACATACCAAAGAACAAATAAAAATAAACAAACAAGCAAAAAACTACACTTATTAGGTACAAAACGATAAAAGGACAAAAAAGCGGTGAAGCAAAGTATTCAAATAAACATAAATGTAGGTAATCATAGCAACAAAATATAAAATACAGTTACATAACATATTATACTTACAATTAGTCTCATGAGAATGGAAACGAAGTTTAAAATATAATGTATCCACATAAAAAATATGACCATATCTAAATACTTGCTTTGAAGCACAATTAATAAAAACAGCAGTAGTTAAAAATTAGACAACCACAAGTTGGTCGAGGAAACGTAACGACAGCGTTAATTATTAAAAAAAATGTAGATTGATGTCGATCTGACCGAAACTGGTAGTATAATCCACAAGCGCACAGCCTCTACGAGCTACCATAGAACACGGCATTTTGGCAACACTAGACCAGACGATCTAGGAAAATCCAGAAGAAACAGAATCTGTTTTTAATTTACGTAAATATTTAAATATCCGCAGCAACATAAATCTAGATGATTTGCGTTCCCGTTACTGGAGAGTCTAATACAAAACTCAAATATGTGAAATCATTACTAAATTTTACACCACTTTTCCAATTGCATTTGTCCAAAGAGATCTCAAAAACATCAAAATTGTTAAAATCTCAAAAAAAACACAATAAGAGCATAAATAATAAGAGTAAATTAGAAATATTAGAAAAATTCAAACTGTGTACAGTAGAATTAGAAAATAATAAAACAAAATATGAAAATGACATGCAACTTCTTGAGTCTGAACTTGCCAGTGTTAACGGCTGCTTGAGATCAATTACTGCACGTTATGAAAAATCTCAAGAGGCTATTAGGGAATACTCTCTGGCCATGGATGAACTGCTTCAACTGTCACAAAGTAATCAGGAACGCTATGACTCTTTGGTGGCCAATCATTTGTGTGACTGCCAACGCTCTTTGCATTCACAGCCAGAGAGGCCAGTCTCACCCATGAGCCCTAAAGTATGTATTGGATCCAAGATTTCATCGACTAAAAAAATCATCACAAACAAAACTGTTATATTCTGCGATGAAATTGGAAAAGATTTAGGCATAATATTAAATAAGATGGGACACTCAGTAATAAATAATTGTTTACCGAATTCTAGTCTTCATGATGTAATGAAATTGTTATCAAAATCCAATCTGACACCGGAATCAAATTTAATCATCATGTATGGAAATAGGGGTGATGTCAACAAATGGGACCTTATTAAATACTTTGAGACTATAAGCTCTCTGAATGTAAACAAAATTGTATTGTTTACATTTCCTTATAGTAATTGCTTGCCACAAGCTGAAAATGATTTTAGATATAAATTAAACAAGACATTGTATACAATGTCACATAATAATAATTTAATCCATCTGATTGATTCTAACAATTGTGTTAGTAATAATGTTTATTTGACCCGAGGTAGTTACTACCTACCAAACTTTTACAAACGACAGGTAGCTGTGTCGCTATCTTATTTTTTTAGTATAACAGCCAAGAATTTGGCTAATCAGACTGCTTTTATTGAGCACAGACAAGATATTAATGTATTGGAAAATATTCCAAGTAATTTAAATTAGTTCATAAGACAATAGAGGAAGCCTCTAGCATAAATGAGCCACCAAATATGTCACATAGCAAACATAGCTTAGTAAGGAAGTCAAAAATGTGTTTAAATAATTTGCCTAAATCAAATAAGTCAAATAGGTGTAATACTATACTGGTAAATAATACTAAGAAAATATGCCCTAAACCCAAAAATTATATCAAATTGTTAAGTCAGAACATTGAAGGCTTAGAAAACAAGGTGCTTGAACTGGAATTATTCATGAACTCTGATCATATTGACATCATTTGCATAACTGAACATTGGCTTAAACAACATGAGCTCATGTTTAATTTCAGTAATCACCAGATTGGCAGTTCTTTCTGCAGAGTGAATCACATCCGAGGTGGCTCAATAATATTGTTAAACAAACAAATAAAATTTAAAGATCGGACTGACATTGTTAATCATTCAGTTGAAAAGGAAATTGAAATAGCTTGTGTAGAGCTGGAGCAATTCATTATCATAAGTGTATACAGCCCACCTTGTGCCAAATATTCAATTTTTGAAAATGTTATGGAACAAATATTGTTTAAAGTGTCACAATCAAAAAAACAATTGATAGCTTGTGGAGATTTTAATATTGATCTATTGACCAAAGACACATATAGCAAAAAAATTACTAACCTGTTTAACTCCTTTAATCTAAAACCTATGTTTATGGAGCCTACTAGAATAACTGAAACCTCAGCTAAATGTATAGATAATATATTTACAGATGCCAACATTGTATGGAAGAGTGTAATAAGTAAAATAAAATCTGACCATCTAGGAGAAATTATTAAAATCGAAACACAATGTAAAACTAATATAAAAAGGAAAATTAATTTTGTACCACTGACAGCTGATAGAGTGGAAAAATTAAAATCAGCACTAATGTCTAAATTACCTGTTTCATATAATGGCAACTATCCTGATTGTTTATATAATACATTTTTTACTAAATTTAGCAACATATTTAACTCAATATATACATCCAAAACAATCACAGTCTCTGATAATGCAACATTTAGTGAGTGGGCAACAGCGGGAATACATAAAAGTAGAAGAAAATTGTATGAACTTTATGGTGAAAAACAGTACAACTTTAGTGAAGAGTTTAATGATAAAGTAAAAAAATATTCTAAAATCTTTAAGGAAGTTTGTGTGGCCGCTAAATCCCAATACTTGAGAAAACAGATTGTAAATAGTAAAGATAAAATTAAAGCTACTTGGAAAATTATTAATAGTGAGACTGGAAAAGGGAAAAGCAGCAACACTAACGAATTTAATTTAAAAATAGGAAATCTTAACATATCCCAAAATATTGATGTTGCAACAGCTTTTGAAACGTTTTTTACTGATATACCTGTTTCTACCACAAAATCATTGAACTCTTCAAATATTATGGCAGAGTCAATACTGAAAAACAATGTACCATCATGTAATAAACCATTTTATTTCAAATATGTTAATAATAACGATATTATTAAAGCATTTAAACTTATAAATGAAAAGAAGACCTCTGACCTCTGGGGCATCTCTGTAAGCATTGTTAAACCTATAATAGGCGTTATAGCGCCTGAATTAGCTTTTATTTTCAACGAATGCATCGACTGCGGCGTATTCCCTAATTTAATGAAATATAGTAAAATAACTCCTCTTTTTAAATCTGGTAACAGTTCTGATCCAACAAACTTTAGGCCGATATCAGTACTACCGACATTTAGTAAAATCTTTGAGAAGATTATTCTTACACAGTTACATAGTCATTTTTATGCTAACGCCCTATTTCATGACAAACAATTTGGATTTACAAGAGGTCGCTCAACTGCTGATGCCGGTATTAGTTTAGTATCGCATATTTTCGAGGCCTGGGAGAAATCACATGATGCGTTGGGAGTCTTTTGTGATTTGTCTAAGGCTTTTGACTGCGTGCACCATGAAACACTGATTATGAAATTAGACCACTATGGTATCAAGGGTGTTGCACTAGACTTACTCACGTCTTACCTAAGTGATCGCATACAGCATGTCGACGTGAACGGCCAGCGTTCTTCAGGATCTTTGGTTACCATGGGTGTGCCGCAGGGTTCTATATTGGGGCCTTTCTTGTTTTTAGTATATCGTCGGGGATAGTGCAATCCCGCGGATGTACAAATGCAGAGACTGCGTATCTACACTTCACCCAACTTTTCAGGAGAGACATTTTTTCATCCAGATGCGTAATTTTTGGGTCTTGGTTAGTTATTTTCGTACATTAGCATCCAATATTAGTGTGTTACATGCTAGTAATAATAGTTTCTTGTAAATAAAGACCGTTTTTCTTGTGCGACACTTACGCTGTATCGTTATGACTGTTATCTCGACTACTGTGTATTGCAAGTCGTAAGTTACGCGGTATTAAAACAAAATATACTGACATAGTTGGTATTTATTTAAGATAAAAAACTTCCAAAAAACTTCTTAAAAACAACATTAGACCATTAGAAAAACCATTAGAAAAGAGAAACATGAAAATATTAGAAAATTTAAACACAAAAATTATTAGAACTAAGGTCTTACCTACAAGAATAATATTTATTGAAAACACAGTACACTCTTTAAAAAATAACTTCTGAAACATAATCAACATACAAACTATTAGGTACTTATTTCACTTACTTCTCAAGTTCTTACTAAAATAATCAGTCTATTTTATTGCCAAGACCCTAACCATTTATACAATTAAGTACTTTAAAATGTTAATTGTTCAATAATCTTAGGTACACAATCAAGGTAGATACTAACTTCTTCTCAAGTTCTTTTCTTACTAAAATAATCAGTCATTTTTTTGCTAAGACCCCAACCACTTGGAAATTACGTTTACTTCAAAATTTTAATTATTCAATAATCATAGGTGAGTAAATTATGTAGAAACCATTAATTTTTAAATGGCAAGTTGTCATAAAATTCATGACAATCCCTTGGAATTACTTCTTTTAGTTGTTGAAGGTGATCGTATTTTGATTTAGAAATTGGCAATGGTGAATGAAACAACTGGGGAAGAGGAACTGGTTCAATCCTTGATCTTTTGAACCTTTGGGGCAGCTTTTCAAAGTCATCGTTATAATTAAGTTTATATTCAATTGTACCTTCAGGACTATACTTAAGGACTCTGACATCCACCACACATTTTGCACCAGCTCCTCTACCAGGTCTGATCGACTCGTAAATAAGGTTATTTTTAACACCAAAATCTTTGAAAAAGGTATGATCTGGCATAACAACATCATAGGGAAAAGGGTTTAGTCTTGCCTCTTTAGTGATCGAAGCATATTGACTCGGTAAGTAAATTTCACGATTCTTCAGCTTTCTTTCGATTACTGAATGAACTGAATCGACCTCCATTTGCGTATGCCCCTTTTCCAAAAAATTTTGTGTAATAGTTACATTTTTACGCATAGCCAATCGCAAAAGAGTGTTTGAAACCACAGCATTCCTGTTTTGAGATGTGCATCCATCTGTAAAAATGATAACATCCTTAGGATCTTCATCTAACAATTTTATCAAGTAGTCTTCGTAAAAGGTCGCGTATGTTGTAGCTTTCAAATCAGCAGTAGTCTCGTCAAACCAGTAGCATACTACTTTATCATTCCCAAGATTATATACTGTGAAATTGTGCACCATTAATTTAGTTTTAAAGTATAATGCACTGGCAGTCAAATAAGGGCACAATTTCACAGCTTGGAGATCAGCTGTGATAACATGTACTCTTCCGTTTTTAGCTGACGCTTTATCTTCAGCTTTCTCCTTTCTAGCTAAGTCCTTTCGCAAAATATGCTCACGATAATTTTCCTCTGATATGTTGCCGACCTTGTAAGAACAACACAAATCGCATGCATCTTTTTTTGGCTGAAATAATGATATATTTTCATCATACAGTATGTCTTCGAATAGTTTCCTATCTTCTCTGATTTATTTCGTGCATCCTTGATATAGACACGATAAAGCTCGCGTTTGGACTGTATCAAAGGTTCTAAGTATAACTTAGTGCTATCCTTTCGACAATAGTGAGACGGTAATTTCGGCAATGCTCTCAAAAAGGTCCGAATCGAATTTCTCAAAAGAGTTCGTGTGCTAATTAATGTTTGCCTTTCATCATTGCCTCTTCCCACAGCCGGATTTTCACCCATCCAGTATCTTACAGTCCACTCTTTTATGCCTAAAGTTCTTATGAATGTTTTTTGGCATACTCTTTCTTTCTGTTCATTTAGTTTTAAGTAGTATACTTTTGTGTTGGTCCTTCTTGATCTTTGCCCTGATGTAGTTTTCCTTTTCGTTTCTTTCGAATCTACCATAGAACAAACAAACATTTTTTTTTCTTGCCAACTTAGTTTCCAGAAGTCTTCAAAAATGTTTTGTCACTCGCTTTCCGTAAACTTTTCGCATTGAATGATCTGACTTCTTAGACATTTAATGGAACCACAGATCTCTCCAAGTTTTCTTGCAGGTTTTGTAGAATCTTGTGTGTATTTTTTATTGCCTGTATTTCGAAATCCTGTGTACTCTTTACCGTTCATTCTTAGCTTTTTATTTTTTGTTCTTTTATCATCTGTTATAGCTTTTCGCTGTCGTTTTCGTGATTCCCTTGAACATTCCGGTTCTAATTCTCGTTCGGGAAATGAATCATTGATATTGTCAAAAGTAGATGATAAACCAGTATTGTGCACTGGTCCATCTCTTTGAGGAAGTGCACCATTATCTTCTGGAGTCGTCGATGCCAATGGTGTTGGTTCTAATTCAATTTCAGAATTGAGCTGATTATCAACAACTTTTTTAGTGGGAGCAACATTCGCGATTTCCATTCTATAGTTGGAACCAGAAAACAAACTTTCAGACATGAAGTCAGGTATATTTTCAAAATTACTAAAGCCTGCATTTTCAAAGGTTGTCGGTAGTAAGTTTTCTTCTAGTGTCGTAGAAGAATCGTATCTTTTTTCAATGAAACTGTTGTCATAAACATCAATCGATCCCTCTATATTGTTAATATCAAAAGCAACGGTGTTACAGCTAGCCAAATATACAGCTGAACTTGTTATGTTTAAGTCACCATCACTCGGTCTGGTATTGTTAATATTTTGTCCAGAATTAAAATCAGAAAGCATGGCCACTGCTGGAATATGGCGACAATGGTCTTCTTTTTGTTTCATTACAATAAGTTTCTTCTTTTCTAACAAAAGGTCGCGTTTTTTTTTTAAATCTGCCAGAGTTGTGACTATTGGGTTTATTTCGACATTGTGTATTGTAGTGAATTCATTATCTTCGTCGGCATTTTCCTCCATTACTGAAAAAAAAAACTGACAAATAAAAAAAAATAAACTGAAAATAAGTTAAAATTATTTTTTACAGGGCAACTTTAAAACCCGCTAATACACTGCGATAAACTTAATCACGTAATCAAAACCGCAAATCTGTATTACTCTGCTTATAAACAGACGTATGATGAACGATTTTACCGCGTATGTACACTCAGTAAACTTTATCACTAAAGAAAACCCGCGAATCTGCATAACTTTACTCCTAACAGATGTATGATGAACGATTTTACCGCGTATGTACAATCGACAAACTTTTTCACGGTAGCAAAACCGCGAATCTGAATTATATTGCTCGCAAACAGGCAATGGTGAATTATTAGGCATACAGCGTATGTACGCAAAAATCCTTTAAAACAGGTTTTACACAAAATTCACTATAATTATAGCCTAACCTAATTAATAAGTTTAACAATTATTAAGTTAACTCCATTGTAGGTAGGTGTTAAAGTTTCAAATTCACTGCAAGATAATTATAGGTTAGGTTGTACCGACTTATTCATACTTTTATTTACTTTCAATGCGAACTAATAACATATAAGCGGTAAGTATTTATCGACCAGTAACTATATAGGCATAAAAACTACTTACTTGACACAGAAAACTGAAATTCCAATCTTGATCCAACCTTTAATGTTTACACGCACGACTCAAACAGATAATGATGCAGTTCCGCGGAATCGTCTTCCCAAAAATCGCCGAAAACCAATCCGCGGTTTTGTTATTTCACGATGTCTCGCTTCCTATTGGTCAATTTCAAATTTAAGTGAAACAAGCGGCTTGTTTACTTGTCTCTGCGTGCACATGCCGCGAAATTTAATTTTGGCTGTTTTTGTAGATACGCAGTATTGTACTTGTGGGTTACGCGGTTTTGCACTATCCCCGACGATATATTAATGATCTGCCCCAAATAATTAAAGATGACCATGAGATTGTTCTGTTTGCAGATGATACGTCACTTCTATTTAGATTGAAGCGACAAATGACTAACTTTGACAACGTAAACAATGCAATCTCAAAAATTGTTAACTGGTTTAATGTAAATAACTTAGTACTCAATCAGAAAAAGACCAAATGTATTCGATTTATTTTACCAAATGTAACTGAAGTTAAAGCTAATGTAAAAGTTAAAGAGGAAAACATAGAATTAGTCAAAACCACTGTATTTTTGGGATTAACTTTAGATAATAAACTTCAATGGGGCCCACACATAGATAAACTGGCGAAGAGACTTAGTTCTGCAGCATATGCTGTAAAGAAGATACGTCTTCTCACAGACGTTGCTACAGCAAGACTAGTTTACTTCAGTTACTTTCACAGTATTATGTCATATGGCATAATACTGTGGGGAAGTGCTGCAGATATAGACACCATATTCGTTTTGCAGAAGAGGGCTGTTCGCGCTGTTTACAAAATGGGTCCCAGAGATTCATTAAGAGACAAGTTTAAAGAAATAAATATATTGACTATGCCCTGCCAATATATTTATGAAAATATTATGTACGCGCGTAAAAACATAAGCTTATTTGACAAAAACTGTGATAAACATAATTATAATACTAGAAATAAGAATAAACTCGCTGTTCCCACAACTAGGCTCCATAAGGTTAATAAATCGTTCATAGGGCAAACTGTACGCTTTTATAATAAATTGCCAAGTGATGTGCTAAGCTTGTCAAATAATAAATTCAAAAATTTTGTAAAACAAAAGCTATCCAGGAAAGCTTATTATAAAATTTCAGATTACCTAGAAGATAAGAAAGCCTGGCATTAAAAAAATGAATTTGCTCCAGTGAATAAATTGTAATTAGTATTAGATAATTTTAAGCTATTGTAATGGATCATGAAAAAAAAAAACTAGCCCGAGGTTCTTGCCTTTCTCCTTGTGTGCTGGTCGCGATTCCGAACAGGCGGTAGATTTGACGTTTCAAAGTGATCCTAAAAAATCTTACTGAATAAAAATATTTGACTTTGACTTTGACTTTGACTTTGTGACTTTATACACGTACAACTCGCTAGGCGGATTATCAAATAAAATTTCGATACGTTACTTTACAATAATCAGAATCTTGGGCACGCTTCCGTATGGTCTGGATCAGTTGAGTTACCAATAGACCGTTTGTAACGGTCCATAAGAAACCCAACTGCATTCTTTGTACATATATAGTTCGTTTTATTGTACATGCAAATGGTGTATGCTTGTTTACTTAACCCATTGTTAACTTAACTGGTAAGTTAACAAGCAAATGAAGTAAAAAGGAGTTTTTTTTTATTGTAAGACGGGTAAGCACTTGGCCTTCATCTCACCTGGTAACAAGTTGAGGTAAGGCCGAAGGTGGAGGCGCACTTCACCCGGAATCCTCAACAAACTGAGGAACTGGCTATCTTACCTCTGAATGCCGGATCGATGGTAAGATGGTGGAAGCTAGCCAGGCGGACTTAAACAAAGTCCTACCACCAATCAAACCAAGCACAATATATTGTATTCCCCATGGGGATCGAACCCGGGACCTCTGGATCTGAAATCGGTGGCATGAACCACTAGACCACAGAGGCGGTTAAATAGGTTAAAGTATGTGGTTCATCTGCCGACAAGATGGGTTGACGTCGTCAATGTGCAGGTTGTTTGTGTAAGTTATGAAGATGATGATGATTGAATTAATAAACATAAAGTCTAGAAGGTGGTTAGAATGGTTGGAGGGATTGAAGAAGACATGGTGTCCTATTGTGGGAAACAAAAATACCACTAATTTGACTATGTCAACTTTGAAAGAAAGACAGAAAGAAAAATCATATGTTTGATACACAAGTAAGCAGCACATAAAATTATAATAAATATTAGTAAAAAAGAAAATGTACAACAGGTATGTGAGAAAACACAAATAATAAGAAAAACATGCAAAAATACAATAAAAACACACATAACAAACATTTTACAAAAATAAAAACCTACCTACTGTTATGTCAAACTGGCGTCCAACTCAACATGTTGTTGTGTTACATAAAATGCAACACAACGCTGATCTTCCGTTGGAACCAAGAAGGTGCAAAGGTGCTTTGCTACAAACCTTTGCATACGTAAGTCGTCATGTATTTTTTAAATAGGGGTTTTTCATCTATGTTGGTGTTATGGTTTTAGCCAAGCCTTTGACCATCAGTTTAAATAAGTAACAAGTGAAGTGTGGCCTAAGATTGAGCATCCTTGTATACAAGGAATCATTTCACTCTGGGCCCTTATTCTGTAAGACCAATCGTGTCTTAACGCGCACGCGTTACTATATCGTGGAATCATCGTATTAACATATCGTAACGTCGTAGCGTTAAGACACGATTGGCCATACAGAATAAGGAGACTGGTCTTATAAACTCTAAGATTAAACTGGTGCGGAAAAAAGACGAAGGCAATGCTTCCATTCCTTGCTAGTGTTATTTGCCGTGGTGGTCACGGCTTAGAATTGACCCCTTCAAACCTGCCCGTGGGTGTCGTAATCACGACTAAGGTATCTCAAATGAAAAACCGCAGCCGCTTGCTTCTTTCTAACCCGACATATTAACTAAAATCATCAATATCCTGCTAAGCGTGGTGAATTGAAAACCCCCCTGAAATTAAGAGGCCCAAATTAATGGGTTGATGATGATGATGACTATTCATCATCCCAACATAACCTAACAATGTAAATAATACGTTAGAATATAAAATAAATTGCATTATGTAAAGTGCAATCTCAAGGCGCTAAGTCAGCATAAACTTCAGATCATTCAAAGAATAATACCAAGCTGGATGTAAAGTGCACTTTTTCAATCTCACCAATCCAATTTTAGGAGTGGAAACGTAGCGGCGTCTTAATGGATGTATTTAAGCTTCGGATTAGGATGTTACTCGTTGTTTCCGGACGCTGATGGAGTAGTTCCAAGATGTTTTGCATTCCAATTTTGTGGTTATTTGTTTCATTTTATTTCCTCTATTTCACACTAGCTTTTACTCGTACAAATAATAAAATAACAGGGTGTGTCGTAAAGACACACAATTTTAGTAAAATTTTTGAATTATCTCCCACTCTAACCGACACAGGGCCCCACCACTTTTCGACACACAAAAAGGCTGTGGATCAAAATTTCAAAACCATAAATACTCGTATATCATAAAAAGTTTCACTTAAAAATCACATACTAATTTTCCTTCAAAGGTTGCCTTTATTTTTTGTGCGCAGAAGAAGCGCTTGGCCTTCATATTCATCTATCTAGGTTTCTAGTTATGATAAGGCCGAAGGTGGAAGTGCACTCCACCCGGAATGATCAACAGACTGAGGAACCGGCTATCTTACCGCAAAATGTCGGAACACAACAATTTATAATGGTTGTTATGATGAAAGACTTATAAAAGATGGTGCTAGCTACAGCTAGGCGGACTTGAGCAACAAAGACCTAACACCAAACAAACCATACACAATATTGTACTCCTTTGGAGATTGAACCCGGGATCTCTGGGTCTGACATCGGTGGGCGAACCTCGAGACTAAAAAGGCGGTACCTATGTAGAATGCATGAAAAAAAAACGCTTTTAGCGATAAAGCCGTCTATTGTACTTACCTACATACTGTGTCATCTGACTTTTGTATGCTAAAGTCAAAGTCAAAATGTATATAATAATATTTCAGTAAGATTTTTAGAATCATTTTTAAAACGTAAAATCGACCACCTGTTCAGGATCACAGATCAATGACTGTGTTGACTATTGAAGATCGCTATCAGCACACAAAGAGAAAGGCAAGAAAATCTGTCTAATTCGATTTTAAATTATCCAGTCATCATATAATTTGGATGGGGTAAAGAGATTTAAATAATTGAAATAACATTCATAAGGACATCACCAAAATACTTAAATAAAATACTATAAACCTTAGAACATTTATAACTTATTATAACCTGACTTTATAATCTAACTACCAAATGGATTTATAAAAAAGTTTGTTAATATTGATAAATTACCAAATTACTTACCAACTGGTGTAGCAACATTTACTTTGTTCGAAGTAATTTCTGGTGTACAATAAAGTATTCTATTCATTCTTCGTCCTTTAGATACCTACTTGGATTAAAAGTAGCATATGTTGTTCCCCATGGCATTCAATAAAACCATGCTATTTTTTTTTTCCACTACTAGTACACGGGACAAGCAAGTACCTGGTGTTAAGTGTACTCTTGCCTATGACAAAGCCTTACTTCATATGTCACATCCACAAAGAACATAGCCTACACGGCAACTTGAGGCATAAAGGTGTTAAGCCTCACGTACCCGTTATTTCACCGGCAACCATACCCTCCAAACCGAAACACAGCAATGCTGCTTGGCGGCTGAAATAAGTATGGTGGTAGTAATTCTCCGGACGAGCCCTTTCACTAGGGGCCTCTGCTACTCTTTAAAGTCCGATCAGTCATTCAGTCATGGAAGTAGTAACAAACAAACAAACAAATAGTTACTTTGAAATTTATATTGAGTTATGGATGGCTTATTTGGATATAAATGTAAGCGAATAATATTTAATTCGTGAAAATTCAAAAGGACATAAAGGTACCTTACGTCCTTTTACCATTTACCAACAGCTGCAAAAACGGAAATGCCTTTCTTAATACTAATAAAAATATATTTGTTGATAGGTACCTAATAAGCAACTTATACATTTGGGTTATCTTTTATTCAATTGCAATTTGAATCAACTTTATTTCGAATAAAAGGGAATATAGATCTATAGACAACAAGTCTGTAAAAACCACACAAATAAACACAAATACTTAAAATATGCAAAAAAACAGTGAGTGATATGCATGGAGTAGGTGGTATTCTATGTATTTAAGTACTGTAAAGGCACTTTCTCATATGCGGGTGCGAAATCTGTAATTAATGTCATTACCTATTGAATGCATGTGAATGCTTTTGGTTAAAATGCTGAGAATAACTTTGATAAATGAAACAAATATTATACAGATGATAAATCAAAAAAATAATGTTAAATAACTAGGTATTACAAGAACGTGGCTGTTGATTATTATTTCAGCCTCCATGCATTCTACCAAAACATGCCAAAAAGCTCATAGCTCCGGATTCCCAGGGACACAAGCAAGCCAAAATAATACATCGCCACGAGATGGTCTTACGTTTCAGGCCGCAATAATACAGACGCCATTTGTCAGGATAAACAGCCGGAGAAAAAGCTACCAACAAAATATTTTTCACCAAACTTGTTTGTGACTGGTGGCGTGAATTGAAAAATGTAGTAGGTACTCTTTCTGCGGACCGATTTATGCCACTATTTTTCTGTAGCGATTCCAAAAACAATTCTTGATTTATAGCTGATGGATTAAATACAATTATGTTATCTCTTTCGATGTAAGGTTTACTAACTTCACTGCCTAGTTGGTAGTTAGCTAGCTATGCTTTCTGTGCTGGAAATTTTTGGTTACTAAATATTTTATCTGTAATCTAGTTTCCAAATTACAATACTTGCTTTGTTTAACGCTTTCTAGCGTTGTGTGAAATTGATGTCCCGTAATATTTAAGAAGATACATTTTACCCGACAAAAAATTGAAAATGGACCCTAATTATTTACTAGAACATAATTGTACTACCAATATGGTCTTATCCACAGTCCAATAAATATTTTCTTATAGGTTAATAACGTCCATAGTCCAATAAATAATGTCATACGTCCTACCACATTATTGTTGGCCTGCAAAATAACATATGTAATGTCTTAGTAATAAACTTATCTAATATAATGTCTTCCTATAATTTAGATATTAATTGATTGAGTAAAACATCTCTTGACATCTTTTTTCTGTAAAAGAACAGAACATATTGGGCTGGAAAATTCTTGAACCTAGAATCAATACTAAAGAGATCTACTCAATCTAGTGAGGAAATATCAGTTAGTTACCTGATAACGATATTTTAGATATTCGAACGTTTAAACGTGTTGTTTTTCATAGGTCACATCCAAGCCTAGATACCTAGTTAAATCACAACAAAGTGCAAATAAAAATAAAAAAGCGGACAAACATGTTCGGTCAACAGCATAAACTTTCACACTAAAATAATGCCTCTGCCCTTTGCAGCAAACGCAATGTGCTCTGCAAATGAAAACCGAGTTGGGCGTACCGAACTTTATTGCTCAAAAAAGGAAAACCGGGTTCATTTTTTAAACAGAGCTGAACCGACCACTCGTCGAAATTTAGTTCTGAAGTTGGTTTTGTGCAGTTTTGAATTTAGAGCCTGCGGCCTAATTCACACGCTTTACACATACATGAAGTGCAGCTATCGAATATGTTATCGCTTTCACACTTTCGGAGACCACTTTTCTCTTGCTACTATCACAACTTACCTTTTATTTTAAGTTTCATCCGCTTTCTTTAACCGTTCTAGTGGCTTAACCACACACGGGGGTAGAATTTTGTGATTGGTTTAGTTGGTGGCAGGACATGTTTAGTCTGCCTGCCGCTACCACCATCTTACCTAAGTATGTCGCCATGACAGCGATTCTAAATTGTTCCAACATTTAGAGGCAAGACAGCCAGTTCCTCATATTGTTGAGGATTCCGGTTGAACTTGATTTAATGATATTTATGGCTACTATCAACCTAAAATTTTTTAGCAATCCTGTTTCTGTTTTTGATTTGTTTCTGAAAACCCGAGATAAGGATAAAACACCATATTTTAATATATCTAAATATTAAAGCTGTAAGTATTGTGTTTTTTCTAGCCCTATTTTACATTGGACAAACTCTTTATACTTTAAAACAAACCTTGTTATCCTTGCGGAACATCCCATTACGTTGTATTTTTCTTTGGTTTTTATAATTAATTCTGAATTTTAGTCTATTTTCAAATTAAGTAGGTAGACGGCTTATAAAATAATCCGATAAGCTTTTGAGTAATCGATTAGGGAAGCGGTCTTAACTTGGATATTTTTCGAAATTATTATCTAAATTGGATTTATCCTCCTAAGTGACTAAATCATTTGAGTCGAGTGTTTTAATGAACTGAGTTCATCATCATTCGCAGCCCTGACACTGTTGGAAATAAGCTTTCTCTAAGACTAGAGAGATTTACCATAACATCGGCATGCAAGTAAGATAATTGAAAACGCCAGTAAAGCATACTAAACAATACTTACCAGACCAAAATGGCCGCTATGTTCATACATTGAGCGGCCGCATTTAGCAGAGCATTATTCGCCTTAACATCCGTAATTGAAAGGGGTTGGAGAGTTAAAATAAGTCACCTTTCTCACTTGGAGCGCTACTACCTAATATAAACGGTGCAAAAGTTGACTGTCGGAGATTATACATGGGTGTGGTACGTTCCATGGCGCTTTATGGAGCACCTGTTTGGGCACAAACCCTTAATAGCCGAAACATCGCCTTATTGCGTAAGCCGCAAAGAGTGATGGCATTAAGGGTTATAAGAGGGTACCGCACCATATCGTTCGAAGCAGCGTGTCTCCAGACAGGCTCCCTGCCCTGGGATTTAGATGCAGTAGGCCTCGCGATGGTCCACCAATGGCAGGAAGACCAGCTTGTTCTGGGACAGAGACCGGCACTTAGAGATATAGAAGTCTACAGGCCTGTCTTGAAAGATAGCCTAGAAGAGGAGTGGTACTACAGACTGGCGAACCCAAACGGGGGAATCAGAACGGTCGAAGCGATTCGCCCTGTCTTTAGTGATTGGCTAAAGAGGGAACACGGCTCGCTGACCTTCCGGTTGACACAGGTGCTTTCGGGACATGGATGTTTCGCAAAGTACTTGTGCCAAATCGGAAGGGAAGCGACTACCGCATGCCACCACTGCTCCTCCAGTCTAGATTCAGCTCAACACACGCTAGCGGAATGCACGCATGGAGTGCTCCCCGGCAGGAATTGCAAACAATTATTGGTGGAAGAGATTTGTCGCTCATGGCGGTAGCTACTGCCATGGTATCCTGTGAGAGATCATGACAAAGGGTCACTTCCTTTTGCGAATCAGTTCTACTGCAAAAGGAAGCCGCGGAAAGGGAGAGAGAAATCTCTTCTGACAACCCTAGCCGCAGAAGGAGAACCGGACGCCGGAGGAGAAATTTTGCACACCATATGCAACCCCCATGACCAAAGCTAAGACGGTGGCACTGACGGGGTGTTCACCGTCCACTTCTACTAGCCTCGAGACGGCGCGCGCGGAGGCTCCGCGCGCCTACTTATTAAAGCGACGTAAGGTGTACTCGCTCACCTTAAATGAGGAAGCTCACACGAGCCATCGAAACCGAAGCCATGGATGAATGCTCTTAAGTGTACCCACAGCCTCGGTAAATATTCGCTGAGATAGAACCCCGTGTGGTTTTAGCCAGTAAGTCTGGCATAACCTCCCGATCCCCTCAGATTGGGAGGTATCCTCAAGGATTTCCACACGTTCAAAAAAAAAAAAGTCACCTTTCTCTCATTAACACACAAGCCGCCAGTTAACACGAGGCCTCGCAGGCTTTAAGTGAATTAAGTTACATTACTCGAGTGTTATTTAGACGCCCAAAAATTCCGATTGCTAACATTTGTGGCATTATTTTCTCAAACCAGTTTTCAAATCATAAATTATTTTGGTATTTATCGCGTATTTTACCTATATTTATACCGACGTTTCGGCGGGGTTGCATAAAATACGCGATATATACTACCTGTTTCTCGAATCAAAATAATGTGTTATAATCGCGGAAGATTAAAAATACGATTTTTATCAATTTACAAAAAAAAGACTGTATGTAATATGCTTAGTTTGGCGCTAGATGGCGCTGTATGAAATTAATGTCCTGGATATATTTATTTTGAGTAAAAAAAACTCTTACAAGATCGTTTATAACAATAACTTGTTACCAGGAGAGGTGAAGACCATGTGCTTATCCGTAAAAAATGTACAATAAAAAAAACTTAAATGAGTCGTACATACATTGTGTTGCCTGATGATAGGTCTTGGATGAAATGGCCCCAGAAAATACTCCTGGTCAGAGATGATGAGGGTACTCAAGGTGCACAAAATGAGAGAGAAAGTGCTATACATCCCCGCACATAGCTGAGTTAAACGAATGAGCGTGATTTTATTGCAAAAACGCAACTTTTATTTTTTACGTGATAATTTTAAGAGGTATTGAAATTTCAAAACCCAAAATTTCGGTATACGTAAGACACGAAGACAACATGTAGGACACCAATGTTTCATACACCTTAAAATCTGATCTATATGCTAGGAATAAAAACTTGAAAATTATCGGGGTTTTAAAGAATACTACATAGTATATTATTTTGACGTTTCAAAATAAATATTTTTATGAATTATGAATAAATAAATATTGACTTTGACTTAATATAAAGCCTCTAAAATAAATTGGAGTCTCATATTATACACATTAGGTTGTAAATAGATACTAACTCAAGACACGACCCTTATTTTTTCATTTTTTTTTTATTGTACGATGGGTAAGCATTTGGCCTTCATCTCACCTGCTTACAAAAGTTGAGATAAGGCCGAATGTTTAGGCGCACTTCACCTGGAATTCTCAACAAACTAAAGATCTTACCTCGATATGCCGAAACACAACAATTTTAGAATTGTTGTTATACGACAGAATTAGGTGGTAGCTAGCCAGGCGGACTTTAGCAAAGTCCTACCACCAACCAAACCAAGCACAATATATTGTACTCCCCATGGGGATCGAACCCGGGACCTCTGGATCTGAAATCGGTGGGTTGAACCACTAGACCACAGAGGCGGTTATTATTTATGTCGTATAAGAATAGGTAGTAGTTTTACTACTTTCTCTGCGTTTTTGTATCAGATTATAATCAAATCACTTTTTTGGCTAAAACTTATGCTGATCCATATTTCTTATCCACTCTTTTTTGTTCCAGGTAATAAAAAGAAAACTAAACGAGATGCGCTCAGCAGAAATTTATCGTTCATTGAAGGTACGAGTCCAACCTAATCCTTTGGCGACGTCAAAGAATAAATTAGCACAAGGGTGTCAGCCCGGTCAGGTGGGCGCCAGCAAAGGGCAGGGCAAAATTAAATGAAACGGAAAAGTGAATAAAAAGGTCCGAGTCTCGGAGCTTATGGTTATTTTATTACGATATTTTTAACATATTTTTAGCCTTGGCGACTATTACTACCCAAAAAAGTTTATTGAAAGACTAGTCTGGGGGAACTTGACAAGCAGATTGTCGATCGCAGTTTTGATACTATTTACTAAGGTGGGTACAACCACCTATGTACCTTTAGCTTTCTCTTCTACGTTAGCTTACTAGGGAGGGATCCATATTATTTGTAAGGGCCGCCCCGGTCTATCAAATAAATAAGCAAACTCAATGACGGTGGATGCAATGAATATCACTAAAATGTTTGATTTCGTTAACTGTATTCCAAGTATATTATTTAACCGCCTCTGTGGTCTAGTGGTTCGCTACCCAATATCAGATCTAAAGGTCCAGAGTCGATCCCCAGATTACTATATTGGTTTGGTTGGTAGTAGGACTTTGTTAAAGACCGTCTGGCTAGCAACCAACATCTTACCTAAGTCTGTCGCTATTACAACAATTCCAGATTGTTGTGTTCCGGTACTTAGAGGTAAGATAGATAGTTTATCAGACTGTTGAGGATTCAGAGAGAAGTGCGCGTCCACCTTCGTCCTTATCTTAACTTGTTACCAGGTGAGATGAAGGCCAAGCGCTTCCTAGTCTTACAGTAATCAAAAAAGACGACGACGGCTAAGCTTTACACAAAAAAAATGTTTTGCTTTTTTATTTATTACGGATGAAGAGATGTACGCGGAATATAAAACACATGGGTTTGAAGCAATTATCTGTAATAAAAAACAGTATTCCTGATTTGCAGGATAATATAAATACATATATTATGACTAACCGTCAATAGATTAGCGTGCATCTAAACATCGAAACATCGATGACGTTGAAAAATGCATCGTTTATAATGTAGCGAATACTTCTCTAGCTCTCGCTCTACAAAATAAGGACACAGAGCTCCGTAACTCACAACCGGAAAACTGTTTATTTTTGTTTAATTATCACCGGATACTGTTCTTTAGCTACAGTTACCTTTCGGTCTTTCATTATGAAAGTAATTGCGATCGGCTTGTATTGGAATATGGTTGCTATTTTATTTTTGAGGATAATACAATTTTGTTGGTAGGTTGTGGGTTGATTTCGAACCGGAACAAACATTTGTAAAATAAATATAGGTACATATTTTCTGTTCTGAGTTTGTGTATTATTGTATCATAAGTATACATTCAAACAAATAAAAGTATTCAAGTGCCTATTTTTTATACTACAAGGAGACGGAACAAGCAAGTTGCCCACCTGGTGTTAAGTGCACTCTTGCCTATAACAATGCCTTACCGCGTAGGTCAAATCCACAAAGAACATACTATAAGGCACTGCATTGCGCCCGTCAACTTGAAGTATATAGGTGTTAAGCCTCGCGTGCTCGTAATTTCACCGGCAACCACACCCTTCAAGCTGTTACACAGCAATGCTGTTTTGCGGCTAAATTTGGTATGGTGGTAGTACTTCCCTGGACGAGACCTTTCACAAGGGGCCCTTCTACTGTTAAAAAAGAATTGTATGAAGATTCCTTAATACTACTTATAAATAGCTTGCTAGTCCAAGTTTTAATATTTTTATCAAGAGATCAATTCTCTTGATCGGGATTCCAGATATTTTTTGCTATTTTTTGATTATCTGATTAAGTTTAACATTTGATATCAGAGATTTATTCAAGAGATTTTCTTCATATATTCTTTTGGAATGTATCTGATTTCACCCCAAGATCCACAAGGAAAATGGCGTTGTCCGAAGTCATAGGTGCAAATCTCTTTGCGTAACACCCTGTATCACATCTCTACCTGTATTCGCTTATCTTGACAAATGTTGCTTGCGTTACCTACCCTGAGCTGAAACAGACCGTACTGAATAGCTAGGTTAATGAGTACATATATTCTTGGTTATGATTTTAATGTTTCCTAAAAATAAGCAGGCTGGCATTTTATTATGTACATACATCAACATGTATGTAGTACATCATAAAATGCCAGGCTTCTTATTTTTGTCTTTTTGTTTGTTTGTGTGTAATGTATGCAAAGAGAGACATACAAATCATTTTAAACAAAAATGACCCACACCAACATACATATAAGTTATTCACTTCTATGCTTGCCTTGACATGGATCGGTCTACGATGGAGCAAGCAATTCATTGTTGAATGGTTTCTTATAAAACAAGAATTTAAAGCTTAATTTTCCAAAATAAATTTTGAACGAGAAAGTAACTTTGTAATCGGCATAAGACCTCACAAGACAAGTCCAGTTTAATTTATTTGATTTGATTTAATTATATCCACCGTCAGCTCATCATACACTCCTTTCACACATATGTCCTGTTTCACGCAATCCATCTATCTCATTTTCAGCTTTCCTTTACTCCTATGGCCTTTCACAAGGCAGTTTGACTTTCATCTGTTTTTTTTTATTGTCCGACGGGGAAGCGCTTGGCCTTCATCTCAACTGGTAACAAGCTGAGATAAGGCCAAAGGTGGAGCACTTCGCCCGGAATCCACAACAAACTGAGGATCTGGCTATCTTACCTCTAAATGACGGAACACAGCGTTTTTTTTTTAAATGTTTTTATGGCGACAGAATTAGGTAAGATGGTGGTAGCTAGCCAGACGGACATAAACAAATCCTACCACCAACCCTCTCTCTCATCTCTCCTCTTCCCCCAATCATTGTGATTTGTGTTTTTAGCTATTATTGTGTACTAACTTGTGTAACTTGTCTAACGTCTATGGATAAAAAAGCAATAAAATCCAAGACTACAAACTATTTTTAATCGCTACATGATATGCTCCATAGATTTCAGAACCAAATGAAAGCATCACCAAACAGTGATGCAGCTGTTTCATCTCGTCTGTGATCCGGAAGAATAATAAGACATTTGTTTGGCCGATGTATTGTTGCCTTATTTTCGTATTTTCCGAAACGCGTGATTCCTGTGCCTGCGGGAGATTGCTATTCTTGGAATTATTATTTTGTTACGTTGTCTCTGTGAGATTATAGTTGTGTTTCCGTAACGGGTTGTCACTTTTTGTGCGTTTTTAAATTAGTCTTCGGCACATTACTGAACGCTTGTTTTAGTTGACATCGATTAGACATAAATAATTGTGACGATGGTAGTAGCTCGGCCTTCAGCGGGTGTGGGTTCGGTTCCCACCCGGGACAATCATTTCTGTTGTGAATATTGATGTTTGTTCTGCGAGTGGGATTTGTATTTACGTTTGTAAGATAATGTATGTTTATTTTTATTGCACAACTGAGAGGTGCTTGCTCTGATTTTCAAGTTGTGATAAGGCCGAAGGTGGAAGCGCACTTCACCCGGAATCCTCAACAAATTGAGGAATACTCAGGTTATAGAACATTAATTCTCATAAAGAAATTTTACATTTCACTTACATAAGAAAACTTCTTGATTAAGTAATTCTAAGTGCTTTGACAGAGATAGTAGGCAAGTAAGACTTGATAATTAAGTAGGTAGTACGAGTAGGTACGGTAAAATCTACCTATATATAGAAACAATATTAAAAATAAAAGTAAGTAGGTAAGGATATAAAATATAGTAGGTATAGTAAAAATATAGATGGAATACCTACTGTACCTACATTTGTGCAAATACTTACGTTTGTGTAAGCACAGTAGGCATTCCTATCCTGGCCAGCCAAGAAATTTATATCATGCAAATGTAGTCCGTTTGATTCTCGACTATCTTGCGAGTGCTATAACGAAAGCTTGTTTACCATGCCACAGATCAATGACATTCAGAAGGTACATGTCTTATTTTAGTAATGTTATATCGTTTAGGATGTGATGTTTTAACTAATTCTTAAATATACTAACCGTATCCGCGTCCTTCACCTCTTTGGGTATGCCTTATGCCTCTTGTTTATGCCTTTTTTGATGAGTTTTCAAGGTTTTCATAGTTATCAGTATGTTGTTTGTGTGTAGCTTGTAGAAAAAAATCTTATATAATGTATCATAGTCAACAGTCTCGTATTTGATTGTTTTCTTTGGAGGCGGGATTGTGTTTTTTCACCATTTTCGATACGGCGAGCCGTAGAAGTTCTTCAATAACTTCTTTTCAACAGGTGTCTGGTTTGAGTACACCCGGAAGTTTTCTGGAAGTTTGTTTTTAATTTTTAGTATTTATTTCACCTCATGGGGGCTATTAAAGCATACATAGTCTTGACAATTATCGGATTGAGTGCCAACGAGTTCTACAAGGTACTTAGAACAAACTTTAAATCCTCAACACAACGCACAGAGTCATCTGTATGAGAAGAATCTAGTAAACCTACTACAATAATATGTTTGCTTCTGAGAGCTCTTTCTTGTACCTCACTTATAATCTTCTCACTTTCCAGGATTGGCAGCGTAGATGAAGTACTGCTAGAAGATGGCAATTTTTTTATATTTTCCAAATTAGATTACAATAAGCATACCTTGTATTCTGTAGCAACACTGGTTTCTTTCAGCATTGATATTTCAGCTTTCATATTGTTGTGCTCAACCAGCAGTTGATCAGTAGATTTTTTGATATTATTTGTTTACCTTTTGAATACTGGCTATCTTATCTCTAAATGCACACAACAATTATTAAGAATTGTTATTATGGCAACAGAATTAGATATAATGGTAGTATCTGACTTCAACAAAGTCCTACCACCAACCAAACCAAGCACAATATTGTACGTCCCCTGGAGATTGAACCTGGGACCTCGGGATCTGAAATCGGTGGGTTGAACCACTAGACCACAGAGGCGGTAAAAAGATGAATAAGTCCTCAAGAAGAGAGTACCTTCTGGGTAGGCCAACCCATAGCATAGAACTTGCATGGCAAGTTTTAAGGTCCTAAGAAATGTTTGTAAAATATTTATGAAAAAAACTTTTACATATTTCGCTACGAAAACTACATCCATTTTCTTCATTTCCCACCCCAACCCTTGAAACTCTTGATCTATCGATTCAACCCTCTGAGGCTGTGGGGGTCGTAAATTATAAATCCCGGGAAGGACAAGTTTACAAGTCGGGATTACGTATGAACATAAATTAAACCGCTAAACGTGTTCGCTGAACTAAATACAGGAAATGTATTTTAATCTACCTACTTAAATTAAACGAACCCGCATTCGGTCGAGACTTCGAATCCCATCTTTTGCACTATGGACTTTTTGGCGTACAAAAACGTAGTGAGGAATCCCGAGGTTATATCGGTTTCACGATAAAAACCTTCGTGGATACTTTGGGCTAGTTCGAGTATTGTAAGAAAACATATTAGACTTCAGTTTTACATAGACAAGTAAAGATTTGGCCTAAGATAAAGCAAGCTGTGCTAATGCTACAGGAATTTATCTAAAGAATACCGTTCTTTTATAAGCAACGAAGCGTTCCAATAATTGCTACAAAAACAAAGATTTGTGTAATAAATTATTATATATTTGTTCTGTGTGAATAGTATTGTATCTAGAGGTACAAAAATATATATTTCAGTATTATATCCGGAATCCCTTATTACAAACGTTGCTTAGTTTTGGGCTAGATAGCGCAGTGTGTATCCTGTAATATTAATAATACAAATACCGTATCACCATTACGATAATTATAATCAAAACACCATCACAAATAGTTACCTTTACTAGAGCTCTGATTAACACCAGCTTAATTGACTGTGTCAATTGCCATTGCTATAAATCAAGCAGTATCTGCATATACACTATTACTATCATAAATTATTGTGTATCTTATATTAAATACTAATGAAGTCTAGATAGCTAGTGCATAGTCCTTAGGTGCATGATGTTCCCTATTTCTGATCTTATTTGGATTTGATATGGTATTTAAAGGTACAAAATTGAAGTTGGAAGTACTATTCAACCCATATAAACGTAATATTACCATCGTGCATAGATGAATATGAACATACAGCTCTAATCATATAAGGAATCATAGATATTATTTTAATTAAAATAGTTATACCAATTACATTAATTAAAATTAAAAATACTTATCAAACCAAAACCGATAAAAAATCATATATCATCAAATTAATAAAATACACAACACAATACAGTTATAATAATTAGTTTAACAAGCCTCATAGCTCAGTTGGTAGTAAGTCTGCCTTCTGCGCTGTAGGCTGTGGGTTCGATTCCCACCGAGGACAAACATTTGTGTGATGAATATAGATGTTTGTTCTGTGTTTGGGTGTTGTATCATATAGTAAGTATGTATTTTAAAAAAAGTATTTAAGTAATCTATCCGTAATCTAGTTCCCATATTACGAGCCATGCTTAGTTTGGGTCTAGATGGCGCTGTGTAAAAATTAATGTCTTATAATATTTATTTATTTAAAAAAAAGGAAGAAATTAGTAATTAAACTCATAGTCATAGCAAAGTCCAAAACAAAATAAATCATTACAATAGTCAGTCACACATATTTCTCACAAAACCTCAATCGAACGTCGTCGAATCCAAAAGAACTTCTGTCCTTTTTGTATTGAAAAATCGTGCAATCCGTCAACTGAATCGTCATGTTTTGTTTTTCGTAGAAGACCTACAGTGTTGTCGTTGTAGCCTTCATATTGTTTCGAGGAGATGTAGCTCGCACGATACCTTGCCTGTCAGTAGCCAGTTTGCCACATTTACGTAGGTTGCTGCCCACAGTACATTTGATTTGGTTAGTCTAGCGCACCTTGCTTTCTTCCTGTTCCTGTTCAACAAGGCACCACATTGCGACTAAAAACACAAGAAAGCGAGACTACTAAGGAAGATAAGCGCTGCTTGATGAAATGCGTTCCTGTAGTACCGACACATTGATGATAGATGGTCTAGCTTTAAGATATAATTTGCCTTGTACGATATTCGTGAGTGGAATACGTTGGTGTTATTTTACTCTGATAGACACGCAACTCCAGCAACTCATTATATCCAGACTTTATTTACGGTGGGGTAGCGCTTAGCCTTCGTCTCACCTGGTTTCAAGTTTTGATAAGGCTCGGCAAAAAGGTGAAGGTGGAAGCGCACTTCACCCGGAATCCACCACAGTCTAAGGATCTTTAGTATTATAAATTCGAAAGTGTATTCGTTTGTTTATTATTGTGTTTGTAACATATTCATGATAAATGTTTGAACGAATCTTGATTAAATTTAGTATGTATACACGATGGGAATGAGCATAAGCTACTTTTAATCCGGGTACCACGTGGGTAAAGCTTCGCGCAAAAGCCAGCGCATAACAAATACTTACGGAAAATTGGATCTAATTAGAGGTCCCTTTAAAGGCACCCATTATTATTGCTAGCTATTGTATATAATGTGCTCCTAAATATCAGCCATGGACGGGACACCCAGTATTTAATGTCCGAACATAATTATATGGATATCATTAATTAGTGTGAGATCCTGTATCAGCATCGTATAGGTAATGACCTGCTTTATTGTTATATTGTACATACGAACAGAGCTGTCTATATATCGACTGATATTTAACGCTTATTGGCTATTAGAATCTTCAATGGGTAATTAATGTTTGATAATTACTTTATTTTACTTTTCCACAATATATATAAATATATTTTGTGGAAAAGACTTGAAGTCAAAAGTGGTCAATAATATTTGCGTTACATGCTACTTGCCTGTCACTTAAATAAGAGTTCGTATACCTTTCTTGGAACTACATTCCAGCCTGGTTCCGAGAGTGAACTTAGATAAACTTGTATCAATTACAATCACTCGAGAAACCACTTCAAATAACCTCCTATAGTACGTAAAAACAACCTACTCCTCATTTTCAATTTCTCAAATTTCACTTTAAATTTTGGAGATGTTCTGTGAAATGTAAAGAAATAAGGGCTTTTGCTTCATCATAAATACTTTCACCGATTTATTTTTGCTGTATGACGAATCCGTTTGGCTCTCATCTCACCTTCAAGCTATGATAAGGTCGTGGGTAAGCGCACTTCACCCTTCAATAGTCTAAGGAACTGTCAAACCTACCCATAAATGCCAGAGCACAACAATTTATAATTGATTTTCCACGATTTGTACAGAAATCGACCTTCAGTCCATGTGGACACTTTTATCTGCACACCTTCAGAAAACTATTATTTATATTTAACCGTATTTTAGTTACATAAAAATAAAGTAAACGTGGAAGTCTTAGTAGGGTCCCGTTCCCCTCTTGGGCACGGAAACCTAAAAATAAGTAATTTATCTCCATTGGAGCACTTCATGGAAACGCCCAGAACTGTTCAATATGAGAATGGCAGCGGTAACAAGAGCAGCTCGTACCGCACATGTACCAATTCACAGCAAGGACAGAACAGGACAGCCATGAATAATTTCGGCCGTGTTACTCCGTGCCAGGGCGCGACGATGCCTCACGTTCACTCCTATCATAGAGCCTCTGCTGGGAGATAGTCGGATAAACAAACATTGCTTATAATAAGCAACTATTATTTTATTGCAGTTCAACACAACACTATTACGTGAAAGATTTAAACAGGCACTGTGTTTATAACCATTAACTTCAAAAATCTTGCGATCCTTTTGATTGAGGTGACTCGTGACACAAGCTGGCTCTAATTTAGGTCAGCGAATGCAGCCAGTGTGTTGGGCACGCTTCCGTCTGGTACTGGTCTGGAGCAGTTGAGTTACCTATAGGCCGTTTGTAGCGGGCGAGTTAAGACTTATTTTCGTTATTCACTACAACCAATCGTGATTGTAGTGAATAAGGGCCCAGATGTCAAGTTACGATAAGGCCAAAAGTTGAATCGCACTTCACCCGTAATCCTCAAGAGTGGTTGTTATGGCAACAGACTAAAGCAAGATGGAGGTTAGCTAGCCAGGCGCATTTAAACAAAGTCCACCAACCAAACCAAGCACTTGGATCTGTTACCGGTGGGCGAACCACCACACCAGAGGCGGTTAAATAAAAAATATACTATACAAATTGTTGGAAACACCATAACAAACGAAGCCCATGTACATGAGATGATGTAACGCAGAACATTCGCGGATAGGTATGAGCAGCATCCATCTCGTCACCAAACCACCTGCCTTGCATGGAGATTATAGCGTTCCATGATATAATCCTTCCATTTCATTATTTGCCTAAGACTCAGTAGAAATTTTTGGGCTGAGATGGTGACTACATGCAAAAAAAAACAAAACACTGGTACAAAAATTGGTTATGTAAACTTAGATTTAAGGTGAGTGGAAATGACCGATAATCTAAAGATTTTAGACGAACTGTAAGAACTGAACTGTACTTCTTTTCCTGTTAATTTTTATCACTTTTATTTCGGATAATAAATAGCATTCTACTTAATAAAAACATTCGTATAAAAATCGTAAATACTCTAAAACTGAGATAGTGCATTTAAGACTGGTGTACCTAATGCGTAGAGGGGTTTAGTCATAGTGGGAAGTAAAAAATAAAGTTATTTAGATCTACTGCGATTATAGGTTGGAAGAGAGAAAGGCAAAGAGATTCGTAGATATGCTAAATTACAGTTCAACAGTTGCAAATTTATCATGATTCCATACAAATTGCTAGTTTACACTTTGCAGTCAAGTTGTCAAGTACCTTTTTGATGAAATTCAAAATTTTTTTGGATGACAGCTGTCAAACTGCAAGCAACCGTAACTCTGAAACCAAACGTCATAGACTAGTGGTGTCTTCGGACAAATGATAGGAAAAAAAGAGATCTACATTTTGAATGACAGCTGTCAAACTGCACTCCACCGTAACTCTGAAACCAAAAGTCATAGCCCAATGGTGTCTTCCGGCAAATTATTGGTCTCATTAAAATCTACATATAAAATAACAGGTATCACTAAAGGCAGAACTCTTGGCTATCATCAATAATATTGTATGGGATGCTAATTTACCTTTATTTCGATTTTGATTGTGTTTTTAGTAAAGTGAAGCAATGCAACCCTAGATTATCTATTTCTTATCATACCAGCAAAATTTCATTTGAATAGAATAGGTTATTTCTACATGAACGACAAACTACATTTGTATGGGAGAGCGGTTCTACTGGGCCTGCCTAAAATAACCTTCCTCTGTAATTATTTTAATTTACAAACAAATAAAAATAACTGCGTACAACTATGATATATATGTACACAGAAAGCAGTCGGGTTACCTAATGACCCTCACAAACGGTCTATAGGTAACTCAACTTACTGCATTGCCACGCTGAATAGATATGCTAATTCGCTGGCCTAAATAAGAGCCAGCCCTTGGGTCACGTGTCGCTTCAACCCGGAGGCACCGGCTCTCCACATACCCAGGTTCATTTAATTATTCTGATTTTTACAAAATAAGAAGAAACAGCCCAAATGGGATCTCAAGTCCATCTTTGATCACAAACATTGCATCAACTGAAGTGTTGTTCATCACGTGTCCGATGAAAGGTGATACGACATCAGAATGTTCCAATTACTCAGCATTTAGCAAGTAAACAGAAAGGCACTTGTAAACCAATACACGCTAGCGACCGTAGCGTCGTCGGTAAACACTACTCACACATCCCTCTACTATTTACTAACGTATCGAAATGGCATCATCTACATTAATTTCCGCATAAGGGTCGGTCATTATACTGATTGTGTGTATTCGCACATCCGCTTCTGAGAAACACACAAACTATCTTACGTATGTAATCTGCTTTTGTATTTTAATATCAATAAAATGTTTGTTCTATACTTTATTGCACACACACACACACACACACATACAAATAATGATATAAGTAAACTTTTTTCCAGCAAACCTTTATAGAGACAGATAAAATATTTTAAATATAATATGAAAAGTATACAACATAATACCCAGTATAGGACTAATAATGAAAACTAAAATACTCGTAGACAATAAATATAATTATATTGTTAATATATGTATTAAGTACATGCACGTTCATACCGAATTAAACACACATTATATATAATAGATCTAATGTAACAATTACCTATTTACATATAATATATATTCACTATAATCTATGTGGAGAGGTAGTGCACTTTGTCTCTTTTGATTTTCAGTTTTATTTCTCATAAAGGTTCTATAGTTCTGACAAAAGTATTTCTAGTTTTGTCTATTAGGGTTCCTATTCTAAGCCTGCACTGTCCGTCTATCTGTCTATCAGCAGGCTGTATCTCATGAACCGTAATAGGTAGTCAGTTGAAATTTTCACAGCATGTGTATTTCTATTGATGCTATAATACATAGAAAATACTAGATTTTTGCTTTAAAATGTGGTTTGTAAACCTCGTCGTGCTTTTCCGTACTTAGCTATTGACGTAATGAGATTTGCGATGTAGTGAGCCTTCCCCAGAAGCCTGAAATTCAGTTAGAAAAATAGACTTAAAGTCTATTTTTCTAACTGAATTTCAATTTAGAATCATCAGTTCGCTGCAAAAAACATCCTTGACAAAATGTTGAACTGACCTCGTCTCTCCGTCCCTGAATCGGTACGGAGTGTGTAAAGTCATTAGATCTCAGAGTAAGGGTCGGAGCACATGAGACGAGAATTGAGCACAATTACACGGCTGGACCGTTCGCTGGGATTAAATTCTATGCCTCGATGCTTGCCGGTTCCGAATCCGTAACACAGATAATTGTTGCCTGGGACTAACAGGTATTTTTATCCAGATAAAATGAGCTTTTTATTTCGTACCAAATCTTCGTTTGTAATTTGAAAGGTTCCTTATCAAATATATTACTTTACAAATACACAGTATTTGTCCAGTTACATAAAATAGTATTAAGCAGCATCTTGCCCTTAACTAAGCAAAGCATAATGATAACTAGGTATGTAACGAAAATAATTCTATATTTTTTTAATAGGTACAGATTTATACTCGTACTATGTGTAATACGTCAACATTTACAATCATCACAGAAATATTTATCCCGAGTGTAAATCAAACCTACGACCTACAACGCAGAAGGTAAAGCTATTACAAACTGATCTGTAAGGGCTGTTGAAATACTAATCCTTTCCAAGTTCATAAATCACAACTTAGCAATAAACATTGTAATGTTTTCTTGAAATTGATCTGCAACATTTTATTATTTTTGAAAAGTTGTAACAACAAAATAAACTATTTCGGGCTACCTAAGGTTCGTTAAATCGGTCTATAGGTAAGCAACTGTTCCAGACCAGTGCCAGACGGAAGCATGCCCAAAAAATTGGCTGCATTGCCACGCTGAATAGCTATGCTAATTTGCTGGCCTAAATAAGAACCAGCCTTTGGGTCACGTATCACCTTAATCGAAAGCCCCACAAGATTTTGGAAATCCGGAGGGAGAAAGAATATAGTCGAAATAAGTTTCAACCAAAGGGTCGGTGATATCACAATGGATTGTGACGTCACAATGCGTCGGCCATGTTTGATTTGCGAAGAACAAAGGGGGCATTGGAACAATGCAAGACTTTTGAAGCTGAACTAACATTGCTAAGTAGGAGAGGGTGTACCATGCCAATGATTCTTGCGACACAGAGGCTCAAAGCATCGATCATGTCTGAGTAGTACGTCACATTATCTTTACAAGAGGCAGAACAAATTTCATTTCCCTTTTATATCAGTAATAATATTAAGCACGAAGCTCGAATTTAATCCGTAAATCTACACTTATATAATTAAGAAAAAAGGTTTGTAATTTTGTTTGTAATGAGTAAACTTAAAAACTATTGGGCCGATTTTAAAAATTCTTTCACCGTCTCAATGTTTTAAGACAAAACTAAGTAACAAAGGCTATATATTTTTTATTAGGTTATACTAGGGTCCAAGAAAACTCTCTAATGCATCCCAAGGAGAAAGAAAATTACTAATAAAATTCCTTACATCGCGTGCACTGCAAGAACTGTTGTAGATAGAAAAAGGTTTTTTTTTTTTTAAAACACTTTCATATTATGTATAAAAATTTAACGCTCCTAATATAATTTTAACTATAACATAGTTATGTCACTTCACCACACTTTTTTATATTTAAAGAGATAGCTACCACCAACCAAACCAAGAACAATATTACTTCCCCTGGGGATCGAACCCTGAACCTCTGGAATCAGTAGGTTGAACCACAGAGGCGGTTAAACTTTTATTTGTACCTTGGTATTAAACATTAATAAAAAATCGTATCCAATGCTATTTTAGTACCAGTAGATAACCTTTTTAAATTATTGAATCGGATAGTCCGCTCAAAAGATATCGTTCATTAAAAAAAATACAAAAAAACATATAAATTTATGGATATGAATGAAATCTAGCACAATTTTCTTCATTCCGTGGCGTGAATTTTGAGAAATTTCCTCGGTATGATGCTTCTACTTCAATAATATTATGCCCACTGCTGAAAGGACATCCACCAAAATTTAAAGGTTTGGCTTTCTCCATGCTTGGCAGGAATCCCTAAGTCACTGTATTATGGGCATGGAATTATTCTCTGAGCTGTGGCTAGTTGCTAATAAAATCTGTATGGATCGTACGCAATCTCATTTCATCCCTCTGCCATATTGAAAAGTAACAGTTATGATCATAGGAAACCATAACGTCGATTTACTTTATTGTTTACTCCACTCCAATTAGAATTGCCAGCACTCACACCAATATCTGAAGAGATAACTGACTTGTTCACTTGTACAGTGACCCCAGAAAGAATCTCAAATCGCTTTACGCCATTCACACCGCCCGTACTAATTCAGAAAGCTAGTACAGTCAAACGCACCAAAATGCAGACTGCTTATTTTGTACAACTTATTCAATGAAGTTTGCTATGAAAGCTCAGTAGAGTATATATAGATACACAAGAGGATTCTTCCCATCATTCCGTATACGTGATATATTCCTAGAACGAAATGTATCGCATGTAGCCTGAATAAAATCAGGTTGTGTATATGTTTCAGTGTTCGCGACTGTACGTACTAGGTACGCAATTTTTCGCCCGTTACCGCACCCCCCGCTACCCTCTATTTACCGCTCCACGCCCCCTTGCGGACGTGATTCGAAAACGAATACGCACATCCGTGGAATACTGTATTTGTTCCAACTAAAGCTTGGTGTAAATTGGAGCAAGGAGATCATTTATGCATTTGTTGAATACTTTGTTTCGAGTGTTGTTTGGCGATCTAATACGAAGTTGAATGGGAATTGTTCTGATTTTATTAGCTACTGAACGTACTGAACAGTTGAATTAATAGATTTGTGGCTTGCTGGTGTTCACCGTCCCATTAAAACTAACGATTTCAACAAGAATACGCTAGTCTTTTCTTTCTTTTTTATTCTAGGACGTGGAGGTGTTTGGCCTCAATGTCACCTCTTTTTCCAAGTTATGATAAGGCCGGGTGGAAGCGCACTTCACCCGGAATCCTTAACAAACTGAGAAACTGGCCTTATAACCTCTAAATGAAAAAACTCTAAACTCAACCATTTTTTAAGAATTCTTCTTATGGCGACAAAATTAAGTAAGATGGTGGCAGCTAGCTAGGCGGCCTTAAACAAAGTCCTACCACCAACCAAACCATGCATACTATTGTACTCTCCTGGGATCGAACCCGAGACCTCTGGATCTGGACACCGGTGCTACTAGACCACGAAGGCGGCCTTGCAACTGATGTCACGTTATGAGTCTACCTACTAACTATCTACTTAAGTAAAAAAACAAAACTGAAATAATTTAATGCCTACGTTCCGAGTATTATATTTTATATCTGGCAATTAATTAAATAGTATTTTTTATAATTGTTCAGCAAGAAAAATATGATAAGATAGCCGAACTTATGGCGGAGTACGTCAGTATATTTTTTTTTTGCATCCTGTAACACCTTGTTTTTTTAGTTCACTTTGTTTGCTGACAAAATACGGTAGGAGCTGACCAAAATCTTTTTAATTGGCTTGCTGTTTATTCAATGAGCTAACCGTTTATTTGATAGCTATTTATTTTCTACTAGTTTTCAAAATATATTTTAATTCCTTAGTGTGTACTAGTTTTTATACTTACTCGGGTATTTCTCGATTGTATATTTCTTGTTACAATGAAACGAATGTTCCAGATCCCTTTACGATGTACTAATGAATATAATGTGGAGACCGGATGTTGATTCGCCTTTGTTAACAACATAAATAAGTATCACTTACATCCGAGTGTTCTAGTAAACATGTTTGTCCTAACATACATTAGTGGGGGTGGGTTTAAATCAGCAGTCGACATTACATGTGAACGAATGAATGAATGAAAACAATTCGTTTCAATAGAACGATTTAAGTTCGTCTACTCAACAGCTTAAGTAGGTTGGTGCCACGTAGTAGTGGGAATATGACGGTTGATGATATGATGTATAAAAACGCCTCTGTGGTCTAGTGGTTCGTCTAATGGTGTCAGATCCAGAGACCTGGGGATCGAGCCCGGGGGATAAAGTTGTTGTGTTCCGGCATTTAGAGGCAAGTTAGCCAGTTCCTCAGTTAATAGAGGATTTCGGGTGAAGTGCGCTTCCACTTTCGGCCTTATCATAACATGAAAATCAGGCAAGATGAAGGCCAAGCACATCTGAAATGCTGAATATTCAGAATTTGTATCAGAAAGCTGATTTTGCCTCACACAGCACAATTGTACAAACTATGTCATAGAATACAATTACTGTCTAACGCTTAACATTTAGACCAGCATCTAAGACCCTAAGGCCAAAATACCAAGTCTACGTGCAAAGTCACAAAAGCAAAGTTTGCCCTCAAAGCCTTCAACCTAATAAAAAAATAAACGGACTGAGGTGCGGGTATCTAGTCCCTCTTGCACCTCACGCACTTTATGCTAACGTGGGGTAGAACACAGTCACACCTGTATCCGGTTTTAGAACCGCCTCTGTGTTCTAGTGGTTCAGCCTACCGATTTCAGATCCAGAGGTCCCGGGTTTGATCTCTATGGGGAGTACAATAAATCGTTCTTGGTTTGGTTGGTGGTAGGACTTTGTTAAAGTTCGACTGGCTAGGTACCACCATCTTAACTTATTCTGTTGTCATAACAACAATTCAAAAATTGTTGTGTTTCGGCATTAAGAGGCAAGATAGCCAGTTCCTCAGTTTGTTGATGATTCCGGGTGAAGTGCGCCTCCACCTTCGGCCTTATCTCAACTTGTAACCAGGTGAGATAAAGGCCAAGCGCATCTCCGTCGTACAATAAAAAAAAAGGGTTCAATTTTGTTCCTTGTCAATTATCATAATTTTTCAAATAAATAAATAAATATTACAGGACATTCATTTTACACAGCGCCATCTAGCCCCAAACTAAGCATAGCTTGTAATATGGGAACTAGATTACGGATAAAATACTTAAATACTTTTTGTAAATACATACGTACTATATGATACAACACCCAAACACAGAACAAACATAACACACAAATGTTTGTCCTGTGTGGGAATCGAACCCACAGCCTACAGCGCCGAAGGCAGAGTTACTACCAACTGAGCTATGAGGCTTGTCAAAAATGGCATATTATAGTTGTTTTTGTATAGAGCCTATCAAACAATATCAGCTACCTATTAAAAGTTGGAATTAACTAAATCACAGCTGCAACATTCTGCAACTAAAAACTATAAATATATTTAGAATCAGCATTGTTTTGCTTTTCATTTGACCCCTACTACACATGTGCAAAAAGGTTTGAATATAGTAATGTTTCCGGTGCTGCGCTTTCCGCTTTCCTTCAGATGGGTCGTATGCCTGTATGCTAGACTAAAACTGACCAACAGGTACCAAATCACAGGTAATCTTAAGAGTTATTTTTATGTTTTTAGTGGCGAAGTCGGTTCCATATTTTTTTTCTCAAAAATAACTTATTTTTAGCTTTTTTCGTTGTAAATCCTACGAAACCACGACGTCTACAACACCCTATTTGAGAGTCGTGTGAGTGAACCATACGGGATTCTGAGAAATATCTACGCAATGATGGGAGCTAAAATAAATAGATGACCTAAACAAATGTTAATAATCGGTTCATACTATGGTGCGGTGCATCCCTGGTGCACTATGTCAGTATTTAAATAAAAAAACAGGATAATGTGAACGAAAAATAGTTCCCATTATCCTGTTTTTTTATTAAAATGCCAACCCCAAAAAAAAATGTTTCCAGGATATCTGCAGCGCAGCTCTTACTTGTTCCACGTTCTGGCTTGTTTCTGTGTAAATGAGTGAATAGTTTATATCGCTTTCCTATCGTCCACACAAATACACCCAACTCCAACCCCAGTAATCCAATTACGTAACAAGTTATTGGGTACCATTTTCCTACAATGGAAACCTATTTCATATTTGTGCGAAGTAATTATTGCTACGCCCATTGTTTTGGCGGCTAGCAACAGTAGGGGCCGAGTAAAATATGCGCGTGTAGTAGATAAAAGCAATCACAATGTGATTACGACTTTATCTTGTAGGCCTTAAGACTGTTAATTGCTTGTTTATTTTGCTTTACAAAGATGGTAAATTGAACTCTATCGGTATAATAACCTTGGTGGAAGTTCCAAGTGAGATCCCCTACCGTGATACGTGTCAAATCTTTCATCTAGACGAAAAAGTCGTCTTTCATCTTCCGAAATTTTGGTGAAGATTTTTTGTAATTTATTAAGATCGGAGATACTTGCCGCTGATCTTACCTGGAGCAAAGTGGGGTATCGTGTAACGACATAGTCCCTTTTGTTAGAATAAAACTAAGTAGGGAGACTTTTCCCCTCTGATTAAGGAAAAATAGGTTTTGCCAAGCTCTTCTTTGGCAGTTCAGGAAGCTTTGACTTTGTATATAATTTAGCAACGGATTTAAAAACAAGTTCTTAACGTGTTTTTAAAGTTCTTATGAAATATGCTAGACTGCACTTTAATGTTAAAACGTGTCATTTTTTAATTATGATGATTTAATTTTTATAATGTTAAATCTTTTATAATGTAAGCTTTTCCAGAAGGCACAGTGTTTCCCTTCCCTTTTCACCAGCGGTATAGCGCAAACCGTTTGGCGCCAGATTTATCAAAGAAGTAGTCACTAGCCAGGTGGACCTTTACAAGTTCTAATATTGCGTTTTTATAATTATCGCGATTATTATACATAATTAATAACAAAAACTTCATCGCGTACCGTTAGTCTGCCGTGAACACGGCCGTTGTAACACCGTCGAAACTATAAATATAAACATTACAGGACAATAATTTTAAGCTAAACTAAGCATAGCTTGTAATATGGGCACTAGATTACGGATACACGACTTAAATACTTTTTTGTAAATACATACGTACGATAAGTTCCAATTGTCGGGAATATAAAGAGGTACGCGATGAAGACCCGTTTTTGTTATTAATTAAATCCTAATATGTCTTCATATCATATCATAGACCAGCGTCAAGCTCATGCAGTTGTAACCGCTCACTAAGTCAACAATTACACCACTAAGAGATGAGATCTACTCACCTAGCCCATATCACAATATTACCAAAAACTAGTTATGTTCTCCTTAAAAAAACTCCTCGTTAAGTGCCTCTATAACCCATAAGGAATACATATAGCTAGGGGTCAGGAAAATAACGAAGCAGAGAAACCCAATACGGCAGGATTTATGGGTTCTAATTCAAAGTGCAAAGGCCGTTTGTCAGCCGAGCTATTCATGCCAGTAATTGTTTCGAAAATGCCTTTCTGTTGCTAGCTCTGTACGAGATCTTGCTTTTCTATTATATTAGAAGTGTCACAAAGTATTAGTACCAGTACTCTTCTTGTAAAATGTAGTTACTTGATTGACTTTGCACCACGAGATGGGCAGCAACATTCATACCGCAATCACTAACCCGCTTTCCAATCATGGTGCTTATACAAAGTGGTTCAGTTGCACTCGATGGAGGTGGCGGGTAAGTGATTCGCATTGCAATGGAATCATTAACTTTTCGAGCTGGTAACAGAAATATAAACAGAAGAATATATTTGATCAGGACTTATTTTTTTTTATTGTACGACGGGACAAACAAGATAAATGTAAAAGAGGAAGACATAATATAATTAAAGGTAGCATGGTTATAAACTAAATTAGCACAAAACAAGAAGTTTAAGCAAATGATAAAATAAAAGACAAATAAAGCATTAAATTCCCTGCGCACCATACCCACCCAACTAAACCTACAACCTTTCTTTTGACGTTGTTAAATACAAGGCTTCCATTGCGACATAACGCTAAATAGGTAAGTGTAACTTACTAGCTGGTATTTTGTCGGAACCTTAAGCGAGCGGTGTCATATAGACGTCAAATTGTAATGATAATGATGATTAAAGCTTTGCAAAATCAGTAGAAGCAATTACATTAAGCAAATATGTTTGGGCGGCATACCATTCAAAGCAAAGACCTTGACAGATCTGAGCTAGGCATCACAGAACTAAAGTTCCCAAACTTCGAGAATCTAGAACTGACATGAACTGTCTACTAAGTTAATGCGTTGTCAGCATAGGTAACAATTTAGATTACTTTTATCAAAGAATTATTACGGGAGGAAATATTATACAGACAAGAACGATATCCAAACGTATTTTTATAGTATTCGTAAAAAACAGACTTAATTTCAAATAAAATTTACTTTGAAGAAATTTGTATAATGTAAATTTGGCTTAGACCCGAATGCCAGTTTGTTTGTCTGTTTTTTTGTTTTTTTTACTTTTTCACTTAAGTACTGAGCTCAAGGTGAAGATAAGACAAGACTATACTCCATATGCGTTCGTAAAAGTTCTTCGGTCACATAGGCAGGACAAATCGAATCCACCTTTTACAGCGTAGAAAATAGTGCTACTGCCAACTGACCTGTAAGGCTTAAGCGCAGATATGTCTTCAATTTTGGCTGGATATCATCTGTAAAATGTTTTTTTTAATTGTGTCAATTTATGTAGTTACTGGCCAAATACGTGTCAAAATTGTACGTCTAATAGCGAATATGGCGACTACAATATCGAGTTCAAAATCTGCAAAACAGTTTATATGTAAAGATCATTAAGTACTCTGTAAAATAAACACTCTAATGAATACTTTCTTACCGGGTGCTTTTGTTTAAGAATTAACTCTGAATTAATTAATCCTTAAACGTATACAGTATATTTCTTAGCAAATAATAAACGAATTGAATTGTTTCCATTTAATTGTTCCAGGTACGATAACTCTTACTACAAGTGGATAATCGAAGAGCTAATGCAAACTCAGGGTTCATTTGAGACGAAATGCACACCTTGATATCGAATGCGGCTGCTAAGTATCCAGTACTTGGTGTCTAAGACGAGAGTATGACTCCAAAGGCTGCACCAGTTTACGGCTTCGGTGGGCTGGTGTACAAGAATTTGAATATCATCAATATAGATTTACTTCATACCTACCTCAACAGCCTCCATTATAATTGGAGGGTTTTGCCATAATCACCACGCTTGGCCCGTACCTGATCAAGGTCAGGACAAATAATGGTAGGTCTTGCCGCAAAGCAGCAAAAGCTTGATACTCTAGCGAGTAGTTCTTGAACCAAACAGTACCTACCTTCGATCTAGAACTGGAGAATTCATGGTCACTCACCAACCGCAAACCAATATGCTGCCAGCTTCCATAGTAGGAACGAATAATACACATAATACTGCTGCCTTCATTCATAACATCGAAGCATTGTTTTATTGATGTCCAGTTTCGATAAAACTGAAGGTGGATGCGCATTTCAGCTGGAATTCTCAATGGACTGAGGAACACGCAATCTTACTTCTAAATGTCGGAACAAAAGAATCTAGAATCGATGCTATGGCGACAGACTTATGTAATATAGTGGTAGCTAACCAAGCAGCCAGGACTCAAACAAAGTCTCCACGAACAGAACCCGGGACCTCTGGGTCTGATACCGATGGGCGAACCACTAGACCATAGAGGCGGTGGAATAATATCCTTGCAAATAAATAAGTTGACACGTGCCTAATTAATGATATAGAACTACTTTATCCCGTGACCTTCCACTCGAGACAAGTGAAATCGCTCGCACAGCAATTAACGAACGCAGACAATTAAGGGAACACTTGACAATGGCTTCTCCTTAATATTTTAAGGGGGTTTAATGAGATTCTACACTGAGCTCGTTAAGGTGGAACGTCAAGAGTCTCACGAGAAAAACGTGAAATTTACCAATACGTTTATTTATCCAATACAGGCAAATTTCACGTAACAAACATCATAGTTAGCATTGGTTCTTAGATTTTTTTCGAGTTGACATGATAGTTTGCTTAGATAAGGAACCAATAATGTTGTTTAAAGCTCTAATATTCAAAGAGATTCTAATATTTAAGATATAATATTATATTATCCTGTTGAAAATTTCACGTTTTTGAAGTTATAGCTACTTCTTTTGGCGCGTTTGGGAAAAATGACGAAAGTTATTTTTTTACGAAGCGCACGCACCCCGACACCTTAAAACGACACTATGAAGATGGTTGGTAATTGTATCTCAAAACTATATTGAAGGTAGTTCGAAGAGTATAACAGTACTTAATTAGATTTGAATCTACAACGATTGATACTAACATACCGCTCAATCCATCCACTTAGATGGGTTACGCATTTTATATCAGAGAAAATAAGAAAAAATATGTCCGTAGATAAATATACATGATTTTAAAATATATGTATGTATTAAAAACGACAAATATGTAGGTACAAATCTTTTTTTATTTTATTCATATAAGTGAGTAATTTACTCACTTATTTACTTAAGCAGGCTTGTTTCTGACTGCTATCTCGCTTGATGGTCAGCAATGATACAGCCTACGATGTAACATGCTTTTCTGAAAGGAATCTAGTTCACTCTTGACTTTAAGTCTTCTATGTTGTGACTCAGATAAAGCGTTCCACGCGGCGGTGCAGCTTTAGAATTAGTTTCGATAAACGCCAAGTTTACCTAATTCAAGTTTTAAATTGAAGTCCATTGTTCTACGCTCAATATATTAAATGAAAGACCTTCATATTGTATATCCGCGAGGTGTATAGTTTTTTTAACAGTTAGTTTAACAAGTTAGTTTAACAAGCCTCATAGCTCAGTTGGTAGTAACTCTGCCTTCTGCGCTGTAGGTTGTGGGTTCGATTCCCACCCAGGACAAACATTTGTGTGATGAATATAGATGTTTGTTCTGTGTTTGGGTGTGTATTGTATGATAAGTATGTATTTACAAATTAAAAAAAAAATGTATTTAAGTATTATATCCGTAATCTAGTTCCCATATTACAAGCTATGCTTAGTTAGGGCTAGATGGCGCTGTGTGAAATTAATATCCTGTAATACTTACTTATTTATTTAAATGATCACTTTCAGTTATTTTTTCTGTCCTTGTGCCACCAACTTGTCTCTCTTTTACTCTCCCCTGTCACCCGTCAACTCAGTAGCCACTCCTCATGTATATCGTCAGTTACACATTCCATCCATCTCTTCTTTAGTCTTTACTTCTACATCCATCCACAGTCATGTTTAAAATGTTCTCTTTCGGTTTTGATCAACGTGTTTGTTTTTCGCTACGACTACGACGCGCGTCGTAAAGACAATATGTTATTAAACTCGTAAAGTACATAAATGAGAACGGTTTCGCTCGCGATCCGTAGAACCGGAATGCACAACCGTTTCAATCACCACCACAAACAAGCATACAATCCTCGCCGCGGGAAGTTCTCAAGAAAATGCCATTACTCTCGCGCTTTTGCGTTTTTTCACCCGCAAGGAAATCGCTTAAGTTAACTCGTTTACTGGTGAAACTTGCCTTGTGGCCCGGATTACAGAGATAAAACTTAGTTCGGCTTCTATTAAAACTGGGCTTGCGTTTTTTTTTTAATTTTTCGCTCTGTTGTTTATGCAAAACCGGTAATTTGGTTTGGGAGTTGTTTAACTTTTTGATAAATAAACATTGTTCTCCCAAAGTTTCAAAGTGTCTGGATTATTTAAAAAATTACAACTGAAGTATAAGAACTCACTTTAAAAGACAAACAGCATGTAAAAAACGATTGTTCAATAAAATTCTGTGAAAGATCTAGATCAAGATACAGAGTATACACAAAATAGGGAAACATCATCATCATTACAGTCCAAAAAATTCACTGTTAGGCAAGTTTCACAAAATAATCCCAAAGTGATAAACACATTTAACATAATCACCACGCATGGTTCGCAGGTTGGTAATCGCAGTATTAGTATAAAGTATTCAGGCCAAATTAGTTCAAAGTAGCACAGCGAGCATTGCTTGGAGTTTCACTACGTGATCAAATCCCGAATATGGTATCCGTATAAGGGTCAAAGTACATAACTGATATAGTTTTCAAAACGAGCAAGCTGAAGTGGCAGTAGGCAAGCCACATAGCTCGCAGAACTGATAACCACTGAGAAGCTTTTGATTCTCGCATGTCGACCACAGAAGGCATAGTATGTTATCCTCTTCCAGCGATATCTCACATCCACTCCACTCACATGCACAGCAATCATCACACACACAATCCATCGGTCTACCGAAGAAGAGATGTGGATGAAAGGCCCTATGGTCTATTACCACGCTCTTTGCATCTACTAATACTCCGAAGAGATTACAGCATATCCAAAAACCGTGCCAAATTTGTTTAAAAATGTGAACATTGAACAAAAGTTTGAAATCAAATCCCCAATTGACGTAATGGAATTCATAAAATAGTCGATGCGTTTCCGGAATCCAGAGTGATCGCAGTGACGATCCGGTGATTTATATTCAGTGGAAATTTGGTGGGTCTTTTTACGTCCCTCGTTCACATACAGCTGTGCCAAATACCTACTCACGTCGAACGGAATCGAGGGCGGGAAACATTATATGTGAAATCTCTTTCGTATTACGGTATCATTGATTTTATTCACGATTGACTAGTATTAAAAGATGTGTGTATCCTGAAAATAGTTTTACCGGTTTTACCTACAATTACGTTTTTTGCGTTATAATTTGTTCCTCCCAAAAAGTATACAACATATAACATATCAAAACTACTAGATCTCCTTGTGAATATGCTCGTCCGGGCAAGTACTACATCATTCTTACTTCGGCCATCAAGTAGCATTGCTGTGTTCCGGTTTGAAGGGTATGGTTGCCGGTGAAATTCCAGGCACGCGAGGCTTAACGCCTTTATGACGAGCGCAATACTGTGTCCGCATAGGTCATGTTCTTTGGGGATATAACCTACACAGTAACCAGGGCCATGTCAGACGAATGCCAAACGCTGTCCCGTCGTACAATAAAAAAAAGAGATGCACTTAATCATCAGGTGGGCTGCACGCATGTTTCGTCTGCAAGTTGTATAAAAAAACTAACAAAATGCGAACTTACTTATTTCAGAAGGTCTATCTACAAAAAATAATGTTATCTATAGTTTTTTTAAATGTAAGACGAGGAAACGCTCGGCTAAAAACCTCACGGTTTATATACTAGCAGCTATTATAAGGCCGAAGTTGGAAGTACACTTCATTCGAAATCCACAACCATCAGAGGAACTGGCTATCTTATCTCTAAATGCTGGAACTCAAAAATTTATAATTGTTATTATGTAGACCATCTTAGGTAAGATGGTAGGTAGCCAGGTGAACTTGAACAAAGTCTTACCACCTACCAAATCATGCTCAAAATTTTACTCTTCTGGGTATCGAATCCGGATTCTCAGCAGGATTTAATACTGTTAGGCGAACCACTAAGCCGCATAGGCAGGGTTGAGCATATTGTCGTCAAGTTTATCGTTGATTGCCAATCACAAGTCGCATCAAAATTATGATGAGTGTAACTTATCTCCATGCTATGAAAACATGTAACATCATGAAAAAAACATGAAATTTCGCACATTACTTTTGAAGGGTTAAAACGCCATAAATATACGTATCTCGCGATCTCACCGCCATAATCTCGCCGTTTATCTTATAACGCTACATTAAGTAGGAGAGCTCCCAGCATCTTGAAATATTCCCTTCACAGATATTAAGATTCATTAAACTTGCTTTTACTTCGTACAGATAGTCCGTTCATGAAGCAACTTTTTGAGTTAATAATAGGATTTTTATTCTGATTATTCTTATTTTCTGACAAAATATGGAGCGCAATCCATACATTTTATCTCCACTGGTGGGAAAAGACCAGCCCCCTCAGCACGGGGCGGGGATAAAACTTTTGTCCTCTGTTTTTATCCACCATCGGGAGACAAAATGCACTCAGAGGTGGAGGGATTTATCTCTACTGGGGGGGATACCCACCATCTACTTACACCAATCTGATAATCTGGTATCATGAAAAAAGCTTGACACACAAGTCCTACATTCATCAATGACGTTGGTCCTTCGAGTGGGATGTCTTCCTACTCTCCGTTTCCCATTTTAATCGTGGTCGCCATGAGAAAACCTTTGCTCCCAGCGGTTATCGGTTCTGCGAGCTATGTGGCCTACCCATTGCCACTTCAGCTTGCTAATTCTGAGGGTACCACATTGTTTTATGGTAAATGAAGTTGTATTCATGTTTTTTTTATAAAGTTGAGTAAGGTCTTAACCTCAAAGCCTGCCTGAGTATTACTTGAGCGAGGATGAGGACTAGATCGAGCTTTCCCAGAATCTCCCTCACACTGATGAAACAAAGCAGACTTGGCGGCTTGGCGCTGCAGCTATACTTTCTTATGAATACTACGGTAATTAACTCAACCCAGTTTTCGGACCACAAGTTGTATTTTAATCACGAAAAGCTTTGGTTTTTCCCTATATTCCAAACTAACACGCCCTCAAAGATTTTTAGAAAAATATTTCGAGCCGAGCACGGATTAACCCAACCACTTCAAAAGTGCTCCACGCAGTTACGTTCTCATTTCAACCGTATACTTTTAAAATTTGAAGTGAAGTACACACAATACATTTCGTAATTCGACCTCATTCCTGGGGTGAGGGGAAGGGAAAGGGGAAAGCACGCTCATTACCGGTTTCCGCAGTCGCGCCGGTATCTCAAGTGTTGAGAAACAATACAATTGTGCGCTCAGCTTTAAAAAAACTAAGGAGCTTAAAAACTTTTGTTTTCATAAATATAGCACAGATTGCGAGCGGTTAAGATTTGAGCCGAAGCAGGAACAGTGGCTTGATCACGAATGTCTAACGTTACCTTTACATTACGATACATGTGTCAAAAGGTTCGTGATCGCAAATTTAGTTATATTTACGTACTGTAGAGAAATCCTATACAAAATGCTAACGTGAACGATACGCTTACCGTACGATAGCATATTCGTGATCGGGCCTCTGTTCACTCAAGTTCTAAGTTCTATTAAATGCGGTAAGAAATCTTCAGGCTCGAAAAGTCGGGTACATCCTTGCGCGTATTTGATTTCCTAAAGACTTATAATTTCTGGAATAAGCGAAAGAAATATCTAATGGTGAATACCTAAATATCATAAAACCGCCTATTTATTGAGTTTATAAATGTTATTCACTTCAAGCTATCAAAGTCAAAGTCATTAATCCGTTTGGCTTCTATAGGTAGTTTTGCTCCATCGCAGATTTCATCTTTGTAAGTGTCTAGGTCAAGAGGTGATCCATTTTAAGTAATAAAAACAAAAGTAATTCTCCTTCGAGGATTCACCTCTGATCACTACTCAGAGCGTGGATCATAAGAGGGTCACCTATTAGGGTAATCAGAGTCGTCCCTCCGGTAACCTCCGGATCGGAAAGCGGGTCCCACTTGGCCACTAAGCTTTTTTAATCATATTTTAAGGACCCACAAATAACCTATATTATGTGGTTATTAAGACCTGTCTTAATACTTACTTACTTTTTGCTCATACTAGTAAATATGTACAAAAATGTTCTTCAAAATGCATGATGCAATTATAAACTATAATTCACCAAAACTGATTTTTTTATATACTTAGTAAGTATTTTGTTTTATTCAAGCATTTCCAAACCTCTTGGTATATTTTTTTCATTAATCAATACTCGTGTATATCGCCAGTCATCACCGAGGGAGAAGCGGAAGTACCCGACCGGAAGCAAGGGACTAAGCTCGGCGGTTAATTGCGCGAAAAGCGAAGCCCTTGCTTTCAAATATCGAACGGGTATTTTGTGAGCAGCATACGATGAGCTCGATTTTTTTAAATATTGGGAGTATTTGATATGAATTTGGATTTAGTCTGAGGAATATGGCCTTTCAGACTCAGCTCTTGGAGAACTGAAGGAGTTGGGGCTGTACCTTCACTGCAATCTTAACTCGCCTGCTAAGCCTGGAGATAACAGCCAAACTCTCCAATTTAAGGCTTTTGCTCAGTGTAATTAGAAAGAACTTTTATTAGAACAAGCGTGAGCCAATTGATGTCATTAATATTTTCCCTGTATACTTTTATGGCGACCAAGATAAATCGCGAAACGAAGTGTGGGAAGAACCGCACTCGATGTTCCGACGACATTGTGGAGGTCGCGGGAAATCGATGGATGAAGGATCCAGGGTCACTATTCATGGCATCGATTGGGGGAGTCCGATGTTCAGTAATGGACGTCTGTGGGCTGAAGTGAAGATGACGATGATATCTTTCAACATACCTTGTCTACTTACGTATAGGTACGAGTAACAAATATGTATACATAGGAAGCTGTCGGATTACCTAAAGACCGTTACAAACGGTCTATAGGTAACTCATCTGTTAGTACCAGACGGAAGCGTGCCCAAGACACTGGTTGCATTGTCACGCTAAACAGCTATGCTAATTCGCTGGCCCAAATAAGCGCCAGCCCTTGGTTAACTCGTAACATAAAGGTTTTTTAATATGTGCAATCGTATATAACATACCAGCAAAAATGCGACACAGATAATAAACAATTTATAATATTGTCAGCGCCAAAAATGCTTGTATTTCCAATTCCGGGTTGCTTATTATTTTCACATCGTTAACATGTCTCTGATTCAGCTGGGTCATTCATTCGATGGTGAATCCGTGGAAATGTACAAAGCTGCCGTTTCATGAATGTGAATAGTCTACTCGGTACTCGGTTACGTTGGAAGGCGGGCTGATTGCAGTGCAGGGGAACGATGTTTTAGTGATACCTCTGCAAGTGTCCATCTGTTGCATAAAATGCGCAACAGACCACGTGACCAGCGGACAGGAGGCGCAACAACGTAAGGGATATTAAACTTTGCATGGACTGTCAGATCAATCAGCGCCATAAATTTAGATCATGTCTTAAATCTGCTTCATTTATAAAATTACTAGCTTCCTTTAGTTGTAATAATTTAGTTCTAGAAACAGACCTAGGTATCTTCTTTGTTTTTTTTTGTCGAATGATAGTCAAGCTTTTTACCACCAATTAACATAAAAAATTGGCATTAGGTGGAGCGTGCTAGTATAAAAGAAACTTATTAATTCTAACTTGAAAACATGAGTGAGTCTAGAAATTTTAGACTTCATCATTATAAATAAATAAATATTACTGGACATTCATTTTACACTGTGCCATCTAGCCCCAAACTAAGCATAGCTTGTAATATGGGATTGTTCCGTGGTTCTTGTACCTTGTAAATGAAGAGGCTATACCATGTAAAATAGTTCATATAGTAGTAGCAATGATGATTCTCGGTGTTAATTAAACACTAGGTACATGACTACGATGTAATAATCCCTTCAATAGAGTTTTCAGAAACAAGATTTTTGAACATTTTATCGATCGAAAATAATTCACTGAAATGGCGCAATAGTATTATTAGTTAGATTCGTTTTGGTTAAATACGTAGCTATAATGTACATGTTAATTAGGTTTTTGAATTTTCATCATTATTAGCAAAAGAAATCCCGCTCAGTTTCAATCAGACACGTGCAAGTATGTATGGCGCCTTCCCTTTTATTTTGCGCGCCTAAAATAGCCTCTAAAGCCGGGACTAAATGACTTAGATATATATAAAGATTTCACCATTTTACCAGGCTCAAAACTCTGAGTACTACGTGGGGGCAGATAGCCTTATGTGTTACGGGGGCAGATAACCATAAGTGTTATCGTCTGCCCCCGCGTGGGGTCGTTTGTGGGGGCAGACGGTAACAATATATAGTTACGAATGCTCATGCTCGTTCGCATAACTAAAGAGCATTCGTTGGATCGAAACAGTTCCGTAACAAAGCCGAGCTTAAGAGTAGACGGGAGCAATTTCAAATAATATGAAATTATTATGATTTCGGTTACCGAAATTCAACGACTTCTATGAGCTCGGTAAACACGTTCCGAGGTTAAGGAGTCGTAGGTATTTTTTGAGGCTGACTGTCCTTTGAATACAAATGAGGGCATGGAACTCGATTATTGTTTTGCGTATTTATGTTTATAAAATACGTAAATACGATTCTGAAATTAGCATACAAGCGTTATATTTATATTTATTATTATGTATTTGTTTTTTTTTTAAACTCACACTTTGGTGCTACTAGCCAATATGAAAGTAGGTATCGCTAAGTAAGCGTTTCAAATTACTTGTTTTGGCATTGAATAGATCAATATCAGTCCTAGACAACCGGTTAAACGTTATTTATATGTTTTATATGTATGTAAGTTACACTTGATTTAGTTTATGTTTATGTGTAGTGTCAACCTGTAGCAAACATTTTTGGGGCAATTCTTTATTTAACTACTTAGTGTTGTCTCATTGAAACCTTTTCGGGGGGAAGTTAGAAAGTTGGGGAAGCGCTTTGCCTTCATCTCACCTGGTTACATGTTATGATACGACTGAAGGTGGAGAAGCACTTCACCCGGATTCCTCAACAGTCTGAGAAACTGGCTAACTCTAAATGACGGACTCCAGATTGCTTTGTGAGATATCCAATTATTCACAAGCAATTAAATATATCATGTACAATTGTACATGATATATTACTTTAATACTGCTACCCTTGTACATAGTTAGGTTAATTAACCTAACTATGTACAAGGGTAGCAGTCGGGTTTCCTAAAGACCGTTATAAACGGTCTCAACTGTTCCAGAATAATACTAGAAAGAAGCGTACTTATTTTATACTAGCTTTTGTCCGTGGCTTCATCAGTGAGATTTATAAGTAACATTCGTTCTTTTTCACAACTTACACTATTATTATGCCAAAAAAATATCTCAAACATATCTACAAACAGAGACACATTTTTAGTACAATGTAATTTATCCAGCAATCAATACAAGTACGCTTTCCACAGCCACAGATATATAACAAAACCAATTACTTTACGATGGCTACCATTACAGAACAAGAGCTTATTCAATCATCGAGCCACAAATAGCGAACAAACACATATTCCGAATGCAAATCAAGTTTAATTCAACAGAATGCAGCCGGTCGGGACCGAAGTACATCGCAACACTCACACTTTTGTTGCTTTCCACTTGACCCACATCCTCTGGTCTCCTGTTACAGCGCCCTTTTCCCTCTAGGGCTGGCTGAGCTCTGAATAAACCGGCTTTCAAGAAAACTGGTGATATCCGGAACTGTCGATGCTGGCTTTATTTTGATTGGGACACTGAACCTAGACCTCATTTACGTTAGAGCGGCCATTTTAGATAAATACCTGTAAACACTCTTCCTAAAATATATTACATATTATATTATTAGAAATAATTTGAATCATACATTTACATTATCTTTAAATATAATTAGGAAACTAGCTTTTTAGTAGTTTTTTTATGATACAATAAGCAAAATATAATTTAAATACACCGATAGAATCGATACATGACTGAAAAGGTCGATAGCAATGTACACATCATTACTGGTAGCTCAGCACTCTCATAAAAAAATATATTAGGGCTTTGGTAGAAAGGATTGATAAATTGATATTATCCGTCCATTTTTGACCAACTAGCAGGGGAACGAGACCGGCTTTTCTGATTTCCCATCTGACATGGCACCCGCCCCATACCACACATCGCATCCAGGCATATCACTCCAAACTAAAACACTCCATCAGACCCCACCATAGAGATCAAACTTCTTTGCGCAATCCTCAAAGGCGTCGCCCCCACGCAATTTAACACTTTGTTTTTCCTTCAAACATTACAGAATATTCTATGTCGGCGGAAAATGAGTTGGAAGCAGCCATATAGCGATTTACCTCTTACCAGCTTACAAAATAAGCGTCATATTCAAATGACGTGGCAGAGGTTGTAATGAATTTTTTACAGTTTTTGGGCCTTTAACAAGTAAGGTTCATTTCCAGTTTGGCGTAGTAGTGGATCTGGGGATAAAAATACACCTAACGATGTCTAAATAGTCTTATATGGCCGTCTGTCTGTATGTCCTACCTTAAAGACTATATCTTTGGATTCGTAACTGGTTGACATTTTCAAAGAACATGCGTTATGATTGCGGAATAATTGACAAATAACCGAAAAATAAAAAAAGTAGCCCAATACAATAAACGTACTTTTATTTTTTTTATTTGAGCTCTATGCTACGCAAAGTTCAAATTGTTGCGATTACAGTCCATTCTTTGATGTATATATATATGATGACAACAAAATACGAAAATCAGCCAAGCGTGAATAGGACTCAAATGCTTCAGGCAGCAATTTTTTTTTCTGCAGTGCACATTATAAATGATTTTGATATTATTGTTTAGTAGATACTCGTACCATGAAGACCTTTACTGACCGCTGCAAGACCTGCAGGATGCTGTGGTGATCTATCACGAACCCGTCTTTGCACACACCCTTATTAAAGATATATTACAAAATGTCTGTTTACGGTGGCAGTCGTGGCATAACGATAAATCTCTCCAGCTCTGGACTCAAAAATTGAAAAAGTCGACTTAGAAATCACACCGGCAAAAGGGGACACCAGCAACTTATTTTTGCGTATTATCAAACACCTTTGCGATTACCAATCCGCCTGCCAAGCGGGACGATTATTGCTTCACCTTCCCGGTATTGGAGCAGGCTCTAACGGTTAATGGTCCTTGATGTGTATGCTTTTTCTAAATAAGGTTTATATACAAAATAACATTCTGCTGTAGACATATACAATCAAACAACAATGATTTTTTCCTAACATTTTGACTTAATCGATTTTGATAAAATCAATGTGTGTGTTTGAGCGAGTGCCTCGACCGCTACGGCTTAGAGTACCTTGATAGTTTAAATTAACTATTGGATCTGGTAGGTGGCACTGCGAGTTCCAAGTCATTGTCCCAGAGCTGTGCAAAGGTCTTCCCTCTTCAGCAGTTTTTATAGTTTTTGTGACTTTTGACCTTGAATGACTTATTTGTCTGTTATCTACTCCCATATCACAAAATTAACTTTTTTCGGAGTTTTTAAATGTCTAATCTAATCTAATACTAGGCGCGAGGAACCAGCAAGGGGTATTGATGGTGATCCTCTGAGTTCTCGTTTGCAGCTACACCCCTTGAGTAACTAAGTTTCCGATTTGTTGTGCGTTGATTCATTTAATGTTGCCAACTTTTAATTGGTTTAATAAATTCCCGTTTTGCAATCTCTGTTTAGTAAAATTCTAACTTTTTCAATTATAGTTTGAAAACTTCCAATTGTATGATTGACGGGTACCCTTTACTAGAGGTTTTAATAAAGCTTTATCATTGAGTCGTAGATTACAATTCGTTACTCTGTTTGCCTTCGATTTAGATGAATTTTGATATCATTCTATAATGAACTAGAGTTTGGCTTTGTTCAAAGGATCTTTGACCTGGTGTCAAGCAGTAAATGTTCGTTTTCTTAGTCATCAAAATATGTTTTAATCATCTTATCATCATCAACTTTATACTACATACGAAGCCCTTAACCTTCATTTCACCTGGTTACAAGTAAAAGGCGGACTTAAACAAAGTCCTACCACCAACCAAACCAAGCACAATATTGTACTCACGAACCCGGGACCTCTGGATCTGAAATCGGTGGAAATCAGACAGAAGTGGTTCAAAGTCAAAGTCAAATATATTAATTCAGTATGATTTTTTAGAATAATTTTGAAACATTTAAATCTACCGCCTGTTCTTAATCGCGACCAGCTCACAAGAAGAAAGGCATGAACCTCGGCAATTTTTTTTTTTAGGTTATCAGACTTTCATTAAATATGGCCAGTTTAATATCACTTTAGCCCTCACTTTGAGATATATCAACCACAACAGTTCTCACCTCATTCCTGCTACGGAGAAACGCCAAGTTTTCTTATTTTGTGGACCGTCCTATCGACAGTGCCACGTTTCGGCAGCAATATCCACCCAACGCATAGTAATCGCGAAGGCAGCTAGCAAAAGGTCCGAATCGAGCAATTTGCAACACATGCTTGAATTTATCATGCAACTTCCCGGCCGACCAGCGCCGGGTAGTTCTGTATTAAACCGTAATTAGTCAGGGCTTGCCCTTCTGATTTATTGCAGTTTTTACGGAACTAGTCCCCGCACTAATGTTATCACCCACGCGACTACGTTATTACTTTGTTTCGGGTTGGTTTTGATTTGGTTTGTAATTAATTTGGGGTTTATTTGGGTAAAGATATGTTTTATGTTAAATACAGAGCGTTCAAATTAGTTGTAACAATTTCATTTTGCATTTACTGGTCTCGCAGCTGATTTGATAGTAGCTCTATGGCTCTACCTTCTGCGTTGTAGGTTGGGGTTCGATTCCAACCCGGGACAAACATTTATGTGATGAATGTAGATTTTTATTCTGTGATTGGGTTTTGTATTGTATACACATAAACAATGTATTTAAAAAAGATATGTAAACAAAAATCTAAAAAATTACATTATTTTATATTAAAGATATGTAAACATAAACAATATATTTTATCCTGTATATAATAAGAATATATGTAGTGATAGTACGTATTCTCTCAAATTGTATGTAAAGGGTTCTTTAGCTGCGATTCGAGAGAGTTCGTGATTCCAAGTATTCTACTCCGATGGACCCCACAAGGTAATCAGTTAGGTACCTCACAACTCATGAAATCAAATATGCTCAAAGCCATTCACAAAAACACGAAAGTGGAACATAAAAGCAACAATCCTCACTGCACTGTGACTCAAACAAACCAGAGGTCAAATTTAAAATTCAAAAAAGGATATATCGTAAAGGTACATCCTAAGCTTCCATATTTAGTAAAAAACACGAGTTTCCCCTTCGTCCTTTGGGCAGCGGGTCAATGACCCCGTGTTGACCGATCGCTGCGTAATTCATACGCGAAATTAAACTGTCAGCTTTTGTTTGCTGACGTCGAATTTGAAACTGTTTGCTGACAGCAAGCTAATAGCACTAATGGCTCAGAGCCTAGAGGGTTGAGTTTAAAGCTGAACAAGGCAAAAACATGCAGATACTTTTAGAAGTGGCATGTTTTACGGACAGACGTCTTAGTTTTAAAAGTGAACCTTCTTGCAAATGTGTTTAATTTGCGACATTATTGAATTTGTGCACAAAATATATTATTCGTAGTGAAACCTTAAATACAGGTTTCTAACCTACCTCAGGCATCGGTTTTTCACAAAACAGCTTTTATTATCTGTACCGGTGTACCTACCATCTAAATTGTTAAAAATTGTATGTGAAAATCTATGTGAGAGTAAACAAATAAACAATTTATTATTTAATTGTATTAGTTCGACTGGCGTAGGATCGAGAAGGTTAGCACAAACGGAGACAGGCCTATCTGGGCATAGGCAGAGGAATGAGATAGGGATTATGACATTGTAACTGTCATTGTCATCTTTGTGTGGGTATTTCATTTTTTTGCTGAGTGTACCACTTCCAGCAAGGTCTGTGCGTTAATTTTCAATTTATTTTAGGCTCATTTTATACCCAATAGCTATTTTAAGTGAATATATATGTATGTCATATATCTATTTATCTATCATCAATCAAGTGTCAACGTATAAGGCCAAAAATATTTAATTAAAATCCTGGATAACTTGACCGCTAACCTTGTAAATGATTAGTTTAATTGTACATATAAACAGTGTAGTGAGAGAAAGGTATGGTGTGAATATGTAGTTACAAAGTTGGGAGTGGAAGAACATTATTTCTCGGCGATCGTTCTTTGACCAGAAGTGCCATGAGCCGACGAGCATTCATACACATGAAGAACGTGATGAGAGTGAAGGAGCCAAAAGAGTGTACAAGGAGCGAAGTAAATGGATATCCATTGTCTCTGCCTAGAGTTAGAGAGTAAAGAGTAGAGTAGAGTTAGAGAATCTATACATGTACTAGTAAGTAGAAATTAGCCTGTGTCAATTTTTTTATTATAAGACGGGGTAGCGCTTGGCCTTCATTTCACCTGGCTACAAGTTAAGATAAGGCCGAAGATGGAGGCACACTTCACTCGGAATCCTTAACAAACTGAGAAACTGGCTATCTTATCTCTAAATGCCGGGAAACAACAATTTTGGAATTGTTATTATGGCGACTGAATAAGGTAAGATGATGGTAGCCAGACAGACTTAAACATAGTCCTACCACCTACCAAACTCAGCACAATATTGTACTCCCACTGGGGATCGAACCCGGGACCTCTGGCTCTGAAATCGGTGGGTTGAACCTCTAGACCACAGAGGCGGTTAAATTAAAGCGGTCAGCTTATTCTTTTTGAAACACAGAGATATGAATATTATCGCAGCTCAGCGTAGCACTTGCTACGGCGTAGACACGTAGTCGTAGCACTTCGCAGCACGTGTCTACGAGACGTTGATTACGTGTTTAGTCGACTGGCTATTCATGGCTGTAATAATTATTGTGTTTATTAATCATGGTTAACATCTGTTACATACAGATTACTATAAGCATATATTGTACAAGTGATCGGTCGACACATTATTAAACTGACTTTTTAACCGAATTGGGTGAAATTTGTTTTTTTTTTGGTATGATTACCTATAGATTATAGATTAGATTATAGTATGCAGGCATGGCCATAATTGCTGGTTTTAGTGATGTAGTCACTCCCTAACTGGGTCCTGACTGAAAACCAGCGTTGCACCGTTAACCCCGGCGCAATTTAATGCTGAGACAGCAACCTTTTTAACCCATACATAATTATTGTTACGCGTAATTTTTTATGACTTTATGTTTAATCATGTTTCGTAGGTACATTTATTCGTAGGTACGTTTCCTGTTTAGTTCATTAATTGAGTATCTAATAAGTAGGTACCTACGTTACCTAACTGTATCTACTTACCTACCTATATATATGATTTGTAGGTATATGTGGGATAAATAAAGATGTCTTTCCTTCTTTCTTCTTTCTAAATTGGCCACAAACTATTGCGGGCAAGATCACTCCATCGCAGACTCCATCCTTGTTCTGTCAAGAGCAAGATAAGCCTAGACCCTAGACCCTAGGGCTGGCTCATATTTACTCCAGCAAATTAGTATAGCTATTCAGCGTGGCAAAGTAACCGGTGTCTCGGACACGCTTCCATCTGGTACTGGTCTGAACAGTTGAGTTATATTATTTCAACCGTTTGTAACGGTCGTTAGGTAACTAGACTGCTTCGGTATTTCCTAATGTTGATGCCATACTTATAATAAAACAGTAACAGGTCAAAATATTTTGAAAGATTGAATAAATGAATGCATGAAAATAATCTTACACCTTATTTATGAAACTGGATAAACAATGGGTCTTCTCATATAAAGTTATGGATTGTCGATAAGGAAAAAACATCAATAATGATACGATATTATTATCAGACATAAAGATCAATGATATATACCTCATATAAGACACGAAGTGATATAAAACAAAAAGAAACAGACATTGTACACTTTATATTATACTCTGTATAAAGACTCAACGTCAACTTAATAAATGAGTTCAATTATGAAATAATAAGTATAGTGGAGCGCTGGGTTCCGTCAGAACATGTATAGGTGAAGTGTCTGCACACTGTCAGGACTTTGTTTGAGTAGAAACCCGTTTTTGCTAACATATAGTAATATAATAAGGACTGGTGGTAATAAGTATAAGTGATGTCTAGTGATCGAAACCCTTAAAAAAATGTAAAATAATGGTTTTCTACCTCTTCAATTTATAACGTTTAAATTGTTATCTTTTCGTTAGTATCTTCAAAAGTTTTACATATTTCTGAGCACGCTAAATAAGCAAAAAATTATTTCTTATTTACATTGATAAATTTTATTTATTTTTACCTAACAATACGATTGATACAAATGAAACCTATAATTTTTTAAAAGAGATTTTTCAACGCATATTAAAAAATAAATAAATATTACAGAACATTTTTTTACACAGCGCCGTCTTTAATATATAGCTTGTAATATGGAAACTAGAAATACTTTAATACTTTTGTTATTACACACGCACTGTATGATACAACACCCAAATATAAAACAAACAACTATATTCATCACACAAATGTTTCTCCTGAGTATACACTCAGTATGCGTATATATATATATATATATATAGTACTCAGTATCACGAGTATACACTCGTAATATAAAAATAACTTCACATGTATTTAAATTAATAATGAATGACTGACAATCAAAGCGATAGAATAACTGAACATTCTATTAATTCTTTAGAATTCATGAAAAGTCGGTTTAACCTCTGTGATCTCCAGGGGGTATAGTATTGTGTTTGGTTTGGTTGGTGGTAGGATTTTGTTTAAGTCCGCCTGGCTAGCTACCACCATCTTACTTAGGTCTGTAGCTATAACAATTCAAAATTTTAGTATTCTGGAATTTAGAGGTATGTTAACCAGTTCCTCAGTTAGTTGAGGATTCCGGGTGAAGTGCGCCTCCACCTTTGGCCTTATCTTAACTTGTGACCAGGTGAGATGAAAGCCAAGCTCGTCTCCGTCATTCCCAGTTACGGACAATCCCTTGTCTTATCGTTATATCGCTATTATCATCATATCAGACCACACACGTCCATTGCTATACTTAGGCCTCTCTCAATCGACGCTAAAATAGCGAATTTTCCTCCATCTATCGACTCCCCGCGACCACCACAGTCGTTGTCGCTAGTTGTCGTATTTTAGAGCTATTTAATGTATCTCCCACATGTAAAAGCGGACCTGCATTAATCACTAGAGCGTGTTACCTAGCCACTGACATACAGGCTGGTGTTCTGCGTCACGAGCTGAATATTCATAACGCACCGGCGATTGTATCGTTCAATAAACACCCTGTAGACTAGTCCGCTCACGTACCTCTAATGACCTGTTCGTATTAATGAGGGGAATTTTAATTTTAATTTAGCCGGTTTTGCTTACATTTGATTCATTGATTTGATAAACAGAAATCGAAATCTGAGAACCCGATGTATGGATAAATGGGTGGACGTCCGCCTTTCGATCTAGGGTTATTGGGTTGAATCTTACCCATCTCACATATTTCCTTCATCTTATAAAACGGTCGAAGGTTTCTTAAAGTACTACTCTCAGGAGTTCCTTGTGATAGGGCTCATTCGGGGAAGTACTACCACCATACTTATCTTACCGCCAAGCAGCGTTGCTGTGTTTCAGTTTGAAGGATATGGTTGCCGGTGAAATTACGGGTGCACGAGGCTTAACAACTTTATGCCTCAAGTTGACGGGCGCTATGCAGTGCCGCGTTGACATGTTGTTTGTGGATATGACATGAGGGTTTTATATGAGGGTTTGTTAAAGGCATGAGTTCCAATTCATCAGGGGCTGGTTGATAGTTCCATCTCCATGTATTATTAAAAAAATGGAAGCGCACTTCACCCGGAATCCTCAACGGACTGAGGAACTTGCTTTTTTACCTATGATTAAATAAATAAATATAAATATTACATCACTTTAATTTCTCACAGCGCGAAGTCTCTAGACCCAAAATATGCAAAGATCAGCGCCATCTAGTCCCAAACTAAACAAAGCTTATAACATGGGAAGATTACGGAAATAATAAAAAAATACTTTTTTTTTGTAAATACTAATCATACAATACGACACCCAAACTCAGAAAAAACATATCATCACACAAATATGTCCTGGGTGAGAATCGAACCCATAACCTGCATCTCAGAATGCAGAGCTGAGGATTGTTTTGTTTTTTAATGAGCATTGTTGTTATGGCGTCTTAGATGATTATAATGGTGGTAGGTTAGACGGACTTAAAACAAGCACATCATACAAAACTGAGTACAAATTTGGTATCCTCCAGGGACCGAACACGTAACCACAGAAGCGTTTAAAATGTCTGGCGGATTTGAATAGATTCGATTTGTGGTTTTGATATTGTACCAAAAACCAACATTTCAAGCTAGAGCCCTGGTCCCGCCAAGTGACCGGTTAAAAATAAAAATAATGTCGCAATAAATAATGTTTAGCTGTATTTTATCATGTTAAACATAAACAACGCATTTATCTCTACGCTGCTCGTAGCGGGTACGGTAAGGTACATAAGGAAGGGTACATATTTCCGGCTATTGCCTACTCCATATTTATTCCGACTATTTCTTTAGCAGTGTCTGTGTATTAATTTTGGACGGGATAACATTTTACTCCAAGAATGGTCATAATCTTATAGATTACAACTCACTATCACAATCAGATATATAATCAGAACTAGGCGCAGGAGAGTACTTGTGAAAGGGCTCATCCGGGGAAGTACTACAACCATAACTATTTCGGCCGCCAAGCAGAATTGCTGTTTTTCGGGTAGCTACTGGAGAAATGTCTCTTTAATCTGCTGATCCCGCTCAAAACTTATCCCACGGGATGAGTTGACTAAATAATTAATTTGGTTAAATTAATTACGGGCACACAAAGTTTCACATCTTTATGCGTCAAGTTGATGTATGTATATATAAATATATTACAGGACATCAATTTTACACAGCGCCATCTAGCCCCAAACTAAGCATAGCTTGTAATAAATAATATAATAGCTTTGTTGTTTAGTGTCATAGGTTGCACACAGCGGCTACTTTCATTTCATAGTGTTTCGATGTCATTTGATAATAAAAATGCTATATAAACAAAACCTAGAATCTTTTAAACACATATTTTGACATCACTATTCTTGTGCAATATTTTAAAAGTGTCGTGTGGTGTATCCGACACTGGGGTCGGATGATAGCGCGTATCGGTTGTATATTGTGGACAATGCTCCGACCTTTTCATGCCTTAATAGGTTGGGAAAAGCTTTTAAGGTACACACAAAAATTGTTCGTAGAAAAGACTCTTGCACGTGTTTCATTTTCTATGCTCTAGTTTTTTGTTAGCATATACACAATTTCAATAAAATGTGAATGTAAGAAGAGAAACACTTGATGAATTTTGGATTTGAGCAAAAAATAAATACCAAGATAGCTCACGTTACGATACTGTGTTAAGTGAATCGTACTAAGAAAAAAAAGAGAAAAAAGAAATAAAGTAAAAAATACGGAAGTAACTCATAGTTTATATAGAAACTTTAAAAACAATAATTTAGGTGATACACACAAACAACAAGAAGGAAATATACAATTAAATTAAATCAAACACATAAGAAACATTTCTATTAACTTACAATTTGAAAATATCGTTTGTATGTGGTATTATTACCTAACGAGTAAGTCACTGGGTAACAAAATATATTTTCTATCTGGTTTTCACCAAGCTATTGGGCTGCAACAATTGGCAGTAGTACAACCTTGGAAGAGATTTTTCTATGTGAAACCCAGAGAAAAGCACCAACCCATTTCGCAATACTCATAAGCCACTTTTAGGTAGTAGCGTTTTTTTTTAATTATACTACAGGGATGGCCATAATCTCACCAGATTTATCAAGCTATGATAAAGCTGTGAAAGCTGAGGAACTGGCTCTCGTACCTCTTAATACCGGAACACAACAATTTAGAATTTTTGGCGACAGTCTCGGGTAAGATGGTGGTACGCACACTTGAGCAAAGTTCTACCACGAACCAAACCAAGTACAATATTGTACCACCCACTAGGGATTGAACCCAAGACCTCTAGATCTGACACCGGTAGGCAGACCACTAGACCACAGAGACGGTTAAAACGTGAAGTGACTTAAAACGTGAGTTCAACTCACGCCGGTTTTGAAAGCTACAATATTTTGAAGTAGGTATATAATGTTCGTTGGTATAGACAGAGAGCCCAATGAATTCAATGTCCGCCAGAAGCCAGACAAAACAATTTGTCGGCCGTATTCTACAAGCAGTCGCTCCGACAAATTTTTGAAGTCGTAAAATTTACGACAAAGGGAGAATAATCTGCCGAAGTACGGTCCGAAGAACGTGCTGGGCCTAAATAAAAAGGAGCGTCGGCAGAAACGAGCTATTTGTTGATCAAATCAGCTCATTCCGAATAGTGTTTATATTTTGTTTTAATCATAAATCTTCTTTTGTTAAAAAAATATATTCATGCGTGTCTGTGTGTGATTTTAAATTATAAAGGTATGGTGCGAATGATAATTTATTGTGAGTATTCGTGTGTAACGATTAAATTGACTCGTCGTTATGTCATGACCGTTATGACGTTATGTCATGATTTGCTGTGGTTTTTTAAATATATAAAATTCACGAATTACGGGAAAGAGCTTCTCGTGTATATTAGATTATTTAAGCAGTATTTTGAATGTATGTAAGTCTGTATGGTATTTTTATGTGTAATTTATGATCTACAATGCATTTTACAAGTTTACAGGCTTACAATTAAAATAATACAATAATTGTGCCCTTCATTTTCACATCTGCGTTTGTTTTGCAAACGTTACCGATACACTTACACAAATTAATGGAGAGTTGGCGCCACTTGCGGATGCAGATTCAATTACCGCAATCGACCTGAGAGTGCAATGGATAAGAAGAAAAGCGAACATGCTTTCTGAATCTCATTCAATTTGGAAGAACTTCGTGTCAGATATTGCTGAATGTCATAGAGAAACACTTACGCTCATTGAATTAAATCCAAACTTATCAGGCGGTAGTTTTTTTTTTTTTAAAACAACCTTTATTTTCAAATGGTGTTTGCTAATATATTATTATTCTAACGAAAAAAACAAACAAGCTTTGTGTGTTTGCAAACACCAAATAAGATCTAATGGTAAAAAAGAGGAGCAGGACTGAGAGACGCCATTAAAAAATATATTTAGAAAATTCGCACCCTAAGTGGTTCAAAACGGAGTTCAAAGTTCGGAGTGATTTTTTTTCATATATATGAAACCACACATGACAGACACTTGAGAATTAGATGTAGCCCATATGAAATTTAGGATTCAACATGCAGCGAATTCAACATTTTGCAAACTCAAGATTTTAGGAATTCAACTTTTTGTTCCAATAGGGAAATAAGCAATGGCATGTTATAGGGTTTCTAAGATTTTTTTAAAACATAAGGTAGGGGGTCCAATCTTAAAAGATTTTACGTAAACTACATCTTTTGAACTGTATCAGGTAGCAGATTTAAATTTTCAAAACTGTTTTTTTTTTAATTGTACGACGAGGAAGCGCTTGGCCTTCATCTCACCTGGTAACAAGTTGAGATAAGGCCGAAGATGGAGGCCCACTTCACCCGGAATCCTCAACAAACTGAGGAACTGGCTATCTTACCTCTGAATGTCGGAACACAACATTTTTTTTAAGAATTGTTATTATGGTGACAGAATTAGGTAAGACAAATAATAAACAAAATATTTTTTAAAAAGCATTCTGACCCACACTAAGACTTCAAAATCTCAATTATTTCACTGGAAATGTGAGTTGAACCCCTTGGTGTGCGTATTATGTAGGAGATTATCGATCAAATTTATCCAGATATCCAACAAATATATATACTTGTAATAAAATTATACTTACGCCTATTTTAAAAAACCATTACGCGAACGATGTCACTTGTCAAGTCTTAAAAACTACTCCAGTTATCAAAAATCCTCCACGACAATCAAGTTTATGTCGTGAAATCGGATAAATCGTGAGTTATGCCGTGACAAACATTGCCACATAAATACATACTCGAAGATCTTGTTCGCTTCCAATACTGGATCAATTTCATTTTGTGAATTGCATATTGTTTTTTCTTGCATAATATGCATAAAAGATTGTGTATTTTTACTGTAGGTGACGACGGAAGTTCATCTTTATTATATCGATGTATTTGTTATTATCCTAAATAGAAACCCTACAAAATGCAAAGCTCTTACGTCTCCGCAGATACTCGAACGCACTCGAATCAAACAGAAGGTCAAGATACTCCATTTCAATTTATATATTCTGCGTCAATGATTAAAGGGATCTTTTCCGAGTTTTCTTTTATCATAGTTTCTTTGGCTGATACAAAAACTCGTGTTGTATACGTAAGCCGAAAGGGTCGGTTTTTTTCGGTATTTTTATAAATATGAAAATGGGTTTCATATTTATAAGATCATGCAGTCTTTTTGCCAAAACTTAAATTCATTCATTTCAAATTTTCTTGAGACTATTCTGTTACTTTGAGCTGTTTATATTGTTTTTTTTTAAACATTCTTGCAAGCGAAAACCCAATCCGTATTTCTGTGATATTTTAATAATGACAAGCATGATTAGCTTCTATCGTGTGATATCTTTGAATGTAGGACATAAACAGACATAACAGGGAACAGGACATTAATTTCACATAGCGCTATCTAGCCCCAAACTAAGCAAATTGAAATATGTTCGTTGTACACAACACAAAGTAGGTACCGCCTTTGCGCAGGTATTAAAACCACAACCACTGATCGTGGTCTGATTCTCCAATTCTATTGATCGAGAACTTACACAACCGTAGCACTAGATAAAAGGGAAATACAAAATCCGTTCGCCAAAATTCCTGTAATTCGTTTGATACCCTGATTTGATTCCATAAAATTTGACCATAATGTCAAAGGGCTCCAGTCGCTATGTTTTCTCTCACTGTTTCTTGCCGACAACGGATTTGTACAAATATGAATCCTGTTATGTTTTTTCGTTGTTGTTCTATTATAATAGGTCCATGACAAATATTTTTCTTTGTTTTCAGGTAAGTTTCACAAGAATGAGAAGATGTTGCGTAAGGCATAAGGCTCCAGCTACCGTGAGCATGAGTGTTTTGGTAACATTCATTTTTATATTTACTTTGCTTAGTTCGGGACTAGATGGCCCTGTGTAAAAATCCCAGTAGTTTTGTCAACAGAACTACTCAACAGAACAGGTGGGAGTAAACGAAATTAATGTCCTGTTACCAGTTCCTTGTTTTGTACTTTTTTTAAATGGGCTACCTCTTCAGTTCAAGCCTGACCTGGGCATTACCTGTGCGCGGATGAGGTTTACGATGGAGCGAACATTCTCAGAGACTGTCTATTAATGCACTGGACGCGCCGTTATTCACCAAGAGGGTGGGTTTTATTGGTCCTACGGCCTGTAGGATGTAATTGGTAAGCAAAAATAGCATCATTCAACCGTAACCGTTGACTCAAGGTTCACGATTCCATAGCCCAGAGTAAAACGCTAAAGAGATAGATCCCACCCACCCCATACAAGCCTTTACTAAGTACATAGGTAGCAAATTTAAGTTATTCCGAAATGAGAAGACTTTCCTATTCATGAAAAATCGATTCAGCTTGAAATATCAATAATAGCTGTTATAAGGCAAAATTTAAGAACACATAGTATTCATTTGCGTCTCCTTGCTTGGTCATCATTACAATGCAGATTAAGCGTAGCATTCAAAAATGTGTAGGTACCCACTATTATAAATTCATTATTTTCATATAATATCTTTAACTTTCATAACCTTAGTATCACAATTAAAACTATTTCGAAAATAATTTATCTATCGAAACTAAACAATAGCAAAAAAATCTATCTCGAAACTAACACAATATAAATATTTCAAATAAAACTCTACGAAGGTATCGTATCATTCTGGCTGATCTGCTGGCGGTTCCACTGCTTCCTCTGGTGGTTCTGGAGTAGGTGCTTCTGATTCCGCTGCATTTTCTGCGCCATCGGGAGTTGCACCCGCTTCTTCAGCAGGCGTTTCGGCCGGGGTCTCCGTGCCAGCGGGTGTGTCTGCAGGGGTTTCAGCACCAGCAGGGGTCTCTCCGGGAGTTTCAGCGGGAGTTGCACTTTCTGGGACGGTAGAAGGCGCCTCTTCCTTTGGCTTCTCAGCCTGAGGTTCTGCACCCTTTGTATCTGGCGCTGGAGCTGGTGCCGCTGGCGGTGGAGCTACTGTTGCAGCTTCGGCTTTCTTCTCTCCTTTCTTATCCTTCTCTTTCTTGAGCTTCTTTTCCAGAGGTAAGTATAGTTTGTAATCCTGGGGCAGTTCTTCTTCTGGGTACAGTCGCTCGGCGAAATAAATTCTACGTAACCTGACATTTGCGTGTACTTGTACCCGAAGAGCCTCTATAAACTGCGTCCCGTAAGCCCGCCTCGTGAAATCAGCGAGATTGAACTGTATTTGGTTCCAGCCACCAGATAGACCAATCGGCATAGTTGTACAGAACGGTTTGATCTTAGTAGTGGACTGAAAGTTTGATATTCTGAACCGTCTTCTCATGTTCTTGTCGTCTAGTATCATTATCTCGAACGAAAAGTACCTTTTGAGGTTCTTCACTATCATAACAAGAAAGGGAAGCTTTATGCCTAAGTACTGGTTGTTTCTAGGGCAAGATATGTAGGTGGTCGCAACGTTAGTGCTGACTATTTCGAGAACTATTGAGTTTACTTCGGTGTCAGTAAGCCGTTTTATGTGACCGTTGTTAACTTCCATATCCCATATTCCCAGAGGATTTGCACCGCAACTGTAGAATATCGATAGCAGTCCGCTCTGATATGAGTTTTTGAACATGATTTAAAAATTCAACTTCTAAAAATTATACAAATATTTACAAGCTTTTCCGACAGACAGATAGACATATGACAGATAATAAGTAAAATATGCAATGCATGAGTCATGTATGGGCATAGAGAAAGTTTTGGTATAGAACCTATATTTTGTGTACAATGTGCCAGTTTGCTAGTGAACATTAACTAAGGCTTTATTCTACGTGTAAAAAGTTAGGTGTGTATTTTTATGGTTTGGATGCCAATTATGCCCCTTTACTAAGACCTCGTTAGAGATTTACAATCTGTACAAATGTTTTTTTTTATAACGATGACGGGTAGGTGCTTGGCCTTCATGTCACCTGATTTTCAACGTATGATAAGGCCGAAGGTGGAAGCGCACTTCACCCGGAATCCTCAACTTTTTGAAGAACTCTCTCTTATCTTACCTCTAAATGCTGGAACATAACCATTTAAAAATGGTTGTTATGGCGACAGAATACTAGTCCACAGGTAACATGGTGGCAGCTAGCCACCCTGTTAACGATTTTCATATTTATTCCATCAACATAAAAAACTTCAAAACCTACAAATAGCAGTCTAGTGGTAGGTCCCTACAAAAATCAGAGTAGTAGAAAGAAAAAAGGTTTAACATTAACAGCAAATACTAAAAACCGGTCAAGCGTGAGCCAGATCCACACTGTGGCTCCAGAGCAAAATGCCTTTAAAAACGTTAAGCAAATGGGAAATTTGTACTTTAGGGAAATAAAATGTATTGACAGAAAAAATAATAAACATCAGAGCTATTTACCAATATATTCATATTCTCCACAGTAACGTCCCTTAAATTAAGTTTAATACGTTTTCTGTTACTCATCCGCTTCAACGGATGCTTCAGGTTCATCAGTTACTACTTCAGTCAGAGGCTTTTCTGTTGACTCTTTTGTACCTTCTAGTTTGATGGTCACTGCAGTTCCATTTTCTGATTGCGGGTCAGCTATTACGATAGGCTCAGAGGGTTTATCATTTTCTGAAGATGCTACTTCCTTGTCAGTTTCCGCAGGAGTAAGTTCGGTGCCGGCTGCAATTTCTCTTTCTAGTAAGGGAGCTTGAACTGGCTCCAAAGGATTATCTTGATTCGTACCTCCAACAACCTCTAATAGTTGTTCTTTTTCATCTTTGATCTCATATTTAGATAGTTTTTTATTAGTTTTTATGGATGCTTTAGAATTAACTTTGCCAATGTCCACTTTACTCTCCTTTTTATCACTGGTCTTTGAACAAGACGGCTGGACGTTTTCTTTTTCTGCTTTTAACTTTTTCGTGGAAGATATTGGAACATAAAGCTTATACTCTGGAGGTAAACGGTCCTCAGGCAGCAATGTTTCTGTAAAGTAAACTCGCCTCAATCGTATGTTGGCATTGATTTTTAGTTTCACGACTTCAACAAACTGTGTTTTATAAGAGCGCTGTGTAAATGTTGCCAAATTGAACTGGATTTGGTTCCAACCATCGTTTAGGGTTATAGGCATAGAAGTGCATAATGGCTGTATTTGGGTTTTGCTCTGAAAGTTGGAGATCCTAAACCTACGTCTAGAACCACCTTCATCTAGCACAGTGACTTCAAACGAAAAATGTTTCTTCAGATTCTTGACTATCAAAACCATGAAAGGGAGATTTATCCCCAATGATTTGCCACCTTTCGGGCAGGTTATAAACGTTGTGCTTACATTACATCCTAGTATTTCTAAAACAATAGATCTCACATGGCAATCAGTGATTCTTTTGATATGACCATTTTTTACTTCGACATCCCATAGTTCCAAGGGCTTTGCACCACAACTGTAGAATATTGAAATCAATCCACATTGATAAACGTTTTTAAACATAGTGATATTTTTTTAACTTCTTTTAACATTTTAGCAACACGTTTTGTTTGCCCAATTACTATTTAATTACAATTATCTTTGATAAAACTTGTTTTACTCGATTTCTGTAACAATATAAAAAGTGAATCTATGGTTTTGACATATGAAGTCCTAAGAGAATACCTTACTACCTACGTAAGAAGCCGACAAATATTTAGACATAATATTATCGTATGATTACCTACTTTAATGATTACTATACTCCTTGAATACGAAGTGAACATTGTGAAATGACACAAACATAGAGCAAGGAACATCAATACCAGTCAATATCAAGTACAATTTTATACTTTTTAGAGTTCCATGACCATTAAAAGGCCGACGGGACCCTATTATTCATACTTCATCTCTTCTTCTTCCAGTACTAGACAATGCTCAGTCTCAGCCCGTGGTCTACCTTCATATATCACATGTCTGTACCAGGGGCCTTTTCATCACCGCAAGATAACTGGGTGTTCCAGGGGTTTGGTTTTCTTTCAATGGCCCACCTATGTACATGCTGATGCCTGTTACAGCTAACAGAGGAGCAGTTAGATAAAATTGAATGCTTTCAAAATCTCAGTTCCTACCAGGTTAGTTAATGGTTTGAGAAAGTATGATCATGTTTCTCTTTTTCCTCGGAAGCTTCTTACGCGTTTCCCAGGTTATGCATATTTTATTATCTTCTTTATTCAATACTTTTTTACCCTCTACTCCTTGCCTGCTTACAAATATAATAGATTATTTGTATCTACCCTACCCTACTTTGACATATTTTGTAACTAATGATTGAGGAATGCCGATAAGGCAACTTTTTGTGTACCTTTGTTCGTTTTGTGCGATTATTATTATAAATATTTATTTTTTATTGAACATCGCCATACAAAACGGATTCGTTTTATTTTGCTCTTTTACGCAAAAACTACTGAACCGATCGAGCCGAGTCTTTGCACATGGGTTGTTTTAAATCAGTATTTAGGTTACATACGAGCAAAGCCACGGGTAAAAGCTGGTTAAGTACCTAAGTATGTCGCCATAACATTTTTAAATTGCTGTCTTCCGGCATTTTTTTATACGACATGGAGACGGAACAAGTACTCAGCCCACCTGATGTTAAGTGGAACTCGTGCCTATGATAAAGCCTTACTGTGTAGGTCATATCCACAAAGACTTACATCATGACTTACACTGCAAGCCAGATAGCCAGTTCCTCAGACTGTTAAGAATTCCGGGTGAAATGCTTTTCCACCTTCACCTTCACCTGCCTTATCATAACATGAAACTTTGTTAGGTCACGACCGCCGCAAAAAATAAACAAATTGCTCGCTTCTACGATTGTTTCGAAATATACCAACTCACCATTTTTTCTCCAAGAAACCAAGCCTAATAGACAGTTTCAATAGGCATATATTTTTGTTTACAAGATTCGTACAAAACTCTTTCTATAAAGGAGTAGGGTTCTTGCCCTGGTTTTATAATTTGAATAATTAAACAAACCAACAAATTACAAATTAAGTATAATAACAATAATAAACTTAGATTAGTTAAAACTAAAACAAAATACTTACTGAAACTCATGTATGAATCAATACAAATTACTTATCTAGATTAAACGTTACTAAAACTTTGTAACAAATTCATTCATTCTGGTGCTGATTCAGTTGCTGGAACTGCCTCTGCTTCTTGGGGTGGTGGTTCCGCATCAGCCTGGGTAGCTTCGACTTCAGTGGCTGGCTCTGATGCCTCAGCGGCAGCTGGTTCAGATGCCGCAGTTTCATCAGGAGCTACGGGCTCTCCTTTTACAGCTGCTTCAGCTGGCTGTACACCCTCCGCTGGCGCTTGAATCTGATCTGGAGCTGCAACTGGAACTTCTTGACCTTGTGACTTTTCTTGAGCAGGTGGTACCTCCTCAATTTTAGGCACTGTCCCTTCCTGCGATGGTCGTTTCGCCGTTTGCTCAGTAGACTTAGAACCAATCGGGACATCTGCCTTGCTGCCTTTTCGTTCGCCGGAGGGAGCTTCTGTTGCAGTTTGTTGCGATACATTCTCTTTTCCCTTTGCGGACTTTTTTTTATTTGCAAGTGGAAAGAACAGTTTATACTCTGCGGGTAATTCTTCTTCTGGCAGCAATCTCTCTGCAAAGTAAATACGGCGCAATCTGATGTTAGCATTGACTTTTATCCTTTGCACCTCGATGAACTGCTTCTTATATGCGCGTCGAGTGAACTCGGCCAGGTTGAATTGAATTTGGTTCCAGCCATCGGAGAGACCGATTGGCATGACGGTACACATAGGTAGTATTTGAGTGGTGCTCTGGAAGTTCGAAACTCGAAAACGACGTCTGGTGTTAGAATCATCAAGTATGGTTACTTCAAATGAAAAATACTTTTTGAGGTTCTTGACCACCATAACAAGAAAGGGCATGGTAATCCCAAGTACCATTTTCCCTTTAGGACAGGTTATGTACGTTGTGCTTATATTAGTTCCTCCTATTTGTAACACCATTGTCTTGATTTCATCATCCAGAAATGACGTAATATACCCATCCTTAACACACATTTCCCATATATCTAATGGCTTTTGTCCGCCGCTGAAGAAAACAGTCAGCAAACCTCGTTGATAAGCATTCCTGTACATAATAATCTAAAATGTATATCACTCTTAGTAAAGTTTGCTTAAAAAATCCAGGTATACAATTATAACGATAGTGACAGTTATGCTACGAGCGCAGTTCTGACAAGAGTGCTGTCATGGAAAAATAAGCAAAAAAACTAAGTATAATGGAAACGGAAGTCAGTATAAAGACAACATTCAACACATGAATTTAGCATGTAACCTCTTTGACAAAAGCAAAACACAAAAAGTTTCTACTTATGTCAAAACAGGTTGTCTATAAAAGAATCCTTTTATAAGTGGATCTTTAGGAGCTGCACTACGCTCATTACCGGATTGTTACATTTGTTGATATAAGATTCTGCCAAGAAACGGTGAACTCGGCATTCGATCGAATAAAAATGCATTTGAATAGTTACAAAAATGTAGTGTAATCGGTAGAGATTTTAGTAGGTACTATTCAATTTTGTAAAATATAATACTCAACTAGTTTAATTTTATAATGTCTATAATTTTGTAGCTTATTCATATCCATCTAAAGATTGTCTGGAAGGAATCAGTTCAAGCGATAAGCTAAGACTGCTATTACATTGCATAGGCATGTATCTACATTTCTGTCCATATTCACCTACTTATTAGTCATAGGTAGCGGCATTTACCACTAAAAACTACACTGTGCCCATTAACTTATCCACTTAATGTTTCTATAAAATTATATTGATAAATAAATGGCACACGGCGATTAGCCTACGTTAGAACAATATAATTTTCCACCAACTCTGGTCAGATAAGTGATTATGAAACCAACAAAAACATCGATAACTTTAGCTATATTTAAAAAAAGCACTAAAGAAACTAACAAATATTAAATACATGTAACCCGCGCTATCGAAAAAACACTCATCGGTCAAATATATCAGTTGAATCAGGCTATGTATACCAACTCATTCCGGTGCTGCTTCAGCAGTCAGTTCGGGAACTGGCTGAGGCGCTTGTCCTACATCGGGGGGCGTAGCCTCACCTCCAGTGGCTGGCTCGGATGGCTCCGTAGTAGCTGGTTCAGGCACTGCCGTTTCTTCTGGAGCTCTATCAGCAACTACTTCTGCTGGTTGTTGTTCGCCCTCCGCTGGCGCTGCAGCTGGAGCTTCTGGAGCTTGTGGTGGTTTCACTTCAGCTGCTGGCACCTCTACAATTTTCGGCACTTCTTGCGATGGACGTCTCGCCGTTTGTGTTTGCTCATTCGACTTAGAACCTCTTGGAACGTCTGCTTTGCTACCCTTTCGTTCGCCGGTGGGGGCTGCTAAAGCATTTTGTTGTGATGTTGATGGTCTAACGTTTTCTTTTCCTTTAGCTGATTTTGGTTTACTTGATAGAGGAAAGAAAAGTTTATATTCGGGGGGTAGTTGTTCCTCTGGCATTAGCCTCTCTGCGAAGTAAATTCGTCGTATTCTAATGTTGGCATTGACTTTCAACTTTTGCACCTCGACAAATTGTTTATTATACGCGCGTCGAGTGAACTCTGCTAGGTTGAATTGGATTTGGTTCCAGCCTTCGGAGAGACCGATCGGCATTACGGTACACATGGGTAGTATTTGAGTGGTGCTCTGGAAGTTCGAAACTCGAAATCGTCGTCTCGTACTGGTATCATCAAGTATTGTAACTTCGAATGAAAAATACTTTTTGAGGTTCTTGACTATCATAATCAGAAACGGCATGGTAATTCCTAGTACCGTTTTACCCTTAGGACAAATTATGTAAGCTGTACTTATGTTATACCCTCCAATTTGTAACACCATTGCCTTAATTTCATCATCCAAGAATGTCTGAATATATCCATTTTTAATGCACGCATCCCATATGGTCAGTGGCTTTTGCCCGCCGCTGAATAAAACAGTCAGCAAACCGCGCTGATAGGCATTCCTGTACATTTTACTATTTAAATATATTTACGCTTATCAGAGTTTACTTAGGAAACACAGATCAAATACTATTTATTCTTAGAAAATCCAAATAAAATATGAGTTTACTTCAGCCTTCAATAGAGCGTACATTGCTGACTCTGAAATAGGGCTGTCATTTAAATAGCTATCATAATAAAAACAAAAAGGTAGGAATGTAAAAGTATTTATTCAATTTAGGTTAGGCTTTTCATTGAGACGACGTGTGGCACAACAAAAGGTTGTTTGTTAAGACTAGAAAATCAGCATTACTATTCGCAATGCAGCCAGTATTTTGAGAACGCCTCTGCTGGTACTAGTCTGAATCTATCAGTAAAGGTACCTTCTGCTGTCCTTTGGTACCTATGGTCATTTTATATTGCACATATTATTACTTTGGTGTCTGATAACAGATAAACAATATGTATAGTTCAACTATTTACAATCGAAGCAGGCGGAAGAGTGCGCAAGACACTGGGTGCATTGTCACTCTCAACATGCTATGCCAATTCGCTAGCATAAATAAGAGAAGTCCTTCGCGTTGCCATAATTAAAAGCCCGATATTTTTTTGCAAGCATGGAGAGCATCGAATTAATATTTCATTTACGTATTGTTTTTTTTTTTATTGAACGACGGGGAAGCGCTTGGCCTTCATCTCACCTGGTAACAAGTTAAGATAAGGCCGAAGGTTGAGGCGCACTTCACCCGTAATCCTCAACAAACTGAGGAACTGGCTATCTTACCTCTGAATGCCGGAACACAATTTTTTTTTTAAATTGTTATTATGGCGACAGAACTAGGTAAGATGATGGTAGCTAGCCAGGCGGACTTAAACAAAGTCCTACCACCAACCAAACCAAGCACAATATATTGTACTCCCCATGGGGATCGAACCTGGGACCTCTGAATCTGAAATCAGTGGCTTGAACCACTAGACCACAGAGGCGGTTAAATCTGTATTAATAAATACAAGAAGCCAAGCATAATGCCGAAATGCAACCGTAAAAAAAGTATGGTTTACATTTTAGCTTTCTGCATTCCTCTTACATGTGCTTATTATTCCATAAGTAATTATTTTTAATGCATAACCTTTTCATAATACTGTATCTGTATGTTTCCCGAATAAAATAAATAAATAAAATATGAACATTAACTCTGACAACTCTCTAATACTTCTCCATATTAACATTAACTCTGCCAATTCTCTCTTTCTCCTCCGATATGGAGAGTTAATGTATATTAAATAATATACATTATTTCTCTCCCTCTTCCGTACAAACATGAACTCTGCCAACTCTCTCTCTCTCTTTCTCTCTCTTCTATATAAACATTAACTCTCACACTATTTCCCTCTTCCGTGCGCGCAATATGCTAACAAAGGCATCTGAAGTTTTCCATTAGATATCTGGTAGGTAGGCAAGTTCTTTACAGTTCAGTTTTTATGTAGAAATCTTCTTCCTCTTCATCATACTTCCATAGTCAATAACTTATGATATTCTAATCCTAGTATCCAGGAAATTGATCTGTAACGAGATGGGCCATTGTTATGAGAGTTGAACGACCGAATTTGTTAGGCACTTAGGAACGGCGCCGGCGGAAATTAGCGTTTTTGAACGTTCCTTTTATCAGAATTCGTCAGACCAGGGGTGGATAGGTTTATACCAATTTACCTACTTATACCTGTATCTTTAGCTTGATATCGGGATACAGAAATAAATAAACTCTTTTTGGAAAAAAATAAAACCGACTTCACCACTAAAAACTAACAAATAACTCTTAGGGTAATTTCATATCATTTGAAGTTGGTGCCGAATTGCCAAGCACAACAACATGTTTATTGTATGGCACCGCCTTCAAATTATATTTATTTTTAGATTTTTTCCTTGTAAAACCTACGACACCACGACGTCTCCGACACCCTATTTAAGAGTCGTGTGAGGGTGCAATAATACGTTATTTTTTGTATGAAAATATATTTTCCAAATCATTTGAGTTATTTTCCAAATCGGTTGAGTAATAATGGAGTTCTGAGGTAATGCAGTAGTAGTCGTTTAAGAGCCATCGATCACCAAGACGCCTGCCAAGCGTGAGTATTATGGCAAAACCCTCCATTGCTTTCTTTAGCATTGGTGGAGGCCCATGTCCTATACAGTCGACTTTTATGGGCTGTAATGATGATGATGATACATGTATACAGCATTTATAGCCAGAATGCGTCAAAGGCGATTCCACTTACTACTACGTATCATCATTACTGCGATCAACAACATGCCGAGCGTGGTGATTATGGCAAAACCCTGATGATGATGATACTGGTAGGTAAGCGGTTCAAAAGGTCTACTCTAGTGACCGTAAACACCACAGGAAAGCAGAAAACGCAATATCGTTTACTTGGATGACATATATTTTCCAGTTATATTGATATAAAAACCAAACTGCTGAACCGATTTTAATAAAATTTCTATGGGACCACCTCGCAAGTATGGCCTACCAAATGTAATAAGAATCATCAAAATCTATTTCGAATTGGCGGAGAAATCAAGTAACAAACAAACAAAACATACATCCGAATTGGAACCTCCTCCTTTTTTGAAGTCGGTTAAAAACACGGGACATATCATTGTATACCATCTAGCATCAAACAATGTATATAACAGAACCAACATCTATAGATTTTAAACACAAAAATACTTGCCCCGGGTGGGAATCGATCCCACAACCTACAGCGCAGAAGGCAGAGCTACCAAGTGAACCTGTCAAACTTAGGAAGTTCACAGTTTACTTTCTTCAACAAAAAGAGTACTTAGCTCAGTAAAACTAGTTTTTCTTGAAAGCCCTTAAACCTATATCACTCAACTTGTCACATTTTGCCACATGTTTTAGCTGAAAAAACTGATAAAGTAGGGTACGAAAGTGTCACGGGCGACACAACTTTCACGCTTCATTACAATACCTTCACGGTTTGACACCCCTGGCAGGTGATATAGGTTTCAAGGCACCCTTTGTAAGCCACCATGTTCAGCTTCAGTGAGCCCCAGTATGTTTCATTTAGGAAAACAATGATGATATGAACATTGTGCTGCCGATCGGCAAGCCAACTCACCGACGAGTCACTGGAGGGAGGCATGTAGAATGCGTGACGTCACTAAACTAGAAGTCAACTATTACTCGTTTTCATCAACAATTAACCCATTCATGTTAACTGCTGGTTAGAGCTTCTTTTTTATTATTGTACGACGGAGAGATGCTTGGACTTCATCTCACCTGATTTCAGAATCATAATAAGGCCGAAGGTGGATGCACACTTCACCCGGAATCCTCAACAAACCTAGGAACTGGCTATCTTACCTCTTAATGTCAGAACTCTTTTTTAACGCGACAATTTAAGTTATTATGGCGAACTTAAACAAAGTCCTACCACCAATCAAACCATGCACAATATTGTACTTACCCGGGGATCGAACCTGAAACCTCTGGATCTGACACAGGTAGGCGAACCACTAAACCACAGAGGCGGTTAAAAGTCCTCTTCTATAATTAAGAGTATTTTTTTTTTCTGTAATTGGAGTGTTTTGCCGTTTTTATTGCGCATGGCTGGTGGATTTATGATCGAATTAAAGTGATCACAAATCCACCACCTAAGCATAAGGTGACTTTTGACGTATGCTAACTGGTAGTAGTCGCTTAAAATTAGACATGAAGCTTTTGTACATAACTTATTACCCTTGCAAATTATCAATGGTCAATCACCTAAATTGAATTACATAAATGATCAAATTTCATACAAAATTAACATAATATTTGTGTTCAAATATAATATCCTAAAACAAGAAGGAGCCCTATAACCATTTACTTTACTTATAAGTTTCCGATAATCCAACGCACAGACCCAATCTGACATAAAAAGAAACCATTTGACGCATATACAGAAAGTTCGACGAAAAAATAAAACTTTGAAAGAAAACCGTCGCTCTCTTGATTTATGTATCCATTCCTCATCCACAATACAACAAATACGTCACGCAAAGCCAAGCGCGCACCCTGTATGTAAACTAGTAGGTTTGTCTAATCATGTGACTGCCTTTAAGGTGAATGCGCGACAATAGGCACCAATGCGAAATATTGCTATTGGTATATTGATGTACCGGACGAGGTAATATAAAGTTATGCCAGACATCAAGTTTGTGAAAGTATAATTCGCAACAATTTGGATTGTAACATGATGGTTGGTTGATGATGGTTTTGTGTAAAAAATGAAGATGAAAACAATTACTAAGTATTGATATGGTCCAATTCATAAATTTGTTCTGACATGTATTTTTACTTTCTCATAAGTTTTTAGCCAAATTGCCAAAATCATAAATATGTGTCATTACCCAGGATTTTTGAAGTCAAAACTTCTTTAGGCGCGTTTAACACTTTATGGGTGAACAAAAATCATGGAACTCAAGTCATCGTCACCGAACGCTTTCCATGATCTATATTTATACTGTGTATATACATATGTGTACTTTTTGGGTAACAAAAAGCGTGAAACTCACGTCATCGTCAACTCACATCATCGTCACCGCACGCTCTTGTGAATTGTATCATCGAGCTTTTTTAGACTTATAAAGATTAGACCAAAATTATAAAATTAATAATTTAGGTTTATAAAGATGTGTTCTAATGTAAGATCATGGATTTTAAATTGGTCATCAACACTTGTTTACAAACCAATTAGTTAATAATTAACAATCTAATAATTTTAGTCTAATCTTCGACTTACTTAGTTTCCACTTCTATTGGCATTCACCAAAAACTACCCCGCATTTTTTTATTGAGGCCAGGCCGGGCAGATTGTTAAATCACTAACGCTGCGGGAAAATGTTCTAAGAACTAACTATCTTAAACTTTTAATTTTCATGTTTAGGACTTCTGACTTTTCTGCTCAGTACTCTAAGCTCAGTTGTCTTTTCGAGTTGATTTTTTGCTAGCAACTGGATCAATCGATTCAAAGCAGAAAGGCATCAAAAAATATTTTGTTCACAATGTTTGATTCGAAATTTAATAAGTATTAGGTTTATTTTATTCAATTTCAAAAACATTGTTGTTTATAGCTTAGCCTGTAAGTAGCGGTGAATTTCACTTTTTGAATCTACTATATAATATACAATTTACCATAATCTATATCGCTTGTACATAACCCAGAGTAATCAACTTAATAACAGGCGCGTACACTAAAAAAAAATATCAGCACAGAACAAAAGGAAAAATGAAGCAGAGCCTTTCGACTGTCACTATGAGGAGTGCACGGGCGTGTTTTCTGGCTTGTTATAGCCGGCAGAGGGCGTGAGGTGCCCTAAGAGCCTTAGAGATCCGTTGTTAGTAGCTCTACCTTCTGCGTTACTACGTTATTACGTTGTGGTTGTGGGGACAAATGTTTGCGTGATGATGAAAGATGTAAATTCTGTGTAGTGTTACATTATATCATAATACATCATTTGTATTTTAAACTCAATAAATACTGAAGACATACAGTGAGAGTGAATGGATTAGAAAAAAAACACTAGCCCGAGTTTCCGGTTTTCCTCTCGTGTGTCTTAATCTAATGATCAGCGCTTAAACTGAGCGGCTTGAGGAAAAAGTTCCGTTGCGGGTTGTTTTTTTTTTGTGTCATTATAATTTGTAAATCATTACACATAATAAATTTCACACTCTTTCACACAGAAAAGGGTCCGAAGTTTTATCTTAGCATATGTATATGATGATATACCTATCCAGGTCCCCTAGATCACTAGGGGAGAAGTTGTGCACGTGGCGCAATAAAGATAATAAACTTTTTCGGAATTAATGGCTTGAAACTGTAGCCGATAACGGATCTGCAGCTGAACGATAAATTAATATATGCGAACATTTGCATGATTAGTCAATAAATAAGGTCAGGCATCCGGATTAGGGCTGCAAATCCGGATAACTGGAGTATTGAATGGAACTCTCAGTCAGTAAACAGACAGAGTTTATATCCGTTTCCTGATTCGAATAGCCAAAGCTATATGCTATACGTATTGATGATTTTTGTGTGTGTAAACGTTTACTTACATAGCAAATATAGTATAACTTTGATTTTTTTTGTGTGTCAGATTCTAATACCTAAAATAAGAATTTAAAATCGATCAAAATAATTTCTCATTTATTTCTTTTTTAAACACAAAATCAAGATTTTCACGTTTTCATATTACACTAACTAAGTATAAAGTAAGCAGTTCGGTTACCTACGGACCGTTACAAATGGTTCTTTTGGTAACACAACTGTTCTTACTTCTATAAGAATACACTATACATTTTGTAAACGTAATATTTCTTCTAATTAGCTTTGGAAAGCAAACCAAAATACATTTTTGAGGTTATTTGTTGATATGAATTATAGAGAATTTGCGTTTGCAAATAGACAAAACATTATTTTGCAACGATAAATGGGTATTTATAGCGTATATTAGCTTAACTATAGCTAAAATCAGCTATAGTTAAGCTAATATACGACTTTTATTTCTATTAGTCCCGCTGACTAGCCGTGGTTGTGGGCGCCGGGCGGCAAGAATATTTTGTAAAATAAATTTGTTAACAAGCAAATATTTGTAGCAGTTTAAATGTAAGCTAACAAATATGTAATTAACAGGAAACATGGATTAATAGGAACTTTTACTTATAAGACTGGTTCAGCCAAGCACCAAAAAAGGCGCAAATATCTAGTATTACCAGAACTCAATTGAGCCTTTGGAATGAGACGACGCGTGACCCAAATTCTCTTTTTTAAACCAGCGAATTTTGCATAGATATTTGTAGCAATGCAGCCAGTGTCTTGGGCACGCTTCCGTCTGATACTGTCTGTTACATTCAAGTTAACGTTTGTAACGGTTATTATGTAACCCAACTGCTACCCTTGTAAATAGTTAGATTAATTGTACGTACATACTGTCAGAGTAGTTAGTAATATTTCAGAATAGTTACGGGATATCGTAGTTTTATTTACGGCTACCTGCAGGTCCGCAAGGTGTCAATGTCCACAAGTAACAAAGCTACACGGTGTCTTATTCCTCGAATCCAATTTCCGTGTGAATTCACGGGAAGGCGGTAAATACAGCACACAAAGAGTATCCTATACATTATGCAGGCCACGCTCCGCTGCGCAGCAATGAGCTCTGTAAATATCTGATCATTTTTACAGGCTTACTGAACAACTTTATACTGGTTGAGTTAAAATCTCTGAAACTCGACTATAATCATTGAGTTCTCATTCGACATTGATCTTGTATCCTGGATCATCAAAAACTAACTAGCCCGATGTTCTTGCCTTTCTCTTTGTCTGGTTGCGATTCCGAACAGGCGGTAGATTTGACGTTTCAAAACAATTGTATTAACACATTTTGACTTTGACTTTGACCGGAATTTCATTTAGACCATTCTATAGGCATTACAGTGGGCCGCTCATATTTGCCGAAGAAACGATAATCGCTGGAGTAAGCAAGTTCTGGAGTGGAGACTGCGTTTCGGTAAACGTAGTGTTGGATGACCACCGCTACGATGAAGCGATGACTTGCACAAGGTAGCTGGCTTATACTGGATGGGGAGATCCAAAGACCAGACCCGGTGGCGTAGCTAAAACTCATGTCCAGCAGGAAACTGCAAAGGTTGAAGATGATGAGTAAGGCATTTACGCATCATCAACATAGCCCCGTGTAAGTTTTTAGTTTTAGTACTATTGTAAATATTCCATTGTGTACATATAGATTAGCTTCTCCTTTCATCAGGCACGGTAGGTTTTACCATAGACGAAGGTTTTACTAGCATCGGTTCCCTAACTGACTGAATCTTTACGTGCAAAGTTTGCTGGAACTGGAACCAATATAAAAACGACAGCATTGAATATCTATAATGCTGTTGTCATTTGTTACACGTGTACGTAGTTGCCATATTCACGTTTTTTTTATTCTTGATGTGTTTTGTAAACTAAACTTTCCAAATTTTCGCTTAGTGGGTTGCCAATGACGTCGATGCATAAATACTGCGTTTTCTTAGGAAATTTCCAAACGAATATATTTACGGCCGCTCTGCTCTAAGCTATGCAGTAATCGTTCACACGATCAATCCACCCAAAATGTATTTATAAAGCTCTCAATAAAATTCATCACAAATGTGAAACCAAATATTATGCTTGAAATTTGTACCTAACTTGTGATTCTCTTGGAAACCAAGATCCCGGTATCTTGACACTAATGGAGTCATAATAAACGTTTGTTTATGCGAGGAGCTACCGACGCTACGCCATGGAAGAAATTGTAGTGCTACCTCACTGATATGTCACTTCCAAGACCGGTCACTTCTAAGACTGGTCTCTTCCAAGATCGGTCACTTTTAAGACTGGTCACTTTCAAGACGGGTCACTTTCAAGACTGACCATTTTCAAGACCGGTCACTTCTAAGACTGGTCACTTCCATGTCGGGTTACTTCCAAGACTCCCAAGTACCAATAAACGGATGATTACAAATGAAGCTCTTATCAATATTACCGTCTTGGGCACGCTTCCATCTGGTACGGGTCTGGAACAGATGAGTTACCTACAGGCCGTTTCTATCGGTCCTTAGGTAAGGTAATCCGACTGCTTCCTTTGTACGTATTATTTTCATCGATATAGACAGAGAAGACTTGTGGGACAGGGGCCTGTTTAGTAAACCAGCAATCGTAGATTCAAAATCTGGATCTAGTGCTTAATCAAATGCGAGCTCAAAGTGGTGAAGGTTTTATAAGTAATGACTAATATCAAATAACACTTATTTCTACTTATCACTTATTTAACCAAAAACATTTATTGTCTAACTCATTGTTTCCAAAATCAAGCTTTACCGATGGATGTTATATAACTGTGTGATTGTCTAGTTATTTAACTTTGAATTCAAAGGCAAAGAAATAGAGCCGAATTTGCATTACTAGCGAATTTAAAGTAGCACTCTCTACGCTTAGCCGTTTAGGGGGGTTCTTGTGCATAAAATTAGAGGTTGTAATTTTGTCTCGGAATGAAATTAGCCTTTTTAGTCAGCTAAAGAAAGTTCTCTTTGGGGTCTCATTTGAGAATCATAAACTAACCTACTTACAAGGGCTATGAGGACAACCAGCCTGATTGTATCTCACGTCTAAAATTTCTACAATAGCAAAAACTTCAGAGGGAAGTTCAAAAAATCTAGAAACTCTTGACTTGTTTCTTGACAGAGTCTAAGGCAAGTTAATTATACAGAGTAGACTACTACGGTCGTTGCAGGGTCTCGTCTGAAATATCTCGGGCAACTTTTAACCTATTTACAAGAAGATCTTAATTCTGACTGATCCCATCCTCTTCCAAACGATGTTGATGACGCTCCAACTTCAGCTTCTCTTTGATACTTGCAGGAAAATCATTCCCACAAGATGCCTAAATCTCACGTTGAAGACATTAGGGTCGTGAAACAATGGATGAACAGCCAATAAAAAATTGCAGTGCCAATGTGCATTATTTAAACATTTTAAAAGCGTCAGCGTTTCAAAATTTTTGTCCTAATAATTGGATGTACGAATGATAATATGCAATGTATCTGAAATTCCTATTCAAAAACAGTAAAAGCGGAATAAGATCGTTAAGCTCCTGTGTATAGACACTGTTTGACGCTGGACTTCAGCAGGAGGGTGGTCGCAAGCCAGGTGGGCCTTTACAGGTCCACTAGCGATTGGACCATTGACTAAAGGTCAACAATTCCGTTGCCCGGGTAGACTAGATAACTATGAGGTACAACACTATTCTGCCCACCCTTTTCGAACAGAATGGCCGGCAGCGTCCGCTGCTGTTTGGAAATAATCGGCCACGACAGTCGCTTCGCTGCGACGGGACAATGTATCGAAATTAATATCCGAGGCCCGAGCCGGAACAATTTGTCCAGCGGAATGCGGATAATTAAACCAGCACCCGTCTACTAGCTTACATGAAGCAGAAAATATATTACGGCTGGAATTTAGTTTGCCCGGCCAAATTACTGCGGAAAAATAGCGCGTCAATTCCGAGCAGGCAACTTTTGATAAGAAGATTTTGGTTTTCAATTCGGGTTTTATTGTTTCACGTGAAATTTATTATTTTTGCATGTGTTGCGAATGTATTCAATTTCATCCGTTTACAGAACCGATGTCCTCTCTTGTTCTGGGCGCGAATGAACAAGCTAACATATCACGTTACACCAGTGAGAGCCTTTCATAGCACGTGATTACGGTGGTCACGGCCTTCGAAGCCACCCTTTCAACTCTGAGACTTGAAAGGCCAACTTTTATAAGAGAAAATTTTCAAAATTTCTTAGGGCGAAAAACTGTTAACTACTCTTGCATGTAATTATTTTTCTTGCATACAATTTGGGTAAAATCGAGAGGTTGGGCCTGATAATTTCTACTGTTAGATCTGTCTTGTTTACTATTAAAAGTTTCTATTACCTCCTTGAGACTACAGATTTCATTATGTCTGCCTCATTATTAAAGGCTTTTCAATCTTGAATCTGCAGATTGTCTTATACTTCTAAGAGCTTTTGTTACTTCTTTGAGAAGACAGAGTTCATTCTGACTGCCTCAATAAAGGCTTTTCAGTGTTGAATTTGCTGATTGTCAGATAAGTTGGATGATTCTGACCTTCTGAGGGCTAGACAAGCCATCCTGTTCATAGGAACGTACATCCATGTCAAGCGAATATGGCGGAGGCTCGTAGAATCTATCACATAAACCTTGGTACCACTCAGCATTAACGAAGATCAAAGAGATAAGTATATTTCGACTTTTTGATATCGACAGATAACTTCATAGATAATCTTTTACTTACAAGGTGTGAAACTCTTTGCCGTCAGTATTTCCTGCTTCGTATAACTTGAGAAAGAGTGAATAATTAAAAAAACCGGGCACCGGCTCCCCACGGTCCCAAGGTCTCCACCCCAAAAGGCTCAAATAGGTAAGCTCTGTCGAGACCACTATATTTGCGCCTTTTGTGATTCTCGGCCGAATCAGCCGCCCCACCAGCCCTAACTGATGTCCCAGGTAGATGAGATGGCGCTAGGGTGTCGACGCAGGTAGCGTCCCACATTATAAAATAAAAATTGCTTGAAAATCTAATTGTATTTGTAGGTACCTGTTTTGTTAGAGACTGGTGCCTGAGATAGGTTTAAGAAAATCTATATTACAGGTCACCAGGTCGCCTCACTCCACAGACTCCAAGCATAACTAATTTGACAAGCCTCATAGCTCAGTTGGTAGTAACTCTGCCTTCGGCGCTGTAGGCTGTGGGTTCGATTCCCACCCAGGACAAACATTTGTGTGATGAATATAGACGTTTGTTCTGTGTTTGGGTGTTGTATCATATAGTACGTATGTATTAACAAAGAGTATTGATGTATTCTATACGTAATCTAGTTCCCATATTACAAGCTATGCTTAGTTTGGGGCTGGATGGCGCTGTGTAAAATGAATGTCCTGTTTAAAAAAAAAAAAAAATAATAACAAACAGAAATAAAGACAAAATAATTGAAAGAAAACCATAACTCTTAATGAGAATAAAAATAGAAATTAAAATAACATATGAAGAAAGTAAAAAAGATATGAGAACACTAAACATAATGACTACTAAAATTAAGATTAAGACAAATTTTTTGAATGTTATTTTGTTTGTGATGTAGGTGTGATGGATGAGAGTGTTTGTGTGTGTTAAATGTGTGAATGCACTCTTGATGATCATGCTTCATCAACGGCTACATCGTCACTTAACATCAAGTGAGATTGTGCTCAAACGATGATCAAGCACAAACCTAGGCATGACTAGGTAATTTTAGATATTATATTTTTTGTTTCTATATATATTTATTATTCAATATTTGTATTAGCCAGCGAATTAGCATAGCTATTCAGCGTGGCAATGCAGCCAGTGTCTTGGGCACGCTTTCGTCTGGAACTGTTGAGTTACCTGTAGGCCGTTTGTAACGGTCCTTAAGTAATCTGACTGATTCCTTTGTACATAGTTAGTTTAATTGTACTTTTTATTGAATAAAAGTCCAAAAACTAAAAAATAAAAAATATTTGTATTGATTATGTATTTAAGTTTTTTTTGTATATACTCGTATTTTGTATACAATATTAGTTCATGTATATGTTTTTTATATTGTGTGTAATTCAGATTCAGATTCTGCATAATTAAAAATTAAACATATACTACAGGACATTAAGCAAATTTAAATCAGCGCCTGAATGAATTTTAAATCAATCAGTGAATACTAGGTTAAACTACATACTAAAAAGAAGCAATCCTTTTAAATTGTTATATTCATTTACTGTTGCCTACTCTATTATTTTAAACAGTAAAGGACTAAATATCCTTCGATCATTGAATTTTAATCCAGCCTATATCAACCATACACAAACGAATTTGATTTGAAACCGGGCGGCTGTAAAAAGTTAATGATATGTGAAGAACCCCACTAAATCCTCCGTTTAATTGTTAGTTTAATGGTTCGTGCGCGCCCTGGCTGATGGAGATAGGACAAATTTTGATACGTTTTGGTTCAGTAAGCTTAGGGTTAGGCTAGTGTAGGTCAGAGGGATTTATTGTTCTAATTTATTATCTACGGGTATTATAGTCTAGGGCATGGTAATTAAGCTAGAGTATGTAATACAGACTCTAGCTTCATCATATTACCATATAGACGCTGTATGATATAATCAATAAAATTAAAGAACATATTTTCGTTGGTTATGTTTCCTATCTTGTCTCTATCTAAAAAATCTAACATCTACGATACATCTACGAATCTACGATCAAATTGTTAAATTATATGGTTATATGGTCGAAAAAATAAGCAACAGAACTAGGGACATGGCCTTTTATAAAAGGGATAAACGAGTTCTTGAATCGAGAAATTTGGGCAGGCAACGTATTAGTGATCCAAATATCTGATCAAAGAACAATTGGATGCAGAGGTCAAGATCGAGATGGATGCCGTGCATTGGATACCTTCACATAACATTGGGTAGATACAGTTTGAAGATTAAGACGGTCATCAGAGCTGTCGCAATGTATGGATCAGAAGTGGCTATGAAGAAGACGGATGAGAGGAAAGTGCATGTTACTGAAATGCTAATGTTAAGATGGATGTGTGGGGTGACAAGGTTAGATAAGATAAGAAATAAATATATATGTGGAAGTTTGAAAATGGCGCCAGTTGTAGAAAAGATGAGGAGTGCTAGGTTGGCATGGTGTAGAGGAGGTATGATAGTTATTTGAACGAAAGGATTATGAATATTAGCGTGGTTGCATGCGAGTAGGGGAAGGCTGAAGAAGAGATGGATGGATTGTGTTAAGTAGGACATGGATATGAAAGGTAAGCAGGGTTGACAGTCGATAGGAGAGAGAAGAAAATAACATATTGTGCCGACCCTTTTAGCGTGGGATAAGGGTAGGAGAATTATGGTGAGTTTGAAGAAGAAGACATAGAAACAAAGAGACATTTTTATAATGTCCATCAGACCTTTCTTAAACCGAATTCTGTAACAAGAAATGAATGTTTTAATTGAAAAGGGGCTCTAATGTACACTTTTCTTCGTAAATAAGAAAGTTCATAGCCGCAAAACTAAAGCTTCCCTCCCCGCGGCTTACACTTCGGATCTCGCATCCCATTTACTTACTCTAACCAACACTTAAAACTGCAGTAACTTGGATAAATGTACAGTAAAGCTACAACGCCTATAAACTGTTCTGAACCGTATTTTTCAGTCCACAAAGTTGGAATTCCTGCAGCTTGCACACTTGCACAGTCGTTTGTTTGGATAAGGGGGAAACGATATTTTACCTTCCTTATTTGGGGGGTAAAAAAAAACTTTATAAACAGGGTTAGTAGGTGCTTAGCAATTATTAGGATAAAGTTTGTGACTCAGTTTAATTTGTACACAATTCATATTGAATTTTGTTCACCACATTTTCAAGTAGATGTATTGCTTTTGAACTCTTGAACTGTCCTAGGATTATTGCTACATACCTACCATAACTATTTGGTTGATAATATTTTGACTAGGCTATGCAACAGCTTCAAAAATGCAAATATCAATTCTCAGCACACAACTTCACTAGTTGACCTCACAGCTTAGTTGGTAGTAGCTCTGCCTTCTTCGTAGGTTCGATTCTCATCCAGGACTAAGATTTGTGTGATGGCTATAGATGTTTGTTCTGTGTTTCGATGTAAGGTGGTATCATAGAGCGCTTCCACCTTCGGCCATAACTTGAAACCAGATGAGATGAAAGCCAAACGCTTCTTCGTTGTACAATAAAAGTTTATTTAGATATATATTATTTATGTGCATTTACAAAAATAAGGTACAAACATTCTCTACGTAATCTTGTTTCCATACTTTAACCTATGCTAAGTGTGAGTTAGATGGTGCTGTATGAGTTTTTCCGTAATATTTATAAATGTTATTGTTATTTATTTTGACAGGACTAAAGTAATACTTTAACGCTCTTTTAACTACTAACGCCACAAAAACATCCTTTCCTTGCTACGAGGAGGCATTCAATAAACCTTAAGTGTGAATATAAAACGGCATAATAGCCCCAGTGGGGTGTTTACTGGCACCACTTACCGCCTCTAATGGACTGTGTGCACTTTATTGTTCAAAATTGCATTTAGCACATGAAAATTCAGGATATTTTGCCTTTCGTACAGTCAGGGTCTGAAATCATGGAGCCAATTTTCACACAGAAAACTCATGCGTGCCAAGCGTCTACGCTGAGCGAAAAACCAGTCACGGCAGAGTGCTGCTAACAATGACAAAGTAAAACTGTTTTAAATGTCCTGCTCAACAAGTAAGGGCCATAATCTTATTTCGTAAGCTTGCGTGACCGTTTTCCGACATTATCTGTACCTACGTATGTTTTTACTTAAGAATTATATGAGAATATATATTTTAAGCGGACTAAACATACATTATGCTATTTCTTACCTTCTAAAATGGATAAAAAACCAGTTAGTTAGGCAGCGGGTTTTAATCAGAATTCTATTTTAATTTCAGCATTCTTTTGATCGAGCAGTTTGCACTAACCAAAAACCTTTTATACCGAGTGTACACGATTCGAAGCATGGCAACGAATGGACATATATGTCGTCGTTACAGAGAAATGTGGACTTTAGCTTGTGACGATAAGAGCCTTTGTTGTTTGCATCCGTAATGTATGTTTGTTCTGCATGCTGTTTAGGTGTCGCGTTCCTCAACAAAAGAAGCTAGAAAAATCTGGATTGTCGACTTTTCTAGATTTAGAGAAATACATTTATTGTCTTCAGCGATTTCCTGCGAATACTACTCTGAAAAAGAAATTTGAAGTACCTAGCTGATACAAACTACTGAGACTTTTATTTTATGGGCATCTTCTGAGAAAGCACCTTCAATTCCCACTTCCGACTTCGCCCTTGACACGACCTTTTAGACCCATTTCAAGCTTTTAATATCTGAAAAAAAACCAGTGGCACTCCGAGAGTCTCGAAAGAAGTGAAAACTGGAAGTTAGTCAATCTTTGCCGAAAAAAACAGCTGAGATTGTTGGTACTTGAATCTCCATATCTCTATGTTGGTTGCGATATTTAATAATGAGGGTTGATTTTGCAACACAACTGACATAATGACTTCTAAGAACTGACGTTGATAGATACCTGTCACTGCTGTCAACCGTCTGTCAATTGGTATAGGCAGTCTTCGAACGATCCTTACCCATACACTTAGGATCGTAAAAATAACGTCACAATGTGTTTATAGTCAAATGTGACAAAAGTGGTGTCGATAAGGTGGTGTCGCAAGTACAATGTTTTTTTCCCATCTCAAAAAATGCCCCAGGCGCATTAAGAAGTTTTCACATCAAAAATCCTCGAGTTTATATTGTTAAGGAATACAAACTCCTTGTTACGCATTACAACTAATGACTTGCAAATAGCGGCAATCGTCCTACACTCTTATATCATTTGCAAATCGCCTTGCATTATTCAGTACTGCTTTTTAATATTCAGGCGACATATTTGAGTCTCCTTTCAATTTTTTTGCTCGTTCATGTACCAGTGTGCGCGGAATTCCAAATGCCACTTATTGACGTACCACGTACCTCTTAATCCCGTCATATCATGCTGGTATACGACGGTATAACTCTTTTTTCATTTTTATCGAATTGAAATGCAGTTTTATTATCTAAAATATTACAACCCCCTAATATCAAACCCGGGCAACTTTTTGCAAGCGATTACGGATGATCAGAATTCTGGTGGTAGGACCTGATAAAAGCCCACCTGGCTAGCGAGCACCCTCCCGCTAAAGTCCTGCGCCATACAATTTGCTGGGCTCCGTTGGTGGGCCTCCCGCCCAGCAGACGTGCTTTCCCGGAATGCTCGCTATGCTCTGGCTTAAAGCTAGATAAATCTTGAGGAGAAACGTTGTGCTAACTCATATGTTTTTTAGAAAAAGTTAATGTTACTTATGACTTAAACATGGCGTGCTTTTACAGTTTAAAAGCCGACTTTATGTAGATTTTACTTTGAATAGTAAAAAAACAATAAATAGAGACTCGAATCGAACTTAAGAACACAACAAACCACGCACAAAAATAAATAGGCCAAATGCAAATGTATACACACACTGAGGGTTCACATTCATATATCCTGACAAGATTGTCTTTTTTTACATTTCTTTGATTACATGTGGCTGACTTTTGGCATTTTCATAACCTTTGGCCTTATCTTAACTTATAACCAAGTAAGATGAAGGCGCTTCCCTGTCTTACAATAAAAAAATGTAATATACTGTAACCTAAGTGGGTAAGCACTATAAGTTTGAATAGAGCTAAGTTAAAAAATATTTAGAAAACAACCACCCATTTTTCATTTATTTTTTATTTAGTTGTCGGGAATGCCTCGTAATTACAAATATTATCTGTAACCAGGCCTCTTTGGATACAGAATCCTAAAATAATATTTTAACAATAACTATCGTAAAAAAAAATTTTTCTTCAAATTTCTCTTAAATTCAAGTCATTATTCAAAAAAACACAAGACATAATAGCGTTGCACACAAAAATTTGGAACATAGCAAACAGGTAGGAATTATAAAACAAATCGTGTAAATCACAGATGCACATTAAAACAGTATTGTTAGTACGAACGTACAATATTTCTCTTTGTTTTCATATTTCCCTCATTCCGGTTCACCGTGGTTGGTTTTCATCGATATCCCCGTCCCTTGCAATTTACACGTAGGGAAGATTCATGCCGCTGTGAACGGATTAAAAAGAAAATGAAAGCAAAATATATGAGAGCATGCATCGATAAAATACCTCTGCAGGTTCGTTTAATCTGCATTCTCCTGCCGATTTTGCGCATATAACTGCTACTCCATGTTATTTTAAAAGCTGTTAAATGGCATGTGCTGTGTAATTGTTGATAACAAGTTTTTTACAGAGCTTTAGGTTTTGATCCCGGCTGCTTATTTATCTTACTATGCTTAGACGGTCATAAAACCTGATTTGTATGAATCAGAATGTTGGCCAAGGATAAAGAGGGATGAAAAGAGGGTGTAGGTATGTGACTGAGATGCTAATGTTAACATGGATTTGTGGTGTGACAAGGATGGTTAAGATAAGGGATGAGAACTTCAGGGAAAGTCTGAAAGCGCCAGTGACGGAAACAATGAGGAGAAATAACTAACATAATTTGAGATATGAATGTGGATGGACGTAGTAGAGGTAGACCGAGGAAGACATGGCTGCATTGTGTGAGTGACGATATGCATGTGAGAGGTGTGGATACTGAGTTGAAGAGGAGAGCATTCTGTACCGACTCCGCCATGAGTGAGCCAGGAAGAAGAAGATGCTTAGAGTGTTAGAAAAATTAAAAAACAGGATTTTGATTCAGTTTGTTGAGGATTCCGGGTGAAGTACGCGTCCACCTTCGGCCTTATCTTAACTTGTAACAGGTGAGATGAAGGCAAAGAGCTTCCCCGCCGTACAATAAAAAAGAAGATAAATACACAGTAAAAAATAACTGTTTGACAGAAATTGCGAGTTATTCACACATAATTTTAAATATAATCAGATAGTAGTTATAATATTACAGGACAATAATTTCACACAGCATAAACTAGATTACGGAATACAATACTTAACTACCTACTTTTTTTTTTGTAAATACATACGTTCTTACTATATGATACAATACCCAAACACATCAAAAACACAGAATTTGCTACATTCTTATTTGCAATGAATGTTAAACAGATTATATAAATCATAAAACTAATTTTAACCATTTTTTATGAGTACTGGCCACTATTGATCTCAGCGGTCTCAACAAAGTCTGTGTAGCCTGAAATGAATCGGCACATTGCGATGACGAATTCTGTCTGTGGCCGTTAAAATTTATAGTGTAATTTAAAGTTTTCGCCGTAAAATATTGGACCATTTCGCTGGGTAAATATTCAATCGTGGCATCTCATATCACATTCAATATTAACTTGCTTACAGTGAAATTTTAGAATGAAATTAACTGTAACACAAAATTTAATCGTTCAAGAGTTTTTTATACCTTAACTTATCAATGTAATGAACGTATGCCTCAATCAACTTTGTAGTCTAGTGGTTCGCCTGTTGGTGTTTGATCCAGGGGACCCGGGTTCGATCCCTAGAGGAGTACAATATTGCGCTTGGTTTGGTATAGGTGGTAGGACTTTGTTCAAGTCCGCCTGGAACTAGCCACCATCGTGTCGCCATAACAACAATTCTTAATTAGTGTGTTCCGGCATTCAGAGGTAACATAGGCAGTTCCTGACTGCTGAGGATTCCGGGTGAAGTGCACGTCCACCTTTAGCATTATCATAAATTAAAACCGGGTCAGTTGAATGCAAAGCGCTTCCCAGTCAAGTAATAAAATAAATGTCAAAGGCAATAGACCGTTACTAAGATTAAACTTTAGTTAACAAACAAAATTTAGTTTAACTTATATAAAACTGTCACGAGATCTAGATAAAAAGTAAAAAAGTTTTTTATCAATGTAATTTAACAAATACCGTACCGCTGAAACCTATTCGTGCAGTAGAGCCATTAAAAAACTTGTAAACGCTCGCAATATTTTTCACGAGGAAGTTCTACTTTATCTGGGCTCTGAACCGTTACAATGTTGCAGTAAATTATTGTTCCAATATTGGCAGTGTATCGCCTACGCAGCCTCATTGCAGTCCTGATATAAGCCACGGGAAGTGGCATCGAATCGGATCGAGATAGCGTATCTTGTTTATTGCTCGGACGAGTGGAATTATGGCCACTTTCAAACAGTGAAATAGTCCTTTATGGCGTGGAATTAAACGTTACTTTTCTACGATAACTTCAAGACAATATAACGAATTGATGACTGAATTGTTTACGAAACTAGTGCTTTACTTTTAGTGTAAGACTTTTTAACTGACTAACACACACATCCGTATTTCTACTTGACGCAAAAGAGTTTAAGAGATTCAAAGAGTTTATCAATCGCTGAGTCGCAACTTTATATTTATTATACTTTTGTTACGAAAGCTAAGTTAAGTAACGAACTTATGTACCCCGACTGCTGCCTTTATATATACAGACTTTATATATAGGACATAATTTGAAGAACGCACTTTAACCCTTATATTGGCTAGCTTATTGATTATGATGAATCGGGACTCGTCAGTGAACATTACTTTGACCAAGCATCATCATCCCAGTTCCGGTATGAACGAGCAAAGCTAGCCCAAGGTACTCGATAACCTATGGTAAGCGACCTCTGGCTGGCATTTGTGTTCCTATTCCAGCCTCTTTGAGTCTTCTTACGGTTAGGTGCTGTCACTTGCCGAACTTCTTGAAGCGTAGTTGTGACGTCTGAAGAAGTCAATGTGTGTTTTGTTAGAACATTGCTCTCATAAATCGATCGTCCCGAGACTCTCGCAACATACATCTCATACATAACATTTCAAAGTGTACTGGAAGAAGAGTGGAATAAACCCAACATCTTGTTGAGTTCCTCTAATTATGTCCACAAGTCTAATAGTTTTCAGAATAAAATACACAGAATATGGAACACAGGGTAGTAAGGTTCATTTATTATTCATATTAATTTATTTATTTAAAAAAAATACTTGAAAAACGAAAATATTATACAAAATTGTTTTAACAAACAACAAAAACTAGTAAGGGCATCCTAGCTAGGTTGGTGGTGGTTTAGGTAGAATCTTAAAATATTAATCAGTTGCGTTCGGCCCCAACTACTTAGTTGAAGTTGAAATATTACACTCCTCAGGCTAACGCACCGCCCACCGATAACTCAAAAGATAATGGTCGCATTTATTCCGACAGCGCAAACAATGCTCCTTCCAGTTACTCCATGGGCAATATACAAAAATATTGCAGTTCTGACTGTTAATCATGAACACCGGAAACTTGAGATAATATACTAGACATTCATCTACAGTAGCTCACTCAAACCTACCTATATAATTAATTTATTGCCACAATTACCGAAGGGTATTAATCCCCACGCTTGACAGGCGTAGTGGTCATCGCAACAAAAGTGTCAGAAAATACACAAAAGCTGCTATCATTCTTCTTGCGAGATCCCTCAGTTTGATTTGTTATGACATCTTTGGGCGGACCACCACTACAATCAGGTTATTTATTTAACATTAAAACTGTCAAAGCTTTTGTGAGATTATACATTGAGGGTTTTACTCACTCAACAATCGTATACGTTAATAAAACCTGTGTTTTGAAATGTACATTAAAACCGCTTTGGGTTTATTGGTTTTTTTTTTGGTACTTATTAGGAAGAAGACAAAACATTGCACAAAATTGCGCAGTGTGTGTGCGGTGCGATTAAAACTTGAGATAATACTCTTCCGAATAAACTATTACTAGACAACAAATTATTGAATCCAGTCTATCGGTACAAACCTCACAGCTCAGGTGGTAATATTTCTGCCTTCTGCGCTGCAGGTTGTGCGTTCGATTCCCACCCTGGACAAAAAATTGTGTGATGAATATAGATGTTTGTCCGGTGTTTGGGTGATGTATTGATAAGTATGTATTCACAAAAAAAAAATCCGTAATCTAGTTCCCATATTACAAGCATCGCTTAGTTTAGGACTAGATGGCGCTGTGTGAAATTAATGTCCTGTAAAATTTAAACGGAATCGCCGGAGTTCTCTAGTCTTCCGATAAATCAGTAGCCGTTTCGTCCATTCCAGTGAATTGGCTGCAGTTACCCTTGCACTTATTGTCGATTCGGCTCCAATCTCAACCCTCCGGCCCCCAAACCCCCGAGAGGGTCTATAGTGGACACGGCTACCATTTGTTTGAGGGCATTGAACCTCCTCACAAGGTGCTAAAAGAGCCTTGATCTATGGGTGGTACTTATTTGTCGAAATAATGTGGAACTTCCCTTAAATCGAGTCTCGTAAAATGGAAAATTAATGATTATGGTTTGGCTGGATTTGGAATACTACCTTAAGAGTCCTATATATATTAATACGATAACTAGAAACCGAATCCCTATTCAAGAATATCGCGTGCACTAAGGAGTTTGAGATGTCAAACTTGACATTTGGTATAGTTTAAGTTTATGCATAGCAGAAGAGCAAATATGGTTTTATCTTTTTCTTATTTGCGAATCGCAGCGGTCGATAAAATTAACTGAATCGTATCGCCCCATGCGAGTATGATAAAGCTTTCGTTGGTAACTTATATCAGTGCAAAACGATAAGCTACCGACCGTCAAAGTGTCATCAGTTTATCGATTAATACGAAATGTTTCTCACTGTTCCTACTGACTTTTGTAAAATGCAACTGTCAATCTCAATTAAAAGAAACAAACAAAAGTTATTTGCTAGGTCAATCAACACTTTTTTTAATTGACTTAATTATTTAGGCTGATGACACCATAGTAAGTACTCAAATGAACAATAATCATCATTTAGAATACCACTACGTCTAATTCTAAGCATCAAGTAATTTCACAATTTTCAGCTTGTTATCATTTGAATGTCTATTATCAAAGAAAGAGGTTCCACAGAAACGATATCTGTCGATAAAACTTTGATGTTTCATGTTTTTTTCTGGAATTCCTCCTACCTGCATACCAATTAGGTATTTATAGGGTCGCCCTCCCCGAATGGAGGTAACTGGCCGATTTTTTTCCATTTTCGCTAAAACCAGTATCGTGTGGATGTAACGCAATTACTCTCAGCCATTTCACGGCTTGTAAACTTAGAAGATGCGAATTTTCAGAGAGATTTGTAATTGATGCTTGATGTTTTGCTAGCGTATTTTGCCAGTACTTTGAATGAATGAATGAATAACAAAATATTTCTAAACTATAAACTAGATAAAAGCACAAACATTTAACAAGCCTCATAGCTCAGTTGGAAGTAACTCTGCCTTCTGCGCTGTAGGCTATGTTATCGATTCCTATCCAGGACAAACATGTGTGATGAATGTAGTTTGTTCTGTGTTAGGGTGTTGTAGCATATAGGTCGTTATGTATTTACAAATAGTATGTTAAGATCTAGCTAACATCAAACCATAGGCATCGACAATCTTTTAATGGAAATAAACCTGCGGAATATAAAAATATACATAAATAAATATAACAGGACATAAATTTTACACAGCTCCATGAAGTCCCAAATTAGCTGTGTTTATAACTTAATATTTGGATACCTACTAAATTACGGATAACATTTTTATTTTCTTTTTGGTCTAAATTATACTTACAGTAACTACGTTTTAATATCACACTATACTTTATAATGTTGACCGTGGCAACTCGATTTAATAATCATTATTGTATGTATTCCAGGAATATTTTTTGAATAAAGCAGTCACGACGTTGTCAATCTGACATAGCCGAGCCATAACATTTCCGAGAAACGTCATTTTGATTTTGCGTGTTGTAACGCAAAATCAAAATCGCTTTTATATATTTTTTACTAACAACGTGTGTTTGTATGTGTGTTTTTATTTTATAGATTGTAGATTAACCCTCCATTTAAAAAAATAAAAAAAAAAAGGGGAATTAATCATAGTAAGCCTTCAATATTGTTCTCCCACTTTTTCTGTTTACGATACTCACAATACTCGACACTGGCAGAATCGATAAAACGGTTGCACGCCATATCAAAGAAGTTGAAGTTGAAGTAACTTTCCAATATATTTGAGCTTTTGGCATAACTAGAGGCTTAGTTCACTCAAACTAATGCCATCAGAATCAGACTCGAACTAATTACATTATCATTAGTTTCGGCACAGTGAACCGTTATGCGAAGTCCGTAACCAACGGGTTCTGCCTTACCAGTGGTAGCACTACCGCACCGCTCGGGTGGTACAAACACACATTCTATACGAAATGTAATTATCATTTTTAGGGTTCCGTACCCAAATGTTGTCAACGGGACCCTAATACTTAGCCCCTGTCTGTTTGTATGTCAGTGAGTTGTATCTTATAATAAATAAATAAATATTACAGGACATTAATTTTACACAGCGCCATTTAGCCCCAAACTAAGCATAGCTTGTAATATGGGAACTAGATTACGGATAGAATACTTAAATACTTTTTGTAAATACATACGTACTATATGATACAACACCCAAACACAGAACAAACATCTATATTCATCACACAAATGTTTGCTCTGGATGGGAATCGAACCCACAGCCTACAGCGCAGAAGGCAGAGTTACTACCAACTGAGCTATGAGGCTTGTTAATGAACAGTAACAGGTTGGAGAGAGGCTAGATGAAGTTTTCACAGTGTGTAAAACAGAAAAAGTGATTTTTGCCATGAAATGGGCTCGAAACTCGAATATTAAAATACTTTTTCCTCGTTTTTTGGGGTCGTGGATTTCACTTCAATTCCAATTGTATCTAGACCTAAATCTTACAAAGTCTCGAGGAGAACCATTTCAAAATCAATTACTTTAGTGTATTATCATTTATACCGGCTCATATTATGATATAAGTTAAATATAAGTTTATAAGGGTTATATAGGGAGTTAGGAAAATAAACTATATATTACTAATCGATCCTATCATGTCGAGTACACATCAAAGTTGATTACAAAATGTCAAAACTATTTGGCGCTGCGCATGGCGTTATAAGCTAGCATGTAGGCTTATACCTAATTGGATTCATCGATCATCAATAGCAGTACCTAGAAATAAACTATTTTGCACATTTAAACACAGACGATAAAATACAGATTATATAATATAACTGAATCTCTGAAGCTAGTTTGATCATCAATGCCTACCTCGGCACCGAATTTCACTCCACCACTCGCATAGGGTCTAGGTAGGGCAGAACCGACAGCAGCAATGGAAGTAAAGATTTGTTTCTTCTTCTTCTTTCTTCCCTTCCACTTTTTTTGCCTAAAATTGACCCAATGCGAGTCTAGGGGTTCAAGTCGATAGCATTTGTAGTCTTGGCTCTACAGGTGCGGACATACAGAGAGATAGAGGGATGAATAGACAACAAAATCTCACTATAAGGGTTCATTTAAAACCTCTCAATTTTGGATCCTTTGAATGAGTGTAGAAAGTTCCGGACTAAGGCTAGCCGTAAGCTCCCAAGCCGATAAAAACTGGGTTCATATAAATTCCGTGGTAGGGGCTGGTTCTAATATTTCGTGAATATTCGCGGGCTCGTGCTGGGCACAAAGCCTCTCTTTGAAGCAGCCAGTTAACTCGATTGAAATTACAACCACAATTTTCCACCGAGTTAAAATTACATATTGTATATCGCATAATGATGTTACCTAATAGGAGTGTGCGTTTATTACTGCTGTGATTCAACCTTGCCTTTCTTGTGTGCTGGTCGCGATTCCGAACAGGCGGTAGATTTGACGTTCAGAATGATCCAAAAAAATCTTATTGAATATAAAAATATAAAAAAAATGTGCCGTTTGATAGTTTCACTGTTTGCAGTGAGTGTATTGATTAAGTTATTATTATAATATAATTTATTATATTACTATGTTTAAGTTTCGTAGGCTAGGTATTTTTAGGGTTGCGTAACCAAGGGATGCCTATGGGACCCCTATTACTAAGCCACCACTGCACGTCCGTCCATCTGTATGTCTGTCTGCGGACTGTCTCTGATGAATCGTAATAGGTAGTTAATAAGAGTAGTAAAAGCCCCTAGTAAAAGGGCTCGTCCGGAGAATGACTACCACCATACTTATTTCAGCCACCAAGTAGCATTGCTGTGTTTCGGTTTGAAGGGTATGGTTGCCGGTGAAATTACGGGTACGTGAGGCTTAACACCTTTATGTCTCAAGTTGGCGGGCGCAATGCAGTGCCGTGTAGACTATATTCTTTGTGGATGTGACCTATGCAGTAAGGCTTTGTTATAGGCAAGAGTACACTTAACACTAGGTGCGCTACTTGCTTGTCCCGTCTCCTAGTAGTATTAAAAAAAAAACAATGTGTATTTATATTTCCACAAGAACAAAACATAATAAAAATAAAACGATAACTGGAAAACTGGCCTTTGGTATAGGACTCTACCTGTGTCGATACCCTTGCACCGCCTGCGACATCAGATAAGGCTGGTGCAGCGGCTGATTCGGCCGAGGATCACAAATATAGTCGTCTCGACACAGCTTTCTTATTCGAGCCTAAGGTCGAGGCCTTGGGTCCGTGGGGAGCCAGAGTCTTCCGGGTTTTCAAAAATCTTGTGGGGCGTGATCCAAGGACTGGCGTTTATTTAGGTCAGCGAATTAGCATAGCTGTTCAGCGTGCAAATGCAGCCAGTGTCTTGACCACGCATTCGTCTGGTACTGGTCTGAATATTTGAGTTACCTATAAACCGTTTGTAACGGTTCTCAGGTAATCCGAATGCGTTCCTTGTACATAGTTAGTATAATCGACAAAAAAAAAATCGATACTTACAATAAAAATGAAAATAAAGGTGCATGCAACATTTATTTTACCATATTTTTTTTGGCTGGTTTGTTTTTGGTTCATATAGCTGCTAACTTGTACGATTTAACCCATAATTGAGGGTCAAGTGGAAGCAAACAATAATAAATATTACCAAAACATATTTTTTGTTTAGTTAATTAATCTAATGATGAGTGGGTAGGTACCTACACAAAGTACGATCAACCGTTTCATTCACTTAGAAAGGGAGAAGATTTATTTTATGATCAACAAACATAGAGACTTGCACGCACATTAGCTTTTAGTAACGGTAATATACCCAAACACATAATTCCGAAATCCCCAAATCTCAAAACACTACACAAAAATTGGTTCAGGCCCGTAAACCTCGGGTAAAGACAAGTGGTCTGAAGATAACGCCAGCGGCATCGAATGGGGTTGAAAATCTAATTTGCAAATGCATTTCCTACTGTATAGCCTTGCATCACTGGAGATCAAGCTTGGCAGGAAAATAAGCTTTATTGTAATGTCGTAGGGTTTAATATGGAGCGGCTCACTCGGGTATTTAATATTTGTAGAATTCTAATAAAAAATACACGCACTCGTACTAGCCAATTAGAACACAGAAGCACATACGATTATCTTGAGGTACTAATAAATATCAGAACTATATTAAATTATATATATAATAAAATTACGTTGGAACCTACACAAACAAAACAAAGGATGATTACGATAGTTAATCATTTGAACGTCACGGTGTGGCTTTTCGATAAAATGTATGGTATCAAACACTTTCTCGTCTAGTTTTTATAAAATAAGAGCAGAATTTTATCTATAATGTCTCAGTCTCAGAGGCGGACACTGTCTATTGGTCTAGAGTCTAGGCTGAAAGAGAGAGCCCTCCACTGAGACTGACTCTTGACTCTGGTCTAGATTCTAGAATCTGGTCGCTAGACCAATGAACAGCGCTCCCTTCAATAATTCTTTATTAAATACACAAATTAAAAAAGACAGTTGAAATAAACAATCAAAATCGGTCCAGTCGTTTTAGAAGATCAGTGACAAACACACGTGCAGCAGAAATAATATAATGTAACGATATGTACGTATAAAGGTGAGCTTCATCCTAATAGTAACCAGGAGTGAAGCGATAGCACATAATAGGTAGAGCAAGTGTGCTTACAAAATATAGTACTCTAACCAGATTGTTTATAAAACTCCTTGTGAAACTGCAGATGCAGATACACCGATCCAATCTACTCGTATACCTTCGGGTCACGAACGTGTGGTCCCGACAAGACATTTTAAACCATGACTACTGATTAGACTGTCTGCTTTTGGCGTGGTGGCAGGCTGTGCATTGGCTTGAAAGCTAAATTGGCGTAGATCCCGAGCTAAATCGGTTTAGACTTGGCAGTATATCAGGGCAGATATCTTATGATCCGTATGTTAAATGAAAACCTGTCTACTGGTCTTGTAATCTTTACTTTTGTTCAGTTTAATGTTTATAGAATCGGATATTACATTTCACTATTTCCTTATACAAGATTTTCATTACTCGTTCGCTTCAAAAGCTTATCAATAGCAGTTCACAGCATTTCGGTGCTTCACGGAAAATTTGCTGGAATTTTACCACTGTGCACGGTCCATTGCCGGCGGAAATTACCTTGTGTAGGAGCCTCTGCCTTTTTGCGAAGCCTTGTATTGTACAATATCGATTATCCCGCCTTCTAAAACGAAAATGTCGAGCGTTTGCCTCGAAACTGCTTGTTTATACTTATCGCAAACGTTAAAGGCAACCAAATCTTTTTAACGTAAAAAGTTATAGAACAATGATTTTAGAGAAATTCCGAGGAATTCTTATAGAATTTCTTACACATTAGTAGCCTACTTGCTTGCTACTAATGGATTTAGCGTGTTTGGATAAACTCCATCCAACAAAAACACTTTTATGTCACCAAATTAGTGTCGACAGTTTCGCTCCATTAGGCGATGACAGGACGAAATTGACTCAATATTTTTCCATAGCAAAAAGAGTTTCTAATCTTATGTTTTTTTGTTCATAAACCTAATAACTGTTTCGGATGAATCATATTTCGTAGCCTTTTTTTCAACATGCGTCCTATTGCCTGCATTTTGACATCAACGTTAGAATACGACGAAATAATAATTTAATTACATTTTTAAAATAGTTTCAGAGCGTGTGAATGAACAAAAAATTCTGAGAGAGATCGCAAAAACAAGTAAATAAGTTCCCAATCAGGATCGCTCGGACAAAAGTACGAAGTTGCAAGACCGTGCACATCAGAAAGCTGGCAACTTTTGACATGCCCAAGAAACTTTCACATTAGCGTGGAGAACTTATCCACTACTCGCAATGACAAATCTTGGCAAAAAGCGATGTGTCCTTGTCATCTGTCTACGTAAAATGGCTTTAACCATTGTAAAATTACTACTTACTTACTTATTATGAATATGAACTAAACTATTCAATACAATATAAGATTATTTCTACTCAGTGACTCGTACAATGGACAAATATGTAAGTACGTCATAGAAAGCGTTCGGCCCCAATACTGCTATGGTCTAGTGGTTCGCCCACCGTTGTCAGATCCAGGTTTCCCAGGTTCGACCCCCAGGAAAGTACAATGTTGGGCTTGGTTTGGTTGGTGGTTAGGACTTGAATGAATTCCGCCTGGCTAGCTACCACCATCTTACCTAAGTCTGTCACCATAACAACAATTCTTAATTATTGTGTTCCGGCATTTAGAGGTAAGATAGCCAGTTCCTCCGACTTCTGATGATTCCGGATGAAGTGTGCCTCCACCTTCGGCCTTATCATAACTGGATACCAAGTGAGATGAGAGCCAAGCGCTTCATATAAAAAAGGGTTTTTCTTCATTTGATTTTGTAATATAAAATAACAAACCATGTTGGTTAATGGTGTAAGCAGTTTTGAAATGATTAGCAGTTTACAAATCTTAACTGAAGTTCACATTTGAGTTTAAGCGGATGAACTTTCCCGGTGTAAAATATACCAAACTCAATATTACATCAGATATATCCGTTTTTCTGTCCAATTAGCTATGCTGATAATGACCTGTAACGTCAGTAAAAACAGCGCTTTTCGAATTTTCAATGATCATCAGTAATTGGACGGTGTCATTTCGCGATAATTAATTTATAGAGTGGTATTTTAATGTTTATAATAACGGGATTTCAGTAATATATTCGATGGGCTTCAAAATGAGATCACGAGCAATGGGATAGCACAATTCATATTTTGACGAGACCATTATGTGAATGTGAATGATTTTTAAATTCAAAAGACATGTTTACTTAGGTATTACTCTAATGTTATAAATGTGAAGTTTGTCAGTGTCTGTGTGTGTGTTTGTTTGATAATGACCTGGATTAACATATTGGCTGCATTTTATCCCGAAATACTGAAGTATTGCCATGGGATACAATTTTTCAGGATAAAAAGTAGTAACCCATTCCAAACGTTTCAAAAACAATTTCAACGATATTTTCCGAGATTACTTTTCACTGCCGAACTCACATGTTTTTCAGCTCACAAATCGGTGGAATATCATTTGCAATTGATTACATTGACTTTGTGGTACTAAGTGAACGACGTCACAAAGTTATTGGCTTTCTGCCTGGTTATTACTGAACTTTTTAAAGTTATTAGATGGCCGTTTGGCGCTCTGAGGGCTTTTATCTGAAATTATGGCGCTCTTCGCTATTTTATCGATAGCGACTGTGGGTAGTAAACTAATTCAGATAAAAATGTGCTAGAGGTGGATTAGGAAAGTATTTGTAACTCACCTTACGTGGAGACCATAACATTTACAATGCTTGGCTGGATTGGCGGTATTTCAATGACGTGATGATGGAATCAAATTTATGACAGACTTTTATTGAAAACTGTTGCATAGTTTTTTTATTATACTACGGGGAAGTGCTTGACCTTCATCTCACCTGATTTTGTACTTATGATAAGACCGAACGCTTAAGGAACTTCACGGGGAATCCTCAATATACTGGGGAACTTCGTCATCTTACCTCTAAAAGCACGACTAAACCACAGCTCTCGTATTAGCTTAGCTCAATTTAATATGTGATGTATTTATTCTCATCTCTTTAACTTCTTACTAAAACTTATTCTAATAATATGTTTTTCTTTGATTTCAGGTAACGTACCACAATAAATCTTCGTCATGGAACCGTCATCATGCAAGTTGGCAAGTAATATGAGTGCATTCCTCTTTACCTAATGATAATATAATTTGAAAAGAGATACCCACACAAGGAGAAAGGCAAGAACGGACTAGTATTTTTTACGGATCCATACCCTGAGAGTGTCAAGGGATCTTGTTACTAAGCCTCCACTGTCCATCTGCCTGTCCGTCCATCCGCTTATATATCAGCGAGCTCATTGTGGTGTCGTGAACCGTTATAGGTAGACAGTTGAAATTTTCACAAAATTAGTATTTTATTGCAGCTATAACAAAAAAAAGAGACCCTACAAAATGTTTTTTTTGTCGACAATTGTGGGTCGGAACCCTCAGTGTGCGTGTTTATAGTTTGCCGGTTTATTTGATGATCCATCAGCACACACTGAATGTCAAATACAACACATCGAATGAACTCTGCACAACAATGGCAATACAGGGAGGGGTAAAACAATGAATATGCCAGCTCTATCACTCATCACGCAATGAATCAATAACAAAATAAATTTTGACATCACCCATGGGAACAGCGGGATGTCGAAACTGGACACCTATGACCCTATAGGGTTGTCAACTCAGTAACAATGATAATTGTAAAGAGTTTTATTGCATTGGTAAGGAATTAAGTATAAAATATAAACAAGTTCTTACAATCTTAGTTATTTGTATTCAGAGAGCAACAGGTTCTGCTTTGGTATCTGGTCCAGTTATATGACAGGCAAAGTTATTGATATTTTAGACATTTACTTGTGTTATACTCGTATATGTCAGCGTTAGATTGTAAGCACCGCCCGTTTGTAATATGCCGTTTGTATATTGTACACATGTCAGCATAAGATTATAAGTACCATCTGTTTGTAAAATAATTTATTTTAGACGTTAAGCAGTTGTTTTTTTTGTTACATTCCCAAATAATATTTTGATTTGAAATAGAAAGGGACAGCTATCATGAGCCCTAGTTTATAGCTGTCCCTTTGTTTATAAAATCTGAAGCTGAAGGACTAAACTGATATGTAATATTTATGATCTCCTCCTATTTCCATCGTTAAAACCTATCATAAAAATCACCCATCCCGGCCACGTTTTTAATCTGCACTTTAGATAGCAAGGCCTTCATAGGCTCATGTAAATGCAGAAAACCGAAGCGTATTAGCATTCTTATCGAGGCAGCCCTACGGCGGGTGCCCCGCATTCAATTACGTGATAACATCACGCAACAACGCAATTACGATGCTAATCCGTCAATCGAATGCTCTCGAAGACCCTTGTGGTTGCTGCAGTGTAGCACGCACTGCAAGCCCAGCGTGGTATGGACTTAGGAGATGCATGTCCACCCAATGTTATTGACGTAGTCATAGATCAGTAAGCGTGTAGTTCTTCAAAATTTTAAAATCAAATACAATTAGTAGTTAATCACAATTGATTTTGAAATAATCAAAAATAACTGATCAAGTAGCAATGATTTTTATAGACACATTTTGAAACGTCATAAGAGTACAGCTTGTTTGGAATAGGAACACACAACTAGAAAGACAAGAACCTCGGGCTAGTTAGTTTTTGCTTTCTGATCCATTATTTTCTAAATTTTATCACCTACAAAAAAAAATTTTTTGCTATCTAACTGGGTAAAGAGTTTACACGTGTGCTTTACCAACCTACTTTTTAGTGAGCAGGTACCTACGCTCGCCATTGAGTTTGTGGACAAGGAGAACTATCTCTCAAAGTCAATAATCAGAACCCATGGCTTTTTCACAATGTGGTAACCAATATAGGAAATGTAAAATTGATACCAAAATTATTATAGTTATTAGTTTACATGATCATTTACATTTTATTCAAAATTCTATCGCCATAATAACAATTATATAATTGTTATGTTCCGACATTTAGAGGTAAGATAGCCAGTTCCTCAGTTTGTTGAGAATTCCGGGTAAAGTGCGCCTCCACCTTCGACTTTATCTAAACTTGTAACCAGATGAGATGGAGGCCAAACGCTGCCCCGTCGTACAAAAACAACTATGACTTTTTTAGCTACAATTTACCAAAAGCCATACTCCACGTATCTAAAGCTGAGGCCTTAAAAAGCGCACCACAGCCATATCGATCGAGCTATATTCAATTCAAACCATGCAATTCAATATTATTCATAAACTCCGTAATCTCCCATATCGATTCAATCGCGCGTCGTTCAAGTCGTTGCCACAAAGTGTCCCGATCTGGCATTATTGATATTTGACAAATAAAGTATTGTATCAAACCATCAAACCACATTAGCGGGGTCACGTGCGGTCGAAGGGGGGTCGCCATTCACATTTGCGAGGTGTTCAACATAATCTTGACCGATACCGCGCGTGCACGGATGGCATTACATTTATTGGCGAAGCAGCAGGGTGGCGATGGAGTGTTGCAACTGGAATAAAGATGTACAATCTCAAACGGATAAATCAACGTGAATAAATATGAAAACTTTTTTTTATCATAGCATTTTTTAAATAATCGCGATTATTATACATAATTCATAACAATTGTTTTTTTTATCCTAAGCGCTTGACCATCATCTCACCTGGTTACAAGTTAAGATAAGACTGAAAGTGGAGGCACACTTCACCCGGAATCCTTAACAAACTGAGGAACTGGCTATCTTACAACTTAATGCCGGAACACAACAATTTTAGAATTGTGGTTATGGCGACATAATTAGGAAAGATGGTGGTAACTAGCCAGGTGGACTCAAGAAAAGTCCTACCACCAACCAAACCAAGTACAATATTGTACTCCTCTGAATATCGAACCCTCTGGACCTGACAGCGGAACCACTAGACCACAGACGCGGTTAAACGTTAGCATTCTTCGTTTTTTTTTTATTGTACGACGTGTAAGCCTGATGCCAAGTTATGAGAAGGCCGAAGGTTGAAGCGCACTTCACCCGGAATCCTCAACGGACTGAGAGGAACTGACTTTCTGATTTACATAATGCCGGAACACAACATTTGTATATAATCATTCTAGTGCGCGGATTTAAATTTTCATCTCAATTCACCATTCTATCATGTTAATTTAATTTGATGATCCTCATATTCAATTTTACCAGTGTTGCTTAGTTTAAGTTTCTGACGCTTATTCTTATTTAATTTATTGTTATGTATTCACAAAGAAGTGAATGATAAAGAGTTGGGTATCTATCTATCTTATACTATACAAGGTAGATAATCATATTAACATTTTATTAATGTAAATAGGTAATTATTAGTTCTAATTGTATAATAGTCCCATAAAGTATTTGTTCTTCTTCTCATAAGTTCTAATGGCTGAGTTCCAGATAAGAGATAATTGGTTATTGCAATTCACAATGTTTGTAGCACAATACCTCTGTACTGTGATCCAACAGTAAGAAGCCTCTGATTCTCTGTACATGTCGTAAAATCGTGCCCTTATGTTCGTACCATATGTGCCGCCCTTAAAGTAATCGTCGAAAGTAACATTATTATGTATCGCCGCACAGGGGGTTATCTTATATTCCTATCGCTGTTATAGTACAGCAATATACCGAACACCCGTTGCGATGCCAACGAGGAAATAGTAGTATCCATATAATGCTCTGCCCTATGTCCTCAGGCTCCGGAGTAGCTTTCCAAGCCAAAGCGTATTGTCCTGCTCATTTAGAAATAACACGGTAACACCGATTCAAAAGAAATTGCAGGTATAATAGGAAAGTGATAATTTAGGTTCATAGTGCTTTGTTTTAGGAATGTTCGTATGGTAAAACTCAATTACAACGATATATATGAAATATAATCAAAATTGATTTTATATAATATAAATAGCATAATAAAATTGATAATTTGATATAATTATTATAAAACCAACCACACTTTTTTTAGTTTATGCTTTTTCTTGTGTCCTTTTTAGTATGAATTTCAATTTCAATCATAAAATTTGAATCTATACAAGTGTATAACATAATAAGCATATTGTATGTAAAGTTTTCGCGATACTGAATCATAATGCACCACAATAAGGCTTTCATTCCATTGCTTATCGATTGTAGTGAAAACCCACGGCATTATAGCTGAAGATATTTTATTGTGTCGATAAAGCCGATTTGCAAACGTCCCTAAGGAAAGCCGGTGGAAATTATTGTATGGACGTTTTTGCTAAGTAAGTGATACTTTATTGGATGAAGTGGGGCTTATTCTTGATAGCGGAATTGTGCGATAATTTTTGTGGCATTTTTAACTGCTTCTGTGTTATGAGATTTTTTTATCGAAGCTTATTTATTGGTAATAAGGATGGATGGGATCAACTTACTAATGATCTCCCCTGGGCAACGTAATTGTCCACTTCATCCTGCCCAGGTAATACTCAGGCAAGCCTAGAGGCCAAGCTTACCGTATTAAAAAAACTACATTTTGGTTTGTCATGAGTAAATATAAAATGGAAAACGACTAGAATATGTGAATAGAAATAATCGATAGAAATGAATCATATTGTAAGTTGACGGAAATTTTAGACTAATAAGGTTAAATTTGTATAAACACAACACTCTTTACAATTTCTTGAATAGCTTTATGAAATACAGCAATTGAGCAGATGACACATTTGATTCCGAACAGGTGGTAGATTAGACGTTTCAAAATGATATTTAAAATGTATAACTGAATAAAAACATTATTTGAATATAGGTAAAATACGCGATAAATATCCGTTTCTCGGATCGCGAAAGTTTAAAAAAGACTATGAATAAAAACATTTTGACTTTGATCGACTTATGTCTGATAGAAATTCCTAATAGAAATGTGGCCTTACAGCAACAGATTGTTGGTAGCTCTGCCTTCTGCGCTGTAGGTATTGATTTTGTCATAAGAATATGATCACAAATAAAATCTGAATTAGTTAGTATTAATTATTCTACATAATCTTTCCTAAATTACAAGTTTTGTTTAGTTTGGGGCTAAATGGCGTTGTGTTAAATGTCGAGTTACATCTATCTTATTTTTTTTGAACTTTTTTGGATCATTACATATCATCATAATCATCATCCGCAGCCAGATTTCACCCAGTGCCACATACATAGGCCTATAAGCTCCTCTATGTATATGCCCCTCCTTATGATTCAGAGACAGTATCATCCACGTGCACACGATGATCTTGAGCTAGTCTCATCAGGTGCGGCTTGTAATGTTGGCAATATTGTCGGCTCATCTTGCTTGCTGCATCCTTCCTTCTCACCAGGTGTCCCCAATTCATACTGATCATCACAATTCTTAGAATATCTTCGTGTAGTGACTGACTGACAATCACCGCACAGCTTAAACCAGAGGTCCTAGAGTTGTACTTGTTGTAACTTTGCGCAAGTGTTACTGCGCGGGGTCAGCTACTAATATAAAAGTATACAAGCTCTGGATTATGTTAATAGCGGTTTCCGAACCCCGCCCGACCCAGGAATGCTGACCGCATAAATCGTCGCACTATACAGCCTTGTTGGCCAAGGTAACGTAGAGCGGTTAAGGGCGCCCTGATTGGAAACGATAGGATTTTCAATTTAGTTTCCTTGAACAAAACGAGTTTAAATTATTCTCGGCGCTGAAATTTGCATGATATCGTATGTACTACAAATTTAGTTAAAATTAATACCGAAGCACCTGTGACCAGGCTAGTTACGTACACTATTGCTTCATAATCTGTGGTTAAAATGTTGTGTCACTCCTTGAACTTACATTTCAGTTCATACACTAGTTGCATATTGTAAAAAAAAAAAAGAATCTACTCGCATGTGCAATTAAAATTAAGATGAAAAGGAAGCTAACCTCTTTGTCACGTAGAATTAAACTAGGATTCCTAGAGGGTGTGGGCTTTGCCTCCGTGCTCTCTATCTTCACCGTAATAAGCAAAATTGACATAAAAAGCGTAATTATTTCGGTTAATAATGTGCATATTGGCTTTTAAATATTTTTTTAATTATTTTTAGGATCATCAAATAATCATACTTAGGTCTAACATAGTCATGTTAGACCTTTGGGTTGATACCCATATTATTTTTTATCCACCCATATACATACATACATACTCTCGAAAAATATAGCCTCCTCTTTAAAGCAGTAGAGTAAAAACAATACAGTATGTTTTATGGTCTTTGTCATTTTGAAAACATTGCTCTTTGAAACAAAATCTTGAAAGCTATTAAACACGATAAACCACTTTTAAAACACGGGTTTTACTCAAACGTGATCTTATCCGAGAATGTATCCCTGATGATGGTTCCCTAGGAGAACCGAAACAAAGTTGGTGCCTTGTATCATGTATACCTAGTTCATAGGAAAACATGAGAAAAGCTCGTCTTAAAAATGTATGAATACCACAGAGAGATAATTCTGACGTCAGTTTTTTTATTGCATTGTGTGGTTCATGTATAAAGCAGCTACATTAAATAAGTACCTATTGGATACAAAACGCGCCAAAAATACGGTTATTTCAGGTATGCAAAAGGCTCTTTACTTATGAGATTTGTATCTGCCCCACGATTTAGTAATTTTCTTTGCAATCAAAGCTATATTTCGGTGTATGACTTATTGATCTGATATGTTGAAAGTATTTCTTTAGTAGTAGTATCTATACTTTATTATCACTCAAAAATCTCCAGGTAATGTGGAAGTCAAAGACAAATGTTTTAGTTAGATTTTGTAGGATCACTTGACTCGTCAAATCTACCGCCTGTTCGGTTAATAATATTCCCTCAATCAACTAACGACTCCTCTAGTAACTCAGAGGCGTAGGAACAAGATTGAGCCGTGGGTAGAGAAGGCTTTTTTAACGGAAGCTTATCTAAACGGTGACCTAAACATTCAACCAGAAACTCGACTTACATTTATTTCCCAGCACCTAGATTTCAGATTCAAATCGCTAAATTGGCACTTAAAAAACCATAACTGCAATCGATAACTGTTGCTACTGGGAAAAATAATCCAATCTTCGACCTCGGTGTCGCTCCGAACTAACAAATTATAAATGTTCAAGTCAGTCTTTCCGACCTGATTCCCGCTGTGTAAAACGACTTGAGGGAAATATCCCGACTTGCTTCCATCGGCGGTTCTTTTATTGTGAAAACTTGGACTTGAGACTGTCTTCTGCGGCGGTGACACTCCGATTCTTTTTTCCTAAGTTGTAAGCGGAAGAAATCGTGCGCGGTGATCTTGTTAGCAGTTTCAAAAGTTTTCTAGGATTCATTATGTCTGAACATCGCGACAATATCATCTGCTAAGTTACAAAAAATAAATTCAACGCTCATTATCCTATATAAAAAAACACAAATTAAGGTTCTGATATCTTTTTTTTATTGTTTGATGGGGATGTGCTCGGCCTCTATCTCATCCTTGCTCCTGGTAACAATTAAAGATAAGGCCGAAGGTGGAGGCGCACTTTACCCGGAATCTTCAACAAACTGATATATATAGCGACAGAATTAGGTAAGATGGTGGTTGCTAGCCGGGCAGACTTAAACAAAGTCCTACTACCAACCAATCCGAGCACAAGATTGTACTACTCCTGGCCATCAAACCCGCGACCTCTGGATCTGAAATCAGTGCGTTGAACCACTAGACCACAGAGACGGTTAAAAGTTCAAGCCCATGGGATTGCTTACGGGTATCCAGCTCATCTGTAATATCCCGCAAATAAACCATGAAGGTCAGCAGCGTTTGCGTATTTTTATCACTGTGATTTAAAACCGCCGGTAAAGTATGGAGATTAAAGAGGTTGCTTATCTAAATATAAAATCGTCGTGTAGTTTAATGTCTGACGGACTGACTGTTTTTTATAAAACTTGGAGACGGTATAAGCAAAGCAGCCCACCTGATGTTAAGTGCATCTCTTGCTTATAACAAAGCCTTACTGCGTAGGTCACATCCACAAAGAGCATAGCCTACGCGGCATTGTATTGCGCCTGTCAACTTGAGGTATAAAGAGGTTAAGCCTCGCGTGCCCGTAATTTCATCGGCAACCATATCCTTCGAACCGGAACACAGCAATGCTGCTTGGCGGCCAAAATATGCATAGTGGTAGTACTTCCTAGAAAGAGACCTTTTCATAGAAACTCCACCTGACAATCAACGCATGGGCTATGCGTAGTATATATCGTATCGTAGTATGTATAGTATCTTATTGTAACAGGTTGTTAATGATGATAGCTAAGTTCGCGGTATTTTTATTGTGATACGATTATTTTTCTCGATTTATTCCACGGTTCTAAGCTCCTTCGCATCCTAGCATCCCACCATTATTCGGCAAATCTTCTCATTATATCCGGGGTTAATCCTCGCTTACATTTCGCATTTTAATTGTACCCTCACTGTCTGACCCTCATCGAGGTTACTTGTTTTTCAGAATCTGCCGTCTCGTTAAACCGACGAAGTTTATTCTGCTGGTAAAAGTGACAGGATTTTTTGGATATACTGTATACCGATGTACCTACATCGGATTTTCTGTTATTTCTCATTACACTTGAACACCACATAAAAAAAAAGGGAAGTAAAATATTATCATTTAAACGGTCAGTTTTTCAGAGGTTTTGGTCGTTTGTAGCAGACAACGTGAATTAAATAAAGCCAAGGCTTGCACCCAGCAATAGAAAAAACTGGATCGTTAGGGTTTTTACTGACGAACTTTGCCATAATTCATACTATTTGCCATTAAAATAAATTTTTAGCTGTTTTATTACAACGGAATAGATGTATCTTGCCAAAGGTAAATTTCCGCATATTAAAGTAAAAAACTACAATAAAAACGTATGGAATAGTATTATACCGATTGAATGTAGCTCAAACTATTTTGTTGCATTTTGCTACGTATACATTCGTAGCACTTCGTAGTATTCCGTAGCGTCCTGTAGACTTTCGTAGCACTTTGAAGAGTTCTGTAGCATGGTGTAGACATTCGTAGCACTTTAAAGAGTTCCGTAGCATGGTGTAGACTTCGTAGGTATTTGTTTCATAAGCTATTCAAAACATTTTGAATACCGCTGCCTCTTTTCTTCTACACCACACTATTATTCAGCTATCTTGATCGCGCATCCACGGCCCCAACCCTTTCGTTACATTATGATTAATTAAATCCCGCGATCTCATACATTGTTGGATGACAGGCCAATTTGTTTGAGCGAGAGAGTTTTTAGTTTCTAGGTCGTTAACCTTGAACATCATTATTGGTGTACCCAAACTTAACCCTGGTCTGGAATTTGTTCATTTTGATTAATAGCACAACCAGTAGGTACAATGTACTGAAAGTTTGTCATTATTATACGAATATTGAGCATTTAATAGAAAGCCGTGGCGGTCGTGGCTCAAAAATGAACTGTTCTTACATACTTCTAGCGGTACATTAAAGCCAAATAACGGACACAAGAAGCAGCTTTCTGCCATGTATTAGTAACTAGAATATTTACTGCGATCACCAATTGACTAGCCAACCGTGACTTAATTTTTTTGAGTAGTGAACAACAATAGGATATTTAAGGAGAAGAAGAATACTGTTGGACAGTGCATTTTTCAACTATGTAGCCAAATACTAATAATTATATCTTTACTTGGAGCCTAATATGCGTCTATTGTTTATATTGTGTCAAAAATATAGCAAAAGCAGACATATATATATATATATATATATAATATTTAGGGTACAGGTTTATTTCAGGGCAGCGATATCTGAAACAAGGAAATCCAGGGAAATAATGTATGGATGAATAAAGCACTCAGAATTAGTAAGATTATCTGCGATGATCATATTAAACATTAAAAAGTACTGATATTCAAAAGTTCTCGCAAAGCGACCCTTAATAATTGTAACTAATCGTAATCTTTTGCACTACAATTATAATGTAGCATTCATATAATTCCTGTGGGTATAGGTAACCCAAAATTGTATTACGTCGATCTTTGTATAACTTCTTAATGAATTACGATTTAAAACATTTTCTTTTCACGTAGCGCTATCATGTCTATCTAGTACCTATTAAGTATCGAGTTTATCTAGTATTCATTAAGTATCTATATAGCGCTATCTTGTCCCGTACAAAACAAAGCTTGTATTACAGGAACTTGATAACGGATACAAAACTATTTTCTTTGTAAATGTGAAGTGCGCCTCCACGTTCGAACTTATCTTCATTTATAACCAGGTGAGATGAAGGTCAAGCCCTTACCCGTGGTACAATAAAATAAATCATTTTTATCAGACTTACATAACAGCGCCTAAAAACAGAACAATCATCTTTATTTATCACACAAATGCTTGTCCTTGGTGGACATTGAAATGACAACTTGCAGTGCAGAAGGCAGTGCTATTATCAACTGGGCTGTAAATCTTATTGAACCAATTAATTTAAAATAATCTGAGCTGCTCAATAGAATGAATAAATTGTTCGCAATAGAACCAGTAGATAAGGATCCCTACAAACACACTGGTACAAACTTTCTAGTATTAACTTAGGAACATAGCAAACAAAACTTTTTCAACTTTTAGGAGTAAAGATTAGGAAAGTTAGTGGATTTGCACAGGGAATCTTATCAAACAAAGTAGGGGGTAGGAAGGAAGGGAAAATCAGATCATTAATTTAGCTAAGCCTCTTATGTATACGTTTAGACTTTTGTGTACCCTAAGTTCATGAAGTATTATAATTTAGTTTATTTATCTGATCATATATGTGCTTTGCGTTCATATATTAGAATTTGCGGTATTGGGGTTAGAATCGACTCCTTCTTAGCCTTGTCGTAATAGCCGAATAAGGGATCTTACCAAATTAAGTATTTAACAAGCCTCATAGTTAGTAGTAACTCTGCCTTCTGCGCTGTAGGTTGTGGGTTCGATTCCCACCCAGGACAAACATTTGTGTGATGAATATTGATGTTTGTGCTGTGTTTGGGTGTTGTATTATATGATTACTATGTATTTATATAAAAATAAAGTAAATTTGTATTCTATCCGTAATCTAGTTCCCACATTACAAGCTATGCTTAGTTTGGGGCTAGATGGCGCTGTGTGAAATGAATTTCCTGTAAATTTATTTATTTATTAATAATTAAATGTTATATATATACATCAGTAGAAATACAGACGCTGAAATATCATCCCAGGTATGGCCTAATAAATGTGAATATACCATTACATCAGTTGAACCGGACCAAATAACTATGTTTGGATATGTATGTTTAAAAAAATCTAGTTCCTATATAATATCCCATATTACGAGCTTAGCTTAGTTTGGGGCTAGATGGCGCTGCTTAATCTTTAATGTACTATTTTTATTTCAATAAGGAACAATGTCATTCCGTTGTAGAGTAAGTTTGACCAGCCTAGCCACACCATTGCGAAAATCGCAAACTTGCCATAATTTGTTTGGATTTTGCGTAAAGCAATAACGACACAAATCCAAGTTTCGAAAGCTAATATATATTGAATCGTAGTTCGATGGGATGCAGTCCGCGTAGACCCCAAGTGGCAAACTTTGGCGAATGTATTACTTTGTGACGCGCTCGTTGCTAGTTCCACTTCAAGTTGCCAACAAATGTTGCTTACGCCGTGCGAATTGGATATTGCTTGGAGTATTTGATCAAACTCCATTTACCACGGCAATAAACTTTCTTCATTATTTTAGCAGCATACGGACAGGTAACGTAGTGCATTTAATTTTGTAAAACGATTACCTCACTTAATAAATTGCACGCAATAAAGATTACTAGAGATTTATACACAGTCAGGTCATAAGTATTGTCACACAGTAAAAACTTTTCTTTTAGAATGCTGGCCACAAAAAAGTTTATTGAATTCGAATTTCGAATTGTTCATGAAAATAAAAATGTATACTATTTAGAATTTACTCATTTTTAAATATGGAGTGGACGCTTAAAGAAGACCGTGTTGCAGTTATTGCGTTGCATCGTTGCGGTTACGCGCCAATTCAAATTTTTGACATACTGAAAAAATTGAATATAACCAAAGATTCGTTTATCGTACCATCAAACGATACAATGAAGACTAGTGTAGATGACAGGTCAAGAAGTGGTCGCCCTCGGTCTGTTAGGACTCCAGCAGTGATAAAAGCTGTGAAGGCGCGAATTCAAAGAAATCCCAAACGTAAGCAGAAACTGTTGGCCCTTCAGATGGGGTTAAGCAGAACCACGGTGAAAAGGGTGTTAAATGAAGACTTAGGGCTTCGGGCATATCGAAGAAAAACAGGACATCGTTTAAATGCTCGTCTAATGGACCTGAGACTGAAGAGATGCCGAGCTTTGTTGAAGCGGTACGCGGGAAAAAAATATCGGGAAATTCTTTTTTCGGATGAAAAAATTTTTACCGTAGAAGAGAGCTACAACAAACAAAATGATAAGGTGTACGCACACAGTAGTGAAAAAGCGAGCAACCGTATTCCGCGTGTCCAACGAGGTCATTTTCCATCCTCGCTCATGGTATGGTTGGGAGTTTCTTATTGGGGCTTAACAGAGGTACATTTTTGTGAGAAAGGTGTAAAAACGAATGCAGTTGTGTATCAAAATACAGTCCTGACGAACCTCGTGGAACCTGGTTTCTCATACCATGTTCAATAACAGGCACTGGGTATTCCAACAAGATTCGGCGCCAGCTCATAGAGTGAAGAGCACACAAGACTGGCTGGCGGCGCGTGAAATCGACTTCATCCGGCACGAAGACTGGCCCTCCTCCAGTAAAGATTTGAGTCCGTTAGATTACAAGATATGGCAACACTTGGAGAAAAAGGCGTGCTCAAAGCCTCATCCCAATTTGGAGTCACTCAAGACATCCTTGATTAAGGCAGCCGCCGATATTGACATGGACCTCGTTCGTGCTGCGATAGACGACTGGCCGCGCAGATTGAAGGCCTGTATTCAAAATCACGGATGTCATTTTGAATAAACTTTATTGTCATAAGAATCTATGTTTCGTTAAGTTCATTTTGGTATATAAATGGTTACATAATTAATAAACTTGTTTCAATTATTTTATATTAAACTTGTGACAGAATTTATGACCTGACTGTGTATATATTAATATGACAATTAGACATTATACACAATGCTATCTAGTAAACCAAGTTGTTTGTAAGTTGGAAACCAGATTGCTTTCTTTTGAATACAAACAAACATAGAGTACAAAGTAATAGTACATAGACAAAATCATATATATTATACACACAAATGTTTGTTTCGGGCGTGAATCAAACGCACAACTAACGATGCAAAATGCCGAGCTACTACCTACCAAGATGCGAAGCTCAATATTATTTCAGTTACAAAAATCATGATAGCTTTTATAATGGGTAGGTTAATATGCGGTTTTTCCACCATCATGTGACCCAAAACGGACGCCGAAATAAAATACTGAGGGCACTATAAAACATCTTATGTACGCCATAAAAATAACTACCAAAATGTTCATCGACCATAACACTGTGCGTCACCCTTTTAATGTCATAAATTTTACGTCTCAGCGTTCACAACGAAAACGCATTATTATTTTAAGGGTGATCTATTTATTAGGAGGCCCCTTGGGTTATAAACAATCTATTAATAAATTAAGGCCTCCTTTGGGATGGTCAGTGGTCGTGCCACAGATATTATAAAGCGAAACTATTCGGTATAAAGATGGGTTAAGGGAAAGGATGGCGAGCGGCCTGAGGTTCGTCCCTCGATGACGGGACCAGCGAATTTTATTAATATACCACGAACCCGGCGATGGCATCATAAGAGGATCTTTCAAGTCGTTATGGACGTAATCTAACAAACCCTTGTTCATATTTTGATATAAAATAAGGAATAATAGTGAAAATACAAACAAGCAACTATGGTATTTTTTTTTTTTATTTAGAATCAAATAAGATCGAATTGCTAAATGAACATGTGTACGTCGTTCCTCTGGGCTACTATGAACGCGCGATATGAATTTTCGTTAATTGTAACTTTACAACACATCGTGGATTCAAATAGTTAAATTCGCGACTACCTACATGCTTGCATCTATCTAGTAACCACAATATATTTGAAATTTAATGTTAAGATATTTCATAATGGTTTCAGAACTGAGTGAACGTAACTCGAAAAGATTCAGTGCGTGGACAAGAATATTGTTTTTAGTAACAAATACCCCTGTATGTAGTGGAAACGTCTTTTTTATCCACGTTCTGTTTTGTGACTTCAATTTACCAAAAAACTGTAAAACGCGTACCTAAAGCAAACAACCCAAACATCCTTAAGACAGGTGTCACTGTAAAAAACGTATAATCGTATTAAGTGATTTATCCTATCGCAGCATACAGACACTATTGGTAATGTGTGCGCTGATATTTATAAATATTAAGGGTACCCTTGTCGCATAACATAAATCAAATTATCACCAATTTAATAAATGTCACATCTTGAAATTGAGATATATCAGTAGGGTTTGGAAGCCTTAGAAACGAATAAAAGTGTCATCTCATATCGCGCTATCTCACAAAGTAGGCTAGCCCTTTCTGACCCCCTTCGAAAGTCACACGCACAGTAATAGATTTTTAATCAATTTAGTTTCATGTCTGCCATTTTGCAACGTGTCGGCTGACGGTTGGCCGGTTTGAATTTGGAATGAGAGCGCGGGCGAAGCGCCATCCATCATTGGACTACGTCGGCCTACGTTTGACGCGTCCAAATTATGATTGAGATTTATGCACTTTTACTGATGTGCCTGCGTCACATAATGAATCAGCCGAATTAATTTATTGAAATGCATGTGTGTGGTTTCTTTCAAGCGTAAGATTTTCATAAATATGATATGTAAAGATTTTCATAAATATGTGATATTCAATAAGTGCGATTCTCCACTACGTTCAAGATTTATACATACCGAATAAAAGCAGTATTTTTTACATTGAATGCTTATATTTTTATATCGGGTCTGAATTACTGAATCTTCACAAGCAAAGATCGCTATCTACTATGCGGTATAGGTAGTAGAACACATCTCAGTACAACGTAACCAAAGGAAAGTGTGCAAAATTGATCAAGGTCTACGGTATCTTCAAACTATTTGAATCATACCATCAAAAAAGTGTGAAACAACATTTTTTAAACAAAGCTTGGAAACTTTATTGGTGTTTTGGGCTTAAATGGCATTTTTATCATGATTCTTACTCCGTTAGTACTTTATACGTACACAAATAAACTGATAAGATCTTTTGTTTTATCTAAAATCGGAAGCTTCAAATGACTTTTCCTTTCCGTAGAAAATGTTATAAAATATGTTCACTACCAACCAGACTTCAAAACGCCAAAGTAATCCTATTTTACAACGTAAAAGCGTCAAGTTGCAGCGCTATCAATTTACCGTAAGCTCGCGGGGAGGATCTAACACTACTTATACGTACGCCTAAGGGTTGAGGCACAAGGATGGTTTTTACCTCCTAAGTGCTGAGACGTCATGATTGCTTGTAGAAATTAGTAAATCCGCCTGCAAGTACTTGAAATATTGCTGAACTAATAACATTGCATCCTAAGCCTAACTTTTGTTTTAAAATTGTCAATGGTCCTATTATGTTTTGATGCACATTAAATATTGTTTTATTCATTCATTCATCCATTAATTAATTTATAAATTTGGATCTTAAAATTTATTTTAGAAAAACTGCTAGCATACCCACCCAAATCTTGTGTTTTTAGTGGTGTTGCCCGCGTGGAATTCAATTTGTGACACTCGATATACCAATAAACTATTTATCACTCTCCTCAACTTATATTTCAATTCAAAAACCACATTAATGTTCATTGTTATGTATTTTAATTATGATTAATTATGATAACTATTTCAATTACTTTTGACAGATTAAAATAATTTATTAACAATTATATCTATTCAAATTTTATGATTTCAGTAATCAAGCCGTTTTATTTTAACTGGATAATATAGCTAGTGCTCAGAAATATTGAAAGTCTAAATATTAGCGACATAATTTAACGGACGAGTAGTTTCTGTAATGACCTCTTACATCGAAACCTACAAACATAAATCTTTGTAACATTAGTATAGATCTGAAACTTTATTTTTTGGCAAATTTTCATCCTTTAATGCAGTTCCTGTGAGATAGAAATGGGATGTCCAACATCGCCATACAACACTGATTGTCTTTTTATTTTAAGCCTTAACTACTGAAAGGATTGAGCTGAAATTTTTCTCAGATATTTTTTGTACCAGGCAATACATATTGGCTACTTTTTGAAGTGAAAACTTCTTTAGGCGCGTTTTTGAGATGAGAAAATACATGAAACTCGCGCTACTGTTACCGACACCTCTGTATATATGTATCTGTTAGTTTGCTCATAAATTTTGAATACCCAAACATTGAGCGTTAAATTTTAAACATGAAAAAACTTCCAAAACTACTGTCGGCATCAGCTCCGTTAACTCTCGATAGATGGCGCTATTGTAAACACGAAAACACGAAACCAGACCACAGAATAAAAAGCCAGTCATCTGTTCTCTTCGGCAAACATTGACAAACTTCAAGATTTCAGTTCTGTTGGTACTCCCGGAGTGCCACTGTTATTTTTATCCAGGTGTAGGGGGCTGAGAAGTGTTTTTTTTGTTTCTTTCAATCGCAAAAGCTTTAGCAAAATGCTCAAAAGCCGCAAAGCACTTATCTGTGTAGACGTAGTCTAACTATAAACCTAACACCTTTGCTCGGTATATCGTATAAAATGGGTTTGAAGTGCTGCATTGTCGTGTTATCTGTGCGATAGCTACCGTAAGATGATCTCTCTCGCATCGCCGTGAAAAGGTTCTATAAGTAATTCTGAAAGGTGGGGAGGTGTCGGTTATCGATTCAGGGGTCTTGGCACCTGGTTGTCTAGATATAAACTGCAATAGACTGCAAAAGTGTTTACAAAACAATTTGATACTTACACCCAAATATTCCGTTCTTGTCCAACAAAGCATATAACAGTGGCCTGCCCGTGACTTGACTCGCAGTGTACGCAGAAGTGTGCAAGCCTATTTCCTAGCTCTTTATACAACCATGCGTTTCAGCAAGATTCTTTCAGACATTTAATCACTATAAGGATACAATCAAACAGACAGACATAGCAACATATGCTATCCGTTTCCTGGACAAATCTTTGACTGGTCCGTTCCGCATAATCGCTTTCAGTTTCTCGAAAATTGGCGTTTGTTCTAAAATTAGTCTATTAAGTAGGATTCTCGATAATCTGTCTGTATTTTTAAATAATCTAGTATGATGTTAGTGAATAGGTAGATGATGAGAAAACTTTGCTATTTCGGAAATGCTGTTTGAACGTGTGGTTTTAGGAGTCAACGTTTATGTTTATTTTTATTTTTATTGTACGACGGGTAAGCACTTGGCCTCCATCTCACCTGGTTACAAGTTGAAATAAGGCCGAAGGTGGAGGCGCACTTCACCCGGAAACCTCAACAAACTGAGGAACTGGCTTATATTATATTATATATTATCTTAATATCTAAATGCCGGAACACAACAATTTTTCGAATTGTTGTTATGGCACCAAATTGTTACCAAGCACAATATGTTGTACTCCCCATGGGGATCGAACCCGGGACCTCTGGATCTTAAATCGGTGGGTTGAACCATTAGGCCACAGAGGCGGTTGCCTCTGTAACCTAAGCATAGGTACTACAAAAGAAACACGTATGTATCTTATGTTAAGATACCGTACACAAAGGGTGCCAATGGGACCCTGTTACTAAGCCTCCGCTGTCCGTCCATCGGTCTGTCTGTCAGCAGGTTGTATCTGGTGATCCCTCTTTGTTGGTTTATCACATTCTCCTAGAAGTATTTGGAAAGCTATATATTATTTTATTTTTATACAACTATGAGACGGGACAAGCAAGTAGTCCACCTGGTGTTAAATGCATATTTTGCCTATAACAATGCCTTACTGCGTAGGTCACACCCACAAAGAACATAGCCTACATGGCACTGCATTGCGCCCTTCAACTTGAGGCATAAAGGTGTTAAGCCTCGCGTGCCCGTAATTTCACCGGCAACCATACCCTTCAAACCGAAACACAGCAATGCTACTTGGTGGCTGAAATAAGTATGGTGGTAGTAATTCTCCGGACGAGCCCTTTCACATGGGGCTTCTACTACACTTAAAAAATATGTATTACCTTTGTTTCAATTAATTTATGACATCAACACATGACGACATTGAACAATTTCAATAATTCAATCAATTTCCTTAATGTATAGTAGTAACACTTCACAGAACACTAAACAATATGACCCCAATAATAGCTGACCAATATCTGTGTGGATAAAACTTACCACACAGAGAACGCTCCTTTTGAATTTGTAATATTAGGTGTGAAGGTGTAATGGATCTACAATACGCAAACTTCGTGAGCATTGCAGTAATCCACTTTACCAAAATTCCCGCACTATCCACAGCCCCCTCAAAAAGCTCGCCTATCTACGCGAGAGTAACCCGATCAAATTCGTTATATTGATCCAATATTCGGGCGGAACCTGACGACCATTGTTGTCATTACAACGTACCCCGAGGCCTCAGACGAATAAATATTCATGAGAATAATTCCACAGATTCCCTTAACGATGGCACGTCAAAAAGCGCCATCTACCGGAGGATTATCGGTGAGCGAGCTCTTGTTAGTGTAGTTGGCTGATGTGCTGAGATGAAACCGATTATCTGTTTATAGGAAACTGTATTCAGCTTTTGATACCATGCATCGGCTTGGAGTTATGAGGCATTGTTGGTGCCTCGTGGCTATGGTCTTTCAGAGCCTCGATAGCGCCTATTCGATAGCGAGATATTTTCAGATATATATATATCTGAAAATATCTCAATAGATCAAATATTTAGTAAATATGGGTAGTAGATATGAAATAACACTTATATATACTTGTAATTCTTCATATCTTAATGGTGTGAATCATCTTACAACAAAAAGTCTTTATAACTCCGGCCTATATGGAAAGATCTCATAAATATAATATTTTGTACAACCACGTTGTGATTGTTATTTTGAGTAAATAACGATTATTTACTCCAACTGCTTTACATATTTAAAGGTGGGTTAGAACTTAAACGCCCCAAGTCAAGCTGAAGGTTAATATTGCGAATTTTGCTATCAATAACACACAATTTGTTTATTGTTTACAAGTCATCAAAACTGTACCGTAAATACTGGTAACTAAAAAAATAATCCTCCTTGCTCATTTCCAGCCAGTGGCAAAAGTAAACAAAAAGCAAAGCTCGAATTCCATCCTCGTCAAAGAAGTATAGCTTCGGTATAGTGTCAGAGAATGCTACATTACTCCCCCACCAGTTATTGCGATTTTTCCCGCCGAAACGATTCGCAAAAAACGTTTCCTACATTACGTGGTATTACATACTAGTCGGGTGACGTAGAAAGCAGGTTATCGGTACCGAGATGCCAGATATCGGTTCAAAGTTTTTTTTTTACAACTAGAAGACGGAACAAGCAAGTAGCCCACCTGATGTTAAGTGCATCTCTTGCTTTTTACAATGCCTCCCTGTGTAGTTCACATCCACAAAGACCATAGCCTACACGGCACTGCATTGCGCCCGTCAACTTGAGGCATACAGGTGTTAAGCCTCGCGTTACCGTAATTTCCCTTCAAAGCGAAACACAGCAATGCTGCTTGGCGGTTGAAATAGGTATGGTGATAGTACTTCCCCGGAAAACCCTTTCCCTTTCGCCATAGAAGTAATAATTCTATGGTGCGTTTGGGAAAAATCACCTGTTTTTGTACGATGTGCGCGCATACCGACACCTAAAAGTGACACCATGAAGTTAGTTGGTCTCTCAAGTTTTCGTAAGACAATAATACCACATGTTAGTGACCATAAAAAGCGTTGAAAAGCTTGACTTTGAGGCTTGTCTGGGCATTACCTGGACTAGGATTATGTCTAAGATGGCTTATCGTGAGTTTTCCCACATATACCACAACATACTCCGGTGAACGACAAGTTGTAATTGCTCGCTTGTCGGCTAGCTCGCTTGTCTGATATTGATGTGAACCAGATCTGGGGGCCTACAACGAACGCGACAAATATGTCGTTTTTATAAACTAGGGTGGGTAAGCTGAGTGTTATGCGAACAACATGACATAACATGAAAATGGACATGGTGGTCCATTATTAATGTCCACTGCTCGACAGAGCTTTCTCCAAAGAGGGATGGTTTTCCCATTTTCACCACGCTTGCCAGGCGGATTGGCTATCGCAAAAATGTAATGATACACAGAAGGTACTTCCGGTGAGATCCCTTAGTCAGCTTTTACGACATCCATGGGCTGAGTTGTAGGGATCGATTCTTAAGCCAACGGCTCATAATTTGTAATTCATTTTAAGTTGTTAAATACATTGTAATTACAAAAAAAAACAACTAGCCCAACTAGAACTAGCCGTTCTCCTTGGGTAGATATGACGTTTCAAAATGAAGTCTTACCAATTAAACGATTATTGTCTTTAGCCAAGTTCGTGGTGTTTCTAACCATCACGAAAAAAATAAAAGATCGTAGGTCAACCAGTTTACTGTACAGACGAGGCCAAGCTTCCGTTGACAAGGAAAAAGGGGAATCCGCTGATTGCCCTCGTGAAAAATTACACATCATACCAATGTCTAAAAGCTTGTACGAGTAGGTATTAGCATTAGGTATACAAATTGCGATGGGAATCAACCGCGAGGCTTGAATTGAATCGACTTATTTCGGAATGTAAAAGCACTTAGCGAGATTTGTTTTTTTGTTTAATTTCGGGAGCATCGCATCAATCATGGTTGAACTTTCATATTTCATATTAAGGCATTATGATTAAGGGATAGGTGTATTTGAAATAGTGGCTTCATATTTGGCAAAATAACAGAAAGAATTGTATTCATTAAATACTGACAAAAGTGACAATGATCGACTGGGTTATGTAGAAAACATTTATTTTGTAAATTTTTTGTAGACATTTGATCTTTTTCTATATACTTTTAAGTTCTTACTTTTTGTAAAATGATGTTAATTCATTTGAATAAGTCTTAGCATTAATAAATACTTACTGTGATTTCAATACAGGCCCACATTCTAAGCGTAAATATAAATTTAATTTTTAGCTACTGGTGTCAGACTTTACTTGCTATCGATATAAAATAATTTAATAAAATGAAAAGTTTTATTTCAGAATTATCTTCACACAATATATAACCAATATAGACAATATGTAAGCTTGGCTCCTAATATCCTTATTAAATGTAATTATTATCTTATATATGGTTATATGTGATATGTTGATACCTACATTATCACTGCTATCGAAATTATTTATTCAAAAATCCTTTTCAATCGAACCCGATATGATTTTTTTCCTGCGGCGCAAAAACCTTTGTGGGTCTTAGCCTCATCAAAGATATTTCTGCAGGTTGGTCTATATTTAGTATACCTTGTCTATGATGCTTAGAGAGATTAGCGCAGTCGATCCACCATTATCTGTTTTTCTTATAAAACGTACACTAAATAAACTTCATAGAATACTAAAGTAGGTATTTGATTGGTAGTAGGGCTTGTTATATGGCTTGTTTTACCACCATCACCATGTATACGCCTTATCAATAATTCTACTTGTTGTGTTCCAACCTTTAGAGGTAACATAGCTCCTCAGTCTATTGAGGATTCCGTGAAGTGTGCGTCCACCTTCGGCCTTATCACAACCAGACACCAGACGAGATGAAAAAAAACAAAACGAATTAACAAATCGCACATACCAAATTTTCATCAAATTCCACGACTCAAAAAGCAAAGATATCTCATTTCCAGTCCCTTAAAATTCATAGAAGAGCACCGGGCGCCTCTAAACAACAATTAAGCAGCGTTAATAACTAAAGGGTAGTCTACAACAAACCTAGGCACCCGAGGAATTCACACCACGTACAAAACAACGTAATTCCACTTGAAGAATAAGACGTGTAAATAGTAAATACGGGCGCCATTAGGGACGCTTGGCACGAATTTGCATTAAGATTAACAAGTTTGCCCGAGACGGTCCTGCAGTGTGCAACGTGCTTTACCAGCCTTTGTATTAACATCTCAAGCGACCTTCCACTCTATTGTCACAGAAATAGAATTGTTAATGCTGCGCTTTCGATTGTTATGGTATGACCCAATTTCGCGTCTGTGCCGCTGTTTTATGGTTAATTAATTTTAATGATACTTTTCACAGTTGCCTTATCGAGTAAATTAGTGGTAATGAGCAGGTAAATTAAGTTTAGGATGTGATTGATTGACTTTAAGTCATACTGGTTAACTTTTATTACCTTAATTTGTGATAAAGCTTCGATTGCCGGTAATCAAAAAAGCCGGTCAAGTGCGAGTCGGGCACGCACACCCAATCCAACCTAAATTTAAGGCACGAAATGCGAGTTTTTGCATTTCGGTCTGGAGCATTCGTGTGGGTCTGCCCCGCGTGACTGGTTTCTAGTATATTTTGTCATAAATCGTTTGCCACGATTTTTTTTTGGTACGATGGGTAAGCACTTGGCCTTCATCTCACCTGGTTAAAGTTGAGATAAGGCCGAAGGTGGAGGCGCACTTCACACGGAATCCTCAACAAACTGAGGAACTGGCTATATTACCTCTAAATGCCGGAACGCAACTATTTTAGAATTGTTATTATGGCGACAGAATTAGGTAATATGAAATCGGTGGGTTGAACTAGACAACAGAGGCGGTTAATTGGTGAATTCCATTCTTTGTATTATTCGATATACGATTTTATTTATCTACTAGCTGTACCAGTGCAGTTTCACTTGCACATAACATGGATCTCTCCTGCTTACCCCACAGAAAGAAGTGAGATTTTACATCACTGACATTAAATATTAACTATCTAATGCAAAGTTTCTAGTTTGTGGCGGCCGCAGCGTGGTAAAGACTATTATACATCGCTAGCAGAAGTACTTATTGACCCGTCCGTGGATCCGTCCCCGTGCGTCATTCGATTCAACTAAGGGATTTTAGCAGGCAATGGTCAAGCAGCACCTTCCATCAATCTGAGAACCTACCTGACACCAATACTGTGATCACCCACTCACCTGTCATGCGTGGGGATATTGGCAAACTCCCCCATTACTCTTGTTGGGAGATGGTCAACATACTCTTTCGTACTAAACACAAATACTGCCATCATCAACTCGCCTTTCAAGCGTGGTTGTTATGGTAAATCCCCCGGTCACACTCATTGAGAGTTGAGAGATAAGTGGTAGCATACACTCAAATAGGTAGGTTATCAGGGTGGGTTCACTCCATCATCCATGAGCTTATTCTTGTCTGTGCATATCTAGAGTTCAAGAGCGGTTCCTACATAAAAAAATCTGCCTTCCACGGTTGTCATAGAGATACCAACACCACAAATACTGACTTGCTTGCTACGCTCTGGCCATGTTCTGTAGTAATACTTTTTGAGAAATGATGATGATGTTTAAAATTTCCTAAAAATACGATGCCAGAATATCAGTTTTCATATAACTTCTATTCAAATTAGTAGGTATACATGCAAGAAATCAAAAGTAAATGATTCCAAAAAAGTTACTTTATGGCACCAATGGCCCAGAAAATAGCTGTACCTGTGCAATGTCACTTACACATAAAATAAAACGTGAAGAAATAAGCTTTGATCTATCCTGCTTGCCCTTCAGAGAGACGTACATACGTAGTTTGATTTTACACCACTGACATCGTTAATTTCTAATGCAAGCTTTGGTCATATTTTTTTATCATAGAGTTAAGGTTTCTAGTTAATATGGGTCCATCTGCTAACCGCTCCTGGATGTCATTAGATTCGACCAAGCGAATTCACCAGGAGATAGGAAGCAGCTTTCTTCTATCTTAGTACCTACCTACCTAACACCGACACTGTGATCACCGATTTACCTGCCAAGTATAAAAGACTCACATTTTCCCCTTCGAGGATTCACCTCCGATCACTACTCGGAGCGTGGATCTTATGAGGATCACCTACTATATATCAACACTGCAATTACCGAATCGCGTCAAGCGTGGCCCATGTCATGCAGTGATACTTTTTTCGGCTATGATTATGACACAAAAACCTAAAAACCACACCAGTACAAAAAATGCTCAGAGTATCTCTAGTTTACGTATCGTAGTGGAAATGACTATCGTTATGTTCAGAACAAGGCCACTGAATGGTCCAGTAAAAAAAATAGTTTGACATGCCTTTGCCCACAGCATCAGTAGCACCACCTACTTATAAGGCAAACGCGATGCAGAAGAAATGAAATGAGATGAGATAATGGCAGGAGTATGGGATATGCCATCTTATATGTGGTAAAAGGTGACCAGGAGATGAGGAGTAAGTAGTATATATATCTAGGAACTTGACGACATCAGTACGACTAACCACCCGCCTGCTCAGCATGGTGATTATGACGAACTTTTTTTGGTTACGATTGGGAAACGGGCAGGAGAATAACAGTTGATAATGATAATGATGATGATAAACGAACATTTATGAACTGCAAAGGTGAAAACTACTTTTTTTAAATATACCGTGATGTTCCGTAGCCAAGCGTTTACACAACAATACACAGCAACTCTGAATTTGTAATGTTCGATATGTATGGTAGATTGTGTAATATTTGGGTTAACATAATTTGTTTAATTTATCAAAATCCAATCATAAAAAAAAGATTTATTATAGAACTTTATAATAATTATTTTTTATTTTTTTCAAAATAAATCGATCGTCAGATCCAGATCGAAAACCACATCCAAATCTAATAAGCCATTCCGGAAATACGCGTGCACAAACAAACAGACAAACAGACAAAAATTCTAAAAATTCTATTTTTATGCTTTTTTTTTTGTAAATATTAAATGTACAGACCCAGCTTTTCTACGATTTTATTGTAAGTATAGAATAGATAGATTTACAAATCAAAAGATACAGCCCTTTAAGATGAGATAGACGGCGTAGGTTTAATAAAAGGTTTCAGTCGGCAACCTTTGAGTACGGAGCCTTAAAAACGCACTAGACATTAGATACTAATCCCACACAAGCCTACCATTAAACAAACTGAAGTCATATAAAATGTGAAGCAGCCGTATTGTATTTAGATACGCAGAACTTACTTCCTCGATTGTAACTATAGATCCGCATGATGTAAACTAGGTAGGTATATGGTAGGTATGTAAAAGCAGAATAGCAGAACTATGTATGTGGCATACAAAGGCACAAGGCTCGGCTGGCTCCTCGCCAATTTGTCTAATGTCTAGTTATGCTCCATTTAGTGCCTGGATCAAGAGCGTGCATTATGTACTCCGCCCGAAATGTCCAAATAGTAAAGTCGTTTCGCGTACATTGAGAATGCTAAATTGGAAGCGGCTAGAACGGTTCTAAAACTTACTTCAAAAAGGCATTGGTGCTTCACGATCTTATTCTGCCTTCACCGGTTTGAACACGATTTTCAGACATAGCTCATTAACAAAATCATCTGGTTGACATTCCATTTATAAGGACTTAGCGCTTTCTAAAATATGTTATTATGCGCAACTTCCAGCTTCTGTATTTCTGCTGTTTTACCACCTAAAAGTCTTCAAGATAAGAGTTAGAACTAGGCACGTTCTGGGTAGGCTCGCTTCTTGATAGACCTCGTCTTTACATCCTTGAATTCATTTTGATAAAATAATCTGCTCTAGACTATGGTTTCGTGATTTCGCTTTTGGTTGGTGGTTTATCAAGCCTGCCTGGCCAGCCACCACAATTTTACCTAGTCCTACCTAGTCTGTCGCCATAACAACTATTCTAAATTGTTGTGTTCAATCATTTTAAAGGTAAGATTGCCAATTCCTCAGAATGAGGAATGAGAATCCCGGGTGAAGTGCGCTTTCACCTTCGGCCTTATTATAACTTGTAACTAGGTGAGATTTTGAACATTTACATTAATATCAAATGTATACCAAACTCTGCTACATATGTGCAAACAAAACTGCAAATCGCAAAACTACCTTAGCTCGAATGAATCGCCTAAAAAGAGCTTCGAACGTAAGCCCAAACATTACATTCAGCACTTTTAGCAGTCAGCATACACAGACTGGGAACAGTGCCAATTCTGTTTAAAGTACGTTCCCTAATACAATAATATCAACGTATTATTTTAACCATTATGGTTTCAGATAGCGTTCCCATTCGCTGAATAACTGATCCAATTTACGACATCGATCGGCCCGATAGCATGCTAACACGAAGGTTTTATAACCACATTTTCATTATCGTATGAAAACGTTTTGTTCGAACTATTCACAATCATAAACTCAACATACGCAGCTCATAGCGGCATTGACGTTGACACGTAGAGGCGTATTGGCGTAGAGATTACACAAACTTGAAACGTTCCATTTTTAAACTCTCCCCCCGCTGCCAATATACTAAAGTAGAGAACAAAAAGGTCTATATTCCTAATTACAGCGTCTCGCAAAAAGGCCTGAACACCAGCGGGCGTGCAAAACAACGCAAACGCCACGTTAGCCGGCGTTCACAAAGACAGTAATCACTTATCCAAACATAAGCGAGATAAAGGCTCATTTACATGGAGGATCGCAGTTAATCGTATCATATGGACATGACAGACTAAAAAGTTTCATATTCATGGTTCCGTGAATTTTTAGCAATTATTATAGAAAAATATGGTTAAGGTACCTTTATTATTCATAGTACCCACCCAAATATCAATTCGTGACCTTCTTTACTTAATATTAACGTTACATCATATCATATCGAAGTTTTAGTTCAAACATGCCTCCCTCAAGATGTTTTCTTTGCATTAGCATTCTCTTACAAGCGCTTTCATCTTTTGATACGCCCTCATTTTCGACACACTTTTACTTTATTCACCAAGTATCGCTGAGCCATACTATCCTTGAGAATATATTTACTTGATCAGTCTAGGTCATACATTTTAAAATATTATTCTCACGAACACTACGCTTAATTTAAGTAAGGCTCATTACACCATATTATATTCTAACTTAAGAATTTAAAAGTGTAAATAGTAATGTTAAAGATCATTGAGCAGCCGTAAAGTAATTATTTTCGTTTGGCTTGGCATACAATTGTATTTTTTTTTTGTTAGCTCTTGACCTCTTGCTTGCCTGGAAAATAATTAGTTATATGACGGAGCGAGTTTTCCTATAAGGCTCTAGCTCTCACGCCCACTTTCAGAACATGGCGAACCGTTAAGTGCCAGACTTCGACAGGGTGGTGGTAGCTAGCCAGGTTCCAACCCTGGTGGTAGGACTTTCGTTGCCCTGGGTAGACCACCGAAAAAACTTTTTTTTTGTACGACAGGTAAGCGCTTGGCCTTCATCTCACCTGGTAACAAGTTGAGATAAATCCGAAGATGGAGGCGCACTTCACCTGGAATTCTCAACAAACTGAGGAACTGGTTATCTTACCTCTGAAAGAACCTTACCTTTAAGAATTGTTATTATGGCGAAATAATAAGGTAAGATGGTGGTAGCTAGCCAGGCGGACTTAAACAAAATCCTACTACCAACCAAACCAAGCACAATATATTGTACTCCCCATGGGGATCGAACCCGGGACCTCTAGATCTGAAATCGGTGGGTACTATATATATATATATATATATTATAAACAACTTGTGTGGTGCCCAAACATGGTCACTTACCGAAGCTCAGAAATCCAAACTCAAAGTCTGCCAAAAAGTCATGGAACGAAGTGTGCTAGGACTGAAAAGGACTCATTAGATCCACAACATCGAACTACGGTCTAAGATCGGTATTGTATATGTCGGTGTTAAAACTGCCATGCTAAAATGAAACTGGGCGGGCCACATCAGCCGGATGTTCATTGACAAATGAGCAAGACCCACAATGGGTCTTGATGGACAGAGGCAAGTCTAGCAAAACGGTAGAAAAAAAGTGACGACCTAACTGCGTTTAGAAAAGCCTAGAACAATGTTGGGGAGATCTTTGCCGTACAGTGGGAGAATGCAGGTTAGAAAAAAACTTTGATCTTTTAATAAATAACGTGTGCTACCTTCATTGGTCTTTCGCTATTCTAAATGCCTTTTATTTTCTTCATTATTACTTTTTAACAAATGCACTAGCTGTAATGGTTTTTACCGCATTGGCCGCAAGTACGGCATGCGAAAAATCGTGGAAACATCGTTTTTAGAGGCATGTGGTCTGTTATTGAATTAGAGTGAAGCCTGCAGTGCAGTCTTTACACTGGCAGTGGAACGGAGCTCGGCTTTCAATGAATTTTATGTTTTTCGCTTTATGAGAATTAGTTTTACAAAAGGATTTTGTTATTTCAATAAAGTAATGGGTTTTATGGCTGGCGAAAACAAAATGTGTCTGCTTAATATTAAGAATAAAGACCCTATGGGGTAAACTAAATAATAACATTTATTTTCGTTGATTGAACATGAGTGAGAGATGAGAAACATGAGAATAATTTTACCCAAAAAGGTGAGGTTAAGGATGATGACAATAAAATGCCTAAATTGAGTATAGAGACGTCGGTCTGATGACATCACTTACTCTGATGCCGTCCGAGGACTGGTGGATTAGAATTGCTTTGCAGCGAGACAATGCCAGTGTCGTAGGCATACTTCCGTCTAGTATACCAGGTTTTAATCAGTTGAGTTACTTATAGACCGCTTCTACCGGTCCTTATCTCACCTGACTGCCCATGTATAATAGTCAGATTACATTGTCCGTCTTATTAAAAAAAACTAAAAAATTAGTAAGTTAAATAATTCTCCTGGTTTTCTTCAGTTCAGCAGTAAAAAGATAATTATAGCAGTAAAGCATACCAGTATAAGTACAACCTAGCTAGTGCAATATTGTTGGTATTATGCGTATTTTTGTGACCAATTTTTAAGTGTGTTTGCCCTTATAAAATGAGTGTAAAAACTTAAAGAAAAACCGTCATAAAAAGGGACAGTTTGCCTTAAAAAACGACACAATAAAAACCAGAAATGTGTCGTAAAATAATTAGAATTATAATGAATATTCATAGAGTTTGTAAGTAATAATTCCTAAAATCGCCATTACGCCTGAACCGTGTTCCGTTATTGCCAACACTCCCCCTTAATTAGTAAAGTGTTGCAACAAAAAAGTCAAAGGGGTCTCTACTTTTTTGCTTACGCTGTAAGGTTTTTTTTTCCCTGACATATAAACTGCGGTTATCTTAGAGAAAAAGCAAAAATGCATTCTATACGTTAAATTATAAAGTTAAAAGTGTCTCGATTTGTGTTTTGTCACAGTGTTCGAATAAAAATGAACATTAACGGATTAAGACCCGGATTAATAGTCAAATATCGTGTTGTAAATAAATTTAAGGCCAATGTTTTTAATTCACACATCTGTCGCACTTGTTGGCGGGGTGACTACCCCTTAATAAGGTCAGTTAGGGATGACATGAATGGTCGTGTAGAGGCGTACAATAGTCGTTTTAATAATTTATTACCTTTTGCATAGTGGTTCAACACGTAATTACCTTTGTATTGGCGAAGTTTGATTGGGTTTGTTACTTTAAAACGAATCTTTTGATTTGATAAATCAACTAGGTATTTAGTTAAAAGTAAATTAGCTACACAAGTAAAGTACAACATTGACTCATGATTCTTATAAGTGACAAGTGAATGTATGGAAATAATTCCCGTGATTCAGTAGTATTCTAACCGCCTCTGTGGTCTAGTGGTTCAACCCACCGATTTCAGATCCAGAGGTCCGGGCTCGATCCCCATGGGGAGTACAATATATTGTGCTTGGTTTGGTTGGTGGTAGGAATTAGTTTAAGTCCGCCTAGCTAGCTACCACCATCATACCTAATTCTGTCGCCATAATAACAATTCAAAAATTGTTGTGTTCCGGCATTCAGAGGTAAGATAGCCAGTTCCTCAGTTTGTTGAGGATTCCGGGTGAAGTGCGCCTCCACCTTCGGCCTTATCTCAACTTGTGTAACCAGGTCAGATCTAGGCCAAGTGCTAACTCTTTTGTATTAATAAAATAAGTATAAAATAAAAGAAAACTATAGAATAAGACTCTCAAACGAGGCTGATCTCTAAAGAATAGAGCACACAATAAACACTATTCATGTCGAGTTCCTTTCACATCATATATTTTCACGTTTGTATCATCATCATCATCTAAGGAGCTTCAGCCGCGGGTGGGCTTAAGGCTGGTCAAGTATATTCCGCCATCCAATTCGGTGTCTACCTTCTTCTTTCCAGAAGTGGTTTGATGGTTTTAGATCCTGCTGCACTCCATCCAGTCATCTGAGATGATACAAACGTGTAACCCCCTGGAAGTGCAAAGACTTCCAGGGCGTTACACGTTTGTATAATATCGGTTTATTATGGATGCTGTCAATCGCAGGTCATAGCTACTGCACTTTATAAGATTATTGGTACCTATATTTTATTTAAGCAATCAATTACAATTAATTAAAACAGCAGTTGGTTTACCTAAGAAGCGTTACAAATGGTCTATAGGTAACTCATCTGTTCAAAACCACTACCAGACGAAAGCGTGCCAAGACACAGGCTGCATTGCCACGCTGAATAGCTATGATAATTCACTGACCTAAATAAGAGCCAGCCCTTGGGTCACGTGTCACCTCAATCAAAAGCCCCGACAGATTTTTCAAATATTAATAGATTACCCTAATTGGGGTCGCACCTATACATAAGTAAAATATTATCCGTTTGGTGCTAAGATTATATTTCGATGAACAATATAACAATATTATATTCATCAGTGTGGCGAATACAGGATTACGCTGCCCTATATATTTAATAGATCTGAAATCGGTGTGTTGAACCACAAGATCATAGAGGCGGTTAAAGCATTCGCGAAAGTGTAAGAATGTACTAATAGGTACTTTGTACTTGTTGGCTTGCTACCTAGTCAATTAATGATGGTAAGTGGCAAAGAAGGAACCATCGACACACTGAATAATAAACACAGCGTTTCACCTGTGTAATATTAACGAAGGCTAAAAGGGAAAGCGTATCCTATTACAGCACACTTAGTAGGACGCGGAGTTAGCAGCCCCTAAGTGACTAGACACTTGACGTCCCCACTTGTCACACCCGCTGAAGGAAGCGATAGCTGCGTACAGAACTGCTGCAAAACCTTGCAAAAAAACTAGCTCCAGTATCTTGCCTCTCCTTGTGTGCTGGTCGCGATTCAGAACAGGCGATAGATTTGATGTTTCAAGAGGATCGTAAAACTCGTTCAAAATAAATAAAATTTTACATTGACTATACATTAATTTAACACAGTTCCATCTAGTACCTACAAAAATAAGGAAAGCTTGTATAATGACGAAAATAATAAATAATACTAAATAATAAATTATTTTTTTTTGTAAATAGATACCTACTTATCATACAATACAACACGGGACACAAACATAAACATCAATCACAATGTTTGTCTTTGGTGGGAATCGGACTCACAACCTACAACTCAGAAGGCAGAGCTACAACCTCCTAAGCTGTGAGGCTTGTTAATACTTGACTATTTTTTTTGTACGACGGGGAAGCACTTCATCTCACCAGGTAACAAGTTAAGATAAGGCCGAAGATGGAGGTGCAACTTACCGGGAATCCTCAACCTTTTTATTAAGTTTCCCGATTAGCACATTCCGCGACCAGCTCGTTCCACGATCTACACGTTTCACTATTCTGCGAGTTGCACTAACGCTCATTTTGCGACCTGTACATTTTGCTAATGATATCTGCCTCGTGTGATGGTGCAGCTGTATAATGTTGAGGTCTCCTGCGCGTCACTTTATCGCTGTTTTTAATCAATTGTCATACATCTAAACGGGTTCCTTATTTAATTTCAATATTAAAGAAGATGTTTTTATACCATAAGTATAAAAACCACTAAGATAATAAACTCCCCTACATCGATCCGTATTATTAAACAGCAATTTGTGGAATTAAAAACACAAATGGTAACGAAATACTGTCATGACAGCGATTCTCTACAACTTCCATCCATCTCACAACAAATGTAAAATAATCACCAATCAAGGTAAATATTTAAGACCCTCCACCTTTACCTCCCATCCGAATAAATTTTCTCGACAATATTCTCAAATTAAACTCAACTTTGAGTGTGGAATAAAAGGCAATGAAATATAGAAGCAAATTGTTCAGGTAATTCAATAGGTAGCTCTTCGTTTTTTTTTATTTTGTTTGTACAAGGGTTTTTTTTTGTTATTTTATTATGACGGGAAGGTGCTTGGCCATCATCTCACCTGATTTTTCAAGTTATGGTGCCTTATCATAACTTGAAAAATCTAAACTGAAGGTGGAAGTGCGCGGCACCCGGAATCCTTAATATACTGAGGAACTGGCTATCTTACCTCAACACAAACATTTTAGAATTTTTGCTATGGCGACAGAATTAGGTAAGATGGTGGTAGCTAGAAAGACTTAAACAAGGTCCTACCACCAATCAAACCAAGCTCAATATTGTCCCTGGGGTTCGAACCTGGGACCTCTGGATCTAACAAATAGTCATGCATTGTGTGACAAAATACTCAGTAGTACCGCTCATACGTACGAGTATGTATTTGGTCGTTAATGTGAGTTTTGAAAAAATAAACCGCTTCAATCCTAAGCTATTTCTAACCAATTATACCCACAATTTTTTTTTATTGGACTGGCCTATAGTACCACTGATATTTGTTCTTTCCAATAGGAAAGAACAAATATCAGTGGTACTATAGAGCCTTCTTAGATTGTATAGCAATTTTGCCATGTCCAATGATATCGACTTTTTCAAATTATACTACCACCACTCATGCTATCATTAGTGTTAAAAAGTGTACAGGTCAGTTGATAGAGGTTCTGCCTTCTGCACTGTAAGTAGAGGATTTGATTCCCAGCACAAATATTTTCTGTGATGAACATAAATGTTTGTTCTGTGTTTGTGTGTGATATTGTATAGTTAGTCTGTACATACACTACAAAAAAGAAAAAAGTATTATATACGTAATCTAGTTATTACATTACAATGATAAATGTCCAGCAATGATAAAATTCCATCTGAGGCTTAAATCGTCAAAAACTAGCTTCCAGTTTACAAATCGATCGTTCCAAGTACCATGCAAAAAGTTATCATATAAAACAAAAAACACACCTACAAATAACCTCCATTATAAAGCTATATCATACCTAAAATGTGCAAAATATTCAGAGCTAGTACCGGTCGTGGGGCCGATTATTTTCAATCGTGGATCCACGGGGAAATATTCCTTTCCCGTTCAATCTGGCCCTTTACATGGCCTTGTTTTCCTCAACTACAGCTGATTCGGAGCCAGCTGTGTTTCTTTTTGGGTTGCGTACCCAAAGTACCCAACAACTGGACCCTATTACTAAGCCTCCACTGACCGTCCGTATTGCACACAAATAAAAAAGGGCAATTAACAATTTAAAAACTAAATTTTACATTACATTAGTAAAACAGATGAGTATATCGTATAGAAAGTATAGCACACTAGTATATATACTATAGTAAACTACTGCATGCTTAGGATAAACTCATGATGCGGGCTTTTCAATTCAATCAATTTGAATAACTTAATCTATGATGAAGAGAGATAAAGAGAGCTCAATCGTTGATTGAAGCCTTAGTATTAATGAAAACGGGTATTATTTACCGTACATTTTGATGCATAGTAATCGCGATTATCGAAAAAACCTTACCCAAGCCAGCCCCTCAGCATTTACAGATGTTTGTTGCATAAAATAAACCTGCTACGTTCATTTATAAGCTGTAAAACTTGAGCATACCGCATTGCAGCCGATGCTACAATAATTCAATCGGTTTTCAGATCAAAAAGTAAGCTTTCTACATTTTTCTTATAGGTTGTTCGACTTCAAATTATATGCTGACTTTTTTTTCAACAATATTTTCTCATTGTTTCGTATGGACATTGACGGTTACTTATCAAATATTTCAATCAACCCTTTGATTGTTTCAGGTAATCCTTTCACGAGACCCTATCAACTTTTAAGATATTCACAGAAGGTAAAACTTTTTCGAAAACCGCTGAGCCAGCATCAACTTGGCAAGTATAAACGCAATTAGAGCGCGTTTGAAAATTTAAAGTGAATTACATTTTAAAGTCGCGTTTGCCGCCGTGATTCATTTTTAAGTTTTGTATTTATTCTTTGGATGGTGTGAGTTTTACTTTGTTTTTATGTTTCGCAATAGATAGTAAGCGGGAAACCAGCAGCAACTCTTTTATGAGTGCTTCAACATGCTTAAGCGTTTATCGTGAGTCTGTAAGCTGCGTCTTTTCCTCGCTACTGAGGATCGAGACTCCTTCGTCTTTTCATGGCCCGTCTTCATTAGTATCTTGTCTTGTTCCTCTAGAGTCTTGCCTTGAGCTATTCTGATCGACATCTTCAGATGAGACCTGGTCGCCTTTGCCTTTACTTTTCCGATTAAAACATTTATGAGACGTGCATATTGTACTAGCTCCAGCGAATCGTTAGGAACTAAAATGCACAGTAACAGAAATTCGCTGTCGTTGTTGCGGGGGAGTCTCAGTGCCTTCTTAGCTTCTTGGTATGCTCGTTTCATCGTAAATTTGCCCAGTTAATATCCAGGCAATTAGAAGTCAAGAGGCTAAATAGGTAAGCCATTCAAAATAAGAATCTATATGCTTCGCGCATAGACGGCAAAAACTGCAATGAGAAATGCGAAAAAATGAATACAGAATTTGATGAATGTACAACTTTGAACCTCTCGGTATTGGAAATCAAGCAAGCTGGCAGTTTCAAATCCACCCCCGCTCATACAGTTCTCCGTAATTTATGTCAAATTCATATTTGTACATTTACAAACGTTTGCTCCAAACAAAACGTTTTATTCCCTTTACGTACGCAAGTTTACCATAAAAAAACTAGTGCCTGAAAGGAAACTGTTCACTCTGGAGTCAAAGACACCAAAATTGTATTGGTGCGGAAAAACAGACGAGGGCAAGGAATCAACGATCCATTCCTTACCAGTATTAATGATAAAGGTAGAGGCGAATCGATGTCTTCGGCAGAATGGAATATCTGCAAGGTACGGATTATAACCTGCCGTACGTCTGCTAGGCGTGATGGTGGAAAGGTGAAGGAGGGATTAGGTCAAAGATATCACGCACACACTCGCTATAGTAGTATTTATAAACCACAGATCACAGATAATGGCTCTGAAAATTAGCAGCACGACGCTTAACCTACTCAAGAAGTAAATAAGAACTTTAAGCTTATATTCGTGTGAATCAAGCGCTGAAACCCGGTTTTCGATGTGATCTATGTTTTTTTCTCTTGGTAATTTTAACTTGACTTAACGATGCCGATGGCGGATTTGGAATTGCAAATGTCGTTAATTGCCCGATGGTATTCGCACTCGCACTGATTGTCGAAATATTTATTCTAAAGGACGATTTTCGATGCACCAAGCTCTACGGAAACCATGTTTCAGTTTATTTGTTTGCCTGGGCATTATTCTATACATATTATGGTACTTTTATGTTTGTGAAGAACTAGCGCAAACGAATATATATATACTTTCTTAAAGCATCTACATATGTCAATGCAAATATATTATACATGTTGATCACGGATTTATTTTACCTACATAAGAAACAGCTCAGTTTAGTCCAACCATTTCCTGGCTAAAATATTGCCTCGAAAATTTCGGATCATATTGTCTCGCAGCTCGAAGAAGCATGTGATGCTGAATGCGCGCGAAAGATTTAGTTCGGTGAACTATCGGTGAAGCGAGAGTCATTACCTAAAACGGGCTTTATAAACAAAGCTTTCGTTTTCATAGACGCGCTATTTGAATCTGAATTTCTTATTTTGTTTGTCAACTTGACATAAATTAAAGGGTGAATTTACTTCCAGTAAATTTATGTACCCGAAAAGTTGTTGCGAGTTTATTTTTACTTTAATTAATAGTATATAACGTTAAGAAGAAGTGGAATTAGACTGCTTATAGATTTTAGGTAGCATTTTTACATCAGACAATTAACAAAATAACGATTATGCTCAGTAAAATCAACTCAAGGTGAGGCCTCATCCCAAACAAAATAAGTTAAGGCCCTTACGTGATCGTGCTTGGTGGGAACAAGTAAAATGGACACACAAACTATCACAAAATTAAGCTTTTCTTCCATTACATGAAATCTAGACCAAGTAAAGAAATCTATGCAAATAAAGATCTATTCTTACTCTATATCCTCAACCATTTTGTTTTTGTTTGACTATACGACAGGGAAGGTTACAATAAGGCCGAAGGTGGAAGCGCACTTCACCTGGAATCCTCAACAGTCTGAGGAACTGGCTGGAATATCTTACCTCTAATACAATACAATACTTTCATAATACAGAGTTGTTGTTATGGCAACAGGCCTACTAAGACTCTAAGCCTACTAAGACTCAGGGTATGATGATGACTTTGGTTCTCTGACTAATATGTTCGTTTCGAATCTTATTTCTATGATCAAATCCGAGCATAGCCCTCTCCATAGCTCGCTGAGCGACTAATACTCTCTGTGTTCATTCATTAATTTAAATAGTAGGTCTAAAACTGGTTCATGATAATTTTTGTTTTCTCCATTTAAAATAACTTGGTATATATTTTTCCTACATCGAACATCAAAGAAATTGATAACATGGACTTAATTATTGACGCTTCAAAAGTAGACAAACTCTAATGTGTCAATTTGACCCATGTAAGAGCCTTAACTCAATATTACAAAAGTTATAAAACAATCCAATCCATAAGATAACTTAGGTCTGTTGTTGTTTAACCTAATATAGCAATTCAATTAACATCCATGAACACTCCTATTTTTATCATCGCCCTAAACCGGTTAAATCCAGTTTGATTTATTTCAAAGCTCCCATGACATAGACGGATCCCTTCTATGCATTAACACTGATGAATGTATTTGCATTAGAAATCCATGGCTTAGTTGGATGGATACAGATGTCAGACGGGCATTGCTACCCTAGACCATTCGGTAATGATAGAACCAAGATTTGTAAACATTTCGTTTGTCAATTATCTAAAAATCCATCATCTTACCTGAGTCTGTCGCCATAACAACAACTCTAAATTGTTGTGTTCCGGCATTTAGTGGTAAGATATTCCTCAGGCTGTTGATGATTCCAAGTGAAGTGCGCGTTCCCTTATCATAACTTTAAACTAGGTGAGATGAAGTATTTAAATAAAAAAACATGTTAAATGTACAACGTAAAATGGTCAAAGATAGGCCGTTTTACGCCTTTACCAAAAATCATTTTTTTTATTGTACGACGGGGAAGCGCTTGACGTTCATCTCACCTGGTTACAAGTTGAGATAGGCCGAAGGTGGAAGCGTACTTCACCCGGAATCCTCAACAAACTGAGGAATTTACTATCTTACCTCTACATGCCAAAACACAGCATTATTTGAAGCATTGTTATTATGGCGAAAGAATTAGGTAAGATAGTGGTAGCTAGCAAGGCGGACTCAAACAAAATCCTACCAACAACTAAACCAAGCACAATATTGCTCCCGCTGGGGATCGAACCCGGAACTTCTGCTTCTGAAATCGGTGGGTTGAACCACTAGACCACGGAGGCGGTTACATTTTTAGTATTCGGATTTTTTGCTGCGTTATGTTTGGTTAAATTTAAATGAATAAAAAAAGTTAGCTAATCAGCCAGTCAACAAAAATATTGAAGTTTTTCTGGAACCTAATCTTGAAGAAATTCGTAAGAATTCTGAAGAACATTTAAGATGACATTTGACGTCAGACAAAAATACGTTACTTTAGCAATTTTAGCAAACTCATTTAGCAAATCATTTGGTATACTCGTAGTAGTTATAGCCAATATATTATGCATACTAGATGCGATCACAGAGTATTTTTTTGTACCTATAGTTATTACCTCTATAATATAATATATAAGTGCTATTTTTATGGAAGAAGGAATAGGAGGCCATTTCACCACACCACAGGCTAAAAATAAGAATAATAAACTATAGGCTTATGTAACAAATTGAGTGATAAATTGGGTTTGCGGGTGAAAACTCATTATATATATGCAAGCCTGCAATGCACTAAGATCACTGAACACTCCGCTTGCTCAAATACCCGGAATAGATTTGTTTGATATAAATTATTGATGTTAACATGTGTACATATTTCTTGAATTATGAACGGTTTTATAAGTCTTCATTTATTTAATTCATAAACGTGTGCTGTTAGTTTATGAACAAAAGGAAATAAATGAAATGAAAGACAAATATTATTCACCAAATCAACATATCAAAGTATCCATGTGTCCAAAGTACACCAGATACGGTTCATCTAGCATCACAGATTCCACTGTCCTGATCACATCGAGCCACTTAACAACCGGCCAGATGGCAGGACAATGCTACCATCTTAATCATCTGTTATTGGCCATTGACACATATGACCCAATCAGGGGTGCAGTAGTGGTTTCAGATAATCAATTTTCAAGCCCCACTTACGATACTGCTTGGTCACTTGCTATGAATGCTCAATGAATTGTCAATATATAAATTGACAAGGGAATTGAAGAGGGAATCAATGCACTTATGTAAATTATGTGCATTTATTTTGTTTCGTAATATAATTGACTGTGGAACCATGGTAGGTATAAAAAATAGATTTACAGTATATTCATTGTACACAGAAAAAAACTTTAAAAGAGTTGGCAGCGTGCGAGTGATGCTTTTGGCGACGGTATTTGTTTACGATCAGAGTGCCTAGTGATAGTTGCAATCGAGATTCACTTAATACGCGTCTCTGACCGTGCTTATTGGTGAATAGGTATATTTTTTCATACAAATCGTGGTAGGTATGGAGCAGGTTGAAAACCCGCACTAGACACACAGGTGGACCCGTTAGCCTGTTTGCCACCTTTGTTGTCTATTAAATCATTGGGTGTTTTCAAAGTAATGTGGTAAACGAAAATATGTTCAAGAATTGTAGCAATGAGTTGGGTTTGAATTATACATAGGTACATTAACTAGTACATATATACTTTCTAAAAACATCACTCTTTTTCTGAGGCAGTCGGGTAAAAAGGCTGACAAGTGAATAGATGTACAAACTTAGATGCTCTGAGCATGTCACTTAATGTTACTCAACATAGTAACAAACCACGCGTGCGTTCGCTCTCTTGGAAAGATAAGAACCCGGGCTCAGTACTGTTTTGTAAATAAGAAAGGATTTGTTCAGAGCGGTGTATCATGAACCTCAGTATAATCTTGATTTGGACTAAAAAAATACCCTTTTGTTTGCTTTTAACGTCATAAGTGGCAGCGCAGTAATAAGTCGCTTTTCTTATTTCATTTTTTATTTACGATGAATCAGGTTCTTGATTTTGAGGCTTGTTTGGGCATGATGGAGCGATCCCCTCTTTTGTAGGCAACCCGTAGGTACCTAGATATAATATTTTGCCTGCAATTTAACTTTTATCGTTAAGAGTAATGGAGACAAGGCCTGAGATAGAGATCCTCTTCATCTATACTAGTTTTTCAAGTGACAAGCTGATGGTCAAACGCTTGGCTATCACTATATATAAAAAGTATGTCCATCAACAAAAATGTACCAAGCTGGATATTTCCTTACTTCTTTGTTGTTAGAGACCGCCCCCATTTGTAAGTAAAATTCACAGTCAGCAGACTAAAATAAATTGCTTGCAAAAAACCGAGAGGATAAAAAGAAAACTGTTATAGAATCAAGAGTCGTGTAATTAATGGGGATGTTCCCGGGATAGCGAATACCCTGGCTTTGTGACGTCACTTTTTTCTTTGATCGTTTTAACCGACTTCAAAACGTTTCAATATATAGCTCATAGAGTCTGTTTTAATACTACATGCTATAGGCTGATAAAATGTACTTCAACATTAATGAGGACTGACAATTAATACAATTTTTTTCTTATTTTAATTGGGCAAGTTCTTGACCTCAAGGCTTGCCTGGGCATTACCTGGGCATTACCTGGGGGTATGAGGTCTACGATGGCGCGAGCTTTCCCAGAAGCTGCCTTTCAATGGAACATCATGAACTGTTTTAAAATCAAAATCAAATATCAATTCTTCAGCAAGATTTTAGCGTCAAATCTACCGCCTGTTTGGAATCGCGACTAGCACACAAAGAGAACCTCAGGCATGTCCATTTTTTGAAAATAATAGAGATACTTTACATAATTTATATGTTATCTATTACCGACCGATTTTTTCTTAATAACTACTTGGTGGGTAAATTGAAGTATTAAGAAATTACCATTTACTTACCTGCCAACTGGTATAGCAACATCGGGCCACGCGTTCTCATCATTAACAAAGCGATGATTGTGATTTGTTTCCGGACGTATTACTGGGTGATCTAATGAACTGCCTGGCTAGCTACCACCATCTTACTTAAGTCTGTTGCCATAACAATATTTTTTTGTTGTTTAATTGTTGTTAGGTAAGATAGCCAGTTCCTCAGAAAGTTGAGGATTCCGAGCGATGTGCGCTTCCATCTTTGGCCTAAAACCAAATGAGATGAAAGCCAAGAGCTTTACCATCATAGAATAAAATGAATGTGTGCAACAATAATAAATCATGAACATAAAGTCTCGATTACATTCATCTATATTTTAATTCGAAATAAGCTAATTTCGAACCGGCGAGTAAAGTTGGATGTTAATTTACTAAATTGAGATCATCAGCCGAAATGCGGCTGGTTTAATTTGTTATAATAACAATACCATTGGGTGATATTCACGGAGAGCAATCTTCGTAGGATCAAGTGAAACTGTGAAATATTATGCTGTTATGTGCTATGATAGGCTTCGCTGCCCGGCTACTGGGTGTTCTCAATATTCATTAAACAATTAAGGTTCGCTCACATTAAGGTTCCTATCTGTTTTACGCGATATGATGTAACTAGCCTCGCCAAAAAGCCCTTGATAGAAAGGACTCACCAGAAAACAGGCAGTATCCTCTTTCTGTGTTTTACAACTTACCTAAGTCTGTTGCCATATTAACAATTCTAAATTATTTTCCCTTAATTTAGAGTTAAGATAGCCTGTTTCTCAGTTTGTTGGAGATTATGGTGAAGTGCGCTTCCACCTTCGGCCTTATAATAACTTGAAACCAGGTGAGATGAAGGCCAAGCACTTCCCCGTAGTATCATGAAATATAATAAAAAGTGTATTGTCGTCTGCGTGATCAATATAGCAAAACCGAAGCTGTGTCTAACAACATGAAGGGGTTTTGTTGATGTGCTGATAGAATAGCAAATAATGAGATAGAGAGACTATAATAGCTAGTATGAATCCCCGTAGAGAACTTTCTATTTTAGAAACTACATAGCAATCGAAATTCATCTCACAGGAACTATTCCAAGAAAAATGTTCGTGTGCAAATATAAATTATATTTAGCATGTTATGTACGAAATGTAGGCATTATATCACATATGTGTGGCCAAGAAAAAGTGGTGGCTCTGTGAAATTTAATGTGATATATAGTTACAAGCACACACATGTACCTATGTACAACAAAATACGCGACGAATAGAGAACCTCCTCCATGAAGTAGGAATTTGTCAGAATCAGTTTCATTTAATGTGTTTGCTAGTATTTATTTGCAATCTGAGTCGATAATTTTGAAGAGATGAATAATTATCATTGCTAAGCTTCGCAAGATCTGCGACGCCTTATACCCTTCCAAAGAATGTAATGCCTTTAAAACATGGTTCTAAACAAATGCAACATTTTATAATGTTATTCGCATAACTAAACTTTAAGGTAGGTGTACCTATCTCCGAGTCCGAGACCCTGGGCATCAGAACTACGAATAAAATTATACTAAATTCACGAAAAAAACTTTGCAATGCAAAATATAATCAATTCTGTGAAACATTTTCAATTTTTTTCCAAACAAAATTGTGTGTAATAACACTAACAAAGCTACGTAATCATAGCAATATGAATATGAATCAAGGTGATAATAATAATTATCGTCGTAAACCAACATGCCTCCGAATTGTAATGTCCAATAAAATATGAATGAAAATTTCAATCACGTGCTATGTGGAAATGTACAAAAGTTATTGGCGTGAATTTGCAACAATTTTTCGATATCAAACTGGAATTTTCCATGTGAAATGAACAGTTTTGGCATCTCACAATATTGCATATTTGTGCGAAGAACGTGGTAATATTTCATTGGTTTTATTTATACCTTTGATTTTATATCCAACCGGTGGGTGGCCGCTGCGGTAATCATATTTTTTTCACATAATTATAAAAGTAATGTGAACGGTCCAATATGTTGATACCTTCTACGTATTGGACGTACAGTTATGCACAGTGCATCTCAGCTAAGACTCGTGTTAACATGACAATATTGTATGTAGTGCTTGATAATTATTTTGTTCGGGAAGAATATATAAAGGTTTAGATACAATTAATAATTTCATTAGCTTTTAACATTCAGTTTCACGGTTTCTCAAGATAAATAAATAAATAAATATGGGACATGGTATTTACACATCGCCATCTAGCCCCAAACAAAAATAATTAAAAAATAATTATTATTCAAAATATTATGCTATTAAAAATATTACAGGACATTAATTTTTACACAGCGCAATCTAGCCCCAAACTAAGTATAGCTAATATGGGAACTAGATTACGGATGACACTTAAATACTTTTTTTGTAAATACATACGAACAATATGATACAACACCCAAACACAGAACAAACATATACATTCATCACACAAATGTTTGGCCTGGGTGGAAATCGAACACACAGCCTACAGCGCAGAAGGCAGAGTTACTACCAACTGAGCTATGAGGCTTGTTACTATTATTATTATAATTCAATTCCTTGTATGTTTCAATTACATTAAACAGATAAGGAAATGTATTATAATAAATAAAACCGAACGTTCCTCGTATCTGGGCTCATTATTTATATGAAACGTTGTTCAAAATCTGCAAAATAATGGAATTAACCAATTTCAGTCAGTATATTCAATTAAGACTCAAATTTAGATTTATACATTTTAACGGATTATTGTATGTTAAAAGTAAAATTAAAGACGTTATTTGATCCTCTTTTTTTAATTCCTTCCCTCGCAAGCTAACGAAGCCTTTTACCCAAAAGACTCAACGTTTACCTTTCCCCAAAATTAAAAAACTCTTCCTCAAACTCCAAATTTGGGGCAATATGTCAACAAATGATACCGCCGTGATACATTGCTGCCTTCACTTCCAATATCTCTCCATATAAGATTTCTTTCTTAGATTTATCACCCTCTATGCAAATAGTCTCGTGATGGATATTGCCAGGGAACGGAGTTTACTTATGTGCTGAAATTAATATTTTTTTCACAGCGTTCACAAATGTGTCTCGCATTTGAAGTCTGGAAATATTAGTAGCTTATATTATGTTTCTATTTATTTACAATGAAAAAATGTATCTTTCTTAATATTTTAAAATGAAAATTCGAATTAAAATAATGTTAGACAAGTAATTAAAGTTTTAACAAATATCAAATTTTATATATGATATTATATATGATATTATATAATTATAATGCTGACATCAAAGGTTTTTGGATTATACAACGAACGATTTAGAAAAAAACACGTCTTTACGCTTATACTCGTAAATTGGTTTTTACCTAATCGCGTACCTATACTATTTTGTTTCGAAAAAAAAAGTTTACACTCTAGATTTTTTCGCGCGTATCTGTTTTTATTTCACACCACTAAGATGGCAAACAGGCATACGGCCCATCTGATTGAAAGCTCCTACCATGAGCTAATCTCGTGACGAGTAAGCCGAAACAGTGTTGTAAATACATCTAAATGTAATCAGCTTATTGAGGTATCGATATGCTAGAACACTAGGCTTCAGTAACCAACCGATGATGATCCACAGCGCTGCACTCTGTACCATTAGACTAGCAACAATCCTAGATTGGATTGCATATGCCGTGGTCAGCAAAACGATGCGGTGATCCACCGGCGGCGAATTAATCGCTATTATTGATTCCACATTAATTGGGGCACGGACGTGCAATCTGCTGCGGTCGCAAAGTCAGATCTGCACTTATTTATTGTATTGGTTTCCGAAATGATAGAGCGGTTTGTACCGTACATACTTCCGCTAAAACATATATTTAGGTTGCAGACAAAGCATTTTGTTATCGGTTGTTTCACAACTAGTTTTCTATAGTCACTTGGTTTGAAAAGAGTGACTCGCTCAACATTGTGAATCATATTATATTCGGGTTTTTAATGATTTTACTACAATTTGATTTCTTTACTTGTAATAATTATGTTAGTTGCCAGTCAATCTGCTTAGTAATTATCACTTTTCACAATATTTTCAAGCGAGGCATTAACCGAATGTGGGTTCACAAATTAGATCAAATGAGTGTGAATATTAGTAAAATTAACTTTTTCTCGTGAACTGCTATTTTGTGATGATTTAATATTATGTTTTTTCAGTTTCAGGTGAGTCTTGCCACTAGGCGAGGGACTCGAAGGTACTCAAGAATCATACTATATGAATGATTGTTGTATTTATTGATTTATAAAGTTACATGTTCAGTTACATACCAATTGGCTGAAAAAATATCAAGGAAGATACGTTAAATAAATTAAGCTTTGATTTAAAATTCGTCATAATTTTCGACGAATTTGACTCAGAATGTATAAAACAAACATTTTACCGAATTGCTCCAAAGAATTCTTACTTTTTGTTTATTTCCCTTTTCTGTCATATTTTAATTTGCTGTTCTTTCTTTCTTTCTTTACAAAAAAAAAAAAACAAATCACATTAGCACTATCTTCCGAAGACCTTTTCTTTTTGATTTCCTTACATTTGTTTCGCCTTAAATGTTCTCATAATCTGTCTCTATTTTACTATATGCATAGTTCTGTTGTGGGCAAACCAATTGATTTTTAAGTGGTTACCGAGTTGAATTTCAGAAATAGAACTAGACTTAAAATCCCACAATACATTTTTGAACTAATACAAACATCAATATATATATATATATATTCGTAAAATTTCTCTAATATCTGTTACCTACCGATATTTAGGCCTATATGAATAATTCTTATATATTAGACAAGTGTTAATAATATTTGGTTTGCCTATGACACTTTTCTTCGAATTATTCTCTGCTTTTGTCGTATTACGCTTATGTCATTGTGTGCACTGATATTTATTTAATCCCTATTTAATGTAATGCAGATGAATGCGTCTCAATGTAAATGTAGCACAATTTTAGATACCTATATGTGTAGAAACGTTGTAGGTAAATAATTTAGTCAAATATTAAGATTTATTTACACAAATGAATGATAAAATTATTAACATGTGAACTTACTGCTTACGACGGTCACCAGCTAAGGACACATGAATATATTGATTGTTTGCACCAACTCTGAAAACAGGGACCACCCCAGAAGGCTAAAGTTATCCACTGACAGCTGATCGCTGTCATTTACCAATTGGGTCACGACTGGCTCTCTACCAGTTTTAAAATTCATAACTACAGTAAACTAAATAATTGTCTTGAACTCGAGACTTTTACTGCCTCAATTAGAAAATTCTAATTTCCTGTTTCTAATGTCGGAAATGAGTATGTAGATACCTCATTTAACGGTAGGCATAGCCTTTTTTTACTGGCCAAGCTTAACAGGTACCTACGTGTAATTATTATGACCCATGTTGAATTGCATTAGAATGGACGCCAAATGAAACCATGCACTTTAACAATGTGAGTTAAAATCCATTTAAATTTTGATGCCCTAAGTGCGAAAACGAGTTGAATTAGTAATGAAAACTACGTATATTACTTATCAACGTTCTGGAACCCCTAATCATAGACCAACAAAGTTACTAAAAATTTCATAAACCGAGCGTGGGGACCTCAAAATATTGATCGCGGCTCTCTCTCATTCATGAGGTGTCACAAAGGAGCTTTGACTGTGTCACGTCACGAAGTAGTAAGCAAGTGGACGTGTCAAGCACCACTTCAGTGCGTTCAAGTACCGTGGCACAATGTGTTGGCGCCCGCAGAAAAGATTATGAGGAAAGTCACATGAACACACACGCACGCAACATCTGTATAGACAAAAGCCAAAGAAGGTTACATCGTCAATGTTCGGGTGTGAATATAATCAATCATTTTAACCGCCTCTATGGTCTAATGGTTCAACACGCCGATTTCAGATCCAGGGGTCCCGGGTTCGATCCCCAGGGGGAGCAATATTGTGCTTGGTTTGGTTGGTGGTAGGATTTTCTATAAGTCCGCCTGGCTAGCTACCACCATCTTCCCTAGTTCTATCACCATAATAACAATTCTTACAAACTGTTATATTCTGGCATTTAGAGGTAAGATAGCCAGTTTCTCAGTTTGTTGAGGATTCTGGGTGAAGTGCGCCTCCACCTTCGGCCTTATCCCAACTTTTAACCGGGTGAGATGAAGCACAAGCGCAAGCCCCGTCGTACAATTAAAATATCATGATCATCCCACTGGGAACAGACCTCTTCCCACTCTAGAGTGACTATCTATATAAGACTATCTAATCATAGGATGTAAGTACTCGAATCATCATGGAATCGTCTCGCCATCTGCGTTTTGGTCAGCCGCGACGCGACGCCTTCTCGATTGGTCAAGACTTGGTGTAAGTAATTAATTGCGTGAGCAGAAATATTGAATTCAACTCCATCAAACTTTGCATTTTAATGCAATTCGTATCCAAGACAATGCGAGAACGAAGATCAGAACGTTCTACACTCGCAATTATAATCCCGCTCATATCTGCATATCTAATAAAACACTGTCGTATTTTTTAACCGACATAAAAAAGGAGGAGGTTCTCAATTCGTCGGAATGGTCCCATTGTTATCAGGTCAGGATCAGGATGATGGAATCCTGGAGAACTCGAGGAAACTCTTCAAATATTCTAGCACTTGAAGCAATTTGGGTGTATTTCCTCAAAAGTATGGAAAAAACGGACCCAATACAGGATCTGTCGCGTCTAGTCTGTCTGTCTGTCTGTCCGTCCAGCTGTCATCAAAATAATTGGAAAAAATCCGTCATCAAGGTACACGAAATTGTATCATAATCTTCATTGAAGTCGGTTTATTTTTAGTTTTTAAAACGTAATTATTTAGATTAGTGTTGCTGGATTATGCACACTTGTAAACCGCATACGTACATACGTTATATTTGTAGTGACCTCATGTAAATTTAAAGTGTTCCAAGAAGTTATATGACTATAGTAATTTATGAAGATATGATTTTGGCAGTGGAACTCACTTCTTCTTCCCAATTAAAAAAAAACTGGATACCTAAGTAACTTAAAAACTGGACGATGCGGTGTGAGACTATATTTCCTGAGGATACCTCGTGTAGAGGCGTAACACGTGTCGATTTGATTTTTTCAAAAGCACTTACCGGATTTGTTTCTATATATTTTCTGTTTTCATTTTGAACTGGATCTCTATAAAGTGATGCCTGAATAAATTTAAGTAATCGACCGATACAGCATTCTATTATCACAAACTATGCTGCAGCAGCTCACTGCGTCTATTTTGAGTTGTATTATGACCTTAGGGTCGTGTTAAGGCCGTAGACTTCATCTTGGCCTACGCAAGTCTCGGGGTCAAGTACTTTAAGCTGCCTCTGTGGTCTAGTGGTTCAACCCACTGATTTCAGATCCAGAGGTCCCGGGTTTATTACCCAGGGAGAGTACAATATTGTGCTTGGTTTGGTTGGTGGTAGGATTTTGTTTAAGTGCGCCTGCTAAACACACACTATACAAACCTGAACTGGTCTATTAAATATTTTTCCACAGTACACGAAGGAGCTCTAACAAAGAGACTCTAGAGTTGGACTGTGTTACTTGCGTATTAGAGTTCGTCTATCATTTTTCCCTTCCTTTGAGTATGAAATGTTTATTTTGGACAGTAACTGGTTCTAGTAAATGGAGCACCCGCTAACAAGTTAAGGGTAGCCACGGCCGTAGTTGAATCGCCGCCATTCTGGAAACAAACTGCTTGGATCCACCGTAGCACTAACATTGTTTGGGTTAGTAGAGCTGGGAGATGCATACTTTTGCAACCAAACTTTGTACGCAAACGTTTTACCGGTACATCATCATTCACAGGACAGCCTCCTTCAAAGCTGGAAGACTAAGTCTTAATTACCACGCTTGACAGGCAGATTGATGATCGCAGTACCTATAGGTGCTAGATAATATACAGAAGGAATCTTCTGCCGTGTTCGAAATCGCCACCAGCACAAGGAGAAAGGCAAGAACCTGGGGCTAGTTAATTGTTAAACGCGATTTCGAGAGAAATGGCTGTTGGAATTCCACAAATACATAGATTATTTTAAATGTTATTCTTGACTCATCATTATTATCATACATTCTCCTCCTTGACCTCTAGGCTAGAACAAGGATGAGGTCGATGGTGGAGCAACTTTCCCAGAAGACACTGGCTCCTCCCGCGCACCGGCAAACCGTTTGGCGCCAGACTTCGGCAGGAGGGTGATCGCTAGCCAGGTGGAGCTTTACAGTTCCTACGTACCAATAGTGTTGTGATCATTCAGCAACCGCTAGCAAAAGCCTGCGATTTCATTGCCAGGGATAGATATACCAATAGGAGGTAGATAGTTCATAGATCATTGTTATTTATTTCATGAATAATGTACTTATAGGAAGAATCGTTTTAATAGTCTTATGATTGAGAAAGTTATACTTAATTACCCTATTAAGGCATAGCAATAGAGCGAAAGTGGACCGACGCTTTGAACAAGTTTTATTAATGTTAAGCTGTAGAAAAAAAAATCTAGAATGTGTTATTTTATCACAAAAAAAGTTGTTCGCATGATAATAGCATTTCTTATAGGTTATTTTGTTTTTCTTGTATCTGTTCAGGTAATTAATTATACATTTCTGATATCATTGAATTTGGTCCACAGCTGTGCATCTGTAGTTTAGACTTTGATAGATCTATTTTGTTATAATATCTACAAGGATAGCGTCCTAGTTTTAGAAGGTAGTGTAATCTACCTTCTACCCTAAAGAAAATGATTGATACATTAGGTATGTGAATGCACAAGCCACGCGAAATTCCACACAAAACCAAACCAATTCGAAATTGGTCGAAATAAAACATAAATCATGCTCGAATCGAATTCCCACTCGAAAATCGTAGCTCATTCCGACAAACACATAAAAAATAATTGATCGTTGCTCTGGAGAGGCCACTTTTAAGTGTTCGTTAATTTGGAGTTTTTCAAGTGGCTGGCTGAGGCTACAAATAGTCCAGACATCGACATTTTATTTGCCACGTCGTTTGGTATTGCACACAAAAATATATTTATAGGTATGTAACATTGCATTCAAAGCCTGCTTGACGATGATCATAATGTACTGTGTTTTTAAAGGAAATTTCACAATATTTATTTATTAATTTTATAGGAAATCAATTTATGTAATTGAAAACTAGTATCTCCCCAATGTAACATAAGCTAATACTAAATTTTAACAAGCCTCTAACAGCTTAGTGGTTCGTAGCTCTGCCACCTGCGCTGGTTGTGGGTTTGATTCCCAAACATTCGTATGATGAATATATAATATAAGATAGATGTTTATTCTGTGTTTTTTATTGTATGACAAGTAGGTATGTATTTACAAAATAAAGCGTTCAAGTGCGAGTCTCGCGTGGAGAGGCTTCATGTTATTTTTTTTTGCAAAATGACGAACGGCCGTCCGCGTGTTGAACTTGCCTTCCCTTGAACAACGGTCTGGTACTATGCGCAATAGGCCAAGTGTGAATACATGCGCGTAAGGACCGTTCGAAGAATGCCTCTACCTGTAGACGACAGTCTTTAAGTTTTTATTTTGTTTCACTTGACCTTCCAAAATCAATCTTCAAAACCTGAATTTACTTATTTACGCTACTCCGTCACCAAATTCTATCGTTTGAAAAATTCATAAACACGATCAAGATAATATCCGCGTTAGCCTACAACGTAGTTATTATGTAACTTACAAAGGTCTGCCGCTTACTCTTGAACTATAAAATGAGGTGATCAGATCGAGCGTTCATGTTAAATTCCAACAGACATTTTGCTGTTCGCTTTTCAACAGATTTGTATCGATAAATCGGCCATTTGGCTGTTTGTATTTTTAAGCGCTTGAATGAAGTTTTGACAGCCTTTTCTCAATAACGTACTATGGTTTTAGGTAAATTTAGTTGACTCAACAAAAATGTTAACAAATAACCGGAAAAGGGAATGTAGAAATTGGTATTTTCTGAACAAAAAAACACACATAGTGTGTTGTTTTGAGACGAGTAAGTTTTTTGTAAATTGTTAATTGTATGACGGGGAAACGCGTGGCCTTTATCTACCTAAGTGTCAAGTTATGATAAGGCCTAAGGTGAAACAGACTGAGAAATTGGCTTTCTTGCCGGAACACACTAATTCAGAATTGTTGTTATTGCACAGACTTAGGTAAGATGGTGGTAGCTAGTTCGACGGACTTTAAACAAGTCCTACATAAAACCAAACCGAAAACCAATTACTACTCCCCTGGAGAGTAGTAATTGGACTACCACTAGACCACTAAAAAAGTTTAATTACCATTGTTTCGACAAAGCCTCATCAAAAAAAAGGTTTACCAATATTTCCAACAACGTTTTAAGTTGAAATACAAAGAATTACAATTTGAATGGTGACCGACCACGACCTTTTTAAAACAGAAAATAATTCAGGAATCAAGATCACAATGAAGCAATGGAAAAATAATCGATGGACCAATTTCCTAGAATACATCAAGCAACAGCAAACGAACGTTGAAAAACGTCAATCCGCATTAGACGATGACAACACAGGCCTATTCAGGCAGTTTAATTAAACCAGGCTTTAATTGAAAAAGTATTCATGGACAGTCTTTTGTTTGGTTGTTGGTTTGATTTATATTTTGTGGTGTGATGGTGATCAGTGGAAAGGAACGGTTAGGGCTGGCAAGTCTATGTCGTAAACCAAACAAATATGAAATTTTGATTACTTCAAACCTCTTAGCCATGGTGGTCGGAATTGACCCGTTTATATCAGCCTATACAGTGACAGTGGCAGTAAGCAGCATTTTGCCAAAGAACCGACCGCCGGTAGATTTAACAAGTCTTTCTGTGGAGACCACGTCAAGACGTCTAGTGTCTAGTACGTCACGTAGTGTAGGACGCCCTCTAGCTAGATGTAGCGGAGACCTCCGTAAAGAAGCGGGCCGGGAGTGGATGAGAAAGGTCGAAGATAGGACTCGGAGGAGTGGCCTTGTGAGACACCTATGTCCAGCAGTGGACAGCAACATACTGATGATGGTGATGATGATATCCGCGGATGTCATAAAATGCGACTAAGTGATCTCAGCAGAAGGGCAGGGTGGGAATCGAACCCACAACGTATAGCGCAGAAGGCAGAGCTTCTACCAACTGAGCTATGAGGCTTGTTAATACATTTAATTCGTTGACTGCTATTATGACATCCTCATGCACCACACGCATATCTGTAGGACAGCAAAGAAAGCTATAAATATAGTTATACCTCATTAAAAAATATATTTGACGAATGGAAAGTTAGTACAACCCTACAGTTTTTTAACGACAAAATAACCGAACGGTTTAAGGTTAATTCAAATTTTATGAAAGGGTGATAAATGATAGATTTTTTGTAACGTTATCCATTTAATTGGTTATTGGACCGGCACTAAAAGTACGACTTAAATCTGACCACTTAAGGCCAAAATCATTGTTCTAGATACAAAACACTATAATGGAGTTCCAAACTATAGAAAGTGCAACACCAACCAAAGCGTAAAATTTATGGCAGTAAAAAGTTTAGGAAGCTAAAGTTTAACAGTGAACGAAACCTATACCTACGAAAAATTTTAAAATAGATTTACCCCTTCTCTTCGATTTACGATTCTAATCTGATTGTTACTCAGCGTGTGTGTTATTAAGGATTGCCACGAGGCCTAGTAGAAGGTAGTCGGAGGCACGTCCACACATAACTTTCAGATGCTTACTATTTCTAAGTAACAATGCAAACAAACATAAAATCTGAACGACCCAATACCTGAATCCCGCAGTATTTCAGAAGTCGGGTCCCGCACGACACGACAGCGGCGAATATCTGCAAGTCTAATGCACTGAAGTTGGCGAGGATAAGGGTACGTCATGCATCACAAATGCAGTGAAGCTGGCCGCAGATCGTGGAAATAGTTGTCCCGCGTAAAGACAACATACTAACACCAATTGATGATTATTATACTTTTTCGGTGTACATGTAATTTTTACAGTTCATTCAGATTTTATTCAGATTTTTAAATAATAATTATAAGATGCTTAACGCACGGGTTTTACTCACGCATACGTATATATTGATGTAGGCACCAACTGTTTCGATTCAACAGGTGAGTGTGACTCGCGGGTAGATTACGATCATGGCGCGCGCAGCCCTCTCGTTCGGTTTCGGGGTTTCAGTGTGAGACGCGAAACCGTTGGTGCCTACATCAATATAATCGTATACGTGAGTAAAGCCCGTGTGTTGTACGACTTTGAAATTCATATAATACCTAATTATAAGTTATATCTACTTATTTAACGTGAAATTGTTATTTATCGCGTAATTACTTTATTTCGACGTTTTACTGAGCTTGCACCAGCCGGGGTCGCTGGTAGAGAGGAAGAATTTAAATAGACTATGTCATTGCATTTTTAGACTTTATTTACATGTGAATAAGTTAAGTTCTGTGATGAAGTCAGCCAATTTTTGAGTAGGTACTTCGTTTGTGTTAGCTAGAACTCGCAGAGCATTCAACATTTTATACTCGTTACACGTAATTCATTTTGCGTAAGTGCTTATCTGTTTTACCAAAAATATAATTGAACTTGAGTTGTAGAAGTGTTTACGTGTATATGGCAACATTGACTTTTGTTGGTGTTATTGAAAGCATGTTGCAATAAAATTACAATTTAATATTGCATTAAAAACATGCCTTTTCGATAAATTGCTCTTCACCTAGCTGTAAACATGGAAAGGCTGTGTACCGTTTGAGTAAATAAAGCTATTAATATCTCTCACATTAACCCGCCAGAATGGTTTATACAAATTTAAGTTTACCATCATTGAACACCAAAAAATGTTAGGAAAAAAGCAATGCAGATGCACTGCTATTCAGGTAGAATCAGAGAAAGTTTTAAATACATTTTAGCGATAAAGCTGCCCATTGTACTTGCGCTATATTTGGTTGTATATGTTTAAGTCCGCTTGGCCTAACTACCTACCTTCATCTTACCTAATTCAATCGCCATAACAACAAGTCTTAAATTGTTGTGTTCTGGCATTTAGAGTTAAGATAGCCAGTTTTTAAATATGTTGAGGATTCCGGGTGAAGTGCGCTTCCACCTTCTCCCCCAAGGTCAAGCACCTCCCCGTAGAACAATAAAAAATAAAAAAAACATGCGAGGTCTTTGGAGACTGCCGATACAAGTGAAAACTAAGTAACTTGTGAACTGTCCCGTCGAGCGATTAAATTATTATTATTTTATGAATTAGAATTATTTTTGGTTTGTAAAGAAGTTTTAATGATCAATTTAAACTTTAATCCGTGATCATAAACCCATTTGTTCTGGTGTTGTATAGTACGTATGTATTTACAAAAGTATTTAAGCTTTCTATCCGTAATCTAGTTCCCATATTACAAGCTATGCTTAGATAGGGGCTAGATGGCGCTGTGTGAAATTAACGTCCTGTAATATTAAAATATGATTATTTATTTATTTTATTTAATAGCTCGACGATACAATTCACAAGAGCGTGCGGTGACGATGACGAGAGTTTCACTCTTTTGATTCACACAAAAAGCACACATATGCATTTACACAGCATACATTATAAAACTCATGGAAAGCGTTCGGTGCCGATGACGCGAGTTCAATGATTTTTGTTCAGCCAAAAAGTGTTCAACGCGCCTAAAGACGTTTTCACTTCAAAAAATTATCCGTGACACCTTATTTTTGTATTGATGTAATTTCTGCGTACAATAAAATGTAAATTTAGTAATTTAGAAGTTGTTATAGATATTATGAATCCGTCGTCGTTTCGTCTCTACGTATGGGCCTCGTGGCAACGCCTGCCTCTCTTGCCAGACGCATGCCATTATCGCTTGGATAATGCCGGCTAAAATTCTGCCTTTGAGAATAAATAAATGCATTTGGCCAGTTAATATTGTTCGAGTAACTTTCAGTCTTGCGGTTAGTTTCGTGTGTTGTTGCAGTATATTACGAATGTTTATATTCATGAAAAAAAATAGCCTGCGCCGGCTATATACATGCTATAAGTGAACGACCAAGGTAAAGTAGGAGGTTTCTATTTAGTAATATCATAATTTTTTATCGCCTCAGTGGTCTAGTGGTCAGCTAAGAAAGCCAGTTTCTCAGATTGTTAAGGATTCCGGGTGAAGAGCGATTCCACCTTCGGCATTATCACAACTTGAAAAATCAGATGAGATGAAGGCAAAACACTCGTCGTCAATGAAAAGAAAAAAAAATACGTATATATATTTTTTTTAAATACAGTGTTACCGTAAGCAAATTAATTAATTAATAACAAATTAATTAGCATAAGATTGTAAAACATATTTACAATCTGTAGATATATAAATAATAGCTACGTTTTTCAAAGGCAATACAAAGCTATATTCATTGAATAGCTTACAGCATACGCATATAATTCCTTGGGTCATCATGGGCATTGCTAACAATTCTAAACTCAGACTTCTATCGAAAAATATTATCCACTTATTCAAGATCTAAGTTGAACAAATCATTTTTTACTGAGTGAAAACCAAAACCAGATCAAAGATTTTAATCATAATTCACTCATTAATTTCATGATTAGGTGGCGATGCTGGCAACCCTGTACAGTCGGGGATACAAGTGGTCAGCGGGCAACTCCGCCCGAGGTGTTTAGCAAAGTGAAAACCCGTGTACCTATATCGCTAACAGGCAAATTTGTAGTTGCGAACCGAAATATCGCTTAGGAGGAATCCTGCAAATCCCCAGTACTGAAATGTACAGGGAATTTAAATATAGGTAAATATAGGCAAATGAATAAATATGTAAAAAACTACCGACATTTTCCGACCCACATTTCAATGCAAAAAAACAATTTATTTTTGTACCCTTTCATATAATTTATTTTGATGACTTGTTGTTAAAGCGGTAACATAAATTCCTACACACTTTGAAATTTCAACTTCTGTTTACCTATTACGGTTCATAATCTGTATTAGCTATACAGCCTGCTGACAGACATATGGACAGACGGACTCGGTCATAGGGTTTTTGTCATTTTAAAAAGACCCTACGTTATTATTGCGACAACATTGTATATACATTATCTAAGTTATCCAGTTTTATTTTAAGGTGTGCCATAAATTATTTTTAGTTCATTCATTTTCATTCATTCAACATGTTACATATTAAATATTTGATACGAATAATAACTTATATCCAACTTAAATTAACCTACAAATTTACTATAAATTTAGAATGATCTGCAACACACATTAATACAATACAAATGTTTATTTCTTTTACTTAATCTATACAATATATTGCATGTGATTGAGACCTCCTTTTAAGCAAAAAGATACCTGTGTCAGGATTTCTTTAAAAAATCTTATTTAATAATATTAAACATCTTTAAATGTGTAAAAATATAAGTATTTGTCAATGTCCGGATTTTGGTTGATTGCAGCGAGCGACGTACTGATCATTCTACCGTTATAGTAAAGTCGTATTCCTTCAAGGATAGTGTTATCTATAATGATAACACTTTATATATAATGTTATATATAAAGGAAATACGACATTAACGTAATAATTCTACAATAATAATAAAATAGGGTCCCGTTAGCACCCGGTGCGTACAGAACCCTTAAAACAGTGTCACAGGATGGATGAGAAATTTATCCCTACTAATTGAAAATGAAAATGAAAAATGAAAAAATATTTATTAACAACTCAAGCTTGCACAAGTAGGTTGGTTACTTAAAAAAATAGATTAAAACTAAAATTATCAATACAATATACAAGTTTGAGGAGACGTGATTATTTAAACAAGGGTACAACGATCCGCGCACTGGGCGTAGCCTGTATGGCGAGGATCTTAATACGATTGTCAGGTAATAAATCCTCAGCTATTATATAGTAAACAGTAATAAGTATGAGTTGAAATGACAAATTAAAGATAAAATTACTTACCTAATTTATCCTATTATTATTGTTTAACACACCTGAAGTTCTCCTCACATTTCAGGCCATTTTATTTTAGATTTAAACATTGAATTCAAATATTTAAGTTGAAATCAAACACTTGTCAGTAACCCGAACTTGTAGTCATTAAACATTGAAATTGAAATTTATTTAACTTCGAGAAAACAATTAAAATATTCAACGATCACAAATGATCGCAGATAAAACTCTAGAATAACCAAACTAAATAAATTAATTTCGGGTATAAAGTTCAGCGCAAAGTAATGCGATCAAGGAGACACGATTTAATTAATAACGTTTTATCGACCATATTGATGTTCAAGAGCCCATTCACAGAAACCCTCCGGATGGAGGGTTTCGCCATAATCATCACGCTTGGCATGCGGACTGGTGATCGCAATAAAGGTGTAGATAATGTACAGAAGGAAGCTGCTGCCCTTCTTCTGGTGAGATCCATTAGTCGGGTTTTACGACATCCATGGGCTGAGTAGGAGGGGTCGATTCTTAAGCCGCGACCGCCACGGCCGTGTCCGGTGGAAGCGCATTTCACCATTTCACAATCCTCAACAGTCTGAGGAACTGGCTATCTTACCTATAAATACCGGAAGCAATCCCTGATCACAACAGTCCCTGGGATCGATCCCCAGGGGAGTAAATCCAGATCGAGATTCAGAGGTCCCGTCCGATTCGAACCCGGGACCTCTGCACCTAAAACCGGTGAGCAAACGACTAGACCACTAGAGGTGGTAAAACCTTTATTCTTAGTGCATCCCTACACTACGATAGGAAGATTTCTTGAAAATGTAATGTCATTAAAACCTCTAGTTTGGTTAGCTTCTGTAGACACTGTGGTAGACACAGACATTATCATATCAGACATCATAAACAACAGAACGAAAAAATAAATTGATAATCTATCAGTTAAAATATTGTATTCTTACTCCCATCCAATCTTGAACTATCAAATCTTGTTCAATCTCAAAATTCTTATCCAATCTTGTCCACTCCGTCCTAAGGTCGTCTGGAAGAGATTATATCGCCCTCATGCTATAAGACCGTACATTGTACTATTAGATTTATTTTTTCCACTTAGGTGAGTGTGCGCATGGTATCTTTGATACTCCTTCCCCTTTCCACCACCGGACTAGCAGACGAACGACAGACTACAACTGGTACCTTGTAGATGTTCCATTGTGCCTAACGCATTGAAATGCCTCTACCTTTGTTATTCAAAACTCTCTCTCTCTCTCGTCTGTTTTCCCGAACCAATACAATCTTGGAGTCTTCAAGTCCAGAGTGAGCAGGTTCCTTTATGTTACTTTTTTTCAAATAAGCTGATCACCACCAATAAAAAGACCATTATATCCCAAGACATATTTTCAGATGAAAAAAAAAAAATAAAGACCATAATATTCCCAGACATTTTTTCTGATGAATAAAATAATAAGTGAAACTAGCGGCTCCAACTAGTATCAAAAATATATTTTGTATATTCATCATTTCGCAAACAGTTGACGACCCCTGGGAAAGCACAGCTGGCAACAATACTTCGAGTCTTGATGAGAGATGATCTTTGATAGATGATCCTATACGAATTCAATAGGAGAATCCCTTGCGCTTGTGAAAGAGTTTATGGGATCTACCATGCTGCTATAATTCTCTAAATTAAACAATATAAATACATAAATGTTATGCAGCTGATTGACTGACTATCAAATATATATATTCATTCATTTGGGTTATAGATATTAGGTAATAGGGTGCCATCTATGTATCATTTAAAATAGATACGTACATACTCTATATAGATAACCGATATACCAAATTGATAAAAAAAAAAGTTTCCAACGAATTGAGAACTTTTTTTTGAAAATCGGTTAAAATGGTTGTCTCCAAATTAAAATGGTCTGTTAATAACTTCTAGCTTAGGTATGTATGTTTCAACGTTAACATGAAGAGAACTACATTAGTTATTTTTTTGTGATAGCCTAGCCATTGACCAGTAAACTGGAGAGTTTACTCGAAAAGAATGCTCCGTGGCAAGTATTCAATAACCCGAGGACGCCTTCTGAATTAAAATCTGTGTATCATCATAAGCATATCTAAGGATAGCTGACTCTGCAAGACATTCTCCCGATTTTCGCTTAGCAATCAGTTACGACAGACGACAATGTCTCTGGCACCAACGAAGATTGATACACATTGAGGCTTGGCTGTTTCCATTAAGACGCGACTTTGATCAGCGACCGCGACTTTTATCTACTGCTTATTTTTGAGCAAATCTGTTTATCTTCTGTGTAAACGCAAAAAAAGGTTGAAATGTCTATTCGAAAGCCTGGACCAGCTTTTGATTGAGGCGACACGTCGAATCGTCACGGCGAATAAAGGGTACTGTACGTCTGTGGTCTGCAACTATTGAGTTACTTAGAGATGATTTACCGCCTCTGTGGTCTAGTGGTTCAACCCACCGATTTCAGATCCAGAGGTCCCGGGTTCGATCCCCAGGGGGAGTACAATATTGTGCTTGGTTTGGTTGGTGGTAGGATTTTGTTTAAGTCTGTCTGGCTAGCTACAACCATCTTACATATTACTATCGCCATAATAGAAGATATAAGATGGTGGTAGCTAGCCAGGCGGACTTTAACAAGTCCTACCACTAACTAAACCTACATTAATTACACCATATATGTAGCTAAATAGTTTGCAATATATGTCTTGTGTTGTAATCTTAAAGTCACGAGACACGCGATCTTAAATCGCGAATCGAATGTATAATCTAACTCAGCAATCATCAATCAAACGATAGTGCCCCGCAACGCACATTCCAAACAATGACTTAACAAACAGAGAATTTCTTTCATTAATAATCTCAGCAAAAACCTCCCTTGGCAATACGAGCAATGGATCGGATATTTTGAGCCTATTTAATGACACTGTCCTTGAAGACGTCTCGTTTCTTATAAATAAGAAAAATGTTCGCTGTAAATAATTTTCCTAAAAGTCGGCGGAGTTGACGAAGCAGACAATATATCAAATTCGTTAATTTTGGTTCCTCTCACTTATTTACGCGCGGAAAAAAATTGTAACACACCGTAGACAAAAAAAGTGGAATTCGCATTTTATTAATAGGCATTTTTGGATTTTCGATTCTCCTTCTAAGACCCCCAAGCCCAGTCATGCCTCGAGGTTAGGAACCGACATACCTTAAAAAAATAACTTATTGCAAAGTCTTAACAACCCTGAATATCAACAAATATCTCAGCAAAATAAAATACATCAAAACGTACATTGTACAACAAATTATTACTTATTTTACTCGAAAACCTATCTTATATTATAATAATTCAAAGGAAAGTTAGTCACTTTACCTTCCAAGAATTCACGACTTTATTCATTCCTTACTAATCCTAGGCCGCAATCTCGCATCGATCGCATAATAAAAAGGTAGCGTTCACAAGGGGGCGTCTGTCGTCTACGCATTAGTAAACCTTTCAAGCGTACTTCACGTATCTACGCACTAGCAGCACGACTTTTAACCCTGACAGAGCCGAGACAGGACCTATTCTCGGTAGAGTTTGAAGCAAATAATTTCCATTGTTCTGGTGGGTTTTTTATTGTACGACTGGGAAGCGCTTGACCTTCATCTCACTGGCTATCTTACCGCTAAATACCAGAATTGTTTTATGGCGACAGACTTAGGTAAGATGTTGGTAGCTAAGCCAGACTTAAACAATGAAAGACCAAAATAATCAATCAAACATCCACAATATTGTACTCGCCTTGGGATCGAACCCCGGACCTTTGTATCTGACACAGGCACCACTAGACCATGCAGGCGGTTGTTTTAGGAACGAGTTTTATAGTTAATAAATAATAATGAAAACGTTTATTTAGAAACAAAGCAGGTAGTTCGTTGTTCGTCGTCTTATTATAATTTTAGTCTATTATGCAGAGTTATGTGCTATATTTCGAGAGTCTTATTGTATACTTTATAGAATATATGAACGTATCTACTTAGATTAAGAAGTAGATCAATGAATCAAAGAAGTGAAGCAAAAATTAAGTCAACACAGTATTCAAGTCAATAGGTTTCCTTTAGATAAGCGTTATCCATCCAAGGTCACATCTTTACATGTTTTTCAAGTGAACTGATAGTCAAACGCTTAGCTATAACCAATAAAACAAACAAGAAGTTCCACACTAAAAACTTTTCTCTGTAAACAGATTTAACCCCGTATGCACACAAGCGAAAATCCTTGTTTAGGAATCGGAATTCTTACTAATCCTAGACCGCAATCTCCCATCGATCGTGGAATAAAAAGGCAGTACAGAAGGGGCGGTTGGACGCATTAGGCTGCGTTCAGACAGCAGACTGCGACGCCCGTGGCTCCCCCGTAATCAACGGGGCTTTGTACTGGAGATGGGAATTACAGATACGCAACGGCTTTCGTGCTCTGTTCGGTGCGGGTGACTCCAACTTTCTGAGCTGGCTTCGCTTTCTGGAAACTGCCTTATCATTCCGTATAAAACTTAGGCCTTTTCTTCTATTGTTGTCGATTGTATACATGAAGCTGCCAACTTTACTGATATACGTACCTATATCTATATATGAAGAAGATTTCGTCATTAATGGGTTGTTTTGGAGTTGTGTGATGAAATATCTGATGACGTCACGTTTCTTGTTTTCTGAAGCAAGTGATAGTGAAAGACTCTTAGTGGCATCTATCCTTTACTCGGGCAGCATAATAGTAATAATCCGATTGCTCCAGTTCATTTATTTTTCCAAACAGACAGAGTGACAATGTTGATATTGTATTGTGTGTTTACAGCTCGACGGCTCGAGCAAGAATGTCTCGAACTCGTTTGGCATCGAATATTTATAGCAAAGTTTGGTGCCGGCAAAACAACATTAGCTCACATTGTAAAATCACTTTGCAGGTCAGAGCCACATTATTTTCATTGAAACTGTGTGGTCTAAGTAATTTTCAAGTTCTCGCTGAAGTCGAATGTTCAACTTTTACAATGGTTAATCTTTAACTGTGTTTTAACTTTAACAGTGGTTCAACTTCGACTGTGGTTTGACTTTAACTGTGGTTTAACATTATCTGAAGTTTAACATCAACTGAGGTTAAACTTTAACTGTGGTTTAACTTTAGCTGTAGCGTAAATTTAATTTTAGTGTCACTACAATTTATTTAAGCTAGGTTCAACTTTAATCATAGTTGAACTTTAACTGCAGTTTATCTCACTGTACTGTAACTTTGACCTTGGCTCTAACTTTTCAAAGGCATACTTCTTAAAGGCTTAAATTGGTTTAAATAGAGATGAGTGATTTGACCGAACATAGTTTTCTATAAAGCATTGATGATTGCAGTTATGTGGCTAACTAATTTCTTTGCGCGAATACATATATAAATAATACGTACCTGCTGAAAACATCCTGCTACCAAAGTCAACACTTCAAAATAATATGAAAATATTAGTTAACATACATATTTGCTCGCTCTGTTTAAAAACTTAAACCTCACATACCCAGTCGGAAATATTTACCGAAAGAATTCACGCGAGCAGTTCAAACAATCTAAAACGATTTCACTGAAAAATGAATTTTGAAATTGAAAGGCTACAGTCTATTTCGGGCGAGCAGCTTGCGACCTAATTTCGACTTGACTGAAGAAGGCACCGCATATGTTTGAACACATCCCGTTCACACGGCTCCTCTCCCACGTGCCAAAGGCTTTTGTTCTTTCTGTTTCGAGACCCTGTGATTTTGGATCTGTATCTTTGTATTTTTAAGACAATCATTTTTTTTTATTGTACGATCATTCATCTCACCTGATTTTCAAGTAATGGTAAGACCAAAGGTGGAAGCGCACTTCTCCCGGAATCGTCAAATAACTGAGGAACTGGCTATCGTACCTCTATGCCGTATAATGCCGCAACACAACAATTTAAGAATTATTGTTTTGACGTCTAAAGTAACTCCATAAAAGTCCAGAGAAAACGAGCACCTTTAGTAACTATTTCTTTATACTTCCTATACTTATAACATTCTATGTTATATTAGTTTAAGAAAACGTAAAATATACCTCCTTTTACAAGCTACGTACTTATTTATGAGTTCCTCAAACATAACCCTCTGTAGACGGCACCCTCGCCTTCCATTGTCCCAAACACCGCCTTAGCCGTTAGATAACTCAAACGAAGATTGATACCCGCCTGATTCTTAGTCATCCATCACTCGCGCAGTAAACACTCCTACGACCTGACAATACCAATAAGTGTCAATGTATACTATGAATAGCCGAAATGTCGATCGACTCACGAAACTACTGAAATAACTCACCCAGAACAGCACTTGTGGATTTTGTAGTTCACAAATTTGATAAACGTGTCGTGCAAAAATCGTGATTCCTGTATCATTATCGCATCCTGCGAAAATGATACAGGAATCACTCGTTACTTAGTTTGTTGGCCACTATTAAGACTACATAAAATATGTTTGGATCACTTACCTAGTATTTGGAACACATTTCTATTTTTTTATAAATGTTATAATGACACAAAAATTCACAACCCGCTTTTGTTTCATATCTCTAAGCTTAAGCGCTGATAATTTGTGTGTAAATATTATGACCAAGTGCAATCACTTGAAATACAAAAAAAAAATGTAACGTAAAAAACTCCTCAACTCCATGCGGTCTGCGAGTATTATAAGATTATATAATAAATATTACAGGACATTAATTTCACACAGCGCCATCTAGTCCCAAACTAAGCATAGCTTGTAATATGGGATCTAGATTACGGATAGAATACATGAATACTTTTTTTTTTTGTAAATACATACTTATCATACAATACAACACCTAAACACAGAACAAACATCTATATTCATCACATAAATGTTTGTCCTGGGTGGGAATCGAACCCACAGCCTACAGCGCAGAAGGCAGAGCAACTACCAACTGAGCTGTGAGGCTTGTTAAAATATTATATTAGGTCCTTACATATGAAATTGGCGTTTTGTATGGGAGGAACATAAAGGCAATTTTTTCATATTAAAATATATTTTATTAATCAAAGTATGTACCATTGTTATCTATACACTTTTGCCATCTTATAGGTAGTTCATTGATCCCTTTACTAAAAAAACCATTCGGACGGGAATCAATGAAATCTTTGAAAGCGGTTTGGACTGCCTCATCGGAATTGAATTTTTTTCCTTGTAAGAAGTTATCCAAATTTCGAAAAAAATGGTAATCTGTTGGAGCAAGGTCCGGAGAGTACGGTGGATGTCTTAGACATTCCAATTGAAGCTCCTCTAATTTGGTAGTCGTCTGTTGGGCCGTGTGTGGTCTAGCGTTGTCTTGAAGCAGCAGTGGCGTAGAGCGATTGAAAAGTCTCGGTTGTTTAACAGCGAGCTTTTCCATCATGGTTTGCAGTTGCTGACAATAGACATCAGCCGTAATCGTCTGACCAGATTTAAGAAAGCTATAGTGCACGACACCGGCACTAGTCCACCAAACGCTTACAAGTAACTTTTTTTGAGTCAATTTTCGCTTGGGGCAAGATTTTGCTGGTTCACCAGGGTTCAGCCATTGCGATGAGCGTTTACGATTATCGTACAGGATCCACTTTTCATCACATGTAATGATCCGATTTAAAATTCCTTCATTATTGTGCCGGTTGAGTAATGTAACGCAGCAGTCGACGCGCGTTTGTCGGTTTGCTTCACTCAATTCATGAGGTACCCACCTTTCAAGCTTTTTCACCTTCCCAATTTGCTTCAAGTGGATTAAAACGGTTTTGTCACTAACACCGCAGCCTGCAGCTAACTGTGATGTGGTTTGCGATGGATCTGCTTCCACAATAGCCTTCAATTCATCATTATCGACCTTGGTCTCCGGCCGTCCACGGGGCTTGTTCTGCAGGTCGAAATTTCCAGAACGAAAGTTTTTGCTATTAAATATTTTGTTTTGAACGTGTTTTCTTTTGCGACACTCCCACCATACACATCATTAATCCTTCGAGCCGTTTCTGCAGCACTGGTGCCACGGTGGAACTCGTACTCGTAAATAATGCGATATTTTAAGTTTTCCATTTTGTGAAATGAGTGACGCAGAAAAAAAAAGCAAAAGAGAAAAAAACAAATGAATTACGGTTTTCGAAACACAAATGTATGAGTAAATAGCTGTTTAAATTTGAATTTGGAATTCCTAACCAAAGAGGAGATATTTAAGATCAAAGTGGCCAGTACGACAAAACGCCAATTTCATATGTAAGGACCTAATATAATCATATAATATAATCGAATACATACTGATATCACAAAACTCCTCAAACTGCCACTGATTAATGAATTAAAGTAGATGATACTAGTGCCAAACGGTGGGAGTCGAAACACCTCACTAGTCATCATAAAAGCGAAAACTTACTTGGATATTTAGGTGCATGGATGGATGTTTGCAACTTATTGGATAGAAATGAAATTTTGCACACATGTTTCTCTAGACCGTGCCTCATGACATCTTAAAAAGATGATCAATTCCAATGGAATGTTAAACATTTCCAAACAAAAGTTATTCGATGAATGTGCCCAGGAGCTTCACGAGCCTATTCCGCCTTTATCGTTCTTTAATGAACATTTCAGACGCACATCTGATTATCATCCCCACCTGGTTGACGTTTCACTTATAAGGACTAAGCGCTTTTAACAATATTATTATGTGCCCTGCAAAAATTTTGAATCAGCATCCAGCTTCTGTGCATCCACTGTGTTACGACCCAAACATCTTCAAGTCGTCTTCGTCTTCACTCCATCATAGATCTCATTCTTGCCTGTGCAAATTAAGAGGTTAAGAGCCGACTCATACCTATAAAAAAAAAAACTTGTTAATACAGAAACAAATTAAAACAGAAAAATGATGTAATAAGCGAGCTTCACCCTTGCAAAGTTATTTTACAGCAAAACCTTGAGTTCATTTAGTATATATAGAGTTCGTTTTTCTTTGTTGGTGCTTCAAGCATAAGCTTCTGATCGTATTGAGCTGAAACCTTACACTGATATTGTTCTGAGCTAGGTATAACATTTAGGTTTTTTGACCATATCACGCGGGCGCTGTCGCTAGCAAAAGCTAGTGTCCGATTTATTATTTCCCACTTACGCACGCCTTGACGCAATGCAAGCCTCGGTCCTATTAATCGTGGTGACGTGAGGCACTTGGTGATAAGCTCGCGTGGTGAACTTGAAGGTCGTCTCGAATTGGATCAATAGAACAGACAAGCCGAAGCCATGTATGATTCATATGATTCTCACAATTCAATCATGTCTAGACAATCTGGGGTCATGTTATATTGCGCTTGGCAGTATTTTTACGTCACTGAAACGTGTTGTGACCTTCAAAGTTAGCGAACTGTGTCTAGGTTTCCATTGCTGGAGACGATCCTTCTGTATGAGGTGGCAGAAAAATGTTGAACCATAATGCTACCCTGGGGGCCTATGATGAACGGCAGCAGGACTTTACAGTGACAACACACGCGAAAGAGACTTCTCGCGGTGTTTATCGCAAGACGCTGGTCAGACATCTGTAAGGTGCTTTCTATTCCGCATAGAGAATGCAACATATGAATGCATGCAGATCTTCGGAGATTTTGAAGGGGGCTCGTTTACTGTGGGCATTTATGGGCCGTTGATTAGATGATGATGATGTGAGTTGAAAGGTGAAAACCTGAACTTTGTTGATTTGTGAAAATTTACATCAAACACGCCGCAGTAGTGAAAAATTGGTTGGTTTGTGAGGCGCCATTTTCAAACCGGAAGTTCGTTGGGCGGACTCGAACAGCGAATTTATGGCGCCACATCCGCTTCCGCACCCGCGACATACACGTTATCGATTTTCATATTTTTCTTTTAAACAATTTTAACACTTTTTTTTTAAATTAAGATAGATCTTCATTTGACCACAATCTCGCCTGATGAGAAGAGATGATGTGGCTTACGAAGTAGCACGCCGGTCTAGAAGATTCCAATTCACTCTGGCCTTGAAGAGGCCCATGTTGTCATATTCAGGGAAAACCGACGAAGGCAACGTATAACTCCTTAACCGCTCTCATGATGAAAGCCACACTGCACTAAAGTAAAAAATATCTTCGTATTCAGGCAAATTAGAATTAGGACACACAAACAAAACAATTAACATAAAAATGGTAAGTAATTTATCCAGTATGGTCCTATAATTAATTCGTACATGGCTGTAATTGTCCGTTTTCGGAGGCTTACTTCCCAAGGCACCGGTCCGGCTAAGCCTTCGGCTATAATTCTTTCGTAAGTGTTTATTCGCACCTGTGTCTGAGTCCTGTAGTCTTGAGGCTAGAGGAGAAATAATTATGTCATTAACGGTTTCAGTAAGTGAAATCGTGCTATCACTTGTGGAACTTGATGGGTAATTAGCCACAAAGTACGGAGGAACAGCTTTTTACCCATTTGCTACAAGTAGGGTTACTTTTTTTGTAATATATTTATTTGTATGAACATACATACAATGTCATGTCATGGTTTGTTAGGGACGCTTTATGATCTAAATGCCCTGATGGATCAGACATGATAATCGGTCATTTAATGACATAACATTGAGGAAGTGAAATTGAGCTATATTATTTCAATATGTCCCCAATCAACAATTTTATGGGATGATATAATTTTTAAAGTGAAAACTTCTTTGGGCGTTTTGGGCATATATTGAGATGGATTAAAAAAACCTCTTGAACTCGCGACACTGTTACCTTACCGACACCACATTGGACACATTTGACTTCAAACATATTATCTCATTATCTTTACGATCTTATGAGTTAAGGTACGGGTGAGGACCGTTTGATGACTGCCCATAGACATACGGTTGACAGCAGTGACATTTATCTATCAACATGAGTTCTAAGAAGTCATTGTGTCAGTTTTGATGCAAAAACAACGCTCATTTATAAATATCGCGACCAAAGCGACAACATTGAAACTCAAGTACCAATAACCTCAACTGTTATCTTCGGTAAAGATCGACAAACTTCAAGTTAACACTATGAAAAAAAACTGATACTAACAATATGGATAAAGCAAAAAAAAAAACTATTAGCTAATAAATGCCAATTCCAAATATAAATACTTTTGAAGGCCGTAACTAAATAAAGCAGACAAATTTAGCCTCAATAGACAAGCATTATGAAGAGAGTGAATGAAGCAAGACAGGATCATAGAAAAAAGTACTTCGTACGTCGTTCGTAAAGGTACGTACGACAGTTGTGCTATCCTTTTAAAAGAGACGTAATTCGTTGAAGGTATCCAGTATTTTGGAGGCTTCAGGCAAGTTTTAGTGTTTCAACTTTCAACTAGTTTTAAATATTCTCTGTGGTTTAGTTGTTTTGTTAATCTAAAACAAAAGGAATACATACAAGCTATTAATCGCAGCTCTTTACTTGGTTTACTTGTAAAATTCAGGTTTTTTAGGTTAGCTTACCAAAACCGATGGTTTACCTGCTTCTACCTAGATCAGATAACTATAGCACAGTTCTGTCGTTCGGTTAAACTGACTCTTTGTACAAAAGTTAGTCTAAAAAACAGTGGATATGTATCTATTTGCTATGGCTATCAAAAACTCTTTACCAGGAAATCACTTAAAAATCGCTCACGATATCGTTTTGCATTCGTCTTGCAATAGAAACCACGTATCGTGTGCAGGCTACATTTACACAGAATACAGTCTCAACATTGCATACCGACAGGTGGGACTTAAAATGGACATTAATAAGACGAATATAATGCCAAACGCCTACGTCGCACCCATGCCTGTCAATATTGGAAATAATGTTATCGAAGTTGTAGATACCGTCTACCTAGGCCAGATGATTCGACTAGGTAAATCCAACATCACTCAAGAGGTCAATCTAAGAATCCAACTCGATGACTTATGGATCCGAGATTTAACTATTATATTGTTAACAATTTTTCATCTCATAATACGTCTAATAATATCTATAATACCTACCACAAAATTTGTGAATTTTATGTATTTCTTGGTGTTGAGTGCGACGCCGAATACCTATTTCCTTTGTATAAATATGTTATTGCATAGGTGACAACTATTTGTCTTTGTAATAATAAAGTTCTTTAAACCTTTAAACCTGACTAGCTCGACTTTAGGAACGTTGACTATGCGACTTTGAACTTACTCACGATTCCTGTATAAATTTCCAAAATGTGGACATCCGTAGAAGTAAATCATTTCAACGTTCATTCACATAGCCCGTAAAATTGGAAGTTTGAAGTGTCAGTAGGCAGGCCTCATAGCTCGCAGAACTGATAACCAACCGCTGGGGGGTAAAGGGTCTTGCTTGACGACCACGATTTAACGTGAAACGGAGTGTGGTATGACCTCACCGACCGACGACATTATTGTGGACGTGTGATACGATGACGATGATGATATTTAACACAATGTCAGCGTTTACAGACAACTTATAGGGAGATTGAAATACCAACCCAGGGGAAATAATATCCCCTGTGATTGTAGCCACGTTTCTATAATGAGGGTCCACATAGTTACGACCACTTTTGAACATAGGCATCGCCCAACTGACGCCGCAAATAGCTATTCTGACCCGCTGCCATCCTTCGAATTCCCGCGACCTCAACAATGTCGTCGATCTATCGCGGAGAGTCTTCCCACACTTCTTTTCATAAAATAATTTTCAATAAATACATACTTATTTGGTGCGAGTGTCATAATTATGTGATATACTCACAGGCGCCGAAAGATAAGCGTTGGCTACCTGCTTTTTATATGAATAAGCCTCGCCGTATCGTAGGGACGCATTGACCTAAATGAGGCAGCATTTGGCGACCCGCCCGGCACACACCCTCCAGTTTATGCGCGCCTGGTAACGCTCGTTGTATCTGGGTCTTAGGTTATGTGTGCTCTAGATTCGAACGCCGGTATTGTTTATGAATTTACACAATTCAAATCCACAGTGATTAATCTGTAATCTGTGCATGGAATTTGAACCAATCGATAAACCACATTTCATATGCTTATTCTTAATTGAATATTCGTTATAGTTTCTTCAAAAAAACACAGACAAAAACATAAATATTTATAATCGGCATCACATGATAGAGGTATATGCTACAATAGTATACTTCAACTACAAAAGCTCTGTTGTGACTCTCCATTTGTAACTCAGATTCAAGTCATCGTACCACACATCTAACGTAGACAAAGTTTTAATATCATCACACATACCAACCTGCCTTGGTATATTATGAGCATAAATTAAATTGCAAAAGTTCCTAATTGTTTTGACTTAACGCAACTCATTATTCTGTACCAAGTTATGTGTGGGTTACATTTCACACTAAACTTATGTACGTATCGAGTTAAGTTGTCGTGGTTTTAAGGACTCGTTAAACCATTGAATCATAACGAAAAAACTGACACAATTGTGTTCATGCACTTTCTTTTTTTCTTTCTTTTTTCTTTGTTGCTCACGGACAGGCTCCACTCCAGAACTAGACATATTTGCCAGCGCGTGTAATATCTTCGAGATGTATATTAATGCTGAAAAAGCCTTGATATTAAGTCAAGAGTGTTCAGAATAGTCGTTCATCTTACGCAACGGCGCACCTTTGGATGTTGATAGTAAGTTTTGCTAGGATCGCAAATGTCAACCAATATCTCTCTCGCTCGAGTGAGATATTGAAGAGCTGAATCACGTATATCTGGGGGTGTGTGCACATTAATGGGCTGGTTGTGGTCTAAGACTAGACTGACCTAACCACAATAACGATGACACACCGCTATTTAACACTATTTATTCCTCTATGTCGTTTCTTTGATACTCTTTGTTTTTTGTTTTCTTTTGTGAGTCCTCTATGTTCTAAAAATAGTAACTTCAGATTGATTTTGAATAAAACAATTTATTTAAAAACCCAAAAACTAGCAGCAAATCCAAGTAAAATAAACAAGCAAAATCCGTATTGGTAATTCTGGGTAACTATTTTTAATTTCCCTTGGGTGGCCATTTATTAGTTTGAGGCGACATCTGTGCCGGACCCCAGTCAACAATCGCCAGTGAAATGCTGAAAATATTCAAACAAACATAACGCTACGATTCCACTGCAGTCCACGCTACAACCGGCTCTGATCACGACGCGACAGTGCAGTCCGAATGTTATTGAACGTGACATATTCATTCTGTAGATCTAGGCATATCTAGGTAACTTATTAATTTGTGTACCTAAATTTTATGCGTGACCTGTCTCAAGATTTTTTTTTTATTTATTCTAAGACAAGGGAAGCACTTGGCCTTAAACTCTGCTATCATAAGGCCGAAGGCGGAAGCGCTCTTCACCCGGAATCCTCAACAGACTAAGGAACTCATACTTAGTTCAGATAATGGTAGCAACCCAGGCGGACTTTAAACGAGCCAACAGCAACCAAAATTGAATTCAATTGAAATTGAAAACGAATTGAATTTTTGAGTCTTTTCCAAACTGCAGAACTGACGTTTCATGTCTGGTTGTTACACTCTGTCTGTTGGACATTAGATCATTTTTTTGCCGTTCATTACCTATTATTATGTCAATAAAGGAAACGCTAACGGTGTAAAGGAGACTCCTGCTTCGCTATATACTTCAATGACGACATTGTGAATTCGCAATATTGCAGATGCATTAGTAACTATTCGCAATAAATTGAAAAATGAGCGCTTTCTTACAAAAACCTTTCAGAACTTGCGTGAGTGATATAAAACATTTTAAAAACACTGGTTTTACTCACGCATACGATAGTTGGTTTGTTGAACTTTATCAACTATCGTGTTTTAAAAATGTATACGCCGAAAAATGTATTAATAATAACAGATTTGTATTTAGGTAATTACTTTTAAAATGTACAAAGGAAGCAGTCGGATTACTTAAGGACCGTTAAAATGTATTAATGTATTAATCAATTACAGAACATTCTTAACTCTTCTTTTAATAACCCACAACGTACAGCGCAGAAGGCAGAATTACTACTAACTGAGCTATGACGCTTGTTAAACTTAAATAAATTTTAATACAGTAACAATATGTACAATGTAAACTTTTTACGCGGGAAGCAGTCGGGTAGTTCCATAAGGACAGTTACTAAGTTAGCAAAACTGTATATATCTTCTCATCAATAAAACCAGAAAAGTCCACTGAAGTACCCCTTCTCCAAAGAGTCTTTCTTCTTTTTAATCAGTACCACTTTTGGCACAGTGGTTGTATTCACAATTCAGCACTTTCGGATTAGAAGCATCACGCTTTGCATTCCACCACCTTTCTTCTCTCACCGCTGTTGGTCTAGTGCACTGGTTTAGGAGAATGTCAACCTCTCGCGTGCTCTTGTACCATATTTTTTTCCCTGGAGACCATAACACGTGCTTAAAAAGGTAATAGTGAAAGCGTCTTTATGGATAACATAATGCAGATGTTTCGTAGGTGGCCATGAATTGCGTGGATCGCAATGGAACGTGGGCATACTCTGCAAAAAGTACAGACGTTTCAGCATGCAACTGCCATTTTTTGCGAGAGAAGCAATAATAAAATAGTTCGATTTATGTGCAGAACAATCCTGTTCTACGTGACATTGTAGTTTTCAAATGAATATCAATATAATTTCAAGTTAATTTTATACAGATCGTAAAAATCGTGAGCAAAAATTAAAAAAAAACAATGTCTTGGAATTTTTAAACGGCCTCTTCTATCTTTATGGTCTGAAGAGCACAGCAAACAATGAAGTCAACATTGTAAAGTGGGCTGGTGCAGCATCTGGCGAGTACAAGCTTCGTTGTGGTGTTCGGCAGGGTGGTCTCACGTCACCACGCTTATGTAATTATTATGTAAATGGGCTTATGGACGAGCTTAGCAGCACCGAGGTTGGCTGTTCGCTTGATGGCAAATTTGTAAATAACGTTAGTTGCGCCGATGGCATGGTGCACCTGGGCCCGTCCATAAGTGCCTCAGGAAATTGATATATAAGTGTGAGGAATACGCTGAAGCCCATGGCCTCGGATACAATACCAAAAAGAGCGAACTTTTAGTTATTCAGCCTCGCGAACATAAGGTTACGTTGGTACCTCCCGTCTTTATTGATGTAGCATTATCAAGAGTTGAGAAGTTTAAGTAATCTGGCCACTGGGTGACGGCGGACCTCAAAGACAATGAGGGCATTGAGAGGGAGCGTAGGGCGATGGCTGTTAGGTGTAATATGCTACTGTATAAAGCTACTGCCAGTCGTTTTATACCTGCACTCTATGGGTCAACTACAAAAGGTAGCAATCAAAACCCTTCGCGTACAATATAATAACGCAGTCAGGGCATTGTTGGGGCTGCCGTGGTGCTGTAGTGCATGGGGCATGTTTGCTCGGATTGACAATGGCATCCTGCGTGTTTTAGCGGCTCGCGTGGACTGTCCTTTTCTGATGCATATGTGTCAGCTACACATCACATAGGTAGTGCGAATAATGCTAAAATGGTGGGCTTTTTCTAATTATTATTATTATTTTGTTAAATTATAATTAGATATACTTATTTTAAATGTTAATGACTTTCTGTATTAACTAGGTTTGTTCGTATTTCTAATATTATTGTATAATTTATATTTATATTGGTATTTGTAATTTTTGTTTTAAATCTATTGTAATTTGTAACTATGAACTCTGTTTGAAATAAATTATTTTTATTTATTTATTTAATATTCACTGACTAAGTGGTGTTCCACGGAAAAGCGCTTTAAAATGGCAATTTGTTTTATCTTTTTATACCTGAGTAAATCTTGTGATACTTGAATCCGATACCATTTTTTTTGTACGATGGTGAGGAGGTGGTTGGCCTTCATCTTATCTGATATTCAAGTTATGGTAAGGCTGAAAATGGAAGCACACTTCACTCGGAATCCTCAACATGCTGGCTGTCTTACCTCTAAATGCCATTACACAACAATTTTTAACAACGGGCTACTTGCTTGTTTCGTCTTCCAGTTGTATAAAAAAATACATCTTATGATATACCATAAAAGCAGTCTTTCAACAGATGCTCAACATTTTCGGAGAACCGGTAATGATCGTATTTCAAGTGAAAACCGGAGATATCGAAGTTCACAGATAATGTCACTCTAGGCTGTTTCCTTGTTCGGAAAATAAGTTAAACATCTTGTTCTTGTTTTTATCAATTGTAAGATATCGGTTAAATTTTCTCATCTGAATCTGATAATTTCTGAAGGTATTTCCATTATGAATATTTACCAAGTATCGGTTATATCGGTCTACTTTTATCACCTTAAATTATAGGGTCGTACATAATAGCCACTTGTGGATATTACACGGACTGGTAATATTTATTCTAAAGCCGGAGTGTGGTTTGTATGGTGTTTGTTTTATTTTGCCCGCAGAAATACTTATTTTTTTTACTTAAATTTGTAAAGTGGGAATGCAAAGTCAATGTCAAAGTGTTTTTTATAAATTATGATTTTTTTAGGTTCATTTTGTAACGTAAAATCTATCGCCTGTTCGAAGTTGCGACCAGCACACAAGGAGAAAGGCAAAAACAGCGGGCTAGTTAATTTTTTGATGAGCTATTCAACATTTAGGAATACAGAGTTTATAATCATATAAATAAAATTACATGTAGGCATGTATCATAAACCTAAATACTTAATACTATCTTAATATATATATATATATTGTTACCGAACTACCTAATGTGCAGTTTGTTGTATCGACACATCGGATAATTTTGGTTGGTGGTAAGACTTTGTTTAAGTCTGGCTAGCTATCACCATCTTATCTAATTCTGTCGCCATATCAACAATTCTTAAAAACTGTTGTGTTACGGCTTTTGAAGATAAAATAGCCAGTTCCTCAGTTGGTTGAGGATTCTGGGTGAAGTGCGCTTCCACCTTCGGCCTTATCATAACATGAAAAATCAGATGAGATGAAGGACAAGCACATCCCGTCGTACTATAAAAAATAAAATAAAAATTGAGTAAGAGACTAACACGAGTCTCAGTATTACTACTGGAAATACTGACACCCACCTTTTAATTTGAGGCAAGAAGTGTGTATATTTAATTAATAAGGGAACCTCGCAGGACAGACCCTTTTCTTAGCCTAACTGTTGATTGCTGTTTTTATTTTCGCTTTCTAACACTAAATAATTATGAAATGCGATAAATACAATATGCACATTTTTTCTTTAATCAACAACAACTAGATTATTCCACATATTCACAAACAATGAAAAATAATATTACAATTACACAATTGAATTATATTATGTACAAAGGAAGCAGTCGTATTACTTAAGGACCGTTAAAACGGTATATAGGTAACTCAACTGTTTCAAAACAGTACCAGATGGAAGCGTGCCCAAGACACTGGCTGCATTGCCACGTTGTATAGCTATGCTAATGTGCTGGCATAAATAGGAGCCCTTGGGTCACGTGTCGCCTCAATTAACAGCCCGCAAGACCCCATGGACATAAGATCTCGACCCCATAAGGCTCAAATAAGTAAGCTCTGTCGAGAACGCCGTGAGTGAGTATTATAACCAATAGTATATAGTTATGGAATTACGTTTAGTCATTCGGTGTTCATTCAAAACTTCGATATCGATAAAACATAATCTAACTCCCAACAATGGGTGAGTACTGAAGTGAAATATTCCTGTGTACTGTATTTTCAGTTCTCAAATCTAACAAAGTAATAGATTAACAAAAATGAAAAGTTGTTTGACGCAGAAACATCGCACTCGTTCAGATTCCAAAGGCTATTTCAAATAGTGATAAAGTTTCGAATGGAATTTGTTTGTTTTTCAGTATTTCGTGTATAAACGGAATTCGAAGTTACATCCAAGTGACACCTGTATAATTTTTCTATAGTTCACTATAGAAAAAGTATACTATGTTTCAACGACTTCAACTACTCATAAATGTCCACTGCTGGACAAATATTCCCTCAACATTGCAGGGGCATGCCATAAACGCTGTTCGATTTATGATCGCAGTAAATGTGTTCACAGAAGTAAGCTGCTGCCTTTCTTCTAAGATTCCCTATCTAAAGTCAAGGTAAAGTTTCGTTAAATAAATATAAGTATGCATAGAAAGTGCCTAAAACCGTAGTTTCCGTACTTAAAGAGAGTGCAAATATATAAATTCATACCATAATTACTACGTTAAGTCTGTTTGTCCTTTATGCAAACAAGGCTTTATCCTATCCTGTGAAACACATTGGTTCTTGTTGCTTGTTAATTTACAAGACTAAGCTTGTCGCGAGATTCATACCGTTACCCAAATAATTATTAACATGGACGTAAATAAGATATTATACAGGGACAATACGGATTGTGCCTGTATAATATCTTATTTACGATTTAAAAATGTCCACTACCACGGGGTAGTGGACATTTTTAAGACATAGCCTCACGATTAGATTTTGTTTTAAGTTCAAAACTTTAAAAAAAAATGTATTTTACATATACTGACAAATAAAATATAAAATCATTTTAAACGTTTCTCTTTTTTGGTTGTGTCTATTTAATTACGTATGTGTTTGTGTTCTTGAACTTTTACATACCAATTAACTTGTTATGTCCGTAATAAATATTTAATTATTATTGAAGCTTTTTCAACCGCTTCTGTGGTCTAGTGTTCGCCCACCGGTATCAGATCTAGAGGTCCCGGGCTCGATCACAAGGGGAGTACAATATTGTGCTTGATTTGGTTGGTGATAAGACTTTGTTGAGAAGTGGAAAGATCTATCGAAACGCAAAAGAAAGACAAATTACCTGGCCCTGACAAAATAAGTAATGATTTTTTAATAAAAACAATAATAGCACCAATACGGACTAATAAATTCAATGACGTCTTCATATTTCTTCAACAGCACTAACAGGAATGAAATAAGGAAAATAGTCTCTAGAATGGAAAACAAACAATCTCACGGCTACGATGGCGTACCAATTTGTATACTAAAAGAATATATCGACATACTTTCAGAGCCCTTGGCAATATTTTTTAATAATTGTTTCGAGGCGTCCATTTTCCGGTACAACTTAAAATAGCTCGAATCTTGCCAGTGCACAAGAAGGGTACCAAACGTGGTCCCAAAAATTATAGACCGATTTCATTACTGCATTAATAAATACATTAATTCTCAAATTTATGAAAAACTTTTAAAAGACAGATTAGTCTCGCATCATAATACACCTACAATTTTAAGCGAACATCAATTTGGGTATCGTGCTTGTGTAGGAACCACAGACGCAATTAAAGAACTTTTGCATGAAGTCTCTAAACTTAACGACAAAACTAAAGTAGCTGGACTAATTCTTGACCTCACAGCTGCTTTTGACATGGTTGACCATGAATTACTCTTAACCAAACTAGAACACTATGGGGTTAGAGGTAAGGTTTTAAATTTGTTCAGGTTGTACTTAACTAACAGAAAATATTTCGTTGAAATTAAATCCATTACTGACAACGAAGAAGTCACAACCAGGTCCAATATTTTAAACAGCAAATGTCGTGTATCTTAGGGATTATTCTGGGTCCCATTTTCTTCATCATATTTCTAAATGATTAAATTGAATTTATCTGTTAGGCTATACGGAAATCCGTCTCATAGTGTATGCTGATGATAACAACGCCATTATTTCCTCTAAGAATATTGACGATCTCAATAGAAAAATCATCTTAGCATTGGAAAAATTCAATGAATGGTTTAGCGCTAATCATTTAATTTTGAGCTCTGGAAAAACAAATGCAATACTTTTTAAATCGACTACTCGTAATAGTCAAAGCCTTGACGTTACATATCAGGGACATAAAATAATCTTTGCAGGCTGTGTAAAATTCTTGGGCATATATATTGCTATAGAAAGTTCAATTGGTACCGCTTGCTATGCTATTAGAAGTTTGAGGGAAGAAGTAAGTTCAAATCAGTTTAAATTGGCTTATTTTGCATTGTTTGAAGCAAAATTTAGATACAGCGTAAGATTCTGGGGAAATAGTTATAAATACAATATGGAGAAAGCCTTTATTCTACAAAAAAGAGCAGTACTATTTTTAGAATTCCTCCGTGGGAATCGTGCAGAGAACTATTTGCAAGGCTAAACGTACTGACAATACCTTGCCTCTACATATTAATAATTCTGACGGATATCTTTAAAAATAGACATAAATATGAAAGTGATGCACATTGCACAGATGTTTAAACGGCTGGCCACCAGGCGAAAGGATCTTAATTTACCTTTTCGTACTAGTTTAAATATAAAGAGACAAGGAATCATACTAAATTTGAATTGGACTTAAAATCAATTTTACTGAAAGAATTTTTCTATTCGATTAAGGAAAGAAAAGCTGAGCCATAAATTTTAAATACTGATGATTATAACTTATATTCTATTTATTATTTAATAATTATTTATTATTAATTGGGATGGCTATGGACTAACTATAAATGGAGAAAAACATACGCACCTTAGATTCGCCGATGATCTCATACTTTTTGAAGAGGAGAAAGAACACCTACAAAACACGTTGCAGAGCAGGGTTACTTAGAGCCGAAAAGCACAGGACAGAGAGGAGTGGAGGAAGTTGGGGGAGGCCTTTGCCGAAAATGGGCACACAGATAGAGCGGCAGCTGCCAAGGTCATTCACGTAAACTGCAACTAATTAAGTTATTTACGTGTAATAGTTTTAGGTATCTAAATAAAGGCTTTAATAATAATAATAAAGGGCTTTCTTTAAGTTCACCTGGCTGGCTACCACCATCTTATTTAAGTCTATCGCCAAACAACAATTCTAAACACAATATGTTCCGGTTCAGAGGTATGATAGCCGATTCCTCAGACAGTTGAAGATTCCGGGTGAAGTGCGATTTCGACTTTAGCCATATTCTAACTTGAAACCAGGCTACATGAAGGCCAAGCGCTTCCCCGTTTAATAATAAAAATAACAGTGAAAGATTTGAGGTTTGAGGTTTTTCAAAATATAACAACCAGCAGTGATATTGTGAACGTAAGTTCCATTTCCACAGTTCACACACTCATTCCAAAGGGGAGCTCGCAATATTTATTTACGCAAATAAATCGCGTCGTCAAGACGTGCCGCTGCAGCCAGGAAATTAAAATCAACGGCATCTGGAAATAATGAGATTCCCATTTCTCACACCCGCTCACCTGGGCGCTATCACGTACAAACACTGCTATAGGATTGCTGTTTGAGTTTTGTACTAAATGTTTTACCGGACTTTTACTATACCTACTTGAAAACCGTGGGCAAGTGTCGGATGTAAGTTTGGACGTGCCTCAGACTACCCCCTAGTAGGTTATCCTTATAATATTTACGCTCTGAGTGATAGAGGTGAAAAAAAATTGCGAGCCTGTTTATTTTTTTGTCTTACCGGAATTGGTTTCAAACAAAGCGTTATTGCTCCGTTATTGTGGTTTTACCTTCCGACACATATCACTTGAATATCTATTATATTTAATAGCTAAAATAACAAATGTTCGGTAAATAGCACCTGCAATATAAACGAAATTGTGATTCGTTCATAGTTTTGCAATGCGTACTTTGATATATTTTTTCATATTTCTTCAATAGAACATCGAAATTCCACAACACAGTAGCGGCTATGCTCAAAGCACACAAAAACTTTATTGCTTGTCATAACATGTTTACAGATTCACAAAGCTGAGTATGAGTTTTCGTTATTAACGCGGTAATCTTGAATTTGATGGCAAAAGTGAATTAATTTGAGTATTTTGAATTAGTTTATGTAGCCCTTAAGTTTTTTGACATTTTGTAAAAAAATCGAACAACTGCATCAATGGATTTATTTTTTAATTGTTGTGCACATGAAGTTCAGTGCAATCAAATGATAATCGTTATATGTAACCCTACTTAATAGACTGAAGACTTGCAAGCTCCATTAAAGCCCAGTCAATGTAAACTTTACTGACAATTTGGCGGTCACAGGAAATTCATGTGATTTTATGGCCTATGTTCAGCAGTGTGGGCTGTAATATGATATGTGTTCTGTCTGACTTTATTAAAATGGAATGGAATGGAATGCACTAGATCTATTTTCTACTCACAAAAATGTTTAATTTAGATATTTATTTAGCAAACATTCCCTCACGAGATCTAAGTGTTAGGTTGAATTAATCAGTACGAGATTGCACATGTGTTTGCAGCGCGCGGTAAGCACATCACACGAACCCGTAAGACCCCGCCATTTCTTATACTAAACGCTAAGCTGTGCTTCCGAGCTCACGATAATTCCCAGAAAAGCGAGGGCTCTAGGAGCATTCGTAGGGTTGTATATTTTAATTATTATGATTATTTTGTGCACTCGCTTGGTTGATTGTGGGGGAAATTGTGTATATTTTTGAGAGGCGTATGCTTTGCCAGCTGAGGCTTGGGCGTTGCTTTACCTTAAAAAAGTGGCAATTACGCTTACGGGGCCATCTAATCGTAAGCGGTAACCATCGCCAACCCAAAATGTTCGTCGAAATTGAAAAAAAAATGCTTAACCACAAAGTTTTAAGCTTTTTGGGTATCGCATTCTTCTCAGGTTTCGCAAGTTTCAATTTCTTATGTTATGTAAGGTACAACTCACGTTTTAAAACACGACAAGTATCCGACTTTGCGATATACGTCAGCCAATTTTGGAGTGTTGGTCTTTTCAGAGTATGATAATTCATGTAGCAACGTTACCAGTGTAAAATATTAGACACTCGTGGCTCTAGGTATCTAGATTATGCAACACTCTGCACCTTAATAAAGTACAATGCCACGCCTGCGGATAACAGCTCGTTGAATTATTCAAATGTTTGTTTGCAAGAACTTGTGTTTTGGGGCTTTAACGGTGGATAGCATTTTTAATTGTCGCGTGACTCAGTTACTATTGTTGATAATCATAATTTAACATTATCCCTGCGAAGAAAAAGAGACCGAGTGCTACTAATGGGTTTTTTTAATTATGGGTAAAACTCATCTCTTGATTTCTAGACTTGCCTAGAAGTAAAAAAAAAATTGTGTTCCGGCATGTAGAGTTTTATGGTCAGTTTCTCAGAATGTTGAGGGTTCCGGGTGATTTGCTGTTCCAGTTTCGGACAAAAAAATTGGGTTTTTTTTATTTTTTTTATTGATAATAGTCAAGCGTTTGACCACCAGCTTACATGTAAAACAAGTAAAGATGGCCTAAGATGGAGCACGCTTGCCTAAAAGGAACCTATTTACTGTGAAATGATATCTCCTTGGTGCACCCCCTTTTGATTGACACGGTGTTGGTTAAATCATGCAGTCGTTTTTGTAATGTACAGTTTGTAGTGTATAATTCTAGAAGCATTTTCACACTGCGTGGATTGATGTTATAGCGATGGTGAAACTTAGCCCGATGTTCGACAATGTCGAAAGCTTTCTTGTAATCGACGAAAGCGATAGCAACTACAGCTTCGACAGTAGACTACATTCACACGGTGAAGCAGCTTGGGCAACCAACCAGTTCTATGGGTTGGCTCTTATCTCATCACGGTTAATTCAGTTTGCCATTATTTTTGTAAACAGTTTGTAAAATTGAGACAGTAGACTAGTAGGGCAATAGTTGCTTAGCTGAGCGACGTCACCTATGTTGTGGAGAATGGATACTTAGGATTTTTTCCATTGCTATTGTACATTTACATCAAATAGTTTTACGAGCACTTCCAGGGCTGGTTCTCCACCAGCAGGTAGTTGTTCAATCGCATCTTTATCTGGAGTATTATCCGCCTTTATGCATATGGCTTTTGTAACTTCACAAGGGAGTATGGATGGTAGATTTTTTTTTTATGAGAAATAAATTCTTTAAACCGAATTTTAGTACTGAGTTGTTCAACTGGCGGTGCTATAGGGACTTTCGTAGTTGAAATGTTTAGCTCTGAAAAATTGGAGGCATAACATGTTTCGTAATACTTGTTTATTTATTTAAAGCTGAATTCCATCTGTTACTACATATCCGTTAATATTTTTGAGTTTACTTATCTGTTTAGATTCAGAACTCATCTTTTATCGGAATACTTACTTACGTGTCTGTGTATGCTCTAATTGTGTAGATGACTATATCTGCTTTATATGTGTATGTTCTAATTGTTTAGATGACTATATCTGCTTTAAATTTCCGTACATTTCTCCTCATTTCTCTTTCTTATTCTTTGCACTTTTACAAAGCATATATCTTCTTTGATTAATTAGATATAAAGTTTCCTACGAAAGTTTCCTAGTCTTCTGGTGAACACCATTGAGATGTTTTTTCGTAAACTTGGTAATGGCGTCACAGAGCTATGTATAGCGTTTATTAGCGTTCAAGTGTTGATGATGAATTAAAATACGTTACACACAATTTTACTTCAATGTGGTCATTTATAATAAATACATCAGCTTATGACCATCATAGTTATAAAATAATAAATCCCATAGCCCTGTTCTGATCTAAGTAAAAAGTACCTAGATATTTGCATAGCTACAGAGTAAATTCAAACTAATTAGTGTACAGGAGATGCCTCTACTTTATAGATTCCAAGATAGGAAATGACCCGCTCTTCCTACAGGATATTCAAGCAACTAGCCAGGATATTGCTTTTATTTACAAAGTAAACTTAAACTGGAAGCGCAACCTACAATATGCAGATCTTGTATTAACTCGGCTAAGTTCCTCTAGTGAAACTTAAAAATAATATGTACAATGTAAACCTCAGAAATACCATGATTACGGATCTTAGTCCATTAAATGGTTACCTTAGGTCCACAAAATAAGAGAGACGGCGCTCCACATACAGTAGCGAGTACAAAGAGCAGGTTGCACTTAAAAGTAAACATTCTGAGACTAAATTTTAAAAACCAAGCAGACGTACAGAGTCAATGACAGTTGATAAATGCATTTATTTAACCAATATTTATGATCGGGTTTAAATAGCCTGTATTGTATTAAGTGATATGAAAATCATGATTAAGCTTAACAATCGCGATGAATAATTTATCGAACTGAAATTCAAAGCGCTAGATATTTCATTGAATATTTACCAGCGATTGGATCAGAGGGTCCGCAATCATATAAAGCCCTGTTTAATAATAAGTCACGGATATATCTTTGGAATATTATCACAATCTGTTCAATAGCCTCAGCCTATTGTTATAGTAACATAAACTTAAAAAAAAAATGTAACCGTCTTCACCACTAAAAACTTGAAAATAACTCTAAGGGTGAGTTTATATGATTTGAAGGCGGTGCCATACAATAAACATGTGTTAGTGCTTGGTAATTCGGCACCAACTTATATATTTTCAAATTTTTTGTGGTGAAGTCCGTTCCATTTTTTTTCAAAAAAAGTTTATTTTAAGCTATTTTTCGTTGTGTAACCTACGACACCATGACGTCTCCGACACTATATTTAAAAGTCGCGTGAGGGTGCAATAATACGGGATTCTGGAAAATATCTTATATGGATGGAAAAATATTATGGGAACGAAGATAAATACAGATTACATAAACAAATGTTAAAAATCGGTTCCTTTTATATTGCAGTGTAGGGGTGCACTGTGTCAGGAAAATGGGAACGATCTTTCCCAATATCCTGTTTTCCTGTATTTTGGTTTAAAAGCCTTTATGGGCTGTAATGATGATGATAATGATAATGATGATACAAGAATACAGCATTTATAGCCAGAATGAATCACTAAGCCCACACAATGCAAGGTTAAATTGTTTTTTTACGGAGTTTCGATGAACATCGTCATCATCTTCATCTGATGATGAAGCCAAAAGCCTACCATTGACCTACCGCAAGGCAAGCAGATCAGTGGGACTACTACGTATCATCATTACTGCGATCAACAACACGCCTGCCCAGCGTGGTGATTATGGAAAAACCCTGATAATGATGATGATGATGATTCTGGAAGGTAAGCAGTTCAATAGGTCTACTCTAGTGACCGATGCGATAAGCACCACAGGAAAGCAGAATACGCAATTTCGTTTACTTAGATGACATATTTTTTCCAGTTATTTTGATATAAAAATCAAACTACAATACCAATTTTGATAAAAATTCTATGGGACCAACTCGAAAGCATGGCCTACCAAACATAACAATAATCATCAAAATCTATTTTGAATTGACGGAGAAATCGAGAAACAAACATAAAAAAGTAAGGACCGTTTAAGAACGGGCTTGACCAACAACTGACAAATGACAGCTACCTGTCAACGTTCACGTAGGTTTTATAACAAAATGAGGTGCTCGGTCCGGTAAAAAAAAGTGCCATATTATTATTAAGAAATCGGATTGATTGCATGTAAGTGGAAATAAGTTTTTTCTATCTGCCCCTCTGAGAAACAGACGTGAGTATATGTATGTACCTAGGAATTGACTGCATTGCGTAATGGTGCGCATGAATTTTCATGAACATAATTTTTTTTTTAAGACGAAAAATAGATCAAATTCTTTACTTGATCTAATTTTCGTCTACAATCCAAGTCAAGGTCTAGTTTGTATCTATATTTGAGCTTATGTGAAAATTCCAAGTGGTTTAGAAGAAGGTAAAATATTAGGTCAAAAATCGGTTTAATTTGGAAATTTATTTTTTATCTATCAAAATAATGTATATTGTTTTTTACAGTCCAATCGAAGATAAAACGTCAAAGAATCGTTATTTTTTACTTAATTTCTATGATCTCCACACTCTAAATATTTTATGTAATTGTTAGATATATTAGGGTCTTTAAAAGGCCTAGTTGTGGCGCCTCCCCATACAGGACAAGGCAGGACATGAATTTCATACAGCGCCATCTAGTCCCAAACGCAGTATGTCGCTAATTTCATTATGTCATGCCCGATTCAAAAGTAATTTAGCCAGTACATTAAACGTGTGTACTAGAGAGTGGAAATCGGCGGTACTCTGTGTCTGGCTTTTTTGTGATGTTTCTATAGAAACGTAGCAAGAAGGAAATATAACAGATCACGTGCTTCATATTTCTCGTGATTGAGTTGGTTCTCAACTCATCTTGCTGTTAGAGATCTCGATCAATCATCTTCAACTATATACGGACTTTTGAAGGCTGGACTAAAACGTACTGACGTAGTTTTATCGGGTAATGGGGTTAAAACTGAATCTCTTCCAATTTTAGGATTGAAATACTGATAAAATACTGAGGTACAGTTTTGATAGAAAGAGCACAATCAATAGAACTATTTGGTCACCTATTAGTGCTTACGATAACTAAACACAGGTTTTAAGGTAGATATTTGTTCCCAAAGGGTACTAACGGGATCTTATTACTTAGTCTGTCCGTCCGTATATTATTGGGCTATATCTCATGAACTGTAACAAGAAGACGAGAGAAGTGTATCTTTTTTGCATGTAATTAGAAATAATCAAAATAAAATTGTAAATTAAAGAGAACCATACAAGAAACTCTAAACATTTGGCTTCAATCGTGGGTCGGAACCCTCGGAAAGCGTGTTTGCACTTAGTTTGTTAATTTTTCATGTTGTTTTCGTCTATTTAACTTTTGCAATTATTTCAAACTTCAAATCAGGTTTTAAAAATCATAACATTTTTGCTACAAACTTCGATAATTTGACGTCCGATAGATACCTACGTGGTAAGTCCGAAGTTCCCCCTCCCCCCCCCCGGCGGCTCCCGGTTGGTCCGAATAAGTGAGTACACAAGATTAATTGTCCCCACGAGCTACAAGCGCATCGAGCTGACTGCTCGCCATTATGCTTGGGAAGCTGATATCAGACAGTCTCAATTGCTTTGCGCTAGCGGCTAAACTTCTAAATTACCCAAAACTTTAAGGAGCACTTGATTGTTTCGTTGATTTTGTGAATATAGCATTTTTTATCGAACTGCCTTAGACGGAGGGCTCTGTTTTGTTTCATGACGTGTTAGGTATTGTGGTATTACTATAGTACAATTCAAAATACAGGGTAGCCTGATAACCTCTTAAAATTCAATATACCTATAAAAATAAAGGCGTGTTTATAAAATTACAGGACATTAGTTACAGGACTTTACCAGGACATTAATTACAGGACATTATAGGACATTAATTTCACATAACGCCATCTAGCCCCAAACTATAGAATACTTGAAAACTTTTTTTTTAAATACATAATTATCATACAATACAACACCCAAACACAGAACAAACATCTATATTCATCACACAAATGTTTGTCCTAGGTGGGAATCGAACCCACAACCTACAGCGCAGAAGGCAGAGTCACTATCAACTGAGCTATGAGGCTTGTTAATCAAAAACTGTGTATTGTATTTAAATTACATAAATTAGGGAAATGTTTATAAAGATCATAGGCAATACTTTAAACCGTTCGCAAAACGATGGATATTATCAACGATGGGTATATTTCATAAATAGTTTCTTTATCTCTCAACTTATATTATGAACAATTCCAGCAAGTATTATTATGGAATCGTATTCAGAAACCATAATAAGATTTCACTCACATTCGGAATATCAAAACACCAAGCTGACCAGAACAAAAGATTTTTCAAGTAAGAAGAAAGGTCTAGACAAGTTGTAGTTGATAGTGATTTTTTATAGACATCAATTTACCTTCTTGAATATGGCTACTTTTTATTAGACTTCCTCAGAATAAGGGCTATTTAATGTGTTCATATTTTATCTACGTACATTAAATTTACTCTGCTTACAATTCTTTCTACACTCGAATTTGAAGGTGAAATGCATCGAGTGCATCTTTGAAATGGATAAGCTTTTGATCTCTTAGCTTGCACAGGCAAGGATGAGGTTTAAAAGCGAGCTAACCCAAAGGGACTTCGGAACGAGGATGGTCGCTAACCAGGCGGGTTACAACCAGAAATGACTAGGAGGAGCATCCTACCCCGTCCTACCCAGGCACTCACTTCTATTAAGAAACTCTCTATTCCGTTCAAATAGCCTCAGTATCATCACTATCATGTATCGAATAAACATTATCGCAGTAGCTCCATATCAGCTTAGCTTACCGGCTCAGCAAGCTCTAATCAAAATCCCGTTCGCGTTGCGTGTGGTAAAAAGATCCCCGGAACATGATAAGCAAGTCCTGTGAATGACAGATCTTCTCAGCCTTGTACGCCACTTTGCTCCTTTTATTCATAGACTTAAGCTCTCCTTTACTGTACAGGCAAGTTTGGCTGTGGTTACAATGGCTTTCTATTATCGAGCAACTTTAAGCTTGTGCTATAAGTTTAGGTATATTGTTCCGTGACGTTGATCTTGTTTAGGATACAGTAGAGTTCTTTATAATGCATTTTAAGTTTGAGATCGATGGTCGTCATGTATGTAGTAGATACCTTATTAGCACATGCTGCAGTGTGGATTTAATTTATACTTAGCCGTACTATAGGTTAAACAGATATACCATACCACAGACCATACAGAATGTGTTGCTCAGTATAACTTTCAGAGAGATATGCTCTAACAGAGAGAGATGGATAGCTCGTCCATCTCTCTCTCAGGTCTTTGTACTGTGAGGCTTAGAGAAAATGTCTGAACTCACAATCTCTGGTTCTGTTTCTGGTTTTGCTCTGGCTCAAATCTCTAGTGTCAGATTATTTCCGTTCTTTACTAGTTAGTACTTTATGAGGTAAACTAGCAAACTGACATTATTAAAACTTGCTTGATGTTATTTATTAATATGATCGCTACATCCATCCCCAATCAACACAAGGGTCCTCAAATGCACTCGGAAGTCAACATACATATTTACAAGATGGCCGCTCGACAGTTATGGATGCGTTTCCGGTTCTGTGTCAAGAGAACTTGTCGATTAATCTTGCACCTTTGGATGTGTTCCACGTAATAGATGGAATGGAATGGGTAATTTTGGAATCCATTAGGAAATTCCAATGAAGGGATGGAGAGGTCAGATGATTTATCGCTAACTCAATATAGGTATAAGTACTGCAATGCGTTGTAGTTTAGTTACTGGACTCTTCTGAAGCATAGAGGTACATACAAATAATAAAACACGCTCGTAACTTTTTTATTTGATTGATAGAGTATCGTTTGACCACAATCTCATTTGATGTTAAGAAACGATGTGGCTGACGATGTACTATGGTCTAGGAGGCACCTATTCACTCTTGTCTTAAAAAGATCCAAGTTATACGTAGCAGGGAATACTGATGACGGCAAAGAGTTCCATCTTGGCTGTTCTTATAATGAAGGTGAATTTACACCATCACTTTTATCTACCTTTATTTTTTCTTTGAACAAATACTTGATAAATTAACGGAACCGATATAACTGATTTTGTTTTAGAAATGTTGTGTTAGGAGTCGAAATAAATAGTTGGGACGTGTTTGAAAAACCATTTATAAAACAAATACAAATCTGCTTCAATTCACTCCTTAGATACTCGACCTGTGCTAAACTCAAGGAGAGTGGGGTAAAACGAGACCAGGGGGTAAAACGGTGCAAGGCGAGGTAGAGTGTGCACAGGAAATTAAATCACTACCACCTCACTTAATAAACTGTTGGCACTAGCATTTTTCGATTAGGAAAATGCTTTTTGACACACAGAAAAGAGGAGAAAATATTTTCAATAGCAATCGTTAAAGCATCATCGGATAACATTTTTAGTTCTTTCCATTTTACAGATTAAAGATACCGGAGGATGAATTCTTGCATATCAATATTGATATGACCGTGCCGGTCGCAGTTTAAGAATTGAACCCCTCCAACTTGATCCGTGGATATTGTAAAAGTCGACGAAGGGATCTCACCAGAAGAAGAGCAGGACATTACTTTTATGTACAATCTTACTACTTTTTTGCCTGTCAAATATGGTGAGTGCAGTTGATATTTCTGCCATTATTTTAACGGTGTAACTTTGTTATTGCCACCCTTTTAAGTGAGGCTACAGGAAACCCTGATACGAGTGCCAGAAATTGAAACGGCGTATGAAACACAAATGTTGTTGCCGAATCGTCCCCATATAATTAGCCTACATTTTTGTGAGCTCTATTTATTCCAAGCCACAATATGAGCCCTTCCCACATAAAAATACCTCAATGAACCTCTTTTATACACACGAGTGGCGACGCGCCCTAATTTTGGAGTTCTTTAGAAGACGATTCCCTGAACTGCGAAACCGAGAACCTTCATTTCAACCAAATTCTACCCGCGGTTATATTACCCTTGTAAATTATGAAAATGAATTTACTAGGATTTTATCTTTTCTTAAAATCTAGAATAGACAAATAATAATAATAAATTTCATAATAAATTTGATTTATTTGTCTCTTAAAAACAAGTTAAATCTAACTTACTTACAGAGGTAGGAAACTTATTAACTAGATAGGTACTTTCAATAAAGAAAAAGAATAAAAATACAGGAAGAAATCCTATCCTAATGTTAACACTGTTAACATTAGGATAGGATGTGTAGTTAACCTGTTTTGGAAGAGACTGGTGCCTGAAATAGGTTTGGTACCTGTACTACTGTACAGAACACCAGTGCCCAAACTCTGCAGATTTATGTACATAAAACCGTTGGTAATAAATATGTTTATTTAAGTGTTAAGTGCGATGGTGTATGCTGATAGTATTATTTGGGTGTTGATGTTGTTTTGTGTGAGGAGAAGATAGGACTGTATGGGTTCTCCTGAGAACACCAGTCTCATTAGGAGTCTAGACAACATAAGAACCCCAGGTATGAGTGATAGGTATGGTGCATGAGTTAGAATATCAATGGGTGGGTGTTGTGTTTGAGTTGTGATTGTGAGATCTGGCCCAAAGAGTATGCGAAATTAAGGAGTGAAAGGGTATGCGTTGATGAATATGGAATAGGAAAACCAAACAATGTATATTTATTGAGTAAATAAATCTAATGCCACAAACGTATTTTGTAACAAATCTATCCATATTATACTTAATTTGGTTGGTGGTAGGGCTTGTTTTAGGTCCTCTTGGATACCTACTACTATCTTATCTAAGTGTGAAGCCATCACTACATTCTAATTGTGTTCCAGAGTTCAGAAGTAAGATAACCAGTTCCTTGGTCTGTTGAGGATTCCAGGCGAAGTGTGCTTCCGTCTAGTCATTACTTGACACCAGGTAAAGGCCAAGCGCTTTCCTGTCGTAGTATAAAAAAAATATAACATCTCAAATCCTGTTCATTTAAGCTCGTATGTATGTTGAAACCTATGATTTCTCCATGACCATTTCTACGTAGTACTACCACCATACCTATTTCAGCCGCCAAGCAGCATTGCTGAGTTCTGGTTTGTAGGGTTGCCGGTGTTGACGGGCGCAATGCAGTGCCGTGTATGCTATGTTCTTTGTATACCTACGCAATAAGGCATTGTTATAGGCAAGAGTGCACTTAACATCAGGTGGGTTACTTGCTTGAGCCGTCTCCTAGTTGTATAAAAAAAAACTATGTGTATTTTTGTTGCTATGAGAAACACTTACTGTTTACTTTATTTTTATTGTGAATTTAACATTGTGTATTTGCGTCAGTGTAACAAGCCACTTTGCCCCTTTTTCTGCGCTTAAATAGTTCACCGACTGAATACAAATAGACATTCTCAACTTTATTTGCAAGAATCGCCCTTAGTCTGCCGACTTTAGAGCCGACTTTCCGATCATTCCCTTACAAAACGAATTACCTAAATGAATACTGAATTGTCACTTAGTTAAGTAACGTAGATTGTAAAGAGTCTATTTAAATTGATGAAAGAGAAATATTAAAATGCGTTTGTTAAATAATTTACATATGAAAAAATGTTTTCGATGATCTGAAAGAAGAGAAGATCATTTTTTACTGGTTTGGGTTACGAAAAAGTAAAAAAATTATCAAATAGTAATTTTCGCAATCAGATACTACTTAAACCAGAACCTTAGAAATACATGCAATATCATGTCTCTGATTTCATAGAAGATCAAAAAAGTAGATACGACGTTTTAAGTAGGTAGCTATGTTTATTAGGAACCCGGTTCGTCGGAAATAGCCCACTTTACGGTCATCTTATGAGTCTCGAATAGACGGTTACCTAAACTCAGCTTAAGTTAACTTGAATAATTGCCACTGTTGTCCAAACTTAAGCTGGATAGTGTGTCTAATGCGAGCCAGGTAATGCTTGACACACTGACCGAAAATTCTTCAAAATTGAAATCGAAATTCTACTACGAAAGTGGAAAATGATTTCTCATTAAATAATCGGTTGAAAAAGGAAGAGTAAAATTTATTTTTCGTAGCTGGTTACGAAATCGGTTGCGATGCTAAAGGAATAGTATAATAGTATATTAGTGGTGAGAATAATTTTCGCTGCCAATACATTTCTGATGTCTAGAGGTTCAACCCACCGATTTCAGATCCATAGGTCCCGGGTTCGATTCCCTGGGGGAGGACAACACGGTTTGGTTGGTGGTAGGACTTTCTTTAAGTCTGCCTTGCTAGCTACCACCATCTTAACTAATTCTGTTGCCATAATAACTTCTAAAATTCTTGAGTTTTGGCATTTAGAGATAAGATAGCCAGTTCCTCAGTTTGTTGAGGATTCCGGGTGAACCGGGGCTACTATAAAACAGGCATACGGTCCTTCTGATTTCAAGCTACCGTTGCCTATAGACGTAGCATTACTAGAAGCGCGAAATATTAATTTTTCGACATTAACTGATTGCAAACAGCAAAATCAATAATGATTTGACGGTAAAAAAATGGCTACGTTCATCTTTTTGTGATAGATGATTGGTCCAATTTATGAATAGCTGTAATATTACGTGTGTTATTAACGTTGAAGGCAATTTTATTTGAAACGAATTTTCACAAAGCTTAATTGCTGTGTGTCTCAGGAGCTCAGGTTTAATAGCAGTCAGTCGAAACTGTATTAACAGACTTGAGCCTCGAGAGAGCTCCAAGTGCTATCGAGTTTCATGAAAGGCTCAATGCGCTGAACGTACCTATCAGTAAACGTGGTGTGATATAGTTCCATATTATCTGCATCAATAGGTACCTTCCTTTAAATGACTAAAATTTTACATCAAAATATTGTTATAATTACAATACCTTCTTTTAAGTTTTTAGTACTTATAGTACTTAACGTTAAATTTACAAAAAAAGATTTATCTAAAATGTCAATAAGTATGCAACCTGTAATATAACTCCCATATCAAAAACTTTGCTTAGTTTGGGGCTAGATGGTACTGTGTAAAGTTAAGTTTCCCGTATTCATGATTACTATTTTATTACACAAATAGTAGGTAATTCGTCTACTAAGTGTGGTGTTTATGGCCAATGTTATACTCATAAACTCTTGCTCATATTAATTTGTTTTTTTTTATAGCCGTTAAAACGATGATTATCATAAACTCGTTAAACACTTGTTTCATAATTTACAATGGCTAGTATTTAAAGCACCTTCAAGTCTACCATAAATGTATTCAATTTATTAAAAAAAAACTTTGCAACCACAAGTTTGTTCTAACAAAACAAAGGGGTATTTTTATAAGAAAATGATGATGGGGATATTATAGTTTATGATAAAAAATATTTACAGTAAGATTCGGGTTCCAAGATCTTTCTAGTAAAAAGTTACACGTTTTGACATATTTTCGCCCTTTTTGAAGGGAGACGGTAGATAATAAGTGTTCATGGTCCTTGCCAATGATACCAGTAATAATTATAGCTTGATTCAAATCCAACCAGTGGTTTCAGCATGATCTGAGATCAACAAACAGACAGACAAAAATAGAAAAAGCAATTGTTTTGACTTCTGTATTGATAATAGTGTTTCCTCCAAATGAAAATTACAACTTTATATTTAATGTATAGGTTTTGTCCCGTTACAGATTTATTATCAGAAGGTACCTATAGATAGAAGATGCCTCAATATCTTTCAAAACTTTTATTGACAGATTTTGAAGCAACCTTGAATGTCAAACTCAAAGTCACATTTATAGCTACAAACGCATTTTGTAGCTTAGTAGTCTTCTTTGTGGATATGACCTACGCAGTAAGGCATTGTTATAGGCAAGAGATGCACTTAACATCAGGTGGGCTACTTGCTTGTTCCGATTACTAAGTTATATAAAAAAGAAAGTCAGGTCGTCACGCCAGTATTTTCTAGTTTTAAAGTCCATTACAATAAAAAATATTAAGAAGCCCCATACATAACGATCCAAGGATAAAATCCAAGTCCCTTGCATTGTCTTTTAAAAAGAAAGCTTTTACACGTGTGTCGTTACGAGGTACAGTCGTGACCATTAGAGCTAACGAGCCTACACGAAACAAAGCAATACAAAATGTCCGACAATGACCACCTACTGACAGTTTAGTACTTACGTGACACGATCTTTTTATACAACTTGATTCGTAATGGTTTGACATTAAAGCTAAATTTTCAACAATGCTTTATCCGTTTTTTTATACCTAATTTATGTTTCTGGAACTTTCGTGGATTCACTTTAGATTGACTGCCTCTGTGGTCAAGTGAGTCACTCACCGGTATCAGACCCAGAAATCCCGGGTTGTTGTACTTATTTAAGTCGGCCTTGCTAGCTACCACCATCTTACCTAAGTTTGTCAATATCACAACAATTCTCAAGTGTTGTTTTCCAGCTTTTAGATGTAAGATAGACAGCTCCTCAGTCTGTTGATTATTCCGGGCGAAGTGCGTTTCCACCTTCGGCCTTGTCATAACATGACACCAGGTAGCCTGAAGGCCAAGCGATTCCCCGTCATCCAATATTTTTTTAGGTAATGGAATTGATGAGTTGATTTTTATTTCGATATATTTTCGCTTGTCTCGTTTGAACAGTCGGATAAAGGGAATGACCTTCTTTGTATATTTTGGCAGTATCTTATCAGTTATGCTTACTTAAGGCTATACAAATATTTCGTGTTGTTGTAACAAATTGAGAGAGGAAATGTAGCCAAGTACTCTTGGCTTCAGGCCACGTATGTTCATGATATCTTTTGAGAGCTTTGCGTTCAATATATTTCTAGGACACTACATTATAAATGCCTGAAGCTTCTTTTTATATAATGGTCCGTGACGTTTCCCTTTTCATGATTTTAGTACAATATTTTACTCAATATTTTAACTTTGACTTCATTTAAAATATTTCAATATCACAAAAATAATTATTTATACTTTGAACAAGCCTCACAGCTCAGTTGGTAGTAGCTCTGCCTTCTGCGCTGTAGGTTGTGGGTTTGATTCCCACCCAGGACAAACATTTATGTGATGAATACAGATGTTTGTTCTGTGTTTGGGTGTTGTATTGTATGATAAGTATGTATTTAACAACAAAAAAAAGTGTTTAAGTATTCTATCCGTAATCTAGTTCCCATATTATAAGCTATGCTTAGTTTGGGACTAGATGGCGCTGTGTGAAATTAATGTCCTGTAATACTGTAATGATCTTCAGCTAGATCATCGAAGAAGTTCAAACTTTTTTCGCAGTACACATTGATCAAAATTTATTACACCCACAAGAAATAATTAAATAACTGTTTTAAATAATTAATTCTAAGGGTTGTTGCGCTGTCTTGTATGTAGCCACACACTATTTTTTATAATCTGAATAATACACAGTACAACTGTCAAAAAAGCTTGGTGTCGCTGACGGGCCTCTTCTATTTATTTCCCAGCCACTTGCGTTCGTGACTGTAACAGCGGTCGCTACTAATGAAGATGGATTTAACATCGTTCCGCCACAGAATAGAGAAACTAGGTTCCATGGTTTTTGTTTGATCCTAGGAACCGCTAGTTTGTGTAATAGTGCTTAGCGATGAAGCATTGTTGTGATTTACGATTGCTGGGAATGTTTCAAAGAAAACTGTTTGGAAAACCACAGAAGTATGAGATTCATCATCATCATTTCAGCACATATAGGCCACAGTATAAGGCACCGCTGGCTGATCATAGGCCTCCATCTTTTACCCGCGACCGCCGCGCCATAATGGCCATATTGTCGGCTCTTGTTTATTTGATATTTAAATTTTTTAATTGGTGATAGTCAAGCTTTTGGCCACCAACCTACTTAATAAACAAGTAAAGTGTGGCCAAAGATGGAGCACGCGAGTGTGGGATATTTTCAATCATTCAAATTACATTGTTGGTTTCCAAAGTGAAATTTAATAACGTGATTAAAAGACTGATTGATAAATGCAGTCGAAGCCGATAGCAACATGATACTACAGCTACTACCGATGAGTGTAGCATCTCCGTAGCACTTGCGTAGCACTTGCGTAGCAAGCGTAGCACATACAAGTGCTACAATTTCGTAGCACATTAGTTGTGGAAAAGTATTCCTGGCAATTAGTATTAATGATAAATTTTATTTTCCTTAACACCAATCTGTGTTTAGGAAAATAAAAGCTTATAATTGTAAGTACGACGGGGAAGTGCTTGGCCTTCATCTCACCTTATTTTGAAGTTATGAAATGGCCGAAGGTGAAAGCACACTTCACCCGGAATCCTCATCAATCTAAGGAACTACCTAGGCTATCTTACCTTTTATGTGCCGGGAATCAACAATTTTAGAGTATATTTTTATGTCGACAGAATTAGATAAGATGGTGGTAGCTAGCCAGGCGGACTTAAACAAAGTCCTACCACCAACCAAACCAAGCACAATATTGTACTCCCCTGGGGATCGAACCTCTGAATCTGTCACCGTTGGGCGAACAACACCACAGAGGCCGGTACAAAGTATTATTTTTCCTGGAAATGTATGTTAATATTACATATAAGACCTACTTAACTGACTAACCTAGCTTTAATACGATTAATAAGACGGTAAATAAATCTCATTATGTCACTTCGCCAAATTTGCGCCGTCCATGAAAATCGAAATAGCGCAAATTTGAATCCACAGCAGTTTTTCGGCAATAAAAAAGTTTGGCGAACGAACTTTGCTAGGTATTTTGTTATTCCTCGCGTGATAGTGTAACGTTACAAATCCAGGTCATATTCGGAATTTATTTGTAATAAAAATTTGGTGATTGCATCGCATGACTATGCTTTTTGAACGGCTTTTTTACCTGAAAAGATATATCATAGATATTTGCATGCATGCCATTCATTGAAGGTGCCAAGATAGGTATCTAGATATGAACTATGGAAAACGAATATGCTGTAAGGCGCAAGCTTTACAACGATAAACCTTCAGAAAAAAAAATGCATTTGAATTAAAACTTGTTGAGCTCATTATGCAAAACCACACTCAACTAAAGAAATGAAATGCGTTTGATTAGTTTTAGTCACGACATCGCCTAGCTGTATGTTTTAGTTTTAGTTAAGCCTTGCTCTCATGTAAGTGATTATTATAAGTGTGCTGGTATATTAATATCATCATCATCATCATCATCATTTTTGTACCGACTGTATTCAGCCTTTTTGTACCGACTGCTGTTTGTATCCACCAGACTATATCGTTGATAGATTCACTGAGTGATAGAAATACCGATTAGCACAACTTGAACTTGGAAGCTTTAGAATCACAAATTATCAATTTGTCACAGAAAAACATAAATAAATAAATATTACAGGACATTCGTTTCACACAGCGCCATCTAGCTCCAAACTAAGCATAGCTTGTAATATGGGAACTGGATTACGGATAGAATACTTAAATGCTTTTGTTTTCGTAATTAGATACTTATCATATACCAATCATATATTACAATACTCAAACATAGAACAAACATTTATATTCATCACACAAATGTTTGATCTGGGCGGGAATCGAACCCACAACCTTCAGCCCAGAAGACAGAGTTTCTACCAACTGAGCTATGAGGCTTGTTAATATAATATGTTAATAATATTTTACGTGTTTTTTCCAAACAGGCTGATTGATTATTGAACATGATTATAACAAATACCTCATGCACTTATGGGGGAAGCTCAATCGTGCAGTAGACTTGCACTGTGATAATATTTTATTTTATCTGATGTGCTTGGTGTTAGTGTGCTCACTTACACACCTAACACATCAAATAATTCTATAATAATTATAATTATATTCCCAAGTTACATTGAAAAAGTTTTGTTCGACATTTTCAATGTAACTTGGGAATATGGCATGCCTATTTTGTTTGTGGTAAAGTCACCTGTCCACACAAGGCTAATCTAATGTAGTTCACCAGACAGCACTATGCTCTCTGCATACACGACGCAGTTAATCATAACGAACATGTTAATCTGGCCCAGCTAGGTACCGTGCTATGTAAACTAGAGATGTTCTCGAATAGTCCGAAAGTACATCCTAAAAGTACAGGCAACGACCTTTAGGCAACGATTGCGGTTGAATCATCCTATCGCTGGCGGAAGGGGCTGTAAAGGTCCGTCTGACCAAAGTCTGGCGCCGAGCAGAAAACGCGCTCTGTTGTAGACCTCATCCTTGCCTAGTTAATGCCCGCGAGTCCCGAGGTATAGGGAGGAATCTTACCTATTTTTAAAAATTACATTGTGCCATTCAGTTCTGCACAGTAATCAAAATAGAACTTATTTAATGAATTGTAAGTACATATTCCAGAAATCTCTCGGATTTAGGCCCCTGTTATGTTTAATTTCCATAATAATAAATACTCAATTCCTTCTAGGCTTTCTTAAAGCCTCCTCCTTCATTTTGACGGTGTTCGTTATTTAAATGTTACTTGATCTCTTAGCATAAAAACAACCGATATTCAGACAAAAAATGTGTGATTGGCAGATTGGGAATTCCCAACTCCGAAAATCGTTGCTACATCTGTCCCGTCCCTAAAAGGTTACTTACCACCTGCACCTAGTTAATTTCCGTGTACGGCTTGTGTATGCAGTATCAGCCATCTAATTTAGGATACCTGCCCGATGAGTTTCTAGCTGAATTGCTGATGCGAAGTAAGAGAAGTAATGTTTACCCACCTTCAATAAAAAGGATTATTTCTGTTCAACTCGTGTATTATCTATATTTGTATTATCACCTTATTTTGATGGCATGACGGGGAAGCGCTAGGCCTTTATCCCACCTGGTTTCAAGATATGAAAATAAGTCCGCATTTCACATGGAATCCGCAACAGTCTGAGGAACTGGCTATCTTACCTATAATTACTGGAATTTAACAACAATTCGAAAATTTTTGTAAAATTGTTGGCTTTGAACATAACAACAATTCTAAAATTGATGGCAACATACATAGCTAAGATTGTGGTAGCTAACCAAGCGGATTTAAACCACCTATAGTCGGATGTCATCACACTTATCGGTCAAGTTTGTCCACCAAGAAATCGTACCAACAACCCAACCAAGCACAATATTGTACTCCCGTTGGGATCAAACCTCTGGATCTGATACCGGTGGGCAAACCCCTAGACCACAGAGGTGGTTGAAAAATGTATTTGCGTTGTTTGATTTTTGCTAACTGAACCTGTACTGTTCGAAATCCATCTTAGGCCACATCTTTACTTGTTTTACATGTAAGCTGGTGGTCAAACGCTTGACTATTATCAATAAAAATAAAAAAACGCATTTGACCTGAAATACTTGACGCTGTCGAGTCGAGGCTTTGTAACATCAAATGGCTCCGATCCAAAAGATAAAAACGTAAAATTGTTATTGAAAAATGAAAACGTAAAGTACCGCTATGGGAGCCCGTTAAAATATTTTCTGGCTAGAATTATTAATGCCCTCCATTCGATTCGCTATTAATACGCTTGAAACTTTCGTATTTTTTATTTATGACGTCATATTTTTTTCCCTGATACATCCACTGCAAGACATCAACTTAAGCTTCCTCCAATCAACTCCATACAAACAACTGAGCCGCCTCCATCCATCTACTACTATTACCGCCACAATGTCGCGAGTCCACCTGGCTAGCTACCACCATATTACCTAAATCTGTCAACTTAACAACAATTTAAAATTGTTGTGTTCCGGCATACGGCAAGTAAGACAGCCTGTTCCTCTACTGAGAATTCCGAGTCAAGTTTTTGAAAATTTACCTAGTTTCCAAGTTTTAGTAGTGCGCATAATAAATTATTGATATACTTTCTTTTTAATTTTGTTTTGGTTGTCAAAATATTATTACTTGTATTTAAACTGAGACATATAAAGGTACATTGTGGAGTAGTAAATATATTTTGTACTATTATTAAATGCTAAAAATAATGTTAGTTACTTTATAAAAATACCAAATGACCAGGTGTTTCTAATTAAATGACCCCCACTGTATTTAAATAATCATTTTATAAACGGTTTATTTACTTGTAGAGAAGTTGAATAAATGTTAGGTTAACGACTTTTTCCTTTCGAGGATTCACCTCTAATCACTACTCAGGTGGTGGATCTTATGATAGTCACCTCCTAGATCCCCCCTAGTGGGTGACCCAGAGGCACGTCCAAACCGAATGCCAGTTTCCTTACGATGAACTTCACTGTCTGAACATGTGTGTTTTAAATGCCGGAATACAACAATTAAGAACTGTTGTTATGGCAGCAGACTTAGGTAAAATGGTGCTAGGTAGCCAGGCGGATTTAAGCAAAGTCCTAACCCCAACCAAACCGAATACAATATTGGACTCCCTGGGGATCGAACCAAGGACCTCTGGACCAGTGGACGAACGACTAGACCACAGACTAGAGTTGGTTCTAGGTTTAACATATGCCTCCCGCAATCGACAACATTCCCCTTGAATTGGAGTAGTCAGTTTCTCGTTTAACCGTGGTCGTCATGTGAGAACCTTTATTTCCCAGCTCAGTTAGCTCAGTTATCTGAGTCTCACTTCAGCTTGCTAATAATGACAGCTGTGTCAGTAACTGTAGTTCTCATATATCACGTAATAAATCAAACTCAAATACAATAAAACCAAAAAACTCCAAGGTCGACTCGTACTTGGCAGTCGTTATTATTTTTTTGCCTCGGGCATTTTGCATAAAACCGCTTTATACGCTATCAATTAAGACAGTGACTGAAAACTTGTAAGCCGCAGATCCTTTCAAAGAGTTTTTGAAGGCTTTTTTTCATAACATTTTCCCAGATTTTATCGCGAACGCGATGAACGATGTCTTTCGAAGGTTATTTAAATGTTTCAGACATCTCTTATCGTTAAGAAATAAGTTTTACGAAGGGACATCTTGTTTTTGAGTTAAATGAATAATCTCCAAGAACCCATAGATAAGTAGTCTGTAGTTTGTTAATTTAATTTTGAAAGTCGTGTATAAGTTTTTGTTTCAGTACTACTTAATATTACATTTAATATTATTTTTCAAAGAATCAGTTTCCTATAAAGCATTATTATGTATGTAGTATTTAGCTACACAAAAAGTACATTTTCCTTAGACTAGATTCGGAGGAAAATGAACTTTTTCTTATTAAATAACATTAGTTGAAGTATTCAACGAATTTGTATAAGATTTTATAGTTTCTTTGCAGGTTTTAATATAAAATATACTGCAAGGCAAAGGTCAAATAAAATATAATGTTAAAATTCTTTATTTTTGATACCACTTCGGGACAAGCACGCAGCCATCTGCTACAACAAAGCTTTACTGCATAGGTCACATCCACAAAGAACATGACCTACGCCCTTCAACTTGAGGCATTAATAAATATTACAGGCGTTTCTTTTTTTAATTGTACGACGTGTAAGCACTTGGCCTTCATCTCACCTGGTAACAAGTTGAGATAAGGCCGAAGGTGGAGGCGCACTTCACCCGGAATCCTCAACAAACTGAGGGACTGGCTATCTTACCTCTGAATGCCGGAACACAACAATTTTTTTATGCATCGTTATTATGGCGACAGAATTAGGTAAGATGGTGGTAGCTGGCACAGCTTAGCTTTACACAGCTAAGCTAAGCTTGTAATATAGGAAATAGAAGACGGATATAATACTTGTTTTTTTGCATATAGGCACATACTTATCATACAATACAACATCCAAACACATCAATATTCATCACACAAATGATTGTCCTGGGTGGGAATCGAACCCACAACCTACAGCGCAGAAGGCACAGCTACTACCAACTGAGCTGTGAGGCTTGTTAATCTATAAAGTATATTTTATAATGTATAAAGGTTTATGGATTAGAATAACTCTTACGTGCCAGTAATTTCACCGGCATGGTGGAACCGTGGTGTGGTCATCATGAACCACCATAGAACACGGCACTTGTTTATGTGAGAGAACGATATAAAATTGATTGTGTTGTTAATGTTCTGTGATTAATACTAGTAGTTCGCTCCGAACTGAGATCTCATGATGTCTGGTTTGTGACGGGGATTATTTATCAAATAGAACGTAATTAACAAACGATCAAAGTGTGCTTTCATTACACCTTACTTGACTTTTTACTTGAGCACTCTTTTTCTCAATCTCTCTTTATTTACCTGAGTATCCGAGATACTCTCTTGTTGCTATCTCTAAAATCAACCCTTAATAATCTAATTTACGACATCCGTGGGCTGGAGCCTACGGATGTCGTAAAGTCAATCAAGGGGCTTCAACAACAGCTTTTTTCTAGCACATAAACAAAACTTAAACTGTGCGCACCAAACTCTCTACCCTCTCTTATCTTACAGCACCTGATGATCATCTTTTGCCCCTTCATCTTTAAAAACCATTAAGGGCAAAAATAAACTAATTTTAAATCTGCAGTCTCAACCCCCATTTCAAATGATATTTCAAGTTTTCACACATTTTCAAGAATTCAATCTTATTCACCCCTTTTGCAACGCTTAATGTGAATACATAGTTTCAGCAAATAGAAAACATGTTAACCCTTTTAAACAGTATATCCTACAAGACATTATTAAGCGTTTTATCTTAATAAACCGCCCCTTTCTTACAAAAACTACCCCTTTTAAAAAGTTGAATCTATATTTTATGAATGTGCAGCCGATACTCTTTCAAATGATACCCCACATGCCAAAAAACTTAATATCTCACTTAAAACCCCTATTTATCAAAAACTACCCTAGTGTTAAAAAAATCCTCAAACTCATTGATGAGTATTAATATAATCTCCGCAGATTCAAAAATTTTAATTGATCGAATCAGCCATTCAAAAGATATGGGCGAAAAAGTGTATATCTCTTCACCCCGATATCTCAAAAACTACCCCACTTTTCTTTATTTTTTCTAACTTAACTGAGAGATCTCGTTCGCTTCGCTGACTCGATCAATAAAACCCATAATCAACCAACTTATCAACGAACTCAGCCCGCGGGTGGCGTAAAAGTCGACTGACGGCTCTCAACAGACGCTAACTGCGGTTATCTTCTTTGTATAAACCTCTTTACTGTAATCACCAATCCACCGCTTATGATGGAAAAATCCTCCAGGAGGATATCCTTTAGGAAAATCCTTTAGGAGGCTCTGCCGTCCAACAGCTGATAATATGAGCTGTTGAATTTTATTAACATAAAGTGACATAGTTTTTTTACTGAAAACTCAAATAGGTTTCCAGATAAATAACGCTAAAAATGTTTTGTAATACCACTCCACGTCTCGGTATTCACAGCTATTCAAAACGAAGCCTTAATACGAGTGCCTCTGAAAAGGATCGCTCCACATATTTTAGGTACAAAAGTAGAGCTGACAAAAGCCATCAATGTAAAATCAAGCCGTGACCCTATCCGAAAAGGGTTGTCACGAATTAAAAGCCGGATAGCATCTGGCTACAGCTAATGGCCAAACCAATAATACACAAATGAAAAAAGTTTATAATTATAGTCTATTGTTTTTATTTTGTTGCGCCTGGTAAGCTCTTGGCCTTCAGCGTGTTACACATTCGCTCTACATAGGAATAGCTGACTTGCATACCTAACTAGAGCGGCTCATGGAAACGACCCAGCACGAGTTGCAGCCTCAGCACACGTGTCGCCCCGTGCCCCGCGCCCCTGTGCCCCGCAAGCATCGGTCACCGGACGCCTCACGATGGCTTCGGCCACAATTCTATTCTGGACTCTAGCATCGACCAGACTTAGATAATTTTAATTGTAATTTAAATGTAATTTTTCCTTTATTAAATTTAGTCTTAAAATAAAGCATTTTTTTAAAAGCACCCTTCGGGTTCACTCTTCATAATTGGCGCAGCCTAACGGATACTCTATATATACCGCAATCGCGACGTGTCAGGATTCGGGATAACCGGGAACAAAGAACCTACGAGGAGAGCAGCCTGAAGGAGATCAAGAAATCGATCTAGCTGATACCAAAATGCTTATGTGAGTACTTTAGTTTCTATCTAGAGTTGCTTCCCTATTGTTTCCTTTAATTATCCAAAATTTTCCATCCAAGGCAAATTCGGGACCCTAGATTTAAGAGCAATAGTAGTAGAGTATTAATGCAAGACGAAAGTAGAAATATAGATATAGATTCAGATTTAGATTCGAGTAGTGAATTAGGATCACCGCCAGTAATAAAAATGTCGGACGGCTTAGACCAAATTTATAAGGCACTCCGCCTATTGCCCGAATTTGACGGTAACGTGAACGTACTCACGAGATTTATAAAACTATGCGATCAAATGGTACAACAGTACGTAAAACAAGATCCTTTGTATGAATTGACGAATCTAGCCTTATTAAACGGTATTTTAAATAAGGTGACCGGCCCAGCCGCCCGCCTTATAAATTCCAATGGAATCCCCGAAAACTGGGTTGGCATTAGAAACGCATTGATAAATACTTTCGCTGATCAACGAGATGAAACATCACTCTACAATGATCTTGCATTACTGAGCCAAGGCTCATCAAGCCCTCAGGAGTTTTACGAAAAGTGTCAGAATATTTTCAGCACTATAATGACCTACGTCAGTTTGCATGAAACGGTCTCGAGTACCATCGAGTCCAAACGGTCACTATATAAAAAGTTGACCCTTCAATCTTATCTGCGCGGTCTCCGCGACCCACTGGGATCTCGTATCCGGTGCATGCGACCTGACACCATTGAACAAGCTTTAGAGTTTGTGCACGAGGAGGTTAACACCTTGTACCTTCAGCAACGCAACGATCATCTTCCCGAAAGAAAGCAGATGCAGCCCCAGGTTAGTCAACCTAAATATAATTTTGGGTCTATGCCATCCCCCATCTCTATGATGCCCCCTCGACCACTAGCTATGCAGTTCATGCAGACTCCGCGTCCATTTAACATGCCTGGACCTTCTCAATCTCAAAGGCCAGTACCAATATTTAGGACACAGTCAGCTGGACCAACGAGGACGCAACAGATGTTTGGTGCACCCCCACCGAACTACAGACCTCAAAGTAATGTCTTTAAGTTAGGCCCACGAAACGCTTCCACTGGCCCGCAGCCCATGAGTGGAGTTAGCCACTATGTGACTAGACCAGGTCCCGCTCCACGTCAAGTTCACGATTGGAATAAGTTCGGGAATCCACCACCCTCTAATTATTTTAAGACAAGGGAAACTAACTTCAACGAATTTTACGATCAGCCATCATATGATGACCCCCAGAACGAGTGCTATGACTATTATTACACAAACTATGACTATCCCGACTTCACCTATGACAACTCATATGTAGTACCACAACCAACGGAGAGCTATTGCGTAGAGGAAGTTCAAGAAGCTGTACCAATGACTGAAAATGAGGATTTTCAGAAACCTTCCAAGTTAGACAAGTTAAAATAGAACTTAACCTACAGACACAACGACAGTTACCGTATATAGAAATATCAAATCCCCCACTTAAATTGCTTATTGATACTGGTGCCAACCAATCTTTCCTTAGTCCTGAATGTGTAAAATGTTTTTATTCACATATACCACTTAACTATGATCCTATTGAAGTAACAAATATCCATGCTACTACCCGTAGCAATTACTCGGTAACAGTACCTTGCTTTCCAGAAATCAACGAACAAGATGAGATGACCTTGTTCATTTATAAGTTTCACAATTTCTTTGATGGGCTTATTGGACTTGATTTACTTGAGAAATGGGAGTCCAATATTGATTTAAAAAATAAAATATTAGCGACTAGACAATCAACAAATCAATTACTCATGTACGACTCTCGTAACTGTAATCTATATGAAGACATTATACCGGCAAATACTTCTAAATTAATTAAAGTTCCAATTAACTTTCACGACGGTGAAGTATTTATCCCAGAGCAAAGTATATCCAATTGCTCCATAGGAGACTGTGTGACGATGGTTAAAAATAATCGTGGTATCATAGAAGTTACCAATACCTCACGTCATGATTTAGTTTTTTCAATGGACCGCCCCGTCAACGCGGAACTATTTAATGTTCAGTGCGCGTATACCGAACCCACATCAAATCGTGCGAAAGACGTATTATCGCGTTTGCGTATGGATCACCTGAATCCAGAAGAACGAATTAATCTAGAAACTCTTTGCTATCGGTACGCCGACGTCTTTTATCTAGACGGTGAATCCTTAACATTCACAAATCAGATTAAACACAGCATCCGTACGACAGATGAAGTACCAGTGTATACTAAAAGTTATAGGTACCCATTCATTCATCGACAAGAGGTTCAAGATCAAATCACTAAGATGTTAGACCAAGGGATAATCCGCCCTTCTCAATCTGCTTGGAACTCTCCAGTATGGGTCGTTCCTAAGAAAGTAGACGCATCAGGAAAGACTAAATGGCGCTTAGTAATAGACTTCAGGAAGTTGAATGATAAAACTATAGATGACAAGTACCCCATTCCTAACATAGCAGACGTACTCGACAAATTAGGCAACTGTCACTACTTTACCACTTTAGATCTCGCAAGTGGATTTTACCAGGTTGAGATGAATCTCGAGGATATTCCCAAAACGGCCTTCAACGTAGAACACGGCCATTTTGAATTTTTAAGGATGCCCATGGGTCTAAAAAATTCCCCATCCACGTTCCAGCGCGTAATGGATAACGTACTTAGGGACCTTCAAAACGTAGTGTGTCTCGTGTATCTGGATGACATAATTGTGTTCAGTACCTCCTTACAAGAGCATATGGTCAATTTAGAAAAAGTATTTGAAAGGCTTCGAGCATCCAACTTCAAAATTCAAATGGACAAATCGGAGTTCCTTAAATTAGAAACAGCCTATCTTGGACACATAATTAGTAAAGATGGAATTAAGCCAAACCCAGATAAAATCAGGGCTATTGAAAAATATCCAATCCCAAAAACTAGCACCGAAATAAAACGATTTCTTGGCTTACTAGGTTACTACCGCAAGTTCATACCTGACTTTGCTCGTATCACGAAACCGATGACACAGTGCCTTAAAAAAGGATCTAAAATATCTCTCGATGACGTCAGTTACCTGAACTGTTTTGATAAATGTAAAACTTTACTGACTAATGACCCTATCCTACAGTACCCTGACTTTAACAAGGACTTTATACTGACAACTGACGCTTCCAACTTTGCCATAGGTGCCGTTCTATCACAAGGCCCCTGCGGAAGTGAAAGACCTATAGCTTACGCATCCAGGACCCTTAACTCAAGTGAGATAAATTATAGTACTATCGAAAAGGAACTTTTGGCCATAGTATGGGGAACAAAATATTTCCGTCCCTATTTATTTGGAAGAAAATTCAAGGTCATCACAGATCATAAGCCCCTTCAATGGGTTATGAACATCAAAGAGCCTAACTCAAGGTTAACAAGATGGAGATTAAAACTAAGCGAATATAATTTTGTTCCTATCTATAAACAGGGCAAATATAATACCAATGCAGATGCCCTATCCCGCATCGAAATAAATAATGAAGATGCCGGATCTACCGCGGTTAACCTCTCCGAACCTGAAAGGGAACCCTCAGTTAATGATCAATCTGCCACTCTCACAGCTCACACTAGTACCGAAAACCCGATCTTAGAAATTCCTATTTCAGATGACCCATTGAATAAATTTAATAGGCAGATAAGCTTTGTAATAGTTGGAGACATTAAAAAACGGCCGACTGTGACCAAACCCTTCGAGACTCATACTAGAACCACTATACAACTTTCAGAGTCTAACCTGGAAGACGAAGTAGTAAACGCTATCAAGGAGTACGTGAACCCTAAAGTAAAGACAGGAATTATTATTAATCCACCCTTAGCTATGTACAAAATAATTCCAATCATACAAAATAAGTTTCGAAGTTCAGCCATGAACTTAGTATTAACTAAAGTCGAGTTAGAAAATGTTAAAGAGTACCTACGACAGCAGGAAATCATAAAAAACTATCATGAAGGTAAAACCAACCATCGTGGTATAACGGAATGTTTCCTATCTCTGTCTCGCAAGTACTATTGGCCCAAGATGAAAGAATCTGTCACAAAGTACATCAACGAATGCAGCATCTGTGGTCAAGCCAAATATGACCGAAACCCAATAAAACAAAGGTTTTCTATTGTACCACCACCTACGAAACCTTTCGAAATTCTTCATCTTGATCTTTTCACAGCCCAAAACGAGAAATTTCTCACACTTGTTGATGCTTTCTCTAAATACGCTCAAGCTTATCTTTTAAGAGACGGCACAGCTCTAAGTGTAATTCAAGCTCTTTTGATTTTCTGTACCCACCATGGCGTGCCCCTGACTATCGTGACAGACCAAGGACCTGAGTTCACTAACGCATTATTTTCAGAATTCACCCGACTTCATAGGATACAGCATCATAAAATCCTTGCACACACTCCCAACGACAATGGCATTGTAGAACGCTTTCATTCAACTATCCTAGAACATCTTCGAATTTTAAAATTAGAACGAAAAAATGAACCTGCTATTAACCTTATGCCTTATGCAGTTTTGGCCTATAATAGCTCGATACACAGCTTCACGAAATGTCGACCTATAGATCTTATCACAGGACACTTTGACCCGCGCGACCCGCTAGACATAGACATGACCGAGCACTTACTACAACAGTATTCACAAGACCACAGGAAACGAATGACTCAAGTATATAATGTTATCAATGAAACCTCCCTACAAAATAGGACCGAATTAACTGAAAATAGGAATAAAGATCGTGAACCTGAAAAAGAATACACACCTGACCAACAAATATTCATACGGAACCCTATGGCCAATCGACAAAAACTCGCACCACGTTATACAAAGGACACAGTCCTAGCAGACCTTCCAATTCACATCTACACAAAAAAGAAACGTGGCCCCGTTGCTAAGTCTCGCCTTAAGCGAAGTCGTAAGAATCCTGTTTTGTTACAGAATCCTACTATCGCTACTGCTACAACTGACTAGAGGACAAGACGTAATAATTGACTCGCTACAAGACGGTCCAGGGTTGCTCCCATTTAAACTAGGACCTACCAAGGTCGTATCCCACTATCATTCTTTCCTAAATTACATTAATCTAGATGAAATTTCCTCGCAAATTAGATTAGTGAAATCTCAATTATCTGAATTGGGACCGCAATTTAATAATAAAACTTTATCCTTGTATGAACCCCACATTGAATATCTTAGTGCCAAATTAGAGCAAATATCTGACCACTTACGGACATTTGAGCCTAACCGTAAGAAGAGAGGTTTGATCGACGGGCTTGGTTCAGTAATCAAAAGCATTTCTGGTAACTTAGATTATACGGACGCGATTAAATACAACAATGCCATCAAAGTCCTTGAGGATAATGAACACAAATTAAAATCTGAAATTGAAAATCATGTTAGTTTAAATAAAGAATGGGTTATTCGAAATTCTAGACTATTAAGTAATATAACATACAACCAACATAAAATAGCTAAAATTCTTAATAATATAATGGAAAGTGATAGTACTAGGGAAACTGATTTGATTAAATACGCCCATATGGCACAACATCTTTTAATATTAGGAGATAACATTGATAGACTCTCGGAAGAACTATTCAAGCTCGAAAATACTCTTGCTCTAATCAGGATATCGGGTGTTCCTCATTCAATATTAAATATTGCAGATTTGAAGACATTTTTAGATAAGCTTAAAATAATGTATTCCAAGGAAGAAATTCTTGACGTAGATATTAGGTTTTTTTACGAAATAATTAAGCTAGGATACTTTTATATTGATAACCAGATAGTTATAGTTTACAAGGTACCGATTGCCTATCCAGCTACTTACAACCTTTATAAATTATCCATCGTCCCTAACAAAAATCTCCAGATCCTTATACCTACCCTACCTTTCATAGCAATCTCTGGAGAAGACTCTATGTACATGGAGACAGAATGTCCGAAGGTAAAAACATGGTATCTGTGCGAAAGAAAGTCTAACTACAGAGTTCGAGATAATCCCGACTGCATTCACCAGCTCATCGTCAAACAGGACCTCCATTCAACCTGCAAGCTGACTTCCGTTATCCTTACAAAGGAAGCAATGGAACAACTAGACGATAAGCATTACATTATAAGTTTTCCTAACCAAACTAAGGTGAAGACATTCTGCGGACAGGAACAGTACAGAACCCTTCATGGAAGCTACTTAGCCACCATCCCTTTTAACTGTTACTTCAAAACACCCGAATTCACCATATCCAATTCAAATGATCGTATCAAAGGACATCCGTTGAAAATCATGGACTTACCCGACCACGATAACCTGAACCCCAGCAAGGATTCATCCATCATACTGAATTCGATAGACTTAAGAGACCTTCATAATATCAACGAGAAAATTTCATTACAAACACCTACCGCTTTAAATGAAATATCGGATAGTAGTCTTTATCACACTACGATTCCAGTCTATGTCATTCTATTCGGTGCAGCCGCACTTGCCTTTGGGCTCACATATCGACGCCTTCGAACAAAATATATTCAAGAACATACAACCGAAGAAGCGAACACTCCTGCATCTACGGGAATTTATTCTGAAATAACGGACAGAAGAGGATGTCACCCCCATGAGATCAAAGTTGACCACAGCAGCATTTCAGCGACTCTGTCGAAAAACATTTCGAAATAGTCACTGAAGTACGGGGGGAGGTGTTACACATTCGCTCTACATAGGAATAGCTGACTTGCATACCTAACTAGAGCGGCTCATGGAAACGACCCAGCACGAGTTGCAGCCTCAGCACACGTGTCGCCCCGTGCCCCGCGCCCCTGTGCCCCGCAAGCATCGGTCACCGGACGCCTCACGATGGCTTCGGCCACAATTCTATTCTGGACTCTAGCATCGACCAGACTTAGATAATTTTAATTGTAATTTAAATGTAATTTTTCCTTTATTAAATTTAGTCTTAAAATAAAGCATTTTTTTAAAAGCACCCTTCGGGTTCACTCTTCATAATTAGCGCACTTCGTCCAAAATCTTCAACAGTCTGCGGAACTGACTCTCACAACAATATTTACTTATCTTCTCTTGTCCTTGTTGATACGACACTTAGGTAAGATGGTGGTAGCTAGCCAGGCGGACTTGAAACAAGTACTTGCACAATGTTTTGACAGTCCTGCAAACGCGCTGGACTCAATTCAATTCACTGAATGAGGAACACAAGGAACACTTAGTTTCGTTTTTTTTATTGTACGAAGGGGAAGCGCTTGGCCTTCATCTCACCTGGTAACAAGTTGAGATAAGGCCGAAGGTGGAGGCGCACTTCACCCGGAATCCTCAACAAACTGAGGAACTGGCTACCTTACCTCTAAATGCCGGAACACAACATTTTTTCAAGAATTGTTATTATGGCGATAGAATCAGGTTAGATGGTCAACAAATTTAGGTACATAAGTAAAATAAAACAAAAAAAAAAAAAAATCAATAAAAATATCAATAGCTGTAAAAAGGCCATATCATATAATATAATATTTATTAATTAACACTCCAGTCGTACCATTATAAATCATATACAATGGTACAAAAAGCAGCAAATAATAATGGCGAAATAGGATAAGACTAGAATCTAGTCTCTAGATACTAAAATTCCACCATCTAGTCACTAGTTGATGGAATTTATAGTGATTTAGGTATTGACGGATGACTTTAAAAGCCGGATAGATCCTGTCTCTCCGAATCTGTAGCAACTCATAAAACGGCCCTTTTGAGTAATCTCCGATTTTATCGTACGTGCTTTCGGAGCTTTTTACTTGTCATCTTATTCTCACTCGCTTTATGCCCCTCGAATAGGAACCTGGTTTTTATGAATATTGCTTTACAAGGAGGTTCATCGGACTCTTTGATCTTTGGAGAGATACGCTTCAGTAGGTCCTGGATGAGATCTGTACCGAGAAATCTTTAGGATTCAATCATGAGGGGGATTATTGACGGAAATAAACATCTTGTAATAGATATTGAAACAATATCGGAAGAAGGTTTAACCGCCTCTGTGGTGTAGTGGTTTGCCCGCCGGTGTCAAATGTCTTAGGATTGATCCCTAGAAAAGTATATAATATGGTGCTTGGATTGGTTGGTAGAACTTTGTTTAAGTACACCTGGCTCGCTACCACCATTTTAACTAAGTATGTTGTCATTACAACAATTACAGCCAGATCCTCAATCCGTTGAGGATGTCGGGTTAAGTGCGCTTCCACCTTCGGCCTTATCATAACTTGAAAACAGGTTAAATGAAAGCCAAGAGCTTCCTCGTTTACTATAAAAAAAATGCGTGCTTATAAATCTAAGTTTCTCTTTAGTATCTTACTACTAGACTGATGTTAATCAGCTATATGGTAAGAATGCAACGGTATAGACCCTTTTTGTATTATATAATATTATATTACAACGACTTGGTATGTTACTTTAAATACATTTCTTGCATTCAATATAAAGTTTCACTAGAAGTACCTACTTACTAGAAAAATATGTAAAAATAACAATATTCTACTCACAGGAAAGCGTTCGAAACGACTTTCAAAACATTAAAGGTTATCCTTTTCAACAATACCAATTGTGCCAACAAAGAAACTGTAAGCCCCACGGATAAAGTTCAGAATCGCTTGGCAAATACAATGGGAATCAAATGTGAAAAGACCGGGTCATGACAAAAGGAGTTTAATGAGGACCACACTCGTTATTTCAGCCCTTTCACGGGTTAAAACGGGACGTACCTATTAATGGATTCTGATGAAATGCTTGGATTTCGGCGATTTATTGACCATAACAAAGCTTGTCGAATATTAATCTTAGCGAAGATTATCGCAAAACCCCGCTGACTTTATTAACATTGCTTTAATAGGCTTTAGGTTTTTATAGTTTTAGGGAAAGCTCGCATCGTGTACTCATCCTTGCCTAGGTTATGCCTAGGCTAGAGCTGCCCATCGAGATCTGGAACTTACCCATTTTAAATAAAAAAAGTTATAATGAGATGGCTTATAGCTAATTCATTCATATGTTATTTTTTCAAACGGATTTAGTAGATTCGTCACTAAATATCTTTCGGTTTTCAGGTTATTTAAATTGAATGACGACTCACGTTTACATTTAAATACACAAAATAAAATCAGCTAAGTGCGTATCTCCACATTTCATATTTATTAGGACTTATATTATTTGTACGTCCTCTAATTTAATAACGTTCTTTCTAAGCGGCAATAGAAATTCATACTCTGTGAAAATTTCAACTGTTGTGATCTATCACTTGAATAGCAGTTGAGTTACCATAGGCTATAGGCCGTTTGTAACGGTCCTTAGGTAATCTGACTGATTCCTTTGTACATAGTAAGTTTAATTGTACTTTTTATTGAATAAATGTTTCGACTTATAAAAAAACTTGAATAGCATATTAATAAAATATCTACCAAATATGGATCCAAAACCATTTAGAAAAATATGAAGCGTATACAGAGTCGTGCAGGCGTTAAAAAATATTACGTTGTAACAATTACTTGAAAATACGTTTTGATTTGGGAAACAAGTGTAGGATTTTTTTTTTGGTATCCTAAACTGAACACCATTATCAGATAGATTGGTATTTGTGTCAATTGACAATAATTAATGTATTTATTGTATTGTTTCAGGTGTCGACGACACACACAAATTCCTCGGCAACGAAACGCACACAGACTACTTCAGATTGTTGTTACGAGATGGAAATTACCTTTTGGTCGGCGGCAGGTGAGAACATTCGGTTACTGTTTATATTCATGACGGAAAGTTTCCAGAAAACGAATGGAAAATCCCGGTGCACGAAAAAATGAGACCTTCATCGTTTGGTATTTGAAGTGAAAACTTCTTTAGCCGCGTTGAGAGATTATTGGTAGGGTGTTTTTTTTTTATTGTAAGACGTGGACGTACTTGGCCTTCATCTCATCTGATTTTCAAGTTATGGTAAGGCCGAAGGTGGAAGCGCACTTCACCCGGAATCCTCAAAAATCTGAGGAACAGGCTATCTCACCTCTAAATTCTGGGACACAACAGTTTTGGAATTTTTGTTATGGTGACAGAATTAGGTAAGATGGTGGTAGCTAGAGGCAGACTTAAACAAAGTCCTACAAGAAACTTTGCAAGTGCGGTTTGACAGGTCCTTACAATACTTATGTAACCAACAAAACCTACTTATTCAAGAATAACACAGTACTTAGATATATTATTTTTTGTGAAAATAGTCAGACGGATCCCTGTTTATTTTACCTACACAACCGTCAACCAACAACCAAGCAAGAGATTTTAAAGACTTGAAGTTTTCGGGGTAGCTTCCTACCCCAAAAACTAGGTGGTATACGGAGCACTTACATGTCCGGTAAAATTTATTAATTATCAATTATTATATAAAACTAAAATTAATTTAAAAATTAGTTAATTTCCACGGAATATTATAACTGTGATCGGCGTTTCACTACTACTATGTATTTGAGGCGTAATTATCAATACTATTATATAGTACGATTTTGTAACAATTTATATATACAAACAAACATTTAGATAAATTCCACTTCTAAATGACTGGGATATTTTATATTTAGATATATTTCTTTTACTTATTAATGCAACGAAATAAAACAAAATACTGTATTTTAAGCATAATGCTTTCAATCCCAACCCTCGTAAATGGAAAACAGCAAAAACCAAATGAACTTTAATACCTACAAGTAAATATACACAGGTAAACGCAACAAAAATTACTTTCCGAGAAACACCTATTTCATTTTAAAAGACTCCAAGTTATACATTCAAATGAGATAGGTAGGTACTTAGTTATTTGTTTTTACAACTCCACTTGAATTCATTGCGAAGTTGGGGTACCCTTAACCGCAGACGGGTAAGAACGTGCTGTATCTACCCGAGGATACAAAATACAGAGCTAACTCGAATGCATGTGTCTCTGTCTCTTTCTAGCACGAATAAGTCGGGTAGTGCTGTCTCGTTTGCATTTATAAAGATTTTTGGCTTGTGTTTGGCTGGAGGCAAGGCGACTTAAAAACACCCTTCGCGCCCGACATCCTAGTAGTTGGTCTACTGCGATTTGAGAAGAGCTACTTCATCGACATCGATAAATTCTTATTCTTATTTTAAATTAGACATGCTTCAGTCAATCACATTGCGTCCATCATTCAAAATCACATGTTTTTATAATCACCACGCCTAGCTTTTTAAGTCAATCAAGGTGTTAGCTAATACAAAGAAATCTGCTATCTGTATTCTAGTGAGGTCTCTTAGTCGGTTATAAAGTCAGCGGACAGAGATGGGGGGTAGATTCTCAGGCCGTGCCCGCCAGCCCAAAACAATTTTTTTTTACGTAACTAGAGGCGTGCAAGGATCGTGGATATTCGTTGTCACTTGTTAATTTTAAGAAATATAAAATTAATTAGAGAACTGCAAGGAACATAGGTACTGAAGTTGATCACTGACGCCCATAGCACCCATCCGCTGGGAACATACATAATAATACATAGCAGCTCAACCGCTACATAAGTTATGCTACATGTGTATTTTTAACCCCTTCTGTTGTCTAGTGGTTCGTTCACCGGTATCAGACCCAGAGGTACCGGGTTCCATCTCATGAGGAGGATTCCCATAACTGTGCCTCATGTGGTGTCATAGATGACGTTCACCATATTATTTTGGTGGAGTGTGTTCGGACCCAGTCGATGAGAGGCCAAGTGCTCACTCGCTATAATCCGCAGCTCTCACGGATTAATGCAAAGTGTCTTATCAATTGCATTGGGTGAGGCCACTTGGGTGTTATACACAATGGTGTATGATGTATTGAAATCGGATTAGGTAAGTACCAAACTTTGTAAGCCTCTACGAGACTGGCTGATTCCAAACGGGCGATAGATTTGACGTTTTAAAATTATCCTAAAAAATCTTAATGAATAAGGAAATTTTGACTTGGACTTTGACCATAACAACAAATTATAATTGCTGTGTTCCGGCATTTAGAGGTAAGGTAGCAGTTTCTCAGTATTTCAAGAATTCCGGGTGAATTGCGCAGGTAAGATGAAAGCTATTAATAATAAATAGTTATCTCTGTGGAAGTATAATAATAAAAGCGTTCAGTTTCAAGTCAATAGCTGCTATTGTGGAGACGTGCTATGTTCGTGAAACTTAAGAAAAAATATATTTAGGCTTCCATATCCAAAGTTTTCCAACGGGACTCTAGTACTAAGCCTCTGTTGTCCGTCAGTCCGTCCATCCGTCTGTCTGTTAGCAGGAATATCTCATTAACCGTAATATTGAAATTTTCACCAGAGTATTTATTTTCCTATTGCCGCTATAACAACATAATAATAAAAATAAAATAAAGCTAAAGGAGTACATGAAATGTAATTATTTACCTTGAAATGTGTGTCAGAACCCTCAGTGTGCGTGTTCACACTTGGCCGGTTCTATTAACCCAAACATACAAATATCTGTATTTTTATCGATAGTTAGTTCAGTGTCCCACCCCTACTGCTCGCGACACATCTGCCCACGATATCTGCCGTACTATGTTTACATTCCGCGAATATAATTCTTTGTTCGCAAATATTACTTGTGCTGCAGAATATATATTTTTAAATAACCCGGCGGATTTGAAAATACTGAAAAGTAAACACGCGAAGCCTGAGAGGATATTGTGAGTTATATTGCGTTTTAGTTGTACTGCTATAAGGGATTATGATAGATGATGAAATTATGTAAGGAGTTGAAATGGATGTTGGATATTTTCACTTGGGATATACGAGTAGTTTACTATGCAGCTTATTTTGGATATTGTGGAAGAATAGAGCAACTTTTTTTTATTATAATATTTTAAAGGACAATAATTTCACACAGCGCCATCTTATCCCAAACTAAGCATAGCTTGTAATACGGGAATTAGATTACAGATATAATACTTAAATCTTTTTTATTTTTTTGTAAATACTTACTTATCATACAGTACAATACAACACCCAAACTTACAATAAGCGCGTCGATATTTACAAAATTGTATCATTAAGAAGGCCCAGTAGCACCTATATCCCATGCAAACGTAGTTTATCGCTCATTGCGAAATAACTTGTTCGATTCAAAATTAACCATGCAAATTTATAATCTAGATTAATCGTATCTTTAGAAAAAGTAGCGAGGTACACCTCGCTACTTTTTCTAAAGATACGTTTATTCGTTAAGATTTTAGGGCCATTTTGTTAAATTTACCTATTTGGAATCGCGACCAACAAGCACTCAAGGAGAAAGGCAAGAACCTCGGGCTAGTTTTTTTTTGCTGATCCATTCAATATTTAGGATCCTATACAGAGTTTAAGTAATTTAAATAACTTTAAGTACATCAAAAACGTAAATACTTCCATCTACTAGAAACTCAGTCAAAATCAATATACCCCTATTTTCAAACGCGGTGCAAACGATTCAGGTTAAACAAAGGGTAATCCATGTTATGTTGAATCGGACATGTTATTTCGAAATGAGCGACAAACTACGATTGTACTGGGAAACGAAAATCAGCGGCTGTGGGTACACGTGATACAGTTCTTGGTAATATGTAGAATAATACAGAATAAGGGCTCTGTTAAAAGTCGAGAATAGCCTGATAAAAAAAATCTAATAACCGGCTTACGTCTAACAAGAAACAAAATTATTTAATAGTAAAACAAAAGCATACATAACTTTATAATATAAACAACTTAAAGAACTAAAACTACAACAGAATTAAAAAATAAAACCCATTGAACATTTCAAACATTTATGTTTCCTCAGAAAAGTTACCCGATCTTGCAAAACTGCTTTCAAATAAATGTGGAGCACACAAGTCGATATAAGTTTGTAAGTTAAAAGTTCTGTTGTCGACTGTATCTTCGAGATATTCCACCTAAACGCTTGGATTTGAGTTCAGAGTATTAAATAGAATAAAAAGAAAACTTACTCTCCAGTTACAGATGTCTGGCAAGCCATTTCACAAAAACTATCTACCAAATTAGATTCTCAAAGCTTGTTTCAGCAAAGCCCAAAATAATTTCATGAAAAACTGGGTACATCGCAAATTGGACAATATTCCACAGCCAACGGCTACGAGGACTGTTCCTAAGTGATCCACATTTTTCATAATGTTTAGGAAAAAAAACATTATATGGCATTAATTTCACATGGCGCCATACAGCCCCATACTGAGCAAAGCTGTAATAACAGAACTATAATACAGAGACAAATACTTTAGTAAATACATACCCAGGATAAAATATAACAGACACAGAACAAGCATGTAGGCATATTCACCACACAAATGTTTGTCCCTGGTGGGAATTTAAACCATAACCTACAGCTCAGAAGGCAGCGCTACTACCAACTGTGCTGTAAAGCTTGTTAAATATTTAAATTACAATAAAGACTAAAATATCATGACATCGTGAATTATATTATTAAATTCTTCAGAAGCCAATATAAACCTAAAAAAATGTTTTAATAAAAGTTAAAAACGATCTCAGCAAAATTACATCTCAAATATAAACGTCAAAATCAGTCGATAGGGTAAAAACACTCGTATAATATTAAGTACTGTGCGGGTTGACATAACAGTAGTTTTTACGTATTTACGAGTACAATAGTAATAGAACCGCTTCTGTGGTCCAGAACTCCCGGGTTCGATCCCCAGGGGAGTACAATATTGTGCTGGGATTGGTTGGTGGTAGGATTTAGTTTATGCCCGCCTGGCTAGCTACCTGATAGCCAGGGAGATCTCTAACAGATAATCTAACAATGGTAAGACCGAAGTCTGCCGCCAAATCAACAATTCTAAATTGTTGTGCTCTGACTTTTGGTGGTAAGAATAGCCAGTTCCTCAGACTGATAAGAATTCCGGATGAGGTGCGCTTCCACCTTCGACCTTAGCATAACTTGAAACCAGGTGAGATGAAAGCCAAGCGCTTCCCCGTCGTATAATAAAAAAGGTATTGTCCTTATGAGTAGGTTATTCTATGCCATGTTGAATGGATATCTAGGCTATGGGTGGAATCGAACACAGCACTTGGGATCACAATCAAATTCATTGTATTATCCTATTTATTGTAATAAACACAAGGAAGCAAAGATCAGACTACAGCGAGTGACCGCGTAAATAGCGCAACATTAAAGCAAAAATATCGGGAGATGGCGCTGTTATCAAAAGTAAAAATATTTAGTTCCGTTTTTATACCATTTTATTTATAACTGGTTAAAGATTGATTTTTGTACCATAAAAATACAGTTAAACATTGTAACACAAAGAATTTTATGAAATTCAATTTTCAAAACACATTTGTCGGAGCCCTTGGGAACAGCCCGTCAGCGAGTAGACTCGTTATTTAAAATATTCATTCGTTCTAGCAAAGTTTGCATTTCTTTCCAAATCAGATTTACATGACAATGGTCACGCTCGCCCATGTTTAAATGAGGATGGGACTCATCATGGAATCAGGTTTTAAAGCAAACGCTGTAACCGAATCAAATATGACTATTATATCTTTTAGGTTTATTTCCTGCCGTGGCGTTCGACCCCTCCAACTCAACCCATGGATGTCGTAAAAACCGAATAAGGGATCTCACCAGAAGAAGGACAGCCTTCTGTGTATTATCTACACCTTCACTGCTTTTTTACTTTTCTACCTTTACTGTGATTAATCGTAACAGCTTTGTAGCTTATCCTCTATCATAGGAATCTGGAAAGCTGTATAAACTGTACAAGATGTACAAGCTGCATAAAATGTACAGAATCGTAATTAGGTTATTTTTAAGAATCTTAGAATTGAACAATAAAATACTTGTTTTTGTTATTTTGTATGATTTGTTTTTTTGTGTACCTACAGGGCGACATGTTCAGTTTTGAACCCTCCAATAAAGTATTAAAAAAAAAAACCTAATAAATCTGTATGTCCTTCTAACGCTGCATACCTAGTTGTATAGACGCAATACACGCTTTATCTTCCTAATTGGTCTTTCATTATATTACAATTAGTCATAGTTTCTCAGTAGGTGATTATGTTATAATCTTGATGAGAAATAAATAATCTTAAACCGCAATTGGTCATTCAGTCAACGGCTACTTATATACCTTGAGGCTAATGATAGCCAAACATCTGTATTTGTTAGCCAATAGACAGATATAGACTCTTTATTTCACCTTACAAAAAAACATAACAAAATACAGATAAAAGAAAACTTAATCTAAGCGACAATGGGCAGCCTTTTCGCTGAAAGCTATCTCTTCCAATCGTTGGATGGATATAGCAGATAATGGCTTTCCAGGATGGCGATGTACAAACTAATACAAGCGCATCATAATGTAGGCTCATTTGTTGGTTTTGTGTTGTGATAATGATAGCTAATTTTAACCGCCTCTGCGGTCTAGTGGTTCAACCCACCGATTTCAGATCCAGAGGTCCCGGGTTCTATCCCCATGGGGAGTACAATATATTGTGCTTGGTTTGGTTGGTGGTAGGACTTTGTTGAAGTCCGCCTGGCTGGCTACCATCATCTTACCTAATTCTGTCGCCATAATAAGAATTAAAAAAAAAAATTGTGTTCCGGCATTCAGAGGTAAGATAGCCAGTTCCTCAGTTTGTTGAGGATTACGGGTGAAGTGCGCCTCCACCTTCGGCCTTATCTTAACTTGTTACCAGGCGAGATGAAGGTCAAGCGCTTCCCCGTCGTATAATAAAAAAAAGCTGTTACATATGACATGCAACGTTTAAAATTAGTCAATCTCTATCAAAGTTTTTGAAGCCTTCCACTAAATTCAACTTATGATTTATTTATTTGATCTTGTTAATCCATAAAATAGTAGATTATACATCGAGGGGATAAAGCACTGTTTTATGTCACGGGCGCGATATTGAATTCTGAACGTAACGAAGGACTCCAGATCTAACTCCCGAGCGAAGCGAGGGAATTAAGACGAGTCCTGAGCGCAGTGAGGGGTTCAAGCGCGCCCAAGACAAAAACAGCTTTATTCCCGAGGAGTGTACTCTACTTTTCTCACCTTTTGCGAGACAATAAAAAATCAAGGCTACTTAAAACAGCGTTTTATTATAGTAAATTAAAATTAAAAGTGAAAATTGATGTTTGAGTCCAGTTGTGGAAAGACAAACTTATATTTTTATTTGGTACGTTTATCGAAGTTGAGGTAGAGTTTATTTGAGTATTGTTCACAGCTTCAGAAACTTGCGTCTGAGGGTCGCTTTGCACTTATTACGTATATTATTGCAGCGTCTTACAATACTCGCGGCTTTTGTTTAATTTCAAATGTGTTACATTCAGCTTGCCGTGGCCAGCTTGATTTTAGAAAAAGTTCGTTTTTCAAATAAGTTCGACGCGGCGCCGGCCCCGGCCTTCGAGTATTAGTCTGTTGATCTATTATTACGATGTTAGACTTTAAGGCCATTGCAATAAAAACTATGAAAAGTAAAAATATTAAAACCCAGCGGGTTGTAATGAGATTCAGTCCAACATTACACCCGGCTGATGCCAAGGGCTTTAATGAGGTTGGCATGATATGTAATTTGGCATTGTCGAGCAGATGGTGTGAAAATATTATTACACACACTTAGACTTAACACTTAATTACTTAAAAATAACAATACCTAAATCATAAGTAACAAAATATATAAATGAATGACATTATTTTCTAAATTAATATCAAATAACACAAAATGGGCAACACGAAATTAACATGCATTGAAATTAGATAGAGCCCAACATTATTTGCATCCACTTGTTTTAAATGTGGTTTTTTATTGGTGATAAAAGCGTTTGACGACCAGCTCACTTGAAAATATGTGAAGGTTTGATGGAGCACGCCTTCCTTTTAATGTCAATGTGCGTACTTTTTTTTATTGTACGACGGGATCCCAGTAGTCTTTGAAACAAATACAATAATAAATAAAACAAAATAAAGAATTTTCCAAATTGGTCCAGGCGTCTTCGAGTAATCGGAGAATATACATTAAAATTAAAAAAAGCAACATATTGTTCTCAATACGTCGATTTCTTTCCTCCTCCTTTTTTTGAAGCTGGTTAAAAAGTAGGTAGCTTTTGTAAAAAATGTACAGAACGGCTTTGTTTTAACTGGGCTACAGAATCGTAAAAGAGACATCTAAGCTCCTTAACACGCAATCTACTCAGTGTACAGAGTTTATAAGGCTCAGTGCACATTACAGAATTCAATTTCCACATGGAGTCAGCGTTATCACGGCGTTATTGTCCGGTCGCAAACGCAGCGAATGGCCACTCCATGTTATCGCGGACACACTTTTACATAATGTCTGTTGAAATGGAGCTTGCTGATATTATACACCTACCTTTACAGGGAATTTGTTTACGTGTTCTACGTTTCACATCGCAATGTTACCGACAAACCCGATGAGAACCTGTTGCCAATTTACTGATGAAAGATAATCAACTACCATGAAGAATCTGTTCTTGTAGTTAAAAAGTTCTGGGTACATTATTTTTCGGAGTTCATAAGTCATGATAATGAAAAGTAATGAATAATTAATTTTGTGAACATAATAAATGATACGAGTATAATGATAAAAAAACTGAAAATTATATGAAAAAGCAAAAACGTCATTATTCGCTAGTGATTTTAACGTATCAGGGATAGTTTCACACAGTTTAGTGAATCTTTCATAGATGGCGTTAATCAGCGCATAAGTTGAGTTGAATATTAATTTGGAAACTGCGTCAGGACTCTCGTTGCTCAATTGGTTAGCGCGTTTCAGGGCAAGATGCGGGTACTAGTACCGTCGCGGGTTGTGATTTTTTGTGTCATTATAACATTTGAAAATTCTAAGGAGCATTTAAAATCGTTACATCCTAGTAATTAATAAATAAATAAATTACAGGACATTAATTTCACATAGCGCCATCTAGCCCCAAACTAAGATTAGCTTGTCATAATATAAAACAGTATTTAGGCTGTTTGGCCACATTATATATTATAGAACTACGTAGCTGGCCTTCATCCCTCTGACAGGTTTTTGTCGGGCGGTAACCAGCATTAAGCCAAAATAGCTACATATTTTCGCAAAGTTTTAGAAGAGTAAGCAGAAATTTGGCAGAGCTAAACGATTTTCGCCTAAATTCCCTGGACCTTTAGAAGGGTACATTTTACGACAACGACAAATTTGCAGAAAGTAGACTGAACAAGATTTATTTTAAAATATGCTCACGAGAACAATCTTTCATATACAGTTTTTACTTAATTTGATTTGTTTTTTGCCGTGGTGGTCGCGGCTAAAGATTTTACCCCTCCAACTCAGACCATGGATGTCGTAAAATCCGACTAAGGGATATCACCGGAAAAAGGACAGCAGCTTCCTTCTGTGTATTATCAACACAATCCCTGCAATTATCAATCCACCTGCTAAGCGTGGTGATAATGACAAAAACCCTCCAGCTTCGGAGGAGGCTTTGTCCAGCAGTGGATACGAATGGGCTGTTATGGTGTTTTTTTTTTATTTTATTTGTACACACGTGACAAAATCATATAGATTCAAACCTCTTTATTCATGAAAATATAAAAAAACATTGCCACCCGGCTATTATCAAAGACCATGACAAGCGTGTCGCATCATTTGTAATGATTATGATTATGATTCTGATTCTAGCTACAGTTAGAATCAGAATCATAATCATAAATCGTTTATTGCGATATACAGTTCATGAAATTGTGATATAAATGTGCACTGTGATCGACTGGGTGTACAATTATAATAATAGTAAAAATATAGCATAATTTAAATGACGAAAATGACAATTTATTGTAGTTTATTAAATCTAATTTAAATTAAAAACATCAATTATATAACACACAAAAAATTGGTGAATAAGGTCTACCAATGTTTCTATACCATCAAGGTATTCCCTGATTAAATAGGTATATAGTCTAGGTCTGTGCCTTTGATTTGAACCGTTTGCCGCTATACCCCCTTAATTTTATAAGGTCGCTTACCATTATTCGGCGCGCGTTCGTGTAATGCCATTCTGGCGGTGTGATCCTCTTGTGGAGCCTTTTAACAAAATTAACGTCGTATCCGGACCAGTCGCCAGATATTATCAAAGCGTTGGGCTAACGAGAATGTTTATCTCGAATATTAAGAGTGATAACACGGAGAGTAAAAGCCTTTTATCATAGATACAACGGTTTAGGTGATGCTGCCAAATATGACATGATTCAAATAAAAAGTAAGTAACAGATAGCTAATTGATTCAGGCGTTATTTTACAGAGATCCATATTTCAAAATAAAATCTGAAAACAGAAAAAATATTTAGTAATAAATCCGCCATATCTCTCTGAAACAATCAATTAGGTAATATAGGGGTAGTTAGCCAGGTGGACTTAAACAAAATCCTACCACCAACCAAACCAAGCACAATATTGCTCTTCCCTATGGGGATCGAACCCTTTGGATCTGAAATCGGTGGGTTGAACCAATAGACCACAGAGGCGGCTTCTTCTTTTGATCCCTTAGTCAGTTTTGACGACATTCACGAGCTGAGTTGTTGGGGTTGCGACCGCAATGGTATGTTATATAGTCTTCTGTACATACATACGTGTGTATTTACTGAACTCCTAAAACTAAGCGGCAGGACCGATTTTTAGTTTTTGATGGCTTAGGATTAGAGCAGTTCCATCAATTTAATGAAAAAGGCTATTATTATTACATATATTAAAATTTGTTTGCAGATTTTTCAGAACATAGCTTTAATTTAAAAACATAAATAAAATATTTCGTAATATTTTCAAAGCACTAATTTAATTATATGTCTTTCGATGTGAAGCGAAATGTGAATTGTGTCAACGAAAAGGGTTAACTGGAATTAAATTAGAAGTTTGGTTACCACAATATATATTAGTAAGGTAAATAATAGCTCGGCGTCTTTTTTAAATTATACTCTTGCAAAATGATGAATCCTATGTAATCAAATATATAGTATAAAAACACTATAAAATAGGACACTGCTAGAACAGTTACTCGACCACTGGAGTATTCAGTTTTGGAACCAATAAAAAAATATCTTACCATTTAAGAAATATAAAGGCCAAATCTTCGGCAAATAATAATAGCTAGGTACTCTCAGATCCTTATAAATAGAGTGAAGTAATGCCCATGGCGATTTGCTGTGACCCCGCAATACAGGCTATTTAGACCTAGTGTAGGGAACAGAGACCATCCGTGGTACACTTATCGCTATTTTAAGTTAGATATTATTTAGCTAATCAAGGAAACTACTATTGAAACATCGTTTTTGTTAAAAAAATAAACATTTATCTTATCTAAATAATACAAATAAAATTTGCTTTGCTATTAATTGTAGCACTGCAGCCGTGTCTCGGGCACGTATTCTTCTGGTCTAAATCCGTTGAAAAACTGCTGAAAGCGATAATGCTAATTATTATTGGCGTTGATTATTGTTGCATATTTCGATTTTAGATAGATAATGTGACTACACAACTGTCTACACTATGAAGCCTGTATTAATAGTAGTAATGTTGACAAATAAATAAATAAATAATTTTTAATTTATTTTATCCACGCCATTTTTGTAGCTTATAGAACAATCCTGTATGTATATCAACCATCCACCTTAAATCTTCTATTCTCAGAAGTTCGGTTGACCGAACTACTGCAACTTTCATACCCATAAATCGGTCAAACTGATCAACCGGACTATTTAAATATATTTTCTTCCGCCGGTAAAGCAGTCTGTCTCTCTAATCTTGTGTTCGCCTGGTAATAGACCAATCACGTTTTTTCGAAAAGTGTCGGAATGTTCATTTACAGAACTGGCATTATAAAACACATTAGTATACTAAAGTATTTAGTTACCTGTGTCCTTGCGTTCAACGTCGTGTATGTCCTTAAGCTTTAGTTACAGTCACATGAACCAAAGCCGGAAAATAAATACCGCCTGCAAAAAGCGTGTTGTATTTTATTGGCGCGTTATCAAAATTGATTTTCCGCGCGGACGCCAGAATGAATATCATTAATTAGAATCAGATTTATTTATTCAGGCTCCACACATTCGGCTTGAGTTTTTTGTGCAAAATCCGAGAATAAATTGGGTTTATTTTTTCGTGGGTTCATTATTATGGGGCTTAACATGAAGTGGACAAAGCGGATTATCTGGATTTGTAGTTTCGGATTATTGCGGCTTGACATGAGAATGTTCTGTAGACAATCGAAATAAAGAAAAATTTACTGAATTGCGTACCAATATTAAATTTAAAAAAAACTGAAGTTTTACCCCTGAATAAGTCTCACCTAAAACTCCACCAAAACTCCACCGGAGCAGCAGTTTTCTTTCAGTAACTATCAGTCTATCAGTATATTCAGTCTATCAAGATCGTAACAAACATTAGCTTACTTTGCATTTTAAGCCCTTACTTCTTATATTAGAGTTGCTATTTGATTAAAAAGCAGTAATTCTATATGTTGTTATCATTAGCATCGCATAACAAAATATGCCACTATTTTCGCTGTACAAAGTAAGGCGTGCGATATATTGTTTTTTTTATCTCAGGTTACCAATACGTAAAATAAAGGATTATCGATATACCTCGGTCACTTAGTTTTCGACAATTAAAAGTGGTCTTAGTGATAATTAACAAAAACAGGTCTTCATCGCGTACCTTTTTAAATTCTCGACAGTTTCAACTGTGTTACAACGATCGCGGTCACGGGAAGACATTAGCTATTTTAGCTTTGAAAAAAAAATGATTAGTAAATGTTATTAAAGTTCGTTTATTCTTATAGTTTTCATCTTGAACCTGTTGTCATTTTCATTAATAAATACGGTTCATCGAGGACTTCGCTTGAGCTATCGCTACGTAGCCTAAACCTGCTATTCAAAGCCACTATTATAAAATACTAAAAGAATGCCACTAATACAGTAAAAATGTTCTCAGAAAGCACTCGCCGACAGATATTAAATCATTATTGATATCTTCCCATAAAACTGAGGACTTTGCATATAAATATAAACGAAGGGATCAACGCGTGAAATTGAAACAAATCGGTAGTTCCTTCAGCATTCATCAGGATAGAGCAGGGATCTGAACCCCGATCTTACTAAAGCATTCGCTTCACTATGGTAATGGTTTTGTCGCAGAATGACCACAGGAATACCAAAAAGCACTTTCAGCGGCCATTCTACTATGAAAGCTGCATTTGTTTGATAGTGAAGAACAGGTAAACTGTAACACACAGGTAACTGTAGAACAGGGTGGCAATCGCCTCAAACATAACAGTACGGACCTCACCCGCATCTCAACCCTTTCGTTGTTTTCCTATCGCGCTATCGAATTTATTCTCCTTTCTTCCGCTTTCAAAAGGTTTGGGACGTTTTGTGTTGCGATTGTTGTCTCCATTTTTGTTTAGCACAGGCAACTTTATATGGTTATCTACTGTTGAACGTCATTGTAGATGGAATTTGATGAAAATAACATGCTGTTTTGCAACAACTTGATGAAATTAATTATTTTTTGAAAGAGTTTAAAGGCTTTTATAAATATAAGTTTTTATAAATATAATCTCTGTAAACAAGATTATTAACTTTTTAATTTTTTATCGTCTTGATATTACCTGATTCATAATTTTGTCTTCGTTTTATTATAGAATAGTCTTAATTATTGCCATGTTTAAAAGATCCTCGTTTCGTAAAGAAGTATCAAGAACACTTGAAGCCAATTAATTACAAGAACACTGTTAGGGGTTTAACGAATACGTTACAGGATAGGCTTTCAAATCCTTACAATATCTCCTACAATAACAGCCTATACTTACGACAACACTCTAAATTAGTTCATTGTACAAACAAAGTGAAAGGGGTTCAGGGGATGCAACTACCCTTCAATTAAAATTAGGCTGTCGAGGGGTGTATAGAAACTTGTATTTAACACACGAAATAACATAAAGTCAATAGTGTTCAGCCCCATGGAAACATTTGTAAGCCAATGCTTTGACGTGAAATAGAGCCTTGTTACAGAAATAATAGTAATGTGATTCAACCCCATTGGTTAAGTAAACATTCACGATACATATTAAATAAACAATATATATAACATAATTTATTAATGGGTCACCTTTGACCAGTTTTGAGGTGAACCAAGGAGCGAGTCTTAACAATTTTAAGCCAATAACTCACGATAAATAAATATTACAGAACATTGATTTCACTAATTGCTCTCTAGCCCCAAATTAATCTAAGCTAGTAATTTGGGAACTTGAATAAGGATAAAATATCTAAGCAAAAGAATAGAAGGATTAGAATATATTTTTTGTCTTGTCTTGCCCAAAATCAACGAAAAATTACGGCAAAAAAAATATTACTTTTGAACATTATTTTTTCCTATTTTACGCTATCAATTTTATAATAATTTCTGCCAAGTTGGTTAGCAGTCAGAAAATGCCTTGGCAATGCTCACCATTTGTGCAATTTTTTTTAAAGTTTTATGTAAATCCCACGCAAAAATCGATTTATGCTTATGTTTTGTCTCTTTATAGATTAATTTTCAAATAAATCGGAAAACGCGTTCGACAGTTATGCTTTCACAAACATTGCTACATACATACATATACACAGTGCCTGGTGGTTCAAGTTCAAATAAATGTGCGCGCAGAACCCACACTAAGATCATTGTGAATATTACAAAATGATCCTTAATAATCTTATCAATTACCTACAGATTTTATTATTTATTTTGATGATGAAACCTAGATCACATCTTTTTTATGCCTCAATTTGATGGGCGCAATGACGTGTAGGCTTTGTTCTTTGTGGATTTAACCTACGCAGTATAGCATTGTTAAAGGCAAGAGTGCACTTAACATCAGGTGGGCTTGCTTGCTCAACAATAAAAATAAATAGTTTTTTTTCAACAAGATGTTAACCTGTTATTTTTTATTAACCATGTTAAGTCTGTTAACGTTGTAACGTAGAATCGACCTACACCTGAGAGTACGACCTACGAGTAATATCCAATTAATACAAGAAGATATTGATTAACAAGTAATTCAATGACGCGACAGACTAACCGAACTACCACCAAATTAACACCGTCGAAGTTTCTCTCAAGAATTTACCCATTTACTCCGAAGGTAAGGTAACCGGGTAATCGGATAAGTGATTGACATGTTTATCGTTAAATATTAAGCTCGTCTGTATCGAACCATCGATATAACTTAATACAGATATTGAGTTGAACGTAATCAGGTTTTGGGAGGCTGTTTGGTATTCTGGCAGGACGCGGTGTTTCGGGATTCGGGATGGAATCTATTTGTGCTCAATATTGTGACAATAATTCGTATTTTTGGAATCTTGCCCACGAAAAGTCATGATTTGTCAAACATGGGTATTTTCCTTTCAAGTTGTAAAAGGAAATCTAAAACGAGGAGTCTATTCTATTATTATATTCCACGGATAATTAACGTTTACAATGGAAGCAGTCGGGTTGATCCAGACAAATCCAGACGGTAGAGAGACAAAGATGCAGTCAGTGCTGCATTGCCACGCTGAAAAGCAGATTTAATTCGATGCTCCAAGTAAGAGCCAGCCTATGGTCACGCGTCGTCGCAAGGTTTTTGAAAATCTAGAGGGCCTTTTTAGAAAAAAGATACTATAATATATAAAGATACTATATTTGCACCATTGAAATTATTTTCAAACATGATATGAAAATTTTGTGACTTTCTTGTTTATCCGAGGATCCCTAGTATCCTGAAACTGTTGTCATGAGCACGTAGTTTATCACTATCAGTTCTATCGAAGCGGAATATCATAACAATGAAGTTTACACAGCCCGCCCTCGTTGTTTTGTCACAAAAATGACAAATTTTACTTGGTATATTTCACGAAAGATGAAAGCAACCCTTCCCATTCCCGCGTGCCATAAATCACTGTGATGTCAGAATGAGACGACAATAAGGCCCAGTGCGGTCGGCATTTTGAACACTTTAAGCGCTTTAATTAAAATGTTAAGAATTTGTACCAACTCTGTATGCCCGCATACCGCTTGGCGAGTTCCCAGCTTCGTAAGACCCCCATTTTTCACCAGGATCCGGAGCAATGAATTGGCACGCTAAGCTCTTCCTTGCCTGGTTTTGTGCTAAAAAGTGGAGGTAGCTTGTATAAAACGGAACGTAAATTCGATGCCATGGGTGTAACGGGAAAAATCGTACAATTTTAATTCATTTGCATGTGCAAACGTGTTCTGGTGAGTATTGAATAGTCGTATGTAATTTTAAATTCATTTCGGTTCGTTAGGTCAATAAACAATGGTTCATGTTATTTCAGACATTGCGTTTTTTTATGTATGACAAACAATATAAAAACCACAACTTGTACAGACTTCCAACCAGATAACCTTCACTACATACATCACTCGACATTTACGCCATCTAGCCTCAAACTAAGCAAAGCTTGTAATATAGCAACATATGAATATATTTATATATTATATATGGATATATTTATCTTTTGCTATTTTGTATATACATGCTTGTGATACAAATTAACTCTCAAACACAGAACAAACCGTGGTGGGACTCGCAGCCATAACCTTCAGCCAATCGCTTCACTATGACAAACACAGAATGAATTCTAGAACACCAAAAGGCACCTATAGTGTCAATACTGCGACAAAACCATAGTCGAAGTGTGAAACTTGTTACATAACGGATCGCAACATCAAAAACATTCACTGAAAATCTCTAGAAATAAACTAAATTCTCAGCTTTTCACCGTTCAGGTAACGTGGTCCAAAGGTCTTTGTCAAAATGCTCAAATTCACACACTTCTCCGGGCGTTGACGTGCAATTTGTTTGCAAACGCTCGACACAACTCTATATTGGAAAACTTTACGAGCTCCGTTTAGAACAATATCAATAGGACACGTGCATATTGACGGCATGACCTGTATTGTACCACTTTTTAATAAGAAGAATAGTTTGGATCAGTATTTCAGTGTATTGTTGGACGTTGTAAAGGATAGTTCTGTTGTTCTGTTTTACAGGTATTGATTGAAAATGGGTAGCATTGTTCCGTTGCCGAGTTGAAACAGGCGAACTAACCTGAAACCTTATTTTGAAGTGTTCATTATTTCTCGGGCACTTCCATTAGAGGACTGATACCAAACTCCTTCATCGTCTATTATGTAATAATTAGTTTAAGACATTGGACTAATGTAGATGACATTACATTACAATGCAGAATACTGCAATACTCCACACTTGCCGGATACTCAAAATTATTTCAGGATGTTTCTTCCCAAACCATTGAAATAAACCCGTTAAAAGTAATATAAAAATAATTATAACGATTACCATCCATGGCTTGCAACACCACATGCTACATACATACACAGTCATGTTATTTTACGTAATCTACAGTACATAGCTATTTATACCTTAGAAACTTACAAATATATCAATAAATACTTTATTAGCACTTATTAATATATTAGCACGTAATGTCTGACGCGTCTCACTTGTTGTTGTGTGATGTAATCGCTGCGATATTTTCTAAAACACCTTTCGGCCATAATTTTTTAGTAAAGACCTAAAGATTGGGACACGCACTTGGGACACGCAACACAAAATTATTGTGGCGTTAAGTAACCATTTAAAAAACAGCAATGTAAACGAATTTATGATCGCAAACTCAACCCTTCAACTGTCGTGGCGAAAATAACAAGCAAAAACTTGCCCAAATCGGCTATCGAACTTCCTGTATGTCATCAACATTTGACTGCCAAATGGGCACTAGAGACGGCTGATATATAACGTGAAACGTCTTGGCGTTTTTATGCGGCGCGGTCGGCGCTCGATATTGCAAAACTTCGGCCTCCCGCGGAGAAATTGCGCTTCACATGTTGCTAGATTTATTGCTATTGTTTCTACAACATCCATCCTTTATATCATCGGATTCATGACGTCTTGTGGCCTTCAAGGATCGCGATGGTGTTTTGACACAAATGATCAATGATCATAGGTAGAAAACGTCGAAGTAGGTTCTCTTACAATAAGTGAAGTGTTCAATATTTCAATTCAATTTCAATTCATTAATTTTAAACTGTAAAAACACTAGGAGCACTTAGTTACGTCAACAAATTTAGGTACATAAGTAAATAAAACAAAAGTAGTAAAACATTGTCAAAAAATTATGGCTGAAAAAAAGCTTTATCGCAGAAATTAATAAACACTTTAATTTAAAATACATATAAATACGGTGAAACTGTACAGGGGCTTTGTCAAACTATTAAATAAATTATTCCATGCCTTGACCTGCTATATTCACTTTTAATTATCTCATATTACACGTTTCAGGGGATGTCTTAAAGTAGCGCCAATGACGGAACTGAGGGGTATAGAATATAAGTTATAGGAGGATAGGTTAGCGTGGTATGGATATGTCTTGCGGAGGGATGGAAGCCACATAACAAAAATAATGTGAGGTGTGAATGTGGATGGACGTGAGTAATGATAGACGAACGAAGAGTTGGATGGATTGTGTGAGTGACGATATGCATGAGAGGAGTGGATGCTGAGTTGACGGGAGACAGGGGAGGGGAAGAGGAGAACGTGCCGAACGACCCCGTCGCGAGTGTGGGATGAGGGTAGGAAGAAGAAGAAACCTAAGAAGCCATGTTTTCGTCTAGTTTTAGCAATCACAAAAAAGTATTGTTTGTTTGCTTTGCTAATAGAGTTAACATAAGAAGTGTGCTTGCACACGTCATAAAATAACAAAGAAATTGAGAAGATCATCAATATTTTCCACGCCACTACCTCCATATTCAAAAGCGCAAAATAAATAATTCAATCGCTAGGGATGCTCCAGAATTTCCATTACAGGAAATCTTCAGGATATTGCCTTGAGGACGCAAGGGATTACAGTGGGTCTATAAAATGTCTCCTAACTAGGTGCAGTAAAACAGACAAAGAAAAACATTGGGGGGAAATTCGTATGTCGTCGCCGGAATAAATTATAGATAGTGAGACAAAGTGATCTAACAAATGTCCCCCTTTGCGTCTATGTTTCTATTTGTAAGAAGTGAGAACTTGCTTTGGACATTTTTAGTATGTCCCGTATTAGCTTTTACCGTATTTTATTACCGTTTAGTATGTTTATGGTATATGGTCATTAAAAAAAACATCTAGAAGAAATTCAAAACATCTTTTAGAGATTTTTGGTAGCGATAAAACTAATGAATTCGCGTCACTGGCATGCTAATGCGTCAGCGTCACCGACATGCGAATATGATGTGTTGCGCTAGACTGATGGCCGGCATGGTAAAACTGGAAAATGGATTTTAAAATTAAGAACTATAAAAAATCATAATAAATTTAATTTTGATATATTTAAATAATTTGAAACCTACATGTTAAGTAATTTTTGCGAAAAAAAAATTAAACAAATTGAGACGGGACAGTAATGATAAAATAACAGTATGTATTTTAACTGTTATAGTTACAGGAAAACGTTTTGGGAGACTATACATACATTTTTAAAATATTCTGAACTGCATTCTCAGATTTTGGAAAAATGTACAGTCAGCAAGAAGATGCTAATTTTACACAAAAACTTTTTTTGATGTCAATCGATCCTGTTTCTTATAAGGATCAAAAAACTCTACCGGATCGACTGGGGTTTGAGTACTAGAAATGTCAGAAATTGCGAAAAACTTTTTCTGTACATTTCGGTAAAGGAGTCAAACTTAAAAATTAGCCAAGCTTTTGATTATGGGTAGTGAATTTTTATTCAATTTCACCATTAAAACAACAATGTACTGTCATGTACTTAAATAGTGTTTCTTTGAATCTAACCTGAAATACGGTGGTTTAGGAATAGTTCCAAATTTTATGTTTTTCACTTTTACGGTCCCCATTTTTTCACTTTTACTGCCTATATTTATTTTATTGAATCTGCAGTGCATCTTTTTTTTTTATACAACTAGAAGACGGAACAAGCAAGTAGTCCACCTGATATTAAGTGCATCTCTTGCCTATAACAATGCCTTACTGCGTAGGTCATATCCACAAAGAACATAGCCTACACGGCACTGCATTAAGCCCGTCAACTTGAGGCATACAGGTGTAAGTCTCACGTGCATGTAATGTCACCGGCAACCATACCCTTCTTTAGGTATGGTGGTAGTACTCGTCCGGGGAACTACGATTATATATATTTATCATCGCATTACCGAACTGTAATATTCTATTTCTGTATTTGTGTACTCATTCTTTGAGATTTAGTGCTATATATGTTATCATTTAGTTTAAAATCTAAAAGTCTAACATTGACTTACCTAAATTTTGTTTTTATTTGGTTACATACTATTTATTCCGACTGTACGTATAAAAAAAGTGGTGAAGCTGTATCTCATGTTCTACTTATCAATCCATATATCAAACATATCCATTACAGTAGTCAGAGAATAAACGGCTTCTTCAAAATGGGTTTTTAGAAGTTTTTCTGCGAAGCGCGAACAAAGCGTTTCAATTTGATTATTAGATTTGTGAAACCATATGTTTTTATATAATTCATTGCTGCTGGTTGTAATAAAAAAATTGTTAAGTAAAGTAATAAATATCCTACTAATATTATTAATGGGAAAGTAATACTAATATTACATTTATATTATTATTACTTTCGATTAATCGATTTTGATTTAGATTTCGATTTATGATTATTATGAAACTAATAATATCGAGTTGGTTCACGTTACTTCTGAACCGCCTCTGTAGTCTAGTGGTCAACCCACCGATTACAGATCCAGATGTCCCGGGTTCGATCCCCAGGGGGAGCAATATTGTGTTTGGTTTGGTTGGTGGTAGGAGTTTATTTAAGTCCTTCTGGCTAGCTACCACCATCTTACATAATTTTGTCGCCAAAATAACAATTCTTTAAAAAAATGTTGAGTTCCGGCATTTAGAGGTAAGATAGCCAGTTCCTCAGATTTTTGAGGATTCCGGGTAAAGTGCGCCTCCACTTTCGGCCTTATCTCAACTTGTAACCAGATGAGATGAAGGCCTAGAACTTCCCCGTCATACAATAAAAAAAAAACAATATTCCAATAGGCAGGTCTCATTGTGATCACTGCATGTTGATAACTTATCTCGGTTCTCTTATATTATTTAATCCTCTTAACATCTCTTTATATAAGCCTTAGAAAGGTACTCTAATGCTCGCTCAGAGCCATTAGTAATTTTCTGGCTTCTAAGTAATCGTCTTATTTGAATAAGGGTACAATTTTAATTAGTTCAGAAACTACAGTATGACTTTTGAAGACTGACCCGCTTGCTGGGTATACAGGAGTGATTTGGTCAAACGATGCACACAATCCTATCGTAAAATAACATTAGTTTACTAGTGGTCTAATGGTTCGGCCACCGGTGTCAGATCCAGAGGCAATGGGTTCGATCTCCAGGGAAGTACAATATTGTTGGTGGTAATACTTCGTTTAAGTCCGCCTGGCTAGCTACCACCATCTTACATATTTTCATTTACATACATTTCGACATTTAGTGGTAAGATAGCCAGTTCCTCAGATTCTTTATCCAGAGGATTCCGGGTGAAGTGCGCTTTTACCTTAGTCTTATCATAACTTAAAAACAGTTAATATGAAGGCCAAGCGCTTTCCCGCCGAACAAAAAAAAAGCATAAGTAGCTACCATTATTCTCCGCTATCAAACAAAGCTATGCTTGTAATATAGATATTACATGCATAGCTTTGTTTGGGACTAGATGGCGTTGAGTAAAATATCGAGCTATATTTATTGATTTACTAGTGTAGAAGATAAGATCGATATAACCAATCACACATTTTAGAGATAACTTCATTGAGTCCGATGAAGTCGAGCGAAACTACAAATAAGATGCACATACCATTCCTTTTACAAAATGAAGTCGCAGCCAAAGTCTCCCCCTCCAGCCGATTGAATAAATCCTCGTGGACGTCTTGCAGCATCGCGTTGGCCTACCACCCATACAGCGGGAAACTCATTTGCCAAGTTTAAGGGAGGCAATTCACCCCATATTTTATGGTCTGCTGTCGCGTAACGAAGTGCAATCAAACTGACCCTTGCACTAAACGTGAAGCTCTTACAAAAGGGAGTTCCTTTTATTTTTGATTTGAACCCTATGAATCTCCACAATTTTTGTCAAGATTAGCAAAATTTTTGTTGGTTTCGGATATTGGTTTTCAGGTTTTCCAGCTAAGATAGAAAACGATTTATCTTTCTGCTCAAGATAAGTAAAATTTAACAGTCACATATCAATAAATAAAAACACGTAGTGTGTACTATGGGCGGTCTTATACGAGCAATCTCTTCTAAAAAAGCTTTAAGCGAACTGAGTTACGAGAACTGAGTTGAGTTTTAGTTACTTGTAGGTATCAAGCTATTACTATACCTGAGTATAGTTTTTACTTATAATATAGGATTTAGATACCGGTGTCTGTATTTTTATAGTTTTGATTTACTGCAATCACAAATCCATCCACGCATGGTCGTTAAGCCATAATTGAATATTGGACCTTTATTGGATGTCGATGTTATACTTTATTATATGGTCCACTCTCGACTACCACCACTAAACTTGCCAAAACAGCTTTCAGGTTCAGAGCTCTTTCAGAAACCATCATTGTCCCTACTAAAACTTTATATGTGATAGTTTGTATGAATGTTTTTTTGTTTTGGTGTGAACCTTATTTTGCTCACCGTTTACCTTTCTTTTATAGGAATTTCACTCTTACAGCTAACAATCATCCATCCCCACTAAGTTGATGTGCAAAAGAGTTTTTAAAAACTATCACGCACACTGCAAAAACTTCTAATCAAATTCTAGCATCAGTGCTTTTTGCTGCGTTACGAACCTAATGACTTCAAGAAAAGAGGTAATAGTTACCTTCTAGAGAGGCTTGCTTTATCGTAGACCTCATCCTTGCATGAGCATATTTCGAGGCCAAGAACAACTTCAAGAACCTATGAATAACTGTTTTTACTAGTTTTTCGCCTCTGTGGTCTGGTAGACAACCCACCGATTTCAGAACCAGAGGTCTCGGTTTCGATCCCCAGGGGAAGTACAATATTGTGCATGGTTTGGTTGGTGGTAGGACTTTGTTTAAGTCCGCCTGGCTAGCTATTACCATCTTACCTAATTCTGTCGCCATAACAACAATTCTAAAAAAAGCTTGTTTTGCTCCGGCATTTAGAGGTAAGATAGCCAGTTCCTCAATTTGTTGAGGATTCCGGGTGAAGTGCGCCTCCACCTTCGGCCTTATGTTAACTTGTAGCCAGGTGAGACGAAGGCCAAGTGATTCCCCGTCGTACAATAAAAAAAAGAGTAACTCTGGCTGTATCATCACAACACTGGTAAGTAGAGCTTCCTTATCATAGAACATAGTTTCAATTTACAAAATAAAAAAGGCTACTTTTTATCCTGATATCTAAACTGGACTAAACCACGGGCAGAGGCTTTACTGGAATAAATATAATTGTGGTATACTTACGTCCTCAGAGAAATGTAATTCACAATGAGGACCGCTACTTGATTATGCACATTGCGCTCATTAGCGTTGACAGAGTTCTCATTCTTTCCAATCATGTTTATTAATATGAAACAATGATTCCGATGGGCTCCTGGGGAGTCGAGTGTGCTCCAATTGTTTTAATATTGTTGATCTTGAGGAGTAGGTATACAGGTAAACTTGTGAATTTGTGGGATGTGCGCAGTCAAACTCCTTGCATGATCCCAAAAGGATTACAGGACATTATTTTCACACAGCGCAATCTAGCCCCAAACTAAGCATAGCTTTTAATATGCGAACTAGATTACGGATATAATACTTCTATTTTTGTCCATAGGTACATACTTATCATACAATACAACACCCAAACACAGAACAAACATCAATATTCATCACACAAATGTTTGTCCTGGGTGGGAATCAAACCCACAACCTACAGGCAGAGCTACTACCAACTGAGGCTTGTTGTATATTTTGGTTCTTAACAACACTCTTTGTAACAACCCTATCGGGAAATAAATAGACCATTTTTATTTAAATATACCCTAACGGCACTATTTTGTATGACCTGAAGATGAATGAAAATGAGTGAAAATTATTGAATGTACCAAAACCATATAGGACATTCATTTTCAATTTTAAAACCCATGTTAGCAGTAGAATTGGCGGTCTTATCGCTTAAACGCAATTATCTCTCCCAGATAAACTAAGGGTGGATAGGATTGTACACGTATACTGTTGATGTACATACAGTGACTGATCTCTTAACTTAACTCCGAGATCTCGTTTGCTTCGCTTACTCGATCAACAAGCAAACCTGTGTAAGTCAAACGTCTCAGTTATTGGTTCTTAGTCATCTGTATATCGAATTACGGCAAGTATCTGTGCTTCTATGATTTAATATAATACTGAAGTCGGTCTCATTTAGCTGATTTAATGAGACACTACCAAAAAGCCTGTGTTAAAAACAATCTAGGTTGCCTTTACACAATATTACCATTTCAATCATTTGTGGAATAAAAATAACAAAAAGACGCGAATATTATTTCATTTTTTGGAATATTTCCAGGGACAAGCGCGCCCAAAACTTTACAAAGACCGTATCCTTGTATATCCTTTGTCAATTATTCGCTTCAGCGGTCCTCGCCGAATACTGGCGGCCATTTTTGCTGCGTCACCACCGACGTATAATCTACTACGTGCTAGAGCAGCTATTACGAACAAAAAAAAATTTGCAACATCATTTGAAGATAGCATCAAATTAGCTGATAAAAAGTCACATAACTTTAACTTATGTTTCTGGAGTTGTTTAATTAGTATTACAGTTGCAATGCTCATGAAGGCATTTTTAGTGCGAGTTAAAGTGCAAGCGCTCTTACTCATCATAAAGCCAGTCCACGTGCAGGTTTTTTTTATAATCAGTCGGCCTTACCTTGGAACTTGCACAAGTAAGAATGAGGTGAGGAATATCAACCAGGTGGGGATGATAATTAGCTGTGCGTCTGAAGCTGTGCTTCTTTGCGTCCGTTGTGTCTGTGTTTTTTTCAAAGAACGATAAAGGTGGAGTAAAGTCGTAAAGCTCCTAGGCCTACTCACCGAAGTACTATCTGTAAAAAACCAACAAACACGCCCGCAAATGATGGCTTAGGTTGTCGAGCATTGCTTTAGCAAGATACTCTACCGAGTCAAGCGTGGCAAGTTGATATTTAGCTAAATAATTATACCTTCCCAAAGGTTGCTGCAATACTCCATACAAGATCGAACTTGAGCTTCAAAGCACTAGGTGTGAAATATTGCTTGACTTACATAGGTCTCTCATAAGTTGCGCTACTTAGCCCAACTTCGGCATCTACTCTCAGCCCACTACTGTATTCTTGCACTGAACTCGCGCTTTTCTTTTTGTAACAAAAAATCGAGTTGAGATGACTTCTCCAGTACATGATACCTCAATGTGCACCCAGAGTTGGATCGCGACTCGGTCGGCGATCTATTGTTCGGTCACGGGGTGTTTTTGTGTTGTCCAATCTGACCTCCTTGATTGATGATGCAAAAGCTACAATTATTTTCGTGTTCTTATTGTTTGTTTTTGGCCTCGTTTTTATTCATAGCGGAAATTAATCCGTTTTTTCTTCGAATTTTCAATTATGGATGCAAATTAGATTTCCTCGTATGTAAACTATATTGAATTTCAAGATTTGATACGTTCGAACTCCAAACTCTTTAAAAAATAATATATCTCCTGGCATATCTTATAAATTCTCATAAGCTATTCAATAGTAATAGTAAGTATAGTACGTATACCAATACCAATAAAAAAACACACTATATCTCTCTAGATATAACAATAAGAAAATCTGAAACCGATGATACAGGGAAACTGTCTCTTTCAGAGAGGTCATATTTTGTGAAAACAATGTATTGTATCGAGTTTATTTGCCAAATGTGGCGGGACGGTGGTGAGTAAACAGTAGCATCAAAACGCACACTCATGATTCATAAGATATACATTCGTCACTATAAACAGGCTTCGGAAGTACCTATGTAACTTTATTCATTTGTGTCTTTTAACTTTTAGATTTTTTATGCTTGCCACACTAATCTTGCTATATTACCATAGAAGGAGATAGTCTGGAACTAAACTGCTACTGCATCGGAATATCGGAATACTAGCCAGTGCCAGTACACATGCCATTCGGTTTGTTGGTCTTAGTGTCATGCCGGTTACCTCACGATGTGACCTTCACCGTTAGAACATGTGCACATAAGCTACCAAAAAATCTAGTAGTGGACTGGGTTTGAATCCACAACCTACGGATCTGAAGGCTAGCCCATAACCACTTGGCCACACAGCCCTCTACCAAGTACTATATATTTATTAATACCGAAATCAAACGTAGTATTCATAAATAAATAATTTTAATTTGTAGCAAACTGGCTGTGCCTGTCAGAGTAGCACTCATCAATAAACATGACAAGTCCAATGATCGAGTTGAAATGAAAACGTCACACATACTGGCGCTTTTCAAGGTAAATTAACATATGAATTTATTCAAACTATCGTTTGTTTATGTCTGCTATAAGATATACATAGACTGGATTTTGGATTTCTATATTTACTAATAACGTGCATTTTTTTTCGTATGACTGAGATGTGCTTGGCTTTCATCTTATATGATTTTTCAAGTTATGATAAGGGCGAAGGTGGAAGCGCCTCACCCGGAATTCTGAATAAACTGAGGAACTGGCTATCTTACTTCTAAATGCTGGGACACAACAATTTAAGAATTGTTGTTATGGCGACAGCATTAGGTAAGACGGTGGTAGTCTGTTTAAGACGTTTTCTAAGTTTAAGACGGCGGTCTTAAACAAAGTCCTACCACCAACCAAACAAAGCACAATATTGTAAAATATTCAATCCCCTGGGGATTGGTATTTTGCTAAGCAAGCATTGACAGTCTGAGCCATCATAGCGAGATGCCGTGGTCTTTATCACGTGTGACACGACCCTAATGTCTCCAAGAAGAAAGTTAAGAGGCATCTTCTGGGTAGACCCGCTCCATCGTAGACCTCATCCTTGCATGAGCAAATTTGGAGTTCAAGAGTGAGCCATATTCGTTTTAAAACAACTTTTACGTACACGCGATATGGTTAATGGTATATTTTGACATAGTGAATGTTAAATCCTGCCACTTCCAACAGGCTTGATGTGATTGAGCTTAATATCATATTTGATATTCAATGGATAGATTTCTGTATTGTTTCCTTAACTGAGCAAACATTTCTCGTCTAAAATCAGTAAATCAGTTGTTCTGAAACCATGATTTACAATATACCGTCTCTCGCTAAACAACGTTTGTATGCATAACGAATTTCAGCAATACTATGAGACATTCTTAAGTACATTCATCAAAAAATGATTAACCTACTCATGTTTGCAGCAATGTCTTGCGCCATTAAACTAATTAATAAAATGTCGGTTAATAATGTTAATATTTTCAATCATAACTCGCCGAACGTCATAAATTATTTAAATAACTTACTATTATTTTCTAAAGAAAGTAAGCACCGTTCTGGGATAATTAACTGATGAAATGTCGTCATTATTTTATGAAAGATTAACCTATCAGGAGATTTATCACCATTAACTGGTCTTCCGAAGAATAGACGACTTCAACGAGACAGCTGGTGCTGCAGCAGATATTATGGCGAAGGAAAGCTTGTGATCGCGAACTGGAACAGTCTGGAGAAAGTAGGGAAGCAATCCTAAAACTATCGCTGTCTTACACTTATAGATACTAAAAATATATCCTAATTAAAATTGTTCAAAGGCTTTTGAAATTGAAATACCAGAAAACCTAACCTGTAAAGGGTGAGTCGCTTTTTATGGGTAATACAAGGTTCATGTTATATTTTAACATTCCTGAAGTAACAGATTAGACTGCCGTACAAAAATTAAAATAATTAAACAGTAAGAAAACGAGACCACCCAAGCTAGCCAATAATATGTTGGGTCAAACAAGAACACCTATTAAAACTTCATGAAACGACCATTTAGGCTCTTATTGTAATATCAATAAAACTCAAGCTCCGTTTCCAAGTAGCTGAAACTTGGTCTCGAATATGAAGCTAAGGTTGCATTTGCGCTACCTCATAAGCCTTACGACTAATGAGCTTGTTCGTTGTACGCATTAGCCGCTCATAGTCAATAGTTACCGCCTCTGTGGTCTATGGTTGACCCACCGATATCAGGCCCAGAGGTCCCGGGCTAGATATAGATAGGCGAGTTCAAATTTGTGCTTGGTTTAGTTGGTGGATGGACTAGTTTCACCCACCTGGCTATATCATATTTTTTCATCTTATCTTAGTATGTCACAATAACAACATTAAAGAGTAGTACTTCTTGTGAAAGGGCTCATCCGGGAAGCATCCAAGCAGTATTGCTGTGTTCCATTGAAGTAATGGGCATGCGAGGCTTGGCTTAAAGGTTCAAGTTGACGGGCGCAATGCAGTGCTGCGCATGACCTACGTCCTAGTGGATGTGACCTACCCAGTAATGCGTTGTTATAGGCAAGAGTTGCATTTAACAGCAGTTGGGCTTCATGTTTGTTCCGTCTCCAAATGGTTTAAAAAACTAAATTGTTGTGTTCTGTCATAAAGAGGTAAAATAACCAGAACCTCACTCTATCGAGGATTCCGAATGAAGTGAGCTTCCACCTTCGGCATTTTATAAATTGAGACCTGGCGAGATGAAGCCGAAGAAATAACCCGTTGAAAAATAAAAACACTATTGGCTAGCTCATTGCTGTTTAAACATTCTGACAGGGTAGTCAGTAGACTTTGACTTTGACTTTGACAAGCCATAAGGTCCTTAATACCAAGATTCACTCGAGTACAGCTCGCAACGCAGATATTATAACCAGACGATCTGTATTTTTTTAAATGTGCGCATTTTTGGTCTTGCCATGCTAAAAAGGTAGGTTATTAATGACGCTCTTGAAAAGTAAAGTAATAAATCATGGCATGAATGCACCTTAAAACTTAAATGTGCTATTTTGTGTAATTAGTAAAGTTGTGTCATAATTTCTTTTGTGAAACTTGCTAAATATCTTAATTAGGGTTGCCGAGTTAGGCAATTATGGCAGGCAGTGTGCAGGTATGAGAATAAATATTGGATAACCAGAGAAAAAGTCTACTGTGCTATACCTATCACGCTTGAATACAAAAGTAATGACCGAATTTACCAGACGTGAATATACAAGTACCTACCTAATGGCTTCGTTTTGAAAACATATAAGTATAAGCATACATATAATTACAGACGACAGTTTATTTTTCCAAATCATTTAGTAGGCACAGGTGAGCGGAGATCATTGATCAGTAAATTTATTTTAGGGTTTCTTTCTCAAAGGGTTCTACCGGGACCCAAATACTAAGATTCTTACGATTCTTCTTCTCCTTACTCCTGGCCTTTATCCAGTTAAATTGGAGTCAGCCCTTCCAGTATGTCTGCGCCACATCGTGCGGTTGAAGGTTGTCTTTTTCAGTCTAAGGTTGTTTATGGTTTGTGTACAGGAATAATGAATGCTACAAAACTGCTACAAAAACAAGAAATTTGCGCGGAAGCTAATAAACACAGATTACTGGGGGTTTTATTTTTATTTCATTCGGGAAACATACAGATATAATATACAAAAAGGATATATTAAAAATCATTCCTAATCCAACACTTTTAAGTCAAACAAAATAAATGAAGTGGACAAAATGCAAAATAACAAACAATAACAAAAATATGAAACCAGAAAAATGGATTCTCCACGTTAATCATGGGGTCGAACTCGCGTCTCATGATATTACCAAACCAGCGCAGTCATACATTTGTCAGAAATGCATGCATTTTTGAAGATTCATTCCGCGGAATCTTCATGCATAATGTCAGTTCTAGGTCGGTTTTTGTGCTAACTAACGGCAGTATATAATTGGGTGTAAAAAAAATGTTGATTGACAGCATAGCTGACCACATACACTATTATTAAAAAGCTGCCTTACGCCACTTTGATCACACAAAATGACATAAAATTCCCGGTACATTTCTCAGCACTCTACATTCGTAATGAAACTTTGTCTTTAGTTTGACAGAACTTCGTTAGTAATTCGTAACGAAATTTATGAAGTTGTTGAATTAGTTTAATGTTTCTGCTGAGTTGAGAATGTTATTATTCCATCTAGTAGGTAGGTACAGGCACCTAATCGTTTCAAGAAAGTTTATTTAAAATGTAACTTCTAATAATATCTAAATTTGCTATTATGCCTACTGTATTTTACAAGTACCGTACACTTATTGATAATGTTTGCTACCATACAAATAGAGATAGCACATGGAAGTACACAGCCTTAACGATACGAGCAACCTCTTTCAGGATTCAACCTAATGTAAAGCTACATAAAACTTATAAATAATCTTAAAAACTGTTAAATACCTATTATAAATCTAAATACCACTTTGCGAAATGAAAATGAAAACAGCTGCATTAAAAAGCCCAAGTACCCGAATAAAAACTTTCTTATGGGCTAAGCTAAAAAACAGAATACTAAATTCCCTAAACGACCAGTTCCTGGGTACTCGACTTTATGGCCAATATACACAGCCTGGGTACAGAGGACTGCGGTGGACCGGTTAAACGTAGATGCTATTCTGCCTCTACGCTGGCTTACCACACTTCGAAACCTCCTTCACAGGAAAATTTACTTTATACTATAGTATTTGGGGTACATTTCTCTTAAATCATCAATTTTTAAACGGTAGGTACATTTCTATATTATCGTGATGTTATATTGCAACCTATTTCTTTAGAATAATGTTATTAGTTTATGCAAGGAATGAAAGGAAAACAAATCCTTTTATTTATATTATATTATCATCCTTCCTCGACGGAGACCTGGTACTGGCCAGGAGTGTTAGGTGTGAGCGTTGGGTATAATTATTATGGTGCGATATTTATTGCTTATAGGTCTCTTTTGTCAAATCGTTTGTTTATACTTGTACCTATTTATCTAATTTGTTACAACGCTGCCTATACTTACTATCTTATTTCTTCCTATTTTGTATTTATTTTGCTTGTTGCAAGCTCAATCAAATGTTTAGATAAATATTTATAACCGTTTCTGACCTTTTGAAACGGTCCTCAGGTAATCCGACTGATTCCTTTATAGTTTATGTTTCTTGTCGTGCTATTATGAAAGCTTATTGATATCAAATGTTTCGCGTAAATAATCATAGCAGCGTTTAAGTTTAGTGTTAGTTAGATAGCTTTATAGGGAAGGATCTAACTTTGGTCGAGTGGGCAGACACAATTTTTAACAGAGAAACTTCTGTGTAGTAACTATATCCATGTTCTGTGCCTACGAGGCTCAGGGTAAGGTGGGCCTGGTCTCGCAGTTGTTAGCCGAATGTTTGTTCGCGGTTTTAATCGTGGCGGGAGTTGGATTCAGGTGAAGTTACTCGGAATGAGTGTTGGTTCTAGTTTGGGCGTTTATTCTGCGGGCTGTGTCGCTTGTCTAATATAGGCTTGCGACGCTTTGGGAAGTTTGGCGTGAGTTGGCCGTTTGACCACTTTAAGGGGAAATAACGTGTGTGCGATTTACTGTTCATTCTTGCTTTTTCTTCGTAATAGTGGGTAAGCTTATGAGGTAAACTACACTAGCTGTATTCATTAAATCTCAATAATTTCACGCACATAAATACAATGATAAAAGTACTATACCGTATTTTGTGAATTTCACTTCCATATTATTTTCTTCTCCCTTTCTTTTGTGCACCACAAATCACCTCCTTAGCCATAAAACCCTCTCCATCCAAAGGTTGTCTGGAATAAATTGCTTCTAACCGATAAGACCTCCCATTGTATATATTTTTTTTAAGTTATCCAATTTTATTGTTTTAGGTGTGCAATCAATTATTTTCAGTCTTTTACCTTGTAGGTAGGTACACAAAACTTATTTATTACTTACAACTTATATATTACTTTTCTATTAAACTTTTAGTCTTATTTTATTATGTGTAGGCAATAATTGGATCTCTGTTGTCTGAATAAATTATATTTAAATAATTAATTAATTCTCTGTGAAAACCATTCAACTTGGCAAGGGTGGTGATTATGAAAGAACAATTTCGTTTGTAAATTTTTTTGAGAAAGCGGTCCTGCCGAGGTCTTTGACAGGCTGTTGAAATATGTATACTACAAACCACTAAAGCCTTTGTTTGTTCCAGAAACGTCGTGTATAACCTGAGCCTGACTGACCTGACTGAGCAGCGGCGTCTGGTGTGGTACTCTCCAGAAAATGACGTCAAAATGTGCGTCGTCAAAGGAAAGGATGAGGTAAGAAAAGTAACAGAAATGACAGACATTTACTATTTGCTTGCTGAAGAAAATTTGCAGAGCCTATATCACAGACGAAGGGTTTCCAGGTTGTATAAATACCACTTTTCCGAGTGTGCGCTCGATATCTTCGACCTAATCCCTCCTTCCCCTTTCAATCACCGGACTAGCCGACGTACGGCAGGCTCCGACGTACGGCGCTACAACCTGTATCTTGTAAATGTTCTATTGTGCCGAACGTATCGATTTGCCTCTTTATTCATTGCCTTGATTATTCATACTGGTAAGGAATGAAACTCATTGCTCTCGTCTGTATTCCCGCGCCAATCCAGAATGAACAGGTTCCTTTAAGACACAAGTGCTCTATTTTCGGCCACATCTTTACTTGTTTTTAAGTGAGTTGTTGGTCAAACGCTTGACTATTTAATAAAAATAAAATATAAAAAAAAAACATGAGTTTGCAACACGCTGTGTAGAGTATGATAGGTGTAATCTGCCTCCTGATACCTCTTACTGTACCCCGGGCAACGGAATCCCTGGTTTTCGCTAGTGATTATGGCTGAATGATCACAACACTGATGGTAGGACCCATAAAAGTCTACCTGGCTAGCGACCTGCCAATGACCGGCGCGAAACGGTTCTACGTGTTGCGAAAAAGAGTTTTAAATGGCAAAGACAGAGCCAAATGCAGAAAAAGAAAAGGGCTTGACAAATGACCATTATTTGCTTGCCCTGTTGTCAATATATTAGAATTCTAGTTTTATGGAGCGTCCACATTGTAATATGAGAGTTATGAAAATAACCGCCTCTGTGGTGTAGTGGTCCGCCCACCGGTGTCAAATCCAGAGGTCCCGGGTTCGATCCCCAGGGGAGTACAATATTGTGCTTGGTTTGGTTGGTGGAAGCTAAGACTCTGTTTAAGTCTGTCTGGCTACCTATCTTAACTTATTTTGTCGCCATAATAACAATTCTTAAATATTTGTGTTCCGGCGGTAAAATTCAGAGGTAAAATAGCCAGATCCTTAGTTTGTTGAGGATACCGGGTGAAGTGCGCCTCCACGTTCGGCCTTATAATAACTTGTAAACCAGGTGAGATGAAGGCCAAACGCTTCCCCGTCGTACAATAAAAAAGTAAACTTATCAATACTATGTTATGCTAGGTAGAATTAGGTACGTAGTCGAGTGTATGATCCACTACCTTATCTGTTGATAAATAATGTAGATTATTGCGTTTTTTGTTATTTTCAATTCAAATCTATTAGGAAGACAGCAAAATATATAATTGATTATATGTTAAATAATGTATACATAATTGAGTAATCATAGAGTTTGTAGTACTGAAATGGTAATTAATAAAATAAATTAAAAAAAATGCAGTCTTTGTACGCAGATTAGGTCAAAAGTCCAATTTTTTTTGTAAATAATATAAAATTGTAACACTAGCAAGATTCAATCGCTCCTCAGCTAACATAAATTATTTTTTAATTGCAATGTAAATAAAAGCTTTGTTTCTCGTTTACTTTAGAATCTCATTATTATTAAAACCTAGTTAACGCAACCACTCTAAAGTATTTACAAAAACTAATAACCTTTGCATGTGCAACTTGCAAGTCAAAGTTTTAAGTTTCCCGTATAACTCAGTGGTGTATTTACATATTTAAAACCGTAATACACTGCTGGGTACTTTATATGCGTAGTCAGTGTGCGCTTACCTTAACCCCATTAACTACGTGGTGCTACGTGACAAGTGGCTACGCCGTAGAGGTGCTACGCTGCTACGAAATTTCGTAGCAGCTTCATGCTTTTAAAAATGTTAGAAAACACTTCTCGTGTAGCTTACCCCAAGCTACATGAAAATATGGATATATAATAATATATAAATAAAATATAGGATAAAAAGCATTTCGTGATTGTTTTTACCCAGAAAATCAGTGTAAATTGCATTCAAGTCGGCTCTTTACCATTCTGAATTTGCAAAAACTTTGATTAAATATTTATTTTGATGTTCATCTTTTCTTTTTAGTTATATCAATTCAGCAATTTAGCAAATTAAAAATAATATTTACAATGAAACTAACAATGTTCAAAGGAATCAGTCGGGTTACGTAAGGACCATTACAAACGGTCTTTAGGCAACTCAACTGTTGCAGACCAGTACCAGACAGAAGCGTGCCCAGGACACAGGCTTTATTACCACACATCAAACAAGTACGCAGTTAACTAAAGCTTTCACACAATTAACTAAGTAGCATAGTTATTGCTATTTAGTTAACTGTGTGCTAACTAAATATATTCTATAAATAAAGGGATTACTAATTTATAATTACCGATTTTTGCATCACATAGAGTATCACCGATCAAAATTTGCATAATTTTAGCTTATGGATGTAACTTATATCGATAAGACAATAAATTACTTTTCATAGTTTTCAATGCAAGATACATGAACTAGCGTAGCAAAATGAATAGTAAAACAGTATCGACACTAACAAAAAAACATTCTACGGGTATACGAAATCCACCAAATCAAAACCTCCCAAACGTTATTTAATAAAACAATCAAGTTGATTCGAAAATCAACTTTACCCCCGCTGCAGATAATTGAATTTCCACCTGGCAAGAAGCCGTATTCAGCTAATCGTCTCTGTACCGAATACCGGCAAATTAAAAAGTCAATCGAGTGGAAACTCGCTTCGCGTTTAAGACGGTCCTGTAGGGTTGCCAGATGCTCAACGAGCCGGACCGGATTTAACCGGACATTTCTGGATTATAAAGCTGTCCGGTCGAAATATAGCTTAATGCGAAACACCTGCGGCTTTGTCCAGTACGACAGCAGGCAGTGCTTTTCATAGGTTTAGTCAAATGTGTCTTTGTATTAATTCATATCTTTTATTCAAGTAACATAGATCTTAAAACATCTATGGACCTGGCTATATTCAGTTATGTCACTGTGTATTATATGAAAGCCAAATTGTTAAATTTAGGAGACGAATTTAAGATATATTTTGTTAAAATCAAAATATGAACAATATACCCATGCATTTTTTTTACTGTTAAGACGGAGGTCTTTGAAAGTGTTCTAGGTGTGGCAACCCTAGTGCTTTTAAAGATCCGTGTGGGAACCGGAGTTACCTTATTTTAGTTCAGGTTAATGAGAGACCTCGTTGCGAGGAAGTGAGGTTATGGAAGCGGGAGCGAGATTACATATTGAAAATAACTTTTAATTAAAGTTTTCTTATCTCATTGAATATAAAGCATGTTTTGGATTAAACTTTGTTATTGTTTGCTTGCTTTAAGTTTCAAGAATTAAAAGTTAAATGTCAATGTAATAAACCGGTATGGACATCGAGGGTTCCGTCACATATTTCAACGCAGAAAATTGCTAGTTTTTATCATCACACCAAGTTTTAACTTTGTATATATTACCGTTGTAACAATAGAGCTAAAATAAAAAACGATTTGAAGTAGATACGTTTCTTGTATAGGGTCTACCCTCATTTTTTAGGTACAATTATTTAGGTTATCCGTCCTAATAATACTGTATACTCCAAAATTTCAACCAGACACTTATCTGAAGCTACAAAAAATACTTACAGCCTATAAAAGTTAGACAGGTAGTCCTGTTAGCCCCTGTTTTTTTATTATACGACGGGGAAGCGCTTGTCCTTCGTCTCACCTGGTAACAAGTTGAGATAAGGCCGAAGGTGGAGGCGCACTTCACCCGGAATTCTCAAATCCCCCTTCGGGTACGGAACTGTGGAAGTTTATTGAGATTAAGATATTTTACTCTGGTAAAATCCGTTTCAAACTGTGTGCAGTCAAATTACCAAATAAAAGGTTACGTAGCACCAAGTAATGGAGTCGAAATCTATCAAGTTGAGAACCTATAAGCAACACGCAAGAATTTTATCACGGTTTTTATTTATTACCTTTCTTAGGTAAGTTTATCAAACTCTTTTCCCTACAAGATGATTGGTACCTGCGTATTTCACTAGGTTTTGTTTATAACTTGTTTTGGGGTAGGCGTGATCTCCTGGTGCTTTACCTCGGGTAACGGAAACGCTAGCTTTTACTGACGATTACATCTGCATGATCACAATAGGTTCTGGTGGTGGTGGTAGGTCCTGTAAAGGCTCTAGCTGTAGCTCTAGCTATACCTTAGACTCTAAGGCTTAGAAGTCGTGCACCGTGCACCCAGCATTTATAAAAATAAAATACTATGTCTGGTCTACTGGTTTGCCCACCGATATGACATCCAGAGGTCCTGGGTTCGATTCCCAGGGGGGTACAATATTGTGTTTGGTTTGGTTGGTCAAAGTCCTACCAGACTTGGTTTAAACCTGGCTAGCTACCACCATCTTACGTAAGTCTGTTGCCATAACATTCGGAATCGCTGTGTTCCCAGATAGCCAGTTCCTCAAACTGTTGATGATTCCGGGTAAAGGGCGCTTCCACCTTATGTTAATTTGTAACTTGTGAAATGACGGTCAAGTGTTTCCCGTCGTAAAAAATAAACAAACTATCCAGTGACCAATTTCCGGCGCAGTAATTTCAACTTAAAAGCATTGAAACCTGATTATACACGAAACAGCCAGCTCACCCAGTTCGTTGCATATATTTTTCAGGCTCTGATTAACCTTCGGCCGGCCATTTCGATCCCGGGGAATACAGTCAGCTCAGAAGCTATCTGTACATTATTCTTGTCAGGAAATAAGAGGATAATTGTCTTGTAAACACAATATTGTGAAAATCTCTGGTGTCATCTCTTTTTTAAATAGAATGTATGTTATTTGCATATGAGTACTTAAATTATATAAAAATACAATATCTGCGGTAGGTTAATGATTTCTCTCAATCTGCTATCAAGCGCTGCCACAGATTGAGCCACTCTAGCTTGTCGTTCAAGACACCATATTAGTTAAACTCCGTGAGTCTATAGAAAGGAAAAGGTATGCATCGCTTAGACGTATTAAATGGCACTGGGATCACATTCTGAGTTTCTGTCTATGTCCTGATTCTGACATGCATATCTGCCAGACAGGCAATGCGATTCGGGGTTACAAAATGGACGCAGGATGGCTGTATTGTTATCGTAGGCTCTGACGGACATCTTGCATATGATCAACAATCGGATATGGAGAGTATAAATTCGGCTGAAGACGCCCAAGCCGGTCCATCTGTAATGTTTTTACATTCTGTTTTGTCTACTAAGGTTGCCTGAAAAAAAAAACGCTTTTTGCGATAAGGCCACCCATTGTACTTTTAGGTTTAGGTTTCTAAGGGACCTAGGAACCTAAACTAGTTCCTAGGTCCACTTAGGTACTAAGTGACACTTGAGTCTCATAAATAATAATACACTTTTTTTTGTATTTCAAGTGGTTAAACTTGGTCAAAACATTTCCAAATGTTATAATGACACATAAATTGTCAAACTGCGACAAGACTCGAACCCGCATAAATATGCGGCTTGAGGAAGGTTGTGAATCAAAGGTTGTGTCTTTGTAACATTTGTATGAGTACACTTTTTTGTGTTCTCATACAACATACTTTTTTGTGTTTGTGTGAGCTGACCGTACCAGCTGACTGTACCAGGTGACTGTACCAGCTGACTGTACCCGCTGCTATGTACCCTGTGCCTTTACGTTGAAGGTCGTTACCGTGAACGCTAAAGTTTTTCACTGAATGCTTACTTAGCATAACATTAAAAAACCAATATACGATATTAAGGGAGCAAAATGGAAGTCAGAAGATAATCCTTCTCATTATTTCATAAAAAACCGTTATATTTGCCACAGTTGTTTTTAATTTGTTATATTAACCGCCTCTGTGGTCTAGTGGTTCATCCACCGGTATCAAATCCCAGGTTCGATCCCCAGGAGGAACAAATATGTGCATGTTTGGTTGGTGGAACGACTTTGTTTAAGTCCACCTACCGCTACCTAAGACTTACTTAACAACAATGATAAATTGTCATGTTTCGGTATTTTGAGGTAAGAAAGCCAGTTACTCAGACTGATTCCGGGTAGAGTGCGCTTCCACCTTCGGCCTTATTAACTTTAAGCCAGGTGAAATGAAGGCCAAGCGAGAAAAAAAATACAATTTTACCCACACTGAGTGAAGTGTCTAGGGAAGTCATCATTAGAGACCGATTCGTAGACCTGATCCTTGCCCAGGCAAGCCTAGAGATCAAGAGCTGTCCCATCGTTATATAAAAAAAACATTGAAAGAAAACCATTATTAGCAACGGAACTGATTTTTTTGAGTCAATGGTTATGGGTGAGATGGGATATCCCGTCTTGCGACTACCCTCATGCCGAAGTGCGGCGCCAAGCAGTACACTGCATTGCGTCGGTCCACGGGATTACCAGTTTCTGGGAAAGCTTGCTCCACCGTAGACCTCATCATCGGGGTAGTTCAGGCTACAAGGTCACCCATGAGGGTTTTGCTATAACCGCCACGCTTGGAAGGTTGATTGGTAATCGCAGTATTGTTGTTACGTACTTAGGTGGATGCGGTGATTCCCTAAGTCGTCTTTTACGACATCCTCAGGAGGCAATGGAGGGGTCAATCAAATCAAATCAAAACTCAAATGAGGGGTATGATCCAATTAATTTTCCATACTAGATTCGATGTCACAAACCAGCGAGTGTAATATCGCCGTGTGCAAATCGGTCAGGATGACATTATCATAATCACCGCCGTGCTAGCTGGCTTCGATATCAAATACATGTTCCCAATAATCAGTCGATTCAGATAGAACGCCATACAAATAACCGGCTAATCCATCCGCTATGTTGAGCTATGATTACATTTGCATCCCGCAGCACAAGTATTCACCGGTGTAACCACAATCCATTCACGGAACCCTGCTCTCTGAAGATATAGGAATGGATTAGGATACCTACGATAACCGAGTTACAGATTGGTTGAGAACGCTGTATTGGATTAGGAATAAATGTGTTCGGAACGAGATACGAGGTTCGTGTATATCGGCTTTCTGTGCGATAGGGTTCAGGATGGAGTTGTGCAGGGTAGGATCTTCTCTTGAGTGTTCTGTTCGAAACCTTCGTGTTATCACAGCAGTGCGGAAAAGTTCACTTCTTGCTTTGTTATCATACAAAAGCTGAGAATAACATAACCCTTCTTTTTGCTTTGCCGTAGTCGGGTAGGTATAATGCATAACAACAGACTTGCGTAGCTTAATTTGCAGTAAGTAGACACTACAAATAACTATATGATATTTCTAAATTTTCCCTCTGTTCCGCTCGATTTTTTATTGCTCTTTGCACCAAAACAAACGTTTGTTTTGGTGCAAAAAAAAAGCTGAAATGGTATAAATCTTTAGACTCCAAAACCTTTGTGAGGTTTTCCAGGTTTTCCATTTTTTTATATTCGGTCAGCAAGAAATATCTGCAGAAAAACATATTATCATCTGTATTTTATTCGAACTTTTGGCGGAATATGTCAAGTTGGGTTTTTTTAAACACTCAGAAACACCTTTTATTTAAGAATTCATTTTGTCTGCTGATAAAATAAAATTTGAAGCTGACCATATCCTCTTAAATGCTGGCCGCTTAAAATATAGCCTATTTTTAATAACATAATACTTCACTACACTTCGTTCACTTCATACACAAGAGAAAATATCCACTGGATTAGTGACCTAGGCACGAGAACATAATTTATAACTCACGAAATTAAATTCCATTCGTATACGTACTCGGGTACATTTTTACTACTTAAACCCATATTTCACGTAGACGTTAAAATTAAGATGCCATTACGTGAAATTACCTGCCGGCTACGTCGTTATTGGGTACATTTTTACTGGTATGAAATATGAATCTTGAATGTGAAATCGCGATTACGAGTAATGACTGAATGCAAGTGGCAGAGTGAAAACTAGGATACAGTTTCAGCCATTTCAGTCTAATCTTTGGGCATGCGCTTTTTCATAGACTAGAGGGTTTTGCACTAAACTTTTAAAGGGTTGGAGATGGGGAGGTTCTAAACGGTCTGTGGGTAAACTTTTTTCTTATTTAGAATAGATCAGCCTAGGTCAACTCTTGAACTCAAAACTGGCACAGGCGAAGATAAGGTCTATAATGGAGAGAGCCTACCCAGAAGGTACCTATTAACTATATCAAAGGCATGGTCATAACCACGTCATAACATATAGAAGCTGATTAAGATATAATACATAGTTTTATGATTATGGAGCGCCCAGGGCTTCGTGTCCGCCATTTTGTGTCCGATTGTTAATGTAGCCCACTCAAACACACGAAAACATCAAAATTAGTCCTGCCGTTTGGGAGGAAATCAGTGACAAACACACGTACACAAGAATATGTAAAGATATGTGAGACACAACCCCAAGATCCCGGTGTAGGTACATTAGGGGCTTGAATACAGTAGGACATTTACACCACAAAATAGATTAAAAGCCATCAGACAACGGCCCTTAGCGCACCGGACGTCCCTTGCATCTAGAAGGCCTACCTGATTGGTCGCCCGTGGGACGTTCGGAAATTCATGCCTCAATTGGAACTGAACGTGGACTTGTGAGAGTAGTGTGGCCAGGCTACCTGCTGTTGTAGGTTATGTATTCAGCCATTGTTGGTTAGAAACTTAGTACACTCTTTTTTGTGCTAGATTTTACGATACATAATCAAAATATTGGACTTTTGTATTCAGGCACTAATTTCCATTTTCCTTAATTTTCTTAATTCAACTATATCCCGCCCCAGGCATTATCTAATGTCCCAAATCAACATCCTCATCATGATAGGCTACTACAGGACACGGGTCCCCAATGAGTGCAATGGCGGGATCGGATAAACAATTACTATGCTTGACGGGCGGATCGGTGATCGCAAAATTTATAAGTATACTTTTCTGAGGAGAAACATATCTTTCTCAATGGCGTTGCAAACGATTTTCACATGAAACCAGATTTATATTCATTTAATTTTAAGTAAGTAAGTAGTGTAGTGTAATTTTAAGTCAAGTTTAACATTTCCTGACTTAATTAACTTTATTAATATTTGTTTTGACATTGTAATATTTTTTGTACTTCATAGCATAGACATTTTAAGTTTAAAAGTAATTATTTTTGATTTTAATACATTATATTCTTTACTACCTTACTGGGTTATTCAGGTAGCTTATTGTGTACATTGTGATACCTTAATTAATAACAAAAACGGGTCTTCATCGCGTACCTTTTTATATTCCCGTGAGCGGCCGTGCCGTTGTAACACGGTCGAAACTGTCGGGAATATAAAAAAGTAAGCGATGAAGACCCGTTTTTGTTATTAATTATGTATAATAATCGCGATAATTTAAAAAACTATTTTATATATATAAAACGCTATTGTGATACCTTATAATCATAAGGTATCACAATAGCTCGGACTTAAAACCTGTGGCCGTATTCATGCAATAATATAATATAAAAATGACTTTGGCATTAAAACATACATTCTAGTTTTTCAGGCCGTTAAATCATGGAAACACTACTGCACACGGGTACTAGGTACTTACATACCTACATGGTATATTGCTTCGTGCACAGCAGACGTGCGAGGACTGCAGCCGTTTCTAAACAGATTTCTACGATTCCAGCTCAAAAGAGTTCTTTGTTATATCTCGTTTTATCGTCGCGTTACACGCGCGTATTGTTAGCGTTTAAAGGGGCATTCATATTTCAGAGAAATAATAGCTACCAGTGGAAGCTACGTCCTACAACGGTTTCATAATATATTCCAATTAATATACTTACTTCTAAGCTTTAAGTGTATAGGTATCTATTGGGACTGCATATATTTTTTTTAAAACTCTTGTTCATCAAAGACTAGCAAACAGCCCGTTATTCTGAGTAAATACTAATACCACCCAACACTATGGATCTGTTTAAAATTAAGTGTTAATTTACTCATTCATTCATTCGTTCATTCATATTTAAGACCTCTATAAAACTAACCCTCTCCGATCTCTATGTCAGACGGCTTTTGAAAATTATATTGATTATATTATGTACATTGCGTCCTGTTTGGACGTGCCCCTGATTACCGCATAGAAGGAGATTTTCAAAAGATCCACACTGAGTAGTGATCAGATGTTCACTCTTGAGGTCTTGAGAGAAAAATAGATATGAGCCTACACATTTTAATCGTTCTAATACATTAACATTTCAGCAACACAGAAAGATCGAGAGAATAAAGTCGATTTCGTAAAATGTGTTAGTTTTCCAACTACGGCAATAGGCGATGTAAAAAATATATCGTTGTATAGGTATGTAAATCATCAGAATGTATCACATATTTATTCTATACATATTAGTTTTTTGTAGATTATTTAGGTTACGTCAAGCAGGATTCCTTTCTACTGACGCCACACTATCTGGGACTTACTTTGAAAACGAAAGCCTTCTTATAATATGATACACTTACAGTTACTCTTTACAAACGCACTAGGCATGCATATGTATAGGCAGCTCAATCTCGAATATCTATGAGCAATTATCGCCTGAATACCTGTAACAGGGATCAGTGTACGAATTCGATCTGTTCGAAACCCGAAACGCTGCTATCTGCGATATATCCCCGAGCCCAGACCCCGGCCTGAATTAGAAAGTAACTGGTCAAGGATTGCAGACGCGCCGGATTGAAGCGCCCAACATTTAGAACTGCTACAGGCGTAATGGGAAGGAAACAGGGCTGGCTCGACGGGTTTACAAACTATTATAAATTCATTTGTAATATAGAGCGAGAGATTTATCCTCACAAAAATTATAAAGAGGAACACTTTTGTAAGTTTGAATTTCAAAGCTAATTTCAGTAACTACTCGTCCGATTTCAAAAATTATTTCACCATAATATATTTTATCATAATGTGAATTGGAATACTAAGTTGAGGAGAGTGATATAATTTCGTTTGTATAGATTTTTTTACTAATGCAACGCCGCATAAACACGAATAACACAAGAACAGAGAAATTTCTCGTGTTCACAAGCTTTGAGAGGCAACTAACAAGAAAACTTATAACAAAAAATCGGAAAACCATACAGTGGTTCTTTCTTTTCAGCCCCAAGATTTTTGACAATAGTTTATAGTTCCTATAAAACGATTCAAAAATTCATCCACTGAAGATTAAAACCATATTGTAAAAAAAATCGACCAGTTGGTTCTCATCATCCTGTGCGAATTTATTCAATTTTTTTCTTGGTGCGCCCCTAAATTACAAAAGGGATCAAAAAATTAAAAAACCTTGCAAATTATTGTCACTAGGACTTCTGGTTTGGGCTATGTGTTGATTGCCAGGCAGTCAGCTAGACAAAAACTATGCATTGCAGTAACCGCGCAATATCACATGTTGAAATCACAATTTAATTCACGCAAAGTACAAGTTTTCAAGTACCTGCCTAACACCGATTCTGTGATCACCGACTCAACTACCAAGCTCAATCTCAAGCCAAATCTCCCATTAGGTACTCTTGTTGAGTATCTAGTTAAGCAGCAACATTCACTTAAGTACTAAATACAAACACGGTAAAATACAGATCTAAACATATTGGAAAAGGATTATCGGGTTCCATTGAAATAACAAAAACAAAAAATATATCTGTCTCTAATTGTCTTTATATAGTAAAAATGATACTGTAATAAAAAAATATCGATGGGGAAGCGCTTGGTCATCTCACCTAGTGATAATCACCTAGTTATAATAAGGCCGAAGGTGGCAGCGCACTTCACCCGGAATATGTTTCAAGTTCAAGTTCAAGTTACTTTTTTAATAACATCAGTTACACGTCAAATAATCAGTCTAATACAAGTAACAAACAATAAAAATTATAACAAACAATGATAAATTTATAAAAATTTAAAATTATTACAATTATGCAATAAAATAACAGACGTATACTTACAATATAAGTAATATTGTCGGAATTGGTGTATTTACAATAAAAAAATTTATATCTACCAACAACCATTAATCATAATTAGAAATAAATAATATTCAATTAAATGTCATTCAATGTCAAAAATCACTAAAAAAAACTGGTACAAGCGTCAAATTGATAAAAAAAAAATCCTTACTTATCTTATCAATGGTTGTAATATCTAAGGCTTTGTCAGCCCTACATAGTATTGCGGCGTGCGTCCGATGTAGCTGCGTAACGGAGAGCAGCTGACGCCATCCCATTGAACCGGGAACCAACGATGTTCTGTGACTGACTCAGGCTATGCCGGAAAAATGTTGCAAACAACTAACTGACGTGCGAGTAGTTAGTTCTATCTGTTCGGTCATCTCCAGACTTCCATTGCAGAACACGTAATAACATTACTCAATGATATATTTAGATGTTGTGAAAATATAACTGGAGTAAACTGAGGAAGAATGTTATGACTTAAAAATCTGATTATTGATAAAAATATATTTTCTCTTTTTTCTTATTGAATGACGGGGAAGTGCTTAATTTACTTGATTTTCAATATATGATAAGGTAGAAGGCGGAAGCGCACTTCATCCAGTGTCATCAACAAACTGAGGAACTGGCTATCTTAAATGACGGAACATAACAATTGAAGAATGGTTGTTATGGCGACGGAATTAGGTAAGGTCCAGGTGGACGAAACAAAATCCTAAAACCAACCAAAATCACACCAGACTTCGAACATTCAAATAAGAATACTCGTGTAAATAAAATCCTACCTATAGCACAAGCATAGCTACTACGTTAACTATATATAATTATCAGAACGTTTCAACTCTATGGCTATTTGTTCATTTTATGGCCACGCCACGTTAAAAACCTTTCGAAGTAGAAATTAGTACCCATTATATTTTTTGTGTGCTTTTAAAGTCTTAATTGATCATTACTGGTATAATCTGTTGTTGGTTAAATTTAAAATGAGCAGCGGACTTCTAGATTATAAAATTCACGTTCTTATTTCCAGGAAAGCTGTCAGAACTACATCAGGGTCCTAGTGTCCCTGGGTCCTGGGCGTTTGCTGGTCTGCGGAACCAACAGCTTCCGACCTTTCTGCCGGGAGTACAGCGTCCAGAGAGACTCGTACCACATGGAGCGGGAAAAATCGGGTCAGGCGGTCTGTCCATACGACCCTGAACATAACTCCACTGCTGTCTATGCAGGTAGTGACTTGTTTATGTATTCATATTCATTTTTAGAATAACAGTAATACATATCGTGTCTGAAATTGATACTAAAACTACATAATTATTGACACCTGTCAATAATAACTGTACACAAATATGCATCATAAAAGTGTCAAATAATCTTAAAAATACATTGGAACAATGACGTCAATAATAAAATACATTCATAAGTAATATACTATGTAGGTATTACTAGAATTATTGCAAAAAAAACTAAAAATAATCTACAGCGTAAAACCCTTTGAGCAAAATTATTTTTCAACTTAGAATCAAAAAAATTGTAGCTGTCTATAGTCTTTATGTCAGTTGGTAAAGAGTTAAATGATCTGTCAGCCTGGTATCTGTGTGAATGTTTATCTTAGCACCATTGTTTCGTAGAGATTTATGCCTTTGAATACGCTAAGATAAAAATTACAAAGTGATTTATACCATCGAAATTCAGCTGATCGGTTTTGTATGAAAAGTTAAACTTATCTTTTTAGTAAATAGCTATATATATCCCTTTAACCCTTTGTAATTTAGTTTGTTACGCCTCAGCACTTCATCACAGGCTTACCTTAATGGCTTGACGCAAGTACAATTAACTAGACTCACTTTAATGGGATTAGCAAGAGACTAATCCAATATGTGTCTAAGCTTCATCGCGTCAAACGTGCAACTGACTTGAAGTGAACTGACGTGGAAAAGATTTGCAACATCCTGTAGTTCTCACGCAAATCAGATCTGTATAGAATTGTAAAGCTTGTTTACAATAACAGAAACCATTCAGAATAGAGAACCATGCATTTCGATCCCCTATACAGGTGCTTACCTGTACTGTTTCTAATTGAGTTGCTATGTTCACAGCTTTACCCTCACGGATTAGTTAGAAGTCAGTAATATCTGACGCATCCAAATACCTGTAATAACTTCAAAACCTTGTTTCACTTCGACTGAAAAAAAAGTGGGAAATCCTCATGTGTTTTTTTTTTCTCGAACTGGAAATAGAAAATTAAGATTCTCAAAATTGATAAAATATTGAGTCAATAACGTAAGGCAAAGTCGTATATATTTTCTGGTATTATTACCAAATTACAATTTACAATGCTAATGTAATGTAAAAAATACTATAATTAAGACTAAAAATGTAGTTAAGTTTTCCCAAAAATCATCATTGCCCTGTGGCAAAAAAATTCGTTTGGTTGTCCCAAAACTTATAATTAACCCATCATATTCATATTTAAAAAAAACCTGACTATTTCTGTATTTAATTGAATACGCACAAGAAAAATTGTGGCCGTTGAGGACTTGCGAGGATAACAAAACCTTTCTAGATTACTTCCGGCATTTCTGCTCAAAAAACCTCGTTATAGAGGTCACATATGCTTTACAACCTTTTCGTCCTTTTGTTTAAATTAAGAATAAATTAGGAGGAAAATCTTTTTCATATTGATTGTACCTAGTTTCGCAGTCTAGTGGCGCACAATGGCAGGTCATTGTTGCATTGAAAAGATCGTGTTGAATGTTGAATGGGCGACGTGGCCATTGTATAAAGGATCAGAATGTTAAAGAACTTTGAAGAATAGTTGGCACTGAATTTAATTGGTGCGTATCTACTTAGGAAGGTACTGACACACTTCCGCATTCTTAGATCAGAAATAGAGGCATATTGTGTCATGCGATGCTAGTAAAAGATAACATATCATTACTGCTTTTCAAACAAATAGAAACTGTAATACCTATAAGACACTAGGGCTTAAAGTAAGCTACTGTACGTTACGACCTTGACAGACAACTGTATAAACTGAATAAAAACTGCTGCTCCACCAAATCACACTCCCCAGCGAGCGTGCAATTTGCTTGTAAAAAAACCGCCTCTGTGGTCTAGTGGTTCAACCGACCGATTTCAGATCCAGAGGTCCCGGGTTCCATCCTCACGGGGAGTACAAAATATTGTGCTTGGTTTGGTTGGTGGTAGGACTTTGTTTAAGTCCGCCTGGCTAGCTACCACCATCTTACCTAATTCTGTCGCCATAATAACAATTCTAAAATTGCTGTGTTCCAGCATTTAGAAGTAAGATAGCAAGTTCCTCAGTTTGTTGAGGATTCCGGGTGAAGTGCGGCTCCACCTTCGGCCTTATCTTTACTGCTTATCCGTCGAAGAATTTTCTTAACGTACATGTATCAATACATAGACTGTTATCATACTAGTACAATAGCTATAGTAAGTTACATCACTTAATTTGAAGCAAACACGCTAGTTCGTCCCCCAAACAAACAATTTACTATTCGACGCAGTAAGCATGTCATCAATTACCTACGGGATGTCCCTTTACGCAATTTTCTTTGCATCAACGCATCCCCCTGTACATTCGCACACATTTATCACATATGTCGATACGAGCATGTATCTTGCTACTGCTGAGTGGTTCGTAAGACTTTGAAACCGTAATCATACCTAAGCTAAAAACAGTGAAATTAAATTAATTAATATAACAGGAAAATCATTTCACACAGCGCTATCTTCTCTAAATTAGGTTTGAATAATTAAATACACCCAAATGCAGAACAAACCTATTCACCACAAATGTTTGTCCCGAGTGGGAATCGTACCCACAACCTACAACGCAGAAGGCGAACCGTGCCACTTCCACATGTACTATCGTTTACAAGCTGAACCGTGAACCTTATTTGAAAGTTCCGGAAATTTAAGAATATTTATACCTATTTTATTTATTTGAAAGTTGAAAAACTAAAACTCGACAGCAAAATTTCTAACTTCATGGTTTTACGAGAAGATGATTCATGTTTTCCAATTGGCACATATGATGCCCATATTTTTATATTCAAACATTTTATTTATTATAATGTTTTATAATGGTATTAGTAAATATTGCAAGTAAAAAAATAAAAAAATAAAAAATAGAGAAAGTACACAGTAAAAATGTAAAATAAAATAAAACTTCAATATCTTGTTATAAATTAGATTTAGATTAAGATTTTTGTAATCCCACACTAAACTAAACGACAATTTACATGGCAAAAATTCATAACTCTAGGCTTCAGAGCATTACAATGAAATAGACATACATACAATCTCACCCTCGAAAACATTACCCTCCTTTTGAGGCAGTCGGGTACAAATTTGATACTTTGAATGCCCTGGGTGTCTAGACTAGACGTAGCCGATAGCGAATTCTACAATTGAAAATATAGCTTTATTGGTCTATTCCCGGTACTTACTACAAAGGGTATATATATGTTAACAAAAGATCTTTGTTCCCTTCAATCATCCATTTCAGACTTATGCGTGGTGACTAATGTACTCTGTAATTTGTTTTGAATGAGAAAACTACTAGACCTATGGGATGACATTGTCGATATCAACTTAAAGCCTGTAAATTAAATTAAAATACCAATTACCTGCAATTTTTAGTTCATTTCTACATTATGAAAATAAACCCATACCATACAAAACATTTGAATAGAATAGAATACAATAGTCAACGTTTTCCATTTTTAAAAATGAATCTGATATATTTTTTTAAAAATATTATATTTTTTAATAGCCCTGTAGGTATTCTTTGGGTGTACAATAAATAATTTTCATCCATTTATAACCTTTGATCCATTCCGTTTTCTTGTTCCACGTGACTTATACGCAATGCGCAAAGCTTACTCAGGTACAGTCGGCGACAAAAGTGCTGATTTATCGAACGGCACGTTGCTATGCAGACTGCAACAGCTGCGAGCAATACTGTACCATTTGTTTAGGTAACCACATCGATTTTGGCAAGCCAACAAGCCGTGACATTGATGGGACTGTATACAAGCAAAGGCTTTCAGTTAAAGGTATTTAAATACCAGACTCCGTTCACGTAGCCTATAGGTATTTCCCAAAATATTTTCTGTGCACCCCTATACCCTACATAAGGAAGATAGCTAGTTTTAGGTCCCAAGGTCATAGAGATTAACAGACTAACTAACAGAGAATTAGCGTTAGTAAGTTCTCCGTTGGTTAGTCTGTTAGGTAGTCACGTTTTTTTGGATGTAGGTATAGATGAATAATTGGTACTTCGTCACGCCAAAACGACTGAAGATTGAGCTGAAATTGTGTACAGTTCTTACTCGAGACCAAGAATACATGATTACACGATATTTACCTGTATTATACATGATACAGGATACATGTTATCTCATAAATCAGTTCCCGTTGGATGGAAAAGATAAGTAAATATAGGTTTAGGTATTTTGTAGTTGTATAATGTCAGTGACAGACAGAACCTAGAAACAGACAGGTGACGACACTATAGTTACGACAGATGCCAGACAAATTCTTTATTTTTTCATCATTACGATCGAAATAATTCCCAATCGACAATTGTTTATGCAAAAGTTTGTTTGAATAAATATCTAACAAACGGTTTTTTTTTGTTAATTTTATTAAAATTGTTAAAAACTAGAACGCCTTGAGCTCATTTTTTGCACGGATATCGTTTTGGACCAGGAATAGCATATAGGCTACCTTTTACCTTACCGCTGCGAGCAAATGCTACACAGCGCCATCTAGCCCCTAATTCAGCAAAGCTTGCAAAATGCTTATTGTATGTAGTTGATGACTCCTACTTGGTGTAACTTAAATCAATAAATAACAATAAACCCTATCTGTGCAATGAAGGTTATTACTAATGAGATTTAGGGTTCATCGTTGAAATTTTTGAATAAACATAAGTATTCTAAATAAATATCACCAACAGGACATTAATTCTACACAGCGCTATCTAGTCCCAAACTAAGCAAAGCATGTAATAAGAGAACTACGGATATAATACTTATATACTTTTTTTTTTGTAATTACATAGATACTTATCATACAATACACACCCAAACACAGAACAAACATCAACATTCATCACACATATGCTTGTCCTGGGTTTGTTAATATATACAAATCCTAAAAAAATATAAGTATACGGAACCTTCACTGGATGACTCGACTCTCGCGTGGCCGGATTTTCACACGCACAAACAGGCGATGTCCATTACGGACGGGCAGGACACGGTTAGTTATCTCCTATTGATCTGGTCCAATTAAGCGAAGCGGCACCCTGGGGAGGTACTCCCCCACCTAATTGTACTGCAGTACAGTTTGTAAGGAGTGCATTCAAACTACTCCCGGTCATCAAAGGACTTTTGGTTTCGGAGTTCACATGCTCAAGGAATAATCTTGTAGCGCAAGTCTCAAAGACAAGACAACCTCATGAGGAAACTGGTATTTTTTATCGCCTCTGTGATCTAGTAGTTCGCTCACCGGTGTCAGATTAAGAAGTCCCAGGTTTGGTCCCCAGGGGAGTACAATATTGAGCTTGGTTTGGTTGGTTGTAGGATTTTGCTTAAGTCCGCCTACCACCATCTTACCTAATTCTGTCACGATAACAACAATTTTTAAATTGTTGTGTTCTGGCATTAAGAGATAATATAGCCAGATTCTTAGTTTGTAGAGGATTCCGGGTGAAGCTGAATATTGAAAATGAGGCGAAATGAAGACCAAGCCCATCCCCGTCGTACAATAAAAAAAAAGGTTAAGTTCTTGATCTAGAGGCTCGTCTGTACATTACCTGGGAGAAGTTGAGGTCTTCGACAGGCAAAGCCCCGAGCCAAAGGAATACTGCAATCTGATTGGCGGCAGACTTCGGCAGGAGTTGAACTTATTTTCACCATTATTGCGATCACATCATCACAAAAACTCGTAAGAAATAACGTCCTAAAGGAAAGAATAGAAGAGGTGGGGAAATCCTTTCTTAGCAGCGGGATAGTATAGCCCAATAGTATAAGAAAGTATAAGGTTTCAACTCATATTTAAAAGCCAAAAAACACGTTTCTTGTCTGAGGATCTCCTTTAATTATATTGAATTTTAGTTTAATTATTTGTTGTTAAAGCGGCAATACCAATTACCAATTCATGATACCCACTGAGACGGACTGACAGACGGTCAGCGGAGGCTTAGTATTAGGGTCCTGTTAGCACTCTTTTGGGTACAGGACCCTTAAAAGACATTACGTAGGTGAGAATAAATTATCCTGGTAATTAAAGCCACAGTAAACAACCGCAAGTAATACTGTGTCAATGTGCGGGTGAGACCCAACTCAAACTGGATTACCGAGCTTTCAAACGCTGAAAAGTTGGCACCACGTAAGCTGAAGCCGTACTCGTACCTACTTTAAAATTAAGCCAACAGAGGAGGACTAATTATTGGAACCCTGGAATCTGTGATGAGTCGACTTATCTATACTCATCATCAACTTGCAACAACTTGCAACACGTCCAACAGCGAGCTAAATAAGGGGTCCCGGATTCGATACCCAGGGGAGTACAATATTGTGCTTGGTTTGGTTGGTGGTAGGACTTGAAGTCCGCTTGGTTAGCTAACACAATTTTACCTACATCTGTCGCCTTAACAACAATTCTAAATTGTTGTGTTCCGGCATTTAGATACCCAGTTCCTCAGACTGTTAATAATTCCGGCTGAAGGTCGCTTACCCGTCGTGCAATAAAAAAAGAGGCTACGTATATTATTGATAGATAACATATACATAAGGTAGCATTCGGATTACGTAAAGACCGTTACGAACGTGAATTTATCTTCTGCTTTCCTTATCTAATCAACCCAGTTCTTGTAATCAGTTTCGTTCAGCCAACAAATTGAATCAAAAAACAAATATGTTCCACCCGATAATCTTTCAAGTAGCTGAGGATATTTTTATGACCCACGGTAGTTTTCTAACACAATTTCCCTAAAACTTTCTTTTAGTCGTTTTCTATTCGGTGGTAACTAGGAGTACCTAGCTAGACTAGCTACTCTTAGTTACCACCTTAGTTAGTAAATGGCCAGAAGAAATCGTTAATATATAAAAAATCGGAGAAAATATAGATTTTAGTCCAATCCTTGACCCTTTTAATTAATTTAATACACATCAAGCCTTCAACACTGGCTGTCAGCGAAAACGGCAAGGCAATGCCAATCCCGAACCTTTCAAGCAATTAGCCCAGAATCTCATATTCCAATCACGTAAGCCGATGGCATGTAACGACACCTACTCCAATCTATTGTGTATTGAAATACAGCCTTTTAGGGCGAGATTTGGGCATCGAATACCATACGAGAAGAGTACATTTATATGGATGATCTAAATGTTAAATTGAATAGCACCTGAAAAACGGTTTTGTTTGCAAAGCAAAAATCTTTTAGACATTTAATATGACCTACATATCTAATGACCTCCAATACTATATTACCGATTAGCCTGCGTAAGCTGAGTAATTTTATGCGTACTTAGCTTATACTATATATTATAAGAATATATAGTAAGTTTATATTTTTTTAAACATAATTTATGTCAGTTTAATAGGGTCCAACACCAAGTGAACAATCTACAATATATCTAAAACACAAACAAAATAGAAGTTGTAGCAAATCTACCTTCTCACAATAATGCATGCGCGACATTGGTACGTAAGTAGGTACCTAAGCCCAGCATGCATACTATACAAGTTTCTTATAGTTTATATTTACGGGGATTACAGATATACAGATTAAAATGTTTTTTCGTCATTTACAAAATTTTCAAAATTTTGCTTTTTACGAGGGAAAGCTTTTTAAGAGGTTACCTAGAGACCGTTTCAAACGGTATATACTAGATAACTAAATCGATTTAGTCCAGACGGAAACGTGCCCAGGACAGGAGAGCTGCCACGTACAAACCATTCGTATATATATATGTATATATATATATATATATATATATATATATATATGTGTTTATATATATATCGTAATGTATACCACGAGTGCAATATACGAATGTAGAAGAGTCTGTGAATAAGAGCGCATCATGTCATGTCATCCATAAATAATGACTACACATCCTAATAACAGACATATTGTAAAGTCATTACAATAAACAGAAAAAAGTCATTGGATTTTAATTTTAGAATAGCTGACCCGACACTTCCGACAGACTTTGTCCTGACAGTTTATACAAAAAAGATACAGGTAGAAGATAAATCATACACGATGAGTGTTGTCATGGCAATAATTCTGAATGGTTGAGTTGAACCTCCGCCCTTCTCAAGTTTTGCGCTTAGCAACATATTTACCCATTATATTTTATTTATATAATAGATCGATTTTACACTGTACATTAAAATTCCAGTGGTGTGTGTAAACGTGTCAGCTCTCCGTCACTGTAAAACAAGTTTGATTGCTAATTAAAAAGTTTACGTTTTTTTGTTTTAGATGGGGAACTGTATTCAGGCACGGTAGCTGACTTCATGGTGATGGAGCCAATCATTTACCGGGAGCCGTTGCAGACAGAACCTTATGATTCGATGACGCTCAATGGTAAGTCATGGGGTTCTATTACAATTTGGGGTTTATTTTATAGCATGCCTGTATAACGAGATGATATAATGAAGTACCAACCACAGGGAGAGCTTGTTTATCTGGCCTCACCGCTTAGTTGGTAGTTAGTTCTGCATGCTGTGCTGTAGACTGTGGATTCGATACCTACCTGGGACAAATGTATGTGTTGGTTCTTTGATTTCTATTTATATTTAATCATAAGTATGTATCACAAAACTGTGTCAAAGGGGATCCAATTTTAATGACTTTTGAAATATAAAGGAATAACGTATATATAAATCGATTAATGTAATAAATTATGGCATACTTGGCATAGTGCTTGCCCTAATACCGATCCCCCAAAACACTTTTCGGCACAACGGCAGTGGGACGGGCCTCTGTGCGAGTTGACACGGAATTATCTATTACATACGTGCTCAACCTCCACAGATCGTGCTCGTCTCTTAGCTGTTTCAAAATGGGAATCAGGTCTTTGGCTGCAAGCACATCCATCCTACAATACCGGTACACTTATGGATCCTGTAACTTTCCGTATTGCCACTTGTCTTCGGTTGGGTGCAAGATGCTGCGCCTCTCACCAGTGCCGGTGCGGTGCGGCCGTAGATCAATTTGGTTTTCACGGACTTTCGTGCGCAAGGTCTGCGGGCAGGATTTCGCGCCACGCTAGTCTTAATGACATTATCCGTCGAGCGTTTACCAGTGTCAATGTGCCAGCCGTTCTTGAACCGAATGGTCTGTTACGTGATGATGGTAAGCGGCCCGATGGTATGACTCTTGTCCCTTGGGAAATGGGTAGGCCTTTGGTGTGGGACGCTACCTGCGTCGACACCCTAGCGCCATCTCATCTGCCTGGGACATCAGTTAGGGCTGGTGCGGCGGCTGATTCGGCCGAGGATCACAAAAGGCGCAAATATAGTGGTCTCGACAGAGCTTACCTATTTGAGCCTTTTGGGGTGGAGACCTTGGGTTCGTGGGGAGCCGGTGCCCTCCGGGTTTTCAAAAATATTGCGGGGCTTTTGATTGAGGCGACACGTGACCCAAGGGCTGGCTCTTATTTAGGCCAGCGAATTAGCATAGCTATTCAGCGTGGCAATGCAGCCAGTGTCTTGGGCACGCTTCCGTCTGGTACTGGTCTGGAACAGTTGAGTTACCTATAGGCCGTTTGTAACGGTCCTTAGGTAATCTGACTGATTCCTTTGTACTTAGTTAGTTTAATTTATTGAATAAATGTAATACTTTAATAACAAAAATAAATTATTGATAAGTATGAAATCGGTTTTTTTTTTAATATTTTTTTTTATACTACTAGGGACAAGCAAGTAGCGCACCTGGTGTTAAGTGTACTCTTGCCTATGACAAAGCCTTACTGCATAGGTCACATCACTACATTGCGCCCGTCAGCTTAAGGCAAAAAGGTGTTAAGCCTCAAGTACCCGTAATTTCACCGGCAACCATACCCTTCAAACAGAAACACAGCAATGCTGCTTGGCGGCTGAAATATGTATGGTGATAGTAATTTTCCGGATAGCCCTTTAACTAGGGGCTTCTACTACTCTTAAGGTTGTCTATATATAGATCAAGCAAAGCAACGGTTAATTAAATTGATACAAATTATGTAAATTATAAAATGTAACCATGCGCATAACAGTAGTCTGCATATGCTAACATGACAGAGTTATTAACGAGCAGAATTTGCATGTAGATGGTTACATCAAACGCTTAGACGGAGATATTAATGTAAATGGACAGCAATGCAGACAACATATAGGTATAGTGGCATTTCTGCATGTCATTGTTTACCTTTCACACTCTTAATCACTCATCACTCGAAACTCGACACCTTCTTACATTTCAAATTTTGACGCCATTCTGTATATAATGTATATATACATACTATCTGGCCACAAACTATCCCAAAATAAATGAAATACATTTTCGTTTTCTCATACGTGAGAGCACAGAAATCCCATATAATTTTGAGTCTATTTTTGACTCGGCTATCATAATAAACAAAGCGTAGGTAAACTAAGATAGTTCATGTAGCTAGAAAGTGTTATGGCAATATTGTTAGACTTGTAATTCAATCACATGTAATACTCTCGCCCATTTACCTTCTATGTAAACCAGGTTTACATACACGTCTGTGTTTACCTTCTCTGTTTACACTCTATGCGGCCAAACGTTATCGACTGCGCCTGACATACATCTGTCAAACTAATTGAATTCAGTACGGATTTGGCGGGAACTCGCTGTCACTCTAGTGACGTTTGACACGTCAACAATCATAAATCCGATTAAGATCGCATCAGAAATTATCGACGTTGGCTGGAAAGGGTTAAATCCCTCTGCATAATTTTAAGCTTATTTTAGCGCAATGATAGCGAGATTTGTATGATAAACGCAAATTGAATTTGTAAGTTCTTTACCGGAGTTTTAAACGTTCTTTTTCACTTTTTCAGCTCCCGACTTCGTAAATTCATTAGTGCACGGAAACTTCGTGTACTTCTTCTTCAGAGAAACGGCTGTGGAGTACATTAACTGTGGAAAGGTAAATTTAGTTTTCATAAACTTCAATGTTTATTACTGGTCTGATAGAATTCCTTTCCATCCGTAGCACCCACAACTAGACTTCGCTGCAGGTGGCTATCGTTTGAAACAGGCGCAGTGTATAGCACGTACCTACCTATCGCCAGGCGTACATGCAATGTTTATTAATCAATGAAACTCTTGTTGATGATTTTCTACATTAGATAGGAATGTGAGTTTTGCCACACGTATAGTTGCATTGTTGCCAATGGTTACTCCAGCGTTTGTCTGTAAAAAATACAAAGCACGAGCGAAACAAAAAAAACGTGTAGCTCTTTTGCTTAGGTACCTTCACAGAAGGTATTTTTTATAGTTTTTTTTAATTTTCTAGGGTTCCGTACCCAAAAATCAATTACTTAGCTTCCGCTGTCCGTCCTTCCGTTTATATGACAGCGGGCTGATACCTATCTCATGAACCGTGCTAAGTAGACTGTTGTTATTTTCAGAAAGTGTGTGAAAATATCAACATTCTTCTGTTCTTTAATTCTTTTATACTTCTATTGCCCTAAAAGAAACGTGATTTTAGCTTTGAAAGGTGTGTCGCTGTGTAGGAACTTGCTAGTGTGCTTGCCGGCATTTGGCCGGTTTATTTGTTTAGTTTTGTTCAATAAAATGTTTGGTTCAATCCCAGTCGGTGTTCTCTCGCGTGGCGCGGGTGTGCCGCAACGACAAAGGTGGACCTCACCGTTTCAAGCAGCGGTGGACCTCCTTCTTGAAGTCCAGGCTGAACTGTTCAGTCGCTGGAGATTTCCCCTTCTATTTCAACGAAATTCGTAAGTATTTTCAATTTTCCGAAGTCTTTATGACCAATAATAGGTAAAGAATATCAATGTGTCATCGCCTCTATCGAATCGACGTACCATAATTTAATAAAGGTACATTTGTATGATGAAGTACAAGCAGGAAGAAAATAAATTCGTATAAGATTTATTGAGTCTGAAACGACCCTATACAAACGCGGTCAGTATTAAAAAATAATTACTCGTCTGCAATTAATAGAATTTCTAAGAAATTATTATATTACTAAGAAGAAATTAATAGGATTATCCATAACTAAAAAAGTTTCACCATAGTCTTGTTTCTGTCCACCTATTGTATTTTCGTTTGTTTGTTGAGTTGTGTGCTCTTTTTAAGTAAACAAATGTTGTCTGTATATTTCCGAAACCATCTACCATTGAATAAGAGCAAGTAGACTCCAATCTTGACAAACAGATTTAAGATCGTAATTCATACATCATACACATAATACAATAGGCACCGCTCGCGTTGGCTTATGGCTCATCTATACTTCACAGAGCACTGTTGCTATAATCCCATGACCCTGCTCCGCTTGTGGAGCTGGGCTCTCTGGGGTAAGGTCGACTCAACTCGGGCAATGCACAAACCCCAATGCAGATCAAAACGTCATAGCAGAAAACTTTACACCAACCTCCAAATTAGAATTAACACGCATTTTTTGTGATGTGTGGATAGAGAAACTTTATCAGCACCGGAATAAGTTTTTTCAATCTACTGCAAATTTTGATTTCTACTTTCCATGTACTACCATCTCTTTTACTTGGGTTTATCAACACTTCTTGCTTCGTCTTTCCAGAATCAACCACAGAGCTCATAGAAGGAGTATACGGCGGACTTACCGCGCAACTCATCTATGGAACATTCACGACGCCACCGAACAGCATCTCGGGGAGTGCTGTCTGCGCGTTCAGCATGCAGGACATCGCCGACACCTTCGAGGGGACCTTCAAGGAGCAGAACGCTATCAACTCCAACTGGCTTCCTGTTAATAGTGCGAAGGTACGTAACTCAAGTGGTTCCATAGATAATGGTTGTCATGCATATCAATTAAAGATTATACGATAAAACGTAAGGGATTCCGCCATAAACGGGTAGGCGATGTCACAAGAGCAACGGAATTGTTGAGATATTGCCAAAAATTTTTGACAACTTATTTCAACACGAATACGGCCGAATGGTTTTAAAGCTGGTGGTATACCTGTAAGGATCTGCTATGGCTTGCAACCCTCCTGTCGTGACTCAAGCAGTTTACTGTGTTCCGTCGAAACGTAGGAGAACAAATGTCTTTAAATGAGAGCGGCATACTGTTTGGAGGAGGAGGGATGTTGCTAGCCAGATGGACAGGTCCACCAGTGTTGTGTTAAATCAGCCATAAGCGCTAAAGAAAGCCAGCCATTCCGTTACGGGGGTAAGCCACTAGGAGGTAGGTCACACCTACCCCAAACTCTGCATTAATTCGTCATTGCATTGTCATTTTACAGGTGCCAGAACCTCGACCTGGGACGTGCAACAACGATTCAAAAACGCTACCGGACCAGACGCTGAACTTCATCAAAACACACACGCTGATGGACGAGTCGGTGCCCGCGTTCTTTGGCGAGCCTATCGTCATACGGACCAGTTTTCAGTGAGCATTTTTAGACATCTCTTCCTGAACTAAATAGGCGTGGTATCTTGATGACCATCTGATTTGAATAGCAGATATAATCGCTTTTGTGGTCTAGTGGTTTAACCCACCGATTTCAGATCTAGAGGTCCCGCGTTCGATCCCCATGCGGAGTACCAATATATTGTGCTTTGTTTGGTTGGTGGCAGGACTTTGTTTAAGTCCACCTGGCTAGCAACTACCATCTTACCTAATTCTGTCGCCATAATAACAATTCTAAAATTTTTGTGCTCCGGCATTTTGAGGTATGATAGCCAGTTCCTCAGTTTGTTGAGAATTCCGGGTGAAGTGCGCCTCCACCTTCGGCTTATCTCAACTTGTAACCAGGTGAGATGAAGGCCAAGTGATTACCCGTAGTACAATAATAAAAAATAAAAAAGCAGAAATCTTGCAGTTGATGGTAAAAGGATAATTTTTATTATATTATTTTAATTAATTTGTGTAGTCAACATTTTATGGATGTTTAGATGTCTGGGGGACCTTCTTCACGCTAAAATGACTGAACTGGTTGAGCTCAAATTTTGTGGTCCAGGAAAAACCATACAAACGGCCATATAAAGTTCATCCACAACGATTAAAAACTTTGTAGAACTGTTGATGAACTAATTTGATTGTTTTTCCTCCAGCTATAGATTTACGCAGATCGCCGTAGACCCCCAAGTGAAGACCCCCGGCGGTAAAGCATACGACGTGCTCTTCATCGGCACCGACAACGGGAAGATCATCAAAGCGATCAACGCCGTCTCCTACGACTCCAACAAGAGAGCGGTTCCTGTGGTCATCGAAGAGCTTCAGGCCTTTGCTGCTGGATCTCCTGTTAGAGCTCTGAGGGTCGCCCGCGCTGGGAGAGACGCGGCGCGGCTCATAGCGGTGTCCGATAAGGAAGTGCTCAGTCTGAGGCTGCACAGGTGCTCCAGTGACAAGATCAGCTCTTGCTCGTAAGTGTCATTTACATACACATCTACATTACGCGCTTAGATCATTTCGTACACAAAATTTACATTTATATACACATCTACATTACGCGCTTAGATCATTTCGTACACAAAATTTACATTTACATACACATCTACATACGCGCTTAGATCATTTCGTACACAAAATTTACATTTACATACACATCTACATTACGCGCTTAGATCATTTCGTACACAAAATTTACATTTACATACACATCTACATTACGCGCTCAGATCATTTCGTACACAAAATTTACATTTACATACACATCTACATTACGCGCTTAGATCATTTCGTACACAAAATTTACATTTACATACACATCTACATTACGCGCTTAGATCATTTCGTACACAAAATTTACATTTACATACACATCTACATTACGCGCTTAGATCATTTCGTACACAAAATTTACATTTACATACACATCTACATTACGCGCTTAGATCATTTCGTACACAAAATTTACATTTACATACACATCTACATTACGCGCTCAGATCATTTCGTACACAAAATTTACATTTACATACACATCTACATTACGCGCTTAGATAATTTCGTACACAAAATTTACATTTACATACACATCTACATTACGCGCTTAGATCATTTCGTACACAAAATTTACATTTACATACACATCTACATTACGCGCTCAGATCATTTCGTACACAAAATTTACATTTACATACACATCTACATTACGCGCTTAGATCATTTCGTACACAAAATTTACATTTACATACACATCTACATTACGCGCTTAGATAATTTCGTACACAAAATTTACATTTACATACACATCTACATTACGCGCTTAGATCATTTCGTACACAAAATTTACATTTACATACACATCTACATTACGCGCTTAGATAATTTCGTACACAAAATTTACATTTACATACACATCTACATTACGCGCTTAGATCATTTCGTACACAAAATTTACATTTACATACACATCTACATTACGCGCTTAGATAATTTCGTACACAAAATTTACATTTACATACACATCTACATTACGCGCTTAGATAATTTCGTACACAAAATTTACATTTACATACACATCTACATTACGCGCTTAGATCATTTCGTACACAAAATTTACATTTACATACACATCTACATTACGCGCTTAGATAATTTCGTACACAAAATTTACATTTACATACACATCTACATTACGCGCTTAGATAATTTCGTACACAAAATTTACATTTACATACACATCTACATTACGCGCTTAAATCATTTCGTACACAAAATTTACATTTACATACACATCTACATTACGCGCTTAGATAATTTCGTACACAAAATTTACATTTACATACACATCTACATTACGCGCTTAGATCATTTCGTACACAAAATTTACATTTACATACACATCTACATTACGCGCTCAGATCATTTCGTACACAAAATTTACATTTACATACACATCTACATTACGCGCTTAGATCATTTCGTACACAAAATTTACATTTACATACACATCTACATTACGCGCTTAGATAATTTCGTACACAAAATTTACATTTACATACACATCTACATTACGCGCTTAGATCATTTCGTACACAAAATTTACATTTACATACACATCTACATTACGCGCTTAGATAATTTCGTACACAAAATTTACATTTACATACACATCTACATTACGCGCTTAGATCATTTCGTACACAAAATTTACATTTACATACACATCTACATTACGCGCTTAGATAATTTCGTACACAAAATTTACATTTACATACACATCTACATTACGCGCTTAGATAATTTCGTACACAAAATTTACATTTACATACACATCTACATTACGCGCTTAGATCATTTCGTACACAAAATTTACATTTACATACACATCTACATTACGCGCTTAGATAATTTCGTACACAAAATTTACATTTACATACACATCTACATTACGCGCTTAGATAATTTCGTACACAAAATTTACATTTACATACACATCTACATTACGCGCTTAAATCATTTCGTACACAAAATTTACATTTACATACACATCTACATTACGCGCTTAGATAATTTCGTACACAAAATTTACATTTACATACACATCTACATTACGCGCTTAGATCATTTCGTACACAAAATTTACATTTACATACACATCTACATTACGCGCTTAGATCATTTCGTACACAAAATTTACATTTACATACACATCTACATTACGCGCTTAGATCATTTCGTACACAAAATTTACATTTACATACACATCTACATTACGCGCTCAGATCATTTCGTACACAAAATTTACATTTACATACACATCTACATTACGCGCTTAGATCATTTCGTACACAAAATTTACATTTACATACACATCTACATTACGCGCTTAGATAATTTCGTACACAAAATTTACATTTACATACACATCTACATTACGCGCTTAGATCATTTCGTACACAAAATTTACATTTACATACACATCTACATTACGCGCTCAGATCATTTCGTACACAAAATTTACATTTACATACACATCTACATTACGCGCTTAGATAATTTCGTACACAAAATTTACATTTACATACACATCTACATTACGCGCTTAGATCATTTCGTACACAAAATTTACATTTACATACACATCTACATTACGCGCTCAGATCATTTCGTACACAAAATTTACATTTACATACACATCTACATTACGCGCTTAGATCATTTCGTACACAAAATTTACATTTACATACACATCTACATTACGCGCTTAGATCATTTCGTACACAAAATTTACATTTACATACACATCTACATTACGCGCTCAGATCATTTCGTACACAAAATTTACATTTACATACACATCTACATTACGCGCTTAGATCATTTCGTACACAAAATTTACATTTACATACACATCTACATTACGCGCTTAGATAATTTCGTACACAAAATTTACATTTACATACACATCTACATTACGCGCTTAGATCATTTCGTACACAAAATTTACATTTACATACACATCTACATTACGCGCTTAGATAATTTCGTACACAAAATTTACATTTACATACACATCTACATTACGCGCTCAGATCATTTCGTACACAAAATTTACATTTACATACACATCTACATTACGCGCTTAGATCATTTCGTACACAAAATTTACATTTACATACACATCTACATTACGCGCTTAGATAATTTCGTACACAAAATTTACATTTACATACACATCTACATTACGCGCTTAGATCATTTCGTACACAAAATTTACATTTACATACACATCTACATTACGCGCTTAGATAATTTCGTACACAAAATTTACATTTACATACACATCTACATTACGCGCTTAGATCATTTCGTACACAAAATTTACATTTACATACACATCTACATTACGCGCTTAGATAATTTCGTACACAAAATTTACATTTACATACACATCTACATTACGCGCTTAGATAATTTCGTACACAAAATTTACATTTACATACACATCTACATTACGCGCTTAGATCATTTCGTACACAAAATTTACATTTACATACACATCTACATTACGCGCTTAGATAATTTCGTACACAAAATTTACATTTACATACACATCTACATTACGCGCTTAGATCATTTCGTACACAAAATTTACATTTACATACACATCTACATTACGCGCTTAGATCATTTCGTACACAAAATTTACATTTACATACACATCTACATTACGCGCTTAGATCATTTCGTACACAAAATTTACATTTACATACACATCTACATTACGCGCTCAGATCATTTCGTACACAAAATTTACATTTACATACACATCTACATTACGCGCTTAGATCATTTCGTACACAAAATTTACATTTACATACACATCTACATTACGCGCTTAGATAATTTCGTACACAAAATTTACATTTACATACACATCTACATTACGCGCTTAGATCATTTCGTACACAAAATTTACATTTACATACACATCTACATTACGCGCTCAGATCATTTCGTACACAAAATTTACATTTACATACACATCTACATTACGCGCTTAGATAATTTCGTACACAAAATTTACATTTACATACACATCTACATTACGCGCTTAGATCATTGCGTACACAAAATCCAATATCTCCCTTGGATCACCTGCTAGTGATCCTTATAAGATGCACGAGCTGAGTAGTGATCAGAGGTTAAAGTATTATTTTATTATTTTATAAAGTATTACTTTAACTTTACTCTATGAGCAAAAATTTTATCAAACAATACAAGGATTAGGTAACACAGTGTATAAGTACAATGGGCAGCCATATCACTAAAATCAATTTCTTCTAGGCAACGTCCAAGGGTGATATTAGATTTTGGGTACGAAATGCTCGAAGCGCGCTAGGATAGACGGAGGTAATGTACAATGGGGTGAGCATTGGAATGTCCCAATGTACAGAACTCTAGGGTAGTCAGAGGCACGTCCAAACTTACGTTTGGCACATGCTCACGGTTTGCAATTTGCTAGTATTCTATACGTGACAGGTTGCAAACCTTAGCGGAATATTAGCCAGTGACATATGTCCTTCGGATTGTTTGGTCCTAGGGACAAGCCGGTTTTCTCACGATAATGTGATCTTCTCCGTCAGAGTATTGCATGTGTCAAATAACGCATATAAACATCCGAAAAACCAAAATGTCGTTTAGGTCACGACTGGAATGGAACCCACAACCTCCTGATCGGAAGGCCCCTTGACCACACAGCTCACCTTGCCACACAGCTGACTTTTTGTGTTTGAATTCATGAATAAATATAGGGTGGGACGCTACCTGCGTCGACACCCTAGCGCCATCTCATCTGCCTGGGACATCAGTTAGGGCTGGTGCGGCGGCTGATTCGGCCGAGGATCACAAAAGGCGCAAATATAGTGGTCTCGACATAGCTTACCTATTTGAGCCTTTTGGGGTGGAGACCTTGGATCCGTGGGGAGCCGGTGCCCTCCGGGTTTTCAAAAATATTGCGGGGCTTTTGATTGAAGCGACACGTGACCCAAGGGCTGGCTCTTATTTAGGCCAGCGAATTAGCATAGCTATTCAGCGTGGCAATGCAGCCAGTGTCTTGGGCACGCTTCCGTCTGGTACTGGTCTCGAACAGTTGAGTTACCTATAGGCCTGTAACGGTCCTTAGGTAATCTGACTGATTCCTTTGTACATAGTTAGTTTAATTGTACTTTTTATTGAATAAATGAATAAATAGATGATTTATGATTTCAGCGAGTGTGTAGCTCTGCAAGACCCGTACTGCGCGTGGGACAAGCAAGCGGGGCGATGCCGTGCCTTCTCCCACGGCGTCAGTCGGTGGCTGGACGATACTGCGTTCTACCAGAGCGTCAGCTCGGGGAGCCATGCCGCGTGCCCGCACAGTAAGCCATACACTTCTACTTCATTTGTATTGTACGTCGGGAAGCGCTCGGCCTTCATCTCACCTCATTTTTCAAGTTATGATAAGGCTGAAGGTGGAAGCGCATTTCACCTGGAACTGGCTATCTTACCTCTCAGTGTCGGAACAGCAAAGAATTGAAATTGTAGAATTGTAATGGCTACAGACTTCGGTAAGATGGTGGTAGGCGGACTTAAACAAAGTTCTACAACCATTGTATTGATAGAATTATACAAAAATTGGTACCTGTTTTGGTGTACCTTGTGCCATTATATAGTACAAATGGGGCTCTAAGCTGAGTTGATATTTTGCCCCACCTTGTACCAATAAATTGGCAGGAATGGCGCTCTAGTGCTTTTGGATACATATATTTTAGTGCACCTTGGGCAAAACTTAACCTGACGCATACATTACAGGCATACATTCGCACAATATTCGGGGTGCTCCCTGTACCTCATCCCTATCCTATCCATCGCTATGTAGGGATGCTTTGGATTATTCCACTCCAAGTTTCCATTAGCGGCCTTAACCTTTCGCCCACCCGTGTCAGATCCATAGGTCTTGGGTTCGATCCCCAGGGGCGTTCACTTGGTTTGGCGCTTCCACCTTTAGCCTTATCATAACATGAAACCATGTGAGATGAAGGCCAAGCGCTTCCTCGTCATACTAGAAAAAAAAACTACGATTCTATGAATAACTAGCGAAAAACTCGGGCATCGTTCCCGCCACCCTAAAAAATGAAAGTCTCTATGACATCTGGTTTGGGCAGGGCATTGATTGTCAGTGCGTCAGCTACGTGACGATGATAATCGATCAATGAACTAATCCCTGTTTCAGGTAAAGACGCGGGTGCAGTAGGAGGCCTCAGTTCTGGCTTATACGATGATGCCAGAGGGGAAAACAAGGGAGAAGTCATCAACATCGTCCAAGACAAGGATGGCAAGGGCGGCAATAATGAAGGTAAGGTGACTTTGACTTTGACACATTGACTTTTATTTGACAGATTGTACATATTCATCCAATCGACGCTACAAACAGCGATCCTGACCTGAATCCTTCGACAGACTCCCCGCAACAGCCAAAATGTCGTCAATCCACCAAGTGGGGTGTCCTTCCCACTTCCTTTCGTGTTTGATCGTGGTGGCCATGTGAGAACCTTTGCTCATCAGTGGTTATCAGCTCTGCGAGATATGTAGCCAGCTCTGCCCGATACCCCTTGCTAATTCTGAGAGCTATGTTTGGTTCTCTTACAGATATCGGATTACTTCGGATTACGGTTTTTTTCCCGTAGTAAAATTCCAAGCATAACTATCTCCATAGCTCGTTGTGCGACTTTGAAGTTATTCTGTAGTCAATAACCACGTCTTGGATCCGTAAATCATTGCTGGTAACAAACTTTGATTAAAGACTTTCGTCTTGAGGTACTGCGGTATCTTTGACGAGAAGATATTTCGAAGCTTCCCGAACGCTGCCCATCCGTGTTAGATTCGTTGGCTGATCTCTTTATTGAAGTTGGATTTACCTAGTTGGATTCTGTGGTGGGTTCCATTAGATTCTGATCCAAATTTTGGCGTAGCTCTTTACCTCTTGGCTTGTCTAGCTGTAGGCCAGAGTAAGGATGAGGTCTTCGATGGGGCAAGCTTTCCCAAATGGCTGCAGACTGTTTGGCTTTTAGTAGTCTAGTCTGTGATCATTCAGCTGTAACCGCTAGCAAAAGCCAGTGACACCCAACCAACCACCCAAACTATGCAACTCACTGACCCTTTCACTGTTGCATCACCATTGACATTGACTCTACATAATCTGAGTGATCAATGGAAATATGAAATCGTGTTCCATTCGCCAGGTCCAGAAGTCCTTGCAGCGGACCCTCCGATGTCCATGTTCTCAACGGAGACCGTCGCGATATCCGTCACCACGGCGGGCGTCCTCGGGCTCGCCATCGGCATCCTCGTCGGGTTCTTCTGCAGACGACATTGCAAGAAGGATGAGGACGACAACATGCCTTACCCCGATACAGAGTATGAATATTTTGAGCAGAGGCAGAATATAAACAGGTTTGTAGACTGTCTGAAAGTTTCGCTACACTCTGTAGTTTTACCTTTCATTCTTTGATATCATTCTTCAATTAAATTCACTATCATCCTTCAGATATTAAAAACATTTGCACATTTTACAAACCACTATATTAACCACGCTCAAAGTCATTTTGATCCATCAGACTGTCTCGTCGGTAGACCAAACGCTCAAGCAACTTCCTATCATTGTCCTAGCTACAGGTACAAAGAAAACATAATGTGATTGTGTTCATCAGTTCATGTAGCTTGACCTCGAGGCTTAGTCAAAGATTTGTTGGCCAAAATACTTTGGGTGTGAAAACGATAAGTCCTCAAATAACCACCCAATAACACCGCACGCCATAAACAAATGCGTTCTTTCAGGATCCAAGCTGAGCCCAAGCTCCTGCAACAAGTTGAAGAAGTGACATACGCAGAGCCGGTACTAGCCCCGCAGCCGAAGCCAGCTTCCCCCCGAGCGACCCTTCGCAAGCACCCCCCGTACCACCCTCATCACGAGACACTGTTCCAGTTCCAGCCTGATTCTTACCGCCGCGACAACTTCGGAACCCTGCGCTCGCATCAGGTCAATGTCAGTTGTTCGCCTTTCTTTACTACTGCATGGCTTTGGACGGCTACAGCTCAAAATTGTAACCAACTGTCCCCTGTTACTTCCACACATGATTACACAATTTAACCGAAATACCAAGACAAAGTTAAAAGGAAGGGACTCTAGCTGTTGAGGGAAGTTATCGTTTATTTATGGATTATGGTTATAGCCACTTTTGTTTTTCCAGTTGTGGCTTGGAACACCATATTTCTTGGTGAGAAATGTTCTTGTTTTTGTTTTTACTTCAAGTCACATTTACGCACAGACTAGATCTGTGGTGTGTCACCGATTTCGAATACAATCACTTTTATTGCAATCTCATTTACATCGAACACTTCCACAATCAAATTTCGAGCTCTAGTCGTTTGATATAGTCTCATGAATGCCTTCCCATAGATAATTTACTTATAGCGTAAAATTTGTACCGACCGCGACTCTGACAGAATTTCGCTCAATGACACCTTTTTAGTGCCACCATGGCATCAGAGAGATTGCGAGCAAAAAAATCACATTGCTCTACATGGACCGAAATTCTTCTTGCACAGAAAATAAACTGTTTTAAGGAAAACAATAAGATGTTGATGAGACTATTCAATGTTATTTTATTCTTAGTCTAGTATTTATTTCAGCATTGCAACGAGAACTCGACCATCTGAGTAACTAAAAGGATTTTTAATAATTGTTGTCGTAATTAATAGTTATTGTCGTTGAATTGTAGAAGCCCTTATTAAACTTACAGTATTTTTTCTTCAGAATTGTGAGGCACGTAAAGTAAGTTCTTTTAAAATTGCCATAGCTTGACAGTCAAGCTTCCCATATAACATTTTGCATGGACTCATTTCATTCACTCTCAATGTTATTTGTCTAATAACTTTAATGTCGTTCTTATTTCAGCTAACCCCATTTTAACCATTCTTAATATTATCACTCCGCTGCTTGTCATTAACCAGGTTGAAATGTTCGTAGCTCAAAAGACTACTACTATAACGCCGCATTAGAGTGTTAATCTTGAAGATTTGTAATTGATTTCCGCCACAATCACCATAGTTCAAAAATATGTAAATTTCAGTTCAGCTTGGTAAATAAATGAAAAAAAAGTTGGAAAAGTTATTGAATGATATTTTGGCCATCAAGAACTCCCGAGTGATAGCTCCTGATGGCATATCTCAAGTGCTCCCAGTGGCACAAATTACTCAACACGATGTAAGCGCCGCGTAGCAAAACACACTGTGAATACTACGCCACTAAAGCTTTCCCATTTGCCCTTCTTTTGTTTGAGGGTAACCAAAATCCATTTAAATGAAAATGTCAGTTTAGCTAGGAACGTTTCAGCCCATTCATGTACCCCACAACACGCACGCATATTCACACAGCATGTTAGTTAACGCAGGACTGTTCGGACCGCAGGGCGATGGGTATCGGCGCGGCAATGACAATGGCTTCTCGACCACGAGATCAGTGAAGAAAGTGTATCTCTGAGAAACAAACGGGGCGGAGTCGCGGGAACAGATGCACCACCATAACCATAATACGCACCACCATCATACCTTGGGTGAGTTTGTCGTTCTCTTCTTCAAGCGGTTGTTTGGCGCTGATAGAGTAAGGAACAGCATAGTGAGAGAGATGTGGTGTGAAACATTGAAAAAGAAATACTTTGTTCGGGCATATAGACAGGGAGAAGGATACAGTTGGGTGGGGGAGACCTCGGCGACCGTTTTCCGAGTCCCTAAGTGAGCCCTTAACCAAGGAGCATGTATGAAAATGTTGTGAGAGCAAATAAATCTGTTGTCTCTGCCGAACCTTCTGCAAAATAGGCGTGAGTTTATTTCATTGCCAACGACCCATTTAGGGGTTTTTTCTTCTTTTGATTAATGTCAAATTCACTTTGACGTACGTACAGGCAACATTTAATCTTATTATCTTGAAGTAGCTTAACTGACTGACTGACTCAATTGACAAGAATGTGGTTTTTACTACGGAAAAACGCTTGGCGATCTCACCTGGTTTCAAGTTATGATAAAAGCGTACTTCACCCGGAATCCTCAACAGACTGAGGCTATCTTACCTCTAAATGCTGGAACACAACAATTTTAGAAATGTTGCTATGGTGACGGCATTAGGTAAGATGGTGGTAGCCAAGCACGTAAACAAAGTCCTACCACCAACCAACTAAACCATACACAAAAGTGGGGTCGAACCCGGGAACTCTGGACTCAAGAGTGTCAGACAGGTGGGTGATTCACTAGACCACGAGGCGGTATTCTGAAATTTCTAGAGTAATCAAATTGATGTGCACCTAATCTTACTAAAAATGTTGGCGATACCCGCGTTTCACTAGTACTGTACAACATTATTGCCGTGGTGTCGCGGCTAATAATCGATCCACCAAATCAGCCCATCGATGTCGTAAAAGCCGACTAAGGGATCTCGTCAGAAGGATGACAGCAGCTTCCTTTTGTGTATTATCTACGCAATCCGCCTGCCAAGCGCGGTGATTATGACAAAACCCAGCTTTGGAGGAAGCTCTGTCCAGCAGCGGATGTGTATAATATTGGTGTTTGTTCTGCAGTGTCACAGCGCAGTAGCGGTTCTGGTTCTGTCTCAGCGAGTGGCGGCTCCTCCTCATCGCCGTCTCCGCCCTCGTCGTCCCCCTCCCCCTCGGGAGAGCGACCCCCCACCCCGCCGCCCCCCGCGCCCCAGCCCTGTGCGTACATCTACCGCAACTGAGCGCCCCCGCGCCCTCGCGCCCCTAAGGACATGGACCTTGTGAACTTGTTAAACGTGAACTTGTGATGAGAATAAAGTGATAAGAAAACGCTCTGACGGGATTCTATTGGTATTGTGTCTGAGGGACAATTTCAACGTATTGTTGTACGTAGGTTTTAATAGAAATATTAATGTTTTCTCCACGATCTCCATGATATTAGCATATTGTGACATCTGATAAGTGTAGCAATGCCATACAGGACCATTAACGTTACTGCTCGTTCTAGATATAATATTGTATCATTTGTATTATGAATTGAAATACTATCTGGTGCGCCATTTTGGCTAAGGGCATTACAAATAAATCAGCTTCTTAGCATGAGACGGTTTCTGGAAATTCTAAGCTTCAAAAAACATTGTGGATTCACAAACGATGTATTCGCCACTACACAGTTACACGTTTTAACTCGTCTTGTATTTTAAAGCTACAATTTACAAAAGACCGCCTCATGCTTATCCCTGAGGTTTCACTTTTACTTTGTATTTTGTGTAGCTTTGCTTTAAGTCATGACACGGGTATGAAACGTTGAATCCCGTCAGAGCGATGTATTTTGTGTGATTAAAAATATGTTCAAACTCCAGTGAACGTAAGTGACATTCCAAAATCGTCGGCTGAACATTGTAGGTATACTTACTTGTGGTTACTGAGAACCATCATTTGAATTGACTCCCTTGAAACCCCCGATACTTATACGTGTGGGTATAAACTGTTGATGTTGACTGTCTGTTGGTAATCCACGTGATGAATATATATAATATCTTACAAGATAATGAATATACGTGCTGGTTGATCCGCTATGATCTCTGTTCAGAGTAATCGTGAAAGAAAAATGTATTTTTTTTAAAAGACGGAACAATACTATCGATTGGTATTATAAGATTGTAACAAATTGTAGATTGTTTAGAATTATATAGTTTACATAGCATAGGTGGAAAATATAAGTTTGTTGCAACGTGTTGGAGATTAGTTAATGTGAGAACGTAAGCGGCATTGCGGGTTCACGGATTCAGAAGAAAGTGGAATTATATTACACTTCGCTTTTTTACATACATACTTGTAGCGTTACATCGTAACTTTAGGGTTCTCTTATTCTAAAATTCTAGCGTTACTAATATTACTCGTGGACACTTACACAAAGGATGTGTGTATGTTACGGTGTTATAGTATTGCCGAGTTAAATTAGAATAATAATATCGTTGATACCGATGACATAAACACACAAAAATAATTAGGTACATATATTATATTTACCATGTATAAAAAAAATGAAATATAAAGTTCTGATACTTACTTACTCATTAAAGTGCTTCTTATGGATGTAACTAGATTAGAAGATCGTTTTGATAAATTATTCGATAATGTTATAGATTTAGTATTTAACTGTAAACATAGTTAACGTTTAGGCAGAGTATTGCCACAATGCCAATATATTTGTGGTGCGGCATGTTACGATGTAGCTGTGATCATTATGTACATACATTCTACTGGACACTCAATGCGTCTACTCGTTTCTAAATCCATAAATGTGGGCCAAATATCGAAAAAAACTCTTTTATGGAATGTTCATTTAAGATGGCTTTACGAGTTACTTTGTAATACAACTGTTACTTCGTGATATAGCTAGCAGTTACCGTGTAATATAGCAGGCAGTTATTGCGTAATATTGCTAGCAGTAACTTTGTAATATAGCTGGCTGATACTGAGTAATAGTGCTAGCCGTTACTTTGTAATATAGCTAAGCTGATACTGTGTAATATTGCTAGCTGTTACTATGTAATATAGCTAGCTGTTACCTAGTCATATAGCTAGCAGTGACATAGTAACGGAGCTAGCGGTTACTTTGTAATATAGCTAGTAGTTACCACGTATTGCTGGCAGTTACGCTGTAATATAGCTGACAGTTTTCTAGTACTAGTGTTAAATACTGATCATCGCTCGTTGACAATGGAATGTGTGTAAGAAAATGTCAATTCTATTTGTAATGATTTAGTGCCTACGTGTCTGCATTGTAATATGTTACGATGGCTCAGTTGAATTCACATGGACTGATGTGTAGCGGGCACTAGAATGCGTTAGATTAGCGTTACAGTAGATCAAGCATTGGATACGAAGTTTAGGAGCCTTGTTAAATGTGTGAAGGAAAATTGTCATTGAAATGATTCAATGCCGCTAGCTGGTAGTTTAGCACACAAGCTGCTAGCCGTCTAAAGGTCAATGGCCATTTTTCTTCGCGCATTGAAAACGGATTAAAGTCTAATGGTTATATTAAACAGCTTACAGTACAAGGCTACAATTTTTATACACGTTAAGGAAGCGGCATTCTCAGAACTGCCTTTAATAAATACTCAATAATCTTTCATTTATCTAATCATACCAAAGATACGGTTTCTAATGTAAATTATTTATTTATAAATTAGTATTGCTAATAATCGCGTTGTTTTACAAAATATACTGCCATTTTATACGTTTTTATAGTTAACGAACGCACAGTTTATTTTTATAGTTAAACCATGCGGTATTTAGGATGCTTTGAAGGTGGCCAGTCTGATGCGCATTGCAGAACTTGAAAATGGTACATTATTTCGTGATTTTGAGTACAGAATTTAGTGTCGTATTATGAAATTATGCTCAAAATCTGCCCCCCGTTTGTGTGACGGACGATTCAAAAATATGATAACTTAATAAATTACCATATTGACGTCTACTTAGTACTTAACATAAAACAATCTCACAATACGCATTTCAAATTACGTTGTCGCGTAATATCAAGTCTTTGAATTGTATCGTTTGCAAGCTCTGCAACAGGTCGACAAGTAGATTCACATACGTAAGAGGCTAGTTTTGTAAATAGCGGATTCTGTAATGTAAATTAGATTTCGTCAAGTAATTAACCGTTTAAGTTAGCGTAAGGGAAGTTCGGTCGGTGGTTGTTAAGACATTGTTTTGTATGACTAATTGATGGAATGTACAATAACCGTTTCTACGTTTAACTGAACCACCCTTTTTATACTTGTATGTAACCAGCCTAGACATTCTTGTAAGCGAAGTAATTGATTTAACTATTGATTATGAGAATTATAGAGATCTTATAGAACTGTAGTTATAATATAGATGCTTAATTTTGTTTGGAACTCGGAGCCTTAGTGTTAGTAATTGAAGACTTTTATTGAAATAATGTAAGGACAGTAACATATTGGATTTATTAATTAATTCTAAATCTGATAAAGTTTAATGTTAAGAATACGACACGTTACAGGATATGTTTTCCATACTTTTTGTGAACGTGTAAAGAGTCTCTACAAAACATCTAAGAATAAAAAAAACTAAAATGTTGACTTATTTTGCCACACTCGCTAAGGCGTTCTGACGTATCCTACAGGATCCTACATACAACTTGTTCGCATCGTGTACCGTACACGTACAATGTATTCCATATCCACAAAGACATATATTATAAATGCAGGTAAAACAACATAAATTACGGTAAACGTACGTATTTTTATTAGTACAACTACAACAAAGATAATCTGTAGTCAATGGGATAGTTATTTTTTGACATCTCAAATTGACTTATCGTCGCAAAAAAATGGAAAGAAAACTTGGTATAAACTGTGGTTTATAAGCTGCTGCGCTTACACCATCAATCTGGTTTGTCAGTCAGCTCATGTTCCATCAGTAAACTGTTTCACATGTATTGTATAAATCAAAACGTAAGGATACGTTATATTGATCGAAGTTAATGATGTAAAATTGATCGTTTATTTGCAGCCATAGACTTAGAAGCCTTTGAAGGCAGAATCTGAGAGTGGAGTGAGCAAGATTTTGTAAGGACTCTTTACCGATAACTTATTACGTACCATTCCTAAAAATGTACTCTTTGTTTTATCATCTCGGTGTAAGATATTGTGTAGGTGATTCATTTTTTTGTATCATTATCATAATTTCAACTAGTTTCTGTTCTATAGTTTTTTTGGCCCAATTAAAATTTATTTACTTTTGTTCCCACAAATTATTATATACAATTATTGATAAGCTTTGCTTTACAATGTTTGAAGATACTATGTACCTAGACCATAAAGTACCTATGGGAAGTGCCTAACTTATTGACCTATATGCACCTGTTGCGCTAGACAAGGGACAAATAAAACGAAATCGTTAAACTGTATATCTATGGTATAACGCGTTGGCAATGCATTTAGCGGTTTCGTTCTAATGTTCAGCTGTAGGGGGTAGTTTAAACAATGATTTCTCTTATCCAGATCATTTTGTTAGTAATTCTCTTCAAAGAGTTATTTGATTCCGCAATTGGGTAGTTACGTTATAGTGCCTCTAGGACTGACTAGCCACTGCCTGATTTCCTCTGCTACCACTTTTATCTATAATGCCTTTGGAAATAGTTCAATAGAATGCAATAAGTTAAGTAAAAGACTGTAATGTTATTTTGCTTTATATACTTTTAGCTGTTGCAAAAGTTAGTCAAAACAGTTGCTTGAGGAACTACGTAGAGGTGACTTTAATTTTTTAGTTAATGACAGTAAAGAAATTACTTTTTGAAAACTGCGTTTGGATACATAGAGTAATTTCAGGTTCATTAAATCATGTTATACGAACTCGATTATTGTTCTTCCTGCTTATATCATAGTCATCATAGTTGGGATGAGTGGAAGTAAAATGTCTAAATATCTATTCAGTAGCGAAAAGTGGAAAAAATCCAATTTCAGTTTGATAAACCAGTAGGCATATACGGAACAGGCGAAACTGACTACTTCTGACATCTATCTACATCTATCCATTGGACAAAATGAGAATAGAAATCTGCCCATTTTCAGTTCAGAGAATACATTTAGTTACCATTGACAAACAAACATACTACATCATCTTGTATCTTTAATTTGTTGAATCATCATCGCCATCATGATTCAAAATTATTTATTTAATAGTAAAAAAACATTGATGATTTCGGAATGATAATTAATTAACACCAACTATCAGGGATTTTTATTTTGGAAAAGATAAAATGTATTGCATTGTTTTCCGCTATATTAATTGCATTACATTTTAGTTCTATGGCAATTTCAAGATTTTACAATAACAAGTTAACTGTAGGTACCTATTTGAATTATAACTCGCATAAATTTTTGTCGCCATCTTTAAAGGGGACAATATTTTAAATTCGTATATCTTTAAAACTCGAATTAGTAGGTACTAGCAGCGTAGCGCGACTTCTATGGACTTCAATAGTTTCTTCTAGCAACTGTGCCTGTTCAGTAAAATAACCGTCGTGGCCAAAAGGGGAACTAAATTGATTGTCACAGGATTTCAGGTCAAAAATCCACAGCACAGTAGCGCCCCCATTTTAGCCGGTTCTCATTCTGAACGATTACTTTGACTAGCTTTAATTTTGAAATCATTAAACCTTATAACCGAAGCCTATTATAGTTTCTTCTTTCTAATGTAAGCCTAGAATTAAGTAGGAGTTTTTGAATGAAGTCGCGGTGATAGGATTAATCGCTGCCCATAATAATAGAGTGCAATGTTTTTTTATTGAGTAGAAAACTAGAGGCGTTATTTTTTTTATTTGAAATGAGCCGAGACGTGGATCTTGTATTCCACCCATCATTATGGTGTTATGATCATTTTCTCATTAAAATACTAATATTATGCTAAATATTTTAGCAAATGATAAAATGTATTCCTTTTCTTTAGTAAATAAAAATATTGAAACTTGATCTTGTTTTGATTATTTTAGGCAGGCGTTTTTTGCGCAAGTCCTTTTCAGGGCAGGTCTTCGTTCAGCAGTGAGTGGTAATGATGTTTTCTACTGGTAAGGAATGAAACTCGTTGCCCTCGTCTTTTTTTACGCACCGGTAGGTAGGTAAGTACAATCTTGGAGTCCTTATAAGTAGGAAAAACTATGTTGGCGGGAAAGAAAAAAATTACCAACAGACCAACTAGGTGGACAGCCTGGTTGGTCGGTTAGTAATAGACGGGTTTTTCGACCCACATTTACACATATCGGCACAAGGCTCTTCTCGGCTCTTCTCGAGAGTGGACTCGATGTTTTGACATTTCTTTCAGATAACGACATCAACATAGCCAGCTCTAGTAAGTATCAACGTATTGTGATGTCGCACGTAGTCGGCATGGCTGGCTCTGCGTTGACTATTGAACTTAAAAGTTAATATTTCTGAACCAATAACACTTATCAAAATGCTAATGCTATATCAAAAACACGATGAGCCAAAAATCACTAAGCTCAGAAAGTCAAACTTTAGCTTTAGATCGTATTTATGCACGTGACACGTCTAAAGATAGCTCTCAGCATACCTAGAAGAGATAACAGCAAAGTCTGAAGCCCCCCCATATAAGAAAAACATTTTTCGTTGTTAAGTCTGGTAATTTGGTCCATTTATAGCTTCAGTAGATGATTTATTTAGTTTTTATTTGTTTGGCGCCTGACATTGTAGCCCCACGTGACGTCTTATATATCTGTTATATCTGTTGAAGCTGCAAAAATAAACGCGCAGAAAACGCGATTAAAAAGAAGAAAAACGTTGACGAGGCTACTGTGTTGCCAGTTTGCCAGCTTAGTGGCTCCTTATGATTTATGTAATACCTACGGTTGGATTTATAACGCCCAACATTATATTTATTCTCTTAGTTCCTGAAGAATTTTTTTTTTAATCATAATAGATGCGAAGACGGAAAGCCATAAAATAATGGAACTGGCAATGTCCTAAAATCACCGATCTGTTCGGTCGTTGTGCTAGCATTGAAAGTTTCAACTGCGTGATGACGAAAGAAAAACTTATTTTGAAGTGGATCCTTTCGTTTCGGTGAAAAGATGGTAGAAGAGTGGAGGTTGAGGTGCCCCTTTTTATCCTTCGCAAAGATACAGTTGGACAAAATATGCTTGTGATTGTATATTTAGTTAGGGGCAAACTGCGATGCGGTATTTTATATTGACTTTGTGCTTGCCGTGCCACCTAGCGACATCTAAAACAACCATCTCATAATAAATATCGCATAATGGGGACTTCGATGCGGTATATTTTTTATATGGACTTTGTGTTTTCCCTGCCACCTAGCAACAAGTAAACGAACAATAATATAATGACTCTCTGTATTGGAAACTACGACTTTGTGTTTGCCCTGCCACCTACCGACGAGAAGCCAATAACGTAAAGTGACTCGCGGCTCCTTACACTAGCAATAATTGTGTTAAATAATAATTCCCTCAGCCGCGCCGTCTCAGCCATGGACAGATTGCACAAAAATCAGACAGCCTATGTAACTGCCAACTATCGATTATTTCTTAGTTTGTTTATTAAGTTATTCATTTTAATCTTTTTTAGGTAAGGTAGGTACCTATTATAATTCACACCCTAACATAGCCTTGGTGGTTATAATGACTGAAGACATCTTAGCTACAACATATGACCACAATGGGTACCTATTGGTGGTCGATTCGTGGAGGTCACGTAAATGATAGGATTGTTGAGAGCATATCCTTTGGGCGTTAGAGGTTACAATACCAAATAATATAATAACACTAGCAATAATTCATTCAATTCAATTTCGGACAAAATCATTACAAAACATGCACAATCAAAAACAAAAAAAAAAACGAAATAATACTTCACTTCAATATTACTAGGCGCTACTTATACCAGATTCTGTGCACATTCCTGGCGCACTACAGAAACGAAGCAGCCCCAAAAAGCATCCTCAAGCCATTATTGTAGTAGGTACCTACTGAGGCGCATCGCCGCTGGTGACAAACGTCGGACAGATTATAGCCTACCTTTTTGAAGCAGCGGTTACTATTTTAATCAACATGATCTCTACGCTTGGCAGATTTGAATTAAGTTTTTGTTTCGTTTATAGACACAGCTGCCTATATATTGGCGGAGAATAACTAAAAGTAGGTGTCCACGTAAATTGAGTTTATCTCTCTTCATTCATTTCCTGAGTAGTACCTACTTACTCAGGATATTGCTGAAGATTACTATTGACTATTAGACTATTGTGCAGCTCATATCTTTGATGCCAAGTGGCAATTAATGGTCATATGACTGCAGGTACCTACCTACATAACCATTATGTCGCAAAGTTCCTTTCAAGCAAGCATTATAACATGCATGCTCCATTTCAGGCCACATTTTTACTTGCTTTCAAGCGAGCTGGTGGTACAACGCTTGGCTAACAACAAATAAAGTGACGTTTTATCTAAATTAAGATAAATTTAATCTTATAATCAATCCCCTTGAATAAATGAATTTAATATTCTTGCTAGAAGTTACTAAATAATGCAGGTTTTAATTGTCGTAAAACATATACTTCATACTGCATCTTTGTAGTAGGATATTTTAGGAGCAGAGTATTATATACCGATAAAATAGCAGTAAACGTTTACCCTTATTTCCACTGCAGTGTGCCACATGTCTACAATATTATAGGTATTATAGAACATTGTAGATCGATAGAATTTCTATACCCGGCTATAGGCTACTTTATTAATCAGATACTAACTTTTCGGAGTGCTGTGGTCATAGACAGCACAGAAGAAAATTATACTCAGATATATTATACCTATGTACAAAATAATTGCATGGAACTAACCTACCAATGAGGGTTGTTAATAAAATATATTTTTTGCAAATTAGCTTTATTTATACATTACACTAAAAACAATCAGTCTTAACAAGATATCTTTAAAATAATAAATAAGAATGTGAGATGGAATCTGGTAAAAATCACTTGTTCCCGTTGGTGTTTTCGTTGGCGCTGGCGTTGGGTTGGTCGTTGATTTCCTTGCGCACCGGCCCAGTGTGCGCGATGGGGACACTGCGCTGACCTTGGACCGCCCGAGGCACTTCCCTCGGAGCGGTGACCGTCAGCACGCCATCGGAAGACAGCTTCGACTCCACCGTCTCGGGCATGCAGCCTTTTGGCAACGCGTAGCGCCGGCTGAACTGCCGGGAAATGTAGCCATGTTGGTCTTTCTTCTCCTCGTGCTTGCCTTCGACGACGATGTAGCCATCCGCAGTCTTCACGGAGATCTCCTCGGGAGAGAAGTGTTGCACGTCGAGGTTCACCTGGAACTTGTCTTTGTCCGCCTTGATGTTGGATCCCAGGTCGCGGGCGGCGGCGGTGAGGTGGCGCCAGGGCCGGTAGTACTCGCGGCTCGGCACGGCGCCGGCTGCGACGCTGAGGTAGTCTTCGGGAGTCAGCGCCAGACCGAAGTGCTGGTCGATCAGGCGGCGAGGGCGCTCCATCTCGTAATCGAACAGGAATGGAAGCAGAGACATTTTCTTGGTTCAAACACTTCACTTCTTCACGAGTTTACAAAGCTTGGGATTAAAGCTTGCTGGCTTCGAGATCGCTCTTCTCTGTTAGTCGCAGTGTTGCTCAATTTGAACTGACGCCGAGACTACCCGCTACGCGTTTATAAGCAGTGGTGCGCTCTACGAGAATGTAGTGGAACTTTCGCGACGCCAGGGGTCCGCAACATATGGCTACTACTGGTTTTTATAATGTTAGTATTTCTATTTGAGTTAAAATGTAATTTTAATCTAACTTTAATACATTTGGCATATGAAATTTGAGCATGTGTTTTATTAACTACTAAGCAGTATTTCAGTTTACCACGATTTTATTAAAGAGAGAAGCCTGTATAGGACTAACTGAGAGTAGGAAATCAAGTATAATAAAAGTGCCATCTTATAAAGTAAGCATAAAATCTTACATAAGTAAGTAGGTAAATTATTTTAAATAGGTATATGTTGATATACCTACATATTTCTAATGCATAAGATGTGAAAGAAGACTTTTTTTTATTTATTTATTTTACAAAATTACAAAATTATTTCCGTTACCATTTAATCAAAAATAAATCAACATAGCGTGTAGAGTACAAAGAAATATATTTTCGATACTTGTTGTTTCCAACCATCAGTGACAAGGAAAGTAGGCAAAATTATTTCGGAAATTCTAACCTTAGTACCTAGGTACATACTATACCCTTCCTCATGTAGGTATTTTTATCGTCAAGGATAAATTTATCAATATTAAAATGATTATTCGTACTCTAATCATGAGTTTGCCTGATGAAAATACTATTATTGAAATTGAGCCACAGGTTGACGATATCAGTGACAACAATAAGTTTCGCTACTCCACACTAGATGGCACTGTATCGAAGCATCTAGAACTTTCTTGAACAGTCAGTTCTTAAGAAGTCCTCACACTAGGAATCATACTTCTAGAATTGTGTGCGGGTAGGTTAGATTCTAATCGAAGAATATCAAGGTTACCTTGATATTAATTATGATAATTCGATGTGCGATACCTATTCTATGTAGGTCCCGTAGGGAATATACTCTTTGACTAAACAACGTAATTGCTAAGTTTAGAATGGAAGATAGGTAGGTTCTTTTAGCAGGGCAGGGGATTGATTATAAGATTAAATTTATCTTAATTTAGATTAAAACGTCACTTTATTTGTTGTTAGCCAGCTCGCTTGAAAGCAAGTAAAAATGTGGCCTAAGATGGAGCATGCATGTATAATGCTTGCTTGAAAGGAACTTTGCGACATAATGGTTACGTAGGTAGGTACCTGCAGTCATATGACCATTAATTGCCATTTAAATATTGAATATTAAAACATATGAGCTGCACAATAGTAATCTTCAGCAATATCCTGAGCAAGTACCTACTTACTCAGGATATTAATGGCCACATTTTTACTTGCTTTCCAGCGAGCTGGTGGTTCAACGCTTGGCTTTTTTGTTCAACGCTGGTGCGGCGGCTGATTCGGCCGAGGATCACAAAAGGCGCAAATATAGTGGTCTCGACAGAGCTTACCTATTTGAGCCTTTTGGGGTGGAGACCTTGGGTCCGTGGGGAGCCGGTGCCTTCCGGGTTTTCAAAAATATTGCGGGGCTTTTGATTGAGGCGACACGTGACCCAAGGGCTGGCTCTTATTTAGGCCAGCGAATTAGCATAGCTATTAAGCGTGGCAATGCAGCTAGTGTCTTGGGCACGCTTCCGTCTGTTACTGGTCTGGAACAGTTCTAGAACAAAGGAATCAGTCAGAACAATCTGACTGATTCCTTTGTACATAGTTAGTTTAATTGTACTTTTTATTGAATAAAATATCAAGGTAACATTGATATTCTTCGATTAGAATCTAACCTACCCGCACACAATTCTAGAAGTATGATTCCTAGTGTGAAGACTTCTTAAGAACTGACTGTTCAAGAAAGTTCTAGATGCTTCGATACAGTGCCATCTAGTGTGGAGTAGCGAAACTTATTGTTGTCACTGATATCGTCAACCTGTGGCTCAATTTCAATAATAGTATTTTCATCAGGCAAACTCATGATTAGAGTACGAATAATCATTTTAATATTGATAAATTTATCCTTGACGATAAAAATACCTACATGAGGAAGGGTATAGTATGTACCTAGGTACTAAGGTTAGAATTTCCGAAATAATTTTGCCTACTTTCCTTCTCACTGATGGTTGGAAACAACAAGTATCGAAAATATATTTCTTTGTACTCTACACGCTATGTTGATTTATTTTTGATTAAATGGTAACGGAAATAATTTTGTAATTTTGTAAAATAAATATATAAAAAAAAGTCTTCTTTCACATCTTATGCATTAGAAATATGTAGGTATATCAACATATACCTATTTAAAATAATTTACCTACTTACTTATGTAAGATTTGATGCATACTTTATAAGATGGCACTTTTATTATACTTGATTTCCTACTCTCAGTTAGTCCTATACAGGCTTCTCTTTAATAAAATCGTGGTAAACTGAAATACTGCTTAGTAGTTAATAAAACACATGCTCAAATTTCATATGCCAAATGTATTAAAATTAGATTAAAATTACATTTTAACTCAAATAGAAATACTAACATTATAAAAACCAGTAGTAGCCATATGTTGCGGACCCCTGGCGTCGCGAAAGTTCCACTACATTCTCGTAGAGCGCACCACTGCTTATAAACGCGTAGCGGGTAGTCTCGGCGTCAGTTCAAATTGAGCAACACTGCGACTAACAGAGAAGAGCGATCTCGAAGCCAGCAAGCTTTAATCCCAAGCTTTGTAAACTCGTGAAGAAGTGAAGTGTTTGAACCAAGAAAATGTCTCTGCTTCCATTCCTGTTCGATTACGAGATGGAGCGCCCTCGCCGCCTGATCGACCAGCACTTCGGTCTGGCGCTGACTCCCGAAGACTACCTCAGCGTCGCAGCCGGCGCCGTGCCGAGCCGCGAGTACTACCGGCCCTGGCGCCACCTCACCGCCGCCGCCCGCGACCTGGGATCCAACATCAAGGCGGACAAAGACAAGTTCCAGGTGAACCTCGACGTGCAACACTTCTCTCCCGAGGAGATCTCCGTGAAGACTGCGGATGGCTACATCGTCGTCGAAGGCAAGCACGAGGAGAAGAAAGACCAACATGGCTACATTTCCCGGCAGTTCAGCCGGCGCTACGCGTTGCCGGAAGGCTGCGTGCCCGAGACGGTGGAGTCGAAGCTGTCTTCCGATGGCGTGCTGACGGTCACCGCTCCGAGGGAAGTGCCTCGGGCGGTCCAAGGTCAGCGCAGTGTCCCCATCGCGCACACTGGGCCGGTGCGCAAGGAAATCAACGACCAACCCAACGCCAGCGCCAACGAAAACACCAACGGGAACAAGTGATTTTTACCAGATTCCATCTCACATTCTTATTTATTATTTTAAAGATATCTTGTTAAGACTGATTGTTTTTAGTGTAATGTGTAAATAAAGCTAATTTGCAAAAAATATGTTTTATTAACTACCCTCATTTATTAAAACTATTTAAATTTGTAGTTGGTAGGTTAGTTCCATGCAATTATTTTGTACATAGGTATAATATATCTTAGTATAATTTTCTTCTGTGCTGTCTATGACCGCAGCACTCCGAAAAGTTAGTACCTGATTAATAAAGTAGCCTATAGCCGGTATAGAAATTCTATCGAACTACAATGTTCTATAATACCTATAATATTGTATACATGTGGCACACTGCAGTGAAAATAGGGGTAAACGTTTACTGCTATTTTATCGGTATATGCTCCTAAAATATCATACTACAAAGATGCAGTATGAAGACACGTGGCTGGCTCTTATTTAGGCCAGCGAATTAGCATAGCTATTCAGCGTGGCAATGCAGCCAGTGTCTTGGGCACGCTTCTGTCTGGTACTGGTCTGGAACAGTTGAGTTACCTATAGGCCGTTTGTAACGGTCCTTAGGTAATCTGACTGATTCCTTTGTTTTGTTTTTAGTTAGTTTAATTGTACTTTTAATTGAATAAATGTTATATAGTATGAAGTATATGTTTTACGACAATTAAAACCTGCATTATTTAGTAACTTCTAGCATGAACATTAAATTCATTTATTTTCCAAGATAGGTTTACAACAACCAACATTAAAGCTACTGCTGGCGATGCCACGGTGGTATTATCAGTTCAAAGGTTTACTGAAATGAAGCAGGTACCTCCAAGTGGCACGATTCATTCGTTGGAGCCTGGTGGAGGTTGCTCGGTACTGGTCAAATAAGGTTTAACGTTTGAAACATTTGAATCGAAGAGAAGAATTTACCTATGCCGACATTGAAACTCAAAGACCGTGCTCATTTTATAAAGAAAAGAATTCCTCTTTAGAACTGGCTTCAATTTAAAACGAAAGGATCCAGAACTCATCATTATCTAGACTAGAAGAATGGTTAGCGAACTTTCGTGTTTGTCGTGTGTAATGATTATTATTAGGTATATATATATTTCTCTTAAATGTACTGCTGTAAAATAACGTGCCTAGTAATAACGTACTCAGTTTCAATGAGGTCAAAAAAAATAAATCTGATATATATCACACTTGAATGCATCTACCACTGGTATGCTTTACATTGGATACAAAACAATTTTGAAAAAATTATGACATTGTGGTTGGCCAAGTTGGCCCTGGCCGTTCCACGGTGGTGAGAATTGAGCGTAATACTGTGCTAGTATTTTTTTACCTGTACTAGTACTTTTTATTAAAAAAAATGTAGGTACTTTTAGAATTAGTAGGTGCGCTTCCTTATTACTCACTATCTACACGCAGAGGAAGTTAGGGTAAAAGGACACCAACAAAGTAAAAATATGTTTGTATTGTAATAATTATTTATTGTGTATATTATTTGAATACATCAATTTTTTTGGTGTAATACGAAACACGCTACTATGCGTTAACCTGGCCTCACACTACCTTACAATAATAATAGGCCAGCGTATAATTGTGATCATCTTAAAGTTTATTGTACATCATCAGGAATGTACTAACATCTACAACTACTTAATGAAGCTGCCGTTACAATCGTGCGCTAGAACCTATGCGGGTTTTGAAGATAAATAACAGTTACCGAAACAACTTAACAACTAAGTTTTTTTCAAAAACTGTTAACTACCTTCATAATCCGCCTCGCGATATTGCTCTACATCCGTACATAATAATACAATATTAAAATTAAATACTTAGGTATTTACGTAAAATTACTAGTAGTAATGTTAAAAATCAGTCATTTACATTTTAATGAATTTTGAAATGAAGTTTTCTACATTGATATCTGACAAAATATCTTCTTTCTTAACGACGCACAATGCAACACATTCTACCAAGTTTAAATGAACTTACTACCTTAACATCTACGATTTTATTATCAATAAAAATGGCAAATTCATTTTAAATCTATTAAATTTAGCTAATTATGCGTATGGAACTACATACTTAGTATAGGAAACGATAGGTATATTCGAGAATATGGGCCAGATCAAGAAAATATTATTCTTTATTTATTGCTGAAAAAACTAACGAGAAAAAACTTAACGTAGCGACATTTTATAAATATGTTTTCTACCATCTAAGTTACAATACTGCTGTCTTCATTTACCTTTTTAAATATACTTACACCAACAGAAACATGAATCACAAACATACGATACAATGTATAAAAACTGTGTTAATAGATAAAAGTTTTAGCATATTTACATGAATGTACACAAACATAAAATCAGGCTGAAATCACACATCCACCAAATTATAAATACGCAACTAAACTATATTTACACAATGAATTTATAAATACTTTTGGTCATTCATTACTTTTGACCTTAAATCGTTATATAGTTTAAAACGTGTTTAAAATATCATACAAAACATCCAATATAGAACTGCTTCGAAATTATTATTAAATAAATAACTTCGTGTTCTTGCATCAGGCAGTGATTGTAAATAATAATAGAGATATAAAAATTAAGTGTTTTACATTAAGTACAAAACTTAATCACAAATATAAATCGTACAAAGAAGTACGAAATTGTACTTCATTGTAACAATACAATTTGTGATCTATTTAATAATAATTAATATTGGAGTCAGTGTCTCAATTTGTACTTAGCAAATATTTTGAGTTTTAAATAATAATTAATATTGTGAGGTTCGTTAAATCGTCAATGCTTTAAGATGTCGAGGGTTTGCTGAAGAACAGCTATCCTTTGATGTTGAATTTTTAATATTTTACTTGAAATAATACAGATGGACAACATTCTCTCGGACTTTTTTTTAAGAACAGTACGATATTATAAACTCAACCCGATCACAAAATACAGCTTACTGATAAATATATTTGTCTCTGCTACTTGAGTTAAAGTGGGAAAAAGAAGTAGGTTTATATTATTTTGTAGTCTTTTTACTAAAATAAATTAATTGGACAAAGATATTGTTTCCAACATATAGTTCTATAATCCTTTCTCCCACTTGTTTCATGAACTCTGAAACGGATACAAATTCATCAATTCACTGCGAGTCAGAACCCTATCTTCGTCACTGACATATAATTTGAAACTATATAACATTGCATAACACTTTCAGCTCACTCTGGGTTTAGGAGACCATTTGCCTATGACCGTTTTGTCCGTTGCCGTTTTGCGAGGGGAACAGAACGCCTTCGTACGTGACACCGTTAAGTTCTATCGACACGACGAGTTGCTGATCACCGGTATTTGCATCACCTGTAATAACATAACATTACATTTAAATATTTCATGAACGATGTAAAAATACCTAGGGTCCTATTTTGCCTAACCTCCCCTAAATTTAAACGCAAATAAGAAAAAAAAATCAAAACATAATTAATCTTCAATGAAATATGTTACTAGCTTTTTAATTTTTCCTATAAATAATAACAATAACAACTAACTTTGTAAGTGATGAATTTAAAAAAATACTTTCTTAATGCAAATTTATGCCACTCGTTTATACCATAGGGACACCTGTGCAAAATTTCATGGCACCGAACCCATAGATTAAGGCTGTGAGTTGTCTTTCAATAACACTACTAGATTTTAAAGAAGAGTTGTCATTGCTATACCACATGTCTCCAAGAACCTTACCTCTGGTGGTAATTTTGAAGGCGGCCCCATTAGCCCCGCTCGGCGGACTGCCCCCGTTGAGCTGCGCAGGCGGCGGACAGGACTGCCGTGGGGGGGAGGGCAGCCGTGGGGAGGGGGGGCGCGGGGTGCGGCGCTTCGCGGGCGGTGGGGGGGAGCGGCACGCCTCGCGCTTGCCGCCGCTTGTGCTCGAGTTCGGACTCTCGCTTAGGTTGAGGGCCTCACTGTAAGAGAACATACATTCTACATTCGAAATTTGCCTTCTGCGCTCTAAGTTGTGGGTTCGATTACCACCCAGGACAAACATTTGTATAATTAATATAGATGTTTGTTCTGTGTTTGGGTGTTGTTTTGTATAGTACGTATGTATTTACAAAAAATAACCAAGTATTTAAGTATTATATCCGTAATCTAGTTCCCATATTACAAGCTTAGTTTGGGGTTAGATGGCGCTGTGTGAAATCAAATTAATGTCATGTAATACAGCAGCTAGTTCGTCATCTGCTTTTCGAGTTGGCCTAAAGAAGCGTCCTCTCCTGCGTTGGGTGCTGCACAACACTCGCGGCGTGTTCTTCATGGAACTGCCAGTTCTCAGCACCCAACTAGCATCTTTGCCAAGCAAATTTAAGACGGGCAATATCCAACGCGCATGGAACTTATGGTGCTACCCTGGACAACGGAAACGCTTTCTTTTGCTAGCAACTACGGCTGAATGATCTCAACACTGGTGGTAGGACCAGTCCATCTGGCTAGCAACCACCCTTTCAGCCTTTACCACCTCTGTGGTCTAGTGGTCTAGTAGTCTAGTGGTTCTCTCACCGATGCAGAGGTCTTGGGTTCTATCACCAGGGGAATACAATATCGTGCTTGGTTTACTAGCTACCACCATCTCACCTTTAATGCGTGTGACTTGTTCCAGCTAGCGGTATCAGTATAGGTGAGGATATGTTTAAAACACTGGATTGTCTATACGTATATTTACTGAATTACTGGTAGTTACAACATTAGGCACAAAATACAATTAGTATCATGTTGATCGCGGGCAAAGGGTTAGGAGTGACTGTGATCCAAATACATAACCGCTTGGATTACCAAACGTAAAGCTACATTACTGTTAGAATATCACCTAAGTCTGTCACCATAAAATCAATTCTAAGCTGCTTTGAACATTGAGAGGTAAGATAGCCAGTTCCTCAATTTGTTGAGGATTCCGGGTGAACTGCGCTTCCACCTTCAACCTTCAGCCTTATCATAACTTGAAAATGAGATGAAGGCCAAGCGCTTCCCCGTCGTATAAAATCAGCTAGACAAGCATAGATCAGAGTAAAGGCTAGTCAATGGACAGTAAGGGGTGTTCATGCTTGATGATAGAAATAGGTAAGTACCTATTGCTTCTTGATACACACCGTTGTGGCTCCAAGTCGGGCGCTGGACTGTTGTTGTTGTTGTTGTTGTACAGCGACCACAGCGTCAGGCGGGAGACGTCGATGGCGCTGAGGGCGGCGGCGTCGCGCGGAGACATCATGGATGGCGGGCCGGGGGCTGCGCTGGGCGGGGACTCCGATCCTGGGAAAATAACAATTACCTTTCATCGGGAGTTCCGCCCTAATATCTTAAAGAAGAGAGTTGATACGAAGCTTTGGGTAGGTTCGCTCTATCATAGATCTCATTCTTCCTTGTACAAGTTTCGAGGTCTTCATTTTACGGGTCTTAATTGCTTGCGGCCAATAATTGACCTAATTCCTTCCCCTTTCCACTAGGTGCCGGATTGGCAGACGCACAGAAGATTACCGTGCCTTGTAGATCGAGTTAGTAAAGATAGATAACTCTTTATTGTGCACCTCTTACAAAAGACATCACTCAATCTAAACGCGACCGTATCGCTAAAAGCGATATCTTCCAGGCAAACGTAGGGTGAACTTTAAAGGTAAAGGATTTAAATAAAGTAATATCATAATCATCATAAATACAAGCCTCATAGCTCAGTTAGTAGTAACTCTGCTTTCTGCGCTGTAGGTTTTGGGTTCGATTCCCACCCAGGACAAACATTTGTGTGATAAATATAGATGTCTGTTCTGTGTTTGGGTGTTGTATCATATAGTACGTATGTATTTACAAAAGTATCTATCCGTAATCTAGTTCCCATATTAAAAGCTATGCTTAGTTTGGGGCTAGATGGCGCTGTGTAAAAATTAATGTCCTGTAATATTTATTTATTTAAATATTACGTAGGTATATTACAAAAAATAAAAAAAGTTCTGATAGGAATAAAGCCCTCGACTATTTTTCCACACCAATCGTCAACTCCAGAGTGAATAGGTCCGGTAAACAGCAGACAGACTGAAGTACTAGCTGATATTTTAGCGTTGTGTGGGTCCTACCGAGAGACGAGACCCCTCTTCCTCCGAGGGAGAGTGAAAGGTCCCGCATATGACCATGTATAAAGAACAGCGACTCACCATTTCTCATGAGCTCCCGCTGCGTCTGTATCATCTTCATGTACTCTCTGACTCTGTACTCGATGTCGTGCTGCGATATGTGAGGGGCGTGCGGAGGCAGTGGAGGGAGACGAGGCACCCCCCCTCCGAGAGAGAGCGAGAGGGGTTGCATGTGCTGAGAGAGTTGGGCGAGCGAGGCTGGCACCCCGCGGTTCATTGGTGGCTGGAACGAAAAGGACTGCATTAATGTTGATGAAGTTTTCCTTTTAAATTAACTAACTTGTGAAATTCACGATGCAGTGTCCTGCAGAGTGGAATAGCAAGGAAGATGGTCGTTCTATTATCCTGAAAAAGGACTCCAACTACTCAAAAGTAGTACTTTTGAGTAGTTGTACAAAAGTAGTACTTTTGAGTAGTTGTACAAAAGTAGTACTTTTGAGTAGTTGTACAAAAGTAGTACTTTTGAGTAGATGTACAAAAGTAGTACTTTTGAGTAGTTGTACAAAAGTAGTACTTTTGAGTAGTTGTACAAAAGTAGTAATTTTGAGTAGTTGTAGTAGTAATGTTATTGGATATCATTTTGAAGTTCCCTTTAATATCTAGTAACTTATATTTTCAAAATAGATTAGATTGCTTCACTTAAATGTTTTAACATATAATTCACGAGTGTTTTAAGCCTATTTAAGGGTTTAGGACTTAACACTAGGTTTTCATTGTCAGTTAATAACATATATAGGTACATACCTACGAAGCACGTCACACGAGTAATGTTTAATTGATATGCATTCCTCTCCAGCTGGGTTCATAACAAAGAACTTATCGTTACTGGGGTAGATGTGAATTACCTAAGTGTTGTACCCCGGGCAACAACATTGCTGGCGGTTACAGCTGAAGTCCGCTTGGTTACAACATACTCAACATACTGAGGAACTGGCTATATTACCTCTAAATGCCGGAACACAAACAAATATAATTGTTGCTATAGACTTAGGTTAGATGGAAGTGCCTAGCCAGACGGACTTAAACAAAGTCTCACCACCAACCAAACCAAGCAAGATCTTGTTCTCAACTGGTGATAGAATATAGATATAGGCCTATAGGCGATAGGCCCTCTGGATCTGTCACGGGGATGCGAACCACTACACCACAGAGACGGTCAAAATTGGTAGCCAAAGCTTTCTGGGAACTCTCGCACCATCGTAGACCTCAACCTAGCTCTGGTCTCCAGCTACAAGCCTGAGGTCAAGAGCCCGTCGTTAATACACTGCATAGATATTTACCATGCCGAGAGCCGCCTGCGCGTCGTACTGGCCGGACGCGCGCCTGCCTTCCCGCTTGTTGCCTTCTATGGCTGCGTCCAGCTCGCTTCTGGTGGAAAGGTTCTTCTTTTCACACTCGTAGTCGTACAGGTACTTCATGTATCTGTAAGTAAAACATTTTCCTTTGTTAGGTTACTTCAGTTTTCTTAATTCAAACAAACACTTCTACATTCTTGTAATTCTTTATCGTACACATAAATGTGATTAGAACATGTCTTAGGAAAACATATGAGCAGAGGCTTAAACCTTAAAGAGTTTTCTAACACCAAACCTTTAAGAGATGATACACTAGGTAGAAAAGTGTACTTGAATTAAATTGTAATTTTAATAGACAAATGAAATATACATTCATATATCAAAAGTAAACCTACACATTATATGTTAATGTTTTATACATATTTATTTGTAAAATATATCTTTACATATTTTATACTAAACTACTATACTATCAAATTTAGATATACATTAACATTATGAAGAGGTTGTTTGTATGTTTTTTGTAGGAAACCACTCGTCCAAATCGATAATGTTCTAAACAATTATCTCGTTGAAAGGTGGAATGTAAATGTGTGTGATTCGGCCGAGTATCAAAGGCGCAAATATAGTGGTCTCGACAGAGCTTTACTGTAACTAATATTAACAGGATATTTACCACGATTTGCTGATGAATGAGTTATAAATTAAATGTATCACATGTTAATATTAGTTATACTGTTCATAACCACGATGGTTTCAAAAGTTTTATCGACAGAGTCGAGACCCTGGGTCCGTAGGAAGCCGGTGTCTTTGATTCAGGCGACACGTGACCCAAGGGCTGGCTCTTATAAAATCAGTATAGCTATTCAGCGTGGCAATGCAGTCAGGGTCTTGGGCACTCTTCCACCTGGATTGGGGGAGTAAATTTCTGCTTGGTGGTAGGACTTGTTTTAAGACCGCCTGGCTCTCTACCACCATTTGACCTAAGCCTGTCGCTGTAACAACTATTCTTAAAGTTTTTGTGTTCCGGCATTCAGAGGTATGATACCTAGCCAGTTTCTCACTGATGAGGATTCCCGGTGAAATGCGCTTCCACCTTCGGCCCTATCATAACTTGACATACCTAGTTGAGAAGGCCAACGGCTTCCCTCTCATACGATATAAAAAAAACCTTTGAGATTCTGTTGGAGATTAATTTCCAACACATGGTGACATATTTGATGGTTTTGTTTCCGTTGATGTCGCACCACTTCTTCTACTCAATATGATCATTTTTTTACGAACCAAGAGACCCTTCAAAGGATGCCGGTACAATAAAACGTTCCAATCGTAATCCACGTTTCGTCATCCCTAATACCTGTATCATTCATCTTGAAGATAAATCAAAAGATCACAAATGTCGCAGTTCAATCCGTTTGAACTGAACATCTAATACGCATCGCTCCGTCAAACATCCACGACGCGACGAGATATAAATCATATTTCAAGCCCAATTATTATCAAAAGCCTATCCCTCAAACGCATAATGGAACATCCCATTACATTCGGAGTCCTATTCTGAAACGAGTAAATTTTATTCGAGCTTATTGTCAACTGTTCGTTACCATAACTCATAATAAGCGCTCGCATATTTATATATGTGGTACAATGAGAACTTTGAGCCGCCGACGCTTCATAAAAACGCGGGCTACCTTTTCATAAACTGTGAAATGAGAGTTAAATATATGACATTAGTCATTACCGCCGAAAGTTACAAAAACTGGGCAAGTGCACACGCACGCCGAGGGTCCCGAAACAATTTCAATGCAAACAACCACTGGATTCAATTCATGGCCCTTTAAAGTTTTATTTTCTATACAATACTTAAACTAACTTAAAGTATGAGTGTAGAGAGAAGCAGTCGGGCTGCCTAAGGACCGTTACAGATGGTTTCTATGTAACTGTTCCAGACGGATGCGTACCCATGGACTCTGGTTGTCTTTTTATAATTAAAATAAACATTAATTGTTGTTATTGCGGTAATAGAAATACGCACTGAAACTTAAACTGAAATTTACAACTGTCTACTTATTACGGTTCATGAGATACAGATAGCACTGACAGGTGGATGGACGGACGGAAAGCGGAGGCTTAGTGTTGAACCCTAAAAACTATGTCATCAGGCGCATCAACTAGTTGCTGTCGTCAGTTGAAAACTACGGAAAACATTCTAAATAGGTGGCAGAACGCATTTGTCTACTATGAATATAGGTGAATTAAGGAGAGCTGGCACCATGCACTGCAAAGACTGCACAGTAAAATTGCATTGGTGTGAGTTGTGAACGTTCCAGCTTTGGATAATCGACCTATACCACAGAATACAAAATACTAAAAGTAAGTCTAGGTAACTTAGATTGTGATGCGTCGAACAAAACGATAGCGTCGTGCGTAACCGGGCACACTTTGAATTAGAAATGTAAGACACCTTTATTCCTCCGACAAAAGGAGAGGTGAAGGAACTCGCTAAGATAAATGGGAAATTATATCGGCTGAGATGAGTTAGAGGTTATTAATTATGAAGTTGTCACATTGTCCTCGCACGCTCACGTACTGTGCATTGTAGACGCAGCTTTGTCTTGCCCTCGTGAGAATTTGAATGAGGCAGTACAAAGAGTCAGGTCGCCGCAGTCTGCCGAAGTACTCTGGCGACTTGGCGACAGCTTCTGACCGTTTGGACCACATTCCCTATTGAAGCTTCCCGATTGTCCTAACTATTTGAATACGAAGATTACGACACATAAAATCCGTTTCTAATCAGGCTCAGACGTATTAGTTTATGAAAAGGAACAGCATTAAATACGGTGATGGGCATCTTACGGTTGACACAGTACGTGCTCCTTTGTGTGTTTCTGTAATGATCTCGGTGACAAAATGGTGGAAAGTTATTACTTTTATGTACCACTTGAATGGTAACATCTAGAAGTTGTATCTTCAAAGAGGCTGATTGAAAGGCGTGACAACAACGTTAATTTCTTGACTTTATTGAATCGATAGGTCCAGATAAGTATACTAGGTTCCGTCTGCCCTAAGACCGCACGCACGCATAATTTTTATCTTGTATGGTTATGTACCTATAAATAAATATTCCAGGATATTGCTTTTACACAGCGCCATCTAGCCCCAAACTATGCGATATAATATTGGAACTGGATATAATCTTTTTTTTTTTAATACATACTTATCATACAATACCACAACCAAACACAGCAAATATCAATATTCATCACACAAATGTTTGTCCTTAGTGGAAATCGAACCCACAACCTACAACGCTGAAGGCAGACCTACTACCAACTGAGCTGTGATGCTTGTCGTAAGTATATATATCTGTTGTAGTTTATATATCTGTTGTAGTTTATATATCTGTTGTAGTTTATATATATATTGAAAATAATGTTGCAGATTGTTGAATTTGATTGTTGATGTTGAAAATTGAATTCCGTTACGTTTCAACATTCTAGAAATAACCAAATAAACTCACTGTGTGCGTAGCGTGAAAGCCGCCGATGTGATGGAGGACGGCAGTCGCAGCCCCTTGATGATCTCCTGCCATAGCTTCTTGTTGATGACCTCTACCAGTCCTCCGCGTGCGATCACCAGGTTGTACAACTCATACAGGTCTAGCACTGACTTGGCCATTATCGGCAGTCGGTTGATTGGCGTTCCTGCAACAAGAAGAAACGAAGCTTAGTGCTGTCACCCAGAGGTCCTGGACTCGAGCCCAGGGGGTATACGTTTGTGTTGGGTTTAGTTAGTGGAAGACATAGTTTTAGTTAACCTGGCTACGTCTGTCGCCAAAACAACAGTTCTAAATTGTTATGTTCCGGAATTTAGAGGTAAGATAGCCAGTTCTTCAGTGTGTTGGTGAAGTGCGGTTCCACCTTCGGCCTTATAATAACTTGACACCAGGTGAGACTAAGGATTAGAACTAGCAAATAGAAAGTACATAGATCATGCTCCAAAAGATTGCCTCATAGCTAGGACTATAATTATGTTTCAATTGATTCTACTTGAGTTTAGATCTACTCGAGCATAGATCCGTGGTGCCCAAAACGGGATTAAACATGATTCCCATAGGAGTTTAGCTGTCCACGACAGACAATGGCACATTTCAGCCAGCTGCTATCTATCTTTACAGCGGTTACATCGATACCTACCAAATCTCCGTTTATTTCCTTCCGTTAATAAATCAGCCCAATGATTAGCTCGCCACGCATTAGGCACGTCATTGGAACAATGTTTAACAGGCAAATTACAGTAAATCTAGTGTGGCCAAACAATCCGGTGGAGCAAACGGCTTCCGCGACGTGGTGGCGGCGGCGGCGGCGGCGGCGGCGGCGGCGGCGGCCACACCGCGAGCGCTAAATCCGTGCGCGCTCGTAAAGTGCCGATCTGATGCGCTCGCGCAGCGCGTAAATCATTTATTGTGCGATAAGATTCGCCGCGTTGCGTGCTGCCTAGATCTACATACTTACACTGTTACTGGCTTTTGATTTTAGTACAAATAGACCAACAATCATGTATACATGATGAGACACTACTTATTTATAAATTAATGAATGTTTAGAATATTAAAAAATACATACCTATATAGGTGCTTTTTTTTTGCAAATCATAGTATAGATAGTATATGATACAACACAGAAAAAATATATTCATCACACATATGTTTGACCTGGGTGGAAATCGCACAGAAAACTACAGCGCAGAAGGCAGAGCCACGAGGACCAATTGAGCTACGAGGCCAGTTCATCACTTTAACATCTTCCTGGCCGTTGTCTCACACTAGATGGAGTCGGCACAACATGTCCTCTTCCTCCTCTCTCCCGGACGTCATCTCATCACTCCTCCCTTACTTGCCCTTATCATCCCTCCTACAATCCATCCATCTCTTGATCGGTCTACCTCTTCCCCTCTCATTCCCCTATCCATTCACATTCATAATCAACAATCACTTTTCTCGTTACATGGGTTTCATCCCTCTTCATTACACGTCCATTTATCATAATTTTCTATGACTAGATAAAGTATTAGATAGTGGAAACTTATACATTTTGTCAAAATTACAGGACAGGACATTTCACACAGCGCCATCGAGCCCCAAACTAAGCTTATTATATGGGAACTAGATTGCGGATAGAATACTTATATACTTATTTGTTTGTAAATAAATACGTACTATATATGATACAACAACCAAACGCAGAACAAACATTTATGTTCAGCACACAAATGTTTGTCCTGAGTGGGAATCGAATCCACAACCTACAGCGCAGAAGGTAGTTACTACCAACCGAGCTTGTTAAAAATGTTACCGATGCTTCTTGTTTGCCTATAGTTTGCCTATTCAGTCTTGTTTCATAGCCCTACTTGGTGCGCAGTAAAGGGTTTTACGGTTGGATAGAGAGTACTGGATCGATTGACATATTTCCTCATGATCCTTGGTTGGATAAATGTGTGATTTTGACTTCCTTTCCGTTTAACATAATTGTATAAATGGTTTACAGATCCAGTCACTTTATTACCACTTGTTATGATTTGCAAAAAACTAGAGCTTGTTCGTCATCATCTTTGTACGGTGTGTGGTGTTATGACCAACTAAACATGCATTATTCTCCTACTCATAAGACATGAGACCGCATTTTTTACTGATGTAGCTTTTGATTTTTTAATATAAATGTACTTTATTATTTTGGTGTCCAATAAATCATTTTTTCATCACCCCCTATGACTACCCCCTAGTAGGTGATCCTCATAAAATCCACGCACTTAGTAGTGTTTTTTTCCCTTAAAAGGGGAAAAAGTAAGAAAATGAAGTCTTAGCTAAAGCTAAGAAAATGAAGTGTAGCTGACTGACTGACAATCAACGCACAGCCTTAACTAGAAGTCCTATAGAGTAGGGATGCACTAAGAAAGGATTATAAGACATTCTGATATATACGGGCGTTTCACTAGTAGAGTATATTAAGGCTCTGACCTATATATACGAAGAGGCACATCAACACCGAAGCATCACGTCTCACGAACACTCAGCAATTAATTCTGAGCGGGTGACGTCCCCCCCTCCACTCACCCCCTCGCAGATAACCAGGGGAATGATTAACAGCAGACAGGAAGACGGATTGACAAATAGTCGTTTAGGTATTTCGCTAATGCTTTCCAATAAACCTCTCAGGGAGGGAACGAATTTTCGATTGGGTAATTTGTTTCGCCTCGAAGTTTAGCCTTTGAGTTTGTTTAGGGGAGGTGTACTTATACCTACCTACCCTGTTATGTATCATCATTATCAGTACAGCTCGGATAAGTCCACTGCAGAAAGTCTCAACAAGTTTGACAAGCGGTTAGATGATGCTGCTTTATGCTGGAGAGAAACGGCAGATACCCTGCAAATTTCAAGTCGCTACGAACTAATAACGGTTTAGGCGTTTTTTGACAGCAATTACTTATAAATGTATGTTATTATTCTTCTCAAAGTATTCCAATGACTCAAATAAAAACAAATAGACTTGAATTTTGCATCGGGACTTATTCAATCCCAATCAGAATCGAACATAGATGATAATAAAACGTCTCAAATCGTGCAACATTGAATGATGAAATCGTTTGCAAGTGATTCACTTAGGATACTAAGAACATAAATGAGGATACAAAATATATCTATTGTCTAATATTTTCCTATTATCTTAACACTAGAATGGTCACAAACAGCTTTACCTATTTTAATAAGATTCTCGGAAGTTTTATTGGTTATCACGCTATCGTTGACGCAAACAAGCATGGAATATAATATATTGGTGATGGATATACCAGTTTATTGTAAAGCCAATTTATATATTTAAAATAATTGTCATAATATAAGTCAACGTCTTATATTTTGACAAACATAATATAAGTTAATTGACAATTGTTTTACCGGGTGAGAATCGAAATCACAAATCGCTGTGCTCGAACCAACTGAGCTGTGAAGCCAGTTTTTTTTGTTTCAACAACACATTGATAAGGCACGATACTAAAGCTTGACCCACACAGCTCGCTATCACGCGTCCAGTCCCGCTATCCCGCTTTGTAAGCACAGCGTGGACAAAGCTATTGTTAATGAAAGCAATCACCCCAATAAGTGTTTCCACAAAATGTGTCTCGCTGGCGGCGGAAAGCCGCCGATTAGATGCGCGTGCGTCGAACCGCGTGCGAACGCTATTTGCATTTGCCAGGGCTGGATTTGGGCAAAACATGGGCTGAGTTCAGTCAAACTAACATCATCATCATCATCATCATCTGCAAATAGATTTCACTCACTAACGGATAGGCCAGGTATCTTTCTGTATGAGGCACGCTGAACGGTCTTGAGCCAGTCTCATCCAGGTGTGGCTTGCGATGGGGGGCAATATCGTCGGCCCATCTTGCTGCTGGACGCCCGATCTGTTCCTTGGAAGCCATTCCGTCACCGCCTTGATCCATCTATCAACCTTCCTTCTAGCCAGGTGCCCTGACCAGCTCCACTTAAGTTTCGTTATGCTATTTTTAAAGCCTATGACATTCTTTCGTCTTCGGATTACGACGATAGGAATACGGTCTTGGTGCGCTCCATGCTCGAAATTATTCCGTTCTGCAGCCATGGACATAACAGCCTTATACCCTTTTTATTGTGAATAATTGTAGGGATTTCATGTAATAAAAAAAAAATTACAGCTAATGCCAATAACTCTAGTTATTGGCATTAGCTGTATTTTTTTTTTATATTTTTGTGTTGAATATAGTTTAGTCTACTACACTGACTATATTCAACACCAAAATATAAAAGACAAATTCAAAAACTAAGATTAGAATACAACAGGCGCTCATATCGCTTGGGAGCTCTTCCAGAGTACCTAATGATGGAGAGGATAGTACGACCTCATTTGTCGATCCTCACTACGTGCCTGTATATCTACCGCAGTCACATAGCCCATCCAACTTGTATGACCACTCGATTCGCTAAAAGCGTAATTTACGACGTATGTCAAATCGCCAGCAGAGCCGACCTAATCGTGCCCAATTGTGACAAATTATTGCTTTTCCTAAGAAACATTACTAAATATAAGAAATTTCACTACGCAGTGAAGCTTTATGACGGTTTGTATTGTATGCGATGAACTCTCTCTGACCTCTAGTAATATAACTATCCATTGATGTAGCTACATTATACCCACCTATTTACCTCAATCTACAGATATGTAGGTAGGTGTCCTCTTGAATTTACAAGTTAAATCTCTCTCTCTCTGCTTCTAAGCGGCAATTAACTTAAGATTTGTGTTTTTGCTTTGTCGGTAGAAATATAACCATGATGAGCTTAAATTGAATCGTCATCGGATTAAAAAACGTTTGCTTTTTCGTGGTAACGCAGCTGATGACATGGCACGGACACCCTAATGGCTGAACATTTTAAATATTGTCGTACCCACCGTACAGTTGCATACCTATAGAAAATAATTATTGCAAAAATATTTTTTATAAAAATAAAATGTTTTTCAAATTTTTTAGTAGCTATTAAATACACTTTTGCTGTTCGTGTAGAACTTTTTAAAACCGGAAAGTCTTCCAAAAGCTTGGTATCTCCGAATACGAAGATACAACTTTAGCGTTTGAAAACAGAATTAGTCATAAATTTCAAAATTATTTTTAATTTCATCATATTTTAATTTCTTGATTCTCCAGTTTTACACAAAGTCACCATTGAGCAAAACTGGACAATAAGCAATAGGTACTGAAATTTTTTAAGAACATTTTTTTTATAATTTTTTCTATCTGCAACTGTACGGAAGGTACGAAAATACCTATTCAAAATTTTCAGCCATTAGGGTGTCCGTGCCTTGCCATCAGCTGCGTTACCACAAAAAGCGAACGTTTTTTAATCCGATGACGTTTCAATTTAAGCTCATCACGAACAAAAAATACAGCAAAAGAGCATTTAATAGCTTAGCTTACGCATAGTCTGAACCTACATACAACCTTTACTAAATGCATAAAGTTGAATTTCTAAATTTTTAATTTTGAAAGCGTTCCAACAACTTTGGGCACAAAGTCATCATACATTATTTTTTTTATTATCAAACAAAGAACTCATGAAAGCAAAAAAAAAAAATTTTTATTTTTGTGCATAGTAATGAAATAAACAAGTTTAAAGTTGAAAAAAACTAAAACCCGACTGCAAAATATTTTATTAATTTGACAACGCCTGCAATTTTTTTATGTGGCAACATCTAGTTTTAAATAGAAATAAGTAATAAGTACATACAGGCAATAATAATTGAGATTAAATGCTATAAAATACTTTGTTTCGTAAAATTTGCAGTAAGTAAGCATGTGTTTACATTTCTATGAAATCAATATTACAGACATCACCAGCTTACGTACACAGACTATGATTTTAACAATAGATTCAAGGTATGAATGACATACTTTAAACTTAATTTGTGACCATGTGGTAGCATAAAAGTGATTAAATATATGTATTGAGACTTGTCATATTCATTACCTATCATTAGAAACCCATATTGATGCAGTAGAATATTTTTTTGTGTCCACCCCCGCCCCTCTAACCTTTGACTCACACCCCCCAAAAAAAATTAAATAACCTCTGTCACTCTCACAATTCAGATGAATCAAATAGCACATCACAAGCCAAATTTCATCAAGCCATTAAGGCTGCAGAGTGGAAGATAGAAATCCCATACATACATACTCTCGATAAACATAATCCTCCTTCTGAGGCACTGGCGTAAAAGCGTAAAAACATGTAATAATGATATGTTTGAGCTTTGAGACATGACCAACCTGATACAGTGTTGCATTTTGAGTTTCCATTATTTATTGACACTCGATGTCTCCTAAAAAGGTCTTATTTGAGTGGAGCTTTACTCATAAATCGTTTAGTAGAACGCCCTGAGGTGCTGATAAACGATTGTAAGTAACCGCGATAAGCCGGCTAATCTGTTTCAAGTGTTGCAATCTGCAACTTTGATTTAGGCACTGACTTTATGATCAGATTAAGTGGAAAAAATTTAAATTTTAATGTGTTGTGATTTTATGTGCAGATTAACTCAAATGTGTAAAGAAATTAAATTAAAAGGGATCGCATCTTTATTGCCATCCGAATTGTGTTGTTATAACAGGTACGAGAGTAAAGAAAATTGTAAGCTGTAATAAGGCAATAGCTTTGTTGAGATGTGACATTTACAAGGTGTGGTGTGACCGCCGATGAGGTAGCACGAGCAGCTAACGGCCGCCTATCAGGTGGAGATCGCGACGTCTCGACGGGTGTCGGCGACACCGCGCGATAATCGATCGAATCGACAACCGACGCCTACCGCTTATCGAGAGCTCTATCAAGGCCCTTGATCCCCTCAACCCCGCAGCCAGCCAATCGCAGACCGCGATGGAGCCACGCTGCCCTCTCATTGGCCAGATACGCGTTTGATTGCGCCGCCCCACTCGATTCACGACTCTATCAATCTCAATTACTCGACTTGCGTTGGTAACTCTCCAGTTGGCTACCTTCACGTGCATTTAATTGCGAAATAACACGGTTAGAACTAGCGTTTTCCGTTTTTCTTGTACACTATAAATAAACAATAATTATAGAACAGAAATTATTAGTCGTGTTTATTACAGCCACGATAATTCACTACGACCAAAAGGTTTATTAATAATAAACTTTGAACTTTTAAAGATAATATGCACTTTAAATTAAATTCTGAACGAAATGGTAATCGTACACGAATGTTTCATATGTTCATAAATTAAAATGGCGCGATATAAAACAATATCGCACCTGTAGACCATTAATTATGGTGTCAATGATAGTAATACACCTAAAGGTAGTACTAAAGAAATCACAATAATCAATGAAGCCAATTGCATTTACGTTCTGAACATAGGCACATCATAGATGTTCTGCCGATAGGTGAATATAAATAGGAATTTATATGACCATGTGTTGGAAACGTGCAATGGAAGGAAAATCTACCTTTGAGGCAATAAAATGTTTACGATTCGAGATATAAATAACATTGATGTGACAAATAAGCAGACATCAACTGTAGGTGGTAAATGTCCAGTTAGTCTTATTGGTAAGTTTTATTTTGAAACTACACAAGTCTATTGGAGAACTTCATTACGTGTTACCCACATTATGACGAGTAAAAGTAAGGTTTTTAACTTTTAAGCCAAACGTGAAAAAAGTATCTCAAGTTTTCAGACATGCTCAAAAGAGATTAAGTTTAACAGCAGCATATGATTTAAGGTGTGCAAAAACGGATTAAAAGTTTAATTGCATGCGCATTTATTCTCTTATTTGGTGCATTAGGTCATAAACGACAGCTAGCCTCTGTTTAGACAGTCGTTATAATTTTATGGACGGAAGAATTTATTGCGGCTCGAAGGAGGGTTTAATTTAGAAATACGATCATAATCGTGTTAATTTCCACACTTCCAGCCGAGGCCAAGTGCACATTATGGAAAATTATAAATTCACTTGACCGATTGCAACTATGTCGATAAGCAATACAAGTTATTCTACAGAGTTACCTTTACTTAATATAATATTATTACAGTTCACAAATTCCAGGAGATACGGCGCGAAATTGACATAACGTTGAGGATACAACGATCAATCACGAGGGGAGCAGTAAACTCGAGAACAATCCGGCGTAATTCCGTCTGAGAGACATTAAAACGACGGCCGCCCTATCCGGTACTAGTACATACTACATTGTGGCGATGCGATGCGAGCGAACCCATCCACCATAACCATAACAACCACGTTCATATAAATAAGACCCATCTCGGAATACTCGTAAAGTTGAGGATTAATATAAACTCGACGAATATCAATCAAAACATGACAATGCGAAAAAAGTCGATGCAAACACAGTCACACCAAGAACCTTATTTTGAAGGCATTTAACTTTAATAACACATAAATCACTTATTCGAATGCAAATCAAAAATAAGAGGGATCTTAAAGTATTGTATCAAGCGGTGGAATTCAGGAGGCCATTCGATGTAATTGGCAATCATTCAGAGAAGAATATTCTCTCGCTCCAACAATCAAGACAAAGGCGGCCGATAGTACCTACAGGCGAGCCATTACGGGTCAATACCCATTATTATGCTATATTTTCGCGAGCACGGCCTCAGATATCCCGTGCACTCGCATGAGACGGCAAATATCTGTAATTAAAGGTTGTAAAGTTGATTTACAACTGGGGCCCGAGTATCGAACCTTGGGGAACGCCTCGACCAATCGGCCGGCTACGTTACCGCGGCACCGCGCCTCGTATCAATTTATTAGAAACGAATGAAAATCTTGGCTGCGGTGGCTCCGGGCCGCGATAATGCGCGCTCTGCGGTCGCAGATCCCATCAGCTCGTCGGCGGATCGCGGTGGATAGTATCGAAAGCTGTTGCATACTTTACGATCACCGCTGGGACGGTAACACCGGCAATAAAATGGCAACAATGGAAATGTCGGATGCGGCTGAAAGACCACGCAACTACGCCGGATCATCGCTATGAATGCAACAATGCCATCCTCGAAACGAAGGTGGCAACTCTACAGCCGTAAACCTACACTATCGATTGTAACTTAGCCTTGCAGAACCAGCGCCGATACCATGTCAATGTGAGCACTTTCCAAGATAACTTTATGCGATGCAATTACTGAAACAATCTTGAGTAAAAGCAATCGCGTCTACCCGTACAAATTAAATAAATTGCAGCTACTAACATTTTGTTTGTTGATGTATTAACCACCATGTCAGATATCAGAAAGTTCATGGAACGAGGCTGTAAGAGCTTTCTAGATTTATTCTCCAATAATTTTACTTTGAATTATTTATTCCAGTCCTCTTGGAGTACAAATGGGTAAAGTTAATTATAACCATTTGTTGTTTTCTTAAGGTTGGTATTGTGTATATGAGATGTGTGTAAATTATTACGAGGTTATGGTTTTGAAATGTCTTGTAAAAAAGAAATTCGCACCATGGCTCTCAACTATGTTGTAACTTCTATTGACGATAATTACAGTTATCTCCGATTTCATATTCTTCGTTTATTTGTAAGCGAATGCATATTATTTTGTAAATATTAAGACTGTTGTTGATGTCAAGTGTTCTATTTTGTACAATTTCAGTTCACAATCTCTACAACCTATATTATTTTTACGACTACGTTTTGTCGCTTACGGGCATCGTAAAATATCATGGTTTGGAAACCTTTAATTTTCTTTATCATTTCTTTTGTTCGGGCAACAATGTTGATAATCGTCGTCTTACATTGTAGCCGTTGCAAACATTAATATTAATATTGGATTATTATCTCCCAAACTATTATGATTATGAAGCTTATGTCTTACATAAAATTGATAATGTTCTTAGAAATGAATGAATGTATGGCTTGAATTCCTATAGTCATGAATTAAACTTGGTAAAGATGAGACAGCAGGTCTCATTTGTTGTTCGAGCAACCCGTTACACTTGAATAAAGAGGACACATGCTTACCTTAATTAGTTATGGACTAGCTAAAGCAATAATGGAAATGAATGCAGCAAAACAATAGCTACTTACTATTTTTATTTGAATTCAAAGTTTCTCATTATGTGGTATTTTCTCATCGTGCATAGGTCAGGAGTGGTAATAAGATGCGCTAGAGGTTTTGGACGTGTCGTGTCGCTGTAGGGTGTCGAGATTGTGAGTGCCACTGCATTTGGTTACGGAGACTATTTCAATGACAATTTGAATCACAATGGCGCACGGCGTCCCAATAATGACGCAGCAGATTTTAAGCATCACCTCAGGTTTATAATATCAGTATTATAAACACAATATTCTTATGAGATGATAAGACAAAAATAAAATATTGGATTTTATTCTTGATGTAAAATTCCGAAAAAAACAAAAATGTTGCTTGATAATTCTGACTTTGATGTACAGTACAAGCAATGCCAGAATTTGTAGCTCGCACAATAAGTAAAAATAATGTATTAATTATTACTGAGAACGATGAAAGAATAGTTATTGCCCCACACCGTTAGATAAACCATAGTAAATGTACTTCCAGAATAAAAACATTGTTTATCTGGAAAACTTAATGATTAATGAAATATTATAAAATGTAAACAAATAATTTGATATATAATAAGATAATAATAAGTACTTGAAACGTAACATAACAGAACATATGAATCGGTAGAAATAACAATAAATACTGAGAATATTATATAAAAAAGGAACTACAAGCTTTGGCTATATATATTAGGAATACGTTGGATGAAATATGAATAAAAATAAAGTATTACAATCTGAAGTCACTGATGCAAATACATTAGAATTTAATGAGGATGAGACAACAATGCCTAAGCATAACGGAAATCAAATAATCCGTCTCAGTAGTGACAAAAAACACACAATAGAGTCAAAGGGCAGGGAAGATGACAATACGTACTCCTTTTTTATACTCTGTGACTTGGCCAGATAGAACAAATGAGGTGTCTACCACAATGCAGCATTACCATAAGTGGGATAGTACCCGGGTGACAGTGATGGCGATAAAAATATTAATTCACTCATAAATATTATAGATTTAATTTAAATAAGAAAACTAATATGATTGTGCCATTGGGAACCATTGTTTTTCAATAACCGGTATACGTGTTCATAAAAAAAAAAACGATGACTTTGTTTGAGATAGGTATTTATTTCTGTAATGAATTATATACTGGATTAGAATATGTGGGTGTAGTAGCTAGTGTCTAGGGCGTGATCAGTTGAGTGACCAATAGACCATCTATAGCGGTACTTTAGTAACCCTTCTTCCATTGTAGACAGTTATTCATACATTGTACATGTTCTCTTAAGTGGGTACTTCAAGAGTTAGGTATTTTGTTTCAACAACAGATTTCCAAAGACACAAAGCAAGTTGATTGAACCCACCCAGACACCGAAGAACTCATAGCTAACCTGATCTACCCGGACATTATCACTAGATAATATCCCCATCCCATCGTTTATAAAAAAAACAATAATAAGTATTTAACTATTGACGATACCTCAGATGCAAGGAGGTATTCATATTTTCATTGAGAAACATACAGATACAAGTATTATAAAGGTTAAACATACAAAATAATTCTTATAGGTCCACTATCAAGTAGGTACAGAACAAAAGAAAAAAAAAAAGACGAAAACTATATTTTTTTTAAATACAGTGTAGAAATTACAATTTTCAACAAAATTCAGAACGGCACTTTTAAAACTGTTAAACATTAGCAATAATAATTCAATGTCGGAAAACTTATTATAATAATTATTCCATGACTTATTAATAAATTAATTTGCATTTATCAAATTCAGTAGGTACACAATCAGGCTAACAAGACTTAACTTTGGCATTTTATATTCACGACTTAATATCGTACAATAATCTCGCGTGGCTTGCCTTTGTGTTATAATCCGATTGCTCGATTCGATATCGATAGTATTATCGTCGATAGTATCGATTTAGTTTCCTGCCACCCGCCGCGCCTACACTCACGCTGGTTGCAGTCCACGAGCTAAGCTATGTTAAATTAAAAAGCTCAGCTAATTTATCATAGTACCTGGGGCCGAAGTCTTATTGCGATTTAATTGACGACCTAAACTGAACTAAATTGTTATTTCGTACCACGATGTCGCATAAGCGTGTCAGTGTAGGTTCAGTTCTTAACAAGCGACTCAGCTGAGAGTTGAATCACAAACAATGATTTCATTCATTAAAATAAGTAACCGCAACATTCCGAAAAAACTGCCTGATTTAATTTCAGAACGTAGTCTTAGACCAGAGACAATATTTAGTTCATTCAACCAGCTGTATAGATGTCATGGTACCAAATTCCGATCCAGTTAAGGAACCTAAACTGAACTGCATTGGAAATGAGTGGCGTCTAAATATATGATGGTAGGCACTGCGGTCTGCACACATTAGTATGAAAAGAGCTAAACTAACTTGACTTAGTTCTTGCAAATAGTTTTAGTCTATCAGAGCTCTAAAAGCTTTATCGCTTTATTCCATAAAACTAGAAAAGAACTTTGTGTGACCAACCTATTTATTTCAGGTTTATTAATAAAATCTAGAAGTGAATTATGAGATGACGTCCGGTATAGAATGGAGACATGTTGTGTTCATCCCACCTAGTGATGGATGAAGGGAAGTTTATTATGCTTGGTTCAATTTATGCTCGCTTTATTTCTTCTCCGCGTCATAACAACCAAAAAGTACACTGCTTGAGATGGACCCAAAGAGTTTAATATGCGGGAAAGTTACATTGTGCTTGGCAGGCGGGCTGGTGTTCGCAGTATTGGTTGCATGCGCAGCCCATCACCTGGTGGTACTTTATTTATTTTTATCTATTTCTAGTTTTGGTATAAAGCCTGTAATAAAGACTACCTACACAGTGCTTCAAAAACTTTATTCTGAACCGTTTTGGTCAAATTATGATGAGATTACAAACACAATCAAAAAAATGTTAACCTTCAGATAAAGAATCCGCCCAGTAATGTCAAGGGCGGGCGGTAATCTTGGGGCGGTCATTAAGCTCCGCCTTCTAGTTTTTATGAATTTATCCCTACTATGTTATAAACTTTTAGTCATCATCATAGCTCGGCAAACTCTTATGGACTTTCCAAAGAGTGTATGATGTAAATTGCCGAAATCACCACGCTTTGCATGGAGATAGGTAATCGCAGTATAGTGATATCATTTACTCGTCGCCTGATGATACTGATGATACGGCACCCTAAAAAAAACATCTAAAGTTTAGAAACTATAGATGTCTTTTTAGGGTGCCGTACCCAGATTGTGCCCGATAGCATTCCTATTACTAACATAAAAGTTTTTATCAATATTTAACCGATTTTATGAGATGATTACAATACATACAGCGTAAATACCGAATCGTCTTAGTACAATCCAATCGTAAATCATAGGTATTAGTAAAAAATGGACCTAATTCAACAATAAATTAGTTAAAACTACCACAGCCATTTTTATTGAAGTCGCTAGAACTCAGTATTTGTAAAATGATTTGTATAATCTAATTATTTTACATTTTAATAAAATAAATGTGTGTACTAATAACTACTAACTAACGAGGAAATATTGAGCAAAAGTTTAAAATTTTAATATTTTGTCGTTTTATCTTAACACTGAACTGTCTATCTTTCTTTAATTTTATTTATTTTCCTTGTTGTTAAAATGACACAAACGACGGGACTTGAACCCGCTTCTTTTCTATAAGTCAGAAACGCTCTGAACCATTGAGCCACGAAGGTACTGTACTGACGCGATTTGCAAATTTTTGTGCCATATTCAACTGTGCAAACTAAGTGCAAACACTAGAAATACAAAAAGTAATAGGATAGAGCTTAAGTTGCACAATTATTTTAATCTGTGGAATACATTCGAGATTTTGTCATCATCCTAACAGATGATTAATAAGTTTGGCAAGACCCGCTGACGTCACCATTGACCAACAATCTTTGCAAGATAGCGTATAAGGCGAGAAGTGAATTGTTTCAATGGTGCCGGCGCGGCGCGTGGGAAACTCACACATTATTGCATTCATTGCGGAAATGAGATAAAGTACCGAATGTTTGTCTTTGACCGGAAAAGAGCTATGAGCTTTGCGAGGAGTCACGTTATAAGTGTTACATAATAAGAATTATCAGATTAAAATAATAAGAATTTTCAGATGAATGTTGTTACTCAGCCTTAGCTACGCGTTTCGTGTTTTTTTTGGATCCAAAAACGTGAAATTCGCCACTACATACAGGATTTAGTAGTAAATTTAATTAATCTAACTAAAAACAACTGTTTTATGATTTATGGACCATATTTTTACCACAATGTCATGTGACAAAAATCCTTTCTTAGGGCATCCTGACACTACGAAAGGAATCTACTATGAAAATGTCAAGTCTATAAAGACCTCTTATTGGCTAACTGCACGGCGATAAATAATTAAAAATAATATATACAAAGGAAGCAGTCGGACTACTAAGGACTGTTACAACGGTCTATAGATAACTGAACGGTTCCAAACCAGTTCCAGACGCAAGCGTACCCAAAACACTGCCTGGATTGCCACGCTGAATAGCTATGCTAATTCACTGGCCTAAATAAGAGCCAGTCCTTAGGTCACGTGTCGTCTCAATCAAAAGCCCCACATGATTTTTACCTTAGCTTAGTATATTTAAAAAAATACGTATGGGTACACTCTTTCTCAAAATAATTTAGGCCTGAGCATGTTAATCAGGCCGATTCCACATCTTTATTAAATAAACTCCCGCCATAAGTGGGATCGATATGTTCGGTGTTTCGTTATAAATTGAATTTGTAGAATATATCTCGTAGACCTCAAACAGTTACAAGTACGAATGTATCCGAGTAATTGTCAGTTGTCCGTGTGTGTACAGATAAGCAGGCATATCCGGGGCCCAGATAGATTAGTGACCAATAGCCGGAAATTGTATGAACATCAGCAAACACAATAAATACCAACTTCATTCATGGTAAAGCGGTACTTTGATAAAGTACCGCTTTTTACCTTTCAACGGAGTTTTCACAAAATATTAAAATCATTCAAACTCTTTATCTACAAAGACCAATTGATATGCGTTCTGGCCCGCAATAGCAAACTCATGGCATGCAACATTTATTTTCACGAAAATAAATGATTCCAGGTATTTTAAACGGCGCGCAAATAAAATAAAAAAAACATAATTCTGAAATCTCAATAACTAAATCACAAACTATAAAGTCGGAAGTGCTGTCGTCGCCGCTTATAAATAATCACTTTTGCCCACAGCTTTTGCCCAACGGGTCGTTAGTGGGAGATGGAGGGTAGGGGGGTACCTAATGGTAATTTAGCTGCTCATCCATCAACCTCACCTTCACACCGACCTGAATATAGCTTTCAATTAAGCGGAGGATTCGAATAAATTCACGAAATGTTTCTTCTATTCTTTTCTATTAACAATTACAGATGCACTTAGCATGTTTATAGATCATACGCGAATAATATTTTCAAATAGTCATACAGATCAAGATGAGCTTTGTAGTTGTGGAATTCGCGTAGGCAGCTCAACTTTCCCGTCACGATGACAGCTGTCCTGTCAAGTCAGGCCGACAGAAGCTATCGCAAATCGTCGCAGAGGCCGCATCTATTGTCATATAAATCCACCAATATCAAAATAGATCGCGGTGAGTGATCCATGAGCTAATTACCTTCTAACGAGCGGCAATCAGTGGCATCGCCCGGTATATTTCGATGGCGGTCAGAATCCGTCAGATGGGGCAGGTGACGACTGAACTCCTTTATTTTATACACAACTATTCTGAGCGGGAAATGGATACGCGTCAATCGTTGAAAAAACTGAATGGAAAACAAGCTTCCGCGGACTATCTTGGGATGGTATCGGTTTCAGCACTTCGTTCTACGAATAGAGTGACTTTTGACCTGCAGTCGGCGTGATATGACACAGACTATTATAATGAACTAACTATTATAATGAAGAGAAACATACAGAAGATATGTTTACATTTTGGAACAATCTGAATCTAAATCACGACCACAGCATTGTTATCATAATCTTTTATTGTATGACAGAGAAGCGCTTCCTTCATCTCCTGGAGTCAATTTGTGGTATGGCCCAAGGTGGAAGCACACTTCACCCGCAATCCCCAACAGTCTATAGAACTAGATTTTTTACCTCCAACTTTTTTACCGCAAAAATTTAATGATTTAACGTAATTAGTTAGTAAACAAATTTATAACCACCCCCGTGGGGATCAAACCCTGAGGAAAATAAAATATCCTTCAAATTTATTTTTTATAATCTTATAAATATTTTTTTGTTTCGTACAGATTTATAAATAATCGAATGATCAAAACATTTCACAGTAAAATCTTGTTCTTATCTTACATGATTCTTACATCACGGTCATCTTGGTTACAGCTCGGGGGTTCTTGTTAACACCTTCGACACCCTGCGATCGATTAGGCCTGCGGCCGCTCACATTCAATTATTTATTTATTTATTCGTAATTAACCTGCGAGTTATGGTCCTTCGATTTACGACCGAATGAGTTATCAGAGAACGAGATAGCGTACTTTTGCATTATCAAGGCTCTCGAAGAAAAACAAATTTCGAACACATCTTGGGTTTTATTTTAATTTCGATCGTTTTCTGCTATTTTACCAAAGAGGACAATCGATGTGAAAAGCCTGTAAAAACTTTTTTGTTGAATGACGAAGAGATCGAGATCGTACTTTTGTGTTGCCAAGGCTCTCGAAAGAAATCAAATTTCGAACACATACACACACACACACGAACGGGTAACAAACATTTTAAATTTCGATTGTCTTCTGCTATTCTACCAATAGAGAAGCTTGTAAAACTTTGTAGATTACAAACAAACTTTATAACGGTGGTACAAGGATCCAGACAAGTTCCGGAAATTACAAGGTAAAACATCACGCGAACTTTTTTGTAATCGTCTATTTAATCATGTCTATTTTCAAAACATAATCATATCATTGTGTTGCAGTCTGCAGTAATTCGATAGATGCTACAAATTGCCCAACATTACATACACAATGAGTTTAACATTAATAACCATGTACTGACATCGATTTTATCGAGAGAAGTTATTGTTAATCTGTGTTGCAGTGAGTATGGAATAGCTGGGTCATTCAAGAGTTACTTTACTTGTAACTTCGTGCCGTGGAAGCTAAAACATAGGATATGGACATCTACCTATCTTCCCTCGGATGCTGTAAGCCATACAAGGAAATGAGCATCAGTATCTGTTCGTAATTTTTTTTCTTCGGACCGCTAATGCGATGGTGATTATAGCAAATCTCCCCTATTACATTGAGAGGAGGCCCTTGTCCTTCGGTGGACTTCTGAATCGATTGACGAACCAAGATGAAAGATCATACTTTTCATTCGGGTGGTGGTGTGTGGTGTTCCAATGTTCGCGGTAGCGTCCGAAAATGAACAAGCTGCATCTCATATTGGCTGTGTCTGTGGATACTCGATAAGGCGCACGTCACGAGGCCAATTTGTGAGGGCTCATAAATAACTTTATTAAAATAAATCAACTGGTTTATTGTTCTCTTCTCGCCTTGTCAGACCTTCTTGTTTTGTCCAATCTTTATGGCTCCAATACGGTTCAAAGTCAACACGAAAACGTTTGCTTTGGGAACTGCAATTGAATTATGAAACGCTTCCCTGTTTCTATTTAACGTTAGTTTGTAACTTCAAAAAATGAATGAAAATATCGATAAAAAACATATTTAGGTAGTAAATTCCTACAAAAAATAAAATCAAACATGTGAAAAAATGAATAGGTACCTAGGTAAATATTTAGTACCTATGACCTAAGCAAATATGTAAGTTGAAATCGATCGATTTATATCGAAATAGCACTGATCCTACTGCGAGCGAGCGTTCTAGAGTTGTGAATTCGGAGTTTTTGTTCCTTTTTGGTTTCTTCATCCTCTGTTATTCTTGGAAGTTCAGATATTTATTTATTACTAGAAGAGAAAAAAGTCGTAAGTCTGCAACTGCCAGTTACTTGACTCAGACTAAGAATTCTGAGCTTTTTTCCTCTAAACATGATTGCTTATTGGTGATAGATTTTATTGGACTTTTAACATCAGGTCACATAATAAAACCAAGTAGAGATGTGGCCTCTCTTACTCTCACTTAACTTAAAGGATCCCATTCACTCTGAATTTGAAGACTCCTAGATTGTACTGGTACGGATAAACAGAAGGGGGGGATTTGCTTCGTAGATCGCAGAACGCAAGTAACTCCTTACTTAGTGAGATCAGCGCCTGCTTTGTAGGTACTCAGAACAAAAGACAATAAACAAAACACATTCAAAACAAAACAACCGCAGCTTGACACTTTATTAATCGAAGTCAACACAGCGCAGGCGCGAAACCCGCCAGTTTTAATAAACGATTATTAAAAGTTATCTTTTTAATTATAGTCTGATCCGGCCTTATTTATTCCAATAATTTTATAGGCGCCCGCGGCGTTATCACAAGTACAGGCATCGACACAGGTGATTACACATTTATTTAAAATCCATGTTTCTGTTTCTTACAAGTTACGTCAGGTCTGAGAAGAGGGCTAACATCCAGTTTCTGAACACTCCTGGCTCAAGCAAGCCCTGCCGCTAGGTCATTAGCTAACCTATACGCGTAAATAAAAAACGGCGATTTTTAAAATAATATATTTTATTTCGATATCAGTACGCAATTTAAAGTAGGTTCATGATATATAGGTATATATGATATATAGGTAATGACAACTACCCTTAAAAAATATGGTAATTGTATTTTGACAATGGCTGTACCAAAAGAATTATGAGTATTCTGTGCCCAGGTGTCGAACAATAAAATATATGCGTCGAATAAATTCAATGCATAACGAGAATCCATGCATTCCAATCAAATGAATGAATGAATGAAAATACTTTGTATTAAAAAAAGGACGTATATAATAAAAAAAATAACGCTGACAGTACAATTGCCGCTACAATACCCAAACACAGAACAAACGTATATATTCATGACACAAATGTTTGTCCTGGGTGGGAATTGAACGCGGTTATGGGTTCAATTCCCACCTAGAACTAACATTTGTGCAGCGCAGAAGGAAGTGCTACTACTACATCCAACAGAGCTGTGAGAGACTTGTTTTTGTTTATTGCTTAGGAGCTTTTGTAGATGGTAGGAGAAAACATCTGTCAAAATACAAAATCAAGTCTACTAGACTAGCGATGGTAAAATTTTGACCCACGCAAAATGTTAAATAAGTTCGATAAATCAAAACGAGCATTTCAGTTAAAAAATAGTTTTCAATAAAAAATGCTCCCACCGTCTTCATTGTCATGAGCTAAATCCAATCCCGCACAAATCATGTGACGGATGAAACACGGGCGACTGCGCATCCGACATCCGTCACCCGCGCAAAGCATTCCACTTTCAAAAAAAGAATCACCATGTGATGGACGTAGATTGACAGGAGTCTACGTTAGACGAGTTATTGTGCTGACTGTACTTTTTCTATTCAGTAAATAAAGCAGAATGGAGGATCATTAAGCACGCTGAATTAGAACGATTTTTTTGTATATTATCCAATCAAGTTTCACCGCCAGATCACTAAAAACCAAGTAAGATTGTGGCAAAAGATCTACGCTTGTCTAAAAGGAACTTTATTAAGTCTGGAAAAATCTAGCAAAAAATTACGTGTTATTTTGCGATAAAACTCCATGATTTTCGAGTTTCACATTACATTGTTTTTGGAACTTTTAAAACGCGATCAAATAACAACCGTTCATTAACGAGACCTTGATTAAAAGTGTCGAATTCACCGATCGGACCCCGAATTGTTTCGTCTGCACCGGGACGCACGTTTGTGGGTCACCGCAACATTGTGTTCCACCTCTACACGTTTCCTATATAACATGACCGCAAGTTATTAATCAACTTTTATACCGCAGTAAAACCACGGCGGGATTAAGCCCACTTGGAATCATATTTTTATGGTATTTAGATCCAAGTTTATATTTGAAATTTTATAGTGGCGAGCTGTTTAGTGCGTTTCCAATTTGTGTGAGATGATTTATGTGAGGTACTAGACGCGACGCAGACACAATGGAATCACTGTTGATACAGTTCGGGGTTACGTCACCAAATATAATTCTTTAACGCGGAACAATAAGCTGATTGAACGAAAGATTTCAAATTTGTATTGTCATTTATATTGAAGTGCTTTAACGGAACACCATGCGATGTATAATCAAAAAATCAAACAAAAATCTTGCTTAAACATTAGCGATTCAACTCTACGTAAACTGATGTTATTTTGGCCACATCTAATCAACCCTGAACCTGCCGATTATCAATATTTATTAAGATAATACATGTATAATATCAGAACCGTTTGGTTGCCACAAAACTGCAATAATCAATGCTTTAAATCTAAAGTTAAACTCTAGGTTACAGTACAAAACCTGCTAGGTGATTACTGAACCACCTAGCGACATTCTCCGTCACATACGCCTAACAAGCCTCATAGGTCAGTTGATACAGTAGCACGGCCTTCTGTGTTGAAAGTAGTGGGTTCGATTCCCACCCAGGCCATACATTTGTGTCATGAATAATGATAGATGTTTGTTCTGTTTTTACAAGCTATACTTATTTTGGGGCTAGATGAAGCTGTATGAAGTTAAAGCCATCTGGTAACATTTTTTTTCATAATTCAATGGAACTATAGCTGCCTACCGTTATCGAATAAGAGCTTGAAGATATGATGTTGGCTACACCGGCTATGGCTTGTGACTGACAAACCAGAACATGGCGTATAAAGTTAGCTGGTCGTAGCTGCCAAGTAAGCGTGCATATTAATTAGCCTAGACGTTTCGGCGAGGTGGTAGCGTCGAGTTACCAATCAGTGATCTGATGTAACCGAAGACCATTGGCCAAGGCCCAGGAATCAGGATGCGACAGCTGATTTCCGGTGGATGTTCCGATTGCTGTCACTTTGTTTTTAATTACAGATTCGGAGAAGTGCGTGGGATGAGACAATACCATTACTTGCTCTGATTGTAGGTAAATGAAGAAACACCTGGTCTATCTGGATTAGTGGTATTGGTTAGGAGCACCAGAAAGGATGGAATCTGGAAGCACCAGGAGACCAGAGATTCTGAGAACGTATTTATAGATCCCGACTCTAGATCTCTCAAACCGTGAAGTAAGAAAATATAGGTCTTTATCTGATATCTATATAAGATAGGACTTGACCTGTTGGCTAGCCTGGACAAGGCTACGACGGCTAGGAGCAAGCTGTCCCAGAAGATGACAAAAGATGTATAGTTTATGTAAATATATGCGCAAAATATGCCCAATTTCTCAAAAATTGGGTTAATGAATATCAGGTTTATCAAAGATCCCCGCGACAATCAATTCTTCATAGTTTAAATGTCTTTAAAATCAGATAACCCATTCGGGTGCAATACCGACACAAACATTGCCACATACATACATACATACATACAGTGCCGGATTTCCCAGCTTAACTCTGAGATGTGTTTATTTTCATCGAAATGAAGGTTATTACCGATTGAGATATACAGTATCCGGTATACTGATAAGTTGCTGTGACGGTCGCGGCTTAAGAATCAACCCCTCCAACTCAGCCCATGAATGTCGTAAAAGCCGACTAAGGGATCCCACCAGAAGAAGGGCAACAGTTTCCTTCTGTGGATTATCTACTCTTTTGCTGCGATCACCAATTCTGCCAAGCGTGGTGACTATGGCAAAACCCTCCATCATGGAAAAGTTTTTCGCAATTTCTGACACTCAAACCTCAGTCGGACCGGTTGAGACTTTTGATCCTTATAAGAAACGATTGGCATTAAAACTTTTTTTAATGCCAATCGATCCTGATTGGCATTAAAAAAAGTTTTTGTATAAAATGACAATTTTCTTGCTGACTGTACAGTTTATCCAAAATCAGAGAATGCAGTTCAGAAGATCTTCAAAATTTATGGATAGTCTCCTAAAAATGTTTTCCTCTAACTATAACGGTTAAGGTACCTGCCCTTACTGTCCCGTCTCAAAAATTCAACCTGTATGTGTGTTATGTTGTCTTGGTTATTTCCAAATTGAGACCACATTATATCGTGTTCGCCAGTGTATATAAATAGCAATGTAAAGGTGTTTTATACGTGATTTTGGCAATGTATGTAGCATGTGCTCATCAGCAGTCTAGTCTAGACAGATCTCTATCAAGAGAGAGCGTGAGCCGGCGCGGCGGTTCTGCGCTCCGCCGCCCGTCGCCTCTCGCACACAAAATCTTTGATACGAAGCACCGATGGAATCGAAATCCGATATTCGACTCGCGAGTTTATCCATCGCAAAACGCGACGATATTTTCGTCCGTCCGTCACTCGGACAGTTCACGGAACGGGCAAGATTAATTGTATTTCGGTTGAGTCATCAAAATAATTAGAATGACGCTATTTCAGTTTGTGATGCTAATTTGACAGACGTCGCGGGAGAATCGAGCTTGTTTGATAGGTTCTTTGTTATTCTTAATTTATTGGAAATACGTAGCGAGTCCGGTGTCGGCGTCGCTAATCGCACACAATAAAAACGTGGACCGCTCTATCGCAAACATGTCAAACGTACGTAAGACATTGGTGAAGTAATAACTGTCCATAACGCATTGGACACACTCCAGAAATGTTTGTATGAACGTTATGGACCACAACAGCATCGAGGAAGCACAATAAAATCCGTCTCGGCGGGTTTAATGTTTTGAATATTTGATAGCTCACAGTTCTGAGAACTGACATTAATTTAATTTTGTTCATAAGCGACCGCAATAAATGCGTTTGATTAATATCGTTCTCGCGAAACAAATTTAATGGTTTCAGCTTCCTTTGATCAAAATACGGTTGTTAATCACGATGAGACAATGCTGGAATTAACATGCAATGATGACACATAGCGAATTGAAACGCACAATAAATAATCCGGCCGAGTGCGGACAAACCACACCGAGGGTTCCGGTCCACATTTCAAGGCAAACACAACCTTGTATGTGGCAATTCAATATTTGTTGTTATAGCGACAATAGATATATTTTCACTTATAAAACTGTCTACGTATGATAGTATCCCGGAACCCTAATATATGGATGCCTCGTTGCGAAGAGCTGGCGGCCAATTGGGTTTGGGCCCGTCTTCCGATCCGTAGGCTGTGGGTTTAAATCCAGTAGTGCAGCAATGGACTTCGGTTTTTCGGAAGTTTGGAGGTTACATTGTGAGGAAACCGGCATGTCACTAGGGCCAAAAGTCAGAATGACATCTGTCACTGGTTAGTATTCCGCTAAACGGCGATGGGCTTGCAACCTGCCACGTATTGAATACTAGCTACTTGCAAACCGTGGGCATGTGCCGAACGTAAGTTTGGACGTGCCTCTGTCTACCCCCTAGTAGGTGATCTTCATAAGATCCACGCTCTGAGTAATGATCAGAGGTGAATCCTCGAAAGGGAAAATGTCGTGAGTCTATTTACCTATTTTATTTTTATCGTTACTCATCCACTTCTGTTATCTGTATTTTGGCATTCATACATCACATTTTGGCACGTGATCACTCTACGCTTCGGTAAGTTATGTATTTTCTTGAATGGAGAAATTATTTGCACGACTTTGGAAGTCATTTCGATGCATTAAATCATATTTTTCCCAATGATCTTGCGTTGGACGTCAGCCAAACTCATTATTGGTTTGATCCTATACTATTCCATGAATAAATATGAGCTATGTGATATCAAGTGTTGGATCCAACGTTGTCGTGTTGTGACATTCGTGTTAATTTGTGGAATGTGAGACTTATTCATCTGTAATGTATTTATAATAAATCATTTTGATTACGCTGGTTTTACACAATTCAATAATTTATTTCGTTAATTAAACTAATATTATAAACGCGAAAGTTTGTGCGGGTGTTTTGAAATGTGTGTTTCTCCTTTACACCAAAACTAAACAAACCAACCAAACTTCTAATTTTCTCTCCATCCTAAGATTGTCTGGAAAATTTCCAATTTTTTTGTTCGCATTAAAGCGATAAGACAACCCACTGTTTGCCTAAGTTTTTTTTAAATAATCTTTTGTCATCATATATACCTACCTATTTATATTTTGGTCTAAGTATTTTCATTAATTCATTCATAAGACAAAGATAGCATACAGAAGGTACATTTACAATATTCTAAATGAAGATAAACTATTTTTATGTTACGGTGTAAACCACAAAAATAACACGTTATCTAAGCACGTAGACCTGATGATTCATTTTCAAATATAATCATAAATTGTATGAACAAAGTAATATGTAAAACGAACAGATGAACAATCCGTTTCGCCGAGATCTGAGACATCGTAGACCTGTTGTGACACTATACAGTATGATTAATGAGACGTAATCGCGGCTTTTTATTTATATCTGGCAACACTCGTCGGCAGGAGGTCTTTGTTTGTTGACATCGAAATAGGCCAGTAGGTAAACATATGAAAATTAACGTGACAATTTCAGTATGGCGGCTAATTTTAACGGACGGCCGAGATCTTGGGATGGCTCGAGATCTAATGGTATTACAACATTGTTTTGCAGCAAGTAATAAAGAAATAGCAATAGTCATTTGGATCTACAATCCATTGCATAATATGTACACACTTCATATTTTTTAAATTAAGTTATTGTTTTTATATTCACGTCTGGTAAAATATGTAATTGCGTTTTCATTACTTTTGTATTTATGCCTGATATATCACACTTCATCATCATCATTCTGCCCGCTATCCCACACTAGGTGGGATCGGCACAACATGTTGATAGACTTTTTGAAGCAATACTTCTTTTGGCGCGTTTGGGACAAAATTTGAGAGGAAATGTTTATACTACATACATTTTTAAGTGGGTTTATAAATTTGAAGTTGACTGTCGGTATTATTACTACAGGATATTAATTTCACACAGCGCCATCAAGCCTTAATTTAAGCAAAGCAATATGGGAACTTAATTAAGAATAAATCCTTTTTTTTTGAACGTGTCATACAATACAACACCGCTACTCACTTTGCTAAGTTGGTCGGCTGTTGGTACCTACATCATACATTTATTACATGTTACCAAGCAATTTGAGCATTGCATTGTGAATACAAACTGCATTGCGAAGACTAATTATGGCCACTTAATTTATATAATTGTATAATGATGGTGAGAGACACCGCTCTCTTTGATTACTGGATCACACCTCGCCATCTAGATATGCGGCAATTGTAGATTCACAATTGTATGCTGTCTACTCGTCATCATTATCTTCGTATACTGTACCTCTAGTCCACGCTATTCACGGGTAGGTAAGTACGTGGCTTCATAATGACGAGGCCTTGAATTCATGCAAAAGCTTCACCGCTCAGGCAGCGCCGGTTTGCCATCTTAGTATATAAAAAAACACATTTCATATTGCAATCGATATTAGATTACATCTGCAAAAAATCCTCTAAATGTTTGTCAAATAGGTCACGTAGAATGTATCAGTAAAAACTCCTATAAATAATATTCAAAACCATACAAAGTTTGGAACACGAATATCGTGTTTTGATTATACCCAATAACAATAAAATAAACGATCACCAAACTCCTTGGAATATTTATTCGGCAAACACGCACGCTAAATTTAATGAATATGAAAACAATCTATTTCGACAAAACGTTGATTTATAATATAAACTTAGAAATGGAACCAGCCAAGACTTTATGAAAAGCAGGCAAATGGCTTGCGATAATATTTTGTTCTTTTTTATTCCATACGCCGATGTTAAACTACTGAGGTAAATGCATTGCAATGCAGCAATTACTGGGGTAAGTGTAAAAGCACTCCAAAAGTTAGCAAAAGCTCCTATTTGCATATCTTTATTTTATAACCTATTACCAAACAACTGGGACTTTTACCATGAAGGGAAGCTATTCAAAAAAAAAATATAACATTGGATTGGAGATTTTTGCGTGGAATGCTATTTATTTTTCATATCAACATAAGCTATCTGCCAGTATAATTCCCGTCAAAATCTGTCCAGCCGTTTCGAAGATAAGCCGGAACAGATAGACAACAATTTTAAAATTTATGTTTTGTCAATAGTACCTACCGTATATACTTTCATACTTATGCATTTAGTAAAAGCTGCTGATTTTAACTCAATTTTATTTATTTGTTTTGGGAAAATATATTTATTCACAAACAATTAAAAATAATATGTACGTAAGGCAACAGGTGACCCAAGGGCTGGCTCTCCTTTAGGTAATCGAATTATCATAGCTATTCAGCGTGGCAATGAAGTCAGTGTCTAGGACACGCTTCCGTTTGGTACTTGTCTGGAACAGTTTGTCAGTACTTATGTAACCCAACCGCTTCCCTTTTACATAGTTAGTTTAATTGTACATATCGTTTGTAATAAAGCAACCTTACCCTTCCAGTCTCTCGAGATCAATCGATCCAAATCTCTCGATTGTTCTGTTTACTCACTCATTATCATTACGCTGGAACACACACTAGTAGCTCAAGTCACGGCACTCTCTGCAGCAAACATTCATCCAAACCGGCTCCAATAAAATACTTTCTTCTGGATTGCGGAATCGGATATCGATGACCAGTTTACAGGCGAGGTCTATACTTCGCCTGTAAACATGAACAAATGTCTATAAATTCAAGAGTAGGTGACGAGCTTAAACGCAAAGTATAGAAATTCTAATTTCGGTGACGAGTTTACAGGCGAAGCATAGAAATCCAAAAAATTGAGCTGAGTCTACGGGCGAAACATACAAATTCAAGAGTAGGTGACGAGTTTAAAGTAACCCATCGATTATGTTTGGGCCCCGTCTGTGTTTCCTTTCTTATGCCTAGGAATGTTTCTAGACCTATTAATAATTTGAGTCTCACAATTGATCCTATTATCTTAATAATTTAAATTATGAGAGGTATTGCATAGTTTGATTATCACTACATAAGTAGCCCGTCTAGGGAAGTACTAGCCTTACAGAATATCGCAGCAAAATAGCAATATATTCTATATAGTGTAAGTAATAATATAAGTAGAAATAGTAAGTAATTATATAGTGGTGTGTTCCGAGTAAGGTGAGTATGGAGAGACCAGAGCTCCTTTAGTCGAGAGGTAGGGTATACTGGGAGTTCGCAGCCAAATAGCACTGCGGAGAGTAATGTCGCCTGACACCGCTACCCAACCCAACTGTTCCAGACTAGTACCAGACGGAAGCGTGCACTGGCACTGGCTGCATTGCCACGCTGGATACCGATGTTAAATCGCTGGCTCAAATAAGAGGCCTTGGATCACACGTCTGAAATGTTGTATTGTATTGTAAAATCTTAATCTAGATCATGGAAACCTTGTTTTGCCACGCACATGCTCTTGTTATTATTTTTTTCTCTACATCTCGCTTTAACATTAACAATCAAAATAATGTAAACCACATTAAAAACAAAATCAAACGTCGGTGTAGAGTTTCACAAAATGTGGGGGAAAGCGTGCCAGAACCGGGGTGACCTCCACCGGCATTATTCAATTCCTCTGGAATTAGAATCGTTCATTACAACATTCAGCATTCTTGCTAGAAGACACAATCGCTGAAAATTGTTCGAAGAAAGCAATGAAAGCAGTCCTGTTTTTTTTTTGTACGACCTGCTTGGAGTTCATCTCTCCCTGGGCATCAAAGCCGGGACATCTGGATCTGATATCGGTGGGCGAACCCCTAGACCACAGAGGCGGTTAATGAAGTATTATGTAGTAATGATTTCCTTACAATACAACAGTTAGGAGCATTACCCGGGTCTCTCCAACAAAGGACTATTCTAGAAACGTCCACACGTTTCCGTCGTAACGAGGTATAAGGAAACAAATGAAGTTAAACATGATTCGCAACAGCAACACTGTTGCAATCATACGACGATATATTGCATCAAAGATATAAATCATACCAATACTTTTTCTATCTAATATTAGAAAAAAATACAATAATGTATGGAATTGAGAAGGCCTCGATTCTACTACGCAGAAAGGCCACTAGAAAACCAAAAGGCACAGTGGCCATTCTGCGACGATACCATTGTCATAGTGAAGCGATTGGTTTAGGAGAATCGAGCCCTGGATCGCTATTTGTTGCTTCGATTGGGGGAGGCCTATGTTCAGCAGTGGACATGTGCTGCCTGATATGATGATGATGATGACGACAAATAATTAAACTATTTACACGAGAAGTAGATGGATTACTTAAGGCCACAAACGGTAGTCAGCTCAACGAATCCAGACCAGCAGCCTTATTGTGTTAACAACTGATAATCAACATCAGCTTCATTTTTAGCATTTGAAACCTAGCCTAGACTTCAACTGTCAATTTATCGCCAAAATTCTGACTGCAATCCACTTGAAGTTCACTGGAAATGGTTTCCAAGTCATGCAATTAGGCTACATTACCTAGACACTTGTTGCCAAGTCGAGTAAGAAACTATTTCACAAACTTGACGTTCTAAAACTAAAGATTCGTTTGGCGACTTCTATTCTATGTTACTCTTAGTAAACTTCTAAATTGGACGAGTGATTGGTCAAATGAAAACATAACAATACAATGTTGATGAGCCGGGCTCACGTTTAGTTGAAACGATTAGCAGCTGCAAGGTAAGTTCAGTGGAGAGAGTAGAGTTGAACCGGGTAAGCTGACCTGTCGACAACTAGCATGAGCTGAAGTGTGTTTGCTTTAAGACTCTATGATACGTGAAATGGCTTAGCTTCTGCGATCATTTCTTCCACAATACTGTAGCATTTACTTCGAAATTAATATATCAATATAGTTCAGGATAGATTCTAGAGCGCTAGTTTTTAGAAAACACGTTTACATAAAATTTTCTCATAGAAAATAAATCCAAAGTTGACTCTAATTTGCACCAAAAATGTTCGATATACAATAAATACGCCCAATTAGGCCTTGACACTTTGTAAAGTAAATAAACAAGGTATACAGTAGACGGTCTGTGTTTTACATTTTCAAAATTCATATTTGTTTTACCGTAAAAAAACAATACGTAGAAATACGTGCATATTTCTGTCATCTGGTGGTCATAAGCGCCGTGGTTAAGCGCACAGCAAGGTCACCTTTATTATTACTATATCTAAGTTCGAAACTAGAGTAAAGTTGCGTTGAGTTGCTAATATGAGGTACTTATAGGCCGTTAAGTGCCCATTTCTGTTATCTAACAAATTAGTTAAAGCCGATTAAATAATTTAGATATGTTCTTTTTTTTATACGTAGATGAGTACATTTCTAGAGACAAGCAGTACATAGCAAGAGAGCAGAGCGCCGGCGCCGCGTGGCGTGACGCCGCCCGTTGCTTCCGCGAACTGCCATCGAACGATCGCTACAAATTGCAAGCGATCAGACAATCACGATCGATAATTGGGGAAGCAATAAGCGATCCTGAGAATTACAATACATTGTGTATCTGGAAAGCGAGATGGAAGATATTCATATTGTGGCGAGTTTTTTTATAATAAGTATAGGTCGACTCTTGCCCTCGAAACTTGCACAGGCAAGATTGAGATCTACGATGGGAAGAACCTACCCAGAAAGAGCCTATTAGCTCTCTTCTTGAAGACATTAGGGTCGTAACACAAAGGAAATACAGACGCTGGAAGTTGATTGAAAGTTTTTGCAGTGCGCATCATAAATAAAAGATGTTAGCCTAATCCTAATAAGTATTAATAGGTGGAACATCCAACCAGATTTTCCTAGGGGCTATAGGTGATTTTGCCTCTTGCATCGATGCCCCCTAGGCTAAACAAATGAAAGGTGGTTAAATAAAACCCATCTATCATAGCACGTAGGGACGTATTTTATCTGCGATGGGACATCGAGGCCTGCTTGGATGGTGAGGTTAGGTCAGAAATTATCAACTAACTCTCTTTTGAAGGTGTTGTGGTATTACGTGCTGGAAATACGGACGCTGGCAACTTATTCCAAATTGTTGCGCATTATGATTACTGGCAGCGCTTAGTCTTAATAAATGTAAAACAAATGGATGGATGATAATTAATTGGATTATCATTATCAACATATTGCAGTCAACTGTTGCAGGTACGTTTTTCCCAAGCACCACTGGGTCCGATTTTCGGCCTTTCTCATCCACTCCCTGCCCGCCACTGTACGGAGGGCGTCCTACGCTAAGCTTCCATAACGCGGTCGTCTCCACTGACAGACTCGTAGGAGCTCTGGTATAAGGATATCAGGGGGACATATGTATTTTTGTTCATCTATCCCTGCAGCGTTAAAGTACATCAATAACAATTGCACAATTTAGGTCACCGAAAATTACGCACCCAAACAGAAAAGACCCTGAGCTTCTAAGAACCATAATAATTAGAAGAAAACGGTACACCGGAATCGACAATGCAGTTTACTTTATAAGGGTAGTCTGGAACTATCTTTACAAATCGGAATGTTTGTCCAAAACGTGTCAGAAACAATGGCGCCTGGGTGAAAAAAAATTCATTGTAAAATTCCCCAAACGCATTTTCAATATTCAATGTCTGGGAGATAAGAGTAATAAACATGGGATGTTAATACGACACAGATGTCGATGGTCATTCACAAATACGATATTTAAGTTGTTTTCTTTTCCTCTTAGCTCGAGGCGAGGCCAAGGAAAGTCTACAATGCCTTCCCGAAAATGCCACAAATCTGTCTTACAAAGGGACACGTTATTTTTAAAAATAATGGTTGTTAACTGATTTTTTTATTCTTAAATTGTACCAAACCATTCGGGAGAGTACTGTTTCCTGGGCCACAGCTCACGCTAATCCAGAAAGCTGGGTCCCACTATTACTGTACAAAATATGGCTAATAAAAAAATTATGAATTATGAATAAAAGGTGTTGGGTTCAATTCGACGTAGCTTGAAGATTGGACGCTGGTAGCTGGGATGAAGAGATCACCGACCTTATATAGGTATAACTAATGTTTATTTTTAAGCATATCGTTGAATTAACGTTGACTCGACTTAACGAAATATACACAGTCACTGAAAACGAATTTAGAGATGTTGAATTTTATGTCTATAAGAAAATTGGAAATGTTTTGAGAAGATCCCATATAAAGTTAAATAAGTTTTATAGTGCTTCCCTAATTTAGGCTATATCATCTATGAGTTTTGTAACGTGTTTAAGTGTATAGGAAAATAAAGTATTTTTATTTATTCAGAACATAAATGGTATTTCCATGGTGAGGCCACACCAAAAACATTCGATAAGCCATTGTTCGATAAAATTGCCGAATCGTGAGTCACTCCGCTATCGATATTTTTTCTCCTCGTATCTATTGCTAACGATAATGTCTCCACCGATTCAGGTAGACCGAATACTATAATAAAACATTTACCCGACGGAAAAAACTATTTGAAAGCAATTAACTCGGCGTAAGCCTCCGTGGCGTCAGAAAGATTACAAAGGACTTATCACTTTTTTGTCTGGACTACCATTTGCTCGGTCGTTTTAACCCTAAATGTACAGCAGTAAAATACATTTTGGATGTTTTTTGCTGTGGTGTTGTGTAGGTGGTCACTTTGTTTTGTTAATAACAAATTGGTCATTTTTACGAGACCTCCGATGTAGTACGATTCCTTCTAGAATAAACGACATAATTATATACGACATATATCTTTGATTATAATAATTTACACATGTAGTAGGACCTGTTAGGTCGGTACCTTCTGGGAAACCTCCCCCTTTTGATGCTCTGGCCTAAAGCTAGACAAGCCTAGGGCTAGCTAACCTAGCCTAGCTTACCCATCAAATATAAAAAAGATACAGTAATAAGGTTTATAGGACTATATTATAAAAAACTATTGTATGAAGCTTGCAGAATCACGAAATATGCAAATGAGCAACAATGTTGGTTAGCTTTAAATAAAACTTCAATAAAATTCCGTGCACACGTAGAATTTTAAATTTAACTACGCGTTTGATAGGCTAGTTACCACGAGCATGACACATCTCGCAGGCGAAAATGGACTTTATGCCTTTGTAATATGAGGGTAGTTCTGATACTCCTAATGGCAGAATGGCAGATGTCGCGCGCGACAAAGTAAATCGTACGTGCTGGTCGCGTAAACACTGGATGATGTGTGGGGCCGCCGCCGCCGCCGCCGCCGCCGCAACAATGGCTACTGCGATTTGTGATCCAAAGCTTTAATGCTCCGTGATTACATGCAACGACTAAATTATGATTTCTTGACAAAACTGAATATATGTAGTGTTTTTTTTTCTTTGGTGCCAGTATTAACTTCGACAACGGTTAAAAAAAGAAGAAGAAGACGCGTGTGAATTTGTCACAGAGGAGTAAATCTCTGACTAGCTAATTTCATGTTATCGCGTATTTTACCTTTATTTACCCCGACGCGATAAATGGCCGTTTTTTTTGTATGTAATAATTGCTTCTAATCACGAAAAACAAAGCCAAACATGAGTCTAGTAAGTCAGTACATGGCATTTCCAAGCCTCTAGGGTTATCAACAAGGAAGAATAATAAGAAGGCGGTCGGTCTAAATGCAAATTTCAGGTATTTCATTAATACATTTAGAATGTTCGAAAGTCTCTGTAATTCAAATAAGCCCGAAACATTGTTATTCGTATCGAATTTACTGCGGATATGATTTACGAGCGTATTTGATGCGGATGGACACGCAGACACAATAGCCTCCACCGCCGCCGATAAAGACTTGTCGGTCCAGGACCTGTTCCACTTCGAACGATGTCAAAGGAAACAGGGACTTATTAATTTTGACTAAAATCCTTATGTTACTCTGAGCTCAATTTTTTTGGTCTGTGTGTTACGAAATGTAAATTGAATCTGTGGTAATAAGCCTACTAGATTTTATGCTCTGTGACTGACAGGCAAGTGGACTTTCTGATTCAAGCAAATTAGTGTATAAAAAGTCATTTATCAATAAAATGTACAATTACACTAACTATGTACAAAGGAATCAGTTTACCTAAGGACCGTTACAAACGGCCTATAGGTAACTCAACTGTTCCAGACCAGTACCAGACGGAAGCGTGAAGACGAAGCAAATTACGTAAAGTGAAAAATATATGTAACAACCGATAGGTTATTCGAAAAGCACACTATATCTGTCGGATATCAGGACCAAAAACGGTCGTATCGCCATGCAGGTATACCTAGCGTTCCTAGCAGCTCGTGAACCAAAAACACTTCTACAACCATCTATGAATACCCATCAGGCGGTAGAGTTGTGATTTTGACTTTGACTTCCACCATCCATACAAAAGCTATGTTTGATCCAAGACACAGGTATTACTTAAATCGGCCTGTTCCATATATCCTCATTGGTGAGGAAGATCGTAATTTCAAGAAGACGTAAAACTTGATGATGTGATTTATATTTTTTTTCAAACGGTCAAACCAAGATAAAATTTTAAAATTAAAATTCACGCACCATAAAATTAATGAAGTACATCATAACTAAGTAATCTAATTCATCATCTTAATATAGTCAAACTGACTGAGACATCCAGAATCTCGCAATTAGCTCGCAACAAAAGATTCACTGACATAGTGAGTCACCGGACTGATCTATACGGCGCTAAATTTTCTGATATCAGATTGGATTATTGTCAACATTGACAGATGGCCATTAGCAGATTACACAATCAATATTACCATTCAGCCGTCCGTGATGATGATGATGATACCGGTTGGGAAGTGGACCTTCTGCAGTAACAAGTGATTCTCTGTGGTCATGTTTTAGTATTGTAACGCGGTCACCCCTTCGGTCTGAATATATTTTTTATTTGTATCTTTCTCGGAAACAATTGCACGATGGCATGTGTTTATTGCTACGCATATTTTTTATTGATATGCAAAGTACTTAGCAGATTAGTTAATAGTTACTTCACTTTCATTATGTTTCGCTATTACCTTTAATTAATGGTGGTTGCAATTTCCTGTGGTGTGAAAATACAGTAACATTTTATAGGCTATTTTCTTTAGTGACCCTTTATAGTGTGCGATGTCCCATCACTATTGTGAAGTAAGTGAGTAAATAAGATAATGTAATAATGTTATTGTGTGTAACATATTGAGTAAAGGGCTTTGCCCAGCATAGGGAAAATAAGTGTCAGATTGATTAAAAAAATATCAAAGTAAATCATTGTTTTCATTCACACAAATAAACAATGAAAATTGATATATTATAATGAGTTGAATTTTCGGCGTTCATTTTTTTTTATCACAACCATGTCGCCGAATTCGATGCCTAAACATAATCGATTGAGCACGCGCGTGATATCGAATACAATGCGTTTTCGGCCGCGAAATATAATCCGAGGTCCGAATCAGACACAGTATTGTAATGATGCCAGCTTTACTAAATATGGCGATTGAGTTATTTTATTTAGCACAACAATCGGAATCTTATCTTATTTTTATTATTTATGGACAGACAAAGAAAATGACAAAAGTAATGACAGAATTCACCAGACGTATATAAAAGTAATCAAGTAAACTGAATATAAATTACGAAAATTATGAAGTGTTTATGTGTTTATGAAAATTATGAAGAATATTAGTGCAGAAGACTATACAATAAACCAAATGCGATACTAAAAGTTGTCGAAACGGAAGATCAAAAGCTTATCCGTCGTATGACATGCCACATAAAACCTATTACCCAAATTTTATTATTGAAAACAAAGAAGCGTTTAAGTCAATTTATTATTAGAAACGTTTCTGGGGCAATTTAGATTAAAAAATTAAGAAACATCTCGCATTTCTCGCGGACTTTGACAAATTAATTCACATTTCAACGCGAGATTTTAATCGAATGTGCTACTACATTTTTAACAGGAACTCGGGAAACGCCTCAGCGATGTGTCCGCTAGTGATGGGAACATTTCGACTACCGATATTGATTAAAAAAGGATCGAACTATATTTTTCATTTATCTGTACAAACAATACAGTAAACAGTACACGTACAACACATACTCCCTACTGAATTAGTATTATGTAAACATTAATCTTGATAAAAAAAAAATCGTACTTGAAAATGTTAAAATTGACAAGACTTTTTTACTCATCATCCTCCAGTTTTTTTTTAAAGTGTTATGATTAGATATTTATTATAGAATGTATATTTGATTACTATTTAGAAATAGATACACACAGTAAGCCCGAATCAAATATCTACCGAATGTATTAATTTTATCGTTGTGGCAATCCTACCCAGTCTCAATTGGAATTTTAATGCAGAAAGACGTTTTACGATCTCCAGAGATTATATGTATTACATTAACTCGATCAGTGTAAAGTGTTTCAAGTGCATTTTAACACTGATCAATTAATCTCACCGCTGCTGGTTAGTCTCCTGCAAAACAGGAAGAATTTACCGTAATCAACGCGCTTGGCGGGCGGATTGATGATCGATTTCAATGTGTTAGATAACACAGAAATAAACTGCAGCCATCTTCTGGTAAGATCCCTTAATAAGTGAGAAGCGTCAATTTAACAAGCCTTATAGCTCAGTTGGTAGTAACTCTACCTTCTGCGCTGTAGGCTGTGGGTTACCTTTTTAGCCGCAATCGCATTACACGTTCTACATTATTATTAATCGGATTACAATATTTCCCAGCAAATACATATATTTTGATGATAAAATAAAAGTTACGATCACAGCACTATGTTGATTAATTCCACTTTTATTTGTTTAAGATCCAGGCAGCTGGCGATGGCGACGCGTTTGATCCGGACACGCCGCGCCGCGACCGTGACGGCGCGGTCTCTCGGATTCTTTAGGACGTGAAAACACGACGAAAATAATCGATCATAATCTGAGGATTCGGCGAAACGATCTATTTGTTATAATTAAAATATTATTGCGAGAACGTTCAAATAATACTCATCGTTCTGAAATAGCTGTGAAATTGTTTTATTACTTTGGAAGCTGTTTGCCGTGTAATGAGACAGAGTAGACTAGTACCAACTCTTTGCACTTATCAAGGACAAAAGAAAGCTAACCGTCCTACAGCGGACGGTTAGATTAAGATCGGACTGTAGATAATCAGATAAAAAGGTAAACTAAAAAAGTAACAGACTATTCGGCTTATTTTACACTTCGAGGATTCAACTGTGATCACTACTCAGAGCGTGCATCTTATGAAGATAACTTATTAGAGGGTAGTCAGGGGCACGTCTAAGCTCACATTCGGCGCATGCCCACGGATTGCAATTAGCTAGCATTAAATAACCGGTTACAAGTCCATCGCCGCTTAGCAAAATACTGGCCAGTGACACATGCCATTCGGATTTTGGTTCTAGGGACATGCTGGTTTCCTCACGACCTTCACCGTAAAACCGAAAAGTCTATTGGTGCACGACTGGATTTGAAACCACAACCTCTGAATCGGAAGGCGAGCCCAATTGACCACACAGCTTTTATTCTAAATAAAATTAAGTAGAATTTAATAATAGTAGAAATATTAATAGTTTTAATTCAAGTAGGAATAATAGTAAAATCATGATTATAAAACAGCCACGAGAACATCTCGTTCCAAAGAACAACGTAAACAGGTCGACAGACAAACAAACAAACCAGTAGCGGCTACCAGGTACGGGTCTTATGTAAACGGAATAATTATTTATCTATGGTGCACGCAGGGAAAGTCGGTTAATTGGGAAAGCGCATAGCTTGATGTCAAAATCCATGAGAATGTGGTGATGATTCTATTTTCATATCAGTTGCATTACCAGCTCGGTTATTGTCATAGGTCGCTTTGAAGTTTTACCTTTTGTTGTAGGTTCGTTTTTACTCGACTGCCTTACTGAGTAGGGTTGTGTTTTTCGATATGTATGTACGTTTGTATGTATGTCTATTTTAATAGCACCCTATACAGCATCGGCTTGATGGAATTTAAAGTGCGAGGTGTTCTGGTTTTTCTAAAAAAACAGAATTGTGGGAGTGAAATAAGCTATAATATTATACCTATTATAGATATTGTATGACATTAATTGAATACCTACTAGTGAAAACACACAAGTCTTCGTTTTCGTCATCCATCTAGATCTGCCATGTCCGTTGTAAGCCAATCATTCAGTCTGCTATACGAAGATGTTAAATCTAGTCTGTTATGATGATAATCAATAACCCTTGCAAATACAGTGGTCTCGACAGAACTATTTGAGACTTTTGGGGTCTCAACCTAGGGTCCGATGCACACCGGGTTTTCAGAGCGGGGCTCTAGCGGGGCTTTTTAATGAGGTAACATGTGACCTGGGCTGGCGTTTATTTAGGCCAGCGAATAGCTATTCAATGTGGCAATGCAGCCAGAGTTACTCAGGTAATCCGACTGCTTCTTTTGTGCATAGTTTATTTGTAATGTTTGTGAATAAATATATATATTATAACCCTTTTCTAAGTTGGCAGGCTACAAAAGGCGAGCTTTGTAGTCCCTCCTTGAACATCCAAACCCTCGAGGCGTGATAGACCGGCAGCCATGACTTGCGGTGTCCGCTTTATTGGCGTGAGGTGACCGTACAATGTTCACTGACGCGGGTAGCACCGCTATATTATTGGATAGGCCCTTCACAACCCCGCGTTTATTGGGAACTTTTTTAATAAGAATCTTTATACATTTTGTTTTATTGTACGACGGAGTAGCTTGAGCTGTCACCTGATTTTCAAGTTATGATAGGGCTGAAGATGGAAGCGCACTTCACCCGGAATCCTCAACCAACTGAGGAGCTGGTTATCTTACCTCTAAATGCCGGAACACAATACATATTACGTTGAATAAACAACGAAAACTCATCTGGCATTTGATGACCGACGACAGGTTTTTAATGTTGTAAGCACTTAAATCCACATAAGTAGTGAATGAATGAATGAAAATAAAACTATGTGTGTGTACAGTACACCAAAATAATAGCTAAATCCAAATTGTTAGTTAAATAACCAAAGCTTTAAAAATGTTTTTTTACAATGGTATGTTATACAATATTTTTCTATTACCTACATATGGGAGAAACAGAACAAGCAAGCAGCCAGCACCTGTTGTTGTCTCTTGTCTATAGCAATGCCTTAATGCGTAGATCATGTCCACAAAGAATATGACCTACGATGCACTGCACCCGACAACTTGAGGCATAAAGGTGTTAAGTCTCGTGTGAATGTAATTTTACCGGCAACCATGCCCTTCAAACCGAAACACAGCAATGCTGCTTGGCGAGCGAAATAAATATGACGATATTACTTCTATTACTTTCTATTACTTCCTCAGACGAGACCTTTCACAAGGAACTTTACAATATAACTTGTATCATAAACATGTTATAATGAGATATTATACATAACATACTTGATGATGACAATGATGAGTTGTATGAATCAATGAGTTTATGGTGCAAGAATTATCGTACAGATCCAACATAAAGCTAAAACTTAAGTTTAAGTATTTTTCTTTGCTTGCTTGTCTATTTTTATTACTTGACAATAAAGAGTTTATCTGTATATATATTAAAAAAACTAACAAGACCGAGAATGATTTGCATATGCAATAAATAAAACAGTCAACACAGTGACAATGATTCCGCGACGCATAGTTTTCATTCATCAATCTTCACCCTTGTTCCAATCGGGAGTTCACACCATCCATCTTATCCTACTAGCAATACGTTATTCTGTGTCTACTGCTATTTAAAGCGTGGAACTGTCGCAGCATTATTTTGTTTTATTGAAGTAAAGTGTGACGGATTGAAAAAGCATTTGTCGATACGCGCCCATCACTATTCGCTAATTAAATTGACAGGTGACGTTGACGGGTGCGCAACTGTCATTTAAATTTTATTCAAATTGAATTAAAATGTAGCTGAGCTTGGGTATTACTGGTTAATAATAGTTATTGAGAAAGGTAGTTACTCTGAATACGGATGAATCGGATTTTGATAAGATAGACATAGACATTGACATTCATTTATTTACTATTATAACACACATTCACAAACATAACAGAATGAAATTGTCAAACAGAAAAACACGAATAGGTAATCAGTTTGTGCTGTGTGCTACAGCAGCAAATGGAAGACATAGATATAGCTTTAAAACACAACGTGGATTTAAATATGTGAAATTCGCCATAACGTATAAGCTACATATGACTTGCGACTGACTACAACATTATACTTGTTTTGTATTTAAAGTATTTGCACTTGATGACACAATAATAATTACAGGAATATTAAATATTACAGGACATTCAATTCACACAGCGCCATCTAGCCCCAAACTAAGCATAGCTTGTAATATGGGAACTAGATTACGGATAGAATACTTAAATACTTTTAAATTATACGACGGGTACGACGGGAAGCGCTTGACCTTCATCTCACCCGGTTATGAGTTAAGATAAGGCCGAAGGTGGAGGCGCACTTCAACCGGAATCCTCAACAAACAAAGGAACTGGCTATTTTACCTCTAAATGCCGGAACACAACAATTCTTAGAATTGTTGTTATGGCGACAGAATGAGGTAAGATGGTTATTGATGGATTACTGTCTGAATCTCTACGAGTCAAGTTCGCTCAGTTAGGATATAGGAAAAATTAACGTTGTATCTGAAAATATTGTTGTTATAAGTTACATATTCGTGGTGGTAAGTGGTGGCGAATTCCACATTATTTGAATCCACGATATGTTCTGAAGGTAGATCACAATTAGTGTTCCTCAAGCAAAGAAACAACCTTAATTTGGACTAGACACCAAATATTAATGCTTGCTATAAAACAAATTGATATCCACAATATGTCAAATGACATTTGCGCAATCACTTGTTATTTTAAAAACTTATTTTTTTGGACTTGTTTCAGTCAGTTGTTTTGTTTTTATTTTTACAGTTAGATTAAACCCACAAACTTCATTACGACCGCCACGCCCTAAGATACGTCGAAGTCGTTTCTAATCAATCAACTTTAGATTAACACTCAAACCACAGACACAGAATAGGTTACCATACACTAGACAAAAACAAATGAGTGAAGCTCGAGAAATCGAATTAACCATAAGCCTGTTTAGACACCAATTAAAACTTCAACAAAGGCTTCAATGAGATAAAAAAAATTTGATAGATCCACTCTTTAACCCAATCTTGAATTCGTGCAACACCATTGGAAATCCAATCGTATTTTCATAGCCTATGGTCCAAAATTATGTATCAACAAGATTGAAACCGTATAGGGCTGTTGGCACAACATCTTATATCGATTAAACAGATAATTAATCATGGGAAATGAATCCGAATGAGATGTTATTAGTTATACTCGCTATTAACAAGTGAAACAATGACCCTACATACATGGTGTTTGACAATCACCAAGTAACTTGGAAGAGGAAATTAAACGAAACTGAAGACATTTGTTGACGAAGTCTGTGCCATCACCAACATACTTAAAAGCCTGATATCACCCATTGCCGGCAGGCGGGAATAGGCCTTTAAACGTAAGTGCCTCGTTTAAAAAGTTGTCCTATAAACTACAATGTCCAAATCTATAGCCTTTCGTATAGCGTTAAATCTGAACAAAACTAACTGACAATGACATTTGAAAACACTTTTACATGAATGATTTAGCTCTTGACCTAAGCATGTCTAGTTCAAGGCCAGAGCAAGGATGAGACTACGATAGAGTTTTCCCAGAAGTCACTGGCCCTTCCACGCACCGATATGCAATTTGAAATCGAAAGGATGATCTTCACAGATTTTAAATTTATAAACCTCACATGCTGTATACAGACGGGTTTAACCGGCGATAAAGCCGATCAATCAGCTGCTAACGAGATGCAGACGAAGGTACCTTCTCAATGAGTCGTATGTTAACGGACATACTGCTTATCAATGACAGGACTATCACGAGAAAGGTGGAAAATCACGAGCGAGATAGATATCATAGGCCTCTAGGACCTCACAAGGAAAGCTTTAGCTTTTACCTCTGGGTCTGATAATCCAGTAAAATCATCAGGGACAAGTTCATGCTCGGTTTGGTTGGTGGTGGGACTTGTTTCAAATCCGCTTGGCTAGCTACTCTAGCTAGTCTGTCACCATTAAAACAATTCTGATTGTAGTGTTCCGACATATAGCCATACATATCCAGTTCAGACTATTGAGGATTTCGGGTGAAGTGCGTTTGCAATTTCGGCCTTATCAAAACTTGACTCGGTAAGTTCAAGCGCTTTTCGGTCGTAAAAAACAATTGTAACGTAAAATGATCCTGGTGGGCCTGTAAAAGGCCACCTGGCTTACGCCGAAATCCGGCGCCGAGCGGTTCTTTGTATGCAACTCCTGGCAAACCTCGCTCTATCATAGACTTCATCTCCGCCAGGTAATGGCCAGTCGAGCATCGTGGTCAGTGGCAATACAATACAGTCATGGAGTCTTCAAATCCAGAGTAAACAGGTAAACCCTTGTAAACAAGCGTCAAGCGCTTGGCATCAGTAAAAAAGCCTACCAATTTCAAGTAAAAAACAAATCAGTTACGATACGATTTATAAATAAAATAAACCTCACTTCGTGATAATTTTCCAAATGTTCAGCATAAAAGGAAACATACCTGAAGAAATGGAATAAGTCAGTTAATCAATCGTCAGCTAGACATTTTTCAATGAGACATCCTTGCTTCGTTCTGTATTAAAGAAGTAAATGATCAGTTTTGTACTCAAAACAGACCACAGTACTTAGTATCAAGCAGAGCATTTGAGTTACGACTACAAATGTATCATATCAAATGCGAAAACAGAACACCCACAGCGCAGCGTCAAGGTACGTAACCCCAACAACTCTAATTCCAAACACCTGATTAAAATTTACATAATCGTTTGTCGCTGCCATTAAATTAAACGTTCGTATAAAAAACGACAACTTTTTAATTTCTTCGTCTTGAGACGAAGACAGAGTACGACCACAGTTTAAATCATAGTCCGCAGTGGGGCGGGGCCGACTAACTTTCATTACTCATGAGCAGTAATAAATGATAAAACATTATTAATACGAAGAGATCAGTTTGTGATGGCCAGAGATTAACTTTCCGACGAATAAATTAATTCTAATGCTGTTGTTTTTATCTTATCCCGCCGTTGGAATTTGCATCGAAAACATAATGACCTAAAGAGAAGAATTGAAATTATCGTGAACTAAAAGGAATACACAACATTTTCTTATATGTATTCGTAATATGTAGGTAAATTGATTTCGTTAAAATTCACGTGCCATCGTCCATATACGGCTATACCTCTTTTTTGAAGGTGTTGGTAATAGGCATTTTTAAGGAAGGCTCACTCCACCGAAGACCCCATTTTTGCCCAGGCAAGCCTCGAAGTTAACAACTGAACCATCATTTATAAAAATGCGTTTCCTGTAATACTATATTCACTGAATTACTGCATAAAATTAATTACTAGTGGAATGCTTGGAAGGTTCCCCTTATTCCGTGGGAACTAAAAAAAAAACTCAGTGTACCGCTTCATCTTATACCCTTCAAATGTTAAGTCACGTGGTTTAACAGCGTATATTTTATACAACCTAACCTAACCTAACAGTAAATCAACAGTAAGAAAACAGATTTTCAATTATAATTTCTCTCTCTGTTATAGTAAAACAATTAATTCCACTATCGCATGCGTAATAACAAGCAGAAGTAATAGTCCGACCTCGGCGGTGTCGAATATCCGTATATAAATCGAATAATAATTTATTTTGAACGAGATAAGAGATCGCTAGTGCGATATACTCAACGCGTTCACAAACCAGTCGCGGTGAATTGTTGTCCGACAAATCTACTAGTATGAACTAAAATCAAACTAATTTAACCGCCTATGTGGTCTAGTGGTTTGCCCACCGGTATCAGAACTAGGGTTCACAGTTTTCCAGAGACTCAGTTCAATCCCTAGTGAAGTGGTGTGATGTATTTGAAATCAGCCTGGCTACCACCATTTTTACGTAAGTCTATCGCCATAACAACGATTCTAAATTGTTGTGTTCCGGCATTTACAGGTAAGATAGCCAGTTTCTCAGTCCGTTGAAGATTGAAGGTGAAATGCGTTTCCACCTTCGGCTTCATCTTAACTTGACATCAGATGAGATCAAGGCCAAGCGCTTCTCTGGCCTACAATGAAAAAAAGAACCAGCTACTTTTTATCAGGGTAATAAAAAGTAGCTAATGTTCTATACCCAGCTTTAATCAAAATCAAAACTAAACAAACAGATACCCATTCGAATATTCAATATTAATATGAAGTTATGGACGAATTATAAGTAAAATACAAATAATTGCGTCTTATATTCTGCCTCATAATTTACCCCGCTTAATAGGCGGAGGCGGGTAACAAATTGCTGTCGAGGTATTTGTTTGAAATGGCGCTGCAGATCACCTGGATTCCTTAGCCGCCTTTTACAACAACCGCAGACTGAATTAGAGCTCTTATTCTTAGACTGTGACTACAGGGTCATCACCATACACATATCTCATTAATTGATACAAACCTTTCCACCGTAAACAGTCTATGTGAATGATGTTCTGTACTTTTACGAGTCTCATTATTTTGTTAATTAATTTAAATTAATTAATAAATTTGAAACCATCAGTTACACCATGATTGTGGGAATTCGCCACTCTAACTCTATCCATGATAACCATTATACTTTAAATATCATAATATAAATAATTAAGCTCTCTATCGCCTCCAGCAACAAGATCTTGCGCAGGCGCGTGATTGATAACTTTTATTTCATCTTTCTCTTTCTCATTCAGATGTGTACGTCTATCTCTTTCTGGCATTAATTGATGTACGTTGTAAATGGCGCCATTATTGTCGCTAGATAGATCATGTTGGTATCTATCCGCCTCGTTGCTACTCAAATCAATAGTTATTGTTACAGTTGCAACATTTTGTTAGCTGTCCTTGTTAATCGTTATTTATTTATAGACATTATCGCTTATTGAAGTTGTCAGCTCTGAGATACGATTTCTGTGGGCAGTTTCAATCCGATTGCTATGATAACGCGAGCTGCAGAAACATTGACTACTAATAGGATTTCTGTTAATTTCCTCAGAGGAAGGTACATAGACATACAAAACGAAAGATTTTCCTGTGAAATAAGCACTTGCACTTCCAGCTTAGTTTTGTTGTAAATTTATATAATTATAAATCGGATAATACAAATTTAACAACAACTGAGTGAGTGTGGGTCAATTTATGATGTCCCTATAGGTCATATCGGAAATTTGTCAACGAAACCTAAATAACTCATTCCGATCGAACACGGTGACTTGTCCCGGCACAATAGCGGTTGGGAAAAAAACCTGCTGAATTGGGGCTGGGAACAACACTCAAAGTAGGACCATTACCACATGACTAACCATCTGCCGAAGTCCGGCGCCAAACGCATTGCCGCGATCCGTCGGTGGGCAAAACATCAGACCTCACCCTTGCTCTGGGCTAGAGCTAGACAAGCCTAGAAGTCTGTCTAGCCCACTATTTATAAAATAAGGTAGCATTAAGTTCCATCACTAGACGATCGCTGCCTACTAGCTTGATATAACCGTTTCCATTGACTGTCGCCCACAACAAAAGACAAATCGCCATCCTAACCCAGATCCATGTAACGATACATTATCCTTTAAAATTCATTAATGGAGTACCTCTCGATGATCTCACGTCGTCCATCATACTCGATCTTATCATTCGATCACCGATCTTCACAATATCAAATCGTTTATACATCCGATACTTCGCGTGATTTGAATCAAAACCATTTATAATAGACCTGTGGCTATACCACATGTTACAGTAGTAAAGGCGTTTTTATTTTTACCCAAAGTACCGCTGATATCCGCTCTCCCATTCAAACGCACGACACACTGTTCTTCTGATGATATGACATGTCCGATTTAAAATAAATGTTGCAGGTATTATCTGATTGGGCATGGATAGCTAGGTTCGCAACATTTCTGCAAAAGAGTGTTTAAGAAAGAGAAAAGCACTGCAAATATGGATAAGGATAATCCAATATACACGCAAAAAATATTATCAATCGATTTTTTTTCAAAATGAATGAATAGATGCTAGTTGATGCAGTCTGAAAGCAGTAGAAGTAGAGAAAGAGATTGATGGAAAGAGATATGCATTCGTTATAAAAGCGTGTACTGCGTTCAATATCTTGGCAAAAGTAGATGATAGTATTGATATTTTCAATAACTCAGTTACTACGCTGAAAAACATGTCCTGCTATATTTATTATTTTATTTTATTTTGAACTGTTTTATATACACTTGTCTATTCTAAATTTATCTGTGGAAACCTTAAAAATATGGATGAGATAGAAAATGTTGAGTTGACAGGTGACAGGGGAGAGTGGGAGAAAATGTGCTGTGCCAACGATACTGCTAGTTTGAAAAAACTCATGGTAAGCATACTGCACATTCAAGGCACTTCTGGTATACCAGTTGGGTTACGCTGGTCGTGTATCGATCGTGAATGAATCATTTAGTCGTGATGTATTACAGTGCAATCAATCGGTACAATGGATTAATCAATTCCGTGGGATTGTGACTTACCCCGTTTTTGCATGAAGGAGAAGAGATCGTCGAGGAATTCCTTCCGCTGCGGGTCGTCGCTGATCTCATACAACTGTAACAAAACAAAATTACTTATAATAGCCAGCTTCAAATCTTAACATACAAAATCGTCGTGTAGCTGAATGACCGACGGATTATCATCGTATAGCGCAGACTGAGAGTAAAACTTATAAATAACTGTTGTAAAATTTTCATAAAGTTTTTCAAATTGAAATGAGTATTCTGATGTGATCTGCTAGCCTATTACCTAACTTTGTTGCATTTGGATTTCAGTAAAAATGGTGGCTTTTGTTTGACTTATCAATGAAACCGAAAAATTGTTCAGAAGAAAATAATTTAATTTGAAGCCATAATGAAACAGACAGCCAATAAGGCTAGCTGGTGGCGTAGTACTATTAGTTATTATGTGCTTTGCCCCTAGCAATGAATTGCTCAGCGCTGATATTTGGACGCTTAAATATTTGGACGGTTTACTGACTGCAATAACCATTAATTTTTTTTATACAACTAGGAGACGGAACAAGCAAGTAGCTCTCCTGGTGTTAAATGCATCTCTTGCCTATAACAATGTCTTACTGCGTAGCCTACATGGCACTGCATTGCGCCCGTCAACTTAAGGCATAAAGGTGTTAAACCTCGCGTGCCCGTAATTTCACCGGCAACCATACCCTTCAAACCGAAACACAGCAACGCTGCTTGGCGGCAGAAATAGGTATGGTGGTAGTAATTCTCAATTACAATAATGAAGATATTAATATTCGTAGGAAGTGTTGTGTTGTGCATCGATGCGACAAACCACGTGTGCCCGCATGGCCGACGACATAGGAAACGCATTACCTCTTCATCATTGAGGACACATTTTCTCACGATTAATGCGAATATAGCCTATGAGGGCTCATAACCGTCTATAACATATCACCTGACTAATGTCTCATTACCAACAAAACAATATATAATTTTAATTCGAGAAACGGGTATTTATCCCCGTATCGTATATGTATATACCCCGGTAAATACCCGTTTCTCGAATTAAAATTATGTGTTCTAATCGCGACAGTTTAAAAAAGACTAAAACAATATATACCAGTTTCTTCTGATGTTTTTATTGTACGACGGCGAAGCCTTCTCCGTCATCTCACCTGGCCTTATCATTGGACCAGCCAATGATAAGGCCGGAGGTGGAAGCGCACTTCACCCGGAATCCTCAACATACTGAGGAACTGGCCCTTACCTCTAAATGCCGGAACACAACAATTTAGAATTATTGTTATGGCGGTACTTAGGTAAGATGGTGGTAGCTAGCCAGGCGGACTTTAACTAAGTCCTACCAAACTAAGCACGATATTGTACTACTGGGGATCGAGCCCGGGACCTCTGGATCTGATACCAGTGTGCGAACCACTAGACCACAGACGCATTCAAAATCTCCCTAAGTTGCTGTATGATGACTGAGGGAACTAAGGGGACTAAGGGACACCTTGATAGCAGGATTGACAAGGATTTCAATGTTCGCATAATCTGCACTGATATTCTTTCGGCGAAATAGCCATCGCCTGCGTCCGCTGTCACTTTGGTTTTTGTTTGTATTCATGATCGTATTGTATAAATATACTCGTGAGCGGGGACCGTAATTTTAATAGACAAAACAATATTAAAATAACAGAAACCCTATGCCGACCAATGTGGGTTACCAATTCAATTGACATTTCAAGACAGAGCGTAATTTAATTGCATGATATTTTTATGTTTGTAAACCATGTGGTAGAATCATCACCTATTTGTAAGAACTTAATTTACCATGCTTAAATAAACGAATAAATTATTTTTTAGGATTTCTCTTTCTGTCCTTCCAAGGTGGGCTGTTGCTCCACCGTGACACGAATCGTAGCACTGAGTTAAGTCGCCGTAGCAGTGCTACGCCACGAGAGATTTCTCGTGGAGATCTTCTTAAGTCTACAGGAAGAAATCGCTTTTAACGATAATGCTGTCTATTTTACTTATACAATGTGACACCAAATGCTTGTATTGTTTGAATATCTGTGTTGGTAACCTATAATATAGAGTTAATCCATTAATTATAGATCATCCCATGTATGTAACACCATACTGCGACCACCAACCCGCCGGGGTTGGTGGCAAGGCATAGAGATTATTGTACTCTTTAGAGAAGGCCCTGTCTCCATTTTTTGGTTAACCATCCAAACACAGAACAAACATCGATATTCATGACACAAATGTTAGTCCCGGGTGGGAATCAATGCCACAACCGACACCGCAGAAAGCAGAGCTACTACCAACTGAGCTGTGTCCTCTTGCGCTGTAGGCTGTGGGTTCGATTCCCACCCAGGACAAACTTGTTGTATCTTATAGTACGTATGTATTTACAAAAAGTATTTAAGTTTTCTCTCCATAATATAGTTCCCATATTACAAGCTATGCTTAGATTGGGGCTAGATGGCGCTGTGTAAAATTAATGTCCTGTAATATTTATTTATTTATTTTCTAATTTGGTTCGAGGGAAATAATCTAGGGTTCCCCTAGCTCTTTCGAAGTAATAAAAGCAGTGTCGTGGAAAGACTCAAGGGGCCACCTGATGAGTAATTCCACTAACTTTCACAGCCTACCACATTAAATAACAAAGACCTAATTGAAGTGGCTTGATTATGCAAACCATCACCCTGGTGATCCTTATCTCGTGAGCGTAGGGTTGAAAATAGTCTTGTAGCTAGACCCCCAGTGAGAGAGGCGTGTCGTTGGAATAATAATGACAATATCCGCCATTTAAATGCACCGTGCAATTTAAAACAGCGATAAAAGTGTTGTACCAGCACTGCGATAAAGGTAAACGCTTGATTGGGTAGCACTTCGTATTCAATTTGTGATAAGGGATACCTACTGCGAGGCGGGGAAACAAACATATATCTTTAACCGCCTCTGTGGTCTAGTGGTTCAACCCACGGATTTCAGATCCAGAGGTACCGGGTTCGATCCCCAGGGGGAGTACAATATATTGTGCTTGGTTTGGTTGGTGGTAGGATTTTGTTTAAGTCCGCCTGGCTAGCTACCACCATCTTACCTTATTCTGTCGCCATAATATCAATTCTAAAATTGTTGTGTTCCGGCATTTAGAGGTAATATAGCCAGTTCTACAGTTTGTTGAGTATTCAAGTGCGCCTCCACCTTCTGCCTTAACTAAACTTGTTACCAGGTGAGATGAAGGCCAAGAGCTTCCCCGTAATACAAAAAAAAAATAGTTAAATATCGTGCGATACTTGTAACGTTAACGTACAACGTAACGTACATTTGTAACGTAATATTAGCTTGCCGACATACCACAGAACTATCATACCATAACATTAACTACAAAATTCTAAGTCATACCAAAAAACTTACAGCTTACTTGGTAGTAGCTCTGTCTTCTGTATATTAGTATCATTTTTAATCTAGTTCCTACATGACAACCTTTGCTTAGTTCGGGACTAGATGGCGCTGTGTAATACTTATTTATTTTTAGAAAAACTTTTGAGTAGATCGATGAAAACTTAGCATTTTGAAATCTTTATTACAAATCACTCACATTTTTATTATCTGAACTAATAACAGTTACAATTAAAACGATATTTGCAAGCTTGTAAGAGAAGCTGTCGGATTACCTGTTGATGTTACAAGTGTATAGGTAACTCAACTAATCCATACTCAAGTGCCCAATCGACGATAATTTAATCTCAACAACGTGATTCAGACATTACAAGCAGAAGACCCGCTATGCAATCACAAGTCCGGTTCACACCAGCGACAGCGACAGGCTGACCCCGCCGAGCCGCGAACACACCACGCGGCGCCTTGCGATCAAACATACGTCTCAAATACGTCTATTTGCATTCGGACAATTACAACAAGGCACTTAGCGCTACGGAGAACTGGGCCGTGGAGAGACAACGAAACGCCATTTGATACTTCCTGTTTCCGTCTTATAATGTACATGGTGTTAGACGAGCATTGGGGTCAGGGTGTGCGAATTGTTGCATTTTTCTTTGCGTAACTTTACCGTTAGTTGCTGACTTGTCACTGCCAGTTACTGTCAAAGTGCGATGAACTCTCAACTTGATGTTTCACTTCTCATTCAAAAAGAGTATGTAAAAGTGAACATCTCAGGTTGTGTATAAATAATAAATCGTCTTCGTAGTATCTGATGGCGAAACTCGGTTGCGATATAAAAAGAAAGGCTATCATTAACATTGAATATATCATTGATTATATATCATTGAATCGGAGAGATAGTAAGAGGTTTAAAATTCAATTATAAACAAGTTTTTTTAAGAGCAAAAAAAATATTTTATAGCTCCTGACGTATTCGGTCGGTTGCTATATTTACATATTTACGCCAGTTCAGTTCGAATTATATGCTGTAAAAATAACTATTTAGCAGATTTTTCAACTTTGTAACCAATATGAAATGAATTTGAACATTGAAATGACACTTTGTCTTGGCGATGGCAGATAGCTTTTCCGCCATCGCTGAAATTTTCTCAGGCTGTTAGCTAAATCAGGGAACAATGATTTGATCGCAACTGCTTTACACTGGTGTTGAAACTACAAGTTATCAACGCGGCCGAAGCCCGAAAATATAATTTGCTAACCCGAAGGCTATATCATTTTGGCCTTTCTATTTTCTCTCTGGTAATATTACTGTCACAAATTTCTATATCTGTTCTCTACGTATTTGTTTGGCCGTAATAACCTTTTTTTTAAGTAAACTCGAACACTTCGTGATCATAACACAACCTCAGTTTGTTGAGGATTCCGGGTGAAGTGCGCAGACTTATCTCAACTTGTAACCAGAGGAGATGGAGGCCAAGCGATTCCCCGTCGTACAATAAAAAAAACCTCACAAGGGCTGTTAAATTTTTTCATAGATAGGATTATATATAGGATTATAGGAATATAGGATTATGTTTGAAAATCTCTCTATTTGATTATTTAGTAAAACTAAGCACTTAATATCGGTCAAAAACATTTTTTTTGTGTTGACTTTAATCGAAACTCTTGATTAATAGAAGGGGTTGAGGCGAGACCGACAGCGGCAGTGAAGATTAATGTACAGGTGTCGTTCTATAAGAAGTTAGAGTAAAAAGGTTTTCAATGTAAATATTAATGCAGTTCGTTAAAGAAGAACAAACATCCATCGTAACATCCAAACAAACTGTTGCATTTATAATTGCACCAGTAAATTGTGTTTTACAGCTAATATTATATAATAGATGCTAAACAGAAATATTAAGACTTTAAATTAATCACATTTCTTACCCTTAGATTAGTAAAACAAAGGATTACGCACCTTGCGCCCGAATGCGTTTTACCTTAAACTCCGCCAAAAAGCACCGGAGCAGCAGTTTGCATTCAGATACTCGTTGACTGTCAAGGTGTCAAAATTGAGGGTCACAAATGTATAGCTAGTTTGTATTTGGCAAGAAATATGCCACTTTTTTCGCAGTACATTGTAATTCCGTTTTTTTTATATATATATTTTCCATAATATGGTTGACATTACTTTATTCTTCTAACGTTTTTATTTTATTTTGAATCAAAATTTTCTGTTATTTGTATTCTATATTCCATTGTAAAATAAATGATCAATAGTGTTTTACTACATTTAACTCGTAACTACTTTTACAGCACCCAGCTGTAAAACACCCACGGTGTGTTTCTTCATAGAAAAGAGAGTTAAGCAAACAATAATTGTAGTATTACAGGAAGATTATACGGAATTAAAGGTAAAAAGTAACAAGTAAAATTCTTACCACAAATGATACAGTGTCATGTAAAATCGCAATTTGCATATGTTTTTAGAATTTCGAACATTAAAATCACAAATATGTAAAAACTATTAAGACCGTTCAATGTCCACTGGATGTGAACACGTCGAATTATTATAACAGATATAACAGGGAATTATCATAACAGGGCTGGCATTGTCGCCCACCGGGCCGACAATATTTGAATCACAAAACTTGCCCGTAAGCCTCGTAATCTCCATTGTAGTGTGCCAATTACTGACTCTCCCCTTCCGGTTGAATAAATAAATAAATATTGTGCAACGTCGCCTTTGACAATGTGATGGACTTGTTTCCCATAATCTCCAAATATTATTTAAAAAAAAATACGTAACAAATGGGAATACTTCAAGGTGAAAGATACTTTTAAGCCTCATTTTGCAATGCATATTCATAGATAATAAAACCGGCTTATTGGGACACGCACGCATACCGAGGGTTCCGATCCACATTTTAAGACAAAAAAATCACGCTTGTGGGGTACTCTTACTAGCGGTAATAGAGACACACTCTGTAAAAATTGCAACTGTTTACCTATTACGGTTCATGAGATACAGCCCGCTGGCAGTACGGACGTTCAGCGGATGCTTAGCAATGGCGTTCTGTTGCACCTTTTGGGTACGGAATCCCCCGTCTTGTCTGTGAACACGGCTGGTTCAACCCCAACACAGATCGCCAGAGACGCTACCACAGGTTTATGTCAACTACAATCGCTAGCGAGTACAGTACATAAAATGTATGATACTTATACAGCGCATCGGCGTCGAATAGGTAACCAATTCGAAGTCAAAATCACTGTAGAGAACTGTTCTACGTCACGCGCGTCCCCCTGGAAGTCTGAATGGATGGAGTGGAACAGGACCTTAGAGCAATAGGAGTGAGAAGCTGGACAGAAGAAGCCAGAATCCGAATTGATGGCGGAATATACTAGACCAGGCCAATGCCGACCCGCAGCTGTAACGCCTTAAATAATGATAAATCAACGTGTGGTAAGCACAAATATCAAAATAAACGTAAAAACATAGCAATAATTATCCGTATATTAAAAAAAACTATATTAAAGCCATCACAATTATTGGGGATTATAAAAATATAACAAAACAATATACCTACCTACCTACGCACTGAACACATAACTGGAAACGTGATGTGATTGAATCACTTATTTTCACACAGCATTAAGGTTTTATTGATGTGACCTTTGCATGATTCAATACAATTGAGTACTTACTGATGCAATAAAATTATACTTTATTGATTGCTGTTAACCGAAGAAGTGCATCGGAGAACGCAAGGCTGAAACCGAAGAGTAGAAATATTCGTAACTAACTAAAAATTACGATTATCTGACCTTTTTAGAGTTCCATACCTAAAGTGTACCGACCATAATGACAACCGCCTACGTTGTCTATCCTACCGTTAAGGGCTTTTTAATTAAGATTTTAGTAAGTAGGTAGCATTAAGATTTTAATTAGAACCTTATCTACTATCTAACCTAACTATCCACTCAAAAGTTACATGTCCGCAATATACACTGGTCAACCTGTACATAAAATAACTAATAACTGATAGAAGCCTAAAAAGATCTCATTAACTATAAATAAATCTTATTAATAAATACATAAATTTAAATTGTACTTCGTAATTGTTAGCTAGTTGTAATTTTCAGAGAACATGTGTTTATGAGGTAGATTATCTGACAAAAGATAGAAATCGAAATAAAAAGTATGAAAGGGAATACATTTTTAATTTAGCTCTATCGTAAAAACGGTAACAAATACTCAGTTCAAACATGATGTATGACAGCAAATACTAAATACTGACCAAGCGTACGTCGAACCCACACGAATGCTACGGAACGAAATGCAAACAACCTTAAAAAACCTTTACAAAATTATTATTTTTTGCCTCAGAATGTGAATCAGAACCCTTAGAATGCGAGTCCGACTCGCAACTGACCAGTTAATTTAAGCAGAACTCATTTACATCAAAAATGTAAATATAACTTCATCTTAGTATGGAAACTAAGATCAAATTATATTTACAAACAAATCCAATCAGATAAGGAAAACAAAATCTAGATATAATCTAATCTACCAAGTAAAAACCAAAACGTGATTCGGAACAACGATCTGTGTAGCGATTCTCAAACAGACGGAATGATTTCGGATCGGAAACATCACTTTTGTGGTGAAATCTATCGGATTCTAAGTCGAATCCGACAGATTTCACCACAATTCTCAAACTATACCCGAAAACATTTTGTAAAAGTCTCGAATACTAATGTCAAAATGTTTAGATTTGTAGATAAGTACTTCCGGAATCTCAATCGGAATATTTGGAATTCGATCCGATAACGCTCCTCGAATCTTTGACAAACGCTTTACCGGTATTGTGTTAGCTTCATTACCTCTATACAGAATTACATCTCCGTGTGTGATGCACAAATAACAAATAAAATAAATCAATCCATCAATAATCTCGGATAAATAGGACAAGGCGTTTGCATAGAAAACGGTTTTTGACACAGATGTGGGCGACCTCTGATAGACTATTGTGTCCTACACTTAGTTCAATTTGAAGACATTTTATGGCTTTAAACAAGTCATTCAAGAGGAGAGGCACCTTTTCTGTACGCAGTACAGCCTCAAACTCTTTGTAGCAAAAGACTACATTACACCGTTTTGCTGTCACCTGGTTTTGCTAGCGGTTACAGCTGAATGATCACAACACTGGTGGTAAGACCTGTAATGGTCCACCTGGGTAGCTACCACCCTCCTGCCGTCCATTGTAGACCTCAGGCTCTGACCTGGAGCTAGACACGCCTAGAGGTCATGAGCTAACAAATATTAAGTTTATAATGTGAGGTGGCCATTTTAATTTATTTCTTAAAGGGACGCTGGGATAATAACCCGGCCATGCACAGGTCTACCTTCATCATGAATACTGGTTAGGAATGGAACTCATTGCCCTCGTCTGTATTTCCGCACCAGTATATCAGTGTCGGAGGAGTCTTCAAGTCCAGAGTGAACAGGTTTACCTACTCGTACCTCTACCTTTTAGACAAGCGTGCTTCACACCTTACTTGTTTCAAGTGAACTAGTGGTCAAACGTTTGGCCATCACCAATTTAAAAAAAACCGGTCTTCATCAAGCAAGTTTCTTTTTGATTAACTGATCTTTTTCTTTTGTTTGTTTATAAGCAGACGTCAGGAACTTCATTCCCGACATCACGTGCGAACTTCCCAAAATCATTTCTTATTGAACTTCTGTAACACAAAAGGAACTCATGTTTTATCTATATATCTGGTTTTATTTATTTATCTGCCAGTTAAAGTCACGTCAAAATCGGTCCAGCCAGTTCGGATATTAGCCGTAACAAAGCGACAGACAGACAGTTTTTTTTGTTATAAATAAAGTATTTAAATACGATTGAAGGACTTTCATATGTATTTAGTAAAAAGCTGTTATATTGTCATCACAAAAAGACATTTCACTTATATTTATTTGTATAGAATAAATAGACATAGAAGATGGGAAGGTACGGTTTAAATATCGTCCCTATATACGTAATGTATAATTAATATTTACGCATTGCATCCTTCATTTCAATTCAGCTCAATTCTCCATAAACAAATCTACTGAAGAAATATTAATGGAAAAGTCCTTTCTCTTATCTTCAAGCATTCATAAATATTTTATCTTAAGGTGAAGTAAACGACAACCATTATAATAACTCCTCAAGCTTCACTTGCACCTTCAACAATTCAGAGTACCAAAATATATTTGTTGATTAAGTAAGTTTTCTTAAACTACCGCACCCATATATTAATTTTTTTGTGATAAAACATCTAATATTCATTAAAATAATTACAATTTTTATGGGCCTATATCTCACAAATTTGTTGACTTACAGTGTCTACGGTTTATTTATAATCAGTAAGGATACTTGTCTGTATGCCTTAAATGCAGCTTTGAGAAACTGGTTCCCTATTAGTTTGCAATGGTTTGACCACGCGCGCCGCCGCAAGACAATTTCAAATTGCTTGCAATAATTTAAACTTGTAATGTATAAGAAGTATGGATTTAAATAAACTGTATGAGACCCATAGCAACATAATATCACACGGCATTTCACAAATGAGATACATTGTCTTGTCTCTTTAAATTAAATATGGCGGAGTTGCCATGATCATGTTGTATCGCCAAATGGAATTGAACTTAGCGTGTAGAACATAGGTTTCAAAATCTCTTACGCGTGAACCACAGTTTCAAACACAGTGATTTCAAAGCGTTTGAGTGGACGTTCTGTAAGTTTAGTGCGTTGTTATTCTGTGGTAATAGGAACAGCGTTTATGGAAATGCCAAAGATTTACACTTATTGCGTGTGATGTTGGATGGTAGAAATTACTCTGGAATTTATTTATTTTGATGTATGGAGAGCTATGGCTGAGGTTTCATTGTTTGCCGCCGCTTGAATGTTGCCGCTTGCTATTTAAAGATAATCATATTGGTAGATATTAAATACTGAGATCAGATAACCTGTAGATAGGGAATAGGCAAGGAAATTAATTAGAGATATTCAGATTTAAAACCTACATATCCAGCACATTTCTTCTTGCTTACCGAACAATCATAAGTATTAATTACTAGGCGATACAAATTACCACCTACCTATAAAATATTAATCTTGGTCATAATGAAGGTTACTATTTGTCTGCATATATTATTAGTATTTAATATTAATCAAGAATGCAGTCATAAATAAGCTCATAAATGTGACCTATTCTTGAAGTAATTGATTTGAAACAGACTAACAGACTCGGACAATTCATATAACCTCGTTATAGGCAATGGCGCATGTCATAACGCCGAAGTCGTTTCCTGCATTTCGCATAAAACAACAATGTTGCGTTTTCCATTACTTATGGTCCGACGAAATGACGCACCTAGATACATATAAAACACATGTCAACCAAGTACCTGCCTATCTAGGTGAAATTTTACACCAAACAAGTTGAAAGATTAACAGCTAAAACTCGACTGCAAAATCAAACTAAAAAAATCACGGTTTAATAAAATACGGTCTTAAAAAGCTCCATTATACATATTTAGAATCGACATATTATTACCTTTTATAAGCATATCTGTTCTGTGTGTGTGTGTTAAATTGTATCAAAAATATGTATTTACAAAAAAAAAATCTCCGCAATCTAGCTTCCATACAGCTTTGTTTAATTTGGGTCGGGCTTAACAGGCGTTTTGTTAATTGTCAAAAATGATAAATTACATTATCAAGCAAACTGCAAACAAAATGGATATCGCAACCTATACTTTGTTGATTGATGAAAACAAGCAATTAAAATAAAATATATGAAACAAACGTATTGAAAATAATTTAGCACAACCCATAAATATAACATTAAGTCAACATACATAAAACTACTCATTGTAACTACAAAATGAGCAGAAGTCACGAAGTTACTTAGATACAGTGCAACAAACTTACCAGTTCTCATACCTAGAGGCAACAAACAAGTTGAAAGTTGAAAAACTAAAACCGAAAAGAAAAATTTGAAACTTCACGGTTTAGTGAGAATACGACCTTATTAATTATTACAAACTATATTATATTAAGAATTAGCATGATATTACCTTTCAGTTGATACCCATACTGTTATAATTAAACATTTTACTGTTCGATCCCCCTTATATTGTTTTATTCGTACCTTCCATATTAAATTTATGCCAATGTCACTCCCATAATTTAGGGGACACCTCAATGTGAAGCCGCAGAGCGTTACAATGAAATAGACATACATACATACATACAAACACAAATCGAAAAACATTACCCCTCCTGAGACAATTCCGTCAAAACCAGGATACTGAGTAGAATAGTACTAGACCATACGATTTTGGGGGTTCTTGCAGCCCTATTTTGAGGTGTCAGCCCTTGTGCTAAGCTAAGTAATTTATTATACTCACAAATTTATTTGTTCTTGTAATAATGTAGGTAGGTAGTAGGTACTTACTATTTGGGCACGCTTCCGTCTGGTACTGGTCTGGAACAGTTGAGTTACCTATAGGCCGTTTGTAACGGTCCTTAGGTAATCTGACTGATTCCTTTGTACAGTTTAATTGTACTTTTTATTGAATAAATGTTACTACCTATTTGTTATTGGTGAATTAATTTTGCTAAACTGAATTTTTCAGTTTTATTTATATTATATGTGGTGCAATAAGTGGTTCTTTATTGTCTGAATAAAAGACAAACAAATACACAAAAAAAACCACAGACTCGCGACTTTTTTCCCAGAAGTCAAAGCATTCGACTCATGCACATCATGAGTCAAACGCGAAAAAAAACCGAAAACCCGACTAGTCCATTGATGCACGACTGGATTTGAACCCACAACCTCCGGAACGGAAGGCGGGCCCTTACCCACCTGGCCACACAGCTCTCATGACACACATAAAATAGTAGATATACACCTGAATAAATTTAGATTCTGAGTCTAAAATATAATAACAGTTTTTTGAGTTTTTTATAATAAAAGGTTCATTTGAACCAAACTGCTGGTTCAATCAAGAAACCGATAAAACAATCAATTTTCAATCGCTAACATTCAACAAACAAATTGCTAAGAAATCGAACAAGTTGCGCAAAGTGCTACCGCTCAACTGATATTTCACTGTCGACGATATAATAAACAAACAACCTATATATCTAGTGATTGGTTTTAATCCATTGTAAAACGATAAACATTATAGGAATTGAAGTGGCAACATTGCTCAAGTTCTCAAGTACCATGAATTAATGAATCAATTCACATAGATATAACAACGAACAATACAAACATTAAGGCGACACGGGTACAATAGACGGCCTTATCGCTAGTGACTTCTTCTAGGCCATCATAATTATAGATGTCACAAATAGGGACATATTATTTTCCAATGTTAGACATAAACTTTCAATAGTCAATAACAGTTTTAATCCTCGTTTACAAAGGTAAGTATGAAGTCTACGACGGAACGACAATCCCAGAAAATGTATATTAACGTTATCTATGAAGGCTGCATACTAAGTGCACTTCTGCTGCAGCTAGCTTTTTTTGTTTTGCAAATGAAGTTCAGATTCGCGTTTGCTCACCGTGAATGGTGAATAGGTATTCATTTTCATACAAATCGTAAACGAAAACGCGTTCGAGCGGGTATGGAGCAAGTGGAAAACTCGCACTAGACACAGTTACGAAGAAGTTGCGACGACAACGTAACGTGAAGATTGCATTTGTCGTGCGTCGTACAAACCGCAATGCAGCCGTTTTCTTGCAGGTGAAATGCAGCATGTTTGTGTGGGACTCTGAAACGGTCTTTTTTTTTTATTGTACGCCTGGGTAGCGCTTGGCATTCACCTCACCTGGTTACAAGTTAAGATAAGACCGAAGGTAGAGGCACACTTCACCCGGAATCCACAGCAGTCTGAGGAATTGGCAATCTTGCATCTAAATGCCGGAACACAACAATTTAGAATTTTTAGCTATGGTGTTAGACTTAGGTTAGATGGTTTATCTTGTTTATTTAAGGTTTTTTAATTAGCTGTCGTTGTTTTTTTTTATGTTGTGTGCCGGAATAACAGCGGTACTTTTGCCGCTTGGTAATAATAAGATGAGGTGAAGTTCAATTAAAACTAATTTAAGGTGAAGAGTCAATGAGCAGGTGTCGCTCTTCTGATTCAAGTTTGTAACGATTTAAGCGCAGCCGTAATGAGGTAAACAAACGTGTACTACGGAACAAGTTAAAGGAGATGAGCGATATACCGTTGTCCGTTCACACATCAGACGAGAGTACACTGGTGGTAAGACCTGGGCCCACCTGGCTAGCTGCAGCAGGTCGCTACCTACTGAAGTCAGGCACCAGACGGTTTGCCCTTTCTGACGGTGCGCGGGAGAGCCAGGGCCATCTGGGAAAGCTCGCTTTATCGTAGACTCTTGACATTTAGTAAGAATTTTGTAAGATAGCAAAGTAACTAAAAAAAGTTCCCGTTCTGCCTTCCAAAGGCTGGAGCCTTTAGTAATGCCCGAAGTAGCGATGGATCGCTAACTAATCATTGCTTGCTTTCTTTATATATTTTTTTATTTGAACGGAAAGCGCATTTATGACTTCATCGCATTGTTAACATATTGATATTAAAAAAACCCTTAAGACCTTTACCCTTGCCCCGCAACAGTCACTGTGCAAGGTCAACAGTTGAACTATATCACGTGACAAAGCCGATCTTGTCATACAGTTTACCTAATGTCAAACAACGCTTTCAGCTCTTGACTTGACACGCACCGTGAGGGCGTTGGCCGCAAAACAAAGCCCGATTGATACGAAGAGAAGTGACGAAATATTGAGTGTAAGTCTTTTAGCTAATGGGCAGAGGTGTTCGTGGTGGAACCACGCTAAAGGTTTATAGATCCGGTTTAAGACAGTTCTGTACTATCACAGTTGCGCCTTCAGTCATTAAATAACACAATAAGAACCTGAAAAACTTAAAATAAAGGACTTGAAAGTCTGAACGAGATGTTTTCAGTATATTAGGTACTTTTGATAATTTATATGTTACATGTGCTGACATCGACATAATATCCTTGAATTAGAAATAACATTCCGTCAAATTTAAAATTAATTTAGCTAGATGCAAGTACCCTAGACCCTATACCAAGTGCTAATTGGGTACCTAAAACCAATTTCTTGTTGTTAGGAATAGAGACGTTCTTTATCGGAATGTTTGATAACATCGCGCTGGCACTCGCTAAGTGATTCCCATTCTACGCTGTTTTGCTTGGAAATTACTATTCATTTGACCTATCGACATGTTTTGAAGATTGATTGATCAGAAATGGACCAACTGCGCGCAAACGCCGTACTTTTGTTTGTTGAGACAACGTTTCATAAAAGTAATAAGAATTATTGCTTTGCCGAAAACAAAACATTATGGTTACCGATTACAAAGTCATTTAATTCCATAAAAGTACTTTTGTATTTTTTTCAGAAATATTTTCAGATTTTAGCTACGGTAGTAGTAGTGTCAGTTTTTTTATTTTAAATTACAATGCAGCCTAAAGAAGTTAATAACTGTCACATACTAACATGAGGCAGTTATTAACTTCTATGTTAATAAAGTACAACAATTAATATTGAAATAGTAAATAATAGGCTACTGCCAAGGGTGGGAGGGGGATGAAGAACTTATAAGTGTGCGAAAGCATTGACTCAATTATGCATAAAGCTTATGTACACTAAATTCATTAGACAAAGTACATAAGACTCATTTGCCGAATAGTGCCCACCCTATAGCATTATTCCGGGCAAGTAATCGCGCCCGTCAAAAACAAAAGGATGAGCTGGTCATTAGAACACGCGTGTTATTCTGGATGTGACAGGCCTCACGGCTTTGGTAGTCTTCCTTCTTCTATCTGATGAAACGAGCTTTCCGAAGGCACTTGCTCTCCCGCCACCGACAGAAACATCGTTTGGCGCCTGACTTTGGCAGAAATTTGTTCACTAGTAAGGTAGACCTTTACAGGTCCTTGCCTGTTGTGATAATTCAGCCGTATCCCCATATGTATTTGCATGGGAAAATTATTTTACAAATATCAAATTTTTTAGATCGGACACGTAATTTCGAAATTAACTACGAACTACGTTTGAATATCTTCCATAGAAACGTAGTTCGTAGTTAACTTCGGTACTACTGAGCCTTCTTAATCCTTTTTATGGCCACATCCAGTAAAACATGAGCAAAGCCACTTCGATCGAGCACAAACACATGACATGGTCCCTTTGATCTCCAATTAGATGAACATTTTGGGGTCTATCTCTGGGGTGAGGGCGGCACTTGCTCGTAATGTCAGCTCACCCCTTGTGATGAAGTGTTGTAAACTGTTGCGAATTGCTTATTGATGGGAATGAAAGGTGTGATAGGTTTGTGACAAACTTTTATCATCATTAACGCAGTTCAAATCGTCTACTCGTGGACAAGAGCCCATCAAAACAAGTGAGTTTTGCCAAAACAATCTTGGAGTCTTCAAGTTCAGAGTGAATAATAGGTTAGTTTTAGACAAGCGTGTTACAATATTTTTTTTCAAGAGACGTGTCCAAAATCCTATCTATCCCCCATTTAAATTAAAGAAAAATCGGTTGATTTGGTTGTTACTGTGCCTTTTTAAAAAATATCTTGTTTCTAGTAGGTGAAGGCAATAGCATATGATAGTCCGAGCTAAATGCCATTTATGAAAATCAAATAACAGAAAAACGCTATACGAAATTATTGTGAGTGTCTAAAAGAAACGAGTAATTTCAAAGAAATCAATTTGCTTTGGGCGGGCGGCGCGAATTAGGGCGGGCAAATTTAATCCGCCCCCAAAGCCTGTATTACACACCGCAATTATCCACTGAGGATTACGTACTGTGACAAACCGGCTCGAACCGGTTCAGTCTAGTGTGAACCGGTTTCTTTTGGGAAACTATTATTTGTTTCACATCACATTTTATCCATTTATTATCTAGTACTAGTACTCTACGTTACTTACGAAGTAATAGACATTATATATGTTACTTAGCAAACAACAATCTACCATAAATACCACGACTAGCAGGCGGGTTGGAGATGGCAGTATTAGTGTAAGTACTTTACGAGAATGTTGCTGTATTTCCTTCAGTAAAAGCCCTTAGTCGCCTCATACGACACTTCGAGGTGTTTAATAGGTCCATATTTATTTAATTTATTTATATTACTGAAATCATTTCGCCCTTATGAGAAACAACAGCATCTCACTATCAGAAAATGATACTCAGATGCTCTAGCAAATACTTGGATAAGTGAAAGTCGATAGTGATTCATGTGTCGTTAGACATTCAATGTTAGTCTGGTCTGAATACATTTCAGGTCAATGGTGATAGTTTCTAACACAATCCGAAGGCTTATCTCTCTTGTAATCGGATACCTTATACGTCTGAGCTTAACCTGATTCAAAACCCCTCATACAACTACGAAACTCTATTATAAAGCCAATGAAAGTCTTTCGAGTCACTTTGACCGAAAAATTGTCGATTTAAAGCTGAAAAGAACTTGTTTATCTCAGGACTCTTCAACAGTTCTTTGGTTGGAAATACGAACAGCTTCTTACATTATTTCTCTACACGAAAACTCTTTACACAATCTATGGTCACAACTATTCCAATTATCGTATGTTTTTTTAAAAGCGTAAAATGAGGCGGTATTGTTTTACTTTATCCTGAGTATAGTTAAAAAGTCTGTGGTAACTGATAAATTCAAATTTCGAGATTTGGTAGAGAGAGGAGAGATTTAAATAGTTTTAAAATTAGAATGGCGAGCACGTATTGTTTTTAAGTCGAAGAAAGCGTGTTAAAATCTTTATGAAAGGAAAATGTGAGGTTTGAATGTCAACTGGAAAGGCACGCAGCCGTCGGATCGTGCTCGATACATTATCGTGGTCCTGCGAATATGCTCGCACGCATCCATTCATACAGCCATTACAGTTCAAACAGAAACACACACACACTTGACATTTCTGAATCACTAATTAACTATTTCAACTTTATCCGCATTTCATCCGAAACCCTCAATAAACTGAGGAACTGGCTATCTTACCTCTAAATGCCAGAACAACAATTTTAGAATTGCTATTATGGCGACAGAATTGAGTAAGATGGTGGTAGCTAGCCAGGCAGACTTAATAAAAGGCCTACCACCAACCAGACTTGGCACAATATTGTACTCCCCTGGGGATCGAACCCGGGACCTCTAGATCTTAAATCGGTGAGTTGAACCACTAGACCACAGCGACGGTTACATTAATATCTCGACCCTCAGCAGTGAGGATATGGCTTGAAGGAGGAAAGGATTCAGGTACGTTCAGTAGAGTTAGAGGCGGTGCCCGGTCGTGCCGGAAGTCCGGTGGTGGAAAGGGGAAGGATGGATTAGGTCAAAGATATCGTGCGCACACTTGCCAATGACGTATATCTAAGAGGCAAGGTATATCGCCCATCTGTAGGCCCAACATGACACATGTAGGCTCAAAATGCGCAGTCACGTTTCCAGAACCAATTTCCAAAACAGACATTTCCCGAAGCGTGGAGATTGTAGCAAAACCCTTTTGAACTAAGGGCTTGCTGCGCGTCACGTAATGAACCAGCTATTGGGCAAACTGTTTTCCAAACGCTTCACAATTAGCTTGACATCTGCTTCATCCTAAACCGAAGCCATTATTGCCTTTACAGCCACACTCTTCTCACACATAAACTTCAGGCGACTACAAATCTTCATAAAAGGGCCAATTAGAGAACATCTCAGTCAGTGCATCTAATTTATTTGAAAATTATATATTTTGATGACAAGTGTTGCCAAAAAATGGGCGTGAAGTATATTTGGAGTACAATTTATTTGCTAAGTGAATAGGTGTGTTTTACTGGTGTGCTCCAAAAACACATCGTTTCTCATCAGGCGAGATGGTCAAACATAATAAAACCGCTCTGCAGTCGCGTCGGCCAAGCACTCGTCTACTCAGCAGCACGATTTTTGATATTTTTCCTGTGGATGCCACCTATAGAGGCAAAGCAAAGCATACACGTGCTTGGAATAATTTTTCAAAAATACAATCGAATCAAGCCGGTTTGTTCCTGTTTAGGGGTTAATAATAAAACGGATCACCGCAAATTCAAGCCTAAATCAATTACCTACAGAAGGAATAACAAAATATATATATAGGTACTCGTAATTGATTAAATGGTACCTACTTTTTTTCCTTTTTTTGTAACTTATTTCCCTACCTACTTCTACACAGATAAAGGACGAGTGCCGATAGCAGGGATATAACGGTAATGTACAAAAAAATTGTCTGCCGGGCCGCAAAAAATGTAAAGGATCGGCTGTCTGTACTCGAAACAATTATATTTTGATGAAAAACTTAACAGAGTCCGCTTGTTTGAAGCCATTATATAGCTACCATTATATTATAGCTGTTGCTATGACAACGTAATATTTTAAAAAAAAGTGAAGGCTTTTGAATTGGAGCCTCGCGTGGGAGAGGATGAGGTCTATGAAGGAGCTTGCTTTTCCAGAAGCTGCCTTCAAAGGCACAGGCACTCCCGCGCACCGGCGGAACCCAGCTTACTGCTTGGCGCCGGACTGCGGCAAAAGGAGGCCGCAAGCCGGCTTGCATCTTTATACAATCAAATGTATAGGTACCAAATTAATTTATCACATTGCTTTTTAGCGATAACTTCTAAAATTTTGATTTACAATAAATATTTTTCATTCATAAATTCATAATTGCTCTGTATTTATGATAGTACTTATAAAGCAATGTGTAATTTACCATATAGCACAGGCTTTGCTTTGTTTTTGGCTAAATGAAAACACGAATGGTTGCAGACTGAACTAGCTATCCCCCTTAAGCTCTGAAGGTGCTTAATGGACACACACAAACATACAAACACGCATTATTGCGAATGCACTTGGTGTTTGCAGGTGTAACATACTCGCGGTCAACGCACTTTGCATCCTTGTGTTTGTGTGTGTGTGTTTACAATGTTGTTCACACGACAACTTCGGCCGGCAAGCGTGTGTGGGACATGCTAATTTCTTGCGGCCCAACAATCGTTCCTGTATATAAATAAATGACATGGCTCATATTTGCAATATTTTGCGTGAATTAATGCGAGTTTCTTCAATGCTTTTGTATGAACTTTGCGCTTGAAATTACTCTGCGTGCGTGGTTGTTGCCTTCAAGGCTTACAACGCTAAACTCCGACGTGGTTCGTTACAAATGTCAGTGAAGGCGCTAGTGATCTCGCCAAAATGAAAAAGTGCGGTTTTTGCGTCTTTCATTCCGTCCTGTTATCCAAGAACGACGACTCGTTGAGTGCTGCACGTCTCGCTCTCTATGTAAAGCACACCGTGAGTGTTTTATAGCACCCATCGAGTTAACTCGTTGAGTGCTGCACGTCTCGCTCTCTATGTGAAACACACCGTGAGTGTTTTACAGCACCCATCGAGTTAACTCGTTGAGTGCTGCACGTCTCGCTCTCTATGTAAAACACACCGTGAGTGTTATACAGCACCCATCGAGTTAAAAGGCGCAAAAACGTCACTTTTATATATTATTGCTGTAATACAAATACAAATCGTTTATTTTCAATCAAATCAGGATCATTTGATATCAAAAACAGTTTCATACAAAATAGGTACATACTTATAAATCTAGCAGACATTGAAAGGGTAACTAACGGGCATGTCACAAAATACAAATTTAAATTTAATGAATTACAAAATGTCAAAATAAATATTAATAAAAGTCACAAAACAAAATAATGATTTAAAAATGAATTGAATTGCAAAATGTCAAGATATTCATAAAAGCCACAACAAAGTAATTATTTAAAAATGTAATGTAATGGTGGACCGTTACAGCAATAATATATAAGTAAGCAATACAACAGTTTTTTAGCACCTTGTTTTTTTTATTCTTTTGGAGCTGACCTAAACCATTTTAATTTTAAATGATACATCACACAATTTATATTAAAATCGAATATGCAATAAATCTCTTATATCAATAAAATTCAAGATTTTTGAAGAAAATATCCTTGTATTTTTTCTCCTTCGAGCATTTACCTGTAATCAACTCGCGTGAACCTATTAGAAAATGACCTAGGAGGGGAATGCTACTAGACAGAGATACGACCAAACTTTCGTTCAATATATGCCCACGTTTTACAAACATTCAAACGTGACAGCTTGCAAGCCCATCGCCGATTAATACTAGCCAGTGAGACATGCCACATTATTTTTGCAGGTTTCCTCATGATGACCTTCGCCGTTATGTACATGTCTTAAATGCGTAAACAAACTTTCCGAAAACCCAAAAAACTCAAAGGTTCACAAACGGATTTGAAACCATTCTTCTGATCGGCAGGGAAGTAAACCTGCGGCACAACTTCCAAAGCGCGTTTCATAGCAAGTGCGATATGAAAATATAAATCAATGTGGATAAAAAGGGCACATAATCCGATCAACACTTAAATGATGTCATTAAATGGGTCCGCTTCACATATTATCCGACCATAAAAACCTGACACACTATAAAAATGTTGACCACCCCTGACCTGCCGAGCCGTTCCGTTGTCAAGCTTTTTATGAAATAATTACTCAGGGTATCTTTATCAATGAAAATTGTGTTCAAAGAAAATATTCGTATACTATGAGACTTATACTTGTGCTGGGTTTATTAACTGTTTTTGGGTAGATGTGATCTGATTCCTGGTGGTCTACCCTGGGCAACGGTATCTTTTTTTTTTTTGTACGACGGGGAAGCTCTTGGCCTTCATCTCACCTGGTAACAAGTTGAGATAAAGCCGAAGGTGGCTTTTGCAAGGTATCGCTGGCTTTTGCAAGGTTACGGTTCGATCAGCTGATACAGCTGGAGACCACCTGGACGGTTCACCGTGTTCCGTGAGGTCTCGGAAGATATAGTGCTTTCTGAGCAAGCTCGCTCCATCATATACCTAATTCTTGCTTTCGGTTAGAGCTAGTAGAGCGATGACAGGTCCAGAGGTCCCGGGTTCGATTCCCAGGGGAGCATGTGTGCGTGGTTTGGTTGGTGGTTGTTAAAGCTTTGTTTAACCGCCTAGCTACCGCTATCTTAACGAATTCTGACACCATAACAATAAAATAGTAACTTCCACCTTCGGCCTTATCATAACTTAAACCAGGTGAGATAAACGTCAAACGCTTCTCTGTCGTACAATAAAAAAAACAGCCATCAATTTTATAAAAAAAAAATATATAGATTAGGTACTCATCTTTCAGGAAACACCAACCTCAATCAAGAACGTGACCATTTCCCTAATAAAAGTTTATTGTGAATGTTAGTATTATTTAATCGCATTTGATTTACAATAGCTGTAAGTACATAAGTATAAAGTAGGTACACATTGGACTCGCCGTAATCCGCCCGTAAGCCACAAGTGTACGTACTTTTATAATGACAAGATATTAAGTCCCATTAAACGACCCATAAATAATTCTAATTTATAACGAATCCATTATTTTTAATCTGTCCGCTCCCAATATTAATTCGGCATCGTTTTACATTAAAACTATAATTAACTTCCATAAAAAGGTTCCTATAAACAGATCGGCAGTTTTTAATATAACATTTAACATATTCGTATAAATCTTTTACGGTGTTCTAGTTTATTACTAATTTCATTTTGTATTGTTTTATTTGAAGCAGAAGGAATCTGGTTTAAGTTGTTTTATAGGTGATTCCAAAAACTGTATTGTTACAAAGAAACACTTATGTTTGCGGAGATCATTAATAAAAAAATACCATCGTTACTTATTTCGATAAGCTTTCTAAACATAGTGAATAAAGATAATGATAATTGGAAAAACAATCAAATCAGTTGATTAGTTAATTGATAAACTAAGTAAACATAATAATTAGGTAAATGCACGATTCTAAATAATTCTGAAGCGAACGTGGCCAAGGCATTTGCAGCTTATCATAGACCCCTTATCAGTCCAGCTTAGAATTTCAGATATATATAAAAATAAACAAAGTTTAATGGGCAAGGAATCCAAGTGAAGGGTTGATACAAACGCGAAAATCTTTTTGTTTATATGAAAATACGTATAAAACTTACTTTTTTCTTATCAACTTCAAAAAAGTTAGGCATCTTCGGCGGTTCACGGTCATGGTGAGACGACCCATGGTGGTGGTCCTCCATCAGATTGTTGAAAAACTCCATGAATTCCATTGAACCAGTCTCTCACAAACGATAACTCACAAAACACCAATATTCAAATCCGTTCTCGAAAACAACAAAAAAAGTCCGCGCGACAGCAACACGTGCACAACAACTTGAGACGGTCGACAGACGTCTTACTCTTGCCAACATCCGATATAAACTAAATTGAAAATTGGAAACAAAATGCAATGTTCGAATCTTGATATGACAATAATAGGAGAGACAGAGATACCCGAGATGACGTCGAGCGAGCGAGGCAGAGCATTGAGCTAGACGGCCGCTCCACCCCATCGACATTGGCGGCGCAGGCAGGGGTTGTCGCCAGACGAGATCGCTTCAAAATTTAAAATTCCTACCTGACAAACAATACATAACCATCGCATCACATTCATTCAAATTTGACCTTTATACCAAATACAATAAACACATTTTCGCGTGTAAATTTCAACTGATAAGCTTCTCTTCGGACAAGCATTTTAAGTTATAATTATAAATAGCAAACGCGTGGATACAATGCGCAAGGTTATTCTGAGAATCCGTCTTGCTTTATAATTTTGATGATTGAAAGATACTGTTTTAAATATGTGGCATAAAATGTATGAGATACGACTCATAAAAGTACAAAGAGGATGCATAAATATTTATGTTTTCAGGCAACATCTCAGGATAGATGAATCGTAACTCTTCAAATCGTTTTAGCTATTGAAATCCTATAAACACTCCACCTATGAAATGTACGTGGCAAGTGTAACACGGATAACACGACAACCTTCACTTAAAGGCACTAAATGTAGGTACCTTCGTCTACACGAAACTTCAGTACCTCCTAGTCTTCTAGCCTGGCCAACGAAATCGCTGGCTTTCGCTGTTTCGCTTACTCATCACAGCACTGGTGGACCTGTTAAAGTCCACCTTGCTAGCCACCTGCCGGTTTAGGATTCCTGCCGAAGTTCTGCGCCTAACGGTTTGCCGTGTTTAAAACGCTCGCTTTATCGTAGACCTCACTATCTCTGGCCTATAGCTACTTATAAGCCTAAAGGTCAAGAAAAAAGGCAGTTTTTTGTCTGTATTACAGAATATATTACGTAAACACTTTCATGAATGCGTTTGATCCTTTGATATTTGTATTATTTTTGCACACAATTCCGATTCGCAAATAATTTGAGGGTAACATTACAATAATATCACAGCGTAACCCCTAATTTTCGAAATAAAATCAATTATAACCATATTATTGCGAATGTCACAGCTCCACAGGGTTTGTTTATCTCGTTATGATATCAATACAAATGGGGTGAAGTGGGTAAATCTCGACATACGGGTGGTTAGATTGATACGGGTGGATTTGCCGGTATTTTGACAGGTTATTTGATTGAAAGTTTGGATTTGGCTCGAAATCTACTGGATTTGTATACATCATCAATAACATCAAATCGTAGATGGTCTACGAGAGGTCTACAGAGTGCTACGAAAATATTTGTTTGGTGATTCAAGCACTTGCGTCAATATTTTTACTGAAAAGATATGTTTTTTTGTTCGTAGAGGCTGTAGTGGCTGTCATATAAGGCGACTACGGGATTCACATCAACAGCCTCTCCAAAGCTGGAGGGTAATAATCAACACGCTTTGCAGGCGGATTGTTGATAGCATTAAAGGTGTACTTATACAGAAGTAAGCTACTACAGTATAAGTACACCAGGCATTGTGGGGAGATTCCGTCGGTTTTTACGACATCCATGGGCTGAGTTGGAGGGGTCGATTGTTAAGCCGCCGCGCCGCCACGGCAACTAAGAGATTATGTAAGCGTTCACTTAAGAAATTATCATCAACACTGCGATCACCAACCTACCCGTGGTGAATTTGGCAAATCTTTTGCAGCTTCCTGGAGGACGGTCATTAACCATTTTGAAAATATGTTTTAAACTTTTAATGGCTCTTAAAGGTTCCTGATATTAATTTTGAAGACATACTTCATCTTAGGACTTCCAGCTAGAAAACATTAAAAAACCTAAACATTTAATGCGAGACTACGTTAGTTAAGATTAATTTTATCGAAACCAAACCTTGTCCTTGTACCCGGGAATGTCCCAATGATCTTTTTTGTGGAATTCTGAGTAAAATTATCTAAAAACCAGATGACGTCATTCTCACATCCCTTCTGAGTGGGGGGTGGCGAGCTGTTCAACAACTAACTGTTAACATTCATAGATATTTAAAAGTTTTTGGAAATTTAATATATTTTCTTTAGTTAAGATTTTTGAACTAGTTGAAGCCAAAAACATGTATATTCTTCGTACATGTAATTTCACGCCATAAATTGAGCTTGTGGACGTCCAAATCTCTTTACAAGTATATTAAAATATACACATTTACGGTTCGAAGCTGCCTCTATCCACCAACTGCTACTAATTCTTCGTATAATTCATAAGCTCTGCTTCATCACCTGAGAGTCTTTTGCAATTAGCAAAAGACTAAAATATGTTTTATATTCTTGCAACTCGTAAAAAAAGACCCATGACAAAATATTGATCCAATGCCAAAGTTTCGGTTAATTACCCTAAAATTACAGAAAGCTGCCAAGACGCATCTTGTCCCAGGTAGTTTTAAACAGGTATTTATATTTAATATTGTTCATTACTACATTCAAAGTCCAGGTAATGAAATATATTCCCAATATCATAAAATTTACAAGTCAATTCTACACCCAACCGTTTACTATCACCGACTTATTATTCTCAGGATAATAATATCTAACTGCAGTATAATAAACAATAGAAGTCCAGCAACTCCGACAAAAAATCCCTAAATAACGATTAAATATTATTTCTGTGAGTATGAACAATGGGCTTTATTATCAGAGGAAGTGAAGATACGGGGTGAAATTGACCATTTTCTGCGAAATCGCATTCTATTTGAAACAATATGGGTCTGGTTGGGTTTATAGTTTTATTATTTGGAAATTTTAACATGTGCGTACAAGTGCAATAAAAATATTTAAGCCAGTCTAGTATCCGAATTTCGACCTCATGGATGAACACGAGTCGAAATTTTGATAAAAATAATATTTAATTCCCTGGTCACTGCGCTCAATGTAAACAGAATAGAAACCTTAAAATTAATTACCGTATAGTAGTGACCATCAAAATTCGATGCTTTGATTGTGATTTTAAGTAACTTTTGTTTGACTTGTTCTAATAATAACTTATTTTACCAAATGATTTTATATAAATACTTAAGAATATTGTTATCAACGTTAAACGTAGGTAAGGTACTTACCGAAATATTCATGGATTTTGGAGCCTTGGTGATTAAGTAATGACGTAGCACTACAATTTATTCAGTGGTAATGCGAAAGTTTATCCGCGTATGAACATAATTGATTTATTATTGATTCACAGAATTAATAATAGGAGTTAAATATTAAATATTATTTATTAGTTATGAAATATTTGGTTGAGTAAATGTGATGTCTACGAGGTATCATTTAATAACTGGGTTGCCACTAGAGAAGTTATTCATATCACTAGGAAGTATGATATTTTAATTGTATTTTACTGCTTTTCGCATCTGGAATAAATATTTATAAAGTGTACGTGTGATTATTTCATTTTGAATAGATACAATATTATTATCGCCATGTCACGTATTACACGTCAGTCTATGGAATATTTGCAAAATTCACCTCGTAACAATAACACCATAATCCAAGCTCAACAATAGACTCGCCCCCTGATAATTTAAGCACATTGAGGGTAATCAGGAATCACCTCAGATGCACTCGTGCTTTTCACACGAAAGATATATCGATGTATTTTAATTAACACCGATAGCCAATTCACCCCGGGGTCCCCTCGAAAGTTTAATTACAATTTTGATAGCTCAATGAGTTGTGGGATCATTGTGGTAATAACTCGATTTTTGGCGAATGTTTGAGTAAATATCATGTTTTTGCAGATAACATGGAACCCCAGTGTTTAGTAAAATAAGAAATATCAAGAAGATTTTTTTATTATACTACGGAAAAGCGCTTGTTCTTCATCCCTGGTTATTCAAGTTTCACGATGAGACCGAAGGTGGAAGCGCGTTTCACCCGTAATCCTAAACCGTTTGAGGATCTGGCTATTTTTTTACTGGCTTTACCTCTAAATATAACAATCCGGAATTGCTGTTATGCCGACAGACTAAGGTAAGATGGTGGTTGCTAGCCAGGCGGACATATACAAAGTCCTACCACCAACCAAACCGAGCACAATATTGTACTCACCTGGAGTTCGAACCCGGGACTTCTAGATCTGACACTGGTGGGCGAAGCACTAGACCGCAGAGGCGGTTACTATCGATACCATAAGGTTTATTTTTTCGTGAGGGATGTGTAACAATCCTGGTGTCAGACTTTGCGACCCACCGCGTCTGACATGGCTGTTTGAGGAGCACTACTCTAAGTTGTACCCGGGACTGTCAGCTTAACGTGTTCTCCGAAGCACGAAATCATCTTACTTATTGGACAATCAGGCGATTCAAGTCCGCAATCTCCTAACCCTGGGAACAAACATTACCAAATGTGAGCTACCCAGGATTTGAATCCAGGATCTCCAGGTCGAGAGCCACACGCCCCGCAAACGTGTTTTTCGATACTATAAGGATATGAACTATAAGGAAGGGCAAGCTATCTTAATCTTGCCCTGACAATCTGATAAAAACGTGACTTTAACAATGGTATTTTTAAGGGTTATAAACAAAGGTTTAACACCCTTGAACGACAATCACAGTCGCAGTAGTAAGTGCATTTTAAATTCCATCTAATTACGATGAAAGGCAGAGCGGTTTATTACCACCGCTCCCACCCGATAGATGGCGCGCCCTACTATAATGAACACCCACGTCCATGTAACGGATAGCTTGACTTTATTATGTATGGCCTCGCAGCTTAGTTCGTAGATAGTTAAAGCTATGCCTTCTGTTGCCCTGTTGAGTTGTGGGTTCAATTCCCATCTACGCCAAAAATGTATGTAATTAAATTACGATGACGTTTTTCTTTTGTATTCTCGTTGTTTATTACACTATACATATTGTTGTGTTAAATAATTACTTCTTACGTATTTATTTTTGCTCGGAAGACCCATACGCCGGCGGACAGATGATATTGTCGCTGTTGCAAGTAACCACTGGACACGAACTGCACATGATAGAGTAATATGGAAAGAGATTGAGGAAGCCTTTATCCAGCGATGGATAGCCCCTGACAATTTAAATTAATTCAATTATGACAAAATAATATATTCACTTATGCTTAAATAATTGATAGTAATTGTATATTTAATGACTAATTATTATATTGTAGTGTAGGTGTTTAATGTGATTTGATGTTTGTTTTATTTTTTTTATAAATATGTAACTAGATTTAACTAATGATGAAATCATTCTGTAATGTTATATATTGTATATCAGATAATAATAAAATACAACAACGTAATAAATATTGTAACTTCTAATAGGGAAATAAAGGCTATTTTTATTTTTATTTACGTATTTATTTTTGTAAGTCACAGTCTCACGACTTTTCCCTTTCCAGGATTCACCTCTGATCACTACTCAGAGCGTGGATCCTATGAGGATCACCTACTAGGGGGTAGTCAGAGGCATTTGCAAATTTACGGTCGGCACATGTTTACGGTTTGCAAGTAGCTAGCATTCAATACGTGACAGGTTGCAAGCCCATCGCTGCGTAGCCGAAGCGGGCCAGTGAAACATGTCATTCGGATTTTTGGACCTAGGGACATGTCAGTTTCCTTCACCGTCAGAACTGACAAATGTGCACATAAACTACTACAAAACCAAAAAGTCCATCCTTAAACGACTGGATTCGAATCTATTATGTTATTTGTATCATTCATTAAACATACTTCATTTGCAAGCAACAAAAGTGAACAGTTAGTTGAGGATTCCGGGTGAAGTGCGCCTCCACCTTCGGCCTCATCTCAACTTGTAACCAGGTGAGATGAAGGCCAAACACATTCCCGTCGTACAATTTAAAAAACAAAAAAATTTTATAATCATTGTCAAGCAAAGCACGAATTCCATTTAGGAATTTCCGAAAGAGCTAGGTATTGTAGGTATACTTCCCTCTCGTTATCTACGCAGGTACTTAGCTAGTTTTACAGCGATTTCACACACTGGAAATCCCATTGGTAATTTCTCACAATACAGCTACAATGTAGCAAAACTGTAAATTACAATATGACGAGTCACAAAAAATCCTGCAAGTTTGTTCCAAACCTCAAAAGCCACATAGAGGTTATATGTAACTAATAGCAACGTTTTTGTGATTCAATGATTAGATTTTCCTATAATGGTTCCATAATTGAGCAAATTTTGCTCGTTATGGATTCAGATAGTTGTGAACCAAGATGGAAAATAATCTAAAATACTTTGTTGTTATTGTAAATGTAGCCTCGTATGATTAAGATATAAGATTTTTGTCGATTCTCTAGCCGCGACCGCCACGCCACCACTGCACAGTACTCTAGTCTAGAGAACTAAATCTGTGTATTTTATAAAGTTGGTTCTAACCTAGTTTCCAGTCGACAAACACAATTGGACTCTAATTATCATATAGTAAATATTTTACATCAAATATTTTTATTCAATAATAAGTACAATTAAACTAACTATGTACAAAGGAATCAGTCAGATTACCTAAGAACCGTTAAAAACGGCCTATAGATAACTCAACTGTTCCAGACCAGTACCATAAATATTTTGATTATATAGATTTGATTTGCTACCTACATAAAAAAATAAGTGTTTCAATAAAATTGTCTCCTTTTCTTCGACTTCTCAGTGAAACCGAAAGTTGTTCAGAAGAAAACCGCCGTTTAGATTGAAACCCAAATGAAACAGAGTTAGGTAATAAACCAGCCGATCGCTTTAGTGGTCGCGGTCCCGAATTCAACAAGTTCTCCGTAATCCGCGGAGAGACGCGCCTCACTCCGAAGGTGATAAATTACCTAAATTGATAACAACAGATCCACATACAAAGTGTTGCACAGTTGGTCCGCTCGTAAAGAGGACGGGTTGCAGCCCGATCGCGGCTTTGTGATGCCGCCGTGTAAACAAAACAGTATTCAGCTTTTCAGCAATGATACAGACAAAAGCGATGCATATCAATCTCAGATAATACCAAGACTGCGACCTCGGAAAACAATCGACCACCGGAATAGAAATCGAATTTGGAAGCTTCCGATGTAGATTCCGGGAACGCTATTCCGAAAATCCAAAATAAAAAAAAATATACATTAGTATTCGAGAAATAATTTGAGAATAACGTTGAATTCGTCCGCTATCTTATCTTACCTTTTAATTCCGGAACACAAAGATTTAGAATTGTTATTATGGCGACAGACTTCAGTTAGATTGCGGTAGCTGCCAGGCGGTTTGAACCAAGTCCTACGACCAACCAAACAAAGCACAATATTGTACTCCCATGGGGATCGAGACCGGGACCTCTGGATCTGAAGCTGGTGGAACCACTAGACCACAGAGGCGGATAAAAATGTATTTTCTTAGTACATGATAGATGTTCTAGAAATAGAATTCGAATTTCACACACTAACTTGCATTCTCGCTCTTTAGTATAATATTATCTATGGCTTATCGATACTTTAATCTAATATAATAATTAAACGAAAGTATTTTAGGTTTGTTTGTAACTGTAACATACGTTACGAATAGATCTATATTCGTAACAAGTCCTATTCTAAAGTAAAGAAGAAGTATTCTAAATTGTTGTGATCGGTAAATTTCAAAGTCAGTTCCTGAGACTGTTAAGGATTGCGGATGAAGTGAGCATCCACATTTATGTCACGACTTGTAAACCAGATGTGATGAAACCCAAGCCAAAGCCCTTTCCCCGTCATAAAAAAAACTATTTTAGACATTCTACCTGCTTTCTGCGATCCTCCCATACTTAGCCGGCACGATCTCTACTTCCACTCTCCACTTTCTCCCGTCAACTCAGCATCCACTCTTCTCATGCATATCTTCTCACACAAACTATTCATCTCTTCTCGTTCTACTCAACGTCCACATGCATTCGATAAACTTTAATAATTTTACCTAAAAAAGGGATTCCTACCCGCATTCAACGTGGTAGGTAGATAAGCTGCGTACGCGCTACTTGTAACACATTAAGTGATTTCTAAGAGCATTGGTGATTAGGATGCGATCAAAGGGACGTATGTTTTGACTTGAGCATTGTTTGAGGATGCGTCGTACGGAGCCTTGGTTTATTTTCATGAAGGCAGGTGGCTTTGATAAGTCGAATTTGAGCTACAATTTGGTCAGTGTTAAGTAAGGTTTACTGTACTTTTCAAGGTACTAATAAATAAATAAATATTACTAGACATTTTACGCCGCGCCATCGAAGAACATTAATACTTTTTTTTTATTAGTACATAGTAATGTAACAACATAACACTCAAACATCTACATTGATCACAGTCTTTGTCCTAGCCCTAGAGTAGGAGTCTAAAGGAGTCTAAGCAGTGGTCGTATATGAATGATCTTTTAAAGCTTTTTATTTGTGTGTGATATTACTTATATATAAAAGCGTCGTGAAGTTGAGTGACTGACAATCAACGCACATCCCAAACCAGAGGTCCTAGAGACTTTAAATTTGCAAGGTGGCTTCCACTAATAAATAAATTTACATTGTATTTGGAACATTTCCATATCCGTTCCCTCACTCTTAAGCTCGTATGCAATTACTTTTTCACTCATAAGCGTTTCTTTGCATTGTTCCTTTTATATAACCTCAGGATACCAACCCGAGGTTCTTGCCTTTCTCCTTGTGTGCTGGTCGCGATTCCGAACAGGCGGCGGTAGATTTGACGTTTCAAAATTATCCTTAAAAATCCTTAAAAATGTATGAATAAAAATATTTGACTTTTACTTTGATCCAAAATAATTGATTACAGAACGACTAGTCAAAACTACGGTTTTTTCATCTGTGGTGATCTTGTTGACAGATGAAAATCCAAGCTTATCAATGTAAAGCCTCTTAGTAATCTTAAACAAGGTCATGGGTGCTGTTTACTTTGACAGTAGCAAGAGTTTCTTAGCGACCTTGGCGCTAAGAAATTATGAGTGATATTTGTGCTTATCAATCAATCTGATCAGTTGATTAAGATTTAAGCAACATGTTTAATGGTAGCTAAGCAAGCTGCCAACCGAGGAAAGCCAATTCCAAAATGTATGAATACTAACGTGAAACAACATACAATAAACAGATTTTCGTTTCAAACATGTTGATAAACTCAAGGGTCACCAAAATGGCAGAGATCAGAAAAACTCGGCGCCTGTGTAACGGCACCACGCCAAGTGCTACCATCGATAAGCTAGCACAGAATAAATAACAGTACTCCATGCTAGCAAATGGTAGCAGGTATGTACTTCATACTATTCTGTGCCAGGGGTGGATCGAATCGACGTTATATAACCTCATTGTACTATAGGCCGACAAAGCTCCGCCTGCCCTAATAAACAATTACATGAATAAACAGCGATATTACTTCGAGATTTTTATCGAGCGAAACTGAAATGCGTCGCAACAACGCGAAAGCTTTTCATGATCTCGATAATTAAATTGTTCTGCTGATCGACAGCTAGCAATCAACGCAAAAGCCTTACGAACTAAAACCTTCTGATTTCACATACCTACGCACAGCGAAGTGGTGTATATTTGTGGTAATATGCTCGGAAGATATATCTCTTGAGCGTACTGTACCACGTGACCAAGATCATAACGAACGTATCAACGTGTCAAAAAAGGAACGAATGTACAAATCCAAGGCAAGGAACGTCTCTTTTGCAGTTTAGCAAAGACAGAGGCGCCCTCACTCAAGTTCATCGTGATCCTGGTCGGACTGTAGTTTTTGTAGTTTCAGCCGTCGGCAAAAAACGTTGTAAATTTAAAATAAGAACAGGAAATGATAACCCGCGGGTCTGCGTCTGCGCGCCCCTTTGCGCACATTATACGAACACATTGAAATGAGCAATTAAATAGCTCACACACAACGAAAGCGTGTATGTATTTTTGATCTATGTGCGATATTAATTAAGACACAAGTCTAAAGTAATCTTGGTATAAATTATTTTATGTGAAGAATTTTAAAAACTAAACAGAAATGTTTCTGTTTCGCCTAAGCTACCTACACCGACAACCTTCTTACCCTGGGATAAAAAGTAGGTAGGATAGGAACTAGGTGTCATACTATGACTAGTCATAACGCATTAGGTACACCGATTTGAAAGGTCGTACAATGCACACAAAAGTATTTGATATTGGAACGCATTTTAATGACGAACTCTAATCTGCTATTTAATTACTCGAACTTTTGAACTTAGAACGCGCATAAAAATAGTTCCCAACTGAAAAAGTTTCGTTCGATAACAGCAACAAGGTTTCAAGGGGATGTAATCTAGTGAAGGATTCGGGACGTTTTTTGTGCTTATGGATTTATTTATTTTTTGCCCGGGGTGGCAATCTGGAAGTTTTAGAATAATCTCCCAGTGAAGAGGGCCGCCACATGTGCGCAGGCGTCGCGGTGATAAACATTTTATAGGAATGTTTAGAGCAAAAACTCCACCAAATGTGGGTATCGATTTAGGGTCTTGGGAGGAAGTTGTAATATAAATAATAAATCTTAGATCCCGTTTTACGAGAAAATAAGACTTCTAGTTATAGCGAGCTAGTAAAGGGAATTATCAAATTAGTTGTGTTAGAATTGTTTCGTTCTGCAGTTTGAAGAAGTAGGTAGGTACATGATTTTCTATGGCTATAAATACGATGTTTCGTAATTAATTTCTTTGTTTTTTATGCCTCTCTCTAATTCTTAGATAACAGTTGGTAAGTAGTAGTATACCTACAGAAATAAAGTTATTTCTAATGAAAATAATGTTAATGAAAAATCGTTTATTGAACTTGATGGTCATAATGAGAAACAGTGATGACTGCTAATAAAGTTATATAAAACTGTGTTGCAGCATCGCATCTTTATGCTTAATACTAAGTTTAAAATGCGACATTGTTTGCCCTTTTAAATGATACCCACATAATGTTTGTAATTGACCGGTTGTCTACTAAAAAAAAATTACGCTTACCTACGTTACGTTAGTTAACCTTTTTACATTTTTCACCAATAAGATACCAATGGATATTTTCGGATAAGATTCTTGTTATGATAATAATGTAGGTAATTATTATTTATTTGAGAGCCTAGGCAACGAAACTGCTTAGCTCGTTGCTTGGGTACTGAAAAATACTTGCGATTTGATTCGTGTGTTAAGGCAAAGCACCATATAAGCAAAGAATCGGCGACCATCACTGGCAATCAATTCAAAAGTCTCAAATCTGTATTCAAGTCGGTATTTTTTTGTTAAAATGTAATCGAAATCAAAAACCCTTATGAATACTATCGATACTAGGGGTTATGCAGGCAAGATCTGGCATCAAAAACAAACCATCTCCGAGTGTCAGCAATTACGGTATAAACATGCGCGTCCTTGATACTACTGAGGGATCTATTTTTACCGGCAGATGCGCCCCACGCCACAGAGGAGTACATAGTGCCACATGCCCCGTGCGCGGCTATTTCTGGATACACCCCTGGCCCTGCACCCTGGTACTCGTATCTTCCACCATCTACCACGGAATCGAACCTAGGCTGCCCTGATATTTAATGATTTTGCAGCTTCTTTGTTTATTTTTATGATAGATAGACCCAATTGACCACAATCTCACCTGATGTTAAGTGACGAAGAAGTCTGATGAAGATGGTCTACTACTAACTAACGAATTACAAGTTTCACACCTTGACTACTAGGCAAAGAAAGTGGATCTGAATGTGACAAATAGCTCCTCGTGTTGAAATGGTACCTAAGAGATGAGACAGATAGATGGATGGAATTATTATACAAAAGAGTAAATGTAAATGCAAACTGGTCGAGAAAAGCAGTAGTTTACTTGGAATACTGAGTTTCTTCTTAATCTAGAAGATAGATTGTCTGTTGAGAACAGACAATATATCCCAGTCGAAGGCTTACTGAAATCTGAAATTTATTAACATGTGGTGTGGATTAATATATTATTTGAGGATATTATATGAGGCGTACACTGATAATCACCCAGGATAAATGCGTAGTCGTCACAGCATCGTAGACCTCATTCTTGCGTGTGCAAGTTTCGAGGTCAAGAGCTGACCCATCATAAACATAATAAAAAAAAAAGTTTACAAAATAGTCTGATTAAAAAAATCTGCATATTTTTGCACCTAAGGAAGATATGCAAGCAAAAATTCACTATAAATTGTAATTGTCTTCGTGTTTGTGTCTATGCATAGACCTTCGTGCAATCCACGATATTCACATGTTTGGGGTTATTACAAGCTGATGACGACGCAAATGCGGCAACCGGTCGCGCGTGGCTCTACTCCGAAACTCGACACCGCAAGGGTGTTTTTACACTGGCGTGATGCAATAGAGGGTGATGTGATATTTTCGTCGACGCACTAGGGGTAGCCATGATTGATGCCCAATCACCATAGTTTCTAATAATGACAATTGAGAGGTGATTTGAGAGATTTGCTGTGAATACTTGAATAAGTGAAAGCTTGTGATTGAGAGTCAATGGTTACAAAGCTTCTCTGTAATAAATATGACAATGTCATTGAGAACGGTCACTCTGTGCTCTGTGCCGGTTTTTTTTATTGCACGACAGGGAAGCGCTTGGCCTTCATTTCACCTGATATCAAGATATGATATGGCCGAAGGTGGAAGTGCACTTCACCCGGAATCCTCAGTAGACTAAGGACCTGGCTTTCTTACCTATAAATGCCGGAACGCCATTTAAAATCGTTGTTATGGCGACAGACCTAAGTCTGTCAGCTACCACCATCTTACCTAAGTAAGATGGTGGTAGCTAACCAGACGTTTGGAAGGTATGTTGGTGTCTGATCAGAACAGCTCTCGTTAGGGCAGAGGCAGGGCCCTACACGCATTTCCAAATGTAACAATAACATCTTCAGCTGAGACCACCCACTAGTGATGTCCATTCGATTAGCGGATGAAAATGGCATTCAATGCGATCTGTCTGCCATATGTATCGAGTCAGTGCACATTATCGTCTCGGGTGACCCGTCAACAGCACTATGCAACGCTATTTATATCCACCATCTTGGATTCCGTTGTCTATCTTGCCAAATATTAAGGCCCTTATTTTATAGAGAGTAACTAGATGTAACAAATGTGATAATCCATCTTCGGCGTTTACTGATAGGATTCCTAAGGAAAATGGTAAGACTACGATTTGTTTTTTTTGTACTACGGAGAAGCGCTTGTCCTTCATCCCACCTGGTTTCAAGTTATGATGAGGCCGAAGAAGAAGCGCATTTCACCCAGAATCCTCAACAGTCGGAGGAACTAGCTATCTTACCACTAAATGACGAAACACAACAATATAGATTTTTTGTTATGGCGACAGATTCAGGTAAGATTGTAGTTCACCAGGTGGACTTACAAAAAGTCTACTATCAACCAAATCGAGGATAATATTGTACTACCCTGGGGATCGATCCCGGGACTTCTAGTTCTGACACCTGTGGGCGAACCACTACACCACAGAGGAGGTTAAATGATATCTTAATATACGAAACAACTCAATCAACATCACGTAACGAATCTTTATAGCTGGTATTTAGTTATATGAATATAGCATTAAATAATGCCGTGGCGGTCGTGGCTTACGAATCGATGGCAGCAATTTAGTATGCGGGTGTCGTAAAAGCTGACTAAGGGATATCCCTTTTTGAGATCACAAAAAGGAGCCGGTTTCTCTTATAATTCTGTAATTATTTGTTGTACACATACATATACAAAGGGGCCTACAGAAGCAGGATTATCAGTATCACCGAACCGCCTGAAAATCGTGAGGATCCTGAAACCCTCAAATTTTGGTGGATGATCTGGCAGTGGACTTTCACAGCCCGTGCTGTTAAAGAAGAAAAAATATTGCCTTGGTAGTGATATTTTTAAAATGTAACCCCTCAATGCACACTCCTTTAAAAAGTATCTTCGTACTCCAAGGTGGTATAAATAACCATTCGGCATAAAAAGTGATAAAGTTTATGCACTCGCGACACATTGCAGAGCCCCCGCCGATCGGAACGTCAACGATTTATTGGTGGCGCCCAAACACGGAGATTACAGCGATTATAAAAATTGCATCGAAATAATTGTAGTTCATAACAGATCTTGCGTAGAACTTCGTTAAGTTACAAAAAAAGGTATACTTACTCTCAGTACAGCTATTCCGGTTTTTTTTTATTATATCCGTTCCCAGAGGATGGCCATAAAGGGTTTATAAAAACTTATTTCTACGTTACTTTCGTAGTCCGTCTGTCCGTCCGTTTGAAGTAAACCGACGTGTAGCCGGTTTGTTTTTCAGAAAAGGTGTATTACATTGTCGGACAATCTATTAAAATAAAAATTAAACGCAAGGGGTACGATAAACGTGTTGATGCTATTTATTTTCGCTCTTTAGTAAACACGATATGGTAACTGCGTTAACCCTGTGCAGTTTTCCTTTTCCACTCCGTTCAATGTCTAAAACTTTAAACGATTAGCACAAAGGACATGTTTTGATAACTTGAACCGCGAGGCCCCCGTACAAGTGTCTCAGAATAGCGAGTCAGCTGGGGTGCTTCAGGCCCAGACAGCACGCAATAGTGAATCAATGCGAGCTGCCACTTGGGAACACACGCGCCGAATATTTTCATAGATTCAATTCATTTAAATGCAACACAACAGGATTAATATGCGCGATGAAACGTAAAATAGTTTTGGTAAATGATTGCTTCAAAACCTATCGTGTATACATAAAGTGAAAGTGAATTTAAAGAATTCGCGAAGTGTGAAGAAGGCAGAAACTTATGGCATGATCATTTTAAATTTGATAGAATAAGCAAAAAAAAAATTTATAATGATTTATCTTCGTCTCTGAAACATAAAATAAATCAAATTCGATATTTTAATATGTTATGAGCTACGCAAGTAATTGGTAGTAGGTAAGGTGGGGCTGTTTTCTTCAATACTGTCTAATTATTTTCATTGGAAGTCTAAGATCAAATTATTTATTGGTTCAAAAATATTTAAAAAACCACCTACTGACGTACTCCGCCATAAGTAAAAAAACGATATACTAAATTGTATAACTTTCCTCAACTTATTACTTTTATACAATTACATAAATTTAAATATTTTTTTAATGAATTTGCTGCAGAAAAGTTGTAGAACTCAATACAATTCTGCAACTTTTCTACAGCAAACATTAAAATATCTCTTACCGTTAAGGCTGTGTTGGTAAAAAACGCATTCGCTGGATCGTGAATCGTCGACATAAGTTACAAAATGTTTCCCAAGAAAGGTCCTTTTATTGTAATGGGATAATATTATAAAGCTTGTGCTGAATAAGGCCGTATTCGGTGAATTAATTTTGAAATCAGGCAAGTAGTTTCGTAGATTACCTAACACATCCAAACTAACCTTTAAATATATATAATATTACTGGTCTGCAACAGGTGAGTTACTTTTAGACCGTTTGTAACGGTCCTTAGGTAGACCAGCGCGGTTTGTCCCGGACAACCCGTATGAAGCTGAGTACGGTAATGACTTTTCGTAGTAATTTTATATGCGCTATTTTTTATATTCTGTATCTATCTGTATACTCGTACAGTATAATATGGTTATTTTCTTTGCCTCTAATCACCCGACCAGCACTAAACCCACTACACCTATCTAAATGTAAGCAAGTGTGTTGAATGCGTGTCCTATTAGATTCGCCGTCAACCTTTTAAAGTTCGATAAGGTTGGTATTCTTGGTAAAGATTTGATGTTTCATGTTCTTTACCTTTTTTTTCATCATGATCATTTTCAAATGCATCACCGTATTAAAAAAAGGATTAAAAAAGTATACTCTTTTTTTGTACGACGGGGAAGCGCTTGGCCTTCATCTCGCCTGGTAACAAGTTGAGATACCTAAGGCCGAAGGTGGAGGCGCACTTCACATGGAATCCTCAACAAACGGAGGAAACGTTATAATTAAATTACTTTTTTTTATTAACTAACCCATAACAGGGCAAGTTTTTAACTCGAGTATCAAGCTAAGAGCATTTCCCCCGTACCTACGTCCCTACCATAAAAATGTGGAATTAAAGGCAATCCCGCGCACGACAGGACACAGCGCACTGCTTGGCATCGGACTTCAGCAGAAAGGTGGTCGCAGACCAGCAGGATTTACAGGTTCTACAACCATCGTATCGAAAATATTATAGATGCTGGGGCCAAACGTAAAGGACGTAAAGATGTTTTTTTTTTATTCTTCTTATGCCAGGCGACATTCAATATTATATTATAAATAAATAAATAAATAAATAAATAAATAAATTATCCAGCGCTCTATTATGCTATCAAATTGGAAGGATTCCACCAAAATCTGTCACTTTTCCCTGTGCGATTAGCCAAGTGAGCCATCCAGTTGGTATTCGAGTGTTCGTCTAGACGTGTTATCTGTATGGCCCTGCCATCTATCGGAATGTTTTATACACTTGAAATCGGTGGTTACCGAGCTTTTAGCTTTTTTGCTCCGTTACGTCTTAATGGTGTCTGTCGCAAAGTATTCCTCCTGGATAAGGCCATTTACATGCACCATCACTTGTGTATTTGTTTGATACACTCGCTTTTGTTCGTGGCTTTGACTGCGTGTACTTGTATTTAAAGGATTTGATCGCACAAGCAAAAAGAAGGCATAGTGCGATTTTAGCTATGGAAGTTTCAAAAGGTTGGCATTGAGCTACCGATATCATGAAAATATTTAAAAGTCAACTAAGTGCGACAGTAGGCAAAGTTCGATCAAATTATTTAAAGTAGCCCTTGCATTTTAGATCCGTGCAAACTTTCAGCTCAATCCAAATGTCACACAGAAGAGCGGGCGCGCGATTAACATTTTAGCAATCGTGTATCAAATTATCCGAAAGGAAAATAAATACTTCGGTATCTAAAAGTTTCATGTGCCGATAATATTAGATTTGTAGCTTTTAAAAGCACCGAAACTTATTTGTATATTTAAGACCAATTTTACACAGTACGACCTTTTAATATCACATCCGAAGCTTTCACTAGCGTTTAACCACCAGCTCACTTGACAAACAAGTAAAGATGGAGCCTATAACGGACACGCTTGTCTAAAATGAACCTATTCTCTCTAGACTTGAAGACTCCAAGATTGTAGTGGTGCGGAAACAGACGAAGTGACAGCGCACTTCGTCCGGAACCCTCAACAGACTGAGGAACTAGTTATAATACCTCTATAATTGTCGGAAAATAAAAAATAGAATTGTTGTTATGGATAAAGACTAAAAAAGGTGGTGATAAAAATAAAGATTTTATACAACTTTGATTATTTAGCTGGTCAACTAAAGGCACAAAAAATGCGCTAAGCCTTGCGTGCCAATAATTTACCAAAAGGAGCTCATAGAAGATAATTATTTTTATGTTACTTATATATATTCATAGGTATTTCGTAAAGGCTCGATACAGTCATGTTTTATCTTATCAGCTCCACAATATCACATAAATACCAGCAAACATATTAGTAATCATTAACGAGCCATACACTTCCGAACCTAATTAAGGTGTGTTTCTAACTTGTTTTCTAGTTAGATGCGGCCTGTTATCGCACGCCGATTGGACGCAATTAGCCTCAAAATGTCCGCTTGTACATAAATCTGTACATAATCGACGCAGGTAACAATGTACGTATGTACTTGAGACTTCAATTGTACCTACTGCTGAGGTAATGACAATGACGTGTCGTTATTCAATAACAACAACAAAAGATAAATAGCAACACTACAAGCTTCGTTTTATAGCTACTAGTTAGGGGTTGGATATAACCGAGGTAACATATTTTGGAAAATGCCTGAGACTTCATTCCCATCATCACGTAGGAATTCCCGAAAAGCCTTTCATAGTGCACCTCTACTGTAAGACAGAAGTCACTCAGATACTCGAAAAATGTATACAGACATAATTAGAGGAACTTAACAAAAAAGTGATGATTACTCTCTTCCAGTCTACTCTTAGTCTACTCTTCTTCCAGTGCACTTTGAAACGTTATCGTAACGTTAAACGATACTGGCAGAATGGTGACACGACACGTGTAGGGCGAGCGCGCGCGAGTCTCGGGACGATCGATTTATAAAGAGCAGTGTTCTAACAAAACGCACTTTGACTTCTTCAGAGGTCAGAACTATACTTTAGGAAGGTCGGCAAGTGACAGCACCTAACCGTAAGAAGACTCATAGAGGCTGGAATAGGGACACATTTGCCAGCAAGATCCCTTACCACAGTTCATCGAGTAGCTCGGGCCAGCTTTGCTCGTTCATACCGGAACTGGGATGATGATGCTTGGTCAAAGTACTGTTCACTGACGAGTCCCGGTTCTGCCTTAAGTCAGACAATAGGGTTAAAGTTTGGAGACACCCGGAGAAAGATGCGCTCAGTGTAACATTGTCGGAAGAGAGCCATGACGTGGAGGGACAGTTTTCATTGAGTTCCTCTAATAAGTGTATTAAGATCATAATACCTACATTGGTTTTAAATGTAGCTAAGAAATGTTTTATAGCATGTGGGTTTCGTCCCCCTCCGTCTTTCAAAGTCATTGTTACCGGGTACTACCTAGTGTAGAGGTCTATAAGAGATATGTCAGACTCCCATGGTGTCTCAGCACCATGTAAATTTGACACCAGGGTGGATTCGTTCACCATTAAATTATGGAATCATTTTACTAATCCTGTTACTAAAGTTATTGTTACAATTGCCCCAGTTCACACAGCCCACATGGAGAATGAATCAACTGATATAGCACGGTTGTCGCCTGGAGACCTTCTACGAAAATCGAATGTCTGATCCTCCTGGCCTCCTGAGGCCTTAGTACGAGTTTCTGACAGCTAACTGAAACTATTTTCGTTTTCGTATAGGGCGCTTATTTTCATACATTTGGTTAGCCGAATAGTAAAGCAACTGTAGTTCCTTTCAATGCCAGCTAACCAAATGTATGGAAATAAGCGCCCTACACGAAAACGAAAATAGTTTCCGTTAGCTGTCCGAAACTCATACTAATCCCTCTGATCCTGATATTCAAAAAGTTTCTGTTGTTTCGTTTCCGATTGTTTTGCACATTTGAATATGAGCTGGTTTAGTCCAGTTCTTACATATGAATCAAATCATATAATACAAATGCGAATTCTATAGCAAGCAGATATATTTAGGTACAAAAAACGTAAAATAATGATAAACGTAATAAAATCAAACGTGTTGTCCATTAACAAGCGCCCCCCGCGCGCGCGAATGCAATGTGACAAATGTACTATCGCCGTTCGCAAGCGCGACGCCCCAGCGCATCTAAAGCAGAGTCACAACCACAGACATTACTTATTTCACGATGATTTAGATATTCTTTATATGTCCCACAGTTTAAATGTTTAATCATTGCGTTTTTGGATAATCATTTCAAGTTTCAAATTTATTAATTAAAATTATATAATAATAAAAAGAAAACACTCAGATAAATCGGATAAGATATAAAATAAATTGTTAAAATTACAAATATTATAAGACGTTAATAAGTAAGAATAAGACGTTCATATTATTATTTTTAATTAAATGAATTTAAATAAACAGGAAAGCTATTTCGATACACACAGATTTCTATATTTCAAGTCAAGATAGCGAACGCCTATATGCATATGATTACTATTTACGTGTTAATTAAAATGCATGTATTTTTCACATGTACCACTGTTAACTTTCAAACACCGCAATCTCATTGAGAATCGCCGTATGGCATTGTAAATTATTTACTGTGGAATCAATAATTTTGATGTCGTTTATTGTTGCAAAACTGTTTATTTAAATAAAAAAATATTTGTATCATCGAAATCATAACATATTCTTTAAGTAGGAAACGTACTTCGAGTACAACAGTGCTTTGATATAAACTTCCACGTACGTATTAACGTATTATTGTTATTATTATTTTTTTAATTGTACGACGGGGAAGCACTTTGCTTTCATCTCACCTGTCTACAAGTTGAGGTAAGGCCGAAGGTGGAGGCGCACTTCACCCGGAATCCTCAACAAACTGAGGAACTGGCTATCTTACCTATAAATTCCGGAATCCAAAATTTTTTTTAAGAACTGTTATTATAGCGACAGAATTAGGTAAGATGGTGGTAGCTAGCCAGGTGGACTTAAACAAAATCCTACCACCAACCAAACCATGCACACTTATAGTTCGACAATTATTCGTTTGCATTAATTATCGAATAAATAAAATTGACCACAAAAAGGCATCTCGACCAGGCTTTGCTCCACAAAAATCAATCCATTGAATACCCGCGACCTCCAGCATATCCTCGCTTGTATGGGAACTAAATTAAATTATCTTAAATACGTTCTCGTAAGTACATCGGTACTTATGATAAAATAACAACACCGAACAAACTACATCTATTTTCTATCCCGGATGGCAATTGAACCCACAACCTACAACGCAGAAGGCAGAGCTCCTACCAACTGAGCTGCGAGGCCAGTTATATATAGGTAGTAAGTTTGTCGCTAGATTCATCATCTCTTCGATTTATATATGATTATTTATTTTTTATATTGTACGACGGGAGGTGCTTGACCTTCATCTCACCTTTTCAAGCCGAAGATAAGGCCGAAGGTGGAAAGGTACTTCACCCGGAATCCTCAACCAACTGAGGAACTGGCTATTTTACCTTTAATCTAAATGCCGGAACACATTTTTTTTTAAATCGTTATTATGGCGACATACTTAGGTAAGATGGTGCTAGCTAGTCAGGCAGACTTAAACAAAATCCTACCACCAACCAAACCAAGCACAATATTGTATTCCCCATGGGGATCGAACCCGGGACCTCTACATCTGACACCGGTGGTCAAACTAGACCACAGAGGCGGTTAAATAAAAATGGACACTGGGTTATTTGTCTAGTGTTCGTGTTGGAGCCGCCGCGCCGTGCATACGACGCGACGCGTGCAGCGTCCGTGGCTGGAGTCTATGCAATTTTACAAAGGGATTTGTCCTTACTATTTTCGTATTGACTCTTGTACTCCGTAATCGATTTGGCGCCTTCGGCACACCTTGGCCGTAGGGCTTATGCGCGCGGGTGTAATAAAACTACGTCAATTATCGTGCCATTTCTTCCGCGACGCTGTGCGCAGGCGGCGGCGGCGGCGGCGGCGGCGGCGCGTTTGATCGCGCGCTCCTGTGGCGTTCACGGTGGGTCTGCGCGATTCGTCGCGATATTGTTCTATTTAGATATCGCTTTATAGCCGTATATTTATGTTTTAATTGTGAGTTGTACTTACACGCGTTCTAATACTTACGTGCCTTGTAATAAACCACTGCGTACGTACTGGGAATCATTTATCAACTTACAGAACAACAATGTATGGAATGGAGTGAATATTTATAATTAATTCCGACAAAAGACACAAAGCGTCGATCGTGTAAACGTATTTTTATAAATGTTAAAATTTAAAATTGCCATCAATAAGTGCAAGTACCACAAGAATGTTGCATTTACAACGGAGAGATCCAATCGAACAATACACAATACCGACAGTACTAATAAAACTTAATAATTTTCCATAAAAGTTTAATTGGGAGACATTAGCATTCATCCAAATACTATGTTGCATTGAGCTGGACTACGCGACTATTGTTACTTGGCACCACTTTGTGAGAACTCCGCCATTGACATTAAAAAACAAAATGGCGAAAAAAATATGGCGTACACCGAGATGTTGAAATTAGCGGGAACCCACACTTCAATAAAATAACAACAAAAGACTCGTGCGCAAGCATTACACCTTATGGCACGGAAAAAATGGCCCTTGAAACGCAAATATAATTTTAGGGCTGCATAATGACTAATGATAATGAGGCATGTGTCAATTCTACACATTGATCTACCGACCTAGGTACTTGTTTAATTGTAGTCGTGCTCTGAGACAGGTATTATTAAATTTTCGTATAAAAAGCAGACCATTCTTATAAATTGTTAGGTAGAAAAGAAAAAAATCTTTAAACATAGAACCACTTTATGCACTGGGTTGGATTGGAGGCATATATTAGTTCAGTTAATTACAGTGTACCTGTAAAGGTCCACCTGGCTCTAGTAACCACCCTCCTGTCGAAGTCCTATGCCAAACGGTTGGATCTGTTACGTCTTTCAAGGTCAAGCTCAAAGGTTATGCGCAGACAAACTCAATATACCTCCTAAAACACCGACCCACAATCTAGCAAAATCAGGAAGGTCTGTTCACGTAACTGACCCCTCCGTTTACACCAGATTCAGTCTCGAATCAGTTTAAACCAGGATTCGAGACACACATATTTTTAAAAGCAGAATTAAAAAATGGGTTACATAACAAGTATTGCCTTAATTTTTAGTTCTTTCCTTTTTGATATATTGTGGGTGTTATTTAAAAAAAAACTTTTCGGAATTCATTGAAAAAATTCATTGAAAAAATCACAAGATCACACTCAATACGTATTACCACAGATACTAAATGTATAGAAACCTTATTCTCGCTTCTTTTTATGAATAGTTTACCTGATAAAGTAATGTACCCTCGGTTCCAGTTCCAACCAATATTCCAGTTTTGGATCATACGAAATTTCCACGAACGCTGTTAAAAGGGCCGAGTCTCAACAACATCAATGGGGTATTTATCCATAAGCATGTGCTACATCGACAGTGAATTTACCATAAGTTATTTCCGTTCCGGCTTTTATTTTCTCATCCGGCTAAAACGTTAGAAAAGCGAATTGATATAGAACCAATTCGAATCGAAAGGTAAAATTATGGTCGTTACTTTGTATATTATATTTTAATGACATGACTATGACATACATGTAGTACATTAAATTAAGATTACGTAATTGTTTTTTTTTTATTATATATTGAATCGAACATGTTTAGTCATAATAATTGATGCATTCTTTCAATTTGTACACCGACGACGTATGAAACGGCAAAAAGTAATTTGTGATGAGAACCTGTACCTAGTGCAAAACAGCTGTACCACGATATCGGTAAAGCATGTTGTGACACACTTACCTACTATTAGAATAAATACCTATTATAAATAAATAAATATTACAGGACATTAATTTTTACACCAGCCCCATCCAGCCCCAAACTAAGCATAGCTTGTAATATGGGAACTATATTACGGATAGAATACTTAAATATTTTTTGTAAATCCATACGTACTATATGATACAACACCCAAACACAGAACAAATATCTATATTCATCACACAAATGTTTGTCCTGGGTGGGAATCGAACCCACAGCCTACAGTGCAGAAGGCAGAGTTACTACCAACTGAGCTATGAGGCTTGTTAGAATAGAATATTATTAGAATAGACACTACCATGTACACGGCTTAGCAAATAAATAATATTTTTTTAATCTTTGGGAATCCTTTTTGGGCTACATGGTGCTAGGAACTTAGAAAAGCTTGTCATCATCAGAAACGTAGAGAGAAAGAGACGTGGAAGATCGCAAAGCAGAAGTTCTGACCAGCTGAATGATTTGGCCACAAGTTGGAGTCGCTGGAGACAGGTCGTTCATGTCTGTGAAATGGGTTCTGGGTGAACACGAACTTCAGAAGTACCGACCACAGACAGTTTCTGTATATTTTTACCGAGGCCTTAGTATGAGTTTCTGACAGCTAACGGAAGCTATATTCGTTTTCGTATAGGACGCTTATTTCCATACATTTGGTTAGCTGACATTGAAAGGAACTACAGTTTACTTGCTTTACTGTTCGGTTAACCAAATGTATGGAAATAAGCGCCCTATACCAAAACGAAAACAGTTTCAGTTAGCTGTCAGAAACTCATACTAAGGCCTCTGTACTTAATATATCAAAAAGACGGTGCGAACTCAGCTTCTTACAGACATTTCACAATATTGACTATTCCTCGACTCGCCAGGCTCATAAGAGGGCCCCGAAGTCTGCTGATAATCACTCTCCAGTGCCAACGAAGTTGTCATTCATTTCAAAATGGCATGTCCGATTAAATAGAAATTAAGCAGGTAAGTAAAATTGGATATCGATAAAATATAGCCTTCATTTCGATTGTGTTCGTGTTTCAGAATAAGAAAAGCGATGCAAACCTAGACGATCCCTCGGCTATGGATAAAATTTTGCCTTTATTTCGATTTTGTTTGTGTTTCAGAATAAGAAAAGCGATGCTAACCTAGATGATCCCTATCTATATATACCTACCTGCGAAACGTTTTTTTTTGTAATTAATTGCATACGAAAGTGGTACATTGGGCCTTTTTAATGTGCCTAAAAAACTTTTTAATGTGTGTAAGCATATCTAGAGTAGCCACGCTGAGTGTATTTTCCTCATGACACCGTCACAATATCCGACTTTGCGCGCTTTTCCGGTACAACCCTAAGGCGTGATCAGTGAACGTCGATAATTCATCCCTTTCTTTTGACACACTATTTAACAGCTCGTTACATCTTTGCCTCATCGTGATGTGAAACTCACACACCTCCGCGTGATGTAATTACCGTAGCATTGTGTATGTGACAGCTATACATACCATACATTGAGCCAGTCTGCCGTCAGTCCATTGGATGATAACGCAAGAACCCTTAGAAGACCCAGTAGTAGCACCCTCTCATACAAACGTAGTTTGTCGTTCATTTCGAAATCGCTTATCTTTTCCTAACACAATAAAAATCGAAATAAAGGCTTACTAATTATTTTCCCATCATACAAACACTATTTTGTGTTTATACTTTATCGCACACGCACAGAAATAACAGTAAGTACAAGATAACTTTTAACTAAAAAAAAGTATTGCAAAAGTGAGCTTGCTGCGTTTTTTTTTTGCGTATATTTTGGTTTATAAATATTGCTTTAATAAAAATAATGCATCCAAATCAATATATTTTATGTTATGGTTTATAAATATTGCTTTAATAAAAATAATGCATCCAAATCAATAATCAAACTAAAAATATATATTAATCTAGATTTGGTACTTACATAAGTACTCCTATTCAATGATATCTACAAATTGTATATTGAATCGGAATTGTACTAACTACGTTCGCACTGCAACGGTACTCGGGCCCTCCTAATGTTACCGACTTTAAAAAAGCAACTTCCACGATATTTCAAAATTAAAATCAGGGCTGCCTTACGTGATGTTGACAACGTCGTTTCCAACTTCACAAACAATACCTAAATATTTACCCCTCTTACCATCAAACTACCCTCACTGATAAATAATTCACTGTGACAATAGAAATCGTACCCCCGTAATTCGCATCCACATAATGACATGAATAGACATATACAACCCGTTTTTCTTTTAATACATATTTCATGGGGTGCTTTCAACCCGGGGTAATTCGTTCCCTATTCTGTAGGATAAGGAATATAATCTGTTATTAGAGGGTAGACAGATTGAACCACTTCATTACGTACCGCCGCAATTGGTTAAACGGTTATTGGATATCATTTTCTTTGCAAACAACTTGATTGCAGGGTGTACTCTTCAAAGGCCTAGTCGATGAGTTATTTTATAGAGTACTTTTTATGAAACTAAGTACTTATTATGATCGATATACAACAACTCAACAGCGATGCATAAACCTTTAATTGTATACATATAGTAATCTTGGAATCTGCTGCCGCCTGAATCTCGAGAAGAACAGACTGCATTGCAGACGTTCTCCTTGCATAAAATTATTTTTCAAGATAATACAGTTTATATTCTATGTAAGTTTATGATACGTTAGTTCAGAAAAAAAATGTGATATTTTTATTTAATCATCACGTAGGTACATGTATACACTTAATATATTTCAAAATGAAGCCTTTTATATTCGCGTCTGGTAAATTATGTCATTACTTTTATATTGAAGCCTGAAAGATATATCGTACTTAGATACCAAATTATTCTGTGATTAATAGTGAAATTAATCAGCATGTATTATTGTCCCTTCGGCCGTCTACGAAACCGGAGCTTCTTAAGCAGTAACGAACTAAATATAATTCGTCCTCGTACGATATCAGTTACTAAAAAACACGTATTTTTCCTTACAGGAAACTAGGTTCTGTATGTTATACTCAGCAAGCAAGATACGAGCTCTTTATTTTATTATGTAACAACATTTTTTAAATCACACAAAGGCAAATTTCGTTGAAGAGTTATTCTGGGTTGTCCCAAAATGTATGTTACCGACGCGTTTGAAAAATAATCCATTAGCAGTTGACATAATAAGAAATATAGATAATCTGAAAACAGAAAGATAGATAATAACAAATCCGCTAAATTAGTTTGAAAAAAAAACATTTATTTGTTACTATATATCTTTCTGTTTTCAGATTATTTATGTTGAACAATGAATTTCTGCAAAATAACGTCTGAATCAATTAGCTATAATAATAAGAAATATTTACTCGTAGATTTGTATCACAAATGCACTTACCTGGCGAACTTGTTTATACTGCTCCTCAAAGCTCCACCCAGCAGCGCTTCCCTCCGAAGACGATGAGGACGCTGATCCAGCCGGCTGGGCGGGCGGCGGCGGCGCGGGCGCGAGGAACGCAGGCGGCGCGTACGGGAACCCTCCGGTAGCCCCGCCGCCAGCGAGTGCGAAAACACTGCTGGGCGTGGACAGAGGCGCGCCTTGGGCCAGCGAGGCTAGCGATGAAAGGTGCGGATGGAGCGACGATTTCAGGGATTCGAAGTCATCTCGGACCTGGATAAGCAAACAAAACATTTGTAGCTTTCAATTCAAGCGTAAGTAGTAGATGAGCCGGAAACAGGCGCAAGATCTGTCCAAAAAACCTACAGGGATACCTAAGCCAGATCTTCAAATATCGCGTTGCTGTTATTTTGCTTTAAAGCGTTGGTCTATTCGCCACTCGTCTCGTTTCTGGCTTCTTTCACGTTATATTCGTATATTATATTATCTTCATATCAAGAATCAAGTTGAACCGAGTTTGTAGCTCTTTTCTTTCATCATGCATCCCAAAGAGTGCAATGGAGGGATTTGTCATAACCTCCGCACAACCACGGCAGGCAGATCAGTTTTGACTGGTGCCCATCCCTTGGTAGACAATCCATCATTTATTACGTTATCCACTGGTGGATAAAAGGAGTAGTATTTTTTTACCCTTCAATAAATAAATGTCACTACAACCCTACTGCTTTCTTAATGGTGATAACCAGACAGCATTTGACTATCAGCTGTGCCAAAATAGGTAATGATGTGGCGAAAGATGAAGCACGCTTGTCCTACAGGATCAAATTCAGGGTGACTCCAAGACTGTACTTCCCAAGACTCCCAAGATTGTTCTGGTGGGGAAAAACAGACGAGGGCAAGGAGCTTACTTTCAATTCTCTCTCCATAGGTCGAGGAGAGTTCCTCGCATGGTGCGACATCTGGTGTGTGTTCAGATGACTGGCGTGATGACTCATGCTGTGCTGCGGCAGGGGCAAGTGGGGCTGATGCTGCGGGATCTGTTGGATCGTCTGGTGCTGGTGTGCCGGCGCGTCGCGGCCCACGCCCTCGTCGGAGCTCTCACACGACTGCTCCCCTGAGGACTCGCCTTCGGAACGCGCCGACTGGAACAATATACATCAATTTCATTATCAATGTGCTGCCCTCTATATGCATTATACAGGTTTGGATTGGAATCGACCTGGCAAAGGCCACTGGCACTATTAACCTCGCTATATAAGCATGCTTTGAAGATGGAAGAGAGGTTTAGCTGATCATCATTTCATTCAACTTCTTACTCCAAAAAAACTGATAGTAGAAATTTATCAGCAAGCTCATTCATCACAGACCTTACGGATAAATAGACTAATGATACTTTCAAAACCTAGATACCTAGTATATATTTCATTTTGATAGGTCTTCCACTTTATATCACCAATGTTGGCTTAACCGTATGACCTTGTAGTGAACTGTCATTTAACGGCTTCAAGTTCAAAAACAAAAGGCAAAGTAGATAAAGTAGAGCCAGGAGCGAAAGGATTTAGACGAAGTTGGGTGCACCCCAATTAGGTATTTATTTATTGCTTGTGATTGTAAAAAGTACCTGAATGGAAATGTATGAAAAGCCACCAGCAATGAGTTGCATTTGCATATTGAATGCACGTGCAGCATTTGCTGAACTTCCCCTTTTGCTCAAGAAAATACTAGGGAGAGGCTTAGGCCTCTATTATTAGTATTATTACATACATCATAGGGTTAGCCCTATGATGTATGTAATAATACCGCTATGTCGATGTAATAAATGTATAGTATGGAAAACAATGGAAAAAGTTTAAAAAGTACCTCAAAACATCGAAAATATCAACGAGTACTTCAATCTGTCTGTGACAACGGCTGTTTTACACAGTCGAAACTGTCGGGAATATTAAAAAGTATGAGCGATAAAATCCCGTTTCGTATGAATTATTATTTATTCATAATAGCAATCGAACAGGACTTAATTTCTGCTATCCCGTGGACACCCAAAATCATTTCTTACTATGCCCCCCCCCCACCCCTGTACCAAGAAAATAAGCTCTAGCAAGCACTCAAAAATAAACCTAATGTTTTATATTGGATTCATGAACTCCATTGCGGAATTATTTTACTAAAATAAAGTAGCTAAGTTACTCTTCATAACATCAGCTATCTAGCATTGGAAGCCCCATCCCCAAAATGAGTCAAGTCGTTTCCGAGTTTAGCTTTAGAACTTACAGACAGACGTTTGCTAGTTTAGTTAGTTATTGAACATGGCCATGGTTTCGAAGTGATCTTTAGTATATTGTTATGCCGGTATGCTAGTTGAAAGATTTATCGTTTAGATTTGAATTTGATCTAAGAACATGAACTTGATGAAGGATGAAGTTTCAAACCTACATGAAAGAATAGCTTTTCATGAAGACAGCAAACCATTAAGTAATAATTGTCGAAGCAGGTGTCCGCAGCATGATACCTACAAGCTACTAGATTAATAACGAGTTTGTACCTGCAATTACACATAAATGTCGAGAGGTGTCACCCGTCTCCGTAATACTTGGAATAATAGCTGGTGATTGCAAGATTGCAACCTGTAGTTAGGCTTACAGGCCGACCACGACCATATTAAACACTAGTAAAACGCCTGAGACTTCTATCCCGTAAGAATTTATTAATATCCTTTCTTAGTGCAACCTTACACAACAAAAGTAAGCTGCCCTGAAAATTTCAAGTCTCTAGGATCTGGTTTGGGCTGTGCTTTGGTTGCCAGTCAAACAGTCTGCTACAGGACTAAAAGTCCTGAGTGACTGACGGATTCAACTAGATAAAACGCACAGCCTAAGCCGGTAACAGGTACAGACTTTGTAGAAAGACCGCAAAGAAAGGAATTTTGAAAATTAGCACCCTGAGTTGTACAAAATGGGGTTCAAAGTTCGGAGTGAAATGCATATTTCTGAAACAACCCATGATAGGCACTTAATAATAAAGAAAAATGTATGGGGATTGCCCGTAAGCATAATGGCATGTTTCAAGGTTTTAAAGAATTTACAAAAATAAAGGGGAGGGGGTTCCTATATTTGAATTAAACCCCTTTAAAGATCTTTTGAACTTTAACAGGTATCAGGTAGAAATTTTCAGACCTGACAAATAATAAACAAAAAATTGTGAAAATACTTACTTTGAGGTAAATAAATAAACAAATAATAAACACTGGCCAAGTGTGAGTCGGACCTGGACTTTGCAAAATATCCTGCATTTATGCCTAGAAATGTGAGTCGGAACAATCGGTGTGCGTTGTTTGCACACCATGTAGGAGGTTATCGGTCAAATTAAACCAAATATCCAACAAATATTTTTATTTAAAATAAAAAAATACCCACTTGCGCCAATTTCAAAAAACCATTACGCGGAATAAGTCGCATATTCAGATGAGTGAGGGTGCTGTCTTCGTTAAACCGCAAAAGTGATGTTTTTTGTCTTCGTTTTAAATGAGTGCCTTTTTTGCCGTGGTCGCGTTGTGGGTACTTATGTCTAGGTGATGCATGGTGGCAATCGCAATGTCCATCAAGACAATAAAATGTCCAATTACTGACATGCTGTCTGTCTGAGCGGGAACCCTACGATACATGGCTGTGTGCGGCACCCTTCACCTTCTTTACATATCGTAATTAAAATGTCTTTTGTCGGGAATATCAATTTATAACAATGAGAATTTGAATTAGCATTGCTATACAGCATATTAAGCGCTGGGGACCGCCTCTGTGGTCTAGTGGTTTACCCACCGGTGTTAGATCCAGAGGCCCCGGGTTCGATCCCCATAGGGGAGTTATAGTGCTCGGTTTGGTTAGTGTTAGGACTTTGTTGTGTGCGTTGATTCGGCTACAAGATGATTTTATATATTTAATCGTAAATATTGTATCAAAAGCTTTTGTAAAAAAAAATATACCGTATTGTCGTTAAGCGGGTTTCATAAAATGTTCTTTCGTTATTCATTTTTTTTATAATACACATTTTCAATTTCAATAATTTGGCTCCACCACAAGCAGATGTTAAAGCTACCGCGAAAAATTATCGCCTTTGGGCTCGTTTAGATGACTGAAACCTGTCGTATTCGGTATAATTTCAAATTTCACTGAATTTCGAGGAACTCATATTTATAATGAAGCTGTCTGTATGTTTGTGAACAACCATGAGTAATTGCAACCACAGAACAAATAATAGTACCCTATTAGCGTAGCTACGGTAAAAATAATGAATACAAATTTGTTCCGCCTAATAATATGAGAAACTTTATTTTACAAGTTTCAATTCAGTTGTACAGCGCCCCTAGCGGATAGTTAAGAACTAAATTGACGAGCTGAACAGCCCAGACAACACACTCCGCGAGTAAAACATCAAACGGTAGTATTTTAGTAAACCGACTTGTAATTAATGACGTATTTTATAATAGTTATGCTGGTGCATTTTGGCATACTGGCATACAACAAATAAAACAATAAAAACAATAAACAATTGAAGGAGTAATAAATAATAATACATAACATTTTAACATAGCGCCATTTAGCCCCAAACTCAACACAGGCGGTAGATTTGACGTTTCAGAGTGATCCTAAGATCATCTCACTGAATAAACGATCATTGGTTTTTTCTATCGTGATTCTCATCCGGGTAATGCCCAGGCAAGACTCGAGGTCAAGAGAGGTACTCAGCGAATTGATTACTAATAAACTCTTTTTGGAAAAAAATGGAACCGACTTCACCACTAAAGACTTAGAAATAACTCTTAGGGTAAGTTCATATAATTTGAAGTTGGTGCCGAATTGCCAAGCACAACAACTTGTTTATTGTATTCACACTTCACCGCACCGCCTTCAAATTATATGAACTTACATTTAATAAAAATTACCTAAAAGTTATTTGTAAGTTTTCAGTGGTGAAGTCGGTTCCATTTTTTTCCCAAAAAGAGTTTATTTTAAGCTTTTAAGCGTTTCGTTGTAAAACCTACGACACCACGACGTCTCCGACACACTATTTAAGAGTCGTGTGAGGGTGCAATAATACGTTATTTTTTGTATGAAAATATAATTTCGTTAAAGAGTCATCGATCACCAACAAGCCTGCCAAGCGTCAGTATTATGGCAAAACTCTCCATTGCTTTCTTTAGCATTGGGGGAGGCCCATGTCCTATACAGTTGACTTTTATGGGCTGTAATGATGATGATGATGATACATGTATACAGCATTTATAGCCAGAATGCGTCAAAGTCAATTCCACTTACTACGACGTATCATCATTACTGCGATCAACAACATGCCAAGCCTGGTTGGTGATTATGGCAAAACCCTGGTGATACTGGAAGTTAAGCGGTTCAAAAGGTCTACTCTAGTGACCGTAAACACCACCAAACTACTGAACCGATTTTGATAAAATTTCTATGGGATCACCTCGTGAGTATGGCCTACCAAACGTAACAAGAATCATCAAAAGCTATTTCGAATTGATGGAGAAATCAAGTAACAAAAAAAACCCACCCGAATTGAAAACCTCCTTTTTTTGAAGCCGGTTAAAAATGTTTCTGTATTCATATCAAGAGATTTGGAAATTTATCAAATGTATTAAAAAAAACAAAGGTGGAAGCGCACTTCACCCGAAATCCTCAACAAACTGAGGATATATAATAATGTATATCCTCAGTTACCATATAACCTTTGCTTCGTTTTTTAGATAGCGATCGATCCGTAAACGGGATCTTGAATAACCCTAAAGTGTCCCTCGGTTCTCTCACGGTTATCCTCACCGATGAGTTTGCAGTATAAGCTTCTTTTAACCGCCTCTATGGTCTAGTGGTTCTGGTGGGTTCGATCCCCAGGGGGAGCAATATTGTGCTTGGTTTGGTTGGTGGTAGGACATTGTTTAAGTCCGCCTGTCTAGCTACCACCATCTTACCTAATTCTGTCGCCATAACAACAATTCTTAAAAAAACTATTGTGTTCCGGCATTTAGAGGTAAGATAGCGAGTTCCTCAGTTTGAGGATTCGGCCTTATATCAACTTGTAACCTAGTGAGATGAAGGCCAAGCGCTTCCCCGTGGTACAATAAAAAAAATAAGATCAAAAAATCCGTATCGAAAGCACGACAAATCCCCAAATACGAAGGTTCCACAGGACCAAGGAACTTGCGAACAATCAAATTGGTTCGAAACGCGCCCGTTTCGCCGACGGCCCTCAGCCCACAATTACGACATTAAAATTATTTTATTTCCATTTTTATTTATTATTCGCATCATTATTATATTGTGTGGAGTTATTATCGGTGAAATGTTTCGTTCGGATAAACGCTGGAGAGACACGCAAGCCTCCTCAACGCCTTATACTAGGGTTCCGCGCTTATAAAATCTTACACAAACCGCCCACAATTTCAACCCGCAAAACATGAAAACAAAAATGTTTACCAGCATTTATGGTTTTTAACAGTCCATAGGTTATGAAACTGTTACCCTTGTAATTAACATTATTCATTTCTTACGAGGTTCTTGTCTTTCTCTTGTGGGTCGCGATTTTGAATAGGCGATAGACGTGATATTTCAAAATCATCTAAAAAAAACTTATTATGATCATAGATTTTTGGATGATTGATTTAGTAAATTCATCAACCTTATAAATGTACAAAAAACAATTTACAACCTAGATAATTAGAATTAGATATTTAAAAGTCGGTTATGTTAGAAAAAGCAGGTCAAAAAGGAAATCCTTTATGAAATGTAAGTAGTACTGGGATTACGAAATCTCTATAATACAAGAACAGATTCTCAACAATTGTTTTATTTATTAATATCCGAGAAAGGTGTTATTTTGTGTTTACTTTTCCAATAATTACTGTACAGATTGACAGGCAATGGTTCATTAATATACCAACTTAGGTATGATGATAACTGAATTCATTCGGAAAAGTCCTAATATTACGATATTATAGAGGAGTGAGCTTCACATTCTTAAATTTCGACGGAACCCTAATCGTATCCCTACATGTTCCCGTCATGTTATTTTATTCGACTTTTCTTTCTCATGGTTCAGCTACTGGATTCTTATGTTTTTTTTTTCCTCTCAAAGTGACCGCAATTTAATTTAAACGCAATATCAATAAATTGAGCCACTTATAACTTTCGAGTTCGTCCACCCACACTATCCCCAAATGCGGTAACAAATCAAATATGTATACTTAGTAGGTGTGTGTAGATATCGTGTGACCTGTCTGAACTGTAAAATACAACAGTTGCTAGCAATATGTAGGATAACGTTAGCACATTCTGCTAATGCCAGAATAAATACAATAAATGTGTAGGTCGGCCGTCGTGATTTTATAATAAAACATTTAACTGTAACCGTTTATAGATAGCAATCGAGTCAATAAAGACTGCCGGAATTTCACTGGGTTCATGTTAACTCGTCATGAACAATTTATTACGCGCATTTTTGTTTAATCGGTAAAGTAACTGTCAAACTGTCAGAGCATTTTTTGTGGAGCATACTTTTTTGTCAATTAACTGTCAAGGTGTGATCGGACATACAAACAAGATAAGAAAGTGATATTATAAGTTTTTCGTAAATGGTATTGTATTTTTTTATAGTCTGACGGGAAAGGCTTCATCTCACCTGGTTTCAAGTTATAACAAGGCCGAAGGTGGAAGCGCACTTCGGAATCCTCAACAGCCTGAGTAACTGGCTATATTACCTCTAAATGCAGGAACACAGCAATTTAGAACTGTTGTTATGGCAACAGAGTTAGGTAAGACGGTGGTAGCTAGCCAGGAGGGCTAAAACAAACTCCTACCACCAACCAAACCAAGCACAATATTGTACTCCACTGGGGATCGAACCCAAGACCTTTGGATCTGACACCGGTGAACGAACCACTACACCACAGAGGTGGTTCGTTTTTGTTGGCTTTGGTTCTGTCTAGTCTGGTCTGAGTTTTAACGAGCAACGTTTGCTTGTTTAAGATTCCAAGTGATGTAATATCCAAGTATACTAATAGTAGCCATCAAACAAAGCAGTTGCAAAAAGCAGAATAGAAATAGCCACCATTTCGGATTCCACCAAATTTGGAGTCGGCCGCCAGCGTCAGTTTTCCACAAACGTACGAATTTCCCATAAAAGTTAATAGGCATTTTCTGGGAAGGCTCGATCCATCGTTGTCATCTACCTTGCCAAGAGGGCTTACTCTTATGCTTTACACTCGCAATTGCGGCACCGAACGAAGTACGACCGCAAAACGTAAGGCGTAGCTACTCTTGTTTACTTTCGGATCCACATCTGCCGGTACAGTGATCCAAAGACAACCGTCGTGAACGATACCGAATGAAACCACAGAGAATAAACAAAAATGATTGCTGTTCAACTCAGTCGTCAGTATTATTGTCAAAAAAAATTACAGTAATACGTAAGAAAGGACGGGACTCCTTTCTAAAAAAACGGGGCTACCTATAAAGTGAGTCAGATAACAATATTCACCACTAAAATTCTGCCTTGTTTCATACATCGTTTTTAGTATGAAGTAGCGACACTTTTGCGTTTATTTGTTGTGTTACTTGAACTTCTAATTATATTTTGTTATGCCAGTCCTTGTTGACCACAGTATTGTGTTGTTTCTGACTGGGAAACGTTGGTTCCATATACCATGAACGAAGAAAATCGTCCATGCATATACTGAAGAATTCGTACCTATATTATGTCATGATAGAAAACAACAAAAGTTTAGTCAAATTAACTTTGGTTTCACAAAGGGTTGAGAGAACAGCGTCTCCTTCTTTCTGGACGCTCTTCTCTCTCAGTTTCAAATACCTAGTGCGACTAATCTTGGCATTTGCTGTAAAACATAAAGACTAAGTAGTAAGATAGATAGCTATTATGAACTATCAAACTGTTTAAAAGGTATGAAGTTTAAAATTAGCTTGCGAAAATGAAAAGGCAGCTTATATGGTATCGTGCCAATTGACAAAAACCCACGAAACAAAGACTGTCAAATCCAAAAGTTCGGTCGTACATTTCGTGCATTAGAGTAGGGTACGCAACGCTCGAGCTGGCAAATTGCGAACTCCGCGCCGAAATTTCGGTTTTTCGTTTGATTAGAGTACCAATGGCACGCAACGCAGCCCGAAATTTCGTACTTCGGTGAATTAGAGTAGGGCATCAGGCACGCCGCGAAGTCAAGAACAAACTCATCGATAATTAGAATAAATCGATACTGAATGAATGATTAAAAGAACATTCTTTACTGTACACGAAATGATACCCAGCAATTGTTATTTAAAACTGCAGCTAAAAGCTTAGATAAAAAAACAAAGGATTTCGCAAACCGCCTCAATGTGTCTAACCTAAACCTCCGCCAAAAAAACCGAAGCAGTTGTCTTTTGATCTAAGTCAAGTAACCAAGATGATCTTTGATGCTAAGTGTTTAGTTAGTGCTATGGCCCTTATAGAGCAATATCTTTCAAGGAATAAAAAGCTCTTATGAATCTAAGATCTTTATATCTCATTGTAAATGAATAACTTAGTTTGTATGAGAAATAAATGTCTTTAAACCTAATAGCTCCCGTTCAAAAATGATACACTTTAAAATGGGACCACAAAGAAACGGAAAGTGTAAGAATGCATCCACGGAAACCATTAAAGGAACCACTTGTTGATGTTTTGTATCAACATGAACCTTATTCTTAGAACCTCGAACCTTGATAGAGGGACACACCTTTGATTAGCACTTTTTCCAAAAGCTCCAATCGAAATTGAGTTTTAAGGTTAGTGATGTAAGAAATATTTTGGAAGCGATGGAGGAATAGCTACCAATATCAATGAAGATGGAACAAGAATGTGTTATAGAATGAGCTACTTCACTTTATTGATAGAGGGGAAGTACGAAGTAGCCAACTGTTACCACTCAGATATGATACACTTACAAATGAAATCTTTACAGTATCATCATATAAAAATACTATATCAACCAATCCTGATTTGATACATTCAGTTGTATCATGAATTTATGACTTAAAATATTTGTGGCTTCACAACTGACGACTGCCTGACCGACTGATAATCTACGCGAAGCACAAACCAGTTCCTAAATACCTACTTGAATGTCTTACCTACTTTTTTGAGTGGTTTTGAATTCACACCCTAAAAATTATGATGATCAGAATCAAATGTTTTACATAGGATATTGATAACCTTTGTGTAAAAAAAAAAAAGATGTGTAAAAGTGAAAGTTTGTGTAAAAGAAATTAACTGATACATTTTTAAAGTTTTTTTTTTTGTTGAAATATATAGGGTTGTTGAAAAAATGCTATTACCGCATGGTATTTTAGCCAGTTCTGAAATGATAAGTCACGAAAAATGTTACGGGTTTTAAAGCCAAAAACAATATGCGTAAAGCTGCGGGTTACAGCTAGTATTTTTATAAATACAAGTTATTAGAGATAGAAACAAATTAGCCTCACAACTTTTTCCCTTTCGAGGATTCACCTCTGATACTCAGGGCGTGGATCTTATGAGGATCACCTGGGGTGCATTTGGTGCCTTCGATTTGCAAGAAGCTAGTATTATTGAATACTTAGGGCTTTATTGCAAGCCCATCGCCGCTTAGCGGAATACTAGCCAGTGACACATGTCATTCGTCCTTTTGGTCCTAGAGACATGCCGGTTTCCTCACGATGTGACCTTCACCGTCAGAATATGTGCACGTGCACGACTGGACCTGACCCTACAGCCTCCGGATCGGAAGGTCCATACCCACTTAGCCACACAGCTGTTATTAGAGATAAACTTTTTCATATGCACAGAATGGATTTTTAACACTTGTACAGTGAGAAAACATCACTTACATTAATTAAACACGCGCGTTTTAATGGACGTGCTACGTGAGGCGTAGTGTGACTGTTTTTTTCTGTCTGGTCTCACAGATCAGTTGGTAGCTCTGCCTTCTGCCCTGTAGGTTGTGGGTTAGATTCCCACCCAGGACAAACATCTGTGTGATGAATAATGTTAGTTCTGTGATAAGGTATTACGACTTTAATAGCCTATATTTAACAGCAGATTGTCTGTTTCTTTGTTGATTCACCGATAAAAAAAAACATTCGAGAAATTCACCAGGAGTAATAGAGCCCGTTGTGAAAGGGCTCGTCCGGGGAAGTAGTACCACCATACTTATTTCATTCGCAATCTAGCATAGCTGTGTTCCGGTTTAAAGGGTATGGATGCCGGTGAAATTACGCGAGGCTAACTGCTTTGTGCCTCGATTTGACAGACGCAATGCAGTGCGTAGCTCATGATTTTTGTTGATGGGACCTACGCAGTAAGACTTTGTCATAGGCAAGAGATGCACTTAACATCAGGTAGGCTACTTGCTTATTACAACTTGGAGACGGGTCAAGCCCGTCTCCAAGTTGTAATAAAAAGAAATCTCCCGGCTAGTTTCAAGAGATACGGACATCCATTTAAAAGTCTTAGTGATAAGTGATAGGGTTTTTGGGTACAAAAACCTAAAATAACGCCGCAACGCACAACGCAACGCTCACGTGACACGGCTTGTTAATTTCCACGATGATATCGAAGCACTGTAATATTTGAGATAGAAATCGTAATCACACGCAAGTATGTTTATGAGGCAAAATCAAATAGAAACTTGTAATGAAAGATGTCGTGTCCGTTCAACATGTTTGGTATTCTAAACAAATACGACGGCAATAAAATAATGGACGTTAAGCTGTTAAGATGGAGATATCGACGTCGTACGAAGTGAAAACATCGATGACTCTTAAATTACTTATTACTCGCGAATAACTCAATTATTATAATGAAAAACTGATCGATACTAGTGTCCGTTAGAGTTAACACATAATCGAATTCAAGTTCGTGGTTATGCTTAAAAAAACTCTGCGTAAATAGAGGATAATTAGTGCAAAAATAAAATAAATAGTGCTTCATTGTATTAAGAAATAATGACCATTCTTAGTGGTTACGCCAGCATAACGATCAAGCTAGCGTACAAATGACCGTACTCGAAAACAGCTTATACTATAGCAACGAAGTTTACACACAAAAATAGTGCACAAATACTGCCCGAGCTATACAAAATTTCATAATGACTGCTGCTATAGGAACTGAGATATTGAACAAGACTTTTGAATGACATTCCGAGCTGGCGTTATGGCAGCGTATGGCACCCATTAAACAACGTAATAGTTCTTATAGAAAACGAGCTTTCTTATCATAAATGCTATACGTATAAATGGGTACGCTACCATAACGAACACTCGATACTACAATTCAAGCGTCGTACGGATATACTTTTATTTTTGAAGTTTTGATTTATTTTGGCGCGTTGCGGAAAAGGATGAGAGCGATTTTTTTACGCGCGCACACCGACGCCTAAAAGCGACACCATGAAGTTAGTTGGTAATCGTCTCTCAAGTTTTCGTGAGAACTGATAACTATTATTCAAGATAGTTCAAAGAGTATAACTGTTATTCAATTTAATATTATATGTATATAGTATAATCTACAATACATGTTTTTTACCACTGGAGATAAAAAAATATATAAATGTGTGTGATTTTATATAATATATGGTGGCGAATTAGAATTTATTGTTTGTTTTTGAGATAAAAGTGTTTTTTTTACATTATTAAATTCTTTAAGTTTTAAATGGGTTTTAGATTTGAGGTTGGTATGTATTATTTTAATTTGTTTACATAATCAAATATTAATAGGTGTTACATTATAATTTAGCTATTCTTGTTTTGTTACGCGCGTGCGTATAAGTATATAAGTACACAAACACGTTTTTTTATTCAACTAAGCAGCCCACGTGATGTTATCCACAAATAACATGACTCACGCTGCATTGTGCTCATCAACTTCAGGCATAAAGGTGTTAAGCCCCTTGTGCCCCTAATTTCAACGGCAACCATACCCTAAACCGCAACACAGCAACGCCTCTTGGTGGCAAAAATACCTATGATGGATTACAGAAATAGAATTGAAACTCCCTTTCATTTAGGTACTCAAAGCTTAGTTTGCCTGTCCAGTCCAAACATTTGCTGTAGCAAAAATTTGCGTCATCGTCAGGAAATCCTTATCAGCCTCATCAAAGATATATCCATGATATCAAAACGTTCATACTTTTATTTATATTATTATTTTATTGATCTCATGTGACAAATGATTTTATATTTTATTTTATTACTTTTATACTTCATAATTCCTTCGAGGCTCCTTCCCTACGATACATACGATACTTAATCGATACATATATAAACAAGTAGCGGTACTTCTTCAACATCACCTAGGTCTATATACAAATGAATATTATTGTTAGTTATGTAAATCGCGGGGCAATGCCATGAGAGATGTTGGCGTGATGGCGGCGCATCCACACTCCCTAGAATATATATTAGCGGGAGGGTCACGAGGTTTGTCCACGCATTAGCAGTGTTAGCACCCGGGATACTTCGCTACCTGCGTGTTTGCCTAGACATAAATATACCCGCTATTTGCCTAGATATCCACACATATCTGGTGTTTCGCGGAGTTCTTGCAACACCATTTGAGCAACGTATTGTTGACGTCGAAGGGAAATCAGCCTTTAGCGTTTGCGCAATACTCGAGTACTGCACAACCATCATACTAATAAGTTGTAAAGGAGGCTATTCAACTGCGATTAGCGCATCGCTTCCATATTCTGTAATCGCAGTTTATCTCCGCAATTTTAGAAGCAACAAATGCAGGGGTACACTCGAACAAAGGGTGGCACCTACATCTGCGAGATGGATGGTGTGTCACAATGTTGCCAACGACTGCTGCACTCACATTAACATCAGCGGACATAAAATAACCGCCAATAAGTCGAGGCACGCATCAAAACGTCGACAAAGCAACAGGTTCTCGGCTCGACAAACACTCCGTGTGTACATTACGATCCTGGGGCTTCATTTAATAATTCTCGGGAACTAAAAGCCTTTGAACATTTCATCAGATGACCCTCGGTGTTTGCACACACTCCTGCGCCGAGATGCTAATGTGGACACAGGGACCTGTATCGCCGATCGATGCCTTTATTGTTAGCCCTTTCGAGCTTTGACTTCTACTATTTCACTGTTCGATAGCCGATATCTTGTGCAAACATTTGAATTTGGAATTCTTTATTTTTATTTAACTTTTTACGGCCAGTACAAGGACATATTGACCATGCTTATGTCATGTTTATTTTGTAGTAGAGAAGTGCATCCACCAGACGTGCATTATAACATATTTTTGTCTGCAAAAACTAAAATATCTAATGTCTTGCACTAGCACAGGTAGGTACCTAGGTAAATATAAGTAGGCGCATTGGGCGTTTGTATTGAAAAACAAGATTCCGGAATACGAAACTAGCTAAGTATTTGAGCAAAACAAAAGGTGATAAGGAGAGGTAAATAACCTGAGCCATTGACGGCGTGACGCCGGCGCGCGCGCAGCGTAAACAGTCATGTCATGATGGACGCGCGACGCGCGCCTTCTCCGCTCAACAACACAACAGCTGTTTAACGCCTCGCATACCTCGCTGAAAATATCGACTCACACCATTTAGCAACCTCTCCACCGCACAGCACACAACATCAACACAATTTAACACGCAATTTACGACATCTCCACGCACCAACTGCATTATGCAAGTGCATCTTCATTCTCCGCTCCGCTCCTACCCGGTAGACACACAAAAATTAGCCTCGCCCGTTTCTAATGCCCATCACAACCGTACCGACGCCATTGAATCCCAAATCATTTGGCCTCGTAATTTTATTCAAAATACCGCAAGCGGTAAGTAAAAAGAGATCGTGTCGCTTATTGTGATGATAATTATTTTCGGAAAACAAAAACTAGAAAGCGGACGGCCGGCGATGCCTATCAGTTAATTATTGTCACCAAAATGGCGGCTTATTGTTATTGCCACAAAATGGCGGGAGTGACAAATCGTTGGGTTTCGTGTACGTTCCGTTTGATTGACGCGTGCCAGATTCCGCGGTAATATACCTTTATCCATATTTATTTATGCGTAGAAAGCGCAAATAAAAACGGGTTCTTTCACTTAGCGATTGAGATAGTGAAACTTACGGACTTTTGAAGCGGATGAATGTCGAGCGATTATTGTAAGACTGATTGGGTGAGGTCATCCGGCTTATTGCAGTCATGTTTACGATTGGAAAATATCGAAGCCTTTGAGACAATTTCGAGCCGTAGCGACGATCGGGGTCAAATATTGACAATTCTCACGAGTCGCAGCGGACACGGCTCGTGCTCGCCCGGCCTATGGTCTTATTCCTTCCGCTTTTCACACGTATAGGTAATAATCGATCGCTTTTATTGCCTGTGTGTAGCCGGCGCGACACTTCGAGGAACTATAACGTGACCTCTAGTTTGCCGACGAATCGAGCGAAGCTGGACGTTAAGTGGACCGACAAACCGACTGAACCCGTGATTTCTTCGAACGACCTGCGAGCTTGCGTCTTCAGATTCCTTTGTCATCGATTATACACAGGCTCTGACGCACTAAGCAATTGCGTGAATTGTGGATTGTCAGGTAAAGCAAAGCTGGCCTTTATTTACATTAACTTATTCCGCAAGCTGGTAAACAGTGATCATCATATAAAGCCTTTGTGATTCCCCAAAGTGGTGTTTGACTTGAGTCATTTAAAAGGAAGTTGGCGTCCGAAAGCGACCTCATACCTTCGACGCGATAATATTTTGAAAGATTCATACAAGATACTAATGTGCCTGGTTTAAAAAGGGACACACATAACACAACTACTGTACCTTAGGGTTCTTATCTTACCCCGAGGTACGTGAGGTACAGTCAGACTAATTTTGATGTTGTATGAATTTGATTGCATGCTTTTCGGTATGCAGATCACGGCTCAAAATAAATAAATTGCAGTTCTTTTTTCTGTGAACTCACTGTATTTCATTGTATTTAAAACGAGCCGTGCAAAACCAAGAACTTTGGACGTGCAAAACTAACCCAAACCCCCATATTTCGGTTTTTCCAACAATGTTCAAAATTTATTTAAAAGTTAATGAACGAAAATTCTTTCTCGCACACAAAAAAAAGTAATAATAATTTACAAAATAATATGTACAATTAAACGTACTATGTACAAAGGAAGCAGTTGGATTACCTAAGGAGCGTTACCAACGGCCTATAGGTAATTAAACTGTTACTATAACTTTTGAAACTATCATGGTTATGAACACTATAACTGAAATTAATTCCTCGGTGTTTTACTGCGACTAACGACACTACCACTGGTTTTATTCTCGAACGCAGCCCGATCACGGCAAAACACACTAACATTATACGCACGGTCGGTCTTTCACTTTCTTGACTATTGCATTTTCTCACAACAGGATTCCAAGCTCCACATAATTGAAAACCATCCTCATGATTAAGACTGAGGAAGAGGGTAGATCGTTTAGGCGATCACTAACTACCTTCATTCCTACTCGCAAAGACTTCAGTATATCCGTGATAATGGCGCATGCAACTGCGTCGAAATATCGGATAACTCAATAACCAACAAATCATGGTATATATCCCGTTAATTTTAGCTATAGTAAACTGTTACTGCTTATTAAACAGACCAGTACCAGACGGAAGCGTGCCCAAGCACTGGCTGCATTGCCACGCTGCATAGCTATACTAATTCACTGGCCTAAATGAGAGCCAGCCCTTGGGTCACACAATCAAAAGAGCCGCAATTTTTTTTAAAACCCGGGAGGGCGTTTTTTTTTTACACAAAAATAATATAGACCTATTGATACCTAAATAAAAACTTTTTTTATAGTACGTCGGGGAAGCGCTTGGCCTTCAGCTCCCCTGGTTTCTAGTCATGATACGGCCGAAGGTGGAACCGCACTACACCTGGAATCCTTAACAACTATAAACAATTACCTACTAAAGCTAAAATTGCAATGGCCGGTCATATCTTGCGCGATGTTTTCAAGAAAACCTTAGGATGGAGAAGATGAGATGCGTTGATGGTAGGACAAATAAAATACCTTAGTCCGGCCAGGAGCTAAAATCATGATTGCCTTATCGCATCCGTACGTCAGTTATATTTAAACAAGCCTCATAGCTCAGTTGGTAGTAACTCTGCCTTCTGCGCTGTAGGCTGTGGGTTAGATTCCCACCCAGGGCAAACATTTGTGTGATGAATACAGATGATTTTTCTGTGTTTGGGTGTTGTATCATATAGTACGTATGTATTGACAAATAGTATTTAAGTATTCTATTCGTAATCTAGTTCCCATATTACAAGCTGTGCTTAGTATGGGGCTAGATGGCGCTGTGTAAAGTTAATGTCCTGTAATATTTATGGGATCAGGGATGCACCAATTTGTAATAAATCAAAACATCTTCCAATAACTCACTAACACAAGCATCACATTGTAGTATTTCGTCAGACAATGGGTTCGTGACGATACTAAAGTGTATCGTTAAACGCTTTACCGTGCCTTAACCGCTGGTTAATTACCTGGAGCTTGCGGTGATCGTAACCCTGGACCAGAAAACTAATGCCCCAACCGCAGGTGGGTCACGTGAACACTACACATTGTGTGCACTGAACGGATATACACTCAAATGTAATACAGTTATTGAGGGCACCGGTAAACGTACAACAGCCCGTTGAATCTCCACTGCTGGACAGAGCTTCCTCAGTTTTTTTCTTAATTTTATTGTACGAAGGGGAAGTGCATGGTCATCTCACAGGCCGAAGGTGGGCGCACTTCACCCGGAATCCTCAACAAATCGACTGGCTATGTTGCCTCTTAATTCCAGAACACAGCAATATAATAATTGTTATAGCGATATAATTTGGTAAATATGGTGGTAGCTAGCCGGGTGGACTTAAACAAAGTCCTACCACCAACCAAACCATGTATAAAATTGTACTCCCCTGAGGATCGAATCCGAGACCTCTGGATCTGACAACGGTAGGCGAACTATTAGACCACAGAGCCTCCATCGATATTTAAATAAATAAATATTACTTAACACAACGTCACCTAGCCCCTAAACTAAGCAACGCTTGTATTGGATGGAACTACTCGTTGTTACGTAATATTATTACATATTTTTGTAAAAAAATACTTAGGATACAGGCGTAATTTTATTTTTGATGACACTTGATTGAATTTTAATTTTATAATTATGTGTTTTGTTATGTATTTATCATATTTAAGGTTTAATTCTGTTAAGACTCTTTCTTCATTCTCAGTGTAATAAGTTACTTCTCGTTGTTAACCTTTGACATTGTGTTCCTTTGGTCTTGTAAAATAGTGTAATAACAATGCAAGTATAATTATGTAGGAAGGTACGGTATGTGCAGTTGTATTCCAAACTGTAATGCTGTATGTATATGATATGCGTAGTAAAACAAAGACCTAATATGTAAGTAGGTAAGTAAAAATACCTTGTTTTTGTTTCAAATAAACGATTAAGTATTATTATTATTAGTCAATAAATGTTATTATGACACAAAAGTTAACAACCCACGACGGGACTCACAGTTAAGGCGAAATAAATGAAATCTGAAATATAGCACCCGAACACAGCAAACATCTATTTTAATCACACATATAGTCGTCCCAAGTGGGAATTGAACACACAACCTACAGCGCAGAAGGCAGAGCTATGAGGTCATTTAAAATGAATGTTCACCCACACTCGGATTAATCGCGTGGTGTTGGATAATACAAAAAACAGAAGTAAGCCGTTGCCTTTCTTCTGGACATGTTTGTTCTGTGTTTGGGTGTTGTATTAAGTATTAAGTAGTATTCTATCCGTAATCTAGTTCCCATATTACAAGCTATGCTTAGTTTGGGGCTAAATTGTGCTGTTTGAAATGAATGTCTTGTAATATTTATTATTATTTATTTTTTCTTCTGGTGCTGTATGTATAATAAGTATGTACTTACAAAAAAAAAAGTTTACAAGTATTTTTTCCATAATATAGCATATATACCTCGAGTACCATTCGAAGTAGGAAAGAAGAAACAATAAAGAAAATTCGATCAGGATTAAAAATATAGAAGTGCAACCCTTTTGAAATTATTCGAATCAATCGTACAATCGTTTCGCAGAATCCCACGCATCTACATAAATCAATTCGAGAATCGATGGTGACCTGTCCAGCTATCAATCAATGCTCCCGAGACACAGCTTAATCTGGAACAGCTGGGCCAATCTGCTTCAAAAAATGTATAGTTACTAACGGACTCCGAACAGCGTATCGTTTGTATACAAAACCACAATAGCAAATTAAACGGACATGCGAGATGTTTTAAAGGTTGCCTGGAAGAAATTATCGCTTTAGCGTTAAAGCCGCCTATTGTACTTAGACGTACTTATAGTTACTGTCAGCGAATGTTTTTATTATTCAATGTAATTTTCGTGTACAATAGTGTTAATTCATTAAATACCTACTTGCAGTGGACAATCTTATTATTGCCCACTTATAAGAAGATAATGCCAATGCATAGTTATACGAGAAAGAAAAAATCAACTGAAGAAACAAGACGAACGATTATCATGCCTATGTTTATGTAGGTTAAATGCCTAGTTCTAATCTATGCCTACATTTTCAAGCAAGGTAATTTTTAGTCTTCAGTTGCTATTATTGGTGTTGAATTGTGTAGTACTGAGATACACAGCTTTACTATCTAGTCTGTAACCGAGGAACCAGTAACCTAATGTCGCTTATCGAGATAAACGCATTAATTTATCAAAATGATCCGTCTGACAAAATGCCATCGATTTGAATACCGAACGCACGCTAAGGTTTATAATAGAATGAGTTTATAATTCTAATTTAACGAAAAAGTAATTTATTTTATAAAGAACAGATAAATTAAGAAACCCGTCCTCGTTACAAAATTTAAGACCAAACTAGTAGCACTGTTGATGTGTGCTGCATATTGATAAAACATTTTCATATTTATCCAATTCCACATATCCTAAGTAATATACTCACATCAAAACAAACAGTCATTCGAAAAATCAATAAGAACCCTTCCAATGTTCAAATAAAAAATAATCTCAAGTGATTCCAATAAAAAATAAATAAGGAAATCGAATCAACCTGATCTGTCAACCTTTTTCGTTTTCATTGTGTTTTAAATCATTTTAGGATAGTTTTTTTTTTTATAAGATTTGTCTTAAACTCTTCTCGCTTGCCTATACAATTGAGAACTTGTTTGGTTAGGGCCAAATCTCACGAAACTTTTATTTTTTAGGTACCTAGTGTAGTGCTTTCAGCCTTGTATCTAATAAAGGACATGCTCACCAAGAGTTGCAATGCACAAGGCCTCTTTAATTTAATTGAATTTTTATTATATGTTGTTATATAGAAACACATTATCTGTGAAAATTTCAACTGTCGACCTATTACTAGCTACCACCATCTTACCTAATTCTGTCTGTATAATAACAAATCTTAAATACATGTTGTGTTCCGGTATTTAGAGGTAAGATAGCCAGTTCCTCAGTTTGTCGAGGATTACGGGTGACGTGCGCCTTCACCCTGGGCCTTATAACTTGTAACCAGGTGAGATGAAGGATAGCGCTCCCTCGTCGAACAATAACAATAAAAAATAAAAAACTTAATCGCAGAATCAAACTTCCAAAACGCTGATTGTTCATGTCGTAAGTAACTATATTAGTGCTGTGTGTAGTGCTAAATAAAAACACAGCTTTTACAAATTAGGTTATTTTCTAGGGTTTTATGCTAAGACTTTCGAATGATTATGATAAGTATTTATTTTATTTTGCTTCCGCATTCATAAAATGGCCATACGTATGTTACCTTTATGATTGATTGTCGTCCAACTAAACGGCATTCTTGCTCCGTCAATAAAAAATAAAGGTGAAAATCCTTACTCTTATTTCAATCCCATTCCATACAAATCAGATAATCGAAATAAATTGATGATTAAATTCAAGACGTATGACATGAAAGTAAGATCGTGCTTAAAAATACCAAGCGCACATACCTTAAATAATTGATAAATCAATGCAGCTCTCAACGAGAGGGCCACTAAATCAGAACGCGACTGACTATCATAACATTTTGACGTAACAGAAACGCGTATTAAACTGTTGCCACTAGATGGCGCGATAAGCAGCTGTCAAACTCACCTGTCATTAGCTTATATTAATGGCCGCCGGTCGCCATATTGATAGATTAAAGGTTATCGAAGGTTATTACAGGCCTATAAGCTAAGAACAATGAAAACAATAAAAGTGCAAATAAAATTATGAAAATGACTTTATTTATTCCAGTGTGTGAGTCATTGATCCAAATGGTCTAATTAAAGTTGGCTATACTGAATGCGTAATACCGTTCGTGACAGTTTCGAACACAATGGCTCTCCCACGCCCGTCTGGCCTGGTGTGATTCCTGTGCATCCCTTTGCAAATGAATTTGCATATCTACAAAAAGTATAAAGCATTCATCTGTTTACAAAGCTTACGAACCAGCCCGACTTCACACTTTCGCTACTATGCTTCGTTTTCTACTGTCATATTTAGCTAAACATTCCCCTTCCTATTAAGACAACTCCTGGCCAAAGTATTATCAACTCTAAACCGATTGATATTTGATCGATATTTGTTTTTTCAACACAAGAAGTTGTGCTCATTTAAGGGAGTTTCGGCTGACCAAAGGACCACACACGGATTGAGTCAACATTGGTCCGAAGAACAGTATAGCCACTCAATTTACTTCACAGCATTAGGTAAACTAGAAGTATTTATGGATACGGTGACCATGTAGGTATTACTTTTAATAAAATCGCCTTAGTATTAACCACATTGTCTGCTGGATTTCTTTATACACATATATGGTATGACAAATGTATCATTTGAATATATATATATATAACTTATACTCATAGGAAAGCATGAGATACACAATGGAGCAAGCCTACACAGAAGGTGCCTATTAACTCTCTTCTTGAAGACATTTGGTTCATATATCATTATCAAAGAGTAATGAACCTAGCAGGTACACATAACTATGAAGACGTAAGCAAACAAATAAGAAGTCATGAATGAAGACTTAGAACAAACACAAAATACGACGAAGTACAAAAGCCTCGCGCAAGCCAAATTGAACAAAATACGCCCATTCGTCTACAAAAAATCAGTTCTGTACATAAACAAACTACCAACGTGGGCGACAAAAGAACCGGTAGCCTGCAGGCGACACGCCACCTCATACAATTTACATTTTTATTGCATATGCAAGATGGAGACGAGGTTTTTGACATACTATGCTAATCCTAGCCGGTCCTGAATGTTCTGATCAAAGAGCCATTTTATTGCACATAAAAAATCATTTAATCAATTGCATTTGAATTGCGTTCAGGAAAATATAATAAATTAAATGCTTGGTTAGATAGCAATAGCATATAAAGCATTAGTAGTAATATTCTTGAGGGACAATGTCATATTTACCTATGTTCAAGTAAGTTGTCCTCGGCAGTAACTCACCCATCCTAAGCAAGCTATCAATATTCACTGTGCCCCTGTTGATATGTTTTCAATAAAAAAACCAAGAATTTCGTAAATTCTTTTACTGAGAATTTAGATAAAATTATATAGATACCTTTACCAGCAATTGTATATGGCCCCTGTTGGTTTCTCCTAATTTTCTTTAACTTTTGTTATTTTTACGTTCTTCATTACTCTTCTCTTCTTACTCGTCTGCATAGTTTTATCTAATTTATGTTGTGTGCTCCTAATTTTGCATGCTGTGTTTGCCTTTAATTGGTCGTGCAATTAGCTATAAATATTAATTAAGTTTAACGTAAGCATGTAATGTTTTAGCAACCGATGGAAAACCCAACAAAAAAATAAAATAACATTAATATGAAATAACAATAATGAATAATTAAAGGACAACATACAAGGGGCTACCAATAATGTAAAGATGCAATGCACACGTTGTGCAGTAGGTAGGTAGTACGAGTACACTAAACCGTGTCGTCGCACGCGCAGACGCGACAGGAAGGGGCGGGGTCTCCGCACATTAGCGACTGTTCCCCGAAACTGTTCTTTGATAATTTCGGGCCCGTGAGGGTATTAATATATGTGACGTAAGCAGGACAGCCTTCTTCGTGTAAGCTGGCAATCTTGGCGAAAAAAACTTAGCTTTAGAACCAAACCAATTAATTAGGCTATTAGGTTATACAGCTAACTCTGTCCCCTTCAGATAAGGTATATCATAAACCGGCAAAGTGCGGACAAGCAAAACGACGGTTCAGATCTATATTTCAAGACAAAAAAGGTATTGGGGATTTCCTTTTGAGTATTTTATTTGAGGCTAGATAATGTAAAATTAATCATATTAATTTTATTAGATAGGTATTCATTTCACGTGTCAAAAGTCTACATGTATTGGGCACGCTTCTCTTCTTTCTTTTGATTACTGGTCTGGAGCAATGAGTTACCTATAAACCGATTGTAACGGTATTTAGGTAACCCGACAACCTTGTCTAAAGTTAGTAATAGGTCGCATACATACAGATATGAGTTTAATTTGTTTGTAAATAAATATCCCTTAAAATAATATCCTGTAATGTCCTGTTATATTTGTTGAATGTAATAAACCTAATAAGACTTTTATGACAGCACCCCAAACACCAAACCGACTCAAAAACCAAAAGGCAAACAATAAATTATAAAGTGTACTTGTGCCGTATCAACAGACTACTGTAGTTACGGAGTACGGACCACACGATGGATACAATATGACAGTCCTAGAGTGGGTAAATAATGTGGGCGATGGTGTCCGTGGCTGGAGAGGACGGCTTGGGAGGTCATTCACGAAAATGGGGGCGAAATCGGTGAACCACCTTTGCGTCATACCGAAAACTTATTTTTATTGGTTTTAGAAGATATCAAGGCATAAATAGGCTTCAAGTGCCAGTGATTTCACCGGAGATTTCTTTGAACAGAAGCACAGGGGCGCGATTCTAGTAAACCAATCGCTTCACAATGAAAATGATATCATCGCGGAATGGCCACTAGAATACCAAAAGGCACCAATAGTGGCCATTCTGAGACGATACCATTGTCATAGAGTAGAATCGTGTTCGGGCCTAGCAACCCTGCGTGGCGACATAAATAGTTATGATGGTGTATGGTGGTACTTTTACAAGGAAATATAGATTATTTGTATTTATTGTAGTAATGGAAACATAATTTTGACGGAATTCCTGGCTGGTAATTTGTGCGAGTAAGTAAATAAGTTATGAATCGACCCCTCCCACTCAGCCTGCATATATCATTAAAGCTGACCAAGGGTCACCAGAAGATGAGCAGCAGCTTACTACCGTGTATTTACTATCAACTTTGGCGCGATCACCTATCGGCGTGCCAAGGGTTAGTGGCGAAACCCATGATAGTTGTAATATAAAATAGAAAAATCTTTACTTTGCTAGTAAAGATTCCTCGCATTTTATAAATTAATATTACAGGACATTAATTTTACACAGCGCCATCTAGCCCGAATACTTAAATACTTTTTGTAAATACATACGTACTATAAGATACAACACCCAAACACAAAACAAACATCTATACTCATCACACAAATGTTTGTCCTGAGTGGGAATCGAACCCACAACACAGCGCAGAAGGCAGAGTTATTACCAACTGAGCTATTTTGCAATTGCATTGTTTTGCAAGATGCATATTGACAAGAAAAATAAATTGTAAGTACTTACCTACAGTAACCTAAGTACCTAATAACATACAAAACAAGAGACTAAAATACTTAACTAGGCCGGTACCTAGCAAATGCCATCTAAATTAAATGAAAAAATAACTACAATAATGTAGCTTAGGTGTAAATATACATTTCAACTTCAACTTCCTTGTTTTGGCGTGCAACCATTTTTCATAACCTTTCGCAGGTAAGATACCACAAATTAGCGTCCGACTCAGTTCTTGTTCCATTACACAACAGTCACGTGTTTTAATAATACAGATAATTATTAAGAAGAAAACAGAATAAAGTAAATGTTAATATCAAAATAAACACTATCATTACCATAATTAAATGCGTGTAAAGCCTATCTATGTGTTTAATGGTTATTAACAAATAGAGGACTTTTGGGCCAGAGGACCACCGGTGTTAGATACATCAGCAAGTCAAATGATTGAAACCTGCCTGTCATTCAAGGGTCTGTTTGTGGTGACTTAAAAAATCGTATATCAACACCGTTGGTGAAGTGGATCTTTTAAAAAACTCGAATTGATCTCATTTTAACCGATTTCCAAAAAAAAGGAGGAGGTTCACGGAAGGTATTGTATGTCCACCGATATCTGCGAGAATTCTTAACTGGTTTGCGAAATTATTTTTTTGATCGATAAAAGTAGTTTTGATACCGATATCAAACCTACTTTTATCGATCAAACAATAATTTCGCAAATTACTTAAACACTAACAGAAAATTAATTTGAATGTACCATTTATCTGTAGGTACTCGAATCAAATTAAAACGTGCAAATCGTTGGAGGAGACATCTTTGCTTTTGCTGATTTACTGCTTTTTGTCCGTTGAGGATATTTGATCCTCAGGATACAAATATTTATCAAGACAAATGTTTTATTCGCACTTTTGTTCACGCGTGTACCATAGCATGAAAAAGTTAATTTAAATTAGTGATGGGCTTAGGAACGCCGCGCTGAATTTAGAATTATAGATAGACAATAATATTCTATGCGTCTTTCTCAATCGAGTATAGTGCCATATACGATTAGTACAAATATCGTAGCTATAAATCTTCATCACCACGCATGGCATGCAGATTGGTGATCACAGTACTGTGTTATATAATTTAACACACTGAAGAAAGCGGCCCTTTTTCTGGTGAGACCTTTGGTCGCCTTTTACGACATCCGCAGGCTGAGATAGAGGGGTCAATTCATAAGCAACGACCACCACGTCCAGCTATACATAAATCGATATAAAGTTCCATAGCCACATCACTAACAAGAACCGCATTAGCATACTCGGATAAAAGGCTCCACTCAACATGCATGATATATTAAAATCACGTCTCCGAAACAATTAACAGAAACGAGCGAGCGATCAAATAAAACTGCTTTTGTCACACAAAGAGACTCGCATGTTCTTAGAACCATGAAGAATAACTTTAAGTCGATATGAATCGGTTTCTGTTGTCCAATCAGATTGCGGAAATCGGCAATATGGCGGACTTTATTATTGCGATAACGTATTTGCATAACGCTATTGAATAAAGACTCAATGTAAAGTGTCCTTGTATTATAATAATCTATTATTATAGACGACATCAAAGGTCGCAAGTAACAAAAATATCACACTTAGCTATTCATCTTAAAGGAATACAGTAATTATCATACAAACGATTAAGTTAGTTATAAAAGTTATGTATTTTTAACAGTAAAATGGTGATGTTCATTTATAATGAGACATAAATCTTGCTCAGTGTTTCCAATCATTTTATCAATGTTTACACTTTAGTTTCATAAACATCATAATTCATATAGCATTCAATACGCTAACCTAATTAGCAGCGAATGACGCTATTACTGCGTTCAATCGCACTACATTATTGTTTTTGAAATATAAACTCATTCGACCATTAGCAAACAGTTTTCATAGAGACGCGAGGCAACAGGCAACTCGGGCAACCTCAAAACATCACGGGACAAAGAGCGAGACGAGACGCATCACCTCCAACCTCCGATTGAGAAACCCAATTTGAATAACAATCAATAAATTAATGTACCACCGTAATTTATTCATAACCGGAGTCTGTGACACGGCGTGCGACGAGCGCTGAATCCAAATGAAACTTTATTAGAAACTCCTCCAAAACGGTCCATTATTGTCAGAACGTAATACTTTTCGAGCGTATCATCATTATTGGTCACCACCACAATGCCTTTGAGTAGCGTCTTGTTAAAGCCGACTAATCTTTTTTCACGTAAAACGGATAGTACCGAATGTGTTTCTCGTGTTGGAATAATTAGTCTGCAATTGAAAGCATGCTTTATTTCAAGAGGCTGGACAAAACGGACACGACATGGGTAACGGTAAAACACTTTCACATACACAATCATTTCAAAAGACTGCAATTCTGAAAATTAACCATGCCGTTACGTGTTTATATTTAGAAAATATGTTTAGAAATTATTGAAATTGTCTATGGGCTATCCATAAATAGAAGCTCGTTAATTACAGACCGTAATCACATTTCGCCAAACGCGTTACGAAACACATGTCCCATCCCTTCAGTATTCTAAATTTAAATATTATTAACGCGGGTGCTGGAAGCACGCTCCCTGTTTACATTCAGATGATTATTTTTTTCTACGACTTATAGTTTTCAAAGTGCACCATGGATGCATCTTTACTTTATTATTACACAACTTTGAAGGTATGATATTCATTATTTTAATGTTTTTGTAGTTTAATATAACAATGCTTTTAGGTACATGTTGAGGCTACCCGGATACGCTTCGGGCATGTTTACATTGACTTCTTCACTTTTTTTATTCTACTGTTCGCGTTGCATGTAGTGATTCCGAGCCAGCACTGGTACTATCCTACGATGATTGCTGATAGGATAGACTGCATTTCTCAGCCTTGACCGTTACAAACGGTCTGTAGTAACTTAACTGTTCCATTGGTAACTCATTGCTCTAGACTAGTAATCAAAATAATGAATAGAAGCGTGCCCAATACATGTAGACTTTTGACACGTGAAATTAATACCTATCTTAATAATCTATTATCTAGCCTCTAATAAAATACTTAACTGTACTTAATAGGTAACTTAACTGTTCCAGACCAGTACCAGACGGGACACTGGTTGCAAGCAAATATTTAGTAATTATTTAAATATGTGTGAAATTTTAAATGTTTAATAATTGTATTGTAATAATAATGTATTAATATTGTGAACTACTAACATATTGGATCTAAGTAATCTGAATAAACAATTTAATAACAAGTTTTTTATTTTTATCCTGAAATTTTCTAAGCTATAACAGCAAAAACCCAATACTAGGTTGTGAGTTTTGGAATGGCATATGAGTTTGAAATCACGTAGGAATAGTCGCACAGAAGCAGCGGATTATCAATTTGCGTGTCGTCGACACGATCCCCCTGGGCGTTTAGGAACCAATATTAAATAACCACAGATCAGGTAAGTAGGTATACAAAATACCAATAAAATACACGACAGTAGTGAGTAACCAAATTTATACTCTTGTATTGTAAAACCAGTCTTATAATAAGTAGATACCTACATAGTAAATAAGCTAAAGCATAGATACTTTTGATTCATCTCAAAAGTATGTATGCTTTAGCTTTTTAACCTTTTATAAAAAAAATACGTTTGAAGAATAAATATATGCCTACTTTAACCTTAGGCAGCTCCTAATTATTGGTCTTAACCAATCAAGCGCCGTGTGTTAATAAATAATTAATATTTCAGGTCATTCATTTCACACAGCGCTATCTAGCCCCAAACCAAGCAAAGCGTAATATGGGTCCCAGATCACGGATAAAATACTTACTTTTTTGTAAATATATACTCGAATAAATGAATGATGTCCATGATGTTATAATACATCGATGGAATATCTATAATTTCCGTCGTCGTTCCTGCACTGCAACCGAGTTTCAACTTTTTACTGCACAGCCATATTAAACGTTGCGTGTCTAAATCGTGGCTGCGGGCAGAACGGTAGCAACCATCGCGGTCCAAATTGCCGCCTGTCAGAGGCTGTGATGTCAGACGTCAGATCCACCGTCGATTAGCCGATTATCTAAATCATGGGAATCGATTATTCGCATATTATTCTGAATCATTTTTGTACAAAAACGTTAATACGTCTCTACTTGAATGCCCTATTAAGAGGGCTAAGATCGTCAAAATACGAGACAAAAATATACCGAAGACAATACACGCTAGGAAACTTATTGTGTTGTCCATTTTTTTTCCAAGTCATTTCAACAGAAACCGAAATAATCATAACAATTGAATGTTATTGTATTATTGTTGTTATAATATATGTTATAAAAATAATAACAGCGAAGTTTAATTTAATTAATCCAGAATATGTTTTTCATGATCCGAATAGCAGTTATACTAATTGCGAGCTTTCCCGCCATTCCAAGATGGCGGGTGCGATTTCAAGTCATTACGACTAGTTTATCGCACGACCTACCCGCTATCCTCTAATTATGATACCGGTGTCTCCCAAGAAATAATATTGGATATTATAAACTGGAAATGTACGAGTTCATTCGGTTATATTCTCAGAGCGTAAATATCAAACACATGTATTTATCCTATCAACTTCTGATGCTACAAGTATGAACGTAGACAAATTTACAAAATTACAATAAATTTTGTTGTCCTTTGCGCCGGGTGATATTATTATTCCCAAATTGTGGGATAGCGTGTAGGAAGATGATGATTCGATACTGGTTCCGATAGGCATACATAAACGTCATCATATGTTATCGCAATTTTAGTTATTGTAATCAATTGTAGATTGTGTTACCGCTTACATAGCGATTGGTAGCATTATCTATGAATAAGTAGCGATAATTCTGCTCTCTAGTATGTACGATTGGTAGCATTATCTATGAATAAGTAGCGATAATTCTGCTCTCTAGTATGTATTTATTTTCTCTCTGGTATGAACCAACTTAAACCGATATACTGACTTAATATTGTAGAATTAAGGGAATTATAAAGGTAATTAGTATTAATAGTGCCTAGTTTTCTGGAGTTGCAGATTATACTGTCATTTTCAAAGATAACTTTAAGTAGGACGGAGAGCTGAGTGCCTAGTGCGAGCTGCAATTGATTCGCGTTTGCTCACCGTGAATAAGAATTATTTTTATACATAGAATTGGTATTATTTTTCATACAAATCGTCGTAAACGCAAACGCGTTCGAGTAGGTATTTAGCAAGTATAAATCTCGCACTAGACACAGGAAAGCAATTATGCGAGGGTTTTTAGTACTTCATTTAAGGAGTTTTTACGTTAAGGTATAGCATTTTTGCGTTTGTTTAATTTAATTCGATTAGATTTTTTTTTATCCATATAGAAGTCATGCTCGTTATGTTGTAACTTATAATCTATGTCGTTTTTTTTTGTTCAGTTTGACATAATATTATTAGCTATATGATGAACAAAAAGGGTAGGTATGCAAAGCATGAGTGATACCTTTGGTGTTACAAGCGTCTACAGACTGCGGTGGAAACTTACCATCAGGTGATTGTTTGCTAACTTAGTTGTATCAAAAGGGGAGGTGATAGGTTACCCGGTAATATAAAAAAATAGGTTAAGCAAGTGAATTAATCGCAATTACTTAGTATATAGGTAGTATTAGTGATTCCGGTTTGGGACGTAAGTGCGTTGAAAGTTAATCGTATATGTTTTTTTTTTAATATTCACACAATAATGTTTACTTTCAACAACATAATCTAGTTTAATAAATAAATAAAATTTCTATTCATCCTTTCTACACATTTGAAAATTTAATTTATTAATTTCATATTTTTATTAATTATATTTATTAAATTTAATTAACCCATATTATGTTTACAAGGGAAGCTATAGCGTAATCAACGGATCTTTAAAACGGACTAATAAAAAACAAAATGTAAGTACCTACATATGTTTCATTCAAAAGTTGTCCCAACTGCTTCCATCAATAAGGTAATGTATCTTGATAAACACCGAACGTCTAGATTCGATTATTGCATCAGCACGAGATCAGCACCATATCATTACTGCTATGCATCCGATACCAAGAATCGAGATCGTTTACGCGGAACGTCAGAATAATCTGCAACTACTACCACAGCTTGCAATATAAGTTATACAGTTAGCTTCAACCTCAATATTATCGAAGAATCAATCATATTCTTGTAATTCATCATAGTTCACTAAGTACACAAAAGAGCCTTGTATTAACATATACATATAACTTGTATTAAATGAAAAGCCTCATAGCTCAGTTGGTAGTAACTCTGCCTTCGGCGCTGTAGGCTGTGGGTTCGATTTCCACCCAGGACAAACATTTGTGTGATGAATATAGATGTTTGTTCTGTGTTTGGGTGTTGTATCATATAGTACGTATGTATTTGCAAAAAGTATTTAAGTATTTTATCCGTAATCTAGTTCCCATATTACAAGCTATGCTTAGTTTGGGGCTAGATGGCGCTGTGTAAAATTAATGTCCTGTAATATTTATTTATTATTTTATTTATTTTATTAAATACAGATAAAGTGATTTAGTCAGGGGCCATCTCGCCCTGAAAACGCGTGTTCATGCCACGTTCGAATATTTTTCTCCGACTATGAATACTAATAACCTGTAAACAGATTTGTTTTATGTTACAAATCAGCTAAAGTAGTTTAAAATATTCAGAAAAGTAAGTCAATAAAGTTACTTGCAGCGCAGCGCTCGGATCGGCAACACGTCGGAGTGCTCGTCAGCTTTGCAGTAAGACTATATTTCCTGAAGATGCCTCGGTTAGAGTGCCTAGAGTAGCCAAACACGTGCCGATTTGTAATTTTTTAAAAAGATTTTGTTACTAAATCTTTCTGTTGTCAGGTTATTTATATGGATCAATGGGTTTACGCAAAATAACCCCTCAATCAATTAGCTGTCTGACTATGAAGAATCCACAAAATAACAGGGCAGGTCAGAGTTGCTCAGAGATTTTAGTAATGAAAATTTGGACCACAAACTAACAACGACAGCAAATATCAAATGACAAAGTGTCAGCAAGTGCCAGAAACGTCTTAATATCGAGATGTTTACGGCAACCCGTCTGAAACCACCTTTTTGCATGTCTGTATTTTCACAAGATATTGAGTCTTACGAAATAGAAATAGAGTTTAGTTCAGAGAAGCGATGATTTCAATTGAAAAAAAAAAATGGGATCAGCCACGCACTGTGGCGTGTGGAGTCGGCGGCGGCGGCGCCGCGTGAGAATACTCGCTATATCGTATCCGATTGACAGTTAATTGATTGGCGCAATCAAACTGTGCCTTCCTTGTATGTAATCACTTGTTACCTTTTTTTATTGAACGACGGGGAAGCGCTTGCTCTCATCTCACCAGTTTTATGGCAAGTTATGATGAAGGCCCAAGGTGGAAGTGCTCTTCGCCCGAAATGCTCAACAGTCTGATGAACTGGCTATGCTACCTCTAAATGGACGTTAATGGTGTTAGATCGTGGTAGCTAGCCAGGCGGACTTAAACAACAACAATTCTAAAAAATTATGTATTCCGTCATTGAGAGGCTATCTTATCCATATCCTCAGTTAGCTGAGGATTCCGGGTGAAGTGCGCCTCCACCTTCGACCTTATCTCAACTTGTAACCAGGTGAGGTTGATGAAGGCCAAACGCTTCCCCGTCGTACAATAAAAATAAAAAAAAAAACCACTAGACCACAGAGGCGGTAGAAACGTTATGCATGCTGTAGTTTATATGGATAAGCAGGTATCGGTCGTATTAGTTCTAAAAAAACATCAGAGAAAAGATCTTTGATTATGACATTGATTTTATAGAGATAAAAGATTAATAGAGATAATTTTAATCATGTAAAATATAGTACCTACGTATTAGTTACATATGATGGTAAATAAATTAATTAAAATAAATTAAATTAATATAGATCATCATATCTCCCCCGTATATATATACATGGATGTGAATAAGTTCTGATTGATTGAGAAGCATGTACAAACGAATAACACTAAGAAGGTAATGAATTACATTTTGCAGAACAATAAATAAATAAATATTACAGGACATTATTTTCACACAGCGCCATCTAGCCCTAAACTAAGCATAGCTTGTAATATGGGAACTAGATTACGGATAGAATACCTAGATACTTTTTTTAAATACATACGTACTATATGATACAACACCCAAACACAGAACAAACATTTATATTCATCACACAAATGTTTGTCCTGGGTGGGAATCGAACCCACAACCTTCAGCGCAGAAGTCAGAGTTACTACCAACTGAGCTATGAGGCTTGTTACTGAAACAATATCTTGTATTAACTTGAATACCTACTTAGCTAATCAGAAATGTAAAAATAATGCCCGTAAAAATGATGACAGCCGATAAAGGTAGAACATTTTAAAGGAAGGACTAACATGGAATTAGTAGATAGGTGCCTAAACATAAACCAAATAATAGAAAATGTTTCTACGCATTACACCCAGGCCAAACATTTGTGATAAATATAGATGTTTGTTCTGTGTTTGGGTGTTTTTTATCTAGTAAGTATGTATTAACGAAGTATTCTTTCCGTAATCTAGTTACCATAAAACAAGCTATGCTTAGTTTGGGGCTAGATGGAGCTGTGTGAAATCAATGTCCTTGTCTGTACTAATTCCAAGTCGAAAGTAAAGATGGTAAACAAATCAATCGGTCAATAATTTATTCATTCAATCTATTCAGGATCATAAGGTAGATAAGTAAATACATGCTTTTTAACTTGAAAATTTTAAAAAACAGCACTTACATGAATGTCGCATGTAATGTCTCGTCAATTACCTACTACAATTTTAAATAATCAAAATTAATGTTGCATTGATAAATTTATGTCAAATGAAATTGAAAAAAATAACACATTTGAATTGATTGTATTAATGCCGTTAGAGTAGTCCATTTTTGCATATATATATATATATATATATATATATATATATATATATATATATATATATATGCAAAAATGGACTACTATATATATATATATATATATATATATATATATATATATGGACATATGCAAAGACCTTCTGCATTTGTTTTCCAATATCAACCCAGTAGAATAGATTTCGATGTCTGTTTAAAAAAAACAACTTTTACCTACACCATTCGAATCTGTTGGCTCATACCATGTGACCTACAAAACGAATGAACATTATCACTTCAATGCAAAAGCTTAGTGGCGCAACGAAAAAACCTTCATCAAAAGTAACAGCGAATAAATAATTAATCACAGTGATGCGTTGTCACATCACTAGCGCCGGCCGTTTATAGAGACAGCTACTTGAATGGATATAAAACATAATTTTTTGACGCTTTTGTGCTGTGGTTCTTTGTAAGCTTCATATTAATACATTAAATTCAATGTCCCGTCTCCATTGAGTCGTGTGATTAATTTTGAATGAATTCGTGTTTTATTTTGACTGAATAGAAACAAAAGAATGCAGATTTTGTTATAGTACTTAACTTATTTGAGATCTAAACGATTCGCATCGCGCTCATCGACGCACTACTTGACACATGACACAATGACTTTTGATTTGACATTATCTGTTATTTTATTTTTATGGATACACCATGGACCTATACCAAAACTTATTTATTTAGTTTAATTATAGATTCATGGGATACACACAATTAGTACACATGTAGTAGTGATTGGAAGAGTTGAACATGTTCTGCCGACCTTGTCAAAAGGGGGGCAAATTATGGACAGGAAGACAAACATGACAATTTGACACTTAAGGTACCTTAATAAGGTATGGTGTCGATCAACAATAAAACGGGTCGACTGCAGCTTTTTGATTTAGCTGCGGTTAAAGGCTTCTAGCTGGCGCTGTTTACCCTAGCATCAACATGGTGCCTTCCTGTGGACGTGTTCCATCCGTAGCATTTGAGGCTTCATTGAGGTGGCTCCTTTCTGATAGCACCCTATCCTATGGAGAGTCAGGTGTGCCTAGTATTAACGGGGCGGTATGTCGATGTCTAAAGCTGGAGCACCATCACCCAGGGTCGATTCCGAGTTACGCGAGATTTTGAAACAAACTTTGTTACAGCAAACTTTAATGTCGTATGCAATATCGCACAATAAATACTGTACCACCAGTTAAATAAAATTTTATATCGTAACTTTACTTGTTCTACGAAATTCAAGAGAGGATTTGTTAATTACACACGCAAGGTGCTAGTGACATCATTTTCCTAATGTGTTTTCATAATATTTTATAGAATAATCTGAGTTTTTGTGGGCGGCGTCTTTGTGTTTATGTAAACATTATACCGGAATACCATACTTGCATTGATGTTGGCAAATACGGTACTTACATAAAAAATAATATATGCCGATTACAAAACAAGTACCTACATACCTACCTAGCTAGGTGATGGCTTTATTTTCATATATAAACGATCCAAACTAATATTTGTGAAGATTTACGGACTTGTTATGTGATGTATGTAGATGTGATATTTTATTCTTCTTGAAGCCTGTTGCTGTGGTTGGCGCGAAAACCTTTTTAAGGAAAATCTAGAAGTCCTTGCTATGGTAGTTTCTAAGTATATAGGTACATATCTAGGTACCGTTTGAATAGACATTTTATCGAGCGTAACCAAGCAACGCTATTGGTCGATTGGCTGTCATAACTGTCAAAATGTTGCTAGTATTGAATGGTGGACATAAAACCATGAATACAACAATGGCGGCTAATTTTAAAGTACACACAACAATTTGTTAAATAATGTCTTATTGTTCGGAAAATCGGGAATGCGTAGCGCATGTGCATACAAAACAAAATGTTACCAAGTTGGTAAGTTTTTTTTTGTTGTTGATAGCCAAGCGTTTGATCACCAGCTCACTTGAAAAACTAGTAAAGATATGGCCTAAAATGGAGCACGAATGTCTAAAATTACTCGAGCTACTCTGGACTTGAAGTCTCTAAGATTGAACTAGGCTAGGTTCCTCGGCTCCATTCCCAACCAGTATTCATGTTAAAGGTTGAGGCGAATCGATGTGTTAGGCACTATGGAACATCGACACAGTACTGGTTGTACGTCTGGTACGGTGGTGCGTAGGGGAAGGAGGGATTAATTAGGTCAAACATATCGTGCGCACACTCGCCAAAGTGGAATCTATTACAACACATTGGTCTTTTGGTGTCGATGGATGGAGGAGGCTCAGGTAGCTTTTTGTGGCGTCACTGAGTAAGGCCTATAATAGGTAGTGGACGTGTGTAGGTTAAAATGATGATAATGACGATATTTTTTATTCAAAATGCGTTAGGATGTTGGTCTAATATGATAATAATGCATTTGATGAGAGTCTCAAACACTACCTTAATAATAACAAGCTTTGATTTAGGATCAACAAAATATTTTGAGCGCGGAATAAAATCATAAAGGTACCTACCGATTAGAAAACTAACAATCAGCTACCAAATATACCTACCTAAAAACGTAACATGTAACAAAGTAAAACCTAGTAGGTAGGTAGGTACACTTGTTAAGAGCCCAATACAAATAGCTGTCTTTGTCCAAAGCGAAACAAAAAATAATTTATCCTCAAAGAAACACAACACGTTTGGCATCACTTTTATTTCCTTCGCTGCTTTTACTGCCCCAAAAAGACAAACTTAATATGATCCCCCGCGTAGTTTTATTTCCCCTGTTTTACTAAGCAAGGGTAGGTCTAGTTTTCTGGTGGTCAGTAAACTCAGTTTAGTGCTAGTAAATAATTAAACCACCTAATTTGATGCGAGGAAAGTTGTATGGCCAGGTTTATGTGGGCGAACCTCGATTGGATGACAGGTGAATGTTTTGTAATCAACAAACACGAGGGGTACTAGATTAAAAGGATATAAACCTGGCTCATTTGTGGTTTCTGCTGCCAAAATATTACAAGAAAAACTCACATACTATTCAGAAACATTTCAGCGCATTGAGGTTTTTATTACGATTAGCGAGTAGATCTCGATGCTTGTCTGGGCAAGGATTACGTCTTCGATTGAGACCTTCCCAGGAAATACTATCTTTTTTAGGTTCTTACGTAACTAGAAAACCGAACTCAGGCACGATGAAGCGTTTTTTAAAAGAAAAAAAAATGTTCGCGATATCTTGTTGATTCACGTTTCTGTAGTATTTTGAAACATCAAAGTCGAAGTCAAATATTTTTATTCAGATAGATTTTTTTAGGATCACTTTGTAACGTCAAATCGCGACTAGCACACACGGAGAAAGGCAAGAACCTCGGAACATGCGACATACCAGCGTGATCTCGCATTATTTAAAATAAACACCGATATCGGAATGACACGAACAAGAAAAAAAACCACATCTCAGTGCCTGAATATTGTTGTTGATTTTTTTTTTATAATCTCGTTAACAAATTACAAACTTTACCTAGTTTGGGACTAGATGGCGTGTGAAATTGAAGGAGAGGATCTATGAATGTGTGCAAATAAGTAAAAGCTTGCCGTCCATCAAGAGCTGAAAAATGAGGCTCAATGAATCAACTTCACGTTATAAAATATTCATAAAAGACTTTAAACGCGAATAAACTGCAAAAAATAAAGCTGAGTCGGCGCGATCAATCATTGCCTTCCCCGCCCACCTCGGTAGAAAAACACAACGTCATTAAGGTACAAAGTTCGCACCGACCGTATAACCCGCCTTTTAGATTTGGTGCTACGAGGCCCGCCGGCGGAATAAGCATTATTTAGAGACGTACAAGGCGACTAACTTAATATAAATGCGTGAGAGACAAACCGATTTCAGATCCAGAGGTCCCGGGTTCGATCCCCAGGGGAGCAATATTGTGCTTGATTTAGTTGGTGGTAGGATTTTTTTATGTCCGCCTGGCTAGCTACCACCATGTTACCTATTCTGTCGCCATAATAACAATTCTAAAATTGTTGTGTGTTAATGTCGATTAAGCGGTAAGATAGCCAGTTCCTCAGTCTGTTGAGGATTTCGGGTGAAGTGTGCATCCACCTTCGGCCTTATCATAACTTAAAAATCAGGTGGGACGAAAGTCAAGCACATAAATGTAGTACAATAAAAAAAAAAGCTGATGATAAGCGGAATACCGTGACCTATGGACGCTCGCAGCATCACAAGCGCGTTGCCGACCTTTAAAAATTAAAACATAATTTAGAAAAACCTAGACAGTCGCTTCTAGGGAAAACCTGGCAGAACATCCCACAATATGTTTCGCGGGAGGAAATTCCTTTTGAACCTGAATTGTTGATTGATGCAGTTATTACTTAATGACAATTCTTTATTGTACTCAAAATAATACAGAACAATTACTTAAAATACATAAAAAGCTAAAAGTTCAATTGGTGGTCTTATCGCATTAGAGCGATATCTTCCAGACAACCTTATAATATATCATGACTTTTTATTTTGATTTTTAAGAACATTTTGAATCATCATATCTACCGCCAGTTCCCAGTAAACAATCACACAATATTCAATGGTTAAATACAGAGTATTAATAATTTTAAATGTAGTAGGTACTATAATACCGAATGAAATCACCATTGAGCTGCCAACTGGCATAGAAAAATCGGTCCATCCGTTCTTATCGTTGATAAAGTCTCTTGAAAAAGATCTTATCTAAGTATTATTTTTTACAAAGCCACAGCCTCCTTGGTTAGCTCGCCCTTGCCATGCACTAAACGGGTTAAAAAAAACCCACCCTATTTGTTTTGAGTTTCAATCTAAGTAGCTTGCAGTCGTATCATCTGACATTTGATACTAAGACGATGCCCTTATTGATTCCTGGATACTTGATAGCCACGAAGACTTTCAACTCTACGTTGATATTGAAGAATGTACTGTGATTTACTGAGTATTTAGGGAATTATAAGCGCAAGTAGGTAAGAAACAACCTTTTTTATAACACTAAGGTGGCAAAGGCATAAGGTAAACTATTCGCAAACACACGGAAAACTTTTCTTTTCGTTTTTTTTTAAATCACTATATTTGTCTATTTTCACTTAGAATTCGACAAATGTCAATGCTGTTCTCAAATCATTTACGAAAATATTCTGTGAATGTTTCGGATACAGACGTTAACATTTACAGATTTCGGAGCTGAGCCGAATACCGTTTTCGAAATGTCCATAGGAAGCTTCCGAATTCGATCCGATAAGGCTTTCCGAATGTTTGAGAACTTATTGATTCTGATTGTAATCGACTAAAAAAACCAGAAGCATAACTTGTGCGTATAATCATATTTAAAAAAGTATACATTCCATACTGTAGCTACCAGATATAATTTACTATGAATTCTATGGAAGTAAGAAGAATATAGTTCGTAATGATAATGATGGTGAATAAAACAAATAGGTAGGTATTTGTTTTACACTCTGAATGACTATCTTTTTTTTTGTCAGCGAGAACGACTGCTTTTTAGAAATATTTGACGTTAATGTCAAAAGTCAAAAAAAGCTCATTGAATACGTCCAGCATCACGTTAACACTACTTTACGAGCATTATAATTGTTGGCAACATACCTAGGTAAGAAAGTGGTGGTGGTAGACCTATGAACAACCATTCGAGCACAAATTTGTACCCCACACACAATTGTGGCCACAGAGGCGTTGAAATCTCAGTAATTCCAGGAAATACATTTTACATGACATGTGTTATAGAAATAAAATGCATGATGCCATGTCTTAATTAAGGACAGGCGTGCACTGATCGCAATATCGGAACGCGATTATGAATGTATGACTTCGCGAAGACGTAGCAATGCGGGCGATACCTGGTGTCGGCTTACATAACGCTGTTTGTTATTTTATTTATTCATTTCACGTGACACATTTGATATGGATTTTTAGAGCCAAGTAATTAAATGGATTTTTCAAAATTTGGTCAGCATGTCAGCAAGTAATCTGAGAAACAGTTATCCTGACAGCATATTATGCTGACAGGTAGCTAGAATAACCAGAACGGTCAGTTCGTTAAAGTTCGTTTGCTTTTTTAATTCACTCTATTTGCTGACAAAATACATTTTGGAGCCGAAAACTTAACTAGCGTTTTGGGGTATTTTAGAGTGAAAATAACAAAGTCTTTATAGTCAAAGTCTTATTGCTAACGCTCAATGTAGGTACTTATTTGGAAAATACACAAAACTAGAATACTCTCTAGTAGATCCGCCCTTTTTCGTTTACCACATCCCGTGCGATATAATTGACAATTCGTCATTGAAATCTAATGACGACGAGAATTAGGACCATTACTTTCTTCTTATAAGTTATTTTACATGTAGTTTCAAATGTAGCTTTTATAGACGAATCATTGAGTTCGTAAGTCAATAACTACTCACTTAATTTTTACTTCTAAATTGTTTGTTTGTTTTACTTCTAAATTGACTATTGTTTTTAGTTAGAGTCCCAATTTAAAAGCAATTAGGTATTATCTCATACCATAATACAATGCTTGGCACAATGATAGATGGCACATCGAAAATGATTAGCCCCCATTGACCTTGTTAATTAATATAGGCAATCATTTAAACTGTCAGCTAATCAAAAAGGTTTTGGTTAGCTTCATAATTTCATTTATTTTGTCAGCAAACTGAAATAAGAAAGCAAGGTGTTTTTGGGTGCAAAAATATAGCAGTGTACTGAATTTACTTAATTCGAACTTATGACAGAGTACGGCTATAATTTTAGAGCCGTTTTCGAGATAAACGAAATATATTTTATACACAAGAATTGCTCGTTTTGAGTAAAACAATTATTGTTTAAGATAGATTGATAGACTTTGATAGACTCTTTATTGTACATCAAGAAACAAAAATAAACAAACGAGCAAAGAACAACACTTAAACTAGGCAATACTAGGTACAATATGCAGCCTTATCGCTGGATGTGGGTTTTACGACTGAAATAAATGACATACAATAAACCAGCTTCTGAAGCAAATAGGAAAACCGGAAAAAACCTATAATAGCTTTGGCAAATAGTCACCGATTACTGGGAAGATGTCGCAATAACTTTCGTGAACGATAGAATATGAATAATACGATTAACTTGGTGACCGAATTGGTGATTCACGATCTGATCAACGGCTGGCTGGAATTAATCATTATTTGATTGAACAGGTGCATTGTACTATGAGTAAGAAGTCAAAATAGGTAAGTTTACTTTTTATAGATCTGCTCATGGTCTCGAAACTCATGATGGAGTGATCATACCCAGATCAGTAACTCTCTTCTTGACATTACGGTCGGTACAGATCAACTAACATAATCTGTCGCCATACCAATGACGCTAAATCAACAAGGCGCCTATTACTATACCTAGACCTACCTTATATATATATATATATATATATATATGCATATATTTGACCGCCTCTGTGGTCCAATGGTTTGCCCACCGGTGACAGATCCGTTCGATCGCCAGTGGGAGTACTTATTTATATTGTGCTTGGTTTGGTTGGTGGTAGGACTTTGTTCTAGCTAGCTACCACCATCTTACCTAAGTCTGTGACCAAAACAACAATTTTAAATTGTTGTGTTCCCGCATCGAGGTAAGATAGCCAGTTCCTCAGACTGTTGAGGATTCCGGGTGAAGTACGCTCCCACTTTCGGCCTTATCATTACTTGAAACCAGGAGATGAAGGCCAAGCGCAACCCCGTCATACAATAAAAAAAAAAACCCCTAATAATCATCTTGGTTGTTGATTTTTCTATATACGATGGGTCAGCTCTTGACCTCGAGGCTTGCCTGGGTAAGGATGAGGTTTACAAGCCTTCTCAGAAAATGCCTATTAGCTCGTTGGGTGCTGCATACCTATCTATGAAGAACGCCCCGTGTGTATTTCAGAGCGTCCAACGAGCTAACTCTCTTTATGAAAAGTGCTTGTATCGTAGGTATAGTAACAGATGATGATGTACGCGAAAGCAAAGCAGACAGAGCAGTTTTACTAGTCAATAGATCACAGTGCAAATGCCGCATAATTAGAATAATAGATGTACTGATTCGCCGACATGTCATTGATGTACAAATTGAAGGTTAGCTTCAATTAGACAGCTGTGAGTTTGCCGTTCTTTAATTAATAGAAAGGCATTCCATTGCATTCTTATTATAAGTTCTAGCAGTAAGTGGTAGGGCTGGAACATTTATCCTGGAGAAGCTTTTTTATTTACAAGTCAACTGCTGTCGTAATCTCTACGCTTAACAGGCGGATGGTTATTACACAGTACAAAAGTAAAAAAAAATTGAATCTTAAAAGAATATCATCTGTGAGGAAAACCCCCCTCAATCCCCAGGTGTTAAAAATATTAAGTGTTACCAGTTGATGCTGCTGTGGTCCAGTGGTTCGCCTTCCAGTGTCAGGTCCAGAGGTACCGGGTTTGATCCCCAGGGGAGTATGTTGTGTTAGGTTTGGTTGGCGGTAGGATTTTGTTCAAGTCCACCTGGCTATCTACCATCATCTTACCCAAGTATGTCACCATAACAACAATTTCTTGTATAAGGTGAGATAATGTTCTAGTGCTTCTCTGTCGTACAGTAAAAAATGCAAACATTTGTTAAAAAAAATATGTTATTATAGATATAAAAAATGGAATTAGCTGTCATCGTTCTTTTTTCCACTTACGTACAACTCCAACACCTTGAACCAAAATGATTAAATTGGTAAGGCTCGTTGTAACATTGACCCCTTCCTTGCCCAGGCAAGACTCAGTAAAGCAAGAGTAAGTTAAGTAATAAGAGTAAAAGACATATTTTTTTAAAAAATAACTAGCTGGAGAAAAAACCGTTAACCATCATAGCAGTTACCAATAACTGTCTTTAATAAGAATGCGATATTAACGAATAGGGAAGGTATAATGGAATAAATAAATGTTTCTACCATGCGGGCGAGAATCAACAAGGAAAAACGTCATAAGGACATTTCCATCTGACGCTAAAACAGTTCTTATACAGAACAGAGGAGGGAGGAAAATTGCTTGAGTGATTTATAGCATGTGTGTAATTAGTTTGGCGAAATTGTATAATTTTATGGTTTGATACAAAAATGTCGTGAGTGATGATAACGATTACAGCTACGGGTGCGTTTGTTTCTGACAACTGTAATTGTAATTGAATTGTAAGTGTATTAGTAATTTGATTTTTATTGTAATGTTTTCAAGTTTACTTACATAAGAAATACTTTAAACACGCCTTTGTTTAAGCCCGCCTGGCTAACTACTTCATGAGTCTTTCGCCAACAATGTAAGACTAAAAAACAATTAAAAAAAACATATTGATCTTTTTCCTTATGTTGTGTTTTTGTGGTGGCAAAATAAATGTATTTTCTTTCTTTCTAAAAATGTTTGTGTTCCAGCAGGTTAGAGGAAAGATAGTCGGTTCCTCAGACTGTTGAAGATTCCAGGTAAATTGCGCTTCCACCTTCGGCCTTATCATAGCTTGAAACTAGGTAAGATGAAGGCCAAGCGCTTCCCCGTCATACAAAAAAAAAAGCTGTGTCCCATTGGGAACGAACGAAGTGCCTAATTAGGCTACACAGGAGTTTTTACCAACTGAGCTATGAGACTTGTTATATTAATAATTGTCCATAATTATTGCGTTAATCGTGACGTTGCGTTGGTGTAGCCACGACTTAGCTGAGACTTAGCGCGTTAATTTTACAACGGCATTCACAATGGCATTTGACATTGGCGATAGCCACGGTGGTGGTATCAAATCACATTTATTATCTTATGAAAAATTCAGTTGATAATTGGTAGCCTTTCTGCGCTGTGTAGGTTGTTGGTTCGATTCCCATCCAGAACAAATTGTGTGACGAATATACCTACATGTTTGTTCGGTGTTTGGGTGTTGTACTATATTGTAGTTAGGTATGTATAATTTTAATAGAAACATTGAGCATAAGTATAGTTAAATATTATATCCATAATTTAGTTCTTTGCTTAGTTTGGAGCTAGATGGCGCTGCGTCAAATTGAATCAATAACATTTATTTTTTGTTTTTTCTGGTTGTGTTGTGTGCCATGTTATACTCGTATATGTTATGAAAATCATAATAGCTAGATTTTTTTTATGCACCCACGTCACAGTTAGAAATTAATAAAAGTGAATAGTCAATCCAGCCATTTGTCCAACATTTGACAGCTGTCCTATTGCAAACGTAACCCGTTTATTGCCCACATCGCGATTCATCATTTTGCAGAAAAATAAATTGCATTGACACAATAATTTACCCCGCATCTACTGACTTAGAGGGTTAAATGAATTTGACAGTTAAAATATTCAATTCTAATAATGAAATAAGTACTTAGTACCCCACAATCGAATGTATCCTGCACAAATCCCTGAAACTACATTCAAATATTTTTTAAGTGAAATAAACAACTTTAAATATGTACTACATAGATTTAGAGTAAGTAATACTTAGTTAAAAGTTGAAAAACTAAAACTTGACTCCAAATTTTCATATTAGGTACAATTTAAATACATATTTAGAATCGGCACGATCATATTCCCTTTCATTGCTAATGCATATTGTTTTACTAAAACATTTTACTGCATCCTCACCTTTGAAATTTTTTTTTCGTACCTCCATTTTAAAATTATATATAGCCTATGACACTCACACAATTTATAAAAACCAAATGTCAACTCAAAAGTCAAAATCAAAGCCGAGTAGGCTGCAGAGAGTAACAATGAAATAGACATACATAACAAAACAAACTCCTTACCCTCCTTAAGGCAGTCAGGTAAAAAATTGACGCATTCGTTATTGATTGTAATCTTATAATGCACGCATTTTAAAACGACCTATGATCCCGATTTATTCCTAGCATCGAATAAAGATGCGAATACTCGTGTGTGTCAAATAATATCAGGTAGGGTATTAATAGGTATTAGGTACCCATCATGTAAACACCGTCCGTTTGATATGCCGAGAGATATTACAAACGGACGGTGCTAATAATCTAACGCTGACTTATCTATATACATATAAATATAATAGGAGCTTACTCCTCAAAACTTGCGCAGGCACTTGCACATACAAGGATTACGAGGACTCCCTATGGAGCGAGACCAATTAAGAATTATTAAAAAACAAAAAGAAATGAGAAAGCTCTAAGATTCGGTGTAACATCAGCCAGCGACCCACGCCACCTTTACTTTATAAACATTGTATGTCAATACAATTATTTACGACAGATATTATTGAATATCAATGAGAGATAAAGGATCGAGCTCGATTCCTGTGTAAAGATGACAATAGATCTTTTCTTGAATCACATTAAGTAGGTATGTTTGTATGCAAATTGAAATCAAAAACCCATTCAGGAAACGGAATTTGAATGATTTCTATATAGAGTTATTGAATTATAACCATAATAAAAGATCATGACAAGCCAACTAGTTCAAATAAAATTCAGTCTGAATAGCGATTATTATATTAATCTACTGTGTGGGGATCGCAGCGCCACCTACCGGATCCAATTATGAATTTTAACCATCATGGGACCCTCAAACACAAACATTAAAATTTAAAAATCTGTTCAGTCGTTTAAGAGGAGTTCAATGACACGACCACAGAAGAATTATATCTGTAAAGATTAGTATTTGTCACGTGCCCCAAAACATTGATTCTAAATACTGTCCTGCTCTAGTCTCAATGTTATCTGTGGTTGATAATATATTGAAAGTAAGTAGAACTACTGGCCCCAATACACGTATGAAAAAACAATATAAAAACTTTTGACGATGCGTCACAAATCACAATGTACAGTAACGTGGGCCACTTGCCTATTGTGGGTCTGCGCCTGCGCACGCGACCAGGTAGACACCTGATGTGGCAAAAACATGTAACCCGTACTAAATAAAAGTTTTTTCTACCCGTCCTTCCAAAAAAATCATTCGTCATATTTTAATGCAAATCAAAATCGAATAAAACAATGGTCTATGAATGACTTCGTTTTTCTATGAATTTTTAAGGGTTAAGAAGGTGCAGTGTTACTCTCTCCCATACATAGTTTTTCGAAATGGCTCATCCGATTGAAATTAAATTACGCAGATAAGTACGGGTAAGTATCTATTAATCGACGAGAGATAATCTGTGACTTAAGCCTATTGCGCGTTATATTTCTTTTTTAAAACTTGAAAACAAAATTGATGGAAAAGAGTTTTCCCATACATACTAACACTCTTAACTATATATTTTGAACTAAAAATATATGGTAGGTACTACCTAAAAAGTGTGAGTGATCAAATTAATTTGATCCGAGACCTTGGAAGCAACTATCATACGTGCGTATTTACATAAAAATAGGAAGGTATGTATTTTGTGAGGCTTCCCAGAAACCCAGAAATAAAACCATACACATGCACGATTAAAATTAAAAAGGTGTCGAGCAAAGATGTCAGCGAAAATATAAATTCAAAAACGCGCCAATTATTCCAATTAATGAAACGTCTGACAGGAAAAGGAAGTTGACATGGTCTCTGGTCCGCTCTGTAGTCTGTGGCTAACTATAGTTCGCGATCGTGAATGACAGCAAGTTTTGATTAATTAATCTAACCCTCTAGATCTGTGGGATAATAAATCGTGCGTGTTGGCCTCCCAAGAGATGTCGCTGTCGCCAAAGATCCAAGTGAATTGATCGAGTCAAAGCATTATATCTGGCGGTACAGAAATAGACCCCTAATGATGTGTTATACAGGTAAGCGATAATAAAGTCCTCAGATCTCTGATCGTTAGAATTCCTGGATTCAGAGTTAAATTAGAATTTGTGCGGTAAATCAATCTTATTTGAAATACAGGGTTATTGGTGTGAAAATTCGTATTATTTTATGAGGTGTAAGACGCTCTTACGTACCTATGAATTGGTGCATATAGTTATGATACATGGGGAAACATAGACATAGACTCACGCCTTTCTCCCAGAGGGGCTGGCAGGGCCCACGAATTTTCATTTATTTGCTACTATCCTTGCATACCTTGCTTGTCTGAAGCTCAACCTTATCGCTATCTTTATAAATGCTCGTCAGTCTTTTATTATTCTACCTCTTCAACAGCCCTTTAATTTCCACTACTGGAGAGAGATTCCAGGAGTGGAGACACTCCTCCAAGGTTGGAGGGGGTTAGCCATTTTCATCACGCGTGGCAGGCGTTTGATAGCAGTTATCTGTTTTTCCAATACTTGTTTTTCAAGTGAGTTGGTGGTCAAACGTTTGGCTATAAAATACTAGATAAGTAATGTAATATAGGTACAGAAGTAAGCTGCTGCCTATTTTCTGGTGCGATCTCGTCGACTTTTACTACATCTGCGGGATGAGTTGGAGGGGTCGCGACTCGGCAATGGGTATTTTATCATAATGCATTTATAATTGTTGAGGTTAGTTAACACATATTTTTTTGATTACTTTACTTTTTACATTAACACAACATATTGCTGAGTCGAACGCCAATTTGATGCATATTTATGCCTCAAATAAACAAATATTTCTTTCTTACTTATAGATTTATTACAAATTTATTAGGTACTATAGGTACCTACCTACCATTATTTTACTAATAATAATATTTTGCAATCTAAGTTCTAAAATACTGTTTATTTTTTAAATTATCATTTTGTGTTGAGAAAGCGCTTGGCCTTAGTTCGCACGTATGTATTATAGCGAAGGTGGAAGCATACTTCACCCGGAATCCTAACAGTCTGAGGAACTGGCTATCTTACCACTAAATGCCGGAATAGTACATACATTTGTTAAGAATTGCTGTTATAGCGACATACTCAGGTACGTAAGATGGTGGTAGCTAGCTGGCTAGGCTGACTTGAACAAATTCCTAACAACAACCAAACCATGCACAAAATATTGTACTCCCCAGGGCATCGTACCCGTGACCTCTGGATCTAACACCGGTGAGCGAACCACTAGACCACAGTGGCGGTTAAAATTATCTTTTCATAGATTATTACTGTTATTGATGAATATGAAAGCATAGAATTAAATACAAACGACAAACGGTTCCGCTATACAAACAATGTAACATAACCAGAATCATAATGAACACGGCAAAAAAAGGAACTAACGCGGAATAAAGACAAAAAAGTCTATTGCAGTTTCGCGAAGAAACAGGCACCTCGCCCATGTTCTACATGGTCTTGGTCGGACTGCAATTCATATTTCCTAGAGCCCAAACAGATGTGGCAGGGTCGTTCTATTCCCTAAGATAAACTTGAAACCGAATCGCGAAGCCCGAATTTGTTATTAATAATCATTGCGGCGCCATTTTGTAAAAGCCGACTGACTTAATGATGGCACACGTGTTTGGGAATTGGGGATGTAGATTGTCCCCTGTCTTTACTAACAACCTACACTTTTTTGCAAAAGTTTATCAGTGCTGTGGAAGTAATTAGGTATTAAGCTTTAAATGCAACTACCATCATTAAAATTTTATTTTATTTGTCAAGAAAAAATAGCGATTTTGGCATGTCCACCAGATACCTACCTATTTGCTGTACATACAATAAATATTTAACGACGAACACCACATAGATAGATATATATGTAATAATTACCGGGTAGGTGTACCTATACTATTCCGTTCATTTTATTCTACGCGTAAAACCTAATTGTAGGTACCTAGGTAGCTAGAGGTAGGTATGCCGTGGTTGTCGCGATGGTCCATGAATACCGCTGGATATAATATTAAAAACAAAATATGGAAAAGAGTTTTTTTTTAAACCTGAGGTAGGTAGGTACCTAACCCACAAACCCACACATTAAATCTGCAAAATTTCATTTGAATCGGTCGTGCGTACCTTTTTTAAATGAACAACAAACTAGGTACCTACCTACTTTAGTTCGTATGAGAGGTAGGCATGTGTATAGAACCATCAAATCATAAGGCCGGTGTCGTAAAAGGCGACAAGTGATCTCACAAGGGCAGCAGTTAGCTTCAGTGTATTATGTAGGCACCGTACCACCTTTAATTACTGCATACAGCAATCCTCCTGCCATGTGGTGATTATGGCAAAACCCTCCAGCATTTTGGAGTTACTGTTGATGACGATCTATTGAATGCAGTACCTACCTACTGTTTATATGTCAATAGTGACATCTGGTAAATATAGTCACCTCTAAAGGTACCTAGGTAACTAAATTACACCAGGAAATTTAATAACTGCTCAAAGAAATAATAATTAGGTACCTGCATCATTTACCCTAATCATTTTAACTAGGTATCAACTTGATATTACAAGGTTACTTCCATAAGCCCGCATAAAACCAAGAATGAGGCTAAAGGAAAATATCACAAGATTGATGCAATCTTAATTAAGAAAACCTACAATCAGTAGGTACCTATACCTACATCTTATTAGCCTGCTTAAATGTCTTAAATGTAGGTACCTATAATGATTTAGGTTTTCTAATTAGCACATTGGATGTATATTCTGTGATGTATTCAGAAATTTATATATCTACATAAATTGTATGGAATCAATAGATATAAATTAAACAATGGTAATACACACACAAAAGATCCAAATGCAAAAAAAAAAAAGTTGATCAGAACGGTAAAATCATGTTTAAATATGCTTTTTTGTTTTGTTCCTACTTATGACATCTAGGTAGGTACCTACTAGGTACATACCTATCAATCACAATGTTGCGGATGGTAGGCAGCTTAGTATTTTTAAGTAGCTACGTAAAGTAGCTCTTATTCTACATACTGAAGGTAGGACTTAGGCTGTGAAACATTTTAATCTGCCAACATTATTTTTTATTTTGCATTTATTTGTAAATCAATAATACACAAGTACAGCTACCAATAAAAATGTGATTGCTGAAGGTAGTTTACATTAAAACTATCTATTTATCTATTTAACACACTAGGTGTTGCAATAATATAAAAATAGTATTGCCCAAGAAAACCAGAAATTATTATTATCTACAATGGTGTACCTACACCATATCTTGCTCTAGGCCTTACCTACCTCAGTTAGGTTAGGTTACTACTTACTGAACTACTTATTGCTTACTTACACACAGTAGTGCTTCAGTGCATTTAATTATATTAGTATAAAGGTAGGTAGGTACCTAGGTATTGTAGGTATCTAAATTAGTTGACACACCTTCATGGCTTGTAGTATTTTGGTAGATAAGTTTCATTCACAAATGATAAGATAGGACCTACTTACTAGCATACCTACTACCTACCAATACCTACATGCTTTAGTTTATTTTACAAAAACCTGGGATTTATTTTCCTCCAGTTTTTGTGTGTGGGCCACACACAAAGCATTTATTAGGCATTCACCATACTTTGAGGGTCCATCATAATTCATCAAGAGAAGTTAGAACAGTTATTTCAATCGCAAGTAAAATACCTACCTACCAGAAGTTCATTGATACCTAATTTTGAATAGGCCTAATGACACGATAAGATTGTGATCATGAAAACGGTCATGTACAACCAAATAATCTTACAAGAAATTCTAAGCAGACGCAGAATAGCCTGTTAGAATTTCTAAAGAATGTAATTCAATTACCACGTGTGACAACTACCTATCTGAAAGCTTGCGATTTTGCATTTAGAAATCGGTGGTGTGCTAGAAAGTCTTCAACTTCTTTATCAAGAAAAGACGACAAAGGTTTATTTATCCTCGTCTTCGAAAACGGAATCGACCGACCTAAGAACATGCGTTCTGTTTCTGTGAGCTACGGTCAAAATGAAAAATAAAAAATGAAGGTACTCACTACCGGGCTGTCGTCTCCAAGGTCCGAGTCTCGATCGGCATCGGCCATGGCATACGCCGGCACCGGCTCACGATTCTTCACCCGAATCTTGGCGGCTTTGCTAAACACGAGGAAGAACAGGCCGGAACACCCGGGGTACCGACTGTCACACACACACGACGAACATAAAACGCGGTTACCGGCGAGTGGGACACTGACTGGCACGTCGGTCTCGGCGACTGGCTCGGAGTGGTATGGCGAGCGAGGACAATGCGCGCCCCCTCTCGGCGTGGCCCCGCCTTGAGGCGTTCGCGACCCGGCGAATCAAACTCCGCGCGTATCAAACTGATATTTGTGATACGCTCCGCCCGCTCAACTTATTGTTTTTATTTTTTATTCAAGCTATAAAATAATCGCCCGGCATTGATCGTGCTTTGTGATTAACTATTGAAACGCGATATTAACGCGGTTGTACTGCTTTGTTTCGTTTTTCGTAATGAGCCTTGGCTTGAAGCGTTTTATGCATAATTTGGATCGGTTAAGTAGGTAGGTAAGTACCTACCTACCTACACACTGGAGTAGTAGGTAAGTGGAAAGGATGGTTACCTATCTAATCAAAGGGTTGGTACGATAGGTAATTCATCTTCTGGATTATTTGTCTAAGGCTCAGTGCGCACCTAAACACGGCAGAAAAGCGCTGATCTAGGTACCTACTTAGGTACCTACACTGTCCTAAATTGAATCGTCCTAAGTAATTAAGATTCAGGAAAGGAAGCAACATAGAAGTTTCTGATCACATCTTCCTGGAAGGTCGGATGTCGAGTAAGGAGGACAAGGTCAAGATGACTTCAGGACTGTCAAGTCAAGATATCAAAAACTTGCCATGTTGACTTCGAATCAGATCATTGCCCTGGTCCGTTGGTTGTTAAAATAAAATATGAAAACGACATACTTACATTGAATTATCAGCATCAGAATCAGTTTTTATTTATTAACTAAGTACCTATTAAGGTACCTATATATTCTGATGATATTTAATATTTTATGACACTTTCATTGCTTATATTATACTTATATTGCGTGCCCTAAAATAAACCATGCCTACGAAATAGACATAATAAGAAAAGCTTCGATAATTAAATCAATCGGTAGGTACCTACCTTAGATCATATACTCACTCAGTGAGTAAGTACTTATATGATCTCAGGTGCCTACCTATACCTAGGTACCTGCATAAAATCGTAATTAAATAAACAATAAACCATGGGATGAAACACAAAAAAGAAAACGACTTTACATTTTAACATTAATTTAAAACATTAGGTAGGTAAGTACCTATTTTATTCGATTGTTTTGTCGGTTTGACGAATCATAACAATATATAGGTGTACCTATATCACATTAATATGTTACACCTATATCAATATGATATAGACATTCTATCTGCGTAATATTGACGAAGGAAATTTAACTTTTTTAGGTACCCATCTATAGGTATACCTACCTACGCAGTGTCAAGATGCGATGCGTGGCAACTGAAGGAACCAGGTGACTAGGTACCTATGTACCTATATAATATATATACACCTTCCTAAATCTTTTCCTACTTATGATGTTAAATTCAGTGGCCATACGTTTTTCTAATACCTAAGAATACTTTTTAGGAACCAAACTTGCTAAATAGGTACGATAACACCGTCCTACATTTAGGAGACTAAATTTAGGACAGTGTAATAAGCACAGAGAGTTGACAAAAGCAAACTATGGCACAGAATATAATAATAGTACAAGCTCTAGGTAGCGCATACCTAGGTAAGGTAGTAAGTACCTACTATTGTAGGTAGTGAGTATAATCTGTGATTAGATGGTACAACATCCATGTACCTACGCGCGAATGTATGTTTATGTAGGTAGCTAGGTAAATAGGTATTCATATCTAAGTACCTATATTTATTCAACCCGTGCACGGATCGAAATTTCTTCCTTGGTCTCTAACTCTATAGGTGGGTACCTAGGTAGTACATATCCTCAGATGTGTTGGGTAGGTTATTTTTTTATTGTACCTATCTACAGGGAAAGCCCTTGACCTCCATCTCATCTGGTGACAAGTTATGATAAGACCGAAGGTGAAAGCTTTTTCACCCGGTGTCCTCAAAAGTATAAGGAACAAACTATCTTACCACTAAATGCCGGAAAACAACAATTTAGAAAAGAAATATTAGCCATACCTACACCAATCTTAGAAAAGAGCAATCGGACTTGTATTCATTTACAAAGTGTCACTACTTTATTTCTATTAATTATTAGAAATAAGTATTTATACAAATTATTAATATTCTAGACACATTCTAGAATGGGCCCGTGAAAATATTGGTATTTTTGCGACAAAGCTAAAGAGGAACTGTATTCCGCAAGTCGTTTATCGCAATAGATAATGCTCAAAGAATGAATAGCAAGATGTAAAATAGAGTAAGTAAATCTATAAAAATATCATACTTTTTTTTTGATGTTTTTAAAACCGCAATACTCTTAGAATAAGGTTGTGATAAAATACTCTTACTGTGTAATTACAGAGAGTAAATACGAAGGAAATGTCGTTGGCAACTGCTTTAGTCAGATAATTCAAAAGCTAATTGACCTTACACCATAGGTACTAAGTAAGTAGTATAAGACTTTTTGAAGTTATTTTGAACTTTCATCAGCATTAACCGCCTCTGTGGTCTAATGATTCAACCCACGGATTTCAGATCCAAAGGTCCCGGGTTCGATCCCCGCGGGGAATACAATATATTGTGATTGGTTTGGTTGGTGGTAGGACTTTATTTAACTCCGCCTGGCTAGCTACCACCATCTTACTTAATTCTGTTGCCATAATAACAATTCTAAAATTTTTGTGTTCCGGCATTTAGAGGTAAGATAGCCAGTTCCTGTTGTTGAGGATTCCGGGTGAAGTGCGCCTCCAACTTCGGCCTTAACTCAACTTGTTACCAGGTGAGATGAAGGCCAAGTGCTTACCCATCGTATAATAAAAATAAAAAAAAAATAGTTTAAATAAGGTTATAGTAGGTAAGCTTAAAAATACACTGCGAAAACTTTCACAAAAAAGCGAAATATATGAAGCCTACCTATTACTAGCCAATCTAGCCGTACATTTTGATGTATGTTTGATTGGTTAGTTCTAGACCTAGCTCTAGGCCAGTGCAAGGGTCTACGATGGAGCGAGCATTCCGAGGAGGCATAGACTCCTAGCGCACTGATGTGAAGTGTATCTCTTGCTTATAACAATGCCTTACTGCGTAGGTCACATCCACAAAGAACATAGCCTACTCAACACTGCATTGCGCTCGTCAACATGAGGCATAACCTCATACTAAGGCCTCAGTTCCTCAGTTTGTTGAGGATTCCGGGTGAAGGGCGCTTCCACCTTCGGCCTTCTCATAACTTGAGAATCAGGTGAGACGAAGGTCAAGCAAGATAAAAAAAAGATATGTAGGTAATAGAATTTAGGAACACTACCCACTTATACTTAGGTAGTGTTTCTAAATCTAAACGCTTACTCGTCGTACAATAAAAAAAAATGTATTATCTAATATATATTAGGTACCTACAGACGGTAATTAAGTAAGTATATGTAAAGTTCTTATGGTCAAATTCAATTATGAGAAATCAACTTTCTGTTCCTATTACAGGACATTACAGAACATGAAATGAATATCATAGAAAATTAAGCATAATTTACCAAATGAAGCATAGCTTGTAATATGGCAACTAAGTAGATTACTACCATACCATGTAATATATCCTTCTGTTTAGGTAAAGCAATTATCTCCTAAAATAATCACTTTAATTTAGAGCTGCTAAACAATTCAAACAGAACTCGAAACGGCGCGGCGACTGGCGGGTACGATGGTATGGTATAGTATGGTATAGTATAGTATAGGTTCAGACAGCAACAATTAATACGGCAGGCAGATCAATCGCTTGTCGAACACTGCAAGCGCTAACTTTGTGGTACATACCTTGGGAAAAAGCGTACATTTGTGTTTTTTATTGATAACCAAGCGTTTGACAACCATAATTATTCGGACACCTGAAAAATATTTGCACATCTAAGTTTTACACTTATTAAACTACATGGTACATGCCGTTCCTCAGTTTGTTGAGGATACTGGGTGAGGTGCCCTCCACCCTCGGCCTTATAATAACTCTCAGGTGAGATGAAGGCCAACCAAGCAAATCCCCGTCGTAAAATCTATCTATCTATATCTATCTATCTTCTATCTATCGATGAAATGCTGTCTGTTTTTTTTACATTTAATATTTAAAAAAATATATAGGTATCCGAACTAAGTACCTACTTAAAACATGCAGCTGAGCATAAAAATAAAGTTTTTAGAATTTTTGTCTGTTTGTTGTTGTTTGTGCACGCGTATTTCCGAAACGGCTTAGCCGTTTTGTATGTGGTTTTCAATGATGTGTTGTGTATGGTTCAGGGCAGGATCTGACGATCGTTTTTTTTTGAAAAAATATAAACATAAAAAAGTTGTGTTGACTAACTTTTTATTTATAGCAGTTTGTTTTAAATCATGCATATCTTTTTTTAATTATAATTAGATTTAAATAAATTTAATAAAAAATTTCATTGAAATCGGTTCAGTACTTTCGGAGATTAGCGTGGTCAAAGAGACGTTTTCGGCGTGACGCATGTAATGTAAACACACTTTTAACTTCTATGCATAAGCGAAAGGTTGGTGACGAGTAATGAGTTAAATACTCTTTGGAGATTAAAATTTTGTCTAAGAATTTTTTTGTAGTTGTAAAAGATATGCAAAATCGTAAAAGGTATCCAACATTAAAAATTCAGAGTTGCTGTGTAGGTATTGTTGTGTATACGCTTGGCTACGGTACATTTTTCAAAAGGTAGTTTTTACCTTTACAGTTCATAAATGTTTGTTTATCATCATCATCATCATCATCGCAACCGAAAAAAGTTTGTCATAATCACCATGCTGGGCAGGCGGTTGGTTAGTCGTACTGATGTCGTTAAGTTCCTAGATATATATATATATATATATATATATATATACTACTCCTCATCTCCTTTTACGACATTTAAGATGCCATATCCCATACTCCTGCCATTATCTCATCTCATTTCATTACTTCTGCATCGCGTTTGCCTTATAGGTCTGAGTCTGTGGGCAAAGGCATGTAAAACTATTTTTATTTACTAGACCATGCACTGGCCTTGTTCTGAACAGAACGACAATTATTCCCACTACGATACGTAAACGTAGATACCAGAGACATGAGCAATTTTTGTTCTGTTGTCGTTTTAGGTTTTTGTGTCATAATCACAAAAAATATCAATGCATGACATGGGCCACGCTTGGCAAGCGATTCGGTAATCGCAGTGTTGGTATATACAACCTGTAACAGAATATGTGTACTATGCTGAAACGGGGTTATTCGACCCGACTCGGGGAACAACGTTTATTTAACGACTTTTTTAAATTTTGGTTCAAAGTTTTTGGTAAAACAGGATCAAAGTTCTGATACCAACAGCTGGTTTTTTGAGTTGAGACTACCCTAAAATCAGCTGTTTCTTAACTCGCGACAATGACCTCAGCTCTAGACAGATGAGGCAACATAGCAGAAGGTCACAATCACAAAGAACGAAAAGCGCTTTCACTAACAGAGGAAAATCGTTGAAAAGCTGGGGCTGCTAATGAGACAATCCATTACTAGAAGGTTTAATTTGTCAAATCTATAAGAATTTTATCTATCTGTTAGCTAAAATACAAAATAATCGTTCCTATAATGTACTTTCGTCCGTCCAATATCGCATTCATCGTCTTTTGTACTGTAGGTGCCTATGTAATTTATCATAGTGTATGTTCTATCTCATAACCTACTTTCACGAGATGACTCCAAGTTCTCACTAAAATTGGTTCATCTGTACTTAATATTCTTTGACACAGACAATTGCACATATATACCTAGATACCTACCTACCTACATGCATAGTGCGGTAAAGGAATAGGGTCGTCACTATTTATTGTCATTGAGAAAATGAAAAGATTTGTATGGGAAACTGAAAATGGGAATTCACTATTATCTCCCCACCACAACCAATACTTTTCCTGGTCCGAAAAGCCCCCCCCACTGCTTAGTACACATATTCTGTTACACCGTGTAAGGTAATCCTCAAGGTGATCCTCATAAAATCCACGCTCTGAGTAGTGATCGGCGGTGAATCCTCGAAGGACAAAAAGTGCGCCTATTTATTTGTAGAGTAATGGGAAATTCATTGCCACTATCCTTGGCAGGTGAATCGGTGAACACAGTGTCGGTGTTAGGTAGGTAGGTACTAAGATAGATGAAAGCTGCTGCCTATCTCCTGGTGAAATCCCTCGGTCGAATCTAATGACATCCAGGAGCGGTTATCAGAGGGACCCATATTAACTAGAATCCTTATACTCAAAGGCAAAAAAAGCTGACCAAAACATGCGTTAGAAATTAACTATGTCAGTGGTGTAAAATCAAACTACGTAGGTACGACTTTCTGAAGGGCAAGCAGGACAGATCAAAGCTTATTTCATGGCGTTTTATTTTATGTGCAAGTGATAATGCAAAGGTACAGCTATTTTCTGGGCCATAGGTGCCATAAAGTTCCTTTTTTGGAATCTTATACTTTTGATTCCTTGCATGTGAACGTGTAGGACGTGCGCCATTGCGCATATACGTACATTTTTTTATAGAAGTCTATACATTATATGAAAGCTGATATTCTGGCATCGTTTTAGGAAATTTGAAAAATCATCATCATTAGAAACTACAGAACATGAGCAGAGCGTAGCAAGCGAGTCAGTATTTGTGGTGTTGGTATCTCTATGACAACCGTTGAAGGCAGATTTTTTTTATGTACCATTAGTCAAATCGAATGACATCCACGGGCGGGTCAATAAGTACCTCTGCTAGCGATTTATAGTAGTCTTTACCACGCTGTGGCCGCCACTAACTAGAAACTTTGCATTAGATAGGTAATATTTAATGTCGGTGATGTAAAATCTCACTTCGTTTTTCTGTGGAGAAGAGATGGTTACAAGTTGAGATAAGGCCGAAGGTGGAGGCGCACTTCAATGCCGGAACACAACAATTTAGAATAGTTGTAATGACAGAATTAGGTAAGATGGTGGCTAGCTACCAGGCCAGCTAAACAAATACCAACCACCAACCAAAACAAGCACAATAATAAAATAAATAATAAAAATAAAATAATAAATATGTTGCATTCCCCATGGGGATCGAGCCCGGGACCTCTGGATCTGAAACCACTAGTCCACAGAGGCGGTTAAATCGGCGGTGTATCTGTCTTAGAAGTGCAATGTGTTAAGCAATGATAATGATGATTCACGAGTCCTATCTTTGGCTGGGGAGTTTACCCGCTGTTTTCTACCCCTTGTACCACCGCCTCCAGTAATCACCCCAGGCTGATTGATGATCCCTCCCCTCCTGCTATAGACTTGAGTGATCCCGGCAAAGAGATCTATTACCTCGTACATTACCGCGCTTAGCTTTTATTTTACACGTTTGATAGCCTGTACCTATAGGTACCTATACCTACCCACATCTTAACAGGTAGGTAGGTAACACCTTACAATTTAAGTTATTTTTTTAATTTGCTCTTCAATAAAAAAGCAGGACTCTTATTCTTCTTCACCTGGCCTTATCCCATTCTGTCATTCGACTCTCCTAATCATTTTTCGCCAGAGGTGTCTCTTCTGGGTCGTTGTTGGGTCTACATTGTTAGTCTCTAGGTCCTTCCTGATTACAGTCATCCATGTAAGTCGGGGTCTTCCGCTTTTTTTCGGTTCGGTCTTATTTTCCTTGAGCCCTTTTCTGGTCATATGGTCCTCTGGCCTCGTCATGACATGGCCAATTGGCCATACCATCGCAGCCTTGTCTCTGTGAGCTAGTCCTGTAATTTTTAATTGTATTTTTTTAGGTCAGGACAATGAAAAAAAAAATGCGTGCATATTTTGTTTCCAAATAAGCTCCTCCGCTCCGGTTCGCTTTAGAATGGTCCCAGAGCAAATTGGACCAGACTAAGCTTCGTCAAAGATCCAGCTCGAAGGACCAAAGGACCTCTAAATACTGCAACCTAGGAAGGACTAATAACAATATTACAGGCTAGGCCAATGTATTAGGTCATTGGTGTGTCATTCATAATTCGAGGATTCGTCCTTTCACGGTGGGTTTCACGTTTGAAAATGATTCTTAAAAAAAATATTATTGAATTTAATTGAATCGTGTGACCAAATCGGAATAGACCAAACCAATGGCCCTCCTAGGAAAAGTACCCTGAATGTTGAAATTAGCAAATTTTACTTACCTATAGGTAAAATATCTTTTGATTAGAAATAAAAATATTTGCATTTGAATGAAATCCGCCAAATGTAGAAAATAAACAGCCGATTGAAAAGGTCAAGCATAAACTGAGGACCAAGGGTTTATATTATAATATTATATTAAAAACACCTTACCTACCTTTTTAATTCAGACAAAATACATTTTGGAGTTCATATAAATTCTAGCTGTTTAGTTAAGGCATTATCAAAGTGAAAAATCCCTGAGATCAAATATTTTTTCAATCAAACAAAGGATTATTGTTTGATTTATCATAATAAATGTCCGATCATCAACTGCGCTAAATTTGAAAAGATGTTGAATAAGTTATTCACTATGTGTTAGTATACTCATAGAATACCTTTTTTTTCTTGTACGACGGGGAAGCGCTTAGCCTTCATCTCACCTGGTTACTAGTTGAGATAAGGCCAAAGGTGGAGGCGCACTTTACCCGGAATCCTCAACTAACTGATGAACTGGCTATCTTACCTCTAAATGCCGGAACACAACAAATTTTAGAATTGTTGTTATGGCGACAGAATTAGGTAAGATGGTGGTAGCTAGCCAAACCAAACCATGCGCAATATTGTACTCCCCCTGGGGATCGAACTCAGGACCTGTGGATCTGAAATTGGTGGATTTAATTTGAACTTACATTAATAATCTAAGCTACACAGGCATCATTGACCAATAATCAGTACTATTTTGTAGGTATTATTGGCTCATTCTGGTACAGCGTCATCTAGTAGAAACAAGAATAACTAAATAAGCAACCCAGCAACATTATAGATGCATTACGTTGTATTATTCCCAGAATTAGATCAACCGCTCGTTTGAGTCAAGAGATTCATTTTCAACCCAAATGTAGAACAGCGACATCTTGTTGTAATTTAAGTCACTAATTACCTCGAAAAGCCCATGTCGCAAAGAATTTTGTCTTCCATGTTTTATTTAGGTATCTCAGTAACAAAATACACGAATATGGTACGCAAATATAAGCTAAGCAGAGTTGTTACTAATCGGTACAGATGCCAACATACTCACTATGGGTTTTCTTAATCGTTTTTCGCAAGTTAGATTATCCAGACGTAACGACATGGTTTTGAAAAGCCACAACATTCCATTAAATCATTCAAGTTATACTTACAAAACAGAACCGAACCGTGTAATGTCCTGCCTAACCATAGTTCAACTAACCCAAGGTTTAACAATCGAAGGAGTTATTCATTATTTGTTCGGGCATGTGGGCATTCATTGCTTTCTGTGGCATTTTGCATTTGCTAAGCATTAATGTATGGTGCGGTTTGCTTAGTTCCAGGCTTCAAAGCATGCATAATCTTCATAAGGTCTGCTTTAATCATTGCGGGATGTGACAGGGATGTAACAGGGGCGATAGAACAAAACAAGAAATAAACGTAACATATAAATAATATTAATAATACGTAATATTATATGAATAGTACCTATATACTTAGGTAAGTATAGGTCGTACTACTGCAGTAGGTTCTTAGGTTATGATTTTTAAAGGGTATTGAGTAATTACACCAAAAAAAAACCATTTTTTTCCAACAGAATATAATATGAACCGTACTTCATTATGAGCTATTTGCCCATCAAATTGGCATATAAAAAATAAGTCAAAGTAAAAGCAGTCAAAATAAAAAATAAAAGTAATATGTAGGAGGTACCTAGAATTAAACTAACTATGTAGGTAGGTACCTGATGTAAGTACAAAGGAAGCGGTCGGATTACCGTTACAAACGGCCTATAGGTTCCAGACAAGGAAGAGAAGCGTGCCCAAGACATTGGCTTCTTTGCCACGTTGAATAGCTATGCTAATTCGCTGGACTAAATAAATAGATTCGTTAATCTAAATAAGATAAACTCAATGTCTATTTTTGTTAATGACCGTCTGTCTGACTAGTTTATTCTGGCTAACCTTCGATATGGTTGGACCAATTTTTGAAGATAGCTGATGTTTGTGGGAGTTACATTCAAGAAGCGAGCTTTTTTTCTACACTGATATTATAATAAGATTTGTATTTTTGTTTGGTATTAATTAACTCAGACTTTTTTTAAATACCTCCTAGTAGAATGCTATAGTATCATTACATAACATCGGCAATTTTTTTATCAGATTATATTAGGGATCCTTACGAAGACTCTAATAATGTAACCCTAGATGAAGGAAAATTACCAATAAAATGTATTACTTCGCGTGCACTGCAAAAACGATTGATGATAGAACAAACTAATGTTCTACAGACTACTACTTCTACTTGTTCTACTACTAACACATAATACCTACCTACAAAAAAGTCCGGGTTACTATATAGCTACCTGCCTTTTTCCCTCATGCATTGCTTTCCACTCATGCGTTACCCAGCTCAAGCGTTAGCTTCCTATTACTCTGTGCCCAGAGGCCATAGTATGAGTTTCTGACAGCTAACTGAAACTATTTTAGTTTTCGTACAGGGCGCTTATTTCCATACATTTGGTTAGCGGAATAGCAAAGCACCTGTAGTTCCTCTCAATGTCCGCTAACCAAATGTATGGAAATAAGCGCCCTATACGAAAACGAAAATAGTTTCAGTTAGCTGTCAGAAACTCAAACTAAGGGTACAGCTCTGAAGCCAAACTGAGCGTCATGGAGCTTCAGGTATTTACTCAACTGTTTATCAAGGAGACCATCAAGCACCTTAGCCGTTACGGTAGCCAATGATATTGGTCTTTAATTGTTCTTATCAGACGAATCACCTGTCTTGTTTTTGGCAATTGGCACTACCTACCACAGATAATAAAATACTAACGCACTACTATGGTCCGCATGAGATCATCTTTACTTGTTTTACATATAAGCTGGGGCCCAACCGCTTAGGGTGAAGCCGATCTCCATTGGCTTAAAATTAACTTCATAGGAAATAAAAACGATTTTTACCTACCGGGATTCACAAGCGTCAAATCCAAAATGGCGTTTCAAAATGGTGGTCAAACGTTTGACTATCACCAATAAAAAAATAAAAATAAAAAAGAGGTTTGGAGGCATGTAATACATAAATTAAAAAGCAAACTAAGAACATGAGGCAGATGCACTGCAGCGTACTGAAGGTGCTCGATGCTGAGCCCGTCGCGACATACCACGTCACTTTATTTTTTCTTCTATTTACCAATCCATTTACGTCCCGGTCACAGATCCGTGGTGGTGCATATCCCCTCACATTTCTCAGTAATGCACTCCTCTATAGATATGGGAATGTGTGGACGTGTTAAGGTTTACATTATGACACTTATTAAGCTTATTGTTTTCATTTTGTTGGACAATGAATATGAGTGGTCGCGGTGACCGCTCATGTAGGTACCTACTCCTATGAAGAGAATTCGTTATCGTATATAATTGTGCTCTATTTTGTAAGTATCTATCTTTAACTGCCTGCATCCTCATGGCTCATTATAAACTGTTCCTAATAAAGAACACTTAATAATATAAAAAATCTCATGCCCTGCGAAACTAAATATGAATAAGAAAATGTGTCATTTTCCGGTACGTACTCAATAGGGTCAGTGACCATAAACCATTTAGTAGGGCTGCTTCGCGTAGGACACTAGATGTATTAGTTATTTGTGTTACATGGGGACAAAGTAATAAATATATTTTGTTCCTCGGGGGCGTTATTTTGAATTCAAAGCGAACTGAAGGATTCGATAAAAGCAAAGCAAACATAATCTAGAGCGAAGCTAAGGAGGAATTGTAGGAATTGAATATGGCGCCTGAGAACAAAATATTTTGGCTCCGAGTGAGACACACGTATTTTTTACACAAAGTCAAAGTCAAAATTTCTTTAGTCATTAAGATTTTTTAGGATCATTTTGAAACGTCATACACAACCTTTAATTACGAGAAAAAGAAATGAAAAGAAAGAAAAACGCACATGGCAGCTTTTTTTCAGCGCGCGTTGATGCTAAAACCAAACCGGCCAGTCTTTAAACATTATACGTTCGACCTCTTTAGTTAACTTCTGATGTTAAGTAAAAAGGAAACACGACACACCCACCAACAGTTACGTATATTCTCAAATAATTAATATTGCATTCCTCAATAAACTTAATTCGTTCGAATCGCTCGTTATTGGCCAACAACGGCTTAAAAATAAATGCTATTTAGATTCGATCGCCGTCTCTCAGTACCAGGGCACCAGAATTCCTATGGGGATGTCACGATCGGAACGGTTTGCTCCCTTGGCTGTTCTTTGACTGGCTCAGGCTGTTTGACAGGTCCAGTTTTCGTAATTGGTACGATGCGTTCGCCAGCGGCTGGAGGGGGGCGTTTCGGAGCTGTCACTGTCAAAACGCCGTCAGATGACAGCGAGCTGACGAGGTCGGCGACGTCGTATCCGGTTGGGAGGATGTAGCGGCGTGTGAACTGGCGGGAGATGTAGCCATGCTCATCTTGCTTCTCTTCGTGCTTGCCTTCGACAACCACGGAGTTGTTGCTTGCTTTCACGGTGATCTCTTCGGGTGTGAACTGCTGAACGTCTAAGATGACCTGGAATAATGCAAAACCATACATTATTTCTACTGTTTTACAGAGGAACCAGTCGGGTCGTGATACCTGAGTATCGTTATAATAACAAACGATGTAAGGGGAGTTTATTGATATAAGTTCACTCTAAACACAGGCCTCGCTATATAGTAAGTATCTAATACCCCGCAAGTTTCTAAAACACAGAGGTCACCGGTACTGTTGACGATCAGACTGGGTGTTTTATATATATTTATTTTTTATTTTGTCTTTACATTTTTTATAGATTTTTTTATGTCAAACCACGCTCATATACATAACATTATAGTGAAATAGCTATCATCCCTCTTCATATCATGCCTATACAAAGACATCCTAGCACTCCCCTATGACTATTAATGCTGAATAAGACATGGCCGCGTGACGATGACCAAAATACCTGGGCCCCGGTTCTACTAAACCAATCGCTTCATTATGACAATATCATCATCATCGCAGAACCGCCATTTAGTAGAATCGGGGCCCAGGGGCCATACACTCGACAGTCAACTCACCATTGAAATAGTGATTCGGATATTAAGCCAATCGATCTGTTATTCGGCACTCTGGATGCGAAACATCAATCATAAATCAATATAATCGAATTGTAGTAGGATTTTGTGGAACTAAGTGAAATCGACAACGCTCGTTCTCATCGTTTTAACTTTTAATGATAGAGCGCGATTATATAAGACTTCAAGGTAGTACCTATCTCAAAGCCATTCTATGTGTCATACTCATCATGAGGCATATTAGGCACACCTTAGTCATCAAATGATTGATTATTGAAACAGGTGGATCGCAATTTGGCAAGAGTTACCAGAATAGTCATACGAACAGAATTATCGTGTCAAATCTAATTAGTATACTTAGGTCCAAGGTATAGACGAAGTAGGTTGGACCTATTCTGTAAATCTTTAATTACTTAATATAATATTCTATTTTCTTTTAGCCTATGTTTAACTTTGGAAAACGAACTATCATATTTTTAGGGGCCAAAATATACAATAAACAAATAAGACAAAAGGAAACAACTAGGAGACAGTACAAGCAAGTTACCCACCTGATGTTAAGTGCACTCTTGCCTGTAATAATGCCTTACTGCATAGGTCACAACCACAAAGGACCTAGCACATCATTGCGTCCGCCAACTTGAGACATAAAAATGTTTAGCCTCGCGTGCCCGTAATTTCACCGGCAACCATCAAACCGGAACACAGCAATGTTGCTTGGCGGCTGAAATTGTCGTAGTACTTCCCCGGACGAGCTCTTTCACAAGGAGATCTATTACTCAGAAATTCCTTTCTTATTTAAATTATTTTAATTCCTTGCATTAAGACGTGTAGGACGTGGCTACTCGTATAATAAATGCGATAGTAGGCATCCCGCTACCAAATCGTAATTGGACATATAACTTTTAGTCTGGCGGCGTTTAAGGAAATTTGAAACATCATCATCATCATCATCACAATCAATCAAAATGTCTTACTACAGAACATGGGCCATGCACGTTGAAAGAAACCTATTCTTTATTTTCTGTATATAGTTTTTGTCGAAAGAGTTTAATTCCTAAAAGAGCGAATAACTCACTTCAAACTTTTCTTTAGTCAGGTTGATGGTCGACGAAGATTCCTGTCGAGTGAGGCCCGTCCTCCAGGGCCTGAAGTATGAGTTCCTCAGCAAAGAGGTCGAGGGGATGCTGGAGAGTGAAGACAAGAGCTCCTCCCTCTTCAGGCCGGTGCCAAAGTGCTGGTCCAGCAACCTGGAGGGGCGGTCCCACTCATCCCACCAGTCACGGAACATTAGGGGGACTATCGACATCTGGAAGTTAATGCGAAACGATCACAGTATATAACTTTGGCGAGTATAAGTAGGTACCCAGCCAGACTAGCCTACACAAATTAATAGGGTTCAAGAATACGGAAATAAATACAATTTTAATAATTTATTTTAGACATCAGACAGCAAAACACAATGATAAAAAAATTACTTGACTAATAATTAAATACGCTACTACCTATGTACCGTTTTTTTTTATTATTATTATGATAAAATAATTTAATTGCATTAGTACTTGTTATCGAAAAATCGATTGAATTTGAATTCAAATTAGGTAGGTAATTTTTAATGTAAAATGCTTGTTATTAAACACATCAAAGTGTCACGGAGATACATAGGTAAGTACCTACACATCGGTTTATTGTCGACTGCATCTATTCTTGTCGATGCTACTGCGACTGGCATAAAATACGCTAATACCTATAGTGCTAAACAAATAATCGACTGCATTCGCAGTTTACGAGTTTAACCGCTGGTTCAACCTCTATCGAGTAATCATCTTACAACGGAGTCAATTTGCGACTAGTAGACGTTTGAGTCCATAGATGCAAGAGGTCGACAGAGGAAAATTTCAAAAAGTCATTTATTAACCCGGGTTCGATCCCCAGGGGGAGCAATATTGTGCTTGGTTTGGTTGGCGGACTTAAACAAAATCCTTTGATTAAGTCCGCCTGGCTAGCTACCACCATCTTACCTAATTCTGTCGCCATAACAACAATTCTAAATTGTGTTCCGGCATTTAGAGGTACGATAGTAATTTCCTCAGTTTGTTGAGGATTCTAGGTGAAGTGCGCCTCCACCTTCGGCCTTATCTTAACTTGTTACCGGTGAGATGAAGGCCAAGCGCTTACCTGTCGTACAATTTTTTTTTTTATTAAATAAGCACGGATAACACTTATTTATATTTAATTGTAATACGGGGACACGCTTGAATAGGCTATCTTACCTCTAAATGTCGAAACACAACAATTTAGAATTGCTGTTATGGCGACAGACTTAAGTAAGAGACAAAGGGTGCTAACACCCTTTGGCACTCTAAGCCTCCGCTGTCCGTCCATCGCGTCCGTCAGCAGGCTGTATCTCATGAACCGTAATAGGTAAACAGTTGACATTTTCATGGGCGGTGTATAGAAATACACCTTTTGCTCCTGAAGAAACTAGATTTTTTTATCTTGCTATGTGGAACGGAATCAGAGCCCTTGGTGTTCGTATCCTTGGCTGGTTTATTTCAAATCTAGTTGAGAGATGCCTGATATGCAATAACCTTAAAGAATAGTTCCACCTTTTATCGACCTACTTACTCAATATAAAGCCTTTTAATAATAAATTTTTAATAATAATACAATTTTATTTCAGGCAACAATAGATAAATTACTTTTGCCCGTGTGAAACGGATTGGAGCCAAATAATAATGGCTTGTTTGTTTTCGCTTTCTTTCCCAGTTTTAGAAATGAAAACAGAATTCTGGAACGCTTCCACGTGATTCACCTGAACGGTTTTAGAACTGATGCAAGCGATAGTCTCTGGAGACGGCATAACTTATGTTTTGTAAGAGATATTTTGAGATAAATCGGTGTTTTCGATTAGAGTTGTTTGAATTTAAAATAGGTCGGATATAGGTACTTATATCTATTGCCGGTAGGAGTAGGTAAATACCTAGGTACGTATATTATGCTGTTGATCTCGTGCCATGGTCCTTCGTAGAAGGAAACATCATCAACTATGGTACCGGATGTACCGCAGTAGTCAACACTCTACCTACTTAAAAAAATTGGTTGCGTTCTTAGTATCTGATTGAAATAAAAAAATATTGAGGGCACATTAGAATTGACATATTTTTTTTTGCCTTATCGGACATTTTAAGATGTTTCACAAATGTATGGAACCTACACTTCCAGGGCCAAATCTTTGAGCAAATAATAGACATAATGGTAGGATTAAAACCTACGAACGATCTAAGGAGTGCCAGGGCATCTACATAGATATGTTGAGAAGTCTTCTCTCTGTAGACAGGAAGGACTGCAGGAAAACGAAGATGATGTTACAAGGTTCGAACAGGAAAAAATATTACTCTCCATTATCAGCACCGTACACTGCGACCTGAACTACCACCTGTTCAAAACTGGAGTTACAGACAGCACCCTGTGGCAGGACTGCTTACAGGAGGAGGAAAGGATAGAGTGCATGATCCTTCACAAAATCATACAGAATCAGCTAGGGATTCCGAGATTACGGGCTCAGGCTTGGAGCAAGCATTTTACCACATCGTTGTTGTCGCTTATTCAGGCGCTCAATAAGTGCCATTATCAACCCTAAGTCCTACCCCGGTAATTCAAGGAGCTGGGCTGGCTGGGGTAGGGTTAGTTAGAACCACGGGGGACAATGCACAATAGGTACATGCCTCAGTGGGATGTCAGGGAAGGCCTTGGTTAACTCCACTCAGAATAAGTAGGTATAAGAAGTCAACTCAGGGAAGCACAATCAAGATACCATAATAACATGTTGATTTCTCACTCTGTGTTTTTTTTCACATTCTATACCGACCTCAAAATAATGTAAACAAGCACTACCTGCAAAATAACCGAACAAACCTTGTTTTGTTTTTTATCCCAATATGGGAAGGCTAGAACCGAACAAACATGATAGGTAACACTTTTTGCCACGCCCACACTCCGCGCTCTAAAACTTTTATTTTTTAAAATTTTATTTTACCCAAAAAGTATAGAATGTTATTTTACCTTGGAGGTGTGTTTCGTTCGCGAGCGCGCGCTGCTCTATCGAAAGAGTATGCCGTCCACCATCAACTGTGATTTAAATATAGATTGTTCAGCTGCCCACCGATGTTGATTCATCTTACACCTTGAACTTGAAGATTTCAGGGATCCATGATTTTGCGTAAGATCCGGAATGTCTGGTAGCGGGTTTTTGAAGCAAAGCTCGATGTTGGTGGTATTTTTTTTTTACTGTACGATGGGGAATCGCTTGGCCTTCATCTCACCTGGTTTCAAGACTTTCAAGTTATGATAAGGCCGAATGTGGAAGCGCATTTCATACGAAATCCTCAATTGTAAGATGAACTGGCTATCTTACCTCTACATGCCGGAACACAACAATTTGGCATTGTTAAAAAGTCCTACCACTCCAAACCAAGCACAATATTATCCCCTGGGGATCGAACCCGGGACCTCTGTATCTGACACCGGTAGGCGAACTAAACCAGATCACAATAACTAATAGTCTTGACCTCAGAGTCGGTTATTGTGATCTGAGTGAAATGGAGGCCGAAATCGAGAAAATATCATGTAGCCTGACAGGAGGTATCCTTGTTTGCGATGATAGTATCTGCCTATCTATTCGGTAGGTAAATCTAAAATATGTTCCTACATATGTATAAAATCGTCGCGAAGCTGACTGACTGAATGACAATCAATGCAAAGCCCAACCAGAGGTCCTAGTCCGTGGTATCGGGGTGCACTTGAAAAGGGTCTTGGGAATCCCACGGGATAACTGAAACGGGGTCCCGGGCGTTTGCTGGTAAAAAATGGTTTGTTATAGCTGTAAGGTGTATAGTAGTCCATATTCAATAATCTAGAGGTACCAACACCAACCAATATTATTAATTCTAAAAAGATAACTAGGAAACTTTGTTACCTTTGCACGACTAAGCGACTGATCTGAAAATTTGGCAGAGATTGATTATATCCTGGGGAAAAACACCATAACTGGATATATGAATATAAGTCCTGACAGACTGATTGACATTAGACAACGCACAGCCTAAGCCACTGGTCATACAAGCTTGATATTTTTTCCATAAAATAATTAGGTACCTAACTAGGACTTAGCCCAAGACAGTAGGGACCTAGACTATAAGCTATACTACTATAAGCAGATTGAGTCAATATTACATAATCAACAACTGGTTAGACCACGACGTGACATAATCTGTTAGGCGACCTAGTTTTTTCCACGAGAACCCCTTTTCGTCTTTGTAAGAAGAAGGAATTTAAAAATTCATATTCATAGAGCCTAAAATGAATGTCATGTTTTCCAAAATATAGGTATGACATAGGTATCTCTCTTATCCTCTTACTAAGATAACTCTCCTTCTAAAGTCACTCACTCCAAGATATTTATATGGGTACTTATTTAAAATAGCTTGGAGTGAGTGGCTGACATATAAATGTGCATTGTAATTGTAGTCGATAGACCTAACGATTTGAAATTCGCAGGGAGATCCAGAGTCCTACTAAGTTTTTTTTGGAAAGATTTTTCGAAAATTTCACAGAATTACGTTAACGAATGCTTTGATGTTCCACTTATCAATAGAAAGTGACCAGAGAAAAATATAGTAGGTAAGTTCTTACCTACCTAGGTACATTTACTTGCTACACTTGGTCATATCATTGGTATATTTCCTTTTTACATAACTCTTTGTGCCGTGTATTGTCCTTGCATTTGTATTGTTGATGTTACCCCAATATTTTGACTAAGTATTTTAGATAAGGAGACACAACACAAGTGCGTGTGGTTATATTATGTACACTGTAATTTAATCAGTCCAACCAAGGACCGTTTGTCAGATAAATCGAACAAACTGATCTGACCACGGATACAAGGCGTAAAATACCATCAACCTCCATCCTTCCCAAACGAATCCATTGGATACTTATTCGTTGGGCACCACACTGATGACACCTGTAACTGTAACACCTCATTACCTGTCTTAAACATATCTACCTACATCATAATAAGTATTATTCCAGAAATAGTGGGATGGACTACATCTAAATTTAAATTACTCCCACACGCGCAAAATATCGTCATTATCTCGTGGCATTACTGATGATTATTTTTAGATATAATACGTAAGTACCTAACATTCATCTCTTCGAATCATGATTTCCTCCAGATTAGTCACATTTGATGAATTGCTGTGTTTTATATTGTTTTTTTTTTAGTTTTATTGGTGGTAATAGGGAGGTTACACGCATGACTGGAGGTTTGCTAGAAGATCGTGACTTAGCAGGAAGGGTAAATATCGCAGTATGTTGGTCATGCGAGAGATACGATAATCTTCTACGATCTCTTTCTATAACTGGAGTTGGAAGGTCCCATTCGAATGCTGATCCGATCGAGACAACATGGCACAAACACAACACCTTGGCATTATAATGGTAGATAGGGAAGGCTAGGGCAAAATGGAAAATTGAACTCCTTATTAGAATAATTATATTATCAAAAGTTTCAAAGGCTAAATCCATTTTTTTGTTATATTAGGTATATGTAATAAGAACAACAATTTTTTTATCAATTATTAATCAGGCTTGCAGCGTTCACAAACATGTGCTTCATCATTCTTTTCGTCAACTCTCAGCGCCAGAATTTTGATCTCAATCTTGGCATATGCTACAATACAAATCATCCATCTTTCGTATGAATGAGAATTTATGTAGGTAGGTAACCTACCCACAGCAAATGCAAGGTCAGTGATAATTTTCACCACCATTTTCGGATGAACCTTTTTCAGTCTGACTTCCTTTCTTGCAATAAGTTTTGATTTTTGAATTAAAATCCAAATCAAAATCCATCGATAATTAATAACTTGACCTTGAACCATAAACTCTTCAAACTATCTCTCGATGCTGCTACCCGTCTACTATTGGGTTTTTCTGCCGTAACACCCACATCGAAACGCACTCGCAGCCACCGAAATACTTAATTGAGACTGATGACCCCGTGAAATACTGGGCACACCTGACTCTCCATAAGATTACATTAATAAAGGAGGCAACTAAAGCCTGTTAAATTATACAGCGCTCCGGATGCCAGCCAGATGAAAGGAAGGAAATGTCCCGCCTATGAACACGAGGAGGTAGCCATGAAAGTTAATGATAGATTAAATGGAGCCAGCTAGACTCCCTTACCCGCAGCTAAATAAAATAATTGACAGTGACACTGACATCTTACATTCATTAAATTTCTACAACTTTACGTACGATTTGACTGCAGCATAATAAAAACAAATGTGAAATGGCCGGACTGGAATGGAAATATGCACACAGTTTTCCTTGGTTTTCTTCCTTCTCTTTTCTTTTACCAGTGTCTTTTCCCGGCTCCAAGATTTCCTTGCGTTTATGATACTTTTGGGCGGTTCATTTTCTTTACCTATTTACAGTTACAGAGTGCCGCGGGTAATTGATTATTCAGGTTGATGTGACTTGTAGACGTACAATTTATAAAAACTTTGCAGATAACAAAACCATTTCTTAATGCACCGGCTACCTACTAGCTAGAAGCTACAAATTTTAATCAAGCTAAAGTTCTTGGTTACTGAATGAAACCTCTTCACTGGGTTAACGTTAGCTGCAACGAGATAAACGTTGGTATCTCGGACTCGTATATATTGCATGTCCGTTCGTATCGTCGATTGCACAATACTACGACGCCGGTTTCGTGAACCATGAACGCAGTATCGAAATCGCATGATAGTACGTAACTGCCGCCGGCGCGGCGTGATTAGACCTTCCTTCCTGTAAACTGCCGTAGAAGTTTCTAATAAGAGTAAGGATTCACTCGTGATGTCGTCGTGGCTACAGCACAGATGGACCGGCTTATGGCTTATGTTTATGGCGCTTGGAGCCATAATCACTTTCCTGTATGGGTTTTTCCCGCTTAAATACCATTCAGGGAAGCTTGCACATTTGGATGATCTTCCGAATTTCATTGACGAAGTCAGGTAAGCTTCAATCAATATGTTTTTCATTGTCATACATTGGTGTTATAATTGTTTTAATTAAAAATAAATGTAACTTCCTAGCTTGTCTTTCTAAAAACCTAATTTATAGCATATTCTTTTTGATTGTGTAGTCAGAATCAACTACCAGTGTAACTTCTTCCATATAATAAATGTTTATTCTGAACATAACTAATAAAAATCTAAATACAATGAGAGTTCATAGGCACCCTCTGCATATCTCAGCTCGATTCAGCATAGACCTCATCGTTGCCTACACAATATTAAAAGCAAAGTTAAAAGCTGCCCATTTGGCATAAAACTATATGATATTGGTATATTAATATCATATATAATTTTCGACATTGTTGTTATATTTTTTCTAATTTAATAAAAAAACTCTTTTCAGCATTGATGGCCACACAGTATATGATTCCGGAGAGAACAGTGTGGTTCTTATGGTAATAGATGGGCTGAGATATGACTTTGTCACTGAAGAGTACATGCCCTATACCGGTGAACTATTAAAGAATAAGACAGGCTGTATATATGTATCTGTTGCTGAACCTCCAACGGTCACCATGCCTAGGATTAAGGTAATTAGATGAAAATCCATAAAAATTTAGATACCTTCATATGTTTACTTTCAGATAGTTTGATGGAAGCCTAGAACTCCAATTGCTATATAATAATATGTTTCTCAAAACCCAAGTTCAGTTTGCAAAGATTGTAAACCCCCCATGAGTACTTCTATCCCACTACATTAAAATTTCATCTCTATTCTCAGTGGGGTAGTATGGCCAACAGGCCTAAAAGTCAACAACATTAGGCCTAGTCCATACTACCATTCTGCTAGTACACTATGTTTCCACAATTAAACATTTCAGAACCTAATATTTAACTTGAATATTTTTTTACTCATTGTTAAAAACTCTATGATTTCTTATGTGTGATTTGTGCTGTTTTAGACTAACCATCCTTGCATAACACAATACAGTACCAAAGAAAAATATTGAAACATAGCCCATTCATCAATAAAGTTTATATTTGTCAACATCTTCAGATGCCCTGATAATAAAAATCTACTTTTAAATAATAATATACATTGTAAATTTGAGTAAATATGCCTTTATTTCCAAAAATCGACATTGAATCACATCATGATTCTGTGAAATACATATTTAAATGCAATGTCCTATGTACAGTCACCGGAACATAAGGTGGAGAAGGCACAGTGGAGGCGCACCATAAACTTCTGGCGGGATATATTTGCAAGTGTCACTTTATTTTAATGTAGTTCTGTAGACTTGCTTTTCTGTGAGCATGCTAAAGAAAAAACTAATTGTCCTATTTAGTACATTATCCATTATTTCATTTTGATACAAGAAAACGGGTATTTATCGCGTATTTTACATAAATATTTATCCCGACGTTTCGAGTCTTATCTGCCACCACGGCTACGGTGAAAACCTATCGAAACGTCGGGATAAATATGTAGGTAAAATACTATTATTTCCGGCATTTAGAGGTAAGATAGCCAGTTCCTCAGTTTGTTGAGGATTCCGGTTGAAAAACGCTTCCACCTTCTGAGATGAAGGCCAAGAACATCCTCATACAATAAAAAAAAAAACTTTAAACACCCGCTTTCTCGTAGCAAAATAATGTGTTCTAAAATGCGAAAGTTTAAAAAAAGCCTTACATCATTAATATTATTACATATTGCATCTTCTTGAAGTATGTTATGTCAATGCACACTTTTTTGTATGTTTTTTCTTTGGTATTGTGTAGAGCCGTAATATGATCATTTGCATGCTGTTTTATGTTTTCAAGGAAAAAAATAAGTATTACTGATAATAATTTAACAGCGGGTTATTTTAGGTTGCTGTAGCTAATTAAAATTGTAATCAGTTTGCTGGATATTTTATATTACCTTTTACAAGGAAAGATATATGCACTGTGAGACTAATGATTTATTAGGTGACTAGTAACTGTAGGTAGTTACTAGTCACCTAATAAATCATACTTAACAATTTTTACCCAACTTACGGCAGTTGGGTAAAAATTGTTAAGTAGTAGGAGAAGGAGTATTACATTTTTAGAGAGTTATATGTCTGTCTATCGATATCATTGGCATACTCTACAGCCTAAACAGCTTGATAGAATTATTCCTTTTTTAGAAGTTGATATAAAGACATTTCTATTCCCATGCAGTATTTAAACTTGAAACTCTGTGGTAATTATGTAATCAGAACACAATCACTGTTGAAAGTAGGTACTCTTGTTTTACGATTTACTATAATTTGATATCATATTTCCTTAGTGAAAGTAACTTTCACTTATAAATCAACATAGGTCATTTTGCTGCAACATAATCCTGATATAGAGTTTCCAATTGAATACTTTTGAATTATTGCCCTTTTATTGGCACAGAATGAATGTTGCTGGTGATCCATGCGTATCGCCTTATTCGCTATTACATTGAAGATAGGTAGGTAGCTATTTGTTTACAACCATTGCTAGAATAAATAAGTAGATGAAATTACTATCATCAACAAATCTGGTCAGAAAATTGAAATATGCACCTACAGTCGCTTTTTATATTATACGACGGGGAAGCGCATGGCCTTCATCCCACTGGTTTACAAGCCATGATAAGGCCAAAGGTGAAAGCGCACTTCACCCGGAATCCTCAACAGACTGAGGAACTGGTTACCTTACCTCTAAATGCCGGAACACAACAATTTTAGAATAGTTGTTATGGCGACAGAACTAGTACGATGGTGGTAGCCGTCCGTGCTTAAACAAAGTCCTACCACCAACCAAGTTAAGCTCAATATTGTACCTACTCTCCTGGGGATTGAATCCGGGACCTCAGGATCTGACGCCAGTAGGGGGACCACTAGACCACGGAGGCTGTTAAAGTCGCACACACACACACACACACACCCAGTGTTCGAACCACATGTCAACGCAAACATGCTGGTATTTTACATTTCATCCTGAGGAATTCGTGTGTGCACTCACGCTTGGTCGGATTTTAGTATTTGCAATACATCAAGCCAAGGACTTATGATCACAGCAATGTTTAATCATGTAGTTATCACCGTTTTAACTATAGGGCTTAAATAAAAAAAAACTGTGAGAAGTACGTTATGTACTTGTATGTGGACTTATTTTTTTATTGATCGAGTGAGCAAAGCGAACGATGTAATTTGCATTTTTTTTTTTATTTATTGTACGACGGGGATATTTGTCACACAAATGTTTGTACTAAAAATATCACATAATTTCAACCGCAAACCCTATAAACTCAACTAAATGCTAGGTATATAAAATATACCTCTGTTGCCCATAGAAATAGTTATTTAGCATCATTGCTTAACATCAGGCGAGATAGCAGTCAAACAAGCCTATCCCATGTAAAAATAAATAGTTTAGGTACCTACAGTACAGACTACGTCTTCATTCACTCTTTTCACATAACTTGCATGTATCTTCACTTCACCGGTTATGGCCTACTTGTTTTGGCACTTATTTGCTTACTGCACCCTGCATATTTAAATCCATAGCTGATGACCAACAGCTTATGCTTTTACAGGCATATATGTATAAAATACTAGTGAATCACCCGGGACACGTTCCCGCCATCCCGTGGTAATTTCTTAAAATCATTATACGCCTCTTCACTGTAAAAGGAATCTACCCTGAAAATTTTAAGTGGTTAGGATCTGTGGTTTGGTCTGTTTGGATTGTCAGTCAGTCAGCTAGAAACTGTTTTTTTATTGATCGAAATGGCATTGCATATGCACAAGGGTTATCTTTTCCCCATACGTTTTTGAACGGGAAAATGTCACATGGCTTTTTAAATGATGAATCTTTGTCTTAAGTCTACCTACGTAGGAGCGAGCTATTCCATAAGACAATGGCTCTCCCGCGACCGCTAGGCGCTGGTCTTCAGCAGGAAGGTGGACCTGTTCCTACCACCATTGTAGTAAACATTCAGCCGTAACCGCTAGCAACGACCTGGGTTTCCCTTGCTGGGTTAGACCACAAGGCAGTATTCACACCTAAAAGGACTTTGTTTAAGTCCGCATGGCTAGCTACCACCATCTTTCCTAATTTCGTCGCCATATCAACAGTTCTAAAATTTTCAAAACTTGCGTGATTGGTACTAAAGATAGCCAGTTCCTCAGTTGGTTGAGCGGGTGAAGTACGCTCCCACCTTCGGCCATAACACAACCAGATAGAAATCCAAGTGAGATGAAGGGCAAGCCCTTCCCCGAATTCAAAGTATGGGTTTAAAGCTAATTGTCTTTTCCACAGGCCATGATGACCGGAAGTGTGTCAACATTCGCGGATGTAGCTTTAAACTTCGGCGCGCCATCCGTTAAAGGGGACAGCGTGTTGCGAGTGGCCGACGCCAGGGGGCGCCGGTCTATATTGTATGGGGATGATACCTGGCTGAGGCTCTTCCCCGGGCTATGGGCTGAGCACGACGGGACCACTTCCTTCTATGTGACGGATTATACAGAGGTTAGTTACAAAAGTTGCAAACACCGATTTCAGATCCAGAGGTTCTGCGTTCGATCCCCAGGGAGAGTACATTGGTGTGCTTGGTTTGGTGGCCTGGCTAGCTACCACCATCTTACCTAATTCTGTCGCCATAACAACGATTCTAAAATTGTTGTGTTCCGGCATTCAGAGGTAAGATAGCCAATTCTCTTTTGAGCTCATCGTAACTTGCCACCAGGTGCGGTGAAAACGCTTGAAGCTTTCTGGATTGAAGCTACGTGTTAGTGTATTGTTTCCAGGTAGACAACAATGTGACAAGGCATCTCGACAACGTACTTAAAGTGGACGTCGACAACAAAACCAAGTTCGACTTCCTCGTGCTGCACTACCTGGGCTTGGACCACATCGGACATCTGGAAGGTGCGAGGAGTCAAAAAATAAAACCCAAGTTGTTGGAAATGGATGAAGTGGTGAAAAAAATATATAACGCTATGCTCAAATGGGTAAGTTCTGGTTTAGTTGATGTATGATGATGTATTAGCGGCGGTCGCCTGATATTTTCTCTCCAGTACAAACGTAGTTTGTCGTAGTATCTTCCGAAATGGCACGTCCGATACAAATAAAAAAAAACAAGCACGACTTTTTATTTGCAATTTTACATGTACCACAAATAACAAATTCTTTATTGCATATTAACGAAATACATATAAAATACTCTTAATCCAAACGACACTGGTAAAACAACGTACGGTCTCATCGCTGAAAGCGTTCTCTTCCAGGCAACCGTTGATCGTTATAATGCTGTGATTCACAATCCGGATGAAGTGCGCTTCCACCTTCGGCCTTATAAATAGTTGACAGCAAAGCCCTGATTTTACTGAACCAATCGCTTCACTATGGCAATGGCATTGACGCAGAATGGTGTCTTGCTATTCTCCTAAATCATTTTTTTCAAATAATTTTCTTACGACCGTCATTGTTATAACCTTTTAAAATTATTTAGTTTTATTTTAAGGTGTCACCATTGGCCTTTTAACATCTATTGCGGATGATTTAGGTGGCGTCAGCTAAGATTATAAACATGAAGTTTTCTTCAATAAGAAGTTTTATTCACTTTGGTTCGTGACTAAACAGGCCTATGCAAGAATAGCAACCCCGTGCGCATTTTTGGCAAATACAACAACCAGTAGGTGGTTGTGGGTTAGCAGCATGTTGGTAACTAGTTTATGAGCCAAATGGTCAAGCCAGGCGTCATCGTGAGCGACGACGCCGTCGGCAACGGTTTTCCTCCAGGCATCACGATCTTCAGCCTCGCTCTCCCAGTCAGCACAGTCAATTTGAAATGCTGCCATATCACGCTTCACGCTGTCTTTGAAACGCAACATTGGGCGGCCGACAGGTCTTTTAGCGTCAGCTATTCCAGCGTAGTTTGACTTGGTAAACGAGAAGGTTTCATACGATGGACAAATCCTAGCCAACGTAAGCGTTTCTGCTCGAGAGGGCCTTATAATACCGCTGATTTTCGCTCTCCGCACTACTTTTTTTAAAACTAAATAACAATGAAAATATATTTATATATAATGTTTGTTTAAATGTTAAATAGAATGTCATATGAATAATTGTTGGCTACAAAATAAATACATTATAATTATTATAATGGAAAAGAGTGTTTGCATGGAAGAACTCTTTTCCATATATTTTGGTTTGTATTCGTTCTTTAGAAAAAGTACCTCACCACAGATTATCTTTAATGCGTATTTGATTATGATAATATTTTAATGACATAATACATTATTAGAATGAAGTACCTAACTGTATTTTTTTTTATTTTATGTTACATATTGAATCGAAAATTTTTGTTAATTAATGCATGCCAATCTCTCTCAATTTGTACACCGACAATATTGTTAAAGCATGTTGTAACACACTCACTATTAAAATAGATACCATCTTAATGTACACATGGCTTAGCAAATAAATGATCTTTATCTTTATCTTTTTATCACTATCCAATTACGAGTATACCAGCAAAAAATCTTTTGGATCAGATTATCCATTTCGAAATGAAAATGGAACTACGTTTGTATGGGATAGTGAGACTACTGGGCCTTCCTAAGCATGTTGGTTTTGAATGTTGTTCATAGTCGCTGTTTTGTTGTTAGGACCGTAAAGGCATTCTGTTGATTTGCGGCGACCACGGCATGCGGGACGCGGGCGGGCACGGCGGCGCGACGCCAGCCGAGGTACTGGTCCCGCTGGTCGTCGTCAAAAGTAGCGATTTCCTTTGTCCGCATCCGTGAGTATCCACTGTCTTCTACCCGACTACCTCTCGAAGAGGGTCACGTTTACGAGAGTACGTATCATGTATTTCTATACGAAAAAACTGGTATTTTTCGAGGAAACGTCAAGATACGCGATAAATACCTACCCGTTTTTTCGTATTATAATGTGGTCTTATCGCAAAAGTTAAAAAAACTGTCTATTTCATATAACCTAGTACTACCATCTTAAGTCTTGGCGCTCTGCAGCTTAGACGGCTTGATGGACGTGAGGTGTCGTTTGGTTTCTCTTAATTGTGGGAGTACGACAAGTTTCAAGTGTCTACCTATTACGGTTCATGAGGTACAGTCAGACGATTGGATGAACAGCGGAGGCTTAGTTATATCCTGTCACATTTGCACCCTTTGTGCATGGAACTAGAAAAAGCGTCGTTAATAAATAAATAAATATGACAGGACATTAATTTCACACATCGCCATCTAGCCCCAAAGTAAACATAGCTTGTAATATGGGAACTTAGATTACGGATAGAATACTTAAATACTTGTTCTTTGTAAATACATACTTGTCATATGTATTTACAAAAAAAAAGTCAATCATATTATGGTTTTATCGTTTTGTGATGTTGTGTAGTGTGCTATTATAAGTGAATAAACCTATCTATCATACAATACAACTTCCAAACACAAAACAAACATCTATATTCATCGCACAAATGTTTGTCCCACTATACTTTACGAGACTGTTCTCCGATTGTAGAGCTGGTCCCGGCCCTACAGTGGCCCAGGTGGACTTAGCGCCCACTATCTCATGGCTACTGAACGCGCCGCCGCCGGGCGACAGCGCCGGCCGAATCCTCCCGTCACTCCTACCCAGAGATATGCGGCAGCATCTCTATTTACTACATGTCATAGCGCTGCATAACACGAAACAGGGCGTGCCTACTCATTTAGGTAAGTAATACATTATTGCGTCTGCACCATACAAGACCCAGGTAATATAAATGAGGAACAGAAAAGAGCCGATAATTAAGCCCTGAGTGACACCGTGAATGAAGAACAAATAGAGCCAAGAAAAATCGCCTGAGCGATATCAAAACCGAAATCACTTGTTTGATGAGGTGATGTTACTTCAGTATCCATACATACTGCATGCTACAACGCTGTAAAACAATAAAAAAAGTATGACGCCATGACAACATTTCTAATTGTGGTGTTCCGGCATTTAGAGGTTAGATAGCCTCAGATTACAAAATCAGTTCCAAAGACAGTTGAGAATTCCGGGTGAAGTGCGCTTCCACTTCGACATTCTTTAAAGTTTAAGTGACGAAACAAGAACAAAATGGTTTGTTTCGATTTGCCTTAGCTGCTTTCTTCGCTTTATATTTTGTATGAAAACTAAGATTACATTTTTTATGCTCCAACATATAGACCCATAGTTATTTTACTGTAGGTATTTGTTTGTTGTCAGGTAGAGGGTGTCAGTATGCAATATATTTTTTGTTGTACATTTTCTCCAAACACAAAAGATTTGTTTAAATGCTATTCTTATATTTATTAAAATCGAGCCTGTAACTCCTCACAATAATTTCAAAAAAATAACTGTATAGAATTTTTCCTTAAGAGTAACCACAAGAAAACCTTTTTTGTGTTCCATATCAATGGTAATTAGTTAGTTGCATCTGCACCATTGATGTTGCAAGTCAATGGTGCATACGATGCTACGCGAAAAACTCACCCTGTCCAGATCTACTATGTGGGTACAAAATCATTTTGAAAATGATTTAAAGTGTGTACATACTGTTGCATTATTTAGGTATACATTTATTAGGTATATATAACTTTCAGAGTTTTACAAGCAATTCCAAAGAGCTGAGAAACAATTCGCACATTTCCTGGCGACCGGCGAACAGAGCGCCGCCAAGATAGCCAAGGAGTTCTACGAGGAGTCTCTCACCGAGATGGAGACGTTCCTCACGGAGGCCACGGCCGACTTCGACATGTACTCCATCGTGGTGGCCGTGGTGCTTCTGTACTTTGTAAGTATCTACTCATTCACTTTTACACTCCCACTGTTTTAGCTCTTCTAAGTTTTTCTAAGGACGGTTCTGCCTAAGGTAGACCCAATGCGAGTCTATGGGTTTCAGTTTCACTTTCATTACGAAATAGCATGTCTGAGATAAATGAAATTTTGGAAGAAAAATTAATGATAGCATAAATATACTACTTACTTAAAATAAATAAATGTATATACAATGGGCGGTCTTATATTTTAGAAGTGATTTCTTCCAGACACCCTTCGGATGGAGATGATTTATTTACTGGAGAGCGATAATCTGTATCAGATAATAATAAAGCAAAAATGATTGTATTTGTGTATGTTTAACCTGTATATTGGGCACGTTTGACGTTCCCAAACAAACAAAATCAATTGTAATGTCCGTTCCATATTTTCCAACAGATAGTGGCAGCCCTCACCTGCGTGACCCTATACTCGTTGCAGCCAGCGCCCCCCCGCCCCCCCGCCGCGCACCCCCGCCACCGCATCAACAGAGCCGGCTCCGTCCTCGCGTTCATCATCATCAACGTCATCATCAGCATCGCGCTCACGATGTCCTGCTACATCACCGAGACCAAATCCAAGATGTGCTCCTTCAGCGACGTCTGGGCGCTGGCGTTCCTTCTCATCAGCTGTTCCTTCACCGCCACGTACGTCATCATCAAAGCTGGCGTCGAGAGGATCGAAAACGTCACTTTCCTCAGAGACCTGAATCCGATAGATCAGTTTTTGGTCCTCGGCACCCTGTTCCACTCGTGGTCGTTCCTCGGCACGAGTTTCATTGAAGAGGAGCACCTGACGTGGTACTTCCTGTGGAACACGCTGATGCTGCTGGTGCTCGGGAGGACGATGGTGGTGGTGGTGATGTACCTCGGCAAGGTGGTGGTCGGCGCCACCGAGGTGCAGGACAAGCCGGAGCTGAGGCGGAGGATCAGCCGCGTGGGGATGGGGATACTCCCCAAGTGGGTGATGCTGATTGCTCTACACAGGTCAGCGCATTACTTGCTCTTCGTTTTAAATAACAATTGGAATGCAATAAGTTAATAATGACTACTCTTGTCCCTTGGGAAATGGGTAGGCCTTTGGTGTAGGACGCTACCTGCGTCGACACCCTAGCGCCATCTCATCTGCCTGGGACATCAGTTAGGGCTGGTGCGGCGGCTGATTCGGCCGAGGATCACCTATTTGAGCCTTTTGTGGTGGAGACCTTGGGTCCGTGGAGAGCCGGTGCCCTCCGGGTTTTCAAAAATATTGCGGGGCTTTTGATTGAGGCGACACGTGACCCAAGGGCTGGCTCTTATTTAGGCCAGCGAATTAGCATAGCTATTCAGCGTGGCAATGCAGCCAGTGTCTTGGGCACGCTACCGTCTGGTACTGGTCTGGAACAGTAGAGTTATCTATAGACCGTTTGTAACGGTCCTTATGTAATCTGACTGATTCCTTTGTACATAGTTAGTTTAATTGTACTTTTTATTGAATAAATGAATATTATCCAGTTAATAAATATGACAGGACATTAATTTGACACAGCGCTATCTAGCCGCAAACTTAGCATAGCTTGTAATATGGGAACTATATTACTGATAGAATACTTCGATACTTTTTGTAGATACAAAAAACTTATTTGCAAGTTACGCATTTATTTAATAAAATGTATAATTAAATTGACTATGTATGTACAAAGGAAGTCAGATTACCTAAAAACCGTTACAAACGGCCTATAGGTAACTCAAGTGTTCCAGACCAGTACCAGACGGAAGCGTGCCCAAGACACTGGCTAAATTGTCACGCTGAATAGAAAGAAAGAAAATATTTATTTTGCCAAAATACTTAGCTAAAACAATAGAAGAAAAACACAGAAAATGGGGTATTCCAAATAAATAGCTACGCAATATATTAATAGTTTTGGATAGCTACCACCGTCCTACCTAAAAGTCCGTTGATAACAACAATTCTAAATTGTTGTGTTCGCCTACCGATTTCAGATCCAGAGGTCCCGGGTTCGATCCCCACGGGGAGCAATATTGTGCTTATTTTGGTTGGTGGTAGGACTTTCCTACCTACCATCATCTTAAATTCTGTCACCATAACAAAAATTCTTAAATTGTTGTGTTCCGGCATTTAGAGGCAAGATAGCCAGTTCCTCAGTATGTTGAGGATTCCGGGCGAAGAGCTTAATTCGCGACATAAAAAAGTTTGACCTTCGTCTCATCTGTCAAGTTATGTTAAGATTGGTGGTGGAAGCGCACTTCAGAGGAACTGGCTATCTTACCCCTAGGGATGATGGCTGGTTTATTATAAACGCGGAAAGAATGTGGGTTTTTATTTGATTTATTTTTTATTTACATTTTAGTCGGGAATCATATTGTTATGGAAGAAAGAACTCGAGATATTAACGGTCACGTGTGTCGAATATTTCCAGGTTTCTGAGGACATTGAACCAGACAGGAGACCGCTGGTTGTTCCTACCGGACACGGCGGACTGGCTGAACGCGCCCGAAAACGCGGTTTATCTCAAACTACATCTTGTTGCAGGTAACACTATTTTTATACATCAATATTGGGTTAGCTTTCGACCTTGGCTTGTCTAACTCTAAACTAAGGAACCTACGTAAGGAAGAGGAAAAGGGGTGAGAAACTGCCTATTTGTTAGTTAGGTAGTAAGAAATGTTTTAAGAGTGAGGGGAGAGAGGGGAGTCAATGGATGTAGGAGGCTTAGGAATGATTTTTGTGGCGTTGATTGGGGGAATGCCTAGCTATGTTCAGCAGTGGTTGAAATGATGATGATTAAATGTTTTAGTCTTTTAGGTTTATGATGTTAGTACTTACTTATAATGTTATACTATATTTATGTAGAACTTATATGTAAAACTCTATATATCACTGTTAAATGGATCATCAACAAATTAACTAGCCTGAGGTTCTTGTCTTTCTCCTTGTGTGCTGGTCGCGATTCCGAACAGGCGGTAGATTGACGTTTCAAAGTGATCCTAAAAAATCATAATGAATAAACGTATTTTGACTTTGACTTTGGGTTGTAAGTTAGTAAATAAGCTGATGATGATATAATATGAAATATTTTCAGATTGTAACACTTTAAAGCTGGGTTTTCGTAAAACCAAATTTTATAATATGAACAATAGGTTGTTAGTGAATTGTGCAAAACTTCACACGCATGGGGCGTGTGAAGTTTTGTTGTATTTTGTATGTGCTTTCTCGCCTATGTACTTTTTTTTAACTTTTACATAGTTTTTTTTATGGTTTTATGTGCTGCCTACTTGTGTATGTGTCAAATGAATGATTTTTCTTAAAGATTACAACTTGTGTACTGTTTTAGGCACCATCGCTACCGCAATAGTCTGCTACAAGAACCTCAGACACACAAACAACGTAAAGCACACGCACACAATACTCACCACCATCGCTATAGCCTCCACATTCTGCTACCGGATCGCCACCAAAGTCCTGACCTCACCGCTAGCCGCCATCGAGGACTGGGACCCAGTGGCCATCGTCAACGTGTTCTGGCTGGTTCTCATCGCCCAGTTCGTGGTCGAAATCCTGTCGTACGCGGGGATATTCAAAAGGTGCGGCTGCGCGGCGCAAACGACATGCTTCGAGTACTACGCCCCTAAAGAGAAGGTGGAGGACGACCCGGCGCCGGCCGCGCCGCGGAGCGACGACGAGGTGAAGCTGTCGCTGGCGAGGTCGCTGCTGCACCTGATGACGAACGCGATGATGATGTCGGTGGGTCTGCTGATGCGGCCGCACAACGTGCCGCTGGTGCCGAGTGCGTACGTCACGTGCGAGCTGGCGGCGCTGTGCGCGGACCGCTCCTCGCTGGGGTTGGACTCCAGGTCTGCGAGGAGCGCGGAGGCCGACGTGCTCGGCAAAACGCTGCTGCATATGTGGATCGGTGTGCTGTTCTTCTTTTATCAGGTATATATATATATATTTTTTTTAATCACGTGACAGGTAATTTTTCTGGTGTGATGTTATGGTGGAAGCGCAGTGCGACCGGAAGACAGCGGTCTGAGGAACTGGTTATCTTGCCTCTAAATGCTGGATTTTTTATGATAGGATAATACGCTGGCCTGGTTCTGAGCCTGGAGGGCGACGGCTTTGCGCGGAACTGACTAAATGCCGGAATCGTTGTTGAGGAATAGGTAAGATGGGCGGATGGAGCGAAAACCTTCAAAGTCAGTAAGGATCATTTTGAAATGTTTTGTTTCAAAATCCTTTGTTTTTGTAAATATTATTCTGTCACCAGGGTAACTCAAATAGCTTAGCATCGGTGGACCTCGCGTCGGGCTACGTAGGGCTCCGCGAGTACTGCCCCGTGCGGGTGGCGATGCGCATGGGGCTCCACGCGTACGCGGGCCCGGCGCTCGCCGGAGCCCTACTGTTCTGTCACATAGCTAGGAGCGCCGCCACGTGGCAACAGTAAGTGTAACCTGGAGACTAAGCTTTCACTTTTATTTATTTTGACACAAAAACTAAACAAGTAGAAGAATCAGGACAATAAAATGTTAATTATTATTTTTATTTATTTAATGATTTATAAAGACTATTTAGCAGGAGCACGATTCCAAATCGACTAGGTTTTACATCTGAATTATGATAAAATTATTATCGAATTTATATGATAATATGTAAAATTACCTTATGTTTATTAAGTTAAGAGTAGTAGAGCCTCTTGTGAAAAGGCTCGTCCGGGGAAGTACTACCACCATACCCATTTCAGCCGCCAATCAACATTGCTGTGTTCCGGTTTGAAGGGTATGGTCGTCGGTGAAATTACGGGCACGCGAGGCTTGACAACTTTATACCTCAAGTAGGCGGGGCAGTGCCGTGTAGGCTATTCTTTGTGGATGTGACCTACGCAGTAAGGTATTGTTATAAGCAAGAGATGCACTTTACATCAGGTGGGCTACTTGTTCCGTCTCCTAGTTTAATAGAAAAAAAAAAAAACTGCAAAATGATCTTGTTTTTTTTTATTCTAACATGGGAAGCTGCTTGGCCTTCATCTTCATCACTTATAAATAAATATATATATATATATATATATATATATATATATTACAGGACACTAATTCCACACAGCGCCATCTAGTCCCAAACTAAGCATAACTTGTAATATGGGAACTAGATTAAGGATAGAATACATAAATACTTTTTTGTAAATACATACAATACAACACCCAACAGAACAAACATCTACATTCATCACACAAATGTTTGTCCTGGGTGGGAATCGAACCCACAACCTACAGCGCAGAAGGCAGAGCTACTATCAACTGAGCTGTGAGGCTTGTTACTTGAACCTAGGGCCTAAGGCTATCTGAGGAACACAAGTTTTTATATCCCCCCCCCAGATACCTGCACCGAGCCCGGCAAGCGGTGAACACGCTGGCGATGCACCGCGCGTACAGCCTCGCGACGTACTGCGCGGTGGCGGCCGCGTTCCGCCACCACCTGTTCGTGTGGACCGTGTTCTCCCCCAAGCTGCTGTACGACCTCGTGGGTGCGGTGTTCACGTCGCACGCGCTCGCCACGGTCGCCGCCGTGGAGCTGCTCGCGCATCTCACCAGCTGCCTCGCCAAGTACGCCACCTACAGGCGATTGACATATTTTAGCTAAACCTACTATTTTACTGACCTTTTTGTGTTGATATAGGTTTGGTAGGAATGTTGAGGATTCCGGGTGAGGTTCGATGGAGTCTTCAAGTCAACAGTGGATAGATTTAGCCGCCTCTGTGGTGTAGTGGTAGTGGGTCAACCCACCGATTTCAGATCTAGGGGATTGTGCTTGGTTTGGTTGGTGGTAGGACTTTGTGTTCCGCCTGGCTAGCTACCATCTTACCTAATTCTGTTGCCATAGCAACAATTCTAAAGTTGTTTTCCGGCATTTAGAGGTAAGATAGCCAGTTCCTCGGTTGAGGATTCCGCGTGAAGCGCTTCCACCTTCGGCTTTATCATAACTGGTGAACCGGGAGAGATGAAGGCTGAGAGCTTCCCCTTCGTTCAATAAAAAAAACCGTCCGGATCGGATGGCGGCTCTCACCCACGTGACCACACTCTTATAAAGTACATACATTTTTTTATTAAACGCCGGCAAAGCTATTTTTTTTAATGTGCAATGATGCTGATCGTAATCATGGAGCACGCAGTACGGTACCTTTTTTTTATTGTACGACGGGTAAGCACTTACAAGTGCCTTCATCTCTCCTGGTACACAAGTTATGATAAGGCCGAATGTGGAAGCGCAATTCACGCGATAGGTTTAAGAAAATCGCGGCCTTGTTTCTAATTTTTGTTCCACTTGGATCCATCGCCGCACTGGATAGTTGAATGAAGTGAAAAACACCACTTAATTCTACGTCAGGTAGGGTTATACTAAAACGAATTAAGAGTTGAGACACAAAGCTAGTCTACAACATTACATCAAATAGCCCGCTTGGTTTGGAACACAACTTCTTTAACATTTTAACTTACCTTGTGCCGAGGCGGTCATGGCTTAAGCAACGACCCCTCCAACGCCAGAGGATGTCGTAAAAGCCGACTAAGGGATCTCATCTGCAGAAGAGCAGCAGATCACTTGTTCTGTGCACCTTTTTGCGATTACTAATCCGTCTGCTGAGCGTGGTGATTATGGCAAAATGAGGCTATATACAGCTGTGGACATTAATGGGTTGTTTATGTACTTCGGTCGCTATCTGTCCAGATTGGAAAAAATAGACAAAAGTAAATCATTTTAATACAAGAATGCCTCATGAAATTGTGTTCTGTGGTGTTCATTTCTTAGAAAAAATCTTAAGATTATCCAACCTCATAATCATAACAATAAAAGGTTGTAAGTGAAGCCCAGCTGAATGATATTATAATAATAACCCTAATAAATGTAATAAATGTCTTTTAGCCAAAGCCAATATAATGTATATTGTCAAGTCAATTATTAAAGGCAAGTAATTCAATTCAATTCATTTATTTATTTCTCTAAATTATTATATAACAAGCTTTATAACTACACACATAGGTATACTTAAGTTATATCTATAACCTACAAGATAATGGCTTGTGCAAGAGAAATTCAGTGGTGCGATTTCTAAATATTTGGTCATCAAGAAAAATCAGCAAACCTATAATTGTGAAGTTTTTGTATATGTAGAAACATCTTGCTTTTTTAGTTCACTTTGATTGCTGACAAAATACATTTTGGAGCTAACCAAAAACTCTAATTAGCTTACCGTTTAATTATATCATAGCTATTATTAAGTACTATAGAGGTATAACTGTATAAGATAGAACCTGGTTACCATAACGAAATAATATTTGTATCATCATCAACAATACTCTATTGTAAATGAGACTCATCCAACACCTCTAACCTCCACGCTTGGCAAACACGATGGAGAAAGTGGGTGAGGTAGGTAAATTATTTGTAAAGACCCCAAGTATTTATTTGTTGTGTAAATTTCTTAGTGCGTAAACCAGATTATGTGACTGAATATAGTAGTCTTATTAATATATAACTTAGTCTTATAAAGTTACCAGAACAATAACTTTGTGGTGATGGACCGGTCTCAAGTAATATCAAACATTTGCAAAACATGCATTCGGCTGCACAAATATGAATATAACAATACATACAATGATTTTCAAAATGGTTTCGTTTCCACATCTAGTAGATACCACATCTGATCGATTTATGTGACTAATTTGATATTCAAGTGCGTTGTATCTTTTTTTTTTAATTTTCGCGATTAGAACACATTATTTTCATTAAAAAAAACTTGTTTATTTATTTATTGCGTATTTTACCTTTATTTATCCCGACATTTTAGCTGGGTTGCATCTTTCAGGCTTGAATAAATAATATTAATAAATAAAGTAAGGACATAATTTACTAGACGTTAATATAAAAGTACCTTTAGTAAGCTTTATTTAGAAAATTAAGAAGTGTATAAAAATAAAAATAGATAAATATTTAGTAACAAATGCGTTTAATTAATTTAGCGCATTTGTTGATAAATATTTTTCTGTTTTCAGATTTATATTGAAAAATGGATCAAAGATCAGCTTAGTGTATACATATTAGTACGTGATAGTACATGTCATGTGGATGTGGATGATGTACAATAATGTTTTTTTTATAGTTGTAGACCGTATCTATTATGTGGGTGGTCCGAGATACGTATGCGTGAGATCGTTTTAACTTTGAACACAATTTCACTTTATTTTTCATATTGATATGCATTTCTTTTATTTGACGTTGATTGATAGCTCTCTCCATTCCCATACGTATTGTGCAATTTAAAACAATCTTTCCATGTTGATATTTGTGATAAAAACTATAGAAGTATAGAAGATATTATAAGATAGTAGAAACGAAGCTAGAACTTAGCTATGTAATAAAACTTGATGTTATAATTATTTGTTATCTAGTTTTAGTTATGAACAATTTTTGCCAAAGTAATTATAAAAGTTGTGACTTACTCGTAGTTGATCATCGGCCTTATGACATAAGTGAGTATAAGTTACAGCATTTTCTGTAGCATTTCCATATAATATTACTTTATTACGAATAGTACAATACAAACGAAAGCTCAAAATTGTATTACTGACATAAAGGGAAATTAAAAATACATTTTCATGTAATGTAACGATCTTGCGAATGCTCGACTGTGTGTGTTCGCAATTAACTAATTTAACTTAAAATTCGTTGTTATGCGCTTAATGTCTTTTTTTTGTACGACGGGGAAGCGCTTCTTGGCCTGGTAACATGTTAAGATAAGGCTGAAGGTGGTTTGTTACCAGGTAAGATGAAGGCCAAGCGCTTCCCCGTCGTACAATAAAAAAAAAATGTTTGGTTTGTAACATTTGTGACAAAGTCGAGCATTGTGCTCAATGTTCGGTTCGAACGGCGGTGACATTAGAGCGGCTCGATGTTCAGTTACAAGCAAATGCTGTAGTGTATACTCACCTTTATTGAAAATTATTTATGTAAGCAAGATTACTTCGTGGCTAAGCAGACCTATGGAGGGGCAAACCGGTTACCATTGCTATCTTTTGCCCGCTGCTTCATTCATTACTCGGATAACAGAAATGTATTTTTTTTTAATGTTTTTATTGTTTCTCAAGAAGTACACTAGGTATCCATCCATCATTGTCTAACATCATTATGGACTGTTCAGCCATTTAATCGTAAAAAGTTTCCAAACAAGCAAACATAGTACTTATATTGATGTAGGAGTACCAACAGTTCTTTCCGCGCGAAGACCACCACACTAGCCCTAAGATGATTCACGTTTCCTCACTAAAGTTTTGGAACATGGCTACTTTTAGTATTGGTTTGGTTAATGTAGGCCTCAATACATGACCAAATTTAATTTGCATGATTCTCTAAGCTTGGTTATGTATCATGTGTTCTTCCATAAAACACATTGTTATTAGGTACTATACTTGACTGAGCCTACACCTACTTGTGAATTTGAAGGCGTTTGGCTAAAAGTTTGTTCAAATCCTAATACCAGCAGTGGAGACACTAGTACTTGAAAATCCTCTTAGCCTTACAGCCCGAACCAGATATACTAAACTTTTTTGTTATTTTGTCGTGTATAAAAAAAATATTTAAAATTCCCACCGGATGAAATTATAACTACTAGTAGGTATTCAACGTAGCAAATTCTTCCAAAAATTGATAAGTGAAATTATGTGCGTGTGGTGTGTGCCTTTGTTAAAACTCTTTAAAAATGTGATAAGGATTTAGTGAAGATTCCCAAAGAATTGTGAAAGTTGGAATCAGAATTTGTGAAAGTGTAATACGCGAGTTATGGACTGTATAGTTGGGCCCTCAGTCCTCAGCTAGAGGATTGAGGACCGCATAAACTATGGACACTGCAGAAGTCTTTACACCGAAATCTAAGCTAATGCCAAACAAAATTTGTGAAAACAATATATTATCACAAAACGCTGTCGATTAAGAAAAAATGTGTTTTATTCTCATTCCCTGAATTATGAAATAGGGTGACAATCATTTATTTTAGATTACAACAAGGATTAGTAAATTTAGTATCATAGGTTTTAGTAAAGTTGCTTCGATTTTTCGCTTATTATCGTCGTAGCATCTGAAATTACTATTAGTTAATACACGACATTTGTGATGATATAATTATACTATCAGTGAAAGTTGGAGGAATAAATTCAATTGCTCTAATTAATTCACCTTTGATTTTGTATATCAGAAATGACAGCTGTCACAATAATTAAATATGTCAAAATCTTCACTTATTAACCTATCATCTGACACATTGACGTTTGACCGAATTCGAAAATTATTTTTTTGTTTGCGAGTGCTTTGTATAAATATTACATTTATTCAATAAATTAAACTAACTAAGTACAAAGGAATCAGTCAGATTACCTAAGGACCGTTACAAACGGCCTATAGGTAACTCAACTGTTCCAGACTGTTTGCAAGTTGAAAGGGTATATACTTTGCAGGTGGTCCCATTTGCATCTAGGTTGAGTACCTACTAGTAGTTATAATTATAACTATAACTCAACCAAACACACATTCTTCCACTAATTAATAAGTGAAATAGGGTACATGTATATAACTTTAATGCTAAGTCCATATGTTTCTTGTAAAACAGTGTTGTCTTTCTTTGTGACGATATCGACATATCGATGTCGATGTGACGGACGCACATTTTTCATGAGAAAGTAAGTAGGCAGGTCTAAGATAAAAATCAACAAAGGATATCGGTCGCCTCATACACTGCGAAATAGTGGCTATACACACTTGCTATACATCTGTTTGTATCATGTGATGCTCGCGAAAGATGGCAACATTAGCTATTCAAACAAATAGCAACTGTAACTTAAGGAAATAGGGCTTCAAATGCAAAGTAAACCACTGTTATGACCTTAACAGACAATGAGTAACTGAATGCAAACTGTTGTTAACGTGTCCTTTGTTGTTTTTGTGAGAGACAAAGTCAAAATAAAACTAAATTTTCTATCCATATCTTTTATTATGTGAATACGAAACCACCATTTGTTTTACTTTATATTTTTACATAAAATAGCTGTAACCCTACCCTGATACCAAACCAATTATAAACATAAAACTATTTTGGTCTTTTTATTTATTTATTCATTCATATAATTTTTCAGTAGTAAACACAATATCTCCGATATACAGCTAAGGTTTAAATGCAGATATATTTAAAAGAATAAGCACAAAATGCAAGCACCTTTTAGTCAACGAAAATTGGAATGATTCGTAGTATTCTCACTTTGTAAAGCATCGAAAAATATTAGCATGTACATTTTCTTTACATAGCCAAAATATACGTACAAAAATTATTAATATTTGTGATGTATTTGTTTGACAAAAAAAATTGGCACTTAAAGAATACAACAGATATTTACATGATACATAAAATTTACACGATATGATATTTATAATTTTAAACACGATATTTATACAAGCCAATGATTTACAATTTGCCACGACTCGTGCAACGCGCGCCACTAAACCAACAATCGATATGTATATTATATGTATATATACAACAAAATCATTTATTTGTAGGGACACTACAATAGCTAGAACTCATGTATTAACATAAGCTATAACACAAAAAAACATATAATAAGCCATTTAACTCGTTGGGTGCGAACACCCGTGATTGTATACAGCACTCATCGAGCTAATGTATTTTTGTATTTATTTGATCAGCCAATAAGTTATTTTGCCAGCATATAATTCAAACCTATGACGAAATACGTAAGTTACCCAGAAACACTATTCTTCTTGCTGACAAAATAAATTCTGGAGCTGACCGCTTACTTAATGATAGATAGCCATAATTAGAATTTAAGATAAAATCGTAATTGTTCTTTCAACGGCGCCAGTTACAGAGCTACTCGATCTACCACTTTCATAAATATACAATTTCTAAGGACACACACAGCAGGTCCAACATATTTTGTAACTACAGATCTGGATGGTCCAAATGGGGATTAAAGTCGCAAGACTGATTTTATAATTAACTACGTAGATTTGCTGAAAAGCCATTAAATAACATGTGCATTACAAAAAGTTTTGCTAACAAAGTTCAGGGATAGAATATAAAATAACAATATAAAAATATATCACCGACTTTGCTAAATATTTACACTCGTAAGATGGAATCCTGCCACTGAGGAGTTGAAACAGAGCTTGTAATCGGAATTTAAGCCTACTGATAAATATCTATCAGACATATATAGCACGGCCTTAAGTATTATGTGCACCTTCCCCGATCATTCACACCTTGGAATCGCTAACCTGGAAATAAACATTTATTTAGCAAACAACATAAGATACAAAGGTTACCTAGAGAACTACACTAGGACAGAGTAGGTGTGTAGTGTATTTGGCCGTTTTGCTTATAATAGAAGAAGTAATAACTTTACCGCCTCTGTGATCTTGTGGTTTCAACACATCGATTTCAGATCCAGAGGTTCCGGGTTCGATCCCCAGGGGAGCAATATTGTGCTAGGTACCACCATCTTACCTTATTCTGTCGCCAAAATAACAATTCTTAAAAAAAATATATATACAATAACAAAAAAGAATTATCTGTCTAACGTCGATAGATGTTTAGAAATTATTTATTGTATTTTTTTGTAAATTCACAAATAATCGTATGTATCAGTAGTATCTACTGGTACTAGGCTAAAACAATCACAAACAAAAAAAACATTAGTTCTGTTAACCGGACGAATAACCAAACTAGACCAAATAATCATTCAAAATTAGATAAGTACACATTTTATATACCTAATACATATCGTACTCACAATAAAATGTTAATATATATTTATATACTTATACGTCATTATATTAATCAAGTGATTAACGCGAACGAGATCTCGGAGTTAAGACGGGAATATATGTATGTATGTGGCAATGTTTGCGACGTCATAACTCTCGAAAGGGTCATCCGATAATAATTAAATTTAAAAACAGAGAAACATAAATAGAAATTGATTTTTTGATAACTAGGGTAGTTGTTAAGAAATAGGGGTGTTAGTGAGACAAAAAGATTTTGTTACATAGGGGTGCGGTTAGGGGGTAATACACATATCAACCTTTTCATAATAGTAAGAGGTGACTTATTCACTTATTGTACTGCTCACCCCACTATGACGTGCGGTCGGTGTTATGGTGATTTGGTTTCATTCAGACTTTGCATACAATGAGAGTTAGCAACGAGAGAAATCCTCGAACACTCCGGTGAGTAAGAAAAATTGAGCACACTTTTATCTTAGTCTTAATAAGTTTGTTTGTGAGCAATAATCTCCGTGGTTAAATACCTCGCACAAACCAGACATCACAAGATCTCAGTTCGCGGCGAACTACTAGTACAGATAATACACAGCTCCATTTTCGTGAATATTGTGTAGCTTACAAAGTAAAAAAAAAAAACATGTGCTAATCGGCTAAATTCCTAATTGTATTCACCTTGTATGAGTCCGATGATGCTGATCAATACAGATCATCGGACTACTGAGCAGAGCACAGAGGACTCTGGGAAATTTATGGGAAAGAAGCCAAACGACTTCTTCGCTGAAGGTTGTGGGTTCCATTCCCAACCAGGACAAAAATTTGTGTGATGAATGTAGATGTTTGTGTCTTGTATTGCATGATATGTATGTATTTACAACAAAAAAAAAAATATCCATAAGCTAGTTCCCATATTACAAGCTATGCTTAGTTGGGGGCAAGATGGCGCTGAGTTAAATTATTAAAAAAAAACAGGTCCATAGTTTTGCTAAGGAAGTCGCAAAAGGTAGGCACATGAGTACCCACGCTGACCCCTACTACTACTACTACTACTACTACTACTACTACTTGGGTACTAACTTGTCATTGAATGATCCACAGCTGTCCGTCATTGCTGTATCTTGTATCTGTAGACGAGTACGCTGGCCACGCCCACTAAGAGACTGAGCAGTAGCGAGCCCCATACGAACATCTGTGAAGTTAAATGTGACTTTATTTGTAATTAAATAAGGTGTAGTTTTGCATACCAAAGTTCCAAGTATCCCAAACATTATATCTGTTCAACACTAGGGCAGATCATAGTTCAGTATCTCTGCCAGATGGCGTTGATCACTCAAGCTGAGTAAATGTTGTGCAATCACTTGATATACAAAAATATTATGAAATCTGTAGTTATTACTAGCACCGAGGATCAGCATCAGCAGGCAATAGTTTACCTTAGCTCTGGAAGGTTTCTTGCCTGGAGAGGACTTGCCCTTGCCGGTTGCTTCTGTGGCGCCTCCGAGCATGCGTTTGGCCAGTCTCCGCTCTGCTGACCGGTCCCTTGTCGCCCTGTCAAGTATATTACACTACATTACATCAAATAAATAGACTTTTTCTCCTTCGAGGATTAACCTCTATCACTACTCTTACAGGTTTACAGGATTCAATTTAACCAGTAGTGGCCCAGTGGCTTAAATCCGACTGTAAAAAGTACCGGAGAATGGGGTGAATAGAAGCAATATTGAACTTTTCATAACATTTTAACATTTTCTCTGCTGACATTTGACATTTAGTCTGTTTTTAGTTAGAATTATCATCATATTTTGCTAAAAAATATAAGACATTATAGAAATACAACAACGGGAAGCATAGGCACCCCGTTGTTGGAGACAATAGAAACTCTATGAGGATGAAAAAAAAATGACTAGGGTTGTCACATTATTTATACCAACTTCAGTAACAGAGTTTTTACAAAGGAGTTTAACACAACTCTATTAGAACTGTTTTTTTTTACTGTTTATATTGTAAAAAGTTACGGAGACCAACATTTTGGCGCTCGTCGACTGTCTGACCTCCGAGTTGGTTATGCCAATGTCAAACCATTTTGACATTATGCAGTGTTACCTTCAAAGAACAAGTATTGCCCTTTCAAAGTATTAATTTTACCAAAATCTACCAACAGACGGCATAGACAAATGAAATCTGAAAAAAAAAACTGTCATCTTTTTATGCGCCGAGTTGGGTCGGTCGATTCATAAACCGCGACCGCCACGGCAGAACTACGCCAAATCTAAAATACTATTAACCGTGGATTTGTGCCGAACGTAAGATTGTACTACCCCCTATTAGGTACTAACCTACTAGGATCACCTGATCCTCATATGATCCACACTGAAGGTAAATAATCGTGAGTAATAAGCAAATAGATGAAGGCCAAGCGCTTCCACGTCAATAAAATAAAATAAACTCTTGGAAAAAAATGGAACCGACTTCACCACTAAAAACTTACAAATAACTCTTAGGGTAAGTTCATATAATTTGACGGCGGTGCCATACGATAAACATGTTGTTGTGCTTGGCAAATCGGCACCAACATCAAAATTTTTTTTTTTTTTTTTTTAGTTTATTTTTAGCTTTTTTTCATTGTAAAACCTACGACACCACGACACACTATTTAAGAGTCGTGTGAGGGTATAATAATACGTTGTTTTTTGTGTGAAAATATATTTTCCAAATCGGTTGAGTAATAACGGTGTTCTAAGATAATGCAGTAGTAGTCGTTAAAGAGTCATCGATCACCAATACGCCTGCCAAGCGTCAGTATTATGGCAAAACTCTCCATTGCTTTCTTTAGCATTGGGGGAGGCCCATGTCCTATACAGTTGACTTTTATGGGCTGTAATGATGATGATGATACATGTTTACAGCATTTATAGCCAGAATGCGTCAGTCAATTTCACTTACTAATAACACTTACCACGTATCATCATTACTGCGATCAACAACATGCCAAGCCTGGTGATTATGGCAAAACCCCGATGATACTGGAAGGTAAGCGGTTCTAAAGGTCTACTCTTGTCACCGTAAGCACCAGAGGAAAGCAGAATACGCAATCGTTTACTTGGATGACATATATTGTCCAGTTATTTTGATATAAAAACCAAAATACTGAACCGATTTTGATAAAAAATCTATGGGACCACCTCGCGAGTATGGCCTACCAAACGTAAAAAGAATCATCAAAATCTATTTCGAATTGGCGGAGAAATAAAGTAACAAACAAACAAAAAACAAAAACACACACCCGAACTGAAAACCTCCTTTTTTTGAAGCCTGTTAAAAAAGAGTCTTACTTTTATACCAATCTCTCTCCTATACTTCAAAATAGGTTCTAAGTTACCAGATAAGATATACCGATAGTGTACCTTTGTTCACATTTGTGTAGTTCCTTCCTAGCGCCGGCGTCTTCGGGGGCAAAGACCGCGGCCGCGCGCGCCGCCTCCAGGGCTTCAGAGTTCTTGCCCATGCCGGACAGGATCTTGGACTTGCGGAACAGGGCTTTGGCGTTGTTCGGCTGGCAGCTCAGTACTCGAGTAACGGCCTGGAAATTCAACTGGTGTTTGGTATGCAAGCTAAATCAGATGGACCAATCTACCTACGCACACCGCAGTAGACAAATGAGGAAGTCCCGTTTGGACTCTTGCTTTCTTCAACGTCGAAGAGAGTTCTAAACCATACATTACTGACGTACTTTGAAGCTAATGATCTGCTCATAGACTATCAATACGGCTTTCGCCGAGGAAGGTCCGCAGGTGATGTTCTTAGCCATTGAGAAACATTGAGAACAATGGCTGTTTCTAAGTTGAACGAAGCGCTTTCAAGAACATTTTATTATGCATATTAAGAATTTGGAACAAGCTCCAAGCATCTGTTTATCCGCTGTGTTACGAACCTAATGTCTTCAAGCAGAGTTAATACGCTCCTTCTGGGTTCTCATCCTTACCTGTGTAGTCTTTAAAGGGTCGGCTTCCCTTTAAAAAAAAAAATTACTAGAACACAGCGTGTAAGGATCCATCTTACCTAATTCTGTCGCCATAACAACAATTCAAAAAATTGTTCTGCCAGAGGTAGGATATCCAGTTCCTCAATTTGTTGAGGATTCCGGGTTAAGTGCGCTTCGATCTCATCTCAAAAAACTAACCAGCCCGAGGTTCTTGCCTTTCTCCTCGTGTGCTGGTCGCGGCTACGAAAAGGCAGTAGATTTGACGTTTCAAAATGATCCTAAAAATCTTAATGAGTAAAAATATTTGACTTTGACTTTGTAACCAGATGAAATGAAGGCCAAGCGCATCCCCTTCGTAAAATATAAATAAATAAAGTATACCTGTAACGCGGCTTCGTACGCGCCAGCCTTCAGCTGCGCGGCGGCCATGTTGTTGTGGACCCGCAGCCGCTCGTCCAGCAACGCCAGCAGAGCGTCCGAGACGACGGCCAGCTCCCCGCCGGGGGTCGGCTGCGTGATGCCTCCCTCCGCTTCGTCCAGCACGTCGAGCGCGCGCCGGTACAGCTGCACGGCCAGCGGCGGCTCCTCGCGGCTGTACCACCAGTTGCCGCGGGAGCGACGCCGCTTGCTGCGACACAATATTACAGGACATTCGTTTCACACGTGAACCATACTATGAGGAGTACCTAGTAACCAGGTGAGATGAAGGTCAAGCGCTTCCCCGTCGTACAATAAAAAAAAAATTATAACATTTTTATATGCAAGAGTGCACTTAAAATTAGGCTACTTGCTTGTTCGGTCTCCTAGTTTTATAAAAAAAAAACAAAGCGCCATCTTGTCCCAAACTAACCAAACCTTATAATATAGGAACTAGATTACGGATATCATGCTTATATTATTATACCTTGGTAAATACATACTTATCATACAATACAACACCCAAACACAGAACAAACATCAATATTCATCACACAAATGTTTGTCCTGGGTGGGAATCGTACCCACAACCAGCCAGAAGGCAGAGCTACTACCAACTGAGCTGTGAGGCTTGTTAAATTGTTGACGAGGCAACACGACCATCGCTCTCCTGCTATTACCACCAGACGCTAGAGGCGACACAATCGCTTCACTATGAACATTAATATTCACAATGAGCATTATCGGTAGGGCTGCCATACGTCCGGAATTTTCCGGACATCGGATGTTTTCCGATGCGGGGGGAATTTTAAACCGTCCGGAATTTCTACAATATAAGGTGTCATCAAGTGTTTGCAAAATATTTTCTTTTTACAATTTCAAAAAAAAATTGGCAGCTATATTACCATCCAGCTATGAACGAAACACAATACGATTTGCACAATTCGTTTTCAAAAAAGTTTACGAGGACTTGTGGCCAGGGCTTGATACCGGTACCAATAATACGTGTACTATAGCGGTAAAACGGTATTTTCTTTTCGATAAATTCGAGTATCGGTACTTTTTAAGTATCGATACTTTGCTCTAATATATCGGTATTCAATGCGGTTCCCGTTGCTGCGACGTTGCCAGCTCTCCGGTCCTAGTCCTAGCTTTCCGTGTCGGGGCGGTAGAGCGTGCTTGCCAACTTGTGCATATTTCGCGCGCGAAACATTTGCAGAGCACACTAATTTTATAGCGAGTTTCGATTCGACTATGACCATGATGCACGTGTCACCTAGATAAAAAATAAAAATCTTCTGCTAAGTCTAACGCCTGGAGTATTTTTATATTTTGAATAAGTAGGTAGCGAAGCCTATGGAATCTGAAATTTCTTATCGAAAAAGGTGTGTGCTGTGCGCATTAACAGTACTTTATAACGATGTAGGAAAAAACAGTGAAGAAATTTGAGGCTAGACACAGACAGACACATATTGCCAAGTCTTTCCGGTGGATACGGCGGAATTACATAACTGTTTCATTTCAGGCTGTAGTATCTGTAAATCATCTAGAATAGATGGAAACGGCCTCTTAACTCACATAATCACCTAAATATGTAGTAAATTATATTATATTAAGTCAAGATACAACTAGCTATAAGGGCCCCATTCCACTAAGTTCAACTCAAATTTCAACTCGTTTTAAAAAAACAAACATTTAGTTCCCTAAATGCGAGGATTTTATTTTCAATTATTTCAAATTTGTAACTTTTTTATGAAAGTTGAAATAAAAGGAATATTTTTATCTAGAAAGTTCAAAATAAACAAAAACAAAATATTGTTAAATTGTTCGGCCACCAAATTCGGAATGGCATTCTTTTTATCCCGATATTCTCACGAGAATGCGATTATCCATCCGCAAGTGAAACAATTACATATCATAATAATAATAAAGATATATACCTATGCTTATAATAACAAAGATTAAAATACATAATTCAAAATAAAATCTGAAAACAGAAAAAATATTTAGTAATAAATCCGCCAAATCTCCGCTCGGAGCGTTTGATTTTTTACTAAATATCTTTTCTGTTTTCAGATTTTATTTTGAAATATGGATCTCCGTAAAATAACGCCTGAATCAATTAGCTAAAATACATAATGTTTGAAATATATAATGCTTCCCTGAAAAGCAAATGAAAAATATGAACGAGATCTACATTTTCAATGACAGCTGTCAAACTTCAAACTACCATTACTCTGAAACTGATCGTCCAAGACTCTCCGTTCTTAGGGTCACGGAGCTCAATAGAACATTTTCACAAGGGTAGAGGATTCATAAGGAAAGAAATTGCATCATATGAATCTTTCATTCATATTATTGTGTCATAACATTTTAAAGGACTATAACGGTAAGGTAGCACATTGATGTTCACTGGACAAAGCCACCTCTAAAAGGGGGTTTTCCATAATCATGTTTGGCAGGCGGATAGGTAATAACAGTAAAGCTAATACATAATACTCTTAGTCGGCTTTTACGATATCCTCAGGCGCAGTTGGAGAGGTTGTTTCTGAAGCTAACGCCAGAAGGTATAACGGTAGGTATAGATAGAGGGTTACCTACCCTCCTTAGAAGTACCTAACAAATTAAGCCTTTATATCACATATCACGACGTTATTTTATTAGTCTAGTGACCATCATAGTATGCTAACACTATAGACAAGACAAGGTCAATGTCAACTGCTAATAAAATGATTATCATAAAACATTTGAGTACAATATGACCTACTTAACGTGAAGGTCACCACTTTAAATCACGGTCCAAATAAACTGTATTTTTATATTGAAACTTATAAAAAACTATGGACTGGCTGATATAATTAATTTTCTCTGCATAAATTATTATATGTTGAACAGTTTTACACATAAACTTAAAATAAAAACAATATCTTTCTAACAATATCAATATCAATTGTGTTTTGCTTAAAGAGAGATATCTACCAGATAACCTTTGGATGGAATGGATCAGATAAATCAGATCACATACAGATCAAATAAATATGAGGTAAGAATGGTGTTATCAATACTATAATACAGTTAATTAGTCCAGACAGACAATGCACAGCTTAAGCCAGATGAATGTAGAAACTTAGTAATAAGGCTTCTGTTTACAATTGTATAATTATATATAATTCTATCAATATTTTTGAGCAGTAATTAACTGCTACAACATCTCTATATAGGCATCAATAAAAAAATTGTATTGAGGCTTAAGCTTTACAATTAAAAAGCTTTCATGGCAGCAATTAACAAGAATAACAAGCCTCAGAGCTCAGTTGATAGTAGCTCTGCCTTCTGAGCTGTAGGTTGTGGGTTTGATTCCCACACAGATCAAACATTTGTGTGATGAATACTAATGTTTGTTCTGTGTTTGGGTGTTGTATTCTATGATAAGTATGCATTTACAAAAAAAGTATCTAAGTATTAGATCCATAATCTAGTGCCCATATTACAAAGCTTTGCTTAATTTGGGACTAGATGGCGCTGTGTGAAATGAATGTCCTGTAATATTTCTTTATTTATTTAATTTGACACATTATAGGTATGGTTTGATTTTTATGTAATTGTGAAAATTATAGATGTTTGTGAAGTTGTATGAAAGTTGAGTGCAGTATGAAAATTAGAAAAAAACGCCAAAACTTTTGGAACTACCATGGCTACTAAAAAACTTTTACAATCAATATCAACAGGATATTATCATGATTTGATGGCGAATGTGTTTTCTGATTGATATTGAATGAGTTCTGTCTAAATATTTTGATGCAGTTGCATGCACCATGACGATGGAACATCAAATTGTAATTATTTATTACCTATGTTATTAGGGGTCAACTTAAAAATTGTAAACAACTTACCCTATGTCCATTCTCTCAGCAATAGTCAAGGTCTCAAACTCTGGTTCCTCACACCAATCATGGAGCTCCAAGCTAGCTTCTAACCAAGCCTCAGGTCCTATGATTGGTCCAGTATACAGGGTCTCCGGTTCAGATATCAAACCTAATCTCTCACCGGGCTTAAGCCCTATCTCTCCATACGCAAATCTAGGGGCTAACTGGAGTATGCATGATTCACCTTTGTACATCAGTGTTAGTGCCAAATCTAGTCCTTGGATTACCTGAAATATATGTCTTCACATATAATAAGGTTAAATATAGTATAATCTACTAGAAAGATCATGGTCAAAATATGATTACAAGTTGTAGTGTTTGCCCCTAGAATATGGCGTTGCATGGATCAGAAAGCTGGGCTATGAAAAATATGGGATTATAAGAAATGAGTATATAAGGGGAAGTTTGAGAGTGGCTCCAGCTGTGGAGAAGATGCTAGGGTTAAAAGACAAGTGCTAATTTACCATGGTATGGGTATGTTATGAGGAGGGATGATAGCCAGTTGTCTAAAAGAATATGAGCATGGTGGACATGCAAGCAGAGGAAGGCTGAAGAAATATGACAGGCAAGGGCAAAGATGAGTTGCGGTGTGAGTAGAAGAAGATAATGTGATGTTCCAACTCCACCTAGCAAGGGATAAGGGCAGGTGAATGATGATAATGTGTGCCCTTTGATTGCCAGACCAAGTGTGTGAAATATGAAAAAGTATGAGCAATAAAGATGTTCTCATAAGAAATATGTCCAACTAGTAAAACCAACTGGACTGTGTTATTAGTAACAAAGTCCAGTGGGTTTTAGGTATCTCAAAATCCTTTCTTAGTGCACACAAATAGAAGCTACCCTGTCCATCCATCCATCCATCCCTGTGGTTTGGGATATGCCTGGATAGTCAGTCAGCTAGATAACAATTTTAGATATCTAGATAATCTAGTAAATTATTGTATTCATGTTTTTATTTAAGATGTTAAAGGTCCTTCATCTCACCTGCCCGAAACTGGAGGTGCACTTCACCAGGAATCTTCAAAAAACTGAGGAACTGGCTATCTTACCTATAAATGCTGGAACACAACAATTTTATAATTGTTGTTATGGCAACAGAATTAAGTAAGATGGTGGTAGCTAGCCAGGTGGACTTAAACAAAGTCCTACCACCAACCAAACCAAGCACAATATTGTACTCCACTTGGGGATTGAACCCGGGACCTCTGGATCTGACACAGGATGGTGAACCACAGAAGTGGTAAAAACACTTACAGAAATCTTATACTATAGTTGGTTCATCTTAAGTATTAGCTACATACTACAATTTTTGATGTTTGGGATTTTGGTACCTAGGTATAAAAAAATACAATTTTATTTAACACTTGTAAATACAGTATGAGATTGATGATCTCCATGACGGGTGTCAAGTCATTTGTCTAGATAAGATTAAACTATTGGTACTTCAAGGAAATGATTGCTTGAGGATAAAACAATTATTATAGGGGTAGTGCACTCAATCATAATAACCATTTTTAAGAATATTGCATGCAGAGGAGATTAATATTTGATATTGATAAGTTTATACGAAGGTAAAATGCTTAAAAAATTAATGAATGGTTGAACTACAACCTGAATGACTGATTTATATTGCTATACTATTGTGACAGTGGTCATATTACTTTAAAAAAATTGTTATAATTCAAACAGTTAGCAAATAAATAAACCCGGTCAGCTAAAGAGTAATGGGCAGCTCTAAGTATAATTTGTGTTAGCACATCATAACTTTCAACTAGTGTAAGTTTTATGAAACTTTTGACTTGAATTTAATAGTGCAATGGTAATGAAAATGTACCTATGCTAGGTACATTTTCATTACCATTGCACTATTAAAATAAACCATTATAATATGCACAAATTGTTTAAATAGTCAAGATGATATATAAATAGGTGAATTTACTTGGCACAAATACTTACTTCATTATCTCCAAGATAGATTTTGACCTGATCCTGTTTCTCTATCAAATTTCCAGTACCTTTAATTTTGAGTTCATAACTAATTGTTGCTATATCACCTCTGTGCGCTCTAAGACCACTGTCTTCATCACCAGTTTTTAAAATCTGTAAGCAATTGTTTAGGTAAAAATAATCTGATTGTATATATAAAAAGTTATCAGGTATATGGTACAAAGAGCATTTACTTCACAGTTATTTTGAATTAGCTTGACTGAATAATAATCCATAACTAAGTGTCTGTATGAAGTCCAAGATTGAGAACAATAGTATGGTAGTAAATAAATTATTTCCGAGACAGTAACAGACCTTTTTAAGCAATGCCCCTGACCCCAAAACATCCTGCCACTCATCGGGTTTGGGACCAACATCCTTAGTTTTCTCTTTTTCAGTAGCGGCAGCCTCCGCTAACTTTGCTTCCTCAATTTCTTCAGCGATCGCAGCTGAAGCCAGATCCTCAAAAGAACTACTCTCGGATTTGTCAACCATAGTACCTTCACCTTCACTCATCTGTAAACACACGCGTGATTTTCTTATTTGATTGTAAAGGTAATACGTAATAAAATATTTTAGTGTTTATAATCACGGAATCTTCGACTGTCGGTAGGTACCTAATTTAAAAGTGCATGAATTATATGCTTCCTTATTTGATAACATTGATCCATAAACCACTTACTGTATAAAATATAATTGAAATAATAGAATTTAGAATTTTTTAAATAATCGCAGGTAAATGACAATTCAAGTTTTTTGATTGACTCAATCAAAGACAAAGAGTATAGAATCTCCTCATTACTTGACTTAGTTGACTTTTGTGATTTTTCATGTTCTTGTACTTTTCATCCAAAGAGAGTCAAAGAGTATAGAATTCTATTCTCTTGAATGGAGTACCATTGAACAGATAACAAATTAATAAAGTATTTTTTTAAGATTAATTCCCTTTTTTTATGAACAGATGTAAGCTGTTTTTAACATTGACAGTTGCAAATATCGTGCCTTTATTATTTGGCGGTGGATATTCTACAAATCCATCAAATACCACCAATAGGATTCCACTAAGACTCAAACAAAATAATCGAACGGTAAATTACGAACTACATTTCAGCGTGCTTAGTTACAATAGTAGTGTGAGCTACAATACAATTGAAGATCACTCGATGAACGTTTGCTCACCGCAAATGGTGCATAGGTATTATTTTTCGCACATAGTTAGATATATCAAACAAATTAAGAATAATATTTACCACTATCTGGTCGCTTTGTAACATGGACCATTTTAAAATAGGCCGACAGCGTTCTTATTGAGCGTAACTTGATATCTAGTAGGTAGTTCGCCCCGAACTGAGATCTCGTAATGTCTGGTTTGTAACGGAGATTATTTCTCAAATAAAACGTAACGATAAAAGTGTGTTTTCATAACATCTTTCTCACCTTTCTCAAGCACTTTTTCTAGAACTCTCTTTATTCACCTGAGTGTTCGAAGCTAACTTCCATACTAACATGAAACAAAGGATGATGTCGTTTTGAAAAGTGCTCTCAAAACTGTTGCCTTATTAGTTGTGGTTCAAAAATATACCCTTACCCATCCTTTTTGTTATTAATTATTATACATAATTAATAACAAAAACGGGTCTTCATCACGTACCTTTTTTCACGGCCGTTGTAACACAGTCGAAACTGTCGGGAATATAATAAGGTACGCGATGAAGACTCGTTTTTGTTATTAATTATCTATCCTTCCAACCCACGGATCACGTTAAGTCAACCAAAAACGCATCAGCTATTTTCTTTGTGTAAACAAAACTTTAACTGTGATCACCAATATGTCTGCTTAGCGTGGCGATAATGGCCATACCTTACCGTATTGAGTGAATATCAATAGATAAAATAGACCAGTTTAATTGAAATTTCTTATCTAACAAGACCTGATGATCATCCTTTGCCCACTTCATCTTAAAAACCACCCCTAATAAGGGCAAAATAAACTTATTTTGAAATCAGTCTCAACCCCTATATCGTATGATATTTCATAATATAACACATTTTCAAGACTTCAATCTTATTTACCCCTATTGTGAAGTCAACACCCTTACAGTCTATATTAACAGTCTATTCTACAAGACATACCAAGCGTTTTAACCCCTTAACGCGCCCCTTTGTTACGAAAACCACCCCTAATCAACCTCGCCTTGGTAGAAGCGATGGCTCTGGAACAGCTGCCTACCGAGCCAGTCCCAAGCCTGGACAAAGAGGGAGGGTGTCCCTTCCCCACCCCACCCCATCCTAAATAAAACGCCAGACCTGCTGCAGAGATGTAGCAGAGATGGCGTTTTTCCTTTCCCCTGTTCCCTCCCCACCCCCTTCTCCATCCTGCCCCATACCCAATCCCATCACAGAATCCTACCCTACCCAGTCCCCTAACCAAATCCGCCACGAAGCCAGGTGGTCCCGTTTCGTGGGCCTGTTTTAAACAGGTGGGGGGAGGAACCACCTACGTCTAATGCTGTGCGTAGGGGGCCCGTGAGGGAGGATGCAACTGACCTGGTGGCTGAGCGGACAGACGTTTCTTCCGCAACACTCCACTTCGGCGTGAATTTCACCCAAAACGGGAGGCCTATGGTCTAGCCAACCATGGCAAACCAGCACAACGGTGGGCCTTCAGCTCCCGTGGCGAGAGGGGGGGGTCGATGGGGTCTGCAGTCGGCGGAGCACGCCTTACGCTTGATGAAGGTGGTCGACATCAGGTTCGGTGGCATCGTTTAGGCTCGTAGGCAACGCGATCACCCCTTTCTATATCGGAACGGTAGCCCTGGTGTATGAAATACATCCCCAAGGTGCGGACTCCATGGTGGGTGGGGAGCCGGGAAGATGAACACAAAAAACAAAAAAAAGCATGTCCTCAACTAAAAAATTTGACCACTTTAAAACCCCCTCTTCAGGGGAGGCGGTAAAGGACTTGGAGGCGGCCTTCGCGGTCCCCCTGTCTAATACTGCTGCCTGGAAGGTAGTTGAACCAAAGGGTAAAAATAGCAACAGAGCTGGGAAAAGGGGTCCAGAGCCAAAGGCCGGACCCTCGAGTACCAACGTTCGACCCCTCGAGGTGGCTAACGTCCCGGAGGGTAAGAACGTTAAAAAGCTAAATAAAAAGCAAAAAAAGAAGCTAAGGCTCACAGGAGAGCAACTGGTGACTCCAGTACATGGCACACCAGTTACGAAAGCCCCTGGCCCTAGCGCTTATTACAGGAGAAGGCAAAGCGACAAACGTGCAGAGATGTCCAACCCTGAACCGCATGCCCCGCCGGTGGGATCTAAGGGCTTGCCCGAAGTGACTACTGGGCCCGTTGGTAGCAGAGGTACAGGCGAAAGGACCTCGCACAAAAACAGACACAATCGCCAGAAGCGTGCGGCCATGGCGATCGCAAGATCAGCCCAGGCCCCTGCTAGAAACGAGCCTACTAAAAGAGCTCGTATGGATGACACTGTGTCCCCAAGAGGTCAGCACAAAAAACCCAGATTTGAGAGCACTCGTCGCACTCCTGCTGTCAGCTATGCTGAAATCGCACAGAATAACCTCTGCGTGGCGGTAGTGAGAAGCGACAACCACCAACTAACAGACGAACAAGCAACTCTTTTGAAAAAGTACCTGGAGAGACGCATCCTGGAGGGTATCAAGAGTGGTGACACCTTCTCCCCCAGCTTCATGGGCAAGCCGACGGTCTCCGATGGCGCCTTGAAGCTGTGGTGCGAGAATGATGCGTCCCTTCGGTGGCTTAACGAAACCACGACCCAACTACCGGAGACAACATGCCCACGGCTCAGAGTTATAAAACAAGGCGAGCTCACAAAGAAAATTCGCGCCGCCATATTTATCCCTGACAATAACAACTCACTCGAGGACACAAGTCTTGTCCTGGCTGTGCAGAACAAGTGGGCCCGAGTGAGTGAGTGGACGGTACACTCCCACAACCAGCAGAAGGACGACATCCTTTTCGTAAGCGTCGGGATCCCGGAAAACCTGATCCCCGAGCTGATGGAGAGAGGCCGCCGACTAGCCTACAATCTGGGGAGCGTTTATGTAAGGTTCTACGGTGAGGACGGAACCTTGCAGGACGAGCCCCACACAACAGGCACACAACTGAGGCCAAATCCTCAACCTGGTCCCAGTCCCACAGTGCAAGGCGCCCCCGGCAACGGTCCGGCCAGCCCAACGACAGCCATACCGCATTCGTCACCGAAACCGTCGTGCTCTACGACGGTGGATGAGATGTGTGCGGAGCTGGAGAAGGAGCTGGATCTGGACCAGATGTCGGAGGAGGATGAGGAGAAGGGAAACCAACATGGTGGTGACCCAAACCCTCTCCTCTTATAACATCGTCCAGGCAAACCTCCAGCACAGTCTCACTGCAACGGCTAACCTGCGCAGATCGCTGGAGGCAAGCAAAAACCAGACCATAGCCTTGATCCAGGAGCCGTGGATCAGGGCAGGACGCGTGTGTGGTCTAAACAACATGAACGGTAAGTTACTATATGATAGAACTTGCGCAAATCCGCGTACGTGCATATACATACCAAACAACCTAGCAACATCGCCCCTCACGGAGTTCTGTTTCAGAGATCTGACGACCGTCAGAATACAGGACCCTAGGGGGAGTGAGCCAGAAGACATGATGCTCGCATCAGCATACATGCCCTCGGATGAGGATATCCCATCGAGGAGCATCATGGATCTGGTAAGAAAATGTGAACTCAACAACTTTAAACTCATAATCTCAGCAGATACAAACGCGCACCACCCCATATGGGGGATGCCAACATCCAACAGCAGAGGAGATGACCTGGTAAATTTTCTTTTCACCACTAATCTATCCATAGCAAATTTTGGGGCGGAACCAACTTTCGTGACAAAAAGATGCCGCACCATAATAGATCTAACGATGATGTCAGGTAACTGCGTAAACTCTGTGCGGAACTGGAGGGTGTCAAATGAATCCTCCTGCTCCGATCATAGGTGGATCAGATACGAACTGACACTGCACACAACAACTCCAGCACCGAGTCGCAACCCCCGTAGAACTGATAAGGTGATGTTTGCAAACTCCTTGAAGCAGCACCTTGGAACAGGTACAGTGGGATCGAACTTAACAAATACAGCAGATATAGAAAAGGCAGTCGAACACATTACAGTAAGTCTGACTAAAAGCTTTGAAGTTGCATGCCCTCTCACCGTGGCTGGAGAAGGGGATGCAGACAAACAGGGATGGTCCAAACAACTCGACAAGCTCAAACGTAAGGTACGTAGACTTTTCAACAGAGCAATGAACACCTACGACGACAATGACTGGGACGAATACAAAAAGGCGAAATCCGAGTACAAGAAAGGTATTCGTCGTAGGAGTCGTCATAGGTGGAAAAACTTCTGCACAAAAATAGAAACAAACGATAAAGTAAACAGAATTAGGAAAATTCTAGCTGCCGAACCAAACCAGGAGATTGGTTCCTTGAAAAAGCCAGATAACACCTACACAACTACAACTACAGAAACACATGAACTCCTGCTTCAAACACACTTCCCGGGATGCTACCTGGGTAAGACGACCGAGTGGAACACGACCAGCTCCGCCTTACCCACGGAGGCGGACTGGTTGGCTGCTCACTCGATTATAACCGAGAGCAAGGTAAACTGGGCAATCAACACTTTCCAACCGTACAAGTCGCCGGGCATGGATGGTATATTCCCTGGCCTCTTACGATGGGGGGAACCCCACCTTAACGGTCAGCTGACAGAGATCTTCAGAGCCTGCCTAGCTTTCCGCTATGTACCCTTAATATGGAGAGAGGTCAGAGTGCTATTTATACCTAAACCAGGTAAAACCGACTACACTGAAGCAAAATCCTATAGGCCGATCAGTCTAACATCTTTCATCCTCAAAACTTTAGAGAGACTATGCGATCGGCACATTAGAGATAACATACTAAAAACATCACCTTTACACCCACAACAGCATGCTTACAGCGCGGGGAAATCCACTGAATCGGCGCTACATGCAGTGGTAAGTAGGACAGAACAAGACATAAATAACAAAACACTCTGTCTTGCCGCCTTCCTAGACATCGAGGGGGCTTTTGACAAGACAAACTTTAACAGTATCAACGAAGCCCTAAAGAGGCATGGCGTTGATACAACGCTGGCTGATTGGATCATTAATATGCTTCAATATAGAGCAGTACGTATTGACATGAACGGGGAGACCAGGGGAGTGGTGGCAAGAGGATGCCCGCAGGGCGGTGTTTTGTCGCCACTCTTATGGAACCTTGTTGCAAATGATCTAATCACCAAGTTAAACGCCCAACGCTTCTACACGGTTGGCTACGCTGACGATCTTGCAATTTTAATATCGGGCCACTTCGCGAGTGTGGCTTGTAATATCATGAACAATGCCCTTATAATCGTTGAAGAGTGGTGCACAGCAAACGGACTAACCGTGAATCCAACTAAAACAGTTTTAGTCATGTTCACAAACAAGCGAAATTTAGGAACATACCAACTTCCTTTCCTTTTCGGCAAACAGCTAAAACTGTCCGAGGAAGTAAAATACCTAGGCATAACGCTGGACAACAAGCTAAACTGGGCGAAACACCTAGAAAACAAAGAGAGGAAGGCAACGATCTCCTTCTGGCAATGTCGGAAAATGATAGGTAAAACATGGGGTCTCAGCCCAAAAATCACCCTGTGGCTTTACAACACCGTTATAAGGCCTTCCTTAGCATATGGTGCCCTGGTGTGGTGGCCTAGAACGAAACAGCTTACCACAAAAAATAAGCTCACAAAATTCCAGAGACTGGCGTGCGTTGCCACAACAGGATGCATGAGGACTGCCCCCACGGCAGCACTCGAAGCCCTGATCGGCTTGCTGCCCCTACACCTGTTCGTGCAACAAGAGGCAGCGGCGGCTGCCTTCAGGCTCTGGACTCTCAAACTATGGGAGCACAACACACAGGCACATCATACAACTATCATAGGGGAGTATGCCAAGGGAAACCCTATACTCCAGTCCATCTATGATAGGGTACCCAAGAAACACTTGCACACAAAAAGTTTCACCATACAACTACACGAGGAGCCTAGTGACTACTCAAACATACATGAAGTGCGAATATACACAGACGGCTCCAAAATGAAAACAGGAACGGGAGCTGGGACTTTCTCAGACGACCTTAACATTCACAATTCGACAGCACTGGGTAAACACAATTCGATCTTCCAAGCGGAATGTGTCGGCATCATACAGGCAGCAGACGCAATACTAAGGAGAAAGGTAACTGACCACAACATCAGAATCCTCTCAGACAGTGCTGCAGTTCTACAGGCTCTGAACAAAAGTGAGTACAACTCCGGACTAACAATACAATGTCACTATCTATTGGAAGAGGTAAGTAAAAACAACAGGCTCACTCTCCAATGGATTAAAGGACATAGTGGATCCAGAGGTAATGACGAGGCCGACGTACTGGCAAGGAGGGGCTCTGAAATGCAACCAGCAGGCCCTGAACCAATCATCCCTCTACCCTTCAGCCAAGCTCGCTCCTGGATCCACGACCATACTACAAAACTGCACCAAAACTACTGGGCAAGTATGCAGGACTGTAGGCAGTCGAAGGAGGCCTTCCCGGTATTAAACCCGAGATACTCCCGAAAGCTACTCAGCCTGAAACGTGACAAACTCCGACGTATCATCGGAATTGTCACAGGACACTGCTCACTAAATAAGCATTTTTACACAATGGGTATCACAGACAGCCCTCTATGCAGAGGGTGCATGGCAGCAGAGGAGACGGCCGCACACGTACTCCTGGAGTGCAGTAGCGTAGAGTCTCAGCGCCAGCAACACCTTGGGACACCGAGGACACCCAAGGAAGCCTGCACCAACATCAGCGAGCTGCTGGCCTTCTTGGAGGACATCGGGTGGTTGGAGTAGCAAAAGCCCACCCGTCACGCAAAAAGGGCCCATAGGAGGCCCAGTTGCGGAAAAATAGTCCGCGCACCAAGTACCAAGTACCAAGTAACCCCTTAACGCGCCCCTTTGTTACGAAAACCACCCCTAATCAAAAATAAACTACCTATATATTTTATGAATGTGCAGTCGATACTATTCTTACTTTCCACATACATACAGTGCCGGATTTCCCAACTATTACATTTTTACAATTACTTTCTAAGGCGTAAGATGTCACCAAATGTTTTACATACAGAATTAAAATACGATATTTCTGAACCATACTGCCCTTCTCGTACAAATAAATACAGTAAGATGGCGCTGTTTCTGCTTTTCTTGCGCCACGGCCGCGACCACCGATCTTTTCTACAAATTTACTACCAATTTAACCGCCTCTGTGGTCTAGTGGTTTAATTTATCACCGATTTCATATCCAGGGGCCCCGGGTTCGATCCCCAGGGGAGTACAATATAATTCTTGGTTTGGGTGGTGGTAGGACATTGTTTAAGTCCACCTGGCTAGCTACCACCATCTTACCTAATTCAATTAAAACAATTCTAAAAAAAAGAATGTGTTCCGGCATTTAGAGGTGGATAGCCAGTTCCTCAGTTTGTTGAGAATTCCGGGTGAAGTACGCCTCCACCTTCAGCCTTATCATAACTTAAAAAATCAGATGAGATGAAGGCCAAGCGTTTCCCCGTTGAACAATAAAAAATAAAAAATATATGCGTTAGTACCTATTCGGGTTGTGAAGTGCAAAATCGTCTGAGTTATTTCCCTATTTGACGGTACCTACCTAAATAGGAAGCTAGGTACCTCGCTACCTAATTGATTGAAGACTAACTAATTGATTTATCAACAAGGCTTTTTTTCATTTTATCAGAACATAAACCTTATTTTTAAGGAAATCTGCTGATCGGAAGAGATAGTAGGTAGGATAGGTAGGTTTAGGTACGTCGGTACTATCAACTAACAAAACAAAATAGAAATATATCTAAAATGCTATTTTATTATTATTATAATTCAATCAGTGCTTATTTACGTACTTACTCACTATACTCACAGTGTGAAAATCCAAGCGATGGCAAGCGATAGCTTTACGAACGCGTAAAGTAAAAGTAAAACTTACGCCAAAATGATAGTGGTTAGTCGATACAACCAATCATGAGCGATAGCGTCCCGAATCTTACACTCGCGAACTTTGTTTCATATTAATTACACTAGATGGCGAGGTACTAATTTCATACAAATCGTGGCAAATGCTAACGCGATCGAGTAAGAGCAATATTACAACCGCCACTCGCCACTCAAAGCTATGCTAATAATGTAGGTACCTCTATTTATGTAAACAAAGGAGTCTTAAAGTGACGGGTTTTTATCGTGTATGTACCTACCTACTTATTTTACCTACCTATATCCCTGATCCTGAAGTTTCTGCGAGATTGTACTACTTGCATCAGCCGTAGACGCAGGTCGTTGGCAGACCGAGATATACACTACACCTGGTTTTTTATTTCGTTACAAAATAAAATGTTCTAATCGCGAATGTTTAAAAATGACTAACAAAGTCGACTTGCATGCACTAAGGTCATTTAACTCATGGTTTCTCTTTAATTGACCCTATTTAACGACCGAGCCTGCAAATAGTGTGGTAGCCATTTTGCTGATAGTTTTCATAGATGAAATTCCGCCGATCTGTGTCCATACTAACTGAAGTTAACAAGCCTCATAGCTCAATTGGTAGTAGCTCTGCCTCCTGCGCTGTAGGCTGTGGGTTCGATTCCCACCCAGAACAAACATTTGTGTGATGAATATAGATGTTTGTTCTGTGTTTGGGTGTTGTATCATATAGTACGTATGTATTTACAAAAAGTATTTAAGTATTCTATCCGTAATCTAGTTCCCATATGGCGCTGTGTAAAATTAATGTCCTGTAATATTTATTTATTAATTGTACGGTATGGCACCTACTGATGTCTTCAGAATAACAAATCAAGGCAGCTGATGTCTTCAAAACAGTCTCGACGTTATTATTTACTGTGGAAAAAACAATCAATATTATTCTCATTGGTTTAGCGAAACCTACCTACTTCATATTATTACATGGCTGAAACGAAACTAAAACCACAAAACGTTTTCAGATTTTTCTAATATGCAGAAATATGAAAAACTCGAAAAAATCGGTGAAGGAACTTACGGTACCGTATTCAAGGCAAAAAACAAAGAGACTCATGAGATTGTGGCTCTCAAACGTGTGAGGTTAGACGACGACGACGAAGGTGTACCATCTTCAGCCCTTCGCGAGATATGTTTGCTGAAAGAACTTAAACATAAAAATATTGTACGGTTATACGATGTCCTACATAGTGAGAAGAAATTGACTTTGGTATTTGAACATTGCGACCAAGATTTGAAGAAGTATTTTGACAGTCTCAATGGGGAAATAGACTTGGATGTTGTGAAGTCGTTTATGTATCAATTATTGCGAGGATTGGCTTTCTGCCACAGCCATAATGTGCTCCACCGAGATTTGAAGCCTCAAAACCTCTTGATCAACAAAAATGGTGAACTGAAATTGGCAGATTTTGGACTAGCTAGAGCATTTGGTATTCCTGTGAAGTGTTACTCTGCTGAAGTGGTTACGCTGTGGTATCGGCCTCCCGACGTGCTCTTTGGAGCTAAACTATACACTACTAGCATTGACATGTGGTCTGCAGGCTGCATCTTTGCTGAGCTTGCAAACTCGGGGAGGCCATTATTTCCTGGGTCTGATGTTGATGATCAGCTGAAGCGAATCTTCAAAATGCTTGGTGCGTGTTTTAGATGTACCTATCATATTTATACTCAGTTCTTAATATTCAGAATGGCAGGAGAAATATACTGCTTTGATTTGAATCAATAGACATGATGACAGTAACCAAAAACTATTTTTTTTAAAATAAAATATCACCTATTACAAAATACAAGCTGTCATGATACACTGAACACTAATCAGAGCCCATGACATGGGTATATAACATAGCATCTGTATTCCGGTAGTCTATTGATTCACATATAATTATATCAGCCTTTGTGCCCCAATTAGTTAAGATCCCATCTTCCCTTGATTTCACAATTTGTGCAATGGCAATAGCAAATGTTTTGGTAGAACAGATTCATAAATAGTTATCATGCCATACCTATTCTGGTACTACCTTACACCTACCAGCACAACTATAGCATACCTTGTACAAGAATAACATCTAAATATATTATCTTGCTTACAGGCACTCCAAGCGAAGAATCATGGCCTGGAGTAACACAACTCCCTGACTATAAACCATTACCAATCTACCAGCCCTCACTTGGCTTAGCTCAAGTTGTGCCAAGACTATCACAACGAGGCCGTGACCTATTGTCCAAACTCCTATCATGCAACCCAGCTTTACGTATGCCAGCTGATGAAACCATGGCACATGCATACTTTCATGACCTCAATCCATCAGTGAAAAATGATCGATGTTAACAGTCAATTAACCCATACAAGTGTACCTCTGAACTGTTGTTGCGTAAAGAGGAAGATGAGGTGCAAGTGTATTGTGAAGAAGACACTAGTAGTTAAATAAGTATATGTGAAAATTATGTCAGAATTACAAAGAAGCATAGGTATGGCCAAAAATGCAATGTAGATGCAAGAAACATTGCAATATTTCATGTAAGACCAAAGTGAACTCTTTACCACCCTTCTCCATTTTCCTCTATGGAACCGAAACATCGACTATTCAAAATTGATACTTCCGAAATGTGGTGCTGGAAGTTACTACTGATACAATAACTATTACTTGAAACAATAGTATGCAGTATTCTTATGATTCTCCCTATAGACTGTACATATATTTGTTCTCAGACTCTTTTCTTTTTTCAAATCTTTTTGGTTAAAAGTCTAGTAAAAACTGACATTGGCAAACTCTTGGGGTTCCCATAAGGACCACTAAACACGCCATTAAAAGAAGAAGAAGAAGAAAATTTGCAAGTGTGTACATTCTTTGTGTAAACCCTCTAACAACAAGATTGCTGCACACTGTTGTCTCTGCAATAGAGTAATATGAAAGTGAAATCCTCTGTTGGGCTGGACAATAGACACAAGCCAATATACTAAAGCAACAAATTCATGAGGGAACATTTTGTGCCACAACATGACTTGCACACTTACAAGGATCAAGCAAGTGTGACAATTAGAAACCAAAACTGTGAAATAGACACATCAGCCTAGCACAACAGCAGCAATAAGAAATACCTTGGACTACTTTCCGCACTTAAGTATCCATCCTATGTGAGCTCAAAGTGAAGATGAGATCCTCCATATGCCTTTGTAAAGTTCTGGAGTTGTTTAGTTCACATAGCCAGAAACAGTAACAACCTAGAACACTGATGATTACAGGAATGGTAGCCCTACCAGATTTGTACGACCTTGGTAACGAAATTTCACACCACTATGCCGCGCCGCACGACAAGGGTTACATCTACCATGGTGGAACATTGTCCAACCAAACTAATTCCACAGGGGAATCACCAGTCTCAGTAATGAGGACTATAATTTGCAGAGGAAGAAAATTATCTTTATTGTTTGTAGATTGCCATATTAACAAATATTGTTTGAAAATTGTTGTTCCATTGTAAATAATATTTTATTTCACCTAGTAATATTGATCTCATAACATTTATTAATTTTGTTATTGCTAGAAATATAAATAAGCGTATTTGCTTATTAAAAACAATAAATTTGCTACATGTCTCCTCTCTAGATAAGAAGTAATATGAGTAACCTTTTAGATAAGATTTTATTAAATATTAATATTACACACCTCTTTAATTGCAGATCCTTAAAAATACAATAATAATATCAGAACAGTCCTTCAGGCATTATCTTTATAAACGTGTTACACCTGAACTTTATGACCTCTATCAAATATTGTTGTTGTGTTGTACGCATAGAATTACAACATTTCCATTTCAGCTCTTTTTCTTTTACGGTGATTGGCAACCATATTTGCTGTGGTGAGTGGACAGTGTCCCCTCTGAAGCCACATAGAAAGGGATCTTTCTGTCTGAGCTGCTGCAGATGCTTGAGCCCTTTCACTCATGGACAGAGGTTGCATAGAGTTGATTGAGTCTGTTGCAACACTGGCCGATAGCAACATTCTAAACCTTTGTCTGCATGTCTGAAAAAAAAAACAAGTTTTATACTAACAAATTTCAATCAATAAGACATCGACTGTACTAAATGATGAAACTACCGGAGCCAATAGTAAAGTGAGAAAGGAGGTAGCTGGAATCTCAAGGAGCTCCTTGCAATCAATTGGGGTTACAAAAACGCACCAGCCGTTATTTTGCACAGTTCTTAGTATAATTCAAAGATATATTTTAGTGTATACACATAATTATTTACTAACACAGGTCTTTATTGCCTTTTAATTTTCCTGATAGCCATGACTGATTGTGAATGTGACTGATGATGAATAGCCCTGGTCACTGGCTAATGTAAACTAATCACAAAAACTTAAAAAATACTAGAAGTGTACATACATTTATAAGCATAGACCCAACTTCCCCTTTAATGTCATGTTTAGCAACATAGCATCCCAGTTCGAAGAAATGTGGACCAAGTTTATGCATATCAACAGTGCATGCATCTGCATTGAATATTTCTCTGTAAGAATCCTTGTATGTTTTGGGTAGTTCTACATTTACTAGGGGAGGCCTCCGGGCATGAAGTGATTCAGCTAGCCATAGTGGTATTTCAATGTTACTTCCAGCTCTCAAATCATCTTCAGTTGCTGATGGGTCAAGGAACCCTAAAATATAAGCATTATTAAAATTATGGTTTACTTGTACATATACATTTTCCTATCTATTTTTTTTTGTTTAGAAAACTTATATGAAACCTGTAATTAGAGGAGCAGATTTTATTGTACATTTTTGTGTAATAATGTATATTCTCTGGTGGTGGTCCTAATAAATAAAAATAGTTGATGAATCTATGCATGTCTTCTTGTTATGAAGAAAGGCTTTTCAAATTGTATTTTTCTAATTACAGCCATACAGGTGCCTACTGTTACTGTATGGGTTCATCAATTCATGATATCAATTTTCTTTGCTTGTGATAAAGTTTATGTTATATCATGGAGAAGATGAATTGAATTACATATTATTATCTAAATAGATCAGCTCTTAACATCAAACCGCAAAACAGGCAAGGATGAGGTCTATGGTAGAGCAAGATTCTTAGAAAGTGCCTAGAACACAGAAAAGAAGCTTTTACACAAAACTATATGCTAAGCTTGTAATATAGAAAATGCTTATCCTATATATATTATATATATATATTTAAATACATAGGTACTTATCATACAATATAACACCCAAATACAGAACAAACGTCTATCATCCATCATTATCACACAATGTTTGTCAGGCATGGAAATCAAACCTGCATCCTAGTGCAATGCAGAAGGCATGTGTATAGCAGAATACTAAGGTAGTAGGTAGGTAGGTTTTGAGCTAGATTGGATGTTTTATGAAGGTAGTAGGTTACTAGAGGTAAGTACTCACCCATCTTTGGCAAATCGTGTAAAAATTTACAAGGAACTCTCTCATTCGTTACAAGAATGTCAGATATCGATAAATAGTTATCCATTAAACTAAATTTTCCTATGTTGCTTTGGTCTGAGGTAATAAAAACATTAAATGTTACCTGCCTACAATTATTACGACTACGTTTTAGTTTACTTCAAAAAATATACGAATGAAACCTAAATTACATCACAACGCTACTAAAATTTACACCATAATTATATACTGTTACATTTTATACTTATTTGAATAAAAAATAACAAACAAACAAAATAACAAACAACAACGACTGATACTATTTCAATTCAACTTTTCAAGTAGATAGAATAGAATACACAGTTGCTGATCTGTGGTTTCAAGATCTTAAATCTTGAAGCCACACTATTATTCAATTCAATTCAATCAAGCCAACCAACCGTTGTTTTAAAGACGCATGCGACACATATATAAACAAAATCAGCTTTATGTTATTTTTATTCCGAAGACATGTCCGAAGGTAACAAACAGACACATTTTTTTTATTGTACGACGGGGAAGCGCTTGGCCTTCATCTCACCTGGTTACAAGTTGAGATAATGCCGAAGGTGGAGGCGCACTTCACCCGGAATCCTAATAAAACTGAGGACATGGCTATAATGGCCTCTTAATGCAGAAACACAACAATTTTAGAATTGTTGTTATTGCGATAGAATTAGGTAAGATGGTGGTAGCTAGCCAGGTGGACCCAAACAAGATCCTACCACCAGCCAAACCAAGCACAATATGTTGTACTTCCCATAGGGATCGAACCCGGGACCTCTGAATGTGAAATCGGTGGGTTGAACTGTGGTCTAGCCACAGAGGTGGTTAATATACATAATAATCGAGCCGTTCGCGTTTGGCGAATCGCGCGCTCTACCTGAGCGTTCATCATGAATGTTCGGTCGATGTCTACTCCAAACTGATGGCTGCCATTCAATCTCTTGACCTCGCAGTTTGAGCGGCGTATGAACAGTACGCTTCCGTGCGACTAAGAGTGCAGCAGTTTTTGTGACATTGACAGCTACTCTTCACTTGCCAAGCCAGCCTGGCAGAGTATCGAGTAAGCATTGCATCTGTCCACGTGCATGAACTGGGCTTATAGAGGACGAGAAGAAGGCACTGTCGTCCGCGAAAAGCGTCTCCTTCACCAGGATCAATGCCTTCTTTAAGTGTGGGGATGTCATTAGTATAGAGCGCAACCAACAGTTTCAGTAAGTATGGGACACAAATAGACACTATTTCATCAATGCAAACTATCAGCAAAGTCGCTTTCACAAAATTTGTCGGCTCTTCCGTTGTATGACCAAAACGTGATTGTCATGTAGGTCCATTACTTTGATTACATAAATAGAGGTACGTGATTGGCACAGACTTCTGTTTGAATCTTAGTCAAATACTAGTGGCATTTGGTAGATTCATACAATAGACACTGCCTTTTTTTGTCATATCAAATTAAAATGTTCTAATCAAAAGAGTTTTAAAAAATATTAACAAAGTACTTGACTTGCCTACAACAATGAAGTTTTATGTTCATTTACCTCATGGCCTAGGTGTCTGACCCTATTTAACGGCTGAGTCGACAATTTTTTTTGCATACGACTTTGCGAATAGTATGCATTGATGAAATTCCACTTAGTTGTATTCCATACTTACTGCAATTGTACGGTTTGGCAACTACTTACATGTCTTCAGAATAACACTATAGTATAGCTGATACAGTAAGACCTAGCTGATTTTGTTTACGTAGGTACATAACTACATTATGTTCAATTTAATGAATGAAGGCAACTGTTTCACATTCCCAGTATGAAAAAAGTACTTTTTGGTGTCACATCTGGGTTCAAAACAGTCTCGCAAGTTTCTCTGTCTACGTCTCGACTCTCGACGACAACGTGACGAGTACGACGACGACGACCGACGACGCGACCGGTTTATTTGTGTTCGACTCGAATGCATGCTCGATCCCTCCACAGATTCCCTCGACTCCATTAGAATTCATCATAGTCACAGAGTAACTTTTTATCTATTGAATGACTGGCTGGGATGGGACCAAAGACCATGTACGTTTATAAGTATTCTTTGGATGGAACTGACTGGAACTGGGACTGCGGGAAGAGTTAGTTCTAATACAGGCTGAAATTCATATGATATTTTTATTCGATAATGTTAACTATGTTCAATGAGTATAATGGTTAATTTTAAATATTAGTGAAACTGATTGGTTGATAGTTATATGAATCATCTTTAATACACACCCCGATGTTGCACATAAGACCAGATAGAGTCAGGGTTGGCCGAGTTGGTTTGACAATTGTTCACTGCGGAGATCAGTGGGTCATACGGGAATCCTGATTAAAACACTTACTAAACGTAAATAATTATGGTCTAGGTTAGGTACTCTGTGGAAATAAAACTACATTCGCTTTGCACTCGCCCATGAAAACCGGGCATAAAACTAATCCACTTCCTTGACATGTGTTGATAATGTACAGCCAATAATTCAAGTCTACTCATTAATATGGTTATCAATTATTGGTCGTACATTACTGGTCGTGCTTTATCGGGTCGTACATTGCTGGCTGTTCATTATTGGTCGTGTATTATAAGGACCTGGGGATAGAGTAGAAACCTACAACCTACTACCTAGTTATTTGCTAATGCTTAGTGTCCTGATCTGTGGAGTGAATGAACTGTGGAGTGGATTGGGTTTTGAATTCAACTTTGAGTCTTTGAGCTGATTGATCAGTAATATAATATATTTTTCTTGAATAGAATACACAGAAGTTAGTTGCTTGGTGTGTAAATGTAAACGTCTTCTCAGTATTACATTTTGGTTTTTGCGCTTTAAAAGATACGCGCTGGCCAAGGTGGCGCGCGGTGACAACGATGCTGCGAGTTTGAAGCGAAATGTCGGGAGCCGGCGGCAGCGGTGATGACCGACGCTAAGAACAAGAAGTTACTAGTCCTACCCTACTCTGCTACATAAAAGCACACAAGGCTCATTACTCTCGGCTGCGGTGGAAATAATTCAAATTTCCCTTAAAATGTCGGGGTTAGTTACTGCATATCATGGCCCCCCTATTGTTTTCATGATCCGTGTTTTTGGTTTGGTAAAAAGTAATTATATGTGAAACGCCCGGGACTTTGTTTCCATCATCCCATGGGAATCTCTTAAAAACCTTGCAGCAGTTTTTGAGTAAAGGATCAACAAATAAGGAATTGGTTTTGTATGGCAATGTTTGACATCCTATACTCATTCTATGACAACTGATTTATGGGATGAATAATAATCATATTCCTGGTCTAGAGCAATATATATTATGCTCAATCGATTCACAAGTTTGTTCCTCCTTTAAACTAAAATTACAGAATGGATTGAACTGAAATTTTGCTTTGATATTGGGCCAGGAAAAACATATACAAAAGCTACTTTTATTGGGTACATATTTATGAGGCAAAGCCTCAAGCAGAAGCTGGTAAAGGTAAGTAAGCTAGGTAAAGTAGACAAATATACAATTAAAATTTTGTAACAAAAACATTCTTGTTTCAGTCCAAAAGCTTACACCATGAAAGAGATGAAAGGTATAGTGGAATACATAGTAGAGCATAAAGCCTTCAGTGAGTACAAGGGCAGAAAAATGTGGATGGACTTTGCTAGTTCTTCGGTAAGTGTGAAGCAACCACTAGTATAGCTATGTCATAAGTTTATTAAAATTCTTTGGAACATGCTTCAATACAATAATTATGTTGTTTATGGTGTGGCAGTAGTTCTCTCTGTGAATCCTCATATTATGTAGCTACATATAAATAAAATTCTGATTCTGATATTCTGTTGAGTGACATTAAATATTTTATGATAAAAAAAAGGAACCCCAGAAAGCAAGAACAGTACAAAACAGGAAGCACCTACAAATCTCTAGTATTAAGTTTTGAATTCTATTTCTTTCTTATACATGCGGACAATTGGTGTGAGACCTCACAAAGTGATATTGCACCTAGGGGTCAAACTAAGGAAGGCAGGATTGATAGCCAATCATACTACCACTAGAACATAGAGACATTTCAGCTGTTTTTTGAGTTAACAGCTAAAGATGATGGAGAAAGAAGAAGTCCCCATGAACACTAAGATAATCCTGTACCTTATTTTGGAGAGTTGTTTTGAGGGTTCAGTATCGGATGGGACCACACAGGGCCCTGTTCCTATGACTGTTGTATATCTGTCTGACTTTTAAAGGGTCTCGAGAACCATAATAGGAAACTGGTAGAAATTTTCTGAGAACATATTTTATTACGGCTTAAAATTACTTACCTGACAAATAATAAATCATTCGAAGACTGAATTCAGAAAATTTGAGGAGGTTTCTCATACAAGACACATTTTTTTTTGAGCTCTTCATAATATTGTCCAATGGCAACTTTAAATGTTTAAACTTGGTCATACAGACATGATTACAGTGTATAATCCCCTTCCTACTGTATACTAAGGTTAATTCTTTACTAAGGCTTTAGAATGCCCTTAGTGTGCATATAAAACTCACAATTATTATTGCTTGGATTGTTTTGTTTGGCAACATAGTCACATGATGGAAAATGTTATAGCTCACATCTCGGACTTGGCAGAGTTTGAAAGAAACATTTCTGAAGCGCATCCTGCCCGATATACAAAATCCCTATTACAAACTCACAAGGGATCAGGTTTGCAGCTTTAAACAAGGGTAAGTAACAGTTAATCACATCTATATATTATTAATACAGTGAGAGAAAAGTTAGACCCCTTTTTAGGCATATTTTACGCACAGAGGAGTGGGATACATGGCATACCTAGATAATGTTTATAATAAGGAGTGCAAAACAAAGAATTTCGTCACTGGGCAAACATATCTTATTCTGAGAGTGGGTGACCAAGGCCTGCACTGACGTCCCACTGTGAATGTATTGTGCATCCCCCCCATGGTTTTAACTAACCCTACCCCAAAAATAAATAAATTATAACCAATATATTGATTCAAAATTTCTTAGAGTGTGCAACATTTATGTGTATGATGCTCTTAATGGTACAAGTGTACATAAGCTATGGGATCAGCTTACTATAAAATGTGCCACATTAGATCTGTTAAAAAAATACCCTAAAAATGAGAATCTCGAGCTCTGCTGCACCAGTACTATAATCCTTTTTTTTTACTATAGGGAGGTGCTTGGCCTTCATCTCACCTGATTTTTCAAGTTATGATAAGGCTGATGGTGGAAGGGCACTTCACCCGGAATCCTCAATGTTATGTATTTGAGTTTCTTGTTGATTTCTTTTATGTTGATAGTTTGAGGGTACTTTAATAATAAAGGACAGTTTTGTTACTAAACTGAAAATGGTGTGTATCTTTTACTCAATATACTGAGGAACTGGCCTTTGAACATTTGAATGTTGGAACACAATTTAAGAATGTTAGTAGTTATGGCGACAGAATTTGGTAAGATACAATAGATAGAAGCACAATATTGTACTCCCCATTGGGGATTGATCCCTGGAAAGTTATGCAAGTCAGACCTGTTTCCATAACAACTAATAGTAGGGATTTGTAAAATACCAAATTGTCAGCAGATTGAATGAATGAATTAATGAATGTAAATTATTTATGATACACCACATACATTATAGGACAATTGACATTCTTAAAACTAAAGTTAACAGTACAATGGCTTAATAGCGATCTCTTCCAGACAACTTTAGGATATAGAGGATACTAAAAGCATGGTTGACTGAATCTTACACAAATTTTATTTTCGTATGTTACATCTTGTTTTACAGAGTTGATGTGGAAAAAAAAGAAAGAAACAACCGATTGGAGATCCGGACTATTAGTGAAGAGTCCAGTAATAATGGTATTGTATATCCAAAACCATCATGATAAAATTTTAAACATTTTTTTTTGTATAATTAAATTAAATCAACATATGTATTTTTTGCAGATAACCAGGAAAAAATTGAACCAGTACAAAGTTCAAGCACTAAGAAACAAAATAAAGTGGATAAAAATTCAGGTGAGGATATCAAATCTGAAAAAATACTTTCAAGAAACCGCTCCTCAGCTGATACATATATCATTGAGGAGACCTCTGAAAAATTTGGTGACGAACCAGCTCACATAAAGACTACCGAGGAACTTCGAACGGTTTTAGAAGAGGGTGAACCTTTAGTGAAGCCTTTGAAATATATGTTGGAGTATGAGCAATCCGAACCAATGACAGCTGTTAAAAGAGTTTTGAAAGATTTCGAAACTGAATCGGAGGATTCGGACAAAGAGCCCCAAATGCAAATAGTCGAAGATACTCCCAGGGACGAAAACCAAGAAGTAATACTCGTAGAAGATTCAGATAATGTGAATAATTCGATAAATATCGATAATGAAGGGGTTTTAGATGCAGAAATGGAAGTCGAAATAGGCCCGGTTTTCATAGAAGAGGTCACTAATAACTTACAATCTATAGATATCTGGCTAGAAGAGTGTGAAGAAGATCAAAAGGATCAAGTAAACAATGAAGCTGAATGTAATTTGCAGGAAACTTATGATATTAGCAAGGATGTATCGCATGAAAGTGAACATGTGACGGTGGAAGAAAGTGAACCAGTAGTTTTAGAAGTATCCGAGCCTGTTGTCATAGAAGATTCTGAAATAATAACAGCAGATGATTCTAAAGAAATTAGTAATAAGAAATCTCTAAATGGCGATAAAGACCAAAACAGCCTGAGCACAACATCAGACACTATGATCCCTAACAACCAGGAAGCACTAATTAATACAGATATAATAAAGAATCTGAAAACTGACAGGGCACAGGGTTTAGCTCTGTCAAAAAAAGCTTCGCGAAAAAGATCTGCATCACAGGATGTAAATGTCACGAAGAAGCATAAAGTAAATGGAGAAGATATAAAAACCAATGGCGATTTAATCAAAACTCCGCCCAGCTCTAATAATACTGAAGCTCTTTTTGAAGCAGTGAAGAATAGCACAGTTGATAATGAAACGTGTCAAAATGCTCAAGATATAACTCCTGAAATCAAAAACCCTTGTCTGACAAGTGTCAGTCTTTTCGAAGAAGGATTTAACACGACGACATACATCGATTCCGAAGAAGAGACTACAATCCCTGACGAACAAAAACCACCATCAGCTGATAAAAATCAAGAACACTCAATAGATCTGAGAAAACCAGAGACATCTATTAAACAAAATAAACAAGAGGCTAGTGCAAATGAGAAAATAGAAAATAAATCTAAGCTAGAATCATCTACAGTTGAGAGAATGCTAGAGCTAAATGCTGAAAACGAGCAAAAACAACACTTAAGTTCTGAACCTGAGAACAAAACTGTGAACTACACAAATGTTAAGGAACAAAAAGTAACCAACAAACATACAAATGAAAACAAACCAACTGAAGATGACCAAGAAGAAATTGCTCTCCAAGCTGTGACTCAAAATAAATCGAAAGAACCTAAAGAAGTAATTGTCTTGAAGTCAAACTCAGAATCTGAATCGGAACTATCACCAGTAAACCCAAAAGAGAATATAAACCGATTAGGGCATGCATTCGGATTTGTCCCTGGTAAGTTAAGCCTGCCTTTGAGTTGTGGTGTAAGCATGGGCATTATTTGCTTTTAATTTGCGTGAAGACAAACGGTAATTCGCTGAACCACACAAAGAATGATTGTCAGTTAGAGCACATTTCATTATTACAGGGTTGACGCATTATCAAACTTCATTGGTATTCCGCAAAATATACTTACCACACGGTACAATGTCAGTAATAATTATAAATTACAGATGTCTTTCCAGAACCTGCCCAGAGTTTAAACTATGTTATCCATAATATTGTAGTTAGTTTCTAAAATCCTGCCCTTTAGCCCGCTAGGTGGGGTCTGTATAACATACTCTAATCCTCCACTCACTCTTATCAGCCGTCAACTCTGCAGCCACGCCTTTCATACCCGTGTCCTCTTCCACATAATCCATCCATCTCTTCCTCGGCCTTCCTCTGCATGTCCAATCACTCGGATATTCCCTTTTAGTCTAATTCCTTTGGCTTCACACATCAATAGCCCATTAGTGTCCACTGCTGTACAGAGTCTCCTCCAAAACTGGAGGGTTTAGCCATAACCACGCTTGGCATGCGGATTCGAGATCGCAGTAGGAATTTGCTGCCCTTCTTCTGGTGAAATCCCTTTGACGACTTTTACGACATCCATGGGCTGAGTTGGAGGGGTCGATTCTTAAGACGCGACCGCCGCGGCAAGTATGGCTTTCTGAAATCCTTGAGCTCACTTATCTAGTTAAAGTCTCAGTGGCTCTGTCATGTTTCATTTTGTCAGTGACAGATAGGTTGAGAAGAAATAGGTTGGCATGGTATGGTCATGTAACGAGGGATGAAAGTCATGTAACGAGAAGAGTGTTGAAGAAGAGAGTGGAGGAAGAAGACATGTTGTGCCGCCATCTTGTAGGGGATAACGGGCAGGAAGATGATGTTAAGTCTGTTTTTTTTATTTATGATAGCCAAGCAATTGACCATCAACCCGCTTGAAGATAAGTAAAGAGGTGGCCTTCGAAGGAGCATGCTTGTCTTATAGGAACACCTATTAATTGTGTTCTTTAAGACACTAATATTGTATTGGTGCTGAAAAACACAAGCAAGGAGTTTTATATAACCTGAGGATTAATATCGCTATATTTGTACATATTCCCTATTATTTTATACTGATATGATACTGATAATTTACCCTCGCATTAGCTAGGACCTTTCTTGAGTGTTTTCTAAGGTGATAATATATTCCTTGGTTTCTTACCAAAAGCCTAAATATGAAAGTTCATATTCCAAACTTGAAGAACTATGGACTTTATTTAGTCATATAGTATTGTGTATTTTTGCTCTCCAGTGTTTGTCTTATTTTCGATATTTCATGTCATGTAAATTAAAATTTGCAGGTAAAATTGGATAGAAATAATCTGTGTTTGTTCCGTTGCTTGATCCTAAACACCGTAAAGATCCAAATATTTCCATACAAACAAGTATTTGTATGGCAAAACTCATGATCTGTAGTTTGTAGTGGTAGTTGTGGTATTTTCAACATGGATATTGTTTGAAGGGACGTCGGTGACGGCGACGTATCGCAGGCGACCGGTGCGCCGAGCTCGGACCGCTCTGCACCGGAACTCGTGGTAACTTATTATATTATTATGACTAGCTGTTGCCGCAGGCTGGTGTTACTCTTTAAAAAGTATGAAACAAGAAAATAATTCAATTCAATTTATTCATGTAACAATTTACAAAATTAGTGTTATTTATCATAAACAGTGGATGTCAATTTGAGCAAAATAATAAATAATATTGGGGAGACACACAAACATTTTGGATAAATATAAGCTTGGATACTATTCTCATCTGAAATTTGTGTGAACAAACTATTAAATATTTATCGTCTATTAAACAAACAAGTTACAACAAGTTTAGCAAATATAATATTTTTTTGTGTCCACCCCCGTCCAACTTTTGATTCACACCCCCCCCCATATAAAAATAATATAGTCTATGTCACTCCCGCAATTCAGACGAATCAATTGACATATCACAAGTCGAATTTCATCAAGTTGTTAGGCTGCAGAGTGGAAGCTTGAAATCCCAGACATAGGTAGTACATCGAAAAACATTTTATTTTTTATTATACGACGGGGAAGCGCTTGGCCTTCATCTTACCTGGTTAAAAGTTAAGATAAGGCCGAAGGTGCACCTTACCCGTGAATCCTCAACAAACTGAGGAACTGGCTATCTTACCAAATTGCCGGAACACAACAGTTTTAGAATTGTTGTTATGGCGACAGAATAAGGTAAGATAGGGGTAGCTAGCCAGGTGGATTTAAACAAAGTCTTACCACTATACCACCAACCAAACCAAGCACAATATTGTACTTCCCCTGGGGATCGAACCCGGGACCTCTGGAACTGTGATCGGTAGGTTGAACCACTAGACCACAGAGGTGGTTCAACACCCTCCTGAGGATTATTGAGTTGGATTAAAATTAATAAAACATCAAATAGGTTTGTGTGTGTGAGCTCAGCCCTGGCCTATTTTGCAGCCGAGACCCTGTGAGAGCATTTGTGTGTTCCCATGATATGATAATAATTAGGTAACTTTATTTTCAGCACCGTACACAATTCTAGTGAGTGGGAAGATAACATCAGCGAGCCGGAATGTTCTCGATTCATATCGCCGCCTCGCGGCCGCAGAGACAGGCACGCCAGGGAATATAGGTTTGTTTATTTATTCTTTATCACACACACACACACACACACACACACACACACACACACACACAAAGATATAAGCATACACGAATAAAAATTAAAAGTGTGGCAAAGGCGAGATTAACCTTAAAAGTTATCTTTCAGTAAACCTAGGTCGAGAGAGAAACAAGATTAATTGGAAGGGGAAAAGTGTACGACATTAATGAATAGCAAATGTAACATAACAGCGGGCACTGTGCCTATTTCAGTTTTGCTTTTTGAATGTCACATTGTTTCTTGAAGTTTGGTTGTATTGGTTTTAAAAGCTGCTTACAGAGGAGGCGGTAACAGCTTTTTCAGGTAGACGGTTACAGTTTCGTTTTACTCGATTGCAGACGAAATAGTCTTCGAGGGTTCACGTTTTCTTGGGGGTTTTTTTGCGCGGGGGGTTTTTTGCGCGGAATCTTTATTGTAATTCTAAATTAAAATTTGTCCAATTTACTCCTTATAACATCGGCTATCTGCCAGTGAAAGGTCCGTCATAATCGGTCCAGCCGGGGATAGCCGGAACAAACAGACAGACATGCAGACAAAAAAAAGTATATATATAAAAAGCTGTTATTTTGACATAACAAACAGACTTTAATTTTTACTTATTTGTATAGATTTCAGCTTATCCGTTTGAGAGTTATGCCGTCACAAACATACATACTTACATACGGCTCTGGCATCTGGCTCGCTTCAGCATTGATGTAAACATTTCAACGAGCCTCACAGCTCGGTTCGACTCCCACCCAGGACAGACATTTGTGTGATGAATATTGATGTTTGTTCTGTGTTCGGATGTTGTATTGTATGATAAGTATGTATTTACAAAAGAAAAGTATACAAGTATTCTATTCGTAATCAGTTCCCATATTACAAGTTATGCTTAGTTTGGGGCTAGATGGCGCTGTGTGAAATTAATGGCGTGTGATATTTATTATTTCAGGAAACCCCAGTCGGAGCGCATCATGTCTCTGGCAGAGGACGGGGGCCTCTTCATCCTGCACGACAATAAAGCGATCCCGTTGATCAAAAATGGGAAAGTTGTAACTTTCGTCACATTAGATGGCACGGGTAAGTTTTATTATTTATTTTAATATACGAAGGGAAAGCGCTTGGCCTTCATCTCACATGGTTTAAAGACTTTCAAGTTATGATAAGGCTGAGGGTGGAATCGCACTTCACTTGACATCCTCAACAGACTGATCAACTGGTTGGTTGGTGGTAGGTCTTTCTTTAAGTCTGCCTGGATAGCTACCACCGTCTTACCTAATTCTGTCGCCATAACATTTATAAAATTGTTGTGTTCCGGCATTTAGAGGTAAGATAGCCAGTTCCGCAGTTAGTTGGGTATTCCGGGTGAAGTGCGCCTCCACCTTCGGCCTTATCTTAACTTGTAACCAGGTGAGATGAAGGCCAAAGCGCTTCCCCGTCGTACAATAAAAAAAGGCCAGAGCAAGGATGAGGTCTACGATGGTGTGAGCTTCCCAGAAGGCACTGCATCACCGGTGCACTGACGGAGAACTTCAAACCTTTTGTCAGGACCTGCAATAGGCAGAGCGATTCTGTTGTCCGGGGTAGGTGTCATCTACCCCAGATTCATTATAGGTCTGTGTGATCTAGAACTATCATCACCATCATCCTGGATCCACCCTCAGCTGGACATAGGCCTCCAATGAATGCCAACAGAACCGCACCGAGCGGACCGCACCCTGTGGTCACGTGATCTCACTTCACATGGATTGTTCTCAATGTCAAAAAAACAGTTTCAGATGATCTGGAGGGAGAAACAGACTCAGTGTGGCGACAAAAATACGAGGACGAAAAGAAGAAGTCGGCGGAATTGCAAAGGTACACTTCGTCACACAAACACGACCCAAAACGCAGATTTCCGTATACTAGTCAAAACTTGTACGTGAACTAGATTACAGAGATGTAATCTAATCTTATTATGTAGCCAATTTTTATTAAGAGTTGTGTGGTCAAGTGGATATGGACCCACCTTCCGATCCCGAGGTTGCGGGTTCAAACCAATCGGGCACTATTGGACTTATCGGTTTTTTGGAAGTTAATGTGCGCATTTGACACATGCAAATGCTCCCAAAAATGTCCGCTTGCAACATGTCACGTATTGAATGCTTGCTACTTGCAAACCGTGACATCTCCCGAATTTAAATATGGACGTGCCTCTGACTACTCCCTATTTGACGATCCTCGTAAGATAAAATAAAATGTGTGAGACATGTTAAAACAGCCGGTTGACTTCCACTCTTGAAAATTGTATCATTTTAAGTTTTTTTTAGTATGTTGCTTAGTTTTGTAGTTTTTGCTGTGTGAAATTAATGTCCTGTTATAATAATTATTTATTTGTTTTTATTTAAAAGTTAACACGCCAACCGAACAGGTTAGCAGTTAGAAAAAGCCATCAGCAATATGCCTACACTACTTTGTATTGTGCAAGTGTTAAATAAATAAATATAGGAGGAAGAGGTCCAAGGCTGGCGAGTTTGGTCGTTGTTACCACGCTTGGCAAGCGAGCCGGATATAACTGGAAATAGTAGAATAGAATAATATTTATTGCCACAAGGAAATAGGAACAGTGGCTTACAATAATAATAACAATCACAATTTTAACATAAATAAAAATAAGGTTAACAAAAAAAAACGAAGGTATACACAGAAATAAATAGATGTATGTGCCAGACTCGGCTTTATGTTGCACCTTGCCGACGTGAAGTGGAAATGTAATAATCAAATGCTTTAACCACCCAGGACAAACATTTGTGTGATGAATATAGATGTTTGTTCTGTGTTTGGGTGTTGTATCATATAGTATGTATGTATTTACAAAAAGTATTTCAGTATTTTATCCGTAATCTAGTTCCCATATTACAAGCTATGCTTAGTTTGGGGCTAGATGGCGCTGTGTAAAATAAATGTCCTGTAATATTTATTTATTTATTTAACTAAGTCGTTTTATCACTTGCAGAAAATTGGCTCAGGCGGAAGCTGAAGCATCGCCTAGAGAGAACCCATCCAATCAACGAACCAATGCACCAAGGTATGTTGCTAAATACATACATATAAAATAACCGTTTGACCTTCTTATAGACCTTATAGATTATTCTTCTTATAGACCCACCGATTTCAGATCCAGAGGTCCCAGGTTCGATCCCCACGGGGAGTACAATATATTGTGCTTGGTTTGGTTGGTGGTAGGACTTAATTAAGTCCGCCTGGCTAGCTACCACCATCTTATCTTATTCTGTCGCCAGAATAAGAATTTTTAAAAAAAAAAATGTGTTCCGGCATTCAGAGGTAAGCCAAGAGTATAGCTAGTTCCTCACTTTGTTGAGGATTCCGGGTGAAGTGCGCCTCCACATTCGGCCTTATCTCAACTTGATACCAGGTGAGATGAAGGCCAAGCGCTTCCTCGTCGTACAATTAAAAAAAAAAAACCTGAACGTCTTTACTAGCTGTGGGCTTAAGTATTTCTGACCTGACCTTTCTCGACAACATCTACGATAAAATCGCCTATTTATTCATTATAACCATATTTTAATTTTAATGTAAATACAAATGTAATGTATTCAAATACACTTGCAGACCGTAAAAGTGATTGCTCATTTACATATATATTTATTTTAATTTTTTTTCAGAATAAAAAATCATATAGCCTAATAATTGAACTGTGAAATTACAAAAGAAACTTTTTACGATAGAAAGAAAGAAAATAATTTAATTGACAGAGCTATGTATGAGCTAAGATGATATAAATCTCTGGAACATTTAACTTTCCATTTTTTACAGACTTATACATTTATATTTTGCATTGATTTGCATGGATAGAATTCCTACACTATATAAATAAAAGAACACACCCTCCAAATTTAAAGTCACTTGCTCACAGCTATAAGTCTGAGGCGGGCAAAAAGAAACCAGAACTGCTATTTAGATGCAGCTTTTTTAAGAAATCTACTATTTTTAAACGACTTAAAAAAAAGTTGGTTCTCAATTCGGCTGTATGTTTTTTGTTTGTTGGTTTGTTACTCGATTTCTCCGCCAATTCGAAATAGATTTTGATGATTCTTCTAATGTTTGATAGGCCATACTTCCCAGGTGGTCCCATAGAAATTTAATCAAAATCGGTACGTTGAAGTCAGTTAAAAATAGATTACAAATGATTCAAAATAATTCAAAGTGATTGCAGTTTGAAATATTTAATATAATTATCTCCTATTTAGGTTCGATACACTATAGTCCTTTCTTCACCAGGGTTTAGACCCTGGAATGACCAGCATACAATGAACAGGATTAAAATTGTGGGCCTGTTAGTGGCCGGGTTTTTTGATTTTTATATTTATTATGATGATTGTTATAAGAAGTCGTTATTTTCAGAAATACACCTACCGCGAGTTCAACGACAGTACAGCTGCCAATGGAAATAGAAACAAGTATGTTTTATATCTTTTTGTGAATGAAAATACTTCGGAGGCTGTGCGGCTGTTTTTACTATTATTATTATTATTTTAACATCACGTGATCTCGAAATATAAAGTATTTCGGTGGTTTAATGAAGCACACGGGCTTACACCAAGTGGGTTTTTTTTTTTAACTATTACACGACATTAATTTTACACAGCGCCATCTAGCCCCAAACTAAGCATAGCTTGTAATATGGGAACTAGGTAACGGATTACTTTTTTTTACTTAAATACTTTTTTGTAAATACATACATACTATATGATGCAACACCCAAACACAGAACAAACATCTATATTAATCACAGAAATGTTTGTCCTGGGTGGGAATCGAACCCACAACCTACAGCGCAGAAGGCAGAGTTACTACCAACTGAGCTATGAGGCTTGTTAATTGTTTAGTGATTATGGATTAATTGTTTCAATATAAAAGCCCCGGATCGTCGCTGATTTTCCAGTACAAATTCAGTTTGTCGTTTATTTCGAAATACCAATTGCCGACCGCCGAGCAGCATTCCTGTGTTCCGGTTCGGTTCGGTTCGGTTCGATTCCGAACAGGTTCAATCGGAATGAATAAAAAAAATACTTTGGGTGTCTCAAGTTGACGGGCGCAATGCAGTGCCGCGTAGGTCACGTTCTTTGTGGATGTGACCTACTTAAGGCTTTGTTATAGGCAAGAGATGCACTGAGCATCCGGTGGGCTGATTGCTTGTTCCAATGGTATCATTGGAAAGGGATAATCTGTGTCTATGGTATGTTGCTTTTACAAAAACCCAATAGAAATTAAAATGTATGGGAAAACTCTGCATATTAATGTAATTTTTTTTAGAAAAAGTAACGCATAACCGCCGCTTCGATTATACTTGCAAAGTTTCATTTTAATAAAATGTGCCATTTCAACAGCTGATTATTTAAATGTATTTGATGTAAATCTTTTTTTTCAGACCATCAGCAAATGCATATAAAAAAAGACGGTGACGCGGGAAAGATACAAATAACATTATCTAAAAACGAGGTAATTTTATTTCCACTGTCTTACATATTTTGACCATTCTCTCGCTAAGTCTACCACTGGTGGACATAACATTTCTTCTTTTTATATTACTTTTGTATTTTAATTGTTTGCATTATTAACATTAACACATGTTATAACGACACGAAAATTCACAACCGGTCAACCAAATCAAGCACAATTATTTTTTTATTTACACTCAAATCGAAAAAATTCTAATTACGAATGCAAAGACGGTTCTATACAGACTTATTTTATAAACGCATATACATAAAATTAAGAATAAAACTCATTATAGTACCGCTATCTTTTTTTTTATTATTTCATTAAAGTAGTCTATGGTTTTAGGCTGAATATGAAAAAGAAAGCGCACGCATGTGCAGTTCGAACTGTGAAAAAAATGGCGCACGCATGCGTAGTTTGAACTTAATTTCCCGCGCTTCCCATACATTTTTTTGCCGATCGTGTTTTTGTATTCGGGATTCCAAAAATGCTTACTAAAATCCTGTGAGTGATTAAAATATGATCGGAGAAGAGAGTAGTGACGGCGAGATTTTCACTCCGCCAGATATTCTAGACGCGGCATTGGCGTTAACTGAAAGTCTCCTGCCAGAAAAATCAAAAAAATTGTACGACAAAATGTACCAAGAATTTATAGATTGAAAATTACTTCCTTGTAACCTACCTACTTTGTTTAATTTATTTTTTTCCTATGAGTGAAGATAAAGTAGTGTATGAAACTGCATATAACTTAGGTATTAAAACACTCGAGTCAACCTATTATAGCATTCTGCTTCGCCTCATGCGATAAACAGACTCTCGTGTTTTAATACCCCTTCTTATATGACAGTTGCATAAACTACTATTATTTTACGACGGGGAAGCGCTTGGCCTTCATCTCACCTGGTAACAAGTTGAGATAAGGCCGAAGGTGGAGGCGCACTTCACCCGGAATCCTCAACAAACTGAGGAACTGACGATCGTAGTGGTTATTATGGCGGACTTAAACAAAATCCTACCACCAACCAAACCATGCACAATATTGCTCCCCATGGGGATCAAAGCAGGGACCTCTAGATCTGACACTATCCCTTTCAAATTAGACCTGCAAAATACCTCGTGAACCCGGACAAGCTATTTTGTAATCGAAAAATTTTGTTTGTATGAGAGACCGACCACTAAAACTAATCTGTCTACATTTTCAGGAAACGGTGAACTTAGAAGGGCAATGGCCCCAAGTGCTTCCCATCATGGAGCACGTCATGAACATATTCTACAAAGCCGGAGCCCCGAGCCAACCGGAAACTAAGACACAAGCGAAAGGGGACTCTCCGGTCCACAAGCCACAAGTAACGGAGCCGACGCAAGAGGATATCAGCGGGCTCACCACTCCCATCATACACGTTGTAGACCTGGGTATGTATTAAAGGCAATAAAGGTTAAAATTAAATATTAGTTAACTGTTAATTGATAAAAAAATATATCGATATTTTTATTGGTTGAAAATATTATTTGTTGAGTACCTACACGATTTGGTTATTGGTTGATGTTAATGCAGTTGAATATTTTATTCTATTGATCAAATAAAAGTAACCGATAATGCGTCTCTATCATAGTAGCACTATGGGTATTTGTTTAAAATATCACATCACTTTGTATTGAATAAAAATATCATATACAGCAAATCAGAAATTTAATCTCTATAGTGAGGAGTCGAAAGCATACAATTGAATGAAGTCAACCTAATGCATAGTTGAAAACTCTGCGAGCAGCAACATACGAAAATGTTTCTTATTTATAGTCTGTTAAAGTTAAAATTTCAATGCATTAAATTATGTTAGTTCTAACTCGGGCTGAAGTTGATATGATATTTTTATTCGATAATGTTAATTCTGATTATTGAATATAATGGTTGATTTAAAATATTAGTTAAATTTATTCGTTGATAGTTATATTCGTCATCTCTAGTATGTATGCTTCAGACCATCTGTCTACTGCAGGACAGAGCCTCCTGCTACGAGGATCACGCTTGGCAGGCGAATTGGTGATCACAGTCAAGTTGTTTGTTAATTTTGACCGCTTGTGGTCTAGTGGTCCGCCCACCGATGTCAGATCCAGGGGTCCCGGGTTCGAGCCCCAGGGGAGTACATTATCGTGCTAGGTTTGGTTGGCTGCTACCACCATCTTACCTAATTCTGTCGCCATAACATCAATTCTTAAATTGTTGTGTTCCGGCATTATTATATAATGACACAAAAGTTCACAACTCGTCCGGGCCCTCGTTGCACAGTTGGTTAGAGCGTTTCCGGCTTTAGGAAAAGATTCGAGTTCGAGTCCCGTCGCGGGTTGTGAATGTTTGTGTCATTGTAACATTTGTAAATGTTGTGGCCGAGTGCAATCACTTTAAATACAAAAAATAATATTGAAAAGAACATTTCTTTAACCCTAAGATTGTTGAATTACTTTTAGGTAAGGAGGTAAGTTCTCAATTCGTCTGAATCTTTTTTTTTTGAAATGTGTGTTCCCCGATTGCTAGAAGACGCCTGGACTGATTTCGAAAATTATTTTTTTGTTAGAAAGGGAAAAGAGAGTTAGAAAAATTTTATACATCACCGTTGGTCCCATTGTCATCAGGTCAGGATCTGATGATGGGATCCTGGAGAAATCGAGGGAACTCTTCAAATATAATAGGCACACTTGAAGCTATTTGTGTGTATTTCCTCAAAAGTAAAAAAAACACGGACCCCTTATAGGATCACGCGTTTTCTGTCTGTCCGTCCATCTGTCATCAAAATAATTGGATTAAAATACGTCATCCAGATAAACGAAATTGTATCATATTCTTGATTGAAGTCGGTTTTCTTTTAGGTTTTTAAAACTATGTTAGGTTAGTGACCAACCTGCCAAAGTCCAGCGCCATACGGTTCGCAGTGTCCCTTCGGTGCGCTAGAGCCTCCTTGTAATGGCCTAGTCAAGAGCTAAACCTATAAAACAAATTAAAATGTGAATCGTAAATTTCTGATGTTGCTCTAATTTTAGGTTCGAGACAAGTGGAAGACCTGGAAAATGAAATATTCAAACAAATCGAAATACTAGATAAGGAAGAAAAAACTACATCAAAAGTCACAACCAGGTTCGTATGACACAGATAGATTACTAACGTACAGATACCTCATCTCATACAACAATACTTCGGGCTATTTTGTTTTGTCTTCTAAGAGGCTTTTTAAGAGTATTAGAGCTCCATGTGATAGAGCTCGTCAGGGAAGTACTACCACCATACCTATTTCGGCCGCCAAGCAGCATTGTTATGTTCTGGTTGAAGGGTATGGTTGCTGGTGAAATTTCGGGCACGTGATGCTTAACACCTTTATGCCTCAAATTGGCGGTCGCTATGCAGTGCCGCGTTGGTCATTTTCTTTATGATTGTGACCTACGCAGTAAGGCGTTGTTAGAGACACTTGCTTGTTGCATCACATGTACATCAATTTCTTAGCATTTTAAAAATAAATATTACTAGACAGTTTACACAACGCCATCTAGCCCTAAATAAGCAAAGCTTGTAATATCAGGACTAGATTAATGCAGATTAGCAGATTAAGGATGTTTGGTAAATACATATTTATGAATAATAAATAAAAATTACAGGAAATTCATTTCACACAGCCCCAAACTAAGCATAGCTTGTAATATGGGCTCAAGATTACGGATAGAATACTTAAATACCTTTTTTTTTTATATACATACTTACCATACAAAACAACACTTAACACAGAACAAACATCTATATTCATCACACAAATGTATGTCCTGGGTGGGAATCGAACCCACAAACTGCAGCGCAAAACCCACTACCAACTGAGTTGTGAGGCCACTTCGTTTGTAACATCTTTCATGATTGCAATCTTAAAGAAATTTCATAAATATTGATACAGTTGGGACTACAATACATATAGATTAAAATACTTTATTAATAGATAGGTAAAATACATAGGTATTTATCATACAATACAACATCCAAACAGACAACAGACATCTGTATTCATCACACAAATGTTTTTTGCTATAAAATTTTCACAATAATAATTTTCTTTATTATAATAACAGACGCGCAGCCAGGACAAAGCGCAATCCATCCACCAGCTCGGAGCAATCAGAACCGGCCCCGAAGAAAAAGAGAACATCAAAAAAAGCTTCAACGGTAACTGCCAAAGACAGTAAAAAGGCCAAACCGGACAACAAATCCCCTCAAATTACTGAGACGGCCTTAGAAACTGGCGTAGCACTTGCTGAATCCAAAACTGGCGTAGCACTTGCTGAATCCAATACGGAACTTGGTGCATCAGCTGAACACAGCAAGGAGAAAGAACCGGCCAAAGAGTCACCGAAGAAGAATACAACGGCAGCTAAAGATAAACGTAATAATAAGCTGCCTCTGTTTGAACCTCCGGTTACCAGATCCAGGAAGAGTGGAAATGGTGAGTTACTATGACTGAAAGAAATAGTAGTGTAGTAGCAGTGGATAGGTGGGTGGGCAACACATAAAAACATAAAAATAAAGTACCTAATAATGTGAGCCAACACAAACAACAACAAAAAACATACAAAAAGACCAGTACAGTAAAAACTCACACACAGGAAGCATTTCACTAAACATATTTTATAAATGTAATATTTTATTTCAGTTCAGGCAACAATAGAAAAGTTACAATATTATTCTTACTTGGTCTAGGGCCCATACCTACTCACACCTGTTTTCCAAAGTGGTAGGTAGAGACAACGGATTTCCATTTGAAGGCCAAGCGGCAACCCGGCGTACAATAAAAATAAAAAACTATACTATAACTATTTATTGGCACGTAAAGTCTGTGCGACTTACTAGTGTTGTGTTTAATAATCGATACCTTTCAAACACAACACTTTTCGGCCAAAGTTCTTTATTGAAGTTCGATAGATGTTCAGCCGGGACTCCCAACACAAAGGATTTAAAATCATTGTAGCAACTATTTTGTTTTATTTTAAGAATTTTCAAAAAAATTACAGCTGGTACATAATATTATTTTACATAACAATAAATGCAGGCAAATATTGATACTGAACGCCAATTACTAGCTTCCTCGATATAAATATAGACGACGACAATTAATGAAAATAGTACCTACATCAAAAATACGAAATTAGGATTTGTCAATCGCTGTCCAAAAGGCAGAATCCATTTATTAAACGTATTAATTTATTATTTTAGTAAACTATGAAAACAGAAAAACATGTATGTAAAAACAAATCGGCTAGGATCTTTTGGCTTTTATATCAGACGCCCTCAGGAAATTTAGTGTTGCTGCTAAGTTGTCGGGCTCACTCACTTGCAGCGCAGCTCTCGAAGCGACAGCACGTCGGCCCGGGGCCGGGGCTCATCTTAGCAGCAAGAGCAAATTTCCTAAAGATGCCTCTTATAGATTCCTGCCATCGGGAGACAAAATGCTCTGACAAGGTGGATAAAAACAGAGGACAAAAATTTTACCCCCCCGTGCTGGGGGGGCTGTCAATTTGTTTTTTTCTAATCCCAGTGGATTTGTTACTAAATGTTTTTAAACCAAATTAAAATGGATCTCTGCAGTCATATTAGTTACAAACATGTCTTTGTAAAAAACTAACTTTTTTATCACGACAGAGGGCGCACAATCGACAGTACCCAATTTTCAAATTGTGAATTCGATTATATTTTGTGCAAATGCAATAATTAATTGCTGGTTAGAGCGGCCAGGAAGATAATGATGAAATGCAACGTCTTGACTGTATGTTTGTATGTTTGTGACAACTTTGTTGAGAAATAATCACGAAGTAATCAATGTAAATATTGCTGGACATTAATTTCACACAGCGCCATCTAGCCCTAAGCAAAGCTTGCTATAAACCCATATTATTTAAATCTGCAAAACACGCTCAAACTAAAACAAACCCTAACAGGGTCACATAATTAATTATAATACAGATAGTAGAATAAGATCACCGTTAAGACTATGTAATTATGATTGCATGTAATAAATGAATATACCTAACTGTCACTAAATACAAACCATAGAAATATAAAAAAAACTAAAGTCACGTGTATTATTTTGATGAATAAGTATATACACTTTCGCTAACTCAAATCTGTGATGGAATAAAACATAGAAACAGATCCACTGATGAATTTGTTTCATAGATTAGATTGATAGAGCATTAGCCGAAAGTCATAAATATGGCACAACTTTTGTTTCAAGCTTCTGTTTAAAAAAATATTGTTTGCAAAATTTATATTATAAAATATGTTAATTAAGTTATTATGTTACTTACAGCACCGGTTTAGGTTAAGTATATGTTATAGTGCTGTAATTGGTTTAAAATAAACAAATAAAAAAATATTGTGATTTTTGTTGTTTCTAGAATCGGACACATCGACGCTCCCGAACCGACGAAGCACGAAAATAGAACCCGATCCCGACGATGACGGCGTCCGCTACATGCTGCCGCCTCCTGCACGGCAATCGCGAAGGAACAGCAAAAATACTCCAAACAAAGCTGGAAGGTAGACCTTACATCATGTATCCATCCTCAAAATACGGTAGGGAATTAATACATTGTATATTCAACTTACATAGTTCTCTCCTAAAAAGAAAAAAAAAACTCTTGTATATTCAACTTACATAGTTCTCTCCTAAAAGACAAAGAACTTTTTTTATCTCTACAAAAACTTGGCAGAGTTATCCCGGTTCTGATTGAAGATGCTGGTTCTGTTTTCAATTATTATGTGAGTTGTGTCATATTTTTTATATATTAAAGTACTGTCGTACGCACCGTCGATAATGATATATGAATAACAGTATATTTTAACGTTTTGTAAATTTCTTCATAATAAAAAAGTAGATTTTTTCCAAATGTATGATAAAGTTTTAGTCATATGAGATAGTTGTATATTTTGGAAGTAGCTACAAAAATGTTGAAATATTTTTTGTATGGACTTGATTTGATCATGTTGGTGACCGCAATTACATGACGTCATTTACTACGAATCGGATATTTTTTGTAAATATTGTGACAACTATATTTTAGGTCGATTATGTTGAAAAAGATCAATTTCTAGTTTAATTTTACATTATTGTGTAGACGTAAATCTTTTTAAGAGCAGTAGTTAAAAGCCCACAGATAAATTGTAAAGGGAGCAGGCGATTTTATTAAATAAATGTCTCATTATAAAAGTGATGTGTATTATTTTTTACAAATAATTTTAAAGATAATTTATTATATCGATAATTATAATTTAGTTTTAATCAAGCATATTTTTTGTTTGCTTCCATTTTAGAGTTCATGTGGCCATTCTCTTTTGCACTTTTAACTTCTGCTTTGCCTGTCTGCCTGTTTGTCTCGCGTGTTTGCCTGTCCACTGCCTGTCCACTGCTTGTAACGCCTAGCATTCTCTCCTGCAGCCCAAAACCCCCACAAGAAATGTCGCAAGAACATAGATCACGTGACTCGGTACACTCACAAGCCTATCTCGACTCGGACTCGAGCGCAGCAAACACACAAACAAGAAAGAAGACAAAACTTAGCTTTCCCGTAAGAAAATATAAACAAGCCAAACGAATAAAAGCATTACCCACGGTCGTGATCCACGATATCTCCCTAGACTCGAGCCTTTCCAAGTACTTTGTCCCCAAAAAGTCCGAGTACGTTTCCACGTCAGATTCAGCCGCTTACAAAACGGACTCCTTCAAAATTCGCAGACATTCCGTCTCGAAGTTAGACGCGATCGAGGAGAAGACTGACGAAAACCTCAGGCATTTTCGCGCTGTATCTAAAGAGTCCAGCGTCGGCGCCAGCTCGAGCAGCGTGTCGCTTCCGTTCTCTCCGGAACTGTCGATCGTAGACAACATATCGATAACCAGAGACGCCATACAAACCGATCGCCATCCAAATCTGAACGCGTCACATCCCAACAGCCTCGTCAACGAACTGTACAACCAATACCTTTTCTCGAGCTTCGACGTCTCGGTCCCTATGATGCAGCAAGATTGCAAGCTGCTGAACACCGGCAAAACGCCGAAAACCTCCAAACGGAAGTCGCCCATCAACAAATCCCCCATGAAAGTCTCGCACTTCTTAGACAAAGTGTGCGCGGTCAATATGGCCGAGAACAACACGCTGTCCGAATCCCTGGACATCAGGCTGCGGGATCTGTTACTGGAGAGCGCTAAAAAGATATCGCGCATTAACAGTAACGAAATGGAGGTGGACAGCTCGATGGAGACGGGGGAGCCTGTCCTGATCGCGCCAAAGAGGAATCGTTGTTCAACTCCTCAAAAGAAGAGCGCAAAGACTAGAGCTAAGAAGAAGATAGACGTCTGTCCTGCGATAGAGGAACACACCGAGTCGTGTTTGCGCGGGCGGATCTCCTGCCCGCCGATCCTGTCCTGGAAACCGAACGCAGACGACACCGCTGATATCAAACTGACAAGAAAAGCGAAGAAAGACATAATCAAAGTGAAGATCCAGAGGCCTTCCAAAACGCGAACTGCTCCCGAGGTGGAAAACACCAGTCAGGTTTCCATGTACACGGACAGTGGGATCAACCATAGCGATCACTCGGCTGAGGATAGCGTGGAGCTGATCCACAACCACTCGGAGACGTGTCTGCAGGCCAACGAATGTATGGAGAGCGGGTTCCTGCAGGGCTCCGATACTGTCGTCTCGGTCGATAGCTCCCAGTCTTCGGGGCTGGATTTGATGAAGGCGATGGAGGAAATTCACGGAGTCGACGGTACCAGGAGTGATCACCAGGATGTTTCCGGTAAGTACGATGTTTTTTTATTGGCACCCTATTCACTCTGGACTTGAAGACTCATTTTTATCAACAGCCGCCCGTTCCACCCATTTTAGGTCAAGAGCCAGGTTGGCGATTTTGCGAAAATCGCCACATTTTGGAGACGTATTTCAAATAGGCAAGAGTTGGTCAGGTTAACATTTATTAAATACGAATCTTATGGCGGAGTATACCAGTAGGTTGTTTGGTATTTTTTGCACCCACTGCTTGTTTGCTGACAATATATATTTATGAGCAAAATCTTTAATTAATTAGTTGACCGTTCTAATTATAGCCGTGTGCGTGGATCTTTTTAGGTAGTTAATTAGGGGAAGTAAGAGGCACATCCAAACTTACGTTCGGAACATGCCCACGGTTTACAAGAAGCTTAGCCGCCTCTGTGGTCTAGTGGTTCAACCCACCGATTTCAGATCCGGAGGTCCTGGGTTCGATCCCCAGGGGGAGTAAATGTTTGTGCTTGGTTTGGTTGGTGGTAAGACTTTGTTTTAGTCCGCCTGGCTAGCTACCACCATCTTACCTAATTATGTCGCCATATTCCCAATTCTTTAAAAAATATTGTGTTCCGGCATTTAGAGGTAAGATAGTTCCTTAGTTTCCGGTAATTCCGGGTGAAGTGCGCCTACACCTTCGGCCTTATCTTAACTAACAAGCATATCATAATAATTCACAGGGTAGTGTGAATGCCACTCGGATCGATGATACGAGGTATCAATTGTATCACCGAGTTTGGCATCACCAATACATTCCGGTTTCTACATTATAATTATGAACAGACAGCTTGGGCATGAGTCAAAATGTGACATTTATAAGATGTCTGGTAGGTTCTGGTGATATCATCACTCCTTACCTTACCGTAAGCGTAGTGTGGGAGAGCGTCCCACACTACGCTTACCGCCTCTGTGGTCCAGTGGGTTGCTCACCGGTATCAGACCCAAAGGCCCAGAATTTGATCCCCAGGGGGTACAAATTTGTGCTTGGTTTGATTGGCGGTAGGAATTTGTGAATTCCGCCTACCTATCTACCACCATCCTACTTAATTCTGTCGCCATAACAACAATTCTCAGTATTCCAGCATTTTTAGGCAAGATAGCTTCGATATATAAATAAAGGGAAAAAAACTCAATGACCCCATTGGTTTCGGTCCGTTGGCAAATATGGCCTGCCCCCTGTCACCACAGCCTCATAACTCCCACTTTATGCCGCCCCGAACCGCTAACGTACTTATCCGTCCACTATAGTTCGCCTTTTTCTGACTGCCTCAGGAGGATTTAATTTTTGAGAGTATGTATGGTCTTTTTCAGTAGCACACTCTGTAATTTTAACGGTTTTTGATGGATTTTGAGATGTGAGGTTCGAGCTATGTCAAGCTATTCTCTGTCGGTTAGCTTCGTTCCTGATTGTATTAAGAAAACGTGGCATAGTTCTTTTCACAGCACGCTAAGCGACTTTCCAATTTCAATAAACTCTCACAAACGAAATGGCACGTCCGATTCGTATGTGATTTTGCCAGTATAATCGTCTATACATAATCTGTCAAAGTCAATGTCAAAATGCGTTTATTTTGACTTTATAAGATCGTTTTGAAACGTCAAAATGATCCAAAACCTACCGCCTGCTCGGAATCGCGACCAGTATACAAGGAAAAAGGCAAGATACGTGTCAGTGGATCTTTACTAAAAAAAATATATACAAATCATAATACATGGAAAAGTCTAATGTACGAACTCTCTGATCTATGTTATATTTTGTATTTTTTTCTTATGCCATATGCGCACGAAACGAGCTACAAACTCAACTACGTATGTAGGTACGCGATAGGGACACTATTGGGCCTCGATCAGTATATTAGTTATGCAATTTTCAGGAGAAAAGTCCTCAGAAGAAGTGTATGGCACTCCAACTGATAACTTCGAAAGTCCCGTAATATCCAACAGCAGCATTATCACCGAAGACCTGTCATACCCACCGTCGCCGACCAAGTGGTATCTATTGAGCGACGACGAGACGAAAGCTGTCGACGAACACGTGACCACACGTCCGGAGCCGACGGCGTCTATCTCGCAAATGACCGGTTTTTCGAATCTCAAGCAGCTGTTTCCTATAACTTGTGCGGTTCCGGATCTTTCCACGATATCTGAACTGTCTAAGGAGAGTGATAGTAAGGGGTTTGATGATGCAAGCTCTAAAAGCAGCGATTGTTTTTGATTTGATAGTATTAACTCGAAATGCGATAAGTAGATACGCGTGAGAATTAAAAACGTGTGATTTTGAAGATGTACTACCTACCAGCAAATGATAACGTGCGTGCGACAGTCACCAGACTAAATTAGGCAAATAAAAACTACCTATATTAATTTATTTTAATAAAGTTTTCCCATAATAGTTGTTCTATTTAGTTAGTTTGGTTATTCTAGAGTCAGAATGAAAACCGTCATGGCAAATAGAGGGAACTAAAATAAAATTTTGCAAGGAGAGCTAAAAGCTATAATATAGTATTTTTTTTTTTATTTCGTCTAATGTAGTCTGTTTAGGTTCTATCGCTTCGATTTCGATTTTATAAAAACGTGGATCATCAAAAAGCCAATCTGTATTCGCCAATCTCGAAATTATTTAATGGGTTTTAAACCTCATAATTATTTAAAATGATAAATAAGAGATAAATGAAAAAAAAATGTGTACAAGATAATGTTTACAATGATGAAATTGCAAGCATTATCTTTAATAACGCTTTCATAATAAGATTTTTGCAATTTATATATATATTGTATTTTTGTAATGAGTCATAATATGTACCTACTCATCTGATTCTAATTATTATTATTCTTGTTTATTTATGTGCGCCAGTTACAACTCATGATGGCATGTACTAAGTAGGGGTCAACATTAATTAGCTGATATAATAAAATGAAAAATAGACATAAAAAACGATGCGCGGACAAGGCTGTAAACCGCAGATGTCAATTGTATTGAAAGCGCAAGAAACATACCTAAATAATGACAGTTGAAAAAATTATATAGTAAAAGAGGTATAATCATTTATGCAAAAAAATAGTAGGATGAAGAGGCTAATTAAATAATTAATAAAATAAGATTAAAAAATATAATTACATATACACATTGTTACAATTGTTATTGATGGGAAATTATTAGTTATATTACCAAATACCTACCTAATATTGTTCATAATAATTAATATAAGACTATTGATATAATTTTTGATGAATGATAAGAAAACGATTTATAAGGTAAGCAGTCAGGTTACTTAAGGACCGTTACAAACGGTCTTATGTAACTCAACTGCTCCAGACCAGATGACATAATTAATTTAAATGTATATAAGATTTTCTAGTTTTTGGAATGCAGCTTTACATTCCGTACAAGTTCATTATACTAAGACAGCCATATTTATATTTGCTAGACCATTATTACAGACTGACTGAAAGCATCCATGTTGAAAACTTATTGATGGATTTCAGATTAGTATCTAAAATTCAAGATAGGTAGGTACCTATCTTGAATTTTTACAGTTAAGTTGCCTGCACTTCTTAATATAAATAACGAAGCATTTAGATTTATATTAACGTCTGGTAAATTCTATCATTACTTGTGTCAAAGCCTGATAGATATATCACAGTTGAATGCAAAAAATAACAAATCTACCAGATGTGATACAAAAACATTTTGAAAGTTGTGAAGTGTATATTTAATGCAAGCGACTGTACATAAAATTTGCGAAGTTAAAAATATTTTTAAGAAATGGTGCTCTTTTCTCATATTTTTTATTAACTTTGACACTTGATAAGTAGGTACCTTAGAAAAAAGGTTAGGTAAGGTTTTGTTAAATGTTGTATTGTTTAGTGCCAAATATTGTTGTTACAGATTATCCAAACTACTGTGTGACATTTTGTGATTTTTTGTGTATATGTTTTTCTAGCGCGCTGTGCGTATCAATGTGTATAATATTTGTTATTGTGTAACTTTTGAAAGTAAACTCTTGTACCTATTAGTTGGGAGTTTTATTTACGACTAGCTGTACCAGTGCAGTTTCACTTGCACATAACATAGGACGCCGTAAATACATGTTTTACGTATAACTTGAATCTCTCCTACCTCAGAGAACAAGAAAGTGAAATTTCACACTGACATTAAATATTACTTATCCAATGCAAAGGAAAAATATCCGCTAGTTAGACTATATATTATTTATGTCTCGAGCAGAGGGACTTATTGACCCGCCCGTTGATATCATTAGATTAGACTAACGACTTTAGTCGGCGATGGGTGGGCAGCAGCTTCGTTCCATCTAAGAACCAACCTGACACCAATACCAACATGCGATCACCAACTCACCTGTCACGCGTGGTGATAGTGGCAAATCCCCCATTACTCTGGTTGGGAGGTGGGTAGCATACTCTTTAGTAATTAACACAAATACTGCCCTTATCAACTCGCCTGTCAAGTGTGGCGCCTATGGCAAATCCCCTAGACGCACTCGTTGAGACTTGAGAGTTGAGAGATAACTGTGCATACACTCAAAACAGGTGGGTTCACTCTATCGTAGACCTAATACTTGTCTGTGCAAAGCTAGAGGAGAGCTCTTGTAGCATGAAAATAGTTTGCCTCCCACGGTTGTCATAGAGATACAATACTACAATTACTAACTCGATTGCTACGCTTTGCCCATGTTCTGAAGTAAATATTTTTGAGTGATGATGATGATTATGATGTTTCATATTTCTCAAAAAAATGCCAGAATATCAGTTTTCATCTAATGCCTTCTATTAAAATTCGTACGTATACGCGCATGGCAACGTCTTACACGTTCACATGCAAAAAGTAACCTATAGCCCAGAAAATAGCTGTACCCGTGCAGTATCACTTGCACGTAAAATAAAACGCCAATAAATAAGCTTTGACCTATAGAAAAACGTACCTACGTAGTTAAAATTTATACCACTGGCATCGAACATTTGTAACGCAAGCTTTGGTCAGTTTTTTTATCTTGGAGTAAAAGGTTTCTAGTTATATGGGTCCCTCTGCTAACCGCTCCTGGATGTCATTAGATTCGACCCAGGGATTTCACCAGGAGATGGGAAGCAGCTCTCATCTATCTTAGTACCAACCCACCAAACACCGTCACTGTGATCACCGACTCACCTGCCAAGGATCGTGGCAATGCCAAATCCCCCATTACTCTTATTGCTAAATCAGCAATATTCAATGATAAATGATTTATTGGTTTGTTCAATCATGGTACATAAAAACTTCTTACAGATAGTTTAGGTCTCACATTATTCCACTAGATATTGGTATACAAACATTAAGTTAGCATGCACTAATAATATTTATTCATAGCTCAGTTGGTAGTAACTCTGCTTTCTGCGCTGTGGGCTGTGGGTTCGATTCCCACCCAGGACAAACATTTGTGTGATGAATGTCGATGTTTGTTCTGTGTTTGGGTGTTGTTTCATATAGTACGTATGTATTTACAAAAGTATTTAAGTATTATCCGTAATCTAGTTCCCATATTACAAGCTTTGCTTAGTTTGGGGCTAGATTGCGCTGTGTAAAAATTAATGTCCTGTAATATTTATTTATTTATTTATTCATTGGTATAGGTACATAAAGAGTACTTAGGTACCTATATTTTAACACAAATTTCATCAATACCTTGCAACCAAAAGTCAACTAACAGAACAGTCCAAAACACACAAACATAAGTACCTACATAAGTTACAATTAACAATGTTTAATGAGTATTTATGTCAATGCTTTTAAATTAAATTGTCATATAGAAATTCATTCACTGAATAATATGCTTTTTCGACTAGAAGTTTTGTCAGTGAATTTTTAAAAATATTTAAATTTGTGATAGCCCGTATATGGACGACGGTATTTTGTTGAAGATAATTGGCGTCATACAGAACGCACTCTTACGCAAAAGTGCCGTTGAGTTGCCCCAAAAAATAAGCCCGTATCTTAAGATTGATGCCACATGACCGTAGTACGCTGTTAGTAATGTGGGAGTACTGACTATTTTTGTAGTTTATATAGAGCATACAAATACAAATATAATTATTCCCAAAAAAAATAGCAAATGAGAATTGATTGAGCCTTTTGGATATATTGTCTATATGGTATTTCCAATTCAGTCTGCTGTCAATTTCTAATCCTAAAAATCTGGTGGAGCAGATTTCATTAATTCTCGTGTTCATATAATGGATGTCTACATTTATTGGGTAATTATTTCGCTGTTTAAAATTCATTAAATATGTCTTATTTAAATTTAGGTATTTTCAAAATATTATACGTCATCCAGTCAATCAATCAATTATTAAAGTCAAGGTGTAATTTATCTCAGTTTCTGTGTTAGTAGGACAGTTGTCAAAAAGTACAGTACTGTCATCCGCAAACAAAGTCATAGGGTGATTTGTAATATTTGGTAGGTCATTAATATATATTATGTGGCACTAATTCACTACCCTGAGGTACACCATAACTAATTGTTCTAGCGTCTGATGCATATATCTCCTCGGTAAGTGATTTAGGACATACCTTGGTAATGTGTGCTATCTTTTTTCTGTTAGTCAGGTATGACTTTATCAAACTGATCGCGTTACCTCTGATACCATATTTTTGAAGTTTATCGAGTAACAAATTATGGTTTACATGGTCGAATGCTTTAGACATGTCCATTAATATGGCTATAGCGCTTTTTCTTTTATCTACATTGATAGTTACCTTATGAAGGAACTCATAAACTGCCATATTTATGCTTTTACTTTTCCTAAAACCATATTGGTGTTCCGATAAAAAGTTATTAAGTCTATTGTATATGATTTTTTCAAGGATCTTCGAGAATACTGGTATCAGTGCTATGGGAAGGTAATTATTTATGTCATCTTTGCTACCTTTTTTATGTAAAGGTTTGACTACTGATAGTTTGAGACTGTCTGGATATATTCCACATTCCATACTCAAGTTAACAACATGATTTAATATTGGTTCTACTTCACTTATGTACTAAATAAAATAAAATACAAATAAATAGACTCCCTTTTTTCCCTTCGAGGATTCACCACTGATCACTACTCAGAGCGTGGATCTTATGAGGATCACCTACTATATAATATATACCAACACTGCGATTACCGAATCGCTTGCGAAGCGTGGCCCATGCCATGCAGCGGTACTTCTTTTTGGGGCTATGATATATGATATGATCACACGAAAACCTAAAAACGACACTAAAAAATTGCTCAAATTATTTCTAGTAAATACTACCTACGTTACGTATTGTAGTGTCAGTGACTGTCGTTCTGTTCATAGCAAGGCCAGTGCATGGTTTAGTAAAAAAATAGTTCTACATGCCTTTGCCCACAGAATCGGTAGCACCACCTATAAGGCAAACGCGATGCAGAAGTAATGAAATGAGATAATGGGAGGAGTATGGGATATGCCATCTTAAATGTCGAAAAGGCGATGAGTATTATATATCTAGGGACTTAATGACATCAGTAACACTAACCCGCCTGCCCAGCATGGTGATAGTAACATTTTATTTTCGGTTAGGATGATAATGATGATGATACTGACCTACCTATATAATGAGAGATACGGGTAGGAGAATAACAGTTGTTCATGATCATGACGATGATAAACTAACATTTATGGATTGCAAAGGTAAAAACTACCTTCAGAAAAATGTACAATGATGTTCCGTAGCCGTTCCGTAATTTATCAAAATCCAATCATGAATAAATAAGATATGAATGCATTAAGCCAAAATGCAAGAGATATTATTAAAAGTCAACACAACTTTAATATGTATACAATTTTTAGAAAAACTCGATCGTCAGATCCTGTCTTGAACCATACACAACACATCATTGAAAACCACATCCGAATCGGATAAGCTGTTCCGGAAATACGCGTATACAAACAAACAGACAAACATTCTAAAAACTGTATTTTTATGCACAGCTGCGTATTTTAAGCAGTTGGCACCAATTGATTTTTTTAATAATAAACGTACAGACTCAGATTTTCTACGATTTTATTATAAGTATATAGATTTAATAGTAGTAGCAGCAGACGTCGGCAAACTATAATGCGGTTTACACTTAGCACATTTTCCATAAAACTTACCGACAGTTCAACATTGGTGGTCTCTGGCTACATTTACCAGAAGCCCTTACCCGCAAATAGAAGCAGATAAATTGACGAAAGATAATATTGTTATTTATTTTTTTAACATGAATATCAGGCAACTTAGAAAGAAAGAAGTTGAATGTATTGCCAATAGCCCACTAACAACTAACATAGCACCGTGCAGCCTTCCCCGCGTCGACGAAACCTCCATACAAAGCCGCTGAATGGCCAACTCCTAGCGGCTAGATGTTGAAAGGCTAGAATCTAGTCTAGCCACTATAAAACCACAAGACTCAGTTGTCACCACTGAAGTTGATGCCAGAAATAAGAGCATATGCTGTGTATATAGGTGTGTAAGACCGATGCTGATGAAGAAGTTGAAGTATATTTAATATAAGTCACATCACACAGATCCATGGTATACAAAAAAGAATTAGTCCAGCCACCACCTGTTTTTTTTTTTCAAAAAACGAGTTTATCCAGACGCTTACTACAGAGGACTTGGATGGATGCATGGAATGGACCATGCATCACATTACACATCATATTCGATCAGATTTTTATCAGACTAACTAATCTATACTCTGCTATTATCATACTTGTAGTACACACCTACCAGACATAGTTATTTATTGTTCTGTGCCAACCAGCTACACAGCTGTGAACCTTACTATACGTTACTGTTTTACTCTTCTTATTTATTATAATCGATTGGGATGGAAATTGTCACTACTGCGATTTATGTTTATTTAGAAATGATAAAAAAAAATTGTTTTACATTCACTTCTTAGACTCGTATCGTATCACAATGCGAAGGGTACCGTTACGAATAAACATTAAAGATTCTTTAGTTTTAATTTTATTAGTTATTTTCAATACAATACACACGACTGACATGGGTAAGTGGGTTTCCTGATTTGCTTGTGTTTTTCTCGTCAAAGGTTTATCTCCACTTTCCTTTGAAACTGTAATGCCTTTCTAATTATTGATTGTGTTGTTCTAAAAGTCTCCAAGCTTAGGATATGATTTTCACTTTCATTCAGTTAATGATTTTACATCAATGTTCAATGTCTTAATAAGTAATGCATACACTTACTTCTTGCAGCTAACAATCACATGGTTATACAGACGAAAGATAGTAAAATAAAAGATGAATTTAGTAAAAGAGATGTCAGCTTGAGTGAGAATGAGGACTATTTGTATACTTGTCCAACAGTCGATGAAGAGAGTAGTTATGACTGTATGTCACTAAATTATCCGTGTATTACTTGTGTATTGGGAACTATAGACTGTCGGTATGGAGACTACTATAACTACACGTGCACAGTAAAACCCAAAGTCGTCTGCAATGTAAGTGACTTTATTATTTTGATATAAACAAAATATATCATTACTTTTATCCTCAGAATCATCATAAAATCAAAAGATAAGTACTAAATAATGTACTCAGATATAATTCAGGATAGATTAATCCATATTTAGCTATCATTGCTGAAACATCAAACAGAGAAACTCATGGTTCATGTTTTTGTCTACACAAGATATAATTACTTTTATCCGCAGAATTAGAATATTTCCAAAATATGATTCTGACAAAATAAATAGGTTCTAAATAATGTAGACATAATTCACATGGATTAAGCTATACTGACTGAATCATTGAACTTAGTGTGTTTTTCTCTTTTACAGGGATCAAAAACATTTAACAGAACGGCCATGTGCCGATTTTGTTATCAAACTGAAAAATGGGAACATAGATGTGAACAAAGAGCAAACTGTAACTCAGTAGCTTCTCCACTTAAATATTATGTGTAAGTTTTATATCTATGCATTTTAGTCCTTGATTTTAATTGTTTAGTATAATCACAAATTTATTCACAGGACTAACTGTACAGTGTCAGATGACATACTTTGCCTGGGCAAGAACCGGAAGTTCCTGAAAAATATTCGATGTTCCTGGACATCTGGGACTAGATGGAGCACAGCCCTTATCCTGACTCTGGTCTTTGGCGGCTTTGGTGCTGACAGATTTTACCTGGGACATTGGCAAGAAGGAATCGGGAAACTTTTCAGTTTTGGAGGTCTAGGGGTTTGGACTTTAGTTGATGCTGTTTTGATAGGAATCCACCATTTAGGCCCTGCTGATGGATCTTTGTATATTTAGTAATCATCTATATGTAGTTGTTTTATTAAAATTATTTATTACAATTTAGTATTTTATACATGATTCAACTTTAGGCACATTTGTTCACTGACATACTTATAAACCAAATCAACAAGCTGTGCTTTCTTTAACCCTGTCAATGCAGGTAACTGAGGAATATCTTCAGATTTTAATATTTCTTTTAATTCTGCTACGGTATACTGATTCACTTCCTGGTTAGCTAATCTGCTTTGCAACAAAGACTTGTCCACATCTTCCATCTTTACCTTCTTAGAGTTTCCACCTTCTTTGGATGAAGGTGGCCTTTTAACAGCAACACTTTGGAATGGTCCAAAGATCTCATAGAAAATATCATCATCTAAGCTGCGGAATTTATCAGAGCTTGGCTTGGTTGTATCTACAAAAGGCTCAATATCATCATCGTGCAAAGCAATGGCTTCAATGTTCTTGTACTGCGATTGTACTTTGGGGTCTTCAAACATATCTGGTTTATATTCAAACTTAATTGCATTTATTGTATTTTTCATGCATGTTTTGTGAGCATCAGAAATAATTATATCATCATCATCATCACCATCTATCTCTGGAAGAGCTCGGACACTTTCAGCAAAAGGTATGTTTATTACATCAAAACCCGTGTCTACATCTAAGCCAAGAGGATGAGTGCAAGGAGACAGAGCTACATTGATAGGTCTAGAATTTACTCTGGTGCACAATATGCATACAGCTACCATTCCTGTTTCTATGCAGGCCTGGTGCAGAGCTTTGAAGGCAATTGTAGATCCTTCAATAATGCCTTCATTTGGAAAAAGAAAGTATCCTTTCTTCAAGAACCACTTTTCTTTAGACAGCAGTGAAACTGGTTTAAATCCAAGAAGCTTTAGCATTGGTGGTCCAAATGGATTTTTTAAATACTTCATCTCTGCATCTTTGAATTCAACTCTTTCACCTCCATATTCTTGGTAGTAAATGAGTTCGGATTTTAGGAGTGGTACTTGTTTTGGTAGTTCCTCATCATCAACATCCATTGGGAGGTTAACCACTGTTGGGATTGTTGTCTTTAATGTCTCTGTCACAGGTGTTACAATTTCATTAGTCTCACTATCCAAGTATGCTGGCTTTTGACCCTGTTTACTCTCTCTTAACAGATTAAAAACACCCACTCCAATAGACATTCCATTGCCAATCTCAAAGCTCAGTTGAGAAACTGCCAAGTGGCGATGTGACTGCTGATACATCAATTTTTCAATTTCCCGGACATCAAATACTGGTTTAGGTAAAATCACTGGCATTTTGGCATTGATAAGGAATTTTTCATAAAAATCATCTGCTTTTTGGTTGGTATTGGAGACATTAATAAGTTTTATGTCCACATTAGATTCAGCCAAGTCTTCCACCCGCTTGAGTGCTGGCATTTGGTCAGTTTGGGTAGGAGGAGTGTCCAGACGCAAAAGCATTAAAACAGTGCGAAACGAGAGCTGTTTCTTACAGTTGGCAAATAACTTGCTGCAATGCAACAAAGCACTTGACATTTTCAGTTCTGTATCCTGTTTTACAGTCGCTATGTTAGTTTTCTGTACTTTCTTGTAGTCCTCCAAAGTGGGCATTGTTAGAGGGAAAATATCAATAATATTTTTATCTCCTAGAATAGATGAATCATCGTCTACCTCTGTACCAAATAAGCAAACAGCTACATGCTGGGAGCGCGATTGCCTGAGATACTGGCGGATGACCCTACAAGTGGCTGCATGGGATATTTCTGCAGTTTTCTGATCAAACACATTGATCAGAATAATAGTGGCGGGAACTCCGCGATATGCTGCAACTGAAGAGGTTTCTTCATGATCGTCGTCAGAATCCATTGTACACAATCAATTGTCAGGATTCAACGAATATATTGGTTGGGAAAGTTTGTTTTGATCACTTATTTAAACTTTTTTTTTTACCAATTATGGGAAGGCCAGAACTGAAGGCTAGTGTTTCAACCATACCGCCGCGAGCGCGCCAGCTTTGAAGTGAATAAACGAATTTACAAGCCGGGCCGGCCGGGCTAACCCAAAGAGTAGGTTCCTTGGTCAGTTCAGTTCGTCCTCAGTAATTCCGGGTGAAGTGCGCACAGAACACTAATATCCTTAGAAGTGCGCCTCCACCGTCGGCCTTATCCACAGAACACTAATATCCTAACGGACTTATCTTAAGGCGAGGCAATTCAAGAGCTTTTTTTGAAGACGTTTCGGTAGGCACTGGCCGCCCGGCGCGAGCGTTTGACCGGCTAGATTTCCTTTGTTTTTGTTCTCAAAGATTAATAATAACAATATTATAATATTTGTTTTCGGCCCTAATAAATAAGAAGCCCTATCTTTTGTTATAACTTTAACATGGTTTCAACGAGAAATCTCTCAGTTCTACACGTTTAAATATCGATTTAGTGTCATCTTTATAAATTTTTTTTTTGAGCCAATTATTATGATTCACATTTCCGTCTTTGCACAGCGCTTGAGCATATGTTAGGTTTAATAAAAAAAAAATTGGTTCTACGTCGCTTTATAACAGATTTACAGAGGTTCAAAAAGGTAAAAAGTGAAACTACCCCGCCTTAACTTGTTACCAGATGAAGGCCAAGCACTTCCCCGTCGTACAATAAAAAAAAAGGTACATTCGTCTGCTAATAAGTGGATGAAGAAAAATTTTATCATCGTAACATTTATATAATGATACCCTTAGAGCTAGTTTCACCCGATTATAGTATAGATACCTACCTTAAGAGAATATCTATTAAACCCCGTAGGTAGGTAGCGTTGAAAACAGAATCAATCGGAACACTATTATATTATAATTTATATATGTTAATATACTATCATAACATAGGTAATCCATGTAAAGCGTTATATTCAATTATATGAATACCAAAATATCACATGAATATACATCATCTGTGCCATGGGTAAAACAGCATTTCCCATGACACTACTACTCCTTTGAAGTAGTGTCATAGTAAATTTGATTTCCCCTGGCATAACCGGTTACCTTACCTATTCATCCTAGTTAGATTGAGCTTCAAATCGTAAACTATTACCTACGTATTTGCTTGAGAAATTGTAGCTGCAGAACAACATCTTAGGCTGTGGCTCCATTAGGCGTTCTGTGAGCGGCTGACAGTTCGCCCAACTGCCTGATCGCGTAACGCCGCGCGGCGGCGGCGGTGCGGGCGTTGTGAGTGAACTGAACCGCCGACCCGAGCATCGTTTGCTGTAACTCAGCCGCTGATTTAGTGAGTCTGCAAGCGAAATGTCGCAAACTGCGTACAGTACGCGCTGTATATTTTAAATGGAGTGTTTCATATATTCATATATATATAAAATATATTGTGCTTAGTTTGGTTTGTTGTATTACTTTCTTTAAGTCCGACCGGCTAGCTACCACCATCTTACTTGATTAAGTATGTCTCCATAATAACAATAATTAAAATTGTTGTGTTCCAGCATATAAAAGTTAGTTAGCCAGTTTTCCTCAGTTTGTTGAGTTCTGTGTGAAGTGCGCTTTCACCTTCGGCCTTAGCATAACATTAAAATCAGGTGAGGTGAAGGCCAAGAACCTCCCCTATTTGCTTCCGATTACCAGCTAAAGTAGGTTCATATGATTGAGTAAATATAGGTACAAAAATACGCCTCAAATCCTCTAAATAAAGATCAGTAAGTAGATCATTTGTCACAGTCCCTTTTAGGTATGTATATTCCACCTAAAATATAAAATAGAATAATTGTGATACCTACGCAACGATAATTTATAAATATTGATACTGATATTTTGACTGAAGGTATGAAAATGATATAATTATTATCTTTTTTTCGTAATGAATATTACCTATATAATAAATGTCAAAGATTTATTCAATAAAAAGTACAATTAAACTGACTATGTACAAAGAAATCAATCAGATTACCTATACCGACCTAGAGGCCGTATGTACGGTCCTTAGCCGTTACAAACGGAATATAGGTAACTCAACTGTTCTATACCAGTAACAGACGGAAGCGTGCCCAAGACACTGGCTGCATTGCCACGCTGAATAGCTATGCTAATTCGCTGGCCTAAATAAGAGCCAGCCCTTGGGTCACGTGTCACCTCAATCAAAAACCAAAAATAAAAATATAAAAAAATATATAAATCGTTTTATATGGTAAGCCTAACATGTTTTGAATCTGTGTAAACTATTTATTTTTTTAATTTCAGGTAGCATACATATACCTACTGTTCACCCAAGTTTTCAGCTATATAAAAAGGTGCTAAAAAAAAAACGATAAATATTTTAAAATTATATGTATTAACATATAAGGTTTTTTTAATTTTCATCACATGCAATAAACAGAACCTTGCGCCACTGGTTTTGTTGAAACCAAAATAAAACCAGTGGCACTAGGTTCTGTTTATTACATACTTACTGCATAATTATAGTATTATTTATTGGGTGCACATCACTATTAAATTTCCTTTGTGTTAGTAAAATTATGTTTGGTACAAAAAACCCTTGAATCATGTACTTAAAGAGAATAGAATACTTCTTATCTACGACACGACACTTATGCAGTAAGAGGCGGTACTTTATACTTTTTACCAATTTAAACGTTTACCAATCGTCAAAACGGGGCTACCTAGTATAACCAGCTTGACAAAAAACGGAAGTGACGAAATTAAATATAAAATAGGACAATGTGTGCTCTGTGCCAAGTACCGCGGTAATTCCAATAACCTTTGATCACCGTAGTCCGATAACAAGCAGTCGTAGCGTGTTCAGGTACCCTCTTGGTACAAGATGGCTTATCGACTTACAGAAATCCGGACCTCAAGTTTACCGTTAACGCAGCCTCTATTGTAGCACCGGGATAACGATGGGACAGCAGAATCTCCGTGACTTCAGCGACAGTTCAGACCACAAAAATATGTCCAGAAGTGTTAAAAATTGCAAAATATCACAAGCAGCATAAAAAATAAATCAATTTCAAACTGTGATGGTTTTTCCCTCTAAAATTACGAATCAAGACAAAAAAGGATGTTCACGGCTCTATGTTTCAAACGAATCTCTTCAAAAAAACATTCCTTATTGTCAGAGGCCATTGTCCTGTCAATATAACATTTGTGCTTTGTTCTAGCTAATTAAATTCAAGCTTAATAAAAAAAGTATAATTTTGACAATTGACAGTGACAGGATTAAAAATGTACCACTACTGTACATCCAGCCTCCTGAACAAGCCTGGTTCCGAAAGGCTTTAATCGTAGTAGTACCTAGTAGTAAGGCAGATTATACAGATTCGAGTAAACTCTTCGGTCGCCCATTAGCCGTTACATCTAGCGTTTGTGGACTACGAAAAGTCTCCGCTTCAGTCGATCTGGCACTGCTGGATCGACCACCGGTATATCGAAATGCTTGTATAGTAAAGCCACCATGTCTATCCGACTCCTCCTGGAGTGCAGTCCAGAGCATAATCCCTATCCTTTTGGAAAAAGGTGAGAGATAAGGAGACGAAGAACAGCTCTTTGTTTTCCAAACATCGTTTTATGGTGGCAAATGGCACATTTGTCTCTTATATTTATTTATATATTTATTTATTTATTAAACACACTCAAAAATAAAACTAAGGTATAGATCTAGATTGTAAGGTAAAAACATATGCTTACAACTAAGTAGATACATTTGATAACGATCGGAGAATAAAAAAAAAGTTAACAAAAACATGACAGCAATTAACATAACAAATTTCTACTGGTTGACAAATGAGGAATTGGTATATAAAACAGATTTTAATTGTTTACTGAATTGGCTTAAGTTGTGAACAAAGATGTCAATTTGACTAAATTCTCTCAGTAGTACATTGCATTGGCGTAAGATTCTAGTTAAAGGATTATAAAAAGAGGTATTATTTTTATAAACTTGAAGACTAAATATATTTATTTTATTGGAATTTCGTGCTCTGAATTTAATGTTACACGATATCATCGACAATAAAAGAGGTGAGTCAATGAGAGAGTGAATTATTTTATAGAGATAATGAGATCAAAGTATTTACGCCTAGTTTCTAGAGATTCCAACTGAAATTTACTTAATCTTTCTTCGTAACTCAAGCTCAGACGGCCAGGTTGCAAACGATAACATAATAACCTTAAACACTTTCTCTGAATCCTTTCAATATTATAGATATGCACTTTGTAATTAGGGGAACATATTCTAATATTATTCTTACTAGAGAATTTAAAAGATATATTACACTACGAGTCTTCTTAAAAACTTTTGTTGATCTCAGAATGAAACCTAGAAGTTGATTGGCTCTTATTATATGTTGATAATGCGCATGAAAGGTGAGTTTATCGTCAAACAATATTCCTAAGTCCTTCACAATATAAGAGCGGCTTAAAATTCGACCTTCAATTCTATAGTCATTTAGAATTTTATTACGTTTGTTTGTAAATGAAATTGCAAAGCATTTGTCAACGTTTATAGTCATTAGATTAGTATTGCACCATTGAAATACGGTAAGTCGTTTTTCAATGAATTACAGTCCAGAAATGATCTTTTTTATTGTACGACGAGGAAGCGCTTGGCCTTCATCTCACCTGGTAACAAGTTGAGATAAGGCCGAAGATGGAGGCGCACTTCACCAGGAATCCTCAACAAACTGAGGAACTGGCTATCTTACCTCTGAATGCTGGAACACAATATTTTTTAAGAATTGTTATTATGGCGACAGATTTTAGGTAAGATGGTGGTAGCTAGCCAGGCGAACTTAAACAAGATCCTACCACCAACCAAACCAAGCATGATATATTGTACTCCCCATGGGGATCGAACCCGGTACCTCTGGATCTGAAATTGGTGGGTTGAACCACTAGACCACAGAGGTGGTTAAAAATTTGATCTTAAAAATTTTCAAATCATCAGCGTACTAGCCTGCCTAGGAGGCAGTTACAGGACAAACGATTTACAAGATCACCCACAAACAAAACAAAGAATAAAGGCCCAAGATGAGGCCTTGAGGAACACCCGATGTTACTGTCACTGGCGATGACAGAAATTCCTTTAAAGCGACTAATTGACTCCGATTCTGTAGATAAGAGCATATCCAACGATATAAAGTTCCATGGAATCCATATTGAAAAAGCTTATGACATAATAAACGGTGGTTAACTTTATCGAAAGCTTTAGAAAAATCGGTGTAAAGTGAGTCGACGCTCGATGTTAATTACGCTCAGAAAAAACCTGACAGAGAAAATTTTTGTACTCTAGCAGATTACTTACAGTGGACCTATTTTTTACAAAACCATGCTGTTTATCAGAGATAAATGGCTTGACATGGTTTTAAAGATAACTGTATACAAGAGATTCAAACAATTTGGCAAAACATGACAGGAATGAATTAATGAATTAATGAAAATACTTTATTGCACATCTTAAAAATAGGACTAAATAACTAAAAAAAAATGTATATCAAATGGGGAGGTTGGTGGTGCACATATTAATTCGGGGTCTAGCTAAATTATATATCATACATAAGTAAAGCTATGCTACAAATATACACACTAGTTATATAATATAAATACCTACATATTATACACTATGTACTTACATACTATACTATACAAATATAATACACAAATGCATATATATATTATATATTTACTTAAGTATATGGATGACAGGATACTTATTGGTCGAGAATTTTCACATTTAGACTTATCACCTTGTTTGAAAATAGGAATAACATGAGCTGTTTTCCAACGCTTGGGAAAAACTCCATTACTAAGAGATTTATTAAATATTATGCACAGAGGTGAAGACAACTCTTTACTGCAAGATATCACAAACGACGGTGGAATCAAATCGGGACCAGGTCATTTACTCTTGTCCAATTGTTTTATTCTTTTTCGAAAACCGAACCAAAATAACCAGAAAAAAGGTTGCTAGTATCTAGACCATTCGACGAGGAATACAATTTGACTACTGAAGTAATTTGTAATGTTTAAATATTTTTTATTATCATTCAATTTGTGTTTTTATGCTGCACCAATATATAGGTAAGCGATGAATAAATATTATATTTATTCAATAAAAAGTACAATTAAACTAACTATGTACAAAGGAATCAGTCAGATTACCTAAGGACCGTTACAAACGGCCTATAGGTAACTCAACTGTTCCAGACCAGTACCAGACGGAAGCGTGCCCAAGACACTGGCTGCATTGTTTTATTTTTATATTGTATATTATCATAATATTATATTGTATATTATCACATTATATATTATCTGAAATAAATAGGATAATTTACTACTATTAGAGTTCATGACATAAATAAATACCCGCTAGACAAAAAGGGTTAATGTTAGGGTAAGTGTTATAGTACATATGTGTGTTACAAGTGTTATACTCATGAGTCACTGTTTATACTTTTTCAAATTGAGTCACTTTACGCAACTACGCCATTTTGAAAATATTCTTTGACGATTCGAATAACAAACACATCAAAGAACTACGCAAACAAGATTACAATATCTAATATACGGCAATATATTAGTCACCACAAATTATCATAAACTAAGGTTTAAAATACAAAGGGAGCTCACCTCAAAAGTATTTTTTGGTGAGCGCGGAAACAAAAAAATGTGGTGACACCACCTTACGGCGCTCGATCTGCCGCATAGAATATATAATAGCATATATCAGGTTTGGATGCGTTTGGGGTTCACACGTTTGAATCGTGCGACAGAGATTGCCGTCTATCTGACATGTTTAAATTTAGATCAAAGTCAAAGTCAAGTGAATTTACATTGTACTACAAAAAATAGTTTAAAATTTTGAATTATTGTAGGTAACGCTGAAAATGGTGATACAACCTACCCATTTACCGCAATAAATCATAATTTGAATTTGAATCTAAAGCGCGCCGTTTTGGTCGAAACACGTGTGAGCCACTGTTGTCTCCTGAGTCACCGTACCCTCCCTGACTAAATAAGTGCTATGCCAAGTAATCTCGTTTGGGATTGGGGATATACGCGCTGGTTCTACAACAACCCTCACGCAACATCTACATTACTTCTGTAATGTAGGTACATACCTACAACAATATGATAGGTAGGTTGGTACCTACCTATCATATTTCAAAACCCCAGAACCTGATAGGAAGAGTAACTTTGTGTTGAATTGAATTGTACTGTTACTAGCTGAAAATATCCGTGCTTCGCTACGGAAAAATAAGAAAAACGGAATGGCTGTGATACCTGGCTATAATACAGGTTTAAAGAACGACAGGGTTCCTAGTTTCTACACGGCCCATCACGGTAATTCTGAAATCTTATTTAAATTCAATTAACACGGTTAACACCAATTACACTAATTAAACAACAAATGAAAATAATTAAAACACACATAAAAATAATATTAAAACTACATTAACATAAAAAATCATGCATCGCGCATAAAATATAGTATGTAGAAAAAAGAGAACTTGTTGCTATTCTTTTGAGTTTTTTGTAGTTAAAGAAAGAAATAAGGAAGTAAAACATTTATTTGTGGTTGGTGAGTTTCAGTAATGAGCACCTTGGTAAAATCTCAAGTCCGTAGGTCTTTCTGTTTCGGCGCTAGCGTGATTATACCTACCTACCTATCACGTCAGTGGTAATCGATTTTCTAAAAGGCCTAATGTGGAAGAGCAACTTCATCCGGAATCTCAACTGTTTGAGGATTTTTTATCTGATTGCAAACGAAAGCAAAGCAACCCAATCAGATTTTTTTATATGTGTATATTAAATAACTATAAGTATCTATTTAGTCGAATAAGTTACCTATGATTTATTGCTTAGTGAGTATCATCAATTGGTAGCCAGTAAATGGCGCCCACTTAAACTACTTACATGTACAAAACCATTATTACGCGACGCTTATGACGTAGCGTTTACTTGTTTAGTTTTATTCTTAAAATTCACTATATGCAATCACGCAACGCCAAGCGTTGCAATCATTATTGTCCTTTGTTCTTTTAATAATCGTTAGTGAGAAAAAGCGACTAATCGCACAAGGTTGACGTAGGGTATAATTAATGTTCTGGGGGAGGCAATGGGCGACAGGAGGCAGGAGAGCAGTGGAGGCTCGCTCGCGATGAAGAGGTGGTGGACCTGCGCATTGCGAGCGAAAGAAAAGTCTGCGCTGCCCTACTCGTCATTCGTTCGCGGGCCCCCGCCGCCGTGGTGCCGTCTCGGTCAAAATATTGCTATTTTGCGCTCTAATAGATAAAAATTGCACCGCGTTTATAGTAAATCGGGGTTAGGCCTAGCGACAGGCATCATTGTCGCATTTGTAACATATTGAAGCGCTAAAGCGCCTTCCATCTTTTCAAGTGCACGCGTGCGCGAACGAGCGCGTGCGCGGCTTCCTGCGCGCTACGACGACCCGCGAGCATGCTAGAGGCACGGCGCTGCCGCGCGTAGCGAGCCAGGCCGTGCGCGCTATAGCTATGGGTTGTGCTTCGTCTGCCGAGGAGCGCGCTGCCATCGCGCGCAGCAAACTGATCGAAAGAAACCTCAAAGAAGATGGTGTTCAAGCAGCTAAGGACATCAAACTGCTGCTTCTTGGTATGAATTATGATTGAAAATACTTTATTGCACACTCTGAAAAAAAAGGGCGTTCTTATCGCTTAGAAGCTTCCAGACAACCTTTGGATGAAGGAGATATTATGGCCGAAATGGGGGTCGGTGGTGCACAAATGTTTATGGATCTAGCTAAATTTTCAATATATACCTAATGAGATACATTAGGAGATACATTATGTAAAGTGCATAGCTTCAATAAAAATATATACTTACAATATTTAAATCGGTAATGCAACATAGGTATTTGGTAGTCATTCTTTTCTTTTTAGCCCTTCCTCCCTACGTTTCTACATGCGCGCGCACTTTGAGTTGAGCTCTATTGACTGAAATGCCAACCCGGCATTTTGGTTTGTATTGTGTGTGTGTGGGTGTGTGCTACGATTGAGTAGAGAATATTGATGTTTTCATACATAATAATATGGTGTCTTTCTATGTCAAGAAATGAGGCATTTATAACCATCATGTTATCTGTAAAAGAAGGCGATGTAAACATAATAACCAGTTGTTTAGAAAATGCCTACATACACGCTCTTACAAAAATAAGTAACTAACTAAATAAGTAGTAATAAGTACCAGGCGTTAAAACTTATTACCTATGTATAAAAATGTCTCAAAAGTTTTATCAGTGCAGAAATTCTGTTTATGCGAGATTCGTAGGTACGACTGTAGGTACCTAAAGATCGTTAATTGAAAACTTTTTACGCTTTCATAGATTTATATTTATGAAGTAGCTAAGTACAAATTCTATAAATAACAATTACTAATTTCAATGGTTACCTGTCTGTTGGAAGTCGCTGGGAAGGTAATCTTCGTCATGTTACATGTAAAATACAGCTATTCCACAAGAGAGTGTCTTGCATGGTTCCAACGATTTACAATGAAATCCCCAAAGCTGTTGGTAAAGTCTACGAAATATTTCAAGCGTCGATTGTGTGATATTTTTGTTGGAGAATAGTTTGATTAGCTTACGAACGTGTACGTATCCATAATTCTAAACGTAACCGTAATTTTGTTTTGACATATTGCTTTATTTTTTTTGTTTCTGTGAAATTCAATTAATTTTGAATTATATACAAGTACTTAGATATAATTAATAATAGTTGTCAATTTTAAATGGTAATTAGCAGGACCTAGCAGATAGACCAAGTTTAACCAAATTTGCACATTTAATAGAGAAGGCTCATGGTTTGACAGGAGGTATGACATTTTAGCAGAGAGCTAATTGAGTGAGAAGTAAGATAGCCAGTTCCTCAATTTGTTGAGGATTCCGGGTGAAGTGCGCCTCCACCTTCGGCATTATCTTAACTTGTTACCAGGTGAGATGAAGGCCAAGCGCTTCCCCGTCGTACAATACAATAAAAAAAAATGATGGGTTAGATAGGTGATCTTAGATATTCGTAGGGTAACTACTTTTAGTTATGTAAACGTATACCTTTTCAAATAGAAATAAAACTTGTAGAATCTTTCGTGTAAAATAAGAGCTTTTTTTGGACATCACTATCTAGCCCCAATCTAAGCAAAGCTTGTAATTATGGTAACTAGATTACGGCGAATATGTATACTAAGGTAGAAGGTGGAGATGCTCGATTAGATACCAAATGAGTTGTGAGGCCAGTTTAATAGTTTTAAAGGTAAAGGTCTAGGTGTTGTAGTTCCGCAATACACGTCACGTTATTGACTTCGATGTTTCTGAGATCATTAGCGACCCCTTTCACTTGTGGATTTCGTAAGTATAGGGCCGTTTTAAAATTATCAGGTAAATTTAAAAAAATAATACACTAGGTAGATAGTAGGTTTAACATAGGTAACAGGGTATTTTAATGGTGGAACGAACTAATGTAGGTATTATACTAAAATAAGATAATTTATTAATTATATTATTTTGGTAAAAGACCTAATCTACATAAGTTTGTCCGACTACTTACGATGCGATTCTGCGCCGCCTCAAAAATTGCACAAAGGTTACAGAAAATCATCATCTGTAGGTACCTACCTTACCTACCTATCATCATGATATTTCAAAACCTATTTTATTTCTATCAAAATTGGTACTAAGGTAAAAACCTACTTACATATCTTGTTTGATTTTCATCATCGTTTTTTGATAAAATAATATTTGATAGTTAGGTGCCTACCTATTTGGAATGAGACGGCTCTTGACTTCGAAACTGGCACAGGCCAATAAGGGCAACGATGGAGCCAACCTACCAAACAAAGGTCTCTTTGGCGGTTTACGATTTCCCTATAGTTATTTATTTAGTTATAGATAGTTAATCTAACAAGGTATATTAGGAGCTCTCATCACTGACCAATCCTACTAGCTAGACGGTAGGTAGGTTCAAACTTCTATAAGTATCATTTTTATTCGTCGCGTTTTTTTCTATTATTATTTTATATTTATTTTATTCCTATTTGTTTTTTCCTGCTTACTTAAGATGGCATGGATAGCTTAGAATTATTTAAACTTTTCCGAACGACACAGTTATGGGTTTTATATGATTGGAGATATTGACCAACCCATCGGGGCTATCTAGCGGTTGCAAAGCAAATGGGTTTTGTTCAATTTAAAAATAACGTATTTTAAATTTTACCGCAACTTGCAACAAATCGGAAATGAAATAAAATAAAAAATTGTCTCTGGCTTTAGCGCATTGCTTCGTACTCGCGCAATGCGTCTTTCTCTTTCAAGCTAAAACAATATTACGTATGTGTGAGCGAGTTCGACAGATATCCGAACGCACCCGAACTTCAGTCGAGCGGGGCGCGGTCGCTGTCACGGAGCGGACGGAGTGGAGTGGAGTTGGTTTGGTGTTGGTGCTTTGCTTGTCATCCGGCCGCCATTAGCTCGTATTTTATACGGATTTTTGTAATCAATTATAGTTTGCGTTGCCTTCGCGTATAGCATAAGTGTCGGACATACTATCAAACTTGGAATCAACGGGATTCGTTGATATTTCGAGGCCAGTAGTGTTGAAGGTGAAGAGTGTAAAGTGGCAGAGTTGGATTGTGTTGGGTGGATCCTGTCGAGCCGGGGCGGCAGCAGGCGTGCGGAGCGTATGCTGTGGGAGCGGTGAGAGCGCGCCCGGGTCGGGGCTCGGCGCGGCTAGCAGCTGAAGCACAGGAGAGCTGCCGCCATGGGGTGCGCGCAGTCAGCAGAGGAGCGGGCGGCTGCCGCTCGCAGCCGAGCGATCGAGAGAAATCTAAAGGAGGATGGTATCCAGGCTTCCAAAGACATCAAGCTACTCCTTCTAGGTACGCCTGAACGTTCCTTTCGCCAGCGCGCAGACCGCACCCTATCAACGTCGAAAGTAACTGATAAAGCTTCTTCCTTTCGAGATCATCCTCGTAATATCGATCGGATTCATCTGCCTGATGATCGTATTATCAAAAGTTATTTTGGTAGAGTCTATGTGATTTCATTGGCACTTTCTCTCGTAATGTAACCTCATCATTATGCTGATAAGCATGTACACTGGTTCCGTGCGCAAATGAAAGTTCCTATTTGTTTTACATTTTAGGAAGTGGAGTGTACAATCCATAACACTGTCGATTTATGTTGCTTGAGCTCTAGATCACCTTATTCTAACATGTGATCCATCTACATGGCCCATAGTGATCAATGATCTTTACTCAATAAGAAAATGAATTTCTACAGGACAAACATGATACAGGTTTTGATCAGTAAAGCTCAAAATTTACTATACAATATTATCTACATCTTAACTGTTGCATGATTGTCATTCCAATATCTTAATTCACACATATTATAACTCAAAGGACTTGAGGCTCTAGTGCTTATTCAAATAGGAAAATACCAGAAACATACAATGAATCTCTATTCCATACCTGTTGACTTTTGAGTCTCTGCCAATTTTGCAATTCAAGTAACAGTGCCATTCATTCATCTACATTGTTGCTAGGTATAAAAAGTGGTCTTAAAAGTAGGTATTTAGATACATTATATTATGAATAATTATTTTTCCTCAACAAGCATAAACCATTATTGAAATGTTGGTTATTGAAAACTGTAATCCTAAATGAAGCTATGCAGCTGTGTCCTTATTTTCAAACTATTTAGTAAGGTGAATCTAAACAATAGATAATGTGTTGTTTATAGTTGATAGGTTCCAGTTATCAAAAGTTTTGACTATTTTTTTTTTAACTTCTTCAGTGCCAAGTGTTTGGTCCAACATTCTCATGCATATGTCTGAGATGAATAAGCACTCTAGATGAAGATAATAGCAGCTGTCTGCACTAGAATCTAGTCTTGTCCAGTGCAGGAATGGTCTAGCATTCTGCTACACCTGCACATGACTTCTAAGCTTCACCAACTAGTCTAGCTATTCCATTTCATTTATTTATTACTTTAAGGACTACATACTCACTTGAATTTATCCTACCCTGTTTTACACCTACTACAAGTATTATTTTTGAGCACTTTTAAAAAAAAAATATGAGAGACTCGAGAGTCGTAGTAGTGTTGTGATATTAGCATTTGTACAGCTTCAACAAGTAGTCTATGTTCTTCCGATGGCATACACTAAATTTATATGTGCCATATCTCTTTAAAATCTGTTGAAAGGCTCGTTATAAACAAGCAAACATTTTTAATTCACAGTATTGCTATAGAGAGTTAGCTATTAACCTCAATGCCTTCCTAGACTGTTGATGTGGAACACTAAATTATTATTATTATTATTATGATTGCTTTGGCACAGGCGGTTTCTAGCTCAGGCATGCATATCACTTATTTATTGTCAGTGCACTTAAAATTTTTATCCAGTTAGAATGTGTCTTTAGTAGCTTTAGAGTGTCCACTTAGTTTCTTATCCAAGCTTAGTACAGTATGAATATTGTAAGGATCTTGTATGTTTCTATCAGATCACTGCATTGTCTATACCTACTGCTCCAATGTAGTCTGCCCTAGTTCCTTGAATTGCAACTCTGATATTCTGTGGGTCTAGTAGGTCTGTACCATTTTTGCAGCTCAACACGACACACATTCTGATTCAATATCCTGTTTTTAAATAAAGGCGCCATATTTGAAAGGTCTAGTAAAGGCCTCTAATATGTCCTATATAATTTTGAAAAGAGTATCTTGTCAATGTTTGTATTTATAAATTATGGAATTAGCTTTATTCAAGGATTCCATTATCTTTGGCTTTACTTCCACTGGTAGAGAAGTGAGACCCAGATGCTCTTCCTCAAAATTGCAGTCTTTTGATTGAAAGATAAGAATCTAACTTAAATAGAGTAATGGGCATTTTTTTGTATTCGGTTGCTAACATAAAACTGGCATAGACTTATTTATCATGCTGTGACTACCAATTAGTATCTATTTTGTGTGTGGCCATGTTGGTGTCTTAACTTTGAAATTTTAAATTAAAATAGAAAATAGCTTTACTACACCACATAGATAGAACATAAACAAACAATGTAACAATGGGCGGTCTTATCACTAAAAGAGCTTTCTAGATCTCTACCAGTATTATATATTTTACCATAATCAGAATGGTCCCCGTAGTCAGTGGTTTTATTATATATTACAAGAAAATTAAAACACAATTCACTACACTATTATATGGATACTCGGAATAAATAGTTCACAACTCCTCCAGATCCTCTGGTTTCTTTGCGTCAATTGTCAGTCAGTTGAACAGTGTTCACAATTCCTTACATGGATTTGTATCTTGTTTTCGGGTTTTCAAAAATCGTGCGGGGGTTTTGTTTGAAGTGGGCTCTTATTTAGGCCAGCAAATTAACATAGCTATTCAGCGTGGCAATGCAGCCAGTGTCTTGGGCACGCTTCCGTCTGGTACTGGTCTGGAACAGTTGAGCTACCTATAGGCCGTTTGTAAAGGTCCTTAGGTAATCTGACAGCTTCCTTTGTACATAGTTTAATTGTACTTTTTATTGAATAAATGTATAGGTATCTTGTTGATTGTAATAATTCAGTTTTGTAGGTCTTTGGACTGCCTTGATCTTGGCATTGGCATGACCATCGACACAAAATTACGTTATTTGCGTACAAGCGGCGCGGTGTGGCGTCTTCGTCGTACCAAACACCTGTCTTTGCTTTTCTCTCAATGAAAACAAGGACTAAATTTTTGTTTGCAAAACATTGATACTCTAAAATTAGACTATTATTTACGGTAGGCCTGCCGCGAGGTAATTTCTTCCAAATATTATCAAATAAACATCCCAAAGTAGTAAATATACACAGTCAGGTCATAAATTCTGTCACAAGTTTAATATAAAATAATTGAAACAAGTTTATTCATTATGTAACCATTTATATACCAAAATGAACTTAACGAAACATAAATTCTTATGACAATAAAGTTTATTCAAAATGACATCCGTGATTTTGAATACAGGCCTTCAATCTGCGCGGCCAGTCGTCTATCGCAGCGAGGTCCATGTCAATATCGGCGGCTGCCTTAATCAAGGATGTCTTGATCGACTCCAAATTGGGATGAGGCTTTGAGCACGCCTTTTCCTCCAAGTGTTGCAATATCTTGTAATCTAACGGACTCAAATCTGGACTGGAGGAGGGCCAGTCTTCGTGCCGGATGAAGTCGATTTCACGCACCGCCAGCCAGTCTTGTGTGCTCTTCGCTCTATGAGCTGGCGCCGAATCTTGTTGGAATACCCAGTGCCTGTTATTGAACATGGTATGAGAAACAGGTTCCACGAGGTTCGTCAGGACTGTATTTTGATACACAATTGCATTCGTTTTTACACCTTTCTCACAAAAATGTACCTCTGTTAAGCCCCAATAAGAAACTCCCAACCATACCATGAGCGAGGATGGAAAATGACCTCGTTGGACACGCGGAATACGGTTGCTCGCTTCTTCACTAGTGTGTGCGTACACCTTATCATTTTGTTTGTTGTAGCTCTCTTCTACGGTAAAAAATATTTCATCCGAAAAAAGAATTTCCCGATATTTTTTTCCCGCGTACCGCTTCAACAAAGCGCGGCATCTCTTCAGTCTCAGGTCACTTAGACGAGCATTTAAACGATGTCCTGTTTTTCTTCGATATGCCCGAAGCCCTAAGTCTTCATTTAACACCCTTTTCACCGTGGTTCTGCTTAACCCCATCTGAAGGGCCAACAGTTTCTGCTTACGTTTGGGATTTCTTTGAATTCGCGCCTTCACAGCTTTTATCACTGCTGGAGTCCTAACAGACCGAGGGCGACCACTTCTTGACCTGTCATCTACACTAGAGTCTTCATTGTATCGTTTGATGGTACGATAAACGAATCTTTTGGTTATATTCAAATTTTTCAGTATGTCAAAAATTTGAATTGGCGCGTAACCGCAACGATGCAACGCAATAACTGCAACACGGTCTTCTTTAAGCGTCCACTCCATATTTAAAAATGAGTAAAATTCTAAACAGTATACATTTTTATTTTCATGAACAATTCGAAATTCGAATTCAATAAACTTTTTTGTGGCCAGCATTCTAAAAGAAAAGTTTTTACTGTGTGACAATACTTATGACCTGACTGTGTATTTTATTTGGTTCTAATATAAATCATAGGGATTTCGTAATCACATACCTGACAGTAAAGTAAACCTATTGTAGAATTTTATGAATCACTTTTCAATGAATAATCATTAGCCATTAGTATTCCCATCAATTAAAGTAGTAGTTTCTTCTGTGAGTCATTTTTGTTTGAAAAGCTAGAAATGTATGAGAATTGCCCCACTAGTAAACATTAGTTACCTACATCAAATACGAAACTGACAACCTTGAAAAGCAGCTTTAAAGCTAAAAGAAGTAATTTTTTACCTAACTGCCTTAGATAGAGGGTTATTTTTCTAATTTGTGTATGTAATGTATGTCTATTATATCCATACACTCAGCCTTAATTGTTTGTCAGGATTGATTTTTCCTAAAGTTTATCTAGAATTCTAAATTATAGGAGTGACATAGGCCAATTATTTTAATATTGGAGGTAAAAACGTTTTTTCAGAACAATATGGATATCAAATGTCAGTAACATTATTTAGAATCTGTTCTAAAGATATATATTATAAATTGAGAAGCAGGCAATATGGAGAGAGTGAATGTAGATAGTAGGGCTCCTTGTTATGCTTAGTTTGGGGCTAGACGGCGCTGTGTGAAATTAATATCCTGTAATATTTATTTATTTATGTAATTTGTAATGGGCTCGACTGGGGAGGTACTTAAGCTGCTGTGTTCCAATTGAAGGGTATGGTTCCCGGTAAAGATACGCACACGCAAGGCTTAACACCTTTATGCGTCAAGTTGACGGGCGCAATGCAGTGCCGCGTATTTCATGTTCTTGTGGATGTGACCTACGCAGATAGGCTTTGTTATAAGCAGGAGATGCACTCAACATCAAGCGGGCCGCTTGATTGTTCCATCTCCAAGAACAGACAAATGATTTGGAGATCCGTAGAAGAACCAAAGTCACTGACTTATGGTAGTTGTAAGAATTAGCAAGCTGATGTGGCAGTGGGCAGGCTACAGCTTCCAGAACCGATAACCGTTGGCGAGTAAAGGTTCTAACATGGTGACGAGTGTGTAAGTGACCGACGACGTTTAAATTTGTTCAAATCCCATCTTTGTTCTGACAATCCATTCCATTCAACAGTTGTCTGGCTGAAATAGTTCTTTAAGCGATGAGACCGCCCATTGTCACAATGTTTTAATGGTACTTCTTGTTTGTTTAGTGCTATATTGGTGAACGTTATACTACACAATACAATAATGTCGGGTCTTCCCACACTCCGATTATATATTTCACTATTAATAATTCTACTTTAAAAAGCCTCATAGCTCAGTTGGTAGTAGCTCTGCCTTCTGCGCTATAGGTTGTGGGTTCGATTCCCATCCAGGACCAACATTTGTGTGATGAATATAGATGTGTGTTTGGGTGTTGTATTGTATGATAAGTATGTATTTAAGTATTCTTTCCGTAATATAGTTCCCATATTACAAGCTATGCTTAGTTTGGGGCTAGCTGGCGCTGTGTGAATTGAATGTCCTGTAATATTTATTTATACTATTATTAAGTAAATAACGCTTTGATAATTCACCTAATCTTCTGAAATCAGTTGAAAAAAATCATCCAATGCCGATTTGAAGGTTATCAAGAACCATCTAATGTGAGGTTACCACGATCTGGATCAGTCTCCATTAAAAGTATGTTCAATTGATCATTCACGGTCATTCAGTGTGTGCGCACGCACTTGTAACGACGTGACACACCAATTAACTTCTCGGAGAGGCCGTAGGATATCTTCGTACATACAAAAAAAACGAGACTTGTTTGTCACATGTTTTTTTTTATGACATACCTAGTTCTTTGGTTTGGTAATTGATAAATAAATAAATCAATATTATTTCAGGGCATTAATTTTTACACAGCGCCATCTAGCCCCAAACTAAGCATTGCTTGTGATATGGGAACTAGAATACGGATAGAATACTTAAATACTTTTTAAAAATACATATTTAATATTTGATACAGCACCCAAACACAGAACAAACATCTATATTCATCCATATTCACTCACAAATGTTTGTCCTGGGTGGGAATCGAGCCCACAGCCTACAGCGCAGAAGGCAGAGTTAATATCAACTGAGCTATGAGGCTTGTCAAATTGATGATATGTGACACATTGCGATGGTTTTAGGATGCAGCCTCTGCGTTTGAGAATCGCCTTCATCTATTTACCTACATTATCTAATACGAAAATGTTGTTTGTTTAAATGATTCTTTGGACTAGTAGAAAGTTGAAAAAGCTATTTTTACTTCATGTTTTTACGAAAACATGGCCTTTAAAGTATCACAATCTAGATATATAGGTATTTAGAATTGACTTGTTACCTTTCTTTTGATAGGTACCCATGTTGTATAGACAAAACTCCCACCTCTTAATTTTTTATTTGCATTGTTATGCGAAGAAGAGAAGCCTCTGTTACCACAATTTAGACAAGCCATACGAAATCTCATGTCAAAATCCATAAACCCTATGCCTATCCCTAGGTCGATTTTGTCGTGATTAGTTGGCTTTGGAGCGTGCTATCACAAGTACATTCTCAACACTACCCACCTGAGCCCAGTTGGGTGATTAGAGCAATTTTATCCATACAAAATAATGACTGTAATGACTATTCGGTTTGTTGAGGGTACCCTATCAGATATTACTGGTAGATTATATGTATTCTAGCACGCGACTATTTATCGCGATGATAACGCAAAACCCCACGGCACATTAATGATTTCCTATCGTAGGTATCTAACTCGTAACGCAGGGGCGTTTGCATTGGATGGTCCTGGTTCGTCATTAAAGTCTTCTAGGAAATACTTCATAGGTGTATTGGTTGAACTACTTACATGCTGAACAAAGTATAGTTGAGCACCAAAGTAAAGTAGGTTTACTGATTCCGAATACAAAGCAGAACTAATTTATTATTGAACTAGGTTTTTGCATATCACCTTTCCCATTCAATTAAAACATCTGGTTATAGTGACGGTGGGAATATTTTTTTGAACATGCAATCCAAATAAGTTTATAGAATCCATAGAAGAACCTGCGCTTTATCTGAGTCTGTGTATCTCGAACACTACAACATGGTCGTTTACAAGTCGAGAGTGAATAGGATCCTCCTAGGCGAGCGTGCTCCATCGTACGCTGCATCATTGCTTAACATCAGGCGAGATAATAGTCAAACGCAAGCCAATACCATTTTTGTTTTTTTTAAACTCGTTGAATGCCGACATTCTACAGCAACATGTGTGTGACTCAGCATTCAACGTGTTAAAACTCGTTGTTACCGTTTGCAATTCAGAAATTAGACTTGCACTCGCGTTGGTGATAATGTGTATCAGGAGGTCAGAGATCGGCCGTTGTCGTCAGCCAATTAGGGGTCGTGACTTGGAACCTGTATGTGGCAAGGTCCATTAAGCGCCCACGTACAAATCGAGTTTGATTTTTAACACAGATTTACTGGACCGCTACCTTTAATCGTATTTTGGCATTAGATCTTTGATGATGATAGAACTTCTTTCGAGTAAGACAAGCTAGATAGATTGAATCTCATTACAGCCAGAAAACATCCGATATAAGGGCTGCCCCCGATGCATTCAAAAATATTATACTTGTGCATATTACGTTTCTGAAAGCAGAAAGCAAGTGATGACGGTGCGGTTTGTTGAACACCCAAGTAAATCCTAGAGTCTGTCTCACTAATTAAAAAACAAATAAGCGCCTAAAACCAGTTTTCTATTGTCAAATAACCGACTTATAGATAACCTTGTTTTCGCGTGGTGTTCTTTGCATTTTGAGTTATGTACTTCTATTTTTACCGTCACAAGACGTGCATAATGTTGCGATCTGTTTACACTAGTCGGGGTAATTAAACGTTTTTATATCATTGCGTGTTTTTAATACAGTGCGGTCGCTTCGCAAGAATGATGGTTGAGAAAACTGATGGCCCAGCTTCATTAGCAAGTCTCATAGCTCAGTTGGTAGTACGTCTGCCTTCTGCTGTAGGTTGTGGGTTCGATTCCCACCCGGAATAATCATTTGTGTGATGAATATCTAGATCTTTGTTATGTGTTTGAATGTAACTTAAAAGTTATATAGTTATGAACACTTTAACTAATATTATCGGGATATTTACCATGGTTTGTTGTTTTTTGAGTTATCCGATATTTCCGTGATCACGGATACACAAGATGAACTCTTTGCTAGTAGGAATGATGGTAGTTAATGATCGCCTAAACGATCTACCCTCTTCCTCAGCGTCAAAATATTGGATACCTACCTACTCGAAAAACAACAAATCATGGTAAACATCTCGTTCATTTTAGTTATAGTGTATACAATAAGTATGTGCACAGGTACCTACCTATTTACACACAAAACAACACAAAAAAAGTGTACAAGTATTTTATCTTTAATCTGGTTCCAATATTGCATGCTTTGCTTAGTTTGGGGCTAGATGGCGCTATGTGAAATTAATGTCCTGAAATAGTTACTATTTTTCTATACTTATATTTAGGTACTGGCTGGTGAAAGAAGTTCTGTACACGATATGGTGCCCTGACAATTTTCAACTTATTCAATTTTTTCAACATATACCTAGTTGGCAAAGGGAAAGATATTTATCTACTAGCTACTGCTCGCGGCTTCGCCCGCGGGGTACCCGGATAAAAGTAGCGTAGATGTTTTCCGGGTCCAGAACAATATCTATACAAAATTTTAGCTCAAATCTGTTTGTAGTTTTTGCGTGAAGGAGCAACAAAGGACAAATCCCTTTTGCTGTTTGACATCTCATTCCCTTCTCACAGGAACTGATATAAATGGCCTATTTGTTATTGCTGGCCTATAGAAACATATGTGCAAAGTTTTTGCATGAAGAAGGAACAAACATCCATTCAAACATGCTTCCGCTGATAAAATAAACTGTTACCAAATATCATCCAAATTCGTTAAGCTGTTTGATCGTAATTGAGTGACATATTTGAATTATTTGGTCATCCCACGGATACACTGCACTTTTTCGGGATAAAAGTAGCCTATGGCTCAGCTTTGTGCCAAATTTCAGTTCAATCCGTTTTGTATTCTTTGCGTAAAAGAGCAACAAAGAACCAATTAGTTTGGTATGGCAATATTTGACGTTTCACTTTCATCTGATTGATAGGTCAATTAAAAAGTAGGCTGTTTGGTTTTCCCAGTTTAGAGCAACATATGTGCAAAGTTGTAGCTCAATCTGTTCTGAGAGCAACGAAGAACTAGGTAATACATTTTGTGTGGCGATATTTGACATCCACTTCCATACCACAGGAACTGATTCATGGGATAAAAAGTAGCCTATATGTTAATCCAGGGTATAGGCTACTTGCACCAAATGTCAAACCAAATGCATTCAGCTGTTTCGGCGTGAAGTAACGCCAAACGTACATACATACACACAAACTTTCGCTTTTATACTATTTGTGTGACTATCTGACTTCCTGTTTGAATAGTAGGTGCTATTCTAATTATAAACAAGCATAAAAATACATATCTTCGGAACGCGTGAACTGTAATAAATTTATGGACTATTTTTATTCATAAAAATCATGTAAAATGTTAGGTACTAATCGTTTGACCACCAACTGACTTGAAAAGCATGTAAAGATATGGCCTAAGATGGAGACCACCAACTCACTTGAAAAGCATGTAAAGATATGGCCTAAGATGGAGCACACTTGTCTACTTTGAAACGTAGCCAAACAGTTTGTAAATGTATTTAAAATACCTATATTATATGTACATTACCGAGCTCTTCTCGAGGTGCGCAAGGAATAAGATATCTATCTTTGGCTACAAACAGAATATACATTCGTTTACTTATTCCATCCTTTGCTTGCAGGTGCTGGAGAATCAGGGAAGAGTACTATAGTTAAACAAATGAAGTAAGTATTAGTTTACATTCTGATAAAACTTATATGTGTAAAATGTCATTTGTAGCGATATGTCTGCCTCCACATATTGTTTCAAAGCCACAAAGAGTTTCTGAATGATTGATGGCCGTAGATAAAAGGATAACATGTATATCGTTCAAGATTTGAATCAATATTACTTATCAACAACGCACTATCACGTCAAGTTATCTACCTATCGGTATTGGACTTCAACAAGCGTTTTACATTTCGGCGACCAGGCTTCGATGTAAAGGTTGAAATGAACGCACCATGTGCAGGTATCAGTCAGTGGTCGGGTTTGTTTTGATGATAACGAATGTTACTACTTAAACTGATTATATTTTTCGAGAACTCTGATAAAAGTCCGTTGATATGTCCGCGCAATCATGAAATATTGCACTGGCTGTATTTACAGAAGCGAAATGGACGGTAACTACGTGTGTTGTTTGTGATTGTAACCGCTAGCTGTTGCTGCATATAATTCCGAAGGTACTAGACCGATTGATTGTCTTCAGAAAGTTATAGTGGTGCCAACATGTGTTTAAATGAAGGGATCTTAGCCTACCCAAATAAACCACGTGACGTTCGTGGTCTAATGAAAGCTTCAGAGTAGGAACGTGTTAATTTATTTGTGGTTCTCATGTCCTCGATCTGTTCATTGTTTCTTTGGGTAGGTACGGTACGTAGGAACAGGTACATGATGTGACGTCACCGGATTCTAATCATAGCGTACTGTGAACGTGGGACCAATGACGTAATGTTGCAAAGTCAATGATTTCCTTATCACTATGGAGTGCCTACAGGCATCATCATCAGTCTATTGCAGTCCACTGCTGGTTCCGGGGGTCGTCCAACACTACGTTTGCCGAGACGCGATCTCGGCTCCAAAACTCGCTTTCTCAATCGATTGTCGGTTCTTTGGCAAATATGGCCGGCTGCCCTCTGCCTACTAATCCTCTGGGCTATGTCTACTACAAGCATACCTAATGTCATAGCATGCAACATGCGATATAGTCCATGTGATTTAAAGTCATAGTAACGGCCCAAGAGTTCCAACTCCTGGCCCGTTACTAAACTTTTCTCTAGAAAGCAGTTGGTATTACATTTTGTAAAGTTCGCAAGTTTATCACCAGGCTTTTGATACCTAAGAACTGCCTGATAGCACGCAAAGACTGAGCGTTATGTGAATATTTCTTATCATTAACGCTCTAACTATAAAGTATGGTCTGATAAGTGCCGCTCGCCTTAGGAAAGGTTCAATGCCAAGCGCCTGTGGATATGCCCAGTCAATGTTACGCTTTCCCAGAACATTGAACAAGAATGCACAGAATGTTAGTGTAATCTAATCATCTTGTGTACATTGGTTACATCCACAAATCACGGTGCGGATTATGACTATTATATGAGTTAGGGATCGGGGCTTTTCTTAACGATTTCATAGTCAACCAAGTTTTGGTGAATAAATGAAGAGGACAAGTGTCTTGTTGAGTCTCGAGCGATCCGCCATAGAGCCAGTGTTCGCTTGTTCGCCACTGGTACGGCTTTTGCAGATTAATGCAATATTTTTCCCATTACCGCTTCATAAATATTAGATTCGAATAATTTAACGGCTTTTTATTTATCCTGTTTGCTAGTCGGCGTTCGTTTCCGTTCCTGAATAAACTAGAGCGAATGCTTTCGTAGGATTTTTATGTTTTAATTCTTGAACATAATGAGATCCACTGCGGTGCTTGTGGAAATAATTCCTATGAAACGGTCGGAATGTGGCGCGATTGTTTTTCAAATAACTGATATGTTGTGCGTTATGCGGCTCGCAGCAGCGCATACCAACCAGACAGTAAGCTTGGCCCCAGCTCCATTGTTCGCGAGGCGTCAGTCAGTATGCAAATCGATACCATACATGCATAAGGATACATAGTCGTATCTGTATAACAATACAAGTTGACTGAGGTAAAAAAAAGCTACTTCACAATCCGCGAGGAAAAGTTATACCTATACAAATAGCACCGACTTAATCTTTATTAGTACAATGAAATATTAAAATTAATCAACAATGCATTGAGGGGACATGGAGAGGCTTCTTTCTAAATCGCAAATCCAGTCCCACATATAGTACTGTTGTCGCTTTGGGTCGGAGAACCTGAATACCAGCTTGAGCCTAACTCAGTTCAATGACGAGCTGCGAGAATTGTCGACGATGGGATTGTCACTATTTGGTATTGAAGTCTCAGAAGAGACTTTTCCTCCTTGTGTGTGTTCTACCGCTTGTATACTGATATTTTCTGAGGATTTGTTTGATATGGTGCATGCAAACCCATTTTATCAACATACTCTACCTACCGAGATTCCATCCCCACACTGGAGTATAGTCTTCGCACACCGTAAGGTTCAAGAGGAATTTCATTCTGCAAACTTTAAAAGTTGGTATGGTCTCCCTGCCGATGTATTCCCTAGTATCTTCTTTAATGAGGTGTTTTAAAAGGGTCGCCAACGCGCTAGTGATGCCTCTGGTATTGCGAGCGTCCATAGGCGACAGTAACTGCTTACTAACTGCCACCTTAGTAAGTAATCAAAGAAAATCTGCCAACTGTGCTTCTAAAACACACTGACTCTTACTGAGACAGGCAGCTTATATTTATTCCCAAACCAAGACACGCGCCTATTTCTGACTGAAATAAGAGAAGCAATGAATGGCTTTTATAGATGAGTTGGTCACTTTGTGCAGTTCTATTTAGCTGTAAATGTTAGTGCAAGTGAGTAATCGCTGTTTACATCGTGTCCTATGTTCTGTCATAGCATAGCCGATTTGCTAACCGACCGCAAAACCTCAGAAGAGGTACCGACAACGTCCGACGGCATGATTGTTTTGTTTACTATTGATTATAATATTACTCTGTCCCAAAATCTGGTGTGTCATTTCTTCGTTTCACTCGAATCAACCAGTCAATGCATACAAACATAGAATATGTACGCATAATGGTACCTTTTTCACTCCCGGGTGGAGTTCAAGGCGATTTACTTAGCTCTCTTGCCACTTTTACCCGCCTGCCAATCGTGGAGAGATTTATGAGTGAACGCTCCAGTCTTGGATGAGCTTTCTGTCTAACAGAGTACAGCTTGAGGATGGTGATGATGATAATGGAATCTTTACTTGACACTCTTACATTTTTTGTTTATGACATGGGTAAGCCCTTAACCTCGGGATGAGGCGAGGATGAGGTACGATGGAGCGAGCTTCCCAGAAGCTGCCTAAAGGCTCTGGCACTCCACCCGCAGAACACAGCTATCTGCTTCGGCAGGAAATTGTTCGCAATCCAGGTTAACCTTTACAGCTCCTGCCACCAGCAAAATTGAGTATAGTTTTGGTTAGCATTGAACTCCCTCTAAAGTCAGATCAGAAAAAGATCCATCGCGTCTTGTCAAAAAGGGTTTAAAAATGATTGTCATAGGGTTTTATGTCTCTTGTTTGACAAGTACACAGGAGCGCCCTCCAAATCTACGACGGGTCTCTGATCAGACTAATAATAAGTGAGTGTAATTTAGAAAGATCTGATTGTAAATTGTTTGTCAACAGAATTATCCACGAAAGTGGTTTCACAAATGAAGACTTCAAACAATATAGGCCTGTGGTGTACAGCAACACAATTCAGTCGCTCGTCGCCATACTGCGTGCCATGCCCAACCTGGGCATCACCTACGGCAATAAGGATCGTGAGGTAAGGGTTCACTTCATTTGTAGGTTCCGTATCCAAAGCGTGCCAACGGGACGTTTGTCATAGGCGGTGTATCTCATGAACCGTAATGTAGACCGTTGAAATTCTTACAGGGTGTGTATTTCTATTGCCGCTATAAAAACAAATAATAAAAACTACAAAATCAGGGTCATCATTCATCACGTACACACATACAAGAAACGTGTTTTTTTATGATTATTGTTTTAGCTCTATCGTCAAAGCAGTAATGCCTAAGTAAATAGTTAAATAGATTTATAACAAAAAATCGGCCTAGCTAGTGTGTGTGAATCAAAACCACACGAATGCTCCGAAATGTATTTTTAGTCTTTAAATATTGGTCACAGCTTTAATCGTGGTGATGAAGGCAAAGCCCTCCAATTTCTGAAAAAGCAGTGGACATTAATGGCCTGCTGAAGTGTAAAAAAGTTGGACGATATTTCAATCCGACGAATCCATGCAGAGGGAGTAGCTAGCCGCCTGGCTTAAACAAGATCTCCCAACCAAACCGAGCAAAAATGTTAACCCCTCGGGTATCGTACCCAGGACTTCTGGGTCTGATGCAGGTAGACGAAGCTAGACCACAGTGGCGGCTATGTTTAATATCTGGTCATTGCTTATTTCAACTATTGGCTTTTTATACTGCATTGTCGTTTGTGATAAAAATGTCTCCACGGGCTATAAACGCACTGATAATAATAATTATAGCCATATGATATATTTTTTTTGTTGCGAAAGGTTATCAGTTCCGCGGTGGGATCAGCCAAATATACAAGGTGAAACAGAATATGTGTACTAAGCAGTGGGGGGGCTTTTCGGACCAGGAAAAGTATTTGTTGTGGTGGGGAGATAATAGTGAATTCCCATTTTCATTTTCCCATACAAATCTTTTCATTTTCTCAATGACAATAAATAGTGACGACCCTATTCCTTTACCGCACTATGCATGTAGGTATGTAGGTATCTAGGTATAAATGTGCAATTGTCTGTGTCAAAGAATATTAAGTACAGATGAACCAATTTTAGTGAGAACTTGGAGTCATCTCGTGAAAGTAGGTTATTAGATAGAACATACACATTGATAAATTACATAGGCACCTACAGTTACAAAAAGACGATGAATGCGATATTGGACGGCCGAAAGTACATTATAGGAACGATTATTTTGTATTTTAGTTAACAGATAGATAAAATTCTTATTGATTTGACAAATTAAACCTTCTAGTAATGGATTGTACCATTAGCAGCCCAGGCTTTTCGACGATTTTCCTCTGTTAGTGAAAGCGCTTTTCGTTCTTTGTGATTGTGACCTTCTGCTATGTTGCCTCATCTGTCTAGAGCTGAGGTCATTGTCGCGAGTTAAGAAACAGCTGATTTTAGGGTAGTCTCAACTCAAAAAACCAGCTGTTGGTGTCAGAACTTTGATCTTGTTTTACCAAAAACTTTAAACCAAAATTCAAAAAGTCGTAAAACAAACGTTGTTCCACGACTCGGGTCGGATAACCCCGTTTCGGCATAGTACACATATTCTGTTTCAGGTTGTATGCAAACACGATACCTTTTTTTTTTGTTGTTTTTTTTATTCTACGACGGGGAAGTGCTTGCCCTTCATCTCACCTGATTATTCAAGTTATGATAAGGCCGATGGTGGAAGCGCACTTCACCCGGAATCCATAATATACTGAGGAGCTGGCTCTCTTACCTCTAAATGCCGGAACAAAACAATTTCATAATTGTTGTTATGGCGACAGAATTAGGTAAGATGGTGACCTATCAAACCAAGCACAATATTGTACCCCCTTGCGATCGAACCCGGGACCTCTGGATCTGACACCGATAGGCCAACCCCTAGACCACAACGGCTTAGCTCTTGACCTCATGACTTCTGGGTATTGTCTGGGGGAGGATGAGGTCTACGAAGGAGCGGGATTTCCCAGAAGCTGCCTATTACTGGTACTGGCACTCCCGCGGACTCACTAAGCATCACAGCGAATTGCTTGACTCTAGGTGGAGCTTTACCAGTCCCACCATCGAAGGGATCATTCAGCCGTAACCGTCGACTAAAGGTCAGCGATTCCGTTGCCCGGACAGACCAAAAGCCCGATTCTACTAAACTTGAGTACCAAAAGGCATTAGTGGCGATTCTGCTACGATACCATCGTCCGCAGTATTCATATTATATTCATAAATTTTCGGGAAGCGTCGAATAGAAATCGGAAACTTTTTTTGAAGATTCCGAAAATGTTATTCTTAACTCCGAAATATAAAAATTTTGACATGCTCGAAAGTTCCTCAGAAGATTTTCAGAAATGGTTTGAGATTAGCGTTGAAATCTATCGGATTCCAAGTCCAAACCTACAAAATGTTATGTTTCCGATCTGAAAACTTTCCATGTGATGAAGTCTGTTAACTTGCTTTCATGGTATTGCGAACTGGCACTCACAATTATGATATTCGGTTTTACATGAATAACATCCGCTTTTGTAGACTGGTTGTATTCCTTATGAACGATATACGAACGTGTATCCGTGTCTATTGCTCCAAATAAAAACTCATTTATTAACGCGTGTAAAAAGGTCGGCCTCGTTTATAGACTTCATTATATAAAGTACAGTTTGTATAAAGTTCACGCGCCTTCACATATAATGCACGCTCGACATTGGGATTTAAATTATGCATAAGGGATTTAGCCCCACAACATTCTTTGAAGGAAATGCGAGATAAGAAAAGGTACAATAAGATTAATTTGCATAAAGTAGCAGATGGTAACGCTGGAGATTACAAAGGCTGTTTTGACTTTGTTGGGAAATCAAGTATTAAGAGTATAATCAAGATTACATTGCAGTTCATTTCTTGTACTGTTATGCTGCTACACCAACCCAGGGAATCGTTTCTTCCTCGAAAATTCTTCGATTCTCGTTAGTACGACATTTCTTGGTCTCTCAGGGAATCGAAATTCCCTCGAAAATTCCTCGATTCTAGTTAGTATTACATTTCTTGGTCTCTCAACAATCGCCAGTCCCTTGAAAATACCTCGATTGTTGTAAGTATTACATTTCTTGGTCTCTCTAAGGGATCTTCAGACCCTCGAAAATTCCTCGATTCTCGTTAGTATTTTGCTTTGTCTTCTATTCTTGACCATGTTTAGGAAATTATACGGGACATAATGTAACAGATATTGATAATTCCAGCACGTAATTTTTCAGCGCGAGGCGGCAAAGCTCTTATGCTCTTCCACAATTGCCGTAAAATCCCAAAATACCGCCGCATCACCAATTCCTACATGAAACTGTTTTATAGCATCAACTTATTCGATTTTTATTCCCCCATTTCGAGCCGGCTATCAAAGCGAGTGGTTGTTTGATTGCGTAAACGCTCTCTATCAGCCTATAATATGTGATGGTAAAAATTTGTGGCCGATTGCGTGGCACATACGCTGCCTTACATTACAGTATACTCGGCCTTTGTAGGTACAGCCAGGTAGGTATAAATGTACTGCTGAATGCAGAGAAATGGGAGTAAACAAAACGAACGCGGTTCTTGGGGGCTTGGTCTATACTTCTAGCTTTCATGTAATCTATATATTCCTCGATATCTGCCCGTAGAAGTCTAGTATCGTGGCCTTCATCCCACCTGGTTACAAATTAGGATAAGGCTGAAGGTGGAGGCGCCATTCACCCGGGATCCTCAACAAACTGAGAAATTGGCTATCTTACCTCTAAATGCCGGAAAATAACAATTTTAGAATTGTTGTTATGGCGACAGAATTAGGTAAGATGGTGGTAGCTAGCCAGGCAGACTTAAACAGACCTACAACAACCAAACCGAGCACAATATTGTACTCCCCCTGGAGATCGAACCCGGGACCTCTGGATCTGAAATCGGTGAGTTGAACCACTAGACCACATAGGCGGTGTATTGTCGTATTTGTGTAAAATCTTCCTCGTACATGTGTCGATTTGTTTCAATGTTTAGGTGTTATTTACCTCCTAGCGGTATACCCCAGGCAACGGAGTCGCTTTTGGTAGCGGTTACGACTACATACAACCGGTGGTAGAGCCTGTAATGGTCGACCCGGTTTGTTCCTTCACGCCAACACTACTGAACGATTTGAGCAGAAACTTTACACATATATTGCTCTAGACCGTCATTCCCATGGGAACTGTCCCGTAGGATTTGAATGGGATGTCAAACATCGCCTTGCAAAACCGATTCGTTCGCTATTGCTGTTTTACGCTAAAGCTACTGCGCGGGCTGAGCGCAAAGATATTGTTTTTGACCAGGATAACATAAAGGCCCCGGGCACCACGCGGGTGAAGCCAGGAGCAGAAGCTATGGATAAAAGCAAAGTATATAAATTTTCATATAAACACTCGCAAATAACGCGTCTGTTTTGCCACACGTTCGCTGCAACGAGATCAATATTCGGCATTCTTTATTCATGCGATCGCCGGCTGATACGCGCATGGGCTTATTGGATAGCCTTTGTTATGGAGATACGTTCTTCGGTGCTGATTCACGGGTAATTATCATCATCATCAACCCATTGCTGTCCACTGCTGTCCACTGCTGGACATGTTCAAAGTCAACGTCATATCTATTGCCTGTTCGGAATCGCGACCGTGTGCTGGTCGAAAGGCAGAGAAAGAAGGAGAAAGACGCGACGACTTTGAGACGCGGTCTCCACTCCAGGGTGCCTAGTGTGAGTTGCATTAATTCGTGTTTGCTCACCGTGAAAGAACGCTAGTGTATCCAGTGATTGTCGGTTCTTCTGCAAATACGGCTGGTTAATCATAATCAATATCTGACTTTTTGTATCATAATAGTATAGAAAAAACGTTTGCAGCAAACGTTTCGTAAACAGGAGGTTGACCTTGACAAGAAAAATATCTTAACTCAAATGGTAATAGTAGATAAATAGCAATAGCAAGCGTTTGATTACCAGCTCACTTAGGGCAATTCAAGCTGTAGTCAAAGATATAAATGTGTAGGATATTATGTATCCAAAATAAGTATTTTATATAGGTACCAACCTGTTATATCCATAATCTAGCTTCCATATCATTATAAGCTTAGTTTGGGGCTAGATAGCGCTGTGTGGAATTCATATTTATTCATTAATTACTAGCTTCTGAACGCGGCTCCGTGCGCGTGGTACCCGGATAAAAGATATAAGATAAGTGTTATTGTTTTCCGGGTCCACCGGTGTCAGATCCAGAGGCCCCGGGTTCGATCCCCAGGGGAGTACTATATTGTGGCCGGAGGTAGGACTTTGTTTATGTCCTCCTGGCTAGCCATCTTACCTAAGATTGTCGCCATAACAAAGATTCGAAATGGTTGTATTCCGCCATTTTTAGGTAAGATAGCCTGTTCCTTAGACTGTTGAGGATTCCGGATTAAGTGCGCTTCCACCTTCGGCTTTATCATAACATGAATCCAGGTGAGATTAAGGCCAAGCGCTTCCCTGTTGTGTTACAAAAAAATGCTATACATTTTCAGCCTATACCAATAAGCTGACCAAATAAATAAGAGCCAGCCAGTAATTGGGCTACTCGTTGCCTTAGTCAAAAGCCCTGCAAGTTATTTGAAAACCCACTAGCGCTATACGGACCCAAGGTCTCGACCCCAAAAAGAAAAAACTAAGTAATTAAAAAAAAAAAGATAATTATTATTCTCGTGTTTGTCCCTTGAAGTTGAAATAACTCTTAATATTTGTTTGTTGTCTTGTTAACTATTCATGTCACGATCACGACACGGATCATAATGAAATTTGGCAAAGATTATAGTGTAGTGTATGCCATGAGGAACAACAGCCATTTTTTATCTGGGTACCACGCCAGCGAAGACGTGGACAAAAACTAGTCAAAAATGAATTCCTTTTGATCATTACAAAACAATAGAGACAGATCAGGGCCCCGGTTTTACTAAACCAATCGCTTCACTATGACAATGGTATCGTCGCAGAATGGCCACTATAGGTACCTTTTGGTACTCTAGTGGCCATTAGATACCACTGTTACAGTGAAGCGATTGGTATAGCTATAGTAGAATCGGGGCACTGAACTGAAACCCTGTAATTCATTCCGACGTCACGAGAACCGACTCGAAACTATGTTTGACATGCTAAGCGAGGTTGTCAACAAGTTTTGTAAGTGCATCTGTTGTAACACACTGCTTAGTTCATCTACTTATAAAATCCCTGGGCGTTTTAGAGCAAAACTTCGTGGCAAAGTCGTTCGTAATAGTTCGACGTCGTCGGCTACGACCCCGTGTCAGAAACTCTGAAATGTCTAAAAAGTAAGCGATTGTTTGGAACCCTTCGAGAATTTCAGTTTTATACAACTGCTGATCTGGTGCTACACAATGAGCAAAGAGTTTTCCCGCGTATTTTGCTATATCATAATAAAAGAGAGCATATTATTCTCATAATGTCAAAGTCAGTCAACATTTCTTTATTCATTAAGATTTTTTAGGATCATTTTGAAACGTCAAATCTACCGCATGTTCGGAATCGCGACCAGCACACAAGGAGAATGGCAAGAACCTCGGGCTGGCTAATTTTTTGATGATCCATTCAACATTTAGTAACAATTTGTAAATATATTCTAAGTAATTGGCATCATAACCCTAAATACTTAATCTTAAAACATTTGTTATTTATTACCTATCTACCTAATGGGCAGTTTGTTAACATTGAGAAATCACCATTTTGCTGTCGACTGGTATAGCAACATCGGGCCACGCGTTCTTATTGTCGATATAATAACTAATTTTGTAGTAGGCACTTTTTACTAAATTATTATTTATATACAATTTGAATTTACGAGCAGAGAGTTTGGTGGCGCTTTGAGGGAGCTTATTATAGAATCTCACACAGTTTCCTAAGAATGAATTATTTACTTTTCCTAAGCGATACCTAGGTATATCAAGTTTATTTTTATTTCTAGTATTAACACATGTACATCACTTATTTTACGAAACTCATAAATTTTTCTGTGAGCGTGCATTAGATTTGAAATGATGATCATGAAAGCATACTATTATTTATTCTGTGGCGACTGGAGAATTTCCATTCTTCGAGGCACTTTCACGTTCTCTTCTTCGATTCACTTTTGTTAGTTTAAAGCGTTAAATGAGGATCACCTACTAGGGGGTAGTAAGAGGCACGTCCGGACTTACGTTCGGCACATGCCCACGGTTGCAAGCAGCTACGTGACAAGTTGCAAGCTCATCGGAATACTAGCCACATGCCATTCGAACTGTTGGTCCTATAGAATAGTCCATTTGGAAATTCGTCAGAATCGGAAGGCGAGCTCATACCCACTTGGCCTCACAGCTTTCAGTTCAGGCCCGATACTACAGATTAGCAACGCGACGCAACTTTACGCTAGTTTCGAACTAACATGCAGATAATCAAGGTGACAATGCTGTGCAACAGCTACGGCGCTTGTCCATCAGATGATAGAACTACTCGCGAATTTCTACGGTTTACTTTTAACTAATATTAATTTTGAAAATCTCCAACGCATCTGCTGTATACTGTGATTATTTTCTGTACAAAGTAACAAGGCCTAATTGGGCGTTTTTGTTGAATGGCGATAATTTTTGATACAAATTAGAGTCAACTTTGTTTTTTTAATCTAGCGTCAATTTTGCTATCGTGTTTTTGCCACATGCGGTCTAGCATCGATCCTGAAATATAAAATAAATTAATCTCAATTTTAATGCTTCAGTATTGTGGAAGATATGATCGCTAAAGCTAAGCCCTTTCAGGTATCATCGACTCAAATCTATTACCAATCACAAAAAGCAACAGTAGTCTTATTACCCTGTCTATCGGTCATTATCGATCTTGTGTTGCACACGATATTGGTGTATTACTTAATAATTCAGCATGACCGTAGACCGCAGTACAAACAACCGAGCCTATTATACGTTCGATATGACGCAGTACCTACTACCTACCTGCCGTGCTTCCCGCCCCCTTTGCGAAGTTATCTGCCAGTGAGTCACAGGCCGTTGTCGCCGTGTAAATGGCGCCGTCAATCTAACCCTTCGTGTGTCTTCGCCCTTATCACGACATACTGACAGGACATTGTAAGCTTGCTGACTGACAGTTATGGACAGAGTGCAATCACAATGATGATGGACAAAAATCTGGAATCAAAAAGCTGGCCTCATAGATTTCAGCTATGATAGAATGATGAATGATAAGGCATCCATTTAGCCTATCATTTCGGCCGCTTTCCGTGATGGCTTTATCGTCCATTTTATGATTTTACCCAACTACAACAAACGCCAACTAAACTTATACTATCCTCTCCATCCTAAGTTTGTCTGGATGAGATCGCTCTCAAGCTAATACCGCCAGTTGTTTAGATGCTTTTGCTTTAGATTTTAATTATTAATTGTTACGTATTATAATTGTGTATAGTAAATAATTTAAAATCATTCATTCAGTCAGTCATTATTAGTTACCGGCAGTTTGCAGCATAAAATTTGAAATTGCACGACAATTTCGATTCTCAGTTCAAAGCAGCTTTTAAAATTGTCGTACTCTACAATCGGCAAATGGATGCGAATGTGTTCAAATGAATATGCGATGTGTGTATTTAGTTAGGGAGATGGAGGGTGGGGTAGGAATGAATGGCGGTCAGGGGTAGCAGGGGATAAACCGCGCATGCGTGGGCGATGTCGCACCCCTCATTATTAGAGGATTTTCCGAAAAACCACAACTTCACAATCGTGCAGTCATGCTACATTTTCATTAAACGAGTACCTACCTATGTGGTTTTGGTGGATACGAAATCTATGATGACAAACCATAATAATGGTTTTGTATCCACTTCTGGTAGATATGTTGTACATTATTTAAGAGTGATATATCTATCAGGTAAAATACAAAAGAAATGTCAGAAATCACCAGACGCGGACATACAATGAATGGCTTCATTTTGAAAATAATAAATCTAAATATATAACTCAAAGGTGGCTGACTGACTGACTGACATAGTGATCTTTCAACGCACAGCCCAAACCACTGGACGGATCGGGCTTAAATTTGGCATGCAGGTAGATGTTATGACGTAGGCATCCGCTAAGAAAGGATTTTGATTAATTCAACCCCCAAGGGGATAAAATAGGGCCTGAAAGTTTGTATGAAATTTTGTCAATTTTAAACCGATCGGGCTGAGACTTTGCATGCATAAAGCTACTATGACGTAGGCATCCCCTAAGAAAGGGTTTTGAGATTTTGCATTTGTTTTGTTTCGGTTTAGTAGTTTTGGTTATAGACTCTGCTTTGTATTTGGCATTTGTTTTGTTTTCTTTTGGTTTAAGTATAGGTTCTGTCGGTTAGACTTTTTTAAAATGGCTAAAGAAAATCTGAACGTTAATGGAGAAGTAGAAGAATTTACTGTCGTTTTTAAGTTTTGTAGGCCCAAATTTTTTACACACGCTAAACCTAAGTAAAGCCGCAAAAACTATACCTAATTAATAATAATACTTCTTAAGGCGAGCGAAGCCGCGAGCAAAAGCTAGTGTTTAAGTATATAATATTATTACTATACTATACTATACTATACTTTATTGCGCTCACAATGACATGTTTAGTTGCTTTATTTGTGCCTTACGAAAATCAAACATGGGGTACCTTTACCGGATGCGACCGAAGCGAAGTCTCATCTCAGTCTTCGAAAGTGCCTTATCAACTCCTCCAAAAGACTATCTGAGCAGTGTATCACGACATGCTGACTCCTCGTGATCCTTTGATTAGTCTGACTACAACAGGCCCAACACGAAAATCTAACGTCGTCGGAACTTATCCTTCATGTTTCGTAGTAGGCCTCCTGTATTTTGGATGCAAACATCAAATTTCCATAATGTTTCACTTCTCTAAAATTTATATTAATATAATTTTTAACCGCCTCTGTGGTCTAGTGGTTCGACCGCCGATGTCAGATCCATCCAGAGGTCCCGGGTTCGATCACCATGGGGAGTACAATATTGTGCTTGGTTTGTTTGGTGGTAGGACTTTATTTAAGTCCGCCTGGCTAGTTACCACCATATTACAAAATTAAAATTGTTGTGTTCCGGCATTTAGAGGTAAGATAGCCAATTCCTCAGTTGGTTGAGGATTCCGGGTAAAGTGGGCTTCCACCTTCGGCCTTAATTTCATCAGAAAAAAATATGTGAAAATGAATGTCAAGCACCACCCCCGTCTTACTATAAAAAAAAAAATCGGTCACATAATATAAAGAAACATTCACAAATGATTGTTCCGTATTTCAGTTAAATTCAAGCCTAATTATAATACTGTGGTTTCATTTCACGTGCTTTTGATGTCATTTTGTACCGCAAGGCTGTTCGTGTGATAGTGTTGAATTTATCACAGTATTCCGTGCTACACTTTAATTTAAATACATTACTGTTATACCTAGAATACAAGTTCAAGGTTTATCAGACTATAGCATCATAATTAACACGCCTCACAGCTCTGTGCTAGTTGTAGGTTCGTTTCCCACCCAGGACAAACATTTGTGTGATGAATTCAATGTTTGTTTGGGTTGTGTACTGTGTTATATGTATTTAAAAAAAAATAACAACTATATATATATTTTTGTGTTACAATCTATGCTCAGTTTGGGGCTAGATGGTAATTTGTGATTTTTTTTTCTATAGTATTGGTATTGATCATACTTCGTTGATTAGGAAGGCATTTTAGGAGAGAAATGACGACGGGGAAGCGCTTTCATTTCACCTGATATCAAGTTATGATAAGGCCGAAGGTGGAAGCGCACTTCACCCGGAATCCTCAAGGAACTGTCCTCTGGCGAAACACAATAGCCAGGCAGACTTAAAGTGAGTCCTACCTCCAATCAAACCAAGCAACAACTCCTCAGGTGTTTAAGGTTTGTGATGCCTTTATTTGGTTGGTGGTAGGTCTGTGTTCAAGTCTGCCTGACTAGCTACCACCATCTTATCTAACTCATAGAAACAATTCTAAAGTGTTCCGGCATTTAAAGGTAAAATAGTCAGTTTCTCAGTCTATGGAGGTTTCCGGGTGAAGTGCGCTTCCACCATCGGCCTTATCATAACTTGAAACCATGTAATGAAGGCCAAGAGCTTCCCCGTCGTCGTACAGTAAAAAAAAAAAATGTTTTATAAGTCTAATTAAAATGTTATAATTCACAACTCTACTGAATTAACCCGCGTCTTTTCCTCTGGTATTGGAATGGCTCAAAGTTTCCCAATATTTCTTTAGAATACATAATATGTTTTTTAAATTATTATACATAATTAATAACAAAAACGGGTCTTCATCGCGTACCTTTTTATGTTCCCGACAGTTTCTAACCGTGACCACGGCCGAGGTAACACGGGTACGCGATGAAGATGAAAGACTTAGGCCATGTTATCTATAATTAATAACAAAATCGGTTATTAATTATAGATAACATGGCCTAAGTTTTGAATGAAACTCTAGACGAGATGGTTATTACTATCCGCTTGAAACGTGCATTCGCGGAATAGTTTTACGGTTGCTCTACGCTTCATCCGCTAAATATTGTTAATCGGATTAGCGTTACGGTTCAGACGGGGGTCATTGAACTCTGAAGTCTCGTCTGTCTGTAGGTCTATACCATGCCATGTACCACAGTGATCATACACCTGGATCATCAACCTCACTCGTCTGAGGATCGATAGCTCACACGACACCTAGCATATTTTTCCTCATAGAATATCGATTGGTGCTTGACGATTCTGAACTATCATTGGATCCGAAACGTGGTCGCTGACCTCGCCTAGTAAACGAGTTCAAAGTCGCACAGCGAGCTATGGAGAAAGCTATGCTAGGAGTTTCAGCTCGCAGAACCGAAAACCGCTGGGAGCAAAGGTTCTCGTATGGCGTTCACGATTAAACGAAACCGAGTGTGAAGATCATCGATGGACAGGCGACATTATGGCGGTCGAGGGAAGTCGATGGGATCACTAATTGTGGCGAGGGCGTAAGGGGTGATATGATGATGATGATGATGATTATTATGATCGATTGCGACTTGGGAGAAAAATAACGTGGAATTTATAAAATCTGCCCTCGTATTTCGGGAGTAAGAAAAATAGCTCTTCTAGTATTTAATCCGAAGGTTTTATCTCCCTTGGCTCGATGGCTTCTTTGCGTAGTTTATGACTTCGTGACATAAGATCAAGGTCATCATAAAATTCAGGCAGTTTATCGGAGCCTAGCTCTAGACTTTTGAAATTCGAGAGCTCGTAAAAAACTAAAGGCAGGTCGACGCGCCAAACTATCCTATTTTCTTTTTATGGGTCTATAAATGGAAAAGTGTGGTTTTAATTACACTAGTTCATTTCGGGCTGACTCAAGTCACTACAGCCCGTGGTTGTTCTAGGAACCGACAGGACCAGGCAATGAGCAATAGCAGCCTTCTGCGTACGAGCTAAAACCTTCTCTGATATTTTCAACCCGTCTCCGATACGCGGACAAAAGAAAACCTATTTTTGTATTTCATGTGATTGCACCTGGTTACAACATTTACAAATGTTATAAATACACCAACATTCACAACCCGCGACGGGACTCGAACCCGCATTTTAATAATAAATATTACAGGACATTCATTTCACACAACGCCTTCTAGCCCCAAACTAAGCATAGCTTGTAAAATGGGAACTAGATAACGGATATAATACTTAAATACTTTTTTTGTAAATACATACTTATCATACAATACAACACCCAAACTCAGAACAAACATCTATATTCATCACACAAATGTTTGTCCTGGGTGTGAATCGAACCCGCAACCTACACCGCAGAAGGCAGAGTTAATACCAACTGACCTATGGGGCTTGTCGGTGGTGTGATCTACCTCAGGTGGAATCGGTAGCTTTTGCTAGCGGTAGGTGATCATAATACACTGGTGGTAGGACACTTACAGATAAGGTACCTTACGTTATCTGTAGGTTACGACCTTAACCTTAACCTGTTAAGGTCCACTTGGACTTGGCACCATCGTAGACCTCATCCTTGCTTTAGCCTAGAGCTAACAGAGTATAGAAAAATTGTTGGCACGGTTATTTCTATATACATATTAATGAACTGTTGCATAATTGCTCGGTGCAAGCAAAGAAAGTGTAAATTTTCTAACCGTCTCTCACACTTTATCAACCTACATCTGTCCATTTATAATTGCCTGATTAATGATGGGAATATGCGTATTTCTAAACTTTCACTTCTGAGTAATCTTGGTTTTAGAACGTTTACTTTATTACAGGAAATATATAATTATGCTCAAAAGATACGTGTTAAATTGAGGTACGGTGGTTTAAATAAAACGGCCAAGTGCGAACACGCACGAGGTTTCCTTCCGACTCACATCTCAAGGCAAAAAAAATACATTTCTTCATGAGCGGTTATAGCGGCAATATAAATATTTCGTCCCTTGTTTGATTGAATGCCCTCGGCAAATTCTTGCGGACAAGGGTACGCTTCGGGTCAAGATTCAATGAGACTAGGAATGGCTTTGTTTTGTTTTTACTGTCCGACGGGAAAGCATTTGCTTTCTCACCTGTGTAGCGATTCTCAAACACACGGAAAGTTTTCGGATCGAAAACATCATTCGACTGAGAATCCGATTGATTTCGACTATTCTGAAATCATTTCTAAAAATGTTCCGTAGGAAGTTTCTATTACCGATGCCAAAACGTTCCCGGACTCTATCGGAAGTTTCCGAATTCGATCCGATAATGCTTACCGTATGTTTGAGAATCGTTACACTGATGGCAAGTTATGATAAGGAAGCGCACTTCTACCGGAATCCTCAACGGACTGAGGAACTGGCTTTCTTACGCTTCCCCGTCGTACAATAAAAAATCGTAATACCAACGCTAACATTATTTTGTTTTGCCGCAGAGCGATGGCAAGATGGTGTTTGACGTGATCCAACGGATGGAGGACACGGAGCCGTTCAGTGAGGAACTCCTCGCGGCGATGAAGAGGCTGTGGGCGGACCACGGCGTGCAGGAGTGCTTCGGCCGCTCCAACGAGTACCAGCTCAACGACTCAGCCAAATAGTGAGTACTAGCCTTTACCTAACAAACATTTTGTTACAACTCGAGCAACCTGCGAACGAGATACAAGTATCCTTCATTGAAAGTCAACGTTATGAAGAGTCAAAGTAAGTAACAAATCAATATGAGACACTAATCTGTCTGTAAGTAAATGAGATGCGCTGATTTTTGGTCTTATAAGTAGTTTGTGTTTGTTATTTATATGTCCGTGCTGTATTCATCTGTTAAGGAGTTTTGGAACAGAAACTTCGTACAAACACAATAGTATAATATTTCTGCTCACCAGAGAGCTGATCAAAAAACAATTTGGAGACTTAACAATAACATCAACATATTATTTGAAATACACATGTTAAGGTATTCTTAAGCGAATATATTTACACACCTTTTGTTATGCTAATCATATTTGCTCATCATCATTAACTATTGCCGTCCATTGCTAGACGTAGATCTTTCCCAAGGTGCGCCATGGAGCCTTATCTTCGGCCTCTCAGTGATTCATCTATCGAGTGGCGTCCTACACTACGCTTGCCTAGACGTGGTCTCCACTCGTTGACCCCACCTCCACTCCTGCTAACTCTTTGAACTATGTCAACCACATTAGTTCTCTGTCGCATAACCTCATTCCTGTTTTTTTTTTAAACTTTGCTCGTATTTGTATGAATCCTTTAAACCGCTATTATATTCTAATTGTTGTTCTCTTGGCTTATCCTATTTTCCTTCGTTGTGAACGAGGGCTCCAATTGATCTCTTGGCATAAGTGTAAATTGTAGCGGTTCATTCGGCACATAGGTAGGTGTCACGCTGTACGTCAGTTCGCCGTATCGCCACGACACGGCGTATCGATGGAAAACCTGAAATATTAACTATACAGTTATCTGGTGTATCGAGTTATTGATCATTGAAACAAGGCTTTATCGTTAGGGTCGGTGCACGCATTATGCTCGGTATTGCATTTGAGTAGACTATGTCAAGAGGTCTAGACTCCACTGTCTGACAAATTGATGAGATAATCATGCTAAGTGGGTTAGATTGGCTTCGTAGTCAACCCTTATTATTTCCGTTTTGAAATCTTCCCGAGACGTAAGTTCCTATTTAAACTTTGAATGGAATGTCGCACCTTCCGTTCAGCTGGCAGTTCATGTCAGATTTCGTACACCGGTTTCAGTTCCAGAGTTCCTGGGTGCGATCCACAGGGAGGTACAATATTGTGCTTTGTTTTGTTTGGTGGTAGGATTTTGTTTGAGTCCGACTGGCTAGTTATAGCTACCATCATCTAACATGAGTCTGTCGAAGCGAGATGAAGGCCGAGCGATTCCCCGTCGTACAATGTAAAAAAATCTTCATCAAGAGAATTACCTTCGCCAATAACAGCTGCAGCTCGACTTCCGCAAACCTCTTCCCAATGCACATCCGCCGTCCAAACCCGAATGGAAGCGACGCAAACGGATGGATCCCAACTTCCCTTTGCTTGCGGCACACCTCTGCAACGGTACCACCAGCCCCTTTCATTGGACATCCGCCGTGTTCCTGTGTAGCATCGGTCTTGGTGTCGTCTCTCAGCCATCGCTCGGGGACGTACTCTTGTGGCGAGGGGAAGTATCTCTCTTCGTTTGATAATACGTAGTGAGGGAACACTATGTGCGACTGAAATTAAGATAAAACATGACTTAGTTATCTGAAAACGAACTCACCAACTCAAGTCGCGGATGATCTAAAAGCTGATTATAGGATTGCACAAAAAGACGGACAGCCGTTTTCTGTGTTTAAGGTAAATACTGCATCACCAATCCACTGCAAAACTTGGTGATTATGGCAAGATCCCTCCAATTTTTGGACTCTGGAGAATTTTGGAGGTCTGGTTTTGGTCTGTAATTTTTGGAGGTTCTGGACATTTATGGGCTGTTGAAAGAGAATCCATACTACATCTATTTCACAACCCGAAAAAGTCCACTGCAAGACTGTTATAACTCCTTGAATTCTGAATGATTAGTATATTTCGTTTATCAAACGATCGAGGTTGTAACTAAAATATAACAAATAAATCTTACTCCTTTAGGAACTTCATAGCCAGAAATCACGGTGTCGGATTGAATACATCTGCCGTTTCCCAAAATGACTGGTTTGATTCTGAAAAACCAATACAAACTTTATCAACTCGATCGATATTTTTCTAACTAGGTTTGAGCATTCCAACCTAGTTTATGGTTGAGTTCACGACAAACGCACTGTATTATCATTACCGGACTTACGTAAGTTTACACTTGACAAGTCGCGATGCTACCTCGTTACACTCCGCCAATGCCTGCTGATTTATAAACCCGTTTGGCTGAAGTCCGAAGAATAATTACCGGTGTTTACCAGGGGAGGCAGTCTTTAGCCCAGTCTTTAGCGATCTATTGTTGAGTTATTCATTATATTCAGACTATAATGTAAGTAAACTATCCCCCTATCGAATCCTTTTGAGTTCATTGATTATACCTTAAAAATAATAATGTACAATTGAACTAACTATGTATCAGAATTACAAGGAAGTATCGGATTACCTAAGGACTGTTACAAACGGTCTATAGGTAACTCAACTGTTCCAGGCCCCTACCAGACGGAACTGTGCCCAAGACAATGACAGCATTACCACGCTGAATAGCTATGATAATTATTGGATTACTATATTCTCTTCTAGTTTAGTTCCAGATTGTTGCACTTGTGAACTTATGTGATTAGTTTTGCAAACAATGTTTTACTCAAGCTATGAACGAATAAAGTAACATACTTGGGTTAATTTCAAATTAAATAAGATCAAGTTACATGTTTTCATTGTTCAGTTTGGTTGAAATACTTCTTGAAAATTAAATGCGGTATTAAAAGTATTTTTTTTCTTTACTGGCTGTCTACTACTATATTATATCTACAATCCATGGAATGCAAAGGCAATGAACCAAAGTGAGTGTAGGCAGATTTAGTGCTGCTGTCGCAATGTAATGTTTCCGTCGATCCTAGCAACTGCTCTCAAAGTAAATTACACTAAAAGAGTTCAGGGCTTCAGTATCTAATAAGAAGCGGATGATTCCAGTTCAGTTTGTAGTGTTGCACTTGGCTACGTCTCAGTCTCAGGTTAAACGTAATCTGATGACCATCATTCGCCGCGTTACTGAGACGATGTGATGTATCATTATCAGCATTTATAGATTTTCGAGGCCACACAATACAACGGTCTACGATTTCAAATGAATATCCTGAACTCATTCACCGTCAACGGGGTCCTGCCTGTCCGTCCGTCCGTCCGTCTGTCTATCAGCGGGCTGTATCTCATGAAGCGTTATTGACCGAGCGAGCGAAGCGTCTCAGTTTCGAGATTGGCCAAAAATGCTTATGTCCGCTGTCTGTCGGTTGGTTTGTTCTCGCCTACAGGTCGCATATTTCAACCGATTTTGGTGAAAATTGGCACACATGTTCCTTTATTTGTTAAAATTTTTAGTCGATCGCGATTTTTGGTCGGAGAGAATATGAGGGGTAAAGGGGGGAAGTTTGAAGCGTTATTTATCAACGAATTTTAATTGAATTCGAAAGACACACTAAAGATTCAATTTTACACTAGATGTTGTGAAAAAATAACCCAAAAAGGAGGAATGGAGGGCAAAAGGGAGAAGTTGCTGTAGGTTTTCGTAATTTTTTTTTCGGAAAGTTATACCTACGAATAGTAATCAGACTAAGCAATCCTCTCCGCCTTTGCAAGACAAATCCGTAGACAACAAGTTCGATCTCCTCAGACCAAGGTAACGCGAGTAATCGCTAAAACTTATACCCCTATTTGCTCAAAAGTCTAAAAGGAAAAGTGTAGGAAAGCATCGGTTATTGCATGGTTATAAGGGCTCGCGAGGTCTACTGTTCTTACAGAACCAGTAGGTAGACAGTTGAAATTTTTATGGAGTGTGCATTTCTATTGCCGCAATATCGACAAAAAAATAAATCAAGTTAAAGGGTATAAGAATATGCAATAAACGAGATTGTTTTGCCTTGAAATGTGGGTCGGCGTGCGTGTTCGTCCTGGGCCGGTTGGTTTTTTATAGTATTCAATTCTCGTGATTGAAATGGTCCAACGTTTGCACAAAACGGAACGCCGTTATGATGCAAATATAATGCAAACTGCCAGTGGCGTGGTTTAGTGGCTGAGATAACCACGTTTGCGGTGGGACGATGCCGCATCAGATTCAATAGGCAAATTGGACGAAGACTGCAAATGATCATATTCCAAATAGAGGTGAAGTTTCAATGGGGCCATGTTTCAGGATTGTACCGAATTTCACAGAACATTGGATTGGAATTAATGTGGTGTTATATTGAACAAAACCTTACCTCAACGCTTCCTTGATGGAAGCTTTCAAATACGGCAACTTATCCAAATCCTTACAAGTCATAGATCTTCCACTAGGCAAGTTGCTATCCAATTCTTGTTGAAGTATGATCTGGGCCCTTTGGTTGTTTGCAAGTAAATACATTGTACTCGCGGCTGCTGCGGCGGTGGTATCCACTCCAACAAGCATCAAGTCCAAAGCCAAGATAGCCGCGATCTTTTCGCCAGAGCTCTTCGCTATCTGTGCACAAACGCCTTTGTCAGTCAGTCTTTTCAAGCAGAGTGCTCTGAAGGCGTCGAGTGCCTCGACGTAGGTTTTATAAGCTGGTGTGGCGTACAATCTCCACAGTGGTGCAGACAGCTCCAACTCCGGAACGCTATGGAAAAAGCTGTGAATGCACGTTATGATTTCCCTTGCGTCTGCGTCATTGTCACTCAGGCATCCTAATCTGGTTCCTAGAGCCCATGCGCCTACAGCTGAAAGATAAATTTTCACGTGAGCAAAGTTGCCAGCAAACACAAGCCAACAACAGCGAGAACACTTACATTCAAGAGCCCATTTATACAGCTCTGTGAGAAAGTCGTTCGGCAGCTCTCGGTTGCCGCCTACGATACGTTCCATTCTATAAGATAAAAAAACATTACACATTCATCGTAATTCATTCTTCACATTGTTAATATTTTATATTCTCATGTCGATCTCAATCGTTTATTATTATAGTCATATTTTTTAGGATGACTTTTTAACGTCAAATCTACTATTTTTACTTTTTACTGAGTACTATTTTTTTTTAATAAATAGGTACTTACAATAAAAATATTATTGCACAAAAAAGTATAACAAATGCATGTAACAAGAAATTGTCACTTGCTATTAACTATGGCTTGTTAGTATTTAGAGACGTTTCGCTTATTAATTGATTGTAGTATGCTATTTGCGTTATTTCTTTAACATAGTTGAAAGGCATCTAAGTGCTAAACGATCTGAGTCTCAATGAGACTCGTAAAGTTTTCTCTGAATGAATGAGATTTGTTGTTCCTAGGAATGAGTCAGTGGTCATTGCTCAAAACAAATGCGCAGACATCGCTGTTAAAAACGGGATGTGGTCATTAAACTGTGATTCTGCCGTCAGATCACTAGAGGATCGGCTCTGTGCTTCTGCGTGTCTCCCTTTATTTGTCATGCAATTTTAGCGTCTATCCCCTCAGGAAATATGGTCAAAGATTCTTGAAGAGTATCTTGAATACAAAAATGTCTCTAATGATCATCCCGTACGACTCGACTATTTGACTGGCTTTTGTCGAACGCTCACAGATTCAATTTACAACTAGAGCCATTCGAAGCCCACGTGTTAGCTTGATGAATGATTTAATTGGCAAAGGAAGCATATTACGTGTTAACAAGCAATTGTGTACGTTATTAATGATAGTTTTTGCACTGGCCAGGCAAAAGTTACAATTAATTATTTTCTAGGAAGAATTGCGACGCTATTTTCATCTTACCTGTTAATGAAATCGTTTGTAACTACTTCCAACGCCGGTACCGCTACTCTAGATGCTTCAGGAGCTGCCAGAGGTTTAGATACTCTGGATCTGAACCTGGACCAGGGTTCACCATGTCTGTAAATTAAACACCTTAAATCTAGATCAGCTGAATGTTTAATGTTGATTTTACATTGAGAGTAAGAAAAACACCACTTACACGCCTATAAGACCAGGTTCGTCGCCGAAAAAATCCCTCCTCAACTCTTGCTTGTAATGTTTGAGACACGGTGCTACAGCGCGATGGGGCATGGAGTCCTCCCGTCTGTATATCCTGGCTGTCTCATCAGCACAGAACGGGAACACTAAATCCGGATGGCCGAAAAGCTTAGCTACTTTAGCAGCTCCGCCAGAACCGGCTACAGATCTTAAGAACCACAACGTAACGTCCAGGGTTCGCGTTCTCCAAGGCTTCTGGCCGATAGCGAAGCGCCACGAGTTGCCGATAAGGGGCCAGGGCTTCGGGCCCGGCATCACAGCGTAGCACCGAGCGCTGCTCATCGCGATCGGATCGTCAATGATACCAGCCCCTGAAGAACACTGGTCACGGGCAGTGGGGGCGACCATCCGTGTTACGTTTTCAGCAACTCGGTGTCGTAATCCGTGCCACCCGACTGGCTTGACGCAGTAGCCACGCATGCGTAGAAACAGACACAGCTCCAAATTGTACCCTGTCAGCGATGTCCAAGGAACCTATCATTTGCTTGCTTAGCACTACGTAAGTTGGTGCTTTGGTTGCGTAATGTTTACCGCTGAAACGCGTTCTTTAAGGTTGTTCCTCAAGTTTAGGTTTGTTTTATATGGTTTTTGGCAAATTGTTGCTTCATAACATATTGTGGATTGAAACACGTGCAATTTGCTAATACGTTCAGGCTACTTAGCCTGAACGTACACGTGTTAGGTAAACTTGTACCTAATAACAAAAGTATCTTAGATTTCCCATATTCCTTAACTGAGCAAACTTTGCTCGTAAAGATTCAGACATTCAGGGAACTAATATGGTAAATTTAAGCATTGAATCTCAAATACATCATTGTTACTAGCTTCTACTTGCGGTTTGGCACGCGTGGTGCCCGAATAAAAAGTAACGTACGTACTTGGTCCAGAACAATATCTGTACAAAATTTCAGCTTAAACTGTTCTGTAGTTTTTGCGTAAAGGAACAACAAGGAACAAATCCGGTTTGCGATGTTTGACATCTCATTCACATCTCACAGGAACTGATTTTTCGCATTAAATATAGCCTATTTGTTATTGTATGTTATTATACCAAATTTAAAACCAAATTCGTTTTTGAATACACAATGTTTTGATGCTACAATTTACCATAAACCCTCTCATGCTTAACTTACTTCAGGTTCCACCTTAACACGAACACGAAACACGGGGAGTGGACAGTGTTTCTCAGATCCGGCAAATAGCCGAGATAATTTGATCACCTACGATCTGAGTCCGCAGGCATCATATAAGTATTGTTTCTGTTAACTTTATTTCGAGTTAAAAAAAATATATCCAGAGATCCATATAGTAAAAACTAGATCACAACATCAAATCATCATAAAGACATCAAATATCTACAGACACAATTCATGGATGTTTAATTAAACCATAGTAAAGCATGGATAGTTTTGGCCTGGAAGATACTGACACACAAGACCGTTCGGCGTGGCACGCACAAGCAGATAGAGAGGCGAAACCCAGCAGCGCGAATCTGTCTGCGGATGATTATGAGTAACAATAGCTGGATTCTTTTTGACTGTATCATTTAAACGTCTTCATGAAGCTAGCTTCAATAACTACTGCCTCGTCTGTCACTCGTCTGTCCCTGTACGCGACATACTTGGTACTTGGTGCGCGGATTGGTTTCCGCAACTGGGCCTCTTTTGGGCCCCTTTTGTGTGAGGCTCGCTGATGCGCTGGGCAGGCCTGCCTGGGCGTCCCCGGTATTGTAGACGTTGAGGCTTGAGACGCCACGCTCCTGCACTCTTAGATCACGTGAGCGCCAGTCTCATCTGCTGCCATGCGTTCTCTGCATAAAGGGATGTGTGAGTACCCAGTGGATAAAAATGCTTATTAAGTAAGCAGTGTCCTGTGATTAATATACCTTAATTCGTTCGGAATTTCTCGGGCTTATAACCGGGATAGTCTTCTGGTTTATGTGTAGTTTTGCAGTTCGATCGCGTATGAGCGGGTTTGGCTAAAGGGTAGGGGGATGATTGGCTCCGGTCCAGCTGGTTGCATCTCCGAGCCTCCACTACTCTGTTTGCCTCATTAAGGATACACTGACATTGTGAGTCCGGATTTATGCTCATTTCTGTTCAGGGTCTCTAGTACTGCAGCGTTGTACACGATATGCCTACTGTCTTTTTCTAAACTGCCGACGACGCTATGGTCTTGTCCTAAGTGCCCTACTAAATCTATGGTGTCATCAGTTAGCACATTCCTGTTAATGTTAGGACTAACTTTCAGTTGGGAAACAGCTATTAAAATATTGCAAGTCATGTTTAGGATTTCATACTAGAAACCTACGTGTTAAGTTGTCTATTTACTACACCCATCTTATGTTCTTCTGATCTAGACGTGCGAGTGTTGTAATATATCCTCAAATATTTAAGCTGCCTCTGTGGCCCAGTGGTTCGCCCACCAGTGTCAGATGCAGAGGTCCCGGGCTCTATCCCCAAAGGCTTGGTTGGTGATAGGCCTTTGATTAATCGCCTTCTGGCTACCACTATCTCACCTAACAATAACAACAATTCAACATCCAACAGAACACCCAAACAGAACAAACATTATTCATTTTGTCCCGAAAAAAAAACCGACAGCCTACAGCGCAAAACGCAGAGCTTATTTATACTGTCGCCGTAACAACGATTCTAAATTGTTGTGTTCCGTCATTAAGAGGTAAGAAAGCCAGTTCCTCAAACCTTCGGCCTTATCATAACTTGAAACCAGGTGAGATGAAAACCAAGCGCTTCCCCGTCGTACAATATACAAAAAGTTAGGTAAATTCATAGAGCACCAGACTTCTTTCTTCTTTTCTTACTCTTTTTTCTGTGGTTTAGTTGTATTCTAATTGTTAGACACGTAACTAGGCTAATGTTTGTGGCCAAGCCTGAGGCAGTCGTTGAAATGATGGTCCCACTGTTTTGTTATTATTCGATCCCTCGACAGCTGTAGGGAGCGTTGCGCTTGCGTCGATTGACTCGTCCGGTCTCCGCGCCATGCGTTTCTTCCGCAATCCCGCCAATCAGTTGGTATTTCAATTCAACTCATACATAACTATAATTCTGCCGTCTGTCCGTTTACAACATTTCCTCGGGTTACATTGCTATGAAAACGGTTGTATACAGAATTACCCTTTTAATGAAAATAACCGTTTCATCACATCCTGAAATATGGACATCATCTGGGTGAGTGTTCTTCCCGACCGACACAGCATTTTCGCGCCCCTTTGAGCACGATAGTTAATTTCAGAAAAAAAACTGTTCCTACTTAGTCACCACCACCAGGCCAGGGTGGCAATCGCTTTATCACCTTAAACATTATGAGATGAATAGCAACTGGACTTCACCCGCATCTCAACGTTTTCACTGTTTATACTAAGTTGAGACGCACTTTGACTGTAATTGGAGCGTAACAGCTGTCAAAAGGAAAAGTTCAGCCAAAACAACTGTCTGCTGCCTTTGAGATCTAGTGGTACCCAGGGGGATACAATATTGTGCTTGGTTTGGTTGGTGGTAGGACTTTGTTTCAATTTATTTGTATAAGTCTCTCGCCATAACAACAGTTCAATTGTTGTGTTCCGGCATTTAGAGGTAAGATAAAACTCAAAAATGCATTTTTTTTTTCAAAAACTCACTTTTCCAGAAAAACTATAAAAATAACTAGTCATTTTTTAGTGCAGAAGTTATTTTTTCGAAATCGAGCACGTAACTCCTAACATGACCTTTCGATAACTCTCGCGGTTTCCGCGGTTTCAGACTTGGCCTCAGTGGCCCTGAAAAAAAAACTCAACCTGTATATCGTTATACTTCTCATGGCCATGTTCCCGTAAAACCATGAAGTTTGAAGTTTTGTAGTCGAGTTTAGTTTTGGTTAGATTTTCAACTTGTTTTTTCGGTGTCATTAAAATGATTCAGTCATAAAAAAACCGTCTACAGTAATTCTTTGAGTGATTGCCTTTGCATGTAGGGTAACGTAACACGATAATGACACGAGTCGTTTTGTATGATTTGTGTGGATGGATGTGCATGTACGCGGCCGACGGATGCTCAGCTCTCAGCCACAAGGCATCCTTTATGTACCATCCGTGTCTGATAAAGACGGCGCCAAGCATTCGCGAGACTCCAAATCTCTCGGAAATTGAAGCTTGCGCGCCTCGAACGAACGTAGATCGCATCATGTACCTATCTATACCTACACGAAATAAACTTTTATATACTTGATGATTTGGAATATTACTCGAATGTTTGCAAGAGTTTAGACGAGTAAGCGCTTTTTTTACTCGGTGCCATGTTATGATAAGGCCTAAGGTAGCGCACTTAATACTGAAACCTCAACAGACTGAGGAACTGGCTATCTTACCTCTGAATGCCGGAACATAACAATTTAGAATTGTTGTTACGGCGACAAGATAATTAAAAGATCGAGAAGCCACACATCACAGTTGGCAATAGCTCCGCCTTCTGCGCCGCAGGCTGTGGGTTCGATTCCGGGACAACATTATTGTTTGTTCTGTTGGGGTGTTGTATTATAAGTATGTATTTTCAAAATTTTAATAATGTACAAAACGTGTATTCATATTCTCCGTGATCTATTTTTATTTTTATTGTACGACGGGGTAGCTTGGTCTTCATCTCACCTGGTTACAAGTTGAGATAAGGCCGAAGGTGGAGGCGCACTTCACCCGGAATCCTCAACAAACTGAGAAACTGGCTATATTACCTCTAAATGCCGGAACTTTAGAATTGTTGTTATGGCGACAGAATTAGGTAAGGTGAGGGTAGCTAGCCAGGCGGACCCAAACAAAGTCCTACCACCAACCAAACCAAGCACAATATAGGTATTGTACTCCCGATGGGGATCGAACCCGAGACCTCTGGATCTGAAATCGGTAGGATGAACCACTAGACCACAGAGGCGGTTATTAATCTAGTTCCCATATTAGAATCTTTGCTTTGATTGGGTCATGAATTGGAGCCTCAACATACAGCGCAGGGTTCCAACTGAATTGTGTTCCAAGTTCTGGTTGTTCGATTATCGCGAGGGATGATTTATGCGAGAAATAAAAATGCTTACCATCGTTATTTAGTATCAGTATTTCAGGAATCTTTTATCGCTGGATCTTTGCATTAATTGTTAGTTGTATTTATGTTAAAAGATGCATCATCATCAGCATAACCCACTGCTCAGCATAAGCTTTCTCCCCTAAATGCCACCTTAACGTGTTATAGGCTCTTTGCTTCCATGTGTTTACCGTGTACTGCAGCGAAGTCGTCAGACCACCTGTTTGAAAAATATGAAGAATATCTAATGATTAACTCATTGCGTACTGATCTCCACTCGCTGTTCTACGAAGAACATACCGCGAGTGTTTTACAGCACCCAAGAGCATCAGGCACCAGACAATTAGACTCAAACAAACATCTTGCATTTGTAGCAAAATGTATCAATTCCCTCATTGCCCTACAGGCCTTTTGTATTTAGATATCTGTTATCTCTATCGGATATCTTTTTGTGTGACAAACGACATCTTGCTCGAGCTCGTTGATATTCAAGAGTTGATAGGGAATTACGTCAGCGCATTTTCCTCGTATGCTTAGGACGACGCGTTTCAATGTACAATAGACCGTGGACGCATCAATTTATCAATCTGGGAGAGCTAATCTAATGGACGGCTTGAATAGTGCTGTTGCTGTTTCATTTGAATAAATGAGTCTGGGGGTTGTTTCAGGTGTGTTTAACGTGAGAGATAGATACGAATATAATCTATTGGGATGTTTGAGAGTGGCACCAGATGTAGGAAGGACGAGGAGTGCTAGGTTATTAATATTATTTATTTTACGACGGGGGCGGGGAAGTGAAAGGGGCGCCTCTGTGGTCTTGTGGCTTGCCTACCGGTGTCAGATCAAGAGATCGCCAGGGGAGTACAATATTTTGCTTAGTTTGGTTCGTGGTAGGACTTTGTTTAAATCCGCCTGACTAGTTACCACCATCTTAACTTAAGTCTGTCGGCGTAACTAAAATTCCAAATTGTTGTGTTCCGGCATTTAGAGGCAAGATTGCCAGTTCTTGAAACAGTTCAGGATTCCGGGTGAAGTGCGCTTCCACCGGCCTTATCATAAGTTGACAGGTGAGATGAAAACCAAGCGCTTCCCCGTGTAGTGATAGCAGTGTCTCGGCTCACATACTCGTAAAGCAATTGAGATTATATCGTCAGTTCGCGTATCGGAGCCGCCGCCGCCGCCGCCCACGAGGCGCCGCTCAGCGTAGAACGCCTGTGGCGACAGATTTATACCCAGATCGCATGACTCCGACGCTAATTCCGGATGTTTTACACCGTCACCTGCTTCCACTGCCTACAGATAAACCTTTCTTCTGCTATTTTAAAGTGATGATAACGCTAGAATATTCATTCATCATTCAGGACTAAATACTGCAAAGATGTTTACGGTGCGCTTATTCCATCCCAATTCGAGTTGTCAATGTCAATCAACTCGTTCGACCTGGACTGGATCAGTCTTCCCTGTTTAGACCGTAACATTTTCATTTAAACATTTTGCAAGATCAAAGGATCTAAATTATAATACGAAAATAGGTATCTTATTGAATACATGCGAGTGCGATAAATGAAAGCGACTTGGGCGAAGAATCAAGTAACTCTGTCCTCGTAACAGGCTTAAGCAGAGTAGTAGGAGGTGTGCATGATAAGAATAGCAAGTAGCGTTCTCTGTTATCATCAATATACCTATTCCAAATAATGGCTTAACATTCTCAGAACGGTTTTGACCTACGGGTCGAATCTGCGAATAATTCAGCGTCACATAATGACAACAACATTGTGAATGTAAGCGTAAGTCAAGAGCAAAATATAAGATAAGTTGGTTGTTCATTTGTACAAATGAGCCATCGCAAAAGGAACATTTAATCCAAACTCTTGATAAACAAGATCGCGTTGAGTAGATTTCGGGAATGGTCAAATCGAATATAGTCTAATCCGCAAAAAGTTGGTGTGCGTGATTTCGACGAGTGAATGTTCCCGAACAACGTGTTCCAGATCGGCTTGGATTCCTGCTGATGTAATATCATCGCACGCTTGTACCAGGGAGTAAAGTTTCTCCAAACCGTATTAATTTTAGGACCTCCCAGGACTCGCAACCCTATATTTTGGCAAGGGTCTTTAGTTAGGAGTCATAATTTATCTGCGGTTTGTTCAGGGTGCGGCAATTATCGAGTCTGCGAGATCACTGGCGTACCGTGCTGGCATTATGCGTGTCGTGTTCGTTTCGTGACGTCGTTTCGTCTCGTTCTCCGGGAGGGGGCGCTGGCGTAGTACTAGACTGTCGAAAAGGTTCGCGCGGTGCGGCGGCGCGGCGGCCGTATTGATCGCACGGACCTGTTGCTGGGCGGCTGCCTACCCGAGCAGCCCGAACTGTGCATACAATCGAACTCTATCTGCAACTGGTTCCCTGGTATTCTTGGTTGGACCGTTTCGTTTTTGAGAAATCCCTGTATAGAAACGCTTTCAGAGCTCGACCGATCATCGATCCGTAGCTACGGCGGTGGCGGCGCTGATATTCGTGAGTTGATGTTCTTTCGCACATGGTCATGGATATTGATGTAAATTATCGCTGCGTTTTTTATGAATAACGGGTTAGATTTTGCCATCTGGGCTGGTCTATCTCTAGGCCATAGCAAGGATGAGGCCTTCGATAGAGCGAGCTTTCCCCGAAAGCACTGGGTCTCCCGCACCGACTGAACACGGCAAACATAGGAGTGTGGTCGCTAGCCCGGTAGAACCTATACAGGTTTGTTTTGACAGGAACGATTGTTGTAATCATTCAGCCGTAACCGCTAGCAAAAGCCAACGATTCCGTTGCCCGGGGTAGACCTCTAGGAGCTAGTAGTAGTAGTCACATCTACGTATACTGACGATCGACCGCTGGAATCGCCCTTAAAGGGTCACTTTTCTGTCAGATCCTTCTTCCTAGTAGATATATAGATCACTCGCAACCAACCTTAGTTAATTAATACAGCAAAGCGATAATACCTATTAAATAGATAATAACTCAACTAGTTGTACCTTTATTTGGAAACAGCTAGACTGAAGTTTGCTCAGTTGATAACGACAGTTTTAGTCTCTATCTTTTCTATAAATCATCTTACTTTGCAGTCCACTGCAGGACATAGGTCTCTCCCAAGTTTCGCCACTGAAGTCTTCGACTCTCCCCATCCAGTTTTTTATCCACCTAGCGCAAGACATCGCTCCATCATCGTGCCAGTGGCCGTCCAACACTTGTTTACCGTGTCGCGGTCTCCACTTTAGGCTTACTCCAGTGTTTGTCAGTTCTTCGGCAAATATGGCCGGCCCACTGCTATTTCAGCCTGCAAATTCTCTAGGTTATGTCGGTGACTTTTGGTTCTGCGATTAACATATTCTTTTCGTATCTTATCTCTCAGAGAAACTCCGAGCATAGTCCTCTCCATAGCTCGCTAAACGACTTTAATTTATACCGTTAGTGTTTACGTTTCGGCTCCGTATGCCATTACAGGAAGGACGCACTGGTGGAATACTAGTTTTGAGACATTGTGTATATGTCCTGCTTAAAATAATACATGTTACCTTACCGTCGTCAGCAAACACATGACTTTGGTTGATAGGTACTCTGGCATATCGATCTATGGAAACTATGGACGACTACCTGAGTGGGGCGATATCAACTGTTGTCCTAGTTATATAAACATAAACAAATAACATCGTTACCGTTATACTTATACGCTGTAATTGTCGCCGATACTTGCCACGGAATACGATTTCTCCAATCCATACATTAGTTTGCATGAATTACCGTCGGTGCGCGTGAGTGCCAGTTCCTTGTGGGAAAGCTGGGTCGTTCAATCGTAGACCTCATCCTCGGCCTGATAATACCCATTTCAAATATAACATACCGCCTCTGTGGTCTAGTGGTTCGCCCACCGTTGCCAGATCCAGAGGTCCCGGGTCCCAGGGGCCTGGGGATCGAACCCGGACCTCTGCCTCTGAAGTCCGCCTTGCTAGCTACCATATTACCAAAGTCTGTCGCCATAATAACAGTTCTGAGTTTTTGTGTTCCGGCATTTAGATGTAAGATAGCCAGTTTTTGAGTACGTTGTGTATTTCGGGTTAAGTGCGCTTCCACTTTCGGCCTTATCATTCGGCCTGGTGAGATAATGGCTAATTTAATATTTCTGCCCTTTCCATAATGAAATCTTGTGACCTTCCATGTTCCTTCTCTGATCATTAACGTAAAATTGGTAATGGATCTCTTCTGTCTGTCCTTCGCTCCATAAAACATCCCATGCGTTCAATAGTGAAATGAAATAATTTTGTCTATTTCCAAGTAATTCATCCTTGTTTACTGACCCAGTTAATGTTGACAGAGGCTTGACGTCAGCATCGCTTAGGCCTCGGCTACACCAAGATTGTAAACTAACTGTTAAATAAATGTTCAAACTAGAACTTCTATCGTCAAGTTCTCTCAAGATTGTGTCCGAATTGAATAGTACCGATCTCGTGATAGCAAATCACATCATATAAACTTACGTCGGGTTCATAGTGCCTGCTTGTTGTATAGATCTGGTAAAAAAGCACCACATCGGTAAACGTTTCTTGTGGACATTGAAGTATCTTCGTGTTAATGATGTGTTTCAATTACAATACCTCGAGATTCTAGGGTTATCACCAGACGGCAGAATGTTTTGAAATTATTTCTACTACAACGATCTGCATTGAGCTATCAGGACGTTTCTAGATACGTGTTATCTTTTAGTGCTTGTTTTTGTGTGCTCCAATATGAACCATTTGATATTGTCTATTATCTTGTATGATGTGAGGTAATCTGTTAAATTTCCACATGGAAACGATGGCGTATGGATACAAGAAGCTTGCATCTTTGAATTCCCTAAAACGAAGTTACGTCTACATGAGTTTTTGTTCGACAGTCGAATAACTCCCTATTTTGGCTAGCACAGCTTCGATTTGCTATAAAGAAAATTGTGGCCTGCGCGTGTAATCAAGCAGTACGGCCGTATATCCTGGTAAAATGGCGCAGTTGAAAGGATTGCTCGAGGGTTCTGTTGGCAGTCTGCCAGCGCAGCACCCTGCTGATATCAGAACCTTGATGCTTGTTTCCTTTCCTTTTATGTTCCCTTATCTAGCGAACGCTTTATATGGGGTCTGGTCTGGTGTTTGAAGATAACATTCTTATAGTTACGACGCTTATTTTACGCGACAAATACCAACAATTCCATGAGACTATAATAAAAAGAGACACATTTCGCTCGTGGTTTCTTTCCATGAATGTAGGTATACTTTATGATTAATGTTTGGTGAGTTATGTAGTTAATGGGAACGTCACTGGATACAAAAAAAAAACTATGACCTATTCGCGTTTTATCTGTTAAATGAAACGGAACTAGTTGTCGAATCAACAATGCTTGTGAATCTGACCCTTCGCGATCTAGACCTTGCCAGCCAGCCTCACTGAAGGCTTGTCTAGGATTTGGAGCTGGCAGCTATCCAAGCAAGCGCCGCTCCCACGATCTATACAGATCGCCCTTGAATTGCATTTGTTATTGTTACTGACACCAATCACGTTATGAACTGTTGCCATCACAGGCGTCAGAAGTTATTGAATACGGCTTGCGGTTTTCAGTTGGAGCTGTCCTTGTCTTGAGTGTTTCGTTCTATTAGTGCTGTTAGTTGCATTCCCAGTACGAACAACCTTAGCTTCTCTACCTTTTAATAACTGGTAATCAGATAGAGACAAATCGAGATATCAGATAAAGCATCTTGATATGTCTGAAAGTATTGAAGTAGTTCAAAAAGATTACCTATCTAAATCTAAAAGGGTTTTTTAGGAACTATGAAGTCATCTTTATCATTAAATGTAGCCAGACAAAATATAAGGAAGAAATCGCTGACCGGCCACCAAAAAACAACGAATGTGTGACTCAAGCTATAAAACAACTATAATGCTAATTGGCGTGAAATCCCCCACATGCCTGCAATAAATTACATACAAATTCACAATCGAACGACAAGCACGCGCTGCAAGTATCCTACCCTAAGCATAGAATCATTCAGTATTAACATTTCATTTTCGCCCCACCATTCACGGAGATATTTCCAGGACATGGGCGCGGGTCAATACTTTCATGTTCCACTGAAGCTCGCGTGACGCGCAATCAAAAGTTTCCCATCTAGGTTGGGAGATTATCAGCAATGTCGTGCCACCGTGCCAATACTGGCATTTCACACAACCGAGGCTTAGTGCACGCTCAAACAAATCGATTAATTCGATAACGGGCTTCTAACCGTGGTGATACGAAACCTATATTTCTAATTCCACACAGCGCCATGCATTTGCATTTTTAATCAATTCGTGGTAATATTGCTTTGGTGGTATATTCTTGTACTTTCATACAATCAGCATTTTATATTACTTCCAGGAGTCGGCATTGGTAGGTAAGTCGTGACATGTCCTTTGATTAAAGACGTTCAAGTTGGAAATGGTTAACTTCAATAGCATGCCTATTAAAGATGTTTAACATTTTTATTGATCAGTCATAAAAAGTGAATACTTTAATTGTAGAGAAGCTCGTCATCGTACCTATACCTACCTACTCGGAAGTGAGAATGACGCATCGCGGTCACACTCAGAACAACTGACTCACAGATTCATGGACCAGTATCTGTATAAATTCTACCATACCATGACATGACTATGTCTATGACTGATGTGTAATACTCCTTTCATTTTCCTTTAGGATATCTAAATCGGTCAAATGGAGGTCATCAATCGTTTATTTCCTTATTTTTACTGGACCATGTCTATAATAAGGAAATTTCACAATAATTCTAGTTGACATAACTTACTTTACACCGAATGTATCTGCCCTACCAGTTCATTGATTATATTGACTGTAGATGTCAAACAGGATTTAATTTCGACAAGTTTGGTAAAATCTCTGTACTCTGATATGAAGCGCCACAAATCAGGTGCGTGTTTACTTGACCATGTCTATAATAAGGAAATTTCACTGGGCAGCTTCTATTTGACATAATTTACACGGAATTGCATGTATCTGACCTACCATTGTATTGACGTTTGATGTCAAAAAGGTTTTAATTTCGATCAAATTTGGTAAAATCTCTATGTACTCTGATCTGAAGCGCTACAAATCAGGTGTGTTTACTTGACCATGATTATAATAAAGAAATTTCACATGATAGCTTCTAGTTGATATAATTTACATCGAAATTGCATGACCTACCATTATATTGACTATTGATGTCAAAATGGGTTTAATTACGATGAAATTTGGTAAAATCTATGTACTCAGATCTGAAGCGCCACAATATCAGGTGCGTGTTTAAAAATAGACGGACAATACATATTAATTCCGCTTTTGTGTAACAGATTATATCCAATACTCTTACTGGCAAGCTTCCATACTCTGGGTTGCAATAGCATTCATCGTAATTTTGCAATTCAGTACGAAGGGTGCAACTCTACACAGTTGGAATATGGTATTGCAGTGGCGCGGGAAGCAGTAGATTATCTTATCATTTCATATTATAAAGACGGCATTGACTTTCTACAAGATATTTTCCCCATGATTCCCCTATTGTAATATTCTAAAATCGCGTGCCGACTGCAATGTATGTCGACGTTGCGTCGCGTCGCCTTCGCGGCTCCCCTTTCAACTAGTGGCTGTGACTATTTCTTCTAGTGCCACTAGCCAACCGGATGTTTGCACGAATAGCCTGCTGAATAATTATGAATTTATAAGTCTGTTCGGCCACTTGATTATGCGTGGAACAATGGAGGTAATTTGTATTGTTTGTGTGGTTAGCGATTTTATGGAACCTGGTTTTGAGGACAATCATTTGAGACGGCCCAGTACCGATCTCCCATACATGCGTAGGTAATTCGTTTCGAAATGCCATGTCATGATTCAAAATATTTATTTTGAATTGGGATAATTTAGGTTCGCAGCGTTATAAGACCTGCAAAGTTCTCTTAGGTTTATCTGTAAAATGGGAGTAAGCCAGTATATATTTATTTTATCTATGGCTCCGGAGATACGTTTGTATTCTGATATCTGAGGGGTATGGGGTAATTTCGTCTTTTTTCTTAAATAATTTTCAAACTATGCGTAATAAAAACCAAATATATTTGACCCTCTTATAACGTGACCTTTTATTTGATACTCTACACTTTGCTACTGGTCATTTTTTTATATATTTTGTTTCACACTACCCCCTAGAATAAATCTTCAAACCCTGAATTTACTAATTTACGCTACTAGTGCGTGATAACGTCACCAAAATCTATATTATGCACAAAATTTCAACTATGCCGTCAGGTAGCTTCGGAGAAAATTGTCATTATAAGGGTTCCGTTTTGTCATCGCAGGTAGGGATCCCTAATAACATACAATGTATGGTAAACTACGTTGATAAACTCGCAGCATAAACATTGAGGGCTAGACAAGACGAGCCTGGCACACAGATGTCGAATGACGTCAACTTCATAAAATTCTCTACGATTATTCCACCGCAGAGCGATTTAGGAATGCAATTGCATTCGTTTGAATTTTAATTGAATCCTTTGTTAATGTTCGGCACCATGTTTGATCGGTGAGGCTAAATTTGTGAAGTAGACGTTTATCTATACTCAATAGAAAAGTAGGTATATGACCCGTATTACTGTATGACTGATGAATGAGTATGTACGAAGTGAGTTGAGTTGAGCTCTTTGCCATGGCGGTCTTATGTCCATCTTAGGCCAAATCTTTACTTGTTTTACATGTGAGCTGGTGGTCAAACGCTTGACTAATATCAATTAAAAAAAAAAAGAATCTCCTCCAACTCAGCCCATGGTTGTCGTAAAAGCCGACTTAGAGATCTCACCAGAAGAAGGGCAGCAGTTTCCGTTTATGTGTATTATCTACACATTTACTGCTAAGACATTTATTTAATATATTTTACTAGCGTCGCATGGCAAAATATGCCGCTATTATCGTAGTGTATCGTAGCGTGTAGGCGTGCGATATCCTATGTATATATATTTTTTTATCTAGGTATCTAGTAGGTAGAAGAGTAGTAGAAGCCCCTAGTGAAAGGGCTCGTCCGGAGAATTACTACCACCATACTTATTTCAGCCGCCAAGCAGCATTGCTGTGTTTCGGTTTGAAGGGTATGGTTGCCGGTGAAATTACGGGTACGTGAGGCTTAACACCTTTATGCCTCAAGTTGACGGGCGCAATGCAGTGCCGTGTATGCTATGTTCTTTCTGGATGTGGCCTATGCAGTAAGGCTTCATAGGCAAGAGTATACTTAACACCAGGTGCGCTACTTGCTTGTCCCGTCTCCTAGTAGTATAAAAAAAAGGTAGGTATTTAGTAGTAATAGGTTTCTACCAAAATGGTTGTTTTCATTGTTTTATGATGCATGTATGCAATGCACACACATTGCACTGAAGTACATAAAAATGCGCGTAACTAATCAGTTATTTCAGTCAACAAAAAAAAAAGTTTTTCTTGCAACTTTTTTTTTGTACGACTGGGAAGCGCTTGGCCTTAATCTCGCCTGGTTACACGCTATGATAAGGCCGAAGGTGGAAGCACACTTCACCCGGAATCCTCAACAAACTAAGGAACTGGCTATCTTTAATCTAAATGCAATTACACAACAATTGTATAATTGTTGTTATGGCGACGATGTTAGGTGAGATGGTGGTAGCTAGCCTGGCGGACTTAAACTAAAGTCCTACCACCAAACAAGCCAAGCACAATATTGTTCTCCCTCTTGGATATCCAATTCGGGAGCTTTGGATCTGAAGTCGGTGGTTTAAACCACTAGACCACAGAGGCGGTTTATACCTACTAAACGTTGTTACCGAATATCAACAATATACAAACAATTGGACCGTAAAGTCACACCCTGATTGAGAACGCTAGTTCAGCTTGTGGGTAAATCGTTGTATAAGTGAATGGACCAGCGAGTAACTGGAATTCACTTTATGGTCTGCTCAAGTGCTCGTTAAATACGGTCAGGTCCGAGGCTAACAAGTTTACTGAAACCCTATTAGATCGCAGCTGAGGCGACACGTGCATCGACCATTCCCATAATTTTGAACTAAACCCATCACGAGCTGAAATAAGATTCCCCAACGGGCCATTATTCTTTTAAAGCTTTGTACTTCCTCATCTTTAAATCTCTACGTAGTCTATGTACGGGACTGAGTGCCTAGTGAGTTACAATCGAAGTTCACCCGATTCTCGTTTGATCACCGTGAATCGTGAATAGGTGAGATTTGTTATACACATCGTGGTAAACGCAAACGCGTTCGAGTATGTATGGAGCAAGTAGAAAACTAGCACTAAACACAGCTGGAGCTGGAGTTCTTGTTTTTAATATTTCAACTTTGACATTGCAACATTGTACTGGTGGATCGAATTGGGAGTCAGTTTTGTCTACTTTTTCTTGATTCTGAGCTTTTTTTTTATTAATATATCTTGGATACGGAACGTCTTTAACAAAGCTTTACTGCGTGACCTACGCTGCACTATATATCGGCTTGAGGCATAAAGTTTAGGCGTTAGGCCCCGTGTGCGCGTTATTTCACCGGGAACCCTCCAATTTTTTTTTTTAATATTACAGTAAAACTAAATTCAGTATAATCGAAATTAAACTAAGTACCTATGCTTTTTCTATGACAGTTTGTTGAAGTTTCACAGGAATGAATTACAAATTCCAATGATTTACTCACTAGGCTAAGTCTGTATCGAGGAAATCTGTGTTATTATTGGCAAAAACTTTACCACCGTCGGTAGGAAAAAAATAGTAAAATTAGCGTATTAGAAGTAAATTAAGTAGGTGGATGTTATTTTATTGATATAGAGGAGTATTCATTCGACACTCTTATATAAAGATGGAGCTAGGCATGAGTAGATTAAGTGTTTTGCCTCTATTTGACTATTTATTATATTATGTGCTTATTTGAATAAGCCACTGAGACGTAACGCTAGTTTTTGTTGAGGACTATTTAAAAAACTCTTCGCCTTAGCAAATATTGGTAGTCAGTAGAAGAGATGAATGTCCTGTGTGTTTCATTACAAGTTTTGGGAATGTATACTTTACGATGCATAGTTAAACACTGTGATATGTTTTGTTCAGATACCAGTCGAACGTCAAGCAATTACATGTAAAGAAGACAAAAAAAAGTTCTCGTGTTGGGTCACACGGTGCCTATGTCTATTGATGCGATCGATCATCAGTCGACATTGCCACCGTCAGACACAAATCGCAGGGTTTTTGCTCCAGCACGTGTGAAACCCACTAATGACTTTACTGACGAGTGGTTACACCGATCGGCGACAGGTTGAGAACTCCCGCTAAGAACTCCACGCTATTTATGCTATTTCACTTTCGCTTTTAGTTATTACTTCCAAGAATATTCGCGATTTGTGCCTGTTTGGTTGGAAAACGAATAAGATCCAGAATTCTAGACGGTGTGCATATTTGTAGGTACGATTGGTTTGCCAAGTATTTTTTCGATAAATGGGCTAGCTCTAGGCCTGGCTTGTCTCTAGGTCTGAGAAGGAGGTCTACGATGGAGCAAGCTTTTCCAGAAGGCACTGGCTCGTTTAGCGCTAAAATTCGGCAGAAGGGTGATTTGCTAGCGAGGTAGACCTGGACGCTATCAGTGGTAGCAAAAGTCAGTGCAGCGATTGCGTTGCCCTGGCAGACCATTTGGAGATAGATCACACCTAGGTACCTCATTCATTTTATCGTGCATTTCTCGTATATAGTGGTTCCACGTACAAGATTGACCAAAATTTTGAAAATCTTTGTTTGTGTATCAATAAAATTATTTAATAGAATACCAATTGACATTAGGAATAAACCGGACGTCGAATTTTCACACTTTGTTAAAAGATATTTAGTTAGTAAAAGTTATTATACAATTGACGAAGCTTTTGCTGATAAATATATATTCTGTGAAAATTTTACAAATGTATAAGTTACTGTCACCACCAGCATTTGTGTACTTTTAGAGTGTATACCTACTATTCTTATTCTTTTTTTTTTTAATAACTATTGTGTATTACTGTTAAATTGACATATCTAAGCGCATGTATTATGTCTATAGAAGAATAAATGACTTTGTACAGTGATTTCTTACTTCATATGCAATGCTTCCTTATTTATTATCTGTCTATCCATTTTCGTACTTTTCGAACGTACTTTCACTCACAAGATTGATCAGAGCGCATCAAAGCGAAGCTTATTTAAAGAGTTTATATGCTTGACCGTACATAAAATGTGAGTTGACTGTGTAGCGCTTCTCAAACACACGGAAATATCACTTTTTGTCGGATCCGACATAGAATCCTATAGAGTTCAATGCTATTCTCGAACCATTTCTGAAAATCGGTAGAAGTTTCTTATATTCATGTAAAAAAAATGGATTTCCGTAATAGCGTTCTCGTAATCTCCATCGGAAGTTTCCGAATTCGATCCGATAAGGCTTCCCGAATGTTTGAGAATGCATAATAATGTATACTGATGACAGTCCCTGTGGTCGAAATCGGCCAAAACATCTTCAGTCCATTTCACGTTATTGTAAGAATAATTCTGTATCACCTGTTAACTGTCAATATAAACGACATGCGAACAAGAGTAAACAAAATAGCTTTTTGACAGTCGGTCTATTCTACGATAAATATTTTCGAACCAAGCAAACGCGGACCAAATAAAGGCCGTTCCGGCGGCAGATGTGGCAGGCCACATAGCCTGCTAAGGATGAACTCTTTCGTATCACTTACAATGTTTTTTTGTTTATTTCAGTTTTCTGGATGACCTTGACCGGTTAGGCGCGAGGGACTACCAGCCCACCGAGCAAGATATTTTAAGGACCAGAGTTAAAACCACGGGCATCGTAGAGGTGCACTTCTCCTTCAAAAACCTTAATTTCAAGTGAGTACCTACTACACTCTTACACTACTCACACAGCACCGAAATGAGAAGGGAACGGAAAAAGGCTGAAATCGATCATAGATTAGCTGGCTCTAGCTGAAGTGGCAGTGGCCACATAGCTTGCAGAACCGATAATCGCTAGGGAATAAAGATTCACTCGATGGTCCGACGTCATTGTGGCGGTCGCAGGGAGTCGATGGATAAAGGAGGCTCGGATCGCCTAGAGCCTATGTTCAGCAGTGGACGAGTGTGGGCTGATAATGATAACTAGGTTAGGCCTCTTCTAGGATGTTACTCTTGCATAGTTATATTGGACACAAGTGTTTTAACAAATTTGCAAAACAAGTTGTATTTGATGTATCAGATGATAGTTTGCAAAAGATATGAATACTCATACATACCCGGGTCCCACGCAAACCGAATTTAAGGCAAATGAAAATACCCTGTGGATGAATCAATGGTGACGCGTTGGTGACATTTCCTGTAGAGTATGGGCGTAATCAGCTAAATACCCAGGCGTTGCGTTGCGTTGTCGTGACTGACAAACAATAGTCTCAGTGGTCTGGTGGTTCGCCAACCGTTATCATATCCAGATTCGGGTTCGATCCCAGGGGGATACAAATTTGTGCTCGGTTTGGTTGGTGGTCCAGACGGACTTTGTTTAAGTCCGTCTGGCTAGCTACCACCATCTTACCTAAGTAACGCCATGACAACAATTCTAATCGTTGAGTTCCGGCATTTAGAGGTAAGATAGTCTGTTGAGGATTCCAGGTGAAGTGCGCTTCCACCTTCGGCCTTATCATGATGAAGGCCAAGCTTCCCTGTAAATAATAATAAAAACACACCGTCATCAATGTTTTTCCTTCAAAGTCACGAACTTAAATCTCGCTCTTTATGTTTGAATACCATCATCATCCCAGTTGGTTAAAGTCCACTGCTGGAAATGGCGTCCTCCCAAACAGTACAACTTATTAATATCACCACGTTGGCAGGCGGGTCGATGATCGCAGTATTGGTATCAGGTATAGGTGGTAAAGCAGTGCAGAAAGCCATGTTGGTTGGGGTCCACTAGTAATGACACTTTTTTTTTTTAAACAAGCCTAATAGCTCAGTTGGTAGTAACTCTGCCTTCTGCGCTGTAGGTTATGGGTTCGATTCCTACCCAGGACAAACATTTGTGTGATGAATGAAACGTATATATATATGTTTGTGCTGTGTTTGTGTATGTATTTACAAAAGTATCCATGTATTCTATCCATAATCTAGTTCCCATATTACAAGCTATGCTTAGTTTGGGGCTAATTGGCGGTGTGTAAAATTAATTGTCTTTAAATATGTATTATTTATGAATGATAACGCGCTTGTGCTTTGTAGATTGTTCGACGTGGGCGGGCAGCGCTCCGAACGAAAGAAATGGATACATTGCTTCGAGGACGTGACCGCGATCATATTCTGTGTCGCCATGTCCGAGTACGATCAGGTGTTGCACGAGGACGAGACGACGGTATGTTGGCTATGTGTACCTGTACCTATGTACACATCTCAACTGAACGCGAAACAAGCCCTTGGGTTCTAGTTATATTTATTTTATCGTCTCTGTGGTCTAGTGGTTCGACCACCGGTGATCCAAACCCCGTGTTGGAGTAAAAATGTGGTTAGGTTATAACAACAATTTGGAATTGTCGTGTTCCGGCAGGTAGAGGTAAGATAGCCAGTTCCTCAGATAGTTGATTAACTATGTACGTATCTGGTTTGGTTGATATGCAGCTATAGTTATTTATAGTAACGCTATGGTTCAGGTTATTATATCTTAGTAAATAATACCGTGAGATCCATCTACGGTTAACAAAAAGCTGTTTTGGCTGAACTATTTCTATTCTAATTACAGTCGAATTGCGTCTCAACTTAGTGTACAAATTCGATAGCCCGATATGAAGACAGTGAAAAGGTAGAGCGGGTGAGGTCCAGTTGAGATTCATCTCATGCCCCGATAAATATTAACGTTGCTTGGATTTTAATAAATGGATAAGACATAGACTTAAGTGTAATTACTCAAGTAAGCTGGTGGTCAATCGCTTGGCTATCACCAATAAAAAAAAGATAAGGTAGAAGATTAATAGATAAATTCTAATACATTTTTAGCGCTAAGTGGTCGCTCAGAAATGCTCAAGTAATTGTCAAAATTAAACATGCCATGACCTTGTGAAATTGCTAAGCGGCAAGATGGCGGGTTTTACAATGATCAGTTGACCTCTGAGTGTCATCTGTCAAAATGACATCAGATGCCAAAAGCGTAGTTTTGGCTAGCGCAATGGTTCAACTTCGTATAAAAATCGATTATTTTGGGTATACTCTGAGTTTAGGTAAAAAGCAAAGCAACGCTTATTATTGAAAAACTTAACCATTGAACACGATGGAAGGTGGCTAATTTATTAGCAATATTTTTATAAGAAAGACTGTTAATAGTAGGTGATTCTCATCAGATCCACGATCCAGAGTAGTGAGAATTCTCAAAGTAGAAAATATCGTGATTTTTTAGCTTTTTTTTTATTCTGTAATGATGACGTTTGCTACACCCTGGGCTCTAATTGTATAAGTCAACTGGTAAGTAATGAACATAAACTTAATTTTTGACAGTTGAAACCTACGGTTCAACTGTCACTATCGTCTTTATTTTGACAAATTGTGACCGGGTCAGACCACTGGTAATCGACTTGATGTTCACTGGTAATTGATTTCAAGTTATGTAGTTAGGCTTCTAATCACAACCTCTAAGCATTCTTGTTTTGATATAACGTAACTTTTGTCTCGTGACAAAAGTAAAGTAATATCAAAACAAGAATGGTTGATGAGGCCACGGTTTGGTGACCCCCAGGTGACCTCACCGCGTATGTCAGTATAGAATGCGATGTCGTGTTTCAGAACCGCATGCAGGAGAGTCTGAAGCTGTTCGACTCGATCTGCAACAACAAGTGGTTCACGGACACCAGCATCATCCTGTTCCTCAACAAGAAGGATCTCTTCGAGGAGAAGATCCGCAAGTCGCCGCTCACCATCTGCTTTCCAGAGTACACGGGTCGGTATTCTGATATGGACATTAATCGTTTGGTTCTAGCTACCACCATCTTACCTAAGTCTGTCGCCAAAACAACAATTCTATTTTGTTGTGTTCCATTTCTAGTAAGATAGCCAGTTCCTCAGATTGTTGAGGAATCCGGATGAAGTGCACCTCCACATTCGGCCTTATCCTAACTTGTAACGTGGTGAGATGAAGGCCAAGCGCCTCCCCGTCGTACAATAAAAAAAATCGAATTGCAAGAGTTCCTTGTGAAAGGGCTCGTCCGGGGAAGTACTACCATACCTATAGCTGTGTTCCCGTTTGAAGGGTGTGGTGCAGCGTAGGTCACGTTCTCTGTGGATATGACCTACGCAGTAAAGCTTTGTTATAGGCAAGAGAATTCCACTTAACATCAGATCACAGCTGCTTGTTTGTTCCATCTCTGTATCATATAAAAAATATCTGCAATCTCGCTGTGAAGATTTACTTCTTATCACTATTTAGAGTGTGGTCTTTTTGAGAATAACTAACCTTCTTCAGGCCCTTTTTTAAGTTAAGTTAGTTTTTGTGCTTGCATGGAGAAGTATGAGATATGGCATAGAGTTAAAGCTTACACGGAGAAGTGCAGAAAGCAATTATTTTTTTTAAATACTTTGTCGGTTTAATTTTGCCCACTGCATGCCTCTAGTATAAATGAAATGCGTGTGTGTGTGGTGAGGAATTGAACCTATTGATCAATCCTTATCTGTTTCTTCAAGTCAAGAGTGAGCTTTACCTGGTGGTCAAACGATATTGCAATAACCCTCCTCCTGAGGCAGTTAGGTAAAAAATATCACAGATCTATAATACTGTAGTCTTAGTTATAGTCTTATCAATTGTACTTCACATATATAGTTTGTTCTGTTCATATTAGGAAACTAGGAATAGGAAGCATCCTTATACGGCTTGTAAAAACATTTCCTAGTTTTGATCAGTGATTTGTTTTTGTTCTACTCGATGGTAGGTACATCTGCAACTAAAGCCTATTCCCTTATATGAAGAACTAGTGAAAAGCCCAGGGCCCCGACTCGCTTCACTATGACATTAGTGTCGTCGCAGAATGGCTACTGAGTGCTATCGAGTATTCCAATGACCATTGTGTGATGATACCATCCATTGTCATAGTGAAGCGATTGGCTTAGTAGAATCGGGGCCCAGTACTTCGTTACCGTCATCCCGCGGGAATTTCTTCAAATAGTTTCTGAGTGCGCCCCTACACTACTAATGGAAGCTACCCTAAAAATGTCAAGTCTGTAGTACCTCAAGTTTCCGCTGTGTCAGTCAGTCAGCTACGCGATAATTTATTTATTAAGATCAAGGTTTTAGCTGTATAACAAAATTGTGCACCTTTTTACCATTTTTGACCGCAAACGACATATTGCCGTGGCGGTCGTGACATAAGAATCGAACCCTCCAACTTAGTCCATGGATGTCATAAAAGCAGACTAAGGAATCTCACCAGAAAGGAAGTAGCTTCCTCCTGTGTATTATTACCAATACGCCTTCCAAGCGTTGTGATTACGACAAAACCAAAAGCTTTGGAGGAGGTTCTGTCCAGCAGTGGACTGGTTGGTTGATGTGATGTGATGTGATAGGATAGAGCTCCTGCGGTAGATTATAGTAGAACTAGCCCCTCACGGTTACGGTGTGGTAAAAGGCCAGAAAAGCAAGTTTTATTTTTATTTTTACGTTTATGTAAAAATAAAAAAAAGTACATCATTTTAGATTAAAGTCTATTTATTCTATAAAACAGAAGGCCGTCTAGTCTAGGAACATGATAAAATGGGCAGCAGCGTTTTTTTTTTTGTTATTGATGATAGCCAAGCTTTTGACCACCAGTTCACTTGAAAAACAAGTAAAAATGTGGCCTCAGATGGACCACGCTTGTCTGAAAGGAACCTGTTCACTCTGGACTTGAAGACTCCAAGATTGTATCGGTGCGGGAAAACAAACGAGGGCAAGGAATTCCATTCCTTACCAGTATGAATGATAAAGGTACAGGCAAATCGATTGCGTTCGACATAATGGAACATTAACAAGGTACGGGTTGTAACCTGCCGTAAGTCTGCTAGGCCGGTGGTGGAAAGGGGAAGGAGAGATTAGGTCGAAGATATCGTGCGAACACTCGCCAATGTGGACTTTTAGAACAGACCAGTGTTACTGGTACAAATCACATAATTAGTCGTAATGACTAATTATGTGTATTTATAGCGGGCTATAAATCAATGTTATCAATGAATCTAAATCTTTGTCCTTGGCCGAGGCTCGAAGCTATGATTACTGTAATGGCGGTATAATTGAGCCACCTTTGTCGCCGCACGCAACCCTTCATTGTAACAACGAAATACTTCGTAGAACTCTGTTCTTTGTGGTAATCCTTGGAAATTCCCCATTGCTGTTTGTAACTGGTTTAACATCAAATATTGATTTGGAATTAGCTGCCAGCGTCGGTTTTTCCAGCTAAGCACGCCCCAGCACCTTCAAAAAGAGAATTATTGGGTATTTTGTGGGATGGTTCGTAAGGTTTTGCCGTAATCACCACGCTTGGCAGGCGGTTGTTACGTACTCCGGTGGAACCACCTCGGCTTAAGGAGTTCTTAATGTTACTGCATAATCTACTACCGCCTAAACTATGCAACGGGACAAGGCTACAAAGGCTGATTGAAGCAACTATGTGTACGGGCGTCAATCAAGGAGAAATAGTTTTTATCCCTTGAATCCACTTATACCTTCAGTTTTTCTGATCACTTTGAATTGAAACGTCTTCAAATTCCCATAAAACCTTTGTACGCTATGCACAAAGCTGAGAGATTTGTTGGGGCTTGGGATGGACCTGAGAATGTCTGTTTCTCAAATGGTCAGCTCTATGTGGCGTTTTCTAGAGTCAGTACATCTGGAAGCCTCGATACTGCAACCTACAAACAAACGAAACACGAAATGTAAACTACAAAGAGATCTTGCAGACCAATAATTACAAGATTAGGCTTTGCGAATTTGTAATACTTATCTTATTACAACTTTATTTACCACTAACATTTGTCACTAACAGAAACTATACAGAAAACGTTTTTTTTGTTGTTGTTACGGTCGCATTTCATTACATATTTGTTCCGAGATTAAGTCAGTTCATTAAAATTATTAAAGAGAAAAAACCGAGTTCAAGCAATTATAATTATGTTACTAATAAATAATTCTTACTTACTTAATAATAATAATAGCATGTTATCTAATTTTAGTAACCGTAATAATATTTAATCATTTTATGTTTTGTCTCGACAACGTGTTCTAGTAAATATACCCATATATATATTTATATTATAGCAGTGCGTGCATATGTTTATGTTACAATCAAGTTTGAAACTACCATTATGTAACCTTACTGAATAAAGTGGTTGTGACTTGTGACGTGTTTGTTTGCACGTTAAATAAATACATTTCGAGCACTGCGTCGCTTTATATGATTTGGTTGTTTGCAGGCGCGCAAGAATACGGCGAAGCGGCCGCGTACATACAAGCGCAGTTCGAGGCGAAGAACAAATCGACCACCAAGGAGATCTACTGCCACATGACGTGCGCCACCGACACCAACAACATACAGTTCGTGTTCGACGCAGTCACCGACGTCATCATCGCCAACAACCTGCGCGGCTGCGGACTGTACTAGACGTGGCCGCGCCGCACTGCACTGCTCGCTGCGAGGGATGGACTGCCGATCTGCGAACGGAAACCGTTACGATACCACTCCGCTACAAACGATTCGCGTTCTCCAACTATGGATCCTCGGTCAAACTGTTCACGTTTGTCTGAACGATTCACGTTCGTTTTTCAAACGGTTGACATTTGCTGTCAAGCTATCTTTGTTCAAATGTTTGTTTGTTTTTTAATTCGATTGAAAACGAGATTTCAAGGAATTTTATTCTAAAAAGTTTTTGATTCGCAAAGGTCTTCGCTGATTCGTTTTTCAAATTTTATATATAGGCTGCCGATCAACGGGCCGAATTTGGAACGGTTCACATTCAAACATTTTGTATTTCGAACGATGATCTAGAATAACATAGTTTCGAGAGATACATTCGGGCGCGTTCGTTTGAAAGTAGTTTTTCCCAAGCATCGGGCCGTAAGTTCCGCATCGCTCCCCCGCCCGCAGCGCAGTCGCAGGCGACGGACGCGTCGGTCGCAGCTACGCGTATATTTTATATTATAATTAAATAAGCTTACCGGGTCACATTTCCTCGGGCAGACGCCAAACGACAAACGCCAAACGCATCATCACGACTAGATCCGATCCCCGTGTTATTGATACAATGTTATATATTACGTTTCGGCGGTCTCCGCTCTTAGACAGTTCCTTGTGTAATGGATTAGCGTTGGATTCTAAATTTTGGTGCTAGGCGTTGTTCGTAGTTCGTTTGCGGGGTCTAGTCGTGACGTCAGCGCGGCCTGCTCTACGTACAGATGCCGAAACGACGACCCTACAACCTAATAACACTCTTATGATCTTTACATAGAGTATAAAATCACTTGGCTCCAAATAGGGTCTGTACATCGAGGTGAGACATTCTTTTTCATGTTCCCGTAATGGAAATCGTGTGTGCTTATTGATTTCATCTTTCGATAAAAAAAAATACGAATGTACAACAGAGAAAGTGTATATGGAATTTCCATTCCACTCGCATTTATATATGACTAAAAACGTTATGGGAGTTTATTTTAGGAGAAAAACACAGGAAATAGGACTTCTAGTGCATATTTTGTATGTGAGGGTGAATTGGGTTGGCTGGTTGCGATCCCGAGAGCGCCGACTCGCGTTGTCAACCTCGATGTGACATTACTGGGAATCTAGTAAATATGGGAAGAGCTAGTTTAAATCTACCATGAGTTTTCGCAAAACGTACCTCTGTAGCGAATACGGTCAAGTAAAACAACCGAAAACAAAATCTAGCATATAGTTACTAATGAACAGAGTGAACCATACAAATAGATAGGTCACTCCGCGAGCGAAAGTACTCGAGTGCCATCGTAGTATCAGTTACGAAGTAGACGATTTGACTACAGAAACTCATGGTAGGGTAATGTCCAGGCCGCACGAACTCGGGGGCCCCATTTACAATATCCGCTTATATACTCACTCTCTTACGGACCAAACACAGAAAGGAACCAATAATCATGAAACATAACCGCTAGGTGCATTGCACACGTTCACAGGCCTACTTTTAACTAACTGATTACAAAAAAACATCATTCCATTTTTATGTATATCTCTGAGAAATTATTTTTTATAAACTTTTGAATGCACAAATCACATGCTCTTTTTGATAACGTTTTGTTAACTTACGTATGTTAAGACCCTGTTGACGCGTAACCCGCATTGTCATTGAATACCCTGTAGACGCGTAACCCGCGCTGTCATTTAAGACCATGTAAACGCGCAACTCGCGCTGTCATGTAAGGCCATGTAAACGCGGAACTCGCGCTGTCATGTAAGACGATGTATACGTGTAACCCGCGCTGTCATTTAAGGCCATGTAAACGCGCAACTCGCGCAGTCTTGTAAGACGATGTAGACGCGTAACCCGCGCTGTCATATAAGACCATTTAAACGCGTAACCCGCGCTGTTATTGAATACCATGTAAACGCGTAACCCACGCTGTCATATAATACCATGTAAACGCGTAACCCGCGCTGTCATGTAAACCTCGTATTACGCACAAATTTATTTATTCCAGTTCTAGCATTCTTTACGCCATATGTTAATCTGTATTTTGTGTTTGTATTTTTCTATATAATTTACAGTTATATCCTAAGAGTAGCGTTATAAGATTGTAATCAATTACGGAAATCACGTTTTAGGTATTTATTTATAGCGTACTTGTATTAAAGGTAAGTACATACAGTACACGTCACGGTTCATTTTGTATGTAACGGTTACTATGCAATGTGTTGTGTACGAATCATGTAACTTAGTCCGGGCGGAGTCTGTAGCGTATCGTAAGTATACCATAATGTCATTTTGTAACTAAGCAGGTATCCGATAGAGATAGTGGACGCCGTGTGAAGCAGACAGACACCTATCGCTACTTGTGTAAGATATGTGAGTATATAAACCTGTATACACTCGCGAATTGGCGTTATCAACACTTATATATACTATATAACGTAATTTATTATTAATAATATAAAATCTTACTTTTAAGCATTAGAACAGTAACTGTATCAATAACATTAATGAATAATGCAATTAGACCTTTACTATTGTCATAGTTAGGTGATTTTTTAATATCGTTTTACGTTTATTTTTATGTAAAAATTGTGATTCAAATGCACACGTACACGCGACCGCGGGCCACCCGCCGCACATTCGTTCTAAGGTTTATAAACCAAAGATTTTGTTGTAACTTGTATTTATATACCGGCGTCTGACTGTACGGGAGAAACGTTCGCAATGAGACCCTGTGGTGGTCCAACACCGCGATGTTTCGTCCGTAGCTCGGTTGTAACTAGTATCAGTCTACGGTCTGGTTCCTCGCGGTGGCCCGGAGGCATGTTTTTTACTGTAACGTACTATGTGTACGTAAACTAATCGTAATTTAAGCGCAGTTCTTACATCCAGCCCAAAACCTACGTATAAGTAAGCTTCACAATACATTAACGTTTATTTTTCGTGAGTGATTGCGCGACGCGTGAGCGGTCATCGGAACGGATTCCATGTTGACAGATCGACGCACGAGTGTCGCTAGTTACTTAGCAGAACTCACGGTGTACCTACCACGTGTCGACGCACGCCGGAGACGGTGCGTCGATCTCAACGTAGGTTATCTAGTTAGTCGTCAGTTTCGCATTCGGATGGTCCTCTGCCGCGGAACGGATTACTTGTACGCTTTCATGTTTCGGGTGAATGAGATGTAAATTTTGTACACTGCCGCATTGTTTGTTCGCTCGAATCACATTTAGTTTGTAAGGTACGAGTGTTCGATCCGCTCCCATAGTATATCGTTCGGTAGGTAACGTGCGCACAAAGGGCTATGTACTTCCCGCGCGTCGAGCGAGACAGCGCTAGGCTTCTTATTTGAGGACTGAATTGTTGCGGCTCAAGTGTTCTCGCGTCTGGATCTACGGCTGGAACGTTTACGATGTTTTTGAAATGTCTAGTCGGGATCGGGAGGTACGTCACGTGATCGCGATGTCTCTCAACAATTAACAGCCGAGCGACGTTCGGGACATTATTAGGTAAAGCTGTCTTCGTCACAATGTCGTCGGTATATCGATATTCACCATGCTTCATTCATATTTGCCAAAGTTAATTACTAACCTCACTATTTATACCTACTGTATGTTGTTTGATATCTAAATTATGTGAGAGTTTCGCTTGGGGGCGCGACGTGGTAGTCTCGGCTCGAGGGTGGTAAGGTGAGGGTATCGGAGTACAAGGCCGTACGTGGCTCCTCGTTCATTACGAAATATCAAGTCCGATTTAAAAAAAACATTGTAGGTATAATATGATAGGTATAATTTGTCTGTGGTGCGCTACTTTCTTCTTAAAACACAATTCAAATATATGAAAAAGAGTGTTTGTTTGGTAGAACTCTTTTTCATATATATTTTTGTATTTTTAGAAAAAGTAATGTCTCAGATAGATTATTCCTATCCGTTTATATCTGGTATTATAACTAGGAGCTGTGTGTGTATGGGAATGCGGACTATGGACCTCTGTATGATGCGAGCGAGCGCTTCGCTGGAGGCCGCGTGGCCCCCAAACGATCCTCCGTTGAACAAACGTTATGAAAGTAAAATTTTAGTCACTAGTGGGTAATTTTTGAATGTGATTCAATCTTCTTTTATTTTTGTAACGAGTGACATTTGAAACTTCATTTTCTTTCCAACTTATGTTATGTATTGTAATGCATTTACTGAAAGCGATGTATTTAACCAACGATGTAATAAACAATATCTTTTATTTAGTATCTTGTCTGCACTGGTATTTTTTATTGAATTTACTATAAATGTACTTTTAAGTGTATAATTTTAAATAATTACTGAAAATGATTATATTCTAATTTTTATGTTCAAATAATTCATGTTTGTTTTATTTATTTCCCTATATCCTTGTCCCAATATACCTAATAATTTAAAAGTTATTCCTCATTTGTGACCTATCCACAGCAAAGGATGAACAAATGGTATTTACCTATGAAATTGCCGTTTTCTATGGAATTAATGTAAGCATTTTTTTTTCGATCTTATTTATTTCCTTCAATCAAAGTATTCGCGCATGCAGTCGACGCATCTTTGTCAGCGCAGTGGCCACAGAACAATGAATCTAATAGAAAGGCATTGGGGGCGGGGCAGGCGCGCCGCATATATGCTAAAAATGGGCATATATTGAAAGAATTCGCTTCAACCGCTAATAGTAGCTCTCGGGCGATGTGACAGTGCAAACCTCTAAAAGTCCTCTGCATAAAATATATTATTATGCCGAATTGCGCTGTCCTAAGCTGTAAGAAAAGAAGCTAGGTGAGTAGTAAAAAGCAAGGAGGGATTTTTTTTCACCGGTTAGTTCATAAACCTTTAAATAAACGTAATATTTAAAGATATTTTAAAAGTATTATGTAGTTTACAGACGAAAACGATACAATCGCAAACAGATGTAGTTTTGTACATTGCTTACTATGCATGGATACCACATTATTTTTACATTGTCGACCGCGCAGTGTATTGCGTTCACAGCGATGAAGGTATTGTTTGCACTACGATTTAGTAGTAATGGGCAAGACGCTCGCGCATCGACTAGTGTTGCTCGAGATTCGTACAATCAAAGATTACGCGTGTCATGTCGATAAAATTTGTCCGTTTTTGTTTTATCATATTTTATTGACACAAGTTATCTAACTGTATTAGTAATTAAGTTCTTCTTAGAATTTCATTTTATTTGTATGTTGAAGTTCGTAACGCTTAGTTAAACGCTAAAAATATATTTTCAGTTTCCCAAAAGATGTAAATATTAAAAAAAAAGTGGATTGAGGCAACGGGCAGAGTTGAATGGATACCTAGATCATCTTTTACAATATGCTCACAACACTTTGCGGAAAATGATTTCATGATAAAAAAATCAGGCAAACGACATTTAAAATTAGGAGCCATCCCGCACAAAAAATGTACTATGGTGCCTTTTTTTTTAGTAGGTAATGGATAATTTTATATTTTAACAATTTCACAAAATTATAGCATTGTAGTTTTGACCCGGGCATTGTAGTAAAGTCTTGTTTACTTTAAGGTAACAAAGTTATTAAATTCTGAAGTTTCCAGAAATTCGTCATAAAATCATAGAAGCAATTCCCCCAAGTACACATACCTACCTAATGTACGTAAATAATGAAAACCTTCGACACCCTAGGTATACTTAGTAAACCCTAGGTATACTTAGGGTAAACCTAGTTGATATCTGTAAAGGCAGTACATACTAGTGTATTTTTTAGTAATTAAATATTAGTGGTGCATACACACATACTAAGTTAAATTGATGAATTCCCTGAGTAAGATACCATGTATGCGTAACAATAAAATAGAAATAAAATGGCCAGGTTTTTGGTGTGGGAAGCTACCTGCGTCGACACCCTTGGGCCATACTATCTGCCTATGCCTATTAAGGCTGGTGCGGTGGCTGATTCGGTCGAGGGTCGAAGAACTCGCAAATATAATGGTCTCTGGTTTTAAAGCTCATAGTTATCAAACCTAAATATTCAGCAGCCTAAATCACAGATGGCCTGGCCTTTTTTTGTAAGACGTGGAGTTGATTGGCCTACATCACCTGATTTTTAATTTATGATAAGGCCAAAGGCGGAAGCGCACTTCACCCGGAATTCTCAATAAACTGAGGGACTGACTATCTTATCTCTAAATGCCTAAGCACAACAATTTTTAAGATATGTTGTTATGGCGACAAAGGTAAGATGGTGGTAGCTAACCATGTGAACTTACACCAACCAAATCAAGCACAATATTGTGATCCCCATGAGGGGATCGAACCCCGGGACCTCGAATAACTATTGTGTTGCGTCATTTTCCAACGATCGAAATCCGAACTGTGCGTCATGGATATTGGAATATTTTTCCAGGCAAGAATTTAGCACGCTGTCCAACATCTTAGCAATCGTTGTTGCTAACGAAATCGGGCGATAATAATTATCTTCGATATTAATATAGAACTGGGGATATCTCAGACAAGAATAATTATTATTCTTGTCTGAGATATCCCCAGTTCTGTTCTTCACAATAGGCACAACTATAGTTTTCATCAAATCACTTGGTAAGTACGAATGACTCATGCACATTGTGAAGAACAGAGCCAGGACTCTCGGTAAGTGAACCCCCGCATGCCTCAAACGCTCTACACTTATACCATCATGCCCAGGCGATTTGCCACCGCTCATTCTCTTTAGGGCATCCCTTATCTGCTTAGCAGCACTGCTTAGTGCACCAGTGGCACATCCACCAGACATCCGGATTTAAGACTTTTGATAGAAGCCGAAGGGCCAAGTGGCGAATGCACTTTAAAACGCTCCTTTAACATAGTTGAAATATCAGCAGGTTCACTATTCCCATCTACATTAATCTAAGATCAAGCTTTCTCGTTGCCTTCCAAAATTTGCCAAAATTTTTTGCTGATCTATGCTTAGCTAGTATGCCCATCTTGAGCTGATCTTGGTTGCGTTGACACCATTTTAATCTACTTTTGAATATTTTACGAGACTCGTTCATTTGATCGTATATCCTTTCTACAGCTGGACGATTGCTACTTGACTCACTTGAATTGCTAGCCGCGTCACTTATGGCACTCACAATACTATTATAAAGCTTGTGTGACACGATCTTATGCTCCCCCAAGCTGCACGATCCGTGACTGCAATCCGCGAAATCTGAGGGGAAATCAATTTCACGAAGCCTGTTGTGACATAGTTCGTGGTATTTAGCTATTTGTGTACCATCTCTTTCGCCCCCATAAAACCGTATTACGATGCACGTCACGAGTCAGCAGCTTCGGTCTTACAAAGTTTAAATCACATTTCACAACAAGAGGCAGATGATCTGACACATAAACATCCTCTCTAACATTAACTTCAAGAATGGTTTGCCAAGCCGAGTCCGAAACGATACAATGGTCTAGCCAGCGCCTACATCCATGAGCCAGACTAACGTACGTATTAGTACGACACTTAACTTTTTTATGTCAGTGCAAATCCAGTTTCAGAACAGAAGTTAATCTTTTCGTTGTAAAACAGTTCATGACCAATATTCTCGCTGTCTACAACAGCACTTATTTCACCATTTCAGCAATATTTGCGTTTTAGCGTCATGACTCATTCGATCCATGTTTCACAACTAACTTGAAACTCTTTCGCAATAACTTTTTTGCGTTTTATAAAAATCTTGCTTATTTATGTTTTCGTAAACACGTAAAGTGAACCCATTCAAAAGCTATCGTTACACAAACTTTTAAATTCCACGAAAACCAAGTATTTCGTAAGCATAAGAAGTTCCAAGTAAAAAGTTGAAATAAATGAAACCTTACTGCCAAACATTGAAAGTTAGCCGAAATGCTTTGACAATGTGTATAATTTTTCCTATGGCGAAATTTTGTTTTAAATTAAAATAAATAAACATCATTACGATTGTATGACGGAGAAGCTTTTGACCTTCATTTCACCTGGCTTTTAAGCTATAAGGCTTTTTGTTGTTATGGCGACAGACTTAGGCAAGAGTAGGAAGAATTTCAATCACTTACTAACTATAATCACTTGCACCAATTTCAGCCCACATGAGCCCACTGCTGAACAAAGCATTTTCTAAAAAGGCTGGTTCACTTGCATACCCCATTCTTGCCAGAGCAAACATCGAGATTCTGGGCTGACCCTACGTATACTAGTGGCTCTGACCCTACAAAATATGGGAGAGCTTAATATGTTTACAGAAAAAAAATATAAATTCAAGCCCTGATTCTCTCTGATCACTTAATAGTTCATTATGCAATAGAATGGTCACGATATACTTACTTACATGTAATTAATTAGTGGAATACGATTTGTTTGTTAAATCTCATTGTCTATTTGTATATACTGTGTATCTAATGAATAATATAATATACAATCTAAAAGCTACTTTTATTTAACACACTATCTATCATATCTCTTTCAAAGTAAGATGCCGAACGCAGCGAGGGATTCTTGTGTTTAATCTTGAACGGAGCGAGGGATACAAGTACCTTGAAGATTTTTTCACTAGCTGTGTACTTTATTTGATACCATACACTGCAAGAATATAAATAATAGTTTGTATCGTATGTATTACATTATCAGCCCATTAATGTCCAATACTGAACAGAGCCTCCTCCGAATCTCGAGTAAAATGTGTTAAATACACAGATGAGAGCTTCTTCTTCTAGTGAGATTCTTCAATGGACTTATACGAGACACTTGAGCTAAGTTGGTGGATTCCGTTTTTATATCAATCTCATTTTACACGTTCATGGATTTAAATTTTGTTGTGTAGATCGTGACGTCACGTGACCACATATTATCAATTGCTCTGCGGGCGGCCGGCGCTAGCAACGGAGTCGCTAACTGTATTTTATTATGTAACCCGTGATAAAAATATAGAGAAAAATCTCCACTCTTGGTAGATGGATCGGTGCTCGTAGTAAATGTGTAAGGTATTACTTTGAGCCACATGCTTAATTTTGAGTATCAATGCTAAAGTTATTTTTATCGATGAATACGGGTACATCTCTATCGCCGGGATACCAGCTAAAATGTATTGCAATTTATATTTTATCATTTTTATACAATCCACTAACTGTCTATTAATAATTATTAAACGAAATATTAAGCACACACTTTAGAATTATTCGTTTATGTGAATATTATTTATTCTCTATTTTGCGAATTTCGGTAGCCTCACGATACTATGGTAAGTGCACGATTAGTATGCAGTTTTCACAAGGTGGTAGCATCAAAGATTGCACGATTCTACAAACTGTCAAAGACATCCATAACCCAGTCGACATAAAGGTTTATTTTCAATGACTTCGATTATCGGAAACTCGACCAATGAATGATAAGTGTTATATGTGTTGTTAATATGACATGCTACGTGAGTGTGTGTAGCCTGCCACAGCGGTACTAGAACAAATGTTTCTAGATGGCCTTTCTAACCTCTATCATGTGTTCTGTGGCAGTAGCATTTTGTCGATGCCCTTCTTGATAAAGTCTGCTGGACGGGAGGCAACTCTTCGAAGGCATTTTGTACTGTTGACAAGCCTCATAGCTTAATTGGTAGTAATACTCTGCCTTCTGCGCTGTAGGCTGTGGGTTCGATTCCCACCCAGGACAAACATTTGTGGGATGAATATAAATGTTTGTTCTGTGTTTGGGTGTTATATCATATAGTACGTAGGTATGTATTCACAAAAGTGTTTAAGTATTCTATCCGTAATCTAGTTCCCATATTACAAGAGCTATGCTTAGTTAGGGGCTAGATGGCGGTAAAAATTAATGTCCTGTAATATTTATTTATTTTGTACTGTCTCCCGTGTATTGATTTTTTTTCCGTTAGAAGTTGTCCAAATTCTGGGAAAAGTAGAAGTCGGTAGGCGCAAGGTCTGGTGAGTACGGCGTGTGGTACGGCGGAAGACGGAGAGCTATAGCAGCCCCGGCTCTTGTAGCGTGGAGACGGTCTGTTGTGCTGTGTGAGGTCGCCCGTTGTCGTGCAGCAGTAACGGGGATGATCGATTCACCAAAGCTGGTTGGCGTTGTGCATATCTGCAGTAATGCTAGTCCCGTTTGGTAAGAAGCTGTGATGAATCACACCGGTGCTAGACCACCTAACAGTGACCATGTACTTTTAAGGTGTAATTTTTCGTTAAGGGGATTTTTCAGGTGCTGAACCAGGATCTAGCCAACTCGATGAGCGATTACGATTGTCGAAAAGAATCCATTTATCATCGCAGGTAACAATGCGATTCAAAATTCCTTCGTTTCTGTGCCTGTTAGCAGCGAAAGGCAGAACTCATTGATTTGATGCTAACTTCGAAAGCTGCTACTGCTAATTGGACAGTAGACTGAGTATCATCAGCTTATAGGGGTGCATTTTTCAGGTCGATATTTCCAGCACGGAAGCGGGTAAACCAATAAGGGGTTGTGCGTTCGTTTGTAGTGTTCTCTCCGTGTACGTCGTGAATGTTGCGTGCCGTTTGTGCCTCGTTGCTACCCCGTCGATATCACTCATATTCCATGATTACTAGAATTTTTAACGCATCCATGATGACGAAAAAGACCCAAATGGGATGAATCTAATCAGTAATCGCTAGCTAATCAGTAAACAAGACTGATTTTGAAAATAGAATGTCATGTTTTAAAAATAAAATTAATTTGAAATTAGAATTCATAGACATTCAGAAATAGTTTTTATTTGAAATGACCAGTACTACAAAACGGCAACTTGATAGGGAAGACCTAACCCGATAAACCGAACAATTTAGGTAGTAGTTTTGCTACTTGCTTGAAGAGGAGGTGAGCTTTCATGAGTACTTTTACCCCTTTTTATTTAGCTACTTATTAAGCAAAGCATTCATAAGGTTTTGTTGATTTATGTACCTATTTAATTTTCATCCACCAAATGAACCAATCAACTTAATACAAAAGTATTTATCCACTGAGCTATATGTGTTGGTTCATTTTAATTACAACTAGGTACTTTTCAAAATATTATCCTGTTGTGTAATAATGTTGAATGGATCATCAAAACATTAGCTAGCCTGAGGTTCTTGCCTTTCTCCTTGTGTGCTGATCGCGATTCCAAACAGGCAGTTATCTTGATTAGATTAGTGGTACAATAAGAATGCATGAGTTCCTTCTCGTACAATGCACATGGTGGTATGAGTCGGTGGTATGACATGGAGTGAGCGGTAGATTTGATGTTTCAAAATGATCCTTATAAATTTTTATGAATAAACACATTTTGACTTTGACTTGACTTTGGGCTCCTTGTATCTGGGATATCAACCAGGTGAGGAAAGCTGTGTGACAAAAAATGGTGTGGAATTAGTTGGGAAGCTTCTGGCTGTTTAATAAATATTAAATGATAATGTTGCAATAATAAAATGAGATGAGAATTAAGATGGGCCATCACTTGTATAAAAGTGTATTAAGATGTAGGATTCCTATTCAACATCTTAATACTGAAACTGAAGGCCCATCATATTGATAATTATCCTAACTGCAAAAATAACTATATAACTACAATGCACTTGTTTGTTTATTCATTCACACCACACCTAAAAGTAGTCAAGTAAGTAGGTACTTATTTTGCAGTAACTTATATTGGTTCTGGCTCTCTTCCATACACCAACATCATTTTCTCCATTATTTCCCAGTTCTTCTCCTTTTGCAGATCTTTGGTAAAAACCTATAACAAACAAGTAAAGTTAACCATAATCATGAAAGTCTTACCTACATATTTGAGCCTTAAATACTTTTAAGATTGTATTAATATGCTTATAGTAATAATAATAAAATTTTATTTATTGGGATCAAAGAAAATTCAATATAAAACATTATGGATAAATATGGTTCAGATAAATATGGTTTAAAAGTTATAAACTGTTATCAACCTCCCAGAACAAGGAATTAATTTGTGTTCCTATACAGTTAATTGAGGGCTTGATATTAAAAGCAAACACTTACAGAATACCAGGCAGCATCATCATCCAGTGTTGAGGCCAGCGGCACTGACACCCCCAACACATGCAGGGCGAGTGTCAAACTGGCCACAGCTATGTGAGGAGCTCTGTAGTCTAGTACCGATGGGGAATGATGGAAGTCTTGCAGGAAAGCCATTGCAGTTCGAGAGATCGGCGCTGACCGCCACTGCGCGGCTGGAAACCATTCTTGCAACGACCGCAAGTAGTGCAAGAGATATCGATGGGGAGACGGGGCATCAAGGTTGAAACCCAGCAGTCTAAGGACTAGAAGCTCTGCTTGAGCAACCGCTCCGCGCCACGCCCAGTATTCTTCCCCCAGTTCCAAGGGACCTGCGCCGCGGTTAATAGAATTGTGTGCTACATTCACAGCATCTCTCAGCCTCACAGGCTCATCCCTCGACTTCCCAGCAGCACATAGGCAAGCGGTACAAATTACGTAGCAGTCGTAATCGTTCTTATCAGCCTCTTTGAAGAATTTATGGTAGAAAATTGCAGCTGTAGCAACAGTGGCCGGCTGCAGGCCGAGCTTTATCCCACACTCAAATATGAAGTTTGTTGCTAAACTATGGCCCGGTGCGCTCCTATAGTCGGGTAGGCGCCGTTCACGTCTATTATTCTGCAGCGCCATCACATCTATCACGTCTTTCATAATGGATTAAATTGACAAGAATACACAACTAAACTAAAATAATTGATTGTTGCTTTGTTTGTTTGTTGTTTAACGCTTACCTAGTGATTTTTGAGGTTATTTTTTTTGTTTTGACAGTAACACTAGACATAGTTTTGATTTTGACAGCGAGGTATTTGCTAAAGCCAAGACGCGTAGTGCCATACGAGAGCCATGTTGACCTAGTTGAATCACCTCTTGTAACTAGTTGATTCAAAATACTTAACCGCCTCCGTGGTCTAGTGGTTCGCCCACCGGTCTTGTGAGTAATAGTATTCTATGTGTCAGGTCCAGATTCAGAGATCCCGGGTTCGATCCCAGTTCTCACTGGGGATCGAACCCGGGTACAATATTGTCCTCGATTTGGTTGGTGGTAGGATTTTGTTTAAGTCCACCTGGCTAGCTTACCCACCATCTTACCAACAACAACAATTCTTATATTGTTGTGTTTCGGCAAAGGTAAGATAGACAGTTCCTCAAACAGTTGAGTATCAATCCGTAATCCTCAACTGTTTGAAGTGCATTCGCCTTCTGCCTTATAAATCAGGTAAGATGAAGGCCAAGCACCTCCTAGTACAAGACCGACAACTAAAGGCATAGACTTGTGTCTATGCCTTTAGTTGTCGTCTTAGATTTTCAGATTGAACCAAATATTGACATATTTAAAAATTACAGATTCGTTCTGTGCAAGCTGGAGACATGCACATGTAATTCACCACGTTTCGCTGCATAGAAAAATCATCTAGGTAGCTACCTAGGTTATCGTGTCACACCTAATAATAATTGTCTGGCTGAGTAACTATGGGTCAATGTTGCCGGAATAAGTATTTAGGTAGGAAGGTACCTTCCACCTATATTATACCTAATTATTTTGTGATATAGCCCACAACATGCAATAAAATCGTTTACGTAAAATGACATCAATATTAGAATTATAGGAATATTTGAGTTATGTACGGATCTATTATGTTTTCGTTGTTGTTGCAGTAACCATATTCAATTGAAACGGAAAGGACTGGATAACCCACAGAAAAAAAATCAATAAATATATAGAAAAAAATATTTCTGGAAAATAACTAAAAATACGATACTACGACAGTAAAAACCACCGGTGGTATAACCAGAGTCAAGGACAGACAGATCTATAACGAAAATGTTATTACCTGCCTACTACATTTTTGTCGAAATAAAATAAATATTGCACCAAATTATTTTACAATGCCGTGTCAGTTCCGTCTTAGAGGTTTCCGTCTATATTTACAGCCACAGTCAATCTGAAGGTCAAACTCGTCGCTTCACATTTGCTTGACATGTCGCGCTCAGTAACGGGAAGCAACGACGTTGCACTTTGAAAAACAGCAATCTCAAGCAAATGAGACGACTATTGTTTAGGTCGCGTACGATAATAAGTAGGTAATCTATACGTCTCGCTCGCTCGTAGATTCTCTAGTTGTGAGGCTGAGATGCCTATAACCGGCGAAACATAATGAATTATTTCTTGCACCGCAGCCCCCGCCACCCAGCTAGACGGCACGGCATCACAACGGCTTACCTAAAAACTGCATAGATGCCACTAAAACAGAATATTAGTTATTATTACACTTTGCGAAGTATTGTAGAACTGGCGGTAGGGTGCAGAGATACGAAACTTCAAGGTCGTTCGGCCTGGGAAGCGCCTTAAGTCAAATATATTTATTTTGGAACAGAAACATGTACACTTAAAGTGAGAAACAATGATGTCTGCATTCGTTAAGAAACTGTGTCGCAGATACCGGGGACAGATAAAAGTCACAAGGGGCTCTATTATTTAGATAGGATTTGATCTGTGGAATAATATACCAATATGTTTAAATAATTGTAATAAGTATATGTGCAGTTTCAGTTCGGTCAATAATTAATAATTTTTCTCATTTTCATAAATTTGCCAGTTATTACTGAACGAACTGATATGAACATTCTTTGAATTTTTACCTTCGTCTGGACCTACTGCCTACATAGTAAATACCAATCATAAACTTTAAACTAACAGGTCGGCGGCGTCCTGCCATGTTAATATACTGGGGTTTAAAAATAAAAACAACATTTAGATCTACAAACAATTATAATTCAGTTTTCTAACATTTTACGATACATAATTTTATAAATGTACAGGGTAAGCTCATGACGTGGGGTAAGCAGCACTAGTTCACAGCTGGCTGCCGGGACAGACGTTACGTGGTGCAAGTAAGTGAGGTACCAACCGCACCGACAGTCTCGCCGCGCCAGCTCGGCGACCGAACTAAACGACCGAACTACTGCGACTAGGCGGACATGCCGTCACATGGGGTGGGGGATGGGGGGGTATGACAACTTACATCTACTGTGAATCTGAAAGGGATTTATTATTCAAATGTGCTGACCGGTTACAAATCTACGTTAGACACCAATGACTAGTTTAATTTATAAAAAATTACGCTACGGTTAAGCGTATTAAATTTCAATTTTACACCAGTAGTCCAGAGAAATTAAATAGCATAGGGTACGCGGGCTTCGCGAGCTCTGTGCGCCCCGTGGAAGACAACAGAACTAAAATATTCCACCGAATACGCATCTAGACATTTGTGCAACTATTTCCATATTCAATAAATAAGGGATAGCAAATCGATTACATACAATTTAGATCAATCAAGAAATGGTTACTATACACATGAAGTACAGCACTGCTCTAACAACAATGCACAACAATGCAAAGTATCTTACACACCAGTTTCAAAGACAAATCTTAACATTACTATGATTAAAATCTATTGAATAATTTTCACACTGACAAAATTTAACACGTGATATTGCAAACAACATTGATTATGACATAAGATTGTTATTGCACAAATACTTTTTACTTCTACTGGTTTCATAATACACTGGGGGACACACAGACAGACATAATGTGGCGGTCACGTGGTGAGTACCTGTATAAGATATAACATTTACATAAACAAGGATATCAACTTAAAAATTGCACAAAATTCACACATTAAAAGCCTTGTATCAATCCATATAGCAAGTCATTCAGTTCAGCAATAATTTTGAGAACAAGCCAATTAGCGAATTTGTTAGTAACACTCTCTCGTAAGCAATGTGTCTGTTACATGATAATTGTAATGTTCATACACATACCTCACGACACATTTCACAAGTTCAAATACAAAAGGCAGTTCCAATTATAACCACGAGTCAACATAAGGGTGTTAGTGAAAAGACCAATGGAACTGTTACCAGATTTATGGTTTGTATGAAATAGGCACTTGAAGTGAAAATTACAAAATAAAGCTAAGGTCATGTACAAGATATAATTTAAATAACAAAAATATAATAAAAAATAAAATGTCAACCAGTAACGATGGGAATGTATATATGTAACTACATTATTGTAAATAAACTTTTTATTTTGTCTAATTTAACGAGGCAAAATCAACGAATAATTTGGCCTACCTAAAAATAAACAATGAAATGATTCTAAAACAAAATATAACTTCTATGGCATCCGAAACAAATTTGTACATTTTTGTACCTCGCATCAAACAATGCGACACACCCTCAGGATTTACTATAAATTCCATTAAAACCCTATTCTACTAATATTAAAATTACGATAAGAAACGACAAAAACTAACCACTACATAGTAAATATACTTATATATTTAGCTCTAACATGATCAACGCAATCACCTACTTTGGCTGGACTCACGAGCAAGGCATGAAGTGTCTGTCACAAATAATACTGCAAGTTGGAGGGACAACCGATGTGCTGGACCGGGAGTGTCTCACACTTCACACTACACACTCTATATTCAGACAAACGGATTGTGATACACTCGGTGGTCAGATCACACCGTGACTGGTCTTGTCTCTTCCTAGCTCAACACACCTCAGATCTGTTACATAGTAACATGTTCAAGACCAAAAAAAAACAATAGGAACTCTCTACAAGAAAGAAAATAGAAGCATTTCATATAACATTAAACAAACTAAAACGCGAAAAACAAATTCCTTTTCCTTAACATGTTACTGTAAATAAAAATGTAATTAAAATACTCTGCAAGAACTATATTTACCTAAGACTTTACAAGAATTTGTCGATGGTTATAGAGTCAAGAATAGTTCATGCAATGAATTAACTTCAGACTCTAGCCTTTGATACAATAGCAAACGATTTTCTCGTAAATACCAACGTACCATATACAAATAAATTGTCAAAAATCACTAATAAGAGTTTTAATAAATTAAAAACCTAGTGAAAGATTTCATCTAATCACAAAAGTAACTATCTACACGGTATACATATAAGATTTTAAAAGCTTGTGTCAGTATAAATATCTTAATTATAGGGTGTGATGGAGTAGTTGGAAATATATCTATTAGAATCATGTGAGTGTTAGGCAATATTGCATTGGCATCATTACTTATTATGTTAATGGTTTTTAAGACATGCCTACATCATTCTTAAGAAGGCCCAGAGTACTACCCTACGATACAAACGTAGTCTGTCTCATTCAAATAAAATGTATTCAATATTTTTTCCGTACAAACACTAGTTTGCATATAATTTGATTTTCATTATGCTTTTAGAAAAAGTAAAGCGATGCAAACCGTATACAAAAATATCTGTAAAATGATCGACAAATTGCTTTTACACTGGAGACTGGTACTCCAGGGCCCTCTTAAGGACCGAGAATAGATTCAATGAATGTACAGAAGCCGCGGTTATCATAAGATTTCAATGTTTGATTATAAATTATTGACTAATGATTCGAAAAAACGCTCAGATAAAAGTGTTTGTTATGTTTATGTTAGTTTATGGCACATCGGATGAGCGTGATGGGTTTAGTTCGCCGCGGATTCCGGAGCTGTTAACCTAAACCTAGCTAATAAGGCATTTATCTATATAAATAAGCGTATGTTCGTATAGATGAACCATTGTAAAAATGAACGCCCCTCCACTTTCATACACATACATATTTGTCATTGGTTGTTCGGCCGGTGACTGAACAACCAATGACAAAGCATTTTTATGTTTATTGCGTCTATACATCTTCGCATGAGCGTGACTGCTGAGAAGAACGTTCATTTTAATAATGGTTTCTACCAATGCAATGTTGCTGAGCGCTCGTAGCCTTCGAGAGTAATCATACATTACGTAGCAGATGACAACCATCCATGGCACTATAGTCTCTTCATTGTTTAAAATATATCGCTATTAGTTTTGTTCGACAATACAAAACACATTTATTTCTCATTTATTATTCTGAAACAGAATAGTCTAAAGCCAAATATACAGATGAAAATAAATAGTGAAATTCATGAGCAATCTGAGCGAAGTCGATGTTTGTATGAGATCAATGTGTGAGACATTCAGGGTTAATCGTTCGATGCCATCGCTCATGTTAGTAATGTATTGACAAGGCAACACTGTCTGTGTAAAAGAAAATATCTTCGTGAGAGTGCGACAAAAAATACAAGCATCAGACGATCGTGTGTGAGGGACAGCGCGATGTTAATCCTCAAGTGAGTGAATGAAATGGATTCTCTGAGACGAATTCTCGAAAATCATCCTTTCTTTTAATTACACGAAATCTAGACCAAGTAAAGAACCAAGAACCTCTCATTATCCAAATAAAGTTTAGTTTTTGTATAAATATTACGTTAAACATTTTAAAGTAACGCGTATAATTTTTTTCCCACTTTTATATTAATGTTATTTGTGCTTTGTTTAATTATTATATACTGATTCGTCAATTATTAGAGATACTCTCTAGCTTGGCCTTCATTTGACCCGCATAAGCGCCTTAGGCGCCATCGAGTTTCAGATATAAATGTAATCTATATCTAAAAATGTATCATTTCTCTCCGGAAGTCTGGTTCGAACTGGTGTGCAAGTAAAGATGTATCTGATGATAACTTGTTTTATTCAAGTGACGCACGCGCTTGACCTTTAGACGACTTTATCTGTTATTACAAGACTATTACTTAGATAATTTCTCCGTCGTAAAAAAAAAATCGACCCGCAATTTTGTGCCTGGCAATACTTGTCCATTACCTGGTAACCCGACTTTTCTTACCCGTCACTGCGAAAATTGTGGCATATTTTTTACAAACCAGCATCATCACAAACATTCAAAAGTAATCATCATCATGACATCATGTAAAGAAAGCTACAGTTTGTCACGACATTGACAGACAACAAGTAACTGCTCCGATGCGTTTTGGCGGAGTTTTAGGTAAGACGCACTCGAGAGAATGATGCAAAATCCTTTGTTGTCTCAAAGTTGTTTGTTTGTTGTCTAAGCCTGTTACTATCAAAACTAGATCATAGCCTCGCATAACTTGACTGTTACAGTCCAATAAGTTATTATGGAGTATATTTTAATTTCGGGTATATGCTGTCCCGCTCACCGTATACAGAAACTGTATTACTGCTTTACTTTTAAATGGTTTTACAGATTAGGTATTTGGTAAATATAAATTTCGTGTCAAATGTGTAGTGGGTAGGTAAGTATGAATAGAGCGGTGTAAGTATTGCCTTGTCAATGGTGGTTGGGTGCAACATAAAGGTACATCAGTGCGTGTAAGGTTTGTCAGTGCGTTCATCGTACATCGGTGAGGTTGCTCTTGTCCCCGAACAGTTTGACGAGCTGCTCCTCGTAGTCGTCGATGTTGCGCTTCATGATCTCCATGCAGGGTCCGAGGAGGCGCTCGAATGTCTCCACGTCCAGGACTGGAACAGAAACCATCATTGTCAACGACAACAGGAAATAACATGTTGATATTGACCACGATTTGAATACGTGAGTTTAAAAAGTATTCCCATATAACAAGCTAAATAAACGGGATATTGACCACGATTTGATGGTGTGTTCAAATGTATTCCCATGTAACAAGCTAGGAAAACGGGACATGGACCACGATTTGATTAGGTGAGTTTAAAATGTATTCCCATGTGACAAGCTAAGAAAGATATTGACCACGATTTGATTAGATGAGTCTAAAATGTATTACCATGTAACAAGCTAAGAAAACGGGGTATATTGGCCACGATTTGATTAGATGAGTTTAAAATGTATTCCCATGTAACAAGCTAAGAAAACGGGGTATTGACCACGATTTGATTAGATGAGTTTAAAATGTATTCCCATGTAACAAGCTAAGAAAACGGGATATTGACCACGATTTGATTAGGTGAGTTTAAAATGCATTCCCATGTAACAAGCTTAAACAAACGGGATATTGACCACGATTTCATAAGTATTCCCATATAGCAAGCTAAAACAAACGGGATATTAACCACGATTTGATAAGGTAAGTTTAAAATGTATTCTCATGTAACAAGCTAAAATAACGGGAAATTGACCACGATTTGATAAGGTAAGTTTAAAATGTATTCTCATGTAACAAGCTAAAATAACGGGAAATTGACCACGATTTGATAAGGTAAGTTTAAAATGTATTCTCATGTAACAAGCTAAAATAACGGGAAATTGACCACGATTTGATAAGGTAAGTTTAAAATGTATTCTCATGTAACAAGCTAAAATAACGGGAAATTGACCACGATTTGATAAGGTAAGTTTAAAATGTATTCTCATGTAACAAGCTAAAATAACGGGAAATTGACCACGATTTGATAAGGTAAGTTTAAAATGTATTCTCATGTAACAAGCTAAAATAACGGGAAATTGACCACGATTTGATAAGGTAAGTTTAAAATGTATTCTCATGTAACAAGCTAAAATAACGGGAAATTGACCACGATTTGATAAGGTAAGTTTAAAATGTATTCTCATGTAACAAGCTAAAATAACGGGAAATTGACCACGATTTGATAAGGTAAGTTTAAAATGTATTCTCATGTAACAAGCTAAAATAACGGGAAATTGACCACGATTTGATAAGGTAAGTTTAAAATGTATTCTCATGTAACAAGCTAAAATAACGGGAAATTGACCACGATTTGATAAGGTAAGTTTAAAATGTATTCTCATGTAACAAGCTAAAATAACGGGAAATTGACCACGATTTGATAAGGTAAGTTTAAAATGTATTCTCATGTAACAAGCTAAAATAACGGGAAATTGACCACGATTTGATAAGGTAAGTTTAAAATGTATTCTCATGTAACAAGCTAAAATAACGGGAAATTGACCACGATTTGATAAGGTAAGTTTAAAATGTATTCTCATGTAACAAGCTAAAATAACGGGAAATTGACCACGATTTGATAAGGTAAGTTTAAAATGTATTCTCATGTAACAAGCTAAAATAACGGGAAATTGACCACGATTTGAAGGCATAATAAGCGTTGATTAGTTCGGGGTAAGATTGCATTATGTTAAATGTTTTTTAGAATATTTATCGCTAGGTTGCGTCGAAATCGAACAAGTCATTCACTCTGAATTCTAAATTGTTGCTTTCCGGCAATCAGAGGTAAGATAGCCAGTTCCTCGTCTGTTGAGGATTCCGGGTGAAGTGTACTTCTACCTTCGGCGTTATCATAACTTGGAAACAGTGCAGCGATTCTCAAACAGATGTCGGATTCGGATTGGAAACATCATTTGTCGGATTCGACTCGGAGTCCGTTACATTTCAACGCTATTCTCAAACCTGAAACACTGAACAGTGAAAACCTTCCGTGTGTTTGAGCATCTCTAGTCTCTCACACCGGTGAGATGAAGGCGCTTCCCCGGCGTACAATATAAACAAAACGAGTAGAGCAGCGGTAGTGTCACGTGACACGATCACTCACAAGCAACTTTAGTAGGTCCGGCGGCGTAGGCGGACGCGGCGCGCGGCTTGTGGGTCACTAGAGCGAGCTCGCCAAAGTACCCGCCTTTGCCTGGAACAAACATTGCTATCAAAAATATACGCTGGAATACTCTGGTGCACACATTTTTCGGATCCGTGGCGTTTATTTTTAGGTTTCACTAAAATATAACAGCAAACGTAGCGGCATTTTCACAAGTCTCACAATTTTGTTCGGTATGCCTGTTGACAAAAACTTTTATATATTTTATTATTTCGGTTGGTGGTGAGAATTTGTTTAAGTGCGCCTGGCTAGCTACCACCATCTTACCTAATTCTGTCACCATAACAACAATTCTTAAATTGTTGTGTTTCGGCATTCAGAGGTGAGATTGCCAGTTCCTCAGTTTGTTGAGGATTCCGGGTGAAGTGCGCCTCCACCTTCGGCCTTTTCATGCCTTGCAAAATCAGGTGAGATGGTGGAGAAGGCCAATCACCTCCGCGTCGCACAATAAAAAAAAAGACATAATCACTTTATCATAACTCAATTTGTCAGACTATGTTTTAGGCACATCCGGGCAGAAGGACTATAACATATAAACGAATACTGGGATATTTACAATGATTTGTTGGTGAATGAGTTTCCGATATTGATTGACAATTACTTCGAAATATCGGATAACTCATTCATCCATGATGCCATGACCCATGACACCATTTAATCATGGTAAGTATCCCGTTAGTATTAGTTATAGTGACTATTGACAAGTTAATCTTACAACAATTAAAAAACCCCAACGGTAATTCATAGCTACACACTCTCTCCGAGTAACTGTAGTGATCATAGGTGAATACTCGTAGGGGAAAAAGTTTTGACACTAATACTTTTACTTCACAACGAAACATAGTACCTTGAATTATGTTAATCCTATGCCAAATAATATGCTTGAGTTTTCGAATTTGAAGATTAATAACTGCGGCATCAAACGTATACCACTTCTCTTTTTATTTGGAGGGTTGAAAAGTGGACGTCCAGTAAAGTAAAGTACAGACTCAAGACTTTTCCTTTTCGAGGATTCACCTCTGGCCATTGATCTAAAGATGTCAGTTTAACTGAAGTGAAATATATGCGTAGCAGTTTAATTTAAAACACGGAATAAGTGGCAAATAGGCGTGAAAATATTTTTGTAAAAAATTGACTTACCATAGTCTCAAAATTAAACAAGTTTCCTTCAAACGAATTTAACATTCACCACCCGCGACGCGTATCCGAATTGAGGAAGGAATGCGGGTTCGAGTCCCGTCGCGGGTTGTCTATTTTTGTGTCATTACAACATTTGTAAATTAAACTTTGTTAAGTATTTGTGTTCGTCATAGTGTAGCTTAGTTCAGGTTAGTTAAAGCTAAGTATAGTTTTTATTTTTATTCCTGTTTTCTTTATTGCGTAAGTAAATCTCTTTTATAACTTTCTCTCTTTGTAAATGTCTTAACATATTAATGAAATTCAAATGTACAAGCCTCATAGCTCAGTTGGTAGTAGCTCTGCCTTCTGCGCTGTAGGCTGTGGGTTCGATTCCCACCCAGGACAAACATTTGTGTGATGAATATAGATGTTTGTTCTGTGTTTGGGTGTTGTATCATATAGTACGTATGTATTTACAAAAAGTATTTTATCCGTAATCTAGTTCCCATATTACAAGCTATGCTTAGTTTGGGGTTAGATGGCGCTGTGTAAAATGAATGTCCTGTAATATTTGTTATTTTATTTATTATTCAGCAGCTAACAGACAGACGGGCAGTGGAGGCTTAGGGACAGGGTCCCGTCAACATCCTTTGTGTAGGAAACTGTGAAAAGGTGATAGTGAATGCGGTGACTCACCCAGCAGCTTGACCTGGTGCTCGTTGCCGTCGTCCCTGGCGATGCGGATGCTGATGGAGCCGTCCTCCACGAAGTACATGCCGTCGGCCGTGTCCCCTTGCCGGATGATCAGCTCGCCGTCGATCAGCGTGCGCGGCAGCAGTGCGTCGGCCAGGTTGGCGCGCTCGTATGGCTACACAAACACACGACAACATCACTCAACACTTTCGCATACTAAACAAACACCTTTTTTTATAATACGACGGGGAAGCGCTTGGCCTCCATCTGACCTGGTTACAATACAAGTTAAGATAAGGTCGAAGGTGGAGGCGCACTTCACCCAGAATTTTCAGCAAACTGAGCAACTGGCTATCTTACCTCTAAATGCCTGATCGTCATATAGGTGGTGGGCGGCAATTGCCACTTCACATGTTTTTGCTATACGCTTGTATTTTATTATGAAGTAGTGAAACGATTCCAATAACACAAAGGGAAGCTGAACATGTCAAGTATCTGGGAGCTCTGGTTTGGGCTATGCGTTGATTGTCATGAAGCTTCATGACGATTTTATTTATTAAGATGTAACTAGGTATTTCTGTACATTCTAATTTGTATGTGAAATATTATGCAAAGTTTGCTCGGTGTTTTGTGGGTGAAATTCGACAATCCTTTTTTTAAAGTGAGATTCTTTTATCAAGGACTATCGTATTCATCCAAACTTCCATTCCAAGACAGTTAAAACGTGCACGAATTCCCTGATAATATTATTTCCTTCCCCAATATTCTTGGTGGGAAGAAGTTTTGCTTAGTTTGGCTAGGCGTTGCGTAAAATGTGTAGCATTTTTTTTATAATGAATTAGGAGTTATCTTCTCCCTTCCTTCAGTCCCTTCTTCCTCCTGCCCTTAAATAAGCGATCTTTTAAGGGAAGGAGGAAGAAGAGGATAGAAGGAATGGAGGTTATATCACAAAAGTGGTTTACAACCGCAGCCGCTGTAGTTAACTACGAGTATCAAGATAATCATCGGAATTGAATGAATCTCAAGGTGATATTGAAATACTCAACTGTGGGAAAACCAAACAATACCCGCTATTATTGAAGTTTACATCGAAAAAACACTCGCAGACGTAATATCTTATCACTCGACCATATCTGTGAGGTGCTGTGACGTATAAAATGGCAACAAGATGATAGTCGATAGGTTTTGGATAGCTACAGTCACTGGTGTCCAATGTATGAATTTAAATGCAAATCTTATGTTATTGATACGGCTTGCTACCATATCAATAACCTAAGATTCGCATACACTTATAAATACATAATTATGTTACTTTTTTGTTTGTTTAAACCTGAAACCGGCCAGAATGTGACAAGAATGAACAAGGTAAATATGGGGGTAAAATGATCATGTTCACAAGTCCACGACTAAATTTAAATAATAAATAAATATTTTCCCGTTTCTTACATCACGGCCTTGTGATGAGTGACAGACGAGATACAATTAGGTACCTACATTCTTTCTTCCTGCCTTCTATACCACATTAAGTGCTGTTTTTTACCGGTGTTAGGACATGTACCGGTCCACTCGGAGCCAGGGCTTTTTGGGAAAGCTACCCCATTGTAGATCTCATCCTTGCTCTGGCTTAAACCCCTAGAGTAACATTGGCAGAACCGACAACAGGAGTAGCAGGGAAAGAAGAAAAGAAAAAAGAAGCTTTCACTCCCACTTATTGGCGCTGTCAGTTCTGCCCTAACTAGACCCAATGCAAGTGGAGTTATATAACAAGCCTATAGAGACTATCTTTTGTAAAAATATATTCTTTAGTTCTTGCATTCTCATATGTCATCTTAGCACTACAGTCCATCAAATCTAAGAAGTACATTTTGACGTTTCGCAAATCTTATTATGCTATAACTTTGTTCAAACGTAGACACAAAATATTACAAACAGTAATTCTTATAATGTCAAAAAATTATTTACTCAGATAAATAATTATATTTACTAAACATTCCTGTACATTAATCTATACTTGAATCTCGTAAAACTAGTTTAAAACATAAACAATCAGTAAAATTGTAAATGAGGTTCACGTTTATACAATGTTATGTCATTATGTTGTTTACAGTAGTGCTGCGACAGTTTAAAATTCACGAGTTTCCAAATAATCGGTAAAAATATTGAAATAATTTAATTAATCGAAGCGACTTTTTGGCGGAAATTCAGTGAGATAGAGTTGTGTAGTGCGCGAGCGACCGAAAGAGCGCTCCCACGGAATAACTACGCCAGCTAGTTCCATGCGCGATCGGTCCGAAGTTTAGTTCAGTAGTTCTTCGAATTACTTGTCTTGAATAAATATAGGTACTTAAATAAATAAAAAAATATAATTATCTTCTAGTAGTTTGCCCCGAACTGAGATCTCGTGATGTCTGGTTTGTAACGGAGATTAATTCTCAAATAGAACGTAATTAACAAACGATAAAAGTGTGTTATCAATATACCTTTCTCTTTAATTAAGCACTTTTTCTCGAACTCTCTTTATTCACCTGAGTGTTCGAGGTTCTCTTGTTGCTAACGTAATGTAATATCCTTTCTTGTTAGAAAGGATATTCCCTTTTCAAATCGACATCAACCTTTGTTTTTTGTTAAAAACTCTCTTTTTATTGAATATCTCAAAAACTACCCCAGTTTTCAAAAATCCCTCGCCATAATCAAAATCTGTTTACGTTATCTCTATTCAGTTTGAATTTCATGAAAATCGTTCGAGAGTCATGCCGTCACAAACATACATACATACACACAGTGCCGGATTTCCCAATTATCTTTGTCACATTTGCATTTGTCTTTCGAAATCAATCGCTTTTAAGGAGTCTCTCTCGATATGTTTTTTACTCATAAGCTTCACACTTGCAATACGTTCCTTGTTACTGGCAGAATCGGTGAAATGGTTGCAAGCTAAAATAAAGAAGTTGAATTTGAAGTTCACTCCGTAGACACAAGTAGGTACAATACAACCTCCAATTTAGTCTGTCGTCTATCTGTGGGTATTAAAAAAAAAATTTGGTATTAATTAAGCGCTACATATTTATTTTACTTCTCTGATTTTTCTGATTTTTCAATTTCTCATTAATATCGGATATTTTCGATGGCGATTATTTGGTTAACATCCCTAGACAAGTTGATCTGACAGCTGTCATAGTGTACTTCTTAGATTTGAAGGACTATAAGTCCTTTCATGCCCATTTGGCACCATATTCATCGCATTTTTGGTCTACCTCAACCTATACAATCCCTCCACAGATCAACTCATGTAGCTACACGACATGACTTTCATCCCATGGAACAAATATGTTGACGTGTTTCAACCGCCTCTGTGGTGTAGCTGTGCGCCCACCGGTATCAGATCCAGAAGTCCCGTGTTAAAGACTTTGTTCAATTCCGCCTGGATAGCTACCACCAACTTGCTTAATTCTGTCGCCAAACAATTTTTTTTACTGTACGATAGGGAAGCGCTTGGCCTTCATCTCACCTGGTAACAAGTTGAGTTCTAAATGCCGGAACACAACAATTAGCTTTTTTGATGAATTTCATGAAAACCAGGTGTTTGCAGGTCGATAAATAAATAAAAAGGTATATTTTCAATCGCGTGGAAGATATTTGAAGAGTCAACATCCAGCAACACTTCAGTGATTCACTCCAAATGCAATCATGGACCACTTGGTTATAAGATTGGTTGAAGCGATACCTATCAAGTCCAAGTAGGCAATTATGACCCAAGTGGTAAAACGTAAAGAGACCGTCCCTTATCAACCGCACCCTAATCTTGGCTTCAATCAGAATTAACTGATAAGCTATCGTCTACGCACACGATCACGTGACGCGGCCATACCCGATGTATGTGATGATGGTTATTGGTCAGCAAAATAGCACAAAACATTTATTGCTCCAAAAAAATAACCTTGCTGCAGTGTTTACATTTAGTAGATTTCTATTTTTTATAAGCAAAGGGGGTAAGGGGTTAATTTCAGCATATATATGCATACGTATAATGAAATGCAAGCGCTGGTTCCAAATTAACCCCACATTAGTAGATACCTCGTATTTTTCATAAGCAAAAGGGGTAACGGGTTAATTTCAGCATATATGTGCATACGTATAATGAAATGCTAGCGTTGGTTCTAAATAACCCCATATTAGTAGATACCTCGTATTTTTCATAAGCAAATGGGTATGGGGTTTATTTCAGCATATGCATACGTATAATGAAATGCTAGCGCTGGTTCTAAATTAACCCCACATCAGTAGATACCTCCCCCCACTCGGATGGTTGGTCTCATCTCACAGTGCTTGAAGTGAATCTTTTTATGGGAAGGTTTTGAAATTGCGATCCGCAACCTTTTTGTGTGACGAAAAGTGGTGGGGCACTGAGTCGGGTAGAGTGAAAGATAACTAAAATGTTTACCCTGTAATACAAAAGTTTCTATTCCAGTCTTTTTACAACTATCGCGATTAGAACAGGTTTTTGGAGGATTTAGATTCGAAAAAAAAACGGGTATTTACCGCGTATTTTACCTATATTTATCCCGACGTTTCGGCGAGGTTGCTACAACCATGCGTGGTCGCGGGCAGACTCAGTTTCGCTTCTATCGTGTGTCTTTACGAAAACCGTTTTTTTTTTTAAGTTTACTTTTCGGAAGTAACGAATCTTAGAGTTTAGTACCGCTCTCCCATACAAACGTTGTTAGTCATAAATTTAGAAATAGCAGCCCCATTCAAATACAATTTTGCCGGTATAATAAGATGGAATAATCTATGTTTGCATGGCATTATTTTTTAAAAATAATGCCAAAAAATAAAAAATAATGAAAAATAAATTTTAGAAAAATATAGACAGGATATACTACTAAGACTATATAATATGTTTTTAGAAAAAATAATGCCATTTAGAAAAAAAATAGAAAAAATCTATATTGGTCACATTTTGAAATTAACGACAAAAAAAGTGAAAGCGAAACTCAGTGTGCTCCTGGGGAAGCGGTTTTAGGTCAAAACATTTCGTGGATTAAAATTACACAGACTACTTACACGTTTTTTTCTTTGTACTTTGTACTTTCATCTCACCTGGTTACAAATTATAATAAGGCCAAATGTGAAAGCGCACTTCACCCGGAATCCTCAACTGAAGAACATGTAATTAATACCAGCATTCTTTTTGATATACGATGTACAAGTTTCCTATATTCGTTTCCCAAATAGATATTTACGAGTAAAGTTCGCTCACTTAGGTACCAAAATGGAACACCAAAACATTGCATTTGAAAATATTACTGGTATTAGGTACATTTATTTTAATGATTCGTTTCACATCAATGCCTTAATAACCGTCAAATTTTGGTAACAAGCCTCCTCTAAAGGTTTTGCCATAATTTCTACGTTCACCGGCGGCGGGCTGAATTTTGGAAAAGACTCGAAAACTCTCAAGTCTCCTTGTACGCAACACCCATGTAAAAGGGGTTGGCAAATTAATGATAATATATCTATCCATGAATAATTTTAGATTATTTCGCGATCGATCTCAAGCATTTCCTGCTGAGCTTTGAACGCAGCTGTGGGTGGTTAGCTATCGTAATTGGGACCCAGGAAACCATCTAGACATAATTTTAAACGTATCTTTGTGATAAACGAGTAATCTCCGTTGACCTTTAAGCCCTCGTGAACCGAAAAAATCTCACGCAGAATTGAATTATTTTACGCGAGGTGACATTCGAATCCGAGCGAAATTTTGAGTTACGAGAATTCATGCTTCTTTTTTTTTTTTTAAGTGTACGACGGGTAAGCACTTGGCCTTCATCTCACCTGGTTACAAGTTGAGATAAGGCCGAAGGTGGAGGCGCACTTCACCCGGAATCCTCAACAAACTGAGGAACTGCCTATCTTACCTTTAAATGCCGGAACACAACAATTTTTAAAATTAATGCTATGGCGACAGAATTAGGTAAGATGGTGGTAGCTAGCCAGGCGGACTTAAACAAAGTCCTACCACCAACCAAACCAAGCACAATATATTGTACTCCCCCTGGGGATCGAACCCGGGACCTCTGGATCTGAAATCGGTGGGTTGAACCACTAGACCACAGTGGCGGTTCATTCAAAATATTATACGAATTTTGGTTTTTAGGGCAGATTTCAGGGATAACGTCTGACCATTACATTAGTAGTAGTTTAGAGTGAAGTGCGCTTCCACCTTCGGACTTAACATAACCTGAAAATCAGGTGAGATGAAGGAATGAAGACATCACATCCCCGTCATTAAAAAAAAAAACTTACTATCCAATTATGGGTATGTATCCTCTATGACGCAATCCCAAAAACTTATCTTCCAAAACCGTCTTCCCTTTTATGTTCGTCGAAGTTATTATATCGCACAACAAACCACTCCATAAGAGTAGGTAACAAGAAAGAACTATTTTTAATCCTCCATAATTAATCTATAGAAACCAGTTCTATTCCTATAAAAAATCCCTCGCTGCGAAAAGCGACGGCAAACATTTCCGAGAACACGTCGATAATCCTACATCTAACAAAATATTAGCAGCACACTTTCAGCGGAAAATCTTTCTGAATCTCTCCCTCGTAATAATCCCTACTTACCTGCTGTGGCCTCACCATGAGTTAACTCACTTGATCAAAATCAATGATCGTTTATTTTTGAAGTGAAAACTTGTTAAGGCGCGTTGGGCATTTTTTGAGATGGGGAAAAATCATTGAACTCGCGACACCTTACGGATTACCGACACCACTTTTAACATATTTGACTTTAAATTACGTTATCTTTACGATCCTAAGAGGTACGGGTGAGGACCGTTCGAAGACTGCCTCTACCTATAGACAGACAGATAGCCGTGACAGACATCAACGTCAGTTCTAAGAAGTCATTGTGTCAGAAGTGTTGCAAAAACAACTCTCATTAAAAAATATCACCACCAACGCGACAACATTGAGATTCAAGTACCAACAATCTCAGCTGTTCTCTTCGGCAACGATTGACAAACTTCAAGTTTTCACTTCTGTCGGCACTCGCAGAGTGCCATTGCTTTTTTTGAGCATACAAAGATAAAATTGATGATCCATTCAAATAGGTACATAGTGTCAAATAATATAATCAACATGTATAACCTGAACCTAATTATAAGTAGTTAATACGGTAAAATCCCTACCAGCTGATCTCTTTCATAGTTTGAGTCGAGTCCATTTCGACCCCGGACTTACTAGACGAGAATTTTCTGTGCGTTTTAGTTCCTAGCTATCCACTGTACGAGATTTTCGTAGATATTTTTGTACTGCAGACCCTAGCGAGTACAGTTTGCAAAAAACTCATAGTAAAGTCACTGGACAGGTAAACGAACTTACTAACAGACGCTGCGCAGTTATTATATTAGTCTACCTTCTACATGGGATTCTAGGACAATTTCTACTGAAACTTAGATCTTCTATAAAACTTTCCTTAGCCAAAGTTTCGATATCTCCCATTCACGAGATTAGGGAAAACGATTAAATTAGCATTATTAAACGTTTTTATAAAAAGTTTTTTTTTACGTCAGGTAATCGCTTGGCCTTTATCTTGGCCTGGTGTCAAGTTATAAGGTCGAAGGTGGAAGCGCACTTCACCCGGAATCCTCAACAGACTTGAGGAACTGGCTAAATAATGTACCTCAAAATGCCGAAACAAAAAAAAAATGTTTTTACTGCTAGACTTGAAGAGTTCTACCACCAAACCAAGCACAGACTTGTACGCCCCTGCGGAGCGACAAATATACAGCACAAACACTTCAATTATTTTATATCTTGTGATATAGGCTAAATGTAAAATATGAAAAAATGTGCCGCATTTTTTACTTAAGCAGAGAACCAACATTTATATTCATCACACAAATGCTTGTCCCAGATGGTAATCGAACCCACACAGCGTAGCCTTGTACAGCGTACGCGGCTATAACAAATTGAGCTGTGAGCCCTGATTTACGACATCATGATATTAAGTATTATTTTCACTGTAAAATCAGAAAATTTATATATTCGATGTTTTTGTAAGAATAGCAAAAAAATATATGTCGAAATAAAATAGGTAGCGAAAGCTCTTTGATGTGTGTGCAGCCGAGTTGACCGTAATGCACCGCTGGCTGCGCTAACAAGCCAGCACTGCCATAGCTAAATTGACCCTTCAGATGCTTCGCTTGGAATCGGTGCTGCGGTACGGGGCTTTGACGTCGCGTCGCGTCGTACTGATCACATTATATCCTTCCTTCCTGTTACTGGAGTGGAGTATAACTAAATAAGCTGATTTTATTGAAATAATTTACTGCGTTCAAGGCAAAATATCACGTTTCTTTCATGGGGTTTTTAACCGCCTGTGTGGTCTAGTGGTTCAACCCACCGATTCAGAACCAGAGGTCCGGGTTCCATCCCCGGTGGAGTACAATATTGTGCTTGGTTTGGTTGGTGGAAGGACTTTGTTTCTCTGGCAGACCGCCTGGCTAGCTACCACCATCTTACCTAATTCTGTTGCCATAACAACAATTCAAAAAAATGTTGTGTTCCGACATTAAGAGGTAAGATAGCCAGTTCCTCGGTTTGTTGAGGATTCCGGGTGAGGGGCGCCTCAACCTTCGGCATTATCTCAACTTGTAACCAGGTGAGATGAAGGCTTGGCCTTCCCAAGACGCTTCCCCGTCATACAATTAAATTAGACCTTCAATTTTTAAAATATATTTTTATTATTTGTTATTGTGGCAATAGAAATACACAATGAAAATCTATCTATCATGGTTCATGAGATAGCCCACTGACAGACAGACGGAGGGACACCGGAGGATTAGCAATAGGGTCCCGTTGGCATCCTTAAGGAACGGAACCCTAAAATTAAGGTCGATCACTTCTTAAGTTTTCGAGATTATTACACATAATTTACTAGACACAAGTTTGTAGGGTCAGAGAGATTTACGTCAATCAATCGGGTCGTCTGCAGATATTCTTGATCAGCTGCGGATAAGGGTGACGATTACCACGAGGTCGTGTCGCGGGCTATTGCGTAGAAGCAGAGGAATAATTAATATTTATTATTAATTATAATTAATTAATGAATACTGCAAATAATATGAGCCCTTTTATTTCCTATATGCTGGAGGCGGCAACAATGGGTATCCCTGCGACTTTGCACTATTTGTTGAATACAAGTCCTCAATTCTATGTTCGAGGTGAAAGCTTCGCTGCCTCCCTCATAAATGAGTTGATTTTATTAGCAGTAAGTTGAAAAATGTTCGCGCTGCTCCCAACTAAGTATGCGCTAGCCGATTTGAATGAATTTTAATGTCGGACACTCGGCTGCAAGGATGGCTCAAGGCCATGTCGGTATATATAAACCCAGCATGATGTTTGTTATCGCGTAGTTTTGGGAAATAACATGAGTTTGTTACCAGTTTTAATTGAAGGCCAGAAACATGAGACAGACGATAACATAGCTAGTTGATATGTTTTCTCAAATACAATTTCCTCAATATGTTGAGGATTCCGGGTATAGTGCGTTCCCACCTTCGGCCTTAACATAACTTAAAAACCAGGTGAGATGAAAGCCAAGCACTTCCACGTACAATAAAAACAACACTCCGATAAATTAGGTCAAGTGGTGTGTAGGTACAGAGGTTGGAAATGTCACACAAAATCTCATTAGACAAAATCGGTATGTTATTTAAGCGGTAATTCAAGCGCAAACGTAATACCGAGCGCAAGCCACAAAACGAAGAAGGTTCCTCAAAATAATTGCTTCCACATAAAGTAATTATACAAAGGAGACAGCACTTAGCGTCCACACATCGATTGTCTCTTTGAGCGTCGACGGGGCAATATTTTCGGGACACTGAGCAACGAAGCCGAGCGTGTGGAAACATGTGGGGTTCCCACTGGGGCAATTAAGCTTCGGGAGGATAAATAGTGTCCGCCCATAATCCGTTCGCCAACAAACCAGCATAGGTATTTTCAAACATTCGGAAACCTTTATCGGATCGAATTCGGAAGCTTCCGATGGAGATTCCGAGAACGCTATTCTTAACTCCGAAAACGTAGTATTTTGACATTAGAATTCGATGCTTCCCACTGAAGATTTTCATTTTTCAGAAATGGTGTAAGAATAACGTTGAAATCATTCGGATTCTATGTCGGATCCGACATAAAGTGATATTTCCGATCCGAAAACATTCCGAATGTTTGAAAATACCTATGCAGGTCTGCTTCAAGTGGTGAAGGTTTCCGGTGCTGCATTTGTCAGTGCTATGCTAACAAGAACCTCACTTTTTATCGTCTTCAATGACAAATTGAAGGCATTTGAGAGTTAACCCAAGCCTTCAACTTGGTACTTTTTGAACATATTTTACAGATATACCATAATAGTTTATGCAAGACACCAACTTTGTTTCTGTTCTCCTAGGGATCCGTCGTCATGAAGGTGAGTGTTTCCCGATTGTATAATCAAAGAAAAACAAGGAGTTGAAGCAAGTACGAAAATTTTTGCATGGTTGTAATGCAAAGAAGTATACCAAAGAAATGTTCCCATTCTAATAAAAAAAAAAATGAATGAAAAGGATAAAGAGCTTCACTCAAGGTGTATTAGCAGAGCAGAGCTCTATCGCCGTTATTGCACTGGCAAGTATCATGGGTGAACGAGTGATTGTCAACTAGACCAATAGAACTGATAGAGTCGATTCCGATTTTAGAGTCCTGATATTAAATACGACTTTAAAAAAAAACTACCGGGTCTCTAAGACACTTCAAACCCGGCGCCAGCAGCGCTCTGAAGACTTCGATCGAGGTATAACAGATGCACCAGGAACGCGTATGAAATGGTTGGGTGACTCGTAATTTTTCACGTCCAGTGACTGTTTGTCCAAGGCATTTCACAGCGCTTGCCACGGTTTATTACGGTGCGGCCATAGGTTATTAAAGTTTCAGTTCATAAGCCTGTCGGGCGGTATGAGGAAACTGAAATGTGTTTCGTTTTAGTTATAGCCTGACACTCTAAGCCTGTGTTCAACTAAGGATGAAAGGCGAACCGAGAAAGTTAGGTCGCGATAGGCCAAAGATATGCAAAAAAAGGACATCCATTTATGAAAACCATAAAATGAATGCTACAACAGGCAATGATGAATAATTTCGAATAGATACCTATGCTCTTCGATTAGCAAGTCAGCACCCACGATAGGGGCTTTTAAGTGACCTTTAGCTGATTCACCTCTGATCTTTACAACGGAACTAGTAATTACGATTTTCGATATTTCCGCCTGTCGGAAACTTAATCAATGTACAACTAGATCACAATTTCACTTCATTCAATAAATATGGAAATTCTATTCGAGAATTTCAAACATTTGGGTCGCGACAAAGTTTCAACCAATCAACTAAAAAAAACCGCTGTCACATTTCCACCAATTTGCAATCCTTAGATTCACAAAACATTTGATTAATTCTTTAATGCCGGTTATTACACGTAATTGGAGTTCGAAGAACGGATTTCAGGTCACGGCGCGCCACAAAAACTAATATAAATCGTTGACATCCTCCAGTGATAAACGGTTTTAAATAAACGACCGTATATCATGAGTATTTGTATAATGTCGTCTGCCAAATGAATCATATGAGTCAGCGATGCATGTGGCTTGAGCACAGCTTGCAAGCAGTAGATTAACTAAGGACAAAGGACTAGTGAACTAGTTATATATACCACGTGAACTCAAGCGCTTCGTAAGCGATTTCAATACACCTATACCATGTGTGTGTACGCAGAGAATATTGTGTATATTGGGCCACAAACTACCCATGTGTTTTTTCTGGTCCAGAATATGTATGGCGATGTATCACATTCCCACCCCACGGGAACTGATTAGTGGGATGAAAAGCACCCGATGAGAATGACTCATTTTCTGTCTAGGGCAACATAAGAGCTAAATACCAGCTCAATTCGTTCAGTTGTTTTGACGTCATCCAAACAAACTTTTGCTTTTATAATATTAGTGTGATGTGAAGCGACATTTTGATTATCTGGTCTTTCATGATTTTTAATATGAGCACTAAGAAGTTTTCGTAAGAATATATCAGTAGATCAACTTAAATTTGAATATCTACTCTGATAGAATCCAAACTAAGGTACGGTATAAAATTCTGAGGGGGAGGGGGGAGTTGACAGGTAATAATAATGTAGTGTCATGAATAATCACAAAGGCATCGCAGCAATGCGAGTCAGCTAGTCAGAAATTGTGTTTTAGGCTTGTGGAGCTGCAAAATACATGATACGGACGAACTTCGACGACCGAGTAACCGCAAGATCCGAACTTGAACATGTAGACAAGAGAAACACGGAATGTCGCCAACCGCAGGACCACAGACTAGGTACCTACTGATACAACAGGACTTTCCGTGACTATTCTAATATAGCTAACTTAACATTTTCTAGAGGACAGTATCCGATGGCCTCGCGTGTCTTTTTATACATTATCAAACCTTCATTGACAAAGAACCCGCTAAGTCCCGCGGCTTTCACTGAGCTTACCGGAGCGATGAGAGAAAAACACCAATTAAAAATGTTATATTAAAATTTTGAAAATAGTATCTTGTGAAATTGCTGGTCCGGGGAAGTATATACCATGATTGCCGGTGAAACTACGGGCACATGAGACTTAATGCAAAAGCAAGAACTGCACATAACATCAATTTGTATCTATCACCTGCGGCAATGACAAAAAAGCCTCAGACACATCACAAAGAATACTCCACAGACTTTAATCTAATATAGCTAGACAAATTAAACGAACCTATTAAACTATCTTCCATACTATAACTATAGTCCATCAAATCTAAGAAGTACACTTTGACAGCTGTCAGATCAACTTGTCTAGGGATGTGAACCAAATAATCGTCATCGAAAATATCCGATATTAGTGACAAATTGAAAAATCGATATTGATACTTTATAGGTAGGAAACAATCGCTTACTTTTTTGATAAAACTATAAACTCAGATAGAAGTTAAATAAATATGTAGCGCTTAATTAATACCAAATAAAATAATTATTTCTGCTTATTTTTTTTTAAGATGGCCACCCACAGATAGACGACAGACTAAATTGGAGGTTGTATTGTACCTACTTGTGCCTACGGAGTGAACTTCAACTTCTTTATTTCGGCTTGCAACCATTTCACCGATTCTGCCAGTAACAAGTGATGTATTTAAAGTGTCAAGCTAATGAGACAAAAAAAATATCGAGAGAGAATCGGTAAAAGCGATTGATTTCGAAAGACAAATGCCATGCCATGACAAAGATAATCGGGAAATCCGGCAATGTATGTGTGTGGCAATGTTTGTGACGGCATAACTCTCGAACAGATTATCCGATTTTCATGAAATTTAAATTGAATAGAGAAAACGTAATATATTTTGATTGTGGCGGGGGATTTTTGCAAAGTGGGGTAGTTTTTGAGATATAAAATAAAAAGAGATACAATTTTTCCCTTTTCAAAACGACATCAACCTTCGTTTTATGTTGGAGGATATTAATTACATTACGTTTGCAACAAGAGAACCTCGAATACTCAGGTTCATAAAGAGAGTTAGAGAAAAAGTGCTTAAGTAAAGTGAGAAAGGTATATTGAAAGCACACTATTATCGTTTGTTAATTACGTTCTATTTGAGAATTAATCTCCGTTACAAACCAGACATCATGAGATCTCAGTTCGGGGCGAACTACTTCCTAGAATATAAATATATTTTTTATTTATTTAGGTAAGTACCTATATTTATTCAAGACAAGTAATTCGAAGAACTAGTGAACTAAATTTTGGTCACACGCGCACTACACAAAACTATCTCGATTAATTAAATTATTTCAATATTTTTACCGATTATTTGGAAACTCAAGAATTTTAAACTGTCGCAGCACTACTGTAAACATCATAATGACATAACATTGTATAAACGTAAACCTCATTTACAATTATACTGATTGTTTATGTTTTAAACTAGTTTTACGAGATTCAAGTATAGATTCATGTACAGGAATGTTTAATAAATATAATTATTCATCTGAGTAAATTTTTTTTTTTTTGACATTATAAGAATTACTTCCAAACTTTTCGAAAAGCTACTGCTTAAAAGACTTAAACCGATCATAGAAACAAGAGCGATTATTCCAGACCACCAATTTGGCTTCAGGGAAAAGCACTCGACTATAGACCAAGTCCACAGAATTACTAATGTAATTGAGAACGCCATTGAAAACAAAAATGTTTGTTCTACAATTTTCTTAGACGTAGCCCAAGCATTTGATAAGGTATGGCACGAAGGTATTATACAAAAACTAAGAAAACTTCTACCCAAACCATTCGCCGATATTCTGCAATCATATTTGACGGATAGAGTCTTTAGAGTAAGGCAAGAAGATGCCTACTCAGAAATCAAGAAAATTAAAGCCGGAGTGCCGCAAGGAAGTGTTTTGGGTCCGGTCCTGTACCTATTATACACCAGCGACATCCCTCATCTAGAAAATAATACCCTTGCGACGTTTGCTGACGATACAGCTATAATGGCTGTTGGAAAAACACATGCAGACGCTGCAGAAAAGGCTCAAGATGCAGTCAACAAAATTTGGGACTGGACGAAAAAATGGCGAATCAAACTTAATGATTCAAAATCGGTGCACATTAACTTCACAAATAAAAAAGATCAGTATTTCCCTATATATATCAACAATGAGCCTATACCGTATGAAAACACTGCGAAGTACCTAGGCATGACTCTTGACGCAAAGCTACGCTGGAAAGCTCACGTCAAGAAGAAAAAGGAAGAGTTAGATATTAGATACAATAGAATGTACTGGCTCCTAGGAAGGCAGTCAACATTGTCAACACACAACAAAATTCTGTTGTATAAAGCAGTCCTGAAGCCAGTATGGACTTATGGTATTCAGCTGTGGGGCTGTACCAAAAAAAGTAACATCAAAATAATCCAACGCTTCCAAAATAAGGTACTCAGGGATATAGTGAATGCACCTTGGTACATCAGGAACGACGACCTCCACAGGGACCTTAACATAGAGTTCGTTGATAAAGTTATAAAAAAACATGCAGAAGCTCATGAACAAAGACTTCATAAACATGTGAACCTTGAGGCAATCCAGCTGCTAGACAACACAAAAACAGTGAGAAGACTGAAAAGAACTAAACCTTTTGAGTTAGTGTAGTGTTAAATAGTATAAAGTAGTGTCAGTGTAAGTGAAAGTGCTACTTCAAAGAACACAATAACGCAGTGTCTCCCCTTAAATAGAAACTGTAAGAAACGTGACATTGGACACATTCTTTAAAATAATTAATTTTATAAAACTAAGTTAGCATAAAATTACTCATTAGCCTACATAGGCTAGATTGTAATATAGTTTTAGAGCATATACTAAATTAATATGCACTAAATATATAAAAAAAAAAAAAAAAGAATTACTGTTTGTAATATTTTGTGTCTACGTTTGAACAAAGTTTTAGCGTAAAAAGAAATGCGAAACGTCAAAATGTACTTCTTAGATTTGATGGACTGTAATATAATTTACAATGGTATATTTATTTAAAATGCGTTTAACTCCACCGCTCGTTTTTGACAGGACTCTCAGTAAAATGGCACATACCTGCAGAGCCTTGAGCATTGGCACTTTATCCAGCAGCTCTTCGTACAGCTTGCGCTTCTTGAAGGCGCTCTTGAGCAGGATGCGGCGGAAGGTGTGTCGGTCCATGGCCCAGAGCGCGCCGGGCGTCTGCGCGCGGACCGAGGCGGCGCGAGGCATGTTGTACATGAGAGCCAGCTCGCCGAACGAGCCCGAGCCTTCGTACGTGTGGACCACCTGGACAAAGCGACAACTGCTTATTCTAATGCTGATCGTGGACGACTAAGACCTGGCCTGCACAGAGAGGCAAGGTGCATTAAGATTGTGCACTGTCCCACAAAGCAACAAGTGCTTATTGTAATGCGGATCGGAGACGACTAAGACCTGGCCTGCACAGAGAGGCAAGGTGCATTAAGATTGTGCACTGTCCCACAAAGCAACAAGTGCTTATTGTAATGCGGATCGGGGACGACTAAGACCTGGCCTGCACAGAGAGGCAAGGTGCATTAAGATTGTGCACTGTCCCACAAAGCAACAAGTGCTCATTGTAATGCGGATCGGGGACGACTAAGACCTGGCCTGCACAGAGAGGCAAGGTGCATTAAGATTGTGCACTGTCCCACAAAGCAACAAGTGCTTATTGTAATGCGGATCGGAGACGACTAAGACCTGGCCTGCACAGAGAGGCAAGGTGCATTAAGATTGTGCACTGTCCCACAAAGCAACAAGTGCTTATTGTAATGCGGATCGGAGACGACTAAGACCTGGCCTGCACAGAGAGGCAAGGTGCATTAAGATTGTGCACTGTCCCACAAAGCAACAAGAGCTCATTGTAATGCGGATCGGGGACGACTAAGACCTGGCCTGCACAGAGAGGCAAGGTGCATTAAGATTGTGCACTGTCCCACAAAGCAACAAGTGCTTATTGTAATGCGGATCGGGGACGACTAAGACCTGGCCTGCACAGAGAGGCAAGGTGCATTAAGATTGTGCACTGTCCCACAAAGCAACAAGTGCTTATTGTAATGCGGATCGGGGACGACTAAGACCTGGCCTGCACAGAGAGGCAAGGTGCATTAAGATTGTGCACTGTCCCACAAAGCAACAAGTGCTCATTGTAATGCGGATCGGGGACGACTAAGACCTGGCCTGCACAGAGAGGCAAGGTGCATTAAGATTGTGCACTGTCCCACAAAGCAACAAGTGCTCATTGTAATGCGGATCGGGGACGACTAAGACCTGGCCTGCACAGAGAGGCAAGGTGCATTAAGATTGTGCACTGTCCCACAAAGCAACAAGTGCTTATTGTAATGCGGATCGGGGACGACTAAGACCTGGCCTGCACAGAGAGGCAAGGTGCATTAAGATTGTGCACTGTCCCACAAAGCAACAAGTGCTCATTGTAATGCGGATCGGGGACGACTAAGACCTGGCCTGCACAGAGAGGCAAGGTGCATTAAGATTGTGCACTGTCCCACAAAGCAACAAGTGCTTATTGTAATGCGGATCGGGGACGACTAAGACCTGGCCTGCACAGAGAGGCAAGGTGCATTAAGATTGTGCACTGTCCCACAAAGCAACAAGTGCTCATTGTAATGCGGATCGGGGACGACTAAGACCTGGCCTGCACAGAGAGGCAAGGTGCATTAAGATTGTGCACTGTCCCACAAAGCAACAAGTGCTTATTGTAATGCGGATCGGGGACGACTAAGACCTGGCCTGCACAGAGAGGCAAGGTGCATTGTGATTGTGCACTGTCCCATAAAGCAACAAGTGCTTATTCTAATGCTAATCAGGGACGACTAAGACCTGGCCTGCACAGAAAGGCAAAGTGCTTTGAGCAATGTCCCTCTCATTCAGTGCAAAGTTGACATTGAACTTGGAAACTTTTGTATACAGTTATAAAGAACTTCAAGAAAAACTCAAGCAAGGCTTTAGTAAAATTGAGAAAATGGCTATTGTGTTGTTTGTGGTAACAGTGATGACAGCTATCAGTACCTATGGTGTTTCAGAGAGACTAGAATAAAAATTGTGAAAAAGACAATTTACCAACTGATTTATCCTGAATTTAAACATTTCGCTCACAATAATGAGAATATGAGACGAGACACCGTTTTTAGTCTGCGTTCATATCTGCGATTTGCAATTCCCGACATGTTACGGGCAACCAGCACGTAATAAACTTATTCCAGTCATTCCTTCTTCATACAGGCCCAATCGATATAAGCTAACCAAGTAAGCTATACATGGATTCTATGCATAGTGAGAGGTTTTCTATATCACACAAGATTCCCAGCATGGGATGCACTAACGTGCCCTAATTAGATCAGAGCGGAGTCCAACCAGCGACAAAATTGGACCCCCAAGTGGTTTCACGATAATCTAGATTGCACCGACAAATAGGAAAACATAATTTTATCATTTTTCAAAGCATTTTGCCGCTTTTTAACCAACTTCTAAAAAAAGGAGGGGTCTCAATTCGTCGAAATACATATATTTTTAAAGTAAGGTACAAACGGACCCCTTGTAAGATCACGCGTCTGTCTGTCTGTGCGTCCATCTGTCATCAAAGTACTTGGAAAAATACGTCATCCAGGTAAACGAAATTGTATCATACTCTTCATTGAAGTCGGTTTTATTTTTAGGTTTTGAAACGTAATTATTATTTTCCGTTTTGTAGTAGGAGCCACTAAGGATGTTTTCTGCGGGTGTCTTTCAGCAGCCAGCGAGTTGGCAACAACAAATCGTCAATCTACGAGTTCTGAAGAATCCGATGAGTGTAACGAAGCGAAAGAGGAAGTCTACTGTGAAACAATTCATAATAAGAATCATCTTGACGACAAAAGTCAGATCCAAGCCGCCCTAAATGTCTAGATAAAAAGAGTCACAGTTCCATCTGGAGTACGAAACAAAATTTCCAACGACTCTACATCCGAACATTTATTTTAAGAATGTAGAAATCTACTATCATACGTGGTTTCTTTCCAGCCAGTCGAACCGTGAAACAGTGAGTTGTTTTATCGCTGTTCTTTAAACATCCCAAAGTTTGTTGCTCTACTCGCTATCACGAGCAACGGCGGACCGAGAATAACTACCTAATAATTCACATTATTATGATTTGATCTCATATTGTGTACAGAAAAACGGCTAATCTGGTTTATATCTGTTCTGTAGACAGAATGGGGGTAACAAAAATAAAGTTCTTGGCTTGCCTGCGTGTCGTCTATGTGTCTTAGGATTAGCCTTTATTTTCTTCAATTTATATCTACTCCTAACTTTAGGAGCAAGTGACAACTTCAATAAGCTTAGTAGGCACTAAGATTTGGATCTGTTCTGCACTAAGGCAACCTCAGCACGAAGACTGCTAACCAGATAATTCTTCATCGCGTAGTAAGATAAGATAGTTAATGACCATCATGATTTAATTAATGGATTATTCATGTTCGTTTAGTTTATTTTTCACATCCTCAATAAAACCCTTCTAACACAGGTTTTCCAAAACTAAACAGAAAGGTTCCCACCCCTATAAAAAATAGTATAAATAATTTAACTTGTAAAGAAATCAATATCAACATTTTTGATTTTTGAGAATCAGCTAAAGTTTTTGATCGTGGTTTGCTCCTAAACATGAAAACCTGGCTTTCTATTTCTGAGAGTTTGCTACTATTGTATTGTATTATAAAAAGCTGTCGGTTTCCCCAATAATACCTAATTATACATAATTCGATAAACTGAGGAACTGGCAATCATACCTCTAAATGGCGGAATACAACAATTTAAAAATTTACAAATATTATTATGACACAAAAATTCACAACCCACGACGGGACTCGAACCCGCGTCTTTTCTGAATTGGGTTGTGAATTTTTGTGTCATAATAATATTTGTAAATGTTGTGACCAAGTGCAATCACTTGAAATACAAAAAATTTATTAAAAAGCAAAAACGACATTTCTCGCTAGTGATTTTGAGTGTAATTTCAAACACTAGGGCAGATGATCACAGTTCAGTGAATTTCTGCTAGATAACGTTATCAGCGCTATAGCTGAGAGATATGACACAACAATTCGGAATCTACGTCGGTACTCCCGTAGCTCAGTTGGTAAGAGCGTATCCGGCTTTAGGAAAAGACGCGGGTTCGAGTCCCGTAGTGGGTTGTGAATTCTTGTGCCATAATAGTATTAGTAAAAGTTGTGACCAAGTGCAATCACTTGAAATACAAAATTTCAATTTAAAAATTGTTGTTATCGCGACAAAATTAGGTAAGATGGTGGTAGCTAGCCCGGCGGACTTAAACAAAGTCCTAGCACCAACCAAAAAAACACTTCAAATTTATTGATTTATATAGATACCATATAATATGGTATCCAAGAGTCGACAGCGACGCAGAATTCCGAATTGTGTGCAAAAAAACTTAGAAGAAACGGCGAATATTATTCATGCCCCATGCCCGCTTGAAAAAACAGGTGGGAGTAAGTTATGTAAATCCTATAAATCGTCGTCCGCGCTGGAGGCAACTACCAAGCGCATTTGATATTCAAAATGCCTTTGGCTCGCGGCTGTCGGCGATTGTGCGCGTTCAGAATTAGATAACATTCATCCACCACGTGGTGCGCAAATACTAGAAAAGTTCACACTACGTTTTAGGCGGCTGATAACGTGACATTGGCAGAATCGGCGTCACCTTACGTCACCCGGGAATGCGGTGTGACGTCAGAAGAGCACTCGCTCAATACTTCAGCTCGGTTCAGTGCACAACGCGAGTTGCCGAGCGAGAAGTTTGCAGAAATACTGTTGCGCGCCATTGATTCATTACTTTACGTAGGTACGGATTTATTTCGATACAGAGAAGTGTATCAATAACGCTTGTTCGTGGAATATTACGCTGTCAGGTTCTCTAATAATTTCGTTTTAAAAACACAAAGAAAACCGACTTCAATGAAGAATATAAACAATTTTGTTTACCTGGATGACGTATTTGTTCCAATTCTTTTGGTGACAGATGGAAAGACAGACAGACATACAAACGCGTGATCCTTTAAGGGGTCCGTGTTTTCTTTACTTTTGAGGTAATACGCCCAAATCGCTACATGTGTGCCTATAATATTTGAATAGTTCCCTCGATTTTTCCAGGATCCCATCATCAGATCCTGACCTGAAGACATGGGACCACCTTTTAGTCACCTTTTAGAGTAATCGGGGAACATACTTACATAAAAATTAAAAAAAAGATTCCGACGAATTGAGAACCTCCTCCAATTTTTTTGATCACGCTTTGCCAGCTCGCTTCTCTCAAGTGAGCTGGTCAAAGGTATACCAATATAAATACGAGTATAAATTGTACAAATGTGAAAAATGCTTCTCGGCCATAGCATTTGTGCGTTGACCTTATTTTGATGAATGAGTATTTGATTGCGAACCATCGAGCCCTATTAAGTACAAGGTACTTGTAATGTGATTGTATTTATCTATCGCTTTACGGTTTATACGTGAGCATAAACAGACTCGACCGAAGGCCTATACGGTGGGTGGTTCAACATTGTGGACGTAATAGTTCATTTCCGAACATCTTGTTAAGCCACTTTAGCTGTTGATAACGGTATTACACGCCTCTACATTTTGAACTGTCATAATTTTAATACATTTATACATGTATCAGCCTCATAGCTCAGATGGTAGTAGCTCTGCCTTCTGCGCTGTAGGTTGAGGGTTCGATTCCCACCCAGGACAAACATTTGTGTGATGAATAATAATATAGTATGTATTTACAAAAAAAAAGTATTATATCCGTAATCTAAGCTCCCATATTACAAACTATGCTTAGTTTGGGGCTAGATGGCGCTGTGTGAAATTAATATCCTGTACTACTTATTATTATTAACTGATTTGGAATTCCCACTACTATAGTATAATCAAAATGTATAAACTTTGTACGGGTCAATGTAAATTTATTTTTACATGAAATAAATGAATTTATTATCGCCTATTGAAACTCTTAAAAATATTTTTTTACTATTACATTTATAATATAAAACAATATTTTAGTCAGAAATATACATAAAACTGTCGTGAAGCTGGCTGACAATTAACGCACAGCTACAGCTAGTATACCAAGACATTTTAACTTACTAGATGTAGGAGAGATCGAGGTTCTTAAGATAACATATAAAACGCTTCAGAATCTTCTAAAATTCCGACAGGCTACAACAGGCCACGACTGCGCAAGAAATAATCATTTCCTAAAAAGTTTCCACCCGGTACAAATTGGGTTTCATACTCGTGTTTTATTAGAAAAAAAAAACAACTCTGCCGGATCCGTATCAGTAATGACATTAAAACTTGAAATACGTCTTTTACTTTCGTAATTTTGTTTTCCCGAAACGCTGGGAAATAAACGTTGACTGTGAAACAAACTCAAGACTAGAAGGTCTAGTCTGATTGTATTTTTCTACTACGGGGAAGTGCTAGGCCTTCATCTCATCTGATTTTCAAGATATGATAAGGCCGAAGGTGGAAACGCGCTTCACTCGGATCCTAGTCCATCTTAGGAACTGGTGTCTTACCTCCTATGCCGGAAATAAAACAAAACAATTTTAGAACTGTTGTTATTTACGACAGAATTAGGAAAGATGGTGGCAGTTGTCAGTAGTTTTAGCATACGTACCATGTAGGCATGTCTTAAAAAACGAAACCTTTTGAGTGTAGTGTAAAATATCATAATGTAGTGTTAGTGATAGTGCTACTTCGAAGAACACTACAACAAAGTGTCTCCCTTTAAATAAAAGCTGTATGTAGCATGTTATTCTAAATATTTTCAAGAATAGTAGTAAGTTAGCATTAAATACGCAGGCTAGATTGTAAAGTTTTAGGACATTATTCTGAATGTAAAAAAATAGACTTGTACCCATACCTTTTATACACATTTACGTATAAAGTTATAAACTTTTGTATTTGTAACTACGTTAAACGAGTTAGGCATTTCTGCTGTTATTTTATATTTAGTGTAAAAATAAATAATCATAAAACCCAACAGCTGGTAAGTCTGGCTGTGGATGGTGTGAACGCTAGATTACGACGGTTACAGACACCGAAGGTATTGATTTACAATCTAAAGCTTGTGGTTTCCCCGGCGTAGCCACTCCCAACCTGTGCCATGTGCCACTGTCACAAGTCAGTTTGATTTTGCTTCGTTTTGACGTCGCGATTGAAAAAAAACAGAATCAATGATAACAATAGTAGAATTTCGGAGTGATTTAAACTGACTTGTTATAATTTTTACCGGTTTATGGGGGATATACCTTTCTGGCGCACTAAGCGGTTTCCCTCAACATTTATAATGCGCAACACCATGTTTCCCGAACACTACAACATGGGAGCCTTCAAGTCAAGAGTGAATAGGCGAGATAGCAGTCACGCACAAGCCTATCCCATATAAAAAAAAATACAGACTTAGAGTAGTTTCCTTACAAGGAAAACAGTCGGGTTGACTAATGACGAATCTAAATATATATAACTCAAAGGTGACTGACTGACTGACATAGGCATCCGCTAAGAAAGTATAGGTTTTGTCGGTTAGACTTTTTTAAAATGGCTAAAGAAAATCTGAACGTTAATGGAGAAGTTGAAGAATGTACTGTCGTTTTTAAGTTTTGTAGGCCCTAATTGTTTACACACGCTAAACAAAAGTAAAGCCGCAAAAACTATACCTAATTAATAATAATACTTCTTAACGCGAGCGAAGCCGCGAGCAAAAGCTAGTTATAATATAAGTATAAGGAAATATTATAAAAATAACAGGATTGTATAGATTGTCTCATCTACGTTTCATGCTACCTGTACTATTTATTATGTGGTTAAGTTCAATCTACGTAACCTGATTACGCTGACAGCACCGACAAGGTTGAAAATAAATGATGGATTGAGCTGAAAAATGTTCCAGGTAAAAACGAAATAGGTTTGCTTACGCCGCGATCCCGATGACCTAACGTGAAACGAAATGCACTGGAAGTCACGTACGATCGCCGACATGACTCTGTATTGTTTGTATGGATGCCGGGTGGCTAGGACTACAACGATTGACCGACGACCTACTTATAATACAAGGTGAGATGAAGGTCGAGGGCTTCCCCGTCGTACTATAAAAAAAAGATAGTACCGTGGCGGTCGCATCCACTCCTCCAACAAGGCCCAATGTCGTAAAACCCGACTAAGGGATCTCAACATTTTTAAATGTTTTTGCTGTAACTTTTTATTGTTTTGTTGATTATTAGGTACCATGTATTTCTACATCTAAACACTTTAATTTTGTTGATTGCTCATTTCATGGACAAATTAATCAAAATGCCTGCACTTAATACACTTCTTTCAAAATGCAGCCATTACTTTTATATTCACGTCTTGTGAAGTGTCATTATTTTTATATTAAAACCTGATGTGGATACGTAATCATTTAGAAAATTATAAAGTGTATACATATTAGTGCAGGCAACTGTACATACCAGAATAAATATATTTTACACCTTTATAACTTTTGTATTTGTAACTAAATTTAACGAGTTAGGATTTCTTTTTGCTATATTATATTGGGTAAGAAAATAAATATTAACCAGAATGCGCGACAGCGGCGTACTTCTGTGTGATGTCCATTAATTGTTCATTATTGCGATCACCAAACTACCTGTAACGTGATAATGCCAAGACCCTCCAATTGTTTGACAGGCTCTGTCCAGCTGTGGACACGAGCCCCCTAGAGATAAGACATGACATCCCTCGTTCCCACGTATTGCAAGTTAGCAGCCTTCGTTTGTGCAAAGTTCCGATACAATCTGTGCAATTGGACTGCCGTTTTCCAATAAAATTATAAGGTCCTTACAACTACTTATTCTGTAGACGATACCTTGAACTAGTTAACAAGAGTACGCTCCAGTCATGAACAGGTTTTATTATGGTCTAATAATCATCTCTTCGAAGAGAGTCTTAGTTTGTAGGCCATGTGTAACAACTTATTATTTTATACATTTTGAACGCACACACAGTACATAGTTACGTATGTAAACAACACACAAAACCTGACTCCTGATGTCCTGTCAAAGAGCCTGACGATGTTAAGATTTTGAGAGCATGTATATAGGTAATATATATGTATGTCTATTTTATTGGCACGTTCTGCCTAAACGCCTTGATGGCATTTTACGTTTGAGGTGTCATTTGGTTTGTATGAATTATGGGAGTGACATTGGTTATATATTTTTAGAATGGAAATTTAAAATTAACAGTGGGGGGGGGGGGGGGGTGGGGGGGTTTATTATATAACAACAAAAAGGGTATCTAGCCGATTCTATGTATAAAAAAAGGCCCATGACTTTTTTTCAATTTGAGGATAAACCTCAGAACACTACTCAGAGCGTGCAGATCTTATGAGTATTACTAGGGGGTGGTCAGAGGCACGTCCAAACGCGTTCAGCACCTGCCTACGGTTTGCAAATATTGTCGATTTTATGTATAGATTGTATTACCTTTATTAAGGCCGTACTTTTGTAAAATCTTTTGAAGTTTAAAATTTTGCCGTCAAGTCAGGTTTTGTTTTTTCAACTCAACTAGTTCTTTCATGGCCCTTGCCGTAAAGGAGGTAAGGGTAACGTATGCAATGTATAATTACATATTCATTGCATGTTTGCAAAGGCAAGTCCCACCCGCGTGATAAAACGGTTTTACTGTGCAGGCTTTTTACCATAAAACACGAGTACAATCATGTTATTTACATAGTATGAAGTGTATACACATTATTGCAGGGGCCTGTACACTATACTGGTATGGTACCTGGAATTACGTAAGGTCATTCACCCTGTAACAGCTGTGATTTCGATAGCCACCACTAACATTTGGGCTATACAACAATTCATATGTTAGTATCACGATATAATTTATGAGTTTGATGTGTGGACTACGTCATTTTATGGTTTTAATATAATCTTGAAGTAATATTTGATTGGAGAAAACGCAAAAGCATATTGGCTATACCTTTTTATGGTTATTTCAGTGAAGCTCTAAAATCATAATAAATAAATATAACCGAAAAAAAAGCATAATCTATGGCTGATTTTCGAGACGCTGTCGTCATAGAAGATAATGAGGAAAGTGAAATAACGCCTTTCCCGTCGAAAAATGGGAATTCTATTTACCATTCCAAGACCTGTATAAATAAGTACAAACGTAGTTATAGTTAATTTTGAAATGGCACATCCGATATAAAAAATGATATGAAATTTCGCACGTATAATAGATAGTATATATATAATAGATATTTTTTAGTTTATTCATAATTATTTACGTTATAGTATAAATAGATAGGTACATATATTTATATACGTTTATGTATAATATGTTGCTGCTAAGAACGCAAATCTATAAACGCTGCTAAGACGAAATACTTATGCTTCCATAAAAGCATCTAGTTCTCCTCCTCTTCTTCCAATTAGAATTCATAAATGCCATAACCAACTTGCAAATAAAACTACATGTCCTTCTATTGAAAAAACACTATGCCTGCGATATTTAGGTATAAACCTTGACCAAAATTAAACATTTAAGCATAATATTCTCTCGCTTTCTGCTAGAGTCAGAAAACTCATTCACATAATAAAGCTTCTCCGTGATAGTTCAGATGTAGATACTCTGATGTTGGTGTATGCATCTCTTTGCCGGTCTATCTTGTGTTATTGCATTACGGTTTGGGGTGGTGCAGGCAAGACTCACTTAATTACCCTTGAAAGAGCTCACAGATCGGTGCTCAAAGTCATGTTCCGCAAGCCGTTTAGATACCCTACTATATCACTACACACCGTTAATCAAACACTGAGTGTTCGCCAGCTCTACCTCCAGCAAGTGATAATCACCTACCATAAATAAGACTTTTCTGGCTGAGCAGAAGGCTGCTGCCCCGTCTGTGAAGCGTCGCATTAGAATAAATGTTCCTGCTATTAGGACCTCTTTCGCAAAACGGTTTAAATTCTCTTCCTTTCCATTTATATATCGCATTGCTAGCAAACATTGTGAATTATCTTGCTCACTTTTCGGCGTTAAAGAGAAAGTGGCTCCTCACAAGGGTGCTAAAAGTCTCTCTGTATCATCATAATCAAGGGATTATGATGATACAGAGAGACTTTTAGCAATCCTGACGTGAATCCCAATAAATTTGCTCTTTGTTTCCCATCCATGTTCCTTACTCCTACTTATCCAAATAACGCATGCACACTCCCATACACACACACACACACACACACACTCACTCACACACACACCCCTTTTCACAGTCATTCTGTTTTTTTTTTAAATTTAATTTGGTTTTGCCCTGTTAGTAGCACAAGTCTTTTGGTAATTCTTTAAATAGACTCCCGCGGCACAGGCTAGCCCTAGTGTGGAGTCATCTAGTAATTGTATAATTAATTTAAACTTATTGACAATAAATGAATTTGAATGTTAGTAAGTAGGTACATTACATATTCTAGCATAGTTAAATTATTATAACGAATAAAAAATATTTATTTAGATATGTTTTGCATTGTAAACATCAATAAAAAAGTGTACATAATATAATCTTTTATTATGTACACTCTCCTAACATCAACCGTTTTTGTACTATCCTTTCCATTCTAAGGTTGTCTGGAAGAGAACAATGGACGGTCTTATCGCTTTTATACTCGCCATTGTTCTGTTTACTTTAGTTTTGAATTGTCAATTTTCCATTAGACCATACTGTTTGTAACGGTCCTTAGGTGATTTGACTGAATCCTTTGTACATGTTAGTTAGTTTTATTGAATAAAGATATTAAAAAAAATGCCAATTGTTCTATGTTTTTGGTGTACAATATGTTTCATTAATTCATTTCATTCATCCGGTGCTACTGGGGCGCGGGAGCCAGTGCTTCTTGGGTGAGCTCATGAGCTCGCTCAACCATAGCAATCATCCTTACTCTGGCCTACGGCACAAGCCTAGTGATCAAGAGCTAATCAAACATTTATACAATGTGCTGTTTTAAAAACCAGCGGAACTTTTGAGGTTACAGAAACTAAACAAATTTAGCTGAAAAAAAACTTTTTTCATTTTCTTTACCGAGCATTAACTACTACATGTACATGTCTACTGTATAAGCCAACACCATGTTACCGAACTCTGCTCTGCACTAGTCACCCAGTACTCAATGAAACGGCTGACAGTTTCTCCTCCAATCCGCGCACGCAATCTGCGGCACGTGTGCAAAAACGACAGCAGAACTTACAGCTGTAAGTTAAAAGATGGCGACGCCTACCTTTTCTATGCGATCGTCGCCGGAGACGATGACATCGAAGACGCCATTCTCGATGACGTAGAAGTTGTCTCCATCGTCGCCTTGTCGGATCACGTACTCGCCGGGCTCTGATCGCTTCTCGAACATCGCGTCTAGCACCTGTGGAAGAAAACTACATGTAGCACACGATTCTACTGCTTAGGGGAGCCATTTATTCAAGATACTGGTAACCGCCTATGTGGTCTAGTGTTTCCCCCACTGGCGTCAGATCCAGAGGATCCGGGTTCGATCCCCAGGGGGCTGAACAAATTTGGTTCACCTACCACGGTAGGACTTTGTTCCTACCACCTAACCTAAGTCTGTCGCCATAACAAAAATTCTAAATGGTTGTGTTCCGTCATTTAGAAGTCTCAGTATGTTGAAGATTCCAGGTGAAGTGCGCTTCCACCTTCAACATTATCCTAACTTGAAATCAGATGAGATGAAGGCTAAGCGCGTTCCTCGTCTAATAAAATAAAAAGTTCCTATTGACTTATGTATCAGCTTTTTTCATCTAATCAATCAGTTTCTTCAGATATCTTATCGCATTAGCACATAATTTACTTCAAAAGGACCTTTCGTGTTTTATTTCGCCAATTTATATATAGTATATTTATCAGGATGGAACATCAGGACAGAGATGATAACAAACGAGAATGTGTTGATAAAAAGTAGAGAGAAAATAACTTTTATTCAAACAGTAGCTAAAGGAAGAGGGGAAATTATAGGACACCACATTACGACATGACAGCTTGATTAAAACACGATAGAAATAAGGCAAGGGAGGGAGAGAGAGACTTAGAATTAGAAACATGAGCCAGATAAAGAAGATAAATTCATGTCGTATTCGGAAGTAAAAGGTAATGCATTCGATTGACACAAGTTTACATACATCGTGAGGGTATGCGTATGACCCCTCTCAGACAAATATATCCACCACACACAAACTATTATAGCCCCAATGAGAATCGTTCTCTTGTGAACTCTCTCCGTCTTCCTATTCATAGATTGATTATTATTTAGATTAAACATTATCAAGCTAACGTGGCAGTGGGCAGGGCACATAGCTCGCAGAATCGATAACCGCATGGGGAGTAAAGGTCGCGAAACGGAGTGTGGGAACACCTCAAGACTCGATGGATCGACGACATTGTGGCGGTGGCGAGGTGTCGTAGGATGAGGTAGGATCGCTTTTTATGGAGGAGTTCAGCAGTCGACGTGTGGGGGCTGGTATGATGATTCATACATTTCAAATGATCTACAATATATATTTAGCCATTACTTTGCGCATTATACAGACATTGTTAAACACATGATGTGACACGAAAGGAATAATAAAGTTTACCGCCTCTGTAGTGTAGTGGTTCGACCACCGGTGTCAGATCCAGAGGTCCCGGGTTCGATCCCCAGGGGGAGCAAATTATTGTGCATGGTTTGGTTGGTGGTAGGACTTTTTTCAAGTTCGCCTGGCTAGCTACTACCATCACTATAATCACTAAATTGTTGAGTTTCGGCATTTAAAGGTAAGATAGCCAGTTTTCCAGTTTGTTGAGGATTCCGGGTGAAGTGCGTTCGGCCATAACTTGAAAATCAGGTGAGATGAAGAACAAGTACCTCTCCGCCGTACATTTTTTTTAATACTCTAAATCAATGCCAATGTGAGTTAGCTATACACCATATTAGTAGTCTCGGTAAGCATTGGCCATTCACCCACGTGTCGATCGATGTGGAAATTGCCCATGGCAAGGATCGGAAGGTGCAATAATGACAGCCTAGAATTTGCAAGCTGACGCGGCGTCTCATGTGAATATTTAGTCATTATCTAAAAAATGAAAAACACAAAAACTATGTTCCGCTAGTCCGCTACACATTTTTGAATACAGACAATTACAGCGGAACAGTTGTGTACGTATGTTTGTTGCATGTATGACAAAACATTAGAAGAAAGCTTACGATATGTGTAACAAATCGCAGCTTAAGGAAAGTGTCCATGAATACCGTTTGAGTAAAATTGTTTGTAAACTAAGAATTTATTCGTTGAACGAAACGGATTTCTTGTCATCACTTAGATATAATGTCACTGTCATAACTCTAAGGTGTCAACTGTCATCGGTATCTTTATCTTTCTCCCATGGCCGATCTCTGTTCCAGACTGTTTTGAGACGCTCTGCAAATAAATCTACATCTTCTCCTGCTGTTCTGTTTTTCCTTCCAAACCCTTCTAGTAATACGATATGTTTTATAAGATGGGTTAGACCTCTATGCTAGCTCTATGTCAGAGCAAGAATAAGTTATACAATGGCGTGAGAATCCCTTGGCATGGTCTTGCGCGCACCTATGGGACACGGCAAACCGAATGGCGCTGTACTTCTGCAGGGGAAGGATAGATAGCTAGGACTATTAACGGTCCTACCAGTAATCGATCAGCGGATCCGTTACCCAGAGTAAACCACTAGGAGCCACTTACCAAGGTTTATGTCTCATTTCGATGTTGTCTACGTATTGGTTTGAGTTTGTCCTATAAGGACCTTGATCGTATCACAGCATGGCACTGATATGACACGGCAGCACTTAATTTAGTTGTAAATGCCATTAGCGGTCACTCAGCGCTATATACACATCGCTTGTATTTCTTATACATTACCTATATATTATAATCTTATGGATTACCAGTGGTGACAGAATCATGAGATCACAAGGTCTTAGGTTTGTTCCTCAGCAATAGATACGCTAGATATGGTTTTTGGTAAGCTAAAATATCTATCTTCTAAGACAATGGTTTCAAAAATGTTGAATTCTCCACATACAAGCGACATGCAGCTAATAGCTACAATATTTTTGAAATTAAATTGTTATTTTCCCTATATGGGTTTCGTAACTACGCGAACTTAGCTAGTTTACGGAACCAGTCAATCGGGTAACCAATTCGGAAAATGTAAACATTGTATTTTCAAAACAGTGTTGCTATTTAACAAAAACCGTTTCATGCGTGCATAACTCAGAAGAACCATCTGAATAGAGGATAATAGAGGTATTATAGAGGCTTTGCTGTCTCTGTTGCCAACTATTCATATTTTTATCTTGGAAACATCAATCATCACATTATAGGCGGCCGGTTAGCCTAAATACATTTTACTCAAAGTGAGGGATTCTTTGAGTTCCTTTGAAAGAAATTTGCTCATAAAATTAATCTTACATTATTAAATATACCTCATTTATATTTTTATTTATTTAGACTTAATATAAGATCCCATGTTAATCGATTGGTGTCATAAAATACAGACTGGCGTCGTCTTTTCTATTCCAAGGAGTGGCAAGCCAAATTAAATAAAAAAAATATTTGAATTAAGTGATTCTGTTTCTCTGTTTCTTTTTATACATTTTTCAAGTAATATCGACGGATCTTAAGAAATTTTTAAATTCATGTTTAGAAACACTAATTATATTACGATACTTTTTTGTAAAGTTCTATTAGTTATTGCCAATATTTAATGTTTATAAATAATCATTTAGCAAAAAAATACAAAACATGTATTTTATTTCTGTCAATTTAAGTCCATAAACAACAATTTTGAGAAAGTAAAGTAATAAAAAAATTCAATTCCGCGACAAAAATATTATAGAGCTGGTAGAAATCCGTTTTACCACGCCGCCGCCGCCAGTCTGACGCAATTGGTCAGATTAGCATGTCGGTGATGCAAACTCATAAGTGTTGCTCTTACCAAAAATCGCTCAACGCGGGTAAAGAACTTTTCACTTCAAAAATGGTTCCTTGGAATATATATTTTTTTCTTCAGGTTCGGTTAAATAACGAATAATCAATTCCTCCGTGTACATTAATATTGTCTTACTCAATTCAATGTATAGTTGTACTAGCCTAAAAATGAGAGCCCCTCCACAGCGGTTACGCTCACATGCAAAGGTATAGACGCAATACACATAAATAATATATATGTCTATACATCTTTTGACTGTTTTAACTGACTTTTGAGTGACTGAATATACGAACTACGAACATCCAATGACAAATATCGTAGTTCGTAGTTGAGCGTAGCGGGCCGCTACGCTCACATGCTACGCCGTAGCCTCTGTGTTCATTTTTAAGCTGGTACATCTATAACTAGTAGTTCTGTAACAGTAGACCTCACGAGCCCTTATAACCATGCAATAACCGATGCTTTTCTCTTTAGACTTTTGAGCAAATATATGTATAAGCTTTAGTGATTACTCGTGTTCCCCTGGTACTAGGAGGTCAAATCTGGTGTCTACGAGTTTGTCTCGCAAAGGCGGAGAGGACTGCTCTGATCTGAATAATCAAAAATAAAAAATGAATCTGAATCTGATTATTATACGAAGGTATACATAAAAAAAAAACTACAGTAAACTGCTCTACCCTTTTCCCCTCCACTCCCCCTACTTGTTTTTTTTTCTCGCAACATATAGACTTAAATCCTTAGTATGTCTTTCAAATTTAATTGAAATTCGTTGATAAATAACGCTACAGAAAACTTCCCCCCTTTACCCGATCGACTAAAAAAATTTAGTAAATCAAGCAACATGTGTGCCAATTTTCATCTAAATCGGTTGAAAAATGCGACAACGGACAAAAGCATTTTTGGCCAATCTCGAAACTGAGACGCTTCGCTCGCTCGGTCAATAATAATAATATATTTGATTTCAGGCAACAATAGAAAATCTATACATACATTTTAAGGAACTCTAGTTTTAGAACACAGTATCTTCACGTTGTATACGATTGTCCATGCGCAAACAGACGAAAATGAATATTACGATCCAGCGCTTGCCCTTCATCTCGCCTGGTTCCAAGTTATGATAACGACGAAAGTGGAAGCGCACTTCACCCAGAATTCTCAACAGACTGAGGAACTGGCTATCTTACTTCTAAATACCGGAGCACGATAATTAGGAATTCATATGGCAACAGACTTGGGTAAGATGTTTGAAGCTAGCCAGGGACCCTACCGCCGACGGCGAAGCCGATCTCCATTGGCTTAAAATTAGCTTCATGATAACTAGAAACGATTTTTACCGTCAAATGTACTGAACGGATAGGTTTCATAACATGTGTACACTTTTAAGATGGGAAACGCCATTTTGGATATGACACATACCCGGTAGTAAAAATCGTTTCTAATTCTCATGAAGCTAATTTTAAGCCAATGGAGATCGGCTTCGCCGTCGGCGGTAGCGTCCCTGGACAAAGTCCTACCAACCAAATAGTGAATAGCAGAGTAAATTCGTTGAAACCTTTTACGCTAGACAATGTTGTAGTCTCTGTTCACACAGCAACGACGATGTTTCGAAGACTGCGTGTAATCGTAATACACATTAAACATTGTGTATGAATTTGTGATCACATTTGCGTAAAATTAATTCAACGCGCTTTTAGTTGCGTAAAATTAATTTTAACGCGAACAACATCCGTAAAATCGCTGAATCGATTTGTTAATAGGCTTGTTTGTTCCACGGTGGAGTCAAATACAAAGCGCAAATAATCTTCAGACATTTGTAAACGAAGAGTTTAGTTAGAATGGTTCCATACATTCTTTGAGAATACAAGAAAATGAGAATGAAACTGAAAATATTGTTTTTTTTTTATTTTATTTTTACGACAGGGAAGCGCTTGACCTTCATCTCACCTGATAACAAGTTTAGGTGTAATAAGATAAGGCCGAAGGTGGAGGCGCACTTCACCCGGAATCCTTAACCAACTGAGGAACTGGTTGTCATACATCTAAATGCCGGAACACAACAATTTTATATTTGTTATTATGGCGACAGAATTAGGTAAGATGGTGGTAGCTAGCCAGGCAGACTTAAACAAAGTCCTTCGAAAAACCAAACCGAGCACAATATTGTACTCCACTTGGAGATTGAACCCGGGACCTCTGGATCTGAAATCGACAGCTTGAACGATTAGACCACAGATGCGGTTTAAAACAAAAATGGTAGTTCGTGTTCTGGAAAAGTATTATCTTTACAGAAACTACGCAGAATCGGCCACTTGAGCCTGTTCGAGACATGGCAATGAAAGAAACGGCTTGTACATCTTCAAGAAGGTACTCATGAATTATTCCTCGATACCCCACTTTCGCGCGGAGCCTGTGATACTCAGGCATCCTTGACCGGTTTCTCCTTGCGGCGAATTGAGAATTTAACAAAAACTGTTGAAATATTGGTTGCTACAAATACGGATAGGATTGTTAGTCGTCATGTTTCATTAAAGTCCTGCGCGTGCGTAATTTAGTTCTAAATCGTAATCATCGTTCTAAAGAAGCGACCGCCACGGTATGATTCAATAAATATATATTACAGAACATTAACTTCACTAAAACACTCTACCCAAACTAAGCAAAGTAAGTTTTTAATGATGGGAATTAGATTACGGAGAAACAACTCTCAAACATTTCGTGGTTTTTTTTTTTTTCAAACATATTTCTATCTCATCATCACACAAATGTTTGTCCTGGGAGCGAACCCACAACCTACAGCGCAGAAGTCAGAGCTAATACCAACTGAGCTGTGAGGCTTGTCTTAATTATCGGCGAGAGAAGCAATTTTTTTTACGGTCGATCTTCGAACACCTTAGCTTCAAGTTTAAAAATCTTTCAAACTCTGATTCCTTGACTAAAGTCCATAGTTTCCTACTTTATGGTTCAACCACGGTGGAATAATCAGTTCATAGGAAGATCAATTAAATGTATGTAAGGTGTACTATTCAGTACCCAAGATAAAAAGAAGAGTACCTACCTCAATAGTTATTGTAGTCGCGCCAGGAAGTATATACTCCTCGTTGCGAACACGGTTGAATCTCATGAATTAATTATTCCTTATTCAGTAGAGAGTGAATATTTTTGATGTACTTGAGGTGTACCTAGCAAATGTGCCTTCATTTTCTATAAACTTCAGAGCTTATAAAAATAACTTGACACTCTTGTTGACATGAACACCTGATTTTAAATACAGAGCAACTTTCCAAAGCGTGTTGCTTATTGTTACATTTTGTACATTTGCTTTGAAGGTAAGTTGAAAAAAAATAAGGCAGATTTGCTAGGTACAACTTTTAAGAGCATCAATTTGATTCACTTTCTACTAAATAAAATTAACGAATTCATAAGATGAAAGCGTGGTCGCGCTAAGGAGAATATACTTCTTGGCGCGACCACATGATATAGGCTGTAATTCAATAACTATTGAGGTAGATACTCTTCTTTTTATCTTAGGTATTGAATAGTACACCTTACGTACATTTAATTGATCTTCCTTTGAACTAATTATTCCACCTTGATCGACCCAGAAAGTAGGACACAAGACCAAACAGCTCTCTTAGAACAGTAAACATCGTTATTGCTAGTGAGATTGTATTAGGCCAAACAGCAGCTCTGTAGCCGTAGCGTAATTAATTTGCATTTGATCAGTAGAACCACAGATTATTAAATTAGCCTACTACTGTCAATCACTTTATCTAGGTAGGAAATCCGTTGTCCACTATATGAATACGATTTCCAAATGATAATGGCCTCTATGATAGTGGGAATTAGGATTGTGTCAAAAATAGATGCCTCTAGCATAGATGACGATTAGCTTCGTACTCGCGCTTGGTTTTCGCGTATGTAAAACGAAGAAACACGGACTAGGTTACCCTCGAATCTCGTGATGTTTTTCCACGTAGTTTCATTAATCTTGCATTCAGCACGATTTCCTAGAGCTGGGATGTTTGACGAATAAATGTTGCCAGAACAGAAACATATATTTGCAACATCCGCGGAGTGCTTTTCAGAAACTTGAGTGTGCTAGAGAGCTAGACGTATCATAATGTTAAGTCTTATTTTCAGCTGTGGTAGCTCACTAGGAAGACTATTCTAACAAATCCAACACAATTAGTTCCATGATAACTAAATAATATTAGTGGACATGGCAATTTAAGGAGATGTAAAATAAAACATTTTTAGTAAAAACCATGTAGCGATTGTTCTCAAGACAGCTGTCGATGAGCCAGGTTACAGAATAAATAACAGTAAGATCTAAGATGCCTCTGACCCGAAAAATATTGATATCAACACACGTACAAGAGCGAATGATAGGGAAATGGTTTGAGGCACTTACTTGCTGCATTTGCTGAGCATCTAGCGAGCGGAACAGCAGGATTCCTCGCACTGCTTCCGCCAGTCGGGACCGCTGGGCGTCCGATTTGGGGAACACGACCGGTGCCCCCTCGTCCGAGTCATCTTCCTCTGGATCATAGGTCTCCGCGAAGACTGACTTGCGCCGGTTGTTGAAGCGCGCCACTGGCGGCTCTGTTGGGGAAACGAAAATAAGAACTAGAGTAGTGCTGTACACTACTCGAATGGTGTGGGATATAGGCAGGGCAATAATAATTAACCCACCGTTTGGAAGACCCTGACTAGGCGAAGAGTGAGGAGCACGGTGTGTCTTAGGGGTTTAATGTCTGGCCGATACACAAAAGATGCCATAGAATATTCTTATCTCACCTCTTTTTCTTGCATTACAATCGTTCAGTAGATGATTGTTACCCCAAGTAAGAAAGATGTATACTCTGTGATATTTTTTTACGCAAACTATAGGTTTCTCGTATCTTGATTATTGGATTGTACTTTTTGCGTCAGTTTTTCGAGTCAATATTAGCATGAATGTTCTACGCGTACGGTCAACAATACGGTAATAAAATAATTACAGTGCCGTATCGCGTCAGCCACCTGCTGATATAATAAAAACAAATATCGTGGCAATCATAATAAATTAAAATTTATGTTTGACGTCACTAGCTGAAGTTCTTCACGCGGATTACACGAATAGTCACGAATTTCGTAACTGCTCAGCGTCGGATTGGAATTCAGAATCCCATAATAACTGCAATCGCGATTTTTCTTAAACCACCTCTGTGCGGTCATGGTCACCTATATACTATCTATATCAGACCCAGAGGTCTCGGGTGTGATCCAGGTACAAATTTGTGCTCGGTTTGGTTGGTGGTATGGTATGGCAAGTTTTAAGTCCGCCTGGCTACCTAAGTATGACGCCATAACAACATTTCTAATTGTTGTTTTCCCGCATTTAGAGGTAAGATAGATAGTTCCTTTGTCTGTTGAGGATTCCGGGTGTCAACATCAGTATGAATATGTATATAAATACATTGAAATGTAGGTATGACGTGAAGTTTATGAGATAGTTTGTACTTTACAATTTCAGAGTGTGAATATTTTCTTGTTTCATAATTTTAGAGCGTGATTTTTCAGTAGTCGGTTTTTGGTTTTTGAACTTACTTTTTGTTATCCTTGTGCTAATGTGGTGTCTGGCAAAACAGAAACGCACCTACCCCTTCTAGTCAGTGTAAGACGACACTAGTGAGAGACAAACACGATTAGATTCGCTATACCGACCTAGACTGCCATAGACCAGGAATTGGGAAGAGCCAAGGGTTCTGTTGTACAACTAGCCAAGCGTGGAAACTATGGCAAACCCAACCTGAGTCTAGCATATCAGAAGTGGACGGCAACGAGTTGCAGCTACGATCCTGGTACGCGAAAGTTACCGCAAGCATAGACTAAAGAATTAAAATATATACCTAATATCCCTCAGTCACGGAACTACAAACACGAGAAATTGGTAAATTTGAAAATATCTTATAAATGATGTACCTACCAGTTTAATTTGATGAAAAACCAACATCGACCAATACGCAATGGGTGGAATTTAAAATATTCTAGGGATGAGATTGAGGGTTTTAACCCCACGCAAAAACCACCCATTATAAAGCCTCGCTGCGAAAATAGCCTGTGGAAGCGTCGATCTGGCGAAAGCTGTGCTCATGATAATAAATGTAATTACGATAATGAAGAAATTTGCTCGACTTCGGATACTAAGTGAAGTTGATGTCTAAATTTATGAATCTTATTAAAAACTTTACGATATACTTCGACACGCAATTCAATATTGTTAGATCTACAAGTGCTATGAAAGGACGAACGAATCAATGTTTGGATTTTTTCTTTTCTTAAGACACCGGCTCCTACTAATAACCGTCTGTCTGCCCGAAGTCCGTGTCCTTGAACGACAGATACTCCACCACACAGGTACTGAAGTAGTAGTACGTACAAATATAGTAGGGAATATCTGAAGCATCGCCGGTTTTTTATGTTCTACTTTCGACTTTAAGGAAAATCCAGGTTTGCAGGTCGTCAATCAATATGTTATGCAAAATCAATCACACCAGCATTACCGTATTACCAGTGGCATAGTAAAACCAACGTAGGCAAACTCAAAATCGATAAACAATATGCCGATACCATACCGTACACCTATTGTGAAAGTTGTTCGTATCGCTATTAATATGCGTGCTGGGTAGTATTGTAACATAACGTTGCATTGCATAGGATACTACTAGATTACTATCGATAGCTCCGATTTGTCGACTTATACATTTAAAGGTACTGCAGACAGCAGGGGAGCACGACTGTTCGCTCTACAGAGATCGTCAACGTTTATACGACAGAGGTACCGGGCTTTTTTTGAAGGTGAAATGCGTAGCTCAGATACCTTATGGAGAATTACCGTGAGATAAAATCGAATCACTGTCGCCCTCCTGCATAATTCGTACTTGTACCCATCTCATACTTTATCCGCACAGATTGTAACAATGTCAGAGAACTAGGATTATCTAGTAAGCCATGTCATGTCAGTGCAAGCTTGCCCTGAGTACATGACATCACCGACAGGTGTTACAAAACTGGTCTGTTACATTGAAATAATCGCTCTACTTACGTTTCAAATGATTTTTCAAGCCGAGGCAATTCATTTGGCGGTCAAAATGTTCGAGTTACAGTATCGTACACTTATTGGTACCTTACTTACTAGCTAGTAGGTATACTATAATGGGAGTAGGTAGAACCGCCAGGCAAATATTGCTCAAGGTCTATTTAACACCTGTATTTCTTGACGTTCAGTAGGCCCAGCTTATAATAAGAAACGTGTTCGCAAAAAGGTCAGCATCTGGTATAATGTACGTCACAACTCACGACGTACAACACAGCCACATTGAAAAATAAGCCAAACTTCACAGAACTTCAAAGAGTTTAACACAAACACATGCAGATGACAGGCAGAGTGTGTAAATGCACATTATTTTTGTTTAAAAATGTAACAGATTCACAACTTTCTTCCCCTTTGAGGACCTCTGTTTACCAGTTAGACTCTAAGTGTGGATCTTACCAACCAACTACTAGGGGGTAGTCAGATGTACATCCAAACTGATGTTCGGCACATGCCCACGGTTTGCAATTGCCCATCGTTGCAGGAACATACATGTTTGTATGTTCCTGGTTCTACTCCCCTGGAGGTAATCATCAAAAAATCTTATGTGAAACCTCAAAGAGTTAAATGTAGTGTCTATTTCATTTATCGACATAATCATGACAAGCCTCTCCTGGTATGATGACAACATTAATAACAAAAACCTCACCCGAAGATTTTTACAAACCTTTATCTGTTACCTACTACCAAACAAACTCAAGACATTTTTATTCAAGGTTCCATTTTGTCACATTCCTACTTACTTATTTAATCACTCTGCCACACATAGCAGTTAGCGTTGATGTGTTTAGAAACATCACTATGTACCGGTATAGTACACTAATAGGTCCATCACACTTTTGCCAAATTTGACAACACACAGACTGGGTTTGTATTGGTTGTGTCTTATTTTGTTTGAACTTCATTTTATCACTTGGCATGAGCATATATTACATAAAATATTCTAGCGTAAATAAAATGATGGCAGAGTGCCATCCCTACAGCTTGCTGAATCTGGTGTTTGGAAAGCCAACTTTTATGTAGAAATGGCTAATGAAACATGGAAAATACAGTACCTACATTTTCATTTACACAAACTCTTACTGCACCTGGATAAAGAGCAGGTTAATTCCCACAGGGGAAGAAAGCTTTGATAAGGATTTTCAGGTATGATTTTTATAGTAATCATAGTAGTGCTAATGAGTTGCAGGGACATAAACATTTAAAGTTTCATGTTGCAGTGAATAATTATTGTTGTCATTTACACAACTCCAAGACCCTAATAAAGCAAAGTATTTTTTATACATTTATTTACTTGCAAGTAACAACATGAAGCAAATTTTTCCTGTTATGATATTCACTGATAACTGATTATAAAAAAAAATATTAATATTTTTTAAGCATACTGTATGCAAATCCAGTGAAATGGCTAGATTTAGTTACATGGAGAAGTACAGTAGCAGACTCACAACATTTACCCCTTCAAAGATTCTGATCTGACCCTGATCACTACTGACAAGTGTGGATCTTATGAGGTTCACTTACTAAGGTAAGTCAGAGGCGCATCCAAAAATACATTCAGCACATAATATGAAAGACTGAAGAAAACCAACCATTAGAATAAATAAAAGACCAATAAATTGGCCATAATTTACAGACAAAAAAGGCACCACTGAAAAGACTTTGGTAAATGTTTTGCACATTTCCATAGCACATTTACTTCAAGATAATGTTTAGAACAGATAATCAGCTATTATTGTAGCAGTATTCAATGTAGGTAACAATAGAACAGTGAAAATAAAAAATATATCAATCCTTTTGAAAACTTGGTGCAAGTACCACTTGAAATTGGGTCACCAGTTTGTGTTATCATTATTATCATACATAGTGGGTGTAACTATTGTCTACTGAAATATGAATGTTGTAATCATGCTTGAGATATGGACATGTATGAAATAGCATTTGCTTTAGAAAACATACAAATAGACAGCAGACCAAATTTGTTTGTTAGAGTCATACTTTAATTAAAATTCAGTGTTACTTATTGCAAAACGGCTAGCCTAAGCAAGACAATACTAGAGGAATCTACTTACACAATTTGAATGTTGGATCAAACACATTACTAAAAATCTATTCAACACCTACACATCAGTCTATCCATTCAGGTGGAAGGTTAGGGACCTACGTCTTGATGAGGCCCGGTGTGGTGACAATGACACTTTTACACATCCTCACAACATCAATAAAGTAAAACAGAGCAATACCTTCTTCATCTGATATTATGGACTCATCAGGCGTTCCTGCAATGGGCGCCTTCACGATTGTGGTCGTCCTGTTATTCTGTAACCTCGTGAAAAACTCGACCGCGTAGTTGATCACGTCGCCGGGCTGCTCCAAGAGATAACTTATGGTGAACTCCAAAAGAATCTCTCTAAGGTCATCCGGGACTTGTATGCGTCCGCCTTGAGGCCTGCTCATTGCTATTGGCGTTGCCTCACTCTCTCGATGATATCCCGTAAGGAGAACGTCTAAACGACTCGGTAGATCAGAACTTCGATATCATAGCTATCGAATTAGCTAAAGCGACACACCAACGAGCAAAATGTATGATTGGGAAGTAGCACTACATACAAACGTTAGTATTATAAAACCACACTATTAAACTAAAATTCTTCAAATAACAGTCTCGGCTACAGGAATTATAGCTAAATGACACACTTTTTACAAAATATTCCTCGTTCTCCAGCCTGACAAATAAAAATCTCCCTTTACAGAACCGTAGCAAAAATGGCGAATTTCAGAACAGCGGCTACTTCACGTTAATCCGAGCCCCCCCCTTGCGCAGCCGCGCGCCGCCGCCGCCGCCGCCGAAAACTATTGCCATACCAAAAAAATATGTTATTGCATTTGGTATGTGCTTGATGCTAACTTCGGTTCTCCTTTATTAACTTATTATATTTAATTTATTAACTTTATTATTAGTAATCATTCAATCGATGTCAGAATCGGGTCAGGTGCCTTACTATCAGCTCTTAAAGCAGGACAGAAATTGAACTGCCCTGCTTTATTGTACCATGATATCATTATAGTAGCAGGCTCATTCCTAGTCACTTTTGAAAAACCGTTCACCTTTTTTTTTGTATTGAGTTTCCTACCACGACGTCGTAACTGACGAACTCGGCTACATCGATGAGCAATTCAGCTGCGGGTGAGGACCGCTAGCTGGCGAAATTTTCCGTGGTGTTACACTCAAGGCACAACAGAGTACCTCGAGTTCACAGGGTATTGCATAGGAGCATTCCTCTGATTGTATTTTTTTGGCTTCACTAACTACAATTCTGTGGAGAGTACGTTGGACTTTTTTTAAGTCCGCCTGGCTAGCTACCACCGTCCCCTAATTCTGTCGACAACAATTCTAAAATTGTTGTGTTCCAGCATTTAAAGATAAAGTTAGCCAGTTCATCAGATTGTTGAGGATATCGGGTGAATTGCACTTCCACCTTCGGCCATATCTTAGCTTGAAAAATCAGGTGAAATGAAGGCACTTCCCCGTAAAAATAAAAAAATAAAGTGCAGAGGGGCAACAGCATTGACATTGATATGGCTACAGCTGTCAGCACGGTTAAACGCTTCGTTTACCATAAATTACGTTTTTTAGTGCGGTGCTTTGGCTATCTTGGAACCACAGAGTAAAGTAACTTTTAATCATGGAAGTAAATGTACTACCTTTTTAAATACAACATGAATCGGACACTGACTTCTATATAGAGTGATAGTGTGCTACACATATTATGTGTAACTATAGTAAATTTTCATTTAATTTATCACTATTAAAATAAAAATTTTCCTGTAATGTGTATACGAAAAAAAAAGAAAGAAGTTGAAGTCGATTTATTTTGTTTGTGTTGTTTTCTAAAATGTGGTATGCTCGTATGCTCGTAGAATAGAATAGAAGAATACAGGCACCTAGAAATACTAGTATACGAGAGCTACTGCATTTTTGATTGAGATATTGTTGCTCAATGGCATTGCCCATATCAACGAAGTGAAATGAGCTCATAAACTAGTCTATTCACATAATGGAAGGTAACGTGATCCAAGAATGTTTCACATACAATTTCAAAAGTATTCTGATCGAAGAAATTGCTTTAGAAGGTTTAGAAGGTATCGGACTTGATCTATTATGGAGAAGAGTGGAATATCGCCTCAACTTCCCCTTGTCGGGGAAGATGAAGGGAAGATTTTGGGCATTCATACTGAGTAACAAAGAAATAGCACTATACGAATTGCCTGAGTCTCTGCCTCACGTAGAAGTAGTTGATAGATTTACTATTGTTGAGGAATACAGTGGGGACCTGAAAAACCCAGTGAGTATCTTAATTATTTCATATCACTATCATAGACCCCTGCATGAAAAATGCCTCACTTCCATTACTTACTTCTATCAAGCTGCTCACATAAGAAGGCCCCGGAGCACTGCTGAATTTTACTATTTCATGCAAACATAGTTTTTTGATTATTCTGAAATATGATGTAGGTACATAATGTATCCTACATTTTATGATTATTTTGAAATAGGATGTAGATACATAATGTATCCTACTTTGTTTATCTTTTTGGTGTTGATTTGTTTGGAAATATATGATAAAAATGAGACCATAAATATGTAAGTGAACTTTAATAGCTAAGAGAATCATAAGAGATGACAAGTTTGTCTAGGCTTTGAAGCCTCAATCATATTTCCCTGAGTCTGTGTTTCCCAATCTCCACAAAGTCTTCATGTCAAGAGTAAAATAGGCTATGGAGAATACATGCCTGGAAGGATCCAGGCAAGTATTCTCCATAGAAGGTATGCTGCATCATTGCATAACATCAGGCATTCAAACAGGACTAGCCCATTTTTTTTTTAAATTATTTAATTAGCCACAGCAATAATCATCCTAACTTTTAGAAAACACTATGGTAGTTAGGTACTGTTTCTTGCAGTGTAGAACAAAGGACCAACTTAATGTTTCTAAAATACCATTTTGTCACATAAACTCAACAATGTGGTATTCAACTCTTTTTAGGATACATACCTCGATGGGCCTTACGAGTACCACCCGGCTCCAGGTGAGTTTGGCTCCTGTCAGCACTTTATGACTCGCAAACTGGTCCCCAGCTCAGAATTCCAGAACATTTCCTGTGAGAAAGTCATAGCTTCATACGGAAACACACTGGTCATGGTTGCGAGCAGAGATGAGAGGTGGAAAGCTCTTGCAAGCCATATGCCGGAGAATTGTATGTACCAGCTTACACAGATACAATACTGTATTTTGGAGTTGATTGGAAAAAGTAGGGAGAATGTAAGTAACATTTTGATCTAAGATAAAAATAACATTGTGAATAAAGATTGTCATATACCTATGACCCGGGTTCAATCCCCAGGGGAGCAATATTGTGCTCAAAAAAATTGTGTTCCGGCTTTTAGAGGTAAGATAGCCAGTTTCTCAGTTTGTAGAGAATTTCAGGTGAAATGTGCTTCCACCTTCGGCCTTATCATAACTTTAAAATCAGGTGAGATGAAGGCCAAGCACATACCCATCATACAATAAAAAAAAACTATTCAGTAATTAATTGTTTAGTGTGGTATGGGCAAAGAATGTGGAGGTATTTACCCTTATATCTTTATAAGGGTAAATAATGTATCAGAAAAACACCAATGAAGAGATGAATGGATTGTATTAATTAAAAAATATATACTTGTGGGAGGGGTGGATACTGAGCTGACAGCTGACGAGAAATTGAAAACTAAATGATGTCCCGACCCCACCTGAGTGGTGTGATACCGCAGGAGGAATTATTTCACAATAAGACTATACACTATGGGATGTCCTATTGGCATAATCTCAGGAACAATCCAACTTTTCGAATTCCTGCTAACATTTGTCCCCTACTTTAAAAGCGCATATCTTATAGGTTGTATGGTTAAGGCTATGCATTAGTCATCAATATAAATTTTTAATATTTTGATTATAAAAGTTGCTAGTCATTGTTTCCCAACCAATTGAATGCAAAATGGATCCACTCAATCGACTAATGACATAGTGGCACTCATAGGGGTTATAATAATCTCCACCAGTGGGGATTATGACAATTTGCAAAAAAAATATTGGTGTTTTCACCCCTAACATTTTTATCATTTTCACACTCTCCCAAACGCTGAGTATGCTTAAAAAGGGGTCCTAGGTTTTCTCTTCTGCTGTTACAGGGTCAAATGACAACAGGCACTACAAATCTAACAAAGATCATAAAAGAACCTAAGAATTTATTTTACGGCCGTAAACTCCTCAAAAATATGGGGCTGATCCGGGTACTTTACATCACACAAAATATGGGAAACAGAGGGATAAAAAGCCTTCTACTACGACTAACGCGGTTTCATAAACCATCGGTGCTGAGCATGCCGAAAGTTGGACGGGTATTTGATTTGGTACAGTACTTGAAGGAGCAGCCGGGATATAGTGAGAGAACTGATGTTATGTGGAAGAATCGGTTACTGACCTGCTCACAAACCAAGAAGCTGAAGAAGACTATGAATGTTTTTGAATTTGTAAGTGAAGCAACTCTTGAAAATACATAATTATGTCTAAAAGTACATTACTATAATATTTGTTTGAATAAACAAACCACATGTGCATGCTAAATATACTAAATAAAATAACAATGATTACGAAAAGCAATTACCTACCTACTAGACTCTTTAAATGTTTTTTTAATTTAATCTTTAGGTGGTTTAAAAAAAACATTAAAGGAAACTTTGGAGGCGTTTTTTCCAAATATATGTATATATATATTATTTCACAGAAAGAAACCACAGTAAGATTAGACGAAGTGCCAAGAAAAAAGGCGAAATCAAGTGCACCATCAATGTTAAGGCAGCGCAAGATCATTCGAATATCACCTCCAAGTGAAGACGAGTCTGGCCAATCCGATGACGAGGAAATACCACCGATCCAATGCGAGTACAAAGTGGGCGTCAGCCTTCTACGGCAAGCGTATGAAAGGTTCCTAGACTCTGGGCTCAAAGGTCGTAGTCAGTTGGAATTGGCACAACTGCTTGGAGTAGAGTTTTACACAGCGCGGACTATTTGTAGGATCTTTAAGTCCAAGAAGATTGTCAGGGAGTATTACGAAGATAGAGGGAAGCAGAGGGTGCTGAGGTATGTACAACGTCCTCCAACAGAGTCCTACCACCAACCAACCTAAGCACAATATTGTACTTCCCTGAGGATCGAATACAGGAACTCTTTATCTGACACTGGTGGGCCAACCACTAGACCACACAGGCCGTTAAATATATCTCGTTATGCGAAATGCTCTTCGAGTCAAGGTACTTTTAAGAAAACTATCATTTTTCTTACAGGTATGTAGCGATTGCATCTGGAAAAACAGATGCCAGATACGCAAAAGAAGCAGAAACATTCTTAGAGTTCACCAAATCATCCCAAGCGCAAGACAACGACGACGCAAAACAGAGCGGCGATGGCAACAGCGAAGAGTCTGAAAACATTTTCGAAATCAAAGGCACCAACGCCAACGTCCCCGACCTGACCACAATGCTCAAATCCAAGACTCTGACCATGAGGCAGCTCAAATTCGCTAACGGAATCCTAAAAATACTCAAAGTCCGGCAATGCGTCACCGGCTACCAGACACTCAGCAACTTGGTATCGAAGGATATCAACGAACCGCCGATGGTAACCAAAGCGCTGAAGCAATTCATACAAAGAATAGCTTACAGCGGGCTCCTGAAGATCTACAAAGTCCGATGGCCCGGAGTCGGCAATGAACACAACTTTTCGAACCTCATCTGCGCTCCGCACATCAAAACGTCCCATCCCATAGTCCGGGCGAAATACAAAGAGGTGTTTTTGCGGGCCGCCTCCAAAAAGCGACCGAGCAAACCGCCGAAAGAAACGCCCGTCTCACTACAACCTGCGGAGAACTCCTGCCGCCCGCTGTCCATGTTCGTCAACCCGCGATACATGAAAGTTCAATGCCTGCACGAGTTCATCATGGAAATGGTTTACTTCGACGAGCCGAAGACGGATCTGAAGCCCGGCTTCCTCTCCGTCAGCGAGATGTTGCCCGAGATGACCGTGAAGTTTGCCATCAGCAACATGAGCGTCAACGGCATGTCCGACATATCTGACCTCAAGATACAAGAGTCGCATCTGAACCTCAAGCTGCGCGACACCCCGCCGGAGATCAGCCACTTCATCATCAAATGTAAAAGCCTCCGGAACGGTATCAGGATGAACCTGAAGATCCTGGCGATGCACGGTCTGATACAGCTGATCTACCAGCCCCACGTGCAAACCTTCGACTACGCGAACAGCCAGCTCTCCAGCTTCCTGTTCTACGTGAACCGGAAGGCGAGAATCGTGAACACGACCGGGAACTGGCCTCGCCCCGGTGACAGTTTGAGCAGCCTCGAAAGATCCTACTACTTCGAATCGCTGAAGGAGGTGAAAGAGTACTGGAACGACGTGTACGAGATCAGTGTGGCGACTAAAATCACGCTCGCGTTTCGGCTGAAGAAAAAGATCTTCCCGCCGGTGAGGAGAGAGGAGGAGTACCACGAGTACGACACCGGAGATAGGTACGGAGACGGCAACGGACCGTGCGGGTTCGACTCCTGCTTCTACATGGAGATACCGCGCCTCTGGCAAACCTTCTACGTGAGACCCCTCAAACCGCGAGGAGTGCCCAAGAAAAAAGACAAACCAGCGGTCCACACGCAAAGACAAGCGAAAAGCAGAACGCCCAAAGCACCGCGCAAGAAGAAGGTCGTCCCAAAAGTGAATCCGTTCATGAAGCTCAAAGCCAGGCCCCGCAGCCGGAAGCGAGTAGCCGACGAAACCGTGACGTGGTCCCAGCAAGAGGACTACATGATAACGATGTGCCAAGCCGCCATCACCATCGCCAGTCCGAGCTCGCAGCCCGGCTCCCTCAAAGTCAGGAACATCGTCGCCAAGGACATCCTCTCCAGGAACGACCCCAAGAAAACGCAATCCGCGTGCCACCGGCGGGCCTTGATGCTGCAGCTGAACCCGACCATGATCCACGAGAAGGAGAGCATTCTCAACGAAATGAGACGCCTCCGTCCCCTGGTACAGAAGTACGAGGGTTTGCTGAAGAAGTTGCGCCTGCGGTACTCCACCAACATGTCGAAGTTCATCCACGAGTCCCGCGTGCCGATGCTGGAGCTGGTCTGGCTCATTTGGCAGGTGTCCGTCAGCGAATCGTACCTCAGGAGGCTCCCGTGCGTGGCGATCGACGCCACAGACTTCCACGACAACTACTCCATCGTCCCCGCGACCGCCAACAAGCTGTACAACCTGTACAAACTCCCGGAGCTGGCGCCGCTGAGGGAAGGCGTGCTGGTCACGGTCATGACGACCTTCAACAACGACGTCAAAACGGATCTGGCGAAGAAAATCTACGGGATATTCAAAGTTTACCCGGAGAACAGCCTCAGAGTCGTCGTCGACCAGCTGCGGAAGTGTGGCGCGATATCCGCCAAGGAGAAGATCTTCAACAACCAGATGCACAGACTCCATCTCGAGGATGTGGTGCAGTCCGCGTACAAAATGTCAGCGAACTACCAGCGGCGATGGTTGGGACGACTCAATTCCGAGTTCGTGGTCTCGTTGGGAAGGTCGATCGACTCCGGGTTGTCCGCAGGGGACTTCAAAGGGTCGGCGGAGATCAACTGTCTCATTTCGGAGTTCCAAGCGTCGGGGTTGCTGGATATCGTGACCGCTACAGCCCCAGAGATAGTGGACACCACGGATAGCCTGGGACAGGAGGATCAGATCAACGTGATCGATATCGAGACCAAGTTCAAACTGAGCTCGGGGACGGTGAGGTGGCGAAGCGAGCGCGGGGAACTTCCCACGGAACTCGCTAACTTGTATGAAGTTGAATACGAGTCGGTCATACAATCGCTTGCCAAGTAAGTTACTAGTTCCTTATCTTGATATACAAACAAATACTTAAAATCGGCTAAGCGTGAGTCGGACTCACACGAATGTTCCAGTGGCCTTAGTATGAATTTCTGAAAGTAAACTGAAACTATTTTCGTTTTCGTATAGGGCGCTTATATCCATACATTTTGTTAACGGAATATTAAAGCAACTGTAGTTCCTTTCAATGTCCGCTAACCAAATGTATGGAAACAAGCGCCCTATACGAAATCGAAAATAGTTTCAGTTAGCTGTCAGAAACTCATACTAAGGCCTCTGAACGAAATACAAGCATGTTTGAAATGTTGGTTGGCGTCGGAACTCTGTGTGCGTGTCCTACTCGCACTTGGCCGTTTCATTTTTTCCTTTGTAATTCGAATCAAATCAAAAAGGTATATCTTTAAAAATTACCATTTATTTAATACTAATAATACTACTTATTGAACTATAATTAGATCTTACATAATTTTGACAAATAAGGCATGGTGGTAGTTCCAATCACTAAACTTGGCAGGCCGATTGGTGAGCACAGTAAAGCGAGTGCCCTTCTGGTGAGATGTCTTAGTGGGCTTTTACGACATCCAAGGGCTAAGATGGAAGGGTCGATACTTAAGCCGCGATGCCACGGCGAATACACATTAGATATACGCATACAATATATGGCAACAGCGAGCTTTAACCCTTAACCCACCTTCTGTCTCCGTTAGTCGCCTCAAACGACATTCACAGTGGAATGAAGAGATTGCGAACCCTTAACCCACCTTCTGTCTCCGTTAGTCGCCTCAAACGACATTCACAGTGGAATGAAGAGATTGCGAACCCTTAACCCACCTTCTGTCTCCGTTAGTCGCCTCAAACGACATTCACAGTGGAATGAAGAGATTGCGAACCCTTAACCCACCTTCTGTCTCCGTTAGTCGCCTCAAACGACATTCACAGTGGAATGAAGAGATTGCGAACCCTTAACCCACCTTCTGTCTCCGTTAGTCGCCTCAAACGACATTCACAGTGGAATGAAGAGATTGCGAACCCTTAACCCACCTTCTGTCTCCGTTAGTCGCCTCAAACGACATTCACAGTGGAATGAAGAGATTGCGAACCCTTAACCCACCTTCTGTCTCCGTTAGTCGCCTCAAACGACATTCACAGTGGAATGAAGAGATTGCGAACCCTTAACCCACCTTCTGTCTCCGTTAGTCGCCTCAAACGACATTCACAGTGGAATGAAGAGATTGCGAACCCTTAACCCACCTTCTGTCTCCGTTAGTCGCCTCAAACGACATTCACAGTGGAATGAAGAGATTGCGAACCCTTAACCCACCTTCTGTCTCCGTTAGTCGCCTCAAACGACATTCACAGTGGAATGAAGAGATTGCGAACCCTTAACCCACCTTCTGTCTCCGTTAGTCGCCTCAAACGACATTCACAGTGGAATGAAGAGATTGCGAACCCTTAACCCACCTTCTGTCTCCGTTAGTCGCCTCAAACGACATTCACAGTGGAATGAAGAGATTGCGAACCCTTAACCCACCTTCTGTCTCCGTTAGTCGCCTCAAACGACATTCACAGTGGAATGAAGAGATTGCGAACCCTTAACCCACCTTCTGTCTCCGTTAGTCGCCTCAAACGACATTCACAGTGGAATGAAGAGATTGCGAACCCTTAACCCACCTTCTGTCTCCGTTAGTCGCCTCAAACGACATTCACAGTGGAATGAAGAGATTGCGAACCCTTAACCCACCTTCTGTCTCCGTTAGTCGCCTCAAACGACATTCACAGTGGAATGAAGAGATTGCGAACCCTTAACCCACCTTCTGTCTCCGTTAGTCGCCTCAAACGACATTCACAGTGGAATGAAGAGATTGCGAACCCTTAACCCACCTTCTGTCTCCGTTAGTCGCCTCAAACGACATTCACAGTGGAATGAAGAGATTGCGAACCCTTAACCCACCTTCTGTCTCCGTTAGTCGCCTCAAACGACATTCACAGTGGAATGAAGAGATTGCGAACCCTTAACCCACCTTCTGTCTCCGTTAGTCGCCTCAAACGACATTCACAGTGGAATGAAGAGATTGCGAAGAGGATTTTATGATAATCTCGTCCTTAGTCTAAAATGGTGTTTGTATTTTCAGAAATTCCTCGTTGGACATAAAAGAAAATCTCAACGAAACATTCAACCAGAAAGATGTAATCGTGATGCACCTTCTGACTAAAGGAGAACAAGGATTGCCTTTCAAGGAGTTACAGGTACACACAAATGACTAGTAAAACGACTGGGACTTCCCGTGATCCTGTGGGAATTTCTTAAAATCCTTTCTTAGTGGACCCCTACACTACGCACACACGAACCTGAAAAAGTATATGGGACCTCGTCAGCCACACTAACAGGCAGTGGTAGAGCTAGTTTCACTAACTTAAGTATATTGTTTATTGTATGACGGGGAAGTGTTTCGCCTTCATCTCATCTGGTGTCAAGTAATGATAAGGCCGAAGGTGGAAGCGCACTTCACCCGGAATTTGGTTGGTGGTAGGACTTTGTTTGGGTCCGTCTGGCTAGCTACTAACATCTTACCTAATTCTGTCGCCATAATAACAATTTAAAATTGTTGTGTTCCGGCATATAGAGGTAAGATAGCCAGTTCCTCAGTTTGTTGAGGATTCCGGGTGATGTGCGCCTCCACCTTCGGCCTTATCTCAACTTTTAACCAGGTGAGATGAAGGCCAAGCTTCCCCTTCGTACAATAAAAAAAAAATCCTCAACTATCTGAGGAACTGGCTATCTTACCTCTAAATGCCAGAACACAACAATTTAGAATTGTTGTTATGGCGACCGAGTTAGGTAAGATAGTGGTACCCAGGCGGACTTAAACAATATCCAACCTAAGCACAATATTGTTCTCTAGGATAGAACCCCTGGATCTGACACCGTTGTAAAACAAATATGACATATTGCATGAAATAACTTTCAGAAATTAACAGCAATGGACACCCAAACCCTGATCACTCGGCTGTCCCAGCTGGAGTCACTAAGCGTGGTGAAGCGGGTAGGATTCTTCAACAACACGATCATACACGCGAAGTACATCAGCCACTACGCGATCCGGATAGAGAACCGATACGCTATACTCACACCCTGGACCACGCTGGAGGCGGACATACGCTACGACGTGTTCCTGGAGTGGGCTGGAGTCGTCATGAACAAGGTCTTCGAACACCCCGGGATCTCGGTGGCCAACCTGGCAGACCACTTCGAGCTGGTCACCACGAGAGCGGTCCAGGACAGTTGCATGTTCCTGGAGAAGACGAAGTGCATAACGCTGTACACCCTGAAGATGCCGGAGCCAGATCTGTTTTCCGATGAAGATGTTGCTCCGGAAATCAGCGATTTCAACCCTTATGAATCCCCGGATGAGATGGTGGCTTTCCCGGTGAAGGATTCGTTGAGTAGGTATACATGTTTGAGGAAAACTATGCTGGACAGGAATAGAGTGACATCAAAACAGTGAGACAGTGGGAGATTGTTAAGTTTTTATTGCTAGATGTGTAAGTGTACTTCTATTGTGGATAGATAAATAAAAATAAATTTAAGTAAAATTGTTCAGTTCAATTAAATTAAATTCGTTTATTATAATAATATATTGTTGAGGATCCTGTGAAACGTCAGACATGCCACGTCGATGAGGGTATATAAGGCAAACAATCGAGGGAACCGCCTATCACTTTAACCGATCCGCCATCGGATCGGTCCCTCCATAGGCCAAGACACCTTGGAGACCCGAATGACCCACTCAACACTGCAAACCCGGAGGTGACGGCATCCATTCATCACACAGAGAAAACACTACACAGATACACCGACTCCGCCGGCAGAGTCGATGAACCTTTCCGCCTCAAAGAGTTACCCTCGGTATCGCCTTCGGCCATCCCTATCCTCCCTCACCAAGTGGCAACAGCCCAAGCAGAGGTTCGTAGCCGTACCTAAGTAGTGCGCCCTTGAGCTTGTTGAGCTTGTTGTCAAAAATCAATTTTTGGGCTCGCGCCTTTAGCGCCAGCCAGGTCCGCGCAAAGCTGTCGCCCTCCAGGTTCAAAAAAAGGCCAGCGTATTGTCCTTTTTAAAAAAAAACCGCCTTTCATTTTGCGCTTGGCTTTCGGACACAACGGACGTTTTGTGGTTATTGTGGTGCTAGTTACAGGTGTGCATTACTCCAGCAGGAAAGTATGTTCTAGAATGAATTGAGTTCAACACATACTTAGAGCGAAATTAGTGCATGTTACCGTTTTGGAATAAAACGCGAAAAACGTTTCCTGCTGGAGCAACGTTCTTCCAGCAGGAAGATTCTAAACGAATGACCGTAGCCATAAGTTACATATACGGGCAGATAGCTTACATTTGTGCATAAAAGTGCGCGAATAATGGAATTAGTGGGCCTTAAGATTTTTGAGATATTTCATTTACTGCTGGGGGAACGTTTTGCAGAATCGTGTTTCTCGGAAACCATTAGATGTGCATGTGCACCCGTAAGATATACATATATGAGTAGCTTCTTCTTAGACATTGTAGGATTAATATTAACTGTGTTGATTATTTGATTTAGTTAAAATGATGTTATAAAGAAGTAAACGTTTTAGTTATATTAGTACTAACTCATTTTTTTTAATAAGTTTAGAGGGTAATTTTTTAGAATATTACTATCATATTTTTTACAATGTCAATATTTTAAGATAATACAATATCACAACAAAGAATAACGATAATAACAACAGTTCGTTGGCGGCTGTTGATCGAGTATCATTGTTTCGACATCTACAGAAGGATAGGATGGCCTTTGCTGTAGTCGTGTGAGCTGAATTCATACCATTTAATGAAAATTGCTTTACCTATACATTTAAAATTTAGTTTTTACGTATTCATTGCATGACATTAATTTCACACAGCTCTATTTAAACCCAAACTAAGCCTACCTTAATAATATGGGAACTAGATTACGGATATAATACTTAAATACTTTATTTTTGTAAATACATACTTACCATTTTATACTACAACACCCAAACACAGAACAAACATCCACGTTCAAATGTTTGTCCTGGGTGGGAATCGAACCCACAACCTACAGCTCGGAAGGCAGAGCTACAACCAACTTTACCGTTACCATAAAAGCTGGTTGTAAACCAAGAGCTAAGCAAAGTTGTGAGAAGTCTTACTATTTTCCTCAGATCAAGGAACTATTTTCATACTTTTAAAACTTACTTGAGTCTTAGGAACTTTTTATTTTGAAACAAGGGTTTTACTCAAGTATTTGAAGCCGTTGTTGCCTACATAAATCGTATACGTGAGTAAAATCAGTGTTTTAAAATGAATGGTTCCTACGACTTGTGTACAGACCGCAGCCGCAGAAGGTAGTATGAAAAATTATTACCTACCACACTCACCACAGGTATCAGATTATTTATATGTATTAGGGTACATTTTGCGTAACCAGCTACGAAAATATAATTTTACTCTTCCTTTCCGAACAATGCCCTATGAAATGTATTCTGGACTTGAAGATTCCAAGATTGTACCTACTGCTGCGAAACAGCTGACGAAGGCAAGGAGATCCATTCCTTACCATTAATGATAACGGTATAGGCGAGATTTGTTCGGCACAGTGGCACATTTAAGGTACTGGTCCTCTTAGGACTCTCGTCCATAATAATCGAAAGTAATAAGTAGGTACCTATTTATGAAACAGTAACGTTTTAAATTAGAAGATGTTTTGTTTTTTACGAATGATGGCTTAGCTTTTGACACCTTGGATTGCCTGGCTCTAGACTGGAGCAAAGATGGGGTCTATAATGTAGCAAGCTTTCGCAACGGGTAGAAACTGTCGGGAATATAAAAAGGTACGCCATGAAGACCCGTTTTTGATATTAATTACGTTTCATTTTTCTCTAAGTAAAGTGAGCGCTCCTGTACTAACTAAAATTAATCTAGAATACTATCAAATTAAGAAGGTTAACACTATCTATGGTAAGGCCGCTTTTCAGTTGCCATTTAAACTTGGTCGACTTATCCATTGCACGGACCATTTTACGATATCTTCATCGATATTTTTATTGATATCTCCTTAATTTCAGAGTGTATTGAGCTAAAATTTTACAGACAGAAACTTGAATAGACTAAATAATAGCTGGAGTACTTTTCAGTTTGCCAAACCATAAAAAATCTAGTCCAATCTAATGGCAAAATTGGTCCTGGCTTCGTCTCGGTATTTTTCAAATAGCTCATTAATTACTGGCATAAGACTTGGCGTGACGTTGTAAACAGAAATGAGGCACTCATTAAGGTTTAATGATGGTCTTTAAAATCATTCTTCGAAGTGCTAGAACTTGAAAACCTCATTTTATTTATCATTTTTTTTTCTTACGAACGGGACGCTTTTTTCAAATTCTGTTTTCACAAACATTATAAAACAAATTGGTAGCAACGTGTGTTAAAAAAATCTTAGCTGTACGCCTTACCGTTTTAGAGATCCAGCAGCGGGCCAAACGATCTCCCAGGGGAAAACTTGAATATCTCCGTAACCATAATCTACACAAATTTTATTTTAGCATGCACATTTACCTCGCGTCGTACTCTTACTGGTGACGTCTTTTTTTTCATGTGAGTCCATTTTGAAAAAAAGGTGCCGCTGGGAGAACGTTTTCACGCGTTCTTCAAGCGTCAAATGTTTTTTTCAAATATCTCAAAAACGGCTGGATGCACAAATTTAATAGTACCATACACATTTACACGGCGTCACTAACAAATTATTAAGCCAAGCAAACTTTTGAAATTCGATATTTTTCCGCTGGGAGAACGCACACGCTACAGGACAGGACACTATAATATCTGTCTTAATTCTTAACGGACACTAATAGGCACTCAGAATGCACAGATACATAGCAGTAGAATACTAAGTAACTGGGTAAAACTAAATGAGGGTAGGTAGTTCGATAAAATAATTAACATATTTTTTCGATTTTGTTTTATTATATTACATAATTATTACACTTAAAGCAATCAGTCTTAAAACAAAAGTAAGTAGAGTAGGTAGGTACTTAAAAAATGTGTGAGATGGAATCTGGAAAAAAATCACTTGTTCCCGTTGGTGTTTTCCTTGGCGCTGGCGTTGGGTTGGTCGTTGATTTCTTTGCGCACCGGCCCAGCGTGCGCGATGGGGACACTGCGCTGACCTTGGACCGCCCGAGGCACTTCCCTCGGAGCGGTGACCGTCAGCACGCCATCGGAAGACAGCTTCGACTCCACCGTCTCGGGCACGCAGCCTTCCGGCAACGCGTAGCGCCGGCTGAACTGCCGGGAAATGTAGCCATGTTGGTCTTTCTTCTCCTCGTGCTTGCCTTCGACGACGATGTAGCCATCCGCAGTCTTCACGGAGATCTCCTCGGGAGAGAAGTGTTGCACGTCGAGGTTCACCTGGAACTTGTCTTTGTCCGCCTTGATGTTGGATCCCAGGTCGCGGGCGGCGGCGGTGAGGTGGCGCCAGGGCCGGTAGTACTCGCGGCTCGGCACGGCGCCGGCTGCGACGCTGAGGTAGTCTTCGGGAGTCAGCGCCAGACCGAAGTGCTGGTCGATCAGGCGGCGAGGGCGCTCCATCTCGTAATCGAACAGGAATGGAAGCAGAGACATTTTTTTGGTTCAAACACTTCACTTCTTCACGAGTTTACAAAGCTTGGGATTAAAGCTTGCTGGCTTCGAGATCGCTCTTCTCTGTTAGTCGCACTGTTGCTCAATTTGAAATGATACCGAAAGTGCGCGCTACGCGCTTATAAGCAGTAGTGCTAGTGCGTTCTACGAGAATGTAATGGATCTTTCGCGACGCCAGGGGTCTGCAACATTTGGCTACTACCTATTTTTATCGATACATGTTATATTTGAAATATAACTTTCAGTGCATTTGATAAGAACGGGAAAATGTTATTTGATCCTCAAGTATCGAATTGATCGATTGTAAATGTGCACTTTTTAAAATAAACTATAGTTATGTCAATTAATGTTTGATCCCCTTTTTTAATTATTTGTCTTCTTTTTCATTATTGGTCTTCGAATTACGAACGGCCTGGATGATAGGTCGGAGTACCTACGTCAGTAGGTGTTTAGGTTTTTTATTTTATTATTGCACAAAACCGACACTGTCAAGCACAACAATACACGGAAAGCGCGGCCATCGCGAAGCCCGGCCGGCCACAAGACACACTGGTACCAACAGAAGATAACCACATCAATTCGACCCAGAAATTCTTAGCTACCACTTACTTGCGTAGCTCAAAACATATAGATAAAAATTGATTTTATTTATTTTAAGGCTAAAAGACAATCAAACATCGCACAAAAGATGACCGTTCAGATTTTTTTGCTAGCTGTTTTTGCAAAATAAAAATGATCATTTAGATACATGCCAATAAGAACTCAAGAATCTCAACCCTTTATCACAGATAATAAAATACTAACGGATCTTTATGGACGATCTCAAATGGAGACTAAAATCGAATACGAATGCTATCTTACATAGGAAGGGAAGTAGGTAAAAAACCTACTTCCCTTCCTATAAAAGATGTATAAAAAAAATTATAGGCAGGGAAGTAGGTTTTTTACCTACTTCCCTTCCTATAAAATATGGCATTCATACTTATATATTTAAGATCTTGGTAAACTAAATTAATGATTATTTAATTTATATCAGTAATAAATGTAATCAATTTTGGTTAAGACAATAAGGTAAACTAAATTAATGATTATTTAATTTATATCAGTAATAAATGTAATCAATTTTGGTTAAGACAATAAAATGTAAACAAACGAGTCGTATGTTTGTATTTTATAGATCTTATGATTACAGTACATATTTTTGAGTGTACCTACATTCTATACATCGGTGAAAACTAAGGTAAAAAATGTGTAGAATTTTTCATACATATTTCATAATCGCTATACATAGTATGAAGAATTCATCACAGATATTACTTCCGTTTTAGTACCTACATTGTGCTTTATTGATTGAATGATTTTAGATTCGATTCAATATTCAGAATACAAAACTACCTACAGCAATGAATTTACAGTAAGCCAGTTGATGAGCCAAAAGTTGAGGACATCAGTGAGAGCCAAAAAGTACCGCTACTCTATACTAGATGGCGCTCTATCGTAGCGTCTAGAACATTCTTGAACAGAGAAGACTCTTCGAGTTCATAAGATGACTTCATACTAGGTATTTTAAGAATTGTATTGTATGTGGGTAGGTTAGATCTCGTCCATCAAATTGAATTATCATCATTATCAATAAAAGGTGCTTCATTGTTTTAAATGTAGGTAGATATGTACAAGGTGTCAGTATAATAATAATTAGGTAGGTAGGTAGGTACCTACTAGAAGCGACGTATGCGACCACCGTGGGTCCTCTGTAAATCTGTTAAAAGTAGGTACCTACTTATAACTTAACTTTAATATTATTATATTTGATTTGAGTATTGAATTTCTTTGTCTTTTTCTATTCTCTTATCCGTTAGGATATTAGTGTCCTGTGTTATCTTATTAATTAAGATGGAAATTATTTAATAGAGAATAGAAAGGCGCATCAAGTAATAATAAAGTAAAATATATGTCCAACAGATGGTGCGGGATTGATTTCACACGAGTGTGCGGTGACGATGACGCGAGTTTCAAACTTTTTGTTCACCCAAAAACTGCTTAACGCGCCTAAAGAAGGTTTCACTTCAAAAAACGAGGAACGATCGACCCGATGCCCGCTGATAGGTAGCAGTTCCGGGATTCCAAATTATTTATGCTAGTTATTGCTTCGCATTATGTAAACATCGAAAACAAGTGAAAGATAGCGATAATTAGTAATTCAATTGAGTATTTATAAAAACATCCCAGCTCAGTTGGTATACAGCGCTGTAGGTTATGGTTTCGATTCCCAACCAGGACATCTATGTGATGAACATAGACTGGCGTTTGTTATATGTTTGGGTATTATAATGTAAGCTCAAGTAGGATGGTACTAGGTACCTATACCAACCTCATTATCAATTAGGAAAACCAAGATTATTGTATTGCAGAAGCTGTGCTGTATTAGCATAAATCAATGTGTGATGTAAGTGTAATAGGTCCTTTAAAAACACTTTGATTAATTTCGAGATAGTTAATCTTCTCGACGCTAGATGGCAAGGCAAACGCAAAAGCCACAGTCGTAACATAATAATATCTTCTATCTTGCGGTTATTAGTCGAAAACACCATTGCTGGAATAACTTAAGTTTATATGGGTTGATGATGGATGACACATGCTTAAAACTATAGTAGGTATATGAGCTCATTGCTATTGCTGCTATAGTCTTTGGCTCATTGCAAAAATTTGAAATTACCACCACCATCTGTCAATTTTTCAATCACGATACGATCCTGAGTAGGTACCTTCCTATGCTATGCTATGGTCAGTAGCCGTGTTTATATGCCACTTTGCTCGATAGCTTACGATCGCTTAAAACTACTGTTAGAATAGGTACCTACCTATATTGTTTTGTTAGGGTATTTGGCATACGGCTAAAACGGCTATCCCCCGTAACTATCTATTCGATGTCCGCACGTGCAATTCATGTTATGGCGACAAAGCGCCATCTATAGTTTTAAAATTAAACTAAAACACTAGGTTGACTCGTTAAGTTAACTCACACTATTATATGCTGTTAGCGCTCAATGTAATAGAGAACTCGTAAAACAGATGGCGTTACTAGTCCTAGTTTTAAGTCAACATCTATGACCTACGTATAAGACATGGCTAGGGCAAGAACTAGGAGTATTTGTTTGGAAAACAGTATTCGAGCATTTCTAGAAGGCACTGGCTCTCACGCGAACCGACACCGACAAATACGACACAAACCGTTTGGCGCCGGACTTCGTCGGGAGCGTTGTCGCTAGCAACTACCACCAGAGTTGTGATCGTTCAACCGTAATCACTAGTAAAAGCCAGCATTTGCTCCTAGGACTTGTGAGGATCAAAATACTCCGAAAGTAACAGCGGCTATTTATGTTATACTTGTTCTGCTGTAAAAATTATGATGAATGCTAAAATCAAAAACATTACCCATCATCAGATCCTGACGTGATGACAATGAAACCCACTGTGAAGTATACCCTTTCAAACAAATATTTTTTTTTTAATTGGTCCAGGCGTCTTCGAGTACCTACATAAAAAAAAAAAAGATTCCGACGAATTGAGAAACTCCTCCTTTTTTTTGAAAGTCGGTTAAAAATTAAGTGTCGAAGTTCATATATTAAAACTCAAACGATTACTGAGGTAATAATTCAAACATACAATGCAGTACGTACCTAATAAATTCCGGCTTCTACTTTTGAGGGAAAACCGAAAAGGCCTTGTAAACCCTAGGTACCTACCGGTCCTACCTAGGTATACATATAATAAATATTAGGTATACTAGACATTTTACACAACGTCATCTAGCCACAAAATAAGCATAGCTTGTAATATAGTGTCTAGATTACCTACATCATAATCATCATCAAAAACGTTAACAGCCGAGGGTGGTCGTTGACCTGGTCAAGTATATTCCGCCGTCCAATTCGGTTTTAGCTTCTTCTTTCCAGATTCTCACTCCAATACTCTTAGGTCCTGTTCCACTCCATCCAGCCTTCTAAGCTTTGGTCTTCCAGGGGGTCTGCGGCCGTCGGGTCTGATTGTAAAGTGAGCATCAGTAGTCGCCATCCATCACAGCACCAAATACTTATTGATGAACAAAAGCAAACTGAGTTCATTGTGCGGGTTACATACCTAAGACAAAATGAATGTTGATTTTGTCAAAATTTACATTATCAACACCACTTGATCAACTGCTTAATATGTCAACAGTTCACTAGATCAACAAATTATGAAATCAATGGACCATAAGATCAACAGATTATTGTATCAACTACTTCATCATCTGTTTACTATCTATAAAATTTGAAATTTGGCCTTTATTGGGTGTTTTTTAAAATTTAATTCCCTTTCTGTTTATTTTTGTTGTATATATTTTTTTGAACTGTCGACATTTTAAGCAGTTGATAAAGTGGTGTTGATATTGTAAATTTTGACAAAATGAATGTTGATCGGATGTAACCCCATTGTGCTTGATACTCACGATTACGGCACGGCACTGACAGAATAGCTACGACCTTTATTAGCATTAAAAAGTCGGACATCCACGTATTTTTTTGGCTACGATATAGTATAAAGTATATAGAAGCTGCGTAGATGGAGTAGAAATTACCGTACACGTTCCACATTTACACAGACGACGGTTCGAAAACTAATACTAGTGCAGGATGTGGTTTCCACTGTCAGGAAACGAACCTAACAAGAGCACAACCTCTGAACAATTGCCCGACGGCGTTTCAAGCCGAAACTGTAGGACTTCTCCTGGCAGCTAAGGAGACTATGGCCTGCTGGTGTTCATAACTGACAGCGCAGTACTCGTTTGTCTCTCCGCAGGCCAGATACCAGGTCTCTCCAGGAGCTAACTTATGAACACAAAGTCAAAATAGCATGGACAAAAGTCACAGTGTAAATCGAGGCAATAACAAAGCTGAAGTTTTAGTAAAAGGAGGCTCCAGGATCCCACAAACTCCTGATGCCATCAGACTGTCCAGTCTGTCACCGGCGGAATAAGGTAAAGAACAGATTTAAAATATACCGAAAAAGAACATCAGACATTTTGGGAAAGCAGTCAATGCTGCAAAAGCACAAAACAAATGATGCCAAAGATAGACAGATAACAAATACCTTGTTAAAAAGGAGACGTGAAGATCTACGTACGATGGTCAGAATTGTCACAGGACATTGCGGACTTAACCACCATCTTGTCAAGACCGGTGACACAGATAGTGGCACCTACCTACCAAAGCTACTTGACCCACCTGCTGGGGAACAAGCAGCATCAGCATCAAGTATCCTGGAGCAATGCTGTCAGCATCCCAGGGCTCTTCTCCGTTACTTCAAGGAGTTGGGATGGCTGGGTTGAGGATGGCAATCCACAATACACCCCAGTGCGGGATGGTAGTGCAGAACATTTCCCCCCATTTGAAAATAGAATTAGAATTAGCATTAGAACCAGCCTTAGTAGAGTTTTGTACGAAATCATTTAGAACGATTACTAACGTAGAATATGAATTCGTATAATCTTACCTAATTTTTATTGCAAATACACACGTATCAATAGTATAACACCCAAACACAACAAACTGTACTCTTCACACGTAAATATTTGTCCCGGGACCTACATCAAATGTGCAGTAATTGTGGTGTCTCGCTGCATTGGCTACAATCCTCGTGACTTGAGCTTGGCGAGTCTGAGGACTGTGTGAAAGCACCTTTAAATTCGTTCCCTGGGCGGGCGGCAGGCGGCCAGGGCGGGCGGCAGGGTCCACACATTCAGTCGCCATGGTACCGTCGCGAGTGGCAGACGTATCGCTCGTCTCCGCTACTGTAACGTGCAACAGATGAAACGCTTACGATTCCCCTTATCAGTTTAAATACAAAACAATAATATCCAGAACAGTTGAGTGACAAAGTGAACTATTTCTCGGCTGTTGTGGATCGGTAAGTGACGAGATATTATCAGCTGATTGTAATGCTTGTTATTCTCAGGTGTGTATGGAATGTTTAAGCTGGGTATGAAAGCCGTTGTTGTAAAATTATTACTAGCTTCAAACACGTTAGGAATTCGTAAACACATTTAACCACAGTGGTCTCATGGTTCGCCAACGGGTTTCGGATCCAGAGGTTGCAGGTTCGATGACGAGGGGGTGCAAAATTGTGCTCGGTTTGGTTGGTAGGGCTTGTTTTGAGTCCGCCTGGCTAGCTACCATCATGTATCGTTATACGTTTAAAGGTAAAATTGATGATAGATGAGACCAGATGAAGTGCGCTTCCACTTTAGGACTTCTTACTGACACCAGGTGAGATGAAGGCCAAGCAAAACAAAGATGTGTAAAAATTGGCTATAAATCACAACTGGGAATTAAGATCTTTTTGAATGATGAGAACAACATATTTTGTTCACACATAGTTTAATTGGCGTTGTAATTGTGAGACTGTGACTTGGGTATATACAAAAACAAAGTCTTATTCTAATAAATAATTTAATTAAGAATTCTTCATTCATTACCTATCTATTATATTAACATAATATACGGAAAGGCGAAATAAATCCTACACTTCGTATGTTATGCTTTAAGATATGTTTTACAAAGATTTTGCTATGTTTCATCTATATGTAATAAAAAATATAGATTTCAACATACAATGTATTTCTCGCCATCTAGCCAAACTAAGCTAAACTTGTAAGAGACGAATAACAATACCCGTACAGCCTCTAAAAAAAGCCATTTTCAACCGACTTACCTAATTCTGTCGCCATAACAACAATATTAAAATGGTTGTGTTCCGGCATTTAGAGGTAAGATAGACAGTTTATTGAGGATTCCGAAGTGAAATTTCCGGGTGAAATGCGCCTCCACCTTCGGCCTAATCTCAACTTGTTACCAGGTGAGATGAAGGCCTAAGACTTCCCTTTCATAGAATAAAAAAAAACGACTAAAAAAATGAGGTTATTAAATAAAAACCGATTCAGGTTACTTATAAGACGAATAGAAGACGTCGACCGCTAGTTCAGGAAGTGTTCCGTCACCCAATGTAAACAGAGCCGTCGACATGACGAAATGGTTAGCACCCGGCCTCAGTACCTGTTTACGAAGATCTACATATTTCCCACTAGGTACTCGGTTTTATTGACAAGAGACACAAACAATGTAGCTGAAAAACACTATTCCTTTGCGAAATACGTGTAAAATAAGATCTTGATGGCTATGTACGGAATTTCAGGGTTTCGTACACAATGGGTGCAAACGAAACTCGAGCCTCCTCCGTCCATCCATCCGTCAGTCTAATCTGTCAGCAGGCTACCCCATGAACCGAATTAGGTTGATAGTTTTTTTGACAGTTGATATTTTCACAGAGTGTATGTTTCTATTGCCGCTATAACAACAAATAATGAAAATAGAACAAAATTTAAAAAGGTAGCCCACACAAGAGACGATTTTTATTTCAGCGCTATCGTAAAAGCAGTAGGTACTTTATATCTAAATAGTTGAAGCTTGGTGTGATAATATTCCTTACTTTGATGTATATTAACAAATACAAAAAAAAATACCAAGCGGGAGTTGGACCTACACGAATACTGCAGAAAAATATTCAAATACAATAAGATTGTTTAGTCTACATAATATATTATTGTTTATGTCCGCCTGGATAGCTACCACGATTTTTACAATAAAAAAAAATCCTACGTCCGCCTCATGGCTGCAAGTACCTACGTCCACCTCATGGCTGCAAGTACCTACGTCCACCTCATGGCTGCAAGTACCTACGTGACATCAATCACAACACAGGGTCACAGATAATACCTACATTTAATTTTATCATTCGATTTTCCTTCCCTTCGTATACAATAGCTTACAAAAAACAAACCCATTGATTCACTTTTTATATAAGTAACTAGTGAAATGCCCGGGATTTCCCGTCATTCGGTGAGAATTTCCTAAAATTCCTCTATAATGCACTTTATATTCTATTCTATATACATATTATTATACATTATATATTAAACAAATCCAATGAATGTTTCTAAGTTTTGTTCCACTGTGTTTCACTGCAGCGATGGATTCGATTCCACTACTTTTTATGTTCCACTTTAATCCATTATCGCGATGGAATAGATTTCACACCTTTTTATATTACACTTTAATCCATTATCGCGATGGATTCGTTTCCAATAAATATTACAGGACGGGACATTAATTTTTATAATCCGCGCTAATCCATTGTCACGATGGATTAGAATCCACTACTTTTCATATTCCCCTCTAATCCATTGTCGCGATGGATTAGATTCCACTACATTTCATATTCCGATCTAATCCATTATCGCGATGGATTTGCACCGCAAGGGTTAGTCCCTGTAATGCGAAATCTATAGTTGTTCTCCGAATTTTGAACTTCAATACATTGAGTCCCTAGCAATACCTACGACGACATTTTTAAATCGACCAATATAATGCGTTCGCCCAGCAGGAAAGTATGTTATATTATTTTACGCGATAAATTTCCTGATTTGCGTTTTGTAAATAATTAGTTTGTAATGTCGTGCAAATGTGTAAGATACTATTGAAATCGCGCATCCAGCCATTTGTGAGATATTTTGTAATACTTAACAGTTTCCGGTAGAGGAAAGGGACTTTTTTTTTAATGGATACAGAAGAAAAAAACATTAGATACGGTGTACCGCAATTCTGGTAAAGGAAACCTTGAAAATGTGTCTCATGAACAAGTCTCTAGGATTTCTGGTTTGGGACAGTGGTTGTCAGTCAGTCAGCTAGCTACACGACGATTTCGAATTAGTATCTAATCAGTACAAGTGATCGCCAGGAACTCCATTCACATCATCTCGAGGTCATATCCCAAAACCCTTTCTTAGTGCACCCCAACACTACACCACAATAAGAAAAAGTACTCGAAGACCAGAAAATTGCCAGAAGCCTTCAGGTACTATTGTGTATTTCAATACTGCGACCGCCTACCTATCTACTAAGCATGGATATTGTGAATAGTCTTCAAGGAGGCTAATGTCAGTTATGTATAGGCTAGTAGGTAGTTGATGTGGCATATAGTGGCCTCAGCAATGAATGGGAATTTCAATACTGCGATCTCCAACCCGCCGGCTTAGTAAAACTACTATGAATATCTGTGGAAGAGGATCACGTCAGTAAGAGTTACGTAGTTACAGGCTGTCGAACATGATGCAAACGTTCATTCACACTATAACCACAGAATATTAGATTATACAACAAGATGAAGAAACAATTTGTCAATACATCTGTCTATGTTTGGATGGTAGCCAAATTACACTTCAAAAACTAAAGCTCCGTTTACACCTAGTAACATATTATTCGAGGCACAGTTATACTTACCTAATAACTTGCTAATTGTGTTACAATAATACGTATGTTGAAACAAAAATATACAAATAAAATAAATAATAATGACATTATCCGTCGAGCTTTTACCAGTGTCAATGTTCCAGCCGTTCTACAACCGAATAGTCTGTTACGTGATGATGGTAAGCGGCCCGACGGTATGACTCTTGTCCCTTGGGAAATGGGTAGGCCTTTGGTGTGGGACGCTACCTGCGTCGACACCCTAGCGCCATCTCATCTGCCTGGGACATCAGTTAGGGCTGGTGCGGCGGCTGATTCAGCCGAGGATCACAAAAGGCGCAAATATAGTGGTCTCGACAGAGCTTACCTATACTTTTTTATATGCCTTTCTATATTTTCTATGCCTTTTGGGGTGGAGACCTTGGGTCCGTGGGGAGCCAGTGCCCTCCGGGTTTTCAAAAATCTTGCGGTGCTTTTGATTGAGGCGACACGTGATCGTGAAGAGATTGGCCAAAAATGCTTTTGTCCGCTGTCTGTCGGCTGTCGGTCGGTTTGTTCTCGCCTACAGGTCGCATTTTTCAACCGATTTCGATGAAAATTGGCACACATGTTCCTTAATCTATTAAATTTTTTTAGTCGATAGCGATTTTTGAATGGTGGCAAAATATGGGGTGGGGGGGAAAGGGGGATGTTTGCTGTAGCGTTATTTATCAACGGATTTCAATTGAATTTGAAAGACACAGTAAGGATTTAATTCTACACAAGATGTTGTGAAAAAAATAAACAAAAAGGGTGAGTGGAGGAGGTAATGAGAAGTTTACTGTAGGATTTAAATTTTTGATTTTTATCGGAAAATGTATACTTACCTACGTTTACTGCGTTATACGCAGTCCTCTCCGCCTTTGCAAACAAATCCGTAGACACTAGGTTCAATCTCCTCAGACTAAAGGAACGCGAGCAATCACTAAAACTTATGCCCCTATTTGCTCAAAAGTCTAAAAGGAAAAGTGAAAGTGGAAAGGGTTATTGCATGGTCTACTGTTCTTACACCACTAGTTTAATGTGTTATAGATCCCGGTACCCACCATATTCTACTGTTACTAGGTTATAATTGGCTTATTTAGTTATAAGATAGTTTTTTTTAGTTACTATAGGTTTTATTAATTTTTTTACTTACTTTACTCATTTTAGTGAACTATGTTCTTTATGAGATACAAGTTCGTTAAATTGAACGCATGTAAATTTCATAACTCTTTAACATGTTAAACAAGAAGTCACGTAAAACTTTTTTCAATGAGGCGAGCCTTTTGGATAAAGAAAGACGTACATTTTATTCGCCAATATAGTAAACCAATACACAATCATTAAAGATGTATAAAAATACAATAATTATACTGGCAAAAGGAGCATATTTCGACTTCATGCAGTGTGATGCTTATTATACTAGTTATAGTGATAGTTACTGCGCAAATTTTCAGACAGCCTTTACGTGAGGTCACTATAATGGAATACAGAGTGTGCTGGGAAATTAATATAGGTACAATACTACTCTTAAATATAAACACAGTAAGATAGATAGAAAAGATAAAAAAATACTGTACTGTTGACCAATATAACACAAATAAACTTTTTTTGAACAAAAATAGAATCGACTTCACCACTAAAATCTTTAAATAAAAATAAATTAATTACATGAACTTTTTAACCCTTAGTTATTTGTGTTATATTGGTCAACAGTACAGTATTTTTTTATCTTTATTTTAAGCTATTTTTCGTTGTGAAACCTACGACACCACGACGTCTCCGACACCCTATTTAAAAGTCGCGTGAGGGTGCAATAATACGGGATTCTGGAAAATATCTTCGCAATAATGGGAACGAAGATAAATACAGATTACAAATGTTAAAAATTGGTTACTACTATAGTGCAGTGTAGGGGTGCACTATGTCAGGATAATGGGAACGATCTTTCCCATTATCCTGTTTTCCTGTATTTTGATTTAAAAGCCGTGGACCTTTATGGGCTGTAATGATGATGATATCCATCATGATGTCCATGCAAAGGTTGTCTGGAAGAGATCGCTTTTAGCGATAAGACCGCCCACTGTGCATATTTTTTTTTTTTGTAAGATGAATTAGTTCATAAATTTATTTACATTTGGTGTTCAATTGTATTGTATGATATTGATGATGATGATACAAGTATTTATAGTAAGTATTTATAGCCAGAATGCATCATAAGACCATTCCACTAAGCCCAAACATTTCGGTGAACATCGTCATCATCGTCATCTGATGATGAAGCCAAAAGCCTACTCTAGACCTACCGGAAGGCAAGCAGTTCAGTGGGACTACTACGTATCATTATTACTGCGATCAACAACAAGCCTGCCAAGCGTGGCAGATTATGGCAAAACCTTGATAATGATGATGGTGATACTGGAAAGCAAGCAGTTCAATAGGTCTACTCTAGTGACCGTAAACACCACAGGAAAGCAGAATACGCAATTTCGTTTGCTTGGATGACATATTTTTTCCAGTTATTTTTTTTTTATAAAAACCAAACTATTGTCCTTATTTTCTTAAAATTTCTATGGGACCAACTCGAAAGCATGGCCTACCAAACATAACAAGAATCATGACGGAGAAATAGAGTAACAAACAAACAAAAAAAAACATACAGCCGAATTGAGAACCTCCTCCTTTTTTTGAAGCCGGCAAAATAATACAAAAATACATTTATAAGGCTCCATTAAACCACGAGAAAAACAAGTATGATATGGCCGACGATGGACCACGCTTGTCTAAAAGAAAACTATTCACTTTAGACTTGATGACTCCTAGATTTTACTGATACTACTTCGCTGGCCTCAATAAGAGACAGCCCATGGGTCACGCGTCGCGTCGCCTCAATCAAAAACCCTGCATGTTTTTTGAAATCCTAAAAGGCACCGGCTCCCCACGGATCCAAGGTCAGGCCGAATCAGGTAAACTCATATTATAATTTTGTAACCTATATTTTATTGTAAACGCAAAGTTAAGGTCAAACTCACGATTTTTTTTTTAATTCAGTAAGATTTTTTAAGGGTATTTTAATATTTCATATCGCCTGCTCGTAATCGCGACCAGTACACAAGGAGAAAGGCAAAACATCGGGCTAGTAAGTTATATGGATGATCCATTGAATAGTTACAGAGTATACAATAATTTAAACAACATTCAAAAGTAATTTTTACGCCTAAATACTTAACACCTGTTCAAAATATACGTACAAAATATGTATACTTAATTGAGCACTAAAAGTTAAGAATTATGAATACTTGCTCAGGTATTTCCTTTTTTTTTAAATACTTCGATCTTTGATTGATATGTTATAACCCAATGAATTTAATGAGGTGGTACATATAACTAGTTGTCACTATCACATGGTAACGTGGCCAGAATACTAGCATTACCACGTTGGATGACAACACTCACGCTGAGCACAGGCCAGCATTCTTGTCACGTGGCAACCCATGTAGTCTTAAAAATATGAATAACTGAGCAGTTTGCTTCCATTGTGAAGTCTCCATATCCGCCAACTGGTATAGCAACGTCAGACCACGCTAAGCTACAGTTAGTAATCCGAAAATCCAAACACACATCAGGGTTCTAAGTACTCATAAACTATTCTTCTTATCACGTCTATAGAGTAGATACGAGTCACTTAGCGTTATCTCGGGTCATGCGTAGACGCTCCTAAAATAGTCAGCCATTTTGTGACGTCGCAGTGACGGCGGCGCGGCGGCTCTGGGGATATTAACTGAGCGTGGAGAATAGAGTGCCTCAGATTATTATATCTTGACTCTATGTAGCATGTCTTTATTGTACGACGGGCAAGTGTTTGGCCTATATCACTCCTGGTTCTCAAATAAGGCCAAAGGAGCTGGAATGCACACTTTACCAGGAATTCTCAACACACAAATGTTTGTCCTGGCTGTATGATCCCAACTCTGGACCTGCAAAGGCCCACCTTGTGACCCTCCTGCTGAAATGCAGCGCAAGCAGTTTACCATGTTCCGCTGGTGAACAGAAGAGCTATTGTTCTCTGGATAAGTTCTCTCCATCGTAGATCTCATCCTGTAAATGGAAAAAACTGTTTTAAGACTGCTACTTATCCAACCCTATGTTTGTATTTTGTTTTGTCTGTTGGACGTCCTATTTTTAATAAATAAATAAATAGATCCTTGTCAGTGCAACTTTTGAGGTCAAGGGCTTAGGTACCAAAATAAAAAATCCTAGGGATTCTTTTTACGTGTCACCAGGAGCAAAAATAAATACAGCCAAATTAAGAACCCCATCCTTTTTGGGATCAGTTCAAAAGGAAGACTGAATAATATCACTACGTCTGGTCACACTAAAAGCCTATTCTGTCCACTGCTGGCAGAGCCTCATCAAAAGGAGAGTTTTGCCACATCATCACACTTGGTAGGCGGATTGGTGATAGCAGTAAAGGTGAAGATAATACACAGGAAGCTGCTGCCCTTCTTCTGTTGAAATCCCTTAGTCGACTTTAAGGATATCCATGGACTGAGTTGGAGGGTTGGTCGCCACGGCATCTCTGGTGGTTATTGTTAGGAATTTCACTTTCATAAGCACATACGGTTACTTTGGAAGCTATACTTACTTGTTTTACAATAATATCACGCGTATTTATAGGTAACAAAAGGCACTACCCCGTTATCTGATAACCAGCCAAAACTAAATGCTTTCAGATAATCTCGAACACTGTTTTGGCATAATAATGTATTTCAATGTTATCGCTAAAGGAGACCTTTATTCCTCAATCCTTTCTACCATTAACAAGCCTTATAGCTCAGTTGGTAGTAGCTCTGCCTTCGCGCAGTAGGCTGTGGGTTCGATTCCCACACAGTACAAACATTTGTGTGATGAATGTCGATGTTTGTTCTGTGTTTGGGTGTTGTATCATATAGTATGTATGCATTTACAAAAAGTATTTAAGTATTCTATCCGTAATCTTGCTCCCATATTACAAGCTATGCTTAGTTTGGGGCTAGATGGCGCTGTGTAAAATTAATGTCCTGTAATATTTATTTATTGATTTATTAAGAAGGCACCAGAGTACCGCTGATAGTCGCTCTCCATTACAAAATGTAGTTTGTCGCTCATTTCGAAAAACGTTCGTTTCAAAATCACTTTTACACATATAATCGGATAGCATAGCGATACAGGGATAATTAAGGTTTGTTACCATTTTTTTTTATAAACACATTTAAATTCAACATAAAAGGAAAATAGGGTCTGTATGTTATTTCACCGGACATGCCTTTTCAGAATGAATGACAAGCTTCGCTTATAGGTATGGTAGTTTACAGGCTTACTGTATGAATATCAAAAAGTGTAAGGTGATCCGACATTTTTAACATCCTCACACTCCAGGCGGTGTACCACGACCTGTTATAGTATTCTTGTTTTGATATTACTTTACGTTTGTCACTATCTATCCAGTGTAGAAAAAGCGAGACAAACGCAATGTAATATCAAAACGAGAACGCTATAAGACGTTGTGGTTAGTGCCCAGAGCCATTCCGTTCTCGGGTTTTTCAGGTTTTGAAGCTGCGTCCATAAACTACGGTAAGTAGCCGCTTACCATCAGGTGGGTCTGACCGTAAGCATGTTTGCTAACCTTGTTGATTAGTAGATTGTTACACAAGGGACTAAAACGAACCATTACACGAGGTTATTATACGCGAGGGAGTATAAATAAAACGAGTTTTCATGGGTGTCTTTGGCCCGAGATAAATGCTCAAATTTTCACTTTGTGAAAATAAAACAAATTCATTAAATTAAAAACAAACTGACCTCTCGCAGACACTTGCGTAATGCTTATTGGCTTTATTTCTATTTCATAAGCATAAGCTATTGGTTTTCCTAATAATAAAAAATAAATGTTGCATTTGAAAATCTATTGATCTGATCACTACTAAACAGGATCATCCGCTTGACTTAAATGTACAGTTGGAATAATTTTGAATGTTTTAAAGAGAGGTTCTTAGAGCCACAGATTCGGAATTATTTGTGTGCTTTTAGTGCCATTTCTATATTATCTTCATTTTTGATTACTTTTACTATCACCTCAATTTGTAAAAACTGTAGAGGTTTCGCGGGAACAACCTTTTTTTTTATTTCATAAATATTTATTTCAGATAAACGCACGCACGCTTTCAACAACGCAGTCTTTTCAGTACAATTTTCAAAAATCCAACTTTTCAATGTTTTTTTAAATGGATCCAAAGAGAATAAACTAAGTAAGAAATTAAACATCGGAAAGCCGAATCCTTCTCCATGAGCTCAATATTTTGTAGGCCGGAATGTTCTGTAACCTCTAACACTCCTCCGTAAAAGCTTGAAAAGGGCTGAAGATATTATATAAGAATATACTTATTATGTTTTTCTAAATAAATAAAAAAATATATCTGAAGTGTTATCATAAAAGATACCTACCAACTATTTAGTTAAAAGTGCGTCATGTATTTTTAAATAGAATCAGCTATTCGCGTCCCATTATAAATAACTTTCGCTAGTTTTGTCTGTCCGGTCAAGGCACGTGCTGTACATCCACGTTGACTCCTATCACGCATGTGCGTGATCCAAGCATCAACTATTTTACTGTCGCACGTAACAATCCACTGCACGACGTGAGCCTTGCAGGGACTGTTCCAGAAGAAATTGTAGAGACTGGAAAAGGTGGAAAAGGGAACAAGCAAGCAGCCCATCTGATGTTTAGTGGAACTTATTGTCTGTAACAAAGCCTTACTGCGTAGGTTATATTCACAAAGGACCTACGCTGCACTGCAATGTGCCATCAAGCGTAATATCAAACGTCACCATACCCTTCATCTGAAACTCAGCAGTGCTACTTGGTGGCCGGAAAAGGATATTTTTTGTTGTTAGATGGGGAAGCGCTTGGTTTTCAAGTTATGATAAGGCCGAAGGTGGAAGCGCCGGAATCCTCAACATACTGAGGAACTGGCTATCTTACCTCTAAATGCCGGAACACAACAATTTAAGGCGAGCATAGGCGACTTAGATGATAGTAGCTAGCCAGACGGATATCAACCAAACCAAGCATAAATTGTACCACCCTGGGGATCGAACCCAGATGTCTCCTCTGGATCTGATACCGGTGGGTGAATCACTAGACACTGAGGCGGTTAAAATCACACTTTCATACTACAGGTTGTTTATCTTACAATTCCTGTAACTGTCACAAAATTTACGCGTGACTGAGTAATCATGTAACGTATTCAAATACTCCACAAAAGGTCTTCCTGGATCATAATAGAAGTCTCTTCAAATGGAAGGGTTTCCTATTTGACAACCGAACTCCATTAAAACAATTTATTATTTACTGGGTACCTTTATCCGTTTTTAGTTGAGGTGTCTCAAATTGAGGACAGTACCTTTTACCCTACTGAAACATTAAAAGGAGGTTATAATAATGTGCAATTGGACGCGGCAAAGATCATAAAGTTTTCTAGCATCAGATGAGATGTCTTGGTCTGACAATAATATTTTATTACTCCGAGATGCTATTCAGCAAATGTATGAAGGTTTTTCAATCGTGTTGGACGATAACCGAAAAAAATAAACGCACACCGACAGTTGCGAACCACATTTAAAGGCAAAAACCAGCTACGCAAATGGAATTTTACTCTTCTTTTCGTAACCGGTTATTGAATTAGTTAATTAATTCGTAGCTGAGTTTCGTAACCAGCTACGAAAATGGAAAATATTTGTTGTTAAAGCGGCAATAGAAACACATTGTCTACCTATTACGGTTCATGAGATACACCCCGCTGATAGACGAATAGCGGAGGCTTTGTAGTAGGGTTCCAGGTTTTTTTTTAATTGGTGATAGTCAACCGTTTGACCACCAGTTTACAAAATAAGAGTTGCCAGTATCTAATAGTAGAAGGGAAATGCCCCCGTCATTTTAGGGTATAACAAAATAACATGTTTAAAATAATGTAAAATACATAAACACATCGTCTCAATACATGCAAAAACATGAGCGTAACGCGTTTCACGTCACGCGCTCCGCTTTGTTATCTAGACCGCTGGCGTGACGGATCGCTCAGCCAAGCCTAGATTTGCTATGGTTTTATTAATTATTACATGAATGTAGCAAATACTAGTAAAATAAAACTGAAGAAAATCGTACTTAATATGGTTCCTCAGCTCGAGGTACGTGTTTTTTGCCTGTACTACAGGCTCATGTATCAAATAACACATTATAAAAAAATAATGTAATGTTAAAATATTCTCGCCTCTAATTCTCTAATTCTAAGCCTCTGTGGTGTAGTAGTTCACCCACCGGTATCAGACACAGAGATCCCGGGTTCGATCATTCAGATCATTTATTATTAACAGTCATTGTTAAAGGTCACATGAAAAAGGTGATAAATTTATATAGAGTACATTTTATGTACCTATTAAATTAGTAGGTAAACATATTGTTTAATAATAAGAAAATTATAAAACCGCAATATGTAACAGATTTAATACAAATTATATCTTCTCTATAATATAAATCGATTTACGGAAATTTTCATATTTTTTTTCAATTTCATTTAAACAAATTTTTGGGAATTTCTCCCCTTAGGCGGTGGAATGGGGAAAACGGTTTTAGTAGTCTTTATTTATAATCCGATTGAGTTGAAAATTTATATTTGTATTTATAAATTTAATTATCTTTGAATTTTTTTTTTTTCGTGCTCTAGTAATTTATTTATTCAATAAAAAGTACAATTAAACTAACTATGTACAAAGGAATCAGTCAGATTACCTAAGGACCGTTACAAACGGCCTATAGGTAACTCAACTGTTCCAGACCAGTACCAGACGGAAGCGTGCCCAAGACACTGGCTGCATTGCCACGCTGAATAGCTATGCTAATTCGCTGGCCTAAATAAGAGCCAGCCTTTGAATTGTATTACTATTAATTGTTATTTAACCGCCCCTGTGGTCTTGTGGTTCACCCACCGGTATGACCCCTGAGGTACTGGTTTATGCTTGGTTTGGTTGGTGGTAGGACTTTCTATGAGACAACCTCCCTAGCTACGTAGCTACCACCATCTTACCCAAGTCATTCGTCAGAACAACATATTTAAATTGTTTTGTTCCGGCATTCAGAGGTAAGTAAGATAGTCAGTTCCTCAGAGTATTGAGGACTCCGGGTGAAGTGCGCTTCCATCGGTCCTATCATAACTAGGTGAAAGGCCAAGTGCTTCCCCGTCATACAATAGAAAGAGAACACACAAACTCTATTATTGGTTAATATGAATTCACAAACAAAATGTTGACCGCCACAGTCGACGTGTCCCCACTGTGCCAAATCCGAGCCAGAAATATGGGTAACGGGCACCCTTCCGTCTCCGAGAGGACCTCGTTGATATTATCATTCATTTGTTTCACTGGCACGTATGAGGCGTGGTACAAGATGTAGCTTACAGCGTTTTATCTAGCTGACGATTGTCTAGCTACGTACCTACCTACTGCTTTCCGATTTTCATATTTTAACAAGCTTCGCAGCTCAGTTAGTAGTAATTCTGCCTTCTGCGCTGTAGGTTGTGCGTTCTATTCCCACCCAGGACAAACATTTGTGTGATGAATATAGATGTTTGTTCTGTGTTTGGGTGTAAATACATACTTACAATACAATACAATATAGCTATTCAGCGTGGCAATGCAGCCAGTGTCTTAGGCACGCTTCCGTCTGGTACTGGTCTGGAACAGTTGAGTTACCTATAGGCCGTTTGTAACGGTCCTTAGGTAATCTGACTGATTCCTTTGTACATAGTTAGTTTAATTGTACTTTTTATTGAATAAATGTATAATAGAGGAAAAAAAAAAAATACAACAGTATTTTAATATTCTATCCGTCTAGTTCCCATATTACAAGCTATGCTTAGTTTGGGGCTGTGTGAAATTAATGTCCTGTAATATATTTATTACGGTACATTAATTTCACATAGCGCCATACTTAACTACGGAGATTGTAATATTAGTGCTAGAGCTATATGTGTACACACTAATGTTATAAAGGTGAAAGTTTGTGTGTTTGTTTGGTGCTTCTTACCGAAATGGCTGAATGGATTTGGACGTAATTTGGTACAAAGATAGTTTATACCCTGGATTGATATATTAGCTACTTTTTATACCATAAATCTGGGACGCTACCGCCGACGGCGAAGTCGATCTCCATTGATGGCTTTAAATTAGCTTCATGAGAACTAGAAACGATTTTTACCGTCAAATGTACTGAACGGATAGGTTTCATAACATGTGTACACTTTTGAGATGGGAAACGCTATTTCGGATATGACACATACCTAAATCGGTAAAAATAGTTTCTAGTTCTCATGGAGCTAATTTAAAGCCATCAATGGAGATCGGCTTCGCCGTCGGCGGTAGCGTCCCAGTTCCCGTGGGATAGAAATGGGATGTCAAATATCGCCATAGAAAACGTATTGGTTCATTGTTGCGTTTTACGAAAAAACGACAAAACGGATTAAGATGAAATTTTGTACAGATATTGTTCAAAACATTATATCGGAAAACATTATATGCTACATTTATCCGTAAAAGTGGGCTAAGCTCCGAGCAGAAGTTAGTACACTACCTTTTTGTGTGAAATGATATTTATTCAAACAATATGTACTATTGAACTAGGTAACTAGGTCAAGCGTAGTGGTCGGTTTACATATGGACCGTTACAAACGGTCTATCTGTTCCAGATCAGTACCAGATATAATATTTTTAAATATATTTTTTTCAAAACCTGGTAATTTTGTCTGATAATAAATTATACAACTCTTCTATCAATATTTTATCTACCTACAACACCTAAATACAAACCAAACATCTATATTAGGTGGAAGGTGGAAGTGGGCAGCCAGCCTTCCACGAACGGTTAGCAAATGGACCTCGAAATGGGTAACTTTTTTTCGAATTTTAGTACTCTAAATATAAACGCAGTTGAGTTGAATTATACGTATAGTTAAGGCGCGCTACGCAGCTAAATTCTCGGCAGAAACGATTATGAGAGTCGACAAAGGCAAGCTGTAGGTGGCGCATGCGTATCGTAAATAAACCCTTTTGATAATTCTTATTCTGAGATCGCGTTGCTGGTATGTAGGTAGGTAATGTGACCATATGATGGTACCTTTACTGGCACAAAACAAATAACTTATTTAAATTCGTCCTAATATTTATTCTGAGTCTAGGTGTTGTCTGACCGCTGTGAGGACGACAAGTAGTAAGTGCGCCTGTAGTTTTTCAAATAATTTATGATTTAAATTAAAGTTTAATTGGTATCACAAAACTAGCTTACTTTTAATGTAGATCAACATGTAACCTATCATTTAAAATAAATCGTAAGTCTATATTCACTGTAGGTATCACAATATTTCTCTTGTAAATTTTGAAACGTACCATTTTCAATAAATATTTTTATCGAGAATTTTTTCAGCTATTATGTTTTCAGTTTACCTTTAATTTAGATTACCTGAAGTAATGCATATATAAAAAATTGACTCGTGGCTTGTTCAGAAGTACTATAATTTCCCATTGGAAAAAGAGGAAACGTCTAATGACAGGGCTTTAAGATAAGCTAGAGTATAGGTAAAATAAGCTAGATACTATACAGTGATAGCAGGTCAAGCCGCGAATATGTTTGTTTTACATAGGTTGGTACGTATTTTATTAGAGCAACATTTATGTATGTGAAATAGTATTCAGGCGTATTATTTTGTATGCCGATGTACAATATGCTTGAATATGTGTTTAAAATATTAAATTTTAATATTTTTTTTAACCGCCTCTTTGGTCTAGTGGTAAAACCCACCGATTTCAGATCCAGAGGTCCCGGGTTCGATACCCATGGGGAGTACAATATATTGTGCTTGGTTTGGTTGGTGGTAGGACTTTGTTTGGGTCACCACCACCTTACCTAATTCTGTCGCCATAATAACAATTCCATAATTGTTGTGTTCCGGCATTTAGAGGTAAGATAGCCAGTTCCTCAGTTTGTTGAGGATTCCGGGTGAAGTCCCCTCCACCTTCAGCCTTATCTTAACTTGTAACCAGGTGAGATGAAGGCCAAGCGCTTCCCCGTCGTAAAAAAAAAAAAAACATAACATTTTACGTGTCATCATAACTTCGGAATGTGCACACGAAAGGACGAGGCTTACGATGGAGTGAGCATACCCAGAATGTGCCTATTACCTCTCTTCTTGAAGAGATAGGGTCGTTACACAACGGAAATACCGAAAGGGCCTGACCACAACGTCTTATAGCGTCCGCGTTTTGATCTTACATTACTTTTGTCTCGTTTATTCTACACTGGATAGATAGTGACAAAATAATGCTATAAGAGGTACCCTGCCAGGAAGCCTATAAACCTATACAGATACAAACTTCACGATTGTATCCGTTGCTTCATCTCATGCCTTGCCCCACTTAAAGGTCATTGCTTCGACCCATTAACAATTCCTCGGTGATTTCTTGAGCTCGCTCTGAATTACTTGTTTAAGATCTTATCGCTTTTTGTTTTATTTTTATAGCGAACGTCAGCTGTTTACGGAATTTGCAACCTTGTTCATCTTCACAATGATAAAGGAGGAAGTTATACAAATTATATTAAAATAATAAAATTGAAGTGGCTGTTTTCAATGTTAAATGATCAGCTGTTTTCTTAAAGCATGTAAAAGTGTACACGGCTCTTATCTAAAAAAACATTTTTTAAATCTTAGGAGGAGGAGAGGTCTGTTTGTTCCGACTAATCTCCGAAACGGCTGGACCGATTTTAACGTGACTTTCACTGGCAGACAGCTGATTTGATAAGGGGTAACCGCCTCTGTGGTCTAGTGGTTCAACCCACCGATTTCAGATCCAGAGGTCCCGGGTTCGATCCCCATGGGGAGTACAATATATTGTGCTTGGTTTGGTTGGTGGTAGGACTTTGTTGAAGTCTGCCTAGCTAGCTACCACCATCTTACCTAATTCTGTCGCCATAATAACAATCCTAAAATTGTTGTGTTCCGGCATTCAGAGGTAAGATAGCCAGTTCCTCAGTTTGTTGAGGATTCCGCGTGAAGTGCGCCTTCACCTTCGGCCTTATCTTAACTTGTTACCAGGTGAAATGAAGGCCAAGCGCTTCCCCGTCGTATAAAAAAAAGGGGTAATATTTATTAATTGGATACGGTTATCTCATAAAGTAATCAGTGTCCGCAAAAAAAAAAAACTCAGGAATTCCAAAAATACTTGAATTCTTTAGAGTTTGTCACTTGGTATAGGGGTACAATAGGAAATGGTTTTGGTATCACGGATTTTTATTTTAATAATAAGGATAATAAGAAAAGAAAATAGACGCTAGTCTGATTCACATTGTCTCACCAGAGTAGGTACTAAGTAGTTTTCTGGGATCACTTTCTAATAAGGCTTGTTACACAATTATTAATTCATTTATTTCGGTCAACAAGGAATCATATTTATACACAATTAACATAAGTAGGCATAACACAATAAATAAAACAAAATAAAATCGCATGCACATATATAAGTATACGAGTATTCGATTCCAGCTTAATCTCGGTAAGTATGTAGTCACGTGTCAAATTAAATAACTATGACCAAATAACGCCCAACAACAATACGAACATAATGCCCAATACAATACTTCTTCTTCCTGCCCTTATCCACCCAGACGAGGTCAGCACAGCACGGTCCCTTTTTTATATTATTATTGTATGACGGGGAATTTCTTAATCATAATCATAAAATTTTCTTAATCTCTCCTGGTTACTACTAGTTTCTTACTAGTTAAGATAAGGCAGGCCGAAGGTGGAGGCGCACTTCACCCGGAATCCTCAACAAATTGAAGAACTGGCTATCTTACCTCTAAATGCCGAAACACAACAAATGTTTTTTTTTTTAAATTGTTATTATGGCGGCAGAATTAGGTAAGATGGTGGTAGCTAGCCAGGCAATTCTTAACAAAGTCTTACCACCAACCATACCAAGCACAATATGTACTCCCTCTGGGGATCGAACCTCTGGATATGAAATCTGTGGGTTGAACCACAAGACCATTCTAGCATTCGGCATTCACAGGTAAGATAGCCAGTTCCTCAGTCGCAAGTGCGCTTCCACCTTCATAACTTGAAAACAGGTGAGATAAAGGCAGATGCAGAGTTGACGTTTGACCCCACCTAGCCACTTAGCGTGGGATAAGGGTAGGAGAACTATGACAGTTCCTCAATAACGGTTCCTCGATAACAGAGCTTCTGTAAATGGTGTAGGTATTCTCTGCTCTCATACTAGCAAACGCAAAAACCTTATAAGTAAACCAATTGTACAGCCCTCAATATTGACGTTAGGTGGTGGCAAACATAAATAGCCTTAGAAATCAAATGCGCATGAATAATCCACGTCACACGCCTGTCCTTACCTTAAAGTCGGATTGGATACTGTTGGTCAATGTAAGTTATTCCAAAACCAAACGATTACAAGGCATTGAACAGCTTCGGAATAGATAAGTGAATTGTGTAACTTGAGGTAGTACTGTGACCTACTAGCATTTCTCAATAACAACTCAAGGGCTGGCAAGGTAGGTAAAGGGCTATTGTTTTTGGAAATTTACTCATGTGACACAACACTCTGATGAATCCATGGCAACCAATTACCATCAGAGGTAGAATGGAACAAGCATTTCGTAAACAGATACAAAAAACATTGAGATACACATTTCTGGGCTCCGATTCTACAACATTTACTATCTAATCGCTTCACTATGCCAATGGTATGGTCGCAGAATTGCCAAGAATCGGGCCCTGGAGCGATGGCAATCATGTATTTTGATAATTAAATGTAAAATATATGTCCATTTGATTTGTATAGAAATCTGTGACAAAAACATAAGAAACATCATTATTAGCTAGAAACATGAAGTTTCAAACGACGTTCGGTCCGATGACAAATTGATTGTAGACGGTGACTTGATGAAACGAGACGAATACTTCTTTCAAGGTTTGTTTTTCGTAGAATATTTATAATTTCAGACTACCAGTAGGTATTTGTAAAGACATTGAAAAATGTAAGCTTATGAAATCCAAAGATATCAATGAATGACGGGATCGTAGTCGTAGTTAGTTTAATTGTACATATTTATTTAATGTTTGTAAAATATAATATAAATTGAGCTAGAGCGCGTTATCCGATCTCAATTAAATTTAAGCTATTAAGGGATATCGGTATAAATAGATTATCGCGGAGATTTTCATTTTATTATAACTATTTGAGATATTGGGGTGGAAAGATATACAATATTTTACCCAAACATTTGGAATGGTTGTTCCAATCAGTTCAGTTCATCAATCAGTCAACATTTTAAATATGTAGAGATTACACTTACGTATCAATACTCATCAACTAGGGTAGTTTTTGACAAATAGGGGTGTTCTGTGGGTGTTGTAATCTTCTTGTTTCACTGAGAAATAGTACAAAAACCACCCTATTAAAGAGTAAACTTTAATAGGGGTGGTTTTTGTAATTTGGGGGCGTGCTAAGGATAAAATGTTAAAGGGGGTTGACTTCACATTTGCATTTTGCATTTTTAATTTACTGAAACCAAAATTAATAAACAAAATAATAATGGTCTGCAAACTGGGTAAATGAGATTGAAGTCTTGTGAAATGTCATATCTCAGGGCTTAAACAGCAGATTTTAAAATTTATTTACATTTGATTTGATTGATTTTATGCACCCCTTGACTGATATTATTGGCACGCAAGTCTTACCTAGAACATGGTCTACGCAATGCTTTGCGAGATGAGGAGCTGATATTTCCACCGACGATTATCATAGTTAGCTTCTAGTTATATGTTGAAAAAACCTACAGCAAGATTATTCATGGTTTTACGAGAGCACGCCCATAAAAAGTGTTATAAGTAACTTACAAATATATTTGTAATCGGTAAATCGGGTGATAAAATTGTATTTTTATTTGATTTTAGTGTGTTTTGACTATAATATTGACATAAATTACTAGATTAATCGATTACATACGTGTGCGTATATAAATACTTTGTAAAAGTGATGTGTATCTGATGCAAAGTGGTCATTTGTCTCACGGTTAATTTTCGTCATTGTTCTCTCGTTTCGATGTGGTTTGATCTAACTTACAGTGTATTCTAAGCGTAAACATAACATCTCGAATTTAATTACAATCCACTAGAGCACGTAAGTAACATAGAGCTTCGAATTTGGTTTAGCCGGCATATCCTCATCTGGCCGTCAATCAATTACCCTAGGTACCAAGAAATTCTACTTTCTGTAATGGCCAACCGTATGCAAACCCGCAAAGCTCGCCAGGAAGAATCCCAACTTCAACTGGCTTTACATGAGCTGAAACTGGCCAGGGAGTTGTGCAGCCAGTTGACTTGTGAAAGGGTGGACTATGAAAGTATATTGTTAGAAGCATTAGGAAATAACACTAAACTAAAAAGTGAGTTATCTTCATTACACTGTCAATATGAGAGTGTACTTGAGGAACAAAATAGGCTAGAAATAATACAAACACAATAAGAGCATAAATAATAAGAGAAAATTAGAAATATTAGACAAATTCAAACTGTGTACAGTAGAACTAGAAAATAATAAAACTAAATATGAAAATGACATGCAATTTCTTGAGTTTGAACTTCCAAGTGTTAAAGGCTGCTTGAGATCAATTACTGCACGTTATGAAAAATTTCAAGAGGCTATTAGGGAATACTCTCTAGCCATGGATGAACTGCTTCAACTGTCACAAAGTAATCAGGAACGCTATGACTCTTTGGTGGCCAATCATTTATGTGACTGCCAACGCTCTTTGCATTCACAGCCAGAGAGGCCAGTCTCACCCATGAGCCCTGAAGTATGTATCGGACCCAAGATTTCATCAACTCAAAAAATATCACAAACAAAACTGAAATGTTCTGTGATGAAATTGGAAAGGGTTTAGGCATAATATTAAATATGGATGACACTCAGTGATAAATAATTGTTTACCAAATTTTAGCCTTCATGATGCAATTAAATTGATATCGAAGTCCAATCTGTCATCTGAATCAACTTAATCATCATGTATGGAAATAGGGGTTATGTTAAAAAATGGGACCTTATTAAATACTTTGATACAATAAGCTCTATAAAATTGTATTGTTTACATTTCCTTATAGTAATTGCTTGACACAAGCTGAATATGATCTTAGATATAAATTAAACAAGACATTATATACAATGTCACATAATAATAATTGATTGACTCTAACTATGTTAATATCTCTAATTGTGTAAGTAATAATATTTATTTGACCCGAGGTAGTTACTACCTACCATTTTTACAGACAAGATATTAATATATTGGAAAATATTCCAAATAATTTAAATTAGTTCATAAGACAATAGAGGAAGTTTCTAGCATAAATGAGCCACCGAATATGTCAAGTAAACATAGCTTAGTAAGCAAGTCAAAAATGTGTATAAATAACTTGCCCAGATTAAATAAGTGTGATAATATACTGGTAAATAATACTAAGAAAATATGCCCCAAACCCAATAATGATATCAAATTGTTAAGTTAGAACATTGAAGGCTTAGAAAATAAGGTCCTTGAACAGGAATTATTAATGAACTCTGATCATATTGACATCATTTGCATAACTGAACATTGGCTAAAACAACATGAGCTCATGTTTAATTTCATTAATTACCAGATTGGCAGTTCTTTCTGCAGAGTGAATCACATCCAAGGTGGCTCAATAATATTGTTAAACAAACAAATAAAATTTAAAGATCGGACTGATATTGTTAATAATTCAGTTGAAAAGGAAATTGAAATAGCTTGTGTTGAGCTGGAGGTTGCCGAATCAATTCATTATCATAATTGATACAGCCCACCTTGTGCCAAATATTCAATTTTTGAAAATGCTATGGAAGAAATATTGTTTAAATTGTTGGATTAAAAAAAACTATTGATAGCTTGTGGAGATTTTAATATTGATCTGTTGATTAAAGAAGCATGTAGCAAAAAAAATACTAACTTGTCCTTCAATCTAAAACCTATGTTTATGGAGCCTACTAGAATAACTGAAACCTCAGCTAAATGCTTAGATAATATATTTACAGATGCCAACATTGTGTGGAAGAGTGTAATTAGTAAAATAAAATCTGACCATTTAGGATAAATTATTAAAATCGAAACACAATGTAAAACTAATATGAAAAGAAAAATTACTTTTGTACTACTGACATCTGATAGAGTGGAAAATTTAAATCAGCACTGATGTCTAAATTTCCTGTTTCATATATTGGCAACTATCCTGACTATTTATATAATACATTTTTACTAAAAACATAAGCTTTTACGAAAAACATAAGCTTATTTGATAAAAACTGTGATACACATAATTATAATACTAGAAATAAGATTAAACTTGCTGTTCCCACAACTAGGCTCCCTAAAGTATTAACTTTAGGGAGCCTAGTTGTGGGAATCGTTCATAGGGCAAACTATACGCATTTATTATACCAAGTGATATGCTTAGCTCGTCAAATAAAAAATGCAATAATGTTGTAAAACAAAAGCTATCCAGGAAAGCTTATTATAAAATTTCAGATTACCTAGAAGATAAGAAAGCCTGGCATTAAAAAAAATGAATTTGCTCCAGTGAATAAATTGTAATTAGTATTAAATAATTATAAGCTATTGTAATGGATCATAATAAAAAAAAAGAAACTAGCCCGAGGTTCTTGCCTTTCTCCTTGTGTACTTACTGGTCACGATTCCGAACAGGCTGATCCTAAAAAATCTTACTGAATAAATATATTTGACTTTGGCTTTGACTTTGGCAATTGGCTATAAAAAAGTAATGGCAATATAACCGGTAACAGTTTTTTTGTACTTGTACTATTAAAGTGTTTTCAAAACGCTTTTTATTTTTAATTATTGATTTTAGCGAGCCTAGATCAAAAATAAAAAAAATATTAAATTTTTTACATGTTAAATTATTTAAACTAGGGGTGGGAATCCTTCTGTTAAGTTTTGGAAAACCTGTGTAAAAAGCATCCCACATTTTTCAGGTCAAAAAAGAGAAAAAAACCTAGAAAGAGAACTAGAGAATAGCTAAAAAGAAAGAGCTTGCCACAAATTTTTGTTTGTTTGTTTGTCAGGCGGATTGAGACTCAGGTGGAACATCCATTGAAAAGATTCCTTACTTACCTTATTCGCCTCTCACGACATTCTCGAGTGGATAGGGAGGGGTCCATTTTGTTACCGGAGCCTTACTTTTCCGTGTGATTGTATATTATTTGTTATCATTACCATCATAACTAAATAAGAATTACTTACCGGCCCTAATGGACCAAACTCTTGCCTTTCTATACCACATAGATATTTTCATCCTCTCTTGACCCAGAAACAAACGTAAGCGATTTTCAACCTTGTTGTTCAGAAAATAGTGTTTGGAAAATGAGTGGGTATTCTTGTTGTATGATGCGGATGCTTTATGTTTATGTTTCGGCCATTCTATTTTTATGAATAGGGTTATTATTAATGTTTTAATGGCGAATAAATCATTTCAGACCAACTGAATTTGATTACTAGACAGCTGGTTAACCTTGTAAAGTGGTTCAGTTGTTCCCAAAATTAAAAATGATAACAATGTATTTATATACTCCAAATCCACATTTCTATTATTCAGATTTCACCTTGTGTGCTGTCGCGATTCCGAACAAAAAATTCTTACTAAATAAACAAAATTTTGACTTTAACTCCTCTGTGGTCTAGTGGTTCGCCCACCAGTGTCATATCCAGAGGTTCCGGGTTCGATCCCCAGGGGAAGTAAAATATTGTGTTTGGTTTGGTTGGTGATAGGATTTTGTTTAAGTCCGCCTACCACTGTCTTACCTAATTCTGTCGCCTTATCAACAATTCTTAAATTGTTATATTCCGGCATTTAGAGGTAAGATTGCCATTTCTTCAAACAGTTGAGGATTAAGGGCGAAGTGCGCTTTCACTTTCGGCTTTATCATAACTTGTAAATCAGGTGAAATGAAGGCCAAAGCACCTCCCCGTAGTACAATAAAAAAAAACTTTGATTTTTCGTTGACTTTGACTTTGACATTGAAGATAACAACATTTTCCTGTCACCAAACAGTTTTAATGCATCGAACACATTAACGAACCGAAATCTCAGATTCATCAAAATTATCATCCGTCTGACTTCACCTGCTTGAAAGGGGCACAGGTATTAGAAAATCCTTCAACAATTTTGAACTCTTGACCATGAAACTATGCTAGTTTCATTACGAATGCGATGCAACGATAAAGTATTCGATTTACCGAGCTTTTCCAGAAGATGCCTAGTAATCTCGTCATGAATAAGGATCTATATCTTTAAATCGGGGAAGCACTTGGCCTTAATCTCAATTGGTATCAAGTTATAAAAAAGCCGAACGTGAAAGCGCACTTCACCCGGAATCCTCAACAGCTTGAGGCTATCTTAACCTAAGTATATCAATAAATCAATAAAAATTACAGGACATGAATTTCACACAGCGTCATCTAGCCCCAAACTAAGCATAACTTGTAAAATGGGAACTGGATTACGGATTATACTTAAATATTTATATTTATGTTGGTAATTGTAATTGTAATTTTGCTTAAATCTATTGTAATTTGTAACTATGGACTCTGTCTGAAATAAAGTATTTTTGTTATATTTTTTTATTTTATTTTTAAATATTTTTTATTGTAAACACATACTTATCATACAATACAACACCCAAACACCGAACAAACATCTATATTCATCACACGAATGTTTGTCCTGGAAGTTGGAACACAACAATTAGAATTGTAGCTATGGCGTCATACTTGGAGGTGGTGGCAGCATGCGTTTACCACCAACCGAAGTCAACCAAGTTAGGGTCGTACGAGATACACACACAGAATAAGGTCGGTCAAAGTCTACTAAGAAAATAAAGGAAAATGCCATGACGTCTGCAGTCCGTCAATATGTTGATCTCAAACCTGCATTGCATTTTCCATGACAGAATAATAGAGTCGCGTGGATGGTAAACTTTTGTGACTACCTATAATATTCATTATATAATACACTGTGTAGTGATAGGATATCTGCGTCTACCATTACTCTCAGCCAACTAGCGAGGAAAGTAAAGAAAATGTATGAATATTTGTTAAAAATAACATATAAATTATAGTTCTTGACCTCTTATCAGAGGAAGGATTATGTCTACGATGGTGCGAGCTTTTCCAGAAGGCACTGGAACTCCTGGGCACCGATGGAACACGGTAAGCCGTTTGCTAGGCTTTGTGGATCTTTACCAGTGTTGTGATCATTCAGCAGCACCGCTAGCAAAAGCCAGCGCTTCCATTACCCGCTGTAGACCTCTGCCATTAATTAAATATCTGACCCCGTTTTAAATAGAATACATTTATTCAAAAAAAAGTACAATTAAACTAACTATGTACAAAGGAATCAGTCAGATTACCTAAGGACCGTTACAAACGGCCTATAGGTAACTCAACTGTTCCAGACCAGTACCAGACGGAAGCGTGCCCAAGACACTGGCTGCATTGCCACGCTGAATAGCTATGCTAATTCGCTGGTCTAAATAAGAGCCAGCCCTTGGGTCACGTGTCGCCTCAATCAAAAGCCCCGCAATATTTTTGAAAACCCGGAGGGCGCCGGCTCCCCACGGACCCAAGGTCTCCACCCCAAAAGGCTCAAATAGGTAAGCTCTGTCGAGACCTATTTGAGTTTTAAATTAAAAATAATATATTTATTCGTTCTTCTAGAAGAATATTATAATATTATATAAGTTCGTTCAGTTTAAAGACATTTATACCGCAGACTGTATCTACCATGAAATGTCCTGTATAAGTTTATGCTACAATCATTATTGAGACCACTGATACGCGATGACGTCAGCACAACACCTGCCAAACTGCCAATAGTGCAAACAATATAAAACTTTATGTCAAACCAGAATGTACCCTGACGTCACGCACCAAAGTGGATTTCACTTTGCAATGCACAAATATTTGTGCTTTCAATAGTTCACAGATTCTCTTGTAATGATTATTGGACATTTTATTTGGTATTTGAGTGACGTTATGACCACGAATGATGAAGAGACGGAGAGAGAAGCCTAGAATTAGTTATATGAGCCAGATAAAGGAGAAATTAACTATATCGCTAAGAAACTTACAAACAACAAAGGAATTTAAATCAAGTGGAGGAATATGCATCTTTTCCCCCGGCAAGCTTTTAAATTAATGAACGCGATTTCTTACAGGCCGCCTTGGATGGAGAAACAGAAAATTAAAAAAAATATGAAAAATAAAAAAGATGGTAGCGCGCAAATAAGGGAAAAATAATAACTAATCATTTTACTAAATTAACAAATGCAAAGTTTCAAGCTAATAAGTTCAATGTTTCGAACTTGTTTATTTACGCTACCAATGATCCTCCTTCGTCCTTCCTATAACTACAAGCGACTTATTTAATGTTATTAACGCCAAAGTTAATTTAAATATTCCAACTTCCTAGAATATTATGTAATTATATCCTACTTTATCTATATCCGCAAAGCCTTTTAAAGATTTTACTCAGTAACATTCTTTAGGATCATTTTGAATCGTCGTCATCCTCATCAAAAAAGATTATTAGTACGTATGTACTTGCAAATTACTATTTACAAGGGAAGAGTCGGGTTACCTCACGTTACAAATAGTCTATAAGTAAGTAAACTAATCCAGTATCAGACGCAAGCTCGCCCAACAATGGCTGCATTATCTTGAATAGCGATGCGAATACTTACATTGTATGCCTCAATCAAAAGCCCCGTAAGATTTTTGAAAACCTGTAAGGCACCGGTTCCCAAGGACCCAAGGTAAGTAATGTGTAAGCTCTTTCGAAAAAACTATATAAATAATAAATATTATGGGACAATATTTTTTACACAGCGCCATCTAGCCCCAAACTAAGCATAGCTTGTAATATGGGAACTAGATTACGGATAGAATACTTAAATACTTTTTTAAAATACATACTTACTATATGATACAACACCCAAACACAGAACAAACATCTATATTCATCACACAAATGTTTGTCCTGGGTGGGAATCGAACCCACAGCCTACAGCGCAGAAGGCAGAGTTACTACCAACTGAGCTATGAGGCTTGTTAAATATATTTGCGCCTTTTGTGATCCGCGCCGAATCGGCCACTGCACCAGTGCTAACTGATTGATGACCACGCACACCGAGGGTTCCCAGCCACATTTCTAGACAAAAAGTCATGCTACTTGTATAGTTTTTATTTTGTTATAAATATTTTTTGATATAGCGGCATTTAAATACACTCTCTGAAAATTTCTAATTGAATAGTTGAAATTTTCACAGAGGGTCACAATATTTAAATTGCCGCTGACAGACAGACGGCATCGATAGATGAACAGTGGAGGCTTAGTAATATGTTGTTGGTACCCTTTGCGTATAGAACCTTCAAAACTGTTTTTTTTTACTGTATGACGAGGAAGCGCTTAGTCTTCATGCCGCCCGAAGGTGGAAGCGCACTTCCCCCGGAATCCTCCATGGACTCAGAACATGGCAAAAGATCTTTCCCTAAATTTCGGAACACAATAATTTAGAATTGTTACTATGGTGACAAATTTAAGTAAGATGGTGGTAGCTACCCAGGCGGACTTTAAAAAAGTCCTATCACCAACCAAACCAAACACAATATTGTACTTCCTGGGGATCGAACCCGGGACCTCGGAATCTGATACCGGTGGTCGAATAGACCACATAGGCGGTAACTGCACCTTAGAGTCAAAATCTCGCTTTACCTACAGCAAATACGTGTAGAAATGATGAACCATTTCGTTTTTGAATAATTATGTGTTAGTATGAATTAGTTACAGTCGAGTATACTCGATAATAAGATATTCTATGCAGCGTTAACAATTCAAAACCATAGCTTAGAACGACACGCTAAAGCTCGCAGCTTTCTGAGTTCGTGAAATTATTTGCGAGGTTCTTTATCTTGCAGACATGGAACTTCACTTATAATCATGCATATTTTATACATCTTAAAAAGCCTATACGTGCCTCTCAAGTCTTTTATCTATGAACTTTCATCTCCGTAAGAACCTGCACGGTACAGGGTGGTACGTGAAAATCGTGCTTTTGTTTTATAAATAAATAAATATTACATGACATTAATTTTACCCAGCGCCATCTAGCCCCAAACTAAGCATAGCTTGTAATATGGGAACTGGATTACGGATAGAATACTTAAATACTTTTTGTAAATACATACAAACATCTATATTCATCACACAGATGTTTGTCCTGGGTGGGAATCGAGCCCACAGCCTACAGCGTAGAAGGCAGAGTTACTACCAACTGAGCTATGAGGCTTGTTTTATAGCGACTGAATTACCCTAGGCAACCTTTATGGCCTTTACATATATGCATGTTAGCTAAGCTGATTAATCTTTATTCACAAGAAAATAAATTGATGTACACAAATAAATTATCTCTATACAATAGAAACAGTCGGGTTATCAAATTTTCTGTATGTAACTCAATTGTTTTCATTATTTGCATGGTTTGTAAAGATAAAGATAAAGATAAAGATATTTTTATTTGCTCGAACATAATGTAACATAGATCTTTATTACAGTTGTTATCAATAAGTATCAATTATGCTCTGCCTTAAAGAGCATGCAAATTTTATATAAAAGTAAATTAAACATAATTGCATCAACAAGAGAATTGAAAATAAGCCAGTTTAAATGTTAATCAAAAATGTCATCAAATACAGCAATCAAAATAAAATCATATGAAATTAAGTGTCAAATGTCAAATTTATAATAATCACAGTTTGTCATCTAAAAAATCATTAATACTATAGTAACATTTGTGTAATAGAAACTTTTTAAGATTTGACCTAAATTGGGAGTCATTGAGCTCTTTTATTGGGAGTGGGATTTTATTGTATACAGTAGATGCCATACAGACTATACTTTTCTGCAGTAGTGTTGTATTGCTCTTATGAGTGTGAATTTTATGTGCATCCCGTCTATTTCTTTTGCCAAGATCTGTCATACGTGAAAAATATACAGGATTATATCTTACAAATAGTGAAACTTCAAGTACATAAAGTGATGGAAGTGTAAGTATCTTGTGCTTTCTGAAAAGTGGCTGGCAGCTATCAGTCACTTGTTTCTTAAACATGGCTCTAATGCATCTCTTTTGCCTTTTAAATATGATATCTTTATCGGTTGAGTTACCCCAGAAAATTATACCGTATCTAAGTAGGGACTCTACAATGCCATAATAAGCAGTGATAAGTGACTCAGTATTGACCGTCCACGATAGCTTGTAAAGCACATACGCAGAACTGCTTACTCGTTTACTAAGTTCCTCAATATGTTTTTTCCAATTTAGTTTTTTGTCAATTTGTAAACCAAGAAATTTTGTGTAGTCAACATTGTTTACATTATTACCTTGAAATGATAGATTAACGTCAGTAGGATTGGGAGCTCTTTGACTAAAATGCATAATATTCGTTTTTTTAATGTTTATTTTAAAATTATTGTTGTCAAGCCATGTAATTATTGAGTCCAAAGAATTTGAAATGTCAGATTTATATGTTTTAGTGTTATTGCAATTTATAGTCACAGTGCTATCATCAGCAAATAAAGTCATTGGTTGAGCAATTGCTTTAGGGAGGTCATTAATGTATAGGATGAAAAGTAAAGGCCCAAGGACGCTACCCTGAGGGACACCATATGTTATGCTTCGCTCTGTTGACTTATAAATAATTTCAGATTTAGATTTATGGTCAAAACTAGTTATTTCTGTGAATTGTCGTCGATCTGTAAGATATGAACAAATCAATTCCAAGATATTGCCTCTTATTCCGTATGCATCTAGTTTTTTTAGTAGGGTAGAATGGTCTACATAGTCAAATGCCTGTGTCATGTCACAAAATACAGAGCAGACAGGAGTTCTGGTGTCTACTTGACAGATGACTAGCTTGCTTGTGTACAAAGCCTATGCTGAAACATTCAAGACTGCAATAATATAGATTTCACCTACAAAATACATGGGTAGTAAAGTATACACTATAGTGTACATTTCTTGGTGACGATGAACAAAGATTTTTCCTCAGGTATTTCTAATTTTTCATTCTATAAACGGTTGATTCTTTACACCTTGACGAATAAGCCCATTAGATTCTTTGCCTATTTTTTCTGTTTCACTGTAACATCTTTTACCGTAAACGATTATCTTGTACTCGTATACATTACTTACATTTTGCAGCAAGTGATCGTTTTTTTTAATGGGAAATGCTCTAGACCTTGAAACTTGCGCATTCAAAGAAGAAGTCTGCGACTGAGCGAGCTACCCAGCAAGTGCCTCATAAACAGCAGATTAGTGTCCACTGCTGGACAAAGCCTCCCCCAAAGCTGCAGGGTTATGTCATAAACATCAAGCTTGGCAGGCGGAATGATGATCGCAGTAAAGGTGTAGATTATACACAGAAAGAAGCTCTGCCCTTATTCTGGTGACATCCGTTAGTCAGCTTTTACGACATCCATGGGCTGAATTTTAAGGGATAGCAAATGCCTAGTAACTCATTTTTCTTTGGATGGAGAAGTCATATGGTTTATTTATTTTTTTATAAAATAAAACTGAAATAGAATTGTTACGAGCTGGGGTTCGTAAGAATTAAAAGCAACCGGTTATTACTCCAAATAAGACACGTTTATTTAGCACCAAATTAATTACTCTTCAACACAGTACGACACTACTTAGTTATACTACCGAATCACTAAACACTGTTATCGCACTCAAATATCACTTGATGTTAACTCGCTGTATCGTAATCGAATACTGACTTGCTTCCGAATTGCGCGTCAATTTATATCCAACCTTATCGAAAGTTCTAGTAAGCGCGGGAATGGTCGCGCCGCTAACTGTTGCGTAATATGGCACGGCGGTCATAAATCATCCTTTTGTGTTATTGATAAACAAGTTGTTATTGTCTTATTTTCTCGGAAGTATGCGAAGGCTCGCGAATATTCTAGACGTTTCTGACTGGCGTAACAGAATTAATATGATCGCGACACAAGCAAGTTAAAAACAGACGAGAGACGAAATAAGATAGTAAGGATAGGCAGCATGGTTGTCACATTTGATAGGTAAGGTACAAGATGAATAAACTAAAATATAAATAAACGATAAAACAAGAAGGGATATAATAAATCGGGTGAACCAAAAATGTATTGGCGACTTAAATGAGATACCGACTCGATATTTATGAACAAAAATAAATACCCTGTGCACTAACCTTTAGTTTATAAATGGTATGTTGTGCATATATGTAGGTCTGGCGCACATGGTATTTATTTATCAAGTTTTTTATTTTTTATCCGCATCTAAAACTTACTAACAATATGTAAATTAAACTGTCTATTTATGAGGGAAGCAGTTGGATTACCTGAGGACCGTTACAATAACGGTTACGGTCTGTATGTGACTCAACTGATCTAGAACAGTAACAGACGGAATCGTATCCAGGACACAGGCTGCATTGCCACGCTGAATAACAATGAATGAATGAATGATGAATGGGTGAACGAATTAATGAATGAATTAATGAATAAAAAATATTTATCGTACACCAGAAACATATATGACAATTGTCCATTTTAAAACTAAAGTTATCAGTACAATGGACGGTCTTATCGCTTAAAAGCAATCTCTTCCAGACAACCTTAGGATGGAGAGGAGAGTGCCAATACGGTTGATGGTAGGAAGAAGTTATGTCTCTATAGTTAGTGGGTCACCCTGTGGAAACGTGAACCCAATTTTCACGGAACATTATAATATAATTAGGCGGATCTCGCTACAGCATTTTTCAGGCGAGTTCGTTTATTTTCCATTCTGACGTTGATTGACGTCAGGTTTGTTGTTAATTTTGCGTATAAATCTTTTTTTGTTGTTACCGTGACGTCTTTCGACAGTAAGCGGCTAAGCGGTTTGCACCCACGCTGTTTCTATGATCACTCTACTTTCCTTAACGATCACCAACCCATCTACCAAGCGTAGTGATTTTATCCCCTTTATCACTGGATGTTTCCTGGAAAAGCACGAATCTCTACCATTTACGGGTCTCATACAAGCCGACTCATGTCTCAAAACAGACCATGTTGGATCTTCGTATTCCGAGAAAAAGGCAGCAACAAAAGCAGTGTTTCCTGCTGCGTGTTTTCTACATGCGATCTCAAACCTAATTGCCTGGCATGGAGACACAATGAGATGAGAACGGGTTACGTAAGTTCTAGAACTGATCCAAAGTGAGAAATAACTTGCAACATCTCATACAAAACTAACAAAGGTAAGCAAACTGGTTTGGTTTGTTTCTTTGTTTATTCCGCCTGGCTGGCTGCCACCATTTTATCTAAGTCTGTCGCCAAAACAACGTTTAATAATTGTTGTGTCATTTAGAGGTAAAATAGTCAGTTCCTCAGACTGAATGAAGGCTAAGTACATCCCCATTGTACAAAAAAAAAAAATAAGATGGCTGTCCGTTTCGAAACGGCATATCCAATAAAAAAAAAGTTCCTCCGGGTTTTCAAAAATATTGCGGGGCTTTTGATTGAGGCGACACGTGACCCAAGGGCTGGCTCTTATTTAGGCCAGCGAATTAGCATAGCTATTCAGCGTGGCAATGCAGCCAGTGTCTTGGGCACGCTTCCGTCTGGTACTGGTCTGGAACAGTTGAGTTACCTATAGGCCGTTTGTAACGGTCCTTAGGTAATCTGACTGATTCCTTTGTACTTAGTTAGTTTAATTTATTGAATAAATATATATATGGAGCCTAAAAAAAAGTGCACATCTAGAGTATTCTAATTTTAATTATTTTTTCTTAAAACTTGTACCAAAACTTACAGCTAGGTACTTAAATAGAATAAATGCTCTTATTTAGACCAGCACATTAGTACAGCTGTTCAGCGTGGCAAGCAGTCAGAGTCTTTGGCATGCCTGTATAGCTTAGTTAATCAACGGCTTCTATGTTATGTACATATGTTTTATTGTAAATATTATTATTTTTAATTGAACCAAAATTTATTCACAAACCGAATAAATTTTGCTTTAATAGCCAAATATATAATTACACATACAAAAGCACAAATTGTCTTGAAAGCCAATTAAAAGTTTCCATTCGACGAAATGAATGACCAACATCGATACGTTTGTATGGAAGTGCGGAAGTCAGCGGTAGATAGCGGTTGCTTAGATTTTACTTAACAAATATTGTACTTATAAATGGTAACCAGATTACGGCCAAGATGAATACTTCAATACTCTTTTTTTGAAAATACATACGTAATATAACACCCACACACTCAAGAGACACCTATATTCATCACATAGATGTGTATCCTGAGTGGAAGTCGGCCAGTCTTCGTGCCTCGTTTTATCTAAGAATAACTTTGTTGATAATAAGTATCTCAATAATTTTCATGGAAAATTATATTGCAAGTGGGTGTCAAGTACTCCATAGCTTTTCTCATAGTTCCTTTGATTTTATGAACCAATTTAGATATCCGATTGCTGATTAATTCGCAGAAGAGAGTGGGTAGTCGTAACGCCATTAGCACGTGTATCTAACGCTATCGTCACAAAACATCCACTTTACAGTAATTGTAGAGCTATTTAATGCAAGTTGTTTTAACTTGCAAGCTATGGGTATGTGCCGGGAGACCGGACTTGCCACTGACTACTTCCGGGGTGTTTATCGATTTATTGACCTTAATAAGAGCCCTCGGTTCACACCTCATTCAAAAGCTCCGCAAGATTTTTGAAAAAGGTACCGACCCCCACACGGCTCTAATAAGTAAACTCTGTCGAGACGACTATTTTGCGCCTTTTGTGGTCCTCGGCCAAATCAGCCGCCCCTCAATCCCTTAACAGTCTACCTATTACGGTTCATGCGATACACCCCGCTGATAGACAGTAGAATAGACGGACGGTCAGCAAAGGCTTTGTAATAGGATCTCGTTGGCACCTTTCGGGTACGAAACCCTGAAAATAGAATGGGCGAAAAGCGCTTAGCTCTTCAACGTACATTGTATGTGTATTGTTATAATTTGCGATTGTTTTAATAGAGAACTATTCTCGGTTGTTCCAGGAATGTGTATTCTTCGTTTATGAGTCGTTTCTCGTTCATTGCACACTTAACACGATAGCGTCGGCTACCACTGCGATAGCGCAACGCCACACGTCCTCTGTTAAGCTCTACTTACCACAGAACACTAAATGTCCTACGTAACGTTCATAAATTCATTCGTTTAGTACCTTTGCTCAATTAATGTTCACATACAAAATGGCCAACACGATTTTTTTTTTATTGTACGACGTTCACAATTGGACTCGACTGGATTGGTAAGATCACGGGATGACGGAAGCCCCCTGCGTTTTATCTGATGATAAAACGCAGATAATTAATGATAAATCATAGCTCTATAATTCTCTAGAGTCTCAATTGTCAGGACAGGACGACCGCTTAAGCTTTTTCAAACGTACAGTTTTCATTGCAATTTTAATAACCATTGTTTAAGGTGGGCACATTCAGTGGTACCACCTCAGGGGTAATGAGAAGGTTTCCAGAAAATTATGGCTTTTGCAGCCATCACACACAGTGGAATTCTCTACACAGGTACAAGGTACAAGATACATGCAGGGTATATAGCTATATAAGTAACAGACTCAAGACTTTTCCCCTTCGAGTTTATATTTTGCTCAATGCTTACAAAATTAATATTATTATGATAATAATGTCAATACGACAGCTGTCAATATGACATAATGCAAAAATATGGCGTTCTCCCTTTGTACAGTTAGCTTTGTTAACTGGGTTAACGTCCGCCTGCCGATCGTGGGATAAGACGCGTCATTACTTGGCTGCATACAAACATGACGCAGACAATTGTACATTAATGTCAATTTATCATGAAAGTCCAATAAAAGGCCCATATCGTTCATGATATACGTTCGTATGGTCGTGTTAGCTATACCCCACGAGTCCGACTCAGTTATACCAATGCTTGGCCATAACCTAACTAACGTCCCATAAATTGTGCTAAGGAGCCAAGGGCCGACCAAATATTCGTTTTGTGCGTATAATTTGGCCACATGCCAACAAGCAACAGGTCCCCATACACCCCCCGAATACAGACGGTTACAAGGAAAAGTGTCGATATTTTATAAACAGCCGGAGACATGAAGTGGGGTTCCGGTTTTTACGACGGGGCGTCAAGTTATGATAAGGTGGAAGCGCAATTCACTTGGAAACCATTTAGACCACTAAAGTGCTGAGTACAAACCAAAGTACAAAAGAGTGAGAGCTCCTCGTGGGTTTGTCTGGGGAAGTACTACCACCGTACAAATTTGACCGCCAAGAAATTGCTGGTTAAATTACGAACACACGGGGCTCAACACTTTTATGCCTCAAGTTGATGGGCGCAATTACTGCATTGCGCCCTGCAGTGAGATCAAATTCTTTGTGGCCTACGCCATTTTTTTTTATATTGTACGACGGGGAAGCGCTTGGCCTTCATCTCACCTGGCTACAAGTTGAGATAAGGCCGAAGGTGGAGACGCACTTCTCCCGGACTCCTTAACAAACTGAGGAACTGTCTATCTTACCTCTAAATGCCGGAACACAATTTTTTTTTGTATAGTTGTTATGGCGACATAATTAGGTAAGATGGTGGTAGCTAGCCAGGGGGACTTAAACAAATTCCTCCCACCAGAAACCAAGCACAATATTGTACGACCCTGGGGATCGAACCCGGGACCTCTGGATCTGAAATCAGTGGGTTGAACCACTAGACCACAGAGGCGGTTGAACCAACCAACGCCATTTACCATAAGGTGCGCAGCTTGCTTGTTTCGTCACCATGTTATTTAAAAAAATGAATAGTTGTCGAGGTGATAAACTTAGGTAAGGTGATGGTAGCTAGCCAGGTGGACCACTCACCAAAAAGTATGAGGCCAGTGTGATGTAGCACCTCTACTAATAGTCGGGTGGATGGTGGATACAACCCACGAGGCCAATCTAACGTCACGACAATGGACCTTTGTTGGCGATGTCATACGCTACCTCAGTTTTCAATTAAGATAAACAATGAAGGAAGGCAGAGTCCTTGAGAGAGGTGAAACAATGGTGTATTTCTATCAGCTTTGTGGCGGTGGAGCCGAGGTAATAGAAATGTTGTGAGACGTACACTTATTATGTATCAAATAAATCGTCGAATCAAACCAAGAGCCATAATTTTTGTTATTGTTTTGTAGGTTGTGGGTACGATTCCCGCCGATGAACATTGATGTTTGTTCTGTGTTGTATTGTGTGATAAGTACCGATGTATTCACAAAAAAGTAACTGAGTATTATTATCCGTAATCTAGTTTCCATGTTACAAGCTTTGCTTAGTTTGGGACTAGATGGCGCCGTGTGAAAATAAAGTCCTGTCCTCCTGTGTATTGGTTCGAAACTATTAATAGGGTCGAATCACTCCTCGAATACGAGAGGGTTCTTTCAATCACCACGCTTGGCTAGCGGACTGGTGATCGCAGCAATGGTTAGATTATACACAGATGTTAACTGTTGCCCTTCTACTGATGTTTTAACTGTTTCTGTGGTCTAGTGGTTCGTTCTTCAGTGTCAGATACAGAGGTCCCGGGATCGATCCAAGGGCAGTACAATATTGTGTATGGTTTGGTTCGTGAAAGCCCTGTCAGTAGACGTTTCCTCTTTTTCAAATGAAAAATTATAGTACTTCTTAACAATCTAATCTTAAAAATCAAAAGTAAAATTTTTATATATAAATTACTCCAGGTATCTATATAGAAGGACACCACCTAGACTCATAATAAATATTATAAATTATGAATAATGAAGTTATATGTTCTGTGCCAGTAAATGTACCATCATATGGTCACATCACCTACCTACATACCAGCAACGCGATCTCAGAATAAAAATTATCAAAAGGTTTTATTTACGATACGCATGCGCCACCTACAGCTTGCCGTTGTCAACTCTCATAATCGTTTCTGCCGAGATTTTAGCTGCATAGAGCGCCTTAAGTCCGCCTGGCTAGCTACCACCATCTTACCTAATTCTGTCTACTGTATTCCGGCACTCAGAGGTATGATAGACAGTTCCTCATCAGACTTTTGAGGATTCCGGGTGAAGTGTGCGTCCACCTAAAGCTCCATCTTGTAAAAAAAAGTGATCCCTTTAGTCGGCTTCACGACATCGGTAGGCTGTGGGACTACCTTGACTAGATATTTGATACTGAAGCACTGATACCGTCCCGTTGTCAGTACTGCGCCGTCACGGAATTACCACGTTTACGGTACACAGCATCGGCCACAAATTAGAAAGCCGAGAACAGTTAATTACACATGGCTCAAGGCTTTGCTAATGAACTAACTATCTGATACGCTCTGTGGTTGGCAAGTACTGGGAGTACTGGGTAAGTACTGGGATGTGATGCTCCAAGAATATCAGAACTTTCTTGACGGTTCATGACCTCGAAACTTGCTTATAGGCTGAGGTCTTAGATCGAGTGAGCCTACCCAGAATCTTGATTAGAGAGTATCACAGCTAAAATACAGACGCTAGAAGCTGATTCCAAGCTTTTGCAGTGCATAATAAAGAATTTTTAAAACTGTATGTACTAACGTTAAAATTTCACTCAGTACGGGATGTGGGCACAGAAGGTATTTTCATTCACTCATTCAATTATTCGTTCGTTCATTAACTCATTAATTCATTGTCTGTGGCTAATCTCCGATTATTTTATACCTTTCAAGTTATGAAATTCATGTCCCTGAAAGTAAAGGAAACAAAAACTTCGCTTACGACACACACATTTCGATCAAAGTGAAGCCAAGTAGAGTTTAGCATCTATTGAGTTATTTATTAAAATAGAAAAACCTACTGCGCATTATTGATTACTATTTGTATTGATTATTATTACATCTGCGACCAAAGCATGAAAAAGGTAAACAAGCCTCATAGCCTCATAGCTCAGTTGGTAGTAACTCTTGCCTTCTGCGCTATAGGCTGTGGGTTCGATACCCACCCAGGACAATAATTTGTATGATGTATATAGATGTTTGTTCTGTGATTGGGTGTTGTATCATATAGTATAAAAGTATTTACAAAAGTATTTAAGTATTCTATCCGTAATCTAGTTCCCATATTACAAGTTATGCTTAGTGTGGGGCTAGATGGCGCTGTGTAAAAAATAGTGTACAGTAATATTTATTTATTTAATGATATAAATGTTAAATGGAAAAAATCAAGTGGCTTATGTATCTCAATTCATTAGCATCATAGTGTTGCTGATTAGTCCTTACGTTTGACAGACGCAATGCTGGACAGAGCTGCCTCCAAAATTGGTTGGTCTTTCACGCCACGATTGGCAGGCGGATTAGTAATCGCAGGAAAGGTGTAAAATAATAAACAGAAGTAAGCTGCTGCCTTTCTAGTGAGATCCGTTAGTCGGATTTTACGACATTTTACGCCGCTTATTAACAAATCACGCAAACACAAGTCTTGAGGCTTGAAATTTTACTGTAGTTTCCTTTTGTTATGTTGGGGTGTGTAAGAAAGGGTTTACGGAAAGTTCCATGGAAAGAGAGGGAAGAAGTCAGTTGGTTGCTAGTACACTTATAAATAGGTATGCAGTCACCACACCCACAGCAGACCGCACTAGAATAAGCAATGGAAAAAAGTATGTAACAGAACTAAAACAGGCAAAATAGCTAAACCATCAAATATCGGTATGTAGGTTTCTGAATTCCTTTGCGTAAACCATAGAAAATTTCATTTGAACTCCCAACAAACGATTTTTAATCAGTGATTACAACATGCCAACGAATTACATTAATTATTCAGCTGGCAGGCGCGTGGAAAGATTATTTGTACTGAGTAATGAGAGATCTATATCTAAAGATATATTTTGTTTAACCCGAAATCGAGCACTCAAACTCCGAATATAATTATATATAATTCCGTTCCAACAGGCAGAATTCCCGACCAACTGGAGTGTGCTATAACGGATAAATCTACGTTGTTTTAATTCGCGATATCAAAGCAGCGCGAGCTTTTATTTGAAGCTGTTAACCGGTTGTGAGTAAACAATGAAACGTATTGACGTTTGCTAGAGCTGTTGGTTAGTTTGTTGGTGTGTTTTCATAGCTTTCACCTAGATTTACATTTGATATAAACAAAGAACGCGATTACCCAGTGATTACATATTTCTGTGGTCAGTCATAACTTTTTTTTTGTACGACGGGGAAGCGCTTGGCCTTCATCTCACCTGGTTACAAGTTGAGGTAAGGCCGAAGGTGGAGGCGCACTTCACCCGGAATCCTCAACAAACTGAGGATACCTGTCGGAAGCGTGAGATTCAAATTTTGAATACTAAGTATAAATAGATGAATTAGGGAATATGGTTTACTGGAAAACTCATCTATGATAGCAAAAAGTTGCAACGACCGAAGAGTTTATTGCCAAGCCTCGCAGCTCAGTTGGTAGTAGCTCTGCCTTCTCCGGGTTGAGGATTCGATTCCCGAATTGAATATAGCTGTTTGTTCTCTGATTGAAAATAAAAAATATCCTATTATATTATGGAGTCAGCCCAACGAATTCTTCCAATTTAAGTGTTAAGGTACGTTAGCCTTTTTATTTGTAATTTCCAAAAGCAAGGCTTGGTTACGTAAACGATTACGGCACGACAGAGGTCCCGCAATCTTTCTACTATAACAGGGTGCTCTTGAGAATAGGTACCTGTGATAACGGGTGCTCATGAGAACAGCGTTACTTACACGATACTAACCCAACAATTTACTATAAAACTACTTACTTTTTATCTCCGCAAAGGCAGAATTTATTACATTAATGTCCTATCTACTAAAGCAAGCCTATTAGTGACCATTAGGGTTTATTTAGCTTTCGACAGCATGACTAAATAGCTTCAGTGGGCATTGTATTTTAAGCTTTTATTTCTGAAGAAAAAATTATAAAAATTCAATGTCTATAGTCTTGCCATGAAGCAACTCAGTTGTCAGTTGCTTCTAGGTTATGAAGTCAATTATTTGTCTCTGGTAAGACCGTGTTATAGTCCCGATTTAGCAATTATACCACCTTTAGCTGTCCACTGGTCTTTAGCTTTCACTAACAATGTGATGCTCAATCACACGAAAGCTATTTGGTGCTCCAAATAGCTTACGTTATCGATGACGTCATTGTGACGAAGGCATTCCCACTTTCGAAAGACAAGACGTAATAACTTCCCACACGTCTGCACTCGCCTCCGCTCACTTGCTTACTAAGATGTTCCTCGTCTGTCGCTTTACTGTATCGGAAACACGGTATAGTGACGTCTTTATAATCGACGCCCTGTGAATGCGTGATCTGACTGCCTGTCCTGGACCCCAATTCTACTAAACCAAACGCTTCAAAGTCAAATTCAAATTCAAAGTCAAAGTCAAAGTCAATATTTTTTATTCATTAAGATTTTTTTGGATAATTTTGAAACATCAAATCTACCGCCTGTTCGGAATCGCGACCAGCACACGTAGAAAGGTAAGAAACTCGCTTCACTATGATAATGGTATCATCGCAGAATGGCTACTATATACCTATTACATAGAATATACTATGTATTGTTGTTTGTCTTATTACTCCAAAGAGTATGTATGTTATTTATTAATATTGTACACTTTTCCCATGATATTTAAAATCTTGTTTCTCTCTCTGCCTAGGTTTGCTGTAAGAAAACTCTTCTTTAGCTCGCCTTTGCTATATTTTTTTAATTTTAAGTTATCTTGCAGTAGTAGTTGTTCTTTCAATCAGAAAGGATGAATATAGGCAGTAAGCCGAAAAACACAGTTCTTCATATAAAAAAGGTCGATACCGACGGCTATGCCTTAGTGGAAAAGAGACGTCGGCTAAGATCGTCCCGCAAAAAGCGCGCCGCCGAGATACCCGCTGAGTCGACGACACTGCGTGCAGTGGAGCTGACAATCAAGATATACCTCTCTCGATTCGATGAGCACACATCTGGAGAAGATGTCTTACGTTTCGTTCGAGAGAGAGCCCAGGATCAGTACCAGGGGCCGATCTGTCAGCATCTTTAGAGGCTGAAAAGCAGTAGAGAAACTGGCTGCAAGTCATATGTTCTCCAAGGTTTTGGCGAAGCATAAGGATATGCTTCTGGACCCGAACATCATTATGATGGACATTGATATAAGTTTCATTTACTGGTTTGATTACGTGTATTATTATTATTTGGAATAAATTGGCTATTCTACGATGATACTATGCCACGTGAAACGTTTGATTGTATGGAATGATAAAGCAGAAGGAGGTGGTTGTTAAGGCGTCAAAGTTAAGATTATTTACCACCAAGCCTCACAGCTCAGTTGGTAGTAACTCTGCCTTCTGTGCTGTAGGTTTTCGGTTCGATTCCTACCCAGGACAAACATTTTGTAGAATGAATATTGATGTCTATTCTATGTTTCGGTGTTGTATTGTATGATAAGTGTGTATTACTAAAAAAGAAAATACGAAAAGAAAATAAGTATTTTAGTTTTATTGTGAAGAAAAATAAATAAATATTGATATTGATATGTTGATTATTTCCGTAATCTGGTGCCCATATTACAATCTTTGCTTAGTTTATGACAAGATGGCGCTGTGTGAAATGTATGTCCTGTAATATGTCCTGTCCTGTAATTATTAATTTACCGTACAGTAAGGCTTCATCAATAACGACTAATGACGTCATTCCTAGATGAACTCATTTTTTTGATATCCCAATCCAAGTTGCTAAAGAAAATGTCGCAAACATTCCATTTACCTTATAAAGTATATTTTGTGCTATAAATAAAACTCGTTTCATAGTCTCTATAAGTTCATAACTAACTTCGTACATACGTAATTAAAAACTTATCGGTACGGCTTGTTACTAAGTAGAAATAAGCGACTTAAACTTAATTTAAATAAAGTCTTCTGTTTATGTATCTACTCAAGGGAGCTGACATTTCACATTAGACACAATCTTTCACTGTATTGTATATACTGGTACTCTTGAGTATACTCTTGGTAGTAGATATAGGTATGTAGTAGGTCAATGCATACATAGTTTTTATCAAAAATCTTGATTTTTTTATTTTTCTTTTGATTGACGCGACACGTGACCCAAGGGTTGGCTCTTATTTAGGCTAGCGAATTAGCATAGCTATTCAGCGTGGCAATGCAGAACATTTGAGCTTCCTATAGGCCGTTTGTAACGGTCCTAATGTAATCCGACTGCTTCCTTTGTACATAGTTAGTTTAATAGGTTATCGATCATAATCTATTTTTGTATAAAGTCTTGTCTTGTCTCGTCTAGTCTAATAGAAACTTTGCTGTTTGAATCTGGTTGGTTGGCTGGTAGAGATTGTTTGAAGTCCACCTGGTTAGCTACTACTGTTTTATCTAAGTCTGTCAGTATAACAACAATCTCATTGTTGTAATGCGGCATTTAGAGGTGAGATAGCCAGTTCTTCGGCCTTATCATAACTTGACACCACACGGTCTAGTGGTTCATCCAACGGTGACAGAGCCAGAGGTCCCGGGTTCGATCCCCAGGGAGTACAATATTGTGCTTGGTATTGCGGTGGTAGGATTGCTTAAGTCCGTCTGGCTAGCTATTTCTAAATTGACTAATTTTATCACCATAACAACAATTTTAAAATTGTTGGGTTCCGGCAATCAGAGGTAAGATAACCAGTTCCCCATACTGTTGAGGACTCTGGGTGATGTGCGCTACCTCCTTTGGCCTTATCATAACTTGAAAACCAGAAGCGATGAAGGCCAAGCGCTTCCCCGTCGTACAATATAAAAAAGATGAAAGAAAAAACAATGAAGCATTACTAGACTTGTCGATGAATGCTCTTTACTTATTTGAAGTTTTCCCAACGAAGTCGTAACGAATTTTCAAATACATTCAGGGGCGTATATACAACCCTTCGTAGCACCTCGTAGCACCTCGTAGCACTTCGTAGCACTTTATGTAGTACTTTACAATACTTTGTAGTGCTTACATTATAAAAACAAGGGCTTAACTGCGATCACCAATTCGCCTGCCGATCATGGTGATTGTGGCAAAACCCTTCAGCTTCAGATAGGCTCTGTCGAACAGTGGATAGGTACTAATGTGCTGTTGATGTGAAAGAGGACATGCGAGTGAAAGGAGTGGAGGATGAGCTGACACCTGATAGAAGTGAATGGAAGAGAAGAACATGTTGTGCCAAACTTGCCTGGAGCGGGAACAGGACAGGGTGATGAGGGTCAGTCCTAGACACCTAGGTTTGCCTGGCTAGGGATGCTGTCTACAATGGAGCGAGCATTCCGAAAAAAGAATGAACTTAGAACCTTGAAAGTGTATTTGCGCAGGATCTTTAGACACATAATAGAACATTAACCATTTTTTTTGCATGTGTGCAAAAACTGCGTTTCCACACTTACTTTATTGAGTGATTCTCTGTGCGTGAGGTATGTCCGGCTAGTAACACCAGCTATCTCTAATAAGAACAGCAGAATGTTCCGGGGGCCTGCAGCCTTCACGGAACAGAATCGGGTTCAATAAGATTTCCTTGCATTGTGCTGGGACTTCCACGCATTCCAGGACTACATGGGCAGCTGATTCCTCTTCAATTAGACACTCTGCATACCACTGCTGCCTGTTACTCCAATGATGTGTAATTGTAAGCATAATTTTCCTTGTTCCAGATTCAAACATGATGTGTCCTAGTGCCAGTGTTAGTGCCAAAGTGTAGTGCCAATGTGATCATGGGGTGCACTCCTAGCATGCTCCTCAACCACAAGAACCGGCGAGACAGTTCGGGCTCGCAGGAGGCAGCTCTGGCTAAGGTCACCCCGACCACAGTCAACAAGGCAGTCCAGGCGGCCAGGGCGCCGCGAGCCTCCTTGGAGTCTGACGGCTTCAGCATTCAGCTGTCTAGCAAGAAAGACAGCTATGTGTCACAAATGGGGAATAACTTCGCTACCCAGCTGCATATAAAGAGGATTTCTGGTGAGTGTTCTTGAACCACAATTACATATGCCAGACTGACCGCTGCGAGTTTGCATCAAATTTCCCTTCTTGGTGGGCCTTGTAGCTACTTTGTAGACCGTTTGTTTTTGGCAGACTGTATTCGATATCGGCAACGGTTTACACGTGATCGAGAACTGCCTGTTTAACTTCACCGTATGCCTAGTATTTGTCTGATGTAGCAACAGTTATAAGGACCTAGGCAGACAAATATACTAGGTCATTCGTTTTCTGTGGGTTACCTGACCTCATTCAGACATGATTACTGTTTTCCTTTCCAAAATTAAAGGGGGTTGCATAAAACTTTTTAAGATGGCCAGCTCTTCACTTGGAGGTTTCCCGCCTGGGCGGTGGAAGTGTACTTCACCCGGAATCCTCAATAGACTGAGGAGCTGGCTATTCTCTGAATGCTTGAAGACAACCGTTAGAATTATTATTATTGCATTATACCTATGGATATACTCAGGCAAGATGGTGGTAGCTAGTCTAGCGGGCTTAAAGCCCTACCACCAAGCAAATGTTACGAAACAAACGTGTACGTATGTTGTATGTTGTTGTGATTGTCGACAGTTTTACTCCTTATGAATGCTTTTGCATATTTTATATCATACACAGGGGGAGCTAGGGTAAACCCAATGAGTCATGACGTCATAAGAGCTTTAGACTCTTATGCATTCTAAATGTGGGGGTAGGGGTCTGGTGATCTCGGACTAGTGGAATGAGGGCTTATACATACATACATACATACATACATACATGTGTGTGCAACACATATAAATAATGATGGCAAAGGCGAGCTTTGAAACATGTTTGTTTGTTTAGTTAAATGAAAACGGAGGAGGTTCTCAAATTATCCGGGTTTTTTGATATCTATGTTTTATTGATTTCTTCAAAAGTTTTTAGTTATAGCTGGATTTCCAAGCAGTATCATCATAGCTCAAAGATGGCTGGTCCGAATTTCATCAACATAACACTACCATTCCAGATTATTCACCTTTCTTACTAGAAACTTATTTTTCTAGTACAAAAAATGTATGTATGTTGACATGTGTAATTTTTTTAAGTATCGCGATTATCACACATATTTGATTTGAAACAAGTCTTACAAACTGTTGTATCCGCGATAATTATATCATAATTTATTTGTTAACATGATTTAGATGATACAATTTTAAAACTCTGTAACATTCTGGTAAATGATACATTTTGGGATCATGAGAATTCAAATTTCTGTTCCTGAAGGATCAGATCAACAAAGACCAAGGTTCTTGCCTTTCTCCTCTGCTCATAAAAAATCTAACTGAATAAAATAAAAAACTTTTGACATTTTGGCACATAATACGCAGACAGTCGAGGTTAGAAATACAATATATTTGAAAGAGAGACAGAAAGAGACTACTTAAGTTTAATTGACTACATGATAATTTCGCGTTACAAGTAGGTATACGTTTGATGTCTGGAGCTCTTTGATCATCGGAAAGGCACAAATTGTAGCGCAAATATGTTGTTTCAAACACGGAAAATACACCGGCCAAGTGCGAGTCACATACGCACACCGAGGGTTCCGACCCACATTTAAAGGCAAAGCATGCATTGTATTTGGTTCTGGAGCAATCGTGTGGATCCAACTCATGGTTGGCCAATTTTTATTATTTACAGGACATTACAGGACATTAATTTCACACAGCGCCATCTAGCCCCAAACTAAGCATAGCTTGTAATATGGGTACTAGATTACGGATAGAATACTTAAATACTTTTTGTAAATACATACGTACTATATGATACATATATATTTGTTTTTAAACATCAAAAAGTTAGTCAGTTTATGAGGTATACGTGGGTGTACAGCCCACTGACAGACAGACGAACAGACATACAGAGTTCTAGGGTTCCGTTGACGCCCTTTGGATACGGATCCCTAATAACTATTCTTCCTATGTAGAATTTTTGAATAAATTGTCAAGTTAAAGTTTTAAAATGCTATCTACCTAACTGCAAATACAAGTATATGAGGCCTATACTCAGCTGTTATTACCTCGCGCGATATTATCTAAACACTACACACAGTAGGTATATTTATATTTATATTTTTCATATTTATGTGTCAGTATGTGTAGGAATCATTTAAAATCTGTATTAATATGTATTTATATTAGTATTTAAGTTGTGTGTAATCATAATTATATATATGAAAGTATTTAAGATTTTTGTTAGGTAGTCTTTTTAAGTTGTCCTATTACTTAAATAGGACAACTTAAAAAGACTACCTAGTAGTACGCCATTGTTTTTGTAATGTTTTCTGTCAAGTTGGTTAGCAGTTAGAACATGCTTGGCATTATGCTTTATGCAATATTTTTATATTTGTAAGTACAATAAAGTGACTATAAATAAATAAAACTTTCGGCTCTAGTTCTACATTACTGAAGGTTAGTAATGTTCAGTTCCAATCCAGGTGAACAGGTTACTTTTAGCAAGCGTGCTCCATCTTAGGCCATATCTTTACTTGTTTTTTAAGTAAGCTGGTGGTCAAACGCCAATAAAATCAACTATAAAAAAGTTGGCGCAACATAGCAGCATTGCAACCGCGAAATCATGCTATCAAATGCTGAATATATTAAACGATATTTGATTTTGATATTGTTTGAATCCTCAGTAAGATGTCTCTTCTCTTAATGCTGTGTTGAAGTCGGGACACGTACAGCGGCTTCATGGCACGGCAACGCGAAACAAGGCAGATAGAATTTTAGTTGGTGGTAGGATTTTGTTTAGGTCCACCTGGCTAGCTACCACCATCTTACCTAATTCTGTCGCCATAATAACAATTCTTAAAAAAAATGTTGTGTTCCGGCATTCAGAGGTAAGATAGCCAGTTCCTCAGTTTATTGAGGATTCCGGGTGAAGTACGCCTCCACCTTCGGCCTTATCTCAACTTGTTACCAGGTGAGATGAAGGCCAATCGCTTCCTCGTCGTACAATTAAAAAAAAAAGAATAGCTATAGTCTAGTCTAGAAGGGGATAGACGGAACAAGCCAATAAAACTACATGTTTTTTTTTTTATTTTTGATACTCTATTGCACACACTATTATATATACATGTATGATAACTATGTATTTACAAAATAAATAAATAATGTAAGTATTATATCCGTAATGTAGTTCCCATATTACAAGCTTGGCTAAGTTTGGGACTAGATGGCGCTGTGTGTAATTAATGTCCTGTAATATTAGATTATATCTATACAAACATAGAATAAAAAAATACCGCAAAGGCGAGCTTAACCCCTAAATGAGTCCATGAATCCAGCAAACCTATATAGGTAGAGAGACAAGGGAAAAGTGTACAACATTCAAAAATAACCATCCAGGAATCATATACCTAGGAATAATACGATAAGCTACATTATATTACTTATATAATTATATATAATATACCAACCTCTATCTATCAACAAGAGTATATCTATACAATATCTATAAATACAATGTAATCTACACAATACATCTATCAACCTCTATAATACAAATCTAATAAAACATACATAATTAATAACAATTAATACCTATAACACAAATATCGATACATTTATCTACCTGGATTATCTATACGGATACTGCCCTTAATATATTTTTTTTGAGGCCAAAGATTCAGATAGGTACATTTGCTGCAGAATATGCGATATTCACTAAAATACAATACCTGATATTTTTACGAAAGATAAATATCTAAATAAAAAATAAATTATTCAGGACACAAATATCACACAGCGCCATCTAGCATCTAGGTATGTATAATATAATATGTTTTGTATATTTAATTAAGTATATAGTTACTTATATTATATTAACAGTATAATTATAATTATTATGTATCGTAGTTTGTCTATTCCTTCTTGTATGATTATTAATGTTGTACAATTTACCCATATTAATAGTTAAAGTCTTGTTTCTCTCTCTACCTAGGTTAACTAGAAGAAAACCTTTGCTATACTTTTTAATTAAAAGTTATATTGTACTATTATATTTGTGTGTGTGCAATAAAGTAAGTAAAGTAAGTAGCCCTAAACTAAACCAAGCTGTAGAATGAGTAGAATGTAGAATTACAGAAATAACTAGTGGTTCTGTAAGAACAGTAAGTAGACCTCGCGAGCCCTTATAACCATGCTATAACCGATGCTTTCCTCTTTCACTTTTCCTTTTAGACTTTTGAGCAAAAAGAGGTATAACACATAATAAAGCTTTGTGATTACTAGTTTTCCCCTGATCTCCTAGATCAAATTTGATTTCCACGAGTTCGTCTCGCAAAGGCAGAAACGACTGCGTAATCTGATTGGTATACGTAGGTATAATTTTTCGGAAAATATAAATCCTATTGCAAACTTCTCCCCTTTTCTCCCTCCTCTACCCCTTTTTTTCACAACATCTTGTGTGGAATTAAATCCTTAGAGTGTCTTTTAAATTTAATTCAAATCCGTTGATAAATACAACAGCAAACTTCCCCCCTTCTTTCCCCTATTTTTCCCCCGACAAAAATCGCAATCGACTTAACATTTTTAATAAATCAAGAACCATGTGTGCCAATTTTCATTAAAATCGGTTGAAAAATGCACCGAAGAATGAGAGCAAACCGACAGACAGCTCGAAACATAGACGCTTCGCTCGCTCGGTCAATAACTAAGAATCTATATTTTATATATTTATATTTTTTTTGCGTATACATTCATATCATAAAATACCCAAACACAGAACAAACATCAACATTCACCACACTATCGAATCGAACACACAACCTACGGCGCAATATGCAGAGCTACTTCAATTGAGTTATAAGGCTTTTCAGCCTTGGTTTCCAGCAAAGATTGATTGAAAAGGCTTATTCCGCCTTTTTTTTGGATTATTTTTAAATTTTCTAGGAACCTTTATCGTCTTGTATTGACCGTATAGACCCTGTTCCTCAAGTTCGGACGTGAAATGACATTTCAATCTCTTTGTTCCGCCACTCGGCTTCCCAACTCCTTCTAGCGATACTATTTCCATTTCGATATCGTCTACGTCTAATAAATGTTGATCATTTGATGTTGAGCTTCTTAATTTGAATTTGTAGTTCGAATTTGGATCTTTGACCTCTGGTGGTGGTGCATTGCCTAAGGCTTCTGAGACTATCATGCTGACTACTTGATGGTAGTTTTTCTTGCGACAGTCCTCGTACGCAGGTCCAAAGGGGCAGTAAGCTCCCCGATTGTACAACGCAACGTCATCTAGAATCCTTTTAAGATCGTTGACACTGATTACTGGGGGCATTCCGAACATGCTCCAGTTCGTGATGTACCGATTCGGATTTCTATCTTTTTTCTTATCTGTTTTACTTGTAGTTGTAGCTAGGCATGATGTAAGCAGCATCACGTTTAGAACTATCTGTAAAAATATATACATTCAAATATTATAATTTATAATCTCTGAACCTAATAATTAAAATGATTCCTCCGGGTTTTCATAAATCTTGCGGGGCTTTTGATTGAGGCGACACGTGACCCCAAGAGCTTGCTCTTATTTAGGCCAGCGAATTAGTATAGCTATTCAGCGTGGCAATGCAGCCAGTATCTTGGGCACGCTTCTGTCTGGTACTGGTCTGGAACAGTTAAGTTACCTATAGGCCGTTTGTAACGCTCCTTAGGTAAGCTGACTGATTCATTTGTACGCTGTTAGTTTAATTGTACATATTATTGAATAGAGATGTATTTTTAACCGTCTTAAAAAAAAGGGGGAGGTTCTCAATTCGGCAGTTTTTTGTATGTTTGTTTGTTACTCGATTTCTCCGCCAATTCGAAATAGATTCTGATGATTCTTGTTACGTTTGATAGGCCATATTTTCGAAATAGTTCCATAGAAATTTCATCAAAATCGGTAGAGTAGTTTGGTTTCTATATCAAAATAAGTGGAAAAAATATATCATCCAAGTAAACGAAATTGCGTATTTTGCTTTTAGGGTTTTATTGTTAGGTTATTATATTTTTATTAATTATTGTTATTATTACGGAAAGCACTATTTGCCAAAGAACAAGCTCTCTTAACTTATTTTGGTGACGATGGCTCAATTTTATGTATTTTTTTTTAACCTTTAGTCACTTGCAGCATGCTTGGAATTATGTTATAAAATTATTATAATGTAAAACCAGGTCCTTCCACCAAAGTTAGGATGATTCAGCCGTAACTGGTAGCAAAGCCAGCGATTTTCTTTCCTGGGGTGAGCAATAGGAGGTAGATTCCTACTGACCACCCTGGCACCAAAACCATGCGGTTTGCCGCGCGTGTTCCGCCAATGCGTCGAGAGCCGCCAAGGTTTTTGGGTTAATTCGCTGCATCACAAAACTCATGCTTGGCCAGATAAGCTTAGGTCACTGATTTATTTAAAAAATATGCCATAATCTTATAATACATGATTCAATTATTAGGTACGCCAAGAACCCTTAGAATATAATATTCAGCGTGACAATGCAGCCGCTGTTTTGGGATCGCTTCCATCTGGTACTGGTCTGGAACAGTTGAGGTACCTGTAGACCGTTTGTAACGGTCCTTCGGTAGCTTGACTGGCTCCTCCCTGTTAGTAAATAAATGCAACTTTGGAATTTAAATATCAAATTCACTCACCGTCATCCATGTTGTCATTGCAATGCTTAATTCAATCGTTTGATTAGCAGTTCGTCAGAATCGGTGCCTTTTGAACGAATTGGACATCGTTGAAACCTGATAAATTTAATTGGCTGCTGGTTTTATAAATTACCTACACTTAATTGGTAACATTTTTCTTATGTATATCTCAATAAACATTACACACATTAGCCATGCGGAAACACAATAGCATTAGCATTAAATTTTTATTCATCCAGTGAGCATAACGAATGAATTCTGCGAGATAAGTTGGGAAATCCGGCATTGTGTGTATGTATGTATGTGGCAATGTTTGTGATGGCATTACACTCGAATAGGCTATATATATTTATTTTAATGAAAATTAAATAATAAATAGTTAACATACATGTAATTTGATTTTCGCGAGTGATTTTTGATAAGTAAGGCAAGAAGATCTATGTCTTGTTAAGGGGTGTTATTTGTAATAGTATCAATTGCAAATTTAAAGTAAAGTGGTTTTACTTTAGGGCGACGCGTTAAGAGGGTAAAAAAGGAGATTGACTTCACAACTCTGCATTAGTTTATTACTTAACTTGTGAAATGTGGCTTTAACTTTGTTTGTAAAAATTTGTTACTGTCATTATATGCAAACACTGAATGAGAGCAAAGTACCAAAGCACCGATCTCACATCATAGAGGGCAGAATACATAAAGTGAATAAATTACCCCTTGATAACATGAAAAGCTTAATTTTTTAAATGCTCTCAAAACCGCTGCTTTAATAGTATTTTCGATTTTATTACATTGTTAGTTATACAAGTTCAATAAATTAGATATACAAGTGAAGCTTCTAGATCTAATTTATTGTACACATTTCATAGTCTCGATTTAAAAATCTACGCCTCCAGCCCACGGATGTGGTATAAATCAACCGTCAAATCAAAATAAACGAAAGGAATATTTTTAATCTGTTTAAACAAAATAATGACAATAATGTGCTGTTGATGTGGGATGTCCGCAGTCAAACTCCTTGCATGCCATCCCAAAAGTAATTCTAAGATCTATAATTATCTTACTTTGTATTCTTCTCACCCATTATCATGTAGGACCGATAATTTGGTGCTTTGCTCTCGGTGGCCTTACATAGAATTAGAGGTAGCAATAAGAGAGAGCCTCAAACACTCACATTGGTGAATAAAGTGAGATTTAAAAAAGTTACTGTCCATACGCCTTTGTTTTTTATTTATGCTTTTGTAATGTTTTCTGCCAAGTTGGTTAGCAGTTAGAATATGCCTTGGCATTATGCTCACCATTTGTGCAATATTTTTATATATATGTACTTTTGGATATTCAAATAGAGTTAATATTTTTTAAAACAGAATCGATTCTTCTAAACAATAAAAGTTGTTGTTGTTAGCAGAAAAGAGCCCGGCCGCGTGCTTGTGCCGCTTTTTATGCAGTTCCAACTCAAAATGGTGGCAGTTCTCCAACAGTACAATATAGTGTTAAATAAATAAATAAATACAACATTGGCTATAGTTCTACTTCCCTAAAGATCGGTATATGTTCAGATCCAGTCCAGAGTGAATAGGTTCCTATGCGACAAGCGTGCTCCATCTTAGGCCACATCTTTACTTTTTTTTTAAATAAGCTGGTAGTCAAATACTTGGCTATCACCAATAAAAAAACAGTTGGCGCAACATAGCAGGATTCCAATCCAACCGCGCAAATCTTGCCTTTCTCCTTCGTAACGATTCCAGTCACAATCACAACAATTCAGGGGTGTCAGCTTCAAATTATAAAAAAACGTGCTTTCCTATAGCGATAGCGAGTATTAGTTATTTTAGTGAATATAGCGATATTCACTAAAATACAATAACCGATATTTTTACGAAAGAATATTAATATAATATCTAAATTAAAAATAAATTATACAGGACACACACCATACAAATCCATTAAAATCCATAAAATAAATTATACAAATTTCACACAGCACCGTCTAGCATCTAGGTATGAGAGACATTTAGAAATATTTAGAATTTAAGACCTAAATTTTGCATGCCAATGTAGTTGGTCGAAATATGTGAAACATCATTAACTAAGAACAAGAGCCTGTATCAACCATATTTCTAGCAAATAAATAGACTTTGACTTTGACTTTGACTTTATGTATAATATTATATGTTATGTATTTTCATTAAGGATATAGATACTTATATTACATTAATAGTATAATTATAATTATTATGTAATGTAGTTTGTCTTATTATTCATACTAGTATATTAAGTACCTATGTTATTTATTAATGTTGTACAATTTTTCCATATTAATCTTGTTTCTCTCTCTACCTAGGTTTGCTAGAAGACAACTCTTATTAGCGTTAAGCTCGCCTTTGCCATACCTTTTAAATTTAAGTTCTGTTGTACTATTTTTTTTGTGTCTGTGCAACAAAGTATAAAGTAAGTAAAGTAAGTAGCCCCAAACTAAACCAAGCTGTAACAGGAGAGCAAAATTACAGATATTCAAAGGAGATTTAAATTGGAAAGATCACATTAACGATGTATGTCAAAGGCTAAGCTGATTTGTTTTTGCTCTCAAACGAATACGTCAGACCATATCTTTTTAAGCGGCCGTGGCTGCCTGTCACGGACATATATTTCAGTGCTAAAGTATGGTCTCTTGCTCTGGGGTAATTCGGTAGATGTAGAGAAAGTTTTTAAGATGCAGAAGAGATGCATCCGAGTAATTAATAAAGCTTGGTTTTTGGATAGTTGCAAACCCCTTTTTATAAAATGTAATATTTTATAAAAATTCTACCTTTTATAAAAACTTTCTATGCATATAAGAGAATTATGTATTTTTTTAAAAACTTACCCACACTATTTTACAATACGCAATAATGTAATAACAAAGCAAAAACGGGCCAGGTTTGTTAACCTTATGTATCAACCTCTTTGCTCTAAAGACATTTATAAGAGAAATGTTTATAATATGTGATCAAAAATTATAATAAATTACCGGACGAAATTAAAATGTTAAATGCAATTGTATTTAAGAAAAAAATAAGTGAATGGTTAATGTGTAATTGTTTTTATAGCCTTCACGAATATTTATGACCTACAATAACAAGTGCTTGAAAAGGCTTATTCCGCGTTTTTTTTGGATTATCTTTAAATTTTCTAGGCACCTTTATCGGCTTGTATTGACCATATAGACCCTGTTTCTCAAGTTCGGACGTGAAATGACATTTCAATCTCTTTGTTCCGCCACTCGGCTTCCCAACTCCTTCTAGCGATACTATTTCCATTTCGATATCGTCTACGTCTAATAAATGTTGAGCATTTGATATTGAGCTACTCAATTTGAATTTGTAGTTCGAATTTGGATCTTTGACCTCTGGTGGTGGTGCATTGCCTAAGGCTTCTGAGACTATCATGCTGACTACTTGATGGTAGTTTTTCTTGCGACAGTCCTCGTACGCAGGTCCAAAGGGGCAGTAAGCTCCCCGATTGTACAACGCAACGTCATCTAGAATCCTTTTGAGATCGTTGATACTGATTACTGGGGGCATTCCGAACATGCTCCAGTTCGTGATGTACCGATTCGGATTTCTATCATTTTTCTTATCTGTTTTACTTGTAACTAGGCATGATGTAAGGAGCATCACGTTTAGAACTATCTGTAAAATATATACATTCAAATGTTATAATTTATGTTCTCTGAACCTAATAATTAAAATTATTCCTCCGGGTTTTCAAAAATCTTGCGGGGCTTTTGATTGAGGCGACACGTGACCCCAAGAGCTTGCGAATTAGTATAGCTATTCAGCTTGGCAGCCAGTGCCTTGGGCACGCTTCTATCTGGTACTGGTCTGGAACAGTTGAGTTACCTTAGGTAATCTGACTGATTCATTTGCACGCAGTTAGTTTCATTGTACATTTTATTGAATAGAGATGTATTTTTAACCGTATTAAAAAAAAGGGGGAGGTCCTCAATTCGGCGGTTTTTTGTATGTTTGTTTGTTACTCGATTTCTCCGTCAATTCGTAATAGATTCTGATGATTCTTGTTATGTTTGGTAGGCCATATTTACGAAATGGTTCCATAGAAATTTCATCAATATCGGTACAGTAGCTTGGTTTCTATATCAAAATAACTAGAAAAAATATGTCATCCAAGTAAACGAAATTGCGTATTCTGCTTTCCTGTCGTGTTTACGGTCACTAGAGTAGACCTATTGAACGGCTTACCTTCCAGAATCATCATCATCATTATCAGGGTTTTGCCATTATCACCACGCTTGGCAGGCATGTTGTTGATCGCATTAATATTTCTAATTATTAATATAGCTGTGAGTATCATTATGCATTTAAAATAATGAATTCATTAATAGAAATGTATTATTATTATGTATATTTAATATTTAATTTGTACTTCTTCACTTGATAAAATTAAGCTTACTCAATAATCTAATTTTATGATTTTTTTAACACAGTGTACAAATTTTTATTTGCCATATTATTATGGGAAGCACTGCGAAATATTAAAATAATTTTAATTTTAATTAGATTATTTTGGTGACGAGGGCTCAACATTTTATTAACCTTTAGTCATTTGCAGCTTGATTGGAATTATATTATTAAATTATTATAATATAATACCAGGTCCTTCCACCAAAGTTAGGATAATTCAGCCGTAACTGGTAGCAAAGCCAGCGATTTTCTTTCCTGGGGTGAGCAATAGGAGGTAGATTCCTACTGACTACCCTGCCACCAAAACCATGCGGTTTGCCGCGCGTGTTCCGCCAATGCGTTGAGAGCCGACAAGGTTTTTGGGAAAATTCACTGCATCACAAAACTCATGCTGGGCCAGATAAGCTTAGGTCACTGATTTATTAAAATATATACAATAATCTTTTTATACATGATTAAATTATTAGGTACGCCAAGAACCCTTAGAATATAATATTCAGCGTGACAATGCAGCCGCTGTTTTGGCACGCTTCCATCTGGTACTGGTCTGGAACAGTTGAGGTACCTGTAGACCGTTTGTAACGGTCCTTCGGTAGCTTGACTGGTTCCTCCCTGTTAGTAAATAAATGCAACTTTGGAATTTTAATATCAAATTCACTCACCGTCATCCATGTTGTCATTGCAATGCTTAATTCAATCGTTTGATTAGCAGTTCGTCAGAATCGGTGCCTTTTGAACGAATTGGACATCGTTGAAACCTGATAAATTTAATTGGCTGCTGGTTTTATTAATTACTTAATTAAAGAAATGTTAATTGTGTGATCGGATGGAACAAACATGTAAGCTCAGCTCGTAAGGAGGCCAGGCTAAAGTTAAATTTGTGGTTCTTACATGGTAAGCCGAGTGGTGGTCCTATTTATGAAGATATGTGTAGTACTCGTAAGACATTCAAAGCAAAATTAAAATGGTATCAAAATAATCAAGATAAAAATGGACTTGATTGCTAGCTTTAGAAAAGGCAAACAATTTTATATGTATTGGATCAATATCAAAAAACTAAACCTAAAGCCTAACCTTCCCGCAAATGTAGCAGGTGCCTCTAACCCTAAGCAGATAGCTGACTTATTTAAAGAACATTTCAGTGCGGTCACCTATAATACAGCCGGGCGTTTGATGATAGGACCAGTAATTGTTCTGATGCCATATCGACCCAAGTAACAGCGAGTGAAGTTAGAAAAGTTATTCAATCTATGAGTACGGGTTAATCACCAGGACACGACGGTCTTGGCATCGAACACCTGCGGCATGCGAGGCAGTACTTGCCTAGGGTTCTGGCTTTGTTTTATTCTTTGTGTATCAGCCACTCGTACTTGCCACCTGACTATAATAAAACCACTGTAGTACCAATAGTCAAATATATAACTGGAGATATTTCGGATAAGACTAACTACAGGCCGATATCTCTAGCGACTATAATAGCTTAAGTTTTAGACCGGCTGCTGGACAGGCACCTGGACCAGCACTTACATCTGCACGATGGGCATCTCGGGTTTTGGCCCGTATTGTAGACCGGTTAGGTACTATGTAGATAGGCAGACACCGGTCTACGCGTTCTTCCTTGATTTGTCGCAGGCATTTGACACGGTATGTTATGACATACTGTGGAAGAAGCTTCGTGACACTTCACTACCGGAGGAGCTTTGCTCTGTTCTTGAGTATTGGTATGCACATCAAAGTTACTTTGTTAAATGGGCTGGGGCCCACTCTGATGCATATGGGCTAGAGTGTGGCGTACGACAGGGGGGAGTTATATTGCTTAAGCTTTTTAACCTGTTTGTTGACAAACTGATAGATGGCCTCAGCAGAATGCCAGTTGGATGCACCATAGACGGGGTAACCGTCAACAATCTCAGCTATGTTGATGATATGGTGTTGCTGGCGTCGTCTATTGGGGCTCTAAGAACCCTACTAGCTTATTGTGAGACTTATGCTGCGAGCCATGGCTTGCAGTATAATGTCAAAAAAGTGAATTTATGGTTTTTGGGCCTGGTGGCGAAAAGGTCACCTCGGTACCTCCCGTTGTTTTGAATGGATTGTCACTAAATAGGGTTAGTAAATTTAAATACTTGGGACACATAATTAATGAAAATTTGAGGAATGAAGATAGACATAGAGAAGACTAACATGCTGGTCCGCAGGTTTGCGCGCTGCTCGGATGACGTTAAAATTAACTTATTCAAGGCATTCTGTCAATCTATGTACACATGCAGCCTGTGATTCACATGCACTCAGAAATCCGTCAACACTCTTCGCGTCCAGTATAACAATTCCTTCAGGATGATGTTGGGGCTCCCGCGGTTCTGCAACGCATCTGGTATGTTTGCGGAGGCGCGGACGTACAAGTTCGACGCTTGCATGCACAAAAAGCAGCCTCACTCCTAAGCAGAGTCCGACGGAGTATCAACACCATCCTGATGATAATAGCGGACAAGCTTGATGGTCCGCTACATAAACACATTGTTGATGTGCTTATTAAATAGTGTGTATTACTAACATATTTATAAGCCAAACTACTAATCCTCTTAACCTTTAGTCCACGTTTATGGATTTTAATTATCTGAAAATAAAACGATTTATTATTATTATTTTTAAAATAAAAAAAGACAGTAGTTTTAATCTGTGTTTAAATAAAATGATGACAATAATGTGCTGTTGATGTGGGATGTGCGCAGTCAAACTCCTTGCAAGACATCCCAAAAGTAATTCTTGGATCTATATCTTACTTTGTATTCTTCTCACCCATTATCATGTAGGATCGGTAATTTGGTGCTTTGCTCTCGGTGACCTTGCGTAGAATTAGAGGTAGAAATAACCTAGGTAGAGGAGCCTCAAACACTCAGGTGAATAAAGAGATATTTAAAAAAGTTACTGTGGGCGTTTTCGTCTTGTACAGTTAGTCTGGAACAGTTGACTATATACTGTTTGCAACGGTCCTTTGGTAATCCAACTGCTTCCCCTGTATAGAGTTAGCTTGATTGTTTATATATATATTTTTTGTGAATATACATGCATTTACTACTGAACATTAACGCTACTCCAGCCCCAAACATTTATATGATAAGATATATATGTTTAGTATGGTACGATGGGGAAGTGCTTGGCCTTCATCTCACCTGGTTCCAATTATGATAAGGCCAAAGGTGGAAGCGCACTTTTCGCAGAATCCTCAACAGCCTGAGGAACTGGTTATCTTATCTCTGAACTTATTTAGCTTGCGTAATACGATGCTATATTCCTACGGACAGAATACTTGTATACTTTTACTTTCTTACTTAGGTACTTATGATACAATACAATATCACACCTAAAACAGAACAAACATCTATATTATTTATTACACACATGTTTGTACCGGGTGGGAATCGAACCCGCAGCCATCAGCGCAGAAGGCAGAGCTAACCTAACCGAGCTGTGATGCCTGTAGTGTAGGTGCTTCGGCCTAAAATTACCCAAATCGCTTCAATTGTGCCTATAATATTTGAAAAGTTCTTCTCCAGGATCCCATCATCAGAGCCTGACCTGATGACGATACCAATGACCCTAAAAAAAAAATCCATATCGGTCCAGGCGTTTTCAAGGAATCGGGGAACATGCAAAAAAAAAGTTCGGCGAATTGAGAACCACCTCTTTTTTTTTAAGTCATCACAAGGTGTCAAAACAGCTCATTAAAAGAAGCCTAAAGTCACGAAGCGGGGAAATCTGAGCTCAAGTTTGTCGTGAATGTAGGACGCTCATCATGTATGCATTCCCTGTTTCTTAAAATTGAAAATCAATTTCAGAAATACGAACAAAGCGCCCATTTATCGTTTAGAACGTCATACCACGTTCACGGTCGGTTAGTCGCAGATCTAATGTGGTTTTCTCCACCAAAACATTTGAGGAAACATCCAAGCGCGCTAACGTGGAGATAATTCCCAAGGATATTGTTATTGTTTGAAGTTTCGTTCACGTAAACAGCCACTCGATTTAATTTTACGGGCACTGTGTTCATCGGTTCCTTTATATTGATGATCAGGGCAACAACATTCATTATATTGACAATAATTTACATCATATCTCTAAACCTTATCGGCTCGGCCTTATCATAACTAGAAAAATCAGGTGAGATGAAGGCGAAGCACAAAAAAAATGCTGAGTAAAATATTATATTATAAAAATTACAGGATATTTATTTCACACAGCGCCATATAGCCTCTAACATAAAAAATAAATAAAGCATAGCTTGTAATATGGGAACTAGATTGCGGAGGGAATACTTAAATACTTTTTTTTTGTACATACATACGTGGCATTATGAAAATGAATTTGCACTACCAGTGAAAAAAATGTAGTTAGTTTTAGATAATTTTAAGCTATTGTAATAGATCATAAATAAACTAGCCAGAGGTTCGTGCCTTTCCTTTCTGGTCGCGATTCCGAAAAATCAGTAGATTTGACGTTTCAAAGTGATCCTAAAAAAATCTTAGTGAATAAAAATTTTTGACTTTGACTTGACCCAAACACAGAAAAAACATCTATATTCATCACACAAATGTTTATCCTGGGTGGGAATCAAACCCACAAACGCAAAAGGCAGCGTTACTACCAAATGAGGCTGGTTTTCAAGTAGTAAGTAAGTAGGTAAGCTACTGTTTCTTACGATCTGGATAGGCAACAAGTAGCTAAATGAAAACTGCTCCGGTGCGTTTTAGTGGAGTTTTAGGTATGACACATTTGGGCGGATGGTGCGAAATCCTTTGTTTTAATGAACAAACTATAGGACATTTGCTTAACACAGCTCAATCTAGTTTCAAACTAAGCTTGTCTCATGGCTACTAGATTACGGGTATTATAATTTTAAACCATATTAGTAAATACATTGGGTGTTAAATTGTATTATAAGTTTAACACGTATAAACGTATTATACGTAAATGTATTATACGAACTGTAAATGTATTATACGAACGTATAATACAATGTGACACCCAAGCTCAAAGCAAACACCTACATTCATTACACTATGTTTGTCATGGGCCGGACAAATATTCGAATCCAAAACCTATAGCGCAGAATACAGAGCTACTGCCATTGCCAACTAAGCTATGAGGTTTGTTAAAGAAAAATTAGACTCACGACTGTTTCCCCTTCGAAGATCCGCCTCTGATCATTGCTCAGGGCTTATATAAAAAGCTACATAAGAATTCATTCTGAAATCTAGTCCCAATATAACAAGCTTTGCTTATTATGGAGCTAGATGGCACTTTATGCAATTAATGTCCTGTTATATTTAAAGAGTATTAGAGTTCCTTGTAAGGGCTCGTCCGAGGAAGTACTACCACCATACCTATTTCGACCGTCGCGTCGGTTACGGTTGGAAGGGTATAAATAAAAATAAAATATTTGGCGATGAAATTACGGGCGCTTTACGCCTTGATGTCTCAAGTTGATGGGCGTAATGTAGTGCAGCGTAGGTCATATTAGACGGTCTAACTCACATGGCTTACGTAGAGTGATTCTTATGTTTAAGCCTACGAAGGTTCTAGATAAACTAGGAACAAATATGGTGCATATGAGAAGCAGTTGTGTATTAACTGTATAGTTTTTCCTGCCGTTTATTTTGTAACTGTTCGCTTCTAATGGAAAGATGCAGTTGTCTCAGAGCAAAATAGTTTACTTGCTTGTATTTTCTAGTCAGGTCCAATATCATAACCTCTACATTCTTGTTTTAGTATTACTTTATATATGTCTAACCAAAGTAGAAAAAAACGAGCCAATATTAAAAAAGCTTTGCAGCTACCTGCTGACCTTCTTCAGGCCATCAGGCATTGGCGGTACTGCTGTACCACTCTGCCATACAAACTTTTCAAATCCAAATATATGGAATGAGTGTTCGAATGGAAAATCTCGTATGTTAGGATCTATGGATCTGCACAAAGAGTTTGTCAAAGTACACAAAAATTGCGTACACGGTGGCTGTGACAGCCCTATACAAGAACAAGTCATCAATCCACCTGAAAATCAGCGCCTCTTCACTCCATGGTGGTGTGGCTTTTTGCTGAGGTGGTACCTTTTTGGCCCAGGCCGCCCGGCGCAGTATAATATGTTTACCTACGTACTTACCTACTCATTTTATTTATTTATTTTTTACCTATTGTTACTAGATTTAAGTTAGTACCTACGTGTGTTTTGTTTATGTGTAACTGTGTGTTTATGCGCTGTGTTTGTTCTTGGTGCCAAATAAATATTTTTCTTTCTTTTCTTTCTTTCTTCTTCAATCACAATTGATGGCAAACTAACCTGGAAAACCCATTCCAGTGCACTGACGGGCAGTGTACGCAAATTAATTTTCATTTTTAAGCATCTGAGAGACGTTGCCGAGGATGCCGGACGGTGGCCGGCCTCGATGCATGTCGAGGGGCTCCGACAACTCATAATAGAACATTTCGGTGCACCTCTCGCATATCGCCTTTAGAGCATACCGAACAGTCTCTCTGAACTCGGCACTAGTACTGGCGCGGATACTCCCGCTAGACCTCAGGATTCAAGAAGCAGCTGCTCTCTATGAGGCAAAGCAAGGGGTGCCCTAGCCAGTGCTGGATGGCAGTCGGACTCTGAAAAATATCAGAGGGTCGCCGACGCCCGGATTAACTATGATTCTAAAAAGAATTGAGAAAAACAGAATCAAAATGCTAACTAGTGCAACACCAGCCGCTTACTTTCGGGGCACCTATTACTCAGAATCACTCCTTACTTTTAACAAAAGTAATTCATTAACTGCTCTCTGCTCAAGGACTAACAGGTATGTCATGAAACCTTCCCAGATGGGGCTACAGTGGTTTTTTTTTCCGGTATATAGTTAATGTAACCCCATCTGGGAAGGTTTCATGACGTACCCCGTGCCCCGAAAGTAAGCGGTTGTGCACTAGTTAGCATTTTGATTCTGTTTTTCTCAATTCTTTTTAGAATCATAGTTGAGATAGTAAGGTTCTTCTGCTAATCTTGGAATGTTGATTCCACTCTTTGTAATACTACTTAGTTAATTACAAATAAATATTACATTGATTGATTGATAGACGTAGTAGCTAGTTCAAAATATAAGATTTACTGAACATACAATGATGGTCCTCCATTTTGTATTCAAAACCTGCAGTACAAAGGGAGGAAGGAAACCGTTGACACGATGGAAAGAGGTAGATTACTTTTTTCCACTGCTTTAAAAGGCGTCTCATTCGAGTGTCGTGGATCCTGGATCTTTAAAAGTCACCTCGAAATCTGTACTGCCTAAGTAGCCTATGATCTCACCGGATACCTAAAGTAGGTCATGCACGTAAATATGGTTTTACACCGCTCTAATCCTCGGTATAATTAGATTTTCATAACTGCGGCCGGCTTACGCTAGATTCACAGAATATTATGTAGTAACTATGCCATATTTTTACAATAGATGAGTTTCACAGATCGTTCTATGATAACAATGTTCATTTTCTTATTCTTGGGTGTGACCGAGGCCTGCACCGACGACAGCTACATCCCGCTATGGAGTGTATTGTCCTATATTCCCGCGAATTCAATATCCCTACCTGCCCAGCCTCCAGCTCTATCCCCATCTGAACTAAAGATGGCAATAAAGGTTAAAATTAAATATTAGTTAACTGTTAATTGATAAAAAAATATATCGATATTTTTATTGGTTGAAAATATTAGTTAATATTTTCTTAGTACACGATTTGGTTATTGGTTGATGTTAATGCAGTTGAATATTTTATTCTATTGATCAAATAAAAGTAACCGCTAATTCGTCTCTATCATAGTAGCACTATGAGTATTTGTTTAAAATATCACATCACTTTGTATTGAATAAAAATATCATATACAGCAAATCAGAGAAATTTAATCTCTATAGTGAGGAGTCGAAAGCATACAATTGAATGAAGTCAACCTAATACATAGTTGAAAACTCTGCGAGCAGCAACATACAAAAATGTTTCTTATTTGTAGCAATTTAAAGTTAAAGTTTCAATGCATTCAATTATGTTAGTTCTAACTCAGGCTGAAGTTGATATGATATTTTTATTCGATAATGTTAATTCTAATTATTGAATATAATGGTTGATTTTAAATATTAGTTAAATTTATTGGTTGATAGTTATATTCGTCATTTCTAATCTGAACGCCTGATTTCGCGACAATGACTATGGGATGCTTACTTTAAGCCTGGGCCAATCAATTAATTAATTAATTAATTTTGTATTTCTAAGGATTCTTCTCTGAATTTTGAAACTTCGCTGTTTTTATACAGCCGAGCAGTGAACGTTTATAATCAAACGATTGTATGAAATTTTGGAACATTGTAAATTGCGAGTTCGTAGGCGTCACAACTTGTGTGATTTTTTTTATACTGACTGCCCGGATTACTAGAATTCAACTTCAAATTCGAAAATTCTTTATTTGTATAAGATCCCAATGTTGCAGAAAAAAACAGTTGACCATTTACAAGTATTAAAACTAAGTAAAGATTAAGAGTATTGACCGCCTCTGTGGTTTAGTGGTTCAAGCCACCGATTTCAGATCCAGAGGTCCCGGGATCGTACAATATATTGTGCTTGGTTTAGTTGGTGGTAGGACTTTTTTAAGTCCGCCTGGCTAGCTACTACCATCTTACCTAATTCTGTCGCCATAATAACAATTCTAAAATTGTTGTGTTCCGGCATTCAGAGGTAAGATAGCCTGTTCCTCAGTTTGTTGAGGATTCCGGGTTAAGTACCTTCGGCCCTATCTCAACTTGTTACCAGGTGAGATGAAGGCCAAGTGCTTACCCGTCGTACAATAAAAAAAAAAAGAGAGTCTTCAGAAGGCGCCTTCCAATGTGGAGTCAATTTCACTAAAGTCATGGTTATTGCTAATAGTATAATAACTTTAAACGTACTTTAAATATTTGAAAAGGAGCAATAACAATTATATCTATGGGTTTTTATCGTTAAAGTAAGATGATGTAGTATAATATGCCACACAATTTATGCTTTATAAAGTTTTTAAATTTATTAATAGACATGTCATGTCTATTGTTGGGTAATTTATTATATATATTTATCTTATAAATGTATAAGATAAATATATAGGACGACCTGCTTATTTTCCGAAGCCTCCTGGTTTCCTTTAGATTATCATTATTTGTTAAGTAAAATTGATGACTAGTGCTGTTTTTTTGCGAAAATTATCAGGATTTTTATAACATAAAGCAGATTTTCGTATATATTGTGAATATATACGAAAATATATAATATAATACTATCTAAGACCTAGGGACATGCCGGTTTCCTCACGATGTGACCTTCGCCGTCAGAACATGTGCATGTGTCAAATGCGCTCATAAAATTGCGAAAATCCGAAAAGTCCATTGGTGCCGACTGGATTTGAACCCACAACCTCCGGATCGGAAGGCGGGCCCATACCCACTCGGCCACACGGCTCTTACTTAATAAGTAGGTAGGTCATTAATTTGACCTGACCATTGCAGTCTCTGGGGGAACGTAGCCTTGCGAAAATTACAATAAATCAGCCTTAAACGAGTTTACACGTCGTTTTACCGCTGCCAAGGGAGTTCCTTATCACGCCTAATAGCTATTGAGAATGCAATTGAAAACTTAATAGATCTTAGAAAATGGCCATACTGATTAGAGAAAGACGTTTCCACTTAATATATAAACGCCTCTGTGGTGTAGTGGTACGCCCACCGGTGTCAGATCCAGAAGTCCCGGGCTCGATCCCCAGGAGAGTACAATATTGTTCTTGGTTTTGTTGGTGTTAGAACTTTGTTTAAGTCCGTCTGGCTAGCTAGCACCATCTTACCTAAGTCTGTCGCCATAACGACAATACAAAATATGCTGTGTTCCGGCATTTAGAGGAAGGATACCCAGCTCCACAGTCTGTTTTCGGGTGGAGTGCGCTTCCTTCATCGGCCTTATCATAATATGAAACCAGGCGAGATGAAGGCCAAGCGCTTCCCCGTCGTACATGTTTAATGTTATTATATTATATTATATTATATTAAGCCGTCAGTGTCCCACTGCTGGGTAAAGGCCTCCCCCCACTCCCTCCAGACTTTAATGTTATTAATGTTTGATGGTCGATAAGTAACCTAACTGTACCAGACGGAAGTGTGCCCAAGACAATTGTTAGTGACACTGACAAGACACCACTACTACTGCAGTGCCGCATTGAATAGTAACGTAAAATTTGCATTTGAATAAAACTTTTTGCTTAAATATAGATGTTGAATTACAAAAGCTGTTACTGATTAATTTAAATTTTAAGGAAAGACACTGTTAATTTGCGCATATAGTTTTTGATGAAAATGGTGGATTTTCTTCAGAACATTTTATCGGTTTCATTGAAAAGAAAAGTCATTTTTTCTATAGAAATCAAAGTAAAACTGTGTAAGATAATTTTTATTTTTATTTTTTTTATTCTATGAAGCGCTTGGCTTTTTTTTTAAATCTGACCTGATTTTTCAAGCTATGATTAGACCGAAGGAGGAAGCGCACTTCACCCGGAATCCTCAATAAACTGAGAAACTGGCTATCGCACCTCTAAATGCCGGAACCCAACAATTACATTTATTTGCAATCGAAGTGAAAAGAAGAGTGTTTTACTCGGGCCAAAACCACCCATCATGACTCGGTCTTGTCATCCTCCCTCGCTACGCTCGGGAGCAACCTCGTATATGATGGGATGGTTTAGTCTCTTGTAAATCTACTATTTCAACACACTTGCTCATAAAGTGGCTATATGGTCACCGCAATTAGGCACAGAAATACACTCATAATCAAACTGTGACTTTTTCATTGCTATAACTCACTATAGTTTTTTTATTTTATTTTATTGGTTGATTTTCTTTGTTCTTAAAAAAGTTTTAAACCAAAAAAAAGATCGTGTTCAATAGAACAAATAAATTAATGTTCCTATTGCTTGCTCATTTCAAGCAACTTCTTATTTAAATAGATAAGTTTTACTCGTACGTTTTGAATAAATAAAACTTTCACTCAAATATAACTTTTGTTTTCTCTATTATAAAAGAAAACGTTAAATTCCCCATTTTGTACGTGGCAGAATGGGCGCAAACCCTATGCACGGAAAATAAAAACAACCTCACCGATGACAAATTTACGCTCTTTGTTTGTTTTCGTGTTCGGCAGACTCACAGCTTGTAGGTTTGTATCCGTTTCTACGTCTTCTAGCGTTATATTAGCAAGCTCTATTCCTCTGCATGCACCGCTGATTCCATAAATTAAAGCAACCTTTTGAAAAAAAAATAAGTGTGTTAATAATCGTAATAACCTAGGTACCTATTTTAGGTAGGTATCTATTTATTTAGTTTGAGTAGAGTAGATAAGTAGGTTACCTTTGTTGCCAAGTATTGTTTATTTGGAGCGTTATTTAAAAATGTTTCGATTTCTTGTGTCGTCAAGGCTTTAGATTTTTTTGCCTTGTATCCAGTGGACAATATCTTCAGTAAAGCCGTCAAATTTACATACTTTTTAATATCGACGTCGTGTCTCGTTTGTAAGGTCATTCTTAACATTGAATATGTGCTCCAAAGAGTCGACGATTTGAATTTTTTCGATAATTCATCAAAATAAGTGAGAAAAACCCCTTCATTAAAAGAATCCACACGTTTCTCATCTCTCCATTTTATAAAATTTTCGTAACTCTTTAAACATATTCCACGTGATTTTGTCGGCAACAGATTCATAATTATTTCTTTGCCCTTTTCTTCCATTTGCATATTAGCATCTTCACTATCACTTGATGACATTTTTCACGTTCACAATTTGGAAGTAAAAGTCGGGAAGTTATACGTAAAAGTTTGTGATTTGGAATGAAGAAAATTCTAGAGAATTAGCGCCAATTCCATCTTTTTTTTAAATCTCTATCTAACCCGCAACGAAACAGTTCGCATTCTACCGTGAAGGGAAGAATCAACCTTCATAAAACATCACCGAGAAGGTTCTATTTAAAAAAAAAAGATTGACGGTGCACCAAGAAGTCGAGTTTTTATGTAAGAGACCGAATGCTTTGTACGGGCTGATGATTTTAGACAAAAATTAAAAAGAAAAAATACTTTTTAGCCCTAGGTAACTCGAGTTTTAGGCCCGCTAAGCTACAATAATGAGCAAGAGAAGTGAAAAGGTTATTATAGGTAGGTATAAATATGTTGTAAAAAATTTGTTAAAAACGATTGAGTTACTTGCCATTATGTAATCGAAACGAGCCGTATCCGAGCTCGGGTCACGTGTACAAGTTCCTCCTACAACGAGTAAAAATGATTGTTTATATTAATCTAGTAACTGTCGCCAGTTCAGATGTGCCAGTGCTTAAACGGTAGTGTATATGTTTACTTTTATTTGTTTTTTTTTTTGTTCGTAAAATATATAAATACTGATGATTTCACGTGATATACTTTCGAATATCAATGCATAGGTCGGCGAGTATTGGAACGTAGTTGCGTTGTGACAGCTATCTTTATCCTCGAAAAGTTCTCTTTCTAGCCTACCTGAGTGACCATCCAAAAACGGTTAACCGCCTCTGTGGTCTAGTGGTTTGCCCACCGGTGTCGTCCAGAGGTCCCGGGTTCTGAAAATCGAACTAGGAGGGAGCAATATTGTGCTTCGATTGGTTCGTAGTAGGATTTTGTATAAAACACATGTCCTTAATAGCGGTGCCAAGATTCCGTATTAAGTAATATAATTAGATGAATGTTAATGGGCAAATCATATTATGAAATTTACGAGGCTATTGCTGATATCTGGAGTACCATTTGTGTACAGAGAATTAAGTTTTGACTGAACTGAATTTATCTGTGCTATTTTTCATTTGTGTGTATAATTTGCGACCCTATATTTCGATATTTAACTTTTCAGAGTGGTCAATTCTGTATCAAAAAGCAATCAATGTTTTCTGATTCTGATTGTCCGTTAGTTTTGAACGAGCCTCTGATTACAGGCTTGTCACCTAAGCATTTATAGTCACTGCTGACAGTCGCTAGATTAATGCAAACATGCCACAAGATAAGTCTTGTAAGGTGGTGTTCAATCAATCCAAACATGGTAAACTATTCGAAACTTCCATAGCAGCAGCACTATCTTAGATAGCCTAGTTAGATAAGATCTAAGATAATATGCCAATAAAAATAGAGTCTATGTCTGGTTGTAGGACACATTGTAGCGCGTAATCTAGGACCTTATAATCAAGCTTGAATGGTTTTGCAGTATTTTATACCTGTTCGGAAAGTGCTGTGTTCTTTTTTAAAAAATAAGGCAGTATGTACGTCAATACTGTTGTTCTTATATGCGGATGGTGAAAGTGCATGGAAATCCATGGTTATCGTGCTATTTTTCTTATTTAGGTTTTTGTTATATGAACTCTTATTAGTATAAAATCTTATACTGCCAAGAATCAAAAAGTTTTTATCACCAAGTCTACAAAATTATACGGGCCACTTGCTTTTCTAAATATAAATTAGAAAAAAATGATATTGAGTAAAAAGTTTTAATAACCCTATCACGTTTAGTATAAATTTCAATTTAAGAATTTGTATTTTATTGACCTCGTAGGCATTTTGTATACTTCGAAACTGTGTTCGAAACGAAGTGCCATTTCCAACGCGTGTTATAACTCAAACAACACCCTCGTTGGTAATCGGTCACTTTCTCTCCTAGGCATACAATTAATGTACTATTTTTTATGTGTACTTATTAAGTGCTTTGCCTTCATCTCACCTGGTTACAAGTTAAGATAAGGCCGAAGGTGGAGGCGCAACTTCACCCGGAATCCTCAACAAACTGAGGAACTAGCTATCTTACCTCTAAATGCCGGAACACAACAGTTTTAGAATTGTTATTATGGCGACTGAATTAGGTAAGATGGTGGTAGCTAGCCAGGCGGACTTAAACAAAATCTTACCACCAACCAAACCAAGCACAATATATCGTGCTAACCCATGGGGATCGAGCCCGGGACCTCAGGATCTGAAGCCGGTAGGTTGAATCAATAGATCACAGAGGCGGTTATTGTGTGTTCCGGGATTTGGAGGTATAAGAGCCAGGTCCTCGGTCTGTTGAGGATTCCGGGTGAAGTGTGCTTCCACCTCCGGCCTTATCATAACTTGAAACCAGGCGAGATGATGGCCAAGCGCTTCCCCGGCGTACAATAAAAAAAAACGATTGACACAGTTTTTGTGACAAATTAGTTGTAGGTGAGATAAAAAACGAATCAACAACACTGAAACGCCTTCACAACTTTATGGTAGCCAAAATCAGGGCCATTACGCAACGGCAACACCTTTATTGCGTAGGCAATAGCGTTCAAAATACTTGTCGCCGCTACCGGCAGTCAACTATTATCGTTATCAAGACGATGACGCAGGTATGACATAGGTTATTTACATGCATTAGTTACTGGGGATCATTTACATGGAGGTCGTCACATCATGTAATGTGTCTTCTCCTTATTTTTAGTATTGTTTCGTTGGAGTTTTGGTTGGTACTACAGCCTGCAAATTTACAAAATGGTTTTTTAAACATCTGGTAGATATGGTATTCAAGTGTGATAGATATATATACAATGCTTGCATAAAAAAGTAATAAAAGATTACTTTTTTATTTGGGTGTTGTTTTGTATGTTAGTAGTTGTATGAAGTATTATATCCGTAATCTAGTTCCTATATTACAAGTTTTGCTTAGTGTGTGACTAGATGGCGCTGTGTGAAATTAATATCTTGCCACGTCTTTACCAGACGTGAATATGAACAGGCTTAATTTTGGAAATTAGTAAGTGTACCTAAATATATGAGCAGCCATACATCCACAAAGATACACCATACAGCTGAGCGAGCGTTATAGAAACACACGGATAGTCCGTACTTTGGCTTGCTGCTAGAAGTGTCACTAGTTGCTTTTCATCTATTTTTATTTTTTGATTTACAAATAATTCAATATTCGAATTAAAGCCATAAGTGTATCTGTGTCACTTTATGAGATACCAGTGAAACGCCTGGGACGTTTTTTTGTTTCCATGGGAATATTCCAAAAACATTTCTTGAAATTTCACGTCCTTACCTCTGGTTTGGGCTATGCGTCGATTGTCACTCAGTCAGTGATAAGATAATTTGTATGTCTAATAGTAACGATATATTCTACAAATATAAACAAGATATTAATGTACAATAGCAGGATTTCCCATTTTTTGACGTCCAAAGTATTGAGCCATACCATAGCCTTTTATCTTATCAGTATAAATACCTAGTGGCCAGCGCGTAAACAACTTTGCTGAGCTGGTAATCCCATATAATCAGCTAGTGAAACGCGCGGGACTTCGTTCCCGTTATCACGTGGGAATTTTAAAGAACATGAGCAAACACTTGACCGCAGGGGTTGCTGCAATCAAGTGCTTGCTTTTACCACCCGCATACAGGCAGGTTATCAAATTACAGCTAAAGTCTTCCGCCGTTTTCATTGACCGAACCGCTGCTTACAACAAGATTTGGATACAGAGTCTCGTGTGCAAACTGTTGTCAGTGTTTTCCAGCGAAGTCGTAGACCTGACATCTAATTTGCTGAGTGAAATAGAGCTTGAGGTCTTCCTTGGCAAAAGCCGCAAGCGTAACCTAAATAACGGACTCCGTCAAGGCTTGTTTTGGCTCCACAACTTTTCAATGTCTATTATATATCACAAAAAAAATGCGGTTCATCACTGCACTGGCCAGGCAGTGGCAGTAGGCGTGGCACTGCCACACTAGCATAGAGGTTGGGAAGCCCTTAACCGCACTTCCTATCAACGCTTACATTTTCCACACATTGCACTATGCAATAGATAGAAATCTTGACTGTTGGAGGGCTGTCATCAACATTGATGCTACTGTTAGACCACGTAAAACCCCATGTAAACTTTGGTGTCAGTTGTTTAGAATCACAGGTGGAAATGGCTGCTGCAACTATCTCCGGCATAAGTGACGCACGCCGCGCTTTATGAATGAGGCATGGAAGATCAGACCATGGACCACATAATCACGCGCTGCCCGATCCACTCGTACCCGGGTCCCTGGAGCAACATTATGTATCCCTAACGTACAATATATTGGCTCTTAATCATTGGCTTATAATCTACATATTGACTGTCATCCTTACGACCCTCATATAAGAAAATAAAAATAGTGGGAATTTTCCAATATTTTGCAACCGCCTCTGTGGTCTAGTGGTCCACCCACCGGTGTCAGATCCAGACGTCCCGGGTTCGATCCCCAAGGGGAGTACAATATTGTGTTTGTTGGTGGTAGGTCTGTGTTAAAATCTGTCTGGCTAGCTACCACCATCTTACCTAAGTCTGTCGCAATAACAACAATTCTAAATTGTTGTGTTCCGGTATTTAGCCAGCTCCTCAGACTGATGAGGATTCCGGGTGAAGTGCGCTTCCATCTTCGGCCTGATCATAACTTGAAATCAAGGGAAATGAAGGCCAAGCGCATCCCTATACCGCATCTTCGTACTATAAAAAAGGCTAAGGTTGTATGTTTGTATGTAGGAGGTAATCTCCGAAACAATTCGTCAGAATTCAAAATTTAAAAATTTATTTCAACAACGTTTAGAATGGACTTTCAGGGTACACAATTTTGATGTTGATTTTATTTTACGTTAAAATATAATGTTGTATCGATAACTTTTGCAAATAAAATTTACTAAAAAACGGGGTCATCATAAAAGAAATGGTCACTTTTGGAGGTCATTACATCTTGTAAATAAGTACCTACGTAAAGCTTTACATCTTTACGTCTTTACATCTTGTCATAATGATTTGCCGGCTGACAACCAGGAAAGCAAGTAAAGATGTGGCCTTAGATGGAGCACTCTTGTCTAAAAGAAATCTATTCACTCTGGACTTAAGTAAACGTTAGTGGTTATCGTCCATATTTGGTTAATTATTTTGTGTAAACAATAAATTGTCATTTTCCCGTATCGTCCCAGCGTCGGCGTTCAGTCAGCCCGCGACCATTGATGGCTGGCCCCGTCGATACGTCGGGAACATAAGCCATAAAACAGCGTGATTTATATCCGTCTTCTTTAACAAAATAGGAAGTCCTCAGACTCAACCGATGAGGATTCCGGGAAAAGTGCGCCACCTCCTTCGGCCTTATCATAACTTGTAAACCAGGATATGAAGGCCGTCGTACAGTAAAAAAAAAATGAATTAATGAGATCTGGTTCCAGATGCTCTCGGCTATTTTATATAACTAATTGATTTGAACTGGTTAGTTATTTTGGTAAGCAAAGCTACAATATTTTAAATGATTAACAAAAGGATTTTTTAATACAGTTGCTCAAAAAGTGGCGTATTGCAGGGACGTATAGCTTTCGGGATGTGGGCTATTACATACTCGTGCTTTTTTTTACCTTTCCCGAACTCGTGCGTTCTCTTTCCCAACTGTCGAAATAATGTCTATTGAAAAGAAAAACCAACCATGAAGTTTTTACTAAAAAAAAATCATAGAAGTTTTTATGATTCTCGCAAATACGTATATTTCTAAAAAGAAGCTACCAATTTGTTTCTATATCAGATTTAATGATTTGATTGAATGAGTTAGGTTAGGTTTCATTTCATTTCATCTCATTAAATTTCATTTTCATTTTATATCCATAAAAAAAATCTACTGAAGACTTGGCTGTATGGGCATAGTTCCCTGTGCCTACCAGAATAGATGAAAAAAAAATCTCTTCTTATATTCTACGGTCCTAAAACCTAATGCACGCTCACAGGAACATTGATGAGTTTGGTAAAAGAAGTGATGTACACAGTGTTAATACTAGAAATAAAAATAAACTTGACATACCTAGGTATCGCTTAGGAAAAGTAAATAATTCATTCTTAGGAAACTGTGTACGATTCTATAATAAGATTCCTCAAAGCGCCACCAAACTCTCTGCTCGTAAATTCAAATTGTATATAAAGAATAATTTAATTAAAAGAGCCTACTACAAAATAAGGGACTATATCGACGATAAGAACGCGTGGCCCGATGTTGCTATACCAGTTGACAGTTAAATGGTGATTTCTCAATGTTAAGAAACTGCCCATTAGATAGTTATGTAATAATCAATGTTTTAAGATAATATTAAGTTTTTAGTTTTATGATGTAGGTAACACTTGTAATGTTATTAAATTATTATAATCACTGTACCTAAATATTAAATGGATCATCAAAAAATTTATCAGCCCGAGGTTCTTGCCTTTCTCCTTGTGTGCTGGTCGCGATTCCGAACAGGCGGTAGATTTGACGTTTCAAAATGATCCTAAAAATTTTAATGAATAAAAATATTTGACTTTGACTTTGACTTTGACTTTGACTTTAACTTTGACTTTGACTTTACGGTTGGCGCCATTTTCTAGAAATTTTCTTTGCGAGTTTAGTTGTTTGTTGCACAAAATGAGTACTTTCGACCCTAACTTTTTTGAATTAACACCACCGGAACTCAGTATAATTGCACAAAATGCTACTAATTAAGATTCCGAACACAAAAAATAAGAAATCGAGAAGCTTTGTTGTTGAAGGAGATTTTCTTAGAATATTGCAAAAATATATGAATCAGCGGTCCCAAAAAACCGACCGTTTTTTTCAAAATTACCAAAAAGGAAAGTGTACAGCTCAGACAATCGGGATAAACAAATTTGGTAATATGCCAAAAGAAATAGCTACGTTTCTCGGTCTGCCGGATGCTGAGTATTATACTGGGCACAGCTTCAGGAGGACCTCTGCTACATTATTGGCAGATTCAGGAGCCAATTTGACGTCCTTAAAGCGACTAGGAGCTTGGAAATCAGAAAAAGTTGCAGAAAGCTATATTGGTGATTCATTAAAAAACAAACTAGAAACTGGGAAAAAAATCACACAATGCATTAATTTAAGGTCCAGTCCGTCTTTTTCACATGTTGAAGAGAACGTTCGTCCATCTACCTTCGTTGATAATGATAATTCATCAGATCCAATTCCATCAACTAGCAAACGCCATTGTATGACAAATATACATGAACAATCATACGAAATTAATAACAGTTTATCTCAAACAGTAAATATGAAACCTAAAACTTCCCCAGTTAGTATAAAAAACTGTACCAATTTCAATGTATATGTGAATTATAACTTTTATAAGAAGTAAATGATTAGTTAGTTGAGTTTATTGTGTTTTTATTATTTTATTAAATTGCTTCATTTTTTCGCAACTGTATTAAAAATAGTCGTTCAGTACACGTACGGAAACATCATTGCAACTTGTTCCGACTGTCAACCCTCGCCTTCGGTTGCGCTTCGGCTCGGGTAGACATTTGTCGGAACTCTTTGCAATGACAGCCTTTCCGAACTTGTAATGAAATATACTATTTTAGTTCCGATTCGATTTAAAAAATGAGCGCCATCGATTGAGTCCGCCTGAGTTAATTCACCAAGCTGCAACAAGTATACTTTGTCGCAGACTTGATTCACTTAGGTGTAGATATTAAATATTCGCAACCGTAGTCCACCTGGCTATAAACTTAGCAATGCCTAGAGTAACAATACTTCAAAAACTAAACTCAACTTTAAACATATGTAATCTTCAACCTGCTTGCGTGGAGGATATAGTATATGTATAAGGATATGTCCTTATAGTTTAGTTAGTCCAGGATCATGGTGGATGATCCTCAATGCTCTGTCCATCACGTCAGCATCCAAATACTGTATTTCCACTCCTAATGTCATCAAGGAATCATGAAAAATATTTAAAAATCGAATCTTTGAGGCTTAGAAAATATTTTAAAATTAGGATGGTGACTCATTACAAATTTAAAACATATTTTCCACAGTAGAAGGTATTTACATATATCATGAAAATATTAATTGTCTTAAACATGTATTGGTACGTTTAGCAGGAAAACGAAAACCGATAGATTACTATAATTTCCTCAATGGATTTTTGTTATTGATTGATTCATGACGTGTTGTTTATGTAGGTATTTCTGTAAATATGTGGGGCGAGTAACCTTTCAAAATACAAAGTACTACCTCACTTTTACACACATTTTCCATTCCCGAAGGGTGCCAACGACCAACTAGGTGCACAGCCTGGTTTGTCGGTTGGTAAGAGGCTATCACTAAGCCTCCGCTGTCCGTTCATCGGTCCTGCCTGTCTGTCACCGGACTGTATCTTATGAACCGTATAATACGAACAAGGTAGACATTTTTTTTACAGAATTATAAAAAAAAGTAGGCACAATTAAACTAACTATGTACAAAGGAATCAGTCAGATTACCTATGGACCGTTACAAACGGCCTATAGATAACTCAACTGTTCCAGACCAGTAACAGAATAATATATATATATTTTAAATATTATAGAAAAACATTTTTATAATTTGCTGGGAAAATGTTAGGTTGGTATTTTAGAAATACATTTTCCCATCAAATTATAAAAAAATAATAAAAATAAAATTGATGGGGCCTCTCATGCAAGAAACGTAATTTTTTGCCTTGAAGTGGGCACTTTGAGCACTTGAACCCTCGGTTTGCTTGTCCGCACTTGGCCAGTTTTATTAAATTGTGTCTACTGCTACGATAAGAAATATAAATAAAACAATAAACAGAAAAAGATAAAGAAGAGTAGCAAAGCTCCTTCAAAGGACTCGTGTGCAACAGTACCTACCAGCTACCAGTAAACAAATTTTGGCCGCCATTGGAGCATTCCTGTCCCGGTTTGAAGGTTATGGTTGCCGGTAAAATTACGGGCACGCGAAACTTTTGCCACAGTTGATGGGCGCAATGCAGTGCGTAGGCCATGTCATTGTGGATGTGACCTACGCAGTATGGATTTGTGATATCGTGTTTAATGAGTTGCCTGTTTAATCCGTAAGTTGCATAGATTTTTTTTAAATTATTGATGATAGTTAAGTGTAAGCTTACTTGAAAAACCAGTAAAGTTCTGGCCTAAGATGGAGCTTGTCTAAAAGGTGGCACTCTGGACTTGAAGACTCCAAGATTGTACTCGTGCGGAAAAACGGGCGAGGGCAAGGAGTTCCATTCCTTTCCATTTATGATAAAGGTAGAGGCGAAACGATGTGTTCAGCACGATGGAATATTTACTAGGTACGGGTTGTAGCCTGCCGTACGTCGGCTAGTCCGGTGGTGGAAAGGGGATGGATTAGGACAAAGATATCGTGTGCACACTCACCGAAGAGTGAGTATAACTAAAGTTTAAATATTTATTTAGAGACATAACTTATCACTCTCAAGGAGGCTCTTAAAATTCATATAGGATACGTACTTTATAATTACAACAAAAACGTCATCAGGACAATAATAATACATAGATAAAACACGATTAAAATATTATATACATTTGTGGGTATAGTCGCGTGCAAATACACTTCGTAATTTTCAAAATGAAGCCTTCTTCTATTTTCACGTCTGGTAAATATTTTTAAGTTATTTGCGTCGTCGCAGTAAGCTCAAGTTCTTCAAAGTTGCAAATTTGGATGAACACTACCCTAACCGGTCTACATCCTAAAACCCTGAACATTGACCACCTCTGCGGTCTAGTGGTGCACCTTCCGGTGTCAGATCCAGAAGTCTCGGGTGATCCCTAGGGCGAGTTTGTGTAGTGGCTTGTTTAAGTCCGCCTGGCTAGCTAAACCAACTTACCGAATTCTGTCGCCATAACAACAATTATAAAATTGTTGTGTTCCGGCATCTAGGGGTAAGATCGCCAGTTCCTCAGTTTGTTAAGAACTCCGGGTGAAGAGCACTTCTACCTTCGGCCTTTTCGTAGCTTGAAAATCAGGTGAGATAAGGGCCAAGCACCTCTCCGTTATAAAAAAAAAACTACATCAAGCTTTACGATTTTAAAATTGATTTAAAATTGCATATGATGTAACGTGATTTTGAATTTAAGTATTTAAGTAAGTATGTATGTGTTAAAATTTCATAACTTTTTGCTAAAAGTAGTAGAGCTTCTTGAAAGGGTTCGTGCCGAGGAAGTATACCATACCCATTTTATCCACCAAGCAGCATTCCTGTATTTCGGTTTAAATGGTATGGTTGCCGTTATATGACATTTGAATACCAAATTAATTACATATTTACCAGATGTGAATACAAAACCACTTTTGAAAAGTTTTCCTATATACGTATTAGTGAGGGCGACTGTAGTCTAATTATGAATTTTGTGGTATTATGTATTGGTATCTTCATGTATGTACTTGTGGGACATTCCTACACTTTATCAAACAATAGAGCAGATAGCCTAACGTTGAGGATGTAAATAGTGTAGTAATTATGTTTAAGATTATCGATATCTCACTTTCAAATCCTTTTTAAAATAATAAATAAAGAAATAAATTTTACTCGACATTCATTTCACACAGCACCGTCTAGCCCCTAACTAAGCATAGAAGCATAGGAACTAGATTAAGGATATAATACTTAAATACATTTTTGACGGATATCGCGGTAACTTGTTGCATTAGACCATCATAGGCCCACTGAAATCTGCTCAAAAAAATCTGTTCTCGGCACAGACAGAAATTTTAACCATTTAGTACAGGTTATGTCTGTCGGATTGACATCATAGACTCGTTGTGGTAGGTGTGAAAATCTTCTTAGTGGGCATAACCTGGGCAACAGAGTCGGTTAAATGAGCTCTTGTGGCCTACCACATTTTTTTCTCATTAGGAGCTACAAATACCCGCCTGGCTAGCGACCATCCTCCTACCAATCTTCGAAATAACGTAGTTTTAGCTTTTTTCGTTGTAAAACCTACGACGCCACGACGTCTACGACATCCTATTTAGCAGTCGTGTGAGGGTGCAATAATACGGGATTCTAGGAAATACCTACGCAATGATGGAAACGAAGTTATATACAGATGAGTCATATTCATCCTAAGCAAATGTTAAGGATCGGTTCCTTAGTATTGTAGGAACCTAATATGGTGCCTGTTTTTTTATTTTAAACCCAAACTACTGGACCGATTTTGATACAATTTCTATGGGACTAATCTGGTATCATAATTTTTCAAATCACTTGAGAAAAAATACAACCGAATCGAGAACCTTCTCATTTTTTTTAAGTCGGGTAAAACGGGAATTCAAATTTCTTTGAATCAATTACAGTATAGGTAATGTCGGAGTTTTGATTTGACATACGGAACTTACGAGTTAATTTCCGTGAGAGTCATCTCCCGGGAGAATATCGAAAATAAGTCATTATTTTCGATATTCTCCCGGGAACGTCTATAGTTTATTCAGTTTGTAACATTCCTGACTGCATGCAAATAGTTTTACTGGGATTCTCGAGAGCTAAGCTTTCGATGGAGCGATTTATTGAACCGTGATGGTAACGACGTCAACCGTTCAAGTGTGAGATTATCTGGAATAGGTCGTGTTAGCTTATTGTGCATGTGTGCATGTGAAATAGTGAATGAATGAATGAAAGACTGAACGAATGTACAAATGAGTGAATTAATAATTCATTAAACATAAAAATTACATTAATCAATTTATCAAGCATTATAATAATATAGCCTTTCATTCAGATCTCTTTATAATATTTTGACTTAAAAAACTAACACTTGACTTATAAACTGTTTAAACTAATACCTGTTGTTTTGTTATCTTCCCTGGATCTGTTTGCCTGTGGGCAAAGGCCTCCTCCAACCTTTTCCATTCTTTCCTCTCTTGTGCTACTCTGTTCCACATGACTGTGTTGTCCGATGTCATCATCCCACCTATCAAGCATTACTGCACTTTTAAAACATTGTGTTCGGTCTGGCTATAGGTTTAATGATTTAGTTACCTATTTAGATTAATACTAGCTCGTGCAATGTTACTCCAACTGATGCATTTCAGAGGCATACATAATCAACCCAATAATATAGAACTAGCTTCTGCTCGCGTTTCGTCCGCGTGGTACCCGGATAAAAGTAACTTCTTTTTTTATTATACGACGGGGAAGCGCTTTGCCTTCATCTCACCTGGTTACAAGTTGAGATAACGCTGAAGGTGGAGGCGCACTTCACCCGGAATCCTCAACAAACTGAGGAACTGGTTATCTTACCTCAAATGCCGGAACACAACATTTTTAGAATTGTTGTTATGGCGAAGATAGTGGTAGCTAGCCAGGCGAACCCAAACAAAGTCCTACCACCAACCAAACCATGCACAATATTTCCCCATTTGCTCCCCATGGGGATCGAACCCGGGACCTCTGGTTTGAAATCGGTGGGTTGAACCACTAGACCACAGAGGCGGTTAAAATGTATGCTTTCCTGGTCTAGATCAATATCCGTGCAAAATTCCGGCTCAATCCATTCAGTAGTTCTTGTGTAAAGGAGCAACAGATAACGATTCAGTTTTGAATGTTTAATATTCCATTCCACGGGAACTGATTTATGGGTTTCTGGTGTATATAACAAATGCCAAAGTTTAACCCTAAGAACGTTCATTTACAAAGCAAATACGCCAATCTGTTATCATCAGACACACTAAAAGTTAGCTAATATAATAACGAGCAGAGCTACCGTAGCACGACATAGTAGTATGCGCATGGTCTCGACATGTGTGCCTTATCAGTCGGCCACCAGTCTTGTGCATACGCACAACGCCATTATTATGCATACAAATAATAATACTTGAATTAATTATTGATAACCAACATAAACGTATAGAAATACAGTGTTTCCACGCGAATTTATATGAACAATACCGTTTACTCTATACCTTTGTGAAAACTGTTTACGAAAATGTAAAAAAATATTTTGTTATATTGTACGTTTGAATGTGTGCCTAAGTGAGAAGTGAGAACTATTTACAATGGAATGTGCATAGTAGAAGTTATCCGACGCGACAAAACGAAGACAATAAGCGTCAAATTTCCGGATGTTTTGTTGATGCTTTGACAAAATGTGAGTGATGATTGACTGGCTTTGGTCGGTTTACCAGTGAAAATGGAATCGAATAAGGCCACCGTTCAGTTTGCCTGCTGATTAAAGCGCATTGCCGCTGACGATAGCGTGTCACGCCGGCTCGCGTTCAGTAAGTTGTGTCTCGGTCGAGGATCGCGTTGTTTTTACGCGTGCTAAAATTAGCGTCGTTAAATTTATCGATGAAATCGAAAATAGAAGCGCTTCACTACCGATTGTTACAGTGATTTTTATTCGATATAATCGATGTTAGATAGCAGCTACGCAACATTATAAATGCCACTTGTGTTATCTAGTCTGCAAAGTGTAAACATATAAAACTAAGACCGATACAGCAAAAATGGAAAAAATAGGGAAGAGTGTGTTGAAGTGTTTGTTGTTGGAGTGGGAATGAGACAGCGTTGTGATGGAGGTTGAATTTGAGGATACAGGTAACTTTTAAATTATAAATACTGAGGCCTAAGGGACTTGAATCCAGGCCGTAAAAATGTTTTGACATGTTTTTGTAGCTAATGAATTCTAAAACAATTTAAGACCCGAAATCGATGCATGAGTGTAGTATCAAGTCTCTAATTAAGTCACTGAAGCCATCTTGCTTCATTTTTTACTTTATCTTTCAACGTATTTATGTAACGGTCAAGTGCAAGTAGGACCTACAAAAAGTAACCTATGTTGTTCTCCATGTCATACACTACATACATGCCAAATTTCATTATTTTTCGTTCAGCTATATTTCGTTATATCGTGAAAAGGCTACAATCAAAGGTCTGAATGCATACACATTTTGCTGATATCACCTTTTCATGACAAGTATAAAAAAACGTATCAAGATACAGAAATCACAAAAACAACCGGTGCCATATTTTATGCTTAATTCGGTAGTTATTCAATTTTGTTTTCAATTTGCATAACAAAGTAGCAAAATAATTTGAACGTCAATTTGAGACTTGAGAGCCGAAGCTAAACCCCTCATTTTACATAAACTCAACAATACATTATAGAACAAAAACCCAACGCGCTGAAAAGTGTGGTGATAGATCGACGTGTACTGGTTTTAGACAGCTGTCAAAGTTGTATAGTTACGTCAAATGTCATAAGTGACTTAACTGGTAGTCAGACATTTATGGAATTTCAGGCCGCTGCGCAGTTTGCTGTCTATCAGTACTTTGCCGCGTTGAATTTACTTTGGTGAGCAAGGGAATGTTAAGAACTAGATCCCTTTGTTATGAACTGTCATAATCATAGCTCTTAACTTTGGCAGTTTGTTTTAAGTCAACAACTAAGATAAAATAAAAACACGCAACCATGAGGACCGCCGACAGAAGTGAAACTTAAAACTTTGGAATCATCTTCCGTGAAGACATCATTTTTTAACGTCGTATCGAGGATCAAATATAAAAATGGATATTAAGAAACACAAACAATATTACATTATTTTTTAAAAAGTGCTAGTAGTGAAATTGAATGATGTAAATTTATAAATCGTTTTTTGCAAAAAAATAACAAAATCACGGTTGGTGTCATATTGCGGACGCGAACCAATAAGTTTTGACCCATGCAAAAATCGCTTAAAGCGGCCAAGTTACTTTCTACTTCAAAAATAAATATTAAAGACATGTGTTTCACACAGTTCAAACTTCTTATTCCTGTCCTTAGGCGGGCTTGGCATAGCACATTCTTCTCTTCCACTGACCGTGGGGTAAAGAGATAAAAAAAAAGAGGGGAAAGAAAGGGTCGATGAGGAAGAGGGAGTGAGGGGACGAGAAGAACAGAGTCAGAGGGGAGGCCTTTCCTCCCTTATTCTCACCTTCGCAGGCGCTACTTTGAGACGTCCCCTGATGTACTCATTCCTTATCTTATCCATCAAAGCCCCAAACTAACTAAACTAAATTAAATATGTATAAGCTTTTGGCCTCAAGGTTTGTCTGGGCTATCCATAAGTGAGGCTAAGATCTATGAGCTTTCCCAGAAGCAGACGTACGACTGGCTACAACCCGTACCTAGTAAATGTTCCATTGTGCCGAACACATCATTTCGCCTCTACCTTTATCATTAAAACTGGTAAGGAATAGAATTCCTTGCCTTCGTCTGTTTTTCCTCACGAGTACAATCTTGGAGTCTTCAAGTCCAGAGTAAATAGGTTCCTTTTAGGCAACCGTGCTCCATCTTAGGCCACATCTTTACTTGTTTTACATGTAAGCTGGTGATCAACGCTTGACTATCACTATTAAAAAAAAAAGAACCTGCCTAATATGTTCCCTGGCACTTCCACGCACCGACAGACCACAGTGAATTGCTTGGCGACCTGATCACCGTCACCTAAAAACGACACCATGAAGTTGGTTGAGTGTCACTTAAGTTTTCGTGAGAACTGATAACAGAATCAAGGTAGTTCAAAGAGCAAAGCAGTTATGAGGTATTACAATTTATGTGAACGTGTTTTATATTAGTGGAGATAATACTATATATTCATACATAAACATACATGTGTATTTGTATGTGATTGTAAATGTTAACATATTGTGAGTATTCTTGATAAAAGTGTTTTTTTTTAATTGCGAGTATAAACTAAAAAGTTGTTTTATAGTTTTGAGATTAACTGTATTTTATTTGATTACATTATATATAATTATTATTATTTGTTACGTAATGAAGTATACGGGCGTACACACACACGATTGTAGCTACATTTTTTATAAAAAAATTGCTATTTATTGGTAAGTATATTGCGGTCACCTGTTTATTTTCTTCATTATCGCCAGCAAAAGCCCCTGCGCAATAGTGATAAGTACTCACCTGTATCTTTTTACGAGTAGTATTAGTAGCCTTGTTTATCGCGTAGTCATGAGGTTTTCGGTTATCTACTGGTATAGGAGAAAATCAATAATGTTGCATCACCTAGATAACATCTATGTGTGAGGCAACACACGATCTATGAACACAGGAGTATAAAACTTTCACAGCATTTGGTGGGATGAGGAGGCAGCGATTCCAGGGCCATGGAATCGCTGCCTTTTGTTTACCATTACGGTTGAGCTGAGTGATCATAATACTGGTGGTAAGACCTGTTTCAAGGACACCAGCAACCACACTACTGCCGAAAACCGTCGGTTTCCCGCGGGAGAGCCTGTGTGTATCGTAGACCTCATAAGAAAATAAGTGCCTTGGCCAAGAGCTAGAAAAGCCTTTTTATTGTATGACGGGGAGGTGCCTGGTCTTCATCTCACCTGATTTTCAAGTTATGATAAGCCCGAAAGTGGAAGCACACTTCATCCGGAATCCTCAACAGTATAACGAAATGAATATCTTACCTATAAATGCCGAATCACAACAATTTTAGAATTTTTGTTATGGCGACAGAATTAGGTAAGATGGTGGTAGCTAGCCAGGTGGACTTTATACTGGAGATCGAGCCTGGGACCTCTGGAACTGTCACCGATCAGCGAAACACTAGGCCACAGAGACGGTGATGTGTTAGCGACTATATATGAGTGATCACAATACTCGTGGTAAGATCCGTTTAAAGGTCCACCTGGCGACCACCCTCGGCTGAAAACCGGCGCCAAAAGTTTTCTCGCGGGAGTGCCTGTGCCATCTGGGAAAGCTCTTTTCTGAAGTTTATTCATTGATCTAACTAGTTGTCGATACTCTCTTCCTGAGTATCGACAACTATATAGTTGTTTGTTGTGTTTAGTATGAAATGTGGCTTGATTTCTTAATCAATCCCTCCGACCCCTGGAACTCAGCCCATGACTGTCGTAAAACCGAATAATCTCACCAGAAAAAGGGCAGCAGCTTCCTTCTCTGTATTATCTACCTGTACTGCGATCCCCAATCCGCATGCTACGCGTGGTGATTGTTACACAACCCTCCAGTTTTAAGGAAGGGGAAGCTTAGGTGGCTTTGGACATTAATGTGCTGCTGATGTGTGGATGGATATTACAACTCCACATTCCATACCAAACACCATTCCAAAATACCAGTTCCGTAAAAGATAAATTTTCAAACAACAAAGTGACAAAAAAAACACTATTTAAAACGAAATCATCGGGATTTAGTCTACCTATGTACCAGGCGAGCAGAAGATTAGAGAGTCAGACCGGACTACCGGAAGAACAAATGTTTCATTAGTCCGGTTTATTTGTTCGACCGGACACTGGGATTCAAAAGTGATAATTGTTCAGTAGATCAATCGAACTTCTGTGAATATACGATTTTATAAATCATGATTGAATCATTTATTTTTTGGAACCTTATTTTTTATAAACATAAACTATATAACAACGTTTTATAAAAGAAAACCGACTTCAATGCAGAATATGATAAAATTTACCTGCCGTTTACCTGGATGAGGTTTTTTTTTCAATTATTATGATGACAGATAGACGGACATATAGACAGCTCTTTTGAGTGATTGGGGAACATACAAAAAAAAAGATTCTGAATAATTGAGAACCTCCTCTTTTTTTTGAACTCGGTTAAAAACTTTTATGTTTCGCCGTATAGAGGCACACAAAAATTTCATCTAATGAACGGAATGTGGTAATAAAACTAAAGCTGGTCTCAATAAAATTTACAGTCTGTCGTCCATAAATTCTTGTATGCCTTTCGTTAGTAATATAGTAGACTTTAAATTTTAAAAGCTACCTATCTTATTCTCTGAATTCTTTTGATAAATATACTATAAAAGCCATGCAAAAAAAAAAAAACACCTATATCATATTTAGCTCAAATGCAGAGAGATCCGTACATTCTAAGATCATTTACCGTTTGATCATCTCAAACATATTCGTTTCGAAATTCAAACATGGCCGATTCTAACAAATAAATACAAGAAAATGTCAACATTTTCAGATTTATGCTTTTAGGTTTACATGATTCTGTTGGTTTTGCCTTGCTATGGCTCGAAGGCATTTCTTTTATTTCATTTCTATATAAACTCTTGTCTTTCGCAATGCCAACCAATCATGATAATTATGCTGTTACTACCTTCTGAACATTGTCTGTATGTTTTTTTTAATTTACATATTATTTTTCTACACCGTCAATTTGGTAATTCCAATTCATATTACAGTCAATATTTAGTTCCATAAATTTGTATTGTAAGTACTTATGTCAAGATTAGGTATGTCGGCTTGTTAATTATAAATTGTAAGTAATTATTGTTGGTTTATTTACAAGCCTCACAGCTCAATTAGTAGTAGCTCTGCCTTCTGCTCTGTAGGTTGTAGATTCGATTCCCACCCAAGACAAACATGTGTTGTAACACCCAAACAAAGAACAAACCTTCTACACAACATAAAAAAAGGATGCACCTACGTATTATTTCCGTAATCTAGTTCCCATAATTACAAGCTTTGCCAAGTTTGGAACTAGAAGCGCCGTGTAAAATGAATATCCTGTAATGTAATTCGAAGGTGTCTCCGTTTGATAGTTACCTTTCACGCCTAAACGGCTGACCGAATTGAGGTAAAGTTTTGCACAGATATTTTTCTAGTCCGGGAAAAACAAACTCGCAATCTATTTACCATGCGGGTGCAGCCATAAGCAGGAGCTAGTTAGGTATAAATCAAGACCGCAAAAATTCCCGGCATACTTTTAGTACGTCAAGCTGTCACCTCCTGGCACGCTGACATGATGTCAATGTGACGTTCGCCTAATTTACCATGGACTCTATGGACGCCGCCGATCCAATCGTGTGCCAACACTGAGATGTACGATTAGTGTTGTTGGCATTTATCACTTTAGTCTTCCCTTCTCATTAGATTTTTATTAAATTATGGGTTAGCTCTTGACGTTGCTTTAGGCGTGGCTTCGGTGACACAAATCTTGTAAAAACGTTTGAACGCTTCCAAAGCTCAGGCATGTGTGTTCTTTGCAAAAAAAAAAGCGAATACCATCCCGCACCTATTATTACAGCACTAGTATTTCACTTCAGTTCAATGATAGTTTGTCTCTTTTAGGCGTTAAACTTTCATCGAACTTAAACATTAACTTCCATATCGAGTCTAAGGCCAAATTCGCTGCTATGAAGCTGGGTATTCTTGCGGTACTTCACACACAGGGATAGTTTTTAAAAAGTTTATACAAAGCTCAGGTCTTATCTTGTATATAGTACTGCTGCTATCTCTGGGATAGCTCAGCCAAGTATCAGCTCGAAGCCCTGGACTCGATTGAGCGTCGTGCTGCTAGGCTGAAAGGTGATGATTCGCTTCTTGAGGCCAATTTCAGAGCCTTGAACATAGACGACGGGTTGCCAGGCTGTCCGTGTTCTATAAATTCCAATTTGGCGAGTGTGCGCAAGATATCTTTGACTTAATCCAATCGCCTTTCCACCACCGGACTAGCCGACGTACGGCAGGCTACATCCCGTACATTTTAAATGTTCCATTGTGCCAAGCACATAGTTTCGCCTTTACCTTTATAATTTATACTGGTAAAGAATGGAACTCTTTGCCCTCGCCTGTTTTTCCGCAAATGGTTCCATTCTTGGAATCTTCAAGTCCAGAGTGAAAAGGTAACCGTATTCTTCATCATCATTATCATACAATTGCAGTTCACTGCTGGACGTAGATGCTCCCAATTACCTAAGGTATGCCTGTATGAGTCCGATACACTGCCACAAAATAAGTACTTTCAATACATTTTTTTTATTGGTGATTAGCAGCCAAGCGTTTTGATCATTAGCTCATTTAATAAACAAGTAGGTATAGCAAATAAAAATATTTTAAAACAAGCGTCAATACAGCTCATAGAGAAATAAAAAATAATATACATTAAATTAAAGTTATTAACTTTGAAATCGGATAAATATATCAATGTCGGACGTTGTAAACGGTACACAAACCTACATTTCAGCAAATATAAGGGACTTTTTATTTACATTCAATAAAGCCCCTGAGTTTACTTCAAATAGAGCGTTTCCGTAAAGCAAATATGCAATAAAATATCTATTTCCGGCTAATCCAGGTTTGTAGAGAAAATCAAATATTGAAAATATGTCCCTGGATTTGAAACATACATGAACTGGGCTTCTGTCACTTTGCTACCATCATTTATTGCTACTGAAGCTGAAATCTGAATCACTAACATTGTGTTCTTAAGTAGGTATATAGGTATCTAGGCACAATATCAATGTTATTTGCCAATCTGCCAAGTTTCTTGGTGGCCGAAGCCAAGCAACTTAGTAGCTGCTGTCACCATATTATTATATGCATACCTAGACAAAAATATTTTGACTTCCGGCATGAAATTTGTTTTGACGGCGTTATTTTCCCAAAACTAACGCCGTCGATTGTCGTTGAAAAAGCTGTGATAGGTATTTATGGGGTAAATAAATATTACAGGACATTAAATAAATATTACAGGACATTAATTTCACACAGCGCCATCTAGCCCCAAACTAAGCATAGCTTGTAATATGGGAACTAGATTACGGATATAATACTTAAATACATTTTTTTTTTTAATTTATAAATACATACTTATCATACAATACACACCCAAACACAGAACAAACATCTATATTCATCACACAAATGTTTGTCCTGTTTGTTTGTAAGTCTGCACATGCTAGGTACCTAGACCTTGTAAGACAATGATAATACATGCTTTAAAATATGATTGTGACATTACCTAATGGAATCATTTGAGACTTAAACTATGTACTATGGAACCTATTTGATATGTAACCACCTGTAGTCTAGTGGTTTGCCCTCCGATATTAGGACCCGGTTCGATCCCCAGGTTTGTACCCTACAAATGTGTGCTTGTTTAAGCTTATTATAGGATAGAATAGAATAAAAAAATATACACAGGTCTGGCGCAGTTGAGCTACCTATAGACCGTTTATAACGGTCCTTAGGTAACCCGACTGCATCCTGTTCTTAGAGTTTAATAGCATAGGAAATATCATCCAATCTCACTGCATATTCGCAAACTCCCAGTTCTATTTCCTAGTGTAAACCTACTGCACGAATCAACATTCAATTCCTTGTTCCAGCAAAAATATATACATACCTACTGTTTTGCTAAGCCAAATTGAGCCTACGAGTGCAAGAGTTTAGGCCTACCCGTCTTTCTCGACCTGCCTTCTTGGTATACCTATTTGATTTTGAAGTTTGAAGTCTGAGTTCAAGATAAACATACAATTGAGTCCAAAAACACATCTCTTAGTTATTGTTATTTCTCGGAAGTTGATATTTTATATTCTCTTAAACACCTTGATTCTAATAAAGACCCTGGTCCAGATTCTATTCCCCTGTATTCTTAAAAACTTGTGCATCAGAACTTGCAAAGCCGATGCAAATAATATTTAATATCTCAATGGCTAGTGGTTGTTTTCCGTCAAAGTGGGAACAGGCTCATATAACCCTAATTCACAAAAAGGGGATCAATCTGATATTACCAACTATAGGCCGATGTCAATATTATCTTCATTTTGAAAATTATTTGAGTCCTTGGTTCAAAAACGTATGTTCTTTCATTTGAAACCCTTTTTTATACATGAACAACACGGCTTTTTTTCAGGAAGGTCAACAGCGTCAAACCTTCTAGATTATGTTACTGATACGATAGACGTGTTGGAAAAGGGATATTAAGTTCATGTATCAATAAGGTTCATAAGGCTTTTGACTTGGTTGTTCACAGAATTCTTATTCAAAAGCTCGGTCATTCGGGGATTTGTGGCTCACTGTTGAGGTGGTGCGAATCGTATCTCGAAAACCGCTCCCAGCTAGTTAAGGTACGTGGCTTCAAATCGACACCTAGAGTTATTACATCCGGTGTGCCACAGGGCTAACTTTTGGGACTATTCTTATTTTTAGTGTTCATAAACGACTTATGCATAAACTTATAATCGAGTTACCAGATGTTCGCTGATGATTTAAAGCTGTATAGACCAATTTATTCACTTGTTGACACAATTCATCTGCAAGAAGATAAAAACACTATAATCAATTTGTGTGAAAGAAACGGAATGGTCCTTAATCCAACCAAGCGTTCTCTCCTTAAATTTAGAAGGAATATATTTTCAACTTCTGTAACTTATTACATTAACAGCACACCGGTAACTGAAGTGTCCTCCATGCGTGACCTTGGTGTTGTAGTTGACTCTAAATTCGATTTTCGTGATCATATCGACCAGATAACCAAAAAAGGAGCTCGCTTGGCGGGATTTATTCGTCAAACATAATTTTTTAAAGACTTTGAAATCCCAATAATCCTTTTCAATAGCTATGTTCGAAGTATTCTAGAATACTGTTGCCAGGTTTGGAATCCTTTTTATTACGTTCACATACTTGGACTCGAGAGACTACAACAAAAAATCCTGTACCACCTCCTACGCAAATAATCTCTGTTGTAGCCTCGACTCGTATAACTCCAGGTTTACCCACTACAACATAAATACACTTGAACACAGAAGATACTTGGCGGACATTGTGTTTCTGCACAAAATTATCCATGGTAAAATTGAAAGCTCTACTTTACTCAATAAAATCAATTTCCTTATTCCTCGCCTTTTAGTCGCACAAAGTATGGTACAACCATACTTTGTACTACATACTCGCCACTTACTAGAATGTGTTCTTCCTATAATCGAATTTGCAATGATGTAGACATCTTTCACGCGTCAGTCTCTTCTCTTAAGAGATTGCCTTCTCCCGATGATGATTAGGTTAACATAGTTAAAGTTTTAACTTTTATTTTTCTCTGTTTGTTTAAAGTCATAGCTATAATTCTAGAGAGTAGTAACTGTTTCTAGTGTGATTTTTTACGCATATTGTGTTTTCACCACAACATGCGTAAAACTGAACCACTGAACTAATTTATTCATACACGTATAGTCAATGGTTAAGATTAATTTCTGTAATGACCAGTTTTGAAAACCATAAAAAAAATCACAAACAACGATAGTAACAAAAAAAAAAGGTTCAAGAAAAAATCTATAAAACTCATATGAAATCCGCTGACGGAGTTAGTCTATTTGAAATGTAATCTGAATTCACAACAAAATATGAGACTTCCTGTGCATCGGTTGCTAGGAACGAAGAACCAACCAGTATTATAGTGTTAGTTTTGCGTTTGCGAATTGTGTATTTATTGTATTGTATTTTCATTAGCTGTCATAGATAAAAAAAACTCAGGTCATCACACGGCTTACAGTAAATATAGTGGTATATTTTGTCAAAGTATAACAACACAACAAATAGAAACAATTAGGGCTTCTGTTCATTACAACCTAGTCAGACAGCGAGTAACTGCATGCAAACTGCTATCCGGCGAAGTTTTAGGTAAAACACATTCGGGCCTATAGAGGCTGAGAATATGAAATTATAGGAGTTGTTTTTTTTGGCATGAAGTGGGTAAGCTCTTTACTTCAAAACTTGCACAGACAAGGATGAGGTCTACGATGGAGCGTGCTTACCTAGAAAGCTCTGCCATGCACCAACGGAACACAGCAAACTGCTTTGACTCTAGTATGAGGGTGGTCGACAGCCAGGCGGGCCTTTGCGGGTCCTACCACCATAGTTGGGATTGTTCAGCCGTTACCGCTAGCAGAAGCCAGCGACTCGTTTGCCCGGGGTAGACCCCTAGGACAGTCTGAGTTATTATCTGATCGTTTATTTCATTAGCTGACCGTTTGCATAGACTTTAAACATTATCGTATTTGATTGTACCTACGCAACCCAATAATAATCCATGAATCATTGGCCCAGTCCTCGAAACAATCTTCTCAGTTCGTATATTCCTGCTTCCGAATCCCAGGTTCATTGGAACATGGCAGGTGGCCAACGAAGTCACTTCAATATAAACAAACATGCTGTGGTCGTGCGATGTTATATAGTTGTCATTGTTGTCTGTTTTGTTCAACATCCATGAACTAGATTTATTTATTATTTCTTCAAACCGGATTTTTTTATAATCTTCCGGGGGCTGTGATTGAGGCGCCCAAGACCTAAGAGCTTTATTTTTATACAGATTGGAGACGGTACGAAGCCAGCAGTACACCTGATAATAAGTACATTTCTTGCCCATAAGAAAGCCTTACTGCGTATGTCACATCCACAAAGAACATAACCTACGCGGCACTGCATTGCACCCGTCACTCGCTTCCGTCTCGTACAACTCTGAGACAGTTGAGTTACTTTAGGCCGTTTGCAACGGTCCTTAGGTAACCCGACTGCTCCTTTGTACATAGGGAGCTGAATTGTACATTTGTCTGCTTAATTGTTCAGTTTTAATTAGAAGGATATAAATAACCGTGCAGCGCTTCCCCATCGTACAATAAACAAAAATACAGGACATTAATTTCACACAGCGCCATTTAAACCAAAACTAAGCATTAGCTTGTAACATGGGAACTAGATTACGGATAGAATACTTACATACGTTTTTTTTTGTAAATACAGACTTACCATATGATACAACACCCAAACACAGAACAAACATCTATATTCATCACACAAATGATTGTCCTGGGTGGGAATCGAACTCACAACCTACAGCGCAGAAGGCAGGGTTACTACCAACTGAGCTATGAGACTTGTTTGTTATGTTATTTGATCCAGTTCTACTCTAGTCATTCCGCACTCAGGCGTCAGTTTGTGGAGTTCCATTCTAAATACTATTCGACCTAAAAATAACAAAATGTTTAAACTAAAACCATTAGTGCTCAAACTCGTCAGGACCTCTAAGGCGGACACCTAATTTTACGATACTCAAATATAATAAATGTATAATGACAATATTTTGATTCTAAAAACGGGTATTTATCGCGTATTTCATTCAAATTCCATATTTGAATTTTCATTCACGCAGTTGCTTTACACATTTTCATAGAAATTGCACAAACATGCAGCGAAAATGCATGCATACATGAATTGTGAAACTGATTACAAAAAAATAATTAGTACGTCATTGGCGTCATTATTACGGGGTCAATTGATAAGTAATTTGTCAATTACAATCATTGATTATTGTGACGTCAACGTCATTATATGAATGCAATCAATAGATCAATCTTTTGATTACTGTTTATACGAAGACACGCAAATGCCCTCTACTGGGTACATCCATTTCTGTTTCTTTGTTTTATTTACTACGCTTCAAGGCTTATTAAAGCGAAAGTGTGCTGTTTCAATGTTTGTCTTCCTTCACACCAAAACTACTAAGCGGATTGAGCTGAAATTTGCACAGATATTTTTCTAGAAGTAGGTATAGGCTACTTGCCTACTCTTTACCCGCGTGTCACGTGGAAGAAGCCGCGAACAGAAGCTTGTCAGGTATTAGGCGAAGAAAGTAATTATATGTACCTATATTTAATAACAAGCTTCATAGCTCAGTTGGTAGTAACTCTGCCTTCTGCGTTGTAGGCTGTGGGTTCGATTCCCTCCAAGGACGAACATTTGTGTGATGAATATAGATGTTTGTTCTGTGTTTGGGTGTTGTATCATATAGTATGTATGTATTTACAAATGTATTTTAAGTATTCTATCCGTAATCTAGTTCCCATATTACAAGCTATGCTTAGTTTGGGGCTAGATGGCGCTGGGTAAAATTAATGTCCTGCATAAAATTGCCCGTGTTACTAATGGTAGTACAACGGTTAAAATGAGCTTTTCGTCTTAGTACTGCACCTGTTGGTATGCAGCATAGAATTATAGCTCGTGTTATTTATGAAAGTAGAGCTGAATTAAAAGGTCTTAGTATTAAATAATAGGTATTTTACCGACCGAAGTGAACCCGTAACTTCACCCATATTGCCTTCAGCAAGCCTTGGTAAGACATTACCATATCGTCATTTTGTCGCCCGTGGACGAACCCTACATCAAATTAGAGATGGTGTATTAGTGTCATATTTTCGTATTCATATTACTGAATATAACGCTTTACTGGGATTATATTATAATATAATAGTCAAATAATATGTAGTGTTCCGTCCGATTCTGATTCTGTATTCAACGCTACCTACGGGTTTTAATATATATTCTTTCAGGTATTCTTTTTGGGTAGGTATCCATAATCAGGTGAAAGTGGCTCTAAACGTACATAATGTAAATGTAACGGTTATTAATTTTTTTAAACTTTTATGAGACCTAGGACTGTGAACGAAAATAAACATATGTTGGCGTATATAAAAAGTTATTCACCTATGTAGGTAGGTACCTACAATGATTATTCGCTATTGCTATTATTCACACAAATTGACTCATTAGCAGACGAATATCAATTACAGAAATTCACTCATTAGCAGACGAATAACAATTGCAGAGACTATTATTTTCTTAGATTCACTCAGTACTAGACGAATATCATTCGCACAAGTTCACTCATTAGCAGACGAATATCAATCACAGCGACTATTATTTACTTAGATTCAGTCGCTACAATTCGAAATATCATTGAAACAAATTCACTCATTAGCAGACAAATATCAATAACAGAGACTAATATATACTTAGATTCACTCACTACTAGATCGTGGAATGGGTATTAGAACACCCTACCTATCGAAATTTGTACCTACTTATCAAAACAACCAAATCAACAACTTATGTAAGAATCTACTCTAAGACAAACGACTATTCTCATGTAAGTGATGAAGAAGTCTTTTTGAGAATAAATTTATTATAACCTACTAGATGAATATCTTTCACACAAATTCACTCATTAACAACAGACCAATATCAATCACAGAAACTATTAGGTATTTACTTAGATTCACTCACATCTAGACGGATATCAATCAAATCACAGAATACATATTCATTTTACTCTCGCTCGCATGAACGCTCGACACGTCCGTAACAACAGTTCTTAATAGTACGTACGAGAACACATAACAGTATCAGCAGAGCGACAATACTGCGCGCCAGCGCCGGCACGGAGCCGCGCGCGGTTTCGCCGCTCTGTTGCGCCGTGAAGTTCAAGAAACGAATCTTGGATCAGGCTAATAATTGCCTATTATAAAATAATATAATATCAAAGATTTCAATACCTATAACGAATATGCATTGCTAATATTAGGTTGCCTATACCTATTATGATTATATTAGTCACACCTCTACATCAAATGTAGTGGTTCGTCCCGGGTTCGATCCTAGCTCGTACAAAGTTGTGTTCGGTTTAGTTGGTGGTCGGGCTTTTTTAAAGTCCACCTAGCTACCACCTAGCTACCTCCATCATATCTAAGTCTGCCGCCATAACAAGAAGCTATTAATGTTGTGTCCCGGCATTTAGATGTAAGGTAGCTAGTTCCGCAGTTTGATGAGAATTCCGGGTGAAGTGCGCCTCCACCTTCGGCCTTACGGTGAAATGAAGGCCAAGTTCTTCCCCGTACAATAAAAAAAAAAGTGATGTATCTACGATTTGCCTATGTACAATCAGCGGGCTATAAGATATAATGTCAACAATCATTGAGCGCTGTTATCGCGTGACGTCGCATAGCGTGCAGATAGCACGACCAAGGATCTCTTGTATGAATTCAGTTTTTATTGTGCACCGAGACAATTGTACGTTTTCACAGTGCCATAGTGAGGAATGGTGTCCAGATGATGTATCGTCATACCAAATTGAAGAGATGTAAGTATTTTATTCGTTTATAAGAGCGTGATCCTGAAACAACCAATTGAACTGAGATTTATAACCGCTTTTAGTGTTTCGGCCACCGGTGTCAAACCCATAAGTCCAGATTTTGATACCCAAAATACTGCTCGGTTTGGTTGGTCGTGGGGCTTGTTTTAAGTCCACCTGGCTACTATTACTATCATCTTACCTAATTATGGCGTCACAACAACAATTCTAAGTGAAGTATTCCGGAATTTAATGGCAAAAAAGAGATTCAAATACCTTTTGATGATCTGGTAAATAGCTAGTGAATAACAACCGAGTTCTTTGTCTTAAATGCGTGTTTTTTGGCTACATTGGATCAACATGATCTCCGCATGAAGACATAAAACTGTTTTTAATTTTGTAGCGAACCAGTGACTCGTCACAGTATTTTTATTTGACTTTTATCTGACATGGATCTTGCTAATAAACAAGTATAAATACATTTTAAAACACGGGTTTTACTCACGTATACGATTGTGTTGATGTAGGCACCAACGGTTTCGATTCAACAGGTGAATCACCATCGGGTTGATTGTGATTCGCCGGGAAGGTTGCGATCGCGCAGCCCTCTGTTTTAAAATGTACTCACGCAAGTTTTGAAAGAAACAAGTATACGTTAAAACAATGAGCTTATATCAAAAACACGTAACGATTCGAATTGAGAGCCTCCTCCTTTTTAGAAATTAGTTTAATAGTAGTAGATTAGAATAAGACCGTTTTAAGGATTTTAGATTCAGATTTTACATAAAGATGCATATTTACCCTTTTCGTAAAACACCAGAAATACAGACGATGGAAATTGATTCCAAGTTTTTCTGTGCGCATGATATAAGATATACATATATGGTAGATAATTAATAATTAATTGAATTACAATTCCTCATGACTTTCAACAAAATAGTTAATATATCAATTTATTGGCATACCTATATGTATATTATACTTAATTCCTTGACATATCAAAATACCAGCATTTAAATTATTGTTTTAAATAAATATAGGTAAGTATACATAAGTGCTACGCCCTAACTGGATCACATAATTAACACTATGTGATTATGTTTTCATGGTATAAATGAATATGAATATTTGAAAGCGCTTTTGAAATACAAACAAATGATCTCATGTCTCATTCTCATACTCGGCTTGAAATTTGAGACTGCTTTGCTGCTTGTACTTGTAAAGTCTAGGCTACAAATGGAGACCAACTTTGTTCAGTGTGAGAATGTGACCATACACTGGGCTTAGCCTAATTCTTGATGAAACGGGCATCCAGCTAGAATTATGTTACAATAACGGTATAAAATCTTAAAGTAAAGCTATGTTAAATGTTACTCCATCCGCTTCTTCAGGGCCTGCTTCTTGCTGCCTGGCGTTGTTCCTGGTTTCCCTGCCTCTTCAGTGGGATCAGATTCCAATAAAAATCAAACTCAACAACCATAGTACTACATTAAACGTCTATTAACGTGAGGTGGTTTTTATTGGAATCTGATCCCACTGAAGAGGCAGGGAAACCAGAAACAACGCCAGGCAGCAAGCAGCAGGCCCTGAAGAAGCGGATGGATTAACATTTTGGTGAAGTAAAGTAAAGTAAAGTAAAGTATAGGAATAGGTATAAAATATAGGTATAAACTCTTAATGCGTGAATTCAGATACAACGGGGTGTTACTAAGGTACCTAAGTAATTCGACTGCTGGCATTCCTTTTATATCTTTTCTGAACTAAAATATGTTTCGAATATATTTGTGCTCCACATTTTCCGAGGATACAACAAAGCAGGTACAACGCTAAGTATACCGCCATATTAATGAGGGTAACGATATCTCATTAACATTTTCCTAAAGAAACATGAAAACATATATACTACGTTGGTTTTCCAAAGCTGTTCATTGTACTTACACCGATGTAATTCATTAGACATTTTATTTAAAAGATATAATTTGGTGGTAGCTTAGGTATACAAAAAAATATAAAATATTCCTGGACATTTTACACCTATGTAGTTCAAACTAAGCATAGCTTGTGATATGGGAACTGGATAGAATACTTATTTATTTTCGATGTTAATACATTTTCATACAATACAACAACTAAAGACAGAATAACATCTACCTCCTTGTCTTGGGTAGGAATCGAACCGACAACCTGCAGATTAGAATGTGGAGCTACTACCAACTTGACAAATGACGTTGCCTTACTCAAAGAGTGCGCTTGTGTAGTAACAAGCCCAATGTATGAATGTATTGTACGTGGCAGCTTACCGTCATGCATCTAAAAGGTAGACTCTTTTTTTTTGGAATCTGTGGCTAAGCTAGTAAAATATAAAATTCAAAGAAATAGCGCTGTCGAGATGCTGTCACATAGGTATCTTATCCGCTAAGCAGGGCTAATAAATTAATAGTGTTATGTGGTCTATCTTATCAGCTTTAGGTGTTTATGATCTAAAACATAACAACGTAATGATATTATGTGTACAGAAGGCCATTATTACAACATAAGAGCCAGACCTTGGGTCACAAGTCGCCTCAATCGAAAGCCTCGCAAGATTTTAGGCCAGCAAATAGCATAGCTATTCAGCGTGGCAATGCAGCCAGTGTCTTGGGCACGCTTCCGTCTGGTACTGGTCTGGAACAGTTGAGTTACCTATAGGACGTTTGTAACGGTTCTTAGCTAATCTGACTGATGCCTTTGTATATAGTTAGTTAAATTGTACATTTTATTATCTCATAGGGCATCTATAAAATAGATAGATTTCGACGCATACCCAGAACTGCCTATAGGCACAACCCATCTTCTAGGTGACATAATGGACGTAAGACTGGCTTGCAGCTGATTTAAATTTAAAAGCTGTTTGATAACGTTCAGTCTTACTAAATAGGCAGATAGGTAATAGGTAATAATCAGTGAGTCAACTTCTTTCTTTCAAGTAGGCTGGTGTCAGACTTTGCGAGCCTGCAACACCTTGGCAGCCTTTGACATGGCTCTTACGACAACTAGTTTACGCAGTACCCGTGACCGAAGCAGGGACTCATCAAAATCAGGTGATTCACGTCTGCTTCTTTTCATACAATACAACAACTTTTTATTTTAAAACGGGGAGGTGCTTGGCCTTCATCGAAGGTGGAAGCGCCCTTCACGCGGAATTCTCAACAAACTGAGGAACTAGCTATCTTACATCTATGTTGAAACACAACAATTATTAAATTGTTGTGTTTTGTGGCGACAGAATTAGGTAAGATGGCGGTAGCTGGCTTACTACCACCATCTTACCTAATTCTGTTTTTTTTTCAAATTCTAGGCGGACTTAAACAAAGTCCTACCGCCAACCAAACCAAGTTTAATAGTGTACTCCCACTGGGATCGAACCGAGGACCTCTGGATCTGACAACGGTAGGCAAACCATTTGACCACAGAGGCAGTTAACCAAACTGGGAACAAATGCCACACAGATGTGTCCCCGTGGGCACTTGATATGCCATGTATGAAACCTTCCCAGTTCACGCATAGCTGTGCTCGATCCTAAAGCATCATTCATTTATGGTCATGACTGGCTCATTACTCTATCGACTGCCCCAAATAGCTAGAGGCTTGTAATCGCTATTTGAACTTTGTAATCATACTTTTTAGTTATCAGACTGTCGATTTCTCTTCTCTGTGCTAATTCTAACAAGACTCTGCTGACTGCTTTGATAGCAGTTTACTTATAAGTTGGTAGTAGCTCTGCCGCTATTGGTTCGATTCCCATAGGGACAAACATTAGTGTGATGAATAGAGATGTTTCATTCATCAGGTTAAATTGTATGATAAGTATGTATGTATAGTAAGTATGTACAAATAAATAAATAAAAAGTATCTAAAGCATAAACTAGTTCCCATATTTAAAGCTATGCTTAGTTTAGGGGTTTATTTATATATAAGAAAAGGCGCATAATCAGGCGTTCATTTTGTTTAGCAGTAATAATTTACTGCTAAACAAAATGAACTTAGGAAACACCTTTTTTTAGTTGGGTGAAAATTGAAAGTAAACCTACTTACTTGTCCAATTACTAGTCGAAAAATGTGTGTAAAATGCTTATACCACCAGTCAAATAAAAGCAGTCAACTTTTACTCCGATACGGCTCCATCAAAGGAACGAATACCAATTTTGAATATCCTATTCGAAGTTCGAAATTGAACGGTATTTAATCTTAGTTATTAGCTTCCATGTTGGATTTACTTAGATGTACAGTCGGCTGGACTAATATGTATAAACTTCTTTATTCTTTAAAATGAAGCCACAAATTTCACGTTTGGTAAATTATTAAATTACTTTTGTATTTGAGCCTGATAGATTATCACACTTGAATACCAACAGACTACTATTATATCTGCCATTTTGAAATTTTCGAAGTGAAACTTTTTATTGGATGGTTTTGATATTCTGATCCGCAACCTTTTTGTATGACGAAAAGTGGTGGGGCACTGAGTCAGGTAGAGCGGATGGGAGGAATGGGAGGGATCCGCTAAATTGGTGTTATATCCGAAATTGAAATCCCATATTACAAGCTTTGTTTAGTTTGGGACTAGATGTTAATAATATATGTTTCATGTAGTACAAAAGTTTCACTTCTATCGTGTGTCTTTACGACATACCCAGTTTTTTAAGTGTATACATAGTGCATGCGACTGTTCGAATGATTTTGCATTGCGAACCGATTATCAGTGACCGATGACACATATATACCTACTACCTTACACGCTTGCCAAGCCAAGTCACCGGTATTGAAGGCAGGCCAGTCGGCATGATCACGCTAATTGGACTCTTCAAGTATCTTTCAGTCAACAACGGTTCCTTGGGCGACATACACGGCTCGATCCCCCCAACAAAATTGAACCCATCTCACCCGGTTTACAGTTTAATTTCGCTAACCAGTTCAACTTTAAATATTCATGAGCAAATGTTTTAAGTAATTACGTGTGTGAAGTATTCGCTTCGGAGTAATCAGCAATCAACAAGACGGCGCAAATGTATTTGGATAATTAATTTCATGCAAATTGTGGTTGTGCAATTGGACAGTGATGTGGTAATTCTTGGGTTCAAGTCAATTTATATATTAAATCGTACTTTATCACGTGTTGCTGTCAATTTGGCTGACAGCTGCCTAAGATGGAAGCCGCTGCGGGCGCAGCCGTTTTAACACGAGTGTATCTGCATTTTGTACAACATTATCATCATTATATCAGTCCAAACACGTCTACTGCTGAACATTGCCTCCCCTAATCGACGCCACAAACTGCGACTTGAGCCTAGATCCGGATCGGCTTCCCGCGACCGCCACAATGTCATTGGTCCAACAGTGAATGAGCTTCCCAAACTCTTTTTCGCGTTTAATCATGGTCACTTTGCGAGAACCTTAAATCCCCAGCAGTAATCGGTTCAGCGACTGCGAGTTATTTAGCCTGCCCACTGCCAGGTTAGCTTAGTCATTCTGGAGAGCTATGCCAGTTTCTTTGTACTTCTACGGATGTCCAAATTTCGTATTTTATCACGTAATGAAACTCCAACATAGCTCTCTCCTATCCTAGCTCGCTGTGCGACTTTGAACTTATTCACGAGGCCTATAGTCAGCGACCATGTCTATATATCTTGGCATAGTGTTTTATACATACCAAAGCTATTTTTGTGGTAAGTAATCAAATCATGCAATGAATTTTAGACTAGTTCCCCAACCAATTCAGCTGACATTTTAAACACTTAAATTGACATTTGACTTTGACAGTGAGCTTCTCTGATAATGAAATTACAATGAATGTATTTACTGTGATGCGATACTTACTGATATTTATTGCCCAAATACTGGTTTGGGCTCATATGAATTTGCTCGCTGTTACATTTCTCATCAATAATCTTATACTTGCACATATAAAAACTTGTTTTGAAAAATGTTTATTCAACAAAAATATTATGGTCATTATTTAAACGTTAAAGTATTATAGAGTTTTTGGTCTGCCCCCTAATTTATATTGCCTGCAAACAAAATTAACTAAAAAAGCAATGTATTTCTGGGTGAACCTAACAAAAACCTAACAACCTTCTGACATACGCCGCAATATGTTCAAATTATATGCTGTCAAAATATATTTCTTGCTGACCGAATAAAAAAAAAAACATTCAATTACTTGCCAAAAACTATTTTCTTCATATCTATGCCATGCGTCGTAATGAGGTTTATCGATTACTGGTCTGCCCAAGAAGGTAACTTCTCCCATTTAGAACACAAGTGAATGTTGTGGTTCTATCTACTTCGTTATGTTTTATTTTACCAAAATACAACTGTTTTTTCTCTCACATCAACAGTCCATATAAGCGTCTTCTGATGGACAAGGCCATCTCTAAAGCTGGGAGGGTTTTGCCATAATCACCATGCTTGTAGTCACACCCAAAATACTACACTGCTGGCACTGATGTAGTATTTTGGGTTTGGAATTGTTGCTCTTGCTGGGGGTGTTTTGCTCAGTGATCGGTTGCCTTTAAAGGGGGTGTAAAGGTCCTTTGTCAAAGGAAGTTCATGTGCCTTTAGGGAATCCATATGTTAGCTAGGTATTAGCTAGAGGCACGATGTATGCTAAGTCCGATTCTGGAAATCACAATCTTCATGAAATATCACATAATGTTGGTCTACTTACCAACAACAAGACACGCATCATCCTACGGCCACATCTTTACTTGTTTTTCAAGCTGGTGGCCATACGCTTGGCTACCACCAGTAAATATTGAATATACTAACAATTACGTAGGTACATTTATGTCCAGTGGTATCTAATGGGTATCAAATGGGATTAACTGATTATCTTCAGTTTGAAAATGAAGTTACCAATTGCCTACCAGTGAATGATGTCCACATGACTGAAAGAGATTAGCACTATCAAAGAGCCTAGGTAGGTACCTACTGTATTAGATTCGTAGGTAGATAGATAAATAGAAAATTCTTGTTCACCGATATAGTTAACAAACAAAGAGAACAATTAAAGTATTGATACAGTGTGCGGCCTTATCCTTTCCAAAAAAGCGATCTCTACCAGACAACCTTCAGATGGAATGGAATTTAGAAATGATATCGTAGTAATTATAATACTCCTCAACTGTGCATGTCGTAAAAGCCGACACATTTCACCAGAAAAAAGTGTAGCAGCTACTATCTATTTCTTGGTGTTCATAGACTAACCTTGCATATACATATAACAGGCTATGTTCAACAATGCTATATACTATACATACCTAATAGTGGGTGATGATATCAGGCTGCGGATGATGATGATGGGTCTCGGTTTGGTGTGAGCCACAAAATGAAGTCTAATTTCCAGATCTATTGTCAATAGTCACGACAGCATCGTGTTACGCATGTATTAGTGAGTTGGAGATAATAAACATATCAATATTGGTGTCAAAGATTAGGAAACGACTCAAAACTACAAGACCCATTCGGACCAAACCGTTTGAAGTCACCTTCATTATAAGAGCCTCCCAGGTGTAGAGCTCTTTGCCGTTCTCAGTGTTTCCTGCTACGTATAGATTTCAATTTACCATAAAATATATATCCATAATTTTGGCATGTCATCCAGATACAATTCATCCGCCTCTGTGGTCTAGTAACCACCTCTTTGGTCAAGTGATTCAACCCACCGATTTCAGATGAAGATGTCCCGGAGTCCCGGGTTCGATCTCCAGGGGGAGCAATATTGTGCTAGGTTTGGTTGGTGTTAGGATTATTTTTAAGTCCGCCTGGTTAGCTCCCACCATCTTATATAAAATCTGTCGCCATAATAACAATTTTAAAATTGTTGTGTTCTGGCATTTAGAGGTACGATAGCCAGTTCCTCAGTTTGTTGAGGATTCCGGGTGAAGTGCGCTTCCACCTTCGGCCTTATCATAACATGAAAATCAGGTGAGATGAAGTCACATCCCCGTCGTACAATAAAAAAAAACATGCTAAAATTTGAATGGATTTTGAATTAACCTCGTTCTTCTATTCGTAATCATTATTAATTCGACATAAATTAATAAAACTATTCAACCATTTGATTGCTTGATATTAATAACACGATTGTGTAATATTGCGCCGGATATCGACTTCCTTTTTTAATAAAAATTGCGTAATCTAATATAAAGAAGAAACTGTTGCAAACTCGATCAATGATAGCAAACATAATAAAGTTATTACGTTGGAAATTGCGATCGTACCTATTTATATTTACACCAGTTGATATATCAATACTAATCAGTAGCTCGGTCTAGCTCGCGGCTGCTAGCTTGGTAAATACCGACTAGTCAACAGCTTTTCTAGAATTACATCGGACGCGACTTTTTGTAGTCATTTCGGGTATACATTTTTTTTTACTTGAAAACGCAGCAAGCAAGAAGCAATAAGCCAAGCTGCTGTTGCAACTCAACTGCTTGCCTGTAACAAAGCCTCACTGCGTAGGTCACAAAGAACATCACCTACGCTGCACTGCGTTGCGCCTGTCAACTTGAAGCATCAATTTTCAAATTTTTTTTTTCAAGTTATTGCACTTGTCACAACATTTACATACCTATGTTAAAAATTTACAACCCACGACGGGACTCAAACTCGCATCTTTTCCTCATTTAATCAGTGCATAGTCTGAGCTGAGTATGGCACAACACAAAAATTCCTAACCTGCGTCAGGATCCTCGTTGTTCTAGGTTGCAGGTTCAAGTCCCATCGCGGGTTATGAATTTTTGTGTCATTATAATATTTGAGGCATAAAGCTGGCCACGCGTGCCTGTTATTTCATCGGCAATTCATACCGGAACACAGCAATGCTTGGCAGAGGAAATAGTGGTGGTAGTAGGTATTTTCCACGACGAGCAGCACACAAGGACCTCTACTACTCCAAAAAAAATTATTCGTTTTACGCAACAAACAGAAACACAACTTATATGTGACATTTTTTTTTGTGTATGCTTGACTCTTTATTGGCTTAGAATCGAATCTGTGGATGGTTTGGTTTGGAGCGGGGAAGGTGGCGTTGCGATCGGGATTAACTCGGGAACGAAGATTTAAGTCAAAAGTCGAAAGTCGCGTCGTGTTAAATTGGTGTGGTCTTAATTGCACCTTTGGTTTACATCACTGGAACACCTTGATTTCAAGTACAGTATCACCATTTTTATGGCGTAAAGCTGTTACATTTATTGAGGTATTCCGTAAGAGGTAACAATTCAATAAATAAAAATTGGTATAGGTAATTAACAAGTTGCGACACTAACGTATGCAGAATCTCACGATCTACATAACTTAATAAGTTGTTTGCGGTGACCACATATAATAAAAGTTTCAAATAAAGAATAAAATAAATTTGTAGAGCGGCCATAACCTTTAAAGCTACCTTTTATGAAGGTTTATCTAATTCTGTATACGAAAATATCACGTGAAAATAATTAGTTAATAACTTATTAAGTTATTAACTTTGTGGAAGTCCGTTATATTATCAAGAGAATATGAACATTTTTAGTAACGAATCCTGTGGAAAATAGTTGCTAAGTTGACGAACTTCCGGCCGACAACGTCGTGTCCAATCGCTGGGCTGCAACGTAGATATGATTGTTTAAATAAAAAGTGGATCTGATTCTAAATATAGTTCTATCGTTGAGATAATACAAGAAACATCACAAAGGATATCCGGACCTATTCCATACCAAGTGGATTTTTTACTCAATACATTTCTATTGTTAGGATAATGTAAGTGAAATCATAAAAGGTTCTATTCAATCCAAAAATATGAGTAACGTGTAACAAATATAGTCTAGGTTGTTTCAGAGTTTACAACGTAGACCTTCAAGTCCAGACTTTAAGTCCTGGCCCAGCCAGGACTATTATTTTTTCATAAACCTAGCGTAATATTTGTTAAGTACATAATATGTATTTAAGTTGTATAATATATGTGCGGCGGCTGATTCGGCCGAGGATCACAAAAGGCGCAAATATAGTGGTCTCGACAGAGCTTACCTATTTGAGCCTTTTGGGGTGGAGACCTTGGGTCCGTGGGGAGCCGGTGCCCTCCGGGTTTTCAAAAATATTGCGGGGCTTTTGATTGAGGCGACACGTGACCCAAGGGCTGGCTCTTATTTAGGCCAGCGAATTAGCATAGCTATTCAGCGTGGCAATGCAGCCAGTGTCTTGGGCATGCTTCCGTCTGGTACTGGTCTGGAACAGTTGAGTTACCTATAGGCCGTTTGTAACGGTCCTTAGGTAATCAGACTGATTCCTTTGTACTTAGTTAGTTTAATTTATTGAATAAATGTATACTTGTAATAAAAAAAAAAAAGTTGTATAATTATTAAGTTGAAATTAATGTTTGATGTGTAATATAAGGATACATAATGTAGTTACCAATAAATTATTCTGAATCTGAATCGAAAACAGCATCTGAACCAGTTCCTACTTGGAGATAGCCTATCAGCCAGGGCTAATTTTGTTATCCTACAGTAGATTTTCACACAATCTTTTCCTTCACCGTAAAATCACCTGTTAGTAGTTTAGTAAAAATGCTAGGTACTACATATTATAAATGTGAGTTGTAGTGTGTATAGTTTGGAAATAGAAATGTGAAGATGTTTGTTCCTCTTTCACGCAAAAACAACAGTAGGTAGCTTGATCCGTATCAAGCTGTAATTTTTCACATATTTTGTTTTAGAGCAGGAATAACATATGGAATATTTTTTCTTAAGATACCATCCAGGTGAAGCCGCGACCAAAAGGAATATAATAAAGCGTTTTGTTAAGACTCCTTCCTTTCCTCAACAATTCCATTGACCGCACCCACCACCTACATATGACGGATTTTTTTATATCAGAAAATGGTCCATCTGACTCAGCCAATGGCTCATACAAAACCCAAACATAACTTAACCTCTCAGAAGTAGGCATATTACTGAATATCCCCTCCATTTATATAATAATAGGCCATTGATAGTCAATAAACGTTTGATATCGAGAATAAATCATTTCGCAAGGCAGTGTGTGGAGATAGCTGTGATTAATCGTGCCCACCTGGCCTTCTCGGCTATTTGATCTGTGAAGTAAGACACGGGAGTAACCAGTTTGTCTAAACTATACAGAACCCGCCGCTGAGTTAGCTTCACACGTTTTGACCTATTGTACTCTGCGCTAGACGGGCTGAGAGAACGGTAGGTAATAGGTCTGGTATAGGTATTTTGTGAACGTTTTATTCAGCGCTTACTAGCCCCAAACATAGCATATATCTTGTAATATGGGTAACTAAATTACGAATATAATACGATAAACTTTTTTTCGTATGTACATACCTAAGATGCAATAATCCAAACACAAAACAAACGTCCATTTATACTCGTAACACAAATGTTTGACCTTATTCAATTTGGGAATTAAGTGCTTAGTTTGGTTGGTGGTACGACCAGGATTAAGTTTCGTTTTCCGCCTGGCAAGCTACCACCATCTTAACGAATTTTGTCGCCATAACTACATTTTCTAATATCATCGTGTTGCGGCGTTATAGAGATTAGATAGCCAGTTACTCAGTTTTTTGAGAATTCCGTGTGAAGTGCGCTTCCACCTTCGACCTTATCATAACTTGAAAATCAGGTGAGATAAAAGCCAAGCACCTCCCGTCGTACAATAAAAAAGAAACAAAGAAAATAATGTAACCCTCAACCTACAGCGCAGTATAGGCAGAGCCGGAGCTACTACCTAACTGAATATTGAGACCTGTCAGATCTCTGTCAACAATATTCGCCCTGCGCATAAGTTTGTTTGCCGAGAATACCCTACAGATAGGTAAGCCTCTCCATAGACACTTAAAACGCCACATTCACAGGTCACAAGCCACCTCACTCCAGTATATTTTACCAGCTAGGTAGGTTTTACATACACAAAGTTAAAGGTATTCTGATTTCTGTCTAAAGATTTTAAGGTTGGTAATATTATGATAAGCCTCACAGCTCAGCTGGGCGAAGATTTGCCGTCTGCGCTGTAGGTTGTGGGTTCGATTCCAGCCCAGGACAAACGTATGTAAAATAGATGTTTTCTCTGTTTGGGTGATCTCCCCAAACTAAGCTTTGACACTCAATGGGTGCTATAAACTCACGGTGTGTTTTACATTAAAACTAGAAAATGTGTAGAGCTGTTAGTAGAACAAAATATTACAGGTTCCATTTGAATAGGTTGGAGTAGTCTAAGCCTAAGCTGTATTTATCTGTGGTATATATATAGCATGACTAGAATAACGTATTACCAAGCAAGTCCTCGTTCTTTTGAAGGCATGCACGATCCTACAATGCAGTGACGCAAACAGCTGATATAAAATGACACACTGTCAATAGGTACAACGATGTGACGGCACTCCTTATCGCTCGTCTCCACGAGGACTGTCGTGATCGTGGCTGGTCGTGTCTGGAGCCCTAGTACAATGATTATGCGTACCAAGGTCGCATGACTTTAGCTCTCATTGTCAGATGTAGTAGGTACTGGAGACACTTTTTTTCTACGGTTTTATAATAAGTATAGACTAGGTTTTTAATAGTGCCACGAGCTGCACTAATAAAACTAAGCCCGCGAGTACCTACATTCGAGTTGTATTTGTTATGAGTGTTGTTTTTCTTTAATAATTTATTTTTTCTTTATTTATTAAAATTATTTTTTTGAAAAGAAAATATATTAAGAAAAATATAGACAAAAAATGAGAAAAAAATACCTATACGAAAATATAAGGTAATATTTATGTACTGCTTTGTTCTGCAATTATTCACTATTAGCTTTTTATTCCCGCATCCATGAATACTATGGACGCCATATTTTATTCCAACTAGACTAGATAAAATCTAAATCAGTTTTCCAAGTTTCTGAAAATCGATCAATCCGTCCAATCAAACTAGTTAGCGATGCATGAACTAGCAGATTGGAATCTAGATTTTTTACTCATCTAAAATAGATAAAGCTGGGTGTCACTTTGGATTAAAGTATTGGATTTTCAATAAGATTTTGCGAATGAAAAAAAAAAGAGTAACATAAACTTACCTTTAATCAGTGTCATTCGCAATTCAAAATAATCATCCAATAAACCACTTTTTATTTTGTTTTGTATTTATATTTAACATCCCAAAAAATACCACTGTAGATTGCGACTACGAAAGGCATCCCAAAATGTGCAATGGGCAATTTTCCATAATCGACGCTTGGCAGGCGAGTAGAGATATTGTAATGGGGTTCTCAACACAGCTGGACTGTGTCGAGAATCCCAATAGCCTAACATAATCCTTACCATAAAAATGTTAGACTATTACTTGACTTTGACTTTGACCTTTGGACTTTGCGTAGATAGTCATTTGGATCATTCAGCTACACATTGATATAGGTAGGTAGGTTATTGCCTATATTTTTTTGTACGACGTGGCCGCGCTTGGCCTTCATCTCACCTAGTGACAAGTTACGATAAGGCCTCTGGTGGAAATATCGGAGAACTCATTCAACATCAAAGCGTGATAAATATCCCTTTGATATTGCTTAATATGTGTGTTGCATTGTATGATAAGTATCAATGTTTTTTTATTATTATACGACGGAGAAGCGCTTGACCTTCATAAGGCCGAAGGTGGAAGCGCACTTCACCCGGAATCCTCAACAAACTGAGGAACGGGCTATCTTCCTCTGAATGCCGGAACACTATAACAATTTTAGAATTGTTACTATGGCGACAGAATAAGGTAAGATGGTGGTAGCTGGTAGGTGGCCTTAAACAAAGTCCTACTATCTAAAAGTATATCAGTATTATATCCGTAATCTAGTTCCCATATTACAAGTTTTGCTTATAGTATATATTTTTTTATTAATATTAATATTCTTTTAAACCATTAAACATAATGGCACTGAGGTGACTACAAGTGAACGATATAAGTAGCTTCTAAAACGTTTCATCTGGGATATGCTACATATTATTATATGAATAAAGACATATGTACCTATGTTAATCGCGAATATTACTGTATTATACGCAGGCGAAAAGCAGTCGATAGAATTTAATCGTACCTATATTATAAATAAACCGGCCAAGTGCAAACACGCACACTTGAGGGTTCCGACTCACCTTTCAAAGCAAAACATGCTTGTTTTTGAATTTCGTACGGGAATGGAATAAAAATTATAGAATATTTTTTATTCCATTCCCGGATTCATCCCCTATTATTTTACTTTATATAATAGAAATACACAACCTGTAAAAACTTCAACTATCTACCTTTACGCCCGATGCTTGCTAGTATGATGCAGACGTAGACGGGGAGTTTTGTTATTTACAGGACATCAATTTTACACAGCGCCATCTAGCCAAACCTAGATTAAGGATAGAATAATTAAATACTTTTTTTTTTATTACATACTTATCATACAATACAACACCCAAACACAGAAATAACATCTATATTCATCACAGAAATGTTTGTTCTGGGTGGGAATCGAATCCACAGCCTACAGCATAGAAGGCAGTGCTACCAACTGAGCTATGAGGCTTGTCTTATGAGGATTGCGAAGGCTTAGTAATACGAACGTATAAACGAAAGATAGTACGAAACCATAATAATGAATTAAGTATGTTATGACATCACTCAAATGCACTTTTTGCTATTTTGTTTTATGGTAAAGGATGTGAAGACGCTCTTGAACTTTGACTCGAATCGTGACGTGCTCGACTCGTAAGTGGGTAAGGTAGGTAAATTAACTTAGAACATACTAGTACAGGTACCTACTATCTACCTTTGAAGAGATCATTCTGATGATGTGACCGAAAAAAATGGCTTTTCTGCGGTACCTACGCATCACCGTTTTCCGTAAAACCTGTACCTAGGTATCTCAACGTAAGACGAGGCGGTATAGTTGTAAAACTTTTAGCCTTCCTGACGCATTTTTATAACCTACCTGTCTTTTTATCACTTTGTGTTTTGAAACCAAAATCTGTAATTACTGGTAAGTATTTATTGGTTGCCTATTATGCTACACTACACCTTCGTCCTACATTCACCCCCCTTCGATCAACTGTCTGACTTGACGGCCATTACCTAACAAACCGCTTTACACACCGTACCAAAAAGCCATACTACTTACGATAACTACTTGTAGTTTCTATTTCGACGTAGTAAAGGTCATATTCAAAAGTTCCGCTGTTTTGTATTATAAGAAGTGTTTATGTTTCATCTACTATGCTGTTTACACTCGTCTGTCTGTCCACGATCGCTATTTAATTAATTCGATATTAGAACGCTGCAAGGAGCTGTCACTACCTCGATTGGTTTATTTTAATTTTAGAATATCATTTCTAGCCAGCCAGTGTTGTTATAATATTAAAATGGAAAAAATAGTTTTTTTCGTAAAATATTAAACCTTGTGACCGCGTAGGTTTCATTCTAAAAGTGATCGACACAACCACACATTTATATTCGATAAATGTCCAAGTATAATCTAGTGATGTGTCAATAGTGTTGTTGTTTTTGTGATGGAGTGAACTGGAATAATGTGAATGAAACATGTTAGCTGGTCAAGAAGCCAGCATCGAATTAGTGCAAAGATGGCTTCAAAGACGAAGCAGCGACGGTGTTCTTGAAACAGGTAAATTACTTAATTAGATATTTCCTGCATATTCATCATCAAAGTTACGTAAACATCTGGATCTGACATCATTAAATCTAGTGAAATTTTTTCTAAAAAAATACAGACTAAATTTGAAAAAAAATAATCCTTTATTTTTGAGCAAATGGTTAAAAGAACATTAAACTATCCAATACCTACATAGAACGTTGTACATTACTGAGACCAAACATATTGATATTTTCAAAGGTTATTATTACACCCATATATGTGGAATTTTTTAAGTAGGTATAGCGAGGCGGTGCCATTTCTCATTAAATAATTTCTGATGGAGTCGATTCGATTACGGAGGAGTAATATGACATAATTATGACCCAGAAATTCCGAGGGCTGTCGCTCAAACCAATATTTCGACACGGGTTAATATTCCAGTTGAAATATTCCAGCTGGAATATTTCAGGACATCGATAAAAATAGGCAAAACCAAGATGGCACCATTTTTAACTTCCTCTTACCGTTTATTTTTGATTCCTTTAGAGAACTACGACCATTTGTTTAGCACCATTAGATAATTTACTTATTTTTTTTTTATTTAAATGTTATGTGAAGATTATTTTTCTCTGAAGCAATTCAGAGAAAAATATGATGATTCACGCTAAGATCATATATGAAGCAAGTGATAACGCATATAACGTACGTATGTAAGTTTTTAAACTCCAAACAACCTTTGAAGGATTACTGCCCCCTGCTACATCGACGTAACGTCACTTTTTTAACATCTATTTTTGATGAGGTTTCCCCACGAAGTGCCTATGGATTTTGTGTAACTAGAGGTACAAGGTTACATACAATTTTACTGCTAGTTATTATTTTAACTAGAGGTTGCATATATTTTTTTAAGTACTAGTTACTATGCTCGTAGCTAACTCTTAGATAAGAAAAAAACAGCTCAGCTAAAATAGTAGCATAATTTCGATATTTATAATTACTGCTTTTCAAAGAAATAGCAAACAAAACTTATGAAACATTCCGTCAGATGGTGCGAAATTGTTATTTTGATCTAAGGTTGATCTGCTTATTAGTACTAGTGAGTACGGTGGCTTTTTATCTCCATCCCACTTGGCGTTGGAGGTTAATTCCAATGTTTTTTTTCGTTTGTATTGGAGAATGGTTCTACTGCATACCAAATAAATTAAAAAAAAAATAGGGTACACTGCATTTGCAATAATGAAATAATTTATGAAGTAAGGAATAGCTACGTTATTACCATTATTAGTTCTGAAATCACATACTTTAATAATTATTCCTGGAATGGCAAAATAGAGCACAAAATACTTCAGGGTGGCTTTATTTGCCCTCTGTTTTTAATCTTACTGTATTTTTCTACGCTTTTATGTGATGGAAAAATTCGTAGAATCTCTGTATGATTCATATTTCTACGCTACATCTGAAACATTATTCTGATTGAGATTATTTCTCCTTTTTATTAACTGGAGCAGCTCCTGTGATGTTAGCAGGATAAGCCGCCCGTTGGTGAATACGGTGGATGTATTTTATCCGTAATAATCTTGCTCTCATGTTACAAGCTTTGTTTAGTTTGGGTCTAGATGGCGCTGTGTGAAATGAATGGCCTTACAGATAAATTTTCATTTAATTTAGTTTATTGTAGATATACGCTGTGTCTCCTTATGTTTGTATTATTCGATGCTATTTTTTGTATGCAATAGTGTATATGAATTTATTCATTCATTCATACTGGTATGAAATGGAACACGTTGCCCTCGTTGTTGTTCCACTGCAGTACAATCTCGTCTTGCAAGTCAAGTCATCAAGTGCAGAGTGAATAGGTCCCTTCAGACAAGCGTGTTCTATCGAGACGTTTTCGAATCGAACATAAATAAACTTGGGATCAGTTCCCAGCGGCACCCTATTAACCCTGTCGTTCTATTGTTGACCTCATCCTTTGCACGTGCGTGTTGCCAGTTCAAGGGCTGTCGAATACAAAATAATTTGATTCTATTACGAGTCTGGGGTGACCCAGTGCTGGGCAAAGGCATCGCTCCCTTCCTTCCATAAATGTAGGCCGTTGTCTGTTAGGCACCTTGTGTTTTTCGTCCACAGTTCGTCTTCAGACATACGGCATACATGTCCAGTCCAGTCCCTCTTAAGTTATACGGCATCTGAGAATATACTATAACTATCTAACATATGAGACGGCATAACAACAATTATATTATTGTGTTCCTGCATTTGGAGGTAAGATAGTTCCTCAGTATATTGAGGATTCCGGGTGAAGTGCGCTTCCACCCTATTGTGATTTATCATACCTTGATTACCAGGTAAGATGAGCAAGCGCTAACCCGTCGTAGAATAAAAAAAAACTACATTTAAATATCTTGTTCATCTTGTTAAGGCAAATCCCCTATGCATTTTTCGAGGGAAGTCTTCTTGCAATGAACTCTTTCAGGATGTGTATATTTGTGTGCAAGTAAATGACTTTTGTTATTTTTTGTCAACAGGTAGCTCAAGCGGTTCGCCGAGCGCGCGCGCTGGTCGCCGCTCCTCGTTGGCGCTGACGCCAGAAGACGAACCTCTTGTCGACGTCGCCGTAAGTACTCACTCACCATCACAATATGTCATGTTCTTGGTTCAAACCATTTTACGAACAGCCAAGATATGGAACTAATTGCCGCCATCTGTCTTTCTTTTATAACTTGGCTCGAATCTAGGTTAGGTTTCATCGAGACTATTCTAGACCATCGAGCTCGTTGGCCTAAAGTTACTTAACATCTCGTAGATGTCAAATGTTCCAGCTGTTTTCGAGTCAAATGGTCATGATAGTCAGGTCCGATGGTATGACTCTAGGATTTTGATGTGGGACGATACCTGCGTCGACACCCTTGCGCCATCTCATCTGCCTGGGACATCAGTTAGGGTTGGTGCGGCGGCTGATTCGGCCGAGGATCACAAAGGCGCAAATATATTGGTCGCGATAGATCTTACCTGTTGTAACCTTTTGCGACACGTAGTAAGAAAATAATTTAAAAGCTGAGGTCAATTCTTACAATTGACCCTATTTGCATAATGATATAGTGATTATTTTCAAAGGTTTTGATAAAATCACATTAATTTACTAGATTTTTGGTCCTAGAGTGTATGAAATTCAATGGACCAAACGGAAAATTATGAAATGCTAAAGCCGCGTTACGCTATTAGCTAGTTCCTACATTAAAAAGTCCTAAACGCAATCAAAACTCAAAGCGTAACTTCTGCCCCTGGCGACATCGCTTAGTCAATATTAATAAAGAGGCTGAAACCGATTGAATATTCATTACCCTTCATTCGCGGATTACAGATCGCATGAATAAAGCGGGTCAGATCAATTACGACTCACCTCTATTACTGCAAATCTGGTATCAGTGTAAATCGAGCTTTGTTTCCACGTTTTATGTTTCAATGTCACTTGAATAGATAATCATCTTTTACTGCGTAGTATTTAAAAGTATTCCACTGATAGAAATATTGTCATGAAAGATCTCATATTCATATTGTATATCTATAAATTTATTATTCAGATGTCTTTGATTCGCGTACTCTACCAAAATTTGTACCATACAGTAGGTAAGTAGGTATGTACCATACCATACCATACCATAAAGTAGGCCAAAATAGGTAATTTGACTTGTGCAGAAATGGGAATAAAGAGTGAGCAGAAGAAAATTGTTTCATTCGTGAGAATACCTCATAAATATATATTTGTGCACTCTCTATGCTAAGATATGAGTCTGCTTTTCTTTTTTTGCTCAACTGTGCAATGCAACTTATCAACAAATCCGAAAACGGGCACAAAACAAGCAAAATCAAAGATTTTTGTCTCGAAATTAGGTACGTCAAGGCTCAATCGTTGATAATTACGTCACGGCTAAATCGTGAAGATTTCGATCTACGTGCGTAGCCGACTTCCTATAAGCTGTTTATTACTTTTATCAGCAGTTAACTACTATGTCTGTTAATTAATTCATAATATGACACTGATTTTCTCGTGACGTAAGAAGTAAGCACCTCGTCATCATTATACCTGATAAACATGATCACATGAGTCATTGATTAAAGCACCTGTCACTGTCACCTGTCATCACATTCCTGTCCATAGCCCACTCTAGGCTATGGACAGGAATGTGATGACAAGTGACGCAGGATCGATCTAATATGTTCCCTTAACAGCCGTCAGCTCATCACCCACTCTTTTTTTTTACTTTGTACAGGCTTGCGTTTGACTGCTATCTCAGCAATGATGCAGCTTACGCTGGGGCACGCTTGCCTTAAGCGACCTATTCACTCATGACTTGAAGACTCCCATGTTGTAGTGTTCAGGAAACACATATCAGGCAAAGCGTTCCATTCCTTAGCGGTGTGCAATATAAATTAGGAAGAAAACCGCTTAGTGCGCGAGAAAGGTCGTATCGTATAAATCCACCGTAAGCCGGTGGTAGTATTTTGTTTAAGTCCATCTGGCCACCACCATCTAACCTAATTCTGTTGTGTCTACTGCAACTCTCTGCATTTAGAGTAAAGAAAGACAGTTTCTTAGATTGTTGAAGATTCCGGGCGCTTCCACCTTCTGCCTTATCATAACTTGAAAATCAGGTGAGATGGAAGCCAAGCGCTTCCAAGTCGTTCAATAAAAAAAGTCCACAGAGTTGGTGATTTTCATACACCTTCACCCGGGCATTTTTCGGGCGTTGACGCACCAATTTCCTCGAGTTGTTTTCCTTCAACTATATATATTGCGTACACAAATACAACAAGATGGAAAATACTTTCGATACATTATTTACTTACCGTATAATATTTATCTACACGTTTTCCTGCAAATATTTACTAAGATATAAGAAATCACGGCACCGGTTACTTTCGAAGCTACCTTACAAATACTTATCGGGAATCAGTGCTAAGGCATTGATAAGTTATCATTATCATTAGGTATAATCATTAGTTGGTATATTTCAGTTTGGTTGTGAGTGTGGAATAATGCCCACGTATTCAGTGTGCTGTTGTTTGTGTGTCCTTTGGTAGCCATAGTCAACGAGGCTTTTAAGATATAAAAGTGCGATTATATTTATTTGAAGTGTAATGTTCTACAAATATGTGACGCTTTTAAACTGACACCGCGAAACTATTGATCAAATCCAAAACTCTCTTTGACAATTAATACGCAACGCAGTAACTACTTAAAGATTGTATTAGATGTGCAGTGTACCTACCTGAGGTAGAACTTGAAGTGAGTGAGGAGGGCGTCGCGTCTAAATTGTTGAATATTTTTAGATTGAAATACAATTAGTGAGTACTTGCTAGTAGGCGAGTAGGGAAATAGGAACCTAGTCTATCTATGATTATCTGATATCAATATGATTAGGATAATCAGTGCCACTACTGGTCATATTACCATGCATTGATTTGTAAGGCTTATTGGCCTAGAGATACGTAAATTATCTACGCTAATAGCTAACTAATCGTGTGATTGAAGACTTCCTAGTGCTCAAGGGTGTAAAGCACGTGACTCAGCTGTGATCATGGATAAGAACACTCGGGATGTGGAAGTGAATAGCCAGATGGAGAAGAAGCCAGGATGCTGGTCAAGATTCAAACGCATGTTCGAAGACAGAGGCTTCGATTTAGAATATGAATACTCCACTCATCAACCGAGAACAGTCACTGTGCTTGGAGAGAATCAAAGTGAAGAAGAGTACAGAAGGATAGAAGATAGAAAACTCTCGGAGAAAAAGCACTCGCTCACGGCATCTGTTATTGATGATAGTGATGGCGAGCTCACTGGTGTGATTAATTTTTACGAGCAATTTGCGACCTTAGGCGATGAAGATAACGATGTGGATTTGTGGCGGAAGAACTCCACGTATAAGAACCGTGTTTCGATGAGGCCGAGTATGCTGCTCTCGAATATCGCTGAAGAGACCAGCTTGGGGGAAGAGGCGGAAGAAATCGAAGTGGTGAGTGGAATTACCGGCGTCTTGTTGTTCAATAACATGAATACACAGACGTAACTTGACAAGAGAATCAGTCGGGTTACCTGCTCTTTATGGATTTGACTTACGCAGTAAGGCATTGTTATAGACAAGAGATGCATTTAACATCAGTAGACTTGCTTCTTCCATCTCCTAGCTGTATAAAAAAAGTCAATATCTACTAATAGAAAACTGATTAGGTACCTAACTATACATTTTTTACCAAACAAAAAAAAAACCTTAGATTTAAACGAATTATCCTAGAAACATTCTCCATTGTGGTAGCAATCTCTGGGCTTGCTAGTTATTTAAATTAAAATTACTGTCGTAAGTATTATTAAACTGGACTGTGTACTAAACGTCTCTTTATAGCGTGTTTATTCACAAAGCGAACCTACCAACCATAACTTCCTTTAAAAAAAAACAGATTCAGATTCAGATAATATTTATTGCAAAAATGGGTTATCGTAATAAATTACATAGTCCTCCATATATAGCACAAAAGCATGCAATATAAGCCTTAAAAACAAAAATTATGTGATGAACACAATATGTACCTAACAACAATGTGTTTCTTTAAAGATATAGCGTAGGTGGCATTCACAGCTACAAATGATTAGACAAAGGCTTTGAACCAGTTAAATTTCAAATCATGCATCATTCATCGAGATGACAGGTCAATCACCCTTTGGCAAACAGCTGTAGTCAAGTCAGACGATTATAATTCAGTAATCCATAATATTATGGATTACTGAATTATAATCGTCTGACTTGACTACAGCTGTTTGCCAAATATATTTTTTTCTGCTTTACGACGGGAAAGCGCTTGGTCTTCATCTCATTTGGTGTCAAGTTATGATAAAGCCGAAAGGGAAGCGCATTTAAAGCGGAATCCTCAACAGACTGCGGAGCTTGCTATCTTGCTTAAATGCCGTAACACAACAATTAGAATTATTATAGTAATAGACCTAAGTAAGTTATTGAACTCTTTATGTGCGTTCGGTGGACGCATTAGAGTACTTCAGCTTGCAGAGTGAGCCGTTTGTGCGTTCAGAACTCAACTGTTCCAGACCAGTACCAGACGGAAGCGTGCCCAAGACACTGGCTGCATTGCCACGCTGAATAGCTATGCTAATTCGCTGGTCTAAATAAGAGCCAGCCCTTGGCTCACGACATAATACACACACATAATATCCTGGAACTATATACACTATCTATATTGATAGACGCAAGAATACAAGAGGTACCTACCTACACGCAATTATTAATTTATGTGTGTGGTATAGATCGGACTAAAGCTGAGTACGGCTACGTGTTTCCATGGAGCTATCGGAAGAATTTGAGAATGTTAATGGGCGCAACCAGTGCTGTTCAATCTAACCTTTGAACATATTATACGTAAAGTAGCTGCACAGAATGGCGGCGTAGAGTTACATTTTCAACATTACATGTAGATGATGGGTCGTTATTAGGATCGTATAGAAATGAGGCTGCAGCCCAGCTATACATTCGATCTTGATGTCTAAATCAAAAAACAAAAAAAAAATCACAATCCGTTATTGAAACATCATACTGTAAAGTCAGTAACAAGCCTAATCGCTCAGTTGGTAGTAACTCTGCCTTCTGCGCTGTAGGTTGTGGGTTTAATTCCCACCCAGGTCAAACATTTGTGTGACGAATATAGATGTTTGTTCTGTGTTTGGGTGTTGTATCATATAGTACGTATTTATTTACAAAGAATTGAAGTATTCTATCCGGTATCTAGTTCCCATATTATAAGCTATGCTTAGTTTGGGGATAGATGGCGCTGTGTGAAATTAATCTAATAGAATATTTAAATGTGAAGCTTTGGGCTTAGTCCGACGTGAAAATGGACCCTGGAGAGTGAGGAAGAATTGGGTAATGACCGCAGTGCTAGTGATCGAGTCTAATATCATTGGCGAAATAAAATCGAGGGATTGAGGTAGAGAACTATCTCCATGCCCTTCAAGTTTCGGACTGGCAAGAGACTGCGCAGGGCAGAAACCGGTGGTGTTCTTTTTTTTATACAACTAGGAGACGGGACAAGCAAGTAGCCCACCTGGTGTTAAGTGCATCTCTTGCCTACAACATAGATCACATTCCCAAAGAATATAGCCTACACGGCACTAAATTGCGCCCGCCAACTTGAGGCATAAAGGTGTTAAGCCTCGCATGCCCGTAATTTCACCGGCAACCATACCCTTCAAACCGAAACACAGTATCGCTGCTTGGAGGCCGAAATAGGTATGTTGGTAGTAATTCCCCGGAAGAGCCCTTTCACAAGGGGCTTCTACTACTCTTATTCTATTGTTACGGAGGCCAAGACCAACTTCAGGGCTGATGCGCCAGGATAGTAGTAGTACAGTCAGTGCTGTGTGCTACAGCAGCAGATGGGCCACAACTCAAGCCTTAAAAGCTCAGTTGGTAGTATCTCTGCCTTCTGCACTGTAGGTTGTGGGTTCGATCCAGGACAAATATTTGTGTGGTGAATATTGATGTTTGTTCTGGGTAATGGGTGTTGTGTACCTAATATGATATAAGTTGTATATACAAAAAAAACGTACAATAGATCGAGATTAAGGTATTTAAGTATTTATTCCGTAATCTAGTTCCCATATTACTAGCTTTGATTAGTTTGGGAGTAAAGACACTGTGTGAAATTAATGGAAATTAAAAAAAACTCAGCATTATGCTTCCTAGGTTCTTCATACTGATGATGAGAATAATCATAATACTGCGGTTTGGAGTTCGTCAAATATCCCAAACATCATATCCCCGGGCTCTTGACGATAAGAAGGTATTTGTTTGAGTTATCATAATGGTGTACCCTTAGGGTATGGAGTGAATATCCAATATTAGGTAGTTTCCTTTATCCCTGTCAATAACCCTTCAATAGCGTTCAAAGGGCAACGGAGCGGTTTTAACTTATCATGTACACACATTTGGATATAATCCACCTCCATATATGAACGAGGCTTATTGAACTTATTGCCTCATTGAACCAAATATCTTGAATTTACGTTTTACTGTGCTTTTATCTAATGAGAGATCCTTGGCTTGACTTCACCTTTTTCGTAAGACAATTTATTCAAACAAATTGTACATTTAAAGCCTAGCTAGGCGGAATTGACATACGTCCTACCACCAACCAAAAAAAACCGTTACGTGTCATAGTAAGTCACAGTACTGACTCACGACTTTCCCCCCCTTCTAGGTTTCACCTCTGAACAGTACTCAGAGCTTGGATCTTTATGAGGATACCTACAGGGGGTAGACGACTTTTTCCCCTTCGATAAGATTCACCTCTGAACAGTACTCAGCGCGTGGATATCCAGCAATCAGGTAGAAAAGAATAGCTATAATTTACAACGTCTTTTACAAAACTTCATAAGCTGGGTGAAATGAGATCGTTTTGAGGTCAACGCTACTTTTATGAGAGCAATCACGTCACCTTTTAATCTTGAGAGGAGACTTATCTCCTCGGGTCTTAACCTAGGCGAAGAGTTTATGACCCCGTTACATCACTATATACGATGTTAGCTGATACATGCGGCTTTGCTCGCGAAAGTCAAAAGTCAAAAGTCTAAGCTACTTTCTTGATTCGTATAAAGTAACCTAAATAGATTTTTCTCACGTATCTCTCCTTATTATTTTTATTTCTCTTAATAACAAATAACCAAGAAAAAATAAACTTAGGTGAAATCAAGCGCTTATACCAGTACATTACCACATAATAAGTAATAATACTCAACAATACCAAATACTTTAGGTAATTTTTCCTTGACTTGAACCATTTCAGCAGAATATATGACCACTAAACATATGTCGCAATGAACAGCTTTAATGAGTTTTTACTGTGCTTAAAATGAAATCACTTTTTGACTGCAAGTCATTCAAAAGCCCTTTGTGTCCTTTGCCGCTCTCGTTAACCTCCAATTTAAGGTTGTTCCTCAAATCAGGTACACGTTATAATGTTTATGGTAAATTGTAGCTTCAACACATCGTGGATCTAAACCGTGAAATTCGCAACTCAACATTACATAAATTATATAATTATTTACATTTATCTAATAACAGCAGTACATATTTTAGTAATTTCAATGTTTAAATTTTCCATATTGATTCTCTAACTTATCAAACTTCGCTCAGATCCAATCAGCTAGCAAACCAATATGGAGAATCTAAACAATGAATTTCAAAAATATTGTTATTGTGATAAAATGTTGCCTGCAAAAACGGAGAATTTCATTTTTGAGTCCACACATATTGCTTCACAACACAGTGAAGCAATATGTGTGAAAAAATCGTGTCATGCGTACTTACCCCTGAGGTTCCACCTTAAATCTTGCCGATGTCTGCCTGTCGCTCACTGATCTGTTAAACGCTGCCTCCATTTTAAGTGATATTTTCACCTTTTCACGGCAATGTGATTTATGAAGTGTTAAACGATGTCAAAAGCCGCCTGATTAAATACAATGTACCCACTGCATAAAGGCTTCAATTGAAGTGTAACTACATAGTTTCAATATATATGTAGCTTTAAATGTATTGTCAAGCTACAACTATGCTGTATAATTTATATTATTATTATATATTTGTAGTGTTTAGTCAATGGCCCGTCAGACTTAGTACACACAAATGAGTAAGATTTTTTTAATTTTATTTATTTATTGTTCGACGGCGAAGCGCTTGGCTTTCATCTCACCTGGTTACAAGTTGAAGGCCGAAGGTGGAGGCGCACTTCACCCGGAATCCTCAACAAACTGAGAAACCTATCTTGCCTCTAAATGCCGGAACACAACAATTTTAGAATTGTTATTATGGCGACAGAATTAGGTAAGATGGTGGTAGCTAGCCAGGCGGACTTAAACAAAATCCTACCACCAACCAAACCAAGAACAATATTGTACTCCCCTGGGGATCGAACCCGGGACCTCTGGATCTGAAATCGGTGGGTTGAACCACTAGGCCACAGAGGCGGTTAAATTACTATGAAGCCATTACAGCAATTCTACCCAACAAATCCCTGTCCATCCTCTTTCATTATTATCTTCCGTGAGTTTTTTTATATGAGTATCCCTACATTTTATTTGTGCAATAAAACCTTGAGTAGGTAGGTATGGCAAATCACCAATTCTCATTGTTGTGTTCCCACCATTTTACCTGAGTATGATGCTGTTAACAATTCTAATTGTTGTGCTTCACCATTTAGAGGAAACATAGCCTCAGTCTGTTGAGAACTCCGGGTGAAGTGCGATTTTCCTTCGTCATTATCATAACATCAGCTTAGAACATTATTTTTTATTTATTGATGAATTTGGCCCAGGATTTGACCACCAGCTCATTTAAAGTATCGAATATTATAACAGTAGGCAAAGTACTCGTAAAGTACGAAAATTAACCAGAATCGTCGCGTTCCATTGAATAAAAAATTCCTAAAGTCGGCACTCCGCTAAAGCCTGTATTGAATACTGCAAAAGTCGGCAAATCGAATGTCGGCACTAAGCTCCCAAATCAAAAACAAGTTGCCAAGTAAGTTACGGGTTGCCCTGCCATACGTCCACGGCAGGATACGTTCATAGTTCAATCTCACTCTCAATACGTAAAAAAATATGTGTACAAACTGATCACATACTGTTAGTTCCGTCAGTTCGATTGGTTGATGTGAATTGATGAAAGGAAACGGACATTTTGTTTAGCGCCAATGCAGTTTCAAGAGTTGTCGAGTGACATTTTGCGTTGATTAATTTCTCCATTCGATTTCTGAATCCAGAAAGTGCTGTGTTGTGAGCTGTCAGAGTAGACGAACATAGTACGTCAGCTTTTATAGATTTTCAAAGACTGAGTCAGGACTCGGTAAGTGGCTAGAGTGCATTGATTGTGAGGAACCTGCGAAACTGCGCAAACAGTTTGTGTGACGAAACCACTTTGCAAATTGGTTTCTTGCATCGAAACGGTATGCATTTCGTCTTCGCCCTGTTCATATAACGTTATTTACATAAAATTGCAAAATTGCAAATCGCAAATTGGCCAACGGCAATCATAAAGATTCCGTGTCTAAATGTTTTCTAACAGTAATAATCTTATCGAATTGGTACATTCAGATAATATAAGGTACGGATGTGTAGAGACTCAAACAAAACTTTGCCTCGGATGCAACAAAAGTATTTAGTACTAATCACAGTTGAAAGTTCCTCCATCTCAAATAACCTATGTATTTTTTACCAATGCCAAGACTATGTAAATAAAAAAAAAGAGGTAAGAATCAGTAGATAACTACATAACTGGTGCCTAGACCAAGTGAATTAATAAAATAGGGTATATTCTATGTCATATTCTATTGGCGTTAGCTCTATGGCGAGATATTTCGTAGGGAAGTGAGCTGTTTGATGCGGTAGTAGGTATCTTTATATAATTTGTGCATACGTCTATCATGCGTCTATCTACCTACATCGTGTCGTACGTCACAATTGACATGCACAAAAGACCCTTTTACAAGCTATGTCGATTAGATGAAATACCTACCATCAAATACTATTGCACTAATTGCTGCCCCGTGAAATCCAACTGAACATTGGTCCATCGGCAGGCATTGTGACCGGAATAGGCTTTTATGTCGATCTACGTGTGGGGGTATTTGGGGCTATAGAACGATTGACTATTGGTATTGCGGCAGCTTTCTATTCCTATGCGTATCGAGTCTGATAGAATTCTGTTCGAATTTACAAATGATGAGTTATCTCTCGACCTTGGCTCGGCTTGTCTAGCTTTAGGTCAGAGGAAGGATGAGGTCTTCGATGGAGCGAGCTTTTCCATATGATACTGGCTCTCCTGCGCACCGAGAAAACACGGGAATCCGCTTGGCGCCGGACTTCGGCAGGAGTGAGGGTGGTCACTAGACATGTCGATGTTTATAGGGCCTACTACAAGTGCCGCGATCAATTAGCAAAAGCCAGCGATTCCGTTGCCCGTGTTGACCACTAGAAGGCTGATCACATGTAACCGATCCCCGGAAACGGTTAATCGCTGGGGAGCAAAGGTACCTTTGCACCCCAGTGGTTATTGTGACAGCGATTAAACGCGAAAAGGAGTGTGGGATGACCCCAACTCGATAGACGGACGACACTGTGGTGATCGCAAGGAGTTGATGGATGAACGCCATGTCCATCCATCGACGACATTGTGGTGATCGCAAGGAGTTGATGGATGAACGCCATGTCCATCCATCGACTCCTTGCGATTGTTATGTTCAGCTGTGGACATAAATGTGGACTGAAAATTTAATGATGATGATGATACAAAATGAGTTATGAATGTTATATTAGTAAACTTAAAAATTAAAATATAATAAATTAAAATAAAACAATATATTCATAAAAAAATCAAAATAATATGTACAATTAAACCAACTAGTGATACAATAAAACTAAATATGTACACAGGAAGCAGTTGGATTACCTAAGGTCCGTTACAAACGGCCTATAGGTCTCAACTGTTCCAGACAAGTACCAGACGGAAGCGTGCCTAAGACACTGACCGCATTGCCACGCTGAATAGCTCTGCTTCGCTGGCCTAAATATGAGCCAACCCTTGGGTCATGTGTCGCCTCAATCAAAAGCCCCGCATATGTAAACATATATAAGCTGATTCTAGGTGCATTATAAAATATGTTTTCCAGTGCATATGTTACATCATGGAGTTTTTACATCTTTGGCGCCCATAAGAAGGTATAAATAGCTGTACCAATAATCAATTGGAATTTAAAGTATTTGTAGCTGTAGCCATTCATTTAATTGTGATGCAAGGAATGTTCAATTTCCGGACGAACCCACGCATACCTCAAAAGCCTCGGAAACCAATCTGCCAGATTGAATTCTACATACCAAAGCAAATGAAAAGCTAAACATCCGGAGTACCTAGTTTATATAACTAGTATTATTATTAGTATTTTAGTAGTCTTCTTGCTGGCTTTTCTTCCCAGTTTAATTTGGGGTCAGCACTCCTAGTAGGTCTCCTCATCATGCGGTCGTGGACTGTCTCCATCGTTTTTTAACCGCCTCTGTGACCTTCTCTGTGGCCCACCGCCCACCGTTTGAATCCTGTGGGCGCGGTAGCTTCATTTTTTTTCCATTTAGTTTACAAAAGATGTTTTTATATATGTATACACCGCTCGAACAGAGCAGTATATACAGTACTATTTGACTGCGATTTAGCTGCTCAAATAGCGAGAAGGAAATCCTACTATGCCCTACCTCTGCACTGTAATACATATAGTACTATTTCTATACTAGCGCGCAATGTCCCGAACTAAAAAACTGTATGGATATAAAAACCCAGAGACACTCGCCTAGCCACTAGACCACGATGCTTTGAACAGCGTGTTGTTTTCAACGTTAGACAGGATTAAGTCACGAAATAATAATTTAAATTAATTATATTTTGTTTATTCAAATTACTAAGAGCAATTATGTTTACAATTTCAATGGGTAAGCATAATTAAATACGAAATTAATTAATTAAAAACATACAAATTTAAGGATAATGTTGCGGTCCTTCTTATGATTTCTAATTACATAGTCTCACAGGAAGACTGTTTACTCAGAACTCGAACGGAATACTTTACAGGCTATCACACTATAGTAAGGGTAAGAAAGTAGGTAGAGTGATTCATAGCCCTATCAACAGCATCAATGACTCTCATCAAATCAACCCTTTATCCTCTTAAAAACAGATGAGGGTAGCGAAAGTCCACTCACCCTTTATAATTCAATTTGTCAATAACTGTCACTCAGGCTGACGGAGGTATGCCCTTGAAGTCCTTAAAACTAATGCCCCAGCCTCACGGAATGCCTCGCAAATATACTGTCTATCGGAAAATCAAACACGTCATTTCACACAGCGCCATCTAGCCACAAACTAAGCATATATTTATAGGAACTAGATTATGTATGAATTATATTTTATTTTATAAATACATACGTACTATATGATACAACACCCAAACACAGCACAAACATCTATATTCATCACTCAAATGATGCTCTGGGAATCGAACACACAACCTACAGCGCATAAAAAGAAAAATACAGACGATAAAAAAAGTGGCGATGGACATATCGAGCTAGTTTAAATCTAGCTCAATGTCAAATCACTCATTAGCCTACCACTTGACTAGATGGTAGGTAATGTTATTAGGATATATTTTATAATAAGTACTCTAAGAAAAAAATCATGCTAGTTTTTCTTCATTCTTTTAAAGCTGAGATGATGATGATGACCTAGACTCGTGTCAATCAATTTTGTATTCTAATCGAGAGATATAATAATTTATTGGTTATCGCCTAAGCCGTTATTTTATATGGTAACCCTGAGATTAGGTATAAAGCCAACCTTGAGCCATGCAATTAGGTTTAATAAGTAGTCAAGTATCATAACATTACAGCCGTGCCACACTTGCGTTGTTTTGTGCGCTGCGCTGTTTTTAGGGTCCAACAAGACCATTATTATTAATCCTTTCCATCCGTTCGACGGTCCGTTATTTTTCAGCGGGCAGTAGGTATCTCATGAACCGTAATAGACGGTTGAAATTTTCACAGAGTGTGTGACTTCTATTACCGCTATAACAAATTATAAAGATAACATTGAATAAAAAAAACATATTAGTATTTTTTCTAATACTTTAATTCTAACTCCGCTCCGGCGAAAACCTAAAACGAAACACTTCAGCAACTGTGCCTCATTAGAAACGTACGTATGTTGTGGTCCTCGGTGATTGATAACGATGTCGATTAGAATTTATCGTACTGTATCTCTCTATGTCTATGTAATATAATGATTACATAAAATAACATTTTACTTTATAGTCTGTTTACTACGACTAATCATAGTATACATATAAAGTAGTACCTGGTACTACACTATTCATTATACTTAGGTACTGAATGAGTTGCTGTGGGTGATCTGTGATAATACTGTCAATGTCAAAGTCAATGTCAAAATTACGTATTCATACATTTTAGGATAATTTTGAAACGTCAAATCAACCGCCTGTTCTGAATCGCGACCAGTGCCAATTAGTTATTCTGTGCAAGTGCACAAGGAGAAAGGCAAGAACCTGGGCACTGTGATAAACTAATAATGATAACTTAGCTTGTTGATTTATTTAGGCGTCTCCTTGCGGGAATCCATTTTAATTTGAAAACGGATTTAGGTAATTTTAAGTAATTATTGATTGATTTGTTGACTGTTGAATTTGTTCATAAATACTTTTCTGTTTCTTAAATTCGCTACAGAAGCACCTCCTTCTCTACCCTCGTGATATATATAATATTTTTGTTGTAATACGGGGAAACGCTTGGCCTTCATCTCACTTGATGTCAAGTCATGATAGGCTGAAGGTGAAAGAGAGGTGGTTAAATGTTAAATATTTGTTTGTTTTACGCAAGGCGTAGGCAGTAGGCAACTTTTACGGTATTCGATCTAAAAAAATGGAAAAAGAAAACTAACACAATGTCTACAGTCTAACACATTCTCCGCCCTCATTCCAACTACAGGTAATAAAATATAAATCTTTTAAAAGCTGGTTTCGTTCAACGGTTCAACGTTAACCCAAAAATGTCAGTTAACCGCAGCTGTGTAGCCAAATCGTAGGGCTTAATTTATATCGAAAAATAAATCACTGATCTACGCTGGGCTGGATGTCACGAGCGTAAAGGTTCTCACCAAATATTTGATAGTTTTATAAAAACATCAGTTTAATTTATGTTTGAGGTAAACACAATGATTATGAGTTTTTGTCATATTACCCTTTTTCTGAACGTTACTATGACTGGGCCTTTTGTGTCAGTGATTTTCATAAATCCACTCTTACTTACAAAAATAACTAAGTATAATTTAATTATTTAAGGCCCTTAGAATATGCGTTAATTGTTTCATTGAGATCAAGCTCGTAATGTGCAGATATTATATTCCAAAATTAAAAAAGCCAATAAAGAAAATAAAAAAATATTTCAAACCATGAAAATTTGGAAAAAATTGCTTTGGGACAAAATAAAGCAAAAAAAAACAATCAACCGTGAAAAGCTTGTCATTTTCACCCTAAAGGTGGTGTCTCAACTTTATATTGGACGTGTAGGAAAGTTCCGTTCTGAAAGAGGTGGCGTTTGACGCACCCATTATGTTGTGTTTCGTAGCAGCTTATTTAATTTGTGGTTTCTCGAATCCGTGCTACAAATCCGTGTTCAGCGATCCAAAGCTCATTTCGCAAACCAATTTGGACTGACAGTGACGAACAAACACACGGAGCCTTTGTTTATACAAACCAATTCGGTGCACGTACGTACGTACGTACGTACGTACCTACGTACCTACGGCGCCGCCGCTAAGATTAATGTCGCTGGCGTAAATCTCACCAGACAAATATTAAACACTAATAGGTAACCATGTTATTGGTACGCAGAAGCTCAGAGCGCGAGTTTAGGTCACACGCATTTGATTACAGCCTCGAAAATATCTCTTTCATTTGTTTTTACAATTTCTGCTTTGGTCAGCTTTGGTCCAATTTCGCAGCTAGGTACAAAACCTTACTTACATTTTTTTACAATTTACTGATACTTATAGCAATAATGTAATTAAATTGTTTTATTTAAAACCGGATACGAAAGAAAGAGTAAAATTCCATTTTCATAGTTGGTAAGGAAATCTTAGTTACAAATGGACCAAAGGGTTTTTAACTGACTGCCTCGGAAGGAGTGTGTATGTAACTATGTGCAAGAATGGAATTGAATAGTTTGAAACCAGTTACAAGAGGAAGAGAAAAAAACTATTTTCATAGTTGGTTACAAAATCTCAGTTACAAATGGACCAAAGGGTTTTTACCCGACTGCCTCGGTAGGAGTGTGTATGTAACTATGTCTATTTCATTGTAACGACCTGCAGCCTAGATGGATTTAAACATGGTATCGTTTCGTTACTCTGAATCGTGGGTAGTACATTACATATCTTATATATATCTATCTTCCATCTATCTAAATATATATAACTCAAAGGTGACTGACTGACTGACATAGTGATCTATCAACGCACAGCCCAAACCACTGGACGGATCGGGCTGAAATTTGGCATGCAGGGACGCTACCGCCGACGGCGAAGCCGATCTCCATTGGCTTAAAATTAGCTTCATGAGAACTAGAAACGATTTTTACCGTCAAATGTACTGAACGGATAGGTTTCATAACATGTGTACACTTTTGAGATGGGAAACGCCATTTTGGATATGACACATACCCGGTGGTAAAAATCGTTTCTAGTTCTCATGAAGCTAATTTTAAGCCAATGGAGATCGGCTTCGCCGTCGGCGGTAGCGTCCCTGGTACCTAGATGTTATGACATCCGCTAAGAAAGGTTTTGTCGATTAGACTTTTTTTAAATGGCTAAAGACAATCTGAACGTTAATGGAGAAGTTGAAGAATGTACTGTCGTTTTTAAGTTTTGTAGGCCCTATTTTTTTACACACACTAAACAAAAGTAAAGCCGCAAAAACTATATCTAATTAATAATAATACTTCTTCCCCTTCTCCCTCGATCCTCGTTCGAGTACAATATATTATGCTTGGTTTGGTTGGTGGTAGGATTTTGTTTAAGTCCGCCTGGCTAGCTACCACCATCTTACCTAATTCTGTCGCCATAATAACAATTCTAAAATTGTTGTGTTCCGGCATTCAGAGGTAAGATAGCCAGTTCCTCAGTTTGTTGAGGATTCCGGGTGAAGTGCACCTCCACCTTCGGCCTTATCTCAACTTGTTACCAGGTGAGATGAAGGCCAAGTGCTTACCCGTCGTACAATAAAAAAAAAATGAATAATAAAATCTAGCCAAACCTGAGTCGGACCGGCACTAAAACTTCAGAAAGCCTGCATTTTTTGTCTGGGAATGTGGGTCAAAACCCTCGGTTTGCGTGTCTGCATACCATGAAGGAGCTAATCAGCCAAATTTATCCAGATATCCAACAAATATATATTTATAATATAATACTTGCACCTATTTCAAAAATTCAATACGCGGACGAAGTCGCGAGTAAAAGCTAGCTAAGTATAAACGTTAAAAAATAAATTGCTTACGAAGGGCGTTCACTATAATGTACAAAGTCTCTGGAACCGAAAAAAGTTAATAACTACAGGCTTGTAAAGCTGGAATATTAGTTTGATTTGATAAAAATAAATAATTTAAATAACTTTTTTGTTAAATGAAAGGCTTTTGTTTGCAAGCTGTCGTGGCATGATGTCAAAAATATTAAAATTCGAATTGCGCGCGGTTATTTAGATTTTTTACTCAACAAATTTCACTACAGAACGAGATGTTCAAGACTTACAGGATACTTTAGGAGCAAACGCTCTACCATATTCTACAGTTGCACGTTGTTGCGCCTAATTTAAACGTGGAAGAACCTAAAACCAAACGAAATGAACCAAAGATGACCGTGGCTCGGGCCGCCGCAAAACGGTAGTGACCGAAATAGTCAACCAAGTTTGCATAGGATTTTTCATGAACCCTTTGGGATTAAAAAGTATTGGAAGCACAGAACAAAGAATTCATGTGTTCTGTGGTCACCAGTATGATTTATATCTCTCAGCTAAGTTGTTAAATCCGGCACTGTATGTATGTATGTGGCAATGTTTGTGACAGCATAACTCTCGAACGGATCATTCGATTTTCATGAAATTTAAACTGAACAGGGAAAACGTAAATAGAATTTGATTGCCGCGGGGGATTTTGGTAAATGGGGTACTTTTTGAGATATTGGGGTAAAAATAAATACAATTTTTCACCCATATCTTTTGAATGGTTGATCGATCAATTCAAAATTTTGAACATGCAGAGATTAAATTAATACTCATCAATCAGTTTGAGTATTTTTTTGACACTAGAAATAGGAGTTTTAAGTGAGACGAGATGATTTTTGGCTTGTGGGGTGTCATTTGAAAGAGTATCGGCTGCACATTCATAAAATATATATTTTACTTTTTATTAGGGGTGGTTTTTGTAACAAAGGGGCGCGTTAAGGGGTTAAAACGCTTGATATGTCTTGTAGGATAGACTATTAAACGGGGTTGACTTCACAATTAACTTTATTTTGATTTGCTGAAACCACCCCTGTATTTACATTAAGGGTTGCTAAAGGGGTAAATAAAATTGAAGTCTTGAAAATTTGTTAAAACATGAAATAGGGGTTGGGACTGATTTCAAAATTTGTTTATTTTGCCCTTATTAGGGGTAGTTTTTAAGATGAATAGGGCAAAGGATGATCATCAGGTCTTGTAAGATAAGAGAGGGTATTCGAAATTTCAAAACTGGTCTATTTTATCTATTGTTATTCAATCAATACGGTACGTTACGGCCATTATATCCACCACGCTAAGCAGATAGATTGGTGCTCACAGTATAAGTTTTGTTTACACTAAGAAAAAAGCTGCTGCCTTTTTGGTTGACTTTACGACATCCGTGGGCTGGAGGGGTAGATTTTTAAAACACAACTACTAAGGCAACAATTTTGAGAGCACTTTTCAAAACGCCTTTCCTTTGCTTCATGTTAGTAAGGATTATACGTTAGCAACAAGAGAGAGCCTTGAACACTCAGGTGAATAAAAAGAGAGTTCGAGATAAAAGTACTTGAGTAAGGTGAGAAAGGTGTAACGAAAGCACATTTTTATCGTTTGTAAATAACTTTCTATTTGAGAAATGATCTCCGTCGAAAACCAGATATCACGAGATCTCAGTTCGCGAACTACTAGTTTAATAACATTCAATTAAAGTTACCAGCAACATTCTCATTCTCAATTTTTATTCAAGGCCCTGTCATTAGACGTTTCCTCTTTTTCCAATGGAAAATTATAGTACTTCTGAACAAGTCACGAGTCTATTTTTTATATATGTATTACTTCAGGTACCTACTTACATTGAAGGTAAGCTGAAAAACAAATAATAGCTGAAAAAAATCTCGATAAAAATATTTAACGAAAATGGTACGTTTTAAAATTTACAAGAGAAATATTGTGATACCTACAATGAATATTAACTTACGATTTATTTAAATGATAGTTTACATGTAGATCTCATCAATCAATTCAAATTTAATTTTAATCATGAATTATTTGAAAAACTACAGGCGCACCGCGCGACCTCCTTTCAATCAGTAGCTCTGTGACCACTGTCGACGCCGGACGTGTGCTTGTCGTCCTCGCAGCGGTCAGACAACACCTAGACTCAGAATATATATTAGGACGAATTTAAATAAGTTATTTGGTCTGTGCCAGTAAAGGTACCATCATATGGTCACATTACCTACCTACATACCAGCAACGCGATCTCAGAATAAGAATTATCAAAAGGTTTTATTTACGATACGCATGCGCCACCTACAGCTTGCCGTTGTCAACTCTCATCATCGTTTCTGCCGCGACTTTAGCTGCGTAGCGCGCCCTAACGCCCTACGTATATCACTATGGGTATCAAATGGAGGTAGGTAATAACATGCCAATTTCAAACATAGACTAGAAAACTATTAATAATCGTATATTTGTATTTGTAACACCTTTTGAGGCCGTGTTGTCGTACAAACATGAAGATAGAAATTTGGTAGTCTTGTTTTAGTTTCTCGACGTTCAATATGTTTCGTACGCACATAGTACGCAGTACGCAAGTACGCAGACGCAGAGATATCTCGCGGCTGTTCATTTAGCGATACCATAGTCTTCCCCTAGTCACTCATCTCCTTGGCTAGTTTTTCTCTTGCTCTTGATCTCTAGGCCAAAGCTAGGATGAGGTTGAGGATGAGCGAGCTTTCCCGATGACACTGACTCCTACCAATACCAACGGAACGCGGGAAACCGTTTGTCAACGGACCGACCTGCCTCTTCCCTGGGTGGTGGCTATCCAGGTGGTCAGTTACAGGTCCTACACCAGTATTACAGTCATACATACATAACCCCTTGCAAAAGGCAGCGATTCATTTCCCCGGGGTAGCCCACAAGGCACCAGTGGAGCAGTACAAATATTATTGTTACAAATACTTCGCATGTGACGCACGAATTTTGTTGAAATTCGTAGTAACTTATTTGTTGTATTTGCCGAACTCGTGTCGTAAATTTGTATTTAGCGAGATCTTGCAATATCAAACACATCTTGAATTCAGACTACAGGAATTCAGTGATTACAATGTTATGCTATGTACTGAACCATATCAGGTAGGTAGGTATTATAGCGGTCATTTCAGTCTTCCTCGTTGATGCTTTTTATTTTTTTTACAGAGTACAGATCCACAAAATGTTAACTATGAATTCAAAAGCGGGGCTTTTGATTGAGGCGACACTTGACCTAAAGATTGGCCAGCGAATTAGCGAAGCTATTCACCGTGGCAATGGAGTCAGTGTCTTGGTCACGCTTCCGTCTGGTATTGGTCTGGAACAGTTGAGTTACCTGTAGACCGTTTGTAACGGTCCTAAGGTAATCCAACTGATTCCTTTGTAGGTACATCGTTTAATTGTACCTACATATTCTTTTTAATATACATACACAGTAGGTATACATAGTATAAACAGTAATATAGTATACAGCGCCTATTTTCTCCCCGTAGTTTGCTGATACTTTAGCTGTTCTAGTGGTGAGGCATTAATATGATAATGCTGAGTGTTGGTCATTTTACCAGAATTTTATACATAATTAATACTCGTAAATCATAATAAGATAGTTACTAAAGACGCACTGTAAAGTCGTGTAAGCAAATGGTTTTATATCTGAGTTGCCTCACAAACGGTACCCAGTAATGTTTGTTTGGATTCCTGCTTTTAGATGGCTGAAACTAGAGTTATGGTGGCTTATAATTACACATGAGAATTGTACAAGACTTTGTCTGTAGCTTTAAGACGAAATCCCGAAGTTTAATTACCAAAATACTACTACTAAGGCTTTACTTTTGATGGGTATTGGGAGCGTTATAACTAGTTGAACGTTGAAGAAACTAAATAAAGCAAATCTTTTTTATCAGGCTTTACGAAAATACAGCCTAAGAAAGGTATCTACGTATATTCTTAATGATATTGTTGTAATAAATCATTTTTTTCCTGCCCTATTAATACATGTTTCGCACGCCTCATTTTAAAATTAGATGTGTAGCCTACTTTGATTAACACCCCCCATTCTCCCTTGAGTTTAGTAACCTTCCCCCTTCGTTAACCTTCTCCTTATCCTTGCTGCCCACACAGCCTAGTATTCCCAAAGAGGGTTGACGTAAGACAGGCATCCAAAAGCTATTAGCCAAACCCTTTAACAACACGAATCTAGTGGAAGAGAATAACACCCTACATGAATAAGGCTCCGGAGCCGGATTCTGCTAAGCTTTACAATGACAATGGTATAATCGCAAAATTACCCGCCTATGTGGTCTAGTGGTTCAACCCACCGATTTCAGATCCAGAGGTCCTGGGTTCGATCCCCATGGGGAGTACAATATATTGTGCTTGGTGCATCTTATCTTATATTAATGTTTTTTTGTGCTGTGCGTGTGTTCTGTGCTTATCTTAAAACAAATGTTTAATTTCTTTTAATTTAAATTTAATGTTTTTCTATTTTTTTCTACTTTCTTTCTATTTCTACTCCATTTGGCCAACACAGTCCCACCCAGTCAAAGTTCAATAAATCATTCAAGACACTTATTAATGTAGCAATAGTAGACGCCTGCTGAGTATTCAATTCCGCTAAATATTAATACGAACAGATTAATGACTCTGATGAACTTTGTTGTGCTTTTGTTTCCATTAATTAAGTATACGCTCCAATGGAAGGCATTTATCCGAAGTGATTCAATTAACGGGGCAGACGGCAGTCATTAAAAACTGGACCTTTGACACAGCTCATTCTAGCCTCTGAGTGAAACTGAGCATAGCTTTAGGAACATGATGGATACAATACTTTTATAATTACTTTTTTGTAATCACTATAAAATAATTACACCCAAACACTGGACAAGCATCTATATTTTTATTGTTCGACTGGGAAGCGCTTTGCCTTCATATCACCTGGTTTCAAGTTATGATAAGGCCGGAGGTTTTTGCGCACTTCATCCGGAATTCCTTAATAGTCTGAGAAACTGGCTAACTCACCTCTAAATGCCAGAACACAACAATTTAAAATTGTTGTAATGACGACAGACTTAGGTAAGATATAGGTAACCAGGCTGACCAACCAAACCAAGCACAATAATGTACTCCCCTGGGGATCGAACTCGAGACCTCTGGATGTGACACCAGTAGGCGAACCACTAGACCATAGAGGCGGTTAATACCCACATATTATCAGGTATAGACAATATAGAACACAGAAGGCCATTGAAATCATTTTCTTTCCCCTCTCGTAATACCTACATCGCTAAATATCATTAGCACCACAATTGCATGAAATAAGGTTCCTCCTTTTGTCCTTTTGTCACATACATATAAAACACATGCATTAAGTCGGTGATTTTGTATTCATCGTGCAGCTATTGTATTCATGTCTGTTTGTCATTGTCGTGAAAGGTCGCTTCGAGGCTGTAGTGTGCTCTGGTACATTCTACAAATGCTTCTGTTATTGCTTTTGTAAATACTGATTTTATAGCAATTTTTCTGATCAATCTACGATTTAAATTTCTTCCCAAAAACTTTGCCAAAGACAAGTCGATACCTATTTGTTGAATTGTGGAAATGACCATAAAATAATATAATTACGTGTTAAAAACTAAAAAGAAAACCGACTTCAATGAATAATATCAATTTCGTTTACCTGGATGACTTATTTTACCAATTATTTTGATGACAGATGGACGGACAGACAGACAGACAGATGCGTGATCCTATATGGGGTCCATGTTTTCTTTACACTTTTGAGGTAATACACCCAACTCGCTTCAAGTGTGCCTATAATATTTGAAGAGTTCCCTCGATTTTTCCAGGATCCCATCATCAGATCCTGACCTGATGACGATGGGATCACCTGGGAAGTATACCGAACCTAAAAATACCGAAATCACTTCAAGTGTACATATAATATTTGAAGAGTTCCCTCGATTTCTCTAGGATTCCATCATCAGACCCTGACTTGATTATAATGGGACCACCTGTGAAGTATTTTTACAAGTATTTTACACTTTCAAACAAAAAAATAATTTTCAAAATTGGTCCCGGTGACTTCGAGTAATCGGGGAACATACATAAAAAAAAAGATTCCGACGAATTGAGAACCTCCTACTTTTTTTTAAGTTGGTTAAAAATGATCCGGCCTATTATCCATACTTTTTTGCACATACAAACATAAAATTAAAATGTATGACAACGGTAATAACCCTAAAATGACTCTCTTCCAGCAAACCTAAGTATATATTTTAACAAAGCGGCGATGGGCTTGTAACCACGGTTGTAAGTCACTACTTGCACCAGCTAGGCACAAACCGTAAGCATGTGCCTAGCATAAGTTAGGACGTGCCTCTGACTACCCCCTAGAAGGTGATCCTCATAAGATCCTCGCTCCGAGTAGTGATCAGAAGTGAGTTCTCGAATGGGAAAAGTCGTGAGTCAGTTAATATTTAACTTTATACAAACCTTTTAGATTGAATCAAGATTAAATAGAAGGAAAAAGTGTACAAAATTAATAAATAACACCCACAAAACGCTTTCTATTTTAGTCCTCCGATTCTTAAAAGGGCGGAAATAAGGGTCGTTGCTCTCATTTTCACCACAACACCCTTCGGAGCATTTACTAATAGGGAAACGCGGACCACGGTGGTTCACATTATGAATTTAGGTTTTAGCGTGATAGAATGTGAGGGAAGGTGGCAAACGGGTTAGTAAGTTATAATGTATGACTTTGACATAATATAATATCTTTCTGTCCAGTGTCTCAGACTATTAGGTAAGATCCTCTATCGGACGTCATTTAAGTACTCACTGCAATTTTTTTAAGGCCATTAATTTTACACAGCGCAATCTAGTCCCAAACTAAGCAAAGCTTGTAATATGGGTACTAGATAACGGATATACTACTTACATACTTTTTGTAAATACATACTTATCATACAATACTGTTGTATTAACAACACAGAACAAATATCGATATTCATCACACAAATCTTTGTCCTGGGTGGGAATCGAAACCACAACCTACAGCACAGAAGGCAGATATACTACCAACTTAGCTTCACAGCTGATATCATCCCTCACAAATTCCATCCATCTTTTCTTCGTCGTCACCCATTATCCATCTACACTCATATTTCACACACAATTATAACGCCACTGTGGTCTAGTGGTTCGACCACCGGCGTCAAATCTAGAGGTCCCGGGTTCGATCCCCAAGGGATTACAACATTGTGCTTGATTTGGTTAGTGGTAGGACTTTGCGGCTACTATCTTACCTAATTCTGTCGCCATTACAACAATTATAAAATTGTTGTGTTCTGGCGTAAAGTTTGGCCTTCATCTCACGTTCAGTGCTATCCCGTCGTAAAAAAAAAAAAAAAACATTTGTTCTTCGGCGTCACCTATAGGTATATACTCATATTGCACATACTTCTCGTTACATTTGTTCTTCATTTCGTTACATATTGTATGCTTAGATACTTTTCAAGACTATCTATCTAAAGGTATTAATTAAAGTTAGGTATACAATAAAATTGCAAATATAAAAGTTAAAAGCCCGATATGCGCGTGCATTGTTAGTACTCAAATAACAATTCCGTCGTTTGAGTACTAACAATGCACGCGCACGAAACATGCAGCTCACCGAAGTAGATAGTAGAAAAACCAACAAGTTTTTCTACAGAATCTAGGGGCATTAACACGCGACAGAAGCTCAGCCAAGCCCTTCACCTATGAGCCTCTAGGCACTGCGCTCCACGAGCCAAGCGATGATCGATTATGACCTGATATCACGGTCTCATCTCAAAGCAAGCTGTAGATACCAGTACCTACGTACACGTTCAGGCTATGTTTGGAAGCTTGCAGAGTATTCCTGCAAATGTGTGCAAGGATTACACGGAACAAAGGTCTGATTCATCGCAGCTTGTCAGAGATTTCTCTTATCACAATACACAAACTCTCACAAATACTTACTCCGCACTAAATGCTCAATATTTTACTCACTTGCACATACTATAGGTTGTGTTATTATAAAAAATAAATAAATATTACATGACATTAATTTTACACAGCGCCATCTAGCCACAAACTAAGCATAGCTTGTAATATGGGAACTAGATTACGGATAGAATACTTAAATACTTTTTTTTGTAAATGCATACATACTAAGATACAACACCCAAACACAGAACAAACATCTATTTTCATCACACAAATGTTTGTCCTGGGTGGGATTCGAACCCACAACCTACAGCGCAGAGGGCAGGGTTACTACCAACTGAGCTATGAGGCTGGTCTTAATATTGGTCTCAAAACTACCCAGCCAAAATCAATACCCAAAACTACCCAGCCACAAAAAATATAACAAAAGAAAATAAAAATGACGTAATGTCTTCAAGAAGAGAGTTAATCCTTGCCTGGACAAATTTCGAGGTCAAGAGCCGACCCATACTGATTTTCTTTCATTCAACATAGGTCGTATATAAAAAAAAGGACGAGTCTATAGAAACTCGGTCAGTAACAAGATAACACGATATCTGTATAGATAGAGATAAAAGAATGATCAACAGTCGGTTAACTCGACTGCCTCAAAAGGATTGTCTTCCTAAATATATGTATGCTTGTATATTTGTACTTATGTTATGTACCTATGTATATTCCATTGGTATGCTTAACGGCTTAATGCAGTTTGAAAAGTGAGGTGTCATTTGTTTTGTCTCAATCGTGGCAGCGACATAGGCTTTCTTGTATTGACCGAGTAGAAATGTAACGATAGAAAGAAAAACATTATTTTTTCACAATAAAAGTAAGTAGGTGGGTATCTACCTCCAGCAAACGGAATTCAGAACTCGCATCGCTTTGACGTCACTGCATAGTTATATTATAGCTCACAAAGTGCGATACAAACAACTTAGCGTAAGTGCAGTGTTCCGAAGATGTGTAAGTGATAGTGTGTGTGCGTGTGTGTGTGTGTGTGTATGATAGTGTGTGTGTTTCATCTCGGAATGGTGCTATGTTGAAATTGTTGCTCGAATTATGAACAATCGCTTATACTTATCTACTCTTATCTATAAAAAAAGCAAGATAGAAAAAGTATAAAGGTAAAACATTATTGTCAACAATAATTATCAGATGTGATAATGACACAAAAATGCACAACCCGCGATGGTACTCGAACCCGCATCTTTTCCTCAAGCCGGAAACGCTCATAACCAATGAGCAACGCGAGTCGTGACGAACTTCGAATTTTGCGCCACGTTAAGCTAAGCGCTGATCTAATAGGCACGAAAAACCTGGCTAACCTAGTGCAAACACTTGAATTAAAAATAATAATAATCAGATAACTTGAGACTAACAGATGCACAATATATATATTTTCTGTATTATTTTTGCGGGGTGTGGTAATATGTATCCCTTTAAGGAAATGCTGCTAACAATATTGGTTATTGGAATAACATTATTTCATAATAGGCGAATAGCATCTGTATTCAATGTTTTTTATCACATTTATGTACAATAATGCTTTAATTCATGTTTATATAAGAGTAGTTCTATGTTACTTCATCATTCCTTATATTCTTGTATGTTTTTTCGTAGTCTCTATAGTTTGTTTTATCAAGTTTCTCAATACAAAAGGCATCTCCCTTGCTGTATTGGTTTGGTATACTTATTACGGGATTTAAGTGTAACTAGCCTTTACTTCAACGCGTTTTAATGGGTTCATATTTAGTTTGCGTAGCACCCAATGTAGTACTAATGTAGGTCACTCAATTTACACCACCCAAGAGACTTGGGCAAATAGACAAGTGGCCAGGCAATCGCTTTCCCGCCTTCATCTCGGAATGGGGCCACATTACTGGGGCCTTCTTACTCCTAATTGGTTATTATAACATAGCAACTGACAGATTCGATGGAGGGTTGGTGGAAACAGGTTTAGGCGTTGCAAGCGAGAAATTCAGGTAAAAAACGTATTCGCTGGCTGTTTACGACTTTAGTTCCGAAATTGGTTGCCATGATGGTCTTTTTATTTAAATGTTATTTTTATTGCCTATGTCTTAAACCTAAAAGTTCATTCTAAATCTTGGTGAAAGAATTTTTGAAATCGGTAGAGTGATTTCGGAGATGAGTTACCTCCTACAACTATAAGTGATAAACTTAGAATATATATTACTATATATTCTATGATACTTATATTACCTCTTTAGAATATTAGTGCAGATCGATAGAGATTGTTTAAAAGTAATCTAACCTGATTTTAAGATACAATATGACAGAAATAAATATTAGATGGACAAGAAGTCACCTTTTCACTTCTGCCTTATAGAGATCTATTTTCAGAAAGAATGCTATGAAGTCGCAAGTACCTACCACTTTAGCGTTCCACTCATCCGCACTAAGCGCTTTAGTTACTAACTTTCATCATGCAAAAGTGGAGTGGGAAACGTTGCCTGCATCTGTGTTTCCTGAAAATGGTAACATGGGCCACTTCAAGGTGAAAGTGAATGGTGTATTAAGATAGCGGCGTGCTACATCGTAAGCCAACATTATCACTTCCAAACAGGCGAGCTTGTAGTCAAACGTATTAATCACCTATTTTTCGACTAGTGGACAGAGCCTGCTCCAAAGCTGGAGGGTTTTGCCATAATAAATACCACCACGCTTGGAAGGCGGATTGATGACCTCAGTAAAATCACAGTAAAGGTGTAGATAAAACACAGAAGGAAACTGCTGTCCTTCTTCTGATGTTTACGACAGCCATGGGCTGAGTTGAAGGGGTTGATTATTCACATCGATCCCGCGATCGCCATATAATATCTTCATTCAACAAAAATGCGGAGACGGCAAATAATTCCACACCTCTGCTGTTCTATCAAAGGTGGACTCAAACCGCTTGATCCAAATAATTGAGTGCTCCCGGGCAGATACTATTATTATTTATGTCAGTTTCTTGTTTTAGAAATAGGTAGATGTTTTTCCAATATTGTTTTGATAGGTAAGTGTTTCTGTGTTGTAAAATACGCAACGCATTTTACGCTATCGGTCTATATCTTTATATTTACCTAGTTGTCGCGAAGGAGAATTATCGGCGCCTAAAATATTATCTTTATAAATGATCAATGACTTTAACTAAAAATACCCACCAATACAGTCATGGATTCATTCGTTTCATTTTTTTCAAGTTGTGTAAGGACCGTGAAGTAACTCTGGCAATGCTCAAAATCAAGCTCTGGGTGATCTGAGGTAAACTAAAAGAACCAGTGGGACAAAATTACAAAAACTGAATTGTTCGCCCATCTGTCCGTCGTTGAAAAACTATTACGGTTCCGAAAAATATTCATTACCTGTTACCATTACATTTTCTGGCCAATATACTTAAATATTCAGAAAATATGTTTGGCAGATTATCTATATCTAACAAATTAAAAAAAAACAAACATGGAGTATTATTATTCACGATAATAAATTTATCATCTGTCATATTTTCTCACAAAGGTATAATAGTCGTTGACTGAGATTCATACCTAAAAATACCTGCAGTATTACAGTAACAGTGCTCTGTAAGATGCTGGTACCTGATATAGGTTTAAAAAACATTTGTACGTAATGATGGTTATGACCGATATGATATGATATGATATAATTCTTCAAGGCCTTATCTCTTCTACGCGATATGAGCGTCCACTTTTTGTACACTTTTTTAAAGTTCCATATCAAGATTTTCACGTTCCAAATTTGCTTGAGTGAGATTTTTAAACACGAAACAAAGTTGGTGCCTTCATCAACTATCATATACGATAGTAAAACCCATGTTGATAAATGTATTTCGTATAAGGTGTTCAATATGTTATGTTCATTCATTCATTCATTCATTCATGTGTCATTCGTCATTGTTTAGTCCCCACGTTGCCGAGTAGGTATGTCTCGAGTGTACCAGAGACACCGAAATCCCTGCAGACGCCTCAGCGCTATGATCCGATTACGAACGCTACAATTTAGCTAGCTATGCGGAGGGAATAGAAAACCGACACAGGATTTCATTTTACCTACCTACATTTAATATACAGAATCTGTTGAATGGGTGTTTTTGGTATAACTTGATGGCAGGATAGAGGCACATTACCTACTTACCTATACCTATGTTGAAAGATTGATAGGGGTGAGAATAAAATTCTACGCACTCAAAAACTATTGAAAACTCAAGATGCTCTTCTTGCTCGTCTATTTTTCCGTAGCAGTACAATCTTGGAGTCTTCAAATCCAGAGAGAAAGGGTTCCGTTTAGACAAGCATGCTCAAAGCCACATTTGTTTTCCAAGAAAGCTGTTTTTTTATGAAAAAATATTTATTAACAACTCAAGCTTGCACGAGTAGGTTGGCAACTTAAAAAACAAAATATTGAAACTAAAACTATCAATACAAGGTACAAGTTTAAGGAAACATGATTATTTAAACAGGACAGCCGGTGGTCAAAAGCTTGGCAATACAAACGGAGCAGCTCAATACGCTAAACGAATCTGTAATAACCTTGTTTTTAAGTACCTCCTTTATAATACTGTAATAACCTTGTTTGTGAGTGCCTCCTTTATAATAATTGACACAAGTTTTCCTCTTTGCAGAACAGATCGCCTCCGCCTGCCAACATCCCGTCTGCTCTACTGTACGTGCCACAGGAACCGCTAGAGGTATGTCGGGATTCCTACATTCAGTGATTTCTAGAAGAGATAGATGTGTTTGCAGTGCAGTGTAATCTCGTCGCCAGTAGTCCGAACCTGCAAAGCTTGAAGATAGCAAAACACTCGGTGATGCAAGAAAATTCTGCCACTAATCTTTTTAAAGCTTTCACGATTTACTCATTATTTTGATACGAAATACGGGTATTTTTTATGCCTGGTTCAATCCATGCTAAAAAGACGCAATATATAGGAACCCGTTTTTTTTCATTGGTTATTATATATTTTTGAAGACTAACTATGGAAGAAGATTTTTTCTTCACCGATTCATAACTAAACATTGTATGATAAGTATGTTTTAACAAAAAATAAGTATTTAAGTATTCTATCCGTAATCTAGTTCCCATATTACAAGCTATGCTTAGTTTGGGACTAGATGGCGCTGTGTGAAATTAATGTCCTGTAATATTAATTTATTTCATTTAATTATTTATTTATATCTCGTTATTAAACGGAATATTTAATCTATGTATTAAACATATCTATGCTTCCCCCAGCTACAAAAACCTTTTTTTAATCGCCTGTGTAGTCTAGTGGTTTGCTCACCGGTCTCAGATCCAGAGTGCTTGGTTTGGATGGTGGTAAGACTTTGTTTAGTCCAACTGGCTAGATATCACCATCTTACCTAAGTATTTCGCCATAATAACAATTCTAAATTGTTTTGTTCCGTCATATAGAGATAAGATAGCCAGTTCCTCAGTTTGTTGATGATTCCTTGTGAAGTGCGCTTCCACCTGCCTTATCATAACTTGACACCAAGTGAAAACGCTTCCCCGTCATACAATAAAATAAAAAAACAGGTTCCGTCGCAAAGCCAAATTATAGAAGTGAAACTTTTGCACAGGGAAACATTTTAATTATCTCCAACTCTACTTGACACAGTGCCCTACCACTTTTCGTCACACAAAAAGGTTGCGGATCAGAATTTCAAAACCATTCCCATAAAAAGTTTCCCTAAAAAAAGTCACTGTTTGACTTGACAACCACTTTAGTTGGTCACAACATTTACAAAACGTTATAATGACAAACGAACGAACGAATGACTAACCCGCATCTTTTCCTCAAGCCGGAAACGTTCTAACCAATTGAGCAACGAGGGTCCTCTCACAGATTCCGATTTTTTGTGGCATATCGAAACTCAGCTTGAGTGCTGTTCAACGCAATCTAGCGGAGATTCACTAAACTATGTGTACTTTAGTTTGGTCGTTATTCCTTGACGTTTGTTCGCAGTTGCTATGCGTGTTCCCGGAGCGAACGTCCCGCGTGTGCGCCGCCGCGTGCGCAGCGACCACGCGCGCTGGCGGCGAAGCGCGCTCTGTGCGCAACTCGCGAGAAGCGCTGGAAGCGCTGCGGAGAGACAGCGACACGCGTCAACCGCACGTCATCGTCATCGACGCGCGGCAGCCTACCGTCATCGAGCCGTTCGTGTTGGCTAGGTAACAAGCATCTTATTCTATTGTTGGTGTCAAAACATCCTTTGGCGCGATAGCCATTTTTTGCGATGGGAAAAAAAATAAAAAAAACTTTTGAACTCGCGTCACCTTACCGACACATTTTGACACATTTGACTTTAAACACATTGTCACGTTATCTTTACGATCCGAAGAGGTACGGGTAAGGACCGTTCGATGCCTGCCTCTACCCATGGACAGACAGTTGACAGCCGTGACAGGTATCTATCAACGTCAGTTCTAAGAAGACATTGTGTCAGTTGTGTTTGCAAAAACAATCCTAAATAATAAATATCGCGACCAACGTGACAAGATAGAGTTTCAAGTACCAACAATCTCAGCTGTTCTCTTCGGCAAAGATCGACGAACTTCAAGTTTTCACTTAGTCGGCACTCCCAGAGAGAGCCATTGTTCTGATGATATATGAATCAAATATTAAATAAATCTAATATGAATATGTCACTGATTATTCTTATATTTTCTTATAATTTTAGCCAACATTGAAAGATATTCAAATCTTTCAATGTTATAAAAAAAATATAATATACACAAAATATGGGAATCGAACCCACAGACTACAGCGCAGAAGGCAGAGTTACTACCAACTGAGCCATGAGGCTTGTTACTAAGGGAAATAGGTAATTCTTAAAGTTCTGTGGGTTTCGAAAAATACTCATAGAGAGCGTACAATGTCATGATGTCTAATTTCAAATGAATTTCCGAGCACAACAATAGTTGGTGTGTTCGTTTGTATGGTGGACTGACGATCAAGCGAGGCAATTACAAATCTTGTGGGTGGTCGCTTCATTTTGCTTTAAATTTTGTTTACAATTGTTTATTTTATCAGCTTAATTCAATCCGGCCGAGGTTTCTCTAGTGTGAGACGTAAGACTCACTGCTATTTTCATCGTTGCGAGGTAGGTTTATCAACTACCCTTATGCAATTGCTCCAACCAAAGGTTCTAGAGACTTGATATTACTGTAAGAAAGTATTTATTTCAAAACGTAAGTATTACATGCATATTTATATTTTCTAAATATTACTTAAATCAATTAACATAAACTTACTTTAGGAACGAACGTAAGTAGTTATATAGAACTACTAGCTTATGCCCGCGGATTCGCTCGCGTTAAGAAGTATTATTATTAATTAGGTATAGTTTTTGCGGCTTTACTTTTGTTTAGCGTGTGTTAAAAATTAGGGTCTACAAAACTTAAAAACGACAGTACGTTCTTCAATTTCTCCATTAACGTTCAGATTTTCTTTAGCCATTTAAAAAAAGTCTAACCGACAAAACCTATAGTTAAACCAAACGAAAACAAAACAAATACCAAATACAAAGCAGAGTCTATAACCACAACTACTAAACCGAAACAAAACAAATGCAAAATCTCAAAATCCTTTCTTAGGGGATGCCTACGTCATAGTAGCTTTATGCATGCAAAGTCTCAGCCCGATCGGTTTAAAATTGACAAAGTTTCATACAAACTTTCATCCCCTATTTTATCCCCTTGGGGGTAGAATTAATCAAAATCCTTTCTTAGCGGATGCCTACGTCATAACATCTACCTACTGAGACTTGTAAGCAATTCCATTTTTAAAAGGCAACGCGCAATAGATGATTCTTGAGTTGCGAGCGTCGATAGGCGAATTTAACCGAGGGCAGTATTGCAGCAAAAAAAACATTTCGACACTAAAATTTCTTTCTAAGAACGAGAGATCAACAGGAAGATTTCCAAGAAAAACTCCAAGGTAACGTAACCATGGACATGAATAGTAACTTGACTCTAATTCGACGATTACCATTGATAGATTGATTGCTCGTACTTGTCTGGCTTTGAGCCACAGACTCGGTAACTGTTGCTTGATAACCTGAGGTAGATCCGCGCTGGTCTCGCCCGCTATCTTCAACTTATCTTATACTTTGCCTCCTGAAATTAGATTTGCTGCGTCGATTCATACATTTAAATTGATGTTGAAACATCACCTGTTATTTGTTTTTTTTTATAATTTACGTGTGTATCTGTATTTTTTAATTTAAATATATTTCCCTAATTTTTGCGCAATTGCCATCTGTAATGTTTTTACCATCAGAAATTCGGAGATTCGGAGGAGACCGCCAATTGTATTTATAAATACTGTGTTATTTGTTTGTATTATCCGATGTCTGAGAAAGAAACAAGATTAAATAGTTGTAGCTAATTAAACATACCTACATGATAATCTTGTTTCTTTCTCAAAGCTCGCATTTGCAATTCTTTTGAATTTTAAGTTCTTATTGTAATATTAAACAAACTATGAACAAAGGAATCAGTCAGATTGTACTTAGGTATGAAATAAACTAAAGGCTAGTCAGCTGGCCTATTACTTCTCTGTTTCATTTTGGTTTCATTACAAATGGCGGATTTTTTCCCGAAATTTTTGTTGAAAAGTATTGAAGAATATTCGCCTATTTTATTGAAATAAAATGAAACAGACTTATGAAATTGGCCACCAGGTTCTGCTATGCTCTTCATTTTCACAATTTAAAAAAGCTCGCAGCACTCAACAATATTGGCGAAATGAACTCAATTTCATATATATTGCATTTTGAAAGGATAATTAATACGCAATTCCCACGGGATACAAGAAGATTGCTTTGTTAAAGTATTTATTTAGTTCCCATAGGTAATAGATAATTTATGGAATAGATGGGGTTTGTGTGGAAAGTTCCAGGCTTTATCATGGTGTCATAAGATTTATTAATGCATTAATGAAGTAAGTATGAACTGGTTATTTTACATGTAATTTTATATTTTACTTAGCAGATTTAATATGATGAGTAGATACTATAAACTCAATTGAAATGACGTGGGTTTCTAATATACCAATAATTGGATAGAACAAATCGATTTGTAGCAAGCATCAATAATAGCGTTATCGTAGGTATAGAAATCATGGAATCATTTACGACTTTTTCTTCATACGATGTTTTTACTCAACTGCTTCAGAAGGAGGGCACTGTTTTTCGAGAGTATGTATGTCTATTTCATTGTTACGCTCACTTGATGGATATGCATGTGAGGTATCGTTTGGTTTCTCTTAATTGTGGGTGCTTTAAAATAGGAATTGCAAATACAAGCAATGATATAAAATGAATAAATAAATGAAAATTCTTTATTGTACACCAAAAACATTTAGGACAATTGACAATTTTAAAACTAAAGTTAACAGTTCAATGAGCGGTCTTGTCGCTTAAAAGCGATCTCTTCCAGACAAACTTATGATGGAGAGGAATGTTGTATCATAACAAAACGGATATAAAATAAAAGATAATTACATGCCAATTCTAAATGTGTATAGAATATAATGCTTTTTAATGTTTGTGATCTCGTTAAACCATGAAGCTTTAAGTTTTTCACTCTGGTTTTAGTTTTTCAAATGTCTACTTGTTAGACTAGCTTGAATGGGTGTTAACTATACAAATAAAACGGGAAATAATTAACTGCACATCGGAAAAAAATTCGCAATAAACTACATGTATAGCATATAATTGATTGCTCTACTGATATTAATTAATTCACTATCAAAACTTACAGCATCTAATAATCAAAAATTAGACACCTAATTTTTACCTTAGCCAAATACTGACTGCGTAACAAATATACTTATTTTACATCAAATGAACTAGATTTTCAACTGAATTTTTGGCTTAACATATAAAAAGACCATATAATAAATTACCTATAGGCCGTTTGTAACGGTCCTTAGGTAATCTGACTGAGTCCTTTGTACATAGTTAGTTTAATTGTACTTTTTATTGAATAAATTGTTTAATCATAAATTAATAAGGTGAGGTTATGTTTGAACAGTGAAAAATAAATGCCAATTAGGTATTCGATTTTGCTTTATCTGGTTGGTGCTTTGACGTTGGTATATTAGACGGTCATTATCATTAAAAAGACATAGAGTTTATTTTATTTAGATATACAAAGTTGATGGGCAAATAGTACAATTGATGTACGTTTATTAAAATATATTCTGTTGGAAAAAATAGTATTTTTGGTGTGGGAATAATTACTATCTAAACTATAAAATTAACATTTTTAATCTACTTTTAATTCGTAAGTACCTAATCGAAATTCACAGAACGTCAATCATGGATTTTATGAAAATGTATAGCGTTAAAATCTTGGAGATCTTGTCCAAGATTTTCGGAATCGAGATCGGTTCGGGATTGAATTAGCACTGATTGGCTCCTTTCAACGATAAATCGTGTTCTTTTTATTGGAAGCGGATGTTTATCTGAAATGAACATTCTGAAAATCAGAACGCTGTTATGAATAATGAAATTTTCTTTGAACGAATGTCAAAATACAAAACATCGTAAATAGACTATTGATTGCTAATAGGAGAGACAGCTGGACAGAAATACTCGAATATTTTACACATATAACTTTACTTAGAATATGATTTACAAGCATTTAAAATAATAACTTGGCTTGGCAGACAGATTGGTGCTCACAGTTAAAGTTTTGTTAACACACAGAAAGTAGCTTTTTGGTTGACTTTATATACGACACCCATAGGCTGGAGTTGAAGATTTTTAAACCACGACTACTAAGTTGTTCTAAGGCAACGGTTTTGAGAGCACCTTCAAATCGTCATCAACCTTTGTAACATGTTAGTAAGGATAATATTAAGTTAGCAACAAGAGAGAGTCTCGAACACTTAAGATAAGTAAGGCGTGTATTGAAGCACACTTTTATCGTTTGTTAATTACGTTCTATTTGACAAATAATCTCCGTCATAAACCAGACATCACGAGATCTCAGGGGCGAACTACTAGTTTATTTATTTTGTAGCCAACAATTAATATGATACTAATAATAATAATAATAATAATTTATTTTCAATGACAATTTCAAACTTTAGTATTTCAATAATATTTATATAAATCAATTTAAAATTTAAACAATAAATTCAAGTAGTTAACTACATAATCTCATAGATTATGTATACTATATTATTATAATGGTTAATAAGATAATTTCAATTAACAAAAATACAAAGGTAAGCCAACAATTAATGAATACGACATTCTATTTAACCTTAAAACAAACATGCGAGCTAGTGCATACAAATCTAGCACTATCTTAGTAGGTACATAAGTAAATATAAAAAAATGAAAAAATATTGAACACTGGCTCCCACACTAGGATACCCTGTTCCAAGTACATGTTCATTTCTAATGGGTCTTATTTTTTTGCGCGGAACCTTAATGTATTTTCTAAGATAATAGTAGCGTAAGTTACTCCTTAGTTGATGTTAATCAACTATCTGCCACTGAAAGTTTTGTCAAAATTGGTCCAGCCGAAGAAGTCCTTAGTGAACATACACACATTCAGACACCAACAAATACACACAAACACATCTCACACAATTATAAGTGACTCAGCTACACAACGACTTTAATATTATTCGGATAAAAGTTTTTTAAGTAGGTAGGCTAGGTACGATAAAGCTTTGATATGTAGGTTGGTTAGGTAGGAATGATAAAAGCTTTGATTCATTTAAAACTTATAAAGTTTGATAAGTAGAGTAGTAGTAATGGATGCAAAAAACAAGATGATAAAATGTACTACCCGATAAGTCCGAAGGTGGAAGCGTACTGCACCCGATATCCTCACCTGTCTGAGGAACTGTCTATCTTACCTCGGAATGCCAGAACACAGCAATTTGGATTTGTTGTTATGGTGACAGACTTAGGTAAGATAGCGGTGGCCAGCCAGGCGGACTTAAACAAAGTCCTACCACCAACCAAACCATGCACAATATTGTACTCGCTCTGGAGATCGAACCCGGGACCTCTGGATCTTACACCGGTGGGTGAACCACTATACCACAGAGACGGAGAGTAGCCCTGACTCATCATAAAACTATTCTGCTCCAGCTGTCTGCAGTTCCATAAGTCAGTGTTGCACTCACATCAATGTGCACCCTTGACTCGCATTGGGTCAACTTTGGGCAAAACCGAACATGGGAAAATTTAGAAGATCGAAAAAAGGGGTGTAGGAATTTCATTCGTTCTAACGAGTCTCAATCACGAACACTTTCAACTTCCAGCGTCTCTATATCCGTTGTCTAACGACCCATATGTCTTATAGAAAACTAGCTTTTCTCGCGACTTCGTCCGCGTTATGGCTTTTTAAAATAGGTATATTATATTTGTTGGATATTTGAATAAATTTAACCAATATCCTTCAACATGGTTTGCATGCACACGAACGAATGAAATAAATCATTGAACACGCATGTGACCCATATTTCAAAAATGCAGACTTTTTAAAGTTTTTATTATCTATTTATTTAACCCATAGTGAGCACTATATCCTCACCGTTTTGTTTATGAAAGGTAGGAAATTTCATTTTTGTAAAAACGTTTCTTGTATGGGAACCCCCTTTTATTTTTAATTTTATGTTTATTATTTGTCAGGTCTGAAAATTTCAAGCTGCTTCTTGTCAAAACTCAAAAGATATAGGTATAGATATACGAGTAGCTCTTTCAAGGTTATTTCCTCAATTATTTGATCCCCTTTAATTTTGAAAATTATAAAAAAGCCTGAAATATGCCTTTCGGCTTAATCATAACTTGAAAATCAGGTGAAACGAAGGCCAAGCAAATCACCGTCATACAATAAAAGGACTCTTATTTAAGCCAGCGAATCAGCATAGCTATTCAGCGCTGGAATGCAGCCAGTGCCTTGGGCACGCTTCTGTCTGGTACTGATCTGGAACAGTTGAGTTACCAATAGGCCGTTTGTAACGGTCCTTTGGTAATCTGACTGATTCCTTTGTACATAGTTAGTTTATTGAACATTTTACTGAATAAAGATGTTTTAAACTAAAAAAAAAAAAGTATATGAATAAATGGAACGTTTAATAGAGATAAGTAGTCTTATTATAGTCAGCTCTCGATACATTTATGAAAATCCAGTGCACGCTGACAAGAACATTGATAAGTTTTGTCAAAGAACTGATGTACATAATTTGATGTAAGTACACAATGTTAAAACCTAAACTTCGCTACTGAAAAGTAAATCACTCATTCCTAGGAAACTGTGTGCGATTCTATAATAAACATCCTCATAGCGCCACAAAACTTTCTGCTCGTAAATCGATCTTTAGTGTATGCTCCATCGAAGACCTCATCCTGGCCTGTGCAAGCTTCGATGTCAAGAGCTGATCCCATTTAAATAAAAAAAAAAAAAAAAAAATTAAGCTCAATTTTATTTTGCTCTGGAATGCGATGATTTAAGAAAAATACATGGCATTTACTAAAAGAAGATATTTATAGAGATCCCCTCTTGATCTATCTATCCATCTATCCATATATCAGGAAGAGATCGCTTTCAGCGATAAGGCATTGTTTTACCAGTGACGCTTAGATAAAGTTTCCACTATCTGTATTTTGTTATGTTATTTGTAAATGGTGAACAATAAAGAGTTATCTATCTATCTATCTATATCTATCTATCCATCTATCTATTCATCTATCTATCTATCTATCCATCTATCTATCTATTCACCTATCTATCCATCTATCTATCTATCCATCTATCTATTCATCTATCTATCTATCTATCCATCTATCTATCTATTCACCTATCTATCCATCTATCTATCTATCCATCTATCTATTCATCTATCTATCTATCTATCCATCTATCTATCTATTCACCTATCTATCCATCTATCTATCTATCCATCTATCTATTCATCTATCTATCTATCTATCCATCTATCTATCTATTCACCTATCTATCCATCTATCCATCTATCTATTCATCTATCTATCTATCTATCCATCTATCTATCTATTCACCTATCTATCCATCTATCTATCTATTCACCTATCTATCCATCTATCTATCTATCCATTAATATCTTTGAATAGAATCGTCACTCGTTTCAGTCACCATGTCAGCCTGTTCCTTGAGGCGAGTGATCTAATGGTATCGGATTCCAAATTAATATCGAACCAGCGTAGGGTTAGCAGATACCTACGGTTTCGTGTTCCGTTCACCTGATATTCCCCGAATTTCTACTCATGACATACATACATGCATGTATTTGGTACAATATACAATTACAGTGAATTTATACATTGATTGATAGATTTTTCACTGTGTCGTGAATTAAAGTAGTGTTTTTAAGTCTTTAAAAGGTTTGACTTACTAATATATTTTGGTACAAGATACAATTATTACATATTACAAGCTATGCTTAGTTTGGGGCTAGATGGCGCTGTGTGAAATTAATGTCCTGTAATATTTATTTATTATTTATTTATTTATTGTTACAGTGAAATTGGGTACTATACAAAAATTAATTCTATAAAATGTACAATTAAACTAACTATGTAAAAAGGCATCAGTCAGATTACCTGACGACCGTTACAAACGGCCTATAGGTAGCTCATCTGTTCCAGACCAGTCAGACGGAAGCCTAAGAGTGTAATTATAATTTTTCACTGTAATAATTAACATTATTACAAATTGTTCTTTGTCAATGTTTTTAATGTGTAGTGAATAAAAATAGTGTTTTTATACCTTCAAAAGGTTTGACTTAAGACGAAGTTCTCATAAACAAATTTCTACACATACGAGTATACACAGTACAGAGACATTACACAAAAACTTGTCGAGATTAAAGAAGTCTATAAAACAGTACTTTTTTGAATGATGATGATGTTAGTTGGGTAGATCAATTCTGTAATGTGCGCTGCCTTTTCTTGTTAGGAGCAAATAAAAATGGTCTTTGTATATTAGGAATCAAAAGCCTTTTATTCCCATAGACCCCAAACTTTAAGAGGTCTTACGAACTTTTCCCATATCTCGCATAACTGATACAAAAAGAGCTCGTTTCATTGAAATTACGTATATATTTAATAAGTATACCCTGATATCTACGTGTCGTAAAGAACATTGAAAAGTGCTTTTTCAGCTAACTTTTTTTATTATACGACGGTTATGTGCTTGGCCACCTAATTTTAAAGCTATAAATAAAATAAATGAATAAAATAAAATTCACTTATTTCGGCCAACTTTAAATCAAAATAATACAAATTAGATTTAGGTCCATATCATGTTAGTAACAATTTAATCTTATCCTATGTTAGGGTGTTGGCGACATTGCGGTTTAAATTCAATAAAGAGTTATTTCAAACAGTGCAACCGAGCAATCAGTGAAAACAATTATTTCATCATTATCCGGTTACAGTGCTTTAGGAACGGGCTATCCCATTTATTAGATAATGCATTCAGGATGATGTTGGTGCTCTCGTGTAGCCTGTAGAGCAGCGAGGCGACTTTCTTCCGCATCCATGGATGAAAGCCGTCCTTGCGCGCCTCCGCGAACATGCCGGACGCGTTGCAGAACTTATTTACACTTATTCCATCAATATGGCATCCAATTGGCATCCTGCTGAGACCATCTATCAGGTAATTTACATACAGGTTAAACAAGTGGGAAGGGTAACCCCCCTTGTCTCACCCCGCATTCCAGTCCATATGCATCAGACAGCGCCCCTGCCCACTTAACCTGATTAGATTGATTATCGTACCAAAATTCAAGAACAGTACAAAGTTCCTTGGGCAAGCTAGTTTTGTGTAGCTTTCGCCACAGTATGTCGTAGCACACTGTGTCGAAAGCACGCGAAAGATCTAGAAAACACGCATAGACCGGTGTCCGTCTATCCACGTAGTACCTAACAGTATTCTAAAATGCTAGTATAGCAGTCTCAGTGGACAGTTCTTTCCGAAAACCGAACTGTCCATCTTGCAGATGCAAGATGTAGATGTAAGTGTTGGTACAGGTGCCTATCCAGAATTCGGTCAAATATCTTAGCTATAGTGGTTGCCAGGGATATTGGCCTATAGTTGTTTACATCTGAAATGTCTTCAGTTCTGTTCTTAACTATGTGTACAACAATGGTTTTCATGCACTCAGATGGCAGGTACGCATGGTTGATGCACAGGGAATAGAATATCGCCAGTACCCCTGACATTTGCACTCCATCATGTTGCAGGTGGTCAACGCTAAGCCCATCATGTCCCGGCGACTTAACCGTACTCATAGTTTGGATGACTTTTCTCACCTCACTAGCTGTCACTCGTATTAGGGTAGCATCAAGACATTGATTACGCTCAGCGTCAAAGGACCCCGGTTTATCAGCCTGTCCTAAGAGTGACCTAACCTTGAAATGTTACCCAAATAAGTCAGCGACCTGTTTTGGCTCAAAAAAACAACAACGCTGGCAGGGAGGCTGGGTTTTGAGTAAAACTTCAACATTCTGGTTTGCCAGAATTTTGAAAATTGCTTACCTTTTCTGTGACTAGCGATAATATCCATTTTTATCCGGTGTGTGGTGTGTTATGGTGGTCCTTATGTTAAGGCCGCGAAGGTGCGGAATTTTTCGGAAAGGCGCATTATTGTGCTCCGGCATTTAGAGGTAAGATAGTCAATTCCTCAGTCTGTTGAGGATTCCGGGTGAAGTTGTTTGCCTTCGTAATTTGACACTAGGTGAAATTAAGGCCAAGCACCTAACTGTCGTACAATAAAAATAAAAGATTGCTAGAATAGTTCTTTTAGTTACTGTATTAGTTCACTTTTCAATGTTCTTCACTTCACGTAGATTCACTTTCCATATCGCGTCATAAGCTTAGACAAAGACATGTTGGGTGTCTTTATCTATGCTCTAGTAGCCGACAAGGACACCAAAGTCATCGCTTTCACCTTCGGCCTTATCATAACTTGACGCCAGGTGACATGAAGACCAAGCGCTTGTTATAGAATAAAAAAAACATATTCCTTACCATAACACGTCATAAGCATAGACAAAGACAAGTTGTTCTGTCTTTATCTGTGCTCTTAGCAGCCAAATAGGAGTCACCGTCAACGCACTTGTCTAAACTAATAAACGACCGTATTGGCAATACTTGTAAATAAAAGCGAAACTTAAAGTAAATCATGTAGCATCTTTATAAGCAGGTTCCGCAGCGTCTAGACTTGCCGTCGTGCACTGATTTAGTACCGCGATATGGCAGCTGGCAGCCATCCAAACTCGTCGATCGTGCAATGCTGAGTTCAAGCTGATCGGTCAATGCATCGGTCCCAGCTTACATCGAAAAAAAATACGATTATATTTCTTACACGACATTAATTTTACACAGCGCCATCTATAGCCCTAAACTGAACAAAAGTAAACAAAGCAAAGAACTAGATCAGTACCTTACGTTACAGCTTACGTTGAGCGTCAATTTCATATTTACAAATACAAATACTTTATTTAGCCGAAACACAGGTAGTACAGAAAGGAACCCTAAAAGCAACAAGGTATCAGAAACCTTTCCCGGCTCTTACGCGCCATCTTAAAAGTGCTTTATTTTGTGGGATCATTAGACCATGTGTGTATTTGAAACACATGTTGAATATCAAACTCATTAACAAAGTTCAGCGCGCAACGTTCCATATGAAAGCGAAAATATATTGAATATGCGTTGATTAACAAACTTCCATTGAGTGGTGAAGGCTTACATTACACACTTACCACAGTTTCACTTCACTGTGGACCGTAACTAGACGCCAATAGAGTTGTACCGACTATTTTAAACTGCCCATAAAATCATACTTTACGGGAACACGGTTTTACCGCCTCTCTGGTCTAGTGGTTCAACCCACCGATGTCAGATCCAGAGGTCCCGGGTTCGGTCCCCAGGGTAGTACAATATTGTGCTTGGTTTCTTTGGTAGGACTTTGTTTATGTACGCCTGGTTAGCTACCACTATCCTATCTAATTCTGTCGCCATAACAACAATTTTAATAATTTGCTGTGTTCTGGTATTTTATAAAAAAAAACATTTGTTTATTTCTTATAATTATTTTGAGGCAAGATAGCCGGTTCCTGAGACAAAGGTAAAGTGCGCTTCCACCTTCGGCCCTATCATAACTTGTAAACGAGGTGAGATGAAGCCTACGCGCTTCCCTGTCGTACATTAATAAATAAAAAAAAGTAAAGTTGATAAAAAAATACAAAATAAATTTTATTACTTTTAGTTAATTTTTTAAACTGGCTCTTATTTAGGCCAGCGAATTAGCATAGCTATTCAGCGTGGCAATGCAGCCAGTGTCTTGGGCACGCTTCCGTCTGGTACTGGTCTGGAACAGTTGAGTTACCTATAGGCCGTTTGTAACGGTCCATAGGTAATCTGACTGATTCCTTTGTACATAGTTAGTTTAATTTTACTTTTTATTGAATAAATGTTTATTTAATTTGATATCCATATCTTATATTATGTACACATTATTTTGTATCCTTTTCATAAACCTAAGACACTTCCACAATTTAGACAAACCAAACGATCCCACATATCAAATTCCATCAAGCCGTCGGCTACAGAGCGTTACCAAGACGATAGCAAATCGTAATTTTTGTTCCATCACATTCATAAATCAAACATGTAGGCAGACCTTCATGAAAATCTGCGAACTCCCTTATCATGATTTTTTTTTTACTAGAAAAGTTTTTTTTATTGTCCGACGGGGAGGTGTTTGGCCTTCTTCTCACCTGATTTTCAAGCTATGATAAGGATGAAGATAGAAGCACACTTCACCCAGAATCCTCAACCAACTGAGGAACTGGCCATCTTACCTCTAAATGCCGGAACACAACAATTTATGAATTGTTTTTGTGGCGACAGAATTAGTTAAGATGGTAGTAGCTAGCCAGGCGGACTTGAACAAAGTTCTACCACCAACCAAACCAAGCACAATATTTTACTCCCCCTGGGGTTCGAGCCCGGGATCTCTGGTTCTGACACCGTTGGATGAACCACAGAGGCGGTGTCATGTCTCTAAATCGATAACAAAGGTAGTGCTCCTCGGTAACAAGATTCGCGTCTCTAGTGCCCGTTACATTATTATGAAATTCCACGCAACTCCTTTGCGTATTTACATAACCTTGAACGTTGGGGTTTCACGAAATAACCGTCTGTTATATTAGGAGAGCTTGCCAAATTAAGCGCAGTTGTAATTCCCGATATACATAGGCCCTCATAGGCAATGAAACTTATGTCCTATTGACATGATAGGTAGATACCTATTTAGACTCAATCATATCGTACCTACTTGTAGTAAGTAGGCAAGCATTTCAAGGTAACACGCACGCTTTATTAACCGACTTTCAAAAAAAGGAGGAGATTCACAATTCGTCGGTGTCTTTTTTTTATGTATGTTCCCCGATTAATGAAAGACGCCTGAACATTTTGAAAATTATTTTTTCGTTTGAAAGGATATACAGGTTGATCACAGGTTGTCCCATCGTCATCAGGTCAGGATCTGATGATGTGATCCTGGAAAAATCGAGGGAACTCTTCAAATAGATATACTAGGCACACTTGAAGCGATCTGGGTATTACCTCAAGAAAACACGGACCCGATATAGGATCACGTGTCTGTCATAAAATCGTCATCCAGGTAAACGAAATGGTATCATATTATTAATTGAAGTCGGTTTTCATTTTAGTTTTTAATAAGTAATTATTTTGTTTAATTGTTTGTTATGGCAGCAATAGAAATACACACTCTATATAAATTTCAATTGTCTACCTTAGACGATTGGTATAGAAAACGGTTCATGAGACTGTACCACTGACAGTAAGACGGACTGACGGACTGTGATGGTTACGGAACCCTGAAAAGCGTTCCGTACCCAAACCGCCTCTGTGGTCTAGTGGTTCGACCTACCGATTTCAGATCCAGAGGTTCTGGGTTCGATTCCCATGGGGAGTACAATATATTGTGCTTGGTTTGGTTGGTGGTAGGATCTTGTTTAGGTCCGCCTGGCTAGCTGCCACCATCTTACCGAAAGCTGTCGCTATAATAACAAAAAAAATTGTTGTGTTCCGGCATTCAGAGGTAAGATAGCCAGTTCCTCAGTTTGTTGAGGATTCCGGGTGAAGTGCGCCTCCATCTTCGGCCTTATCTCAACTTGTTACCAGGTGAGATGAAGGCCAAGCGCTTCCTCGTCTTACAATAAAGAAAAAAAAATCTGGTTCTCATTCAGTATGTGTTCTTCGTAGAACAGCGAACACAAGATTCAATGTAAGTCATCTTTTATAATGGATGATAAGGCCTTGCTCTACTTTATGTAAGCCTACGGATATACGCTGTACTTTATCAGTTGAAGCGAGCTTTGCAGATGAACCAATCCGTGACATAATCCCGGGTTCCGTTATTACCTGAACTACAAAGCGGATGAGGCGCGGTCATTGAATCTCAAGGACTTCGGCGGGTACCGGGAGTTTGCGAGATAGTAGCTACGTTCAAACAAACGTACAGGGAGGTTACGAGATAGTAGCTACGTTCAAACAAACGTACAGGGAGGTTGCGAGATAGTAGCTACGTTCAAACAAACGTACAGGGAGTTTGCGAGATAGTAGCTACGTTCAAACAAACGTACAGGGAGGTTGCGAGATAGTAGCTACGTTCAAACAAACGTACAGGGAGGTTGCGAGATAGTAGCTACGTTCAAACAAACGTACAGGGAGGTTACGAGATAGTAGCTACGTTCAAACAAACGTACAGGGAGGTTGCGAGATAGTAGCTACGTTCAAACAAACGTACAGGGAGGTTGCGAGATAGTAGCTACGTTCAAACAAACGTACAGGGAGGTTGCGAGATAGTAGCTACGTTCAAACAAACGTACAGGGAGGTTGCGAGATAGTAGCTACGTTCAAACAAACGTACAGGGAGGTTGCGAGATAGTAGCTACGTTCAAACAAACGTACAGGGAGGTTGCGAGATAGTAGCTACGTTCAAACAAACGTACAGGGAGGTTGCGAGATAGTAGCTACGTTCAAACAAACGTACAGGGAGGTTGCGAGATAGTAGCTACGTTCAAACAAACGTACAGGGAGGTTGCGAGATAGTAGCTACGTTCAAACAAACGTACAGGGAGGTTGCGAGATAGTAGCTACGTTCAAACAAACGTACAGGGAGTTTGCGAGATAGTAGCTACGTTCAAACAAACGTACAGGGAGTTTGCGAGATAGTAGCTACGTTCAAACAAACGTACAGGGAGGTTGCGAGATAGTAGCTACGTTCAAACAAACGTACAGGGAGGTTGCGAGATAGTAGCTACGTTCAAACAAACGTACAGGGAGGTTACGAGATAGTAGCTACGTTCAAACAAACGTACAGGGAGGTTGCGAGATAGTAGCTACGTTCAAACAAACGTACAGGGAGGTTGCGAGATAGTAGCTACGTTCAAACAAACGTACAGGGAGGTTGCGAGATAGTAGCTACGTTCAAACAAACGTACAGGGAGGTTGCGAGATAGTAGCTACGTTCAAACAAACGTACAGGGAGGTTGCGAGATAGTAGCTACGTTCAAACAAACGTACAGGGAGGTTGCGAGATAGTAGCTACGTTCAAACAAACGTACAGGGAGGTTGCGAGATAGTAGCTACGTTCAAACAAACGTACAGGGAGGTTGCGAGATAGTAGCTACGTTCAAACAAACGTACAGGGAGGTTGCGAGATAGTAGCTACCTTCAAACAAACGTACAGGGAGGTTGCGAGTTAGTAGCTACGTTCAAACAAACGTACAGGGAGGTTGCGAGATAGTAGCTACGTTCAAACAAACGTACCGGGAGGTTGCGAGATAGTAGCTACGTTCAAACAAACGTACAGGGAGGTTGCGAGATAGTAGCTACGTTCAAACAAACGTACAGGGAGGTTGCGAGATAGTAGCTACGTTCAAACAAACGTACAGGGAGGTTGCGAGATAGTAGCTACGTTCAAACAAACGTACAGGGAGGTTGCGAGATAGTAGCTACGTTCAAACAAACGTACAGGGAGGTTGCGAGATAGTAGCTACGTTCAAACAAACGTACAGGGAGGTTGCGAGATAGTAGCTACGTTCAAACAAACGTACAGGGAGGTTGCGAGATAGTAGCTACGTTCAAACAAACGTACAGGGAGGTTGCGAGATAGTAGCTACCTTCAAACAAACGTACAGGGAGGTTGCGAGTTAGTAGCTACGTTCAAACAAACGTACAGGGAGGTTGCGAGATAGTAGCTACGTTCAAACAAACGTACCGGGAGGTTGCGAGATAGTAGCTACGTTCAAACAAACGTACAGGGAGGTTGCGAGATAGTAGCTACGTTCAAACAAACGTACAGGGAGGTTGCGAGATAGTAGCTACGTTCAAACAAACGTACAGGGAGGTTGCGAGATAGTAGCTACGTTCAAACAAACGTACAGGGAGGTTGCGAGATAGTAGCTACGTTCAAACAAACGTACAGGGAGGTTGCGAGATAGTAGCTACGTTCAAACAAACGTACAGGGAGGTTGCGAGATAGTAGCTACCTTCAAACAAACGTACAGGGAGGTTGCGAGTTAGTAGCTACGTTCAAACAAACGTACAGGGAGGTTGCGAGATAGTAGCTACGTTCAAACAAACGTACCGGGAGGTTGCGAGATAGTAGCTACGTTCAAACAAACGTACCGGGAGGTTGCGAGATAGTAGCTACGTTCAAACAAACGTACAGGGAGGTTGCGAGATAGTAGCTACGTTCAAACAAACGTACAGGGAGGTTGCGAGATAGTAGCTACGTTCAAACAAACGTACAGGGAGGTTGCGAGATAGTAGCTACGTTCAAACAAACGTACAGGGAGGTTGCGAGATAGTAGCTACCTTCAAACAAACGTACAGGGAGGTTGCGAGTTAGTAGCTACGTTCAAACAAACGTACAGGGAGGTTGCGAGATAGTAGCTACGTTCAAAAAAACGTACAGGGAGGTTGCGAGATAGTAGCTACGTTCAAACAAACGTACCGGGAGGTTGCGAGATAGTAGCTACGTTCAAACAAACGTACCGGGAGGTTGCGAGATAGTAGCTACGTTCAAACAAACGTACAGGGAGGTTGCGAGATAGTAGCTACCTTCAAACAAACGTACAGGGAGGTTGCGAGTTAGTAGCTACGTTCAAACAAACGTACAGGGAGGTTGCGAGATAGTAGCTACGTTCAAAAAAACGTACAGGGAGGTTGCGAGATAGTAGCTACGTTCAAACAAACGTACCGGGAGGTTGCGAGATAGTAGCTACGTTCAAACAAACGTACCGGGAGGTTGCGAGATAGTAGCTACGTTCAAACAAACGTACAGGGAGGTTGCGAGATAGTAGCTACGTTCAAACAAACGTACCGGGAGGTTGCGAGATAGTAGCTACGTTCAAACAAACGTACAGGGAGGTTGCGAGATAGTAGCTACGTTCAAACAAACGTACAGGGAGGTTGCGAGTTAGTAGCTACGTTCAAACAAACGTACAGGGAGGTTGCGAGATAGTAGCTACGTTCAAAAAAACGTACAGGGAGGTTGCGAGATAGTAGCTACGTTCAAACAAACGTACAGGGAGGTTGCGAGATAGTAGCTACGTTCAAACAAACGTACAGGGAGGTTGCGAGATAGTAGCTACGTTCAAACAAACGTACAGGGAGGTTGCGAGATAGTAGCTACGTTCAAACAAACGTACAGGGAGGTTGCGAGATAGTAGCTACGTTCAAACAAACGTACAGGGAGGTTGCGAGATAGTAGCTACCTTCAAACAAACGTACAGGGAGGTTGCGAGTTAGTAGCTACGTTCAAACAAACGTACAGGGAGGTTGCGAGATAGTAGCTACGTTCAAACAAACGTACAGGGAGGTTGCGAGATAGTAGCTACGTTCAAACAAACGTACAGGGAGGTTGCGAGTTAGTAGCTACGTTCAAACAAACGTACAGGGAGGTTGCGAGATAGTAGCTACGTTCAAACAAACGTACAGGGAGGTTGCGAGATAGTAGCTACGTTCAAACAAACGTACAGGGAGGTTGCGAGATAGTAGCTACGTTCAAACAAACGTACAGGGAGGTTGCGAGATAGTAGCTACGTTCAAACAAACGTACAGGGAGGTTGCGAGATAGTAGCTACGTTCAAACAAACGTACAGGGAGGTTGCGAGATAGTAGCTACGTTCAAACAAACGTACAGGGAGGTTGCGAGATAGTAGCTACGTTCAAACAAACGTACAGGGAGGTTGCGAGATAGAGCTACGAAAATCACATTAATTTGATTGATCAAATGGCAAATGGATGTGGTTTTAATATTGTATATAATTTCTACATAATTTCTGAGTAAAATAAATAGCGTAAGGGATACCAACAAGTCAAATTAAAAACAAATTTATAATGAATGGATGAATAAATTTAATTAAAGTTGATCACAAACGTAGGTGTATACAATGGGAGGGCTCATCGCTTAGAAGCGATTTCTTCGAGAAAACCTGTAATTTACTTATTTATAAAATTGACAATTAGCTGACTGGCTAACTAATAATCTGCAATAATAATATACGTTAATAACTAATAATAATTATTAGTTAGTTAGCCAGAGATCCTAAAAACTTTACATTTTCAGGGTAGCTGCAAAAGTGTAATATGAAAATATTTTATTTAATTTGGCCTTATTTTTAATATGAATATATTTATCATATTAAAAATAGGACAAATTAAATTTATAAAAAATATTTATCATATCATATCGCTGTTACCAAATCAATATTAAAAAGGACGTCATGGGGACTGCCGACAGAAACTAAAAACTTTGGAATAATTTACATTACTAAATATGTCACCGAAATGTTTAATTTTATTTTTATGTAGGATCAAGGATCTAAATATAACTAAAAGATGGATATTTAGAAAACACTTACAATATAACAATACTTTATCGTTAAGTTCCAAAACACGTAATTTATCTGACAATTTAAACCAATAAAAAATAACTTTGAGAAATTGAATTGATATAAAATTTTAATTTTGAAATCCGCGACAGTAATTTGATCGATCAACAAGAAATGGTTTTACCATGCCGGCCACCAGTCTGCTGTATCACGTGACATTAGCATGTCGGTGACGAGGACCCATGAGTTTTGCCCCTGCCAAAAATCGCTCAACACAGCTAAACAAGTTTTCACTTAAAACAAATAAATTCCCATGTGATGAGGCGTTCCACTAGCAATTTCTCAATGAGACGTCTCATTGATCCAATTTCCGTAACTTATCCCAAACGTGGGTTTCCGATGATAAATGTTGCGTTGTAATATGACTTCTTTCTGACAGATGCTCGCTTATGCCATTCAAATAGAAGATATTGTAATAAGAGAGAAAGAAAATCATTGAGGCAAAATGTTTTGATGAATTCTATGATTAGTCCATATTATATTCTTTATGATTTTATTATTTATGATTAGTACATAAGATATTATCTGGGTCCATTGTGCAACGGTATCACGGCAGATATATATATCGATTACTCTTTATTGTAAGTACCTACCGTACGTAAAGATAAAGACACGTGGTACAAAAGGCAGCCTGATCGCTACGGAGCGATCTGTCAGATCAGTCCAGATATTGTTGCACTGGACTTATGTGTACGATTAAAATATTGATTTTACTGTTTTGTTTCAGGGCAATAAGAGGGACAAAGAACACTCAACATATAATACTGATCGCAGTCATCAAGAAAAGGTAAGCACTCTTGACAAGCGGACCGACAAACGATCACAGACTGAGCTGAGATCTTTATTTATATATTTCAGGCTTTGATGTTTTTAAAAGAGTGTGAATTTCTGGTGTGTCCGTGGTCTTCAAACATTCAAAATGATCAAAATAATAAAGAATAAACAGACATTTCTTTAAAGCGCGAAAGGAACACGTTGAAAGTTAAAAACTAAATCTCGACAGCAAAATATCAAACATCATGGTTTTACATGAACACGGTCTTAAAAAGTTTTACTTATATATATTTTGAATGATACCCACATTGTTGTAATAAAATATTTTATTGTTTCTTCCCCCATTCATTTTTTTATTCGCACTTCCGATATTAAAATTATATAGCATTATGGTACTCCCAAAATGAAGAGGGACCAAACAACACATAAAATGTCAAAATCCATCTTCTATGTTTTTGAGTATCTGCTGTGGTAAATAAGCACTCGCCTCGGTACCGTTTCCTGTGATAACATGTACTTATAAATTTTTTTATAGTCATACGACCATATTGCCGATTTAGTAAAGAAAATTAAAGAAGAGATGATGCTGTTGATTGCACGTGTACATTACATAATTATGCTCATTATTCAGGAATGTAGGTGGAATATTATGCTTTGACTGACTGACAATGTCTTGCAACTTTTATATGTGTAGTTCTCCACATCCGTTCGTAATCTCAACTTCAACCTCCCGTCTAAGTCAGAACCTTCAGAGAAATTGGAGGATTTTGTCATAAACCGTGTTAGATACACAGAATTAAGCTGCAGCAATTCTCTTGATAACCATTAGTCGGCTTAGACGACATTCGTAGACTGGGTCTTCCAAAGGACGTCATAATACAATTACCGAAAACTTTTAAAATTGGTAATTCGGTTATCACGCTTTTTATAAAATTTGTGCATCGCTCACTTTTAATGCAATTTGGTGGACCAATTTCAAAAAATCTGTAATCAAATTGACTCTTAAAAAACAGTAATTAGTTACATGTAAGTAATAGATACGTAACTTTGTCCTAAACTAGCTAGGTACCAACACAATGACCATATTTATACCATAACAAAGTACAAATATAGGCCATAAATGAATTGAATTGAATAACGCTTTAGAGTACGCAAAATAAAATGTATAATTTTTACTGAAACTATTACTTTCCCGTTTGCCTCACTGGCGGGGACTAACTGGATGTCACCGAATAATAGCAACATCAACATAACATACCAGTAACATGCCTTATCTAAATAATGTAGTCAACAATATCAATACAAATTCAGTTGCCTTTCAGCGTTCGGTTCTCTGACCGAGAGAACTTTGCTGGTTAAGATTCTAACATTTGGCAACAAATATGGAAAATCGAATTGAAAAAAAAACATGTGTTACCAACCTGTACATTACACACAAATGTATTGTACAGAATAAAATCACATTTTTGATTCCACAGTGTATTTTGAAGTTACAATTTACCAAAATCTGTAAAACGCACCTGAGGTCGAGTAACCTTAAAAAAACACAAATGGCTCCGAATTGAGGGCCACCTTTTCTGGAAAGTCGGTTAAAAATCACCTACCAACTTTTAAACTTGGAGATACTCGTATAACAAGAAACTCACGCATACTTCTTATATCTACTTTTATTCCCGTTATAAAATTATCAGACCCGCTTCTCGGAGATCGAAGGTCTCGTTAAAGTATACTGAGTCAATTTCTTATTTTGCTTGGAAAAATCTCGAAAACATTCTTAAAAGTTAGACGTTGGAAACTTCCACGGGCCTATCAAGTTGGTAACTTGGGAAAATTCGTGTAACATTTTGTAACGAGGGTGGGTCCATTCGCACACGTCGACGCAACTGACAGCCAGATCATAATAATAAAACACACTCTCATACATACATAGACTGGCGCCTGTTTCCCAGAGGGCAGTGACAGCGGATTTCTACTTACTATCCTTTCACACATATTCTGCCTCAGTCACTCTCATCATGCTCTTCATACATGCTCGTTGGTTTATGGTACTTCTGAGGCTTTTTTGCCAACATTTCCGCTTGTTCAGAGAACGTCCGCCGATGTCTTCCTCCCAACTGCACCATTGACACTCGACATATACTTCCATCGTTAACCTGCTTTCATCCATCCTCTCTATAATGTCCAAACCATCTTAGCATTCCTTTCTCAATATTTGACACTACATCCTCTTTCACTCACTCTCTTACTTATTTTATTATCACGTGGTGGGACCGAGCACAGACATTGAATCAGTTTTTTAGAAAGTAGATTACGTGCATCTGCTGCTTGACAGGGCTCAAATTTCTCAGCCTCCGATATCTGTCAGCTGTCATTTTTAGTTTAGTAGAGTATGTATCGATTCTATATAACTATTGCCGCTATATATAACAACAAATTAAATAAAACTATATATGTTTATTTGGTCTGATAACCAGCCTTGCGTAGACCTTTGCTAATTGTCTACTTCTTGTTGTATGTATGTCCGTTGTGTCTTATTCATCATTAAATTAATTTTTATTTTTAAAATATGAAACGTGAGTTTTGCCTTGAAATGTGAGTCCAAAGCCTTCGGTGTGTATTTTTTAAAGACTAGAATGTTTTTCTTTTGTAAAACGTATGTTTTGTACTGTGTTCGTAGTTTTTGCCTTTCCCACTGATCAATACAAAATTATGGATCGGCACAAGGGTTATTGAATGAGTGGCAATTCGTTGTCTCTACCTCTGGGAAACAAGCGTGAGTTTATGTTTGTCAGTTCAAGAAATGTACCTATATCTTTAAGACATAATGCCACTTATGGGAATAATATGATAAACGATTATAACTTAAAGTAGGTACAGTAATATGCTTAGCTATGCAACTAATAATAACGTATGTGCCTACGAGATCCGTTCAAATTGCAAACCAATAACACAACTAGGAAGTTTAGCTTAATTAGTTTCAATTTGTTGATTCAAGTTGCTCTACAAACTGTTATTGCTGCGTAACAACAAACTGTGAACTATCGCTTGAACTGTAAGGGTCGAAACAATGTGATTCTCCTTAATCAGGGAAAGTTTGCGCCAACCCTGGTTTATGCGTATTTTGTGTTTATATCAAACTTTCGATTGAATGATTATCAAATTAATGTCACCTAAGTTGAGCTTTTGCGATTACTAAAATAAAAAGCTCGATATGTGTCCGAGCACCCTTTTGACTCACGGATGTCAATTTTCTTCTTATTCGGTATCACTCTTGGTAGAGTAGTCGTGGTCATCATTTTGTTTTTTTGCTGTAGTCTTCTTTCATCGAAATTGTATTTATTTGGCACGTATTGGTACATAATCTTGATATTACAGTAAAGCACTACTAAATATACGCGTACCTATACCATGCCAATGGCACCATCTCAGCAATGTGCTGCTCCACCTAAGTGAAACAGCGCTGGTTTTCCATGGCGGCCTAAAATGACGGCGGTTCTTCTTGTATACACGTGTAAACGGGCCATAATCGTGGGGCATTAGACTGTGGGGGCAACGCAAACAAACTATCTCGGAGGTTGATTAACGCGGGATGACAGAGGACGGCACACATCCGGTTTATACAGGCTGTTCCATTGAGAAATACCGAAGGCTACTAGCTTCAGGCCTACACCGCCGGTTTTTCGGAATCCGTCTAGAACTAGATGCTCAAGTATCTTATTCTTGTTTAACAGACCATTAATACTTTTACTTGTCTATTGTTGCCTGAAATAAAATATTATTATATTATTATTATTAATGGCCACTGCTGGACGGACCTGCTTCTATATTGGAGGGCTATGCCATAATCACCACATTTTAACCGAATCCAGTAGTAGTAACATGTAAAGGTAGTAATAGAGGTTTTAAATGGCTTTAAAATTCCGTGTAACAACCTCAGGTTCTACATTTTGTGCTCGGGAATTCCCGTGTAATATTTTTATGAGCGATAAAGTGTATAGCGACGGGGATAAATCTACAGCTCAAGGTAGCATGAATGTCGTAAGATGCGAGTAAGGGATTACACCGAGATGGGCGGCAGCATCTATCCATTTAAGCACTTAAGGTTGAGCAAGTCGCTCAGCTTTCCATACTAACGTTGAAAGATGAAGATTCCACTGTTTGATGAGTATCATCTATAAACAAGAATTATATCAATTTATCCTATCGATGACGAAGATATGTTAGCCAAACCGTTAGAAAAATATGGATCCCAAAAATACAAGCCGCTTTCGCGTTTTTAGGCCCAACTTTGGGCATAAATAAATAATATACAGGGCCCGCAATTAAATTCCCGTTCAGGCATAGAATATTATTCGATGGGTTCTTATAAACGTAGTACGCAAAGATATATATGATAGATTTTTTAATCAATCAATCAAATTTTTATTGGCTATGAACAAGTAAAAACGTAGTAGAAAGTAGTATGAACTACTATTCTATGATATTATAACTATGGTGTTTATAAAAACCCTTGCGCTTAAAGTCTCTTGACATAATTATGTTTGGGGTCGAATGTGCATAAAATTATTAAAATGTCTACGTATGTTATAAGATTATTCATAAATATTTTATTATATTACTGCTTATTATTTATAATACATATCCTTTTAATATATATTCATTTTGTACGCTCTGCCAGGAGAGAAAACATACTTTTGAATAACGCCTCCTTTCGAGCGACTTGTTCACCCTTGTTGTTCCTTGGCTTTCGGTACGTTTTTACAGTTTTTGGTAAACATTTTACCAAAAACGTACCTATGGCTTCAAAACGGTCTCCGTAACCTGTTTCATGCTTATCTAACCATGATTCCACCTTAATATGATCATCGATATTTTCTGGGAAGATTATAGGTTTTTATCTACGAGCTGAAGCTCCTCGAAACCGAGGAGCTTACCAAAAGAAATGAAAATACTGTGACAGTGTGGTGTTGCGTGTATCAAAATGATTTTTTTATTGTATGTAGAGGTATAATACAGTACGATATGATGTAGGTAATGTATCAATAAAAAAGTACTCATTTATGATCGATGTATATATATGTATATGTTTTTTTTTATTGTACGACGGGGAAGGGTTTGGCCTTCATCTCACCTGGTTAAAAGTTGAGATAAGACCGAAGGTGGAGACGCACTTCATCCGGAATCCTCAACAAACTGAGGAACTGGCTATCTTACCTCTGAATGCCGGAACACAAAAATTTTAAACTTGTTGTTATGGTGACAGAATTAGGTAAGATGGTGGTAGCTATCCAGGCGGACCCAAACAAAGTCTTACCACCAACCAAACCAAGCACAATATATTGGTCCCGGGTCCGATCCCCATGGAGAGTACCCCATGGGGTTCGAACCCGGGACCTCTGGATCTGAAATCGGTGGGTAGAACCACTAGACCACAGAGGCAGTTGAACAATATTATGGTATGACAATATTTTTGTGATTATTACATGTGACAATAACTTTTTTTTTTACATTATAGGACATTTATTTTACACAGCGCCATCTAGTCCCAAACTAAGCAAAGCATGTAATATGAGAACTAGATTACGGATATAATACTTGGACTTTTTATTTTTTTTAAATACATACTTATCATACAATACAATACAACACCCAAACACAGAACAAACATCAATATTCATCACACTAATAAAAATACACAAAGGTTATCTGGAAGAAAATTTGTATAGCTTTGAGTTCACCCATAAATGTCTATCAAGCTATCCAATCGTGACACAGTCTGACACAGCCAGCGTAGCGGTTGTTGTAAATTTCCACAACTGTTTGGAGGAGGCCCATGCCATGTAGCGGACTTTCGGGCTGTGATGATGATATATCACGTTGCTGCTACAATGCAATATTACGGAAATAATATAGGTAGTGAAACGGGAGCTGTTAAAAGTAGGACGTGCGTGGATCAAAGTATAATTTTCGGCAAATTTGTTGCTGGAGTAAGTAATATCTTTTTGAAAGATGTCGAGGTGCATCAATAATGTCAGGTTCTTTTTGTTATCAATTAATCAATCAATAATTTATTTATTTATTAAATGTAAAGATAGGTATTCTTTATTATAAAACAGATCGGCTATGTTTCGCCGTATTTACATGCGTATAAATATCCCGTCGTACCGTATGCACCATTGACTTGGACTATCAATAGCGCTAACACAACTATCGTTTGCACTATTGATAGGGAAAACAAAAAACATAGATGCATACAAACAGTCCGTTTAAAAAATTGATACAAAATATTTAGCTTACATTATATATAGTAATAAAACTAAGGCATGTCTCGACAATATTTACAATCTGTCGTCCATGAATTAGTGTATGATATAGTATGCTTTTTCAGATAATCATTTTGTGACTTTATATTTGAAAATATTTCATCATTAAATTTTATTCTTGTTAAATATTTCCCTATGGGAAAATACATCATTTACATTTGACTGAGCAGAGGAACTATCTAGCTTAAGCTATCCGTGTCCAAGTCGGTCAAATCTTTGTAATGAGTATTATTAGAATACCTCCTTACAACACAATAAATAATATTGAATCAAACAATTACTGTTTAATGTTCTTATTTGTATTCAGAGCTTACTTATTTAAGCCTTTTAGGGTCGAGACCTTGGATCCGTGAAAGCTGGTGCCCTACGGGTTCTCAAAAATCTTGCAGGGTTTTTGATTGAAGGTACACGTGATCCAAGGGCTGGCTATATATAGACCAGCGAATTAAAAAAGCTATACAGTAAAGCAATACAGTCAGTGTCTTGGGCATACTTTCGTCAGGTATTGGTCTGGAAGAGTTACCAATAGACCGTTTGTAACGGTGAATAGGTAACCCGATTTCTGCCCTTGTATATAGAGGTAGTTAGTTTAACTGATTATATTGTTCTTAGTTTTTATGATATGATAATAAGTATGAGTTAATATTGTCTCTATATACAAAAAACGTAGATCATAATTTACTTTAATTTAAACCCTCTAGTCTAAATTTATAGGCAAATTCCATTTATGCGATTCCTGAATGGAGTTTACGAAATTCAATGCCGTATTTCACAGGCACATGCAACGCATCTGCCAGATTCGACAAAATGCTGAAACGTTTGTAAACTAATGGTCAGTGGAACAAATAGACTCTGTGAACATATTCATGGAATTCACAAACAAATATAGCCTGAGACCACAAAACTGAATCCAATTTATGTGGGATTATCAAACAACGAACTACAGGACGTATCTACTTAAAATAACGTAAAATGGTGTAAACCGCCTCTGTGGTCTAGAGGTTCAACCCACCGATTTCAGATCCCCATGGGGAGCGCAATATATTGTGCTTGGTTCGGTTGGTGGTAGGACTTTTTTTGGGTCCGCCTGGCTAGATACCACCATCTTACCTAATTCTGTCGCCATAACAACTATTCTAAAATTGTTGTGTTCCGGCATTCAGAGGTAAGATAGCCAGTTCCTCAGTTTGTTGAGAATTCCGGGTGGAATGCGCCTCCACCTTCAGCCTTATCTCAACTTGTTACCTGCAGGCCTATTACCTAACTTTGTTTCATTTGGGTTTCAATGGGTTTCAATTAAAATGCCTGCATTTCAGATTGAAACCGATTGAAACCCAAATGAAACAGAGATAGGTAATAGGCCCGCAGGTGAGATGAAGGCCAAGCCCTTCCCCGTCGTACAATAAAAAAAAAACATATTTATACATCGATCATAAATGAGTACTTTTTTATTGATACATTACCTACGTTATATCGTACTGTATTATACCTCTACATACAATAAAAAATAGTAGATTATACATCGAGGGGATAAAGCACTGTTTTATGTCACGGGCGCGATATTGAATTCTGAACGTAACGATGGACTCCAGATTTAACTCCCGAGCGCAGTGACGGTGTTATGGCTTAATTCCCGAGCGAAGCCAGGGAATTTAGACGAGTCCTGAGCGCAGTGAGGGGTTCAAGCGCGCCCAAGAAAAAAACAGCTTTATCCTCGAGGAGTGTACTCTACTTTTCTCACCTTTTGCGAGACAATAAAAAAGCAAGGCTACTAAAAACAGCGTTTTATTATAGTAAATTAAAATTAAATGTGAAAATTGATGTTTGAGATATTAGTCCAGTTGTGGAAAGACAAACTTATATTTTTATTTGGTACGTTTATCGAAGTTGAGGTAAGTTTATTTGAGTATTGTTCACAGCTTCAGAAACTTGCGTCTGAGGGTCGTTTTGTACTGTAAAGGTTGGGGAAGGTAGTACTTGAGATTGACATTTTAACAGAACTTATTTTGATATATTTTTATAAAATCTTTGCAGTTATTACGTATATTATTGCAGCGCCTTACAATACTCGCGGCTTTTGTTTAATTTCAAATGTGTTCCATTCAGCTTGCCGTGGCCAGCTTGATTTTAGAAACAGTTCGATTTTCAAATAAATTCGACGCGGCGCCGGCCCCGGCATTCGAGTATTAGTCTGTTGATCTATTATTACGAAATTAGACTTTAAGGTAAATATATTAAATTTTAAGTAAAAATATTAAATGATATTTTAATGAGATTCAGTCCCACATTACACCCCGGCTAAAGCCAAGGGCTTTAATGACTTGCTATACGTAAGGTTGGCATGTTATGTAATTTGGCATTGTCGAGCAGGTGGTGTGAAAAATCATTTTGATACACGCAACACCACACTGTCACTGTCACATTTATTTGGGGGGTAAGCTCCTCGGTACAATATTTTTTTATTATTTATTATATTGTTAATTACACTAATTAGATATAGGATCGAATAAATAATTGCAATAATGATGAACATATTTATAAAGTATTTCAAATAAAATTTCAAAACTTAATATTAATTGATAGATAGGTGGCGGATTAGTTTTTGTTGCGTTTCTCGAATTATTTCCATGTGCACCATAAAAACGAATAGGTACTATCCCAGTTGACTTGTATCTTGCTGCGAAGTAACATAAATGCTCCTTTAATCCGGGTAAAGAAGCTAGCAGTAGCAACGCTTTAACCGAGCATTTAAGGTATTAAACGTACGTGGCAGCGGTCGCGATCGTAAGTTCAACTTCAACCGCCGCCATTCACGTTACAATGGATATTTGTTATTAACAAAGTTGTTGCGGATAGCTGGTGAGAATGTTACATAATGAGGCTGATCGTGCTTTAACTGTGTATGTATGTAAAACGTTTCGTGTAATCCTGCATCTGCACGACTATGTTTGGATATTAGGATATTGCGAAGGATTTTGATTGGCTATTAGAAAATACCTCATTTTGTGCATTTATTTGTATTGTACGGTGCCTTCACAATTCATAAGCTATAAGTCGTAAGTCAGTATTCATAGGTCATAACTAACTTATGACTCGTGCCGAACGATACATGACACACGACGAACGACGTATGACGTATGACAAACGACTTATGAGTCATTAGTAGTCGTTAGTCATTCGTCATATATAATTATTTCTTCAATATATTTATAGCTACAATAATGGTCTTATTACTAACATTAGTGCCACATCAATAAATCCAAGCTAGACATGCAATATTATTAAAATATTACAAAATTAAACTTTAATATGAGTAAATTAACGATACTCTAATTCAATTCATATGTCAATTTCATCTCCCCAAGCTACGTTTCAATGATAAGTCCGAAGGTGAATGCGCAAATTACCCGGGAAGGTGGAAGCGCAAATTACCCGGGAAGGTGAAAGCGCATAGGTATTACCGGGAATTCTAAATAGGCCTGGCTGTCTTAAACAATTTAGAATTGTTGTTTTGGTGACAGACGTAATATGGTTGTAGCAAGCCATGGGGACTTTAAACTCTATACACATTTACACAAGTTTTGGTAAATTATGAGTTTAATAAAAAATTTAACTATAATTTAAACTATATCGATGGCTCATCGTCAGCAAGGCTTATTGCAAAATAAAATCCGAGAGAGAAAAAAACATCGAAGCTTATTTCTATTAGACGCTCACTAAATCCTATCTAAGTAGAAAAGGTCTAGACAAGACACTAGAGATTCAGACACGTGGGCTGGGTATCACGGGGCGTTGACCTCGGGTTACAATTTACTCCAACTACCACATATATTTATTACGTTATATATTATTTTTAGCATGTTTGAGCTTTTCATTAAAAGTTCTTTATTTGTTATTTGTTAAGACCAAAGTAGGTACTCGTAATACTAAAAAGTTTCCATAAGCTTATAACGAAAGAATATAGATAACTACGCATCAGATTTTTTTTTCAAGGCCAACGGGGAGGGGCCTTACCCGGACACAATAATTTAAGAGTTGTTATTATGGTGACAGAATTAGGTAAGATATTGATAACTAGCCAGGCGGACTTAAACAAAGTACTACCACCAACCAAACCAAGCACAAAATTGTACTGGGGATCGAACCCGGGACCTCTGGATACACCGGTATGCGAACCACTAGACCACAGAGGCGGTTGAAGGTATAGGTACATATCAAACAATAATCCTATATTAGTCGGAATACCAAGAATCGTAATATTGTTGAGTGTAACACAGATTCAAAGAAAAGCTTTGAGTGTATCTTTAGGTAGGCTTATTTATCTCTCTTTAATGGAATTATAGAGTGATGCCACAAGTTATTTGTGGCGTGTGATGTGTTGTATACAATTTGCGGATGTATTTGTGTGTTTGCGATGTATAATAAATGTTTATGTTAACCAGTGTCAATGTTTCCGCCATTCTTGAACCGAATGGTCTGTCACGTGACGATGGTAAGCGGCCCGACGGTATGACTCTTGTCCCTTCGGAAATGGGTAGGCCTTTGGTGTGGGACGCTACACCAAATAGCTGCGTCGACACCCTAGCGCCATCTCATCTGCCTGGGACATTAGTTAGGGCTGGTGCGGCGGCTGATTAGGCCAAGAATTACAAAAGGCACAAATATAGTGGTCTCGACAGAGCTTACCTATTTGAGCCTTTTTGGGTCGAGCCTTTGGGTCCGTGTGGAGCCGGAGCCCTCCGGGTTTTCAAAAATCTTGCGAGGCTTTTAATTCAGGCAACACGTGTCTCAAGGCCTCTTATTTAGGCCAGCGAATGAGCATAGCTATTCAGCGTGGCAATGCAGCCAGTGTCTTGGGCACGCTTCCGGCTGGTACTGGTCTGGAACAGTTGAGTTACCTATAGGCCATTTGTAACGGTCCTTAGGTAATTTCTGTTTACTGCCTCTCTTGACTGTTTACTTTGTACATAGTTGGTTTAATTGTACTAAACGTTTTCCCTTATTAGATGTTGTTCTCGGTGTATTAGATCTCGCAGTTCATAAATAACTTCTAAATCAATTTCATAGAAGTCATATAAGTAAAGTTTACCTCAGTCAGTTTTATGAAAGATATTGTTTGTGAATTGATCCCGAACCCGACGCCTTAGGAGCTGGTAACGCACACACCAATAAGGAACTTTGGTAATACGCGTCGGCACGAATGAATCGAGGATTAATTTATTAGATTTATCACAAAATACGGGTAGGTGGGTTTCTCTATATGTTACTCCCTATTTGGCTATATTTGGTATTGCCAAGTGTGGTGATTATGGCAAAACCCTATCGTTTTTGGAGGAAGCTCTGTCCAATATCCAATCAACCACTACATAAATGGGCTGTTGACGTGACTATATTTACGACCCTTGACTAATGTAACTTGACTACTTGATACACAGTAATCTTCTAATGCATAAAAGGACAAGTCCTGAGTGACTAACTGACTGATTCAAGTAGATATAACGCACAGTTTAAACCGCTGGGCGTACAGACTTGAAATTTGGATGGTATGTTTGTTTTGGTGTGTAGGCGTCCGCTAATAAAGGAATTAGGAAAATTCGAACCCTTAGGGTTCAAAATGGAGTTCAAAGTTCAGAGTGAAATGTTGCATATCTCCGAAACCGTACATGATAGACGTTTAAAAAATCGTTTAAAGATTGCCCATATACTCGTAGAAAGAAAAGAAAGAAAAAAAGAAAAATATTTATTTGGCACCAAGAACAAACACAGCGCATAAACACACACAGTTAGGTACTAACTTAAATCTAGTAAAAATAGGTAAAGAAAAAATAAAATAAAATGAGTAGGTAAACACATATTATACTGCGCCGGGCGGCCTGGGTCAAAAAGGTACCACCTCAGCAAAAAGCCACTCCACCATGGAGTGAAGAGGCGCATAAAGTATATATAAAATAAGCAATGGCATATTTTAAAGTTTTTTAGGACGTAGCGGGAAAAGGAAGGAAAAATTCAGACTAACTGACTGAATCAACTAGCTACAACGCACAGCCTAAACCGCTGGTCACTCAGACTTAAAATTTCAAGGGCATGTTTGTCTTAGTATGTAAACGCCTGCCAAGAAAGAAATTTTGAAAATTCGAACCCTTAGGGTTCAAAATGGAGTTCAAAGTTCGGAGTAAAATGTTGCATATCGACCTCGACTCGTTGGTGTGAGTATAGTGCTTACTTTGTGGTTAATAAATAAATTAATAATAAAATCTGGGCAAACGTGAGTCGGACCGGCAATAAGACTTCAAAAAACCTGCGTTTTTTGCCTGGGAATGTGGGTCAGAACCCTCGGTGTGCGTGTCTGCTCGCCATGTAGGAGCTAATCGGTCAAATTTATCTAAATATCCAATAGATATATATATTTATAATATAATACTTGCACCTATTTAAAAAAACCAATACGCGGACGAAGTCGCGAGTAAAAGCTAGTGTATGTATCAAGGTTAAGCTGACTCATCAAAAAAATCACCGGTTCTGAATATAATAATAACAAAGAGCAGCTCTCACCGCAATGATTGTATCGCACGTAAAAACAATTCATTGCGTAATAGAAAGAGAACAATCCAATCTGAATGCAGAGCTAAACAGTCAGCAATCTAAACTGCAATCAACCCGGTAAAGGCTAAGTGGTACAATGTCAATGCAATGAGCGCTGAATTTGTGTAATACGAAGCAGCTATTCGGATGTTTCACTGTTAAACACAAATACCTACATCATTAAAAAAGGGAGAAAAGAGTAGTAGAGCTGCTTGTGAAAGGGCTCGTCCGTGGAGGTACTACCACCATATCTATTTCGGCCGCAAAGCAGCATTGCCTAAGGTTTTGCACGGACTACCACCAAAATGTTTGAATAATCATTCGGGATCACTCCTTGCCCTCGTCTGGTTTCCCGCAACAGTACGATCTTCGAGTCTTCAAGTCTAGAGTGAATAGGTTTCTTTTAGACAAGCGCGCTCCATCTTAGACATCATATCCTCCGACATCTTTCTGTTGGTGGGAAAAACTTGCTCTCGGCAATAAAAATATAAAAAAATTGACTGTCTCCAAAAATTCTTATAAGCCACCGTATGAAGTCAATTTTTTCACTTAAGATCAAGGATCTAAGCAAATGTATAAATGAATAGGTAAATATACCATGTCTAGAATATGGTACAATACTTTTTTGTAAAGTTCTAATGGGGAAATAAAAGGTCGCAAATCATCCACCCGGCCACCAGTCTGACTGACTAAGATTTGACTCTGATTATGGCAAAACCCTCAAGCTTTGGAGTAGGGCTCTGTCAATGGACACTGTTGATGTGTGACGTGAACTTAAAATTAACCTCTACCAAAAATCTGTTAACGCGGCGAAAGCAGTGTTCACTTCAAAAACAAGCAATGGTAGGCTTTGCCAAGCGAGGTTTTTGAAGTGTCTCTCTAATTTAAGTAGCCACGATATTTTTTTCATGATGAAGTGCCGTGAGCCTGGCCGTAGTATGCATGGTCCTGTGGCCCGTCAGGTGGAGCAGCGGTGAGAGCCTGGTTTGCAAATGGGCTCCGTTCCCTCCGGATAGACCCATTTGCATGAATCGCGGCTACGCTGATTTTGTTTCGGTAAATATTAAAGTTGTTGAGTTCACGTTGGTGGATACACACGTACAATCTTCTCCTGCTGTGGAATGAAACTAGCAACCTCCTCTTCTGCTATTACTCAGATCTCGCCCTGTCTCTACGATAAAATGCAAATAAAGTGATTGATGCGCGATCGCTAGTCCTTGGTTAGATAATGAATCTTGAGCCGCCTAAAACGAAGAACGCCTTAGTTGCAAAATATCTTAGTCTAATGTTTAGGACGCAAAATTGCTATGTACAAAGGAATCAGTCAGATTACCTAAGGACCGTTACAAACGGCCAAAATTTATTAATTAGAACGGCCAAAAACCACTTAGATACACTAATTAAAATATATTATGATTATCAAATTAAATTATAATTATAATTGCCTTGGCTGTGCAACATTTAAAAGGCAAAATATGCCTGAATAGCACAATGCCTTAAACCTATATTGTTAATGATGATCAATCTGGCAATTTTGGCGTACAAGCTCTTTAGTCCAAGCCTTGTCGTATTGCGTCTCCATACATCATAATATTGTCGTATTGCGTCTCCATACAGCATGCAATTAGCAATTCGAATTTCAAATTAAGCTGTCAAAGCGCGCGTGATTTATGCGAAGCAGCATGGAGGGGTATTAGAATCTTTCTAGTCGAGAGTGATCCATCTAATGCCATATATTTCATGGATTTTACGACGGGAAAGTGCTTGGCCTTCGTCTCACCTGAAATTCAAGTTACGATAAGGCCGAAGGTGGAAGCGCACTTCACCCGGAATCCTAAACAAACTGAGGAACTGGCAATCTTACCTCTAAATGCCGGAACACAACATTTTAATAATTGTTGCTATGGCGACAGAGTCAAAGCCAAAATTTCTTTATTCATTATGATTTTTTAGGATAATTTTGAAACGTCAAATCTACCGCCTGTTCGGAATCGCGGAATTAGGTAAGATGGTGGTAGCTAGCCAGGCGGATTTTAACAAAATCCTACCACCAACCAAACCAAGCACACTTGTACTCCCCCTAGGGATCGAACCCGGGACCTCTATATCTCACACCGGTAGACAAACCACTAAATAATATAGCGGTTCTTGATTATTTACTATTAAAAACCCACAGGCAAGTGCGAGTCCTGCACTCACACCGAGGAGGGGTTCCTATCCGATATACTAAATATCGGATCCGAAACAGCTTTTAAGTCTGTACAAAGCTCAGGTCCGATCTTGTATGGAGTATAGCTGTCATCTCTGGGATGGCTCAGCCAAGTATCAGCTCGAAGCCCTGGATTTTATTGAGCGTCGTGCTGCTAATTTGCAGAGCCTAGAACATAGACGACGGGTTGCCATGCTGTCTGTGTTCTATAAATTCCACTTCGGCGAGTGTGCGCACGACATCTTACCTAATCCCTCCACCCCCTTTCCACCACCGGACTAGCAGACGTACGGCTGGCTACAGCCCGTACCTTGTAAATGTTCCATTGTGCCGAATACAATGTTTCGCCTCTACCTTTATCAATAATACTGGTAAAGAATGTTTTTGCTTTACATGTAAGCTGGTGGTCAAACGCTTGACTATTATCAATAAAAAAAAACCACTCGTGTCAGATAACTCCTGATCCACCCACACAAAAGGCTGTGGAGAATAAGTCGTTTTGAAATAAAGGGATCGGGTTGCGGGGTGTGCATAGTAATAGAACAGTAGGGTAGATTCCTATCATTTATACTATCCATACGTATTTGTAACCCATATTATCAAACGCTACTTTCACATACTACACGAGGAAACTGATCTGAATAGATGCTTTCATAGCTGGAAAATTGTCATTTTAAGGAACTTAAATCTAATGTGTAAGAATCATTAACATGTTTTCTCGTAATTAATAGTACATCTACTATCTGATAATAATTTGGTAATCAGTTTTTATTTGAATCAATAAGTATCTAGGACATAAACGAGTTTTTATACAAACTCGTTAATCTAACTCTCTAGTTAATGATGAAATTGGGAGCAGAATCAGAGTATTAGAGCGTAGAGCCCCTTGTGAAAGGGCTCGTCCGGGGAAGTACTACCACCATACCTATTTCAGCCGCCAAGCAGCATTGCTGTGTTCCGGTTTGAAGGGTATGGTTGCGGGTGAAATTACGGGCACGCGAGGCCTGTATGTAACACCTTTATGCATCAAGTTGGCGGGCGCAATGCAGTGCTGTATAGCCTTTGTTCTATGTGGATGTGACCTACGCAGTAAGGCATTGTTATAGGCAAGAGATGCACTTAACACCACGGGCTACTTGCTTGTTCCGTCTCCTTTTTGGATGAAAAGAGACTCTTTTTTTTTATTTTGTATCGGAAATGTGTCATTTGGTCCATAAGCAAAAATGCCCTATTTGCGAATGAAATCAAGAAAATGTATCTTCAAGGAACGTGTCATATGCCGGCCACCGCTAGATCGAGGAACCGTGAGTTATCCGCACGCCAATGGACACGAGATAAGAAAACCGGTAATCCCTTTAGAGTGTCTGAATATTTTGATGGAAAAGTTTCGTCAGCGGATTCAGGAATCCATTTTCCCCCTCTTTGCCTTTTCAAGCTGAAGATTAATTTTTTGACTTTTGTTTACTCGAGGCCTAAGATAACATTATGAGATTTGTACGCAAATTGGTCCAGAAATAAAAATAAATAAATACATTATAAATCTTATTTCAATAAGTACCTTTTCGGAAGACGGAATTTTCAGTAAACATAACTTGTATTCTTCGAGAAACATGAATCCTGATGTTTTCTTTAGCTAGATAGAACCGAAATAAAAATGGACGTAATTTTTTCATACGAATATGCTGCTTACTATGCATGTTCCGTCTGCAAAGAGCAGCTCTTGCCTATAAAGCGTTACTGCGTAGGACATATCCACAAAGAACATGACCTACGCGGCACTGCATTGCGCCCGTCAACTTGAGGCCCTTTCACAAGGAGCTCTACTACTCTTATTAGTTATGCTTTTGAGTTGACAGTGAAAATATATTGGAGGCAGATCCCTAAAATTCCATACATTAAACTTTTTTTACGATTTACAATAATAATAGCATAATTCAATTAAGCAATCGAAGCCAACCGGGGCGAGTTAAATTATGTTTAAAATTGGGGGATGAAATACTTTTTAAGCACTTAATGGTTTCCATTTTACTTGTCTTACAACCACAATACACTCTGACAATAAAATGATCCCTAAACCACAGAATAATAGAACATCGGCATACCGATTCACTATATTTTCTTAGCAGGAAGATCTTTTCTATAATTGATGGGTTAGCTCTTGTTCTTGGCTTGTCTAGCTCTAGGCTCTTGGCTTTTAACCGCCTCTGTGGTCTTGTGGTTCAACCCAACGATTTCAGATCCAGAGGTCCCGATTCCGGTCCTCAGGGGGAGTACAATATTGTGCTTGGTTTGGTTGGTCGTAGAACGTTGTTTAGGTCCATCTGACTACCTTCATCTTACCTATCTGTCGCCATAACAACAGTTCCAAATTGTTGTGAGTTTCTCAGACTATTGAGGATACCGGGAGAAGTGCGATTTCACCTCCAGCCTTATCATAATTTGACATCAAGTGAAATTAAGTCCAGGCTCTTCCCGATCGTACAATAAAAAATTGAAACAAAACCGCAAGAAAAAGTCAACGATTGAGCGTTGCCCGGATAGATCGCAAGGAGGTAGTTTTTCTACAAATATATTCGTTATCAATTATGCTAAAACAATTAGCTAAGCTAAAAAGTATGTACGGCCGAACACAATAAAGCATATTTTACATTACGAATTGATTTAAAGAGACGGGTTTGGTTCAAGAAGTGCCTTTTTATGTCCCATCGAAAAACCGATCCGTAACTTGTTTTGCGTCACAGTCACAAGTTTATGTGATAGCTTTTTGATGCGCGTTGGCGCAGCTCACGTCGGAACCAGCTGGTTCACTTTACTTTATTAACCAACTAGCCGACTGCAAAAACCTCGTAAAACCTCGTCAAAATAGTTGTTGGTCAAGCGCTTCCCCGTTGTACAGAAAAAAAAATGATGTGACATCTAGTTTCCCACTTATCAATAAAAAAACGCACGATTGATTAATGATAATTCACTTATCTTTCACCAACGATCAATGAAAAGCGTGGATATGTACTAGCGCAGTTCTTGAGACGTTAAATAATGCTCATCTGTTGGTTCCTGACAAAAACTAAAAGGTAACAAATTACTGATGTTTATTTACATAGTGTACTTATGTTTTATTATGTTATGTTACAAATTCACTGAGTATGGCTGTATGTCTTCTAATTATTAAGCTGAAATAAAAACTTTGAATTTGAATTGAATTGAATTTGAAACATCTCATTCTATACAATTTATTATCTATGATACAAATACATCGTAGACAAAATCCCAAAACAGCACCCTCACTCATTCTCACTAATTAAATAAGCACTAATAAGCTGAGTCTTTAAGAAAAATGTAATGGAATACTTCTAATGCAGTTTAATTTTTGTACCTAAACGGAGGTCTCAATCACAAAATGCCCTATGTAAATTAATATAAAATAAAGCAAACATTGTTATTAAACCATTATTGATGTGATGATGATGATGAAGTAATAGACCAAGTTTTATTACTTAATGAAACAACTGCATAAATAGGCTGTGGCGCATTTTATGTCGCATTTAATCGCCGATCATAAACCACGTGACTGTGATAAATAGATTGGGTACTTTTTATGCATGGAAAAGCGCGCATTTGCATGCATTATACGCTGGTCTGGTGAACGTGCGTCTGTATCTAGATTTATACCTAGTATAGGTTCAGTTCAATCTTTACACTTTCAATAAGCAAAAGTATTTTATCTATATGCACCAAAACTGTAGCATAATAACATACACGTAAAGTATCTGCCTAATAATCTACACAATATTAGTTGTAATCAAAATGTATACAAAAACGAAACTTTGTAAGATATTTTTTTTTTTGCTGTTTGCAATCTATGTAATCAGGCATTATGGTCTACCTGAGTAAGAGCGGCTACCGTCGCCTATGGATTAATTTTAAAAATATACAACACCAAAGATCACTCGTGCATTGCCAACCCTTTTATCGGAGCTCTGGCTCTTACTCACCACAGTAACCCCTTACTGTTTAGGTATAGTGCTATCTGACTGCGATATGACATTAAATGTATGAATCATCATATCTGTTTTGTAATAAGTAGGTAGGTAATCAAAGTCAAAGTCAAAGTCAAAGTCAAATATATTTATTCAGTAAGATTTTTTAGGATCACTTTGAAACGTCAAATCTACCGCCTGTTCGGAATCGCGACCAGCACACAAGGAGAAAGGCAAGAACCTCGGGCTAGTTTTTTTTTTTTTCATGATCCATTACAATAGCTTAAAATTATCTAATACTAATTACAATTTATTCACTGGAGCATCTTCTAGTTAATCTGAAATTTTATAATAAGCTTTCCTGGATAGCTTTTGTTTTACAAAATTTTTGTAAAACAAAAATATGTAATAAGACCAAAATTCATCTAAATAAAAACATATAGTAGTGGTTCGCCTTCCGGCGTGCTTGGTTTGGTTGGTGGTAGGACTTTGTATAAGTCCGCCTGGCTAGCTACCACCATCTTACCTAATTCTGTCGGCATAACAACATTAAAAAAATGCTGTGTTCTGGCATTTAGAGGTAAGATAGCCAGTTCCTCAGTTTGTTGACGATTTCGTGTGAAGTGCGCCTCCACCTTCGGCCTTATCTTAACTTGTAACCAGGTGAGATGAAGGCCAAGCGCTTCCCCGAGTACACTAAAAACAAAACTGTAACCACAAGCCGCAGCCAAGCCTATTCAAAGTATCATATAATTACCTACATATTCATTCACACTTCCATCCATACTAAATACTTATAATAAAGTGTCTGTAGTCTGTCTGTTACGTTTTCACGGCATGAAATTGAAAACGGTTAAACGGATCTTGATGAAATTTGGCAATGAGATGGATTGTACCCTGAGTAAGTGCGTGGGCCACTTTTTATCCTTGTACCTCGCGGATGAAGCTCCGGACGACAGATAGTTCAGTATAAAGTGTTGAAGCTATACTTAGTAGAGAACGCAGCTCCGAGATTGCCCAGCTTGCTTGCACTCGCCAATCTATTTAGCCGTGTCGTCCACAAACTCAATTTATCTTGGCTGAAAATTAAATTGTGCCGCCCTGGACGTCTCCTCGTCTGCAGGCAATTCATTCTATCCCCGTTCCACCGGGGCTTTGCACTGGCTCTTAGTGAGAATTCGTATGTTTACTCTTTAAGCCTTGTACGGACTAGGCGTTCTAATGTACGCGTGATCTAGGTATGTTGGATACGTACAAGGCACCTTGTGCATAGAGTGATTATGAACGCGTGGTGAGTCGCGTGTCGGCCATCCGTAACCCATATCAATAGGTATGTAATTGGACTAGAGCTGTCATCCTGAAGCCGACTGGCGACGACTCGTGCGCGTCGGTACGCGTGCTCAAAACGTAGGTACGGACTAGGCGTTCCTGTGTACGCGTAACGAACTACGCGTACTTACATTAGAACGCCTAGTCCGTACAATGCTTTAATTGAGTGTATGAAGTCTTGGCACTCGTATAGAAAAAGGATTAAATGCTTTTTAGTTCAAATGTTTCCTAATGTAAACATAATATCGTTTTTATTAGTACCTGCCGCGTTGAACACACAATGTGGCATAAGAAAGAGGAGATCTATTTCGCGTCTTCAAGTCGAAACATATTCGCGAAGCAAACGTTTCACAATTTAATTTGATCAGTATTAAAGAAGAAAAGTTTACTAACCTAACCAAAGATATCAGAAAATCAGCAAATAATATACAAAGTTTTGTTCAAATCCATCCAGTAAATAATTTATTTTTGATAATAACATTATCCGATTTAAATAATTCAAAATTAGGGGTATTGTAACAGCCTTGTCTACGCAGAAGATTCGTAGCCTTGACTACAAAGTATTTTATATGGATAAGGATTAGTACCACAAGGTACAAAGATCGTATTGTTCCTACGGGCGGCATTTATATTCACTTTTTAAACATTAACATGATCTTTGTACCCTTGAAATTTGGTAAAGTCTTAAAGAAAATTATTTCGGGACACAAAGTATCCTGGTGTTAAGTTAATAGAAATATACTACCTGTATGCCAAATTACATCCGAATCTGTTCTGCCGTTTTAACGTGATTGAGCAACAAACATCCAACTTTCACTTTAATAATTCTGTAGATCGTCTTCATATCGCCCACACACGTCCACTGCTGAGCATAGGCCTCCCTGCCTCCCCCAATCGACACCACAAACAGCGATCTTGAGCCTCCTTTATCCATTGACTCCCCGCGACCGTTGGTCCATCGAGGGGGGGGGGGTCTTTCCACAATCTGTTTCGCGTTTAATCGCAGCAAGACTGGGTTAAGATAGGATAATCAAAATGCAAATTGTCTTTGTTTTGCTGCCGGAACCCTAAAGAAGCACACTTTCACGAAAAACAACACACACAAAAAAACAGAAAAGATTTTAGAGTAGATAAAGTTGTAAGTTCGCTCTCGCGATAAAACCGCCCGTTTTATTATCGGCTGTAAGTTCTTTTACTGTATACATTTTTTTATTTACCTTAAAAAACAAAACACTTACTATAAATTGTTTACTTCTTACAATTGTACATACATTTGTGAACAATAGAAATTATCATTAATCATACATTAATAATTTTCGCACTTAAATCATTCACAATGATCATCCGCAAACTTTCACTACCCATCAAACCAGAGGTCATCATCACCATTGGTTGGTGATTCCAGTGCACGTGTAAGTACCTTTATGGATGCCTCTACCCAGCCCTTAATAAAATCCCTGAGTCGCCTCCTACAAGATTAGCGTTGAGTGGGAAACCGCACAATGTACACTGTCATGCTTTCACAATGTGATTGCCGAACCATTTCATTCAAAAGCTGCCGTAAAAGTTTCTGCATATGCAATTTACTTATCTTATCTCGAGCGAATTGAATTTTTATTGCCCTGCATTCAAGCATGAACAAATACTCTAAAAGCAACCATCTTTGTGAGAGCAGATTAAGGTTGTGGCAGATATATTATAGCCGAGTTAACAGTTGGCTATTGCTACAGGTGCGCTGTGGCATTTTAAAATGAAAATTATTATTCACATTGCAAGAACTTGAATCATTTTTTAGCATCTCTATTACCGTCTTACTCGACCCGAATGTTTCCGAGACGAGACTATACGTCTGGGTATAAAGGCTCGCTCCAGCTATCTTTCGTAAATACATAACCCAAACAAAGAACAAACACCTTTTTAGCCATAAAATCATCTCCATTTAAAGGTTGTCTGGAAGAAATCGCTTCTTAGCAATAAGACTGCCCATTGTATATATAAACTTTTTTAAGGTGTGCAATAAAGTATTTTCATTCATTAATTCATCTATTCATCACTCAAATGTTTGTCCTGTGTGGTTATCAAACCCACACAACCAACAGCGATGACAGAGCTTCTACCAACGGAGCTGTGAGGCTTGTAAAACAATAGCAAACTAAAATAAAAAATTCACGGAAATTGCGGCTTATAAAATCCAGAAATACAAATGGAATTTACAATGCAAAATAATAAACATAAATGCAGCAATTTGCAGGATTCGTAGAAACGGGAAACATGGCGCCTTCAGCCCCCGGGTTTCGAGCAATTTTCCGATATTAAAACGTAATTCCATGTACACTTGGCGGGAAATGGGATGTTTTATGAGCAATATCTGGATGGGATATAGGTGCCTACTTCACAATTCACCTAGCAACAGGTAGTTATGGCTACCGGATAGGCTGGGCGAAGAATGATTCCTGAATATGTGCTTTAAAATACTCACAGTGTGCTTTACATAGAGGCTGGCACGCGCAGCACACAACGTGTTAACTCTATGGGTGCTGTAAATCACTCACAGTTCTTTTTACATAGAGAGCAGGACGCGCAGCGTCCAAAGAGCTAAGAGAAAAAAAAGCTTAAGTTAAATGGTCACATCTGGATTCTATCTACTTTTTGTCAGTCATATAAAATAATGATAGAAAAATAGACAATCATGGTGACTGCTGATAGAAGTGAAAACTTAAAACTTTAGAGTCATTGTTATACCACCGTCTGGAGACATCTTCATTTTACTTTTTCACTGATGCAAAAAATAACAAAACACGTATTTTATTTCTGACAGTTGTAACTAGAAATCAGTTTTATAACGCCGGCCGCTTGTCTGGCGCAACACATCACATTAGCATGTCGGTGACGCGAACCCATAGTAGGCTGTTTCACATTGTGTTTAGTGATCTAATGAATAAATATATTCCTCGATAAATAACTGTTTTGCTTTAAATTGGTTTTATATTACCATCGACATTATGTTTCATTTATGAAATTAATGCTTTTTATAAATCCGACTGAATTTTTCGTTAAGTTTATTAGGTTAGGCCAATCATTATTATAAATCAGAGTTTATAAATTAAACTCCATTGTTGCCACACTGCAGAACAATCCACATTTAAATTTAAGTAGTAAAGTAATTATAGAAGGTAGTTGATTAAATTAAATAGAGTAGTTAGTAATTTATTACAACACAACCCGCGCATGTTGCGAGCACATAAAATTAAAACTTAGCAACCTGGATGTTAACGTTACACGGGATCAAAGCGCTTTGTGCAAGTTTAACTTCAAACTGGACGGACGACCAACCGCATTTACATAGAAACCAGGTCGTCAGAACCATGTTTGACTGATATAATACATTGGTACGGTTTTCGAGATTAATTTTACTCTTGAAACTTGGATCTTTGAAACGTCAAATCTTTGAATCGCGACCAGCACACAAGGAGAAAGGCGAGAATCTCGGGCTACTTTTTTTTATGATCCATTATAAAAGCATTAAATGATCTCTAATATATAATTATTTTATATCGTTGCATAGTTATAGTAGTATAGCAGCTATAGTTTTCTATTAAGATACAAACATAATCAAAGGAGTGGAGGCAAATGGAAGATGTTCAAAGAAAAGTATTGGTATACTGCTAATACTCTTTGAGGCGAGAGAGATTTCGTGTCTTCTAGACCGGCGTGCTACATCGTAGACCGTATTTTCGCTTCCCATCAGGCGAGATTGTGGTCAAACCAAGTTAAAAAACATTGTGAGTCACTCAAACACTATAAATTTACCCAACCTATCCTTATGTAGGTTTAAATTGTGTTTTTCGAGAGGATATAATATTAGCACCTGGTTTTGTTGTATAAGTATGCTTTAAACTACACTAAACTTGCGTCAAACTCCGTCTGCTCTGAAAACTGACTGTTCAAAATTTCTCCACATAAGAGATAAACATGTTTGGATCATATTATAAACTGCCTATATCCTGAATTATTGCTGAGTTGTCTCTAAAACAAGCAAAGGAAGGGGCCTGTTTACTTAGTCAGGGGCCATCGCGTGTCGCGCGGTTTTATTGTACCTACATATCATTTATTCGGTCAAATTATTTTTAAAATAAAATAAAATAGTTGAACTTAGTAACTCTGTCCTAAAATCTTACGTACCTTAACGAAGCACGGGCACAGGCAGCTAGTATTATGAAGCAGGCTAATTATAACATAGATTAGTTATTTGCTACGACGAGGGAGAAAGGTTTCCCAGAAGATGTCTTATTCACCATTTTGTAAGGTGAAACCTAGAACGACCTTATACTTTATAATTTTAAATGTGAGTCGGCCAATCAAAATCAAGACAAAAAAAACGTTTGCACCACAGAACATAGTCTGAGCACGAACTTATATCTGTGTGACTACTTTTTACCACGCGCAACAAATAAATATTTTATTCAGCGTAAAACACAAGCCATAGAAACCACCTGCGATTTTAAAATATGTGCCAACAGATTGTTAAATTTTCAAATGCTGTCGCATTTTACTTTTGTAAAAAGCTATGTTGTAGTGAAGATATGCATACATGTTCATTTTCAGCTTTGTAATATATGTGTAGTTGTATAAAAGACGTATTTGACGTTTCAAAATGATGCTAAAATCTCATTATACATTAAACGCATTTTTACTTTGACTCTAAAGTGCACAATTTGATTTGAGCTTCAACTTCTTTGTCTTATGACAATTTGTGATAGGGGTGGATAGGGGTCAATTTTAAAGAATAATTTTGTTACGTCAGCTCTCGCGACCAGCACTATACTAAAATCTCGAACTTGCTACTTTTAGATGATCCATTCGCTGTATATAACTATGTCTAAATTAAAAGTAAGTTATAAATATTAAAAATACATTTCAATTGTTACTTACACACACTCGACGAATGGTATGAGAAATGGCAGAAGAAAAAAGCTTTTATGAGAAAGCTTGCTCCGGCATAGCTCTGGTCTAGAGCTACACAAGCCGCGGTTTATAGCTATCCCATCATAAAAAAAGGAGGCAGGGATTTGTGGCTCCACTCCTCTCACTCACTATGCCCACCGTGGCTGATAGGACCTGTTTAGTGCCAAATCACGGTAGAAAAATGTAGTAGGCAGACAATAGAGTCACAGGTTTCGTACGGAATTGTAAGTCCACGATAGCATTATTTCAACCGTAAAACGTTAATATGTGAATGCAAGGCTGCACGCAATCTGGCATGTCAACTTGTGAGGCGGTTATTTATACCATACCCCTCCCTTATATTATAAATAAATAGATAAACTCTTGCAAAGATCAACACTTGGTACATCATACGAGGTATGGTCATTGTGTAGGTATATTTTGAATATTCTGAGATCCTGTAGTGAATCTTTTACCCGCTGTTACGCCAGTTAACCAATTCTAACAGTCCATTTGCTGCACTGCTCTTCCACTGCAGGCTATGCCTCAAATGAAATTGGAAGGTTTAGCCATTATCACCTGCTACCCTTTGATACACAGCTGATTATGGCTAGACGAAAATAGGAACTTCAACATCTCCAAGTTACAAATTCAGAAAACCAGGCGATGGACGTCATTATAATTGTTAGCAAGGTAAATTTGACTCAATAAGGTTAATATTTAAATAAGGAAGGAGAATACTATCGGGCAATCTGCCAGTTCGTTATCCATTTCCCTAATAAGCGTTCGATACGCGCATGAATTCCCCTCCATTTTATATTTTTGTCGTTCAATAGCGTGTCGATGAGGACCTTCCGTTTCGAAAGGCTTTTATGATCATATTTTATAAACAGGATGTTTTTCGTAGCCATAACAACCTAATGAAAGGGTGAGCTGGCACAGCGAGGTAGCACTCCAATCGTGAGCATTTACCTACGGGGTATCCAATTTCGAAATATCTCTGCAAGCATTTCTGAGAAATGCTGCGTCATTATATGTGCTTTGTACTGTACCGCAAACTAGCTCTTGTTGATATATGGCAACTTAATAAATTGGGAGTACAGATACACAGTTGAAGAATTGAGAATATACTTATAACGTTTTAAAAACTAAAAAGAAAACCGACTTCAATGAAGAATATGATACAATTTCGTTTACCTGGATGACGTATTTTTTCCAATTATTTCGATAATATTAATATGATAAATTATTTCGCCCATTGGCCTACCCCGGGTAACAGAATCGCTGACTTTTGTAAACGGTTACAGTTGAATGATCCTAACACTGGTGTTAGAACCTGCAAATTTCAGGCTATCTAGCGCATACCCTGTGCCTTTTGAAAAGCTCGCTCAGTCGCCTAGTTTTAGCATTCTTGTCAAACAATCTAAATAACATGTCTTAATCGCAATAAGACAAAATCAATATGACGATCGCAGAATATGACGCAAGCAGAATATGACATAAGCGGAATATGACAAAGGCAAAACATGACACAAGGAGAATGTGACAATAAGAGAACTTGACTAATTCATGACTAAATCAGAACATGACAACCATTTAATAACCCATAAATGTTAGCATAGGATTCAATTTTATTCGTAACAAGCAGCAATTGTGCGAGCATAAAACATTTCCGCTAAAATAGGCGAGCAAAAGCCTGCGATGAGGACTGTAGTAGCATGCTAATGTTGATACTAATTCACAAGCTCAGCATTTGTTTTCATAAATAAAAATACCACAGATTTTCGTCCTTTTTATCTTTTAGCAAGCTGTGGCTCCTTTGCTAGAGAAAAGCGTTACTTCAAACACTTTTTAAGGGTTCCGTTCAAAACTATACTAAGGTTACAAGTATGTTAAAAGTTTCATTTAAGTTGCTTTTGCTAGTTATATTTGGCTATAGTGTCTAAGAGTATTTATTTTAACACTACCCTGGAGTAATAAAGAAATATAATAGTAGAGCTCCTTATGAAAGGGCTCGACCGGAGAAGTACTACCATCGTACTTTTTTTTGTCGATAATAAGGATTTATTCATTAAAAAGTACAATTAAACTAATTATGTACAAAGGAATCAGTCAGATTAAAGACCGTTACAAACGGCCTATAAGTAACTCAACTATTCCAGACCAGTACCAGACGGAAGCGTGCCCAACACAGCCTTGGCCACGTGTAGCCTCAATCAAATCGCCTCCATCATACCTATTTCAACCGCCAAGCATTGCTGTGTTCCGGTTGGAAGGGTATAGTTCCCGGTGAAATTACGGGCAAGCGAGGCTTAACACCTTTATTGTGCTTGCTTGTTTGTTTACTCAAACAATAAGATTTAGTAAACTAAAAAAATTTAAAAATCAAAACGCTTCCTCACAAACCCTACCTCAAAACCTTCCCAAAGGTATTATTAATGTACCTTACATTAAGGGAACTTATAGGGTTGCCACTCGTACCGAGCACAAAAGACGATGAGGTTGCTATCGTTACAAGGCAATGGTATCGTTGCCTGATGAAACGGAAATTAAGATTGAATTAGCAATTAATTATTAAGGATATCAGTTAAGGATAGATACTTTAGTTTTATGTGTGAGAGAAATTAACAACAGATACCTGCTTTAATTTATCACATTTACGAGTATTTACATATTATAATACCTACGTAGTACTTATTCCTGTTATGAAAACGTGGTTTCCTTTGTTTCAGTGCTTACCTGAAAGATGAGTTTGTAGTCCTGTCATACCTTGAAGCTGGCTTTAACAGGGTGAGTTACTTGAGAATGTTACTGGCTTTACGCCAGTTACGTTATTTATTAGATATATTTTTTTGCATATGTTAAAGTTATTATTGTTACAGTTATTAGTTAAATAGTTAGTATTAATTATTAGTGTAATTGTTGCATATGTTTTTTATCAAAGTCAATTTAAGTTTTGCCCTTTGAGGTCGTGACCGTGGATCTGTGGGAAGGAGGTGCCCTCCGGGTTTTATGTAATATAACCATATCAATGTGTGTAATATAACTATATTTAATCCTCCAGATTATTTTTACGGTACATATTATTTTTAATTGGTTTTTGAATCATTATTATTCAATTTAAGTATTTAAGTAATTCAAGTAACGCTTCCGTCTGGTACTGGTCTGGAACAGTTGAGTTACCTATAGGCCGTTTGTAACGGTCCTTAGGTAATCTGACTGATTCCTTTGTACATAGTTAGTTTAATTGTACTTTTTTTTGAATAAATAATTTAAGTATGACAGTGAGATAATACATATGACGGAGATAAAACTTTTCAGAGGTGAACATTTTTGACTATGTGATTTGACCAAACATAGTATACACAATAACGATATTAAAGCACTGATTATTGCAGTTTCGTGGCAACCGAAAGGCTTTGGGCCGGTATATAATTATAATTTAATTATAATTGTAATATATTTTATTATATGTCCAAACGAGAGATTTTAAATAGAATTTTGTAGCACTGTCGTAGCATTTTCGTAGCTTTGTCATAGAATCGGCGTAGCGCCATCGTAGCACCGCCGTAGCATTATCATAGCGTAGTCATATTTAAAAATTCGGCCTAGCCTAGCATGAATCCGAGACCATAACAAAAGAATACTAAAATGAGGGTTAGGTTCGTATGATCGGTTTTTTTTGGAAATGTAATCGTAGCATATTTTGGAACATAATAGTTTATCAATAATAGTTATTAAGACTGTTGTAGCTGTGACCATTATACTTTATCTAACTATATAAATAAATTAATATTACAGGACCTTCATTTTACACAGCGCCATCTAGCCCCAAACTAAGCATAGCTAAGTTAGTAATAAGGGAACTAGATGACGGATGGAATACTTAAAACCTTTTTTTAGTAATATTCAGTATGTTTATATTTTTTATTTTTATAATCAGTTTTATATTATATATTTATATATATGTTATTATATTTGGCTTATTTTTACTATTTTTTATGAATATCAAGGTTAGCGCTGTTGGATAACGGAAAAAATTAAATAAAATAAATGATATGATAGTAGTAAGTACGTGTAAACAACTCGACAACGAAATAAAATCTGTGAACAGCTATATTTTTCGTTTGAAATCCATTTCGTTTCATTTGTGATGAATCGCTCCCAAGATATTTTGTTGATAAAATATTGCAGTAGAAGAGAATGTTTTCGTTTCGATGGTTAAAATTCAATTACAACTTCAGTTTTTTGGGTCCGGGATACTTTAAACAGACTAACTCATTGTTAAAGGTTCAATTATTGTCGTGTCACAGGGTCGATTTATATTTGGAGATATTTAACCTACATTTATACATTTTGTAATTTTTCAGTCAACAGTCTTATGATGAGTCTTATGATCTGTGACTGTATTACCACAGATACTAACGTACTGAAACTATATAAAATGTCTTATGTTTACGAGATAATAAAAGAATGATAAATGAGCTTATAAATTCTGAAAGTAACAGTTTCACATTATTAAGAATACCATACAAATTACAATTTCACCTTGGTCCTGAAGTACTTAAATATGTTTATTTTGCTTTATGCCAATCTCTTTTACTTTACTGTGTTACCTGTTGGGGCAGCGCCGCCTAAACTCATCTTCTCACAGTTGAACGCGCGCAACGTTCAGTTCTTAAGGTCATGCTCAAAAAGCCATATATGTTCCTGACTGATGATCTATACCAAGAAAGTGCAGTTCTAACCGTACGTCAACTTTTTATCTTGAAAACCTCAACCTCCGTACATAAATCTGTTTTAGTCTCATCGCATTACGAATCCATTGTAAGACGTCGAGTATTTAAAATTTCTATCCCTACTTGCAAGACATCCTTCGGTCGACACTTTGTCAGGTGTCAGTTTTGTCAGGATACATATCCTGACAAAACTTCCAGATGTATATAATAATGTAGTGAAACATTGCGATATTAAAATGAAATCGGTCCATGAGGCAAAGCATATTATTACTACATGGCTGTTAACACTCTCTTATGATGATACCGAAGGGGTCTTAAAAATAATAACGTAGGTAAATAGCATGTGACACACATACTTAATTACTTATTACATTTCATAATTATTTAGTTATTCTCTATTTATTTAATGTATATATTAAGTTATCATATTAACATATATTAAAATATTTATAAAATATTAGGTCCTTACATATGAAATTGGCGTTTTGTATGGGAGGAACATAAAGGCAATTTTTTCATATTAAAATATATTTTATTAATCAAAGTATGTACCATTGCTATCTATACACTTTTGCCATCTTATAGATAGTTCATTGATCCCTTTACTAAAAAAACCATTCGGACGGGAATCAATGAAATCTTTGAAAGCGGTTTGGACTGCCTCATCGGAATTGAATTTTTTTCCTTGCAAGAAGTTATCCAAATTTCGAAAAAAATGGTAATCTGTTGGAGCAAGGTCCGGAGAGTACGGTGGATGTCTTAGACATTCCAATTGAAGCTTCTCTAATTTGGTAGTCGTCTGTTGGGCCGTGTGTGGTCTAGCGTTGTCTTGAAGCAGCAGTGGCGTAGAGTGATTGAAAAGTCTCGGTTGTTTAACAGCGAGCTTTTCCATCATGGTTTGCAGTTGCTGACAATAGACATCAGCCGTAATCGTCTGACCAGATTTAAGAAAGCTATAGTGTACGACACCGGCACTAGTCCACCAAACGCTTACAAGTAACTTTTTTTCAGTCAATTTTCGCTTGGGGCAAGATTTTGCTGGTTCACCAGGGTTCAGCCATTGCGATGAGCGTTTACGATTATCGTACAGGATCCACTTTTCATCACATGTAATGATCCGATTTAAAATTCCTTCATTATTGTGCCGGTTGAGTAATGTAACGCAGCAGTCGACGCGCGTTTGTCGGTTTGCTTCACTCAATTCATGAGGTACCCACCTTTCAAGCTTTTTCACCTTCCCAATTTGCTTCAAGTGGATTAAAACGGTTTTGTCACTAACACCGCAGCCTGCAGCTAACTGTGATGTGGTTTGCGATGGATCTGCTTCCACAATAGCCTTCAATTCATCATTATCGACCTTGGTCTCCGGCCGTCCACGGGGCTTGTTCTGCAGGTCGAAATTTCCAGAACGAAAGCGTTGAAACCAAAAACGCACCGTGTTTTCTTTTGCGACACCACCACCATACACATCATTAATCCTTCGAGCCGTTTCTGCAGCACTGGTGCCACGGTGGAACTCGTACTCGTAAATAATGCGATATTTTAAGTTTTCCATTTTGTGAAATGAGTGACACAGAAAAAAAAAGTAAAAGAGAAAAAAACAAATGAATTACGGTTTTCGAAACACAAATGCATGAGTAAATAGCTGTTTAAATTTGAATTTGGAATTCCTAACCAAAGAGGAGATATTTAAGATCAAAGTGGCCAGTACGACAAAACGCCAATTTCATATGTAAGGACCTATATATACACTCAATATATTTGTTAGCTTTTAAGTTTTTTTTTTGTCTCAAATAAGTATCTTAGTTAGCTTTGGTCTTTTTATATTAATTTTCATAGTGGGGTAAAAAATTGGCTAAGTGGGGTAGCACAACATGTCTTCTGACATGTTGTTTAAGTTGAGTTTTGTCTGAAATTATAAGACCGGCCGCCTGCCTGACGTCTACCCTCTTTGGGAATGCTCGGTTGTGTGGGTTGAGGGGATAAGGATTAAGCAAATTAACTGAATGTAGTTGATTATGAGAATGGTGAATGTGCCACGTATAAGAAATCCCATGTATGAGAAATGGGGGCACACTGTAATAATGTATTATCGTCTGCCCCCACCGTTCATACGTAGGGGCAGATAGCCATAAGTGTTACCGTCTGTCCCCACGTGGGGGTCGTTCGTGGGGGCAGACGGTAACAATTCGTTATTTCAGTCCGCTTAATAATGAAATATAAATAAAATTGATATACCTAGGTTATAGTGTAATAAGGTTCTATTCGTAAAACCAAAATGTATATTAGGAATTGTCTAAATAGAGCCTATCACAAAGTATGTTCCTTTATCAATGATGAGAATTCGTGGCCTGATGTTGCTATATCAGTGGTAGCTAAGTAAATGGTGATTTCTCAGTATTTATAAACTGCCCACTAATTGGTTAGGAAGTTATCAATATTTTCAAGATACGCTTACTTAACCGTGGTACGGTTGTGTAGTCCGGCCAGCCAGACTACGGAATGTTATATATTAAGGAAACTTAAAAAAAAATAACTAGCCCGAGTTTATTGCCTTTCTCCATGCGCTAGTAACTATTTTGGCGGTAGATTTGACGATTTTATTATTTATAAATTACGACGGTGAGGTCTCATCTCACCTGATTTTCAAGTTATGATAAGGCCGAAGGTGGAAGCGCACTTCACCCGGAATCCACAACTAACTCAGGAACTGGCTACCTTACCCTTAAATGCCGGAACACAAAAATTTAAGAATTGTTGTAATGGCGACAGAATTAGATAAGATGGTGGTAGCTGGCCAGGCGGACTTAAACAAAGTCCTATCACTAACCAAACCAAGCACAACGATTCAAAATTATCCTAAAAATCGAACTGCATAAACGATATTATGACTTTGAATCTTGCCAGATATCGGAGAGATATCTGGAGAACTGAATATATCTATTTCCCAAATGTTTATTTTTATATCACGATAAAGCGCGGGATTCGAAATAGCAACAGTATTAGAAAGCGAGCCTTAGATCACCACTTGTGCTAACATCACACCTCCGTGGTCCGTGGTTGGGCGTATGGCTCGTGATCTGCAGGTCCTGAGTTTTAATCCCGGGTGGGGTACATTTTTGAGAAGTGCTTTCCCAGTTTGGCCAGGACATCGCAGTCTTGAATCACCTAATTTTTTGATAAGTAAGATGTCCTGGATACTGCATATTATAAAAATGCTCATTCATAAGACGCCTGTGGCTTTTAGAGGGCATTTACACAGCCCATATAAATAAAAAAAGCACCATAGCTACACTATTAGCGATTTATTCATAACTCTAAAACCAACCATCCCATTATGCATGGCGTAAAACCATTGATGTCTCACATAAGTTTCTATAGCTGACATGACCAAGTCTGGGAATTACACAGAATAGTGATGAGCGTTTATGCTAATGACAGACCCTAAGAGTGAGAGATAGGCTGCGATAGGAAATAAATAGTGGTATGAACATTTAAAATGTATCAATATCAAAATCAAGGTTTTCAAAAACCTTGCGGGACTCATTGAGGTCACACGTGACCCAAGTGCTGGCTCTCGTTCAGGCCAGCGAATTATCATAGTTATTCAGCGTGGAAAGCCAGTGTCTTGGGCACGCTTCCATCTTGTACTGGTCTGGAACAGTTATAAATAGACCGTTTGTAGCTGTTGCCTTGTACATAGTTAGTTTAATTATACAATGTTTTTTTTTTGTGAGTCAATATATTTTGATTTGTGTAATATACAAAGCGGGTCTTAACTGCGCTTACCCTTTATTATTCCCGACAATTTGAACTGTTTTACAACAGCCGTTGTCACCGACAAACACAACGTATGGTAATCTTGTTAAAAAAAATCACTATTGTTGACATTATTATGTCAAATGACACACGTCACCATGAATGTATTGTAGAGTTATAGTCTTGTTTAGTTTCCGTTAAATAAATATGGGTTTTATTGCTTAAAATTTCAATAGAAAATCACACAAAATGTTGTTTGTGAAACTTTGAGTAAACGTGGTATAAGTTTAGAGCGAGATCAGCTGACTAAAGAGCCAAACCCCCTCGCCGCTACTTTAATCTGTTATTCATCAATAGCTCAAAATCAAGGGCATTTTTCGCATTTTATTTATCAAGTAAATCCTCTAAAAACCATTTGCTACTGTTGTTTTAAATACGTAATCTCTTGACTTTGAGACTTGCTTATGCAAAGATGATATCTGCATCGGGGTTTGTCCCAGAAGCTGCCTATTAAAGGCATTGGCACTCCCACGCAGCGAACTGCTTAGCGGGTCTTTCCCATAAAACTTTTCTACCAGGTCCACTAAACATCAACGATTGCGGTGCCCGTAGTAGACTACAGATCACACACATCCCATCTACTAAGCCTAACAATTTAGATACTAAAAATAAGTTCATTCTAAAATTGATTTACAACCATCTGCTGACGTTACGTAAGTCTGTTTCATTTTGGTTTCGATAAAAATGGCGGATTTTCAAACGGAACTGAATAATATCTCGGTTTCATTAAACATTCAAAGACAAGCCGCCATTTTGATTGAAACCCAATTGTAGCAGAGTTATGTAATAGACCAGCTGGCGACTTTAGGTCCCTAAATGACGTTATTACTCTAACGATGGCCCACTTTTCCACTGCTACAGACGGCGCGCTAATAAACTTAGTATGAAACTTGATGCTTGCCAGTAGTAGGTACCTACGAGGACAAGTCTAGAAGTTTGTTTGTACAGGAAATTAAAACGTTTGAAACTAATTGGAATAGTTGTAGACGGAAGTAATCTAGTAAGTAGGAAGATTGTACTCTAGTAGAGTAAATTTTTGTGCATTTGTCTTTTAGGCAATTTTATTTGTGTGTGTGTGTAAGTCGTCAGCATCTTTCTGTATACTACCCAACACCTTTACTACGATCAAAACCCTATAATTTTGTATGAGGCTCTGTCCAGCTGCTGATGTTGATGTTGTTGATATCACATGTCTTCCAAATATCGAGGGGGTTTCCGTAATCTCAATGGACACTCCAGTTTGGAGCAGTATTTCACAGTCGACGATTTTTCCAAAACCTTAACCTGATTCAATTCAATATTATTTTAATCAGTAAGATTTTTTTGGATCTCTTTGATCTATTTTGAATCTACCGCCTGTTCGGAATCGCGACCAGCACTCAAGAAGAAAGGCAAGAGCCTCGGGCAGGTTTATTTTTTGATGATCCATTACAAAAGCTTAATCTACAATTCATTCGCTGGAGCTAATTATTTTCGATGCCAGTTTCTTATATCTTACTTAACCTGAAATTTTAAACTATGCCTTGAATTTTTAATCATACCTACTTATTTATTTACTTAGACAAAACATCATTACAGGTTTTTTTTATTTAAAACTAAGGCGATGCTAAATCTAGGTAGCTTATGTCAGTTAACCCAAGGTACAAATACTACAGTTACACATTATAAACCTTTCGTTTCATTGACGAACTGTGACGTTGCCATGAGTTTCGGCAGGTTTTGGTAAAATATGTCCACGCTGTTTTCGGACAGAATATTGAGCAAGTATATAGCGAGTATGATATGAGGGCAAACTTACGAGTAAGTAGGTTTGTCCTACCACCTTGGGCACCTCAAGCATGACGGGACGGCGCGGCGGCGCATTTGGTTGCTTATTATAAAAACGTAACATTTCGCCCTATGAATAATTTATTAACTATGGAGCTTAGTTGTAGGAACAGCGAGTTTATACTTGTTTTTTGTAATAAAATTATGTATATCACAGTTATTTCGAACAATTTTAGTTTTAAATGAGGATTCATATGGAATTTAATTTGACCGGTAGGGTACAGGACATTATTTGGAAATTTACCGCACAGCGCCATCTGGCTTCAAAATAGACAAACATATTCAAATATAGGTAATATTATGCATACTTATCATTCAATGTAACACACCAGGGACACAGATCTATATTCATCCCACACATGTTTGCCTGAGTGGGAATCGAACCCACAGCCCAGTGCGCACAAGGCAGAGCTACTACCAACTAAATTGTGAGGCTTGCTATTACGTATTTTGAAAGTTATGGTACTATACGTAGGTAAATGCATGCTTAATGCCAAATACCCTTATTGTATCTATGAAAGGACTTGAGTAATAATCAGTTTTCTAAAACCTGAGTCAGTGTCTGCGAGGTCGACAGTCTCTTGAAGTGGCTGTACTTTGTAATCAGAAGTCTGAACCTTTGCAAAGCGAACTTGAGGTGAAGCTCCAACGTAGAGTAGCGCAATTTCGTTTTCATCTAATTAGCTTCCACGAAAATTAAATGGAATATTATTCAAATATAACGGTTGCAGCTTCAAAATTGTTATTTTAATACTTAAACTTACGAGGTTATTACTTAGTGGTTGAGGGAGGTTATTTAGGGTATGTTTTCAAGTAAATTCAAAGAATTCATTAAGGTTTGATGATGCTAATAAACATGATAGTGGAAAAGAAGGCCGAAGATTGGGCTGAGTGGTATAACTTGGATGAGACGTAACAGAAAAAATACAGATCTTATTCTAACTTAGTCTATAGCCCATAGTAATATGTACCTACCTTACAAACTATCGTACATAATTAACTATACCATATTTATTGGCACGTAAAGTCTGTGCGTGACTTACTAGTGTTTTTTACGACGGGAAGTGCTTGGCCTACATTTCACCTGGCTACAAGTTGAGATAAGGCGAAGGTGGAGGCGCACTTCACCCGGAATCCTCAACTAACTGAGGAACTGGTTACCTCTAAATGCCGGAACAAAACAATTTTTATAATTGTTGTTATGGCGACAGAATTAGGTAAGATGGTGTTACCTAGCCAAACGGACTTACACAAAGTCCTACCACCAACCAAACAAATCACAAAATTGTACTCCCCTGGGGATCGGTTTGGACCGATTTCAGATCACTAGACCACCAAAGCGATTAAAAACAACTGCTCGATCCTCAGCAGTTGTAGTAGCAGACAATTGAACCCACAACCTACAGCGCAGAACGCAGAGTTACTACCAACTGAACTATGAGGCGTTTATGGTAAAGCTTAAAGCTTGTAAGTTAGAGTAGATATAAGCTAGGTGCACGTAATGCAAGTCGCTAAAAGCCATTTGCATTAAAACTTTACCCAGAGCAAGCGACTTTACAAACTCTATCTACCATTACCAATACCTACCAACCCCATTTACTACCTTTCCCATTCACCCACAGGCTTTATGAGTTCCTGTGATGTCTAGACACCCTTTGGTAAAGTTTCCGAGTTAACTCTATCACGGATCTGTGGTTACGGATTGCGGAGCTTTGGGGCAATTTTATTATTTAAAGCAAAGTTTTTTAACTATAGAATAAATACAAAATATTGTAGGAATATAACATAGATGGTTTCGACTCACATTTCCCAACGAAAACGCGTGTTTTTTGTATTTTGTTCGGTATGGAGCCTTATTTGTTTAAAATATTTCATGGTTGAAGATCCCTTTTATTTTACTTATTGAGTATTGTATTTATTGATGTAATCCGTAACTTATTTTCTAAAACTAAATTTGGTCACTTATTACGATACAAAGATACATAAAGCTCTTTCGTAAACGAATGAGCAGATATAGACTTTATGGTTCCCTTGGCACTCTTTGGGTACGGAGTCATAAACGCAAAAACTACCTTTACTTATTTCATATCCTGAAGCCGGCTCTGGACTTTCGTGCAGCTAATGATATAGCCGTGATAACTTTCCCAAGTGCGGCCTGTGTGTTTACCATCAGTTTTGCAAACTGTAGTCGCGTCCACGTTGAAAAAAAAGTATAAAACGGTGTACAGCGCCTCTAACGGATAGTAAGGAACTAAAATGAGTAGAATATTAAATAGTAATATTTAAAGTTAAAATTTTAATCTAACCACCCCTGTGGTTTAGTGGTTCGCCCACCGGTATCAAACCCAGAGGTTCGGCACAAATTTGTACCCCTGTGGTACAAATTTGTGCTTAATTTGATTGGTGGAAGTACTTTGTGTAAGTCCGCCAGCCTAGCTACCACTATCTTACCTAAGTCTGTTGCCATAAAAACAATCTTAAATTGTTTTATTCCGGTATTTAGAGGTAAGATAGCGAATTCCTCAGGCTGTTCAGGATTCCATGTGAAGTGCAATTCCACCACCAGCCATATTGAAACTCGACAGTTGCAATCAGGAGAAATGAAGGTGCTTCCCTGTCGGAAAAAAACGTGACCCCGACAGGTCAGGTCTGTCAGTGTCACGTCAGACTGTACTATGAGCTACTCATGGTAAGGCCACTGTATCGATTTCGGCTTTGAAGCTGTGTATGCGATGGACTACCAAATAGAAAAGTTCCATCGCCGCCGAAATTGTAAAAGTTTCCAACTCTGAATCAATAGAGATGAGTTTCGTACCTGTATTGTGCGACATTGCTGGTCATCTGGAATGTTTTTTCGATGGTGACTAAATACATCCTACCAAACAAACTCGAACAATCCGAGTAAACAGGTGCATAATTATGCTAAAAATATACACGAAAATTGGACCACAAACAATACAGTTATCAGAAAAAACTAAAAGTAAAATAATATTACTAAAAAAAATACTTTAATTCTTAAAGTAAAGTAAAACTTTTAAAATTGACTTTGGTAAGTAATACAAAAGGTATGATGGTTTTAAACAAATGATCTAAAATAGGACAATCATCATCCCAATAGCAACATTTCCAATTCTGTTGCTACTTTCGCGTTTCATATACAGCCGAACATCACGCAGCAAACTAAATCGGATTCACAAAATTTGAGAATCCGATTTAGTTTGCCGCGTGATGTAATATTATATACCTCTATTAAGGTATTTAATACCAAATTCGGCTGTTTGTTATAAATTTAATCCTTTTATTATTAGACATTTTCTCATTAAAAAGACAATATCCAAAAAGGAGCAAAGCTTCAGTCTTCAATAACGTAGCTCTTAAATTAAGTCGATATGAAGTGGGCTCCAAAAAGGCTTTCATTTATTAAGATATATATGAAATTCGGTCAAACTAGAGCGAATCGAACGTGGGAGCAAGATTACATAAAATGTTTAACATCTCACTCTACCCTAGACATCCTTCATACTCATCCCGGTCTCTCTCACGTGTGTTGTCATTTCGTAGCCCTGCTTCTTCTTTTCTGCTCCTATCCCACACTTATGCGGGATCAACACAGCACGTTCTCTACCACGAAAACTCTGGCAACAATATAGCGAAACACAGAAGTATTTTGATATTTTTTTTTCGATTGAGCCCTAAGAATCGACGTGGTTTGTGTGACACACACTCGACCACTCTAAGTAAAATAAACCTAATAAGAGTCTATGATACGTGAAATGGCTTAGCTTCAGCGATCATATCTTCCACAATACTGTAGCATTCACTTTGAAATTAATGTTAGAGTAAAGGATTGATGCTAGAACTCTTGTGTTTCGAAAACTGGATTACATAAAATTTTCTCGATAGAAAAAAAAAAAACAAAGTTGACTCTAATTTGTACCAAAAATGTTCGCCATTTAACAAATACGCCCAATTAGGCCTTGACATGTTGTACAGTAAATAAACACAGTATACAGCAGACGCTCTGTGTTTGAGATTTTTTAAATTAATATTTGCTTTACCGTAAAAAAACAAAACGTTGAAATTCGCGCATATTTCTGTCATCTGGTGGTCATAAGCGCCGTGGTTGAGCGCACAGCAATGTCACCTTTATCTTAGTTCGAAACTAGAGTAAAGTTACGTTGAGTTGCTAATCTGTAGTATATAGGCCGTTAAGAACCATCTAGTACACGCAATGACAATCCCGCATTAAGATCTTTCAGGTTCATCCGATGATTCACCTTGTAACAAGCTTAATTGAAGACAATATTAGAATCATTAGCAGTGACTATGACTATTGAATGTATTATTATAAATACATCACTACCCTCTGGGTAGGCTGGCTCCGTCGTAGACCTCATCCTTGCCTGTGCAAGTTTTTTTTTGTTTATTAAGGAACAACAAACAGCCACAATATAAATAATTACAAAATCCTTATAAAACAACAATTTTGGCAATACTTTTGAGGCCAAGAACCATTTTTGTTGCCATTTTAGGTAAAAAAAAAACATTAATTAATCATCGACTTTACGTGTATGCATTTTTTTATCAGAATTAAAACAATTGTGTAAGTTATGTCTACTACCTATCTCTACCAAACCCTACCATAGTACCTATTGTAACCAAATCTCAGGAGGAGAATACCTCATGTATTCTAACCTTTTCTCCTGAAGTTTGGTAGTTAATTCACCGCAATTCAATCTCTAATTTTTTCGAAGTTGTGACGTTGTTTGATGTTTTGAGGCTTTAAAGAGGATCGGAAGCTTTTGTTCCGCAGTGTTAGGGCTGATAATAAAAAAAAACTTTTGTTTTATTGATAACTCTTTGATAATATCATGAAAACTCTATGAAGCTTTCTTAATATTTGGCAATTCGAATATATAGTTCTTTATTTCTAAATAAATATCTACAGCCCCCAGCCGCCTAAAACTATTGTATTGCTAATTTCATTGGCTTTTTTACAGCGGTGATATTTTCTAGGTGCACCAAAAAGTGATTGCTCAGTCAGTTCAGACCTAAAGTAATTACTTACAGACCTTAGAAGTCCACTTTCCTTTTTTTGAGATTGCCCTAAACTACGCAGGCAAAAGTCGTGTGATTCGTCTTATTTTAGATACAATTACAGTAGAACTAAATAGATGAACGTAATGCTATCCTGAGGCCTATTCGGCCTAATTACCTAAGTACAACCAATTAGGTATGCTTATACCTACACTTGGGTAAATAAATGAGCACAGTTCGTTTTGTTTTTTATTGTTGACGGGGAAGCGCTGGAAGCTTACACCTTACTTGATTTGAAGTCGTGATAAGGCCGAAGGTGGAAGGGCACTTCACCCGGAATCCTCAACGGTCTGAGGAGCCGGCTATCTTACCTCTAAAATTCCGGAAAACAACAATTAAGAATTGTTGCTGTGGCAACATACTCAGGTAATATGGTGGAAGCTATCCAGGCTGACTTGAACAAAGTCCTTACCATCAACCAAGCACAATATTGTACTCCCTTGAAGATCAAACCAGGACCTCTGGATTGAAGATGGCAATAATGGTTAAAATTAAATATTAGTTAACTGTTAATTGATAAAAAATATATCGATATTTTTATTGGTTGAAAATATTAGTTAATATTATTTGTTTAGTACACGATTTGGTTATTGGTTGATGTTAATGCAGTTGAATATTTTATTCTATTGATCAAATAAAAGTAACCGCTAATTCGTCTCTGTCATAGTAGCACTATGAGTATTTGTTTAAAATATCACATCACTTTGTATTGAATAAAAATATCATATACAGCAAATCAGAGAAATTTAATCTCTATAGTGAGGAGTCGAAAGCATGCAATTGAATGAAGTCAACCTAATACATAGTTGAAAACTCTGCGAGCAGCAACATACGAAAATGTTTCTTATTTGTAGCCTGTTAAAGTTAAAGTTTCAATGCATTCAATTATGTTAATTCTAACTCAGGTTGAAGTTGATATGATATTTTTATTCGATAATGTTAATTCTGATTATTGAATATAATGGTATTTTATTTATTCAATAAAAAGTACAATTAAACTAACTATGTACAAAGGAATCAGTCAGATTACCTAAGGACCGTTACAAACGGCCTATAGGTAACTCAACTGTTCCAGACCAGTACCAGACGGAAGCGTGCCCAAGACACTGGCTGCATTGCCACGCTGAATAGCTATGCTAATTCTAATTTATGCTAAATAATATTATATAAATATATAATATAATGGTTGATTTTAAATATTAGTTAAATTTATTGGTTGATAGTTATATTCGTCATCTCTACTCTGGATCTGAGTGGGCGAACTACTAGACTCCATCATCCATCATTAGTGCACCTCATCCTTGTTTAGCCGATTAGAGCTACAGCTTTTACACACGGCTAGGCTAGCCGCGTGTAAAAAAAAACATCCCTGACCCTCTTATGGTTTTGCCTAGTGTGCTGTGCTAGGTCGGACATTATTCCTATTAAGCAAAATCAATGTAGACAAAATGAGACAACAGTATTGTGGCCTTTTTGCCGTACTAACTATAGTTAACTCAACTATAGGTAATTATAAATAGTGTTGGCTATAGCCAACACTATTTATAATTACCTATAGTTGAGTTACCTATAGGTCGTTTGTAATGGTCCTTAGGTAATCTGACTGATTCCTTTGTACATAGTTTAATTGTACTTTTTATTGAATAAATGAATGTTAATTTATTTATTAATAATTCACAAAACAGTTCACAATCGAAATAGACTTAATAATTACTTATGACATCTTTTTCGGATTTAGATTGTAGACAAATATGTGAATACAAAAACATTAGTGTTGCATGCATTAAACTTAAAATACCCTTAAACCAGAATCAGCCACCATAATCTATAAATATAGCTTCACATTTTAAACAATAATAATCTAAATATATATAACTCAAAGGTGACTGACTGACTGACATAGTGATCTATCAATGCCCACTGGACGGATCGGGCTGAAATTTGGCATGCAGGTAGATGTTATGACGTAGGCATCCGCTAAGAAAGGAAGTTGATTAATTCTACCCCCAAGGGGATAAAATAGGGTATGAAAGTTTGTATGAAACTATGTCAATTTTAAAAAGATCGGGCTGAGACTTTGCATGCATAAAGCTACTATGACGTAGGCATCCCCTAAGAAAGGATTTTGAGATTTTCGGTTAGACTTTTTTAAAATGGCTAAAGAAAATCTGAACGTAAATGGAGAAGTTGAAGAATGTACTGTCGTTTTTAAGTTTGGTAGGCCCTAATTTTTTACACAAGCTAAACAAAAGTAAAGCCGCAAAAACTATACCTAATTAATAATAATACTTCTTAACGCGAGCGAAGCCGCGAGCAAAAGCTAGTAAATGAATACAGGACATTTTACGACTACAACCTTATTTTGATAAGATAAGGATAAAGCTCGATAAACACAGCGTTTAAACCTCCGGATATGAATGGTGAACACATCAACATCATAAAACTTGGCCAACTCATTATACAGACGGCACGTACGAGGCAGAGGATTGTTGAAGGATACATTATTTTTGTATGTGCCTAAGATAAAGGTTGAGGGGTTACGAGATCTATATCTAATGTTAATACCAATTGATGCTAGTAAGCTAAAGCAATCTATAGTTGAATGAAGAATTGAGTGTAGGTAAATAAGGTTAACGTGGTCTCTTCTAAATGCTAAAGTGTCTATCTCAAAGTGGTTACATCTAGCCTGAGAGTGAACGGCCCAATTTGTGGCGAAATGAAAGAGTCTTAAGACATTTATTCTGAATAGCATCAATTCTATGCGTATGGTTTGCATGATGGGGTGACCATATTGGATTGCCATATTCAAGAACCGATCGAACAAGGCTATTAAACAGAAGAAGTAAGCTGTTCGGTTTTTTGAAGCCTTTGGTTACCCTGCAAATAAAACCAAGTAGCCTGGAGCTCTTTCCTACTATGTAGTCATAGTGGTTTTTAAAGCATAGTTCTTCATCAAAATATATTCCTAAATCCTTTGCGATGGGTTTACGGTCCAGATTGGCACCAGCTATAGAATAATCAAATAGTATTAAATCTATTTTCTTCTCCAGAACTTCGTGATTTAAATTAAATCACATTTGTATCTATGATTTCATATCTAGAAGGCCGTTCAACTCTGCAAGTCTTGTCTTTTGTATAAATTTATAAGATGTTTAAATTTGTAACGTCTTTGTGAACCTAGAAAAAAAGATAAAAAAAAATGCATAACATTAATGCTTTTAGAGGTTGTGGTTACGCCTCAGGTCAGGTGTCTAGTGAACAGATATCTGGTAGATCACTCTGTAGGCGAACACTCCCTTTTACAAGGAGCTGTATTATCTACACCCTAAATATTCATAGTGAATCTTGTCTTGTTCCAGGTGATGGTAGAAACGGTGGGCGCCGTGTCGTGGTGCGCGGAGGTGCTTCAAGCGCGTGCACTGGCGGCGACCACTCGTGCGCAGGTGGCAGCGATGGCAGCGCTAGCGGCAGCCACCGACCGCTGCCGAGACCTTGTCGCCATCACCGATGACCAGCAGCGGATACTTGTGAGGGAAATACAGCTGATATACGTTACGATACTGTGGCTTGACAATCTAAGACCACCCTCAATCTCTGCCCGCGGATTACGTTACAGCTGATGGAATCTCATCAGAAGAGAGGCAGCAGCTTACTTATGTGTATCATTTAACACTTTTACTGTGATCATCAAACCGCATGCCCGTGGTGGTGATTATGGCAAAGCCCTTCTATTCAGGATGAGGCTCTGTTCAACAGTGGCTATTTATGGGATGTTGAAGTATTATTTAACCTGGTTCTTTAGGTTTTAGAGCGTCTTTACTGAAGAGCTGACAACCATGATGGTAAATAAGTTGGGTGGGTAGTGAAGATCGCGTTTGACGCTCCTTGGTTTGAGAGAATGATGACTTGCGGGAGGCGGAAGGCACTTTCTGTATTGATAAAGCCAAAGATCGATCACCTGACTCGTATTGAATGCTAGCTATAGCAAACCATGCGGGCATGTGTCGAACTTAAGTTTGGGCCTGCCTCTTACTACCCCCTTGTAGGTGATCAGAGGCGAAACTTGAAGGGATGCCAAAAGTCTGTTCGTCAGTTTTGGCGCTATTTTTAAACGAGGTTGGAAGCAGTATAAACAACGCTGTTTGCGGGTCACTTGGTGATAGTCACATATTCAGCTTTAGGCATAAACAGACCGAAACGATATTAATGATGAAGATTTCTTCTTAATCTGGAATTCACTTCATAAGATCTTTTACTATGTAAATTATCCCACAGCTCACAAACAAGTCCTGGTGCCGAGCGCTAGGCTGGCGCTCCGAAGAAGGCCCCCGTCCGCTGTCAGAAGCCGCCGCTGGCGAAGCCTTGAGACTAGCAGCTAGTGGGGCTAGGGACTGGGAAGCTCCCATCACGCTGCGACGGCGGGGCGCGCCCGATCCCATTCTACTGCCGTGTAGAGGTGCCGCTATAGGGTTGACCAGGTAACTTACTGTTATACTTATAATATACCTACACGAAAATACTAGTATGGACACAATTCTCTTTTAACACGTTGCATAAATGTGAAGAAAAGGACTTAAAGTAAAAATTATACTTAGTCAGCAAAAAAATCCTGCAAAACAAACATAAATACAACTTCTTTCTTCAATTGCTTGAAGATTGCATCCGACTTGTTTAATTCAAAGTTCTCTTTCAACTGTAGGATTATCAAATAGCGTTTTATGGTAGAAGAGGATTTCCCAGTATCAATAAGCATTTCCACTTTTATATCTTGAAACTTTATCCTTGTTTGTTAGCGTTTTATATTACGTTTCCAGGATAGGAAATGGTGAAAAACATCACTGCTTTTATCGAGAAAGTAGCTTCAACATCTCTTTTGCTTGTGCTGAATTCAGTTATAAACGTTATACAGACGTAACTCGTTGCTTGAAGTAAATTTACTAACATAACTGTACCTGGTCTTTTTTTACGGGGAAGCATTTGGCCTTCATCTTATCTGCTGTCAAGTTATGATAAGTCGAAGGTGGAATTATTTTTAATACATTATTAGAAAGACGGATATATATTATATCATATAATAAAGGTGTAGCAGGTAAATTACTAGATGTGGTAACTTACATGTAAAGTAGGTATGATACTATTAGAATAAATCATAATAGAAACAGCAAGGACGTATAAAAAAATGGAATTATGTCTGTCTCCTTTGTGAGTTGAAGTGAACTAGAACAATATACAGAAAAAAAAACGAAATACGTTGTAAAGTAATCAAGGAAAATAGTGATATATATTGAAGCTAATTAATTATACATAAACACCTTCTATGACTATGAAAAGGATCTTTAATCTGTTGACTAGTTAGATTGCTATCTTGTCCGACAATTAATTTAAGATCCTAGTTTCTAGTTAGTTTGCTAATTAGTCGGACGATTTGGTTAAGTGTTGAACAAAATTGAAAATTGTTCCTTAAACGGTCACGTATCGAACTATCATGAGTTAACCTACATTACGTTCCATTATGAAGCAACAGATCTGCAAGTACATGGTTTAGAAACTTTTAAAACGCAACACAATAAAATTACTTGTTTGAAATTCAAAATTCAAATTCGAAACCTATTCGTCCGCGTGAAACATATTATAAAAGCTTTCACTCCACACACTTCCATTAGCCCAAACTCAATATTGCCATCCATTTAGGATCAAACACACGTTATAACGCCACTGTTAGTTACGCAGTACTTCAGTTCGTTTCCAGCGCAGGTTTTTGTTTGTTTTGTCTGACACTCTGTAGGTAAATGGTACCCATTCGGTATCAAAGTGTGTGTGAGAATGAATAAATCCTTCAGTACCGACCTATTGCGTTTCTACTTTCTTTACTATTCTTCAATGTTTAAGTTTTTGTCTCTACCAGATGCACATCCCACGTGGTTTTTGTATGCGAGCAAACCAGCATGGTGGATAGCGAGCGAGGTCGTGGCTCACTTCACTCCATCCGACGCGGGTCTCTGGACGTGCGCTCGGTCGCCTCCGACGGTTTGCGGCGCACTTCACTCGCCAAACTACAGGGACTGCCGCTTGAAGCTCCTATCACTAAGGTAACTAAAGATCGAGCGAGGTAGTAGCTCGCTGCGCTCCATCCGACACGAGTCACTGGACGTGCGCTCGGTCGCCTCCGACGGCTTGCGGCTCACTTCACTCACCAAACTACTGCTGCTTGAAGCTCCTATCACTAAGGTAACTAAAGATCGAGCTGTTATACGGGTTTACCCAAAAGGGTTTTTAAAAAAAGAAAAAAGGATTTAAGTTTAAAGACAACCGTCTTGATTGGATATTGGGTAGAGACTGGCGTGATGGAAATGAACTGGGAGTGCTAGTAGATGGGAACTGCTGAATATGCTGAATGAGAATGCAAGGCTAGTGATAAAGGGTGCAATGTATATATATAACACCTCCCTGGGGTGGACTAAACATCGGGTTGAAATTGCGATGTTTAGGAAGTCTATCTAAGTTAGATATTTCTCCTGATACTAGGAGTTGGAAGATGTACTGTTTCAGGTTGGGAAGCTGAAGGCTTTACTGTTTCAGGATCTAACTGTAGGATTCTCATAGGAATGACAGGTTCAGGGTTTGGAGTATGATTTGAGGGTATGTTTTCGGGATCTAATCGAGATGATGTAGGAAAGTGACGGGAAAGACGGTTGTGCGATTTAATTAATAAAAACAATTTAAAAATAAAAATAAAGGACATAATACAAATCATTATAATAAGCATGATTGAGTAATGAGTTTCGTATTTAATTATTTGATGTTGGTTTATTATTTTGTCTGCTTCATTAGACATAGACTTTAACTTGGATTTTGTTTCAAATGTAAATACTTCTAAGTCAATGTCTTGTAGTTTCATAGGAGACTCATTACCTATCGTATTTTTAAATTTTTCTAAATTACAACAAGAATCGTTTATAATACTAAAATCGGAAGTAATCAGGGTCACATTGAATTTTAAATTATTATATTTAGGTATAAGTTTTGTGCTTTTACAATATGCGATACAGTTGTTTGGTATGCTAATAATTCCAGTACCTATTATATTTAATTCTACAATTTTAAGGTGCGGGCATTCGATATATAGTTTGTTACTGTGTGATTGAACATAGATCCAATTGTTGTTATGAAGAGGTTTCCACAAGTCTATTTGTCCGTGAATGAAGTCGGTTTGACACTGCACTGGTAAAACACTAATCACATTAGATAATAGTTCACTTTCGCAACTCGGATTCGCACTAGTGGGGAACACGGTCATTACATCACAGATGTATTCGTGCGGGCTTATCACAATGCAGTTGTTTACAGAGTCGAGGTTACAATACTCTGACATATCCTTGGTCATTGCTATGTATCTACTGCTAGGTATAATATAACTAAAGGAGTTTGGGTTTACAATGTTATGGGGAGTCGGTAGTGATATGCTGTGGAACAGGTTATATTCTTTGGGTGATACCAAAGGTATTTTCAGAATAAACACAATCTTGTTGTTTAGACTGTAACATACTACAGTAGATATGTTCATTAAACTATGAATGTTACTTAGAGCTAAACTTATGGGTAGCTTATAGTCTACAGGCAAGTATCTAAAGTTATCGACAATTTCTTGGTATAGCTGCGTAGGAGATAACACAGCCGGGTGCAGGATGTTTTGGCTGGATAACATAACAGCGTTTGTTATGTCTTCTAATTGAAATGATAACGTGAGTATGGATGCCTCTAAGCTGTTCAAGATTGAACTAATATGTGACTTTATGATCAATTCGTCGGAAATGATTGTTAAGTTTTTTAATTTTAAAATGAAATTGTCAATAGCTTGGTTAAGGCTGGCTTCATTAAGTTTTATGTTGTGTAACGTTTGATTGAATTTTGTTAAGACAGTAGAAGTTATTAAAATATTTTCTTTCATTAATGAACCCAGACTTTTTTCATTATCCTGTATGTTTTGAATGGCGTTGTCGTATTTGACAGCGTCGTTCTCATCTAAAGTACCAAATATCGTTTTAGATAAAGTACCAATGCCACTTATCCAAGCCCCTCGTCTGAATCTTTTGTTTATTAGATGAGATATGGTGGAGTACTCGGAAACCATATCGTGGTACCTTACTGTCAACGGTTCTAATATGTTGTGACATTCAAAATTATTTAAACTTTCAACTTGAACACGATTGCAGGTGTAACGCAATGTACCTATTATTGAATTGATATTTTTTATATGTGGTTCGATGTGGGATATGTCGAATGGTGTAACTATGTCCAGATGATTAACTCTAATTTTCAGTTCACCAATTAGATCAAAATATAGACCGGAGCTTGTGTTGATTGGTTGAATAAATTCTGGGTGACCGTGTGCCAGTATGCTGTAAGGAAAATGGACATGATATGATTTTTATAGATACTTACCTACTTAACATTAGTTACCTACGTCATTTGTATTTTTAAAAAAATGAAAAATAATAAAACTAATAAAAATAACTATCTGTCTAAACAATGAATAAAAAAAAACGAAAAATATTAAAATTATTAAAAACAACTATCTGTCTACACAATGCAGGTATATAAAAAGTTAATAATTAATTTATGTAGGTACTTCGTGAATGTCAACGTGTTTGACTTCATCGAAGTGATGCTTAACATGGCGTCGATTTATAAGTAATGATAGTGTATTATTACCATGTACTTTTACTACTTTGTATGGACCTTTCCATACGGGTGACAAGGCTTTACGTAGCCTAAGATGATTTTTCAGAAGAACGTAATCGCCTACTTTGTAAGCCGATGGACGAGTACGAGAGTCGTAATATGTTTTAGAATTTATTTTAGATTTTTGGATGTACTCTAAGGCTACGTCACGTGTATGTTTCATCCTGTGTTGTAACATTTTTACGTATTCGGGGTAAGTAGTATTAGCGTTGTTATTGTAAATAGAGTCTGGGATATGTGGTTTATGACCAAATAATAATTCGAAGGGCGAATAATGGGTAGTAGAGTGCACAGCAGTGTTATATGCTAGCATAGCTGTGTACACATAGCGGGGCCAGTTATCTTGATTTTGATTGATATAAGGTCTGAGGTATTCTTTAAGGGTGGAATGTGACCTTTCCAAGGCGCCTTGTGTCTGTGGATGATATGGAGTAGACCACAGTTGTTTGATTTTTAAGAATTCGCATGTTTGTTTGAATAGGTTAGATGTAAAGTTTGTGCCTTGGTCGGTGAGTATATGCTTTGGGATTCCGAATAATGATATGAAATGGAGGAGACATTCACAGGATTCTTCGGCGGTGGAACTGCGAAGTGGATAGGCAAGAGAGAATTTAGTTAAGTCATCTTGCATTGTTAAGATGAACTTGAGTTTGGCCGTGCCAGACTCTGGTAAAGGACCTACAATATCAATGGCAATTCTTTCGAATGGTGATGTTGATGTTGTAGTAATTACCATTGGGGCTCTATTTGTCTTACGTAGTGCTTTATTCGTTTGACATGATGGACATTGTTTTACATAATTTTCGATATCACTTCGCATGTTTTTCCAATAAAACTTTTCTTTGACACGGTTTATCATTCTATTAGACCCTAAGTGTCCTGCGACAGGGATATCGTGATTTTCTTTGAGAATTTTGGGAATTTCGCTTAGCGATGGATATATGATGTTATCGTGATATATGTGGATTTTTATATTCAGTTGATCAAATAGATAACTGAACATATTATAAATTTTCACGAAGGAATGTCTATCGAATGGGTTTTTGAAATCAGTTGTGCTGATTTCGTGTATTGTAGGGTAAGACATCATTATTTCGTCTCGTGTGAATTTAATTGAGTTGAATATGTCTGGGTAAGAGTGATCATCGAAATGGTGAACCTTTGTGAATAGGAAGAGGTAGGTTTTTTCACCGATTGTGAGAGGTGAGAAGGTGCATAAAGATCTGTCTAAGTTTAGGAATGTATTTCTATCGGGTTCCGGACAATTGTTAAGGATTTCTTGGACATAAGGCATGGATTCATCCATGTCTATTGAGGTAGGTATTATAATTAACTTTTGTGTACCTTTAAGCAGGTTTTCGTTGTGTTCTGAAATAAGTGTATCATATGACCTTTCAGGTGATTTTAAGAATTTACTGTAGGTATCGTGAGGTAAAGGTAGGATTTCAGGTGCTGAAGGAGCTCCTGGTTGCGGTGGAGTAGGAACTGGTAGGGTTTCAGGATTCTGCCTGCTGGTTGAAGGCTGAGGTTCTAACTCTGGTTCAGGCTTAGGACTATCAGCGAATAATTTCAGGTAATCCATTACTTCGTCTTCAATTTCAGGATTTATAGGTACTTCGATAAGACTGGACGGTGGGGAAGACATAATACTCTGTAGGTCATTGATTGCTTCGTCCAATGATCTCGAGGGTTGTATTGGTTGTGTTGGTTGCGTCGGAAGTTCGATATTAGAGTTTGGAGGAGGATTATCCTCTGATGGATTTTCATTTGCGGGACATACAGGATTCACTGGATATCTAGAGAGGGCATCTGCGACGGAATTAAGTTTACCTTTGCGGTACTCCACTTCGTATTCGTATTCTTCTAGTTTTAGTCTCCATCTTTGGAGCTTGCTACTGGGATCTTTGTGATTAATTAACCATTTAAGCGGTCTATGATCTGTGATGATCAGGAATTTTCGTCCGTAAAGGTAAGGTCGGAATGTTTTACATCCGTATAATATAGCTAACAATTCTTTTTCGGTTGTGCTATAGTTGATCTCACTTTTGTTAAGTGTACGTGAGGCAAAAGCAATCGGTTGGTCTTTATTATTAGGCCCTTGAGAGAGTACGGCGCCGACAGCATAGTTCGAGGCGTCGCAGGTAAGAGTAAAGGGTTGAGAAAAATCTGGATAAATGAGAAGGGGAGCGGATGTTATGTTATGTTTTAGCGTTTCGAAAGCTAATTGATGTTGGTTCTCCCATATAAATGAAACATCCTTCTTTAAAAGGCTAGTAAGAGGTTTTGCGGTTTTAGAAAAATCGGGAATGAAGCGGCGATAGTATGACACAAGACCAAGGAATGACTTTATGTCTTTAGGGTTCTTAGGAACCGGATATTTGGTTACGGCTTTGACTTTTTCAGGATTTGGCTTAACGCCGTGCTCGGTGATTATGTGTCCGAGATAGCAGACTTCTCTCCGAAGGAACTCGCATTTGTCAGGTTGTAGCTTTAAATTAAAATTTCGGATTCTTTGAAAAATAGCTGTTAGGCTGTTTACGCTGGATTTCAGGTCATGGCCATAGCAGACGACATCGTCGAGGTACACAAAGCAACGGATGCCGTGGAGACCTGATAAAACTGAATTCATGAGCCTCTGGAACGTCATTGGAGCGTTTTTTAAGCCAAAAGGCATTCGTAAAAACTGAAAATGGCCTTCAGGAATTGTAAAGGCTGTTTTGGATTTATCGGCTTCATTTAATTCGATCTGGTGAAAACCAGATGCTAAGTCTAAAGTGGAAAAGTATTTACTATTTCCGAGTTGGTCTAGGATTTCAGCTATCTGGGGAATAGGATAAGTATCACCGATTGTGATATCGTTAAGTTTGCGGTAATCGATTACCACTCGCCATTTCTTAACGCCGGAAGCGTCGAGTTTTTTGGGAACGACCCATATTGGAGATGACCATGGAGAATTTGAAGGTTCTATGATGTTTTGTTCTAGCATTTTGTCCACTTGTTTTCGAACTTCAACTTTGTGAATTTCAGGGAATCTATATGATTTTGTGTGTATTGGGACATCGGTTGTGGTTTTTATTTCATGCTTAAGAGCGTTAGTGTGGGTAAGGTTTTCTCCTGGAAGATGAAATATGTCAGAGAAATCGGAACATACTTGTAGAAGAGCTTCTCTTTCCTCTTCATTGAGATGCGATGTGCGAAGTTGTTTTAATACATTTTCAGTTCGTTTAAAACTGTTGGTTGCAATATTTATGTGATTTATTGTGTTACTAGGTAGTTCTTTGAGTTCTGAAGAATCGATAGGATTTAATTTTAAATTTAGGTTTGATTTAAGTGTTATAGGTTTCTCAGATGTGTTTACAATGGATATATTAATTCGGTTATTTTCTTTTACTTGCACTAGACAGTTTGCGATTAGTAGGGTTTCTGATAGTTTTTGGTCAAGGATTAGACCTTGTTTAATTTCTGGATTAGAAACAGAGCATTCAATGACGGTTTCAGTTCTAGCTGGGATTATGTAGGCTGGGTCATGAAAATGTAGTTTTAATGATGATTTCCCAATGTGGAGTAAATCGTTATTATAGTTGATGTTACAGCTGAGAGCGTTGAGCATATCAGATCCAATGATACCATCGTAAGGTAAGTGAGTTATATCGATTACATGAAATCTATGTGATATTGTGGATTTAGGGATCTGTATTTTTAGTTGAAAATGACCTCGTGTACAGACGGGTTCTTCAGTTGAATCGATGCCTTTTAATTGGATGATTTCTCTGGTAAGTTTTTGTGGTTTTTCTATGCATGAGCGTTTCAGTAAACTTACAGAGGATCCTGAGTCGACTAACAAAGATAATGGGATGTCCGATATGGAGGATCTGACAAGGACGTGAGGTAGTAACGTTTTCGCTGGATTATTAATGATTTCGTAAACGTTGGACTTAGCAGGATTTGGCAGGACGTTGGATTTAGTAGGGTTTTGCAATATATTGGATTTAGTAGGATTTGGTAATATATTGGATTTAGTAGGGTATGGTAAGTTATTGGGTTTAGTAGGGTTTGGTAGGACATTGGATTTAGTAGGCTTTGACAAAACATTGTATTTAGGCAAGCAATCATGTAGCGATGCTTGCGGGTTTAGTAAGACAACCTTAGGTTGTGTGGATTTTGTGTATTTTGGCAGGCAATCTTGTAGCGACGCCTGCTTTGGTTTAGTTGTAGTGTCGGTTTTTGGATATTGAAGCCCCGTACGACACCGGGACGAGACATCTATTCGTTTTTTGGGTCGGTGTCGACGGTGTCGTAACCTTCCGTGGGGTAGAATGGAACTTCCTCTTTATCGGACTCCGACGTTTCGTCGGATACAAAGTTGACACGTTGAGGTTGCGGAAGATTCTTGAATCGGTTATTATTGAATTCCCTTTTACGACATTGTTCCAGGGTATGTCCAGGTGTTTTGCAGTATCTGCAAACTGGAGTGGACGCGTTGTTGTTGTTATTGTAAGTAGGTCGGTTAGGATTAGGATTAGGTCTCCAGTTAGCCTGGTATTGATTGAACGTATTTTGTTGGTTCGGATTGCGACGTACAAATTGATTGGGTTTCGCATTTGACCTATCCTGACGTTGTTGATTGCCCGATGGACCTGGATTTTGCCTGTATAAGGACTGTTGGATTTTTTCCTCAGAAATTGCATGGTTTACAGCCTCATTGAGGGTTTTGATGGGTTGACATCTGACTATGTTTGAAATTCGTGGAGTCAACCCCATTTTAAAATGATGAAGGGCTAATTCCTCCATGGCTGCTGTTCGTCCTATCATTTCGCGGCTTTTAGTTCCGTGTGAGATGGATATTTCGGTTAATAATTGAGATAAGCATGTCTCAATCCTCAAAGCATACTGACTTACGGTTTCATTTATTTGTTGTTTACACTCCTGTAGGTCTGTCAGGAGATGGGCATAGTGTTTCCTCTCACTGAATTGGGTTTTGAGGAATTCTTTAAGTTGCTGCCAATTAACAAATTCTTTGATAGAGCAAGCGGTTTCCGCTTTGCCCTGGAGTTGGCAGAGTATATATTTGAATAGAATGTCTTTTTGAGAGTCGGAAGCTAGGTCGTATGCATTGTTGCAGTTCACTAGAAATGAATTTAACTTTTCTCGACATCCATCATATGTTTTTATGAATTTCAGGAGAGTGGAAAGATCGACTTCTGGTTTAGGTGCCGTAGCAATAAGTTTCTTTTTTGATCTAGTCGAAGGGCCTTGAGATGTAGGTGGACAGAGGTATTCCTCTTCGTTATCAGTTACTAAAATTTCCGGTTTTGGGCTTGAGGGTTTTTCAGCCATTTTTGTTCTTATAAATTAACAATTGCAATAGAAATGTGTATAAACTTAGTACCTATAAACACAATAGAAACACAAATAGAAAATAGTACAATAACGCAATTGTAGGATAATAGCAATGACCAATATAAAGTTCACTTACTGCAATGCGGATAGTGCGATAAGTGTGATCATGGTTACTTGGGAGTTCTCGCGGATCTCAGCGGAATGTGCGCGTTGATAAGCCACGGGTCGTCGCGTCGCGTCGCGTAGTTGGAGAGCTTAGCCGGTCACAGCACAGGATTGTGCGTGACAGTGGGCATAAGCTTGTTGATTCCAGACAAAGGCCGGCTACAGCACGGCAGTGCGCAGCAATGGGCCTTTTACTAACACGTTCACGAACACTGGCGACCAATAGGGCCGGGCCAAGACTCGGTGCAATGGATATGTATGTACGGATAATTATTTGGAAACGGAGATTGCACAATGGAGTTGGCTCTTACACTATAACACACACTCGCGTTGGTTTTAGAATTTCGGTTTTTAGAGACGTACCGGGGATTTTACTATCCCTTTACGCTGCCACCAAATGTTATACGGGTTTACCCAAAAGGGTTTTTAAAAAAAGAAAAAAGGATTTAAGTTTAAAGACAACCGTCTTGATTGGATATTGGGTAGAGACTGGCGTGATGGAAATGAACTGGGAGTGCTAGTAGATGGGAACTGCTGAATATGCTGAATGAGAATGCAAGGCTAGTGATAAAGGGTGCAATGTATATATATAACAGAGCGAGGGCGCGGCTCGCTGCGCTCTATCCGACGACGCGGGTCTTTACACGTAGGCGTGGTTATGACCATGATATGGTATTCATAATTTTATGACTACACTAGCTACAGATCTGAAATCTAAATTAAAATTTCACTATAATTATTGAAGCCGCTAAGTAGGTAGGTACGTTAGTACGGAATATACATTGTTATTTAGATAGTTCCTACTTATGAAATGTGTAATAAGTATTATAGCAAGATCGGCCCTTAAAGGGTTATGGACCCTTAGGAATAGCAACCTTTGTAGTATTACATTGTATTTCAAGAAGTCAAGCTTTCCATTCACGCAAAGATCACTGATCCCAATATCTATTGAGTCACAATGTATTGTGCATATCAGATAAGCTTTATTAAAATAACAAAAAGGAAGTTGTCGCGTCATTTTGCACAGTAATTGTGTTTGTATTATTTTTATCGGGATTGCCACAGCTGATTCGTTATTAGACAGACATTACCTACTCGTTTTGTAACAGGAAACAACGACCGATAACTGGGAACGTTCATGAATCAATGTTGTTAAAAATCATTCACTTCCAGTGTCCCATTATTGTAGGTCGTGTGAAATATAAATGTTTCAATTGTTTCTGTTGATATTAGTGTTTACGTTATAATGAGTTCAATCAGGAGTTACGGATATAACGGCATAGAACATGTAAGAAAACTCTAAGCAATGGATAGTAGAGCGTTTTACTTTCCTGTTGATATTACGATAGCTAAAGGCAGCGTTTGGCTAAATCTTTCGGAAATTATAAATATTATGCCGATCACTCCCTTTAACCTAAACCATCAACCCGACTCTCTAAGTCACCAGGCGGTTCTTGAGATGGAACCTTAATATGGTTAGATACCTACAAATTGTTGCTTCAAAACACATTGTGGATACAAAATAGTCAACTCTCAATGTTGCCACTGCTTACAATCTAGGTAGGTACCTCTCTAATATTATAATTAAATGTTTGTGAAATTAGATGTTTACATTTTCCATATTGGTGTTACTAAGCGAACTTTGCTCTTAAAAAATCAAGTGTTAGTTAGATGTAACTTGTATGTGGCGTATTTAGCTTTTTTTATAATCTACGATGTGTTTTGAAACTATAATTTACCAAAGTCCATATCGCCCGGACATAGCCTAAAGATATACACATCACCTTGAGATGATAAGTAATGCTATGTTACAAATTTCATTTTTTTTTTACTTTTTATTGGCTTCGCCTCAAAATAATGAACTTGGTCAATGGATGTTTCTTTTATTCCAGGTAATATCTCTCCATGCAAAAATGCCATGTCACAAATTACATATTTTTTTGAGTAGTCAACTTATTATCACTTTAGGCCTCGCCTAAAAATAATGAACTTGGTCAATGGATTTTTGTTTTATTCCAGGTGATATCTCTCCTCCATGCAGCAACAGAAGGGGCGCCCCCGTCCACCGTAGCCTGCATCGAACGGGCTGTGGACATGCTGAGGACATCCGAGTTGTACTCCCCCCAGATGAGGGACGAGCCCAAACTCAGGGTCGAGGATCCAATCGCCACTGATCTGATCGGGGCTTTGCTGGCGGTGAGTGTTTCCATGTATGTTCTTGGGTGGACGAGTCAGAGAATGCATGTGATAAGGCCACTAAGGAGACTTGAGAGCCCATAATAACCCATTTAAATAAACATAGTTACATAGCTACTATTAATATTTATTGCGAGTATAGCAGAGCAATAGCGGTTCTTTAAAAAAATTGCTTGTATAAATAAATATATTCATACACAAACAATATGTACAATTCATATAAAATAATTAGTTACCTAATTATTATAAATGCGTTAGGCTACAATGTCGGTTGATAACAAGCTTCACAGCTAAGTTGGCAGCTCTGCATTCTGCGCTTTAAGTTGTGGGTTCGATTCCCACCCAGGACAAATATTTTTGTGATGAATGTTGGTTCTGTGTTTTATGTATTATTACTCTCCGTAATGTAGTTCCCATATTACAAGCTTTGCTTAGTTTGGGGCTAGACAGCGGCGTGTTGTGTAAAATTTGTAAATTTTAATAACACGTACAAGTACATGTACGACACACTAATTTCGAATTTAATATTTTTTTTGTATTTTGTTTGTATGAATACTCAAAAACTACCAATACTATCAAGAAGTAACATAGGCTATATTTTAATTCGGTTTTATTAGATATATATTCGAGAACTCTAATAATGTATTCCAAGATGAAAGAAAATGACACGTAAAATTTTATACAACGCGTGCGCTGCATCTAAAATATTGATGATAGAACAAAGTAATGTTCTACAGTCTCAGAGAATATAATGTCCAACTATAATAGTATTGTCACTAAACTACTTTTTTATGATCAAAAAGTTAATGTAAATGCCGCCGGTAAAACTATACTTATCACGTTATTTGTAACTTGATTTCATCTTTATCCAATTTGCATTCAAGGGTATTATATAATTTGTAACACACACACAGGCTGTGACAGTACTAACTGTTACTTTACTTGAATTATTCAAATCGGATATTCCAAGATTAAAAATATTATCAAAAAAAAAACATGATGGATTTTGAATAAACTTGCATAATATGTTGTGTTGTGAACAGCGATCACGTGGAGAAGATAGATACAGGCGGCTCATGTTATATTCTAGGTCTATGACGAGGCTTGTCTGGCAAAAATTAGGTCAACAACGGAGCAAGCCTTCGAGAAAATGCTTTGTTCAACAGTGGGCTTATACTTGTATAATCGATGGTACTTAAAACCAGGGAGCGAGAAATTTTACGCAGGATAGGTACTCACGTAACTTACGTTACGCAGAAGTATTCAAGTTTTCTATCCGTGATCTAGTTCCCATTTTACAAGCTATGCTTAGTTTGGGGCTAGATGGCGCTGTGTAAAATAAATGTCCTGTAATATTTATTATTTATTTATTCTGATACCTGTCTGTGGTGCAATTGTAACTACGCCAGCTCCACGTTTTTGGTTCAAATATAGACCTTAGATAATTTTGTATCATTTACCAAAATTGTAATAGGATACTGTTGGGCTTCACAAACAAGTGATATTATATAAAAATAAAAAAACTTCAGCAGAGCAACAGTAACATAGTAAGTGGATTTTCGGTATATTTACGGTTAATAATAACTCAATTTAGAATATTAAACTCTAAAATTGAGTCTATATTATTAATACGCTAATAGAATACTTCGGACCCCTATTCAGTTTAATACGCGCTCAAAGGAGCGTGAGATTTGGTATAGCTAAACTTTATTTGGAGGAGAAGAGCAGAAAGCAATGTTTCATATATGTAGGTACGTTTTTTGCGGAATTTCGACCACTGCATGGCTTCTATAACATTAATTAATCAAGCAAGTACATGCTGCTACAGTAGCTGCTAATGAATCTTTAGCAGGTTCATAGTAGGTACACTTACATTAATAATGGGTTTCACTTTAATTCATTAATCGTAGAAGTGACTAATTTGCATGACTTTATAGTGGTTTTTATAACAGATACGAAATTCGTAATTTCGAATGTTTGATTTGATTGGTTTATCATTTACCGTTTTTTAACGGTCAGCACATTATGTAGCTCTTGGTCAGCTCCAAAATTCAGCAAGCAAAGTGAATAAAGCAAGTGGTAATTTAGAAAACCCCACAGGAAAATTTCAAAATTCATGGTTTTTGAGAACATGGCATTATATATATATGCATAACAGTTTTAAATATCTATTTAGAATTCGCATTGTGAACGTTTAATTTGATACCCATATTGTTTTTTATTCGCACCCCCCAAATCAAAACGAAAGGAACCAAACAATACCGCACATGTCAAAATCCATCAAGTCGTCTAGGCTGTTACAATTTGATATACATACGTACCCTCTAAAAACATTACCCTCCTTCAGAGGCAGCCGGGTAAAAAAAATATGCAAGGCAATTCTAGGTCCAAAAAAAACGTTACTGACGTTCACCGCCATTAGTTCTAATTAAACGCTGTCAATATAGCTTTCAAAAAAAAGTTACACTTCATTACTTGTCTTTACGACATATATAAATGAGTTTTCTGTGTTTAGGATTTATTTATAACGTTCACCTGCTTATTGTTCAAATATTATCGATACTCTCCCAAAACGTATTTTTTTTTAATATTTTCGTGTGTAAAATGTAATACCTCCCTACTAAATACTGTACAGCTTTTATTTTTATATGTGTACTAACATGTATTTATTTTCTCCGATCCTGTTGGACGTGCGTAGCGGGAGCAAGCGGGTCTAAACCTTGTGTTCATGGTAGGAGGATTGATTTCTCTATGCCTCTCTGAACTCTTCTTAGCGCATAGATGGACGATGTTATGCAATATTGTATCGATCTAAAAAAAATTTGTATTTATGTGAATTAAACGCACTAGATAGCCAACGATAGGACGTGGTCGTAGAAGTTCTGACCAAAATGACGACTATAGTAAGAGTGGAAGTAATAAAAGGATGTTTGAAAAGAATTAAAGGAGTTGGGGGAAACCTTTGTTATGGAAAGAATAGTAAATTTTATTCAAAGCAATAAATGTAATTTCGCATAACAAGAGATCCATAAACTATACTTACAACTACATTACAAAAAAAAATTAACACAAACATATCTTAATATTGCACACATAAACAACAACAATAATACGAAGCCAATTTACTACAAGTTTCAAATCCTTTTATTGTTGGTCGTGCATTATCGGGTTATATAATATAGGCTACAATAGATACAGCTACCTAGCTGGCATATTTTCAATCACTTAATGATCCTGTGTTGATTGTTTGAATAGATGATTTTATTTGATCGATTGATTGGTTGAATATACACTAAAATGTGATTGAGACATGAAATAAAAAAGTTGGCCGTCGCGGGATGCCTGGCGAGATGTACAACAATATGCATGAAAGGATGTTTTATGAAAGTAAATAGATATATAGCATAATCCAAAACAAAATCTATGATTTGTGATAACACGTATTATCAGGCCGTACAATATCGGGCCATAACAGGATGTGCTTTGTCTGGATGTACATTATAGTCACCCTTGTTTAAAACTGTCAAAGGCATGACGACTTATGAGTGTCATGACGCAAGGCGCGCTCATAGTATACTATTTATATTCACATCAGAAAAATTTAAAGGCCCATAAAAAAATACATTTCCAAAAAGTTGGGCCGTAACAACTAGTCGCGTAGTTTATTGGTCAAGTGCACTGTGCGTATTTATTCGTTTCCGTGTTATGAGATTCAGTAATGTACCGTGTTTGTGTTGTGTTGACACAATATCGCATAACTGTCCAGTTAGTTCACTGCACTTTAGCAAATGCTTGGTAACATAAGGGTAGCTTTTAAGTTGAATAGAGTTAAGTACCTAAGTGTATTTTCTCTTAAATCTATTAGTAAACCTATGTATTTTCTGTTTCACCCTTTGTTCTTTTTTAATTTTACTCTTCGTTTGATTGTGTTTAATCCTGTTTAAAAGTTTTGTGTTTGTTTCAAAATTAAACTGGTTTGTATAGTGCACCTCCTTTAGTTTAGTTTCTAAGTATGACAAGTCTTTTGATACGGGACGAGATTAAGACAAAGCTTCGTTACAAGAATTAAATAGATCTTGAAATATAAAATTCAAGTGGGAGATAAAATTAAGCTGCATTTAGAGTTTCAAAACCAGCGGTAGTAAGAAGTAAATTATGCTTGGTATATAGACGTTGGTTTTAGGATAGTCTTCTTCCTAGTTGTCTATCCTGGGCGAAGGCCCGCTTGGACATCCTGCCCAGGTATTCCGTGGTGCGCGGGAGAACCAGTCAAGAGCCAGTTTAATAGTTGATTTTGGGAAAAAAAACACGACAGAATAGACACGTTTCATTTTGCAATCTGTGGTTCAGATGACAACACTAACTCGGGGATCAGAGCTTTGTCGCGCACTAAATGCAGCTAAGAGGCATAGAATGGGTTACTATTCCTGTGCATATTACTAGAAAGTTCAATTCACTACCATTTTACAGCAAGGGCCCACCAACGTGCTGTCGTCGCGAAGAAGCAGTAATGACTCCACCGTGGTCCGCTCCCAGACCAATAGAACCAATATCAAGCACAAGGTGAGTCATCATTAAAACAATCTAGGTCAAATCAAATACCCAACTCAAGTGTAGGTACCTTCCCAAGTGTACATAACAAGATGCAACGAAACAGTCTTTATTCTAAGTTTATTTCGTTGCATGCATCTTCATGGAAAAATGACTTGAAGTACGAGTCCCTTCACCTTCTGATAACTACACAGCATGGATCTTATAAGGATCTCCTACTAGGGGGTAGTCAGAGGCACGCCTAATCTAAGTAGGCTAGTATTCAATACAAGCACATTGCCGCTTAGCATTTTTTTTAATTTTACAAGCGGAGGGAAGCACTTGTCCTTCATCTCACCTGGTTACAAGTTGTGATAAGGCCGAAAGTGGAGCCACACTTCACCCGGAATCCTCAACTAACTGAGGAACTGGCTATCTTACCTCTAAATGACAACACAACAATTTTTAGAATTGTTGTTATGGCGACAGAATTAGGTAAGATGGTGGCAGCTAGCCAGGCGGACTTAAACGAAGTCCTACCACCGACCAAACCAAGCACATTATTATACTCCCCCTGAGGATCGAACCTCTGGATCTAAAATCGGTGGGTTGAATAAATAGACATTTTTTTTTTGGAATTAAAGTTTGGTTGCAAATATAACTTGAATTAAATTAAAGTACACACTGTTAGCTTCCTAAAAACCCATAATGTCTAGCCTTGACCTTCAAAATTATAACAATGGCAACTTAACAATAGAATGGCCTAAATTAGCTCGTTTCAGGTAGCTCGGTTTGTGGGACTTTGAGCAGGTATAAAAGGATAAGGGATGATTGAAATGACATCATTTGCATACCAACTTCCAGTCAGAAAGGTCCTTTAACGAATACGTCATCACTCTAAACAGGAAAATGGATACCACACCGGAAGCAGCGTCTCAAGTGGTTGCACTAATCGAAGCTGGACAGAACCAAAGTCAAGTGGCTCGTCAATTAAATTTGAGCAGATATGCTGTTCGACGTGTATATCAGCGATATCAGCAAACTGGTGGCTATACCAGGCGACCAGGAACAGGCCGAAAACGTGCGACAACACAGCGCGATGACCGTTTTCTCGTGAATACATCACTACGAAATCGCCGGTTGAATGCAGTTCAACTCGGACAGCAGCTTCAGGAAGTTAGAGAAGTGGAAGTCAGTCGGTGGACGGTCAGAAGAAGACTAGCCAAAGGAAGCCTGACAGCGCACAGACCAGCAACTGGCCCAAAATTGACCCCAGTGCACAGACAAGCACGCCCTCAGTTTGCTCGAAATCACATTAATTGGACTATGGGTCAATGGCAGGCAGTCCTCTTCTCTGACGAGTGCAGGATGTGTCTCCATGGTAACGACGGACGTGGTAGAGTCTACCGAAGATCCGGTGAGCGTTTTGCTCAATGCTGCATCTCCGAACGGGTCGCATACGGCGGTGGTACCTGTATGTTCTGGGGAGGCATTTCACTGGAAGCGAAAACTGAACTTGTCTTCATCACAGGGCCCGATACCGACCGTCGATCGGGTGGATTGACTTCTCAACGTTACGTTGAGGAGATCCTGGAAGAACATGTTGTGCCCTTTTCGGGTTTTATCGGCGAAAATTTCGTTTTTATGCAGGATAACGCTAGGCCACACACCGCTGCTATAGTCCGCCAGTACTTGGAGGAGGTTGAAGTGCCCGTTATGGCGTGGCCTGCTCGAAGCCCAGATCTCAATCCCATTGAGCACTTATGGGACGAACTAAAGAAACGAGTAAGAGCCAGAAACGCAGCGCCTACGAGTCTCAGAGAGGAAGCGCGATCAAGGAAGAATGGGAAAGCATGCCGCAGGATTTCGTAAAAAAAATGATTTCTTCAATGAAACATCGAATGGAAGCTGTTATTAAGGCTAGGGGAGGCAAGACCTTGTATTAATAAACCGTTACATTCACAAATTTATTGTTTTTTTAACCTTTTATACCTGCTCAAAGTACCATAAACCGAGCTACCTGAAACGAGCTAATTTAGGCCATTCTATTGTTAAGTTGCCATTTTTATGATTTCGAAGGTCAAGGCTAGAAATTATGGGTTTTTAGGAAGCTAACAGTGTGTACTTTAATTTAATTCAAGTTATATTTGCAACCACACTTTAATTAAAAAAAAAATAAGGGTCGACATGAAAATGTAGGGGTGTGCGATTCTAAGCTCTCGAGTGTAGATGAGAAATAAATAATCTTAAGCCGTATTTTTGGTCCTACTTGACGATTTTACCTATATCTCGATGTCAGAGCATGTGCATGATTCAAATGCACTTATGAACCGAATAGTCAACAGTTACAACCCAAAACCTCCGGATCGGAATTGGCCACACAGCTCTTTTAGAAAAGGACTTACCTAAAGGTATTGTTTCCTAGTGTTACTAAGTAACAACCGGTTCTGCACCAGTTCACCAGATTCTCAAATCACTTGATTCGCCACCTCCACAACCAATCATCAAAGAACCATTCGATCCTTCGAACCACCAAGCTCCTTATTATTCCCATTAACAAAATAATGCGTCAAAGATCTTCAGACAGTGCGATTTTAGCTGTTATGTATTCCAGACTACAGGTCAGCTCCGCGAGCTCCTAGACACGGCACTGAGCTGGGACTTCGAGATCTTCCGCCTGGAGGACCTCACCCGTGGCCGTCCGCTCGCCCACCTGGGCCTGGCGCTGATGAGCGGCCGTTTCGACGTGTGCTCGGCGCTGGAGTGCGACGAGCGGACCCTGCTGCACTGGCTGACGGTCATCGAGACCAACTACCACGCCGTCAATACGTACCACAACTCTACGCACGCGGCTGATGTGCTTCAGGTAACTATATAGGTATACCTAACTTAGGAAAAAACCATCGAGCCTTACAGTACAGTCGCATATGATGTGTAACATCAGCTGACATCTCATTAACATTATCCCCGAATCACAATGTCATATGTATGAAACATTGTATTTATGTATAACAATTTTGCCTTATATTTATATATGTGTATTTAGAAGGAGATAAACATAAATGTGTAGGTATACTTTTGATATATGTTGGTATGTAAGTATATTTCATTTGTGTATTAAAATTGTATTTTAATTCAAGTACACTATTCTTATATATCTTATAAATTTTCAGTGTAACACCTCTCTATCTCAAAGGTTTGCCGGTAGAAAACTCTTTGAGGGTTAAGCTCGCCTCTGTACATATGTTTTCCTATGACGTGTTTAAATCATATTTATGTGTACAATAAAGAATTACAAGAATTACAAGAATGTCCCGAGCCACAGACAACTTAGATTTAACGTAGGTACTAGCACTACACTGTAGGTTAAGTTTATAGCTGATGCGTTCTCCTTCACTATCTCCCTTTCTCTTTCTCGTCACACGCACACTGTTGGCTGATAGTACCAACCTCTCGGAAAATGGGTTGGTACCATCTGACGGACTCTAAGCGCGCGCGCCTCATTGGTCAAATCAAAAGTGGTCAAATCAAATTGTGTAACAGCCGGGGGGCTTCCTGTTACACACTTCCGTCGCTTTTCACGAAATCACTCCCACAGATAAATGGAACGCGAGAAGAAAAATGTTACGCATCAATAAGCCCCGCACCACGATAGAAATCATCTATGCCAAAGCAAACCTGAGTGTCAAGAGTTGTTGTATAAAAAAAACGTTCTCCAAAAAGATACCATCCAAACTTCAAGAGATGGAAACTTGCAAGATTTGTTTGTGTCGGTTCCTAACCTACCTAATCTGGGAAAACTGACACGTTATTGTGTCTCATTAGTAGTCGTATGTTATCGTTCTTCCTTCGTTCTTGGATCAATTCATTTCAGTACCAGGATTAAGACAAAACAATAAGATAATGCTTTGAACAGCTAGATAATTTACCATTATTTAAGGATTTTTGCGCTTTTGATTACGATTGCTACTATTTATTTGTTGACTTTTACATTGATTTTTATTAGAATTTTGAATTTACACTTAATTACATTTCTTTGACATTTACATGCATAACTTAGTTTTATTTGAATTGAACTCATGTCTCATGACAAGAATAATTGAAATACTTATGTTTTATTGAAACATTGTATAGGTAGGTGTAGGTACTCACAATTATAGTGAACAACTGAAATAAAAAAATTGACTTGAATTTTGCAAAAAAAAACATTTTGGTTCAGTTTAAGTACTTGCAGTTGAATTTAATTAAATTAATTCTTAATTTTTTTATCCGCAATGAATGAAAAAATATCTCTGGGCCTACTAGTTTCCACCCATCTTCCAACCTTTCAATTAACTTCCTGAGCAACACACTGTGTTCCAGCTGGTGCGGTGAATAAACAGATCTCGCATTTCCAGGCTGTAGCATACTTCCTCGAGAAGGACCGTCTGAAGAACCTGCTGGAACCGGTGGAAGCCGCCGCGGCGCTGATCGCCGCCGCCACCCACGACATCGACCACCCGGGCACCTCCTCCGCCTTCCTCTGCAACGCGCGACACCCGCTCGCCGTGCTCTACAACGACGTGTGTGTGCTGGAGAGCCACCATGCTGCGCTCACCTTCAAGCTGACTCTCAGTAAGTCAGTCCCTTTCAAGCGGCCCCGAGACGATCAATGGCAATTATCTATGTGTTACCAACGTTATGGACAATTCAATTTGAAGTGCCATTGATGCAGTTTCAATCGACGCACGCGTCAATGTTTTTTCCCTCAGTTGCAACTTGCCAGCTAGAGAGCGTCTTAAGTTTTAATTATTTAATTATTTCGCAGTGCCGGTACTGCTAGTGATAATGTGGTATTAAATACAGATTTAGCATGTCTTGTCGTAAATTTGGCTTTCTGCATTTGCAAGAAAGATAATTACGTTTTAAAAACTTAAAGGAAAACCGAGCTAATGCAGGTTTTTAGGAAGGAATGAATTAAGGTACCCTAAAAATACCCAAATCGCTTCAATAGTGCCTACAAAATTTGATGAGTTTCCTCGATTTCTCCAGGATCCCATCATCAGATCTTGACCTGATGACGATGGGACTACCTGGGAAGTAAACCCTACCAAAAAAAAAAAAAACATCCAAATCGGTTCAGGCGTCTTCGAGTAATCGGGGAACACACATAAAAACTTTTTTTGAAGTCGGTTACAAAGAGAAATGGGCTGGGGTATGGAGTGGTTTAAACTCAGAAATCAATTCACTCACGAACATTTACTACTAGACCTGCACAATACCCTGACGATTACAAAAATTTTCTCCGAACAAACCAAGAATCATATCAAGACATCTTGGATTACAACAGTCCATTACCATATTTTGATACGAAAAAACGAGTATTTATCGCGTATTTTACCTTTATTCATCTCTACGTTTAGGCAGGACCAGCCGTGGTCGCGGGTAGACTAGAACTTGGTAGCTACCGTTGAGATGTGAAGACGCTGTTTTCCAATATTACCTGTCACCCCGTTCAAATAAGGCCAAAAAATAAGTCTATTTCTGCACCCGTGGTTATTTTGTCACCTACGCGGTTCATAGCCAATCACTTTTTAGTACTGCTGAACATGTTCTAACGATCGGTCATTATCTCTTTCTCGCTTCTACGCTTTACGCTCTTCTCGCTAGAGGCCAATATAGTACTTTTACACAAGCTATAAGTTAGCTAAAGATAAAGAAGTTTTGAGAGTAATGAGATTCAGATCAGTAATTCAGGCCCGTGCATCAACGGAACACAGCGAACTCCGTTGCCTCGGTAAAGAAGGAATAGGAGGTAGATACTCCACAAAAATCGAGTATCCGAGTAAAGAACATACATTTTCCAGATGATGACCGCGTGAATATATTCAAGAATCTCGACCGCGACACGTTCAAGACAGCCCGACACAACGTCATTGACATGATCCTCGCCACGGAGATGACAAAGCACTTCGAACACCTCGCCAAGTTCGTTAACGTCTTCTACGCGAAGTCCAGCAGCGGCAGCAAGGAGGACGGTATACAGGCCGAGGTGACTGAACTTAATTCTTGGAATATTCATATTTTTTTTAAATCTCCTTAATCTTCTGAAACTAGAAATTCCAAATCCAAATCCTATATTGTTTTCAAACACTCGTCCTATGAGTTATCCTAAGATATGTGAGTATTTTGGGGTGTCATGATGTTCACTCAATGACAGCTGATTGAAATTTACGAAGAATATTTTTCAATTTCAGGAGCCCCTATTGCTGGACTCGACAGCACTGCAGCAGCCAGAGAACGTGGTCCTGGTGAAGAGGATGATGATTAAGTGCGCCGACGTCTCCAACGCGTCTCGCCCTCTGAAGTTTGCCTTTAAATGGGCCAGCAGGTACGATGCTCCTACCAATTAATAAAAATCATTGTTACAGTGAAATAATGTTCTGCAGCGACGTTTCACCCTAGTGTATTGTAGATTGCATCATCTCAACTAGTTTCGTACTCTTATGCAAAGTCACAGCAACACGCTGCACTGTTCCAAAATCAAATTCACTTTTCCATTGTCTCGAAATTGATGTTGACTTATTGCTTGTGTAAGAACTTGTTACGTCAAGCAATTAGGCAATTTAGCAACTTTCGCAAACTTGAGCCTTTAAGTTTATGTCCCGAATGGAAACCACTCTACGAGCATTTTTATTTTGATATACGCTTGTCTACGTTTGTCTCTTTTTTCCTACACTGGTTAGATAGTGACAACAGTATTAGGTAATGTCACGTTTTCTTTATGCATCTGCATCATTTGATAGTTCGAAAACGATTCCAGAATCGCTGAAGAGTACTTCCTACAGACCGACGAGGAGAAAGCCAAAGACCTGCCTGTAGTGATGCCGATGTTCGACCGCGCCACCTGCTCCATCCCGCGCTCGCAGATCGGATTCATCGACTTCATCATCAAAGATATGATGGAGGCTTGGGCTAGTAAGTAACACTTACTATATAGTATACACCCAACATTAAATGTGTTACTTAAGTAAAAGCTACTTCTATCGTGCACACGGGAATATTTCATGCTGCTTGAGATAATCTTGTCACAAATCCCAAGAATTATCTTATCGAATTTATCTATCTCGCCTAAAGCCTCTTTTTCTCATTTCAGTAGGTACTCCTGTCCGTCAATCGTCAACTTATCCAATCCAAAATAAGATGTTATGGCACCTTCCACATAATCTTATTCTAAAATGTCTAAGCTTTTAAGACAGAGGACAAATTTTCTGCATATTAATAAGTACTAACCAAGTTTTTAGGTTTACTAACAGAATTGGACTTTATTTGTCTTATAATAAACAATTTGATTTTGAGTTAAAGAAAAAACAGCCTGAAGCCAAATGTAAAACAGGGATTTTTTTAAGAGTTTGCATGAAAAAGCCGTTGGGCAAAACGGCTGGATATTACATAATCCACTTTCTGTTCCAGCGTTCATCGAAATGCCCGAACTAGTGGAGCACGCGAAGAACAACCACACGCGCTGGGAGGAGCTCGACAAGGCGGGAGTCACCACGCTGGAGGACGTGAAGCGAGCGCTGCGACAGAACCCCGTCCAGGCGCTGCCTACCTCCACGGCCGAGCCGACCGAGGAGGAATAACCCACGTACTCACACGGGCGTAGCGCTCGTTTGTTCAGGAGACGCGCGAGTGTTTAGGACTTTACATTGGAGCTGGCGTCACGTGGTACAGGATTTCAGTAGTGAGGCTGCGGTTTCGGAAGTGCAGAACTGTTTGTGAAGTTTGAGGCAGCGTTGTTTGCGTGATAGATATTTGGAGATGCACAACTTCCGTAACGTGATGAAGAGAAAATGAAAGAATTAGAGGCTATCAAATCCATTGGACCAGGGTCACTTGGGTGCTTGGAATTGGAACGGCAGTTGGTGTCGCAAGAATATTTGAAGAGACGCCTTAAATTCCAGGAGGAGTCGTTGTTTCTTATCTAGAAACAATTTAAATGGACAAAGATAATCGTAGGCAAACAGCAACAGTACGGCAGGAATTTATTGCCACGAACAGGTTCAAGCAACTCGTTGACCAAGATCGTTTCGTGTTATTGCTGAGTCAGATGCTGAAAGGGACCGAGTGTTTCCTGTTATGTCGGATGAGAAGGTTAGGGACTGGTGAGGTCTGCGTGGATCCAAGCGTCCGTGTGGAAAGACAATTTGATTCGAGTGTTTTAGTGCCTGGTTTTGAAAAGTGATGTTGACGGACAGGGCTGAGAGACGGTTTTATTGGGCTTAAGCTGTTCCTGTGACGATAACCTTACAATATCTGTACAGAAATTTGATCTTTACTGTTGACAATGGGGTACTTCGCTGCCAATGAGGCACATTAAACTCCAGAATTTTTAACTTTTTAAGTGACTTGAGGGCCCCAAACATACATCTTTTCAAAATGAGCAGGTTCAATTTAATAAGCATTATGCTGATCTTATTGGATTGGGATTATCTAGATTTGCATTGCTTCTTCTAAACACAATGAAAATTCCCAGAGTGTTTGTATGGAAAAATAATATTGCCTAATTTCGAATTTGATTGTGTTTTTAGAAAAGTTAAAGCAAACCTAGATTTTTTCTTTCTGATTATACCTGCAATATTTCATGTGAATCGGACAAGCTATTTCGAAATCAACGACATACGTTTGTATGGAAGAGCGGTTTGCTGGGCCTTCTTAAATTTCGGGATCACTATCCCCCAGGTTTTAGCCATCGAAACAGCCAAGCCCTTGCATCAGGAGAGAGTCGACGGTTCAAGTTGTATGTCAACGTTATAAGTCTGAAATGAAACATGGGCATAAAGCCAAACGGTGTCCGATTATACGCTTATTTATACTATATCCGAGTTAGTGTGGATATCTCGATATCTACTTTTATAAGTAGCTGTATTACTATTGATGTATCAACATTTTTTCATAATTGGTGTTATCTATTTATATTGTGATGATGTACCTACAGTTTCGTCTTTGCGGGTCTTAAAACTTCTACACATAAAAACAGTTGAAAAATATGACTATATGAACTTAAAAATATGATTATTTCTGGTACCTATGACCAGAAAATTAAATAGATGAAGCTTTGAGAGTCGTAACGACGAATTGCCATTTTACACGGGTAGATGTGATGTTAAAGACCGTGATATAAGTGCCATACCTGTACAATTGGCAGATATTTCATGTAGTTATAAATTGATGTTGTTTACTTAGGATCGCTCCTCAGCTTTAGGTACGCGTTTCACGGTTTTTGGTAAATTGTAACTCATGTGACTTGCTAACGTGTCCCATAACTGAGCAAACTTTTCTCTTAAAACATTTATTCCAAGAAGCAGAATCTATACATTGAATTTGACTAAGTTTTAAGGGGAAAATCTACAAGTCGGTCATCAGAGCTGTTTTATATGGATCCGAGTGTTGGGCTGTAAAAGGGATGGATGAAAAAAAAGTGAATGCAAACGAGATGCGAATGTTGAGTTGGATGTGTGGTGTGATATAATTGACAAGATGGATAAGATACAAATGAATATCTATGAGGAAGCTTGAAAGAAGCACTAGTGACGTGGTGTCTTCTACAAATTGCTGTGCCCGACAAGGTTAATGGTAACATACAACAACAGTAACAAAAGTTACTGGTAACATAATGTTACCAGTAACTTTTTGAACTTTTTTGAACATCTTATGTACTTATGGAATACAATAAATAAATATGAATATGTGACTGAAAAGATAAGGCAACGCATAGCGTTGTGTGGAAAGAAACACAGGACAGGGTTATATAGGGTGGCAGTATACTCAAATAACTAGACCTAACAATATCCCTAACAGTGTACAAATACTGTATGTAGGTACTAATGTTGAAAAGAAACAGGTTAGCATGGTATGGACATATGCGGAGGGACGAAAGTCACGTTCAAAGGAAGAATATGGGAAGACGGTAGAGGGTTCGGCACAATGGAGCATCTGTACCAGGAGCCTGCAGTATGTCTGCTGGAAAGTCCTACCACCAACCAAACATATAGTCATCCCGCTGGTAGAAATGGGAAAAAGAGATTAGGTCATGGAAAGAAGGATGGATTGCGTAAAAAAGGACATGTGTGAAAGGAGTGTATGGTGGGCTGATAGAAGTGAATGGGATGGAAGAACATGTGTCGACCTTGTCTAGAGCGGGATGAGGACAGGAAAATGAAGATGATGATGTTATTATAAGTTACGTCTAGCCTGTCAAAGACAAATTCAAATATTTTTATTCATTAAGATTTTTTAGGACCATTTTGAAACGTCAAAAGTATTACAGTAGTGTAGGTATATACCTAGCGGGAAATTACACGTTTTTGTAAAGACGATGTATATTAAAGCTACAATTTGCCAAAAACAATCTCATGCGTTCCCTGAGTTGTATCTTAATACCGCGCGCCATGACAGAATGGGCCCTTAGATTTAAGCTGAAACATCTGAAAAATGTAAAAAATTGCGGCCGACTTGTGAACTCTGCTATCAATGTTAGCCCTATAAATACGATGTTTAAAGAAACTCGATATATGTATGCAGCACAATAGGCGCTGTTATTTCTACTTACTTTTCCGATCAGCTATATAATCAAAGGGACACACATACCACTTAAAACAACAGTTTTAATTCTTAGAAGTTTCGCATTAAGCACCTTTACAATTTTTACTATTTAATACCTCCTTTTTCGATTCTTACTATACTATATTATACAATCGATATTATGGTCCATACACTTGAGCTTTTGGAATAATTCCTATTTTTGTAACAAACTTTTAGTAGTACCGGTCCTATCGGCCTCTATCATATCAAAATTCCAAAATTTCGGACGATTTTCAACAACTATTCGTACTCGTACATGGTACATTGATACTGGTACTTTGGTACTCGTACATTAGTACTAGTACATTGGTACTCGTACATTAGTACTAGTACATTGGTACTCGTACATTCGTACTTCACGTTTCGTTTCATTCCCTTGGAATGCTTTTAACCTAATAAATGTTAAAACATATTTGTCTAGATATAACTTGAATATTTCTTAGATGTAATTTATTAAATTCGAATAAGGTGTAATCCTTAACATATGCATTCGTCTGCAGACGCTGGTATAATAAGTAACATGTATTATGTAGTTTTAATCCATATTGTAAGAATACGCTTTGTGTGCTCAAATCGGTCTAAAGTATAATGTGTTTCATTGTTCATAAATCTTTTCAAATATGAAATATAAACTGTTGTGAACTTCGCTACTTCAATATTACAAATGTATCGGAATATAAATATGTGTTTAGATCGAAGAGTTCAATCTCATAACTTATGTGTAAAGGAAAAACAATATATAAATATAGTTCTGTTTACGCCTACTAACAATATAACGATCAATTTAGTGTTTTTTCCTAGTTAGCTCAATTAATGGTTCTAATGAAGACATTTAGTTACAATTTGTTAACAAAGTCAGATTAGACATTTTAAAACACGAATGAGTGAGTACTTTCTGTTGTTCTATCTCACAAGATACTTTCGCCTTGTTTATTGACGTGGTAATTCATTAATTTATGTGCATTAATTTTATCACAGAAAATGTAGCCTATTTTATCATATTTTTTTATTATTAAACTCTGTATAATTAAGCAGAAATTATATTATAGTGTTAACTAACTATTTACAAGGGAAGCCTTTACAAACGGTCTATAGGTAGCTCAACTGATAAACAAAAAAAAATTACCTTATGCATGTAAATATTTCACTGTATGTAATATTTAGTAACTAGGTATTTATATTCTCTGTAATCAAGTTCCCATATTTATATATATCCCATATAACTTTTACTTAGTTTGGGGCCTAGTGACGCTGTGTAAAAATAATGTCTGTAAAATAGTGTCTTAAAAGTCTTGATCATCATCATCGATCATCTATCCACCCAAGTCCATGTTTATATAACATTTCGCGTAATCGTTCACGACCATATATGTCATTTCGCGTAATCAATTACGATGTGTCTTTTCGCGTATGAGCATATGTAATAATTTGTGTACGTCATTATGCGTAGACACCATATGCCATTGTGCGTTTGTCCACATAAATGTGTCATTATGCGAGTAATCCGTATTTATTTATTGATTTTTTTATATATCTACTTATCTTTGTAACATATCTCAAACATTCTCAATAAACTATTGCAGAAACATATTCTGAATAAGAAAATGACTTTGTGAGATAGCGCGACTAAGTATTAACTTTGTTACTATTTTGAAAGGTTAACCCTGTTTTAAATAACATAAAGTTACGGGGGCTGGTTCCCATGTTACGCGATGTTACAATTGTTGTGAATTTTATAATACAGCGGAGTGCGTGTTGTAATTTGTAAACTAAGGATAATTAATGTTATGTATGAAATAAACGTTTTAACGCTTCCACAGAGAAGTGGGTCAATAAGTTATTTTAATTTTACCTTTTTTCACTGCTTTAATTTTTATACGTTTTTTTATTATTTCTGCTGTTAATCGTTTAGAAGTTGGTAAACATAACAGATGCCAAGGTGTACTTTTAACACAACATTGTAGTTTTTTTATGTCATGGAATATGAAACATCATTTACCTATTTTTATCAAGAAGTGGAGAAATGAGCTTCATCAAAATAGATTTTATGTATTTTTGGGCAGAGACAGAACAAAAGACTAGGTATTCAGCAAAATTTCTTCTAAAAAAAAGGACCCGAGAGAAAGACAAAATTACCTAACTAATATATATATATATAATATATATAAAAATATATATAATATATATATATATTTATCTTTTACTAAAATAACAAAAATACGGACAAAGGAACAGTTATGTGAGACGAATTCATAATGTTCATAAATAATATTAAATTATGGAGAATTCCAAGTTGGTAATTTTTTAGAACGGCTTATATTATAATGCAAGATGATAGAATACAAAACTGCTTGACTTTGATTGTTCTTTTTCAGCTGTCAAATAAATCAGTGATTCCACTCCGAGCACTGAACGATACAACTAGTTGGAACGGAAAGGAACTCGATGAAGTCTTTTGATCCAATCAACTAGTTGGTTTGGTAAAAATTGTGTTCCTTACGAACCGACTAGATAATTGGGTAAATTGCATTCGTTAATTCTGCACAACTAGTTATTCCGTTCAGTTGGTTGCGGTAGAATCACTTTATTCCACTCCAACATTAATAAACAGAAAAGAAACAAACGGAAAGATAAATCCTGTCGGCCTGACCACTGGCGATAACTGGAAAAAGTTACCATGCGAACACACTTTTCCATGCATTACATTACATGTTTTTATCGTGCTCATAGTAAAATTAATACAGCACAGACACAAACTAAATATAACGAACAACAAACTACGTCCGTATGAGAGAGCGTCGCTACAGGGCCTTCTTAGCAAGCCTCATAGCTCAGTTGGTAGTTGCTCTGGCTTCTGCGCTGTAGGCTGTGGGTTCGATTCCCACCCAGGACAAACATTTGTGTGATGAATATAGATGTTTGTTCTGAGTTTGGGTGCTTTATCATATAGTAAGTATGTATTTAAAAAAAGTATTTATGTATTCTATCCGTAATCTAGTTCCCATAATTACAAGCTATGCTTAGTTTGGGGCTAGATGGCGCTGTGTAAAATTGTCCCTAAAAGATGTCCTGTAATATTTTATTATTATTAAGTCGCAATAAAAATAAAAATAATAATAGCAGACTCAACACATAATCCATACATAAAAATACAATTAAAAGCAACCGAAAAATCAAACTAACACTGAAATTCACTACCACCTTACATTACAATAGATAAAACGGTCGACCGTCGACCCTATCCAAAATGGCGACTAGGAAAATATTGAAAGACTTACTATATTTTTTTTCATAAAACATTTTATTATAAACAATAATTATTTAAAAAACATACATTATATAAATTACAATTCCAACGCTGCTGTATCATAAATGCATTTATATTAATTTACGGCATCCTATTACATACAATAGAATTGCCAACAATGAAACGTAAAACTCAAATTACAAAATGTATAAAATGTCACAGAACGAAGAGTAACATGGTAGTCGTTAGGTCTTGCATGTCACTAAACCCAAAGATAAGTCGGACACGTGACCTCTTTTCCTAACAAAGACAAAAAAACCCTTGAAGCTATGGATGCTTCAAGCTTTATACACTTTCTGATTTAAGGCGCTTCCACTGCCAATTAAATTAATGCATACAAATTCTCGTGAAAATCATCTTTTTCCAGCGTATGCAAGGTATAGTTTTTCTTAGAAATATGTAAAAAAATATCAACAGTTTAGGAGATAGAAATAGTAGGTCTAAAAATTTTTCTTGATTTCTTTTCTCCTTTTAAAACGTATTTTTTTTCTATTAAAGATAAACGTGAATGAATAAGAAAATACTTTTTAATTTTTTTTAAACTGACTAAATGAGCTTAATTGAATACTGACTCGTCAAAAAGTAGATACAATTCAAACTAGACCAATGCAAGCGCCTTAAACCAAACCATAATGGAATGAAAGTATTGGAGAACAACAAAAATATGCAACAATTACCCATAAGTACCAATAAACCCACCTCTCAAATACACGCTCGAATTTGAACGCAATATCATTCGAGATACGGTTCAAATTCAAGTAAATGTCCTATAACTATTCTAACTAGAACCCACCCTGTATCTAGCAGTTTCACCTGTGATTCTTCAGAACTGATGCTCGGTTGTTTACAAACGAATTCCAATAACCGGTTATCCAAAAAGTACTGTAAATACTATTTAACAAGACGCTTTTAAGGATCGTTTAGATACTCTATTCAGATTTTCAGTTTCAAATTTAGAACCGTCTCTTGAATTATAAAAAAACATATGGTTAGAATTGAGAACGTGCGTGGAAGTCGGTTTCAAAGAAATATTGTAAAGAAATATGGTTCAAACAGGCTTGTTTAACTGCGTGTACTTCTAACGTAGAGTAAGAATGGCCCTATCTAACCTGAACACATGAAATCAGCTCATTCGATTCCCGACACTTTTCTTCTCTCGCTTTCATTCTTTTAAATCGTATTTTTTTGTATTTACAAGAGTTTACCACTTCTGCTAGTTGACAATAAACATCATTTAACAAGTTTAAAAACAACCGCCACTTTGAATCTAGTTTATAGAATTGATCAAAATGGCGTCACGTTCAGATTAATAAAACAATACAAAATAAGTTATTCTTTGATATAGTTTAGGTTCTAAAAGAAATTATCATTTTAAAGGCTACTTCACACGAGAATTTTGCATGCACACAGAACGCACGCTTTTTCGCAAGAGCTTTCGTACTTATTCGAGATCTGAAGGAGTCCAAATGCAGTGATAGAAAACAGACATAAAGTTTATCACGTGGTATGCGATGGCATTTTGACCATAGAAAAGTCACATGGTTTAGACATGAGCTAAGAATAGTCATGTATTTAGTGACATTTTGGCCTTGGAAAAGTCACGTGGTTTAGTTATGGGCTGACATTTCGACCTCAAAAAAGTCACGTGGTTTAGGTACGGGCTGACATTTCGACCTTAAAAAAGTCACGTGGTTTTTGTAAAGTCAAAATGTAATTTGTCAGAAACCAAAAGATTATATGTATATGTTTATATCGTTGCAGTTGGCTTCCTTTTGCACGATAGCACGTTGGTATGTAATGAAAACGGACATGCTCGTTTGTGACTATGCAATTTACTCACACGCAAAAGTTTACTCGATCTTTATATGAAGTGTAGTCCGTGCTTTCTCTGTGCGTATAAAAGTCATCGTGTGCCCTTAGTTAAAGATGCACTGGTTCCAATAATATGTCTTCAAAGAATTTAAAGACTTCGTATGCATATATTATACTTTTTACATGAAATGCGTTAGGTCTACTTTTTGCCACATTAAAACTACTTACTTTTTTTCTAGTTTCTGATTTTTTCATGACTTTCCAACCACCATACAAAATATTTTTTTTTTTGGTTCGTTTAGTTATTGTTTCGGTGGTTTTAAAAACAAAAGAAGATATCCTAATGTGCATTCTATAATAACTCATCTCCCAACTTAATTATACCAACATTTCGAAACATGCTGTTCAAGTAACAATGTAACTTACTTTTATCTAATATGACAAATAGGGAAGTCTTCACCATTTCTAATACAAAATCAAATGGAATATGCTTTATCCATCGATGAGATCTTTATTAATTGGTTCTGTTTTAAAAGTCCCTTAATATTTAATTTATTTTACATAAGTGAAAACATCCCTATTAGTATCAAGAAACGAATAACACATAAGCGACCCAAATACGAAACAACTTGTCGCATCCCTTAAAGCTCGCATTCACATACACCCAAGTTATACATCCATTTTTGTTACTTTCATCTTTGAGTCCTGTTAATACTTCAATACGATCCGCTTTTATGGTTCGATTTTTGCGTTCAATACTCATTCAATACCTCCAAAAATTAAAGTAGCTATTATCAAAACACTTTGGATCCTTCTAAAAAATATCGCATTCTTTTTACATCAACACTTGTCGATGCTTAATAGCGAAAGATTTGTCCTTGCCTTCAATTATTAGTGATTTAGCTAGTGAATCGTGTAGTATTAAAAAACTGCAAAAGATCTACACTCAAACCTCAAGCACGAAACCATTTACCTTATACTTTGGATCCTTTTACGAAATAGTGATCTCTTTGCACACACACTACTCACCTGTCGATGCTTGATGCATTGATATATGAACCGAGACTTAGCTAGTTCGTTATGAAGCATCAAAAAACTGCAACAGTTTTCAATTCTCAAACGGAGCGGAACTTTTATCAAAATACTTTGGATCCTCCGCAGACGCATCGACCACTTATCACTCGCACTAGAGTCACACAATAACAGTCGGTACCTGTCAATGCTAGATAGCCAGCGGTTTGTCCTTGCACTGGTCGGTCACGTAGCTGGTGAAACGTTTTAGGAATTTGGGGTACTCGCGTTTGTAAACCGCGCGCAGCACGCCGGCCGGCGCCCAGCCTCCCGGGTTCACTGAAACAGATTAACTACATGATAGATGGCGTTGTGTAAAGTGTTAACGATAATATATAATGATATTTAATCGATCATTATACTAAAACATCATTTATTTTGTTGTGAATACATTTTTTACATTAAATATAAAATTAAATAGATTAAAATGTATAAGACCATAGAAAAAAACACATTACCGTAAAAAAACATTTTAAAAGGGTAATATGCAACAATTTATTAATTACTGGTTGCCTTGCAGTGGTGCAAATTAGACCGTAATACAAAAGTACTCAAATACACTCCTCCATATAAACATTAACAATGCTGACTTTCCTCCGTGCGCGCAATATGTTTAAAACGGGGGCCGAAGATTGGTCTGTGTTGCCACTGACACTAATGAGTTTGCCCAATACCTGCTAAGTTCTATTAGTACGTTGTCCGAAATAAAAAGATATATACAATACCTATATAGATATATACAATACCTGTGCTACAATAGGCGATACTCGTGGTGATGTTGTCCCTGGTGGGACGCTCGCCCGCGGGCCACGAGCTGCGGCACGCGAGGCACACCGTCACAAACAGACGGATACACGCCCCGGTATTGGCCTGGAACAATCGATATTCAAATAAAGGAACATTTCACACAGCGCCATCTAGCAAGAATGTACTGACACCTTTTATAACATATTATACAACATCATTACGGAACATGTACCCCTTGCTGGACATAGGTCAACCAACTTCCCTCTGGTTCACCCACTCCCTGATTAGCCTTTTTAAAAGAAAACAGAGAGCGTGGATAAAATGCAAAAAGTTTAGCAATAATTCCGACTACGTTAGGTTCTCGGAGCACAGAAAAGCCTTTAAGAATAAATGTCAGAAATGTTTTAAGGACTACATCAGCACGGTTGAAGATAACATCTCAACTAATATCAAACACTTTTGGACTTACATTGCTAATCGTAAAACAAAATCTAGTATTCCATCCTCAATGACATACAAAGACAAAAAACCACTGACCCCGAGACCATATGTAACATGTTCTCAGACTTCTTCGAAATAGTTTTTGAACCAACATCACCTAGTTTGGGTAACTGGGCGGCGGCGCCCGACTCTTTATCTGACAACACCGTAAATTTAACAGATCTTCATTTTGATGAACAAGCTGTTTGGAAAGAATTGAAACTGTTAGACCCCTCGAAGAGTCCTGGCTCAGATAAGATACCACCTAGTTTTCTCAAAAATACTGCAGACTCTATTTTCAAATTATTTACAACAAATGCCTTGAACAGGGAGTTTTTCCTGAAATTTGGAAGCGTGCCTATATTACCCCTATTTACAAAAGCGGCTCCAAGCACGACATAGAACAGTATCGTCCCATTTCTATTCTGTCCGCACTCTCGAAGCTCTTTGAACGACTCGTGCACAATAACATTTACCCACTTCTTCACGAGGCTATAATTGAAGAGCAACACGGGTTCGTCAGACAACGATCCACAACATCCAATCTCACCGTATTCACTAACTCCCTATTTGAAAATATTGATAAACGTGTACAGGTAGATGCAATATACACAGATTTCAAAAAGGCATTCGACAAAGTGGATCACGAACTGCTACTATCTAAAATAGCGTTCAATGGAATTCGAGGTAACCTTTTGCGCTGGTTCACATCGTATGTCACACAAAGAACTGTCGTAATATGCGGATACCATTCTAACTGTGTGCAGGTTACATCTGGCGTTCCTCAGGGTTCTATCCTAGGCCCACTTCTCTTTGTTCTTTTTAAAAAGTAGTACAGAGTTTTTATAGAAACGACTGCATCTATTTACAACAAGACCTAGATAGACTGACAACTTACTGAAACACAAATAAATTGCACCTTAGCCTACCCAAATGTAACTTTATCAACTTCACCAAAAACAAGACCATTATATCCCATACTTACAACCTTTGTGACGTACCTCTATGCAAAGTAACACAGCTAAAGGATCTAGGTATCCTTCTTGATAACCAACTGTGCCTGAATCAACATGTTGATAATGTTATCGGCAAGGCTTTTAAAATGTATGGCTTCATTATGAGATCGTCTACAGACTTCAAAAGAGCAGGCACTTTCCTTTACTTGTATAAGACCTTGGTCAGGTCTCAGCTTGAATACGCGGTACCAGTTTGGTCCCCTTTCTATAAAAAATATATCGACGCAATCGAAAGGGTACAGCGCAAATATCTACGAACGATGAGCTATAAATGTTTTGGCAAATATAGTAAGTCCTACGCCGACTTACTTACAACATATAACCTTCTTACTCTCCAATCTAGACGAAAATACCTTGAAGCCGTCACCCTGCACAACATTATACACAATAACATAGACTGTATAAATCTTGTAAACAGCCTATCCTACACAGTTCCGAGATCTGTGCACATCAGAGCAACACGCGCACTGCCACTCTTCGCACTACAACCCTGTCGCACCAACTCGGGGCGTCGGATTCTTATACGTCGCATGGCCGAGTCATTCAACATTTATTTCGAATCTTCAGACATTTTCTCAAATTCCACTTTTAGATTCAGAAACTTAATACGTGAAGCGCTTTCAAAATTAGATTTAGAACTACTTTCAGCTTAACTGCCCCTCTTCTCTTGTTTTTAAACGTTCTTCTCTTCTCTTCATTTTTCTTTAAGTACTTACATTGTTCATGAAACTTATAATTTTACTAACTTAACAAAAACATGTAATCATTTAATTTATTTGTTAGTTTAATAAGTAGGTAAGTTTCTCTCTAGCTGTTAATTTAATATATGCACATAATTAACCTGAGAAAAACCTTGTGGGTTATGCTTATGTCTACGATAACCCTAGTTATAAACTAATATATTGTACCTATTTAATATGTTTAAGCATAATTGTTTGTTTTTCCTAATAAAATAAAATAAAATAGCAACAAATCATACATTGTACCGTGGTGTAAATAAACATGGTATGACACTAACGAAAGTGACCCTTGTCTATGTCACCCAGTTTTTATTTATTTATTTAACACTTTATTGTACAAAACTCATAGATAAATATTGCACAAATGGTGAGCATAATGCCAAGGCATTTTCTAACTGCTAACCAAATTGGCAGAAAACATTACAAAAACGATGGCGTACTAACTTAATTAAATAAGAAAAAAAATAAAGTCTATCTAACAAAATATATAAATACCTTTATATATATATATATATATACAAAACAACTACTAATATAAATATATACTAATACAAATATTATAAGAAACCAGTTGCCAGTATATTTATTTTTTTAATGTTACAGGACACTAATTTCACACAGCGCCATCTAGTCCCAAACTAAGCATAACTTGTAATATGGGAACTAGATTACGGATAGAATAATTAAATACTTTTTTTTTTCTAAATACATACTTGTTTTTTTTTATTTTTTTTATTTATTTGGAAAACAAACAACTTCAACATAAATTAGTTAGCTTAAATAAAATAGTTATTATTATGCCAAACAGTTTTCGCTTATGGGTTTACAGATTATCCATAAGATAGGTTTTCATTGGGTATGAACTCGTAGGTTTTCATACATTTTCTAAAATACATTTATAAATTTAACTAGTTCAAATAAGTATTGAAAAGGTAAAAGAAATAAAAACGAATAGATAACTAACAAGTATTATATCGACGCAACATTAAATAATTAATATATATTTATATACATACATATAAGTAACTTGACAATAATGCGGATAAACCATGAATGAATAAATTGATTACTGATAACAAATACGCTAGTAATAATGTGATTGAGTATAAACGATAATAAATTACTGGAAAAAAAGATTAGCAATTTCTGTCTTGAAATGATTTGACCTTGCTGTAAAAATAATACAATACAACCTCGGTAACGTAACAGTACTCACAGGGAAGTCGGCGTTGGTGGTGGAATGGTTGGTGACGACATACGTGGTGTCGTCGGCTGCTCGCACGTGAGACCAGAACAGCGCGTCTCGCTGCGAGGCCGGCCACACGCGCTTGAACGTCTGGTGGCAGACGCACGTGTCCATCGACACCTCCTCCACTATTGTCATTGTTTCTAGTGTGGCTGTAAACATTATATCACTTATTTATAAATATTGTTATGAATAGAGGGCTCTGGCGGCGGCGGCGGGGCTTTCACGTGAAAATAGCAAAGGAGTACGAGAGCGGAGATACATCTTACGTACATAGACGGATTGACTTTCCAACGCGTGGTGGACAATGGTGGTGATTCGTAAAGGAGCTCAGTTTGTACATGTTTAGTTGTAATAACTTCTAAAAGCCATAAAACAATTGTAAATCAGCCGTCTATTTCGTTCTGAAGTGCTCCAAAACTACACTCATAATAATGTCTTTTTTTTTATGTTAAATGCAGTCAGGTTGTCACGCCATTTATAAATATTACAGGACGTTAATATCACACAGCGCCATCTTGCCCCAAATTAAGCATAGCTTGTAATATGGGAAATAGATTACTTAAATACTTTTTTTTGTCAATACATACTGATCATACAATACATCAACAACAACAAAAACATAGAACAAACATCTAAATTCATCACACAAATGTTTGTCCTGGGTGGGATTCGAACCCATAAACTACTGCGCAGAAAGCAGAGTTGCCAACTGAGCTACGAGGCTTGTTATATTGATATTGCACACACAATTGAACGCTTTTGAGACATAATATACAAACATAGAGTGTTCAGTATGGCAAAGGCGAAGTTGAACCTCGATAGGTGTTGCTATACTTATCATGCAATGATTAGTATATATTTCCAAAAACAAAAAATATTAAGTTTTATATCCGATATCTAGTTCCCATTACGCTTTGCTTAGTTTGGGACTTAAATATTTCGCCGTAACTAAACCATCGATTGATATTTCAAATTAAAATATAATATAAATAATAAAAAAGAAACTAGCCCGAGGTTCTCGTTTCTTGCCTTTCTCCTTGTGTGCTGGTCGCGATTCCGAACAGGCGGTAGATTTGACGTTTCAAAGTGATCCAAAAAATCTTACTGAATAAATACATTTGACTTTGACTTTGAAATGAAGTTAAATAATAATGGTGGTAGTTCCCCCATTAGTTAGCGTATAAATACGTCAGATTGTTGTGATCTGTTTGTCACAGTATGCACAAATAAATGCAATAACTGTGCATTGCATTTATTTGTGCATACTTGTTTGCTTGTTTACCACAGTGTATTGTCAATTACTTGTTGTGCTACTATTGATGTTAATTATTATTGTCTGTATGTTTGTTTGACAGCGCTGTTAGTGCGTCCATTATAAATTCAAGGCTCTGAGACACATCTCGGAGTAATTCCATTTTGATCAAATTAGGAATGACTGGTGGGTTGTAGAAGTTTGTCAGTAAGACAGAGAGACAGAAGTCTGTAAGGGCCCACTCAAACCGAATTCGAAAGTCATACATGACTATTTTAACAAGCGTCACAGCTCGACAGGTAGGACTTAGTTTAAGTCCGCCTGGCTAGATACCACCATCTTATAGAATTATGTCGCCATAACAACCATTCTTAAATTGTTGTATTCCGGCATTGAGAGGTAAGATTTGTTGAGGATTCCGGGTGAAGTGTACTTCCACCTTCGGCGTTATAACTTCAAAATCAGGTGAAATGAAGGCCAAGCACATCTCAGTCGTACAATACAAAAGACATTTATTTCACACAACGCTAGTTGTGTGAAATAAATGTCCTGTAATTGATTTATCACTACGTGGTATAAACCGTTTTAAATCGTACCTATCTCTAGTCTAATGGTTCGCCCACCTAGATCCAGTGGTCCCGGGTTCGATCCCCAGGGGGGAGTACAATATTGTGCTTGGTTTAGTTGGCAGACCATCACACATAAATTTGTCGCCATAACAACAGTTCTGAACTGTTGTGTTCCGGCATTTAGAAGTAAGATAGCCAGTTCCTCAGTTTGTTGAGGTTTCCCTCCACCTTCGGCCTTACCTCAACTTGTAACCAGGTGAGATGAAGGCCAAGCGCTGCCCCATCGTACAATAGAAAGACGAACTTACTCTCCCAATCGTATCGGTATCGTGTGTTGAAGAAGTAATGGCACATCTCCCGTGCCGACACCCCGCGGACTTTGTGTATCGCCTTCAGCGGGTCCATCACCATGCCGTCTACCTCCATCTCTCTGAAAACGAACGATACATACATAAATATTAGAATAAATAAATAAATAAATACATAAATAACTAAATTCATAGATGAATACATAAATAAATAAATACATTCATAAATGAATATATATATAAATAAATACATAAATAAATAAATATAAATTCACACAGCACATATGACAATATTTTTAGAAATACAAGCAATTGTATTTGTATCATTGTTGGGTTCATGTTGTTGGTGATAAGTAAGAACTCAGCAACGCTGGTTTTCAGTCAGTCCGTCCCACTCCAATGAAAATATAAAAAATGTTCGCAACCGCCAAATGGTTTAGGCAGCGTATTCTAGGTCCTGTGTTCGGCACACGGGTAAGTCTGCCACAAATGCACATTAACGATACATGAATAAATATTACAGCACATTAATTTTACACAGCGCCATTCAGCCCCAAACTAAGCATAGCTTGTAATATGGGAACTAGATTACGGATAGAATACTTAAAAACTTTTGTAAATACATACGTATTATATGATATAGACACCAAAACATAGAACAAACATCTATATTCATCACACAAATGTTTGTCCTGGATGGGAATCGAACCCACAGCCCCACAGTGCACAAGGCAGAGTTACTACCAACGGAGCTACGAGGCTTGTTAACATTACAAAAAGTAAAAAAAAAAAAAACAGTAGCACTCCGGCTTTCAATCGGTTACAATCAAAATAGTTGCTATTGTAACCCAAATGAAACAGAGTTAGGTAATAGGCCAGCTGATTCTTGCTCTGACCTAGACCTACCCAAGCCAAAGCTAATAAATATAAAATACGTAAATATTTACTTTATAAAAACTTAAAATAAAACAGACTTCAATGAAGAATGTGATACAATTTCGTTTACCCGGATGATGTATTTTTTCCTGTATGAGGTCTGTTTTTGCTTACTTTTGAGGTATTACACCCAAAATCGCATCAAGTGTGCCTATAATATTTGAAGAGTTCCCTCGATTTTTCCAGGATCCCATCATCAGATCCCGAACTGATGACGATGGGATCACCTGGGAAGTATATATACCCCTTCAAAGTAAATAAGAATTTTCCAAATCGGTCCAAGCGTCCTCGAGTAATCGGGTAAAAAAATATTAATAAAAAAAAAACGATACCGTCGAATTGAGAACCCCATCTTTTTTTTAAGTCTGTCAATGATGATAAGCCATAATAACAAATTCTTAAAATATTGCTGTGTTCCGGCATTTAGAGGTATGATAGCCAGTTCCGGGTGGAGTGCGCCTCCACCTTCGGCTGTATCTCAACTTGCAACCAGATGAGATGAAAGCCAAGCGCTTCCCCGTCGTACAATATAAAAAAAAAACAAAAAAAAAAGTTGTACCTCCTGTACATCCTCATGTCTCCTTCCTCAGCGAACAGTTGCCATCCGATCTCACCGCCCACTCCTTCGAACGCTGCCTGGAGCTGCTCCGTCGATATCCTGTCGATCTGAAACGGACGTGATCTATTTATGACTTACTACTTCGTGTACACTCGGACAAACCCGCGAGCAGAAGCTTGAGTTCCATATACAATCACCGGGGTATTATAATTTGTAAAAATCGGTAGAATTTATTATAACCTGAAATTACTACTAGTATGGGGTATAGTATAGTACCCTTAACATTTGTCTGGTAATTCGTGATAACACATATTCTATCACTCTTGAATTTAAACTATGAGGTCATAGAAATCTTTTCATTCTGGTAACGGGTAGGGGGTATCTGGTTGACAGCCCTTTAAAGGTAGGACACATAGACAGTCAGACAGACAGCGTAGGCTTAGTAATAGGATAAATTAATTAATGTCCTGTAATATACAGGACATTAATTTCACACAGCGCCTAACTAAGCCCCAAACTAAGCATAGCTTGTAATATGGGAACTAGATTACGAATAGAATAATCTTTTTTTTTTGTTTGTAAATACATACTTGTCACACAATAAAACACCGAACAAACTTTTATATTCATCACACAAATGTTTGTCCTGGGTGGGAATCGAACCCACAACCTACAGCACAGAAGGCAGAGTTACTACTAGCTGAGCTATGAGGCTTGTTTGTCGGCAATTTTGAGATATATAACCCTAAATGTACATAATTTATTAACACATTTAGGGTAAATAAATCATAAACTATACCTCTGCATACATAGCCCCTATGTATGTATGCAGAGGAATCAGCTGCCCACGTAGTCCTGCGTGGAAGTCACAACACAAGGAAACCCTCAAAAACCCGAGGTCACTCCGTAAAGACTGCGAAGATCCCACAAACATTGCTATTCTAATCGGAGCTAGACTGGCGATACTAGCCGGACATTCCTCACGCACAATGGACCACCTGGAGTCTGAGTGCGGTAACGGGGGTATTCAACATTTACCTCAGGCCACAGCGAATGCTGCGTGAGTCTGTTGTCGATATGAGGCGGGGGCAGGTCGACCTGGTCTCGGGTGTGCAGGCTCGGCGGCGGGACACTCCGCTCCAACTTGTCGAAGCCCGTCTCCACGGCGTCGTAGAACTCATCGTCTGGTAGCGTGGAGTGAGGTCCCTCCTGGAACAATCACTTACATTACGACCGGTTTTGAGGTTTCATATATATTGTACGACGGGGAAGCGCTCGGCCTTCATCTCACCTGGTAACAAGTTAAGATAAGGCCGAAGGTGGAGGCCAACTTCACCCGGAATCCTCAACTAACTGTGTAACTGGCTATCTTACCTCTAAACGTAGGAGCACAATATTTTTTTTTAGAATTGTTGTTATGGCGACAGAAGTAGGTAAGTCCTACCACCAACCGAACCAAACACAATATTGTACACCCCCTGGGGATCGAACGCGGTACCATTTACCAAGCCTCCGCTTCGTAATACTCCGCAAGTGGGTTGCATCTCATGAACCTTAAAAAGAAGACAGTAAAATTTTCCACAGAGTGTATATCTATCGCCGCTTTAACAACCAATAATAACAAATAAAATAGTAAAGCCCATAGATGCTTTAAAGCCGGCTCAGAGATCTCATCAGAAGAAAAGCAGCAGTTTCCTTCGGTGTATTAACAACATATAAGGGAAGTTATCCATCGTTGAAGGGGGGCTGTTGATGTGTGCGTGTGAAGTAAAAGGGGCCCATGGTCCACATAATCACGTGTCAGTGTGGCCTTGAAAAGTGGGTCAGAACCCTAGGTATGCATGTCCGCACTTGACCGGTTTATTTACATAATAGGAACGTACAGTAAATAGTACCTTTTCATTTTCAGCAGTAACATTTATTACAGTTTCGTAGTGAGATCGTGCGCGAGTTTTATGCCTCGCAGCGCACGGCTTGTGGAATTTGCTTATCGACGCCGCGTCAACGTAAAACCAACATACCATTACATGTGTACATACATACATACATACTATACATTTGAAATTCACGTTAGTTTTACAATAAGTTTATTTATGCCGGCTTGTTTGGAAAGCCATTTCAGCCCATAAACCTAATTCAATTCAATTAGATTTATTTTATTCAGATAACTAATAGATCCTTATATAAATTAGATTCAGAATAAAAAGCCACAGATAGTGCAAATAATATAAAATGAAAACAGACATTAAAAAAAAACTTTTTCTAATGTTTCATCTGCGCTGAACGTCAATTCTGTTGAAGTCGTTGGCATTTTTTCCGAATCGGTAATTAGTGAGGTTTTTAGCTGATTCCACTCCTCTGGGTTTGTCTCCAACCCTTGGAACATGTCAAGTGAGGGATTTTGCGCGGCTAGATAATAGACAGATAAGTGGCAGACAGACAGACAGACGGATAGACCGGCGGCAGTAGAGGCTTAGCAATAAATCGATACATGTGTACATAATTTATACTTGAATGCCACATTTGTGAATGAACTACTTAGATACAAAATTTCATCCCCCCTTTTAGGTTGAATTTCGAAACACCCTTTAATAGTGGGTACTACACTTCAAAGAGAACACACCCTCCAGGACTTAGAATTTTAAATATATCGATATAATCGTCTGATTAGGTATTGATATTAGGGGATAGTTTATCAAAATAATAAATCAATATGTGTGAACACATCAGTGTGAAAGCAACTTTCAAACCTACTTTTATCTAAGGGGCTTGTGCTGAATTGGTGATTTCACGGGAATCCCCTGGGGATCGAGCTGAGGGATCCTGGTGGCCTCCATCCATTTAACCACCTCAATGGTCTAGTGGTTCAACCCACCGATTTCAGATCCAGAGGTCCCGGGTTCGATCCCATGGGGAGTACAATATATTGTCCTTGGTTTAATTGGTGGTAGGACTTTGTTGAAGTCCACCTGGCTAGCTACCACCATCTTACCTAATTCTGTCGCCATAATAACAATTCTAAAATTGTTGTGTTCCGGCATTCAGAGGTAAGATAGCCAGTTCCTCAGTTTGTAGAGGATTCCGGGTGAAGTGCGCCTCGCACCTTACTTGTTACCAGGTGAGATGAAGGCCAAGCGCTTCCCCGTCGTACAATATAAAAAAAAAATCCTTATAAATGTATAAACTTTTTTTGTGAAGGGCTTTCAATAATATATTTAGACATACTTAAAGCTTCCATTTTTTTACAATGTTCCTTCTTTTTTCTAATTCATAAACTGAATCTTAATAAATAAGGCATTTATTACATCACAATATATTTTAATTACTTTTCCATCAATAGGTTCTTACGTCTAATTGCTAATTTAGATCGACATGTACAGATTTCATATATCCATGGGCTTTACCCCAGTGGATTATGTTAACATTGATGATAAATGGTTCGAAAATTAGTACCCAGTAATATTAATATGTTTTAGCACTTTTTTATTTTATTATTATTGTAGACGGGGATGTGCTTGGCCTTCATCTATCCAGATTTTCAGGTTATGATAAGGCCAAAGGTAGTAACGCACTTTACCCGGAATCCTCAACAAACTGAGGAAGTGGCTATCTTACCTCTAAATGCCGGAATACAAAAGATGGATACAGTAAAGGGATTTTTTTAATAGCGTTTTTATATTTTTAACGGATCCGTCAACGCCTGATATGCTATGACGTCCATCGGCGACGGTAGCCGCATTTCATCAGGTGGGCCATATGCCTGTTTGCCACCTCAGTAATAAAAAATAAACATAATGTTGCGCTGTTCTGGTTTTACCGATAATGTATTATTTCTCCGTTATGGTTCCGCCCTTTTACCTGTCCTATAAAAGTTAGGTAACCTTGACACCTTTATAATCTTGATAAAAGTCATATCCCTAACCCTAATCCATTACTCCGCACCCATCTGACCCACATACTCCAGAAGGACGCTAGTCGAGACATTTTCGTCGATTGCATGAGCACCGACTAAGCTACCGCGGTGCATACACAATTGGTGACAGATAGCCCCGCCTCGCGTTCACTGGTCAAAAGAAATAGGTTACACAATTGTTTTAGGGCGATATTATTCACGAAAATCGTTTCGAATGGGTACCTATATATATCAACGCGGCACAAATAAAAGTTGACTACAGAATCGCGTACTTCATAATCTCATCCCGTAGGTAGTCTCTCGTTTGGGTGAGTCATCAAGTCAGCTACACGTTTGTGGTAAATAAAAACATGTTGGGCAGTCTTTGGGGACTGCCGATAGAAGTGAAAACTAAGTAGTGAATTGTATCGTCGAGCTATAAAATTATTATATTTGGTTTGTAAAGAAGTGTGCGGTGACGATAACGCGAGTGTCACGCTTTTTGGTCACCCAAAGTTTTGCAGAAGGTTATCGTAACGATACATAATGCACAGTAATAGTCTCATCAGAAGCTTCCTTCTGTGTAATATATATACAGTTACTGCGATCGCCGATCCGCCTGCCAAGCGTGGTGGTTATGGCAAAGCCCTCCAGCTTTGGGGGAGACTCTGTCCAGCAGTGGACACTAATGGGCTGTTGATATGTGAAGCATACATGTAATATAAAATATCTGTACAAAACTCAACTACCTCACGTCTACATAGCTCAAGAGATAAATGTATGTATTGGTGTCTCTGTTGTAAGCACTCTATATATATATATATGGTATGTAGTGGTACGCGGGAGAGCTCCATTGTAGACCTCATCCTTGGCAAGCACACCTAGGCAAGCCTAGAGGTCAAGAGCTGACCCATCTTCAGTAAAAAAAACCCACACCATTGTACAGGGTGGGCCATAAATTTTTGCAATTGGCAACACTCGATTTCTCAAAAACCGTTACAGGGAGGGGCGCGCGGGGTACGGGGAATGATGCGCCGCTTTATGCAATTTTAGTCACGATGGAGCGCTTCACAGGAAAACAGCGTGCTTTTTGTGTAAAAATGTTTTACAGAAACAACGACTCCTACGTTACTGTACGACGGCTATTTAGAATTGAATACGGATTACAGCGTATAAGTGAGTGTCCAAGTGTTGATTTAATTAAAGCTGGACTGGAGCACGGAAAACCCTCGCCTTAAACACCAAAAGCCCCTTCATTCACCTAAAACGACTGTATGGGATGCCATATCGGCTAAAGGCATAATCGGTCCGTATTTCTTTGAAAACAGTCAGGGAAATAACGTAACTGTAAACTCAGTGGAATACGTGAAGATGTTGCGAGAGTTTTTGACACCACAGTTACATGAATTTGAAGGATACAACAGCAGGACTTGGATGCAACAAGATGGAGCAACATGCCATACGTCAAATTACCGGTGATCAAAGAAATGTTTCCCAACAAATTAATTTCTCGCAGAGGTGATATTCCATGGCCTCCAAGAAGCCCAGACCTTACACCTTGCGATTTTTTCTTGTGGGGATATGTGAAGAGTCGAGTTTATCATAATAAACCAACGACCATATCCCAATTGAAAGAAAACATCCACGAGGAGATAGCCGCGATTCCTCGCAGCATGTGTCAACGAGTTTTCCAAAGTTTACGTAGTCGATTGCAGGAGTGCCAGCGACGAGATGGGGCACATCTCGATGATGTCATTTTTAAAAAATAAATTGCTTTAAATGTTTATTACGTTAAATAAATCATCAATAAAATAATATTAGTAGTTTTATTTTTATTCATGTTTCAAATGTGCAAAAATTTATGGCCCACCCTGTATAATGGTAGATATGTTATTAATTCACGAGTGACATATAATTCAGGCATCATACAAAAGTAATGAAATAATTTACCAGACGTGTGTATAAAAAGTGTTTTAGTAGAGGAATTATTGTTTGAAGTTACACTTCTTTTGGCGCGTTTGGTAAATTATTAGAGTGAATTTTTAACGACGCGCGCGCACACCGACTCCTAAAAGCGACACCATGAAGTTGGTTACGTCATGGAAAAATAATGAGAGTGATTTTTTTACGATGCGCGCGCACACCGACATCTAAAAGCGACACCATGAAGTTTGTTGGTAATTTTCAAGTTTTTGTGAAAACTGATAATTAAGTATGAATCTACATACATTTATACAAAATATACATGTGTATTTGTCTGTGAATTCAAATGATATATGGTGGTGAATGATAATTTATTGTGAGTATTCGTGATAAGATAAAAGTGGTCTATTATATTATAAACTTTTTTAAGTGGATTAGGTCCATTATGCATTATTTTTTAGTTATTATTGTATCAAACTTCTTACGTGAGTAGTGATATAGGAATAAAGTATGTCTACAACATGTCAGCTCATTTGTTTACATGAAATGCGAAACTAACGGACCGAGAAATGAACAGTCTCACTGTCTGAAGGTTAAGAACACATACATATTTATACAAAGCCTGTAGGTAACTGAGAGGAAACGCGGAACAACAAATACAAGCTTCAGTTTGTTCGGTGCGCTTCCATGTGCCAGCTCCACAATGCACTGAATTAAGGTCAGACAGAACCATGACATGTGTTTGGCTTACGGAGATAAATATACGTCTTGAAGGTCCAGAGCACCAGTCCGTTATTCAAGTAAAAGCGTACCTACTTAGTTCCAAGGCAGAGAACAGCTCCGACTCCTTGTAGTACAAGGCGACATATGTTTTTCTAGTTGGATGCGAGTATAACATATAAGGGCAGAAATCAAAATAAAAATCCAATTTCTTTTAAAGAAGCCCGTTAGTTTTAGTTTATATTGTTATTATAAAAACTTTGAGCACTTTATTTTTGAACGGTGGAAATATAACAAAAATTAAATTATTTTCACTTTTATATTACAAAAAAGCTAATTTCAAAAACTTTCCTCTAAATTGTGTGCATTCGGCTACGCTAAATAACTTAGTATTGAAATAAGAGCAGAACTAGTTTTGTCAATGGATGTTATCACACCAATCGACAGATCGTCGATCGAGACATTGATCACTGTTACATTCTGATCAGTCGACGTCTATCGACAATTCCTACTACACCAAATTGACGCTGCTGACTGCAACCTAAGGTACTCTGAAGCAATGATGGCAGCGTCCCAAGGTCCTTCTCTGTATCTTTAAGGAGTTGGGCTGGCTGGGTTCAGGATAGCAGGAGGGCGATGCATAATACACATACAGAACAGAACACTGTCGCTATTTTTTTTTGGTCTATCATTGGATCAACCGATCGACGTTGCTCCATCATCAGCGATCGATGATTGATCAACTTTAAGCCACTTACGTATCCGCATATCAGCCAAAGCTACCAATAATCGATTGTCGTCAATCGACAATCGATTGCTTGGTGTGATAACACCCTCAAAGCTAGCTCAAAGGAAATCCTCAAAACGCTCATTTTTAAGACGCACGAGTGACGTTAGTTGGCTGGCAATCGTTTACCGGTCCTAGGAACTGGATCTTAGATATGTCAGGATCGTTGGGACAGAAATAGATAAGACAGGTTTCGCGCTGACGATCCAGGAATATTCCCACAAGCATTCTCCTCTATAAATATATTTTATTGATGCCAAGTGTTGTGACCACCAGCTCAAGATCATTTTCGCACACCGAAAAATGTGGGGTTTTCTTATATCGTTCTGGAGTATTCGTGTTATGTTCGACACACGCTTGACTGGATTGATCTGGTAAAATTGATAAAAAGTAGATAGGAACGTTTTTGTATTATTATTTTTTTTCAACAAAAACATTCATATTTTTAATATTATTCTAATAACTTTCTTTCTTTTCATTCTTAATAATTTCTCTATGAAAATTTCAACCAGCTGCCTTTTACGAATCAAAAGATAACTTTAATGACTTTAAAGGTGGGATAGACAATCAGCGTAGACTCATTACCAGGGTCGGCTCGGCACCCTTTGTGTACGGAACCATAAAAAAGTAATCATGTGGCCTTAGATGAAGCACGCTAGTCTTAAGGGAACCAATTTGTAACTAGCTGACCCCGCGCAGTTGATCTTAGTCATCACTATCATTTCAGCTCACATAAGCCAATGGCTGAACCTAGGATTTCCTGGGAAAGCTCGCTCTATGGTAGACCTCATTCTTGCCCAGGCAAGCTTCGATATCCAGGGATACAGATATGTCGATAAATAAAAAGCAGGCCTCGATCATGAGCCTCTATTCATCAACTCTACGTGACCGCCGGTCACTTCAAGTCAATCCGTCGATATATTAAATTTATTGAGATGACGTATGTTATCGTTTACTATAGAGAATATGTACACTAAGTTTCGTGTTCCAAATCCATTCCAGTAAAAAGTTACATACAAATATTTGTATGTAACAAGTTACTCATATTCACCCCAGCAGGGGGTAGGAGGAGATAATAGGTTTACACGATCCTTGCTAATGATATGAGTACTAATTCATACAAAGTTTCATTTAAATCCATTGAGTAGTTTCAGCGTGATGTGAGTTCAAGATACAGACAGACATATTTTTTTTATTGTACGACGGGGAAGCGCTTGGCCTTCATCTCACCTGGTTACAAGTTGAGATGGTGGAGGTGCACTTCACCCGGAATCCTCAACAAACTGAGGAACTATAAATAATAAATAAATAAATATTACAGGACATTACTTTCACACAACGCCATCTAGTCCCAAACTAAACATAGCTTGTAATATGGAAATCTAGTTCCCATATTACAAGCTATATCCCAAACAAAGCATAGCTTGTGATATGATAGGTACTTAAATACTTTTTTGTTGTAAATGCATTCTTATCATACAATATCAACTGGCTAATTACAGCCATAACTGACAAAAATTTTAAAAACTATTGTTTTGGCTTCAGTATAGATATTAGTGTTTTCGCCGATATACATTTTCAAAATATATTGAATGCACAGATTTTACCCGTTTTATCATAAGTATAGATACATAGTTTCAATATAAGCCTTGGCGGTATTTCCAGGTTTGATATTCAATACACCCAAGGTGGGCTTCCTCGAAACTGACCTTATTCTTCACAATAGATTTGCGACCTCGATACGCCTTATTATTCCTGGTTGTATGTTGGAATTCACTTTGAACCAAAGCATTGCGTAATTCTATTGAGTACTGAGGCGTGTAACCTAATAAATACAAGCAAGGTTGCCTGGAAAAGTATCGCTTTCATTGATAAGGGAGTCCAATGTATTATCAGTGTCGTTTCTTTTATCTGTATTAATTTATGTCTTTTGTAAATGGTAAACAATACAGAGTTGTCTATTTATCTAATACACATGTATGTTCGAAATTAACCGTATTTATTTATATATCAGCTATTATATTATTGAGGCGGTTCTTGCTCTATAGGGCGAGCTTTCCTAGAAGGCACTGGCTTTCTTGCGCACCGACACGGTACCGTTTGGCGCCGGACTTCGGCTGGAGGATGGTCACTAGCCAGGACCTCTACAAGACCTATCACCAGCGTTGTGATCATTCTACCGTAACCGTTAACCCAGCGATTCCGTCTACACCACTAGGAGGTTGATCACCCCTACAATAAAGGCAATTATTGTATTGTATCGAAGGTTTACATTGATGCAGCTGCACAACGGTTACAGCCATCACAATAATGATATAATAACGAGTGTATTTTTTAGAAAAAGCCATAACGTACGTAGGTACTCTTTTGCATTATTACTCGCACAAAGAGAGATAACAGCGATAACGTTCTATTGAACCAACCCGTACAGCGTAAATAAACAATTGCTATTTTAATACAAAAAAAAAATGATATTCGACAAAATAGGTTTCGGAATTTTGATTATTATGGCAAAGGTTGTTATGGATTGCTAAATTCGGATCATAAATGTTATGTGAGATCAAATTTAACAATCGCTTTTCTGTTATCGTTTTTGTCTTTTATTCGCCTATGTGGTCCAATCGCTTTTCTGATATCTTTTTTGTCTTTTATCCGCCTATTTGATTGGATCACATCTTTTCTGTACAGCTATTTTCAAACATTCGGAAAACCTTATCGGATCGTATTCGGAAGCTTTCGATGGAGATTCCGAGAACACTATTCCTAACTCCAAAATCAAAATATGTTGACATAAGATGCTTCCAACAGGAGATTTTCAGGAATGATGTGAGAATAGCGTTGACATATATCGGATTCTTTGCAGGATCCGACAAAAAGTGACGTTTGGGATCCGAAAACTTTCCGTGTGTTCGAAAATCGCTATGCTCTATGGTCTAGTGGGGGTACAAATTTGTGCTCGGTTTGGTTGGTGGTAGTACTTTAAGGCCGCATGGCTAGCTACCACCACATTGTCTAAGTTTGTCATTTAGTTCTGGAGCATTCGTCTGGGTCGAGTGGGTCCGAGTCACGCTTGGCCGATCGATAACAACATCGAACATCATTCATTCATTCATTAATTCACACTAGTTTGAACTATTTAGGCATTACTGATTTAGCGATAGAGCTCAAAATCACGTTTCTTGTTTGAGTCCCTTTAATTTTCATTTTTTTTTTATTATTATATTAGGTCCTTACATATGAAATTGGCGTTTTGTATGGGAGGAACATAAAGGCAATTTTTTCATATTAAAATATATTTTATTAATCAAAGTATGTACCATTGCTATCTATACACTTTTGCCATCTTATAGGTAGTTCATTGATCCTGAAAAGGATTATAGCTTCTCGATGTTATGATCGGCGAGACCCCTACAAATCCCTTGAGTTTAATAAATAGGTAAGTATATAAAAGTCTGGTTATTTTGACAAATTATATTGGTTTGATTCACTTAGCACTAACACTCTAAATAATTATTACTGCTAAATGAATTATGGTTATGAGCCGCTCTGGTTGATGGTAAGACGCGAACTGATTTAGATTTACTTGATTCGCAGCAAACTGCCATTGTGAACGCTTACAATGCACTATGCGTTTTGCTGCGTGTTCAAATATCTTGAACATACTCCCGAGACCGAAATGAGATGTGGGATGGAGTTAACATCTGGTGAATGATGAATACCTTACTTACAAAACATGGTAATTTTCTTAAATTTATGGTATAACAGTTCAACCTTAACATAACTTATAAAACACAGACATTATGAATAAACAATATGGTTATGAAATAAAATTAAAGTCTTTATATGCCTATGTTACTAATTAATTATGACTTATCTCCTCTAAAGTAAAACCGTCATTATTGTGGTCCATGCCCGTGTCCATTTTGCCTTGTTTTCTTGCACTATAACCTACACTAGGCCAACGATTGGCATAATTGTGAAGCGAACACTCACTTTTATGGTTAAGTTCACTTGCACTTAACACTTCACTGTGGGCACTGGTGGACCCCGGCGGCGCGGTTGTCCCGACAGCCTCCTGTCGTTGGGGACATTCGCTTCGACGCCGGGGTCTTGGAGACGGCGGGGTCGCCGCAGACTCCTGTCGGCGGTGACCCTCGCCGCGATGCTCGTAGGCAGGAACCCGTTGCCGACGGCACCGACCGCTCCTCCATATCCAGGCTGCACCCATGCACACTACCCCCGCTAGCGTTAGATAGCCGAGTGCGTAGTGGTGGATGTCATGAGCGGATATGTCTTCTATATCTGCGTTGCTCTGTTTCAGCTTTTCTATGGCGCTTCCTAAACTGGCCATTGATATGTTTAATCCCTCGCTTACTTTGGTTGATGTGTCATTGGGGATTTTCACGTTGATAATATGATTTATCTGATCCAGTTCGGGCATGAAGATGGATGGTGTAAGGGTTTTCTGGTATGAGTGGTGGCGGATCGAGTATAACAAGAAATCATTGCCCTTGATTAAGCAATCTTCACTTGTGGCAATGACCCCACTTCGTTCTAGCTGCTGTAGTGTAATTTGATCCCCACATATTATTTTGATTGTGCATTTATCGCAACAAAAGAATAAGTGCTGGTGCAAGTGTAACTCTGCCCATATGTTGGTGCAGGTCAGTTCCTCTACTGTGCACTTATTGCTCGATTTGTCCATTACACAAAAACTTTCGTCATTTTTAATGGTAAAGATAGGTTTTGCCAGCTGACAAAGATATGCGGATTCATGCTGTAAGCACCCTAGTATCTCGTTTGGAGCGACGTAAAAATATGAATCTTTTTGCAGATTTACCGCTACGTATTCAGATGCTGGTATTATTCTGATCATGTTGGTATTTGTTTGTTGGGGTATAGGTAGCAGCTTGTATAATTGAAAGCTTTCTCTACCTATAAGCGGGAAGGTGACTTCGATAAGTACGTACCTTTTGGTAGCCCTAGCCTTGACCTTCAATGTTTTGTAGATATAGGGAAAATCTGTATCTATATCGCTTATTGGTAGTGTGAGTTCGCTTGGCATCTTGCCGTATATTGTTTGTAACTCGCGTTTGAGTTGTGCTGGTGTTAGCAGATGCAAGCTTATTTGCCCGTGATAGATATCAGCGATGGTGTCCAGCAGAGTATCTTGTAGTCGTTTGAGCGCGAGAAGAAGATTATTGGCGGCCATTGCTGACAACGTGAAGTCTTGAATGTACGATATGTTTTGAATTTCACGTTGAACGACATTGGCATTGTTTTGGAAGACCAGAAGTTTTCTGTTTGCTTCTTGATTTTGTTGCGCTACAGTTGTCTCCATCTTCTTCATTAGATTAAACTCCGCTTCAATTATGGAGGTCTGATTTTTCCACAGGTTTGACAGATGCTTTTCATTAGTTTTTAAGATATCAATATCCTTGATATACTGCTCCGCAAAGCTTGAGTCTAAAACTCCAAACAAATCATTCGCTAGATAGCCAACAGCATTAATAATTCCCCGCGGGAGGCGCCTCGCTGTCTGGGCCGTGTCGCGACGCCGCCGTCGTCTAGCGTGGACGCTGAAACGCTGTGTCAGCAAAAGTTCGTTGTAGTAAGTCATTTCTTGGAAATCATGGTTCGCCTGCTGGAGGATATTATTACACTGCGATGTTTTTTCAATCACTTGGCATAGTTTTTCTGTATAATTCATCATTTGCTTGTATGTTTTTATGCCTCCCCAGTATGGTCCCATATCGTAGTATACAACTATGGACCATTTATCTCTGATTAGATGTAACTTTGATATAGGATCGAAATATAAAGTTTGGTTGGTTGATAGTTGTTTTATTTCGTGCAGACTTTGAGCTGGTGTGAATAGCAAGGTGAGACACAGAAGCGTGGTTGCGATGGTCGTCATTGTGGATCTTGCTATACTTTTACGTTTTGGTTCTGGTTTTGGTTCTGGTTTTGGTTCTGGTTTTGATTCTGGTTTTGGTTTTGGTTCTGGTTCTGTTTGTATGTCATTGTTGTTAAGAGGCAACACAGAAAGTTTCACAATCGGCCGTTTCATGACCCCGTTTTTTGTTTTTAGCGAAACAGCCCTGACTAAACCTTCATCCCCCGGGTGCGTGTCTATAACCCGACCAAGAGCCCACTTTCCTGGAGGAAGATTGTCGTCATGGATCACAACCAAGTCACCGATGCTAATGTTTTTCTGTGGTTTGCGCCACTTATTTCTGGATGATAGCTGCACTAAGTACTCAGCCTTCCATCTCTTCCAAAGATCTTGAAACAACTTCTTTATCAGATGCCATCTGGTTCGGGCATCGTTTTCTGTTTCTATGAGCACTGTCCCTGGTTTTCCTGATAGAAAGTGTGCTGGCGTAAGAAAATCTAGGTCGTCCGGTTCTTCTGTCAAGGCACATAGAGGGCGAGAGTTGAGGCATGCTTCTATCCTAGCCAACAATGTGGTATACTCCTCGAAGGTTAGTTTCTGCTGCCCTACAACCCTCCTAAGATGCCCCTTAAGTGATCTAACAGCTCGTTCCCACAGACCGGCTGCACTTGGCCAGCTAGGCACATTGAAATGCCACTGGATTCCCATTTCTGCTATTTCAACCAGGCAACTTTCGCTGAACACTTGCATCAGCTGGTCGTGCTCTTCCTTTATTATTCTGTTTGCTCCAACGAAATTGGTTCCGTTGTCGCTGTAAATATGACGTGGGACTCCCCTCCTGGCTGTCATTCTTGTTAGTGCTGCCAAAAAAACTGCACTGCTCATATCTGATACAAGCTCTAGGTGGACGGCTTTTGTAACCATACACACGAACACCGCAATGTAACCCTTTGTGGTTTTGATCCCACGCCCTTTGTTTGCTTTCACCTCGACAAACCCTGTATAGTCCACCCCACAGTGATGAAATGCATGTTCAGGATTAACTCTGGCTTCCGGCAAATCTCCCATAAGCTGGTTCTGCTTTCCAGGATCCTGCCTTTTGCATGTAACGCATCTTCTCACGTGCGCTTTTGTTGCACTGTATCCCCCGATAATCCAATACTGCTGGCGGAGAGTAGCCAAAGTGAGACGCGTTCCTCCATGAAGGGATGATTTGTGGGCTTGATCTATCATCAATGTGGTAAGGCGGTGGTTATGCGGCAAGATGACCGGATGTTTCATCTCTTCACTTACATGAGCATTTCTTAATCGACCTCCGACGCGTAGTATCCCATCTTTGCCTAAAGTGGGATTCAAATTAAGAATTCTGCTTTTATTACCTACATTTCCGCGTTTATTTATAGAATTAATTTCATCAAAAAATTCAGCTGACTGTATGCTTTTGACTATCAGCATTTTTGCGCGATTGAGTTCATGTGAATCTAGGTAGCCTTGGTAACCTCGTTTATTGCAAACTGGCACTCGTAGTATCCATGCGATAATGCGAATTATTTTTGTTATGCAGCTATATTTTTGCAATAAATCAATTATTATTTCACTACCACTTGCACCATTGTTATCCGTTTGAGTAACTATATTGCAAAACGACGCTTTTATTTCTAGCTCGGTTTCATAAAAGGTTTGATTTTTCTGATTGGTATGTGATGGTAGCCACGATGGTCCGTGCCACCACAATGTGTGATCTTTGAGCTGCTTGACCGTTAATCCGCGGCTTGCGCAATCAGCTGGATTATCTGTGGTTTTGACATATCGCCACCTGTCCGCAGGTATTGTTTTGGTCATGAACTTTACCCGATTAGCAACAAATGGCTTCCAGCGAGCAGGATCTCCGTTTAACCATCCTAACACCGCGGTCGAATCGGTCCAGCAGTGAACATCAATCGGATAATCCGCTAAGCAGCTTTGGACTTTCTGCATCAGTTGGGTTAACAGCTGTGCCCCCATCAACTCCAGCCTTGGTATAGACACACTTTTGTTTAGAGGCGCCAACCTGGCTTTTCCTGCGACTAGCCTTACGGTGGTTTTCCCGTTCTTTACTGTCTTACAATAGATAACGCAAGAGTAGCTTTTGAGGCTCGCATCGGAATAGCCACATAATGTTATATTTTGGGTTCCTTCAATTCCCAGCCATCTACTTATCTCGATATCGCTAATCAATGGTAACTCTTGCTTGAGACTGGTCCATTCGGAATTGATGTTTTCTGGTAGTTTTGCATCCCAATCTAACTTTGACATCCAAACTTTTTGGAACATTGTCTTCATCGTAGTGCTAAGGGGGGTAAGCCACCCTAACGGATCGAATAATTTTGAAATGTCGGATAGGAGGGATCTTTTTGTGGCTATGATTGGCGACTGCGGATCAATAGTAGACTTGAATGTGAACTTGTCCTTTTGCGGGTTCCAGCCGAGTCCCAACGTTTTGGTAGAATCGGTTTGCTTGAACTCGTACGTAGACTGGTTGCATTGTTCCTTTTCCAAATCTGTCATGAGCTCTGGTTTATTTGAGGCCCATTTTCTTAGATTGAATCCACCTAGCCTTAGCAGTTTAATGAGGTCGGCCTTCAGTTGGTTCGCCTTTTCTATGGAATGGTGCCCTCCACAGTAGTCGTCCATATAGAAGCACTCCTCTAACTCCTTTGCCGCGTCGGGGAAACTTTGTCTTTCATCAGCCGCTAACTGTCTTAAGCACATCATAGCTAGAAATCCCGCGGGTTTGGTTCCGTAGGTAAGCGTGACGAGTTGATAAGTTCGGATATGCTGGTTTGAATCTCTCCATATAATTTTTTGATAGTCCTGATCATCTTCGTGGACTCTTATCATGCGGTACATTTTTTCGATGTCAGCAGTGTATACGTATTTAAATTGCCTCCATCTTAGGATAAGTTCCTGAAGATCCTTTTGTATATTTGGACCCCTGTACATTACATCATTAAGACTGTAGCCCGAAGAGGATTTAGCGGATGCGTTGAACACAACCCTCAGTTTGGTGGTGGTGGACTCTGTTCGTGTGACTGCATGATGAGGCAAGTAGTACCCAGCCACCTGGTTATTGGTTAATGGTTTCATGTGGTTCAGGTTGATGTACTCATCCATGAATTTTTGGTAATCCACTTTTAACTCAGCGCACTTCTCTAGCTTTCTCTCCATACTACGGAATTGAGCCAAAGCTTGCGGCTTAGTAACACCTAGCTTTTCTTTCATGGAGGGCTTAAATGGTAGTCGGACTTCATATTTTCCTCCTTCAACCCTTTTAGTGGTTTCTAAAAAATACTGTAGGCACTCGTGGTCGTCGTTTGACATCTCTACCTGTTGATTTATATCCTCATTTTCCCAATATTTCAATAAATCTTCAGTGTGATTGAGAACGACATTACAATGGTATTGTGGTTTTGTGGACCCACAGAGCAGCCATCCTAATAGTGTCTGTTGGGCCAATGGTTGATCATCTTTATCTCCTCGTAGAATGCCGCCTAACATAATCTTGCTGTATATATCGGCCCCGAAGAGTAAATCTACTGGTCTGCTTACATTGAACTTTGGATCGGCCAATTTTATACCCTGGATATGATGCCATGATTCCGGCATGATAAACGAATTATTTGGTAGCTGTTTCATCAAATTATTTACGATGATAGCGTTGATGTTCAGGGAATAATCACTGTGGCAGGATTGGATCGATAATTCTAGTGTGCCCTTTGCGTTATTTTGCTTCTGTCCTAGACCGAATATTTGACCTTTAAAACTGTTTCTCTTCAACCCTAGGACTTGCGCCGCTTTTTCGCTGATCAAGGATACTTGAGATCCTTGGTCGACTAGAGCTCTCATCTCATGCTGACTGCCATCAACCCCTATGACTTTAACTATGGCAGTGGCGAGAAGTATTTCAGAAGATTCATCCCAAGACACGTTGGTTGTTCTTGACACCATTTCCTTGCCACTCGTGTTCGTCTTCGATCTTGCTGACGGAGATGGACCTTGATTAACTAGGGCATCGTGTAAAAAACTGTTGTGTGGACCTAAACAAATCCGGCACCGTTTGGACGATTGACACGGTTTTTTGTGATGACACATGCAAATTTTACAATAATCTAAATGCTTGATTGTATTTAATTTTTGCTCATTAGTCATCTTGTGAAAATCAGGGCACTGCCATAATCCATGCTCAGCATTGCACACTCCGCAGGTTGGAGACCTAGATACGTGAAATGCGTTTGAACTAGGCCTTGAGCTTTCTTTGCTCACTAAATGGTTTTGTTGAAAACTTTTCTTATGGTAATGGTAATTTGATTTTGACGATTGAGGCGTAGCTTTTTGGTTAGCGACCGGCTCTTGCTTGCGACGGGATACCTCCAAAGCTGTAAATTTCATCTCTAGGAATGCCAGGAACTCCTGTAAAGAGGGCAGCTCTCTGGGCATTTTCACAGACTCTACATACTCTTTGAAGGTCTCGTTATCCAATTTTTGTGCTAAAAGATGAACTAAAAGTGGATCCCACGAATCGACGTCGACGCCCAAGTTCTTAACTGCATGAAGGATTTCCTTCGTCACATCATGCAACTTTTTTATCGTCGGCATCGACTGTTGTGTCATGCTTGGGACCCCAAGAAGTATGTTGACATGAGACGTAAAAATAAGCTTCTTGTTCTCATAGCGGTGGTTTAAAATTTCCCAACATACATGATAATTATCGGAGCTAATCTGCAGATGATGTATCAGACGCTCCGCCTCTCCGGTCACCTTACCCTTTAAGAACTGCATCTTTTGCGCGTTGGACATTGCCGGGTTCTTATCGATCGCCTCACTAAACAAATCTTTAAAAGAGACCCAATGGTTGTAGGTCCCGTTAAAAACAGGAATATTTATCTGAGGAGCTGACTTCTCGCGGTGCTTTACTGCCCACATCTTGGTATTGATGCTGTCCGTCAACTCACAGTACGTTTTTTCGTGTTTGCAGAAATCTTCTTGGTATGCGCTGTCGCAGCCTCCGTCCTCACTTTCGATCTCCCAATGGAGCTTATCGATATCACTCCAACGGCTGTCCAGTGATTTCAGAGCGCTTTCGAACTGCCACTTGTTTTCGAACTTGCCTATGTCTATCCGAACTACAGTTCTTTCAAACGCTTTGAAGTTAATAATCTGCTTTCTTATTAAGTGATCTAGTTTACTTCTTCCCCTTGATGGAGACGAAGATTCTCGCAAAGGGAAAATTTCCTCATAACGAGAAGCAGTGTCTTGGTGCGGCCGCGAAGCCTCCGTATCTGGTTGACGTTGACTCACGCTGAGCTGCCTGGTGCAGACACTTGCTGATGGTTGCTGTGGCACCTCTACCTCTGGTTGGCAAAGATTCACCCCTGGTTGATCCTGCCTGGTGCGATGGTTCCTCGCATACAGACTAGGCGATGGTAATGGCTGTGCCCCCGTCCCTGGTTGACGGGGGGTCACCTCCTGTTGACCTAGGATAATGCTGCGCTGCTCCGCGTAAATGCTTGGTAATTGTTGCGGCGGCGGTGCCTCCACTTCTGGTTTATGGGGGCTAACACCTAACAGCTTCATTTTACCTAGTTGGTCAAAGGTTTTATCTATGATCTCTCTAATACGCAAGTAAACCTCTCGGGCAATGTCATAGCACCCTTTCTCGAAGTACGCGTGATTAGGAGACGCAAACTCACACAATCTACTATGGTTGTCCTGGTAATCTTTCCAATAAGCTTCCAACATGTCAGCCTTCCGCTTATAAATATCGATGGTCTTCCGCTCAGAACCATCTTTTTTTATATTAGTTAACAACTTTATCAGAGCTTCGTAGATCTCCGTCTGGTTTATGAAGAGATTTTCTACGTCCATCGTGTTGCTGGTATGCTATACAATACACAAACAATGTAGATATAATAAATGGATCGCTCTGACCTTGTCTGCTCCAAACGATAGTCACCGCAGCCCTCTTCTTGGTGATGCAGGTACTGCAGCCCCCAGCTTTGTAGCACTGTACACTCGATAGACACTGGTAATTTTTATTTTCGAAGGACCATGAAAAGGATTATAGCTTCTCGATGTTATGATCGGCGAGACCCCTACAAATCCCTTGAGTTTAATAAATAGGTAAGTATATAAAAGTCTGGTTATTTTGACAAATTATATTGGTTTGATTCACTTAGCACTAACACTCTAAATAATTATTACTGCTAAATGAATTATGGTTATGAGCCGCTCTGGTTGATGGTAAGACGCGAACTGATTTAGATTTACTTGATTCGCAGCAAACTGCCATTGTGAACGCTTACAATGCACTATGCGTTTTGCTGCGTGTTCAAATATCTTGAACAGATCCCTTTACTAAAAAAACCATTCGGACGGGAATCAATGAAATCTTTGAAAGCAGTTTGGACTGCCTCATCGGAATTGAATTTTTTTCCTTGCAAGAAGTTATCCAAATTTCGAAAAAAATGGTAATTTGTTGGAGCAAGGTCCGGAGAGTACGGTGGATGTCTTAGACATTCCAATTGAAGCTCCTCTAATTTGGTAGTCGTCTGTTGGGCCGTGTGTGGTCTAGCGTTGTCTTGAAGCAGCAGTGGCGTAGAGCGATTGAAAAGTCTCGGTTGTTTAACAGCGAGCTTTTCCATCATGGTTTGCAGTTGCTGACAATAGACATCAGCCGTAATCGTCTGACCAGATTTAAGAAAGCTATAGTGTACGACACCGGCACTAGTCCACCAAACGCTTACAAGTAACTTTTTTTCAGTCAATTTTCGCTTGGGGCAAGATTTTGCTGGTTCACCAGGGTTCAGCCATTGCGATGAGCGTTTACGATTATCGTACAGGATCCACTTTTCATCACATGTAATGATCCGATTTAAAATTCCTTCATTATTGTGCCGGTTGAGTAATGTAACGCAGCAGTCGACGCGCGTTTGTCGGTTTGCTTCACTCAATTCATGAGGTACCCACCTTTCAAGCTTTTTCACCTTCCCAATTTGCTTCAAGTGGATTAAAACGGGTTTGTCACTAACTCCGCAGCCTGCAGCTAACTGTGATGTGGTTTGCGATAGATCTGCTTCCACAATAGCCTTCAATTCATCATTATCGACCTTGGTCTCCGGCCGTCCACGGGGCTTGTTTTGCAGGTCGAAATTTCCAGAACGAAAGCGTTGAAACCAAAAACGCACCGTGTTTTCTTTTGCGACACCACCACCATACACATCATTAATCCTTCGAGCCGTTTCTGCAGCACTGGTGCCACGGTGGAACTCGTACTCGTAAATAATGGGATATTTTAAGTTTTCCATTTTGTGAAATGAGTGACGCAGAAAAAAAAAGCAAAAGAGAAAAAAACAAATGAATTACGGTTTTCGAAACACAAATGCATGAGTAAATAGCTGTTTAAATTTGAATTTGGAATTCCTAACCAAAGAGGAGATATTTAAGATCAATGTGGCCAGTACGACAAAACGCCAATTTCATATGTAAGGACCTAATATTATTATGTTTATGCATAGTATGTATAACAAACAGAAACAAACACGCTGTGATAAGTTTAAATATCTGCCATGAGATACATGCCCGTTAACAGACAGACAGTCAGACAGACAGGCAGACAGACGAACAGCGGAGGCTTAGTAATAAGGTCTCGTTTGCACCCGAGTGCCGAACTACGGATCACGAATTCAGATGACCATGAACTACCCTGAAGAAGGACAAATTACATGTATCATGAATCTCCATACTTAAATACTTCATTTAGCAGTCGTCTCTCCTTTTACATGAAAATTATGGTATGTGTGAAAGGAGATATTTACTACTTATATTGCACACGATAAAAAATATAAATATACGTTTATCGTGTGAAATTAGGGACCTTCGCGATCAGAGTATGTTATTTATAGCAAAGACTCAACAACAGCCCATTAAGTATGTCAGTCCTCAGGTTGTTGAGGATTCCGGGTGAAGTGCGCTTCCACCTTCGGCCTTATCATAGCCTGAAAATCAGGTGAGATGAAGGCTAAGCACATTCCCGTCTGCAATATAAAAAATAAAAAAAACGTCAAAAATTTAATCGCTTGGTAGGCGGATTGGTTATCGCAGTACTGGAACCACAACCTCTAAAAGCATTCTTGTTTTAATAATACTTTACTTTTGTCACTATCTGTCCAGTGTGGAAAAAACGTGACAAAAGTAAAGGAATACCAAAACAAGAATGCTGTTAGAGGTTGTGGTTAGGCCCCAGGTGTTAGAAACACAGTTGTAAGCTGCTGCCCTTCATCTGGTGAGATCCTTTAGTAGGCTTTTACGATACACGGGCAGGATCGATGGCAAACCAAACAGTTACATGTCTGAAAAAAATACGTGTCATTCTCAAAATCGCGTGCCTCATTAAAATACCTAGAATTCTATAGAAAGGCAATTAAGTGGTATTTTTTTTAACTAGGTCAGCAAGTAAAGTCAGCTAAACAATTTTGACAGCAATATTTATCATTTATATATATACAGGACATTAATTTCACACAGCGCCATCTAGCCCCAAACTTAGCATAGCTTGTAATATGGGAACTAGATTACGCATAGAATACTTAAATACTTTTGTAAATACATACGTACTATATGACACAATACCCAAATACAGAACAAACATCTACATTCATCACACAAATTTTTGTCCTGGGTAGGAATCGAACCCACAGCTCACAGCGCAGAAGGCAGAGTTACTACCAACTGAGCTATGAGGTTTGTTAATGTAAGGTAGTCATTAGGAAATCCTACTATGCCCCACCTCTCGTAAAATTAGCTGACCGTTTGAATGATAGCCAAATATAAAAGCCGACAGAAGGGTAGGAACACACCCTGTAATGTAGCGGGTCGTTTGGCCATTTGTGTGACGTCATTACCGCTCCCCATAGTAACGAATGGCATAGTCAGACATTACCTCAGGTAGAAAGGTCTTTCCTGGCGAGGCAGTTCCATTTATTGGCTTGCTTGTTAGCGACTGCGGATGGCATTTTAGATTTACATAGTCACTGTCGGGATCTGTCGGGTAGACTCGCGTCAGGTATACCATATAAAAATTAAGTCTCACGGCTTCTTTCCCTACGAGGTTTCACCTCTGATCACTACATCGATGAGGATCACCTATTGGGTAGTTAGCGGCACGTCCAATATTACGTTCAGCTCATACCCACGGCTTGCAACTTAACAAGTATTTTAACCACCTCTGTAGTCTAGTGGTTCAACCCACCGATTTCAGATTCCAGAGGTCCCGGGTTCGATACAAAGGGAGAGTACAATATTGTGCTTGGTTTGATTGGTGGCAGGACATTGTTCAAGTCTGCCAGGCTAGCTACCACCATCTTAGCTAATTCTGTCGCCATAACAACAATTCTAAAATTGTTGTGTTCCGGCATTTAGAGGTAGGATAGCCAGTTCCTCTGTTTGTTGAGGATTCAGGGTCAAGTACACCTCCACCTTCAGCCTATTTTAACTAGTAACCAGAGGAGATGAAGGCCAAGCAATTCCCCGTCGTACATTATTAACAAAAAAAAAGTGACAAATTGCAAGCGCCGCTTAGCGGAATTCTGCCGAGTAACATGGAATATGTTACTCGGATTTTTGGGCCTACGGACATTCCGGTTTCCCCACGATTGACCTTCATCGTCAGACTATGTACATGTGTTCTGTTCGCCTATAGCATAATTAGTTTAAAATTTAGCATAATGTATCAGAAAAAAACCTTTGTCAAAGATAAATTCATATAGATGCACCAAGCTGTTGGAGATCGTATAGCGATTTAATCAAATGAAATGTGTCTAAAAGTCCATTGGTACACTACTGGATTTGAACCCACAACCTCCGGAGGTTGAGTGTTCCACTTAGTCACCACTTAGTAACCACTTAGTCACATAGCTCTCTTTCCCTCGTAACAAAGCCTTACAGCTTAGTTGGTGGTACACTGCCTTCTGCGCTGTAGGTTGTTACTTCGTTTAGGACAAACATTTGTGTGAATATAGATTGCAATATATTTTTGTTGCATATGATAAGTATGTATATTAAAAAAATGGTATACAATCCGTTATCTAGTTCCAATATTAGAAGATGGCGCTGTGAAATGATGAATATTCTGTAATCTATTCATTACTCATTTATGCGAAAATTAATGTATATTATGGACTAATCTGATAGTGATACTAGAAATTATGTAATTATGCATTTTGGAGCTTGTAAATAGGTATATAACAATACCCAATACAGATCTGACCTTTGTAGGCCACACAAGACCAGCTTAATCGGAGATAATCGATACCACAACCTATAGGGTTTTTATTTGTCGTGCTTATTTGATGCAAATGATGAATTATATTTTGCAACGCCTAGATTATCCAGATTTATTAAAAGTTTGCACCAATGTTTTATTGCTATGAAAGTATAATAACAGATTGCTATCCGCCTAACGGAAGTAGTTGGCCTTTGGAATGTCTGGTATCTCAAAAATGCTACGATGTAAGGAAGTCGTTAGTATTTTTTTTTAAACCACTATGGTGGCTAACTGGCATCCGGTCCAGCTGATACCAGAGCGCCTATGGACGCTCGTAACACCAAAGCAAAGACCACTCGCGCGTTACCGACCCTTCAAAAACCTTCAAAACAACCACTTTGATAAACCCCATATTGTAGCTAGTAGCCAACCTCGATCGTTCCACAACAAGCCTCATAGCTCAGCTTGTAGTAACTCTGCCTTCTGCGCTGTAGGTTGTGGGTTCGATTCCCACCCAGAACAAACATTTGTGATGAATATTGATGCTTGTTCTGTGTGGGTGTTGTATTGTATATGTGTGAATTTCCAAAAAAATGCCTATTACAAAAAACTAATACGCGGACGAAGTCGCGGATAAAAGCTAGTCATATATATATTAGACTTACAGATCAATCTGAAAGGTCTGACAAGACAGCGACAAGACCTGACCATGACCGAAGCTTGCAATCAAATGCCATGCACTACAACCGGACCTATATGACGTTTTTACTAGATCCAGTTTAGTTTATGTAAAAGTAAATTTTAGATGAGCGAATATAATATTAGTGCCATTTATAAGATAAAGATTGCCTATACTAAGGAGGGACACTGTGTCTATTCTCGAACAGATGTGAATCAACATAAGATACTTTATTTTTAGCTGACATTTAATATTTTTTTGACATTAAAGTTTTTTTTTGTGATAAGTTTTGAAGCTTGACACAGCAGATTTGGAAATGCCACCACAAAAGTTTGTATGGGAGAGCGGAGCAGTCATTGTATGAAATATTACTTCTATCCCAACTCAGAAAATAAAATGCAATAAAATGTTCGTTTGATGTTGGCGCCACATCACAATAACAATGGCGGACGTTCGTGCAACTTTCTCTAGATACTCTGGTCATGTAATATTTATAGCTATATTTCTGTTATGTAAACTATTGCTCTACTCTAATACTATAGCGTGTAAAAAATAATCAAACACCATAACTGACACGATGGACAACTAGACCACCTGGGAAAGAATCTGGTCTAGATTTAGACAATCCTAGAGGTCCAGATCAATCCACCATAAAGAACACTGGACATTGATGAAGTGATATAAATTAACTAGCGAACGCTCGAGATTTGGTTCGCGTCATCTCGTTACAAGGGGAAACTCTGAAAGTTTTAAGTCGTCGGGAAATCTGGTTTGGGTTGTTCGTCAATTCTTTGTCAGTCAATCAGTCAGCTACATGATTTGATTTATTTGGACGAGCATGGAACCAATTCTCAACCTAAAGTCTCTTGTCTAGGTGAGCAGCACAATCAAATCATCTCATTCTCATCAATTAGTAGAATTGATAGCCTCAACTGGTAAGTGACATGAAACAAATCAACGTAGCCCCGGTTCAGACGAGGCTGGTTAAACGATCTAATTGATTTACTGCATCAAGGTCGGTTACATCATACGGTGGCGGCGGCGGCGGCGGCGGCGGCGGCCATCCCGCATTGTTTCGGGATATAGGGAATTAGCACATCAAAGCTTTGTGACGTCATTGAGCTTTACATACACCGACCAAACGTAGACATTTGCGGAAAGGTACTACTTTAGATTTTAGACTTAACTTGCTTTTGGTTTGGTTGGTGGTAGGGCTCCTAGAAACCACATTTTACCGAGTTCTGTCGCCATAAAAACAATTCAAATTGTTGTGTTCCAGCATTTAGAGGTAAGATAGCCAGTTCCTCAGACTGAAGTGTGAAGACTCGGGTGAAGTGCGCTATTCTACCTTCGGTCTTATCACAACTTGAAACCCAGGTGAGATGAAGGCCAAGCGCTTCCCCGGAAAATAATAAATAAATAAGAAATGATTTGCCATTTATTACAGTTTTACTATGTAAGAACCCTTTCGTGTCTAACTTTCTGTTCTTTCGTCGTGTGGGCAGTATTGTCAGACTTTACGAGCCGCCGCCATAGGCGTCTATCTGACTCCACCTACACTAGATGCATCTAGATGGATCTGACCGAGCTGCATATCATCACCAATCACGGAATAATCTTACTTATCCGATAATCAGATGATTCAAGCGAACAATGTCCTTAACTAACTGGAAAGCATCACGAAGATGTAACTTGCCTACCCTTCGCTATTGAAGTGTGAACATGTGGGAATTTCCCAAAATCCTTTCTTATAGGACCCCTATATCACGAAAAAAAACCACTATAAAATATCTAGTACATATGTATATTGAATATCATGGGTAGGTAGTTATATTTTCCGCCGAACCTAATACTTTTTCTTCAATTAAAGTACCCTTATTCTTATAACATCAGCTATATGTCAGTGAAGGCCCCTTCAAAATATCCCCGGAACAAACAGACAGACGCACAGACAAAAATGTTAATAAGTACCGTTGTTATTTTGACATTACAAACAAACTTCAATGATTATTTTGTATAGCATAGATTATTTAACTTTTATATTGCACGTAGTCTTCAAATAGCGTCCTAAAACCAAAAAAAAAACCTAAGCCACGTGTATTCTTCCTACTCGTATCAGCAGATTTAACCGCAAACATGCCACTGCAACCAACTCGAGTTACACACGCTGACCAAGCTATGACACAACACTCACAGCCATCACGGGTCTAGTGTTACACTTTACTCAAGCAGTTACGTGAGTCATAATTTCCCCGTCATTAAATAAAAATAACCTACAACTAGTAATAGCTACTACAGCCCCCTTAGCACGGGGCGGGGATAAAAATGTTGTCCTCTGTTTTTATCCACCTTCGAGAGCATTTTGTCTCCTGATGGTGGATAAAAACAGAGGACAACATTTTTATCCCCTCCCCGTGCTGAGGGGGTTGGTACCTACATTAAATAAAAATAAATAAATAGACTCACGACGTTTTCCCCTTCGAGGATTCACCTCTGATCACTATTCAGAGCGTAATTATTATAATCATTAACGTCAAACAGATCTTAATAGGATTAACTAAAATCAAATTAACATCAAATGGGTACATGATAAGATCAACCAAAGCCCTTTGTTGACCTTGAAAGCGCATATTAACAACAAATACATAACGATTAAAAACTATCAATTACTTAATAATAATTATAAGTTAAGGTATTAAAGTAAGCAAGTAAGAGTTATTGATTTTAATGCCACTTTATTAGTTTGATAATTTGCTTTGTTGAGATATCTTATATATAATAATATCTTATATATCTTACAAACATATAGGCTTGGTTCTTGGTAACAAGTGACTTGTTGTGCACGTATGCTAATAAGTAACATTATCAAATTCAATCAATATCATGATGTCGGTTCGATTCGATAAAAAAAAAACAGTGTCTGAAGATCACGTACTAGGGGCTAGTAATAGTATTATGTTGTTTATAATATTATTCCTATGTAGGGTATGTTTTTTTTTAATGTTTCCCTCTTATTTAATCTTGTTTCTCTCTTTACCTAGGATTGCTGGAAGAGAACTCTTTTTGGGGTTAAGCTCGCCCTTGCCAGTTTCGTTTTATCTATGTATTATATATATATATGTTTTCCCTGGCTCACACAACACCTCACCACGATAACGCAGCCGCTCCGTTCGACCACTGATCGCGACTGAGTGACGTAGGCGCATGAGACAGTACCACTATAAGCATACACTACAGTTCGAAATATATAAGCATACACTACAGTTCGTATGCTTATATATTTCAGCCGAGGCGGTCGCGGCTAAAGAATCGACCCCCCAACTCAGCCCATGGATGTCGTAAAAGCCGACTTTTTTTTTTTTTATTATACGACGGGTAAGCACTTGGCCTTCATCTCACCTGGTAACAAGTTGAGATAAGGCCGAAGGTGGAGGCGCACTTCACCCGGAATCCTCAACAAACTGAGGAACTGGCTATCTTACCTCTGAATGCCTCCGGAACACAACAATTTTAGAATTGTTATTATGGCGACAGAATGGTGATAATTGAAGTAAGATGGTGGTAGCTAGCCAGGCGGACTTAAACAAAGTCCTACCACCAACCAAACCAAGCACAATATATTGTACTCCCCATGGGAATCGAACCCGGGACCTCTGGATCTGAAATCGGTGGCTTGAACCACTAGACCACAGAGGCGGTTAAACTGAAGGACCTCACCAGACTCTTCTTCTGGTGAGACACAGCACCACAGCAGCTTCTGTCTGTGGAAACTAATAGGCTGCTGGTGTGATGTGATGCGTTCATGTGATTGCAATAAATCAAAAATACATAAACATCCATCACTGTATACGAAGCAGTTTAAAAAGATGCCGACACGTGAAATTATCTATAATAACAAGTAAGAAACGCCATCATACCCATGATCGATGGCCGAACGACCTTCGAAATCCGCCACATCGCGCGCGCACCACTTTATTCCCACAAATTATCAATAATTACTATACTACTCGTAATCTAAATATATGAAATCATCGTGCAGGGCTGGCTGACTGACAATCAACGTCTAGAAACTTTATAAACATTAACGATTAGAACACATTATTTTGATACCTACTACTAATAAAACCTACTACGCGATCTAATATACCTACGTGGTATATACCCGTTTTTTCGTATCAAAATAATCTCTAGGAACTTGCCTAGAACCTCTCTTTCTACATTTACCTTTACCCCCTTTTTTGAGGCAGTCAAGTAAAAAGTTGATGTTTTGAGTGAGTGATGTTTGAGTGATAATCAGCTGTTGCTGATGCTGATGATGATGGTCTTATTTTGTTTTTAAAACTAAAAAGGCTGCAATTATAAGTCTATTCTGATCTATATAATGCGTCATACATCTTATCAAGCATAGCGCATTCTTCCTATTTCTGGCTTACTCATAAACCAAAAATACAACAATGAATCAACTGTAACCAAAAAGTATCTTTAAGGTAATTGAATAAGGTACGTTTGCGTTTATTTTCCTCTCATTTCTATGACTCATTTACTTCCGATTAGTTCTGAGTTCACGGTCCAAACTGAAGCATAGGAAATGATTAATCTTTTGAGCTGTGGTCCACTCATCAAAATGAGTTACTGACTGACGTAGTACCTACAGTTATATATGGTATGGTTAGTAATTTTGTTCATGATGTTTCATGCTCCAATAACATTTGTATGTGGGCTTGAAACCTGTCTCGAATTGAATACTAGCTACTTGCAATTGCAAACCATTCATGTATCATTGCGTGTGCCGAGCGTAAGTTTGGACGTGCATCTGATTACCCCCTAGTAGTGATCAGAAGTGAATCTTCAATGAGGAAAAAGAGAGGTTGAGTCTGTTGTTTTTAACATTTGTATGAATATTACGTAGTATACTTAATATGTATCATCCGTTGGATGTTTTTCATAAGAGACTCCAAATTTTGGACTTACCATCGGCATTTTGATGACACGGGTTGGAATAACATCGTAGGTAATTTTAGTATCAAAAGTACATTCTATTTTATACCTACTGTCACATTCGCAACCTTGAAATCAGTTGAGATGTACGAAAACAATTAAAAAAGCAATGCATTATAACACATTCAGATAATTTTAGAAAATCATTACTTATGGAAAACTCAATTTGTTTGTTCGGAATAAGTAAGTTATTCCATACACATCAGTTAAAGGCCAAGTGTAAATGTGTTGGTCGTACAAAACTTAACACTGCAAGAAATCGTGATTTGCATGTCTTGCGATAATTATGGAAACAACGCCGGCCCTGAGCCCTTCTGCCTCTAAAAGTAAGAAATGGGCTGACACTATACATCATGACGGATTATACCGACTATGTGGTGTAGTAGTTCGCACACCGATGTCAGATCCAGGGGTCCCAGGTTCGATCCCAGGGGAAGTACAATACTCTGCTTAATTTGGTTACCACCATCATACCTAATCGCCAAAACAACAATTCTAAAAATGGTTGTGTTTCGGCATTTAGAGGTAAGATAGCCAGTTCCTCAGTATGTTGAAGATTCCGGGTGAAGCGCACAAATAGCTGCCGTGTTCCGGTTTGAAGGGTATGGTTGCCGGTGAAATTACGGGCACGCGAGGCTTAACACCTTTATTCCTCATATTGACGGGCGCAATGCAGTACCGTGTAGGCTATGTTCTTTGTGGATGTGACCTACGCAGTAAGGCTTTGTTATAGGCAAGAGATGCACTTAGCATCAGGTGGGCTACTTGCTTGGGCCTCCCCTGTTTCAAAAAAAACTATTAAAAAAATAGTCCATGAGTGAATAATGAACTAGATCATTTCTTTGTGCTATCGCCCGACTGTGCATCCAATCATATTCGATCAATATAGCATGACAGCGAATTACAAACGACCTTAGACATGGTACATGATACAATGAACTTGCCTCAGTCATCGTACTATAATGCTGTTGGAATATTTTATAAAATTATAGGGCTTCGACCAACCCACGTGTCCAGTCTAATAGCTAGTTAATTTATAAATTGGATCGACTGCCAATTAGATGTAGGTGGCTATGCACGCAATACTCGAAGACACCGCTACACATCTTCAATTAATTTATTTTATGGATTCAATTAGAGTAACATTTCATTGCATGGGTATATCAAAGTAATATATATTTTTTACATTGGAAAAAATACCACCCGCTTTGCTACTTTCTATTATATCAATAATAATATAGAACACATTAATAATATCGCAGGACATCTATTTCACACAGCCATCTAGCCCCAATCTAACCAAGACTTGTAATATAGGAACTAAACTAGGTATAAAATACATACGTAGACATCCTTTTTTTGTACATACTTGATATAATACTTTATAATTGAGTTCTGATGAAAAAATTAAAATTTTATATTGTACACAAAATTATTACAGAACAACTATTGATAATTAAAAAACGAAAAACAATTGGGCGGTCTTGAAACATTGATTTACCCTTAGGTACATGTACCCAGTCATAAGATCAACAATGCTCCGTCCTTCGGAGGATTGAGGAGTCTGAGTGAAGTGCGCTTCTACCTTCGGCCTTATCATACCTTGCGACCAGGCATCATGAAAGCCAAACAAACGCTTTACGATAAAAAAAAACGATCAACAGTATCCACAAAATGGCATGATTGAACGAAAGCCTAGCAATACCTAACAAATTAATCATGGTAGTCTCGTAGAAACCTATACTATTCCACATAGGGTGACAATCCAACGTTTCTCCGAGTTTCTACCGCAAATAAGGAAACCAGACAGACCTGTACTGACGCAATATCATTTCAATGGACTATTGTTTTCCACTGTGAATCTAGGCACTATGCCAGGATACATGCACGCGAGCTTGCGCAAGGGTTAAAAGCTTTGTTAAAAGGTACCAAAGTCACGCTACCAGCCAGGTACGGTAAAAGTAGGGTTGCGAACTATACTGTTAAAAACAGTATTATACTGTTTTTCACTACGTTATACTTATTACTGTTGAACAAAAATAAAGTATACAAAATACTGTTTTCAACGCATCACTGGTATTCACATAGACCTGTTCAAAAAGTAAACGTAAATGGCACACCATTTACGTTTACTTTTTGAATAATATATACGTATTATATTTAATTATTTCGAGAGAAATGGTTCAATTTCAAGTCTTATTGGCTTTCTCTGATCAGCTGTTTTCCTTAAAGTCTTTGGTCACATTTGATCATTTTGAAAATCTTATAGATAATCTTAAGTTGCACAGGCTCAGTATTGATATTGATGATTAATATTCAGAATAAATACAATTTATGTAATTTATTAAAAACTATTGTAAGATAAAAAACTCCTAAATTTTCTAAAATACTGTTTTTTTTCCCCATCCAGACCTCAATATACTTTATTTTTGAGTAAAAAAAGTTGGCAACCCTAGGTACAAGCCAAACAAACCATAACAAACTTCAAAACATACTAATTGACTGAGTGATAATCACCTCACAGTCCAAACCACAGGACCTAAAACTTTAAATTTTCAAAGCAGCTTTCATTGTAGTGTAGATGTTATAAGGAATTTAGAAAATTTTCACCCTATGATTCAAAATTAGAGAGATGGAAGTTCAGAATAAAATGTTGCATATCTCAATAACCACACATGAAAATAAGTATAAATAAGTAAGACCCCGTTGCTCAATTTGTTGGAATACAAAATGTTTGAAATACAAAAATCATGTTTACTGTGTATTGTTTCCGAGTGCAATAAAGTGTTCATTCATTCGTTTACGAGAAACGCCTACGCCAAAATTGTACGAGAAAGACGCTGTCATACTGTATCACACGATTCACACTTGTATCAAATATAACATAGAGCTACGTAGAATATGCAATGTGGTACCCCGAATTTAAAAATGATCAATGCGACATTGGCATTGGTTTTAATTTGAAACCAACGTGCGTGCCTAATAAGGTCTAACACGTTCCCCGTCAACCAATAAAAACTACAGCAAACATTTTGATTATAATTTTGAACTACCGATTTTACTATTGGAACGGTCTCTTCAATACTATCCCACGTACGTGCTTTACCTATATGGATGGTATCACCTCAGCACATGACGAAGGATGGTCATAAAAAAGCACCCTTAGAAGCTAACCAAAAAAATAATCAAGAATGTTTGTTTCAAGTCAGTTTTTTTTTGTTGTACGACGGGAAGCGCTTGGCATCCATCTCATCTGGGCACCGATTCTACTGAACGTATCATCAAAATATGGCCACTAAAATACCAAAAGGCCGTTCGCCATACAAGCGATTGGTTTAGAGAAATCGGGGCCCTGGTGTCAAGTTATTATAAGGCCGAAGACGGAAGCGCACTCCACTCGGCATCCTCAACAGACTGAGGAACTGGTTATCTCACCTCTGAATGCCTGAACACAACTATTCGAATTGTCGTTATGGAGATGACTCCATGTATGAACTTAGGTTGATGAAGGTAGCTAGCCAAGAGACTCAAAACAAGCTCTACCACCAAAATTACACATCTAAAATTTGTTCCCCCTGTGTATCGAACCCGGGACTTCTGGGTCTTTCAATGGTCACGATCTTTCAGACTTTTTTTTAACAAGCCTCATAGCTCAGTTGTTAGTAACTCTGCCTTCTGCGCTGTAGGTTGTGGGTTCGATTCCCACCCAGGACAAACATTTGTGTGATGAATATAGATGTTTGTTCTGTGCTTGGGAGTTATATTGTACAAGTACATATGCATTAAAAAAAGTATTTAAGTATTATATCCACAATCTAGTTCCCATATTACAAGCTATGCCTAGTTTTGGGCTAGATGAAGCTGTATGAAATTAATGTCCTGTCCTGTTTCATCCAGTCCAACCAACGAGATAATTACACGTTTGTCAGCGGCAGTGCTGCAAATTGTTTGTCATGTCTGCGCCTATTACATAATCTCATTTGTGGTATCTAATTCTACACGATTTTATAGAGTAGGTATTTGTAGCAAAATAACATCTGTTTTGTAAAATTCTAGTTACACATTTTTGAAGATATAAATTTGAAAATTGGTGATTTGGCTTCTGTTAAGGCTATTTAAGCTGTCGTTATCAGCAATTTTGGACCTTATACGGTAGAAGTTACAGGTGAAAATTTGCACGGACGAAGTATTGAAATTTGTGTATAGTTTAGTCTTTATTAATCGTACTTGTAAACGATGATTGTACCAGCGCTTTATGGGAGTAAAACAAGAAAGCTTGTACGAATTTGAACCGCGAATAGAAAACTAGCACTACGTAAGTTTAGTCTAACAGAGCGGTCACTAGCACAACTAATACCAAAGAATACTAACACTAATATAACCGTACCATACATAGGTGGCGCGCCAGGAAGTATAATGCTGTAACGTCCTTTCACTGTTATAATAATTAGTGGGTAATGCAACTTCCTATTAGAGACGCTCAGAGGTAACCTAAACCAACCTTATGAATCGGAATGTGGCCTGGGGCCTAATCATAACGCCTTATAGCATTCTCATTCTGATATTACATAACTTTAGCGATAAGACCGCCCATTGTGCATTATTTATTGTAAGATGAATTAGTTCATAATTTATTTACTTTTGGTATTCAATAAAGAATATTGTATTGTTTTTTTTATATACAACTAGGAGACGGAACAAGCAAGTAGATGAGTGCATCTCTTGCTATAGCAATGCCGTATTGCGTAGGTCACATCCACAAGGAACATAGCCTACACAGCACTGCATTGCGCCCGTCAACTTGAGGCATAAAGGTGTTGAGCCTCGCGTGCCCGTATTTTCACCGGCGACCATACCCTTCAAACCGGAACACAGCAATGCTGCTTGGCGGCTGAAATAGGAATGGTGGTAGTACTACCCCGGACGAGCCCTTTCACAAGGGGAGCACAGCACCTAGTGACACTCTGTGCTAGTATGACCCGTTTTGAGTTTGAAGGCGGTACCAACAACTAAGTAAGCGTAACAAGACCGATGCGTAGCGCAGGCAAGTAGTTGCGACAAGATATCACATGGCAGCCGGTTTGAAAAGTGTCTCTGATGACCATACAAACCTTGAAAGTACAAGAAACCTTATGTCTTTCACGTATAATTAAATCATAGAATCAAAATAGCGTGGTGGAATAATCTGAGAGATTTTTTTCAGATAATTTCTGGTTTAACAGGAATTTAATCAGTGAGTGAGCTTGTATTTCGATTCAACGAAACACACTTCATTTAGAAGCAGTAACTGCTGGCTGTGACGTCAAAATTAATGGTGAGTGCTGAACCGAAATAGATCACCATTCGATAAACCATAGTTTTTATAAAGCTTATTCTTTTGTTCACAACCGTAACGTACCCCCAATTTTGGTCCTATTGTCATAAAGTTCGATAATATGCTTTTACGCGTATATTTTAATGGAGTACAAAAAACATTGACCAATCACTATTCCACGATAGACTAACAAATATTAATAGACATTTAACAAGACGCCATCTAACCCCAAATTGAGCAAAGCTTGTAATATGGGAATAACTTTTTTTTATACCTGGTTACAAGGTATTAAGGCCGGAGGTGGAAGCGCACTTCACCCAAAATCCTCAACAAACTGAGGAACAGCCAGTTCCTCCATTTTACCTCTCAGTGGAACACAACAACTGGAATTGTTGTCATTGCGACAGACTTAGATATAATGCTGGTAGCTAGTTAGTTCTACCATCAACCAGACCAAGCTCAAAAATGTACTCCCGTGAGGATCGAACGCGCGACCTCTGGATCTGACACCGTCGGGCGAACCACTAGACCACTAAGGCGGTTAATATTTACGGATTATAAATACTGATAAACTTTTTTGTAAATACATTCTCATAAAACAATAAACACCCACAGAGCAAACATCTACATTCATCACACAAATGTTTGTCCTGGGTGGGGATCAAACCCATAACCTACAGCGCAAAGGCAGTACTGTGAGGCCAGTTAGTAGACTAATAATATACTAGACAACTATCATCGTTTCGAGCTTTAGACATCAAACATAAATGGACGTAGAAACTTTTTTAACGTAAGCGAGATCGTGATAATTGACAACTTACAAACAGAAAGATTAGTCAAAAACTTACTTATATTATGATGGAATATTATCTCAGAAATCGGAGAAACATAAAGGGTAATCACAAATCTCTCAATATCAGTATTATAACGTCGAGCATTGATGCAATCTTTATGGTACGTCCCAGATTCGTGAGACCTCGAAAGAAAGCATGATGGCGAGGCCTTGAAACGGGTTGGGTTGGGGCAATGGCGGAGAATTTCGCCTTGCACCAAATGTACCAATGGCCAAGCCCAGCCCTTTGCTAAGTACTTGAAAACATGATTCATGTTTTGCGGCATGTGCTTTTTGTGAGGGATTTAAACATCAACATTTTAAATGAAAATTACATTGAAATCCTTTACTGTTCACCTGGATAGATATCTTTGCAGCCAGTTTCTTGGGCACGCTTCCGACTAGTACTGGTCTGGAACAGTTGAGTTACTCAAAGACCGTTTATAACGTTCCTTAGGTAACCCGACAGCTTCCCATGTTGACATATACTTTGTTAGATTTATATACATATTATTTTTATTTATTTACTTATGAAAGTGGATAACTAAAAAAACAATGGGTGGTATTTTAGGTTAGAAGCGATCTCTTTCACACAACCTTAGGGTGTAGAAAATTTTACGGCGAAAGATGTGGTTGGCGGTGCACAAAAGAATAGGGGTCAAGCTCAATTTACTATAGCCATATAACACATGCGAAAGCTATGCTATATATATATACACCTACATGCAATACACATGCATATAAGTGGTATGTATGTGTTTCGACATATGTGGACAGGGGATATTTCTCAGGGATTAGATTGGGGCCGGGATTTTTCTCGGCTTTAGGATCGCGATAAACAGTTATTTCTAAACTGTAGCTTCAAAACAAATGGATTGAAATGGATTAGAAAAAAGAAATTCACCACTACACACCAGGCATTTCTATTTTTATAATTTGAAACGGATCTTTGCGAGAAATGTTCGCTACCTTCATCTCACCAGATGTTTAAGTTATGATAAGGGTGAAGGTAATAAATTAATCGGTTTAATTGAGTTTATTATTGTAAGATTTGAATTTAGTATTTTTATAGTAAAGTTTAATGCGCCTCCTATTGTAATATTGCTGTGCCCTAACAGGGTTTATATTTTAAACTTTTATCCACACAACACCTGTATACCTAATAACAACATAAGTGCAATAAATACTTTGAATTTGAATTCTCAACAAACTGTAACTGGCTATCTTACCTGAAATGCCGTTAAATAGGTACAATTTACCTCACACTAAACTATCACAGCAAAAGGCTTTGTGAGGGCATTTAAAAGTGTCAAAGAGTTTGTGTGTACACACAAACATACATCCACATTGGAAACAAATGATATATCATATTATACATGCATTTATTTGACAATACGGGTCAAATAAAGGTTACCAATCACAAACATTGCCACAGATTGTTGAACCATTTTCATGTAAAATTGCTTATAACTATGAATAGATTCCGTGAATAACCGCAAATTGAACCACCGGTACAGCCTGGCGCAATAGTATCTTTATCACACTGTTTGTGTGCTAATACAACCTTTGATAACGAGATTGATAGAAGTAAACAAACATACAACCTTCTCCCAAGTCAAATCAAAAACACGTTTATTCAGCAAGTTTTTTTTGTATCATTTTGAATCGACATCTCTACCGCCTAGCGTGTTCGGAATCGTTAGCATTACCAGGCGAAAGGTTAACATTTTAGGTTTGAAATTTTATATAATTTCCAATTCCTACCCATGGCATAGAACAGAGCCTCCTCGAAATCTGGAGGTTTTTGCCAAAATCACCACGCTCGGCTGGATTGGTGATATTTTAGAAATTAGCCCACTCATCAAAGCCATAATAAATAAAATTGTCAGTCACTTTTATTGGTTACACCACAGTTCACGGCCAGAAAAGTATACAGTACAGTACAATATATTTTTTTTTTAAAATACTTATTAGCACATACACCCATACTTTTATTTCAATTCAGATCCATCATCACGCGTGCACAATGAATCTTAAAAACTAAACACAAACAACGTATGTAAATAAACAAAAATACGAAACAAACCTTATGCAGGAGTTTCTTGAAAATTTTGAACTTCATATCGATTTGTAACTGCACAGTTTACACACAAAACACCTAAAACCGTGAGTAATTTTAGCGAAGGTCGGGAGATAAAACGTAACGCGAGTAGTGAAGTAGACTCGCACGTCCGCTCTCTACGGTGGTCGCGCCACTTATGATATGAACCAAATTCGGCTCAGGCGGTTCAACCGAGGAATGTATATACTTGAATAGGTGTGTGCGACCGTATTAAACTATTTTCACCTATTTGAAATGGGTAGTCGTTTTGTAAGCAATATGCATCTTTGTAATTGAAAGGTACGTATTTGAATTGGTTTATAGTGTATGGTCACAGAATAACTAATAGTACTACGTACAGAAGTATCACTCTCTAACAAAAGTCATGTTTAGATATAAAAATGTACCTACTCGTACCACATGCACGCGAAATTGAATCGTATCGTGTGGCCCTAGCGTTCATACTCCGTTTGGCATCGCGGACTTGTAACAGGTTTCTCGGTCAGAGCATAGGGTTTCCACTCGCCGATATAAATATACTAGGTGGTTGGCTAGTTAACTACAAACATAGGCAACTAGGTGCTACTGGGTACACTATTAGGTACCCAGTAGCACGGCAGCGCGTTCAAGTTCTACAAACATGATTGTATCGACCTGTTCATTTGATCCGTGCGGTTTGAAACGGAGGTAAATGAAATGGTGTTAGGTATGTGTAGGTACTCATCTGTTCAAATATCAATCTAATTTTATTTGAGAACGATCGGAATACCAAAATAAATATAAATCAGAAACTAGGTAGGTAAAGAACTATTAACTAAGAAGGTAGGCATCTAAATAATAATATTTCACAATTATTCATTCTTTTAGACATCCTATAATGAATATGTACTTAGGTATACATCTTTATTCAATAAAATGTACAATTAAACTAACTATGTACAAGGGAAGAAGTCGAATTACCTAAGGACGTTACAAACGGCCTATAGGCTATAGGTAACTCAACTGTACCAGACCAGTACCAGACGGTAGTATGCCCAAGGCACAGCTTAGGTGTACCTAAATATATTTCTTATTACGTACCTAGGTACTACATAAAGTTACAGAGTAGGTAGGTTTTCATGTGATGGTTTCAATATAAATTACCTTTCAATATCCATCGGATTTTTTAAAATTTTACTGTAGTTCCTCATAGTTTAGTTTTTGTTTATTTTATCACCCGTATACAATACATAACAGTATCTTTCATACGAATGATTATGTTTCGAAGTCATAATAATTGTTCGATCCAAAAATCAAATATTTTTTTTTTAAATCGGTGGGTTGATCCACTAGACCACAGAGGCCGTTAAAACGCACGCTGTTAGCGCGCGACCCGAGACGAGAGCCGAGTGGCAACCTGCCGCCGTCATCCTCCCCGGGAGGAGCTCCAGCCAAACGTACCTAAACTTTGGAGTGACACCCCATGGTATGGTATATTTATTATTATTTATTATATATATTGGTAGATTGAAATAGCCTTGGAGTAGACTCATGTCCTGAAATCTACGCCTACAGACTGTTGTTAATAATGATTTATGTATTTGACTTGTTTATCAATATTCATCATCATCATCATCACCATTAGTGTCCACTGTTGGACAGAGCCTCCTCCAAAGCGGTAGGATTTTGTCATAATCACCACGCTTGGCATGCGGGTGCTGATCGTAGTAAAGGTGTAGATAATACACAGAAGGAAGCTGCTGTCCTTCTTCTGGTGAGATCCCTTAGTCGGCTTTTACGACTTCCATGGGCTAAGTTGGAGGGGTCGATTCTTTAGCCGCGACCGCCACGGCACTATTAAATATGAAGTACTTATGTTTAATACAAGCAAGTATTTATTGACAAAAAGTAATATTTAATAATAGCTCACTAAGCATCTCCATTGTGGACCTCATTTTTGCCTGTGCAAGTTTCAAGTCATTAATACCTATTAAAAGAACTACAAATAGTGCGGAATAAGACAGCTCGCTAATCTAATTGTTGTTATCTGAATATATATACTCGACACGAAGGTCCGGGAGCTGGTTACTTCCACACTATTTATAGTTTTTTTTAATAAGTCTGCTCATGACTTTGAAACTTGTTCGGGCAAGAATCGAGGTCCACCGTGGACTGTTAAGATTAGATATTCGTATCTACATCGCTTTATTGTATTTGAATGTGAGTCAACAGCAACATTCAATTCATTAAACATAGCTTAGCCTACAATATTGTGGTCTCGCGGGAGCGTTACATTTGCGCCTTTTGGGTTTGAGACCTGATGAAGAGCTGCATAAATCTTGCGGGGATTTGATATAGACGACGCGTGATCCAAGAGCTGGCTTTTAAGGACAGCGAATTAGCATAGCTATTCAGCGGGGCAATGCAGCTAGGATCTTGGGCACGCTTCTGTCTGGTTCTAATCTGAATCAGTTGAGCTACATATAGACCGTTTGGAACGGTCCTAACCTGTGACCACGGCTACGGTCCTTAGGTAACCTCTGAGCATCGAATATTTATTTATTTATTCATGAATATAATATAAATAAATAAATAAATATTACAGGACATTAATTTCACACAGCGCTATCTAGCCCCAAACTAAGCATAGCTTGTAATATGGGAACTAGATTACGGATATAATACTTAAATACATTTTTTTTTATTTGTAAATACATACTTATCATACAATACACACCCAAACACCGAACAAACATCTATATTCATCACACAAATGTTTGTCCTGGGTGGGAATCGAACCCACAACCTACAGCGCAGAAGGCAGAGTTACTACCAACTGAGCTATGAGTCTTGTTATATAATATGTATTAAATAGGTACATTAAGACGTAGAACATGGGGGTTGTTTACTTAATATAAGAACAATTTAATAAATCGTACATAAACAATTTCAGGTGACAATATGTTCTTGTTTCATACTTTTTAGAGCGTGATTTCGCAGTGCCTTTGTTTTCTAACTATTTTGTATAGGTTTGGAGAGAAAATATATTTGGCTCATATCTGAGGCGTAATAATTACTTAGATTTTAGATTTTTTATTTAGATTTAAGTCGTCAATTTGCCGTCGCCGTCGGTCGTCTAATGTAATCTCTTAAGAATCGAACCCTCCAAATCAGCCCATGGATGTCGTAAAAACCGAATAAAGGATCTCACCAGAAGGGCAGCAGCTTCCTTCTGTGTATTTAACACGCCTCATAGCTCAGTTAGCAGTAACTCTGCCTTCTGCGCTGTAGGTTATGGGTTCGATTCCCACCCAGGACAAACATTTGTGTGATGAATATAGATGTTTGTTCTGTGTTTGGGTGTTGTATTGTATGATATGTATGTATTAACAAAAAAATACCGTAATTAAGTATCATATAAGTAATCTAGTTCCCATATTACAAGCTATGCTTAGTTTGGGGCTAGATGGCGCTGTGTGAAATTAACGTCCTGTAATATTTATTTATTATTATCTACACCTTTACTGTGATCACCAATCGACCTGCTAGGCGTGGTGACTATGACAAAACCCTTCAGTTTTTCGAATCAAAATAATGTGCTCTAATCGAGAAAGTTTAAAAAAGACTGAAACCCTTCAGCTTTGTAGGAGGTCTTTCCAGTTGTGGACACATATGGCTGATGATGTGGAGTAGTCACCTCTCTCTCTCTCAAAGGTTTGCTGGTAGAAAACTCGTTAGTGGTTATGCAGAGCCAAGAGGCTCATACGTGAAGAGTACCTTGCCAAAGCAAGGCTCGACAGCCTGAGCCATCGTCGCAAGGTTGCGTGTTTGTCGGTGTTTTACAGATTGTACTTCGATGAGTGTGCTCAGGAGCTTCACGACCTTATACCGCCTTCGCCGTTTTCAATAGAAATTTCAGACCCACAGCCTATTATCATCCTCACCTGGTTGATATCCCACTCATAAGAACTAAACGCTTTCAAGAATATTTTATTGTGCGCACTGCAAGAACTTGGAATAAGCTCCCAGTGTATGTTTTTCCGCTGTGCTACGACCCTAATGTCTTCAAGAAGAGAGTTAATAGGCACTTTCTAGGTAGGCTCGCTCCATCGTAAAAAAAAACGCTCGCCTCTGTACATATGTTTTCATATGACATGTTTAAATCATATTTATGTGTACAATAAAGAATTACAAGAGTGGTCAAAGGGTTGTCAGTTATTGTCACCGAGCTCCTACAAAGCTTTGTGTTTGAGTTGTTCCTTGAACGGTCTAGATTCGCAATTGGACCCGGTAGGTGGCGCCACGGTGACGGAACCGAAGCCCCGGGCGCTCCGCTGGCTGTTCAAATAACTTTACGACTTACCTCGTGGTCAGGTCCCGGTTTCGAAGCCAGTCTCGCTTCTGTGAGTTGATTCTTCAGTGCCCTGAGAATAGATAACTAGTTGGTTCATTACTACAAAGGTATTCCAACATACAAAGGAACTGGCTATCTTACCTTACAATACGGAACAAACATAATTGTTGCTGGTGGCATACTCAGGTGTGGTTGTGGTAGCCTGGTGGACTTTAAGCAGCCCTACCAACCAAACCGAAAATCCTTTTCATCCAAAGGGTCAACCTTTGTTTCAAAGTAGTTTGGTAGGAACAACCAGTCGTTGTACATCTACAGTTTAAGTTATCCAGTTTTATTTATGAGGTGTACTATCGAGTAAATTTCATTTAATTGCACACCGAGCACAAATTTGTACCGCCCTACGGATCGAACTGGGGACATCTGGTTTTTTTTGTACGACGCGGAAGCGTTTGGCCTTCATGTCACCTGGTAGCAAATTAAGATAAGGCCGAAGGTGGAGACGCACTTCACCCTGAATCCTCAACAAACTGCTGAGCGAGCTGCTATTATGGCGACAGAATAAGGTAAGATGGTGGTTGCTAGCCAGGCGGACTTAAACAAAGTCCTACCACCAACCAAACCAAGCACAGTATATTGTACTCCCCATGGAGATCGAACCCGGGACATCTAGATCTGAAATCGGTGGGTTGAACCAATAGACCACGGCGCTTCACCTGGAATCCTCAACAAACGGGCTATCTTACCTCTAAATGCCGGAACACAACAATTTTAGTATTAGGTCATTTCATATATGGTCGTTTTATATATGTGAAGTCGTGACTCACATATATAGCTCCTCCGCCTTGCTGGCCTGCCTCTCCCGGCGTCGCAGCAGCTCCACGCAGTGCTGCAGTGACGTCAGCGTCGCGGTGCAAGTCGCGCGGAACGACGCGCTCGTCGCGCGGACTTCACCTGCCTGGCTGGCGACCTCGTTACCTACGAGTCAAACTCAAACTCAAAGACAACATTTCTTTGTTCATAAAGATTTTTTAGGATCATTTTGAAACGTCAAATCTACCGCCTGTTCGGAATCGCGACCAGCACACAAGGAGAGAGGCAAGAACCTCGAGCCGGTTAATTTTTTGATGATATTCTAAGTAGATACATCATAAACCTAAATACTTATCTTAAAACATTTGTTATTACCATCTGCCTAATGGGCAGTTTGTTAACATTGAGAAATCACCATTTTGCTGTGAACTGGTATAGCAACATCGGGCCACGCGTTCTTATCGTCGATATAACCAAAACGAACCAAACAACAGATTTTACAAAAATCTTGATTGAGGCGACACGTGACCCAAGGGCTGGCTCTTATTTAGGCCAGCGATTTAGCATAGCTATTCAGCGTGGCGATGCGGCCAGTGTCTTGGGCACGCTTCCGTCTGGTGCTGGTCTGGAACAGTTGAGTTACCTATAGGCCGTTTGTCCTTATATAATCTGACCGATTCCTTTGTACATAGTTAATTAGTTTAATTGTACATTTTATTCAATAAATATTGTAAGCTGACCGAAGCTGACTAACAGTAACATCATATATACATAGTTCTTGTTTAGAAATTGTTTTTTTTTGCTAGATTTTCTATTAGACCATTTTAAAGATTTCAAAATGTTTAAATTAAGGTAATTTGCGTATTTTTTTTTAACTTTGTTTTTTACACCACGATGAGTGAAAGTGGACTTAAAATAAAAATTGTTGAAAGTTTTAGGGAAAATAATACTTATGATTGATTTTTGAGTAATAACTACAGGCATTCAGAGATTTTTTTAGGATTGAGGTGGATAGCAGTGCTACTTAGGTTGTCGATACAAAAAAAAACTGAAATATTCGAAAATTGACACCCAGCTTAGAGGGTGTCAATTTTCGAAGGATTTCTCATATTATTATTTTTCTCGAGCGGTCACGTGCACCCGCTGGTGCCCGCTTATCGTTTAATTTTGTTATAATGTATAAAAAACTATCAAATTCAAATTATTTATTGCGATAAATGAGTAGATACTATATGTAAGTCTTAAACTCATTACAGGGCAAGACATAAATTTCACACAGCGCCATCTAGCCCCAAACTAATCGTAGCCTGTAATATGGGAACTAGATTACAGATAGAATACTTAAATACTTTTTTTTTAAATACATACTTATCATACATTACAACACCCAAAAATCTACATTCATAACACAAATGTTTGTCCTGGATGGGAATCGAACACACAGCCTACAGCGTAGAAGGCAGAGTCACTACCAACTGAGCTATGAGGCTTGTTAAAAGTGTTGTAGTTATAATATTGTGTCACCATTCATCAGTGTCACGCCGCACTGAGGAGCCGCCTCGTGGTACAGGGTACAGTCGATGGCAAGCGAGGACATTCAAAAAAAAAAAAAAGTGCTGTGATGTAAATTTTAAAATTGAACGGGTACGGAATCCTAAAAATTACGTCGAACAAGTTCATGGCAACACTTCCGTGCCTTACAGAAGTCTGTTTACGTAATTACATCACAAATGGGATCGTAGCATATGGAAGTGTTAACAATACTAATTTGATTAATGAACCGAATTCCTTGGTTTTGTTGTTACTGCCAGTGACCCGAATAGCGCGATTGTGATCTCTATCATTATATTATTTTAGGTGCTTCGTTAGGTACACCATACGTTTATTGTACGAAGCTAGGATCATCCGCCTCTGTAATAGCCACATAAAATTCACACTCATAAGAGCAACACAACACTACTGCAGAAAAGTACAGTCTGTATGGCATCTACTTTGTACAATAAAATCCCACTCCCAATAAATTAACTTAATTTAATATGATTTTATTTTTATTGCTGTATTTGATGTCATTTTTGATTAACATTTATATGAGCTTATTTTTAATTCTCTTGTAGATTTTGCAATTATGTTTAATTTACATTTTTATAAAATTTGCATGCTCTTTAAGGCAGAGCATAATTGATACTAATTGATAACACCTTTAATAAAGATCTATGTTACATTATGTTCGAGCAAATAAAAATATCTTTATCTTTATCTGTGGCCTAGTGGTTCAAACCACCGATTTCAGATCCAGAGGTCCCGGGTTCGATCCCCAGGTGAGCAATATTGTGCTTGGTTTGGTTGGTGGTAGGATTTTGTTTAAGTCCGCCTGGCTAGCTTCCACCACCTTACCTAATTCTGTCGCCATAATAACAATTCTAAAATTTTTGTGTTCCGGCATTTGGAGGTAAGATAGCCAGTTCCTCAGTTGGTTGAGGATTCCGTATGAAGCGCGCCTCCATCTTCGGCCTTATCTCAACTTGAAGGCCAAGCGCTTCTCCGTCGTACAATAATAAAAAAAACAAAGGATTTCGCACCATGTGAAATGAATGGAAACGCGCCGGACCAGCAGTTATACTTCAGTTACTCGTCTATCAGGTCTAACGAACAGTAGCTTACTCAAAGTATTTTCATTCATTCATTCATTCCTTAGCATTTTAAGGTCTCATTTCTTAAGTATGAACTGCTATTTGTTCTGGGAAGCAGTAATTATGCTGTCATCTTTCCTAGCATCGTATGAAAAAATATGCCACTATTTTCTCAGGGCATATTAGTAAGGCGTGCGATATCCTTTGTTGTACTCGTACCTATTATTAAATCTATACCTCTGTAAATCCAATCCTACTATAAATGCGAAAGTTTATTTGACGGATTGATGTTTGTTAATTGTTGCACAGATACTGTCCCAGATTATTTTTTAATGCGCCGGGGAATTCTTGGCCTTCGTCTCGCTTGGTTTAAAGTTACGATAAGGCCGAAGGTGGAAGCGCACTTCGCCCGGAATTCTCAAGTCTGAGGAACTGGTTATCTTACCTCTAAATGCCGGGACACAACAAATTTGAATTGTTATGACGACAAACTTAGGTAAGATGTTTTTTTTATATTTTATATACAACTTGGAGATGGAACAAGCAAGTAGCCCACCTGATGTTAAGTGCACTCTTGCCTATAACAATGCCTTACTGCGTAGGTCAAATCCACAAGGCACATAGCCTACACAGCACTGCATTGCGCCCATCAACTTGAGGCAAAAAGGTGTTGAGCCTCGCGTGCCCGTAATTTCACCGGCAAACATACCCTTCATTCCGGAACACAGCAATGCTGCTTGACGGCTGAAATAGGTATCGTGGTAGTACTTCCCCGAACGAAACCCCGGTGGTAGCTAGGCATGTACTTTCTATACCATGATATAGAGTACCCGTGGGATGGAAGTAGAGTAAGAGTAGTAGAAGCCCCTAGTGAAAGGGCTCGTCCGGAGAATTACTATCACCATACTTATTTCAGCCGCCAAGCAGCATTGTTGTGTTTCGGTTTGAAGGGTATGGTTTCCGGTGAAATTACGGGTACGTGAGGCTTAACACCTTTATGCCTCAAGTTGACGGGCGCAATACAGTGTCGTGTAGGCTATGTTCTTTGTGGATGTGACCTATGCAGTAAGGCTTTGTCATAGGCAAGATTACACTTAACACCAGTCGCGCTACTTGCTTGTCCCGTCTCCTAGTAGTATAAAAAAAAAGAAAAAAAAAAAGAGATGACAAACATCGCATTACATACAAACCTGATTGGTTTTTTGTTTCTCTTTCACGCAAGAACTACAGAAAGGAAATTTGTAAGAAGATTAAGGAAAGTTGAAATTTTACAGATTAATATTTTGAAAGCCTAAAGTGGATAACTGGAATATTAACCAGTTGTGGATGATTTAGCACAAGCCGAAGACATATCTCTAAGGAAATACATAAATATATGAAATCCCAGAATTAATGTCGTGAAAGCAAAATTAAACCCAAAAAACATTGCAGTAAGGTACGTTATTTAATGAATGTTTTTCGCGTATGTCACTAATTCAAAAATCATGTCGTATCTAATTCAAAAATCAGCGTGTCAAAACTGATTTATGAGTCTACAGGTGCATCGAACTTTAAATGTAAATGATGTAGAGATGTCAGCTATTTTGTTTGTGACAAACAGGCTTACCGGAGCGGAAAATTGTTGTTACCAGTTACACGGAAAATCCTCATTGTTCTTAAAAATCCGAGATAATCTAACCCATTACTTTTCCTCGTGCGTTTTCTCCTGGCTACAAGTTTTATTATATGTCACTAGTATGTCACAAATGGCGTTGCTAAGTTTTTTTTTACATTAGATAAAAAAAACCTCAAAGAGGTTTCATATCAAATTAGGCTGACATTCTCAAAGTCAAAGTCAGATATATTTATTCAGTCAAGTCTACCGCCTGTTCGGAATCGCGACCAGCACACAAGGAGAAAGGCAAGAACCACAATAGCTTAAATTACCTAATACTAATTACAATTTATTCACTGGAGCAAATTCTTTTTTTTAATGCCAGACTTTCTTATATTCTAGGTAATCTGAAATTTTATAATAAGCTTTCCTGGATAGCTTTTGTTTTACAACATTTTTGAATTTATTATTTGACAAGCTTAGCGCATCACTTGGTAATTTATTATATCTCTGACAAATGCTAGACAATCAAGCATTCTCATGCTTGATTGACCACATTTGACTGGCGTCGATTGCAGAAAACCTTATAATTATAACAACATAGAAGCACTGTAGGCTGTGGGTTCGATTCCCACCCAGGACAAACATTTGTGTGATAAATATAGATGTTTGTTCTGTGTTTGGGTGTTGTATCATATAAAACGTATGTATTTACAAAAGTATTCTATCCATAATTTAGTTCCCACATTCCAAGCTATGCTTAGTTTGGGGCTAGATGGCGCTGTCTTAATGTCCTATAATATTTATTTAAGTGTATTAGTGGTTTATCGCTACTAATATACTTCAGCTACTAACATTCCCGTATAGGTATGTTTAGCCATGAACGAAAATGTACCTCAAATACACACGCAGACAAAGAGCTTCCCCGCCGTGAAAAATATAAAAAATCTTACTTGACCTAATCTCACCTAAATTATCTGCAATAGATATCATAAGGCCAACGATGATAAGCTACTAGTATATTAAAGTAACTATTATACTATGGTTACTAGTATACTATTGTTACTAAAATATTACTAATATACTATAGTTACTAGTATACTATACAATAGAGGCACGCCAGTTTCTCACAGGGGTAGGCAGAGGCAACAGATTTTCATTTACTACGCTCCTTGCACAACTCTTTTGTCTCATTCACTCTCATCCCAACCGTCATACATGCTCGTCGGTTTAGGGTACTACTGACCTGGCCTCACCATAACGTCTTATAGCATTCTCGTTTTGATCTTACATTACTTTAGTCTCGTTTTTTCTACACTGGATAGATAGTGACAAAAGTAAAGTAATACCAAAACAAGAATGCTATAAGAGGTCGTGGTACCTCTTTCGGCTTTTCTCAAGAACCTCTCCGACTTGGTCAGAAAACATGAGCCAAGGTCTTCCCCTCCCAACTGCACCATTCACACTTGACATTTTATCCATCCTCTCTATTTGACCAAATCATCTTGGCAACAAGCCTCATAGCTCAGTTGGTATTAGCTTTACCTTCTGCGCTGTAGGTTGTGGGTTCGATTCCCACCCAGGACAAACATTTGTGTGATGAATATAGATGTTTGTTCCGTGTTTGGGTGTTGTATCGCAGTATGTAGGCATTCACAAAACAGAAAGTATATAAGGATTCTATCCGTACATTATACATTAAGAATATCGCTAAACATTAATATTATTTAAAGTATTTATAAAGATATAATAATAATGTAATGTAGTCGTTTGTTATTACTTAATAAAAAATAAATAAAAAATAGTTAATAAATACTATAGTTACTAATAAACTATATCGTTACTAAATACTATTGATACTAATAAACTATATTTACTATATACTAGTATAGTTATTAATAAACTATAGTTATTATATACTATAGTTACTAAATACTAGTATAGTTATTAATAAACTATAGTTATTATATACTATAGTTACTATATACTAGTATAGTTATTATATACTATAGTTACTAAATAGGTACTATATTTACCAATCTTCCCGTCAAGAACAGTGACCGCGTCGATCACCTCGGGCGCGCTGTCCTCATGAGGAGACGTGGTGACGCACTTCTCAAAGTACTGCTGCAGTTGAGCCGCCTGTTTCGATAACAACTCTCCATATGTATCCAGTTCTGCGATCTTTTCTGTGAGCCTCCGGGCTGTGCGGCCTGAAACATTTATTGTTTTTTTTTTATTGTACGACGGGGAAGCGTTTGGCCTTCATCTCACCTGGTAACAAGTTAAGATAAGGCCGAAGGTGGAGGCGCACTTCACCCGGAATCCTCAACAAACTGAGGCAATTATTAGGAGGCAGAGAAATAGAGACAGGAGACAATTGTTTATTTATTCCTTATACAAAAGCTAATATCCGTTGTTAGAATAACCTGTTTTGACTGGTGCCTAGTGGGTTTAAAAGAAACCTGTAATACAGGACACTATAACGACACACCCGCGACTTTGTTAGAGTCATCCCGGAGAAATTTCCTAATATCCTTTCTAATTTCCTAATATCTTTTCTTTTCCCCTTAACAACAATAGGAAGACCACCTGAAAATTGAATGTCTCTCTAGTCTAGAATCTTGATACAGCTTCCTTGTGTAAACACCGTTACTGTTAACACCAACCCACCTCCAAGGCGTGGTGATTATGGCAACACTCAGGTTTTGGATGAACTACATCCATCAGTTAAGCAGGCCCAGTAGTACAACTCTCATAAATAATCATAGTATGTAGTCTATTTCGAAATGGCACATCTGATTGAAATTAAAACTTGCCAGTTTAACTGGACAGGGATAATCTGTGACTGCGGCCAGTAAATTTTTCAACACAATTTACTTCAAAAATTAAATGTACGGGTGAGTTTTCAAAAGCAGATTAGAAAAAAAAACGTGTTTTCAGAACAAGTAGCACACCACAGACACAGATTATCCCTATCCAATTACATCTACAACATTGAATTGGACATGCCATTTCGAAATTATAACAAACTGTTTGTTCTGGTACCGCTGTTTGTTACAGCGGTACTCGGGCCCTTCTTAATAGGCTGTGTGAATATGATGCAATAGACAACTTAATATAGCATAATGGTGACAAGTTACCATGAGATCCAGTTGATTGCAGGGATGTGACTGAGCCATGCCTTCGAAGACCTCCTCCGTTTGAGCTGCTATCTGAACAGGTGCCATACCCTGACTCAATCTGTAAATTACAAATTTGTATTTAAAAATCACTCAGGGCTCTAATCCTTTTTTTTTTATTATAACGGCAATACACACTTGTGAAAATTACAACCTGTTAAGGTTTACGAGATGATGAGCATGTGTATGGATGGAGTTTATTTGTTGTTGATACGAATAACAAGCCTCATAGCTCAGTTGGTAGTAGCTCTACCTTCTGCGCTGTAGGCTGTGGGTTCAATTCCCACCCAGAGCAAACATTTGTGTGATGCAAACAGATGTTTGTTCTGTGTTTGGTTGTTGTATCATATGTATTACTAGCTTTTAACCCCGACTTGGTCCGCCTATTGGTTTTTTGAAATAGGTGCATTTTATTAGAAAAAAAATCAAAAATCATTGTTATTTGTCAGAAAAAACGCGATGTACGTACACGTGTAGTTTCTATTATAAACTGGTGTATTTTGAGTGCTTTTTATGCAATGGATGAATGTCAAAACTACCAAGGTCTGATGATGGAGTGGAATCAATATAAAGGGATTTTTTCAGTAAATAACAGTTATACATATTAAGAGCGTTGCGCATTTAAAATTATTGTATGTGTGATACTCTTCTAAGTACCATGTAAACCAGGGTCTTACGATGATGACAGCGGATCTCCTGAATAATGCATGGTATAATAGTCGTGCTTATACTTTTTGAAATCGGTATAACGAGGCATTCAATGACAAATGTTTTTTTTTAATTTAACCGGCCGTAGCAGTCGCAGCTTAAGAATCGACCCCCTCCAACTCAGCCAGCGGATGTCGTAAAAGCCGATTAAAGGGATCTCACCGGGATCTCAGCAGTGTTACATAACACCTTTATTGTGATCACTAACCCGCCTGCCTAGTGTGGTGATTATGGCAAAACCCTCCCGTTTTTGGAGGAAAGCTACTAAAGCTACCATACATGAAACGTTATTATAAATTGTTATTTTAGACCTGTATAATAACAGAGTAGGTGTGAGTATAGTGCTTACTTTGTGGAAAATAAATAAATGAATAAGAAAATCTGGCCAAACGTGAGTCGGACCGGCACTAATATTTCAAAAAGCCTGCATTTTTTGTCTGGGAGTGTGGGTCAGAACCCTCGGTGTGCGTGCACACCATGTAGGAGCTAAGCAGTCAAATTTATCCAGATATTCAACAAATATGTATATTTATAATATAATACATTCGCTTAATATAATTTTATTTTGTTTAAGTTCGCCTGGCTAGCTACCACCACCTTACCTAATTCTGATGCCTTAACAACAATTCTTTAATTGTTGGGTTCCGACATTTAGAGGTAAGATAGCCAGTTACTCAGTTCGTTGAGGATACCAGGTAAAGAGTGCTTCCACCTTCGGCTTTATCATAATTTGAAAATCAGGCGAGATGAAGGCCAAGCAACTCTGATCTAACCACTTGATAATTTTGATGTGCTATATGAAATTGAGCCGAGGTGGTACAGGTTAAGGAATAGGGCCCCTCCATTTCCTCCCGAGGATGTCGTAAAAGGCGACTAAGGGAATACAAATACACCAGGTATGGGCAGCAGCATCCTCCTGAGTATGTCAATACTGCAATCACCAATCCACATGCCAAGCAGTGTGATTATGGCAAACCCTCTCGTCTTGAAGGAGGCTTATGTCTAAAAGTGGATGTTTATGAGCTGTTATTATATGAAATTGAACACCTATACCCATCTGGAATAACAACCAGGGCTTTCTTTGTTTAATAGCAGACAATTAGTCAATTAGCAATTCATAAATATAAATTACATTGACATTACCAGTTATCATTATCAGGCCATTAAAATAACTTGATACAAAAAACTTCCTCATTTGAATAATGCAAAGGAATTTTATGTTACCATAGTATTTTCAGATGGCCCTTATCACTGAGTCACACAGTTGGACAATGATAATGCAGTTATCATAAGCCTTTGTAAGCTGATATTGATACTAGTAATGTTATGAGTCATTGTATAGGCAGATGGTTTTGAGGCAATTAAATAAATGATAGCCTTGACTATATTGCATGTTTTTAACAGGCTTCTATTAATGTAGGTAATTGACTGATTAATTATGGAAAGTGGTTTTTGGAGTTGGTGTTTTTTTATTCTGATGAATTTGACTTTAATCTCCTGAGCTTGTTTAGATAGTACTAGCAATCTTAGTGATCCATCATTTTATCTATACTAGTATCTGTAAAAATGTAGTGGGTATGATTAAATCTACATTTCAATGTATCTACTTACTTTAAATGAGTCGAGAACATCAATCCACTGCTGTTTTTCTTCCGGGTTTGTAGCTCTTAGATACCAAACACAGTCATTGACGGAGACATCAAACCGACAATCATCAAACTCGTGCGGCTAAAACATTACATTACCATATTTACTGGCAATAAAATGAGATTAATTGCGATTGTTAGCTCAAGTTTTTATTACGTCAAGATCTTGTGATAGACAAATAGCAGAAACAATTTAACAAAAAGCAAAGCAAGGACAAACTAATTTTCCTCAGCAATTGTTGACAGATTACCTTGACTTTGGCTTTTTTCAAGCATAAGGCACCGCGGCATCCAAGATTACTCTCCAACTCACTCTTGTAGTAAGATAAGGTGGAATCCTTCAACACAATAAACCTGTCCTGCCAGCCGTGAATGTAGTTTGTCCATTTACTCAGATATCCACGAAGTTCTGGATTTCCACCATCCTCTAGATCCGAGTTGTCGCTCACAGTTATGTTTTCGTCAGTCATATTTATACTTATTTGTGCAATTTTACATGGACTTCCACACTAAAAATGTATAGGTAAAATTTGTTAGGACAACACAACACAACACAAACAAGCAGCGAACAACAAAACTATGAAAGAAAAGAAAACGAAACAAGTTTCTCTTTTTTTGTTTGGACGTTTTTCACTTTTCGGTTTCTCACAGAAAGACAGATGACATAATAATGACAGTGGCAGTTTTAGTCCAATTACATGTCGGCTTTACACGTTCAGAATGGGCAAAGTAGAGAGCTCGCTCTGCCTGTCAATACTCAAGACTGGAGAATAGTTCCTTCTGCTTTAATATGTTGGTTTGTTTTTTGGCAAAAAGCTTTTACTAGGGCTCCATGCACAAAAGGTACAAAACCCAAACATCGTTGTGGTATGTAGGTATGTTGGTCTTACTATCCTATCCCTATTTTTATTTTGTTTGGGTCTAGGCCCAAACTAAGCACAGCTAGTGGGAACTTAAGTCAAACTTGTTTTAGCACGTTTAGGTGTTTTTTAACGATACGCGCGTACACTGACTCTTAAAAGTGACATCATGAAGTTGGAAGGTAATTGTCTCTCAAGTTTTCGTGAGAACTGATACCTATGTTAAAAGATTTACCTCACTTTTAATGTCATCAAAAAACTGCACAGCCACACAGATTGCGTATTCAACAGTTAGTCCCACACAAATCACTGGCCTGAGCACGCGAGTCCTCGCGTGACTCCGACCGCGGGACGCGATTCCGAACAGGCGGTAGATTTGACGTTTCAGAATGATCCTAAAAATCTTAATTGAATAAAAATAATTGACTTTGACTTCGACTTTAAGCACAATATATTGTACTCCCCATGGGGATCGAGACCGGGACCTCAGGATATGAAATCGGTGGATTGAACCATTAGACCACATAGGCGGTTAAATTGGTATTCAAGGCTGTTTAAGTACCTATCTAGTACTTAACTGTAGATTACTTTTTGAAATATTCTAATCGGACATTCCATATAAAACATTTACTTTGAATTAATAAATGCTATTAAAAAATACTACGTAGGCACTAATACTAAAATTTATTTTTAAGTTTTTTAAATGCATTGAATATTTTGATGAATTGACTTGAAAGCTATATTTAAATATTATACACAGAAAATTATTAACTTCAAAAATAATAACCTAAAAAAGAAAACAGCTTAATTTAGAGCTATCTGTACCTATATACTTCTCTGAGTAGGTAGGTAGGTACCTACATTATGTACAAGTGCAATGGCATGGCACGAACACAAACGTAACGCGTCGCTTCGCGTCGTTTTCTGCAACGTCGTCACATTCGTCTTTTACTCATCCCACGCCTCGCCTCATGAGGATTTTTGAACGATTATCGTACTGTCATGTGTCAACTTGATTCCGCAGCACGTCGCGCGCGGTCATCGCCGGATGTTGAGCTCTCGTGTTGTATTGATTTTTATTTCTTGTGTTTTCATTGGTGTAAAATTCTATACCGCCAAATTGATTGGAATACCGGCCAATAGAACTTCGCTATTTGACAATTGCCTGAAGCGCAATTTCCTTTCAAGATGGCCGACAAAACTATCCCTATTTTTGTTCCATCTGAAAAGCCTGTAAAAGTTGCTAAATGGAAGGTAAAACATGGTGCTTTTGTGTCGCAAGGTCAAATAATATTTTTGTACAACGATTCATCGGGTGACTGTAATGATTTGAAGAAATATAAAGCTCTACGGGCTGGTACTATTTCCTCGATCAAGGTGAAGGAAGGGGACATTGCAGAGCCTGGGTAAGTTTAGGATATCATCATCATACACATGTTCAGCCAAATAATATTCGTGAATTTACAAAGAGTTTTCACCATGTGGTGATAAACAAATCGATAACTCATGTAATTTTCATACATTCATTCACATTGTTGTATTGATTGTTTGTGATTGGCGGACTCGTATTTTCAAACACTTTGAATCCCGCCAAAATTTGAAGTGTTCAACCGCGTATTTTTATTCGAATTGATTAGGTTGTACCTACCTACAGTAAGTATATAGGTATCCAATCCATAATCTTAACACGAATGAATCTGCCATATCTTAATACATATTGGCTTATTTTTTTTATTTCTGCTTTCCAGAGCGCTGGTAGCGGAAATCGAAGAATGTCGCCACCCTACTGTTATGAAGGAGATGTGTGCGGAATGTGGTGCAGACCTCCGGACAGATGGCAACAAGGATGTGGCTGTCGTGCCTATGGTGCACTCTATACCTGAACTTAAGGTAAGTAACAACTATTTAAAGATTACCTACCTACCCACAGCCATAGCCCTGAATCAAAACAAATTCATCATTTTCTACAATTCAATTTACGTAGGTAAATAGTACCTAGTAACCACTCGTAACATGCTGTATAAATTACAGCTTGGTACCATTGAAACTTATTTAATTGAATGAAGTGAAATCAATATAATTAAATGATGATTATTTGTGTAAAATTTCTAAAATATTGCAACATACAAGAATTATATTCAAATCTAAGGCGCTACAATAGCAAATAGGTGAAAAAATAAATATTAATAGGTACAAGAAATACTAAATTTTTACACAATAATCAAATGTTTTAACACCATACAGGTTGAGTTTTTTTTTTTCAAGGCCACTAAGGCAAAGTCTGAAACTGTGAGTGTTATCGAAATGTCACGTTAGGAGTTACGTGCTCGATTAAAAAAAAAATAAGTTCTGCATTAAAAAAAAACTATTTTTTTAGTTTTTCTGGAAAAGTTTTTGAAAAAAAATAATTGTATCAGGTAGTTAGGTTACCTACATTAGATTACAATCATTACTTACTGAAGGATTACCAAGACCATAGTTGGCTAGGCAGTTCACAGTAGCTTATGATTTTAGGTATGCTATCATGAAAAATTTCCATGGCTACATCGGAGTTTAATAGAGCATGTACATTCCCCTTTTAATATTGAGAAAGTAGGATCTTTTTCTGCACCTTTTCTATTATCAAACCATTTATTCCTTCATGCAGATTCCACACACTAGAACTTGATTCGTGTTTTGACCTAATATTTGAATTGTACAGAATTTTGATGGCAAGTTTCTCTACTATTTCTGGTAATAAATACCAATTTTTTGAAGCCATCACCTGCAAGTTTCTAAATGTGATCATGGAACGTGAGCTCGTGGTCAAATAAAACACCAAAATCTTTGACTGTTTGCAGTCACTCTAATAATTTGTCTAAAAACTGATAAGGCATGATTATGGCAGCACAAGAGGGTGGTTTTTACGCCACAATTGCACTGCTTCTAGATCAGGCTGCATAGCATGCCAGTCATCAAAGTATCCCATTTTGAGTAATAATTTGAGGATGATGGGATCCTGTTAATAAGTTCACTGAAGCTGATAGCAGATATTAAAATTAATTCACCCGTTTGAGGCACTATCACCGCTAAATTGCTGGGAGATGTCAAGGAATAGTACACTCTATCGTCGTCGGCATCTTGAGCTTTTACTTGGCCAATGTTTGAAAATCTTTGCAGACCCAATTCTGTGGAATATAATTCTGCAGACACAATTGAAAACATTTTAATTGTTGATCTTACAATATCACTACGTTTCATAAAGACAAATTAATCTCGACCATACATGGTAAACAAACAGTAGTACATAATTATGACACTATGTGTGGTCTAATAAGATTATGTACTTACTTATTTACTGTAATCGGTTATTGAATGGCTTCTAAACCTGGACTATGACTACTAAAATGTTACTGGAAAAATGAGAGTAAAATATAATATAAAAAATAACTAAAATAAGGTGTTATAGTGTTATAATTATAAATTAGGTACATTAAATATGAATATTTTGTTACGCCCAGCGTACCTATGGAATCGGTAATCGCCATCACTCAGGTTGACTAGGTTGACAGGAAAACTAGGAGTTTTGGTACCAATGTCACCAGCAAGTTTGAAAATCCATAACGCCATAAATATAGATAATAATTTTATTTACTGCAAGAATTAATACATTTATATTATATTCTAACTTGATATTTTGTTGATAATCATTTACGTAAAATTAAAATAAAAAAAAACATCGCACATTACCTGTAGGATAAGATCTAATTTTACTTTCTTGTTTCACAGTGAATATCAAATTAATTTTATAAACAGGAATTTCAGTCCTTTGTATAGTTTAAATGTGTTACTTTAATAATGTTATCAAATAAATAAATTTTCATTTCATTTCATGTACCAAAAATGTTTTGATTTCAGGTATCCGAGGAGCTGGCACAGAAACTGGGACGAGAAGATGCTGGGCGCCTTCTGAAAGACAGAAAACTGGTTCTTCTTGTTGACTTGGATCAAACTTTGGTGCACACTACCAATGACAATATACCACCTAATTTGAAGGTATGATTATTCACTTTTTCTTTGACTGTTAGTTCACACATTTAGCAGGGACTGAGCAACGGATGGCTGTGATCATTTTTCCTTGTTGAAAGGCTGAAGGGTGTAAATAAATAAAATAGTTATATATTCAGACACCGAGGTAGTCCATAAGTACATACATTAAAGCAACAGGCAGAAACCAGTAATTTGTCAGTCTTTATGAACAACTACAGGCGTCTGACATGACTCTAACAAATACTATACAATATATGCAGTAACCGGAACCAACCAACAGTTGGACATGCCTACTAATTCAAAGAATCATCTTAGTAATCAGCAGATAATTGGGCCTGCAATAATACATTTCACACACTCACAAACCCCCCTATGTCTTATCCCATGTACTAAGAACTTGTTTTATGCCATTTGTAATTTTAGTATCTTATTCTTACCACAACTTTATGTATATTTTGTAATCAGCTCAAGCGGTAGGTACATGATGTACCGTACATCCCTGTTTATTATCTTGTTGTTTAAATGCTCTCATGACACCCAAGATACGAGCCTCGTGCTCAGTTTGGGTTTCATTGTACCAAGTAAATAACCTACTTTTTTACTTTCATATGCAATAGCAGGAAAATCTTTAGTGATGTACCTACTAATTACTCTTTTGTGTCAATCAGTTAGAAGTCAGACAGAGCAAGAGCCCTCGCCTCTACATACAAGTTTATCCTACCTACAGAAACATGTTTAGTACTAAGCCTGATTAAATAAATAAATTACTGGACATTATATTTACACAGCGCCATCTAGCCCCAAACAAAGCATAGCTTGTAATATGGGAACTAGATAACGGATAGACTACTTAAATACTCCTCTAAATACATACGTACTATATGATACAAGACCCAAACACAGAATAAACATCTGAATTCATCACACAAATGTTCGTCCTGGGTGGGAATCGAACCCACAGCCTACAGCGCAGAAGGCAGAGTTACTACCAACTGAGCTATGAGGCTTGTTTTGATGTTTTTAAGTTTTACTGGAATAAATTTACTTTAAGAGTCTATGATATGTGAAATGGCTTAGCTTCAGCGATCATATCTTCCACAATACTTTTGCAAATGCATTTACTTTGAAATTAATATATGTTATAGTTCAGGATAGATGCTAGAACGCTTGTGTTTCGAAAACACGATTACATAAAATTTTCTCTATAGAAAAAAAAATCCAAAGTTGACTCTAATTTGTTACCAAAAATGTTCGCCATTCAATAAATGCACCCAATTAGGGCTTGAAACTTTGTACAGTTAATAAACACAGTATACAACAAATCTGTGTTTTCTATTTTCAAAATTCATATTAGTTTTACCGTAAAAAAAACAAAACGTAGACATACGCGCATATTTCTGTCATCTGGTGGTCATAAGCGCCGTGGTTGAGCGCACAGCAATGTCACCTTTATTATTACTATATCTTAGTTCGAAACTAGAATAAAGTTGCGTGGAGTTGCTAATCTGCCATAGCCCGTTGGTTTTTTTTTATACTACTAGGAGACGGGACAAGCAAGTAGCGCACCTGGTGTTAAGTGTACTCTTGTCTGTGACAAAGCCTTACTGCATAGGTCACATTCACAAAGAACATAGCCTACACGGCACTGCATTGCGCCCGTCAACTTGAGACATAAAGGTGTTAAGCCTCACGTACCCGTAATTTCACCGGCAACTATACCCTTCAAACCGAAACACAGCAATGCTGCTTGGCTTTGAAATAAGTATGATGGTAGTAATTCTCCGGACGAGCCCTTTTACTAGGGGCTTCTACTACTCTTTACTTTTGACCCAAGGGCTGGCTCTTATTTAGGCCAGCGAATTAGAATACCTATTCAGCGTGGCAATGCAGCCAGTATCTTGGGCACGCTTCCGTCTGGTACTGGTCTGGAATAGTTGAGTTACCTATCGGCCGTTTGTAACGGTCCCTAGGTAATCTGAGTGATTCCTTTGTACATAGTTAGTTTAATTTTGTACGTAGGATGTTCTTCACTTCTTCCTCCGTGGCCCCGGCTGCCCCGGGCGCTGGTGTCACACGCGGCTTCGCCCCCGCACGATGGAGTTCCTCGAGTCGGCCTCCAAGAACTACGAGCTGCACGTGTGCACGTTCGGAGCGCGGCACTACGCGCACGCCATCGCGGACCTGCTGGATCCCAACAAGAAATTCTTCAGTCATCGAATCCTGTCTAGGGATGAATGCTTCGATCCCAGAACTAAATCTGCTAATCTTAAGTAAGTTAACATCCTCTTATGAACGAATAAACTTCATGTAAGCTAATGTTATTATGAGACAAAAATTCACAACCCACGACGGACTCGAACCCGCGTCTTTTCCTAAAGCCGGAAACGCTCTAACCAGAAAAAAATCGGAATCTGCGTCGGTACTCCCGTAGCTCAGTTGGTTGGATTCCGGCTTTAGGAGAAGACGCGGGTTCGTGTTGTTAATTTTTGTGTCATAATAACATTTGTAAATGTTGTGACCAAGTGCAATCACTTGAAAATACAAAAAAAAATAATGATTTAAGTTGTTCATTTAAGCACATACTATATTTTTATATCTGCAAAATTAAAAACTCGATACCAGCGCTTCACTGTGGTACAATAAAAAAAATATCTTCAATCATTGAATACTGTATGATGAGTGAATTGATCCCTGAATGAACGCCGCTAATCTGATGCAAGTTTTCACATCATATAAGCAGATTAGTGTTTATGGTTCCATTTTTTAAAGGCTTCAGACAGTATGCCGTACAACATCATTCACGCGTCATATAGAGTACCTACTGAGCAGTGACTGCAGACTGGCTGATGGGTTTTTTTTTATAGTACGACGGGGAAACGCTTTTCCTTCACCTCACCTGGTTTCATGTTATGATAAGGCCGAATGTGGAGGCGCACTTGATCCGGAATCCTCAACAGACGAGGAACTGGCTATCTTACCTCTAAATGCTGGAACACAACAATTTAGAATAGCTGTTGCATTTTATGGCGACAGACTTTAGTGAGAGGGTAGTAGCTAGTCGGACCTCCAACCAACCAAACCAAGCACAATACTAACACATCGGTGGGCGAATCACTAGGCCAAGAGGCAGGTTAAATGTTTTTTTTTTTCACCGGAGTAAAAATTGAAAAGTTGATGATGATCTGGAGTGGTCCAAAACCATTAAAGCATATTTATATTAATATCACTACTTTTGTCTCGCTTTTCTAGACTGCTTTTAGCTATCCAGGAAATTTATTTCTCAAGAGGCCGTGTGTGGTGTAAATGTAGTAAAATAACCAATGCTACCTTACAACCGATTTCAGATCCAGAGGTCCCGGGTTCGATCCCATGGGGAGTACAATATATTGTGCTTGGTTTGGTTGGTGGTAGGATTTTGTTTAAGTCCGCCTGGCTAGCTACCACCATCTTACCTAATTCTGTCGCCATAACAACAATTCTTAAAAAAAATGTTGTGTTCCGGCATTCAGAGGTAAGATAGACAGTTCCTCAGTTTATTGAGGATTCCGGGTGAAGCGCGCCTCTATCTTCGGCCTTATCTCAACTTGTTACCAGGTGAGATGAAGGAAAAAACTACAATTCATACTTACCAGTATACCAGGCTAATTAAGTAATTTTAATTTCAGAGCTCTTTTCCCGTGCGGGGACAACATGGTTTGCATCATAGACGACCGCGAGGATGTCTGGAGACATGCCTCCAATCTCATACACGTGCGGCCGTATTCATTCTTCCAGAATACTGGCGACATCAACGCTCCGCCACCTCCAGGTATCTATTTTTTATGATGGGTCAGCTTTTGACCTTGTCGCTTGCCTGGGCATTACCAGAAAATGTATTTTTAAGGGCTAGCGAGACTATACGTTAATGGAAAAACGTATGCTGGCAGCTGATTCCATAAATGATTTTAGGTAGGGCTTGGTCTTGATAAATATATTATCAACCAAAAGTGGATGATAAATAGATTAATTCTTCGCTGAAAATAGACACGCCTGTATTTTAGAGCCATTAAAACAAGACTATTAATCACCATATCGTGAAACAAGACCAAGAATGTTGTCTCCCAAAGCTGGAGTCTGATTTGTCTGTTCAACCACGGACATATGAGGAGTACCTCGCTGTTGAATTGCTTGATATATATGTATCTATATATCAATATGCTAATATTTGCCCACCATTACATACATTATATTAGTACACCATTTTATTTTTGTGCAATAAAGTAGAAAATCAAAATAACTAATAACTAACAGTTGGGTTATGATACAAGTTGCATATCAAAGTATTTATGTAACTTCACTTTGAATCCATACATAAAAGCTGGACCTTCTGAAGACTTTCTTATTATTAGCTTTGTAATATAGACAGATACGAGGTCCACATTCAAATTAATAGACAATCAAATAAAATATTTTTGGATATTCTAACGTTAAATTATCCACTTGAAAGTACGATGTTATTTACAGTGGACGAAAAACCCAAGTTACCAAGCGGTAAAAACGGCTCCCAACCTGTGTCTAACCAGATGCCCACGCTCGACGCCGAACCAGCGAAAGAAGAAAAAGAAAACGACAAATCCACGGAAAGCAATGGGAAAATCATCAACAAAGACCAGAAAACCGCTGAAAGAGTAAAAGCTGTAGAGAAAGACGAACATAAAACGCCAGAAAATAGCAACGAGACGAAAACGGAGACAAGTGATGTAAAGCCAAGTGAAAAGGGCGGTCTCGATAGTGAACTATCTAAAATGGATGATGAAGACAAAGTGGAGGAGATTGAACCGAAATGGATTGAAACAACAGACGGACAGATAGAGGTGGAGGATCCCGACGACTACCTCATCTATTTGGAGGACATACTTAAAAGGATACACCAGTGAGTAACCTCGAGTAACCCTTTACTAGTTGTATATTGTAGTTCTGCCGTTCTGAACAGTTTTTGGATCATCTACAGCGACAGCCTTAACTGGAGGCTTTGACATAATCCTCAAGCTTGGCAGGCAGGTTAAGATCGCAGTTGAGGTATTCATTTGTTTTCAGGAAGATAGCTAATTGATTCAGGCGTTATTTTGCGGAAATCCATATTTCAAAATAAAATCTGAAAACAGTAAAAATATTTAGTAATAAATCCGCTAAATCTCTCTGAAAAAATCAAATCGACACGTGTTTCGCCTCTACACGAGGCATCCTCAGGAAATATAGTCAAAGATAGGCAAGACTATATTTCCTGAGGATGCCTCGTGTAGAAGCGAAACACGTGTCGATTTGATTTTTTCAGAGAGATTTAGCGGATTTATTACTAAATATTTTTTCTGTTTTCAGATTTTATTTTCAGGAAGATGTTGTTTATCCGCTGAGATTAAAGAATATACAGCGCCATCTAGCCCCAAACTAAGCATAGCTTGATTTATTGCATTGCATGTTGAGTATGTATATACAAAAAAAACATATATAAGTATTCTATCCATATAATCTAGTTACAATATTGCAAGCTATCTCAGGACTCACGTTCAAGTGCAATTAGTTGAAATACAAAAAGAATAATATAGATAAAAAAAGAAAAAGCGCCATTTCTCGCTAGTGATTCGAACGCATTCTCAGACACTACGGCAATTTCACATAGTCTAATGAATCTCCGCCAGATGTCGCTGCGCTAAATTCTTGCTGAGTTTAATATGGCACATACAATTCTGAATCAGTGTCGTGTCATGACCCCCGTTGAAAAGATAGGTAAATATTAAAGGACATTAATTTTACACAGCGCCATCTAGCCCCAAACTAAGCATAGCTTGTAATATGGGAACTAGATTACGGATAGAATACTTAAATACTTTTTGTAAATACATACGTACTATATGAAACAACACCCTAACACAGAACAAACACCTACATTCATCACACAAATGTTTGTCCTGGGTGGGAATCGAACCCACAGCCTACAGCGCAGAAGGCAGAGTTACTACCAACTGAGCTATCATTTATATTAATTTTAATTAATTAAAATTAATATAAAAATAAGATCCGCGTTTGAATTGTTGTGTCATTAATGATAATAATAATTTATTTATTTAAATCACAATATTAAACTCAGATATTTCATTAATAAATTGTTACATAAATCAATGTAAAATTAGGTGTTGTTGTAGGATGTTTTTACAAGTAACGGTGAGAAAGGATGTAAATTAATTAAAAATTTATACAATACATTCATGTAGGTAAGTATGTAGTCTCATAGATTATAACATTTGTAGATGTTGTGATCAAGAGCCATCACTTGAATTACAAATGTTATTTAACAAGCCTTATAGCTCTGCGCTGTAGGCTGTGGGTTCGATTCCCACCCAGGACAAACATTTGTGTGATGAATATAGATGTTTGTTCTGTGTTTGGGTGTTGTATTGTATAATAAGTAGGTATTTAAAACAAAAAAAAACGTATTTGAGTATTCTATCCGTAATCTAGTTCCCATATTACAAGCTATGCTTAGTTTGGGGCTAGATGGCGCTGTGTAAAATTAATGTCCTGTAACATTTATTTAAAAATATATTTTCTTTTTATTTCCAGGCATTTCTACGATATATACGATAAAATGGGCAAAACCGGGATACCAGATTTGAAATGCGTGATACCGGAAGTGAAAGGCGAAGTGCTCGCCGGGACCAGCTTGGTGTTCAGCGGTCTGGTGCCCACGCACCAGCGGCTCGAGACTTCTCGGGCGTACTTGGTTGCGAAGAGCTTGGGGGCCGAGGTCACGCAGGATTATACAGAGAAGACTACACACCTAGTCGCTGTCAGGGCAGGTAACTTCATATTAAATGTTTTATATACACTCAAATCGAAAAATTCGAATTACGAATTCAACGACGGTTCTATACAGACGCACTTTATAAACGCATATACATAAAATTTAGAATAAAACTCATTATAGTACCGCTATCTTTTTTTTATTATTTCAAAAAAATGGCGCACGCATGCGTAGTTTGAACTTAATTTCCCGCGCTTCCCATAAATTTTTTTGCCGATCGTGTTTTTGTATTCAGAATTCCAAAAAAGTTTACTAAAATCCTGTAAGTGATCTGAAAGTCGCCAGAAAAATAAAAAATAAATTACAACAAAATGTACCAAGATTTTATAGATTGAAAATTACTTCCTTGTAACCTACCTACTTTGTTTAATTTCAATTTTTCCTATGAGTGAAAATAAAGTAGTGTATGAAACTGCATATAACTTTGGTATAAAAACACTCGAGTCAACCTATTATCGCATGAGGCGAAGCCGAATGCGATAATAGATAAACAGACTCTCGTGTTTTAATACCCCTTCTTATATGACAGTTGCATAAACTACTATTAATCGGGTAAACCAAATCATAAAATCTGGTACTTATTTTTCTTGTTTCTTTTTCCGTCGTCGTACTCACTTTCACATCCGATTTTCTGCAAAGTAGTTAAAGTGGAAACTTTGAATTGGCCTTCAGCAGCATATCGTGTATACCTTATGCTTGCATAACCCTAGCTGTAAGTTTTCTTAAAAATTGTAAAATAAAAATTAAAAATATAATAAAATACACGATAATAATAAAATCATCATCACACTAGATGGTGTTGATACAACATGTCTTCTTCAAGGCCATTTTATAGTTTTGGCTGAAATTTAAAACCAGCCAGCGCCCTTATTCTGTATGACCAATCGAGTCTTAAGCACGGAATCATCGTGACACGATTGGACTTACAGAATAAGGGGGCAGGAAGGGAAATAAGGATATAGATAAGGGGAGGGCGAGTATACATACCCCCACTGTTAATACGTGGGGGTGGATAGCCATAGGTGTTAGTGTGTAGGCGTCTGCCCCCGTGGGGGCCGACGGTAACACACACAAACACGTCACAACCACTTTATTTAATGAGGTAACAAAATGGTAGTTTAAAACTTGATTGTAACGTAAACATATGTACGTACTGCTATAATATAAATATATATCGAGTAGGTAATATTTACTGGAACAGGTTGTTGAGACGAAACAGAAAATGGTTAAATATTTACGATTATGGTTGCTAAAGTTAGATTACATGCTAATGAAATAATGTTATCTTGGAGAACTACCCCTTTAGTCTTAAAAAAATATAGTATTTTAGATTAGAAGAGGGAATGTCTAAGTGGTAACTCTGCCTTCTGTGCTATAGGTTGTGGGTTCGATTCCCACCCAGGACAAACATTTATGTGATGAATATAGATGTTTGTTATGTGTTTGGGTGTTGTATCAAATAGCATGCATGCATTTACAAAAAAAAAGTATTTGAGTATTCTATCCGTAATCTTAGCCCATAAGCTATGCTTAGTTTGGGGCTAGATGGCGCTGTGTGAAATTAATGTTCAATGTGGAAGAAAGAACTGTTTTTTTTTTACGACGGTTAAGCACTTGGCCTTCATCTCACCTGGTAACAAGTTGAGATAGAGCCGAAGGTGGAGGCGCACTTCACCCGGAATCCTAAACCAACTGAGGAACTGGCTATCTTACCTCTAAATGCCGGAACACAACAATTTAATAAATGAACTCTGTGAATGTTCTCTGACTAAGTCCGAGTTATTTTCGAGAAAGGCCAGTTAGGACTAATCCGACGAGTATAAATAATGAGATGAGAGTGAATAAGGCAAAAGACTACTACGCTCCTTGCACACCGCAAGGCGTAAATGGAAATCCGTTGTCTCTGCCTACCCCCCTGTAAAACAGGCGTGACTCAATGTAACGATTTAAATACCAAATGAAGGAGGTACCTATTCCACTTTCACACAATTTTTGTATCCTCAATTTTTCACAAACTTACATAAATAATCAGATCCGTCGAGTACGCGAGTTTACGAGTACATTGCGAACAGTTACAAAAAAGGCTCTTCCTCATTTCAGGAACAGCGAAAGTGAACGCGAGCAGACGCCAAGCCGACGGCAAGTCCGCCAAGATGCAGGTGGTCACTCCCGACTGGCTGTGGACTTGTGCGGAGAGGTGGGAGCGGGTGGAGGAACGGCTATATCCCTTGCAGAGAGGCAGCCAGGTACAGTACAGTGCCATCTGAACCTATCATAACTTGTCACCAGGGGATGAAGGCCAAGCGCTTCCCCGACGTACAATAAAAAAACAATAACTAGAAATTAAAAAAAAAAAAAAAAAAAGAGCATAGCTTGCATTATGAGAACTAGATTACGGATAGAATACATAGATACTTTTTTTTTAAATACATACTTATCATACAATACAACACCCAAACACAGAACAAACATCTATATTTATCACATAAATGTTTGTCCTGGGTGGGAATCGAACCCACAACCTGCAGCGCAGAAGGCCGAGCTACTACCGACCGAGCTGTGAGGCTTGTTTGAAATAAAAAAAAATAGTGCTCCAAAAGCTCGTATATTTCGGGGTTGGTGTTATCTACCTCCTAGTGGTCTATCCCGGGGAACGGAATCGCTGGGTTTTGCCACGTTTCACATTCGTCACATTCACGCTTGCCTAGGCAAATGTACCTACTAATTCTGACAGTATTGCTGTCGTCTTGTCGTCACAACATAAAATCTTGAGATACATATTATTATCAAATTCTAGAAATTAGTCATCAGAGAAATGACCTCTCGACTTGTTCTTCAAGGTATAGTAACGCCTTATTATCACAAAATGTAACAAAATAGAGAGTAGTTCACTCTTCTACTACTGGCTCGCTTGCGGCGAGAGCGCGCACTGTTTTTATAGGCCGAGTGACGTCACGCAAGTTGTTTACTCGTCTTCAGGTGGCAACTCAATTTTAACGTAACAATATATTGTGAAACCGACTAGCGTAACTTCCACGTTAGCTACGGTAGTATTGAACTGGCTTCACAGCTCAGTTGGTAGTAGCTCTGCCTTCTGCGCCGATGGTTTAGGTTTTATTTACCATCCGGGATATTCATCTTACCCAAGTCTGTCGCCATAGCAATAGTTCTAATTTGTTGTGTTTCGGAATTTCGAGGTAAGATAGCCAGGTCCTCAGTTTATTGAGGATATTTTATATGTATCATCAATACAAAATGGTTGTCCCCTGTTTGCCAAACTATGTTTTTAGGAAAACTTGTGATTTAGGAAATAGTACTCTTCCTTAGTGTCTAAAAGTGTGTACAATCAAAGATTATGAAGAACAATAGAGTACCTATACCTACCAATAGTTAATCAAGAATAAAATTAAATTCATTTCATTATATTACATGATTTAAATAAAATAAAATTAGATTCCGGGTGATATGCGCTTCCACCTTTGGCCTTAACATAACTTGAAACCAGTGTAAGTAACCTTTTTTTTTATACTACTAGGAGACGCGACAACCAAGTAGGTCACCTGGTGTTTAGTGCATCTCTTGCCTATGACAAAGCCTTACTGCATAGGCCACATCCACAAAGAACACAGCCTACACGGCACTGCATTGTGCCCGTCAACTGGAGGCATAAAGGTGTTAAGGTGTTACCCGTAATTTCACCGGCAACCATACCCTTCAAACCGAAACACAGCAATGCTTCTTGGCGGCTGAAATAAGTATGGTGGTAGTAATTCTCCGGACGAGCCCTTTCACAAGGGGCTTCTACTACTCTTCTAGTACTCAAAGTTAGATTTCGGAGTCGGGAATCTCAGTTTCTCGGGTTTGTGAAATACAGGTTACCCTTTGCATTCAGTCCATGGCTGCCTATTGGAGAATGTGTGAAAGTATTTGAAACAGAGGCGTGTTTCCACAGAGCAGATCCCGCCGCCCCCCGGCGCACTGCAGCAGTCCCCCGCCCCCCCCGCCGCCGCCGCCCGCGCCTCCCGTCGCCGCGCTACGTCGCCGCACGCCCTCCGGACGGTTCATGGACACGCTCAACCCGCTGCTCTCCTTCTCCAGTGACGACATCGCTGACATGGACCGCGAGGTATGAAAACCGTTCTAAATGTCCGTACATTGGGGTGGATAGAAACTGTTTTGAACAACATAACAAAATAGTACACATAAAATATGAGTAATTTTTGTATTTCAATTGCACTTGGTCACATGTGCAAATGTTATTATGACACCCGCATCTTTTCCTAAAATTCGGAATCTGCATCGGTACCCCCCTAGCTCAGTTGGTTAGAGCGTTTCCGGCTTTAGGAAAAGATGCGGGTTCGAGTCCCTCGAGTCCCGTCGTGGGTTGTGAATTTTTGTGTGATAATAACATTTTTAAAATATGTCTACTATTTTTTTAACATTGGATGGTTTAGTATACCGTTCGGGACCCCAAGGACAAAATTTAGCCTGCTTTTGCAGAATTATCATCATGTTTTGCAAAAAAAATACGATATTTCTGACCGAGTTAGTAATGCCAATGTTAAACCATTTTGAAACGCAATACACAAATATAGGTTTTATTTATGGAGACTGACAAGTAAACAGCCTACCTGATGTTAAGTGCTACTCTTGCCAGTAACAAAGCCTTACTGCGTAGGTCATATCCACATAGGACATGACCTATGCTGCATTATCTTATCTTATCAACTTGAGGCATAGAGGTGTTAAGTGTTCCTGTAATTTCATAAACTAACTAGCCAGGGTTCTTGTCTTTCTCCTGCAGGTCGCGATTCCGTACAGGTTTTGATAATAGTTACAAAATTATCCTAAAAAATCTTACTTTACATGATTGTTCCATTTCGATATTTAAGAAAACCAGCATGTTTTGCCTTGACATGGGGGTCGGAAATCGGAAACGTCTGTGCGCATGTCCAACTCGCACTTGGCCGTTTTATTAATTGTCTTATTTGTCCAGGTGGAGGACATTTTCAATGAGTCTGATGAGAGCGCCTCGGAAAATGAGAAGCAAGCCGGCGACGATTTGGATGATGAGGAGAATCCGCCGGAGAACCGATTACTATCACTAGAGGCTGACGAAAGGTCGCAAGATGCGAGGCTGCATGACACACAGGATAATGTGGGGTCCAGTGATTCAGAAGGTAGGTGACTTAGTACTCCTGATTTTTGTTATCCCATATTCCTTTATTTTCAATGGCCTGCCTGATTCAAAATCAATTTAGCCGTAATAATTGGATAGGAATAATCTAGATTGCAGCGCTTAACTTAATACTCAAAATAAATGCATGCTTATGACGATCTAGATAGATAATCTTGTTTCGTATGTGTAAAAAAAATTGTATTGTTTGCATAAATGATCTTAGAAAAAAAGTTAAAGTTGCATAAAAATATTATATTTTATAAGGATTTGATGATTCATGATTCATCATTACATTCCTCTTTGACAGATGAAGAAAACAGACCCCGAAAAAGGCCGCGACCATCATCACCTCCTTCAGACTCGGAACCTCCTGACGACGCTGATGATGACAGTTCATGGAACCTGATGGGGGCAGCCTTGGAAAGGGAACTTGAGGCACAGGATTGATATACCGCCTTGATCAAAGCAATCAGAATCAAAATGGTGAAATTAAATAGTTTTTTGGTTACAAATTTTGATGGTTTTTATTTGAACACCTGCTTTGCAAGAGCAAAACTACTAGCTTTTAGAACCAAAGTAACTTTCTTATCATCCACACCACTGATAGCAGTTATCATCATCTTCACAGACAGAAAATGCATACTAAGACATTGTCACTTTAGTTTTTAGAGTTGTTGGTCAGCCATTCCAATACATCATGTATAACCTGCATGGGAATACAATGTGTTAGAACCTAAGCACACCAGGAAACACCTTCATATCTCGCCTGGTTTCAAGTTATTATAAGGCCGAAGGTGGAAACACACTTCTTAAGTCGTAATCCTCAACATTCAGAGGAACTGGTTCTTACCTCAATTGGATTTTTTTTTAATTGTATTGCGACATACTTTGAAAGATGGAAGGATACACTTCGGTAAAAGACTTGTCCGACAAATACAATTCCTCATTCATTTTGAAATGTTTGATCAAAAATAATAATGGATATATGTTTTTTGAAAAACCTATCCAAAACAGGTATGTACACAACAACAAACAGGTGTGTGGTACACAATTAAAACAAAATATATGAAAGTTTTTTTTTCCATGGGAAGTGGTACTCTCCCAGGCTCAACCAGGATTTAAATTATATTTTGAAGGGTATAATTGGAAAAGATAAGCCTCCATCTAAATTTCACTATCTAACATAGTCTGAGCCTGGAAACTGTTACCGTTTTGAAAAAAAATATTTCAAAAGAGCTATTCCATACTAATCTCTTCTGATTCTACTAAACCAATAGTTTCACAACGACAAAAGCATCATCAGAGAATAATCACTAGAATACCAAAAGGCACCTATAGTGGCAATTCTGCAATTATACCATTGTCATAGTGAAAATATTGGTTTTGTAGTCGGGGGCCCAGATCCATAAAGGCATTTACAGTAGGTACACAAAATTCAAGACCTGAATATAAGTTAAATTAAAATTGATATATGTTTGTTGCAGTAAAACACAATGTCTTCATATGAGCCACCAGAGATCTCAAGTAGAGTTAGAAAAAAAGGATACTGTGTTAATTGCATGAGTTACAACTTATTGCAAAGAAACAATAAATAAACTACTTATTACTATATTTATTTCTACTAACAATTCAATCAACTCATTTAGATTGCATAGGGATCTTTATCATCAAACACATGGAATTTTGTATATGTAGGTTTTGATGTGAAGTCTTTCTTCCCTTCTTGCCACCCTCGGGGAGGTGCTTTACTGTGGTCAAAACTAGATTCCAATTTGCCATAGATTTCAGCTTGTCTGTCCATATCTTCTCTGTATCTTTCTTTAGCCACTTTCTTGCCAGTTATGGGGTCTGTGATATCTCCAAAGGGATACACAACTTCCTTCACTTCATGAGTGATTAGTTTGGTCAGTTTCTGGGGTAATGATTGGATTAAAACTATGTCACCAATCTTGCAAATTTTCTCTGGGTCATTACAGTAATAGAATTCATCCTTTCTGAAGTACTGAAAATAAAAATGCATTGTCAACATAATAATTAGATGTTCACTAATAGTTACTCCTACACTATATCTAAATTTTACAGTACCAAAAAAGTAGCAGATACATGAACAGGAATGCAAGTTAAACGTGGCTCAGCTAAATTGTACTTTTATATTAGTATGTAATTTTCTATTTTAAAGTACCCTTACCATAAATAAATTCTATAATATATATAAACAATAACTTACCATAAACAAATTCTCGTCCAATTCTAACCTTTTGATTCTTATTTTCGCAGCATTTTGTTTTACAGTAGGCACACACTGCCCCAGTAGTAATAACTTTCGGGCGGCATCAGCTACATTTTTTGCCATGATGCTGAAATAAATTATTATGCTATGGCCTATTATATTATAATATATGTAAATCAAAATATAAATTTAGTTAGGTTAGGTTATGTTTTAATTTGTTCAGTAGTTTTTTTTTTCGTTGAATGAATTTGATTGATTTGAATCAAAGATTAAGCCAAAGAGAAAACAATAGGTCACATATAGTTAAAACATGTGCCAGACGATTGTAAACTAGCCTTTCTGCAGAGGTGACCTTGTCGGCGTGTCGATTGGCAGCACCGTTTGCACGCCGGCTCAGTGTCTCCATATACACGGTAATTACCGTAGATGCACCGTAATCTTGTGTAATGTACCGTCTATGGTAAAATGGTAAAAAAGGTACTCAACACAAATTTATCAAAAGGCAGCACTCGGCATTTGGTTCAGGGGAAGTCATTTTGATAGAGGAAACAATATGTACTAATCGGATATTTATTATATTGGCAGTAATTGAATGTCATCCTTGATTAACCCCTCCGGAATAAATGAAATAACATTTGTAAGAGCTTCTGTTTAGCTATTCTCAAACACTAGGAAACCCTTATCGGCTCGAATTCGGAAACTTTCGATCGAGGTTCCGAGAACACTATTCCAAAAATCCTAAATTTAAAATTGTTAACATTGGTAGGTGGGTATTCAAAACTTCCACAGAAGATTTCCAAAACTGTCTTGAGAAGTGATTGAGAAATGCTACATTGGTATCCGTGTGATGTGAGTAATAGGTAGGTTATTCATTTATTTTTCTGTATAACTGGATTGGACTATAGATTTTTGTTTTGAGATAATTTTTGAATGAAGTCTTTGGAGAACAATGTAAAGTGACAGTGATAGTGGCAAGAAAAAAGGACACATAACAAACAAAAGTTCAAAATAGAATGGTTCTCAACATCCTTTTTTGGCTAAATACTTATACTCATTACACGGTTTTTTTTAAATACACCGTAGTTTACTGTCGAAACACCGTATTGTAACCTAGGGTTACAATACGGTGTTTCCACCAACACGGTAATTCTCAATTTTCATATGAAAACACTGCACCGGCTACACGGTTGGCATTGTTGGCAACAAGCTCTCCCAACTTCAGTTTAATTTGAGCTCTTGGACGGTGCGAATGCGGATCGACACAACACAATCTCTCGACACATTCAAAATGTCTGCGTTTCTTTAGCACTTTTGTGTGCTTTTTACGAAAAAATAAGAAAGCTATATGCAGTACCTACCTAATTATTCATTACAGGTTATCTCATTACATTTTATCTCTTGATCTTGTGTTAGGTACACAGCGCCACCTAGCCTAAACTAAGCATAGCTTGTAATTTGAAACTAGATTGCGAATAGAATATGTACATACTTATATACTATTTTTTGTTGTAAATACAGACGTACTATATGATGTAACACCCAAACACAACACAAACATCAATATTCATCACACAAAGGTTTGTCCTGCGTGGGAATCGAACCCACAACCTACAGCGCTGAAGGCTTAGTTACTACCAACTGAGTTATGAAGCTTCTTGTCATTTAACTATTTAAGTACCTACATAGAAGGCTTGAGTTAGGTAAGTAACCGCCTCCGTGGTCTAGTGTTTACTCCTTTATCCTAGGTGGGAATCGAACACATAACCTACAGAGCGGCAGGCACAGTTACTACAACTGAGCTATGTGGCTTGTTATAAATCTGATAGGTATTTGTTCGCTTTTTCACTCATCATTTGGGCACGTGCGCACACGCCAGCTGCCGCAGTCTGCCGACTACACGGTTGGCAACGAGGCTAGTCGACGGCGATTGGCAACGCACGCCCGTCTGCAGAGGTCATTGAAAGTCAAATCAGTCAGCCAGCAACTGTCCACACGGCAGATTTAACAAGGTTTGTTGGCAGCACACGTTAAAAGTGATAGGATATTTCAGGGAATTTATAATCACCTATCCCAAATATATAAATCAAATAATAACCATTACCAAAAAATCTTACTGTTTAGACTTTAGTTACTAAACACTAAGATTTTTTAGGGATCACTTTGGAACAAATATACTGCATGTAAGGGCAAGAACCTCGGGCGAGATATTTTTGAAGTGAAAGCGTATTAGCGATTTATTGCGATGGGAAACCATTGTACTCGCGACACTGTAAGCAGCATATATTAGTTTTTTTAGGGTATGTAGGTAACCTACCCTAAAAAAACGAATATATGCAAAGCAAATTGAACGAGCACCTATATATATTATTATTGTTTAGTACATACCTACGTAGGTAGGTACTTCCTATGACGCGCCACGCCGTCGCCGTCGCTGACGTTTTTATAAGGTACCTAGCTATTCACTAATGAACCAACTACCCAGCCTAACATGCCTATATCAGTACAGAGTTTATTTTTTTATGGATCTTCTCGCGACTGTACGATTACGATATATAAGTGTTATGTAGCCGCGACCGAGAGCGACGTGGCGTGGTGGGTACTATGGAACCCGGCTAGAGGGATGTGAGATTAGACTAAGGGTGGTAAGTGTACACCAGACGGGCAGCAGCATCCACATGAGTACTTAACAATATCGCCGATCACCGATATGCCTGCCAAGCGCGGTAAATAATTAAATTCAAGTACCTAGGTAGGTATCTACTTGTTTATTTCAGCATTTGTATAGCATGTAGGTAATAATAATCATAACCTATTGTATACATGTTTAAACTAACTTATTGCTTAAAATATGTAATGCCTCTGCAAGTTATTTTAATAACTGTACCTACCAGGCGTTAAAATAAAATTTGTCGAAAAGACAATTTGACAGAGCAATGACTATGTTATAATGTATATAATGTTATGTGATGATTATGATATTTAATTAATATGGTTAAATAGTTACAAAAAAGATTACATGCATTTCCTTATATTTAAAAATTGTATTGTACCATACCTAAATAAACTTCACAAAACAAGGAACAGTAGGTAATAGTTATTATTACATAGATAGCATAATACTTTATACAAATTACTCATCACTTTATAAAAACTATGAAGCTTTGGAGTACCTATCCATACATAGTCTATTGTAGTACCTTTACCTTACCTACCTATAAGGGTAGGTTAGTGCCTACCTAAATAATATGTATCCACAAGTATTCATACTTTTACTCGCATCACCGTTTCTTTTTTCAATTTTCAAGCTGGTACAAGCTTAGTGATAGGTTTTACTACAGTCACTATAGCGGCTAATGAGGAAATAGCCCCCAATGCACCTACCGCACTAGGGCTTAACTTAGTAAGACCTAGAGCAGTGAGCGGAATAAACAAATCACAGGAATTCTTCATTGTGTCAATGAACACATCTTTGTGACAACTTACTACAGCAAAAATGTGTCTAATACTGCTAGAAAAATCAACATTTCTTGTCACATTTACCAAATCAGACGGCTTCAAAAACTTTGTGGAATGTATCTCAAGAAGATGCATTATTTCATACAAATCTCTGGCCAAGTTTGCTGCTATAGATATCAGCCAGAACTTGTTCGCTGTTTTGTTCCAACTATCTGAATCTGTTTTCAAAAAGCCTCCTCTTGTTAGCCAGACAATGTGGTCAGCATACAGATAGAGTGCATGGGCTATTTTGCTGACTGTCAGAGTGTATTTAAGGAAAGGGTCTTCAATGTTCATTGAGTTGAGAGCTGTGTAGAAAATATCTATGCATCTTCCAAGGCGTAAAACTGTAACAAAACCATTGTAGTCATAAACACACTATTAATATATTTGTCGAAAATATGTGGTCGCTCAATTTATGCTGTTAATCCTGATCATATTATTGATGACCCTTCTATATCACATCATAAGTAAATATCTATATTAGTAACTGTCAATCAGAACCTAGTGTTTAGTCATAAATAGGCATATAAACACTACTGATAAATGTTTGTTAAAATTTAAAGTTATAAATCTAAATAATCTAACAATATCTTCACATCCAAACTACTGAACATGTTAAGCTGAAATTTTGCACAGATATTGTTCCAGAACAATTATGTAAGGTATATCTGGTCTAGACCAGAACTACCATACAATTGTTATAACTTGAATAGTGATAGTGAAGGGCCACTATCATCTAGGTACTGCTAAGCCGCATAAGTACCAATGATTATTTACAAAGTTTATTTGTTTGGATTAGCTGTGCTACAAAAAAATGTTTTGCCAGTTTCTGAGTACATACTTTTTCTAAAGGAGCTAAATGCGACCTCCAAATTCTTTATTCTATCAATTGAGTATTTATTTGCATTTCTAGCCTCCAACTGATGCCAAATAAGACGACTTGTATACTGCACCAATCTGTAAAGAGACCAAAATATAAAATAAGTTATTTGAAAAGAATTTCATTCTTTTTATACAACTTCAATGCATCAATGAAGAAATCTCTAGAGATTTATACGAAGTCTAAAATGTGATATGAAGTCTTTGGTAATGGTATTGATTAATGTAATAGACAAATGGAGTGATTCTATACTCTTTAAAGGCAAATAAGAGTTACCTGGCCAATTTATCTCTTCCATTTGACTGATTGTTCACTTTTATAATTATATCCATAGTGTTAAGGTTGATATTGTGCACAATTCTGGATGTCTGGTCCTGTTTCTTTGTAGGTAGTTAGGGTAGGGTAGGGTAGGGTACCTAGTTTTTTTTTAGAGTCTCTGAGCTTTTTTGCTTTCTTTAGGAAGTAGGTACCTACCTACTTGTCTTACAAAAACAAATTGTTCTTCGCCTCTGGTTAAAAGGTATCATGCATGTCAAAGGTCAATGTATTCACAGTGCAATGTGCAATTATTATTATTCAAGTTACTCTATTGTAATTGTATTGGGTTGTATCATGCATGGTATTACAAATTATTCGTGTTACATATAGTGATTTCAATATCATAGTTTGTAAACAGTAAATAAAATGTTAGTCTAGTATCAATACGATACGACACCAAATCAAAAAGAAAACAATTTTTAGTCGGGTCGGGTCAGATCGGACCATAGATAGTATTCTAAGCTAGTACATTATGGTAGTCTGTGGATATGGATAGCTCGGAGGCATGAACCTATACTAAAACTGGACTACGCACTGTATCCTTAAAAACGAGCCGAGCGAGAGGTTTGAGAATAGTAATTCGTCTCGTTCTAATAGGGTATCCACACCGTCCACTTTAATGAATGAATATACGAATTAGTAGATACATTTATTTTCTTATTATTGTAACAGTGATAGCTGATAGGTCTATAGTGTTTTATTAAAATTGGTTTTTCTAAACACTTGCGCCTTTTCTCAAGCCGGAACCATTAAGGTAATTGATCAAAAAAAAATTGTGAATGCGTTAGGTTAGTACCTGAGTCTATCGTTTACCTAGAAGAGTTTCTTGTCTCTAATATCATGGAAGGATATAAAACACAAGATATCAACAAAGATTAATTATTTTAACTTATAGGTACAAAATAAGAGTAATAGGCTAAATAAGTAGTAATAGGAGTAGCAGAGTTTTTCTTACGACAAAAACGGCATTGTGTGCCTCTATAAGTCAAAGTCAAATATTTTTATTCAGTAAGATTTTTTGGCTACGAGACTTGGCTCCCCCGGTGGCTCCCTTAGGGGAGCCAAGGTGATTCTCATATAGCCTTGGCTCCCCCGAACGGGGGAGATAAAATACCACACATAATTTTAAAAGTATTTTTGGCTTTTTTAAACTCTCGCGATTAGAACACATTATTTTAATTCGAGAAACGGGTATTTATCGCGTATTTTATCTATATTTATCCCGACGTTTCGGCAGGGTTGCACCAGCCGTGGTCGCGGGCAGACTGGAACTTTGGAGCCACCGTCGAGAAGTGAAGGCGTTTTTAACAACTACCCTCAGCTTGGTCTTGATTATTAGAATAGGCCACATTCACACTAGCACGACAAACAACACTGACAGTATCAACACAATTTTTTTAGGATCACACCTAGTGCACCGTGATACCACTGGATTTCAAGAGGCAGAGAGTCTGAAACCGTCTTCGTGATTAAAATTAGGATATTTTTTAATCTCAATCGCTTCCCGAACCATCCTCTTATACGAGTAGTAATGCCGTTCATTGGAAATCACTTTCGGGTTATGCAGCTCTATCCAGTGATTAGGACCTGAGTCCACTAAGTGCTCCGCGATAGCTGACTTGTTGACCTGGCGATTTTTCACAACGGCTATGTGTTCCTTCACGCGTTCAGCTATAGTACGCTTCGTTTGTCCTATATAAGATCGACCACAGCTACAATCGATCTTATACACACAAGGTACATGCAAGGGCATAACATCCTTCGGTGTCCGTAGCTGCTTAGCAACCTTAGTGAGTGGGGTGTACACCGACTTAATTGAAAATCTCTTTAGGATGTTTCCAATTTTATACGTCACCCCTTTCACATAAGGCAAAAACGCTGGTTGCCTACTAGCCTCAGTCAGTCTATTTTTGCGTCCATGGTTATTTTTCCACCTACGCGGTTCATGGCCATTACTTTTAAGTACCTCCTGAACATGTTTTAACTCCAGTTGCAAATGCTCAGGGTCACAAAGGTCGTAGGCTCTGTTCACGAGGGATGACACCACTGACTGCTAATGACGCGGATGATGATGTGATGCAGCGTTAAGGTATCTGTCCGTATGTGTCGGTTTCCTATATTCAGTGTGGGACAAGGTACCATCCACTCTAACCATAACTTTCATGTCCAGAAAAGCTAACGATCAGTTTTCTTCTAACTCGTACGTGAATCTTATCTTTGGATGTATGGAGTTCAGGTATTCAGTTAGTAGCTCAACTTCAGGATTACCTCCATTCAACACACAGAAAACGTCGTCGACATACCTTTTCCACAATTTTATACCGTAGGCTGTATAATCTATGAAAGTTTCAAAATGCTCCATCCAGATGTTAGCGAGTACAGGAGCCACAGGAATACCCATAGCCACGCCATCAACCTGAAGGTAATGTTGCCCTTGGTATAAAAAGTAGCAGTCTTAAAACAGTTTGTTTTTCCATTTACAGGATACTGATGGATCGAAAATTAGAACAGATAGCGGTGGCGCTGCGTTCTTCGATCCTTCTTCAGGTAACTTCATGAAGCTTAAAATTGAATCCAACATCTCTATCATGCATCTTGAGTTGATTGCTATCGTCGAAGCATTATCTTAAATATAAATTCAATTAATGGTGACAAATTTGTTATTCTTTGATTCAAGAGTGCGCTACAACATATATTTCGATGTACTTCGCTTGTGCGAGGCACTCCAGTAGCATATAGGATCCTAGAACGTATTTTAAGTTTACAAACTAGACATAAGAATGTTGTCCTGCAGTGAATACCGTCCCATGTACAAATTGAAGAAAATGACATCGTTGACCTTTTGGCAAAACAAGCTATAGTTGACGGTGTTCCTTTGTCAGTAAGTCCATTGCATTCCGACTATGTTAGATTTGTTAAAAATCAGTGTAAAGATCTTTGGTAGGAATATTTTGACAAAAGGTCAGTAGATAAAGGGATATGGTATCGCACCTATACAACCCACGATATCGTCCTTCCCGTGGATAGAAAAAAATAAATACAAAAGAAACGAGTTAGTTACTGCTCTCAGGTTGCGTTTCGGGCACATTCCATCTAACAAGTTTTCATTTTTAATGAAAAAAGTAGAATCACCAAACTCCAACATTTACTGATGGAGTGTGTACGGAGCGCTGATAACCGAAGTCTCATAGTGTATAATTATTATTATTTAATGATAGGCGAGCAGCACTTGGGCTGATTTGCCTATTTCACAGTGTTGATTTTAAATAGAGAGACACTACACTTGATTATTCCTTGTAGGAAATAGTTTATTCGTTTGTAGCCAGTTGTCCAGTTCGTTTTTAAAACTGTTTATAGAGGAGGCAGTAACAACTTCTTCAGGTAAACGGTTCCAGTTTCGTACAACTCGATTGCAAAGAAAATAGTATGCAGCGTTCTTGTTCGTCGAGGTGTCACGGTTTGATCACTGTCCAAAGTGTAAGTAATCTTGGGGTTTGAGTTACCGAGATGGAGAACACTGCATTTGGATGTAAGTATTTAGTTTGACAACCCAATCCTTAGTCCATTCCTGAATGCGGTTGAGATCAGCTACAGGAGCTGACTAGAGTGAATGAGTGGATTGGCAAAGAATTTGCCGTCGTCAGCAAAGAAGGCAGCCTGAGATTCCAGTTTATCAATAAGATCTGTTACATAGATACCAAAAAGATGGGCAGAGAGCACAGATCCTTGTGGAACTCCGCTCAAGACCTGTTTCCTCTCTAATAAAGTGTCACCTACTCTAACTTTAAATGTTCTAAAGCTAAGATAATTCACTATCCATTTTAGTAGCCACGAATTCCAAATTGGTCTTACCGCATATATTCTTTAGGGTAGTATTTTATAAAGTCAATGGCAGCACTAAGGATAATGGCAACGAAATAAAAAATAAAGAAACCATCATATTGTAATCTGTGGAGATTATCAAAGTGTTGCACGTGTGTTTGGTCAGCGGATTTTTTTTATGAATTTTGGCGATTTTAAAGTTAAATAACAGTTTTTATTACACACATCTTATACAGTACTGTACATAAGTGGCTAATAAAGCATGGCGATGTGTTTTTGATTAAAAATCGGCTCGCATTTGTATATAATTCCATTTTATAACTTCAAAACTTACGCTTTAACGTTACTTTTCTGTGACTTCTATGTTACTGGTAACGTTGATAGTTTCGTAGTAACGTTGAAGTGTTGTAAAGGTTAGTGCATAATGTAAAATCATTATCATCATCATCATCATTATTATCTTCATCGAATCATAGAATGAAGTACATATTCCATTTTTTTATCATTGTTTCAGTTTGCATGTAAAATTGATTTAACTTAGTTAAATACTTATCAAAAACTATTAAGATTGTTTATCTTGATAGTCCTATTATATTTTCAAAAAGGTACACAGTAAATTAAATAGGGTAAATTAAGAGTTCTACAACTAAAACTAAAAAAAAAACCGCTGACCAAACACACGTGCAACACATTGATAATCTCCACAGACTACAAAATGATGGTTTCTTAATTTTTTATTTCGTTTCGTTAAGATCGTACCTTACGTTGATTTAATTTTGTTATGTTTATAGTCCAACGTAGGGATACTTGTATACCTGTACAAAAGTATACCTGATATACAACTTTGCTTAAACTCCTAGTTAACACACAAAATAACTACCTACCTAGTTACCTATTTCTTGAGTTAGAAAGACCAAAACTTTAACATCTATTTCTATAATAACCAATGTTTCATCACTAAGAAATAGTAATTAATACTATGTATTTGACTGTCTTTTGTTGTGAATCTTAATATGTATGGGATTATAAAAAAAACACGTATTTGAAATCTTTTTTTGACAGATCACGATGTGATTTTGATTTGTGATTACCAATTCCGGTTGCTAAATATATTATCATCGAAATGTGACACTTTGCGGGTTTATCTCTGATTATTTCTTGTTTGTTTCAATTTTAAGTAGGTACCTACATAGTTTTGAATTATGATTGTGTTTTTTAAAAACAAGTGTTTGAAAGATTTTTTTGTGACTTTCTTATTTAATATAAATATATATTTATTAAAGATAAGTTTATTTATTTGTTTATTTTAAGAAACCATTAAATAAATAAAATAAAATAAAAAGAGCTTTATTTTCCTATACACTAAACAAATTATAAGACTAAAAGCAAGTTAATAAAAAAAAACTGACAGTAGGTACTTAAAATTAACTTAATCTATCAATATATAATTGTTTTCTTGTTCCTGTTCTGTTTACGTATTGGTATTTATAAATAAAAATGTAACCTTTTACATTGTGTATACAATATAATAGGTTACCGCCTGTGGCGGTGAAAACCTCCTCCAAACTTTTCCATTTTTCTCTGTCCGCTGCGACTCTTGTCCAGAGATTCCCGGCCACACCTACGATTTCATCACTCCACCTTTTGTGAGGTCGTCCTCTTCGTCTCTTCTTGTCTCTGGGAAACCAATTCGTCGTGATTTGTGACCATCTATTTGGATTTATCCTCTGTAGGTGGCCAGCCCATCTCCATTTTAAACCCAGTATTCTTTTAGCCACATCTTTTGCTTTAGTTATTTTTCTAATTTTAGTATTTCTAACTCGGTCTCTAAGTTTTAACCCTACGTAGCTTCTCTCTATTGCTCTTTGAGTAGATTTAAGTTGTTTTAGTTGTTTTTTCGTGAGAGACCACGTCTGGCATGCGTACGTTAGAGACGGTACTAAGCAAATGTCCATTGTTTTTGTTTTTAGCTTGACTGGTAGAGAGCTCTTGAACACTTCTTTCACGGCCCAGAATTTGTTCCAAGTAGTTTTGATACGTCTATTAATTTATTTTTCTGTGCATGATTGAAATGATATCAAATGTCCCAGGTAAACATAGTCATCAACATATTCTAGAGTCAATGTATTAAGTGAAATCGGTGTTTTGCATTTGTTGGTCATGACTTTCGTCTTAGCTTGGTTTACCTCGAGACCGATGGCTTGACTTTGTATACTGAGCGACTCTATCAAATACTGCAATTCCGTTGCTTCTTCTGATAGTAGTACTAAGTCGTCCGCAAATCTTAGATGTGTCAAGTGCTTGGCATATATTTAATATAAAATAATAAATATACAAAATAAATAAGAAACCATAAATTATTTATTTATTTGTCTTGCATTAATTTGATAAATGGCCAGATTGTAGTGGTTTGATTGTGTATTAAAGAAATTCAACTGACAGCTGAATTTCTTTATGATTGGATATAGTTTAAAAAATATATATCCTACCACTGAATTCTCTTTCTTATCTAATCTCTCAATTATCTCTTATCATTAAATTTATTTATGAATATTCATAAATAACTTTTTTTAAATTGGATATGAAAATTGCACTTTATGTACTCACCCTTACAAAATCTATTATGTTACTTTCGCGTTACTTCTATGTTACGTAACGTAGAAATGCCTATGTTGCTCTATGTTACAAAGTGGCAAAATCTACGGCCTTACCCACATACCAATGTATTCTAATTGGAGATCGGACTCGGACTGAATAAAACAGTTTGTCTAATAAAATAAAATATCGTCGCGACTGTTAAAGCCCGTGCCAGACGGTTGCCAACAAGCGTTTCTGTAGAGGTGACCTTGTCGGCGGCGGCGTGTCGAAGGGCAACACCGTTGGCACGCCTGCTACAATGTTGGATGTTGGCAACTAGCTCCCAACTTCAGTGTGATTTGATTGAGCTCTCGGATGGTGCGGACCAACACAACACAATGGCTCCGATACTTTTCACACATAACAGTTTAAAGCGTCAGCGTTTCTTAAGCAATGTTGTGAGCTATTTGCAGGACCTATATAAAGGCTTAAAATCTAAAAAAACGCTTTTATCACAAAAAATCACAATAAATAATAATTCACTACCTACCATATAATATAATATAATATATAAAAATAGTACGTACAATTAAACTAACTATGTACAAAGGAATCAGTCAGATTACCTAAGGACCGTTACAAACGGCCTATTGGTAACTCAACTGTTCCAGATATATAATCACACACAATTACAAATACAACTAACATGTATATTAATTTATATTTTTTATAAAAAATAATATTATTATCTCTACATAGGTAACCCACTAACATTTATTTGAAGTACTATCTTTTGTGCTGCTGAAAATTATGTTGTTGTTTATCAAAAGATGTTTTAAAATGTATGTTTTGTCATGCTACCTATTTATCTATCTATAAAATACCTAGGTATTTGTAGATTAATTTGTGTATTATAGTATGATTAGAACTACCACATTACCTACTGTATACTCTGAAATCTATCTAAAATACCTAGTTATCAGCAGGTACTCACAGACAATTACGAAGCAACTTCATGGTGTCGCTTTAAGGTGTCATTGTGCGTGCGCATCGTAAAAAAACAAATATTTTTTCGCACACGCGACTAGAGAAGTTTAACTTCAACATTATTTTTAATATTGGCCAAACAACCTTGCATTCAGGCCGTAAAATTCATATAAAAAGAAAACGGCCCCGTTCACGACCCCGCCCCACCCTCTGTGAACCACCGCACGCACCACCATCACAGTCACAGATCGCCAGACAGACCGCCATATTGATTTTTATTTTTTCATCGCGTCGTTGCTCGCTCGCGTTTTCTTTCTCTTCTCGTTCCGAGGTGTAAATGTGATTGTGATGTGAATCAGCACTATTTATTTCCAGTTTTGTGAATACTGTGCTAAGTTGTGCGATATCAAACTACCAATACACCGTGAATTCGTTTGTGTAAAAGTAACTGACTAATTCGTTTGTGGTAAGACGAAAATACAGTGCGAGAACAAAGTGGCGATATTTTGGAACAGCGACATTTTGAAGTGACGTGTAATGTTGTGCATTTCAGATATTTGTTCGTCGTACTGAGCTTTCATGATTGGATTACCGCGTAGCGATAGAGATCGAATAACGGTGAAAATTCGTAACATGAAGCGGAGTTCGTCAAGGGACAGTGTACCGCGCTCGAAAAGGACGCGCAGCAGCATCGGTCGTTACGATGATAGCTCGGATGAGCGCGTCAGCCCTGACAGGGTGCGACGCCGGGTACGCTCGCCGAGCCCCCGCGGGCGATACGTGTCGCCCCATCGTGACGAGTTTTCGCGCTCCCGCGAAATGAGAGAAGGTTCGGCCTCTGCGCGCCCCGGCTACAAGGTGCTCTGTGTGAACGCTCTACACCCCAAGGCGTCCGATGATATCATAAAAGATACACTCTACCGCGAATTCAAGAAGTTCGGTGACTTCAGCATCAAGATATCTCATGAATTAGACGAGCGTGTGGCCTACATTTGCTTCCGAAGCGCTGAAGATGCGAAAGATGCAAAGCATGCTAAACCGAGGGTTGTGCTGTACGACAAAGTGGCTATCGTAGACCCAGTTTATGAGCCTTCATCGCGCTCAGAGTTTAGGAGCCGGCCGAGGAGCGTGACCCCGCCTGATTACGATCGGCCCTACTCCTACGCCTGGTCGCCGGCGCCCGAGAGACGTAGGGCGCCGCCAGACGATAGAGGTTACGGCATTCCGCCGACGGTTCCTCATCACAGAGATTTCCGTCCTCCAATGCACGACTATGGAATGGCCGGGCCACACGGTCCTCCCATGCACCATAGACCACCGATGCACCACCCTCCGCACCCCCACTACATGCCGCGTCCATATATGCCTCGCCACCCTCATCCTCAGTTCGATAAAATGGAAAACAAAAAAGATAAGTTCCCCAACTACTTGCACCATGTCCAACCGGAGGAAGATCCGCTTGCGACCCGCACTCTTTTTGCTGGTAATCTTGAAATAAACATATCAGATGAGGAACTGCGTCGTATATTTGGTCGTTTTGGTATAGTAGAAGACATTGATATAAAACGTCCCCCCCCTGGCACCGGCAATGCCTTTGCTTTTGTTCGCTATCAGACTTTAGACATGGCTCATCGGGCTAAAGTGGAACTATCTGGGCAGTACATTGGTAAATTTCAATGCAAAATTGGGTATGGTAAAGCTAATCCTACCACTCGAGTGTGGGTAGGTGGTTTAGGACCATGGACTTCTGTTGCGCAGCTAGAAAGGGAATTTGATAGGTTTGGTGCTATAAAAAAAATTGAATATACAAAAGGGGAAGCTCAAGCATATATACTATATGATTCTATTGATGCCGCTCAAGCAGCTGTAAAAGAAATGAGAGGATTTGCACTAGGCGGACCAGATAGACGATTGAGGATCGACTTTGCTGATGTAGGAAACGGTGGTCCTTACAGGCCTAAAACGTATGCACCTCCCGTTGGCGAAGATGGTCGCCCAGTCGAAGGTTACGAGGGTTATGAGGCAGGGGCGTCTTGGGAAGATGGTTACTCTTATAACGCTCCAGGGTATAGGGGCAGAGGGCGCGGTCGCGGCCGCGGTATGTACCGGGGCGGGTATCACGGCGCGGGAGACTTCCGCGATGATGAGTGGAGGCGGCCCGCGGTCGATGGCGAGTACGATAGCCGCGCGCGACGCTCCGTCTCCCGCGAACCCGGTGTCGATAGATCGCGCTCCCGCTCCCCTCGTAGACGCTCACCTGACTCGGACTCCGACGGTTCCCCGCGTCGAAGCAGTGGCATGCTAACCTCCGCCCGAACCCTCCCCGAAGTCGTCCGTAAAGCCAGCACCATGTGGAACGGCGCGCTAATCCTCAAAAACTCGCTCTTCCCCACGAAATTCCATCTCACAGATGGTGATAACGAAATAATTGACTGTCTCATGAAAGATGAGGAAGGTAAAAACCAGCTTAGAATCACACAGAGGCTGCGTCTCGACCAGCCTAAATTAGATGATGTTCAGAAGAGAATTGCCACATCAACCTCACATGCTATCTTCCTCGGTGTGGCTGGTTCTACTACAGCTATCACAAATGAGGATGCTAATATTCAGACTCGGCCTATGAGAAATTTGGTGTCTTATTTGAAACAGAAAGAGGCTGCTGGGGTAATTTCTCTGCTGAACAAAGAGACAGAGGCAACCGGGGTACTGTATTCTTTTCCTCCGTGTGAGTTTTCTACAGAACTCTTAAAAAGAACTTGTCATAATTTGACTGAGGAGAGTTTGAAAGAAGATCATTTGGTTATAGTGGTGGTGCGAGGTGGCACAGCTTAGTCTTAAGCTGTAGACATATAATGTAATTTGTATTGGATTTTAATCTTTTAAGTTCTTTGATGTTATCAAATATTTTTTCATTGTAACTTGTGTTGTGTGGTGATGTGAGGTGATAACCATGTTTTTAGTGTTCCAAGTGCTGTGTAATCACAGTGTAGTGACAACAATAAATGTATTGCATATAAAAATATAAAATAGCTTAGTTGATGCTAGAGTATTTATGTTTATAAATAGTGTAACAATCAGTGGATAGTGTACTGTGTAGTGTAAGTGTGAAATAGATTATTTCATCTCAGATGTTTGTTTTTCTGATCCTTGTGTATGGTGCTTGTAAAGTGATGTTTTTGTGTCAGAATTCTGTGTAAAAGTTAAGTGAGCCATGTTATGGTAGGTGATGTGTCAAATGACTAATTGGGTTCAATGTAAAGTTAGTTGTTCAGTGTTAGTGCTCATTTGTGTCAGATTCAGACTTATTTAAGTGATTTGAGAGTGAATTGTGGGAATTTTCAGTGTTATTCAGTTACTACATGTCTACTAAACAATGAAATTGAATACCTACCAAATTCAATAAAGTCAAAACACCACTTTAGAAGACGTCCTACTTTCCCTACCAAAATAGGTATCAACATAGAGGGTTAAGTTGGTGAGTAGCTCAATCCTATACTAGACTTCCTATCATAACATTTACAGCACTCAAGAGCAAGATACCAGATTCTGGAAAGGCTACCATCACCAAACAACACAAAATGTCTAAACTTAATCTGGCGTCATACCCAGAGACCTAATTTGGGGTGTAGCCGGACTAAATAATTCCTGCTGGTATACTGATTCAAGTTTTGCTTTTGGTACATCAGATACCTATACTACCTACCTTGTCTCCCATTCTCATTGTTTTTTATATCAAACATAATGGAGATTCTTGCTGCACAGCTGTGTGTGTTATTTTATCAGCTTTCACAATAGTTACCGATCTTAAACTGGGGGAATATTAATTCCGGGTTCAAGAGATTGCAATGAAGGTATTTTTTTTAATCCTTTGTAAGCCCCTACTATGAACTCCACGGGCCAAGTTGAAGCTGGTTCTTAGGCTGAGACCCCTACACTGTACTGCACCCTAATAGTAAGTATGATTCTTCTTTTTTCAGTGTACAATGTCCTGGTATAAGATTCCAGTTACAAATCATCTTTTTTATCCATTTTTCAGAAGGTTCCTCATTTCTGTCATAGAATTTACCAGTTCATTATAATTTAAAGCATACATACTTTACCCATAGTTTTCGGATACTGTCTGTCTAAAGCACTTTCACCAACGGTTTGCGCTCCGACGACCTGTGTGTGTGTGGCGCCTGTCAAAATAATCCGTATAAAATAGATAATAGACCATTCTTTCATCAAGAATGCTAAAATTCCTACAAAAGAGCAAAATTTGTTGCAAAGTTTAATGTGAACTTTTTTTTAAAATAGATTTTGTCAAGCTCTAGGCTAGATTAAGGATGAGGTCTATGATGGAGTGACCATTCCCAGAAGGCACTAGCTCTTCAGCGCATCAACGGATTGTAGTAAATTGTTTAAAAAAAAACATTTAAATATTAAAAGGACAATAATTTCAGCGCCATTTAGTCCATCAATCGTGGCAAACTGTTAAAAAAAAACGTTTAAATATTAAAGGACATTAATTTCAACGCCATTTAGTCCCTAACTAAGCAGAGCTTGTAATATGGGAACTAGATTGCGGAAATACAACATCCAAACACAGAACAAACATCAATATATTCAAAACAAATGTTTTTCCTGGATGGGAATCGAACCCACAACCTACAGCGCATAAGGCAGAGCTACTACCAACTGAGCTCCTAGGCTTGTTATTTGTTTTTCGTTTAGCGCCAGACTTCAGAGCAGAAGGGAGGCGACCTCCCAGGTGGACTTTTAAAGGTTCTACCACCAGTGTTGTGATCATTCAGCCGTAACCAACCCTCGCTCATGAGTAGAGTACGATTAACTAGCAAGGGAAAAATATCTTAGAATATCTAAAAAAGACAAGTGCCATCCGCCAATACGTATCGGACGCACATTTTGTTATGAAAATACTATCTGATGGCATAGATAGATTTAGAGATTCTAGATTTTAAAGTTTTCTTTGTTTCAGATTCTGGCAACAAACAATACCGCGCAAGACTTTAGTACCAATGGAGTTTTTACGGTCTGACCGGGATCATAGTGAACGTCGCATATCAATTATCTAGCTACAGTATGGGGGTTTTCAAAAAGGGCGTTTGATTTTTTTTAAAGGGTCGGCAACGCGCGATTAATGCTTCTGGTGTTACGAGCGTCCGTTGCGACGTCTAACTGCTTTCCAACATCAGGTGGGCCGGATGCATGCTTGCCACATTTGTGGTAGAAAAAAAAACTGTTGAACGTGAGTAAAGTACTTTGTATTAAGTACACCGTCCTACATTCAGTTGTCCTAGTTAGGATCTATGACAGGAAGCTTTTTAGACGCATCTTATTACACCACTCTAAATGCTGATTTAGTAGATATAGCGAGCGCTATATCTTGCCAAAGTGCGTGCATGAGACATCACTCATGTCATAGTACAATATTGTATCGATTCTCTTAGTACGTTCATGTTTGGGTCGCGTTTATCATGATCCTGGTCGCCCGGAAGATATCCCTTATCAAGTGTTGTGTTGTGTGATTAACGACGGTTGAAGCGAATTCTCGTTTTAAAAAATAAATTGGCATGGCTCACTTCTCGTTTGTTTTCCTTGAAGTAGAAGTCCAAAAAGAATAGTACTCGTATTTGAATGAAGAAGGTAACCTAGGTAAATACTTACAAGTAATAAAGCAACTAGCGTAGGTAGGTACCTATGTACCCGACTGTCTCAGGAGGTAGGTATACCTATGCTTTTGACGTTTGTTTCCACTAATAATAGTGCCGTGGGAGATTTTTCCTTCCCATCACTACTATTCTCATTGACTGATTGACTCCTATGCTGAAATTATCCCCGTGGATTAACTGATTTCATGTGCATGTCTCCAGCTTGTACAGAACGAATCTGTCATTTCTAAATATGTCAATATTTGGTCCAAATTTGGTTCAATCTGTAAATAAGTTTAAAATTTAGGTTCCAATCAAACTTCGTAGATAATAAATATAATAAATATTACAGGACAGGACATTAATTTCACACAGCGCCATCTAGTCCCAAACTAAGCATAGTTTGTAATATGGGAACTAGATTACGGATAGAATACATAAATACTTTTTTTTGTAAATACATACTTATCATACAATACAACACCCAAATACAGAACAAACATCTACATTTATCAAATAAATGTTTGTTCTGGGTGGGAATCGAACCCACAACCTACAGCGCAGAAGGCAGAGCTGCTACCAACTGAGCTGTGAGGCTTGTCAAGCCTAAGTAGGTGTGTAAGCCAGGGACAGGGTCTTAGGTCGGTTCATACCTACTTGTACCTAGTTAAAACTGTCAGTGGCATGGTAATGTCCATTATGTTCTGAAGGACAATGTTGATAAGGTACATACATACAGTCACATAAAATAATATGTAGGTACCTACTTTTATATTCGGGTCTGGTAAATTCTGTTTTCAGCCTGATACCTAGATAAATCACACTTGAATACCAATTGCCGTGGCGGTCGCGGCTTAAGAATCGACTCCTCCAACTCAGCCCGTGGATGTCGTAAAAGCCGACTACGGGATCTCACCTGAAGGGCTGCAGCTTACTTCTGTATATTATAAACACCTACTTACTGCGATCACAAATCCGCCTGCCAAATGTGGTGATTAAAGCAAAACCCTCCAGTTTTGGAGAGTCTGTATGCGAGAGGGTGTGTGTGTGTCTGTATGTGTGTGTCTGTATGTGTGAGTCTTGGTATAACAAAGACCTAAACTTCTAAGTTAACACAACTTATGGGTACTATAGAATGGGAGCCATAGGATCCTCTGTCTCCTGGTAGGTGAGTGTCTTAAGCCAACAAGTAAATGCCCTCTTACACTGGAATGAGCACATTGGGTAAATACTGAGGATAGCGTTTACTTTGTTATAAATGCAAGGTCCTGAATAGTAGAAGTTTACTGGAGAGACAAGTGCGGAATAACTCGGTTGGACAAATGTTGGAGTATGGGCTGTTGATGTGATGTGATTGGTACATAGTGTTGCAGTCTACGACGACGCGACGGCATCTAGTACCTACTAGATAAGGCTTTAACTTATGAAGGTAAGCGATGTAGATAACTGCCTAAATTTTGTTTTAAACCATTGCAATGGGTATGAAATTTTATAATAATTACCTAGGTAGGTACTAGTACCAAGGTAGTTATTAAATAGATAATAAATAATACATTTTACAGGACATTCATTTCACACGGCGCCATCTAGCCCCAAACTAAGCATAGCTTGTAATATGGGAACTAGATTACGGATAGAATACATATATACTTTTTTTTTTGTAAATGCATACTTATCCTAAAATACAACACACAAACATCAATATTCAGCACACAAATTTTTGTCTCGGGTGGGAATCGAACCGACAACCTACAGCGCAGAAGGCAGAGTTACTACCAACTGAGCTATGAGGCTTGTTAATTTATATTACATTTATAAGTATTGGGAAAATAGAAAGTAAGTTCTATGAAATATTATGCGATGGTTTGAAATCATAATTACCCCCCAGAGCTTATTTTGGGTTTAATCTAGGTAAGTAAATGTTTCTAACCATAGAATGTATGACATCTTTCGTTCGTTCCATGGTTTGAATACTTAATATAGGCAATATTAAAATTATACTGTGGTTTGGAAAAAAAGCACCACAGAACATATTTTTTTTACTGCCAGGTTTGGAAAAAAAGCACCACAGAACATTTTTTTTTTACTGCCACGTTCAAAGAGAATATCATATCACCAGAATACAATATCACCATAAATCATAATCGGCTCGTACTTTTAGTAAAAAACCGAGTAGTTAACTTTATTTCTTCTGAAATGGAGAAACAGGATGTGCGAGCGAGGCGCATCTCTGCTAAGGATGAATTTGTGAAAGAAGGTGATGCTGGGAGCATTGACCACAAATTAGTGATGGACGATGGAAAGGATGAGACCAACGCTCCTAAAGATTTTTTTATCGAGGATGGTAAGCTTTCCTCACTTTGTAGCTACTCTCATCAGCCAGCTACAGAATACATTCCAACAGTGTTCCAAAATCCATCCATGCATCAGTTTTAAATTCGGTTTATTTGTTACTTTTTCACCACATCAACAGCCCATTAGCGTCCGCTGCTGAACAGAGTCTCCAAATCTGGAGGGTTTTTGCAATAATCACCACGCTTGGCAAACGGATTGGTGATCACAGCAAAGGTGTAGATAATACTCAGAAGGAAGCTGTTGTGCTTCTTTTGGTGAGATCAATTAGTCGGTTTTTACGACATCCATGAGTAGTTAGAGAGTTGAGTTGGACCTTTTCGCCACTAAAATGAAATTTTACATGGATATGAAGTAAGTCCTATGCCATGGGTCGTATAGGCACAGGCTAGGTAGGTACGTAGGCAAAATGTTTATTTACATTTCACCTCGTGGGCGAAGCCGGGGCAAAAACTAGTTTGTAATTTTTATCATGATAGTGACAGATCACATGGCCATCTCTGGTACTACCGCAGTAGGTTAGGTTAGGTTAGTAGTAGTACGTGACGTGTAGGTACCTACACGTCACGTAGGGCTTTGCTGAAACCTCGATATTCCCAGGCTCCGAAGCAAGCCACAAGATGTCGACCAGATCCAGTTCCAACTACGACGAGTACCTGATGGCGATGAAGAGGGTCCATCCCAGGACCTCGACACGAGCTTCGCTGCCCGCTGAGATGCTGACGCCTAGGGAACGGCACCGCTCCATGATGGCTCAAAACCAGGGCATGTTAGACCTTATTTCCATCCCCCAGCTCAGCCTTAGTTGTATGACGTTAGGTACTAGTGTAGGACGGTAGATACTACTACTTACAACCTACATATTCGTTTGTAATGTACCTTTTCTTCGATGCGATGAGGTTATTTGAGGTTAACGGGACTCTGAAGACTCACTAAAACCTTACCGGTGGCCGGCCTCGATGCTTAGGAAGGCCCTATATGTTTGCTATAACTTCTTTCAGTGCCTCCCAGCATTATTGCCATTGTAGGTAGATCCCTACAGGACTATCCTATAGGACGAGTAGATCCCTACTAGGTACCAAGCGTAACGGAAACCTAGGCTAGTCTGGTACCTTCTCTTAACGAGTGTTGCTTCTGTCGGTAACAAATACTTTATTGGGATTATTCGTGTTCTATGATTCTAACATAGGTACTAAATGAAACGGTAGGTAGGTATGCTGTTTTTCCCAACGTGTTATTGTATCGTAGGGCTTTATATAATTAGATATTTTATAGTTTCCTTAATTGTTATACAGTTTTAAACATGGACCTCCCCGAGGTCGGAGGCAACTAGCGGTGCTCCGTGATTATTTGTTGAATTGTTGAAATCAATGGAAAGTGCCATTCGCGAGCTTACCAAGACTGATCTCGATGCAGGATAAAGTGACTGCACGGGAAAAAGTTGTGTTGGATCAAAATGAGCTCATTAAGAAACTGGCTAGTGACAAGAGTGTAACATCGGTGAATCCGGTAAAATTAGATTTAGATGTGGGTAGACTTGCGGTTCCACAAAGTACCCGGCCAATGCGAGAAGCCCGTCGGGCCACATCGGCCTTCTCAGCTAATAAGAAGTCGAGGAACGCAGGCAGTGCATCACCGGCTGTCTGCGTAGGAAGCGGCAACACGTAACACCCGATTTATGTACGCACAACAGTCGGAACTATTGCGTCGTCGTCGAGCCGAAACGCCCCTACTCCGAGCACATCTGTACCTAATATTTCACTAGGAACTACGAGCGGTGCAGCCGCCGCCGCCGCTTCTTCGATGCTTCCTGTCCAAACCAAACTGGTTGAAGCAAGCTGCGATGGCAATAATAGCGGAGAGTGGACCGACTTCACCCATCAGAGAGCGAGGCGTGCTCCTGCTAATGTGACCCGCGGCGCTGCTGCTCCGGGTACGATTACATCGGTTTTGGCAGCAACTGAGAGGAAATCCTACCTGCATTTGTACTACTTACAAACAGGGACTACGTCGGAACAAGTCATTTCGCACCTAAGGAGTATCTGTAGTGATGATAACTGTACGCCTGAAGTATTAAATCCGCGGGGTGACTATGCATCGTTCAAGTTAACAGTCCAAACTAAAAACATGCCAGTTTACCTTAAACCAGTGCATTGGACTGAAGATGTCCATATTAAACCGTGACGGAGTAGATTTCGTTAGCCACAGCAGCATAAGGACTAAACAACACCACAAAAAGAATACCAAATACTATTCGCTATTTTACCAAAATGTAAGAGGCCTACGTACAAAGTGAGAAACCTGCAAAATGACTATGTTGGTTGAATCAGCTGACTTCTTCGCGCTTACGGAGACCTTTCTAATAAGCAGTTTGTATGACGCTGAAGTAATTCCTCAGGGCTACACAGTCCTACGCAGAGATCGCGCTAGAGATGCAGGATTTGGAGGAGTGCTGCTGGCCGTGCGAGATACGTAAAAAGTGAAGCAAATAGCAGAAATCGACGGATATTCCAATCCCAATATTGAGATAGTTATAGGTGTCGTAACATAATTAAGCGGACAATACTGTGTGTTGTGTACATTCCTCCTAGCTCTAAAGACACTAAATATGTCGATACTTTCTATGTAATTGAAAGCCTTGTTGCTAAATATCCTAAATTTCACATATTGGTAGCAGGCGATTTCAAATAAAATACCGCTTCTCAAAGTACACTTATGCACTACACTTGTTTATTAACTGGTTGCGATTTGACACAACATAGTTCGATACACAACAAACATGATACTATGTCAGACTTGGTCTTTTTGAGTGGGTACTACTACACTAAGCATGTTGATGTCAAGGGCAATGCCACATCCTTAAAAATAAGCACTTTCATCTGAAAAAATATAAGCAAAATAACTCTGAATTCAACAGAGAAATGTTTAAGTATTATCGGCAGGAGGCTAAGGAACTTATTCATTTGGTCTACAGTTATTTTATCAGGCGCACCGAGATCAATATAAAATCAGATCCAAAAAGCTTTTGGAATTTTACTAGGAACCAACAGGCTTCTAGGTCTGTGTGTAATGAATTTGATTTTAATGGCAAAATTGTGGCGGGCTTAGACGCAGCAAATGCGTCTAAGCACTAATGCACTAATTTCTTGGACTACACTATTGAGGAGATGGAAAATCAGAAACAGATTGAGGCTGCTTATTTTGATTTAAAAAAATCATTTGGACGCGTTCATAATTATGTAACCATGATACCAGCCTCTTTTACTATGGCGCTAAAATTGACTACATTGTGTCTGAAGTACAACATGACCTAGAATTACTAAATGACTGGTTTCAATGTAACTTATTGACCATAAATATAGCAAAAACCAATTATGTGATATTTTCAGCAAAAAACAAGAAAATTAATGATTTCACCCAACCATCGATAAACAACCAAATCATTAATACAAAATCGAATGATAAGTACCTCGGTCTGATTCTCGATGACAAACTTAGATGGAAACCACATTTTGAATAAAAACAAACTAAACTAAGGTCAGTCACTGGAGCTCTTCGTAGCATTGTCCGATGTCTTCCCAGGAAAGTCAAATACAATATATACAATTGTCTTGTCAAACCACATATCGACTACTTAATAGAGATATGGGGGTCTGCAGCAAAAACTAACCTAGATAAAATACAAACAGCTCAAAATAAACTAATAAAAACACTTTTTAACTATAATTTCTTAACTTCCACAGATAAAATATATAAAGATACAAAAATAATGAACATAAAACAAACATATATTTACCTAACTTGTGTACTTGTACGCAAAATACTCAATAAAGATATACATACACAGCTATCATTTACAAAAAAACACCAAATACAAAAAATAATGTTACGGAACTCAAACAACTTAGTACTGCGTTGTCACAGAACCAATTATGGAAAAAAGAGTATTGTCCTCGAAGGTGCACAATATTATTATTCGATAAATTACCCAAAAATATCAAAGAGACTAGTTGTCACTATTTAAAAAAATACTTAAATTTCATATAATCTTTATTCTATACAGGACATTAATTTTACACATTGCTACCACCATAAATGGATTACGGATAGAATAGGTACTTAAATACTTTTTGTAAATACATACGTACTATATTATTATGATGCAGCACCCAACACAGAACAAACATCTATACTCATCACACAAGTGATTGTCCTGGGTGGGAGTCGAACCCACAGCCTACGGCGCGGAAGGCGGAGTTGCTACCTACTGAGCTATAAGGCGTGCTATCTATCTATCTCAAAAATATACTAATATCTTTATCACAAAAAAAAAATAATCTTTAAACAACTTATGTTGAAAAAGATGGCTAGCTAGATACTAAACGAACTCAACTTCCAAACAGCCACATCCATTCTCAACCTAATCCTTGTAAATACAATCGTCTTGTCTTGTATCAAGTTAAACATAACTACCCACATATTTTATTAGATTTAAAATGTTATGCACTGTACGTAAAACTATGATAATTATGTTACTATGTTTAAGTTCTCGTGTAAGTGAATTTTTCTAATTCTTTTTGAGAATAAAGCGTCTATAAACCTAATAGTTAAGTTACATGGCCCTTGTTAAACGCCTATAGCTGCTTGTAAAACGCCAGGGTGGTAAGCTTACCAGATATAGGAAGCCATATCAAGATTCTTCTTGATTTATTCTTCTCCTGGCACTAGATCGTTCGGCAGCTGGACTTCCATCCACCACACCAGCCGCATCGCCATCCTCGCGTCTCTGGTGCCGGATGAGATCATTTACAAGCATTACGACAAATCCGTGAGGAGCTACGAAACGGCGCTTATGTTTATCGATGTCTCTGGTTTGTGTGACGTAGAATTGCTGTAGATAGGATAGGATGGTTGTTCATAGAACACTGGGTTAGTATTTTTTTTTTGTACGACATGGACGTGCACAGCTCACCTGATTTTTAAAGTTATGAAGGCCGAAGGTGGAAGCGCACTTCATCTGAAATATTCAACAAACCGAAGAACTGGCTATCTTACCTCTGCATGCCGGAACACAACAATTTCGGAATTGTTTTTATGGCGACAGAATTAGGTAAAATGGTGGTAGCTAGCCAAGCGGACTTAAACAAAGTCTTATCACCAACCGAACTAAGCAAAATATTATGTTCCCCATGGGGATCGAACGCGGGACCTCTTGACACCGGTAGGTGAACCACTAGACAGATACGACTAAAAACATGAATACTAGACTTCATGAGATGCGTGCACGACGCTTGAATATAAATTCAAGCGTGGAGCACGCTCGTCTACGTGTATAAGCTAATCTTAGGCAACATCATTGTGTGCGTCAAACGCTTGGTTATCATCAATTAAAAAGAAGTCGTAAAAGCCGACTAAGCGATCTCATCAAAAGATAGTTAGCTTCCGTGTATTATCGATGATCACCAATCCGCCATAACAACAGTTCTAAATAGTGATTTTCCGGCATTTAAAGGAAAGCCAGTTCCTCAAACGGTTGTGGTTTCGGGTGAAGTGCGCTTCCACCATCGGCGTTATCATAGCTATAAGCCAGGTGAGATGAAGGCCAAAGCGCTTTCTCTTCGTACAAAAAATATCTCTGGAAATAGAGGTTGTAGCAAGATGCGAGTTTTCCTTCTCTCCTTCAGTATAGGTATCTAACTTTCCTCCACCCTTCGTTTTCCCTTCTCCATATCTATAAATATATTTTGTCGTTGAGCTTTGTACAGCACACTACAACGCTACGCCGGTAGAAGCATACAAAAGATTTCAACGAGCTTTCTCGTAGTCAGCGGCTCGCTACATTCACCAACTCCCATTTCCAGAAATGATCCGGAGCCAGCTTTTTTATATACTTACACACCCCAATGTCACGTACAAGACTAGGTAGAGTCGGGTTTGGCAGTATCTTTCTGTCATTTGTCCGATTTGTGATTAGTTTTGTTTCGGGCCTAACACACTTTTGCATTTTCCCCTTTGGGGGAGGTAAGATATATACAGCATCTCTCTACAACTTATATACACCGATATTTTAGGGAATAGTTAGCTGTAGAAAAGTGGGAGCGCGTTGAATTAACGCATTTTTATTTATTTGGAGGAAAAACGGGGAGAGTGGGTAAAAGTGAGACATACTGAAGGAAAAAATAAAAAATCACATGCACAATGTCCCTTCGTGCAAGTGTCCTAATACTATACCTACGTACTGATACATTACTATGGAAGTTTACAGATATCCCTACAAAAAGTTTTAGGCGTCTACGCAAATACCCATGTCTAAAAAATTGCCACGAAAGTATCCTACGACTTTCGTGGCAATTTTTTTGTTCAAGTTATGTACTTGAACATTATAAAAATGATATGATAGTTTCATAAGTGATATTACTTTACGTACCCAGTCACATTTACGAGCCCGTAAATGACTAGATAACTCTACGAAAGTTTGTAGATACTAATGCCTAGTGGTTTCAATCCTATCCTATCTCCGTAGGTCCTTTGCGTACCTAATATGAATTTGTAATATATACTCCTAGCTAATTACCACATATTGTAAGTACATGAGTCAAAGCTACTTTCGTACCTATACGATAAGACCATGTATAACGAGATAAGTTTTCACCCCAAGGTTTCACGGACCTCTGTGAGAACTACACAACAGGTCACGGGGGACCTTCCCGGCTGACGCAGGTCCTCAACTGCTACATCGGGGCTATGGTGCAGGAGATCCTCACGCACAACGGAGACGTCCTCAAGTTCTCCGGAGATGCCTTCCTCTCCATGTGGAAGAAGTCGCCCAGGCTGACGATGCAGGATGTTGTGCATACGGCTATTGACTGCGGTCTTGTGATACAGAAGAACTATGGAACTCTGATGACCGATGTCGGGATTGTATTGAAGGGTAATATTCCTCATCATTTTAGCCACCCCAGATCTTTCACCATCAGATTTTTAACCGCCTCCGTGGTCTAGTGGTTCAACCCACCGAATTCAGATCTAGAGGTCCCCAGGGGGAGTACAATATTGTGCTTGGTTTGGTTGGTGGTAGGACTTTTTTTTTATATAGTACGACGGGTATATACTTCTTCATCTCACTTGGTTTCAAGTTATGATAAGGCCTTTTTTTATACAACTAGAAGACGGAACAAGCAAGTAGCCCACCTGATGTTAATTGCACTCTTGCCTATATCAATGCCTTACGCGTAGGTCAAATCCACAAGGAGTGCCTACACGGCACTGCATTGCGCCCGTCAACTTGAAGAATAAAAGTGTTAAGCCTCGCGTGCCCGTAATTTCACCGGCGACCCTTCAAACCGGAACACAGCAATGCTGCTTGGCGGCTGATATAGGTATGGTGGTAATACTTCTCCGGACGAGCCCTTTCACAAGGTGCTCTACTACTCTTTAGGCCTGGTGGAAGCGCACTTCAACCGAATCCTCAACATTCTGAAGAACTGGCTATCTTACCTCTAAATGCCGGAACACAACAATTTTATAATTAATGTTATGGCGACAGAATTAGGTAAGATGGTGGAAGACCATACGAACTGGGTTTGAGGTCTCTTAATTATGGTATTTGGATCACGAGGCAAACTCTTTATCATCAACAGTGAAGATAGCCATCTCCGCCGGCCTCGCCCACTTCTCTATAATCGGCGGCGAGGACGGCAGCACTCGTCCTCACTACGTGATAGTCGGCCAGCCGGTGTGGGACGTCAAGATGGCGGAGTACCTGAGCACGGCTGGAGACGTGCTGACCTCGGCCAGCGCGTGGATGTACGTCAACGAAGCGGAGTACTGCACGCAGCCGTGCGGCGATGGTCGACATACTAAGGTATACATATCACACTCTTTTTTATTTTTTATATAGGTGATAGTCGTTTGATCACCAGCTTACGTGTAAAACAAGTAAAGATGTGGCCAAAGATGGAGCACGCTTGCCTAGAAGGAACCTATTTACTCTGGACTTGAAGACTCCAAGATTGTGCTCGTGCGGAAAAACAGACGAAGGGGAATTACATTCCTTACCAGTATTAATGATAAAGGTAGAGGCGAAACGATGTATTCGGCACAATGAAACATCTACAAGGTACGGGTTGTAGCGCCGTACGTCGGCTAGTCCGGTGTTTTTTACCGAAGATTTTTACCGCCACAGAGGCGGTAAAAATCTTGGGTTCGGCCACCGATATCAAATCCAGAGGTTCCGAGTTTGATAACCTTGTGCTTGGTTTGGACTTTGTTTAAAACCGCCTGAATAACACCAGATTACTTAAGTCTGTTGCCATAACAATAAATTCTATATTGTTGTGTTCCGACTTTTAGAGGTAAGATAGCCAGTTCCGCAGTTTCTTGAGGATTCCGGGTGATGTGCGCTTTCACCTTCGGCCTTAACTTGTAACCAGGTGAGATGAAGGATGAATTTTCAGAGGGAAAATGCATAAAACGCTTATTCGTCGTACAATAAAAAAGGAGACTTGGGATTCTGACATTTTGAATCTACAACGTTTTAGGAAAAAGCCAGATTGACCGATGTAATGAAAAAACGCTATTTAAATTTTAGACAATTTTAAGACTTCAGAGATTTAAAGACAGAGATTAAATCGTAATGATTAACTAGACATTTTGAGATTTGTTATGAACCGGAGGCTATAAAGCCGCGCGGGATGGTTCTACAGTTTTCGGGGGCTGGGGTTGAATTGAAACGGCTCGGTGCACGTAATAAACAGTAAATAGGATAGTAATAAAGCACACAGGGACGATGAAATGCACGGTTACAAGTATCTTAGTTTAAAGCCTATTTTAAGCATGTGGGAAGTGTCTGGGCTCAATTCAACTTTTTAACTGATCACGCGCCCTATATTGCGTTACTGGTGGAGCAGCAACATCATCCCCCTCTCTCACCAAGGGCACGTTCTAACAAAAGTCCCGATAGTCACACTTGCCCATACAAAGACAGTTCTTTGTTCATTTCGGAATGGCAAGTGCGATTCAACACAAATGTTGCAGGTATTATCGGATAGGGATTATCTGTCTGCAGCGCTCTTATTTAATAATAGGGTGTCACTAATTTTTACAATTTATAAACCGGCCAAATGCTACTGGGACACGCAAAGCGACATATCATTTTTAGTTTATCACATATTGTAGAGTAGGGACCAACGTTCAACAAAAATATTTTATTTTATCATAGAAGTAGATTTTCTGTCAGTTAAATTCGTAGAACATTACGAGATTCGTAGACATGCTACGAGCTTCGTATACATGCTACGAGTTTCGTAGACATGCTACGAGCTTCGTAGACATGCTGCGAGCTTCGTAGAAGCTCTACGAACTCTAGGAGATGGCTGATGCCAGACCAAATAAATGCTTTATGAATTGCTGTTCCAGGTGTTGGGAGTTGGAGCGACGTGGAAACGCGTGGAAAAGTTGCATGGTTCTATGGCCAAAGGTTAAAATGTCGCTTGTTTGTACATGTTCAACGTGTATTTATAGTAATTTACAATAAATTAATCGAAATTTTATTGTGCAGATAAATCGTCGATTACTTTGCAAAACTTTAATCGAGATTCCGCAACGCTAGAAGATATCAATTACAGAGAATATTCATGTGAGTTCTCTTTATTATTTAATTTTTTAATAGTTTTATTAGGTTTGTTAGTTTTATGACCCCAACTCAGGCCGCGGATGTCCTAAAAGACCTGGGGATGTGCAACATCCTTCAGAGTATAAACTTAACTTTGACCGAAATTTAAATAATTATTTTGTATAAATTAATAACTATAGGAGTGCAAATATAAATTCGAGTAAATGAATTTAAAATATCATGAATATTTCGTTTAGAACAGAAACATAAGCACATACCTAAACTTAAATGTGAAACGATTAAGCCTGCATTAGACCAACGCCCTTTTCGATTTCCAGGAAAAAATGAGATCCCATTTAAGTTTAAACACGAATCTTAACTAAAAGAAACCTCAATTCTGAGGCATTGGGGAGGGAACCTATTTACCTATTATATTGTTTACAATTTTCCATCTAATAATATGTATAATAATATATTATATTACAGTAGGTACGGTAGGTAGGTTTTACTATTATAAAACCTACTTAACTACCTACAAAATTTGTGAATTTTATGTATTACTTGGTGTTGAGTGTGACCACGAATACCTACCTATTTTTTCTTTGTATAAATACGTTATGCAATAACGTATTTATATGCGTGATAACTATTTGTCTTTGTGATAATAAAGTTATTTAAACCTAATCTCCAACTTTCATGCCTCAACATATGCATCTGGAATGAGAGCCCATTTTTGGATTTCCGTACCCAAAGAGTGCTAACGGAACCCTTTTGCCAAGACGTCCGTCTGTCCGTTTGTCTGTCAGCGGGCTGTCTCATCAACTATAATATGAAGACAGTTGTCATTTTCACAGAGTGTGTACTTCTATCGCCGCTCTAATAACAAATAATAAAAAAATTGGTGCCCCACACAAGAAACTTTTGGTAAGAGTATTCGCACTTTGCCGGTATATAAATTTATTTTTACTGAAGAACTTAACTTATTAAACTATTATCATTATACATTATATATAAACTATTAATATTGTATAAATCTCTGTGGCAGATTACTCAGTTGTATATTACAAGAAGGATTTATCTGCAACAGAAAATCATCCAACTGCTTCACTCGTCTTCTCGAAGGAGGCTTAAATGGGCCTAGAAGTCTCGCTTTCCCATACAAACGCAGTCCTCGTTCATTTCGAAATGACAAGACTGATTTTAAGGAAACTTGGCTAGTTGTATAGGAATAATATTATGTGTCTGTGTTGCGCTACATTTTCATAACACAATAACAAACAAAATATACTACTATACATAATATTTAACTATTAACTGGCTTTATATCTATCTAAATATATATAACTCAAAGGTGACTGACTGACTGACATAGTGATCTATCAACGCACAGCCCAAACCACTGGACGGATCGGGCTGAAATTTGGCATGCAGGTAGATGTTATGACGTAGGCATCCGCTAAGAAAGGATATTGATTAATTCTACTCCCAAGGATAAAATAGGGGATGAAAGTTTGTATGAAACTTTGTCAATTTTAAACCGATCGGGCTGAGACTTTGCATGCATAAAGCTATGACGTAGGCATCCCCTAAGAAAGGATTTTGAGATTTTGCATTTGTTTTGTTTTCGTTTGGTTTAAGGATAGGTTTTGTCGGTTAGACTTTTTTAAAATGGCTAAAGAAAATCTGAACATTAATAAAGAAGTTGAAGAATGTACTGTCGTTTTTAAGTTTTGTAGGCGGTAAATTTTTACACACGCTAAACAAAAGTAAAGCCACAAAAACTACACCTAATTACCTAATTAATAATAATACTTCTCAAAAGCTAGTTATATGTATTAGGTCCTTACATATGAAATTGGCGTTTTGTCGTACTGGCCACTTTGATCTTAAATATCTCCTCTTTGGTTAGGAATTCCAAATTCAAATTTAAACAGCTATTTACTCATGCATTTGTGTTTCAAAAACCGTAATTCATTTGTTTTTTTCTCTTTTGCTTTTTTTTTCTGCGTCACTCATTTCACAAAATGGAAAACTTAAAATATCGCATTATTTACGAGTACGAGTTCCACCGTGGCACCAGTGCTGCAGAAACGGCTCGAAGGATTAATGATGTGTATGGTGGTGGTGTCGCAAAAGAAAACACGGTGCGTTTTTGGTTTCAACGCTTTCGTTCTGGAAATTTCGACCTGCAGAACAAGCCCCGTGGACGGCCGGAGACCAAGGTCGATAATGATGAATTGAAGGCTATTGTGGAAGCAGATCCATCGCAAACCACATCACAGTTAGCTGCAGGCTGCGGTGTTAGTGACAAAACCGTTTTAATCCACTTGAAGCAAATTGGGAAGGTGAAAAAGCTTGAAAGGTGGGTACCTCATGAATTGAGTGAAGCAAACCGACAAACGCGCGTCGACTGCTGCGTTACATTACTCAACCGGCACAATAATGAAGGAATTTTAAATCGGATCATTACATGTGATGAAAAGTGGATCCTGTACGATAATCGTAAACGCTCATCGCAATGGCTGAACCCTGGTGAACCAGCAAAATCTTGCCCCAAGCGAAAATTGACTCAAAAAAAGTTACTTGTAAGCGTTTGGTGGACTAGTGCCGGTGTCGTACACTATAGCTTTCTTAAATCTGGTCAGACGATTACGGCTGATGTCTATTGTCAGCAACTGCAAACCATGATGGAAAAGCTCGCTGTTAAACAACCGAGACTTTTCAATCGCTCTACGCCACTGCTGCTTCAAGACAACGCTAGACCACACACGGCCCAACAGACGACTACCAAATTAGAGGAGCTTCAATTGGAATGTCTAAGACATCCACCGTACTCTCCGGATCTTGCTCCAACAGATTACCATTTTTTTCGAAATTTGGATAACTTCTTGCAAGGAAAAAAATTAAATTCCGATGAGGCAGTCCAAACCGCTTTCAAAGATTTCATTGATTCCCGTCCGAATGGTTTTTTTAGTAAAGGGATCAATGAACTATCTATAAGATGGCAAAAGTGTATAGATAGCAATGGTACATACTTTGATTAATAAAATATATTTTATTATGAAAAAATTGCCTTTATGTTCCTCCCATACAAAACGCCAATTTCATATGTAAGGACCTAATATTTTGGTTTATTTTAGTTTTTTAGATACAAGTATCGCACCACAGATATATTCTACCTATTTAGAATTTATTTATACTTAATTGCACACACAGATATAAGCATAAAATTAAAAAGTATGGCAAAGGCGAGCTTAATCCTAAAAATAGTTTCCTTCCAGCAATCCAAGGCAGAGAGCGAAACATGATTAAATAGAAGGGAAAAGTGTACAACATTAATATAAAACATAAGTACCTAACATATGAATATTATACATACAATTATACTGTTTAAATATATCTAATATAAACATATCTTATTGAGCATTAATAGTATATATTATAATACAAACATATATTACCATAATGTATATGGACAGGTAGTCCTCTTTATTTCTGAAGATAACAAGCTAGGGTCCAGATGTATCCAATTATACTTGCAAACAATATTCTAAATCGGAATTGCGATATCGAAATGCACGAGGATTTTGTATTCTATAGCGGGACATCTGGACCATTGTTATTTTTTTGGTCCTAGCACAAATGAATCTTTACCATACATGTATGAATAAAAAAGTTTAGTGATGACCTGCTTGAAGAAACATAAATTGCGTAAAAAATCACACGAGAAAACAGTTACTGACGAAACATAACTATGACTTAAAATAAACAGAAAGATATGACGTTGAGTTCAATGAATAACATTGAAAGGCTTGATAATGTGAGATTGTTGAGGATTCCGGGTGATGTTCGCCTCCACCTTCGGCCTTATCATAACTTGAAAATGAGATTAGATGAAGGCCAAACACTTCCCCGACGTAAGTATTTGATTGTTCATATTCATAAAAAAAAAAGTATTTAAGTATTCTATTCGTAATCTTGTTCCTATATTACAAGCAATGCTTAGTTTGGGAATAGATGGCGATGTGTGAAATTAATGTCCTGTAATAGCTATTTATTTAATATAAAAAAAAAACAGTGGCACTCCGGTAGTGCTGACAGAAGTAAAAACTTGAAGTTTGCCGATCTTTCCCAATGTTATCGCGTTGGTCGCGATATTTATTAATGAGGGTTGTTTTGCAACACAACTGATACAATGGCTTCTTAGAAATGAAGTTGATAGATATCTGTCACGGCTGTCAACCGTCTGTCTATACGCGGTCTTCGAACGGTCCTTAACCGTACCTCTTAGGATCGTAAAGTTTTTTTTTTTAATTGTCAAAACTATCTTTACAGGGTTAGCCTAATACGACAGCGTATAATCTTATCAAATAAGATAACGTGATAATGTGTTTAAAATCAAATGTGTCAAAAGTGGTGTCGGTAAGGCAACAGTGTCGCGAGCTCAATGGTTTTACCCATCTCAAAAAATGCCCAGCGCGCCTCAGTAAGTTGTCACTTCAAATATGTCCCGGTCTCCAGTGCGTCCTGCGGTGGTAGCAGCGATGCGCAGCTCCGGCTGGCCTGGCCTCCGCCGGTTCATGCTACTGCCTGTGCTGCGGGCGGTGGAGAACGACGAGCCCCTCGACTTCCTCACCGAAGTGCGCCGGGTGGTGGTCGTGTTCCTCAACATCATCACGCGGACGGTCACCGAGGATGTGCTGATCGGGGTCGTGGATACTGCGTATAAGTGTGTCTCCAGGTGTGTGTACTAGAGATGACGAGTATAACTATCAACCAATAAATTTAACTAATATTTAAAATCAACCATTATATTCAATAATCAGAATTAACATTATCGAATAAAAATATCATATCAACTTCAGCCTGAGTTAGAACTAACATGATTGAATGCATTGAAATTTTAACTTTAAAGTGCTACAGATAAGAACCATTTCGTATGTTGCTGCTCGCAGAGTTTTCAACTATATATTAGGTTGACTTCATTCAATTGTGTGCTTTCGACTCCTCACTATAGAGATTAAATTTCTCTGATTTGCTGTATATGATATTTTTATTCAATACAAAGTGATGTGATATTTTAAACAAATACCCATAGTGCTACTATAATAGAGACGAATTAGCGGTTACTTTTATTTGATCAATAGAATAAAATATTCAACTGCATTAACATCAACCAATAACCAAATCGTGTAGGTACTAAACAAATAATATTAACTAATATTTTCAACCAATAAAAATATAGTTTTTTTTTTTATCAATTAACAGTTAACTATTATTTAATTTTAACCATTATTGCCATCTTTAGTGTGTACGACCCACCGATATTGACATATTTAACACGGGTTTTACTCACGTTTACTATAATTCATATACTCGTAGATAGTGGATACTTCGGATCCAAAGGTCCAGGGTTCTGTCCTCAAAAGTACAATATTGTGCTAGGTTTGGTTGGTGGTAGGACTTTGTTTAAGTCCACCTGACTAGCTACCATCATGTGACATAAGTCTTTTTTATTTTTATTGTGGAAGCTTTGTCTTCATCTCACTTAACGTTAGTTTTGTGTTTGGGTGTAGTATTGTATGATAATGACGTATCGAAAAAAAGTTCCCATATAGAATTTAGAGCTTTGCTTAGTATAGGGAGTAGATGGGCCTGTAACATTTAATGATAATACATGTTTCAGATTTCTGATGACGCGTGAAAGTGATGTCCTATATAATTGATTTAAAAACGCATTTTTATTTTCAATTGAAAGCCTTTCCAGCCGCCAGATTGTCAGTGGTTAAACAGTTAGTCAGAAAAGCCCTGCAGCCTTATTGTGTAAGCCTGGTGATCAACATCGACTTCATTTTTGAAATGTTTAATCTCGTCTTCAACTGTCACTTGCGTATTGTCTAACTAACTATCTGTCATATATATTACAGGACATTCATTTCACACAGCGCCATCTAGCCCTGAACTAAACATAGCTATTGATATGCGAAATAGATTACTCAAATACTTTTTTTTTTGTAAATACATACTTATCATACAATATAATACCCAAACACAGAACAAACATCTGTATTCATCACGTGAATGTTTGTCCTGGGTGGGAATTAAACCAGTGACCTACAGCGCAGAAGGCAGAGTTACTATCAACGGAGCTATGAGGCTTGTTCTATATCCAACACTCACGTTAATACCGCCAAAATTGTGATTGACGACTAGTGGTAATCGACTTAAAGTTCACCGGAGCTCAAGTAGTAAATACTGGTAGCAATTATGGTACTGGTGTTTTGCAGTGTGACGTCAGAGGCAGGTGGGCTGGTGAACAAGGTGTCCATGTTCGACAAGGACATGATGTTCTTGGTGGTGTTCGGTCTCCGGGGGCTGAAGCACGAGGACGAGGCTCAGAAGGCGCTTCAGTGCGCCTTCCAGTTGAAGACCACCTTGCATGACGACGATATCTCTAGCGTGTCCATTGGAGTCACCTCAGGTAGATAGAAGCTAGGTAAAACCTTTTATAGGGTAGAATTGTACAAGTAGGACATAGTTTCATGTAAATTTTATCTAAGTATAATTTAATTATATTTTATTTCATTTGATTATGTAACTTATGTTTTATGACCTGTAACTATTATTTTGTTATCAATAAATCACTATGACTGCTATGACTATGAATATGTAGCTTAACTGTTATTTACATACTTATAAGTAGCAAAGATAGTTAATAGACATTTTCTGGGAAGGCTCGCTCAGGGTCCAGTCAGGGTCAGTAAGAGTTTAGACTGTACTCTACCGTCTAGAGCCATCGCAAATAAGTAAACATATTAGGTTCACTTTTAGGATTTTCTTAGGTGTATTGATCAAGTTTTTTTTTGTTGGTAAGTACTTACCCATTAGTGTTTTGTTTCCCTGGGAATTTGGTACCTAATAGGCGAGGGCGCTAGCATCTTTTTTGTTGTTTTAATTTAATAAATGATTATTGATTAGATTTGATTTTATTATAACATTAATTTTGTTTACAGGAACATCTTATTGTGGATTAGTAGGACATGTACTGCGAAGAGAGTACACAGTGATTGGGCCGACCGTCAATAAGGTAAACATTTCCTGTCGAAAGTAAGATTGAATGAGACTAAAATATTACATATTTTAAATATTTTTTTGTGTATAAAGTGATCGCACTTGGTCACAACATTTACTTAGCTTTAGAAAAAGATGCGCGTTCGTATCCTGTCGCGGGTTGTGAATTTTTGTGTCATTATGACATAGTTTTTATTTTTCATTTTAGTTTAAAATTGTAGTCAATGGCTCAGGTAAAAAACAACGAAAGATATAGCACGCCCTACTTCACTTCGAAATTTGTGGCATAGTTTGTGTGCTACTAAAAGATATAGCAACATAAAAACCTAAAGTAAGACGAAAATGCAAAGTAAGCTGGTAAATCGTGACCCAAACAAGTTATAAAATCGTATTTAAATTGAATGTTTTATTAATTAAAGAGACAAATGAGTTGAAATTAAAAAAAATGGAACAAACTACTAAAATATTTATATGGGTAAGTTCATATATTTTGGAAGGCGATGCTTATTGTTATGTATTGCACGTTACGATAACGGTCCTGTTGTTTGGCTTAGCAAGTCAGCACCAACATATAAAAGATATGAACTTTATTATTATATTAAGCCGTCAGTGTCCCACAGCTGGGCAAAGGGCAACTCAACGATGGGCGAGGGACGACCGAGTGGCGCCCAGACCCGGCCAGGAGGCGTTGCGGCAGACCTAAACTCAGGTAGTGTGATGAGCTAGATGGGGGGAGGCCTTTGCCCAGCCGTGGGATACTGACCGTTTAATGAACTTACCCAAAGAAATATTTTTTTTTGTAAAGTTGGACAATTAAAAAAAAAAACTTAATTGCTTGGTCTCTACAAAAATATTAATCAAAACTCTTCTCAAACCATCTTAGCAGGCCTAAGATTGGTATAATCGAACGAAATAAATAATTTTTGAAGGCTGCACGGCTGATGCTAATGTACCCTGACAAGATAACGTGTGACAAGGAAACCTTCCTGCGAAGCAAGCTGGACCACGAGTACTTCAGGCTGATGGAACAGAAGCCTTTGAAGGGGATCACCAAGCCTGGGCCTATTTACGAGTTCAATAAGTTGGGGTGCGCTGATCTTCTGAATTATATGCATAACCGTAGTTACATTCATTTTTTTATTGTACGACGGGGAAGCGTTTGGCCTTCCACCTGGTTACAAGTTAAGATAAGGCCGAAGGTGGAGGCGCACTTCACCCGGAATCCTCAACAAACTGAGGAACTGGCTATCTTACCTCTGAATGCCGAAACACAACATTTTTTTTTAAGAATTGTTATTATGGCGATAGAATTAGGTAAGATGGTGGTAGCTCGCCAGGCGGACTCAATCAAAGTTCCACCACCAGCCAAAACAAGCCAATATTGTACTCCCCTGGGGATCGAACCCGGGACCTCTGGATCTGAAATCGGTGGGTTGAACCACAAGACCACAGAGACGGTAACTAACACTCACACTTATTAATTGACTAATTGAATTACATTCATAATACAACATTTAATGAACCCAGAATACGATAATAGATCGGTAAGTATTTAAATTGATTATTAAATCAAATTACAAATTATTAACAAACACAAATTACAAAGATATTGTCATTACAAAAAATTTGGTATTCACGTAATTTTTAGTAATGAAATTTAGCAATAAATCACACTAGACACCCTAGCGCCATCTCATGATCCTCGGCTGGGCGCAAATGTGGAGGGGTGAAAGGGTGGAGCCCCACGGACCCAAGGTTTTCAAAAATCTTGCGGGGCTTTTGATTGAGGCGACACGTGACCTTATTCTTATTTAGGCCAGCGAATTAGCATAGCTATTCAGCGTGGCAATGCAGCCAGTGTATTGGACACGCTTCCGTCTGGTATTGGTCTGGAACAGTCGAGTTACCTATAGGCCGTTTGTAACGGTCCTTAGGTAATCTGATTGATTCCTTTGTACATAGTTTAGTTGTACTTTTTATTGAATAAATGTTTAAAAAAAAAAGAGTATATGTTTATTTATTCTCATTTATTTTGTACACCCTCCCACCATCAACCGTACTTTAACGGACAGTATAAGTACGGTTGATGGTATCTCCATCCTAAGGTTGTCTGGAAGAGATCGCTTTTAAGCGATAAGACCGCCCATCAATTAATTCATTAATTGAAGCAGATGGCCAGAGCAGTTGAGCATCAGCCGCCACCCCCTGCTCGGTCGCAACGAAGAGCTGCACAAGTACAAGATGACTCTTCAGAACGCGTTGCAACAGCAGCACAAGAAGTTTACGCGGTACCGAGAACATCAGAACGGGATAGCTTTTATTGTGAGCATGTATTATATTACTACAGCTCATTGATTTCACACAGCGCCATCTAGCCCCAAACTAAGCATAGCTTGTGATATAGGCTAGTTCCCATTACGGATAATATACTTCAATTCCTCTTTTTTTGTACGGCGAGAAACGCTTAGCCTTCATCTCGCCTGATATTAAGTTATGATAAGGCCGAAGGTAAGCATTTCACCCTTGAACCCAGGTAAGATAACCAGTTTCTCAGACTATCTGAGAAACTGGTTATCTAAATACCGGTTTTTATTTCAATTTAGAATTGTTATTATGGCGATAGACTTAGGTAAGATTGTGGTAGCTAACCAGGCGGACTTATCTTAATCTTAACCCTGAATAATGGTTTGTCAGTTGGTAAAACACATTTATCGACCAACAAACCATTATTTCTCCGTATATAGTTGGCCGGTTAGTCTTCAAAATGTTTATTACTAACGAACAAACTAGATAGGTTGTCGGTTTTAAACAAAAATTGCAACCATCCATCTAGGTGGACAGACTGGTTTGTCGGTTGGTAATAGACGAAAAAAAATCCTGCCACCTACCAAATCAAGCACAATATAGACTCCCTCGAGGGATCGAACCCAGGACCTCTGGGAATCAATTTGTATGATAGAAATAAATGCATTCGTGTGACTTGCATGAAATAGCTACGATATTAATAGGTATACATATTTTTTTTTCTAGGGCCCAAGACTCGTCGGTAGAACGCGACTGGTAGAGGAATGCCTGAATAATACTCCTACCTTTTTAAGGGTGGAGAGGGTTATTCTTACTCAAGAGACGAAGGTAACAATACATTTAAATTAATTTAACAAAAATAAAGCTTTAAATATATAAATACGTTTATTAATTCAGTCAATTACATCCATATCAGAGTTTGGATTAAGTATACATAAAAATACAATGTTATTATTCACAATTAATTTAATTTATACAATATTTTTTTTAAAGCGTTAGGGTTTATTAGACTAGGCATCCAGTGCCTTTGCAGGCTACTGCAATGTCTGTCTGTCAGAACACATAGCAAGTTATTGGTGCTGCCCCCGCATCGTTTGTCTGACGGATGTTATTTTGTGCCCAATTTATTTAACCAACACCTAACTTGAAGTAATGAAGATGTGGCCAAAGATGGCGCTGACTTGGTTATAGTAGGTACCATACATATAACCAAGTCAGCTCTAACTTATTTATACGTACAATAAAAAAAGCCCTCTAACGCTTAAGACTCGGAAGTTTTTTTGAAGTGATTTTTTATAAGAAGGTTTGAAATTCTGATCCGTAATATTTTCACTTCATCATAAGCTTAAATGGTCATCAGTGACTATATAGTGAAATCTGCTTGAACTAGCCAAATAAATTATTCTAATTATTATTATGATGTCTTTACAACATACCCAGATTTTTTTTCGGGAAGTTTTCTAGTTAGGGTTGCGGGTGGTGGCGACCGTGACGGCAGCATACCATCTATCTATGTATCTAAGATATATAGATAGATGGTATGCTGTGTTACGAACTGCTCGCTGCAGTACCGAGCTGGTGGTATACTTGCTGCTAGGCGGCAAGGTTCAGATATAGAGGGCCACTATAAAACAATTGCGTTTAAATTTAAGAGTAGCGAGCCACTTGTAGAAGGGCTCGTCCGGGGAAGTACTACCACCATACCTATTTCAGCAGCCAAGTAGGTTATGTTCTTTGTGGATGTGACCTACGCAGTAAGTTTTTTATAGGCAAGAGATGCACTTAACATCAGGTGACACTTGCTTGCTCCGTATCCTGGTTGTATAAATAAAAAAAAATACTTTGCTCAGAGAAACATATTGATTATCAGAAACCCGGAGATTGGGACTTCTTTAAGCCTAAGATGTTATTACCAGTCTCCTACAGCCGAGTAATGGCAGACACAGACCGAGCCTCCTCCAAGTAGTGTTTTGTCGTCATTTATAATGTGATCGCAGTAACCGTTTGATATTACACAGAAGTAAGCTGAAAAGCCAGAATCCGCCAGAATGGTAGATTCGGGCTAGATTCTTTAGTTGGCTTTTACGATATCCGCGGGCTGAGGAAAGTCGAAGTCAAATATTTTTATTCAGTAAGATTTTTAAGGATCACTTTGATACGCAAATCTACCGCCTATTCGGAATCGCGACCAGCACAAGGAGAAAGGCATAAACCTCGAGCTAGTTTTTTTTTTATTATCATCCATTACAATAGCTTAAACTTAGTAATACTTAATTTATTCACTGGAGCAAATTCATTTATTTGATGCCAGGCTTTTTTAATCTTTTAGGTTATCTGAAATTTTATAATAAGTTTTCCTAGATAGATGTTGTTTATTTTATAAAATTTTTGAATTAACTGACATCTACGGAGAGGTCGACCGCCTAAGCGTGGTTACCTATGTACACTAGTTTTATGTTTCAGGTCCCGTATGGTTTGTTCCGGTTGATAGCTGTCAGAACATTTGTTGAAGGAAAATATAGGACGAATAGAGAGAGATGCGAAATGAAAATCCGATACAGGTACAATAATCACTGGTAACATTTTTCGTGTGTGTTATAGCAAATACCGGTAACACGTTTCACGTGAGCTATAAGCAAACACTGGTAACATCTTTCATATGAGCTGTAGCAAACACCGGTAACACGTTTCACGTGAGCTATAAGCAAACACTGGTAACATTTTTTGTGTGAGCTGAAGCCAACCAGTATCTATATTTTTCACGTGTTTATTATGTTTTTCATTTGGGAGACCAAGAACACTAGTTTCGTAAGAGTATGGGAAACAGTACATTGTATGTGTATCGACTATTTATGTTGAAAATAATAAAGTATGTTTTGAAATACCTAAGTTGACTGTTAGATACATAAGCTTAAAACTGTGACAGCTTTTGAGAGTAATAAGGTAATGTTTTTTCAGTATCGACTTAACTTCAGCATCCCCAACGCAGATCTACGGGATCAACACTATCTTCGACTGTCGGTTCCCTCTGCCCGAGAACTTCAAGTTCCCTGGGGATATACTCAACGACGCAAGCGTCAAGCAGATCTTTAAAGAGATTTGCAAAGTTGTTAGTTCCGTCCCAAATATCTTGGATAGAATCTCGCATACACACACTTTGTTAATTCATTTTTTTTCTACTTTGGTGATCAGTTAAATACACCCATTATAACACAGGGAATCTTCAGGATTCTGAATGAATGTGGTAGTTGGGATAGGAGTCTGAATAGCTACGAATTATTATTAGTCAAGAGTGTCCTACCGTTATAATAAAGACACCCAGAAAACTCAATCAGAACAGTTTTTTTCTCAATCGGGCGATCGCAGGACAGGCTAGGGCTATGCGGTATCCAATAGAATTTGAACCCTACTCCGTGTGTTATAATATGGTGGGAACAGCTTCACAGCTCAATTGTCACAGCTCTGCCTTTTGTATCGTAGGCTATGGGTTCGATTGCTATCCGAAACAAACATTAGTTTGGTAATATTTTGTGATATTTTTTTTTGAGGCATAGCAGGATTTTCACTCAATATTATGCAGCTCATTCAGGGAAGTACCACCGCCTTATACGAGTATAATATTGCAGCCATATAGCACTATATCTAAATAGTGGCGTGTTCCTTGAAATTTTGAATTTATAAAAAAAAACAATTGGAATTTCCAACGAAGTTCGTTTTGTATTGTAGGGGTGCCCTGAGATTTGTTTTTTGGGAAATTCCCACGGTATGACAGGAAGGAAGTCCCAGGCGCTTAATAGTTTAAATTATCGTAATATTAATATGCATACACAGTTTTACATTTGTTATTGTATTTTTTTATTTATGTAGGTACTACCTAATCAGTCATAGCGTAGCTTAGTTTAGGTTAGCTTAAGTTAAGTATAGTTTTTATTCCTGTTTTTTATTGGGTAAATAAATATATTTTCTTTCTTTATTTCTTTCTTTCTAAAGATATTGACATTATCATATCTATATTTTTTTCAATTAATATTTTTTTTGTGAATAAATGAAATATATAAATATGTCCAGAACTTCAAAAACCTGTGGGTGCTCGCGGTGGAGGAGGCTCAGCACGCTGACGACGAGTCGTGGCGGCTGTTCCTGCTGCTCCTCGACACGAAGATACTCTTCGTCGTGATGACCATCACTCACGAGGAGACGATGACTGGTGAGACGTATTCTATTTTACCTAAAGAGGTTCAAAGGTATTATTTGGTCTGTGGTGGGATTTTGTCGACTTCTCAACTTAACTTTGTCAAAAAGTCTTTATTCGGTTACATTTTTTAGGATCATTTCGAAACGACAAATCTATAACTACCGCCTATTTGGAACTCGGGCTGGTTAGTTTTTTGATGATCCATACAATATTTAGGTAGGTATATACTTTTAAATAACATATGTACATCATTAAACTGAACACTTTTAATACTATCTTAAAGAAACATTATTATGTCGTTGTTTTAGAAGACTAATTGGATTCGATTTTGGATTTGATTGGAGGATCATTAGCCCGTTCTTCTTGTGTTGGTAGCTTTTTGCGGCAGCATTTAAAAGCATTTAATTCCAGCAGTGCCATAGCACTGTCAGATATGTCATATAACTACAGTTTACCACGTCAAAGCGTGTAGCTAGAAAGAGGTTTCCTTATAACGTTATGACGTTTCTCATCAGGTCTGAGGATATATACTCCTCTCGCACCAAAGAGAATTTGTTCGCACCGAGAGAGATTAAAAGTAGAGTCACTGTGGAACAGCTCCAAATTATCATACCTTTTTTATTGTTATGTATGACAAAAGCTTTCATCTTGCCTACTTCCAAAGGTATAAAGAGCAGCTCTAGGATTCAGCCGTAGCTTACGATGCTGTTGGTTTCCAGCGATGGCATTCAAATGCTTGTCAAACAACATGATCGTGAAGATCAACCTGGCTGGCGTCGATCGGTGGTACCACGCCGCACTGGCATGCCAGCTACTGGACGTGCAAGCCATACCTGCTGACTTGGAGAAGTGAGTTACTGTCACACGTTTGTTGCATTTGTTGGCCTCATGTAGGATTTTCAGAGCAGCCCGTCTGGGGAAGTCCGCAATGCAGAATATCGCAGATGTTCCTGCGGTAAGGTCACCCTCTGGTGACGTCCTTTAAAGGATCTGCCACGTGCGAGTGATGCTTCTGGTGTTGCAAGCGTACGGCGACGGTAAGCGACGGTAAGCGGTTACGATCAGGTATACCTTGGGAGTATTTAGGTCCAGAGTGAACAGGTTCCTTTTAGACAAGCGTGCTCCATTTAAGAAAAAAACGCTTGGCCGTTTCCAAAAAAGACCGTTTGCCTGTTTGCCACAATATAGTCAATATATAAATAATCTGAAAACAGAAAGATATTTTGTAACAAATTCGCGAAATTCGTTTGAAAATAAACTCTTTTTGGAAAAAAATGGAACCGACTTCACCACTAAAAACTTACAAATAACTCTTAGGGTAAGTTCATATAAAGAAAAAAAAAGAAAGGCAAGTAACTCGCGCTGATAAATTGTTTGATGATCCATTTAACATTTAGTTATACAGTTTTAAATATCATTCAAGGTTGGTACATCATAAACCTAAATAGTTAATACTATCTTAAAATATTGTTCATATTTGAAACTTGTTTCATTTTTTTTTTTTTGTCAATCACGATTTAGCTGGCAACTGGTATAGCAACATCGGGCCAAACTTTTAAGGTTTTCTTTGGGTATTCCACAAGTGAATAAAAAAAAAAGTATTATTGCAGACATAGTGGTAGAGCGTATTGCTAATGTGACTGCAAATCCTCACCTCAAATCTTGTAGATTCAGTCCATTGCATAGCAGTCTCATTCTCTACGGCAGAGTGATAGAAATGCAAAATCCTCGCCTCGAATCTCGTAGATTCAGTCCGTTGCATAGCAGTCTCATTGTATACGGCAGAGTGATAGAAAGCGCGAGCGGCGGCATGCCCGGCTGGATCCAGAACTTCGTGATCTCGCTGGTGCAACGCGGCGCGCTGACCGTGGAGACGGTGCCGCGAAGCGAGGCGCTGGCCTCGGGCGCCGTGCTGCCTGCCCCGGGGCTGCTGCACGCGCCCGACCCGGAGACACAACGCGACCGGGAGGAGTACACGCGCCGCAGCCAGGTACATTATTATTAGTAGAGCCCATTGTGAAAGGGCTCGTCAGGGGAACCATTATACTTATTTCAGCCGCCAAGCAGCATTACGGTGTTCCGGTGAGGAACGGTGAGGTTTAAACCTTTATGCCTCAAGTTGACGGGCGTAATGCGGTGTAGGCTATGTTCTTTGTGGATGTCACCTACGTAGTAAGGCATTGTTATAGGCAAGAGATGCACTTAACATCAGATGGGCTACTTATTTGTTTCGTTTCCTAGTTGTAGATGTTAAAAAATGCCTTTTTAAACAAGCCTCACAGCTCAGTTTTGAACCGACGACTCTGTGGTCTAGTGGCTACCGGCACCGGCGTCAGATCCAGAGGTTCCGGGTTCGATCCCCAGGGGGAGTACAATTTTGTGCTTGTTTTGGTTGGTGGTAAGATTTGTTTAGGTCCGCCAGGCTAGCTACCACCATCTTACCTATTCTGTCGCTATAACAACAATTCTTAAATTGTTGTGTTCCGGCATTTAGATGTAAGATTCATCCAGCCATCCATTGATTAAGCCAGTTCCTCAGTTGGTTGAGGATTCCAGGTGAAGTGCGCTACCGCTTTCGGCCTAATCATAATTTGGAGATCAGGTGAGATGAAGGCCAAGCACTTACGCTCCTTAGTGCACCTTACTCTTTGAGTTAAGTCGACCATCTTGGTTCTGTGTCGGCTAACCTCATTCCTGATTTTATCCTTCAGAGAAACGTCAAGCATAGCTCTTTCCATAGCACGCTGAGTGATTTTCAATCTGTGGACTAGCCCTGTTGTCAGTGTCAACGTTTCGGCTGCGTAGGTCAGGAACCACTTGACCACAGAGGCGGTTCAAAAAGTCTTCTTTAGATTCTTTAGATTGATGTTGCCAGCATTTCCGCAGAGTATATTCAGTATGGTGAGCATGGTTAAGGACGACAGCTCGCGTACCATTGAGGACTACGAGTTTATACAGATGGCGGTACTGGCGGAGGACTATAACTTCGATGACGTCACCGTTGATATCGCTATGGACGGTTAGTGACGACCATATCCGATAGGTGGCCATATTTAAAAAAAATAAAAAAAATCTTGGGTGAACATTACTAGTCGGCTTCGAGGAGTACTTTTGGGTCTCTAGACTTGTAGGTATATATCCATATTATATGTACTTACTAGCTTTTACTCACGACTTAGTCAGCGTTTTGTTTTTTTGAAATAGGTGCAAGCATTATATTATACATATATATTTATTGGATATCTGTATAAATTTGACCGATTAGCTCCTACATGGTGTGCAGACACGCACACCGAGAGTTTTGATCCACATTCCCAGGCAAAAAATGCAGGCTTTTTGAAGTCTTAGTGCTGGTCGGACTCACGTTTGGCCAGATTTTATTATTCATTTATTTATTTACCACAAAGTAAGCACTATACTCACTCCAACTTTGTTATTATACAGGTCGAAAATAACAATTTATAAAAACGTTTCATGTATGGGAACCCCCTATTTTTTTTTGTTTATTATAAATAAGTCAGGTCTCAATATTGGACACCCAACCCTTTATTTCTGAAAATTTTTAGAAACCGAAAATATGCCATAACTTATTCCTTATGGGCAATCAACATACTAATTTTCAAGTGCCTATCATTTGTGGTTTCAGGGATATGCAACATTTTACTCTGAACTTTGACCCCCATTTTGAACCGTAAGGGTGCGAATTTTCAAAATTCCTTTCTTAGCAGGTGTTCACACACCAAGACAAACATGCCCTTGTAATTTTAAGTCTGTACGCCCAGCGGCTTAGGCTGTGCTTTATATCTAGTTGAATCAGTCAGTCAGTCACTCAGGACTTGTCCTTTTATGCATTAGAAGATTACTGTGTATCAAGTAGTCAAGTTACATTAGTCAAGGGTCGTAAATACAGTTACGTCAATAGCCCATTCATGTAGTGGTTAATTGGATATTGGACAGAGCCTCCTCCAAAAACGGGAGGGTTTTGCCATAATCACCACACTTGGCATGCGGGTGATCACAGTAAAGGTGTTATGTAACATACAGCAGGAAGCTGCCGCTTTCTCTGGTGAGATCCCTTAAATCGGCTTTTACGACATCCGCGGGCTGAGCTGGAGGGGGCCGATTCTTAAGCCGCGATTTCTTCGGCCGGGTAAATTAAAAAACAACATTTGTCGATGAAAGTCTCGTTATACAGATTTCAAAAAGTATAAGCACAACTATTACTCGTATATATCTTTACGGGCACACCCAATCTGATAGGTATGTTGTATGCTTTATGTAAGTATCTATGTATAATTAATCGCTAAATAATAATAAATAAATGTGTTTTCTCAAACAAAAGTACATACATATGGATAGGTACATTGTGAAATTGATAGAAAATCTAATTGTATTTGTAGGTACATACCTGTTTTGTAAATAATTAAACATTGAATTTGATTGGAGTAGGTCTCTTTCTCATAAAGGTTTGTGAAAGTCATAATTACTTTTTAAAAACGAAAAAGAAAACCGTCTTCAATTAGAAATGTGATACAATTTCGTTTACCTGGAAAATAATATATATTATTTTAAGTGGAAAAAAATACGTCGAAAAATACGTCTATAAATAAATAGCCTAATTGCATCAAGTATGCCTATAATATGAAGAGTTCGGTCCAGGCGTCCTCGACTAATCGGGTAACATACAAAAAAAAAAAGATTCATACGAATTCAGCACCTCTTCCTTTTTTTGAAGTCAGTTAAAAACAGAAAAAGAAACAGAACTCGTGACTTTCTCCCCTTCAAGGATTCACCTCTTATCACTCAGAGAGTGGCTCTTATGAGGATCATCTACTAGGGAGTAGTCAGAGGCACGTCCAAACTTACGTTCGGCACATGCCCACGGTTGCATGCAGATAGAAATCAATACGTTACAATCGCACGCCCATCGCCTATTAGCGGTATTTTTTTATTGTACTACGAGGAACTGTTTAATCTACATCTCACCTGATTTTTTCAAGCTATGATAAGGCCGATGGTGGAAGCGCACTTCACCCGGAATCCTCAGCAATCTGAGGAACTGGCTATCTTACCTCTAAATGCCGGAACACAACAATTCTGCCTCTCTTGTTAAGAGGTGGTAGCTAGCCGGGCGGACTTAAACAAAATCCTACCACCAACCAAACCAAGCGTAATATTGTACTCCCCGTGGGGATCGAACCCGGGACCTCTAGATCTGACACCGCTGATCGAACCACTAGACCTCAGAGGCTGTAAAAAAATGGAATACTAGCACTAGCCAGTGACACATGCTATACGGATTTTTCCTCCATGCAACTGTGAATGTAAAGTGTAAAATGTCCATTGCCGGATTCAAACCCACAACCTCCAGATTAGAAGGTAGGCCTATACCATATTCTCACATGCCCTTTTTCATTATATAATGTCGGTATTTGAATAATAAAGTATTACAAGTTGCTTTGTCAACGCTTATTTTAACATAATTTAAAAATTACGGAAGCGCGGGACTCTCTAACACAGGTATTTTCATACTTAAAAGAGGGTCTCAAACCATGAAACATGTATGTATGTTAGATTAAGTGAAATAAATATAAATTATTTGTATTGTATTGTATTGCTTTGTCAACGCACTACAGTCTGTAGGAAGTCAAGGTAAGCAGTTCCGGTCTTCCATTTCCAGTGATAATCCTGAAGACCTACGATTCCCTGACGCCGTTCGAGAAGATGCTTCTCAAGTGCGCTTCAGTGCTCGGCGATGTCTTCTCGAGGAGAATGCTGCAGCATCTCCTACAGAACGACTCTTCAAGGACAGTTGCACAAGGTACGTTACTACTTTAACTGGTTGTATCTTTCCAATGTTCCATGAGCCTGGATCGATCCGCCTCTGTGGTCTAGTGGTTCACCCACCGGTTAATGATCCAGAGGTCGTCGGTTCAGTTGGTGGTAGGACTTTGTTGAAGTCCCCCTAGCTAGCTACCATCTTACCTACTTCTGTCACCATAAAAATCATTCTAAAATTGTTGTGTTCCTGCGTTTAGAGGTAAGATAGCCAGTTCCTCAGTTTGTTGAGGATTCCGGGTGAAGCGCGCTTCCACCTTGGGCCTTATGATACTTGAGAATCAGATTACATGAAGGCCGAGTACTTCCCCGTCGTACTATATAAAGCACCTTACTTACGCTTACGAATGAATGAATGAATGAAAATTATTTATTGTACACCAAACATATAGAACAATTGTCAATTTAAAACTAAAGTAAACAGTACAATGGGCGGTCTTATCGCTTAAAAACGATCCAGATAACCTTAGGATGAGTCACTGAGTCTGCCCGCGACCACGGCTGGTGCAACCCCGCCGAAACGTCGGGATATCCGTTTTTCGAATTGAAATAACCTTAGGATGTTGAGGAGGTGGTTGTAATAGGTGTGTACTTACTGTTCGTTGGAAGCCGTAGCGAAACTGTTCGCGATTCGCGTGCTGGAGTGCGAGGGGGGGGACTTCACGCAGGACTCCTCCCTGGTGATGGTGCACCCCGCGCCCGCGCCCACGGTCACCAAGCCGCCTTACTGCGCCTGTCTGGGGACTCGGCAGCCTCGTGAGTTCCTTCTCATTAGCCGCCTCTGTGTTGGTTCAGGGGTCTAGTGGTTTGCCCACCGGTATCAGACCCAGGGATCCCGGGATCGATCACCACGGGGGTACAAATTGGACTTGGTTGGTGATAGGACTTTTTTTAAGTCCGCCTGCCCACCATCATCTCACCAAAGCCTGTCGCCAAACAACGATTCAAAATTATTGTGTTACGGTATTTAGAGGTAAGACAGCCCCTCAGTCTTGAGGATTTCGGGTGAAGTACGCTTACACCGTAGGCCTTATCACAACTTGGCAGTAGTCGCATGTGATGTGTAATCTGACACCTTGGTAATAAGCTACTTTAACATTATATCCTGAAAACAATGTCTACTGTTTACGTTACTAAAGTATCTTTAATCTAGTCTGTGTACGTTACTAAAGTATTTTTAATCTAGTCTGTGTACGCTCGCCACGCACCGCACGGCGTACTATTACTACTTCTACACTGTAGGTTGAGCGCACAGCTGAAGCGTTCTTCATCTCTATTTTCCTCTCTCTTTCTTATGACACATCTCACACTGTAGGTTGACAGTACCAGCCTCTCGGAAAATGGGTTGGTACTATCTGACGGCCGCACGCGCTAATTGGTCAAACCAAATAGCGCGCGCTTCCCTGACTTCCTGTTACACACTTTCGTCCCCTTCACGAAATCACTCCCAAAGATAGCAGGTAAGCGAGAAGAAAGATGTTACAAAAAAGACAAAAAGTCATTTATTTACAAAAAAATACGCACGTAACACAACATACTACCTATATATTTATTTTTCAATATATGTACATTCTATTTTATACTCATAATAATGTAATTTAAAAATTTTCACATTTAATTAACAAACTTATTTGGCCTTCTGCTGAATAAAACCAATATCTACAATCAACCAAATACCTGTAATATTAGGTCATAAATAAATACATGCACTTGGAAGAGACTAGCTACCCACAACACAGGGTATCCTAGTATTGTTATTTTTTTTTTCATTTTGTTAAATTTACTTTATCTACCTACTAAGATAATGCTAGATTTGCATGCACTAGCACGCATGTTTGTTTAAATGATAAATAGAATGCAATATGAATAATTGTTGGCTACAAAATAAATAAATTATTATTATTATTATTATTATACAACCGAAAATACCACAGGTGGCATACATAAAACTGTATGGGGTGTAAAGAGATGGTAGGTTATAACCGCCTCCGTGGCTTAGTGGTTCAACCCACCGATTTCAGATACAGAGGTCCCGGGTTCGATCCCCATGGGGAGTACAATATATTGTGCTTGGTTTGGTTGGTGGTAGGACTTTGTTTCAAGTCCGCCAGCTACCACCATCTTACCCAATTCTGTCGCTATAATAACAATGATAAAAAAAAATGTTGCATACCGGCATTCAGAGGTAAGATAGCCAGTTCCTCAGTTTGTTGAGGATTCCGGGTGAAGTGCGCCTCCACTTTCGGTCATATCTCAACTTGTTACCAGTTGAGATGAAGGCTAAGCGCTTCCCCGTCGTACAAAATAAAATAAAAATGTAAATTCATACATCACACATCGATAGCCCATTAATGCCCACTGCTGGACAGAGCTGCCTCCGAAGAAGGGATTTGACCATAATCACCACGATTGGTGATCGCAGTATAGATGTAGATATTACGCAGAAGAAAACTGCTATCCTTCTTCAGGTGAGATCAAATAGTCGGCTTTTACGACATCCATGGGCTAAGTTGGAGGGGTCGATCCTTAAGCCGCGACTGCAACGGCATAAACTTAAGGTAACCTACACTAAACTTGTAGCTACCAATTTTAAATATTATAAATATGTCTGTTGCAGCAAATTGTCGAGATCTCCCCATGTACGCGTTTTGCGGCTACATGAAGTTCCGACACTCGCTGTTCAGGACAACGACTTACGAGCTCTTGACTGATAACCAGAAAGTTTGTATATTCCTATCATAAAAAAGTATTTTCATATTTAAAAATAAGGCACAATGTACGTCATTACATTTGTATTATATGCAGACGAGAAATGTGCATAGAAATCCATCGTTAACGCGCTGTTACCTTTTATTTTGGGTCAAATCAGTATGAAACCTTACTTCAAGCTAAAAAATATATATAACCAAGTACAAAATGATACTGGACACTTGCTTTTTCTGAACATTAATAAAAAAAAAAGAATAACGCGAATTAAAGGTTAATCAACAACTTTAATACACATTTCAAATAGAAAGAAATAAATAAAGAAAATCATTTAATTGACACAGGCACTAAACAAAGCACAGACACAGACGACAGAAAAAAAAGGAAACACTAAACACTTCAACTAAGTATCAAATATAACTAAAGCTAACAAATACAAAATAAAATAACTAACCTATAACCATATCGACTAACACATGTGTCATTTATCAATATAACAAGCCTAACAGCTCAGTTGGTAGTAGCTCTGCCTTCTGCGCTGTAGGTTGTGGGTTCGATTCCCACCCAGGACAAACATTTATGTGATGAATGTAGATGTTTGTTCTGTGTTTGGGTGTTGTATTGTATGATAAGTATGTATTTAAAAAAAAAAGCATTTATGTATTCTATCCGTAATCTAGTTCCCATATTACAAGCTATGCTTAGTTTGGGACTAGATGGCGCTGTGTGAAATTAATGTCCTGTAATATTTAATATTTAATTTATAGTCTGTGCTAGGTGAAGCACTTATGTCAAATGGCACCATCTCAGCTATGTGCTGCTCCACTAAAATGTGAAGAAGCGCTGTAGCCTGTTCGGAATCTCGACCAGCACGCAAGGAAAACAGCAAGAGCCCCGGGGAAGTAAGCTCTGTAATGGACCACACGTATCTGTTGGCAGCACGAGATGCACGCCCGAGCGCTGATGTTCCTGGAGCGGTACACTCGCCGCTGTGCCAGGTGCGGCTCGGGATGCTTCGTCAAGTTGCTGGGCTTGCGGTGCGATGATGTGCGTTAGACCTCCAATTATGTACCACCAACCACTTCTTCAATCAATCCTCTCCATCCTCCGCCGCCACTATATAGTTTTCTTTAAGTAATCCAGTTTTATTTTTATGGTGTGCAATAAAGTAGTTTCATTCATTCATTCATTCATTCATTCGTGTGAGCTACAGTCATAGTTTGGAGTTGTTCTTGTAGAAATTGTGTTTAACATATTGGTATCTGTCACTTAACAAAACTATTCCAACGTTCCTTTTTTGAATATACAAAAATTCCATCGTAATTTTGTAAAGGAAAATTAGGGGAGTCAAGATGTTTTTTTTTTTAGTTATTTTCATATTAAATGAATACTAAAGTGAATAAACGCAACTAAAATAAGTTACTACGAATACATCTGAGAAATAGATAAGAACAAAGAAGTCGGGTAACTCGTTAGGCTAGGAACTGGCTAAACCTCTAAATGCCGGAACACAACAATTTAAACTTTTGCGATTAAAACACATTATTTTTATTCGATAAAAGGGTATTTATTAAGAGTCTGCCTGCGACCACGGCTCGTGCAACCCCTCCGAAATGTCAGGATAAATATCCGTTTCTCGAAACAAAACAACAATTAAAGAATTGTTACTATGGCGACAGAGATGGTGGTAGCTAGTCACTTAAACAAAATCCTACCACCAACATCAACCAAATCAAGCAAAATGTTGCTCCCCTGGGGATCGAACCCGGGACCTCTGGGTCTGACACCGATGGGCGAACCACTAGACCGAAGAGGCGGTTAAAAACTGGCAATATTAAAAGTGTCCTCATATTCTTAGGGTCTTATAGAGGAAAGTGAAGACCACAAGCGTACACGCCAGCAGATATGCGCACTGAGCGCGGAAACCAGAGTGCCGGGGGCGGCGGAGCCTACTGCGTTCAGGCGGAACAGCATATCCGAGTTTAAAACGGTAAGAACACCTCAAAATATTAAAAAGCCAACCAATTGCAGACCTAGACATTCCTATCCAACCCACATTTCATGGCAAAAAAGCACGTTTCTTGTGATTTGTTACGTAATTATTTTTTTCATTGTGATTCAACATGCTGACCGACGGATGGATAGTGGAGGCTAGTAATAGGGTCCCGATTACATCCTTTGGGTTCAGTACCCTATTAAGTATTCTTGATTTTGTATAAGTAGGACACTCTTCTTCATCCGCCTCCCAAATAGTCGAAACTTTAACGATGGCGCGGCGGTGGGATAGTTACTTACTTACTTATCTTGGCGCATCAATTTTGAAGTGGATCTTGGCCTCCGACACAATAGAACGCCACTGGTCTTTGACCTGCGCCGCCTCTTGCCAGTCCGATATGGAAGGACGCGGAGATCCTTCTCCACCTCATCTTTCCACCGGTAGCTGGGACACCCGTCTGGACGTCGGACAGTTGCTTAATGTTGCCTCTGTGGCCTAGTGGTTCGCCCACCGGTGTCAGATCCAGAGATCCCGGGTTCGATCCCTGGGAGAGTCAATATTGTGCTTGGTTTGGTTGGTTGTAGGATTTTGTTTAAGTCTGCCTGGCTAGCTACCACCATCTTAAATTGTTGTGTTTCGGAATACCGCCGGCATTCATAGGTACCTCGGTACCTACTTTATAATTTAAAAAATTAAGCGGTTAGTTTTACATTTACATAGATATATTCTGGTCATTTCTTATGTATTAAAACTGATATAGTATATATATAGTGTTATAATAATTAATAAAATTACAGAACTTAATCAAACTTAGTCTACGGCCCATATTATCTATACCTACCTTAAAAAACGAACATATATAAGTGACTATATCTACTCTAACTATTTAATGGCACATAAAGTTTATACGTCACTTACTAGTGTTGTGTTTAAGAATCACAAATACCTTAAACACAATACCTTTCGGCCAAAGTTCTTCTTTAGTGAAAGTGTGTAGTGGCGAGATTTCAACTCCTCAGTAAGAACTTCGTCATCCGCCTCACATACTCCACTAATTCACTAATTTCACAAAATGAATACCTACATATTTTAGATGTGCCTTAGGGTCGTTGACTCACTGGATCTATCCTATTACTAGTTACATTTAAACGTACCTACTAGTAGTTCGCTCTGAACTGAGATCTCGAAAAGTGTGGTTTGTGTTAGCTATGTAATAACAATTGCAAAACATTTTGAAACGCCAAATCTACCGCCTGTTCGGAATCTTAGAAATTCGGAAGGATTTCTCCTTGAGTGCTGGTCGCGATTCCGAACAGGCGGTAGATTTGACGTTTCAAAATGATCCTAAAAAATCTTAATGAATAAAGAAATTTTGACTTTGACTTTGACTTTGGGCATAATTTCTCAAATAGATCGTGATTAACAAACGATAAACGTGTGCTTTCCTATGCCCAGGCATGTACCTTACCTACCTACCTTAGAATTCTATGGATATTGTCTATATAAATGTGTTTAGATAAATCTGAAATAAACCATTCTCATCAAAGATCTCATCTTTGCATGTGCAAGTTTCGAGATCAAGAGCTGACCCGTTCGATATTGTTTGGTTCCAGTTGAACGTCTCAGACGTATTATCCAGCATTGATCTGAAGGGGACTGAAGATACTTTCGTCGAAATACGTAAGTCACTCGGACAAAACTTAAAAAAAAAGGCATATGGAAGTAAGATAGCCAGTTCCTCAGTTTGTTGAGGACTCCGGGTGAAGTGCGCTTTCATCTTCGGCCTTATCTTAACTTGTAACCAGGTGAGATGAAGCGACCCCTTCGTACAATAAAAAAATAAAGACTAAAAAAAACTTTTACTTACCTACCTCTTTCGTTGCAGTCCTTAAAGAGTTGTCGTGGTCACCTCACTCTCATAGCTCACTTGGTATTATAGTAGCTCTGGTGGGGCACTGTATCGGGTAGAGTGGATGGGAATGTTTTGAAATTCTGTTTCCGCAACCATTTTGTGTGTCGAAAAGTGGTGGGGCACTGTGTCATGTAGAGTGGATGGGAATGTTTTGAAATTCTGTTTCTGCAACCTTTTTGTGTGTCGAAAAGTGGTGGGGCACTGTTTTGGGTATAAATATTACAGGACACTAATTTCACACTGTTTTGGGTATAGTGGGAAATAATTCAAATGTTTCCGTGTAATACAAAAACACATATTTTTTTGTTTTTATTTGTTTCTCTTTTTGTTATTATTTGAAGATGCTGTGTTTTTTGCAGAGAATCGAACCCCACGACCGAGCACTCAAATCTACTCCCGAAAAGAGAAGCGTGTCCGTTCGTTCTCATCGCTGGAGCTGGAGAACTGCGAATGCCTGCCGATACTAATGACTGTCTACTGTCAGATTATAGACCATTGTAAAGGAGCTTGTTAGTTTATCCTTCATACTTTCTTAGACCTTAGTGCCTTTTTGGCTCAGCGGATTTTTTTTATATATACATTTAGGAGACTGAACACGCAAGTAGCCCACCTGGTGTTAAGTGCACCTCTTGTCTATGACAAAGCCTTACTGCGTAGGTTACATCCACAAAGAACATAGCCTACACGGCACTGCATTGCGCCAACTTGAGGCATAAAGGTGTTCAGCCTCGCGTGCCCGTAATTTCACCGGCAACCATACCCTTCAAACCGAAACGCAACAATCTATTTGTTTTATTTGTGTTAGCCTCTAGATTGAAACGAAATCCAAATAATATAAATAAATAAATATTACAGGACATTAGCCATCTAGCCCCAAACTAAGCATAGCTTGTAGAACTAGATTACGGATAGAATACTTGTATACATTTCTTTTGTAAATACATACTTACTAGGTACAAGGTGAAACAGAATATGTGTACTAAGCAGTGGGGGGGCTTTTCAGACCAGGAAAAGTATTTGTTGTGGTGGGGAGATAATAGTGAATTCCCATTTTCAGTTTCCCATACAAATCTTTTCATTTTCTCAATGACAATAAATAGTGACGAACCTATTCATTTACCGCACTATGCATGTAGGTAGGTAGGTATCTAGGTATATATGTGCAATTGTCTGTGTCAAAGAATATTAAGTACAGATGAACCAATTTTAGTGAGAACTTGGAGTCATCTCGTGAAAGTAGGTTATTAGATAGAACATACACATTGATAAATTACATAGGCACCTACAGTTACAAAAAGACGATAAATGCGAAATTGGACGAACAAAAATACATTATAGGAACGATTATTTTGTATTTTAGCTAACAGATAGATAAAATTCTTATTGATTTGACAAATTAAACCTTCTAGTAATGGATTGTCTCATTAGCAGCCCAGGCTTTTCAACGATTTTCCTCTGTTAGTGAAAGCGCTTTTCGTTCTTTGTGATCGTGACCTTCTGCTATGTTGCCTCATCTGTCTAGAGCTGAGGTCATTGACGCGAGTTAAGAAACAGCTGATTTTAGGGTAGTCTCAACTCAAAAAACCAGCTGTTGGTGTCAGAACTTTGATCTTGTTTTACCAAAAACCAAAATTCAAAAAGTCGTAAAACAAACGTTGTTCCACGACTCGGGTCGGATAGCCCCGTTTCAGCATAGTACACATATTCTGTTACAGGTTGTTTATGATACAATGCCCAAACATAGAACAAACATCTATATTCGTCACTCAAATTTTGTCCTGGGTGGGAATCGAACCCACAACCTACAGCGCGGAAGGCAGTGTTACTACCAACTGAGCTATGAGGCTTGTTTGATAACTAATCAAAATCAATTATCGGTTAGTAAGTTTTTTAGTATCACTTTGACGTTTCAAAATCTACCACGGGACTAGAACCCGCATCTTTTCCTAAAGCCTTAAGAGTTGGATATGGCACACAAATTCGGAATCTGCGTAAGGCTCAATCGGTTAGTTATAGTGACGGCGGGTTGTACATTTTTGTGTCATTATAACATTTGAATAGTTAGTAACCAAGTGCAATGACTTGAAACACTAAAATAATATACAAAAAAACAGTTCTACTTATCCAGACATTTGCATTCCTTAATTTGATTCTAGCGGAGTTTGAGAAGCTATATGAAGCATATTTAGAATACGCCGATCTCAATATAATGAATCTGAATATTCCCCAAGCGATCCGTCTTTTGTTTGAAGTTGAGACCTTTGTTACGGTAAGAACCCATTAAAATAGGACTAAGAGTATGAAAATGCTGACCAAGGGATGTGCTATGGCAGTATGCGGGGAGGCACTGGAAGAAGTTTTAACATCATCACAGGGCCATAGACATAGACATATACATTCATTTATTTACTATTATAATACTGTTACGTTTAAATTGAGGTGCCATCGGACGACGAGTAAACAATAACCTTTAAGAACCAGTCGAAAAGTCATTTCTCTGATGACTAATTTCTAGAATTTGATAAAAATACACATACACAAACATAACAGAATGAAATTGTCAAGCAGAAAAACACGAGTAGGTAATAAGTGAATACAGTTTGTGGTGTGTGCTACAGCAGCAAATGGGACGCAACTCAGCATCATGCCTCACTGTAACACAGGTCAGCGCTGATTGTCTGTTGTGACCCAGACCAGTCAGTCGACCTCATGAAGTGAGAGAACATTTAATATCAATAAAATCATAGAAAAATATATGAGGGGAAAATCTATAAAATATTTTATAAAAAAAATAAACACATCAAAATAAACGTAAAATAGAAAGTAAAATAATAAATAGTAATTGAAAATACATATATATAATCTGCGTATATATAACAAGTAATCTACGCAGAGATACTAAAGTATTCAATATTGTATTAGTAGTACATACATACCTATACAGATAAACATGTGACGTGATACCTTTTAGCAGGTGAAGGGTGAAGGGTCACAAGTACAAGGAAAAAATATTCTTATCACAAAACCGGGTAATGTACTAAGAAACATTCGTAAACAACAAGGATATAAATATTCTTTCTGCATTACTCGGTTTTGTTCAATGTCGAACTATAGTAGGAGTGCGTCTGTGTATTGTTCGATTTTTTATAGCACCCAGAAGCACATTACTGACAACATACATTATGGAGCTGCCCAAAACCTCTTATTAGCTGATCGTTTATATGATTTCCGATTTCAACTAGGATCCGGGATCAAGTTACCTATCGGCGAATCAGTTTCATCGAACCCAAACGCTTCGGAGAACAGGCATACTATTGGTCCAAGGTATTTCCCTCTAGTAGTAGGTACTTAGTCTTGTGAAAGTAAAACAGAAACTGATTCACCGGTAAGTAAGGTGATCCCGGAACCTAGCTGGATTAATCGGACAATCTGGCTAATCCAATATTTAAGCATTGGACTTCGGGACACTTGGCCGACAACAAAAAGTGTGGTACCTACATTATGTGGGTACATATCTACCTAAATACTCGAGGATTTTATTTTATTTATTTTTTTATATTTAGTGCTATTTTGTAATTTAATAATATTCTAATTTTGTGATAATAAGTACCGTGACTGAAACTTACCGATTTTAATTTCATTTACTCGCTGTACCAGTACAGTTTATTTTTGTATAGTTTTATTAATGATTCTGTTTGTGAAGCATATTAAACGCAGACGGAGAAATTCTACACAAGCGAGGTCCGCAAGGAGTGGGTGATGGACTTCCAGCTGGGTCGGATCTACTCCCTGCGCGGGGTGTGCATGCTGGAGTCGGGGGACTTCGGCGAGGCCAGGAAACAGCTGTTCCACGCCATGAAGCTCTACTGCGATCCCTTCCCGACCTCAAAGTGAGTCTTTTGTTTATTTTTTACTTTTTCCACGAAACATGCAAAGGCAATAATGAGATCTACGATGGAGCGAGCCTACCCAGAAAGTGCCTATTAACTCTCTTCTTGAAGACATTAGGGTCGTACCACAGCGGAAAAACAGACGCTGGGAGCGTGGGAGTCAATAACTTCAAGTACCGCCCAACAGACAAACCTCACAGCTCAGTTGGTAGTAGCTCTGCCTTCTGGGTTGTAGGTTGTGGGTTCGATACCCACCCAGGACAAACATTTGTGTGATGAACGTTGATGTTTATTCTGTGTTTGGGTGTTGTATTGTATAATATGTATGCATTTACAAAAAAAAGTATAAAAGTATTATATCCGTAATCTAGTTCCCATATTACAAGCTTTGCTTAGTTTGGGACTAGATAGCGTTGTTTAAAATTAATTTCCTGTAATATTTGTTATTATTTATTATTGTATACAGATATATGAGTTTTTTTTCAGGGCCACTGAGGCCAAGTCTGAAACCGTGAGAGTTATCGAAAAGACTTTGAACCTCTCGAAGGTGCAAAAATTTTTTTTTTCAAAAACTCACTTTTCCAGAAACACTATAAAATAAACTAGTTTTTTTTTTAATGCAGAACTTTTTTTTTTTAAATCGAGCACGTAACTCCTAACATATCTTTTGAAACTAGAAAAAAACTAGATTCTTTTTAATGCAGTACTTATTTTGTAAATTATTTTGCAGACATATGGTGATATTTCGCAACATCCAAGCCTCCATTCGACAGAGCATGATATTCATGATGCCGGATGTGTACCAGCGGACAGCGACCGGCATGATTGGTAACTTTTACGATGACATCGCGAACACTCTGAACCAGATGTACAAACTGTTTTCGGTTAGTTTTAAATGTTCTGAGGAATTCTTTTATATGGTGTGGACACTATTTTTTTACATAAATTTAATAAGTAGGTACAAGTATAAATAAGTTGAAATAGTAATATCTTCTAATCAGAATAGATAGGAAACATTGCATCACATTTTTATCCTTCACACTAGTGATGGTTAGTATAATTATTTCCTAACCGTAACACTAGTGTGACAGAGCAGTGTGAAGGTGAGTCGGGCGCGTAATTTTACCACAAGAATTAATGATAACAATCATAAATATTACAGGTTTTTAATTTTACACAGCGCCATCTACTCCCAAACTAAGAAAAGCAATATAATATGGGAACAATAAAACCTTCTCCTTTTTTTGTAAATACAACACCCAAAGCGGACCCCGCGAGGCAACGCTGCCATCTAGCGCGTAAAGTAGACAAACTAGCATATCCCGACTTTAGCGGGGTTGTACATGACGAGCGCCATCTATCATCTTAGTAGTCCAAGCAAATTAACCCGAAGAATAGCCCGAGTTAGGATGGTCGGGTTGCGTTGTATGAGATGAGGTATCTGTACGTTAGTATTTTATTATCTGTGCCCAAACACAGAACAAACATAAACATACAAATGTTTGTCCTGGGTGGGAATCAAACCCACAACCGGCAGAGCTACTACTAGCTGAGCTATGAGGCTTGTTAACTTATCACCGCAACTCTCGCCATCGGCAGAGGTTCCATCCATATTATTATCATACAAAAATTCGGAATCTGCGTCGGTACACCCGTAGCTCAGTTGGTTGGAGAGTTTCCGGCTTTGGGAAAATATGCGGGTTCGAGTCCCGTCGTTGTTTGTGATTTTTTGTGTCATAATAACATTTGTAAATGTTGTGACCAAGTGCAATCACTTGAAATAAAAAAAAATGTAGAGACATCGATGTTTTTATAGGAAACGAATGAAAGTGAGAACGCGACACTAGCAGCTAAGCTTGCGTTGAACTACGCGGTCAAATCCAGCTCCAACTTCCGGCTGCTGTGCATCTCTTACGGGAATCTCATCTCCACTTACAGGCAGAAGCAAAAGGTACTCTGGCATATTTTTCCCGATCACTGGCTCTTGACCTTGCCTACTTGCCTAGGCAAGGATGATTTAAACTTTTTTTGTCTTTTACATTGGATAGGCTGGAGTTGACTGCTATCTCGCGTGAAGTTAAGAAATTATACATCCTTATAGCTATTGTTTTTCTATGTTGTATTGTATCCAAAGCTATGCTAATGAATGGTCTATTAAACAAATATATTGGATTTATTTGCTACGGCGTAGCATCGTAGCACTTGTCACAGCAAATTGCTACAGCGAAGCGTTTATGTAGCTAAGAGCTACGGCGTAGCGAACCCATCAAGGTAATAGGGTTCCTATCCTATGAACAGCGCAACTGTGTTTATAAAGATCAAAGGCCTGACTGACTTACTCCACTCCAAATGGGGGAAAACGAGGATGAAGTTGTATATAGAAAATCCTTAATTTTCTAAGAAAAATCAGAAAAAAAGCTTATTTATGCTGGTGTTTGGAAACTAACGCAACGTATATCAATGTTGTTGGAATTTCAACGCCTAGGCCAAGATGGCGGAGCGCCGAGAAATCCCGAGCGCGAAGGGGGACGTTTTACAGCGAGATAGCAGTAATACCTACTCTATCGTTTATGTGGATAATGTCCTTGCAGTTCTCGACGTGCATGCGTTTCGAGAGGAGGGCCTTGGAGGTGTGCCATCGCAAGCGTGGATACCTCGACGTCACAGAGGTGCAGGGTGTGGGCTATCTCTACACAAACATATTCCTCTTTTAGTTAGTGTTACTGCGTTGATTATATAACAGACTTACAAATGGATATTCCAAGAACCTATTGAATTTTTACCCGACTGCCTCAGAATATGGGTTATGTATGTTTTACATTTTTTTTATCTGTTCATTGTAAATATATGGTTATAAAGAGCTGCGCGCTCGACCGCAACCTCTTTTTTTATGTACGACGGGAAAGCGCTTGGCTTTCATCTCGCTTGGTTGCAAGCTATGATAAGGCCGAAGGTGGTAGCGCAGTTCACTCGGAATACTTAACATACTGACGAACTCTACTATAAGATTCTTACTATTAGACCGTGCAATATCAACACGTGATGATATACTATGCTGTCAAAATAACTGTTTAGAAGAATAAAATCGGACTTTTCTTGTTAACCAAATGTAAAAAAAAAATAGCACCATTCAATTACTTGCTATTTGTATATAAAGATTTCTAAAGAATACTAGGTATTTTCGTAAGGCAGCTACTTATGGGCATCGATACTTGATATACTTGATTTTATTTTGTAATCGACCCCTCAAACTCAGCTCATGCATGTCGTAAAAGCCGGATAAGGGATCTCGCCAGAAGAAGGGCAGCAGCATCCTTCTGTATATTAGATTTCAGAATCATTTGGCCTCAATAAAAACATGCTCGTTATTTCTAGGCACGTCATTTTACAGCAGTAGGTACATTTAAGAGAAATAAATAATAAACTAGGTACTTAATAATATTGTTACGTTTAAATCGAGTTGCCACCCGCCCACGAGTAAACAACTTGCGTGACGTCACTCGGCCCATAAAAAGAGCTAGCCGTAGAAGAGTGAACTACTCGCTATTTTGTTACAGTTTGTGATAATAAGGCATTACTATGCCCAGATCGGTATCGAGGTCGCTATTTTTCTAATAACCTTTAAGAACAAGTCCAGAAGTCATTTCTCTGATGACTAATTTCTAGAATTTGATTATAATATATAAACCTACGACAAATTCATAAAACTAACATTTGCAAAAAAAAGAAAAGTCACATTTTAAACAAAGTAAGCAAAATATATATATACTCTTATATATCCGCCTGCCAAGCGTGGCTTCATCTTCCAGCTTTGGAGGAGGCTCTGTCCAGCAGTGGACACTAATGGGCTGTTTATTATTTGATTTGTATTACCAGTGTGGAGCACGATAAGAAGATGGAAAGCCTCGAGTTCGGCCTCTCCGTGATGCATATGATGACCAACCTTATCGACCTGAACACGCGCCAGCTGCTGATCCTGTGGATGCTGAAGCTGCTCCTCTCCAACCTCAGGATCCATGACATGGTCTCCATCATGAGGGAGTTCTTCTACATGACTGATTATTACGACTTGAGCTGTGAGTTTCACATGGTTTCTAGGGTTCAACACAAAGGGTGTCAACGGGAACCTAATACTAAGCCTCCGATGTCCGTCGTGTCTATCAGCAAGCCGTCACATGAAACGTTATAGGTAGACAGTTACATTTTCATAGAGTGTGTATTTCCATAGCCTTTTCATACAAGACCTTACAAGAAACGTGGTTGCTTAAAACGGTGTTTATAATTAACGGTTTTCGTATCCGCTCTTAGCCGGTTTTTATTTATTATAGACTACTCGCTTTTGATCGATGAAATTGAACCCACAACCTTCAGCGAGAAAGCATCAACTAAGCTTCGAGGCCAGTAAATAAAGACATAGGTTTACGAGATTAAATACAAAATCAAGTTCCCAATCCTTTTAGTTTCGACAGAACACCAGGTTTTGTTGCTTTTTTTTTTATTGGTGATAGCCAAGCTTTTGACCACCAGCTTACTTGAACTCGTACTGGTAAACAGACGAGGGCAAGGAATTTCATACTTTACCAGTATTAGTGATAAAGGTAGAGGCGAAATTATGTGTTCGATACAATGGAACATTTACAAGGTACGGGTTGTAGCGCCGTACGTCTACCAGTCCGGTGGTGAAAAGGGTCGTGCGCACACTCGCCGAAGTGGAATTGATAGAACACATATAGCCTGGCAACTCTCCGTCTGTGTTCTAGGCTCTGCTAATTGGCCTCAACAAGCGAATCATCACTTATGAGCCCGGCAGCACGACACTCAATCGAATCCATGGCTTGGAGCTGATGCTTAGCTGAGCCTTCCCAGATATGGCAGCAGTACTCCATACAAGATTGGACTTGAGCTTTATACAAACTCAAAAGCTGTCCCGGTGTGATGTACCGCCGAACATTAGCAAGAATACCATATTAGGTATATTGCTGAGTCGAACGCCAATTTGATGCACTTCTGAGCCTGAAATAAATATCATTAAATCTGATAAATGTTTTTTCTTTCTTTCTTTTGTAAACAAGTTTAATATTTAAATAAAATTACAGCGGAGACTTGGTATCATTTCTATGCAATGGTGATATTGCTGGAAACCGGATACACCGTAGAAACATATGGGGCTTGCGAAAGGTTCTACATAAAGAAAGGAGACGCCATCTTGAGGTCCAAGACACCTGACGCCGCTTGGAACTTCTTCGTTGCTATGTGGCTCATGTAGGTATTCACTTCGGCTACGTTTATTCCCTCGCTAGAGATTCAATCAGTACCTACCTACACTTGGCAATGTCAGATACACGGCAATTTGATTGCCTCTGTGGTCTAGTGGTTTGCCCAATGGTGTAAGATCCAGGTTCGATCCCCAGGGGAGTACCTACAATATTCTGCTTGGTTCGGTTGGTGGTAGGACTTTGTTAAAGTCTATCTATCTAGCTACCACCACTATTACCATGTCTGTCGCCATAATAACAACAATTCTAAATTGTTATGTTCCGGCATTTAGAGGTAAGATAGCCAGTTTCTCAGCTTGTCAAGGATTCCGGATGAAGTGCGCTTGCACCTTCGGCCTTATCATAACTTGAAACCAGGTGATATGAAGAGCAAGGGCTTGCCCTGTCGTACTTACAACTAAAAAAAATATTTTCTGTTGAATTTTTGTACCTTTTTAGAACGATTCGCATTGGAGCGTGGGAAAAGTCCATTCATTGGGAGGAGAAAATCAAGGATATAATGGCGATGGCTTTCGACAAGCACGAGTTCTGCATCATGATCGTGATCAGGCTCGTGGAAGGGCTGCTCATCATGCTGGTTAAGGAGGTCTGACGTACTTCATCATCTTTTTAAACTCTATACCATTAGGTATAAAGCCTGTATTAATAGGCTTTACCTTGCTGTGTAAATAAATACTCAAATTTTTTATTCAAACAATATTTTTATTAAATTGTGCTAGGTTTTTATTAAAAAAAAAATACGACACATGTACCTACCTAATGCCTCTTCACAACACACGTAAATCCATAGTTTTTTTTAAAACAAAACCTTTAATCCTACATGAAGGTGTTAATATTTTGTTGTATGTTTTTTAATATTCTTAGTCAAACTTAAAATAAAAATAAGTTGATTCAGTAAGATTCAGTTCGATTTCACTTTGAAAAAAAATCATTGCTTTGTGGTCTTATGGGTGTTGGTAAATCTTTTTAATTGTTTGCAGGTTTAGGATAGATGATATCTAGTCAATCTTTTTAAATCAAATCATTCATTATGATTCTTAGATTTCACTTTGAAAAACCATTGATGGTGAGAATGACTAGAAGAAACCAACTATAGAAACCTACGGTACTTTGACATCTGTGCCCACAGCACACCTACTGTTAAGTGTCAACAATCGTTAAATAAAAAAATAATAACATATCACTTGTTGTGTTGTTTATAGCGTGAAGAGATTATAGCGGAAACATGAACATGAATGAATTTGACATGAACGAGGGGCTTCCGCTATAATCTGTAAACTTGGCAGGCGTAGGCTGAAGTTCGCCATTAGCAATCTACAGAGGCATTTCTGTCCCTAACACCATTCCTGGCGTAGTCCTCAGTTGTTCAAACCATTAACATATTTGCAGATGGACAATAGAAACATAAAGAAGATCGTGATTCTGGAGAAATCTGTGAAAGCCATGTTCAAAGACGCAAAGAACGCATGCACGCGATCCCATACGTACCAATCAAGGTAAATTTTTATACAGCTTGAACATTTGATTACTTGACGAAGACAAGGATGCCTCAGTACCACGTCACCACAGAACATACTTCAAGGTTGAGCAATTTTGCCATCACCACGATTGTCAGGCCGTTTGGTGATCGCAGTAAATGGTAATAATACACAAAACGAATCATTCGTTTTCAAGTTAAGAGGCCTTAGTATGAGTTTCTGACAGCTAACTGAAACTATTTTCGTTTTCATATAGGGCGCTTATTTCCATACATTTGGTTAGCGGTATAGTAAAGCAACTGTAGTTCCTTTCAATGTCCGCTAACCAGTTAGCTGTCAGAAACTCAAACTAAGGCCTAAGGACGAACGAAGGTGGAAGCGCACTTCACCCAGAATCCTCAACAGACTGAGGAACTGGCTATCTTACCTCTATATACCGGAACACAACAATTTGGAATTGTTGTTATGGCGACTGACTTAGGTAAGGTGTTGGTAGCTAGCCAGGCGGACTTAAAGTCCACCAGTCAAGCCAAGTACAATATTGTACCCCCTGGGGATCGATCCCGGGAGCTCTGGATCCGACACCGGATGGCGAAACACTGGACCACAGAGGCGGTTGACGTAAGCTGCTGCCTTTCTGGAGGCCTATGATGAACCACCGCGACAAGTCTCATGTCACGTCATCCGCGTAGCACTGAGTTTAGCCGCCGTAGCAGTGCTACGCCACGCCGTAACAGTGCTACGGGGGGCCGACCCCCCGTAGGCCCCTAGTGAACCCCGGTATCGTGTGACTGTATTTTCGAAGGATATGTATGTACAGACGTTTACGTCAGAACAAAGATGCTGCTTGGCAACATGTACGTAAGTCAGACGAGATTATGGTCAAACGTAGGTCTGTCTTATTTAAAAATAGTGAGATTTCCGGGTCTCTGGATAACTTGATTTAGGTGACCCACCCATAAGAATAAACATTCCGTGTAAGCGGTCTTTCAGACTCACACCAAATTATCTTAAATTACCTAAATAATCCAGAGACCCGGAAATCTCACTTTTTTTAAATAAGACAGACCTACGTTTCACCATAATCTCGTCTGATTCACGCAGTCAGCTAGTTATTTTATAAACATAAAAGAGAAACTATAGTATATTGTGTATTTTCTTGTACTGGATGTTAATAGCTTGAAATAAACGATTTTTGTTTATTTTATTTTTAATTATATAAAGGTAATAGGTACTTTCCCTGTAAGATTATAGCAGCTTGGGATTCTATTATAATTAACATGAGTTAGGACGCTTGTGTTCTGTTGGTCAAATTCCAAAGGTGACGCTTCCTCCTTAGTTAGTTCCTTTTTGCGCTGTAAGGCATGCTTCCTTCAGATACCTTCTGCTACTGGCGTATTATAACTACATCAGAGGCAAGCAGCTGCGAGCGTTCAATCTACTGGAGAAGTCGCGGGAGCACGCTAAGGCCTCCGCTCACGGGAACATGATGATATGGGCTGATCACACGCGTAATGTTAGTAGCTTGGTACTACCTACCCACCACCAGAGAGGATGGAAATATCCGAAGACTGAGCTCCGTCTTCGGACCTATGTTCGGCAGTAGACTGCTTTAAGAGGCGGTTTCCAAATTGTTAAAAAAATAAAAAGGTTTTTTTGGGACATTTGCCGTCGTACGAATATGCCAGACCCCTAGTGGCTTACGAAATTTACCAACTTATCTGTTTTCAAACCATCATACACCATTGTGATAACACCTAGGGTGTTATCACAATGGTGTATGATGATATGATGGGTGTATGATGGACGGCGTCACACAATCGAGTCGATATGCCGCTTTGCACCAATCCTACCTCTGAGAGCTGCAAATTAAAGCGAGTGATCACTCGTTCTCATTGACTGGGTCCGAACACAATCCAAAATATGGTGAACGTCATCTATATTAACAAATGTTACCTGTAATGACACAAAAAAACATAACCATCTATAATAATATTATTATACCTTCGTTATTCATACTCACCTTAAGGGAAATTGTCTACAATAACAACTTTGTATACTGTTCCAGCATTGGAAGGGGATACTAAATCCGATTATACCTACGTTATTCATACTCACCTTTAGGGAAATAGTCTACAATATCAACTTGAATCCTGTTCCAGCATTGGAAGGGGATACTCAATCCGATTATACCTACGTTATTCATACTCACCTTTAGGGAAATAGTCTACAATATCAACTTGAATCCTGTTCCAGCATTGGAAGGGGATACTAAATCCGATTATACCTACGTTATTCATACTCACCTTTAGGGAAATAGTCTACAATATCAACTTGAATCCTGTTCCAGCATTGGAAGGGGACCCTAAATCCGAAGTACGTAGACTATTGGGTGCAACACCTGGAGCCTGACAGCCTGCTAGACTACACAGAATTCAACCCGGAGAAAGGTCGGATCATACCGTACACTCTGCCCTTGCCCACTGACCTTGACCGATAATGTGACTACTGGTAATATCCGAGTTCAGTTGGGAAATCCGGCACTGTATTATGTATGTAAAATATATATTATGTGGCAATGTTTGTGAAGGCATAACATTCGAACAGATTATCCGATCATCATGTAATTTAAACTGAATAGAGATAACGTAAATAAATTTGATTGTTGCGGGGGATTTTTGATAAGTGGGGTAATTTTTGAGATATTGGGGTGAAAAGAAATACAATTTTTCGCCCATACATTTTGAATGGCCGATCCGATCAATTCCAAATTTTTTAAATGCATAGATTATATTACTCATCAATCGTTACAAGGATTTTTTTGACACTGGGGTAGTTTTTGAGAAATCAGGGTGTTAAGTGAAACAAGAAGATTGTTGGCTTGTGGGTAACTAATTCAAGCTAATCCTCTTGTGTTTTTAGAAAAAGTAAAGCCACTAAACCTGTTCCTATCCTATCCAATTACATTTTCATTTATTGAATCAGACATGCAAATTCGACCTACGTTTGTATGGGAAAGCCTTACGTTTTGCCTTCCTAAATTTTTCGACAAGTGGGCCGTAGGTAGGTATGTTAATGTTTTGCAGTTTTTAAGTATAATGTAATTTAATTTCGAATAAATTACTACTTTACTACTCTAGTTACTAGTTTCAATAAAATAATATGTAGGGGCAAAATATTTTATTGGTTAAATAAAATCATGTCAATTTACGGAAATAGTTACATGTGTCTGTAAACTAACGGTCATTTATAAAAAAACAGTTCATTGCAAATTATCCAATAATTTAATTATAATAGCATGTATTTATCTTTCACTTTAAAAGCATACGTGATAATGATTTTACAACACGTGTCTTACTCTAGCTCTGATGAAGGCACAAACTTTGTTTCGGTTCTCCCAGGGATCCATCATCAGAGTGAGAGATTTGAAAGGAGAACCAAAACAAAGTTATTGCCTTCAAGTCAGCTAGACGGTAGTCGATAATCACACCTTGACCTACTAGCGAAAATAATAACCAGTGTTTTAACATCGTCATCTGCACTCAACACATCAACTACATACAGACAAATACTGTACAAGTATAGTCGTACAATCGTACACGTGAGTAAGGGATAGGTGGGTATGTACAATATGGGTAAGGTTTTAAGGTCGAGGCCTTTATGCCTCAAGTTGACGGGCGCAATGCAGTGCCGTGTTGGCTATGTTCTTCGTGGATGTGACCTACGCAGTAAGGCATTGTTACACAAGAGATGCACTTAATATCAGATGGGAATACTTGCTTGTCCCGTCTCCTAGTTGTAAAAATAAAACCTCTTTTACATAACCCCACAAGAATTTGGATTATCAGCAATCTGTTCCTTTGGTCACCAATTGAAGAAACAAATTCATCCAATATAGAATTAAATGTCGAACGAATTCTCTTACAAAACATATTGTGGAATGAATTTAGAGCCATACTACGCGGGCAGTTCACACGAAATACGCTTCATGGCAATCAAATAATCGGACATCCCGCACTGCGCTGTGAAAAACTCCCGCAAAGAATAGCCGTTACACTAAAATAACTGAGATGCAATAAATATAGGCGTTATCACAAATTAAAGTCAATTTTACATATCTAGTAACAAATTACAAAGATTTAAAAAAGTTAAGTTCCTACAATATTTAAACCTACATCTACTCTACTAGTGACATAAAAAGCCGTGTTTTTTTTTTGTTATTATTATTGCTTCACTCCACTTCACACGCGGAATTTAAACATGGTTTCATTCATTTCATTCCTGCTCAGAAAAATATATATAAAAAAAACACAGATTGAAATGCAGTAAAGTGATGGTCATTTTTATACTGTGTGTAACTTAGTGTTGAGTATTTAATTTGTAGGTACATGCATATTTTAGCTGAGCTGTTCTACGGCTAACAATCAAATAATGTCAACCATAAATTGGCACAGAGAAACATTCAGATGCCTGCTCATGGCCTGTCAAGAAAAGGTCCACAAAAATGTATCAACAGTTCGGTCAACCAGACTAACCGAACTAGGTAATGATACTAGATTGATATGGTCGGACTGATAGGTCATGCTATACAGAGCCCATATTCTGTATGACCGATCGTGTCTTAACGCGCCCGCGTTACGATATCTGCATGGAATCATCGTATTGACATAATAATCTTAACTCGGGCGCGGTAAGACCCGATTGGTCATACAGAATAAGGGTGCAGGTGGTTTTACACCTGTATTAAGGTTAACATACTTTTTTGGATGGTACAATCTCAGGGAGGCCTGTAATATACAGTGGGTGAAGTCAGGCTGCAGAGGATATGCTATAGAAGGTACATATATACACAGCCTCTCTCAATATTTCAAACAAAGCAGCTCATATACAGTACTAAATTACGACTATATTTCCGCAGCGGGAATATCGCCCGTTATTAGCCGCATTCCGATTCGCAGGTTGTGGGTTCAAATCCAGTTTTTCGGAAGTTTATGTGCGCATTTGACAGATGCACATGCTCAGACGGTGAAGATCACAGTGAGACGAAACCGGCATGTCCCTAGGAACAAAAACCGAATGGAATTTGTCACTGTCTATTATTCGGCGGCGATAGGCTTGCAACCCTATTTGTTTTACATATATGCTTACTACTTGCAAACCGTGGGCATGTGCCGAACGTAAGTTTGGACATGCCTCTGACTACCCTTTAGTAGGTGATCCTCATAAGATCCACTCATCATTAGAGATGAAACCTCGAAGGGAAAAGTTGTGAGTCTATTACAGTTTTTTTATGTTATTTGATTTAAATGTGAGTAGAATCATCTTAAAGTAATTTAGGTCATCAAATTAAAAATTCAACCTGTGAACTATTGAACTATTGAAAAAATATGGAAACCAGGAACTAGCTCGGAGGTAGAACTGAAAAGATTTTTCAATTCTAAATGAAATACTGTGCTAAATGAATATAACTTTTTTTTAAATATGTAACTATACCTTTCTGACCTTTTCTGATAATAATCCATTCCATATTCATTATTTTTTTGTATACTATTTACATCCATACAAAACATAGCCAAGCCTCTTTGAGATGCTTGTGGGCTGAGGATTGTTCAATAACCATTAAGGTTTAAACTGATGTTGCTCTTTTAAACTTTATAGTCAATGATCTATTTTCCGGTCAGTACCTATTAAAAAAAATCTGTAATTTGCAGTATTAATGATCTTTATTTTGATACGAAAAAACGGGTATTTAACGTGTATGTCACCAATATTAATTTTATTATTAACTATGTCGGGAACAATATAGGTGAAATACACGATAAAAACGACAAATAATGCTTCGTATCAAAACAATCACAAAAGTTTAAAAAAGTAAATGATCATTTTTATTTGCTTTCGAAAAGCAGTTGAAATAAGTGATAAAAGGTGGCATGCACAATGCATATCTACCCTCCATATCTTAAAATACAATTTGCGCCATCATCTACCATACCTGCCAATGTGGTGGCAAACAAATTAAATAACCCCACACTACATACATCTCTGCATGATGCTTAACTCATTGGGTGCTGTGCATCCTGCTATGTTAAACACACTGAAGAGTTTTACAGCACCCATCGAGTTCAGAACATTTTGTTTTAGCCTCTAGCTGCTATAAGTGCTTAAAAAGCTACTAATGTAAATTATTTGCATTGCCTTTGTTTCAGGTATAATACCAGATTATGTATGTAATGTACACATTTACTACAGTCGACAGAATTTGCATCATCACTTTTATCGCGACTCGCTTATAATTTAAAAAATGCTAGAAATATTTCAATTACCAAAGGAGCATATTATGTCTTTTGAAAACTGTAATTTCGGTCTCCAGTGTTCCTTTTATATCCTCATCTTTATGCTTCACAAGCATAATTGTTGTCTTGAAGCATAGATTTGTCTTCCAGAAATTAATATACCTTTGTGTTCCATAACTGCCATTTACGAGAGTAAGAAATCCTTCAAGGTCTTTGGAAGTGGTAGTGATTTCACCGACCCATTATTCAGGTATTGGAGAATAGCGTCTCGGCAAACAGTTTGCAAAGATTTAACTGGAATAGAGTAATAGACAAGGCTTAAACAGAGTAATTTGGAAGTAATACATGAGATTCAAAATGACATCATCAACAGAATAACTGCTCAAATTGAAGCAAATAAGATTTTGTAAAAAAATTGTTGTGTTCCAGCATTCAGATATAAGATAGCCAATGCCTCAGTTTGTTGAGGATTCCGGGTGAAGTGCACCTCCACCTTGGCCTTATCTCAACTTGTTACCAGGTGAGATGAAGGCCAAGCGCTTCCCCATCATACAATAAAAATAAAAAAATAAGTTATTTTCAAGAGATTACATTTAAAAAAAAACCCAGGAACTTCATCAAAAATTTAAAAAATTAAGAATTTACCTCCGTAAAGTTGGACAATTTTCACTTTCTTTGTTGTGCCATAAACATCAACCACTGCATGCAAATGCCCTCTCATGTATGGTATGCTTTTAGAGCAGGGCCCCTGATCCTCTCCGTTGATGATAAAATGCATCTCTGCCATATCTGCCTCATTGTTACTTAATTTCACACTTGGAACAAATACCACTCCAATTCGACTTCCAGCATCCATAGGCAGAGGTTGCTGAGGCATGTTTGCATTTTGACTTGATTGTGGTTTTAGCACAGTTTTAGAGAAGTTCCCACGAGGCGTCTTTACGAGCATTCCGTCACCGAGAACAGACAGCCGTGGCTCGTTATCCTTCCGACCGTGTGATGCTTGATTCACAAGCTCCACCAGAACATTGTTCTGAGACTTAGAAATTGGAAATATCCAGGACATTCCTGTGTTCGCAAGATCCGGCAACGCATACTGAGGTAGTCCTTTATCACCCAACGCCGCCGTTTGTGGATCTAGTAACGTCAACCCCAGCCGCATATGACCGCTCCATCCGCGTTCAGTCTTCTCGATTTCCACCAAAAATAATTCACCCGGAAGCAAAGGCTTTTCGCTAAACGTCAGGCCATGAGCGAAACTTGCTTTTCTGTAAGCTACAGTGTTGTCGTCGAATAAAACTATATTTGATCCATGGTAATGGTGAAATCTGGTAAGCATGTTTACACTTTCACAAATGCATTCAGCAAAATCGTTTGCAGTCGCAGAAACTGGTAAGGGAAAAACCCTTTAAGGCACAATCTCGCGGAAATCAGAAATGAGACAATGTTATAGTTACTGCTAAGTATATCACGAAAACTTTTTACAAAATTTCTGAAATTCTTTGCTCAAATCAAATTCAAGAGAGGAGAGTCGAGGCCCACCAGTAATTATTGTTATATTCTTTACTCTTTTATTTGGAGGCCACGATCAAACAAACAAGACAAACAAATGAAACGATGAATAAAATGAAACTAGAACCGCGAGAACGCGAGAAAACAAGACAACTTTTTTTCATTCTCTATTTTCCGACAGTGAGTGACAGTGACTTACATAAAAATAATAGCGTATCTTACAAAAACGAAACGGAAAAGAACGAAACGTAAGTAAATAAACACGAAAATGTCTTTTTGTAGTAAAGTGATTCCGCGCGTTTATAAGTTTACTTTGAGAAATTCGCCTAATTATACAACCCAAAGACGTTTGTCGTATTTGTTAATAAAGTCAGCATATCGTTCAGTGTTTAATTTTAGGCAATCACTAGAAGCGACAACTAACTCTATTACAGTTTGCTGGGATACTGCAGTTGGTGTTGGTAGGATATTCAAGTAAGTAATTAGTGAGGTTATGTTTACTTTTTTTTTTTTAATCAAAAGGAAGGGCTTTGTCGTTATGCGAAATATGCGACCACATCGCTCAATCATACAAATTACATATTTTTGCACTAGAAAAGGTTAGTCGGTAGAAGTCTATCAATCAATGTCATGTTGTCATGTCAATGTTTTGTTCAATATTGATACAACCAATACTATACCTACCTACGTTAAGTATATTATATTTGATGTACAATCTTACAGATCTTTGTAACTAAGCACCTAACCTGAGGTAGGTTAAATCTAAATGCATTCATGTTTTTATGCGTAGAAAACACGAGACAAAAGTAAACTCTGGCGTGATAAGTAGACAAGTACTTTTAGGTCTAGATGCCTACTTCATGTATGTAGCTAACCAATTATAATCGAATGTTATTTTAAGGTTCTACGAAAATGTTTGCATACAATACAGTTTCCTACATTATTCAAAAATAATAATAGTTATGCATGCTAGCTAGCATGACGAGGATAGCGATGGTGATGATGATGATAATGGGATATATTTTAGCACAGTCTAAGTATTAGTTTGAGTATTTCAGACCCAAGTTTCATTGTTCCGAGTTTCCATTCTTTGGCTTTAGACAGTATTTTTTTTCTATGTATGTGACTATAAACTTCAAGAATCTAAATCTGATATTATTGAAGAAGTGTGTGAACCATCACCTTGGGTATCACCTATGGTGCCAGTTCTAAAAGATAATGGAGAGGTACGTATTTGTATTGATATGAGACGTGCTAGCGAATCTATAATCAGGGAAAATTACCCTTTGCCAACTATGGACAAATTGTTACCACATTTTCGACAGGCAAAGTTTTTCTCGAAGTTAGATATAAAAAATGCTTTTCACCAATTAGAAATTAACCAAGAATCTAGATATATTCACTTACTACTTTTAGCACAAATAAGGAACTTTTTCGGGACAAGCGACTTATGTTTGGTATTTCATGTGCACCAGAAATGTTCCATTAAGTCTTAGAAAAAATACTGCTGGGGTGTGAAGGTACGGTATAATATAATATCATCTATAAAAGTAGTTTATAGATAATATTATCGTATACGGCAAAAATGAGCAAGAACATGACCAAAGACTTAATGAAGTTCTGAGAAAATTAAAGGAGAACGATATTTTATTAAATAGCGATAATTGCACTCACAAAACTCAAAAGATTGGTTTTTTGGGACATGTTCTAGGCGCAAACGGTGTAAAACCTCTTAGTAAATACGTTGAAGGTATACAATCTAGCAGACGACCTAATAATATAGAAGAAGTGCAGAGCTTCCTTAGTTAATAAACTTTTATATCTATTTGTGACATTAATGTTTATTCTGTTATAAAAATATTATTTGACTAAAATTACCTAATTTTAAATGTTAAATGTGCATAGGTATTTGAAATAGTGTACTATCTATCATATTTATATTTTCCATAATGTAATAGAATAAGTTGACGAGACACTGATGTCACATTAACTTTTTTATAAAAATGTTAACTGTTGTCATCTTTTTCAATAAATAAATCTTATCTTATCTTATCTTTGTGGGTAAATGGATCCCAAATTTCGCTACTTTAACGGATCCTTTGAGGTAGCTTCTAAGATTAAAACTAAACAAAAACACGAATATTGACAAACACTGGAGCAAAGCTCAAGAGAATTCATTTGGCAAACTAAAGGAATGTCTCTCTAATGTACCAACACTTGGATACTATAATACCTTGGATAAAACCCAGGTTGTTGCTGACGCATCCCCGGTAGGTTTAGGTGCTGTTCTTATACAGATTAGTCAGAATGGTCCAAGAATAATAGCTTTTGGGAATAAAAGTCTAACAGATTTAGATATTAACAATGAGTGGGATGAATCAGTAAACAACTTTAAAATATTTCAATCAGAGCTTTGTTTCAATGGAGATATATTATTGAGGGGTAATAAAATTGTAATTCCTTTAAAATTACGTCAAAGAGCGAGAACGTAGAAGCGGCTCATGGGGGTCACCCAGGCATGGTTGCAATGAAAAATCGTCTACGAACCAAAGTATGGTGGCCACGGATAGATGAATCTCTGGTAAAATCATGTCGAGAATGTACCCTCGTATCCGCTCCTAACCCTCCTCATCCGATGAAAAGGAGAGAACTTCCACCAACTCTATGGGTAGATGTAGATTTTGTTGGGACCTCTGCCAAGCCAAGATCATCTTCTCATTGTAGTAGACTATTATAGCCGGTATAAGGAGATTAAGGTCATGCGGACACTTCTGACGAAACTATTAAGGTCCTAAAAGAGTTTTTTTTTAGATTTGGCTATCCTTCATCATTGACTTGTGACAATGGGTATCAATTCACCAGTAATTTTTTTAAAGATTTCTGAACAGAATGTGGCATAAGGATATTAAACACGATTCCCTATTGGCCACAAATGAATGGTGAGGTTGAACGACAAAATAGAGATGTTCTAAAAAGACTTTGAATTAGTAAATTAGGAAAAAAACAATGGAAATAAGACTTACTAGAATACCTTATAATGCTTAACAGCACAGCGCACACAGTTACAGGTAAAACCCCATCAGAATTGTTTTATGGAAGGCTGTTTCGAGTCAAAATCCCAGTCGTAACTGGTATAGGGAATAATGTCACACCATCGGAATTTATAGATAAAGATAAAGAAAGCAAAGAAAAAGGGAGAGAATACGGAGACAGAAAGAGAAAGGCTTCTGACAAAAATCTTGATGTCGGAGAGAAAGTTTATGTTAAGAATCTGATAAAAGACAACAAACTTTCATCTAATTTAAACCCTAAGATACATACAATCACGGCGTAAATGGAGGCAATGTACACGTTACGAACGATGAAACTGGAAACGTTGTTCATCTTAAAAGACTTAATGGATCCTGGCAGGTGGCAGAGAAAGACTCTGTGACTGATAGTGACAAAGAAATTCCTAATGAGCCTACAGCGACAAGAGATTAAATTACCTAATAAAGAAAGTGATTGTGATTTCAAATACCTACTATTAATATGTGTTACATTTGTTAATTATTTAAATTAAATAAAGATGAGATGTAGTGTCTGAGCGTGGCGTGCAAGGCACTCGGCTGGGAGCAGTGAGCGTGAGAGGGCGCATCGCGTGTATTCACGAGCATTATTTTAAGCATTATTTGGTGTACTCATTATATTATAGCCCCTACAGTAAGTACATGTAAGTATAAGGTTTTTGAGTATTATTTCATATTCTTTCTTCGCTAGTTACTACTAGCGAAGAAAGAATATGAAATCGTTCCATATTTTAACATCTCATAAAACGTTTTAATACTTGTGTTACATTTGTTTTTTGTTTTTGTGTTTGTTTTTGTATATATACCTAATAGTTAATTTTAGTTGAGTTGAAATTTGTACACGCTGTGGCATCCTGTAAGTGGAAAAACAAACTGTTTTAAGACTGCCACTTATGACACTAACCCGATGTTTGTTTTTTGTTTTGTCTATTGGATGTCCTATTTTAATCTAAATATATATAACTCAAAGGTGACTGACTGACTAACATAGTGATCTATCAACGCACAGCCCAAACCACTGGACGGATCGGGCTGAAATTTGGCATGCAGGTAGATGTTATGACGTAGGCATCCGCTAAGAAAGGAAATTGATTAATTCTACCCGCAAGGGGATAAAATAGGGGATGAAAGTTTGTATGAAACTTTGTAAATTTTAAACCGATCGGGCTGAGACTTTGCATGCATAAAGCTACTATGACGTAGGCATCCCCTAAGAAAGAATTTTGAGATTTTGCCTTTGTTTTGTTTCGGTTTACTAGTTTTGGTTATAGACTCTGCTTTGTATTTGGCATTTTTTTTTGTTTTCGTTTGGTTTAAGCATAGGTTTTGTCGGTTAGACTTTTTTAAAATGGCTAAAGAAAATCTGAACGTAAATGGAGAAGTTGAAGAATGTACTGTCGTTTTTAAGTTTTGTAGGCCCTAATTTTTTACACACGCTAAACAAACGTAAAGACGCAAAAACTATACCTAATTAATAATAATACTTCTCAACGCGAGCGAAGCCGCGAGCAAATGCTAGTAAATAAATAAATATTCACTCACTTTACAGTCGATGACACAGACGAGGTGAAAACAGAATAGCAACAGAGGTAGGCTATCTAATCTATGCTATAATCTTATTCGCTGATCTTATTCTCTGTGTCGGCCGGTTTTGTTATTTTGAATATCATCATTTTACAATCACAAAAGCGATAGGTTTATCTTGTGAGTAGCAGGCAGTATTCTATGAGGTTTACGCAGCTAGAATATTTACATATTCACAATAATTCATTTGGTTAGCAGTTAGCGGTCAAACATTTTATACAAGTAACCAACATAAGATACACAAAACCAGAAATTAAAGGTAAGATGAATTGGAAATTTTTAATTAAGGGAAATCACAGATATATTCTTAAATAAGGCATCCTTCCACCAAAGCAAAGGTACACGGTATATATTACTATATACAACTTCAGTAAATATCAAGAATTTAATAAATACATTTAGTATTTCAACTGTAAGTAACCTTCCTATTAGGGTCTAGTAGCAGATGTATAAACTAGTTCATGACCTACTCCACTTTCCTGTGAGGCCAAGAAGCTAATCAGAGTATATTCCTCCTCATTGAAGGATGCAAGTAAGGTGTGTACATCTGTATTGAAAAGGTAAGGGCAATGTTAGTTTAGTTATTATTTAGGTGAATTTGCTTATTTTCACCTTATATAATAAGTGTGTGCATATTGTTATTTTGAATTACGGGAGTGACATAAACATTAATTGTTAAAAAGGTACAAGAGAAAAAATAAAACATTTACCTAAATTCTATAAAATGGCCATATGGGCGATCTAATTAAATACATTTATATAGGGCATCTAGACAGAATACTACCTAATAATAATAATCTGAGATATGTGATAACTTACGCACAGTAAAACACTTGTTTCATAATGCTATCATAGTCCTTGTACAATTCTGTTTAGTATTTAAATAGAGAAGAATCTCCATATGAGAAACCTGTGGGAAAACTACTTACAAGCATTTTAGTACCTACCTAGCAAATTAATGGACATAGTTTTAACAGTTGACATTTTGCTAACGGGAATTCAGCGCTGGAGCTTCTTGTGTGTGTGCCATACACAATAATACACCTATAAAACAATGTAATTTATGGTCAGTATTCATGCATTATCTATCCTATTGTTTCCTTTATTTCCTATTAAATTTGACCTGATTTGTTCAAACTTGGTTATCAGAATTTATCCATCATCAAGATACGTCTGGGGTTTAACTCATTAGAGGTTCGAAGAGGTCGACATAATAGGTTATTCGCTGTATCTCATATCGTATGGTTGATCGTGCCTCATCCCCTTACCGCGCATCCTCGCCGCGCTCAACGCTCTCCTGGACGCTCGTCCTGATCACAGAACACTAATATCCTAACATCCTGATTGTGACGTATATGCAGACTCATGGGCAAAAATTATGTGCGAGTGTTTGTCTTTCTGTGAGCGTGATGTATGATGGTATATACCTATGTAAATGGAGTTTCAGTATTATTTTAAAGTTTGTATTAGCTATTTTCGATTGTTATATAATTCATGTAGGTACAAATTACATGAATTGTTATGTTAACCATATACCTATTAATTAAAGTTAGTTAAAATGAACAATAGGTCTGATTATTTATGTTTACCTTAAGTAGTCATTATTTTAACTTTTGCAGCATCTTCATTTCAAGATAATTGAACCCTAATTAATGTCCAGAACCTTTGTTTCTGTAGTCCAAAATTGTTTTTCCAAAAGACTTTCTTTAAATACAGCAAATGAAAGCTGCCCTGACAATTTCAAGTCAAAATCACAAGGAATCACCACACCTACTTTCGGTATATAGAAATAGGAAAATACCATACCTACCGGTTAAGCCCGACTCAGACTTTTGTCTGTTTTTTTATTACAAAATTGCAATGATAGCCATTAGCCACTTCGTTGATAGCACAGGGCATTGATTCCACTAACTGGTCCACTAGTGGTTCAATCCTCAGATTTCAGATCCAGAGGTCCCGGGTTTGATCCCCATGGGGAGTACAATATATTGTGCTTGGTTTGGTTGGTGGTAGGACTTTGATTAAGTCCGCCTGGCTAGCTACCACGATCTTACCTAATTCTGTCGTCATGATAACAATTCTTAAATTGTTGTGTTCCGGCATTTAGAGGTAATATAGCCAGTTTCTCAGTTTGTTGAGGATTCCGGGTGAAGTGCGCCTCCACCTTCGGCCTTATCTCAACTTGTAACCAGGTGAGATGAAGGCCAAATAATTCTGTCGCCATAATAACAATTCTAAAATTGTTGTGTGCCGGCATTTAGAGGTAAAATAGCCAGTTCCTCAGTTGGTTGAGTATTCCGGGTGAAGTGCGCCTCCACCTTCGGACTTATCTCAACTTGTAACCAGGTGAGATAAAGGCCAAGCGCTTCGTCGTGGTAAAACAAAATAAAAAAAAAAATGCTTACCCGTCGAACAATAACAAAAAAAATCGAAAGGTACCGATTAGGGAATCGAGAACCAGTTCTTTCGATTCCAGATTCAACAGTAAACCGGGTACTCGGTTCTTTCGGTTATTTCGGTTCTTTTGCTGATTTATTTGAATTATGTGAGTATAGTCTTACATAATTCAAATAAATACACATGTGCGGGGAATTCACAGATAAGTATAATGTTTATCTTTTAAACGATCAGTCTGGTAACAATCAGTTCTTTATATTAAATAGTATTATTTCTAGCTTCAGTTATTCAACCCAAATACAAGCTAAAGCCCAGTACTTTACTTGTCCCATAAAACTGACATTTACTATATCACATTGGTACATATACAGACGCGACTACGGTCAAGATATTATGAATAAATTTTTAAATTACATAGATAAACAAATACATAGAAAATCAAGATAAGATAAACTAGTATCTGAGCCACATTGAATGTTCTCTGTCTGTGATAAAATTATCTCAGTTCATGAATCAACAACAGAGGCCTAAGTATGAGTTTCTGACCAGCTTACTGAAACTATTTTTGTTGTCGTATAGGGCGCTTATTTCCATACATTTGGTTAGCGGACATTGAAAGGAACTACAGTTGCTTTACTATTCCGCTAACCAAATGTATGGAAATAAGCGCCCCATACGAAAACGAAAATAGTTTCAGTTAGCTGTCAGAAACTTATACTTAGGCCGCAGTACAAAATACCTATTCAACGTAATCCAGTTACACCACTTGTTTAGCAGACTCTTGTGGGCGGTTACACAATCTGATTGGATAATCTAACCATTTGTGTAACAGACGGCAAACCAGTATGAGGCGAGTGATATACGTATTATTTTTTGTTTCATGGAGCAGCCAAGTTAGAGCCATGGGAGCCATGAGCCCGTTGGACCCGTCATCCTTCTCAAGACCTGGTATGCGTCTCTCATTTCATGTGAATTGCTAATATACTAAGGGTGGACCCAAAGGACGAACCTATTACTAGGCTCCGCTTTCAATCCAGGGGGATGAGGTTTGCCTTCATCTCATCTGGTTTCAAGTTATGATAAAGCCGAAGGTGGAAGCGCACTTCACCCGGAAACCTCAACACATTGAGGAACTAACTCTGTCGACCACAGAGACGGTCAGTCTATCTGTCAGCGGGCTGTATTTCGTGAACCGTAATTGGTAAAAAATAAAAAGACAGTTGCATGAAACTAAGGACAATCTCAACGCATGAAAGATTACAACAATCGTGATTCTTGCATTGAAAAATTGGCTGGTTTATTTTGTATTAATATCGCCTGCTTCGCGTCTATGGGGTGTCACTCACGTTTATTTTGTTTCAGAGCTGGCAATTGTGAAACACATATCCTTATCTCTGAATGTGGATTTCGATAAGAAGGTTCTGGACGGAGTCGCTACTCTCAATATTGATGTTTTGCAAGATATCAATGATATGGTAAGTTTAAAAATATATGCCTAGCGAGATGCTTAGAAATTATATTTGCAGTTGTCATCAACGGCCCGTTTGTGTCCACTGCTGGACAGAAGCTCCTCCAAAGCTGCAGGGTTTTTGCTGTAATCACTACGCTTGGCAGGCGTATTAGTGATCACGGTAAAGGTGTAGATTATATACAGAAGGAAGCTCCTGCTTATATTAGATTAGAACTGGTCTTAACCGCCTCTGTGGTCTTGTGGTGGCCCATCGATGTCAGATCCAGAGGTCCCGGGTTCGATCACCAAGGGGAGTACTATTGTGCTTGGTTTGGTTGGTGTTAGGACTTTGTTTAAGTCTGCCTGGCTATATAGTTACCACCATCTTACCTAATTCTGTCGCCATAACAACAATTCTTAATTGTTGTGTTCCGGCATTTAGAGGTAAGGCAGCCAGTTCCTCAGTAATAATATTTCAGATCTCCTCTTATATTCCTCTTACATCTAGGATGCCTCAGAATAGAATCGATGTCACGATATTTTATAATATTTCAGATTCTAGATGTAAGAGGCCTCAGGATAGAATCGATGTCACGATATTTTATAATGTTTCAGATCCTAGGTGTAAGAGGCCACAGCATAGAATCAATGTCACGATATTTTATAATATTTCAGATCCTATGTGTAAGAGGCCACAGCATAGAATCAATGTCACGATATTTTATAATATTTCAGATCCTAGATGTAAGAGGCCTCAGCATAGAATCGATCGTCTCTGAAGATGGATCCCCATTGCAGTACACCGTCGACAGCGAAGTACCCAACTTCGGTTCGAAGCTGACCATCGACCTGCCAAAGACAGCGTCTGCCGGGGAAAAGTATGTACCTAAACTAACCTACCTGCATGTATAATTCTTTATTGTGCACACAAACACACATTTAAAAAATCAGTATAATTATGTACATTGGCACGCGTAATCCTTGTAGATAATTCTAACAGCAAGCCCTCGATCATATAGAGAGGTTGCACTAAATTTGAAAAATTAGTATCTACAAAAAAATAAACCTTCATAGATAAAACTTAACAAAACAATACGAAATAAATCGGAAAACAGAAACAATATTTCGTAACAGCGACGAGCCCTCTACCGACGTGTTGCCGAACCGAGCGCTGCGCTGCAAGTGAAAGCAATACAAATAAACTTGCATACAAATAAGAATAGAAGAATACTCACATTAGTAATACCTGTGAATGACTTTTCGATAACTCTCACGGTTTCATTTTTGGCCTCAGTGGCCCTGGAAAAAAAACTCACCCTGTATATACCTACCATTAACAGCAATAGAATAAATATACTTAACATACATAGATCTACTACGTTTATATACATAGGTATTATTTTAACTTTATCTTGAATACGTTTAGTGAAGCTATATTGCAAAGCGCACAGACGTTTCAGGGCGGCGCTTACGTAACGGGGCGAGGCCAATCATGCGTGAGGGATAGCGCGATTTAAATCCGCGCGTGAGTAATTTAATTCTAGCTAAAATCACCCGTTTCTTTAATTACACGAAAACAAGTCCAAGAATAACCTTGCTATCCTAATAAAGGCCTAGTATTTTTAATATGTCAGCATTATAATCATTTAAATATTCCAAGCGGTTTAAATGAGATGTAATTAAAACTTGGGATTTATATTCTCCAATTAGAATAACCAAATCCAATGCTGCTTGGCGACAGAGATTTTTTTTTATTGTACGACGGAGAAGCGCTTTGCCTTCATCTCACTTGGTTTCAAGTTAAGTTCCAAAGGTAAAAACTGGCTATCTTACCTCTAATTGCCGAAACAACAATTTGGAACTGTTGTTATGGCGACAGACCTAGGTAAGACGGTGGTAGCTGACCAGGCGGACTTAACAACAAACCAAGCTAAGTATTGTACTTGGGCCTGTTCTGGGATCTCCAACACCCAATCTTATTTTATCTCTAACTTTTATAAGGTCTGAAAACCCCCCACGAGATGCGTCAAGCTGTGACACCCAGACGCAAACCCAGGACAAGTGTATGGTTCTATCGTTTACGGGATTCAATTACGAACTGCAAACAGAGCCATGTTGTTGCCAATATCTAAGAACGTAAGGAAACGGCTGGGTTAGCGAAATTCGATCAAATGTCTGTGTAGTGTGTAGTTACATTTTTTTTTGTATGGTGAAGCGCTTGGCTTTCATCTCTGATTACAAGGTATGATAAGGCCGAAGGTGGAAACGCAGTCTGAGGCTATCTTACCTCTAAATGCCGGAACGAAAACGACATTTTTGAATTGTTATGTCGACAGCCTTAGATAAGAAGGTGGTAGCTAGCTAGGTAGACTTTAACAAAGTCCTACCACCAACCAAACCAAGCACAATATTGCTCCCACTGGGGATCGAACCCGGGACCTGTGGATCTGAAATCGGTGGGTTGAACCACTAGACCACAGAGGCGGTAAAAAGATAGCGGCAGACTGCAGACTGGTGGCACGTGACGTGTAGGGCGAGCTCACGAGAGTCTCGGGACGATCCATTTATGAAGAGCAGTGTTCTAACAAAACGCACTTGACATCTTCCGAGGTCAGAACTACGCTTCAGGAAGTACGGCAAGTGACTGTTGGCACTACACCGTAAGAACACTCTAAATAGGCTGGATTAAAGTTTGTAGACACCCGGCGAAAGGTACGCTCAGTGTAACATTGTCGGAATAGAGCCATGTGGTGGAGAATCAGTTTCTGTTGCGTTCCCTTGATTATGTCCGTGATTGTACTGCAGTCGCTAAGTGGCCTTATGAGTCCATGTTTAGACCAGCTTCTGCTGCGTTCCTCTAGTTATGTCTGTTAGTGTAGCGCAGTCGCTAAGTGGGCTTATGAATCTATGCTTAGATAAAAAAAAACAAAAGATTTCGCACTATCCGTCCGAATTTGTTTTACCTGATGCTGGCGTTTCAAACTCACCGGGAAATCAAAATCAAATATCGTTTTTCAGTAAGATTTTTAGGATAATTTTGAATCGTCAAATCTACCGCCTGTCCGGAATCGCGACCAGCACAAGGAGAAAGACCTCTGGAGCAGCAGTTTCCATTCAGTTACTCGTCTGTCAAGGTCGTAACGAACAGTAGCTTACTTTGCATATTAAGCCCTAAAACCTCAGATTAGAGTTGCTATTTGTTTGAAAAGCAGTATTTATATGTTGCCATCTTTTACTAGCATCGCATGACAGAGTATGTCACTATTTTCGCAACGCATTGTATGGAGAGCGATATCCTTTGTATATTGTTATGTAAGTGTTAATGTGAGTACAGTCTACATAATTGTCTTTATTTACAAGCCCAACGAACTTCATCTGGTTATTGTAAAATAGTAATAAGTAATTACTACTTACTAATAAGCGATTTGACTATGAATAACTATTCATAGTCAAATCGCTTGTACAGATAACTTAGACCCATAATTTTAGTAATTTATTTAAACTGTAAAAAACAAACTGTATATTTATGAGCCATTGTCATTACAATGGGTCATCATTGTACAGTTTTAAGTGATGAATATTAAAGATGATGGTGTAAAGCACTTATATTTTCACAAGAAATGTTGTCTCTTAACTGTGAATATAAATAAATATTGCAGGAAATTAATTTTACATAGAATACGAGGTGTGGGCTCGCAACTATGAGCAAACAAATAATTTGGGACATTCAATTTATACACAGCGCCATGTAACATGAAACTAGTAATAACATATTTTTTTATTGCCAAAAAAAAGAGTTATAGATATGATTAATTCACTAGTTTTCAAGACTGCTTTACTTACTACATATTACAATGAAACCCAAAACTAGGCGCGTTATGCCTATGTCTTACTAAGCATAGCTTGTAATTTAGTATGGGAACTAGAATACTGAATACCTAAATATTTTTTAAATATTGTGCTTGGTTTGGTTGGTGGTAGGATTTTGTTTGAGTTCACCTTGCTAGGTAACACCATCTTAACTCATTCTGTCGCCATAATAACTATTCTTAGAAATTGTTGTGTTCCAGCGTTTAGAGGTAAGATAGCCAGTTCCTCAGTTGGTTGAGGATTCCGATTTAAGTGCGCCTTCATCTTCGGCCTTATCTCAACTAGTTACCAGGAGATTAAGGCGTAGTAAGGTCGTACAATAAAAACAAAAACAAAAAAAATAAATGTTTGTCCCGGATGGGTATCGAACCCACAGCCTACTGCGCAAAAGGTAGAGCTAACCAACTGGGCTGTACGGCTTAAGGGTGAAGTCGCATTCCCGGTATAGATCAATACACATGCGTGTTGTATGACAGCAAGATGAAGGCCAAAAGTTTCCCAACCACACAATAAAAAAAAAGTAACTTTGGTACCACGTGGTACCCGCGAGCAGTAGCAAGTATAATGTTAGTCGTAGCTTTCACTCTTTTGATTTTTAAACCTTCGATATTCAGATGCAGCTAAAATGATCTTAAATTGGTTCATACAAATGATTATTAGATAATAAGGTTTAGGTTATATAATTTATTTTATTTTTATTACAACTGTTTACTATTGCTCGGTGCACACATTCGTGCTGGGCTTAGGTACCTACTTACGTACCAATGTCGCGCATTCATGATTGTGAGAAGGTAGATTTGCTAAAACTTCTATTTTGTTGTGTGTTTTAGATTATATTGTTGATTGTTCACTTGTCGGACCATATGAGGCTGACATAAACATTATGTTTAAAGCCTTACAATAAATGGTTAAAAAGTATTTTGTCTGATCCTCTATCGCAGGAGGCGGAGATCCTATGTAAATTGACCATTACTGGTTTACGTTAATTTAAGAAGATACCGTAGTCTTTTAGTACAGCACAGTTGTTTTTAGTAATTGGATTTTATGGGACGCCGTGGTCGCTGAGCGACGAAGGACTTTTTCTTAAGAATATAAAAAAAAAATTGTATAGCCTGCCTACACTCACGCACGCTCCTTGTTGGAGGTGCTTGGATAGGCATTCTACATCGCGCATCGTTACTTTGTACTAGTGACATAGCTAGATTCAGGTACTTACTATTATTAGATCTTTGTTACTAGATGAGTTAGCTATTTTTGTTTTGTTTCATTATTTGTATCATATTTTATACGGGAGTGACATGGTCACTGTGTGACCAAACTCCCAGTTACTCCAATATTATATTTAATGTATGGTAAGATGAAGGCCAAAACTTCCCTGCCACAATATAAAAAATAATAACTTTAAACAGGTAGGTACCACGTGGTCGAAGACGGGAGCAGGAGCTAGTATAATAATGTTAGTATAATCGCTTACATTTATTTTTTTCAGAATTAAGCTGAAAATAAAGTACAGCACAGGACCGGACGCGTCAGGTCTGCAGTGGCTGGAGCCCGCGCAGACTTCGGGGAAGAAACACCCCTATCTCTTCAGTCAGTGCCAGGTAAATAAACATCTTGTTGTATATTCTGGCTATACTATATGCAATCACATCAACAGCCCATTAGTGTCCACCGCTGGACTGATCTCTCCAAACATGAAGCTTTATTTTTATTTTTTATGATCACCACGCTTGGCAAGCGGATCGATGATCACAGTAAGGTGTCCCTAATGTACATAAGGAAGCTGCTGCCCATCTTCTGGTCCCGTAGTCTGCTTTTACGACATCCACGGGCTGAGTTGGAGGGGTCGATTCTTAGCCACAACCGCCACGGCAATAGGCTACAGATATCAAAAACGAAAAGTGACTCACGACTTTTTCCTCTTTGAAGAATCACCTCTGATCAATACTCAGAGCGAATATCTTATGAGGATCACCTACTAGGGGGGTAGTCAGAGGCACGTCCAAAGTTAAGTTCAGCACATGTCCACGATTTGCAAATATACGTAGCCAGTGACATATACCTATTTAGATTCTGACCTTCACCTGCCAGAAAAACCGAAATGTTCAACCCGTAGTTGGAAGTGCACTTCACCCGGAATCCTCAACAAACTGAGGAACTGGCTATCTTACCTCTGAATGCCGGAACACAACAATTTTAGAATTGTTATCATGGCGACAGAATTAGGTAAGATGGTGGTAGCTAGCCAGGCGGACTTCAACAAAGTCCTACCACCAACCAAACCAAGCACAATATATTGTACTCCCCATGGGGATCGAACCCGTGACCTCTGGATCTGAAATCGGTGGGATGAACCACTAGACCACAGAGGTTAAATATGAATATTGAAAACTGGCTTGCAGCCTATCCACGCCCGTTCCATCGTCCCTTGCCAAGACACGCCGGCCGTGAAACTGACGTACGACGCGCAAGTGAAGGCGCCTTCTCAATTCACGGTGCTGATGAGCGCGCTGCGAGGACAGGTCGACGGCAACGTGACCCACTTCCGTCAGCCCATGCCGCTGCCGTCCTACTTGATCGCTATAGCGGTGGGCTCGCTCGAATACAGAACTTTGGGACCTAGGTGAGGACACAAAAAAACACAGAGCGTCTAGTATAATTTTCACACCACCTGCTCGACAATGCCAAATTACATATCATGCCAACCTTACGTAAAGCAAGTCATTAAAGCCCTTCGCTTTAGCCGGGGTGTTATGTTGGACTGTATCTCATTATAACCCGCTGGGTTTTAATATTTTTACTTTTCATAGTTCTTATTGCAAGGGCCTTAAAGACTAATTTCGTAATAATAGATCAACAGACTAATACTCGAAGGCCGGGGCCGGCGCCGCGTCGAACTTATTTGAAAATGGAACGTTTTTCTAAAATCAAGCTGGCCACGGCAAGCTGAATGGAACACATTTGAAATTAAACAAAAGCCGCGAGTATTGTAAGACGCTGCAATAATATACGTAATAACTGCAAAGATTTTATAAAAATATATCAAAATAGAAGAACTTTTCCCCAACCTTTACAGTACAAAACGACCCTCAGACGCAAGTTTCTGAAGCTGTGAACAATACTCAAATAAACTCTACCTCAACTTCGATAAACGTACCAAATAAAAATATAAGTTTGTCTTTCCACAACTGGACTAGATATTACTGAAACATCATTTTTCACTTTTAATTTTAATTTACTATAATGAAACGCTGTTTTTAGTAGCCTTGCTTTTTTATTGTTTCGCAAAAGGTGAGAAAAGTAGAGGACACTCCTCGCGGATAAAGCTGTTTTTGTCTTGGGCTCGTTTGAACCCCTCACTGCGCTCAGGACTCGTCTTTATTATTGAATTAACTCATAACACCCTCGCTGCGCTCGGGAGTTAAATCTGGAGTCCTTTGTTACGTTCAGAATTCAATATCGCGCCCGTGACATAAAACAGTGCTTTATCCCCTCGATGTATAATCTACTATTACACCTCTGAACACAGCTAAGCTGTCCAGGGTACCCGTTATGATGTATGATATCAAGATAGATAGATGTATGATGGATATCTGGAGAACCATCCTCTATAAAATAATATACTAACCTCTTGTTTTTGTATTTTGGTATCTATTGGTGTACTACAAAGAATATATTTAAAAGCCTCATCGCTCAGTTGGTGATACTCTGCCTTCTGCGCTGTAGGTTGAGGGTTCGATTCCCACCCAGGACAAACATTTGTGTGATGAATATAGATGTTTGTTGTGTTTGGGTGTTGTATCATTATAATACGTATGTATTTAAAAAAAGTATTGGAAGTATTATATCCGTAATCTAGTTCCCATGTTACAAGCTACGCTTAGCTTGGGGCTAGATGGCGCTGTGTGAAATTAACGTCCTGTAATATTTATTTATTTATTCGTATTTTTATTTGTATTGATTTTTAGTAATTGTGTTTTTTTTTCAGATCTAAAGTATGGTCCGAAAAGGAGGAAATCGAGCGCAGTGCGTGGGAATTCGCCGAGACTGAGAACTATTTGAAAGCTGCAGAAAGACTCTGTGGTCCTTATGTGTGGGGGCAGTACGACCTCCTGGTGCTACCCCCCTCCTTCCCCTACGGGGGCATGGAGAACCCTTGCTTGACGTTCGTCACACCCACTTTACTGGTAATAGTATTATAATTAGTATAATTTATTTCAGTTTTCACCATATAGAGGCTCAGTAAAACATTTCTTAATCTAGATGAATGAAAAAAAAACAATGATTAAAATGTCAGAGAAATAAATAAAATGATACCGGAAACAAATGCAGTGTACATTAAAAACCATTTGATTATTTGGCACAGCACACGAGCCTTGGTTCCAGTGCTGTAATGATGATAATGATAATGCAGGAAGGATTTTATGTGTCATAAACAGTTGGACCACAATAATAAAAAAAGAAACAAAACAATTATGAAAAGTAATAGTAATAATTTATAATAAAAAAAAAACAGGTACCAACTTAACCTCAAAATAAAAAAAAAAACACTATAATCACGAATACTCACAATAAATTATCATTCACCACCATATACAATTTAAAGTCACAAATACACATGTAAGTTTATGTATGAATATTTTTATCTTTGAACTACCTTGAATATAGTTATCAGTCTCTCGAAAACTTAAGAGACGATTATCAATAAACTTCTGGTGTCGCTTTAAGGTGTCGGTGTGCGCGCGCATCGTAAAAATAACTGTTATATTTTTTCCCATTCGCAACCAACTTCATGGTGTCGCTTTTAGGTGTCGGTGTGCGTGAGCATCGTAAAAAATAACCCATATTTTTTTTCAATACGCAACCAACTTCATGCTGTCGCTTATAGGTGTCGGTGCGCGCGCGCAACGTAAAAAATAACTCTAATTTTTTTCAATACGCAACCAACTTCATGGTGTCGCTTTAAGGTATCGGTGTGCGCGCGCATCGTAAAAAAATCACTCATAATTTTCCCCAAACGCGCTAAAAGAAGTGTACCTTCAAAATATATTTGAAGTGTGCCTATGTCAACATGTCTTGCTAGGGATCCAATGGTCTGTGTTATATGAATGTATCATAATGAAAATGAACTAGAATTCAAACAGCCTCTGTGGTGTAGTGGTTTGTCCACCGATGTCAGATCCAGAGGTTCCACGAGAACAATATTATGCTCGATTTGAGTGGTTGGACTTTGTTTAAGTCCACTTTGCCAGCACCTGTGAAGTGCGCCTCCTTTGGCCTTATCTTAACTTGTAACCAGATGAGATTATGGCTAAGAGCTTTATATATATTTTTTATTGTACGACGGGTAATTATTTGGCCTTCATCTCACCTGGTTACAAATTAAGATAAGGCCGAAGCTATAGGCGCACTTCACGCAGAATCCTCAACAAACTGAGGGACTGGCTATCTTACCTATTATTGCCGGAAAACAACAATTTTTCAAAATTGTTGGTATGGCGACATAATTAGGTAAGATGGTGGTAGCTAGCCAGCCGGACTTAAATAAAGTCCTACCACCAACCAAAACAAAAAACAACCAATTGAATCCAGGCCGGCGACCGGAGCCAAGCGGACGTGATCGTCCACGAGATAATGCACAGCTGGACCGGCAACCTGGTGACCAACCGGAACTTCGAGCACTTCTGGCTGAACGAGGGGTTCACCGTGTTCCTGGAGAGGAAGGTCGGCGCCTCCCTCATCGACGACCGGGAGGAGGCCCGGAGGAGTCGCGACTTCCACAGCCTGCTGGGGCTGCAGGAGCTGAGCGAAACTGTGAGTACAAAGATATCTTAACAGTAGTAGAAGCCCCTTGAAAGGGCTCCTCCGGAGAATCGCTACCACCATACACATTTCCGCCGGCAGCGTTGCTGTGTTCCGGTTTCAAGGGTACGGTTGCCGGTGAAATTACGGGCACTTTATGCCTCAAGTTGACGGGCGCAATGCAGTGTAGGCTATGTTCCTTGTGGATGTGACCTACGCAGTAAGACATTGTTATAGGCAAGAGATGCACTTAACATCAGGTGGGCTACTTGCTTGTCCCGTCTCCTTGTTGTATAAAAGAAAAATACAAATAAAAAAAATAAATGAAATAATTTAATGCTAAATAAATTCAACGAACATACATACAAAAAAAAAACATACAGCCGAATTGAGAACCTCCTCCTTTTTTGAAGTCGGTTAACAAGAATTAAACAATCAGAAGGGGGTAGCCATCAGCAGTATTCTGCGTAAGTAAAAGTCTACGCAGGGCTGGTTTTCAGACTACCCCATATAAAAATCTCGAGCTTCGATGTTGGTCGAGCATAGCCGCAAAAGAAAGTAGCGGGTTAAAAAACTATAATATCTAAAAGAACCGATTAAGTACAACTTATAGAAAATATGAATAAATTGAAAACGAAAGCAAAATTTTAATACGGCACAAAATTTACTTTAAACATAAATATTAAAGTATACCATTGGCTACAATGTGTGTGAGTGTGTAAGGTGTACTGGTGTGTATGTTTGTGTGTGTAAGAGATTTAAATGTGAACTGAGTTATTAATTGTGCGTGTTAATTCCGGTACTCCAGAGGACACCGATCTCTAAGGAATCGAGCAACTAATTCTGTTGCCATAACAACAATTCGGAAATTGTTGTGTTCCGGCATTTAGAGGTATGAGGTAATAACCAGTACCTCAGTTTGTGGAGTGCGCTTCCACCTTCGGCGTTATCATAACTTGAAAATCAGGTGAGACCAGGTTTTGCAGGTCAACCGGACGGGGACGTCGTATAATAAATATAAAAAATGTATGCCTCTCAGTAGTTCTTTCATTATTATTCATACTGAAATTAACCTTACAAAAAAACAACCATAATTCAAGGCGGCTAAAAAAAAAACAACCATAATTCAGGGCGGCATGCAAAAATGTCTTTTGCCTAAAAAAAAAACAACCATAATTCAAGGCGGTATGCAAAAATGACTTTTGCCTTCTTAGCCTTCATCTCCATAATTCAAACGGCTGATGGTTAGTTGTTTGATCAAATTTTTAACTGCTAGTGCTAGTCTGTCGCCTAGAGCTGTGGCAAGCACACCTAAAAGTATTACGTTTTAATATATTTAAAACGTAAATAGTTATAACATTAAATCTAATAACCCAGGTGTAGTTTATTTTATACTTTATTGCACACACATATTGAGGCGTTAGATTTGAAGTTCAAAAAAACTATACTATAAAATCTTACAAAATAAAAATATTTAGAATTTTGACCGAAACTTTGGATCAACTATCGGTATGTAAGAGAGATAAACAAGGTTTTTATTATTAAGTTAGATCATTTTTAATCGTCAAGATTCAAAATAACCCTAAAATGCACCCCTATGTTTAAGCACTCTTCCCTATTTATCCCCCATTTATAAGCACACGCTGCTTTCAGATCCATGGGCACTTAGGCGCGGACAACCCTCTATCCCAACTAGTAGTGGACCTCCAGAAACCAACACATCCCGACGACGCGTTCTCTAGGGTTCCCTACGAAAAGGGATCGCTGTTCTTGCGTTACCTCGAAGACTTAGTTGGAGGTCCGGGTAAGAACATTGTGCTAGACTACTTCTCTTTTCTAGGTATATGACGAATTGGGGAAGGATAGCGCTTTGACTAAAATGGTGGTGGATTTGAATGGCCTGAATCCGGACGATGCGTTCTCTTCGATTCCGTATGAGAAGGGATCTCTGTTTTTGAGGTTTTTGGAAGATATGCTTGGAGGACCCGGTGAGTGGATTTATCATTGGCTGATAAGTTATCCGATATTTCGACGCTGTTGCTTGCGCCATGGTCACGGATACACTAAAGTCTTTGCGAGTAGCAATGAAGGTATTTATAGATAAAAAATATTACAGGACATTAATTTCACCTTTTCCTTGTTTTTTTTTATTGTTCGACGGGGATGTCTTTGGCCTTCATAGAGAAGGTGGAAGCGAACCTTACCCGGAATCCTCAGTAAGCTGAGGAACTGTCTATCTTACCTCAAAATGCCAGAACATAACAATTTAATAATTAGGTAAGATGATGGTAGCTAGCCAGGCGGACTTAAACAAAGTCCTACCACCAAGCTAAACAAGCAGAATATTGCACCCCCTGGGCATTGAACCCGGGACCTGTAGATCTGACACCCATCGACACAGAGTCATCACCGGATCTGACACAGAGGCGCTTACCTAGATTTATCTAGCCTTTTCATAGCAAGCGTTGATTTAACTTGCAAACTTTTTTTGTATTTCCAGAAGTGTTCGACGATTTCCTGCGCTCATATCTACAGAAGTTCGCCCAGAAGTCTTTGGACACGGAACAGTTCAAGGCGTATTTGCTCAACTACTTCGCACACAGTGACAAGCTGAAGGCTGTGGACTGGAACGCTTGGCTGAACACCAGCGGGATGCCGCCTATCATTCCTGAGTAACAATTACTTACTTACTAATTTATTGTTGTGTTTCGGTTTGTTGAGGATTCCGTGTGAAGTGCGCCACCTTCGGCCTTATCTCAACTTACCAGGTGAGATGAAAGCCAAGCGCTTCCCCATCATACAATAATAAAAAAAAAGTGCATTTATTTCACATAGTTTTTAAATACATACATAATATACGATACAACACCCAAACACATAACAAACATCTATATTTATCACACAAATGCTTGTCAAGGTAGCAATCGAACCCACAGCCTACAGCGCAGAAGGCAGAGTTTCTACCAACTGAGCTATGAGGCTTGTTTAATGTAGTAGAACTGATATGTATAGTTAATGTTTGTCTTGCAGCTACGATACATCGATGACCAAAGCTGTGACCGTGCTCGTTGAGAAAGTATCATCGGACACCAACATCACCTCAGCAGACCTGTCCTCGCTGACTCCCCACCAACTCATCTACTTCCTGCAGTCGCTGGTGGACCGAGCCGCGGCGCTCTCGCTGCCGGCGCTGTACGCGCTGGGCGAGGCTCACTCGCTGCCCAGCTCCAAAAATGCAGAGATTCAGTACAGGTACCCCAAAAAAAAAACAAAAAAAAAAGGGGTGGGGTGGGCCTTTTTTTTTGTTAACCGCCTCTGTGGTCTAGTGTTTCACCCACCGATTTCAGATCCAGAGGCCCCGGGGTCGATACTCAGGGGGAGGAATATTGTGCCTGGTTTGACTTTGTTTAAGTACGCCTAGCTAGCTACCGCCATCTTACCTAAGTCTGTCGTCATTTAGAGGTTAGATAGCCAGTGCCTAAATTTGCTGAGGATTCCGGGTGAAGTGCGCCCTTCGGATAAGGCCGAAGGTTTAATAATAAGTCATAACTTGAATATCAGGTGAGATGAAGGCCACGCACATCCCCGTCGTACAATAAAAAAGCTTTTGCCCTGCTAAGATCCCTTGATCGTCTTTTACGATATCATTGGTCTGTTGAGAGAGTTGGGGAGAATAGGGGTAATCGATAAGCCGCAAATGTGATATTGGTTTTATCTTACAGGTGGCTGCGCCTGTGTGTGAAAAGTAAAGACATATCAAAACTGGATGATGTGTTCCACTTTATAAACTCTCAAGGTCGCATGAAGTACGTACGACCAATATACAGGGACCTCTACGCGTGGGAACAAGTCAGACAGCAGGCTACTGACAACTTCCTCAAGAATGAACCTTACATGATGCATGTCTCCGCATATACTCTGAGGAAAGATTTGCATCTTGAATGAAATGTACAGAGCACTAAGCAATAAGTTATGTATTTAGTATTTTAATAAATTGTATTAAAATGTTTGTTTCACTTTTATTTATTCTATCCAATTGATCTTACTCGATCATCCCGTCTCGGTATTGAAGCCATTCTTTGTGGCCCAATGGCCATCATACCTTTGGGGGGAGACAAGGTGTTTCTGCCTAAGTTCTCTAAGGGCTAAGAGCCCTGGCTCCCTGGGTATGGGAGACAAAATACCATAGATTTTCCGTATTTTTTAAAGTGAAAAAGACAAGGAGAACTACTTACCTACTTAAATTAATACAAGGAGGTAGTAAATTTAATAAGTGTCCATAGGAGTTTATTTAAAAAAGATAAAATTGCAACTTTAATCTAACAACATTCACGGTATCCCGGAGGAAACGCGACGGCGGCGGCGAATCGTATTCCGACTCGTCTGCGCCCTCGATGGCCCCGCTCCCAGTGCGCAAAAAACCAGACCTCCCTGGCATAAATAGCATCACGGAGATTCTATATACGCCAGACATCACCGTGGAGCAGTGGCCCTCCACTAACCCCGTAAGTACCCCTGTAAGTAAGGCCCGGCGCAGTGCCACCGCTGCCAGGCGTTACGACACAGCTCGCACGACTGCCCACCGTCAGATAGCATGCGTGCGATGCAGTGACGCCCACGACTGCACTCAGCCTTCGTACCATAGACCCGAAACCGACCACGGCCTTGAACACGCCAACCCGATGACTCCTCGGTTGTCACCAGGGTCGGATGAACCTATATAATGGCGCTATGAGACAACAAACGTGCAGCTGCTGTGAGAGGTTTCAGTTGCAGGTAAGGGCCTCTAGCTAGTGCTATTTGCTCTGGCTACTACCTCGAGGTCGCAGGGTTTTGCGGATACGTCTTCCTATTGGTACCTGAAATGTTTGGGCTGCATTTAAATTCGCACTGCTTCGTTGAAATCCTGCGGATTGACATAGACATTCATTTATTTACTTCTATTAACACACATACACAAAAATAGACCAAAACACAGAGAAACACGAATACAATTCAGCGGCAGTGGCGAGGCACGGCAGTGGCGAGGCACGGCAATGGGTGACCAAAGCACGGCTACGCCGCCATTAGAAGTTCAGGGAGTCTTTGGATTTGGCAGGTGGAAATTACAGAGTCTATAGGCAAGATAGGAACTGTTGACTGCAAATAGCGTGAGCGTCACATCAGGCTCTCCTTCTGCAAGTAGGCCTTCGAGAGTAAGCTGCATATAATAATAATAATAAAAACTCATTTGCTGCCACTCGAGAGAGCACAAAGAGCAGTTCTTAAAGTTGCCTATTCCCATCCCTTCAGATATCCCACCACACAGCTCTACCGCAACTCCAATGTCCTCACCTGCAGACAAATTTATATTCAGCAACTGATTTTAAAACAACATTTATTGCCACCAACCATTAATAATGAAGGTAAACGGTGCAGTGACAAAGTATTTCGAACTTTCCGGTGCAGGACTAGGTTTGCACAAAAGCACACTTCATTTCTAGGCTCTTACATCTATCTATCTATCTTCTTTTAAATACCTTTAATAAAATCGTAGAAAAACTGTTTGTACATTTAATATTAAAAAAAAAATTGATGCTACCTGCTTAAAACATGCAGCTGAGCATAAAAACAGTTTTTAGAATTCTTGCTGTTTGTCTGTTTGTTTGTGCACGCGTATTTCCGGAACGGCTTATCCGATTTGGATGTGGTTTTCAATGATGTGTTGTGTATGGTTCAGGGCAGGATCAAAAAGTTGTGTTGACTTTTATAATATTTTATAGCATTTCATTTTAATGCATGCATATCTTTTTCAATTTATGATTAGATTTTGATAAATTAAACTAATAATGTTAACCCAAATATTACACAGTAAACAATACACAATCTACCATTGAAAACTTCATTGGAATCGGTTTAGTACTTTCGGAGATTAGCGTGGTCAAAGAGACGTTTTCGGCGTGACACGTGTAAAAAGTAAACACACTTTTAACTTATATGCATAAGCGAAAGGTTGATGAAGAGTGATGAGTTAAATACTCTTTGGAGATTTAAATTTTAACTAAGAATTTATTATTTGTAGTTGTCAAAGGTATGTAAAATCGTAAAAGGTAGTTAATATCCATGGTAATATGCAACATTAAAAATTCAGAGTTGCTCTGTATTGTTGTGTATACGCTTGGCTACGGAATATCACGGTAAATTTTTCAAAAGGTAGTTTTTACCTTTGCAGTCCATGAATGTTAGTTTATCATCATCATTATCATTATCATCATCAACTGTTATTCTCCTGCCCGTATCCCTCATTTTGTAGGTGGGTCAGTATCGTCATCATCATCATCATCATCATCATCGCTATTGCATATCCCATACTCCTGCCATTATCTTATCTCATTTCATTACTTCTGAATCGCGGTTGGGCAAAGGTATGTAAAACTATTTTTTTCACTAGACCATTCTGCGGCCTTGCTCTGAACAGAACGACAGTCATTGCCACTACGATACGTAGACGTAGGTATTAGAGATAGTATGAGCAATTTTTTTTCTGGTGTCCTTTTTAGGTTTTCGTGACATAATCATAGTAAAGTACCACTGCATTACATGGGCCACGCTTGGCAAGCGATGTGCAACTATAAGTTATTTGCTACTGTTGTTCAACCTTTCCACCACCATTGTTCGCGTTCCATATTTTAGCCAGTAGTAAGATTTAGATTTATTTTACGTGTTAATATTTTATAAGACAAATAAACTATTCTATTATATTCTAAATTATAATAATAAAAACATTTTATTTAAGATTCATGATTCATATAGTGGTGAGAGGCTAATTTCTTGAGAGACTCCGGCTGCAATGGACCAGCGGCGGCGGCGCTGAGATTTTGCTTGAGAAACACTAACTTACAGTGTGTTAAGTGTTTGTTACATTACCTTTACTCTTTTGACTTACTGGTTAGGTAACCCACTGCTGGGCATAAGCCTCCTCCCCCAAACACCACTCCAACCCTTTGCATCCAGGTTTTACCCTGTACAGTAGTAATGTCGTCTATCCACCTGGCTGATGGTATACCGCGGTCCCTACTGAATCCTCCGGACCACCACTCCGTCAAGGACTTACTCCACCTGCCATAACCAAATCTTTCCAGGTGTCCTACCCTTCTCCTTGTAAGCTTATTAATACGGTCTCTTGGTTTATGAGTAATAGAGTATTTTATTATCTATGGTAATAATCTATGGTATGGTCACAGAGAGTGACTTAGTATATACATATTTTTTAAATAATCTGTCAGGTAGCAGGATCAGTCAGTGTCAAAGTCAAACCAGTTTTTTTTATTTACTAAAATAGAACTGAACTTAACCTCAAAAACTTGAATTTTAATATTGTTTTACATTTTTCATAGATTTTAAGTTACTCGTTTATTTTCCTATAAAATCTAGCTAACCCATATAATAACGCCATGTCGGCTGCCAAAAGAGTGCAGGTATGTAGATTTCGCTCATGTAGGCCATAAGTAATAAATAGGAAGGTAATATTGTTTTCTTTTGTATACAAATTTGTGAAACTATTTTTGTATCAGAATCTAATTTTCCTAGCAATGGGCTACCTTCGCTCGGACATGGCACGTATTCGACTGCAAATGGCAAGACCCGTACGAATCTGCCAACGTAATAAAGAAATATCTGATGGGGTTGCATAAACCAATCTACCACCCCATGAATGATTGTGGAGATGTCGTTGTTTGTATAAATAGCCGGGATATAGCCCTGAGGGGTGATGAGTGGAGGAAAAGGGCGTATTTCCATCACACAGGCTACCCTGGAGGTGCGTCTTGGACCTTGGCTTGGGAGCTGCATAATAAAGATCCAACTATGGTTTGTATTTATTATATTCACTTTAATGATACACCACTTAACAGGTGAAGGAAGAAGTGTGCTATACTATCGAAACTAGGTAGGTACCTACCCACATATGCCATCAATACTAATATTATGAATAAAACATTTTCTGTTTGTTACCTTTGCACTACTAAATGGCCGATTGGCAAAATTTAGTAAAGTATAGTATTATTTTAATCACTGTAACTTCCACCATGAGATGCATTGATGCTTGAACTAAATAATTCAACTTCAACTTCTTTGATTCAAGTATTCTGAGTGTCGTAAACATAAAAAGTGGGAAAAAATATTGAAGATTCGGCACTTTTATTCATTCCCTTTTTATTTTATGGATCTACAGTCTATAAAATAAAAACACACATACAAACACAATTTGTTAGTAAAAAATATATAAAAGCGATGAGGTTAGAGTGTGATGACTATATTCAAAATTTATAGTTTAATGCTATTTTATTTTTAGATGTATATTTTTGTAGTGCATGCCCTGGTGCCACTTTATATCTGGGTTAGATGTGGGCGAAGCGGTTGGCAAAAGCTAGTAAATAAATATAATTTCCTAGTTATTAATGCAAAAGATGTTTATCTACCTGCTAATAGTAGGTGTAGGTATTAACGGAAAGCAATGAGATATAATTGATTGATCATTTCCCTTGTAATCTTTGCAGATAGTAAAAAAGGCTGTATACAGAGCAATGACTGGAAATCTACAAAGACGCCACACAATGGAACGTTTGTTCATCTATCCAAATGAGAAAATACCTGAAAATATTCTTGAAAACATAACAAACCAAATCCGCCAGATAAAACAAGTCCCGGCTAGACTAGATCATATACCAGAGGAAGAGGTTCAGCAATTTCCCAAAGTCATGGAATTTCCCGAGGATTATGTGCTTAAATAAGATTAGATTGGATTGTAAGTATAGGTTGTTGTAATTATAATTTGTAGAATGTTTTCATGAGTTTTTCTGGTATCTTATCCTCTCTTATTCTTGGCTGTTTTATGCTCTCATAACTCTAAAAATTAAGCATGGTTTGCTGGCTACTAGGTAGTTTGGTCAGATGCAAAAGACTTGTTAAAATCTACAAAAATGAAATATTGTGGAGATCATTAAAATTCCAGTTGCATTAGTAAAGTTTATTTCATTTAGTTGTTACATGAAGAAATATTTGCAATACAATTTATCGCAGCCTAGGGTCAGCATACATAAACTGGGTGCTGTCAATAGAAGCGACCTGTACTGGGCTTGCAGAGATAGAGGCAACCTTCACTGATTCAACAGGGATAGCAGGAGCCTCATTGACAAAGTCCACAACTTTGACGGGTGTGAAGAGCTCAGCCGGGAAGGCGTTGACAACATCAAATTGGTAAGCTTCATTAACAAGAGGCATATCCACAATGTTCACTTTGTTTGATTCTTCAGTGAGGAAAGATAAGTCTGCAATCTTGACCTTGGAAACTTCCTCAGTGGCAAACGACAAGTCTGCTACTTGAACTTTGGAAACCTCAAATGGCTGAACGGGTTCCTCCACTTCAGGCAATGGGGCTTCGGCGAGCATGACTGGTTCAGGCTGGGCAATGTCCACGGGTGATTTCTGGGCCAATTCTTCAAGGACGGCCGATGGGATGTAGAGAGGTTTTATGTCAGGGACGGTTTCGTAAGCTGGCACGGGGGCGTTGGGCAAGCGGATAGCCTGAGGCTCGAAAGCCGCCGCCGCAGCCGCGAAGAGAGCGAGCGAGATCAGAATCTTCATATCTGCAAGAGAAAAAATATTTTAGGGATTTCTCGACACTTTCTAAAGCAACCTTAACCTTAACATCTACGATAGAAAATCGTAGATGCCTAATAATGGGGTTATTTTTCATAAAACCTTTGTTAGTTTTTTATTTTACTACTAGGAGACGGAACAAGCAATCAGCCCACCTGATGTTAAGTGCATCTCTTGCCTATAACAATGCCTTACTGCGTAGGTCACATCCACAAAGAACATTGCCTACACGGCACCGCATTGCGCCCGTTAACTTGAGGCATAAAGGTGTTAAGCCTGGCGTGCCCGTAATTTCACCGGCAAGCATACCCTTCAAACCTAACACAGTTATGCTGCTTGGCGGCTGAAATAGGTATGGTAGTTGTTCTCCGGACTGAAATAGGTATGGTAGTTGTTCTCCGGACGACCCGTTTCACAAGGGGCTCTACTACTCTTCAAAGTGCTTGTTTTGATAATGCTTTCCTACATAATTATCATGTTCATCATGTTTCTTCACCTGCTCACCCACTAATGCTATATGCATTGTCTGATTTGTGTTTGAATTGTGTTAATGGACATTCAAAAAGTAAAGGTGTAGGTTTAAAATTGTCTCACCTGACAGTTTTATTGCACAAACAATTGTGTTGACTTACTAATCCAACTACCTATTTATGTGTTATTTACGTATCAGATAAAGATAGGGCTTATCAGTAACACTAAAATCTGATTAGTCCACGTACTTTTAATTGTTGAATAAAATTAAACGAGGATTTGTACGTGATATGAATATGACAAATCAATTGTATTGTAATAATAGCGGGTAGGTAAGATAGGTACTTACTTTTCTTAAAATATTCAATCTCATTTTTTTTATATCTACCTATAGCAGATAGCCAGTTCCTCAAACATTTTAGGATTCCGGTTGACCTTCAGCCGTATTATAACTTGAAACCAGGTGAGATAAAGGCCAAGCGTTTCCACGTCGTAAAAAAAAAAAACAACAAATTAACTGTTTTGTAGAAATTCAGATACGCAATTCTCTGAAAACGTGGACCAAATGTTATATTATTCTCCGGTTCCTAGTCTAGGTACCCAGTATTAGTATTACCACAAATCTGGCATTACCTTAGAATCTATATAAATAATTCTCTGATAAGCCCTGGTTTATTGATAAAAGTTGAAATCAGTTATGAGAGTGGTAGGTACAAATGATACAATATCTAATAAATAGTACTTATTAAATCTGCATTATAAAGTGTAGTTCTCTAAGATCTAAGTAATACCTTGTTTAGTGTAACGTGCGTCTGTATATATAGGAAGTAGGTATGCGTTAATATTCGACGGATTACCAAAAACAGTAGGAACGTACCTACATCGCAACAGCCAACCAGAAGCGAGGCCATAAAACGCGGTACCTATCAAAGTTCCTGGTACTTCTTTCAATAGTTTAGGGTCACATCAGGCGGGTAGTAGCAACGCTGCTTTACATTTACCGGTTACCTCTGCATCCATCAGCCTATTGGCACAACTGTCTCTTTGGCAAATGCGTAAAATAACGAATCAGTTTTGTAACTCCATCCATAGGTACACAAACCATACCTAATCACTCAAAGATATATGTTAAAATGAAGTGCACTTCCACCCTCCGTCTTATCATAACCTGAAAATCAGGTGAGATGAAGGTCAAGCATCTCACAGTCGTAAAAAAAAAATACATTTCAATGTTGCGCAACTGCAATTGAAAAGGTTTGTAGCTTCTCGATGTTCTGATCGCCGAGACCCCTACAAAACCTTTGAGTTTAGTGAGTAAGTAAGTATATAAAAGTCTGGTTATTTTGACAAATTATATTTGGTATGATTCACTTAGCACTAACACTCTATATAATTATTACTTAATTAATTGAGGCGACACGTGACCCAAGGGCTGGCTCTTATTTAGGCCAGCGAATTAGCATAGCTATTCAGCGTGGCAATGCAGCCAGTGTCTTGGGCACGCTTCCGTCTGGTACTGGTCTGGAACAGTTGAGTTACCTATAGGCCGTTTGTAACGGTCCTTAGGTAATCTGACTGATTCCTTTGTACTTAGTTAGTTTAATTTATTGAATAAATGTATTTACCCGAAAAAAAAAAAAAAAATATTACTACTAAATGAATGATGGTAAAATGGTTATGAGCCGCTCTGGTTGATGGTAAGACGAGAACTGAACTAGATTTACTTGATTCGCAGAAAAACTGCGATTGTGAATGCTTACAACGCACTATGCGTTTTGCTGCGTGTTCACGCGTTATCTTGAACAGCAACCGCAACTGACCATAACGGATCCTTCCAGAACAGAAAGTTGAATTCCAAAAAGGATGAATCTATTACCTACTTTTTTTGATAAACATGCGGAAGTCGCGGGCAGAAAATAGCAAACAAATAATACACATTTTTGAATTGGAAACCAACATCATATAATTTATTCATATTTATATCCTCTTTCATTACACCGTATTACCATACCACTAAATATATTTGGCAATATAAAAAATAAGGAATACATTAGAATGATTTCTCGACCGTACTATCTAAGTAATATCTATGTTATTCTAAGGTAAATAATTTTGATACCGTCAGAGTAAATAGATTGGACATCTGAATACAATGTTTATCTACAATGAGACAAAAAATAAACCAAATACAAAAAATATTTTCCGACTCGATACTTTGACTGTAACTAAAGGTAGGCGTACACTGATCTAGATAACGCCGCACTTAAAACGTCACCGTTATTCTATTGAGCTAGGCGCTTGTCATTTGTTTTTCTGAACTTTTCTATTTGACACGATCCACTTTACTTTACATGGATCATGTTTTTGACAAAGTTATGACCGGTTACGGAAAGTTGTCTAGTGGACGCCTACTTTGAAATGTTTTACAACCAAACATTTTTAAATTACTACTTGAACAATATCAATATTTTTTAAACATAAAACTTATAAAGACAACGAAACATCCTATTGAATTTGATATAACATGATTGCCGTGCAATATAGATGATAAATATGACAAAAACTTCATCCAAATCATCTATCCAATAGTGAAAACTAAATAAAATTTGTTCATCATCGTATTTGTTGCTGGGTACTTTACTTTAGACAAGGTAGGTACGTAGTAAAAAACTAAATATATAAAACCACTGTGTAGGGTTGTCTGACTGACAATCAACGCCTAGACCAAACAAGGGACTAGACTAAACCAATTTCACAAAGTCCAAGTAAAGTCACGAGCAAGATAGCAAACGGTTAAAGTGACAAAGTTGTAAAACTTAATAATTATTTGATGTTATTATTCCCAAGAAAATTCGATCTTATTGACACCTCAATTTAAAGTTTACTCAAACCCACAAAGGATTGTAGTGTTCAGTTTATTATACATTATGTAAAGTAAAGTTGAAGAAAAAAAAAAAAAATTCTGCACTAACTTTACTTGGACATTGTGTTAAGCCTTAAATGCCTTGTGTAGGTAGGGGTGCACTAAAATACTGCGGGAAAAATCTCGGGATGACAGAAACGATGAGTCAGGCATTAAATTGTTGTTATTACGAATCAGTTCTCTATAATATTTTTTCAAACATCTTAAGCGAAATTGCAACATTAACGAATGATAGAGATCAAACAAACAATAATTTTGAATATAATACAATAAACTAGCGAACTGTTAACTAATTCAATTGCTTACATAATATTTAATATAAAAAAAAATAAGACTTTTTACATAACACATAGGTACATTATAACATTAACCATGCAACTAAGAAATTCTGCCAGCAGTGTATTAGAAAACATTATACTGTAATTCGGCATCAATCAGGATTGTTTCATTTGATAACCAACATATCCCCACTACCATGGGAATCGAAGGGATAGGAATCGAACCCACGACTCTAGAATCTCTGTCGATAATTTTCATCAAGACCTAACGAGATTGTCAATAGAGGTTATAATGATTCGATATAATAGTAAATAAAATACTTGATAACCTTTTTGGAAGTAAAAATAAACAAGATTTAAATGCAACTTTTTTTTTCATTTTACATGAATATATTACAATGCATCTAGCTATTCTTAATTTCTAACGACTGGTATTAGAGATAATCTAACACCGATTACCGTACGATTACGGTAATTTTATATGGATTTTTATAGCGTTTACATTGTGATTGGAAAGAGAATTTACGTTTTATAAACCTAACTATTGATTTTAATACTACCAAAAAACCTCACCAAAGCTCTTCATGGTACCATAATGCTCTAAAACTGTTGTCATGATCTCTTACCATGAACTAAAATGAATTACAAACTATTGTTTTCTTTTTCTAATTCATTCTCTGGTGGAGCGAAAGAAAGGCCTGCAAAATCTCCATCTGTTTTATAAATATGATATCAAGTTAAAATTCCATTTATGTGAAGAATAAGGCGAAGAGAACGAAAAATAGGCATTTATCGCGTATTTTTCCTATAGTTGGAGACACAAGCAATAAGTAGGTAATCTAAATAAATGTTGACACTGAAATAAGAACTAACGCATTTACAAACGGGGACCACCATGGGTTTTGCAAACTGTATTAACTATAGATAATCATCATTACACCTATAGGATGTACATTTAACATTGCATTACAGATACATGAATTGTTTATTGAGTGCTAAAATTCACAGAATATAAAATTTTACTGTATACCTAACATCAAATTCTCAGCTAGGGCTCAGCTTTACAGAGAATCTAAACAATGCTTTTTTTTATTATGCTGATCCTGCGCAGTTCATCATCATCATCATCATCATCATAATAATAGGGACTAATAAGCCCACTGCTGAACAAAGCATTTTATCGGCAGGCTGGTATACGGTACGCTTAGTCGGCTTACTTTTTTTACTACATATAAAACTATATTAAATTGAATGTACTATGTGTGACAATGTTTAAGTGCCAATAAATTAGTATATGTGTGTATGTTAGTTTTTAAGGTACACAAAATAACATCAGTGCGTAATCTTAAGTTGTTCTGAAACAAGTTACTATGATAGTGGTCAGTATTCAAGTTACTCATGGTAGACTCCTAGGAATCTGAAGACTGAACTAGCGTGTGGAAAAGGTGTGACTTTGGTGAGGTTGGTACAGATTCGATAGATTGACTAACTGTGCAGCATTGCCCGAGCTCAGAGTTCACTCGTATCATTTGATCGCGCGCGCTTCCGGTAGGTAGGTATCCCAGTAGCGGATTGCCTGTCAAACAAACAAACAAACAAACATTTTTATTATGTTTAAAATGCGATTAATACACCAGCTGTGTAGGTATATTCTGTGTGTATAAGCTGTATGGGTTATTCGTGTAGTTTTCTTTTGCAATTGAGGAATTTAAAAAAAATCTTGGAAAGGATGGGAAAGAAATACATCATGTTCGCTTATATCTGTGTGTTTAAGACCTATTTTACATAGTACGAGCTCTTAAAACCAGCCCACGTGTTACTATGTGTCGCCAGTTTAATTTAACACTGTTTTCCATTCAAACAGCAGATTTTACATGATTTAACTCAAAAGGCTTGATACTGTTGATTCGGGTTTGGTGTAAAAGACTCCGTCATTATCATCATCATCAACATATCGTCTACTGTTGGACGTAGGTCTCTCCCAAGGTTCAATTTTGTTTGCGCGGAACTCTACAACAAAAGTAGCCTTAGATCAGCGATCTTCCAATAAATAAACAAGCCTCATAGCTCAGTTGGTAGTAACTCTGCCTTCTGCGCTGTAGGCTGTGGGTTCGATTCCCACCCAGGACAAACATTTGTGTGATGAATATAGATGTTTGTTCTGTGTTTGGGTGTTGTATCGTATAGTATGTATGTATTTAAAAAAAGTATTTAAGTATTCTATCCGTAATCTAGTTCCCATATTACAAGCTATGCTTAGTTAGTGGGGCTAGATGGCGCTGTGTAAAAATTAATGTCCTATAATAAAATGAATGTCCTAACATACATTGATTTTTATATACTTTTTTAGCTCTGATCAAGTTCTTTTTGTACGACAGGGAAGCGCTCGGCCTTCACCACCGGATTCAAGTCAAGTTATGATAATTTCACACAGCGCCATCTAGCCCCAAACTTAGCAAAGCTTGTAATAATGGGAGCTACATTCCGGATGGAATACTTCAAACTTTTTTTTAAATACATACCACTTGCACCTGCTTTGCCTGTCTCTGATGACTGGCTTCTTTGGTGAACGGTCATGAGCCATCGATACGAGTACCGACTTACCAGAGCCTGATGCTTCATATGCTCCTCGAGATAACGTAACACAGTCGCCCGCAGCTCCGTGACTCTCACTTCCTCCCATCGTTCGAGCTCCTTCTTAATGACGCGTGAAATCATGTCGAATTCCTGCTGGCCGCGCTCTACTTTTGATTCCCACTAAAAATACAATATATAATAATTTGCTGCTACTTTATACATTAGCGTCCTTTTTTTTTATTGCACTTCGGTTAAGCTTGGCCTTCATCTCACCTGATATTCAAGCTATGATAAGGCCGAAGGTAGAGGCGCACTTCACCCGGAATCCTCAACAAACTGAGGAGCTGGCTATCTTAACTCTAAATGCCGGAACACAACATTTTTAGAATTGTTATCTTGGCGACAGAATTAGGTAAGATCGTGGTAGCTAGCCAGGCAGACTTAAACAAAGTCCTACCACCAACCAAACCAAGCACAATATATTGTACTCCCCATGGGGATCGAACCCGGGACCTCTGGGTCTGAAATCGGTGGGCTGAATCACTAGACCACAGAGGCGGTTAAAACAATATAGAATTGTTGTTATGGCGACAAAATTAGGTAAGACGGTTCTCTCAACTTGATTAAAAAAATATACATATCACATATTTTCATTTCAGTTCGTATTGAATAAATAAATAATAAATACATTATTTTTTCTCACAATAAGGTACTAAGTGATACAAGAAAAACAAATTATGAAAAAGCATGGTAGGGACCTGTTTTGTTAGTCTGGTGACTGAAATAGGTTTTTATAAAAAAAAACTAATATAAAAAATAAAAAGTATTTAAGTATTCTATCCGTAATCTAGTTCCCATATTACAAGCTATGCTTAGTTTAGGGCTAGATGGCGCTGTGTGAAATTAATGTCCTGTAATTTGTTACATGTTTTGTTAGTCTGGTGACTGAAATAGGTTTTTATAAAAAAAAACTAATATAAAAAATAAAAAGTATTTAAGTATTCTATCCGTAATCTAGTTCCCATATTACAAGCTATGCTTAGTTTAGGGCTAGATGGCGCTGTGTGAAATTAATGTCCTGTAATTTGTTTTTTTTTAATTTATTTAAAAAAGAAAAGCCTTTAGTACAGGGAACCAGGGAATATATATACTTTCCACTGATCAGATGGAGTGGTATAAGACAATATTAAAACAATTGATAATTTAAACCTTGAAAGATGTTAAGTAGGTGTGTTGGTGTAGTCAAAGACTAAGTAGTCAAGTTGTAAGTGCGCAAGACATGTGATGAAAAAAAAAGGGTATGAAAGGAAGCACGATGTGTAGATAAGGTAGAAAGTGATGATAATGATGTTACCTCGATGATATCGTTGGCGGCTTGTGCTATTTTCTCTGGGCGGTTGGCGAGCTCCGCTTTAGCCTTGTTCTCTCTCCGCTTGGTGAGCTGCATTTGAGCGTGTTGCCAATTTTGGAATACCTGACAACAAACATTTTATACGTTAGGTTATGAAAATACCTTCCATATATAGCTAAAATAAACCGGCCAAGTAACACACCGAGAGTTAAAATTCTGACTCAAATTTTATGACAAAAATCACGTTTCTTGTTAAAAACAATAGACATACACTCTCTGTAAAAATGACAACTACCTATAACGGTTCATGAGATAGAGCCTCCTAACAGACACACGGACAGACAGCGGTGGCTTAGTAATAGGGGTCCCGTTGGTTTTCTTTCCTAAAAATAAAAATTGACCCTAACCTTACAGAGGTTTTCTAGAAAAGACGGCCGGCTCAAGCTTAGCCTAAAAATTATCTTTGGCCATTCAACGCGGATATGCAGTGCTCATGGCTACTACCCGCTTTAGCGCCACATTCTATATTATTTTTAGTTTTCAGTCTATCATTGATTTCCTTTTGGTTTTGGTAACAAACTGTGGAAACTACATTGATACTCGTATGATATTTTGGTTAATTCAAAATATCATATTTTCTGCCACACCATCAACATGCCAAGAACGGCAGAAGATTTTTTATGAAATGTCCTATTTATTTTATTAACACACCTATTTCTCAAAAATTAACCTTGTTTCAAAAAAAGGAATTGATGGATATAAATGTAATCTCTGCCAATTCAAAAGTTTGAAATGATCAGATTAACTATTCAAAAGATATGGGAGAAATATCGTATTTGTTTCCACTCTTATATCTTCAGTTATCAAAACTCACCCGCGCCAATCAATTTATATTTATGTTATCTCATTACAGTTTAAATTTCATTAAGATTTAATGAATTGGTAATATTAAGAGATATTATTATTTCATACAGAATTCGTCCCAATAATATTTTGTAAATTTTCACGTGGAAAATTAAGAGTCAGTAACTAAGACATCACAGGGATATACCGACTTAACGGAATCTTCTTATATAAAAGAATAAATAAATAAATATTACAGGACATTGTTTCGGGAGAATCTCTCTGTATGCGTAAAAGCTAAGAAGTGTTGATAAGAAGCAATGATAAATAATTAAGAGCGAAATAAAATCAGTAAAACTAGATAGATCGTTTTTTCTTTAATTTTGTTAACGTTGATGTCAACAGTTCCTGTTGCTAAGCAACATGCATAGAGTACTACACTAATGCACGTAGGTAGGTATCGTTTGAGTATGAACTATTTCAACCGTAAATTAAGTAATTAATTATAATTTTTAAATTAAGTAATCAAGTAATTAATTTCACACGGCGCCATCTAGAAAACATACCTTTACTCTTTCGTGGAAAACATTGTTGATAGCACCAATCAGCCCCAGGTAGTCTTTGATGTGTTCAGTCAGCACGTATAAGTCTGTGTTTGATTGCTCTATCCTCAATTGTTCGATCTGCGAACACAAAATTATTTTTTAACTAATTTTAAAGCCTTTTTTTTATATACAACTAGGAGACAGGACAAGCAATGTAGTCTACCTGATGGTTAGTGCATCTCTTGCCTATAACAATGCGTTACTGCGTAGGTGACATGCACAGAGAACATAGCCTTAATGGCACTGCATTGCGCCCGTCAACATGAGACATAAAGTCCTCGCGTGCCAGTAATTTCATTTCATTCTCATGTAGGCGTTATTGGTGGTAGAGTAGAGTTACCTTCTCATGTAGGCGTTATTTTGTTAGAGTAGAGTTACCTTCATGAGGTTGATTGACTGGGCTGGGTCACAACAGAATATCAGCGCTGACCTGTGTTGCAGTGAGGCATAATGCTGAGTTGTGTCCCATTTGCTGCTGTAGCACACACCACAAACTGTATTCACTTATTACCTACTCGTGTTTTTCTGTTTGACAATTTCATTCTGTTATGTTGGTGTAAGTGTGTTATAATAGTAAATAAATGAATTTCTATGTCTATGTCTACTTTATCATGAAGACGTTACTGGTATTCGAGTAGAGTTACCTTCTCATGTAGGCGTTATTAGTGTTACGAGTAGAGTTACCTTCTCATGTAGGTGTTATTGGTGTTATAAAGATAAAAATAAATTTATTTCTTAAAATACTAGGATACATAAAACAATTAGAGCTAGGTTGGTAGAAGGTAATTAAATAATTCTAATTTTGGTGCCCTGAGTTCCGGACAAGAGATTCTGTATCCCGGTCCTCAGTGCCCCCCCCTTATATTACGTTAAACAAACAGAAAAAACTTATGTATAATTTAATACATCTATTGCTAACTATAACATACTTATGATATAAATGTAGAAAAATAAGGTAGGGTTACATGGGTAGGTATAAATAAGCAATGATTCAGTTTTAACTTTGTTGTGAGAATTTAATATAGGTAGGTAGGTGTAAGGTAAATAAGTAAACAGAAAGTGTAGAGATATTTGGAAGGTTTTTACACATACCTGATACCTGGTACACATCATAATATAATATAGGCTTTAAGGGGACTGAGCTTATATAGCAAGAAGGCAATTACATTTTTTAAAAGAAGGTAGGTATAATTGGATATTACTAGATAGATATATACTAATAGGTACTTAGGTTGAACTACGTAGCATTGCAGTATACGTAGATACCTAAATAAGACAGTTGTTTGGGTGTAAATATAAGATCAGCTTTGAAACAACACAATTACGAGTACATTATTGTAGGTACGTTGGCTGGTTGTGGGTAGAAAAATTAAGTTGAGCGGTATTGTTGAACAAATTGAGAGAACAAGTTATGTCTACCTCCTGTTATGATTTTTGTTACGCATGAATAATATTAATATTAATGAGTTTAATTGTATATTTCTATGTATAATTTATATTTGTGTGCATTTTTGTTTTAGCTATAGAGTTAATTTCAGACACGACTGTATAATATATAAAAACGTTAACTTTAATAAATGTAGTTAACGAAAATGAAACACATGAGTAGAGTTACCTTCTCGTGTAGATCAGCGGTGTGGCTGAGCGCGCGGGAGAGCGGCGCGTGCGGGTCCGCGCCGGAGAGCGCGGCGCACGCGCGGGCCGCCTCGTGCGTGCGCGCGCTCAGCTCGCGGCGCTCCCCGGCGAGAGACTCGCACGCGAAGTACATGCGTCGGAGGCAGTTCTCCAACGCCTCCACGCGCGACGACCGCTCCTCGAACCACTGTCACGATTACACATTTTATTTTAATTGGAAAACAAACAGCTTCAGTATAAATTAGATAGCTTAAATAAAATAGTTACTATAGCGCAAGCCTCATAGCTCAGTTGGTAGTAACTCTGCCTTCTGCGCTGTAGGCTGTGGGTTCGATTCCCACCCAGGACAAACATTTTTGTGATGAATATAGATGTTTGGGTGTTGTATCATATAGTAAGTATGTATTTTTTAAAAAAAGTATTTAAGTATTCTATCCGTAATCTAGTTCTCATATTACAAGCTATGCTTAGTTTGGGGCTAGATGGCGCTGTGTAAAAATTAATGTCCTATAATATTTATTATTATTATTATTTATTATGCCAAACAGTTTTCGCTCATGGGTTTACAGAGGAATGAACTCATAGGCAGGTACATTTTCTAAAATACATTTATGAATTTAACTATTATAGTTCAAATAGGTATTGAAAAGGAGAATGAATAAAAAAAACTAGTAGATAAGTAACAAGTATTATATCTACGCAACATCAAATAATTAATATATATTTATATACATACATATAGGTAACTTGACAATAATGCTGATATACCATGAATGAATAAATTGATTACTGATAACAAATACGTTAGTAATAATGTGTAATGTGAAATATAAACGAACTGTCTTGAAATGATTTGGCCTTGCTGTAAAAATGACAACTGTCATAGAGTAATGTTATTTTGCTAGATAGTTATTTGTTCAATAATTTACTGATTCGAATGTGAACTGAAAAATATTGACTTCCCTGTATTCACCCCACATTAACAGTCCATTTTAGGTGTCCACATTTTTATAATGAAGAACAATAGTGTGGAAAATTGAACGAACGCATAGAGTGAATGGGAACGAATGAATAGTATTAGGAATTACATGTTCAACTTTTTATACTAGCTTCGTTTACTTTTCTCGCTACCCCCACTAGAGGGCGCGCGAATGCCGTTTTGACCAGTTTTGACTTTGAAGTCTTTTCGAGGTGCGGAACTCTGAAAACGGCTTGATCACAACTTATGAGGATTTTATACAAAGATATGCGTGTTTATATGGCAACCCTATTTTTTGAGACTCTAGCATTCAATATCATGTAACAGGTTTCAAGCCCCTCTGCTAAGCAAATTATGACGTATTTTTAGTCCTAGGGACATATCGATTTTATTAAGATGTGACCATATTGTAAGAGATGTGTATATCGAATGCGCACATAAACATTCCAAAATGGAAATTTCTTTGGTAAATGTCCTGCGTTTAAATGACACAACATCCGGATTGAAAAACAATAAAATTACAGGATATTAATTTCACACAGCGCCAGCCAGCTCCAAACTAAGATTTGTAATACAACCTGTAACAGAATATGTGTACTATGCCGAAACGGGGTTATCCGACCCGACTCGTGGAACAACGTTTGTTTTACGACTTTTTGAATTTTTTGTTCAAAGTTTTTGGTAAAACAGGATCAAAGTTCTGACACCAACAGCTGGTTTTTTGAGTTGAGACTACCCTAAAATCAGCTTAACCCGCGACAATGACCTCAGCTCTAGACACAGATGAGGCAACATAGCAGAAGGTCACAATCACAAAGAACGAAAAGCGCTTTCACTAACAGAGGAAAATCGTCGAAAAGCCTGGGCTGCTAATGAGACAATCCATTACTAGAAGGTTTAATTTGTCAAATCAATAAGAATTTTATCTATTTGTTAGCTAAAATACAAAATAATCGTTCCTATAATGTACTTTTGTTCGTCCAATATCGCATTCATCGTCTTTTTGTAACTGTAGGTGCCTATGTAATTTATCAATGTGTATGTTCTATCTAATAACCAACTTTCACGAGATGACTCCAAATTCTCACTAAAATTGGTTTATCTGTCCTTAATATTCTTTGACACAGACAATTGCACCAACTGATACCTACCTACCTACATGCATAGTGCGGTAAAGGAATAGGGTCGTCACTATTTATTGTCATTGAGAAAATGAAAAGATTTGTATGGGAAACTGAAAATGGGAATTCACTATTATCTCCCCACCACAACGAATACTTTTCCTGGTCCGAAAAGCCCCCCCACTGCTTAGTACACATATTCTGTTACAACTTGTATAAAAGCATCTACTTACTCACATAAGCCATCTATTTTCGAAATAATCTGAATAGCTAACTGTTCTTGAAATTATTGTAAAACAGCCCTACAGTTATCTATCTTACTATCAGTCTACTAAGTATAAATTTATTGTGTAATTAATATCTTCTTATACATACTGGGTCCGATTCATCCATTTTGTATGTGATTTTGTTGACGGTTTCGCCGACTTTGTTGAATAGACGTAGTACACCCGCGCCGCTAAGTGCTGATGTGCTTGTCGCTTTAGGTAGCTCTGATTCTGCAGAAAATAAAATAGATATGAATGTGATGCAAAATCAAATCAAAAGATGGCGTTGATATCATAAAAAAAATATCTGCTGAGGAAAAAAAAATCCCTAGATCTATACAATGGATCTACTGAGCTTGATCGATTTGTAGAGGTGGTATAATCACGTGATCACCCGGGCAATGGAATTTCTGGCTTTTACATTCGGAGGTAAGATAGCCAGTTCCTCAGTTTGTTGAGGATGCCGGGTGAAGTACGCTTCCACCTTCGGCGTTACAATAGCTTGAAAAATGAGGTAAGATGAAGGCTAAGCACCTCCTTGAAAAAAAAGCAGTTCCGGTTGAATGATCACCACCTGGCTTTCGACCACCATTTGTCGAAGTGGGAAAGCTCACTCCTCGAAGACTGCTCTGGATAAGAGACAGAGGCAAATTAAGCCTAGAGGTCAAGAGTTAACCACTTGGTTGAGCCTTAGCAACTTTCTGAAGTCTGGGTTAAATGCTTATTATAATATAGGGTGCTGAAGCAGTTTTGAACTGCTCACCAAACTCGAAGGTGAGTCTAAGTAGATGGTTCTGTTATCAACTTTCTGTGAATGATGCAATGATTTACTTCATTCTAGAAATTCTCTGAAGTCTGGAACCAAGCCACTCAACCACAGCCGCTACTTTATTTTTATTTTTTATTGGTGATAACCAGGCGTTTGATCACCAGCTCACTTGAAAAACAAGAAAAGATGTGGCCTATGATGGAGAAATTCCAATTTCCATTTCTTACCAGTATTAAAGGTAGACGCGACCCAATGAGTTCGGCACAATGGAAAATTTACAAGGTATGGGTTGTAGCGTGCCGTACGTCTGCTAGTCCGGTGGTGGAGGCATTAGGTCAAAGATATTGTATACATTATACAATCAATGACTGACATGCTCTCCCTAGATGGCGTGCAATGTCTTACCCGACTCTAGAAACTCTCTGAAGTCCGGGTCGATGCTAAGTACCGGGTGCTGCGCCACTCTGTTCAGGAACCGCTCCAAAGCCGCACGTCGTCGTTCCACGAACTGGGATTGGACACTCGAAGGCGAACCAGCTGACACGGCGCTCTCGGTAGATGGCGTTGATGTCATTTTTATTTTAGTAGTTCCTGCAGATATTATTCATTGAATTGCACATAGTTATGAATATATTATATAGTCTACAACTGGCTGCACTTTCGCTTTGCAAAGGCTATTCAAATCCAATCCCATCTTTTTATTTTGAGAGGGGGTGACGGTGGTCTGTGATGACGCCTCGCTTTGGGGTGTATCTCACTGTCCCACATTGAGTTTGCCATTCAGTGCCTGGCCTACCTCACGCACAATGGACCACGAGTCTAAGTGCGGAAACTGGAATTTACAGTGCCTTGCCTAACCCTACTCCATCTAGCCTAGCCTGGTTGTAATACCAGGAACAGCAGGATTCGGGTTGTGGGTAGCACTAATCAATCCTCTTTAGAATGTACTTGAAACGAAAGCTACTAGTTTGTATCTAGCATTTACTAGTGTACAAAGATTATGTGATATCACAAGTTAATCCAAGTTAGGTATATAGAGTATTGACATCCTTTGTTTACAACAGAGGTAAATAACCTAGACTAGGTTACTCTCTCTGATTATCATTCAGTTATTTACCAAATTAAAATGAATGCCTGAAGGTCACTTAAATTGGATAAATCACAAATATTTTACAATTGCTATCACTGTTTTGCAAAAGCAATGACATCTATTTTCCATTCATCATAATCTCAGGCCAAATACATCCACTGTTAAACATAGACCCCAGTCTCCATCTACCATTTCCCAGCAACCACCACAATTTTGTATGTATTTTCCATTCACTTACCAACTATACTTTTCTCTGGTGCAGGTGGTATTATTCTTCCAGCTCTTAGATACTTCTCAGTCAGTTTTTCATGCAGACCGAGGAAATCACTGAACCGTCTTAGTACAGTGAATTCATGCTTGCTGAATATTGGCATATTGGTCTTGGTCAGTAATCGGTAAGCTACATATGAAGACATGCCTTCACCAATCTTTTGTGGTTCGGTTATTGTGATGATTATGTTGTTTGACCGTTCTGTAGCTATCTGTAATAATAGGAGATAGTTGGGTGATGTCATACAGTAACTGTTTTACCTTATCTAATAAATTAAAACTGGTGCAATACAATTGATTAATTATGACCCTCCTGTACTGTTACAAGGCCTGTTTAATTATGTTCTGTTTTGGTAGCTCACAATAATAAACTGTGGCTCTGACTTATTGCCTTCTAACTCTTACTAAAAAGGGGGCAAATGGTCTGCACTGATGTGTATTATCACCTCCATGCTATCCTGAACCTAGCCAGTACAACTCCTTAAAGTAGCAGAGAAGCACATCGTTCAGAGTCTTAGAGGCTCATGAACTGGCTATCTTACATCCACCAATTTGTACCCCCAGGGGATTGAACCCAGGGCCTATGGATCTGATACTGGTAGGCAAACTAGTAGACCACGGAGGATGAGGTTTGATGTTGAATTATTGATTTTAATGTGGATGTTTGAAACATTGAAGTCTTTTTTTTATCATTACAAGCACTTGCTTGTAAAAAGTAGCTGCTGCCTAACCTGGAATCTCAGGTTAGATAGGTGTTTTTTTTAATAGAAGTGATGACCAGATTGAATTTATACCTCTTCCATAACTGGGCTGGCTAGAGTTGCAGTGATAGAGGGTATATCACTTATTGCAGCCTTTTCTAGACCATCCCTGGCGCCATTCACCTCGGGATCCAAGCTTACTTCCTGTCAACAAATATGTACTATTTCAATGAAACATTTATAGTAAACACAAACTGAATTCTTCATGAGCATATCAGAAGAAACTTAGGGTCAGTTGCAAAATTGGTTGAACTTTTAGGGCCATCTACACTCTTGGCAGGTGCCCAGATTTTTATAAATGATGGGTTAGCTCTCTACCTTAAGGCTTGTCTAGTCCTAGGCCAGAACAAGGATAAGGTTGATAATGAAGTGAGCTATCCAAGCAAGCACTGGCTACTACTTCACACTGACAAGACCTAGCAAACTGTTACACCTCAGTATAGTTTTTCTGTATGGTAATATAATTTCCTATCTATATATAGATTATTCTATAGAATAATCTAGCATATGTAGCAGATTCAATAACTTACAAGGATGTTGTCAAGCAAGTTCATGGTATTATTATGCTTCAACACAGTGAATAAATGAGTCACTTATGATTAAGTATATCAAATATTTTTATCAACTAGTAACTTTATCTTGGAATATTATAGTCGTCTTGAGGAAAATATATTTTTAATTGCATGGGGAGGGATAAAACTGATGCCATATATTATTGAAAACTTCATACTACTAATACCTACTTTTTAAGCAACCTCTTATACTTGCTAGGTATTGACTACATAATACTGTAGGTACAATTAGCATTTCTGCAAACAGTTAAAACATTGTATTATGCAAATTAGTTGATAACAAAAATATCTCAATTTACCGCTAACAGCGGTTTTTTATTGCGAGTTTTATTGTATCAAATAATCAAGAACTATTTCATCAGATGATTTTCGGAGTTTATATAGATACCGTGGGGCGTCGACGACCCACCCGCTGTTCCGAAGGGGGCGTATACGACGACGCAGCAACCCAGGAAAACAGGATTCCAATAAGATAGGACATACCTGAACAGCGGATGCAAAAAGATCCTCGTCATCACGGCTGTCGTTGTTTATGTCTACAGTGCTGAACGGCGGTGAATCTAGCACTTCAGACATGGTGGAATTACGCTAAAACAACGTGGAAAGCACAAAACCACTAACAAAAGAATAAAAAACAATATTCTCAATCAAAACGACGATGGACTTTCCAATACGCGATTTTATAATTTATATTTGATAATTTTGACATTGACTTAGCGTATAACAATGACATCATTAGAACCTATCACTCACATTGACATGACGTCGACGTCGCAGAGACCTCGTGAGTGAGACATGGGTGAGAATTTATAATAATATAGAATATTATATAATACATTAACGACTCTATATGGATTTTCACATTTAGTGTAGTTACTAAATAACGAAGTTCTGAGGAGTCAAATATAAAAAAAAAACTAATTGCGAATCTAGTCCATTTTTGAAGTCATTTTTAAAAGTGGTTACGTTTACGTGTGCTTACAGGATAGAGACCCAGAGAGTGCAAAGTGGTTTTGATTGTTAAGCTCACTCTGTGCTATGATTGTATGAAGTATAAATTATAGCATTCTCCTTGGGTCAGCGGCACGGTGGCAATTAGGCATGGATCATTATAGCAGTAGCATGTGAAAAAAAAATGAATTATTTATCATACGTCACACCTGCTACTCTTTTCATCGTGCACTGCTACTAATAGCATATCAATGAAATCGCAGATCATTCGGATTTCATCGTAACTCAAGCTCTTATCACGATGATTTCCGAAGTGAACTGTGATTCCATTGTTGGTCTAGTAGGTAGAGTAAAGCTGTCCAAGTTTCGGCAAGCGTGCGTGTTAGAAAGAACAAACATACTTTGTTGATCACTTCTCACATTACTAGTGACCTTTCACCTAGCATTTTTGACTTGCTTTATTATAGACTTAAGTGGTATGCATAAATAAAGTTCTGTTTTTAAATAAGAAATTATTATTATTTTCAAAATATTTTGGACTGCATCACGCTGCACTTGTTGTGTTTTATTATGTTGTGTTTTATTAAATAAAATTATTTTCTATTTCAAAACAATGAGTGCATCTGTTTGGAGTCATTTTGATAAAATACCAGATAAGACAGTGGCGAATTGTATCTTATGCAAAAAAGAATACTTACTCCTTCAAGACTTTTTTTTTCTATAACTAATTAAAAAAAACATCCGCTGTACCCTGTGTTCCCGATGCAGTTTCAAAAAGAAAAGCAGCTTTATCTGACCACCATCCACATCAAACCAGCTCTATTAGGTACTTTTGAACCAGAATTCCACGCAGCAGCACTAAGAACTTTAAAATTGCAACCTAGCTTACCTTAACTTGCTCCTTTTCATTTCGATAGCACAGTGTCACATTTCTAAGCATGTAGAAAAAAATAGCAAAATGTGATAAAAGCTATCAAAATGAAAAGTAGCAGGTCTGTGAAAAATCGCATGTGAAATAGCAGTGACTACAAAAATCATTTCGTCATATGACAATTATTTCAATATAGCAATCATTATGGAAATGACATGCTTAGTGGCAATGAGGTGAGTTGGAGCCGTTGTAGGTGAGTGTTATATTCATTACGTTTTTCTATTCTATATTCTAAACACAGACTATAAGGTTGAATAAAATTATTACTCTTGGATTTGTGGTTGTGGAACGGATTGTTAGAAAATAAAAATAAACAAACAAGTGAAACAAGAAATATTTTTGTTCGTGGAACCTGGGCAAAATATAAATCAATTTAGCCATTCCTTTAGATAATCTAATTCTAATCTAAATAACCAACCACTAACCAAACCACTAATCTTGAAGAAGGTAAGCATATTAGCGCTATTTACAAAAATAATGTGCAGTGATAACTTTACCTTTGTGGTCGGTAACTGTGAGTATATATGCTGTGTAATTTCAGTATAATACTTGCAGTGACGATGAGTGGCCAAGAGAGAAAAGCGAAAATTCCTTCGCCACCCACACCGGCTGGGTCAGGGAACTTGCTGTCCAGTGTAGCGCCACCCTCTCAGCTACCAAACTTCGTAACAACGCCAGCAGCTGAACCAATACAGCCAGTTGTGGTAGGTACTTAGGTACATAGTAACTTACATAAACTTCATCTTTGTCAATATTTTTTAAAGCTCAATGTGTGTTTTGAAATGTTTGAGAGCTTCCCCACCAGTTGGGATTGGGATAGACTAGTAGGGATTATATGGAACAGGCAATGGATACTTCCTCGCAAGAATTTAGTTATAAGATTCAACAACATCAAATCAACAGCCTTGTATACTGTATTATGTTCACTGCTGAACATAATGCTAGAATAAAAGTGTAGCTATAATACTCAATACTAACCATGTTAAAAATTTTCAACAAAAACTAGTGGAACTTGTGTTTCTTTTATCTATTTATTAAAATAGGACATCCTTTTTCATACATTATGGGTCAGATTTTGACCTCAAGCTTGCCTGGCCAAAGTTAAGGTCTATGATGGAGCAAGCCTTCCCAGAAATTGCATTTCAACACTCATTTGAAAGTTTTTGGGATGTATATTACTGGAAATACAGATGCTGGCAGCTGCTTCCAAATTGTTGTAGTGTACATTATAAATGATGCAGATGTTGTAAAATCCATGTGTTTGTCTTTCATCAATACTTCAATATTAAAAATTTCACACATTAATTTCACACAGCTCTAGCCCCCAAACTAAGTATAGCTCCTAATATATATTTTTTAATTTTTGTATTACAAGTGTTTGCACTTGGTCACAACATTTACATTACCTTTTACATTTACATATTAATGGCATAGCTTGTAAACTTAATTGAAGATAGAAAACTGAAATTACTTTTTTTTTATAAATACATACTCATCATACAATAACTTACAACACCCATACAGGACAAATCTCATTCATCATATAAATGTAGTCCTGGGTGGGAATTGAACCCACAACCTGCAGCGCAGAAAGCAGAGCTACTACCAACTGAGCTATTCGGCTTGTTAACAATCATCAATCCATCAAATCATCCGTTGCTTATGATAAAACCCTTTAATTTCGGAGGAGGCTCTGTCCCGCAGTGGACATCAGTGGGCTTTTGAAGTAGAAGTGAAGGTTTCGCCTGTTCTAAATAAGTAAATTAATACTTGTGAGTAGACTCTCAGTTGCAATCCAAAGAAGATTGTTATTAGTAGTTATCTAAAGGTAGGTATAATATAGGATAATATTATGCAGTTTCCTTCAATTTCAGATGTCTGTTGCTCCAGTATCCATTCCTCCGATAAACCCTCAACACATGCCCCAATTGTTGATTCAGTCGGTTGGCCAAGCCCTGGTCCAACCGGTGCAGCCCGTGATTGTCAGGCCCAAAGTTGATCCAGGCGAGGCAGAGAATTTTAGGTGGGTCTACAGGTGAAGCAAATTTTTGGCCCTTTCAGGGTCTTTTAGAATATTTGTACTTAGAAAGTAATTGTTTTAAACAGAAAAAATATTTTAATTGCCTTTTCTGATTAGGCCTATTCCACATCATCCTATGCTCCGATGAGCATTTTGAAAGAATTTGTTTATCCTTGAAATGCAGTAGTAAGGTTTCAAAAAGACAGAAAAGTTGATTTAGTCAAAATGACATGACCAAATGTTTTGGAAGTAAACACTGAAGACGTGCACTTCACCCATAATCCTCAGCAGCCTGAGAAGATGGCTATCTTACCTCTTAAATGCTGGAACACAACAATTTAGAATTGTTGCTATGGTACTTAGGTAAGTTGGTGGTAGCTACCCAGGCGGACTTCTTACTAGACTTACTTGGCTAGACTCTTGGAGTCTTCAAGTCCAGAGTAAATAGGTTCCTTATAGGCAAGCATGCTCCATCTTAGGCCACATCTTTACCTGTGTTACATGTAAGCTGGTGGTCAAATGCTTGAGTATATGTATGCGTTTCCCCATTGTACAATAAAAAAAAAAGATATTTAAGTAAAAAGAACCTTAATATTTTCAGTCCAGCCATCCCTCTCAGTAAAGGAGAGCCCACTCTATCAACAAGGTCTCCTGATGACTCCCTGGCCACACAGTCTCCAGAATCTCTGCCTGGCTCAACCCCAGAGGTAGAAAGGATTGGTAAGCTAACATTTTTACCACTACCAATGAATAATTAGTCCTCTCCTTGCAATAATATCCGCACTGCTAAGGGTCGAGACCTAGGATCTAGAATCTTCAAATGCTCGATGCGTTTGCGTTGGGATCTGTCTTCAGACGTGAATGCCGTGACTCACCCATATTCCAGCTATAAGTGGATTTGGTTGCTCCTATGCATAGGGTTCTAACTCGAAATTGTTTCCATTCCACTTTACCCATTACCTTATGTATGTAAGACTTTAAACTACTGGATGACATCAATGGTAATCTACCACCAACCAAACCAAGCACAATATTGTACTCCCCTGGGGACCTCTGGATTTGACACCGGTAGGCGCACCAATAGACCACAGAGGCGGTTGAAACCACAGAGGTTGCTCGGTACTGGATGAGGAAGGAAACTTGAATCCGTGGATTCGAAAAGGTTGATGTGAATAAATCCACGTTTACAGGTGACATAATGCCAGGCAGTGCTCTATTCACGTGGGTGAAAGGCGCCGTGTCCTCTGGCGGTATCCTCCAGCGAGTCGCGGAGAAAGCCAAGAGTTCTGTGGACTCCATGATCACCACTCTTGATCCCCAAATGAAGGAGTATCTTAGTAAGTTTCACATTGTTATGTACTATGCAGGGATTGAATCACGTGGGTGAAAGGTGCGCTATCCTCAGGTTTTCTCCAGCAGAGCATCGCTGCCAGCAACCTCTACATATTGTTGGTTATCGATAATTAGAGAGATAAAGATAAAACAGGTGGACATCAGAATATAATTCAAGATAGTATTTTTTTTTATATAATGGGTTAACTCTTAACCTCGAAACTTGCCTAGGCAAGTCTATGATGAAGCCTACCCAGAAGGTGCCCGTTAATTCTCTTCTTGAAGACATCAGTCATAAGACAGTGGAAATACAGATGTTGGAAGCTGATTCCATGTTTCTGCAGTGCGCTGTGCATAGTAAAAGATTTTGAGTATAGTCAATGGTCCATGGTCTGGATAAAAAAATAAAAAATTTCTGCCTTGACCTTGAGTGCCTCTACCCTAACCATTACCATTAGTACTGGTGGTACTGGTAAGGAATGAAACCCGTCCCCTCTGTTTTGCCACACCAATCTTGGAGACTTCAAGCCGAGAGTGAAGGTTCGTTTTAAACGAGCGTGCTCCATCTTTGGCCACATCTTTATTTGTTTTTGAAGTGAGCTTGTGGTCAAACGCTTGTTTTTGTTCAAACCTTCTAGAATCTGGTGGAGACATGTTCATAGTGGTTGCATCAGACAAGGAAGTGAAGATTTCGCCGGTGAGAGAAGCATTCCAAATGGTTTTCGGGAAGGCGACGGTTGTGTATGTATTATCAACTGTACTGTACTGTAAATATGGTCTATATTTCTTTGCACCGACGTAACACAGAAAACCGGCGCTAGACATCAACAAGAGGGTGGTCAAAGCCAGATGGATACAGGTCCTCCACTGTTGTGTTCATACAACCGTAACTGCAGGCAAAAGTCAGTGATTCCATTGCACAGGGTAGAGCACCTGGAGGTGTATCACACCTACCCATTGTCATCACTTATTTCCAGATCCAAAGGGTCCGGGTTCGAGTGGTGTTAGGATTTTGTTTAAGTCCGCCTGGCTAGCTACCACCATCTTACCTAATAATAACTCTTTCGCCATAATAATAAATCTAAAAAAAAAATTGTGTTCCGGCATTCAGAGGTAAGATAGCCAGTTCCTCAGTTAGGTCACCTTCGGCCTTATCTCAACTTGTAACCCGATTAGACGAAAGCGCTTCTCCGTCGTTCAAAGTTTTAGATCCTAAAAGAGTAGTAGCGCTCCTTGTGATTATTTCGGCCGCCAAGCAGCTATGCTGCAGCATATCTGGGTTTCGGTTTGAAGGGTATGGTTGCCGGTTAAATTACTTAACACCTGCCTCAAGTTGGCGGGCGCATTGCAGTGCCGCGTACGTCATGTTCTATTTGGATGTAACCTACGCAGTAAGGCTTTGGTCTGCTGCTTGGAAAAAAAAATCCTTGCTCAATCTAGTCCTCCTGTCCAATTCGTGTCACTTAAAGCATTAATTGAATTACAACATCTTTGAAGAGATCAATCGATATCTATTTCTTATGTTAATTTTATTTAGGTTGTACCATCATAATAATAAGGTTGATTTTCCAGTGGTTACGCAGCCCAGAGTGACGTCACTGCGGCCCAACCCGTTGGCTACGCCGCAGCATACGCGGCCGCTAAACAAAGGATAGCGGACATCAGATCCGTCCACTCAGAACTGACCAATAATGTCCCGGTTATCGCTATCGAGAGCTTTTTGCAGGAGGCTGTAACTGACAGGTTCGTACCACGATCTGTAATATTGTTACGAGCTGGGGTTCGTAATAATTAAAAGCAACCGGTTAATACTCTAAATAAGACACGTTTATTCAGCACCAAACTAATTATTACTAAACTATAAGATTTTGTTAATAATATTGTATTCATTACAAATTCTAGTAGCGGGGACCTCAAAGTCAAAGTCTTTCATTTTTGTTAAAATTGGCTCTTCTTTGATTTCTCAATGAATTCGAAAAATTGTTCAGTAAAAAAGCCGCCATTTTGATTGAAACCAAAGACAAACAGAGGTGGGTAATAGGCCAGCTGATCAGTCCACTCGAAACTGGCCTAAAATGTCCCTGACGCTTCTGTATGACGTTTAGGCATGATTCTTTAGCTGATAGGTTTGTACTATAAAGTACTAAGGTACAGATACCCACCATTTACCTATGGTTGCGACAACTTTTAGGTTATAATATAAAAAACATTGCATAGCATCAAAGCATTGTGAGATGGTAATGCAAGGTCCACACCAATGGATCATGAAAAAAAAAAACTAGCCCGAGGTTCTTGCCTTTCTCCTTGTGTGCTGGTCGCGATTCCGAACAGGCGGTAGATTTGACGTTTCAAAGTGATCCTAAAAAATCTTACTGAATAAAAATATTTGACTTTGACTTTGACTTTGACCACAAATGTTTGTCTTAGATTAATCTTCGCGATTCTATCACAGGATACGGTTCTGGTGACACATGAGAACAGTCGCCTCGTCGTTAATTATCTTGCCCATAAGATAAGTCGTTTCTGGGTTCAATGTATGGTTCAAAGAATGGTGCAAAGTGTGGTTCAAAGTCGCGTTTATATGTCGACAAGTACCATATTAGGGGAATCTGAAGCGGTCTTCTATCAATTCAAATATCTTACACATTACTTCTTCCAGATGGTATGATGTAGCGTTACTGGTTCTGTCCCAACCGTCATTGGGCATAGAGCTACAACTGCAGTCTCAAGGCACCCCGGTCCCCGCGGCGGCTTGTGTCACGGCGAGAGAATCCACGCCACAAGATTATGAACACGCCCAGACGGGATACAGTCTAACTGTGGGATCCATCATGGCGGCTAGCTTACAGGTAAAATATATATATAAATATAACTTACAGGTACACTACCATCCACCGACAAACTTTATGGTCAAGCGTTTGAATAATTCGCTTCAATGGGATACTAAAGATGGATTCACCTATTTCTGCCCGTAATCATGAATTGTTGGAAATTCCAGTTGAAATTGAAAATTAGTTTTTTTTATGACTTGAAAATCAAGAATCAAGTAACGCCTTAACTTAACCTTTTCAATCTTGATTTGAAGACCCCAAGATTGTCAGTAATTTGACATAGGTACATATTTTTTTCTATAGCCACAAGTCAAACAAACAAGAGAATGTTGCCAATTTTCTAGTTTACACATGTTATGGATAGTCCCCCTATCTTGTAAGTCGCCTTTAACGACACCCCACAGGGGTAAGCTCTTATCAGAACAGGGTCAGCGACTTAAAGCTACATCACACACCTACATATGATCACACCCAATCACACCAACAGCGCAGTGTCCACTGCTGGACAGAACCTCCTCCAAGGTTTTTTTTTTCTTAATCACCACGCTTGGCAGGCGGTTTGGTGAAGGAGGCTGCTCTTCTTCTGGTGATATCCCTTAGTCGGCTTTCACAACACCGAACTGAAAAATGAGGCAGAACTTTTAAGTCCGTCTTTGTACCTATAACTTATTCGCCATAAAAATTCCAAATTGTTGTGTCATATAAGTAAGAGCTATTTCCTCAGACGGACTTAAACAAAATCCAAGCATAATATTGCTCCCCCAGGGGATCGAACCAATTTCAGATCTACAAATTGGAGGGTTGAACCATTAGACCACAGATTGCAAGAGACTATAAAATAATAATTCCTCAGGTACCTCACACAGAATGGCAGGTAGCTGTGACAGGCGTGTCCAGGCGCGAGCTACTAGTCTTAGCTTTGCGATCACTTGCTGGCTCGTTTAAAAGACTACTAGCGGTCTCGGCGGCGGAAACTTAAACTAAATTACCAAGAGAATTGACTATGAAATGTACAGTGAGTATTTACCAGATAAACAGATATGACCCTGATAAAAAGAAACTTGTGGTATTAGTATCGGAAAAGTTTTTTAACGACGTGAAATTGACTGATTATGTGCAGATAAGATGTACTAAGCTGTTGCTAATCCTGTAGGTATTGTATCTTGCAAAGAAGCCTATGTCCGCACTAAAATAAATTAATAAATATTACAGGACATTAATTATTACACATAGCCATCGCTTCCCAAACTAAGCAAAGCTTGTAATATGGGAACTAGATTACGGATATAATACTTACATACTTTTTTTTGGTAATACAGAACAAACATCAATGTTCATCACACAAATGTTTGTCCTGAACTGTATCGTCGAGCAATACAATTCACAAGATACTTATTTTTCACTTCTATCGGCAGTCCCGAAAGACTGCCGCGCATGTTTTTTTTACCGACCGTTACGAGTACTATTCTAACCTTACGGTTAGGTAAAATCGGTATAGGTACATTCATTAAATTTTATCGATAAACTTGGCATCTGACTTATGTTTGATATTGTATATTTTGAACAATTCATACGATTGTTTTATTCATTTTGAAGAACGCCTCTGTAAAAGTTTGAAGTTTATTTTATAGACTGTTGCGATTTGCAAATAAGCAAACGATATGAACGATACTTGCACCGATCCGATAAAGCTATCCGAATGTTTGAGAATAGCTATGCAGATTTTATTTTATATATATAATTTATGGAAGTTTTATACTATGTGTTCGTCATGTTATAAATTGGATTGTTACAGGTACTGCGCTATTCCATGGATACGTTACCTAGAAATAATTATAAGTGTAATATAAATATTATTTTAAATATATTTTATATATAATGTTACGAGCTGGGGTTCGTTAAATTAAAAGCAACCGATTATTACTCAAAAAAATACACTTTTATTCAGAACCAAACTAATGAATCCAAACGACAGTTATGCATCAATAAGTCTATCACTAAAACTCAAATATAATTTGATGCTATCTCGCTGTATCGTAATTGAATACTTTCGTGCTTCCAAGTCGCGTGGTGTATTTATATCCAACTCTATAGATCCTTCGAGTATGCGCGGGACTAATCGCGGTAATAACTATTGCGTAATCTGGTACTATCGTGTTCGGGGGTCGTAGACAACACTTTTGTATTGTTTGTTAACAAGTTGTTGTCTTATTCTCGCGACACTAAGTGAAGGCATTTGATGTTTCTATACCTTATTAATTGGCATAAGATTTAACCCAGTTATCTATGTACCTCGTGCTGGTACCAACTACCGGCAAAATACGTATCGTGAATAGATTTTGACCTATTCTGTACGAGCGTCAGTTCAGCAAGGCAGCGGCTGAATACAGAATGTTTCGGTGTAAATTAGGTTAATTAGTGAGTTAACTTATGTACATCTTCATAATTACATTGTATCAACTTTATGAAACCTTAAGCTTACAGATAGGTACTATTTAAGTCGATCATTTGTTCACATTTTTGTTTTCATAATGTTATCTAGACGTGAAAACCTGTTATTAGCTTTCTGATTCTATTGCTTTTGTTATTTTAACTTTAAGAGCTGTTGGTTTTCCAATAAATAATTAAATAACAATAATCACTAAACTAATTATATATAAGGGAAGCAGTCGGGTTTCCTAAGGGCTCGTTACAAACGGTCTATAAGTAACTCAGCTGTTCCAGACCAGTACCAGACGGAAGCGTGACCAAGATACAGCCAAATTGCTGTATATTAAGGTTGTTTCTCAGCTGAAGGTTTTTTTTTATTGTACGACGGGTAAGCACTTGGCCTTCATCTCACCTGTTTACAAGTTGAGATAAGGCCGAAGGTGGAGGCGCACTTCACCCGGAATCCTCAACTAACTGAGGATCTTACCCCTAAATGCCGGAACACAACAATTTTAGAATTGTTATTACGGCGACAGAATTAGGTAAGATGGTGGTAGCTAGCCAGGCGGACCTAAATAAAGTCCTACCACCAACCAAACCAAGCACAGTATGTTGTACTCTCCATGGGGATCGAACCCGGGACCTCTGGATCTGAAATCGGTGGGTTGAACCACTAGACCACAGAAGCGGTTAAAGTACGCGTTATATGGTTTTTTGGTATATTGTTGATGATTATACATACAGGACAGGACAGGACATTAATTTCACACAGCGCCACCTAGCCCCAAACCAAGCATAGCTTGTAATATGTGAAAACATCGATAATTCATACAGGTTACGTGTATGGAACGACAGCAGTATTATAAAAAATCAATATTTAGATTTCCTTATAACATAATTATTGCATCTGCCTTGTTTATTTAAATTTACTAATAACATCTTAATTATTGTGAAATTTTGTCAGTCAACACGTCAATATTTTTTATCATGTATAGCACGAGCCTAAGTGATCCATTTGTGTCTAAAAACAAGTTTTAATAACTCAGTTAGAAAAAAGTATCAAAGTACTGGACCGTTCACAAATTTAATACATAATAAATTTTAAATTGTGATAAACCTAATGTAAACTTACCTTCTACTATTTTCTATACACAAATTGAAAGTTTATATATAGATAAAGGTGGATAAAGATAGGTACTTACACTAGCTCTAGTACCTAGTAGGAAATAAATATAATTTCATTTACTATTTCTTTATTATTGACCGCTAACTAAGATTCAGTGGCCAAGGTATGAACAATTTTTTTATGGCCACAAATACAAAGCAATTTTTGATTAAATTGGCCGCAACCTAACTGAGGGCTGACCGGCGGTCACGTGGAGTTGATGGATAGAGGCGGCTCATGGTAAGGCCTGTTTTTATATATACATAGGTTCGACCCTGGACGTCGAGACTTGCCTGGGCAAGAATGAGGTCTACAATGGAGCGAGCCTACCCAGAAAACGCTTAATTCAGTAGTAGCCCATGTAAAGCTGAAATTATCATGATACTTGATATAACTTGGAACATTGTCGCAAGCGTAACTGCGCCTCGGCTAGTTTTCAATACTTTTCTGTTTAGTATTTTCTGAATATTTGTAATTTGTATTCCAGATGAGGGGAAAACTGCAATCACTTATTGCTCTAGGCCAGAGCAAGGACGATAGAGCGAAATTACCAAGAAGTCATTGGTTCTCCCTCTTATCCTTATTCTAGATACTAAATATACAAATATTATTATATTATCGTTTTCTTAAAACCATGAAGTTAAAAAAAAATGCCTATTTTTTTAAGCTAAGTACCTAATTGATTCAGGTGTTATTTTGCGGAAATCCATTGTTCAATATAAATAACCTGAAAACGGAGTGATATTTTTCCGCTTAATTCGTTTATATTTGATTCAACTTAAAACTATCTTCTGTGATAGGTACTGTATATAACGTAGACAATTAAAACAAAGGTTTGGTCTCATACGAAGATGGAACCTATGTTGATGGGGAGTGTGACGATAAAAAGATAGGGAGTGAGGCAGTCTGCCACCGCCTCGCGTAGGTACAGTCTGTACAGTCGTCTGCACGAATATTGTATATAATCTTCACTCAAAATTCACAATTTCAAATCACTTCAAAATTTTCAAAATAATACCATATTACATTAACGTCTATTCATTTCTGTCATTACTTTTGTATTCAAACCTGAATATATCTTACTTGAATACCAAATAAAATTAAAGCGTATTCACCAGGTACATATTTTTTAAAATGAAACCATTGACTTTGTATTCACGTTTGGTAAATTCTGTCATAACTTTTGTATTCAAGTCTGGAACAGAATCTGACTGATTCTTTTGTACATAGTTAGTTTAATTGTACTTTTTATTGAATAAACACACAGTCTGGATAGATATATCACACTTGAATACCAAAATAAAAACATATCTACAGTCTTGAATACTAAATCATTTGGAAAACTATGAAAACTTTGTTTTAAGTGTTTCATCATAGTGCATGCGATTTAGATTAATATGTCAACAGTTTATTTTCAAAATTTATAATTAATTTAATAACTTTAATATATATATCTATCTATATCTATACTAATAATATAATCGTGGAAAAGCTGTGTCTGTACATTTAATATTTTCAATAAAAAAAATGTTTTCTGAGTAGGTACTCAGCTGTGTGTTTTAACACAGCTGAGCATAAAAATACAGTTTTTAGAATTATTGTCTGCTTGTCAATAACGTTGTGTGGTTTTCGATGATGTGTTGTGTATGGTTCAGGGCAGGATCTGACGATAATTTTTTTCAAAAAATATATGCATAAAAAAGATGTGTTGAATTTGAATGGCAGGATATGACGATCGATTTTTTCAAAAAACATATACATGAAAAAGATGTGTTGATTTTGAATAATATCTTTTGCATTTCGGTTTAATGCACGCATATCTTATTTGTTCATGATTGGATTTTGATAAATTAAATGAATAAAGTTAACCAAAATATTACATAATCTACCATTGAAAACTTCTTATGCAAGTATATAAGTCTTATATGAAGTACGTTAGACATTATATGAAAACTGATATTCTGGCATAGTTTTTGGAAATTTGAAACATCATCATCATTACTCAAAAAGTAGGTATTACTACAGAACATGGGCAAAGCGTAGCAAGCGAGTCAGTAATTGTTTATCTCTATGACAACCGTGAGAGGCAGTTTTTTTTTCACCACGCTTGACAGGTGATTTGGTGATAGGTTTGAGGATTTTGAGGATTTTGAGGATAGGTTCTTAAATGAATGGAGTAATAATAGGAAATACAATAAAAAAAAGTATGGAAGCTGCTGCTCGCCCATTGCCTGCAGAATCCCTAAGTCGAATCGAATGACATCCACGGGTGGGTCAATAAGTCCCTCTGCTAGGGACTCATTGACCCTAGTCCCTCTGCTAGGCACTCATTGTCCCTAGTCCCTCTGCTAGGCACTCATTGACCCTAGTCCCTCTGATAGGGACTTACCTATACTTGGTCTTTACCGCGCTGCTGCTGCCACGAACTAGAAACTTTGCATTGGATAGGTAATATTTGATGTCAGCGATGTAAAATCTCACTTCGGTTTTCTGTGGTGTAGGCAAGAGGGATCCAAGTTTATACGGAAAATATGTATTTACGGCGTCCTGTGCTATGTGCAAGTGACACTGCACTGGTAGGTACAGCTAGTATATAACATAAACGTAATTTCTGTCATTACTTTTGTATTCAAGCTTGATATTGTTACGAGCTGGGGCTCGTAAGAATTTAAAGCAACCGGTGATTTCTCAAAATAAGACACGTTTATTCAGCACCAAACTTATTACTCTCAAACACAGTACAACACTACTTAGTTAGACTTCCGAATCACTAAACACTCTTATCGCAATAATAATCACTCGATCTTATCTCGCTGTATCAAATTGAATACTGTCTTGCTTCCGAATCGCGCGGCATTAATGATATCCAATTCTATCGAATGATCTAGCATGCGCGAGACTGATCGCGGTACTAACTGTTGTGTAATCTGGGACTCTATTGTTCTCGGCGGTCATAAATTATTCTTTTGTGTTATTTATAAACAAGTTGTTATTGTCTTATTTCCGTGGCTACGTGAATGCCCGCGAATGTTCGAAAGACGTTTCTGATTCGCGTAACAATATATTTAACTCACTTGAGTATCAAATTATCTGCAGATGTGGATACTAAACCATCTTGAAGATCGGCCCGTATCAGAAGGACAATCTAACATATAGCCCTTGTGGGATGAACAACATAAATGTTAGATGATCTTCTAATAAAACGTCTGGAAATTATTTAATTACTTATTTTGCCATATGGGTATCATATCTACAAATTATAACACTATTATGTAAGATATAGGTACATATTAGTTCAGGCGACTGTACCTACAAACCTACATTATCTCTATTATGTATTTTATGCATTAATACTATAATTTACAACATCATCAATAGACTCAATAAAGTTAGGTAAGATAATATTTTTATCACAATTATCTTTAAGTATAAATAATGCAGTGGAGCGGGTTTCCAACAAATTTACCAAGTGGTAGGTAAGTGTGCACTTTCTGTTTTAATATTAGTAACTATTAAAAAAAAAACCGGCTACGTGCAGACACGCGCTGAGGGTTCCGACAGTGGCTAAAAATAACTTTTCTTGTATGGGAATTCATTGTTATTATTTCTTGTTATAGCGGCAATAGCATGTCTGAAAATTGACAATGGTTTACCTTACCACGATCAGTGTAGAACCAACGAGACAAAAGTAACGTAATATCAAAACGAGAATGCTATAGGTACTTAGTCGTTGTGGTTAGGCCCTTGGAGGGTTGTCGCTCGCCAAGTGGACCTTATAGGTGTTGTGATCATTCAACCGTAACCCCTAGCAAAATCTAGCGATTCCGTGCCCCTGGATAGATCACTAGGAGGTATAATCACACCTACCCCAAATATCTTGCCAACCAACCGGGTTATAATGTGAACCAAGCTCACTGCATGAAAAGGAAAGCTTTGTAGGAGAAATCTTGATCTTTTGTATTGAAACTCGCAGATAACAGGACCACAGGCTTAAACATGAAACTCTTCGCCATCCTCTCAACCCTGCTGGTGGCAGCCAGCGCCCACCAATGGACCATCTACGAGCTGTCGGAAGCTCTCACCAGTCCTTACACCAACCCCTACGACAAGCCTTTCCTTGAGGCTGCCCTCAACGAGCTGATGCTGGAGGCTTTCAGCGGAACCCCCATGGTGAGTTTGTTTGTTGCTTACAATAAAAACATAACTAAACCGTTTATTTTCTCTTAAAGTAGGTGCTAGGATCTGATCGTTCCCTTGGGATGATTCTATAGCAATTACCCAAAATTCTAACATGTTATTTAAATTTCCCTTATTTGTTTGTGTTTGATCAATTTCCGTCCATTAAACTTGCTCTATTCCTATCATTACTCTCTCTGTTGTTTTTTAGGGTTAGTAGACCCCACTTACTCGGCCCATGGATGTTACATAATAGTTTTTTTCCTGTTTATTTTCATTTGTGTGTATCTTACTCCTGCCGTTATAGAACGTGTGTAAATTCCGCCTAAATGTAGGCGACATTTAGGCGGAATTTGCACAAGTTCTCAGTTCCCTTCTCCCCGCTAATCCGCTAATAGAAAGAATGTTCTATCTATAATTAAATGCATTTACAGCCCGTCGCTACCGTCGTGTCTCCTTCGGTGGAGCTCAGCTACTGGACCCTGAACGAGCTGTCCGAAGCCATCCAGGACCCTTCCACCTCCGAAGACCTCATTCCTTACCTCGAAGATGCCATCAACATGATTATGTCTAACATCTTTGCTGGAAACCAGCAGGTGAGCAAAAATAGCGACTCATTTTGTCCCTAGATTAGTCTGATATCATCGTGTAGATGACTGACAGAATGGCCAGCTGACGATTAACGCACAGCCAAAACCAGAAGTTCTACAGTCTAGTAATTTTGTTGGTAGCTTCCTGTTTTAGTATACCTACACTATCACTTTAAAAGTTTTTTAGGAAATTCATACGACTATTGCTGGTATTAAGTCCCTAAGCTTTCACTAGTAGGTATTATATACTACCCTGTTATACATTATAGACTCATATGTGTTCCACGGAGGTGTAAGCGGATGCAACGGATTTTCTCTTACTCTGTTTCTTGTTATCTATGCCTCATGATACTCTTATATTTACATGATTTAACATTGCGAGATCTTCTTAGCTGTTTAGTTTTTAAGTATATTTAAATTTGGTGTTGCAAACCTAAGTTGCGCATACAACATGACGACGCCGGCACATTTTTTTTTAAATAAACAAAATTGTTACTGATATTGAAATGTTTTAGGACGCCATCATCGTGGCTACCCCCATCGGTGTGCTTAGCCCCGTCGACGTTGTCATCGTGTCTCCTGTCGCCCCTCTCCCCGTCGTGGACGTTTCTGAGACTCCTCTTAAACCTGTGAGCGTGTCTGAGACTACTTCCCCCGCCAGCCCTCTGGTCCAGATCATCGTCAACGTCAACAGCCAGCAGGTAAGTTTCTGAGATATTTTAGAGGAAAACTCTTAATTTTTGACATTTAATCTTAATAGAGATCTGTTGCTGTGATGATTAAATTTTTTTACCGCAATTCTATTTAAAAAACTAAGAAAATGTATTCTGTGTAAATCACAGAATACATTTTCTCAATCAATGTTAAACAAATCCTTATGAATACATACTAGTTACTAATGTAACAATACAACAAATACAACAATGATACAAATGATTCCGTTGGCCAGGGTAGACTAATAGGATCTACCTCTTGGTTGTCTACTCTGAGCTGTTGCTCAGAGTAGATGGATTGTTCATTTCGAGAATCCCACCCAACTCCAGGGCCATTTGGTATTGCAAATGCCCCGTTTTCTTCCCCCTTCACATGTTTATTTTTCTTTTTGTTGTATTTAAGGAATCTGTCGTCGCTCCCAGCCCCGTTGTCGAGCCTACCGTCCCCGAGGTAAGTCGATTTGATACAACTCTGCATGTCTTATTGCCAAATTAAATTTTGGGCTATGATTGAAGAACATCTTTTGGAGGAATAGTATCACTGATAAAATGAATGAATGTGTTTACTGCATTGTATCAAAAAAGCTAAAATGGAAATTATCTAATCTTGCTATCAAATTCGCGACTTGTTCTTTTTCTGATTACTCTGGGAGCCAAGTAATATATGTGATATAGTGAATAATTCTTTCTAGGTTGCCCCCGTCTACCCCGGTGACATCATCGCCGTCAACCCTATCGGTGTCAACCCCATCAGCCCTCCCGTCTACCCCGGTGACATCATCGCCGTCAACCCTATCGGTGTCAACCCCATCAGCCCTCCCGTCTACCCCGGTGACATCATCGCCGTCAACCCTATCGGTGTCAACCCCGTCAGCCCTCCCGTCTACCCCGGTGACAACATCGCCGTCAACCCTATCGCTGTTAACCCCATCGGTGTCAACCCTGTCAGCCCTCCCGCCTACCCCGATAACGTCATCGCTGTCAACCCCATCGGTGTCAACCCTGTCAGCCCTCCCGCCTACCCCGACAACGTCATCGCTGTCAACCCCATTGGTGTCAACCCCATTGATATCATCCTGAACTGATTCCCGTTAGAGTTCGATCTAAAGAAGTATGGTCTGCACCACGTAATAAAATAATTATTATTCCACTGGAACACTGAAGGAACACTGAATAAATAACAGATCTACAAAACTAGTTTTATTATTTAACAATCCTCAGTTTGCCATTTGGAACTGTCGTGCCATCTTTAGCAAACAGTAGACCCCCGCGGCGACCCCGGCAAAAATGTGGGCTCCACATTTTTGCCAGATCGGAGGCCGTATAAGAAGCTACATAGGGTTTACCTAATCCAGGCCATGGGCAGCAGCATCTTAAAGTAAGACTTAGGACTTTTCCCCTTCGAGGTTTCACTTCTGATCACTACTCAGAGCGTGTATCTTAACAGGGTTGTCAGAGGCACGTCCAAATTTACGTTCGGCACACGCCCATGGTTTGCAAGAATATTCAACGCGTGACAGGTTGAAAGCCCATCGCCGCTCGCTGAATTAATTTAGCCTGTGACACATGTCATTTGAGGAATGATCGCGAGGAAACCGGCATGTCCCTAGACATGCCGGTTTGCTCACGTGACCTTCACCGTCAGAGCATGACACCTGCACGAGGTGTCATTATCGCGCAGGTATTATTATAAGTTTGTATTCAGGAGATTCTGGGCTGCTCCGGTCATATGGTGAGATTTGAGCTTCGAAACCTGCTGACTTTGACAGTCGCTTGTCACTCTGGATGTTCCAAACTTATGAACGCGCCGTCAATAACACCTCTTATAAAAACTCTCCTGCCAGAATAAAATATGTAGGTATAATTTGAGTCAAATCCCTTATTATAAACTCTAGGAAGTCTATTGATGAAAGAGTTTTACGCATAATTTGTTGACGAGCGCGAAACAGCAAACAATTTGGTGTCTTGTAGGTACGCATAATTTATATATACATTTATACATACCTATAGGTAGGTATCCAACACAAGATCAGGATAATCAATGTATCCGTTTCATACCAATGCCACGTAGGAAAGCCGTGTTCAAAAAGTAAACTAAAATTTACGAGACAAGCAAGTCTCTAGACTACTCTCGAGTACTCGAGACTAATCATTGCATGAATCTTCGTAATTTTGGGGAAAAAAGAATCTACTGAATTTTACTTCTACTAAAATTCTCGTACCTATATAGAAAAGCTAGTCTAGGTGGTATGATGAGATGGTTATTTTAATACTTATCGACCAAAGGTACAAAAGGACAAAGTATTGCGTCGAACACACCATAATATTTGATACTTTAACTGTTTAAACTAGCTAGAGAGGGAATTCCTTGGAGGAAGGTGTTACCTATACCGCAGAAAGGCGGTCCACATTACTTTCTTGTGATTGCATATTAAATTGTAAAATTGTAGATTTAGTCCAATCTTACATTATCAATTTTTACTTGTTTTTGTGTGAAAATCAAATGTAATGGAATGGAAATCATAGGTAAGATTGTGTTAGCTAGCTTAGACTTTAAACAAAGTCTAACCACCAACCAAACCAAGCACAAAATGTATTCGATCGAACCCGAGACCTCTGGATCTGAAACCGGTGGGCGAACCACTAGACCACAGAGGTCAAACATGTGTCATATATCGAGGATGCAGTGATCAAACCCGGTAAGTGCAAAAAAGTTGAAAATCGACTTACTGAGCCGACAGTACTTAACATTTTTCGCTTTTTCTTGTGATGAAATCAAATAAACCGATTTATGAGTAGAACACAGAGAAATCGAAACCAAAAAACCCAACATGTGCTTAATTTTACTGCTTTTCAAGTTAAGAATACAATAAAGTAGCTTATAGGTATAATTTAAGTTTTTGTTTTGTGCGAAAAGCACATAAGGTACGCACAAACGCAAAAGCACATCACCTTATTAACCTTAGTACAAAAGATGGAAACCCCATCATGCTATTTATAGTAGGTACGTACTTGCTCATCGTGCAAGTCTCATCGAACAAAGCTGTTCTCCATACTTGTTCCACCTTGAGTCAACACGTAGAAAGATTGCGACAGTTAAAACGCGAAAATTGCAGAAGACGTCAAATAAATTTAATTTTCGTAGCAATTCTACAGATACCTAGCGGAGTAGAAAGTATACTGTAGGTACTTTATGCCAGTCTTCCTATGCCACAATTTTTAAACAAACCCAAATTTAATTTAAATTAAATTAAATTAATCTCAGATGTAACTTTTGCCTACTTATTGGGTTTGATCACTGCACCCTCGATATATGTATCTATGGGACCATATACCGTTGTAGGTAGGTACCTACCTACCTACAAATGATCTGTATGACTCACGTCTGGATTAGAAAATTCCCATCTCAGTTATCTCATGGAATGACAATGTTGAAATAGCTTATCTTGCTGTAGACATTCGAAATGCACAAAATAGCACTGACATGACATGCGAATTTTATATACGGAGTGCTGCTTTTTCATATTATGCCTAAATGTGGAAGTCGAAAGACAAATTAAAATATTTATTTCTACTTAAACACAATGGAATACATACCTACGTAAGTTTGGACGTGCGTGCCTCTGATTAGGTACTCCCTAGTAGGTGATCCTCATGAGACGCGCTCTGGCTAGTGATCAGTGTGCTAAGTGTGGGTTATTGGAAGTTATGGGCAGATCACTCGATGAGCGTTTGCTCACCGCGAATGGTGACTAAGCAAATTTGGAATGACATTTACCACTATCTGGTCGCGTTTACCATGGACCAATTTAAAATAGGCTGACTGCGTTTCTATCGAGCGTAACGTCCACTCATATAAGCCCACTGCTGAACAAATAATTTTCTGGGCAGGCTCGCTCCATTGACCTCATTCTTACCCAGGCAAGCTTTGAGGTCTAGGCTGACCCTACGTATATAAAAAACAGGCCGCCGGTCAACGCAGCCCCGCTGAGATCACGGTTAACTTGTTTGCTATGTGTGGTGTTTGTGGCCAATGTTATACACAGTTCAAGGGCTGGTTTATTTTTGTACCTCTGCCAATGAATCTTAGGTTACCCATACACTACCAAAACGTTTTAGAAGCATCTGGAAGTTTTCCCTAGTCACATTATGTTTCAAGCCAACCCTTTAAGTACTTATATAAATTATGCTTAAAGGTACGCACAGTCGGCGGTCTTATCGCTGAGAGCGATCTCTTCGAGACAACATTTGAATGGATCAGCCGGATGAAAACAAATATAAACACTGTAATAATAATAATAATAATAAATATTACAGGACATTCATTTTACACAGCGCCATCTAGCCCCAAACTAAGCATAGCTTGTAATATGGGAACTAGATTACGGATAAAATACTTAAATACTTTTTGTAAATACATACGTACTATATGATACAACACCCAAACACAGAACAAACATCTATATTCATCACACAAATGTTTGTCCTGGGTGGGAATCGAACCCACAGCCTACAGCGCCGAAGGCAGAGTTACTACCAACTGAGCTATGAGGCTGTAAACATATACAAATACTGTAAAAGACAGGGAGGATACTTTATACTATCCATTTTATACCTTTTGGTAGGTGAAACATGATTAGGTACCTAATTTTTTACGGAGGTGCGAATACTCGTAACTGTTTGTAGATAAGAAGATAAGATTCGATTAGGTCTTGAACGGTGTTTCTGAGAAAATGTTTTGTCAGAGGCATTTATAGGTAAAGATGATTCAAAAAGTAACTTCCTGTATAGTTTCAGCAAAATATTTATCTGCGGCTACATTGCATGCGACACCAATAACCACATGCTATCATTTTTAGGGTTCCGTACACAAAGGGTGCCAACGGAACCACATTAATAAACCCCGCTGTCCATCCGACCCAGGGTTGAAATTTTCATACAAAACATAAACAACTCGGTGGTCCAGTGGTTCGCCCACCGATATCAGATCCAGGGTTACTGGGTTCGATCCCCAGGGAGGTACGGTGGTCCAGTGGTTCCCCCACCGATATCAGATCCAGAGTTACTGGGTTAGATCCCCAGGGAGGTTCGGTGGTCCAGTGGTTCCCCCACCGATATCAATTCCAGGATTACTGGGTTCGATCCTCAGGAAGGTACGGTAGTCCAGTGGTTCGCCCACCGATATCAGATCCAGAGTTACTGGGCTCGATCCCCAGGAGGTACGGTGGTCCAGTGGTAAGCTGGTTAGCTACCACCATAAATTCCAATTCTAGATTGTTGTGTCCCGGCGTCTAGATGTAAGATTGCCAGTTCCTTAGACTGCTGAGAATTCTGAGTGAAAGGCGCTACCACCTTCAACTATATTATAATTTGAAACCAGGTGAGATGAAGGCCCAGTGCTTTCCGTCGTACAATTTACTACTAGTTACTAGGTACGCAACTCTACGCAACGGCCACACTCAGAGCCTTGGAAAGCAAAAACTGTAATTCAAAGCTCATTCACGAATGCCACCTAGCATTGGAAAGGGCCGCCACTAAGAACAAGGTGACCCTTCAATGGATTAAGGGACACAGCGGGTCACTGGGCAATGACGCTGCCGAAGAACTGGCTAGGAGAGGGTCGGAAACCACCACAGAAGGCCCGTCTCCGTCCCTCCCCCTGCCATTCTCACAGATCCGCACATGGATAAGGCTTCACACCCGGGACCTACACACCGAACGCTGGACCAACTCTACTACTGAATGTCGACAGGCCAGAGCAGCACTACCGACTTATTCACCAAAACTAACACGACGACTCCTAAACCTTAAGAGACAAGATCTCAGAATCATAGTGGGGACACTAACGGGCCACTGCCCACTAAATAAACACTTGTGCACCACTGGAGCAACGGACAGCCCCCTATGCAGAGGGTGTCTAACCGAAGAGGAATCAGCTGCCCACGTAGTCCTGGAATGTGTGGGAGTAACAGCACAACGCAAGGAAATCCTCAACAACCCGAGGTCACTCTGTGAAGCCTGCGAAGACCCCAGGAGTATTCTGCGCTTCTGGTCGGAGTTAGGCTGGCTACACTAGCCGGACATTCCTCACGCACAATGGACCACTTAGGAGTCTAAGTACGCAAAGTAAGGTACGCAACTCAAAGTTGATCTCGGCCTCCAACACCAAAGATCGGTTTCACTGTCCATGGCTGCTTCAGTACAGTCAACGGAAGCGTACAGGTCCTTCTAATCCTCGTCACTCCAGCGGTAACTCGGACGCCCGACAGACCTACAACCTCTAGAATGATCTTCGTATGCTCACATGACTGCACGATCCTCCGCAACCTCACCTATTCGGACCACGTGACCGAGCCACAACAGTCTAGCGGATTTTTTTTCTCCTAAAAAATTGGTTCTGTAACTAGATTAATTCAGGGAATAAGGGATTCTAATCCTCGGTTTCTAAGGACTCTCTAGCTTCTTCCATCTTCTCTACACTTGGGACCCAGAATTTTTCGGAAGATCTCTCCGCCACTGTCAACTTTTGCTCTTATTTTTGTGCTAACGTCTGTTGTGTTAAAGTTTCGCATCCGTAAATCAGTTTTGGCCTTATTACGGTTTTGTAGATACGAAGCTTTGTGTTCCTGCTCAATAACTAGGACACTAATACCTGACGAAGAGCTGCTGTATGTCTGAGGGGGTTTTGGATACGGATGTGTATCTCCTCCTCCCTCCGGTTAGTTTCGGTGACAATGCATGCAATATATTTAAACTTGTCTACACCCATAGGTTCATAAACCAAAAAGTTTTTTAGGTACTCGGGTGTTTTTGTACTGCTTCATATGGAGTTATTTTGTCTTTCCCGTTTTCTAGTGCGAATATTTTCTGGATGACGTTTTTAAGAACCAAGTTAAACAGGATTGGTAAAAGTGCAACGCCCTGCGCGAGGCCTGTGACAACGTCGGACTGGTCTGTAAAACCGACTCCCGTCCTGACAGTCATCTTGCTGTTACTAGTTGCAACTTTTACCATTCTCACCAACTTATTCACCACCTTTGAACACCTTTAAGATATCATACAATGACTCACGGTCAATACTGGCATACGCCTTCTTGAAGTTGACGAATGAACGTGGATACCTACTTTGTACTTTGGGCATATTCCCAAATATTTTCCATGCGCTATTTTAAAATTTAAATTGCTTCTGTTCTTTCGAACAAACAATAATTATACCTAAAAAAAACCCATAATATTTATACCGTACAAGTAATGGGATGTTTGCCTTGAAACGTGTGTCGGAACCCTCGGGTGCGTACAGGCACTTGTCCGGTTTATTGCGACTCTAGTGTGGTTGATAATGGTGAGTAACCCATATCTAGCCATGGGATGATAAGTGCTGTGATAATGGCTTGATTTATAAATAGGCTATGAATATAGCACTCCAGTAGGTATACCACTGAAGTTCGAAGCACTCCCTGCACCATTTTTGTAAGTTGATAAATTTATTACTGTCGTTGTTCTATAAAGTCACAATTTATGTTTGCAAATTCGAATCTTCTTAGTGCTAAATTTATTTCTGTGAAATATTATACATACAAATATAAATACTTTAATTGCACCTGTTTGGATCATCTGCTACGGTGTTGTGATTTTTGTTTTATTTAAAATAAAAAATACATCATAATGGAGTAGGTATGTATGTTGAAATCCTCTATTCCACTAAGTTCAACCCATAATTCAAAGAGTTTTTTTTCAATTATTTAAAATTTGTAACTACTTCGTGGATGATGAAAAAAAAAGGAATATTGAATCCAGTAAGTTTGATCAAATTAAAATGTTGTTACATTGTAGGTTTATGCCTGGGCTAGTTATGGGAGGCTTTATATGGAGAGAAATACCGAAAGATTGCGTATGAAAGAAGTGGATGATGAGTTAACTCCTGATAGAAGTGGTATATAATAGAAGATATATGATAGAATAATATGTCTTGTCTGACGATTATAAAGTTTATCAACCATTTTGAAGGTTTTATTGTTATTGTTTCAAATTGATTGTTTGATAGGTATCTAATCTATAAGGTAGGTAATTTTATTTACCTTAATTTCTACGTTGAGATGTTCTGGCTTAGCCAACTTTGGGCTACTCCGGGTTGCGTCATTAGACCCATATTGTTTTATAGTACGACGGGGAAGCGCTTGGCCTTCATTTCATCTGGTTTACAGGTTATGATAAAATGATCTTAAAAAATCTTAATATATAAAAATGATTGACTTTGACCTACCAACCTAACAGAATGCAAACTGGTCTGGTGCAATTTGGCGGAGTTATCCTTTGATTTTTCATATAAGATCTTATATATAACCCTGATGATTTTCAACAGAACTTCCACCATGAGTCTGCCGACGATCACTATCAACGAGGTTTCCGTAGCAATTCAAAGCAGCACCACCAATGGAGAAGCCAAAAAGGTTCTAGAAGGTCTTTTAAATGACCACATGGACCTGGTTTATGGTAATGAAACCGCGTACACCACGGGCAAGCAAGTGCTACCCACTGGATCCACCATTGAGGATGTCGACGCCGCTATTTATAAAGAGTCTGATCAGAAGTTCAAAGATGTGTTTGAGAAGATCTCCGTGACTCAGAAGAGCGGAGATCTGACGCCCCAGGCTGTTTCGGATGGATCGTGGGATTCTAAGCTTACTCCGGTGCTTGTTTTGATCAGGCCAAATGATAAGTAAAAGAAAGAAAGAAACAAAGAAACATCATTTATTTGACACATACTCAGGTCATAAAAATATATAAAATTAAGAAAAAGTACATATTATGTGAGACAACGCAAACAACAAGAAAAACATACAAAAATACAGAAACATTTCACTAAACAACCTACCGTTTATGTGTAAAATATGGCGTCCATCTTAGCATGAGTAGTAGGAATACTTGCCACTTGTTACTGTGTAATATGTACTAATTACTTACTTATACCGAGTAAGGTACTATGTAAGTAGGTAGGTATATGGTTAACCTTACTGACCTAGACGTATTGACATAATAAAATACGAATCCCTAACAGTTTAGTTGGCAGTAGCCTCTGCCTTGTGCGTTGTAGGTTTTGGGTTCGATTCCCACCGAGGACAAACATTAGTGTTATAAAGATTGATGTTTGTGCTGTTTTTGGATGTTGTATTATGTGATAAGTACCTACCTATGTATTTATGAAAAAAAAATGAAAAGTAATCTAATTCCCTTATTACAAGCTTTGCTTAGTATTAGTAGGGCTAAGTGGCGCTGAGTGAAATAAATGCCCTGCAATGTACTTTACGGCTTGTCTGAAAGATAATGCTTTTCGCAATAAGGTTGCCCACTGCTATGAAGCTGGGTAACTGGTTATCCTGCCCAATGTTCTGTGATGCTGTACACCGAGACAGCATAATAGGTAGGATGGTTTATACAAAGTCCAGGTGCAATGTGCTGAGTGCTGCCATCTCTGGGATGGCTCAGGCAAGTACCAGCTGGAAGCCGTGTAGGGCTATAATGCTGCACATATCTCATGCAGGTAATGTATTTCTCGTAGTACTGAGTTTAGCTCTCTCACGCGAGATATCTCGCGGTGGTCATCAGATTTTTTGTAGCTTAGTACCTAAATTAATAATCAAAATGTATTAAAGAACAAAAACGAATGTCTATGATTTATTTCCTTACCCTAGTTACTAGGGCCTAGTAGGTACTTTCTGCAATTAAATTATGTGCAATCCTACCTACTCATGTAGGTACCTACGCAAGTTAGTGTGTTAATAACTGCCAATAAGCTTGATTTTCTGTAATATCATTAAAAAAATGGAATCGTAATCACTATAAACTTGAAAATAATTCTATATTTAGTGAAGTCGATTCCATTTTTTTAAGGTAACTTATTTTACTCTTTTTAGTGATGTAGAAAATTTTCATATTATTTTATCACTACATTAAAAAAAATATAGATACATTGTGAGTAGTTTTTTTTTATTGTACGACGAGGAAGCGCTTGGTTTTTATCGAAGGTCGAAGTTGAAGGGCACTTCACCCAGAATCCTCAACAAACTGAGGAAATGGCTATGCCGGAACACAACAATTTTAGAATTGTAGTTATGGTGACAGACTTAGGTAAAACGGTGGTAGCTAGCCAGGCGGACTTAAACAATGTCCAACCAAACCAAGTACAATATTTCCCCCTGGATGTTGTATAATGTAGATACCAGTCACGATCTACCATCAAAATATAATTGGTGTCCAGCCAGAATAGAACACACAACAACAAATAGATTTTAAATCACGATTTATGTGTACCCAATCAAATAAAAATAGGACATGCAATTTGGACCCCAATTGGCGGACATATCTACGATTTGATATAGTCCATTGAGGAGTTTTGGTCCCAAAGTCCAACGTTCATCGGATTTTCATCAAAACATAAAATGGTTAAAACGATTAAATAAGTATTTTCAGCACCTCCTTTTCTGAGGCGTGTAGCCCAAGATTCATAAACGGACAACAGCAAATCATAAATATCCCGCAAGTTGAAAAATTGCATGTTTTTTTTATTTTAAGTTTCTAAACATGTTCAAGTGATAAAATCATGAAAAATCTCTCAACGATAAGGACAGAAGGACATAGATAAATCACAGAATAACCAGTAGGGAGGTAACTATTACCTACCTATTACCATGCTATTGTGTTTCATGGTTGGAAATGGCAATTGGTTGAAAAGCACACAGTTAGGTGCCAACCAAAAGGGATCGCGGAGCCCAAGATTAATCTGCGAAGCCGATTAGATTTTTATTGAGTGCTCTTATATTTTACTTTTAGAGGGCTGTAAAATCTTGATCGGTAAGTATTTATTACAGCCTGGTTCTGAGTTACTCGGAGGAGCTGAGAGTTTGTTTTACCCTATGGTAAAAATGGTAGCCTGTGGTACTTAGTACTGATAGACCAATGCTCCACACACGGGTTTTCACGCTTCATCATAGTTCACTAATGGTAACAATTTCATTAGGTCTAAGAAGCAAGAAGGTAAATATGCAAGAAATACCTAAAATGAAAGAAAACTGTGTAAGACGCATTCAATATTTATTTCTATTTCATATCATACCTTTACATACATTCTTCTAGACGTGTGCTTGTCTCTGAACGTCTTCTAACTGGCTGGACCGGTTTCAATGAAGTTTTGATGTGCGTCCTTTGATGGTTTACATTAACAATTGGATCCAGTAGGTGCTGCTGCGATCGCCACGGGAAGACGTCCGTGTCCCGTTCGTTCCACTAGTGTTTTGTTTTTATATATTATTATGTTAAGTATGATAATAAAGCTGAAAGTCCTCTGGTCCGCACCGGTTGCAATGCAACGCACGCACGGTGCGATCCCTAGGGGAGTACAATATTTTGCTTGGTTTGGTTGGTGGTAGGACTTTGTTTAAGTCCGCCTGGCTAGCTACCACCATCTTACCAAAGTCTGTCAGCATAACAACAATTCTTAAAAATTGTTGTGTTCCGGCATTCAGAGGTAAGATAGCCAGTTCCTCAGTTGGTTGAGGATTCCGGGTGAAGTGCGCTTCAACCTTCGGCTATCATAACTTGAAAATCAGGTGAGATGAAGGTTAAGTACATCCCCATCGTATGACAAAAAAAAAGAACTGATTGTATAAACAATAACGTATTGCGGGGTACTGATAGTACGCAGGGCTATCTACTTATACGAGTATGAATTCATACAAAGCAAACCAAAATCCGTTGAGTAAATTGCGTGCGGTGCCTCTAGTGCGGTCCAGTTGACATTCTCTCTTTCACGACTTGAACACAACTGTAGTTACTTAATGGAAGAAGCATTCACCCAGGGAGAACTTAGCTGAAGCATGGGTCAGGATATAAAGGTTCCACTAACAAGAATTCAGAATTACAAATCAAACATTAATATTTTGAAAAACGAATTATTGTTGCTGGTTCTTTCCTAATTCTTAATTGTAAACGAGTTTTTTGTATATAATGGGTTACCTCTTGACTCAGCTCTAGGCCAGAGCAAGGATGAGGTCTAAGATGGCGCGAGCTTGCCCAGAAGACACTGATTCCCCGCGCATCGACAAAACACGGGAAACGATTTGGCGCCGGATTTTACTAAGAGGGTGGTCGCCAGATGGACCTTTACCCACCAACAATATTGATATCATAAAAGCCAGAGATTTTAAAAACCCGGGGTTGACCCGAGGAGTAGGTGGCCGCCTCCGTGTCGCCCACCGACGTCAGATCCAGAGGTGTTGGTTCGATCCCCAGGGAGTACAAATATAGTGCTTGGTTTGGTTTGTGGTCGGAATTTATTTATGACCGTCTGGCTAGCTACCACCGTCTTACCTAATTCTGTCGCCATAACAACAATTCTTGAATTGTTGTGTTCCGGCATTTAGAGGTAGGATAGCCAGTTCCTCAGTTTGTTGAGGATTCCGGGTGAAGTGCGCCTCCAACGGCCTTATCTCAACTTGTAACTAGGTTGAGATGAAGGCGAAGCCCCGCCCCGTTGTACAATACAACAAAAAAAAAAGATCATATCCCTACCCTTGAGAGTTTTCTCCACTTCTACTATGGATTTTTAGTGTTCTGATATAATTATTATGACGCCAAGTTATTGTAGGTACCTAGGTATACCTGCTAGAGGTGTGCGCCAATCTCATTTTGATCGGCGGCGGCGTCTAACGTAATAATCGCCGGCGGCGGCGTCTGACGTACAGTCGCCGCGGCGGCGTAATCGGGGTAATCGGCGAGGTTGGTGAAAATATTTATATTCCAATTTTGTTTGTCAGGCCTCACCGCTCAGTTGGTAGTAGCTCTGCCTGCTACGCTGTAGGCTGTGGGTTCGATTCCCAGCCAGGACAAACATTTGTGTGATGAATATAGATGTTTGTTCTGTGTTTGGGTGTTGCATATAGTATGTATGTATTTACAAAAAGTATTCTATCCGTAATCTAGTTCCCATATTTTTAGCTATGCTTAGTTTGGGGCTAGATGGCGATGTGTAAAATTAATGTATCATATTATACAACCTGTAACAGAATATGTTTACTATGCCGAAACGGGGTTATCCGACCCGACTCGGGGAACAACGTTTGTTTTACGACTTTTTGAATTTTGGTTCAAAGTTTTTGGTAAAACAGGATCAAAGTTCTGATACCAACAGCTGGTTTTTTGAGTTGAGACTACCCTAAAATCAGCTGTTTCTTAACTCGCGACAATGACCTCAGCTCTAGACAGATGAGGCAACATAGCAGAAGGTCACAATCACAAAGAACGAAAAGCGCTTTCACTAACAGAGGAACGTCGTCGAAAAGCCTGGGCTGCTAATGAGACAATCCATTACTAGAAGGTTTAATTTGTCAAATCAATAAGAATTTTATCTATCTGTTAGCTAAAATACAAAATAATCGTTCCTATAATGTACTTTCGTCCGTCCAATATCGCATTCATCGTCTTTTTGTAACTGTAGATGCCTATGTAATTTATCAATGTGTATGTTCTATCTAATAACCTACTTTCACGAGATGACTCCAAGTTCTCACTAAAATTGGTTCATCTGTCCTTAATACTTTTTGACACAGACGATTGCACCAACTGATACCTACCTACCTACATGCATAGTGCGGTAAAGGAATAGGGTCGTCACTATTCATTGTCATTGAGAAAATGAAAAGATTTGTATGGGAAACTGAAAATGGGAATTCACTATTATCTCCCCACCACAACAAATACTTTTCCTGGTACGAAAAGCCCCCCCACTGCTTAGTACACATATTCTGTTACACCGTGTATAAGCATATGTAATTTCTGAATGAAAACTGTTGCTCCGGTACGTTTTGGCAAAGGCTTAGGTTAGTTTAAGACACATTCAGGCAGATGTTGCGAAATCCTTTGCTTTTATTTTTTATTAACGCCGCCGCCGATCAAAATTATATTGGCTCTCACCTCTATCTTGTACCTACCTACTTATCTACGAGTAAGTAGTTATTGTAGATTTACAGTGACTACATATTATTGTGATGATAAAAAAACTATAAGGAAACTTATTATTTAGGCTAGTTATCAGTAAAAGATCGTATTTTATGGGATTAACCGAGGCCCTTATCTTTACAATTTCTGTTCATTTAATTTTGAGGGTAAAACGTCAAGAGGCATATGGTTGTGGACCTTCAATAAGCAAACAGGTATGGCATGGATTTTTCTTACTCACATTTATTGCACTTTTTGCGGTCTAAAAAAGTTTGATTACTTTTAATAAGATGGGTTTGCTTCCCTTTTTTATGTTAGCATTAATAACCTACCTAATATATTTTTTTCCCTAAAAATAAATCTCAAATTGGATGTATATTTTTCTTAGTTGTCCACCGATTTCTGCACGAGTTCTTGACTGAGAAATTCTATTTTTTGTGGTTCCTCTCATACTCGGTTTGAAAATGGGTCTAGATAATAACTAGGCCGTTTACTGGTCCTTTACATGTTTGATGCATAAAGGTCCTACTCAAAATGGAACCGTATTCACAAAAAACTTGAAAATAAATGTATTACGTTAATACACTCGATGGGTGCTGTAAAACATGAACAGTGTGTATTACATAGAGAGCAGGATGCGCAGCATCCAACGAGTTAAGAAAGCGGCAGTAGGTACCTACCTAGTTATGTACCTAATTACTTCACGACAACGATCCGCTAGTTTTGCTTTTATTCATACTAATTTATTTCATGCATACATAATCACATAGTCTTGTAACAATGGAATATCTTATTCTAACACTGTACTGTAATCTAATGTATGTCTATCTACATATACTTACCAAACTATACCTTAGTAAGTCGACACCAACATTAAATGTATGATTTTACCCATATTACTTATTTTTTTATTTGAGTGAAATCGTTCATAGTTTTTCTAAAAAAGCTCGGCGAGGGGCTTGAAGCCTTACAACATTTTCTTTTAGTCCTTGCGTGCCGCATGTGTCGAACGTAAGTTTGGACGTGTACCTGACTACCCCTAAGTAAGACGGGCCTGAGAGCGACCAGAGGCCTCGAAAAAGTTTTTTTGTGTTTGTGATCTTCTGCATCATATTTCCAACTCTAAATTTTTTTGTTCGATGGCGATGCGCTTGGCTTTAATCTCACCTGTTTTACAAGTAATGATTAGGCCGAAAATGGTAGCGCACTTCACCCGGAATCCTCAACAGTCTGGAACTGGCTATGTTACCTCTGTAACGCTCGACAAGGCGGACTTTAAACCAACCAAACCAAACACAATGTGGTATTCCTCTGGGGATCGAACTCGCAACCTCTGGAACTGACATCACTCATCACTGGGCGAACCATTACACCACAGATGAGAATTTTAAATACGGAAACTTTCTAGTAACAAGGACATCGATTTCAGATAAAATGAAACTGTTCGTGTTGGCACTATTCGTGGCGGTTGCTGCTGCGGCCCCATTAGAAGATGGCAGTGGCCCGGTCGAGCTGATCGTCAACGGCGTCCCTGAAGGCACCCCTCTGGAGCTCGGAGACATCGTGGGCATCAAGCTCAACGAGCATGCCAACGGAGCCGTCGCCACCTCGAACCTGCTGCATCCTTTGACCGCTGCGGGCATCGCCGAGACTGCCGCTGTTGCCGCGGCTGCTGCTGCTGAATCTTTGGTCCCTGAAACCGTCCTTCTTCCCGGCTTCGAGACCGCTATCCCCGCTCCTGCCCCCGTAGTTCTCCCCAGCCCTGCATCACCTGAGGTCAACCCTCAACCTGAAACCGTCCTTCTTCCCGGCTTCGAGATCGAAATCCCGGTCCCTGCCCCCGTGGTTCTCCCTAGCCCCACATCACCTGAGGTCAACCCTCAACCTGAAACCGTCCTTCTTCCCGGCTTCGAGATCGAAATCCCGGTCCCTGCCCCCGTGGTTCTCCCCAGCCCCACATCACCTGAGGTCAACCCTCATCCTGAAACCGTCCTCCTTCCCGGCTTCGAGATCGCCATCCCAGCCCCTGCCCCCGTGGTTCTTCCTAGCCCAGCATCACCTGAGGTCAACCCTCATCCTGAAACCGTCCTTCTTCCCGGTTTCGAGATCGCTATCCCCGCCCCTGCCCCCGTGGTTCTCCCCAGCCCCACATCACCTGAGGTCAACCCTCACCCTGAAACCGTCCTCCTTCCCGGCTTCGAGATCGCCATCCCAGCCCCTGCCCCCGTGGTTCTCCCCAGCCCTGTAGCACCTGAAGTCAGCTTCGAGCCCGAAACCATCATTCTCCCCGGCTTTGAGATCGAAATCCCCGCTCCTGCCCCCGTAGTACTCCCTAACCCTGTCGCCTCTGAGGTCGATCCCGAGCCCAGTGCCCAGGTGCCCAATGGCGAGGTATTCAACGACGGCACTGTGCAGGTCACCGTCAACGCGCCCCAGGAAGCCGGAGTCATGTCCTCCATTCAGGGCTGGTTCAGCATGGTCTTGAACTACTTCAACAACGGAGTCCAAACCACACATCAGATTGTTTAAGCTTATAATTTACCCCTTGACATTTTCCTTATAGAACGTGTCAGTTCATATCTGTACTACAATAAAGACCTTTGAGTAGTTATGCGAATTTTGAATTAGACCTGACCTGACCTACTTTCAGCAGTGGGAAGGTTTTAGGGCTCTATACCAATACCTTGAAGTCCTTCTTACTAGCCATCTTACCTAAGTCTGTTGCCATAACAACAACTCTAAATTGTTGTTCTCCGGCATTTAGAGGTAAGATAACAAGTTTATCAGACTGGTGAAAAGCGCTTCCAAATTTAGCCTTATCATAACTTGAAACCAGATGAGACGAAGAACAGACAAAACTAATTGGTTCTTTGTTGCTCTTTTACGCAAGTAGATACTGTTTACAAAACGGATTGAGATGAAACTTTGCACAAAGATTGCATTGGCATGTTCAGTTTCCTCGTGGAATTATCAAATAATTCAAATATGTTTGTCAGTCAAAATGCTCAAACGAATTTGAATAAATTGTATGCAGAAAGAATCCGCATCAGAAGATCTATTATATAAATAGGAAGTATGAGAAAGTTGCAGTTTTCTAAGATTTAAGACTATCCAATTAACAAATCCAGGAAAAATCAAGTTCGTAAAAAGTACGTAAACCTGTAAGGTTCAGAGAGATAGAGATAACCGCTTCTAGTTAATTTAGATTATTTTCGTGACAGCAAAAGTATCAGATAGAAGTACATAGACTAATTTGGAATACACTAAGACTACTCTTTCTCCCAAGTTCGGGTTGAAATGCTCAAAAAATATTTTTTTACATTTTGATTAAAGAAATATTATCGCTCACAAATGGACTCAAATCATGTTAAATTACAAGTTTCTAAGTTAAACGGTTGTGGAAAAGCTATTGTCTGAAGTTACTGGCTCTATTTTGATGAAAACATAAACTGCAATTTATACCATAAAATGTTTTTTTTTACGAGTAAACTGTATGTTTGAGATATATATTTTTCTAATACTTCGCAATTCTACAAGAAAACAAACTAATACTGTAAAATACTTTAAACAAACGAATACTGTAGATCTAATGTTATTGATACACTTATAATCTTATCCTATACAAGCCTCATAGCTCAGTTGGTAGTAGCTCTGACTTCTGCGCTGTAGGTTGTGGGTTCGATTCCCACTCAGAACAAACATTTGTGTGATGGATATTCATTAGACATTGATTGCATGTTGGTTCTGAGCTTGGGTAATGTATTCGTATAAAAAGTATGTATTTAAAAAAAAAAGTATGAAAGTAATGTTTCCGTAATCTAGTTCCCATTTTAACAAGCTTTGTTTAGTTTGGGCCTAGATGGCGCTGTGTGAAATTAATGTCACGTTATATTTATTGATTTATCCTATCTAATCTTAGTTTACATACAAAATGTAAAGGGTAGAAGGAAGCTCATACACTTTTTATTTATTACCTTAAATACAGCAATAACCACACTCAAACACAACAAACATCTGTATTCATCATAAACATTTCGAACTCACTACCTACAGCGCAGAAGGTAGAGCTACTACCAACTGAGCCTCAGGCACCTCTCAGACAATTGTAAACAGTTATGTTTTGTTATCCCGTTAGCATAGTCTAATTCAGATATTACTAGGCGAAGCTCGACAAATGAACGTGGTATATCGTTCGTTTCAGTCGTTATTGTACAGATCGTCAGTCATAAACCCGTGCATGAACATAATCATGAACAACATTACTCACGTCACCAGCCAGCGAGCACATCGTATATTGCATTTGAGTTATTGCTGCTTTCAACAATTCTAGCAAATCAATAGGCGAATATTATTTTCGTAGCACGGAGAAGCGTTTCGCCTTCATCTCACTCTTCAAGCTATATACAGGACATTAATTTCACACAGCGCTATCTAGCCCCAAACAAAGCAAAGCTTTTATATGGGAACTAGATTACGGATAGAATACTCAAATAAAATAAACTTTTTTTTGTAAATACACAAGTACATAACATATGGTACAACACCCAAACACAGAACAAACATCTATATTTATCACACAAATGTTTGTCCTGGGTGGGAATCCAACCCACCGCCTACAGCGCAGAAGGCAGAGTTACTACCAACTGAGCTATGAGGCTGGCCGAAACTTGAAGCGCACTTCATCTGGAATACTCAACAGTCCGAGGAACAGGCACCAGAATTGTAGTTATGGTGACAGACTTGTCAGATGATTGTAGCTAGTCAGACAATCTTAAACGAAGTCCTACCACCAACCAAACCAAGCCCCAATTTGTACCCCTTGGGTTTCGAACCGATTTCTAGGTCTGATTCTGGTGGGTAAACCACTAGACCACAGAGGCGGTTAACTATAGTAATTTAAATACGAAGCGAGTAACGGTCACTGACCCCAAATTATGTTAGCGCCAATAAAAAGGATAGTATACTGTTCTCCATAACTCTCAGCATTGTAGTCTAATAAATAAATAGACTCACGACTTTTTCCTTTTCGAGGATTCACCTCTGATCACTAATTGATAAATTAGTGATTATCATTAATAATGTATAATTTGTTTCCTATCCGTCCACTGATTAGAGAGTAAAATGATGAACTTGAATTGCATAGTTTTGTCTAATGATTTAGGTAGACATAATAAGTACCTACCACTTAAATACAATTGGGAGAAGCCACTGGCTCCTGAAACACAGTTCTGCTAGTTCGGGAGCCTATGGATTCATAAAATACTTTTGTCAAATTATTTATACGATTTATTATAATTATTATAATTTATTGATTTCCAGGATATATGAAAGTTACATAAGATTCTAGTAAATAAATAAATATTACAGGACATTAATTTCACAAAGCGCCATCAAGCATCTACTACCGCCTTTCTTCTTTCCGCCCGTTCTTAACCGCCTCTGTGGTCTAGTGGTTCAACCCACCGATTACAGATCCAGAGGTCGCGGGATCGATCCCCAGGGGAGCAATATTGTACTTAGTTTAGTTGGTGGTAGGATTTTGTTTAAGTCCGCCTGGCTAGTAGTGTAGCTTAGAATAAGTTAGTTGAAGCTAAATATTATAGTTTTTGATACTTTTTTGATATTTGGGTAAATAAATCTATTTATTTCTTTCTTTCACCTCAAACTAAAGAAAACAACCTCAAAGTAAAGAAAACACGGATCACGCGTCTGTCTGTCTCTCCGTCCATTTGTCATCAAAATAATTGAAAAAAATACGAAATTGTATCATATTCTTCATTGAAGTCGGTTTTCTTTTTATTTTTTTAAAACGTAATTATTTATAGACTAACACGATGCATGCTACTTAAATGTTTAGTAATATGTTTTGAGCGCTATTATATTTATTTAAAGGAGACAAAGTAACATAAATAATAAACCATTTGCTTGGATAATATTTATTGTATCAACTTGTTTTAATAAATTTTTGTTAATTATTTTGAAGACATACATACTTATTTGTGTGTTATGTGTATGCTAAGTAGTGCCTAATAATTATTATCAATTTTGTATTTTGTAAAAAATAAATATAAATAGTTATACCTGTATGTTTAATTTAAAAGTAGAAATAGATACAGGTGTTAATTGGCGCAGCATCATTGTTTTATTTTTTCAATAAATTTTGATGATTTGTACATATTTTTTTGTTTTCTGTTACAAGTAGACAGTATGGTGGCGGTGTTTTAATGTAAGAGGCACTATGCTAAAGTTGTTGGTAAACGGTCTTGAGCACATTTTAGAGTGTGGTCTGGAAGGACTTGGGCACATCCTCAATTTACCAACTTGATTTCGTTAGCTCGTTGAAGACTTGGCGAACTTTAATGAAGCCGAATATCCTCCCAACTACTTCATAACTAAGTCCAACAAGGAAATTGTGCAACCAAATCTTAGATAAGTCAGTCTAACAATTTAGAATGTTTGTATCCTTAGAGATTGAGATTGAAGAACTTTTAAATAGACAGGTTGCATCACATGATGCAATACTTCCCATATATAGTTTAGGTACCTACACGCTTATTTTCCTGAGTCTGAGTCTGACAGACTGAGGAACTGGCTGTCTTGACTCTAAATGCTGGAACACAACAACTTGGAATTGGTGTTATAGTGACAGACTTAGGTAAGATGGTGGTAGCTAGCCAAGTCCTGGTAGGACTTGGCTCTAACTGCACGTTATTGTACTCCCCTGGGGATCGAAGCCTCTGGATATGACACCGGTGGGGGAACCAGTAGACCACAGAGGCAGTACGTATATTCCAAAAGTGCTTAGGACATGAACCTGACTGTTAACAACTAGTGAAACGGACTTCGCTTCTCCCCGAGGAAATTTCCTAAAAACCTTCATTAGTGCACCCCTGGACTAAAAATGGAAGCTTTCTTGAAAATTTTTTTTGGACCTCTTGGGCTGGTGCGTTGATTGTCACTCAATCAGTTGGTTAACTAAACTTTATTTTATATATTTAAATGTGTCAAATTTTAGAAAAATAAGAGGACTTCTGAGCTTCGCGTGAGTTGATTTTTGGTAAATTAGTAGCTTGAAAACTTAGATTCAAAAAATGATAAATTCCCAAGGTACCTTAACAATATAAATTATAAGCACTAGTTAAAAAATGGATCTCGTTGTCGTCAGCTTTTCCGCAATAAGCACTAGTTAAAAAATGGATCTCGTTGCCCTCGTCTGGTTTTCCGCACAATTATGGAAGTTTTTAATTTGGTTAGTATCCGTATCCTGCCTTGTAGGCTGTAGGTTCGATTCCCATCCGAAACAAACATTTGTTTGATGAATAGATGTTTGTTCTTAGGTGTTGTATCGAATAAATGAAAAGTAAGTTTGGTTGATGGTAGGACTTAGTTTTAATTCCGCCTGGCTAGCTACCATCATCTTACCCAAGTCTGTCGCCAAAACAACAATTCTTAAAAAAATATGTGTTTCGGCATTTAGAGGTAAGATAGCCAGTTCCTCAGTTTGTTGAGGATTCCGGGCTAGATGGCGCTGTGTGAAATTAGTGTCCTTTAATATTTATTTATTTATGATAAATGATTAAGCCATTAACTGCGGCTCAGGTGCAGTAAATAAGTTTTACAAGCGAGATTTATTGGCGATTACCTTTTGGTATCGGTAATTTATTGGTAGTATCATGTAGGTAGTATTTTAATTATCCTTATCAGATCTAATCGACCAGACGTAATACATCGTGTAGTTTACTGACAGACAATGAGTAAGGTTTGTGTTGTTACTAAGATTTATCACTTTAAAAAATGTTATGTAAGAGATAACTTTTTAAGCGATAAGACCGCCTATTGTGACACTATTTTTGGTCTCCTTGTTTGTTTTTGGTTATATTGGTGAACAATAAATACTTTTATATCTATCACTTTATCTATAGTACCTAATATAAAAAAAAATAAGCAAAAACCCCATCTCCACTATCAATAAAAATAATTACAGCTAGATGGCGCTACGCTTTGCTGAATTTAAAATGGCACAAAAATTCACAAAGGTAGATTACACCGAAGGTTGATTACATCTTTGGCACTATGGCCGTGGTAGTTTTGGAGGTAGATTAAAACCAGTGTCAGATCCAGAGGTCGCGGGTTCGATCCCCACGGGGGAGTACAATATTGTGCTTAGTTTGGTTGGGGGTAGGACTTTGTTGAAGTCCGCCTGGATAGCTATCACCATCTTACCTAAAGTCTGTCGCCAAAACAACAATTCTTAAAAAATATTGTGTTCAGCATTTAGAGCTAAGATGGCCAGTTCCTCAGTCTGTTGAGAATTCCGTGTGAAGCGCGCATCCACCTTCGGCCTTATCATGATGAAGGCCAAGCAGCTCCCCGTCGCACTAAAAAAAAAACACAAACAATAGTCCATTTTTAACAAGCCTCACAGCTCAGTTGGTAGTAGCTCTGCCTTCTGCGCTGTAGGTTGTGGGTTCGATTCCCACCCAGGACAAACATTTATGTGATGAATATAGATGTTTGTTCTGTGTTTGGGTGTTGTATTGTATGATAAGTATGTATTTACAAAAAAGAAAAAAAAAAAGTATCTATGTATTCTATCCGTGATCTAGTTCCCATATTACAAGCTATGCTTAGTTTGGGACTAGATGGCGCTGTGTGAAATTAGTGTCTTGTAATATTTGAATGGGACAAAATACAGTTTCTAATTAGGAAAGCAACAGTTACATACATTATACATACAACCACACGTGAGATCCCTCAGTGGTGTTGGTGACGACTGAATTGCATTCTCAATGGACATACTTTAATTTACAAGAATGCCTCATAGGCAATATGCTATGTCTATGTGTGCGTGTAACGTGTACGCGATACATCTAAGCATAGCTTATGATATGGGAACTATATAACGGATATAATACTTTAGACTTTTTTTTGTAGGGTAATATCACCAAAACACAGAACAAACATTTATATTCACACAAATGTTTGTCCCGGGTAGGAGTCGTACCGACAACTCACAGCCCAGAAGGCAAAGCTACTGCCAACATGGCTGTGAGGCATGTCTGAATTGCCTAGTCATATCATAAATTGTCTCTGTGGCTATGCTAATTATTAAGCTCCAGGAATACACAAATAATATTAACCTAACCTAACCCATGTGGTTATGATATGTTGATTTAATAATTCATTTTAGAGGTGAGATAGCCAGTACCTCAGTTTGTTGATGATCCTGGATGAAATGCGCTTCCACTGTTGGCCTGATCTCAACTTGAAAATCAGGTGATATGATTATGAAGCATCTCGCCGTCGTACAAAACAAAAAATTGCCCCGATTGTAGCAGCACTTTGGGTTGATGGCAACATTGCTCCAGAGTCCATACATATGAGCTATGGGACAGCTCCTGCACTCCAGATTTTGTCCAAGTTTCGTAGTTAACCACGGTCAGATAGAGTTGCTCTGTTGAAGTCTGTCAGAAAAACATTATATTTTACTTTTACAAGCTTATAAAATACTTGAAACATTCTCTACGCTAAAGCTACCAAAGCTAAATGTTGGAGTTCCTGTCCTTCGTCTACTTTGAAACTTGGTGCCTAACTTTAGAGAGCTTCCAAAAATATCATCTCGAAACTATACTCATAAAAGTTTGGTTTCGATATCCAGGGCCTGGGGATGTGAAAACTATTTTAAAATCTTTACCCTTAGTAAATAAAACTGGTCAAGTGCGGACAAACACCGAGGGCTCCGTCCCACATTTCAAGACAAAATATCAATTGTTATCAACCAACGTAGTATATGGTTTACAAATAAAAAAAAATCATGTTCGTTGCATGTTATATTAAAATTATAACTCTTTCATTTATACAAAGCGCAGATCGGAGGTTTAGTAAAAGGGTCCCGTTGGCACCCATGGGTAATACGGAATCCTAAAAAGACACGAACACTACAAACAGATTCACTATCATTATCCACCTATACTCGTGAAGTCTCTTCCCAGACGACGTCTCAAATACCCATCTTGACTTGTAATAGTAGGTGGGAGTTACCTCCTTTCAAGCTCAGGTATACGGAATCAATGTTCTTGAATGTCTCACCATAGGTGCAGGCGAACCAGTGGTTTCTGGTAAAACCCGCTCCATAGACTTCATCCTTGCTCTGGTTAAGAGGAGAGCCTGAAGTCAAGAGTATACTATGTACAAAGGAAGCTGTCGGATTACCTAAGGACCGATACAAACGGCATATAGGTAACTCAACTGTTCGAAACATGTGCCCAAAATATTGGCTGCATTGCCACGCTTTATAGCTATGCCAATCCGCTGGCCTAAATTAGCTCTTGGGTCACGTGTCACCTCAATCAAAAGCGACAAGATTTTTGAAACCCTAAGAGCACCGACTCCCCACGCACCCAAGGTTTCGACCCCAAAAGGCTCGAATAGGTAAGCCCTGTCGAGACCACTATTTGGTGGTTATTTTCGTCTACCTATGCGAAAGTTGGAACTACCCTGGGCTACCCGCATTGGTCGGCTGTGGCCGCGGGCCACAGGCCGGCATTATATTGTGCCAGTTTGAATACGTTTTTAAGAAACACAAACTACAATTCGACACGCATAGAGGTCACGCGAGCTGTTGACATGGCAGCCTTTATGTAGGGCTGCCCTGAAACTCGCACGGGCAACTATGAGGTCTACGGTGGAGCGAGCCTACGCAGCTTGTCGTACACAGCGGTAATACAGATGCTGGACTCTGATTTACATCAACAAAATCCAGAGTGGCCAAGAAGCCATAGAGTTCCGTTTTTTTCATTATACTACGGGAATATGCTTGGCCTTCAACTCATCTGATTTTAAAGTTATAATAAGTTGGTAATAGCTCTGCACACTGCTTAGGAACTAGGTACTAACTTGATACGAAGTGCACATACTAAAACTAATTAATATGCGAAACTAAAAAATAAGTACCAAGTTATTTTATAGTATGGGAAGCGCTAGGTATCTCTCCTGGTTTCAGGTATGATAAGGCCGAAGGTGGAAGTGCACTTCACCCGGAATCCTCAACTTTTTGAGGAATTGGCTTTCTTACCTCTTAATGACACTAATACAACAATTTGGAATTGTTGTTATGGTGAAAGACTTAGGTAAGACGGTGGTAGCTAGCCAGACGGACTTAACAAGGTCCTACCACCAACCAAACCAAGTATAACATTGTGTTTACCCTGGGGATCGAACTAGAGGCGGTTAAGATAAAAAAAATACAGATAAAAGTCTCGATGCGTCAAGCGAACAGAAAATGAACAGGCCTTAGTATTAAAGCTGCGTGAAAAGCCTTGAGCTCAGCATGTGCTGTGCTACCAAGGAAACAGCGCTGATCTTCAGCACAAGGCTTAGGGCTTAGGCTGAGGAATGTAGGAGTTTGTTCTGTGTTTATGTGTTGTATTGTATATAAGTATGCATTTACATGAGATTTATTCAATAAAAAGTACAATTAAACTAGCTATGTACAAAGGAATCAGTCAGATTACATAAGGACCAGACGGAAGCGTGCCCAAGACACTGGCTGCATTGCCACGCTGAATTGCTATGCTAATTCGCTGGCCTAAATAAGAGCCAGCCCTTGGGTCACGTGTCGCCTCAATCAAAAGCCCCGCAATATTTTTGAAAACCCGGAGGGCACCGGCTCCCCACGGACATAATATTGCAGGGCTTTTGATTGAGACGACACGTGACCCAAGGGCTGGCTCTTATTTAGGCCAGCGAATTTGCATTTACTAAAACGAGTATGTAAGTATTCCATCCGTTATCAAGTATAAATACTACAAGATTGGAGTTAGATGGCGCTGTGATAAAAAATCCCGGCCAAGTATCGACATCGAGAGTTCCGAGGAAAAACATGTTTCTTTATATCAATTTTTACAATTACATTGTCCATACACGTGCTAGACCAGGAAAAAATTAAAGGCATTTTTTTACTCGGGTGCTAGTCATTAAAAACACAACCCGCGACGGGACTCGAACCCGCATCTCCCTAAATGAGCAATGAGGGACCTGACGCAGTTTCCGAAGTTTTGTGCCATATTTAAACTCAGCTTATTTATCTTCACAGTTTGTAAATTATTCATTCGGCACAAAAATGCGGAAACGGCATTCATTACTCATTTGGTTAAGGACGTTTCCAGCTTTAGGAAAACATGCGGGTTCGGGTCCCGTTGCGGGATGTAACGTTTATGTCATTATAACATGTGTAAATGTTGTGAACAAATGCAATCACTTGAAATTCAAAAGTAATATCAAAGATTACCTAAATCGCCTGTAAAAGACGTAAATGTTAAAGGTGATGATGATGATGGTTGGACCTGTAGTGCCTTCACTCAAAATTATTACAGTGCAGTAAGCCGAGCTAAATTAACAACATAGGAGCCAGGGTTCTAATCTCTATTGAACCCACCTCACAACGTCGCGTCGGTACCATTCAAGAGACAACCCTAACTCGATTAGCCCGCAGTATTGTTCGGGCTCTCGCGTCGCCCATCTAGCCCTCGTAGGGTTCCCACACTAAACAGTCCATAGTCAGGCCATACGAAATTCGACTTTCAAGCTACATCATATGGATGAGTTTCATGAGTAAATCCTGTGTAAATTTGACGACCGGTTCAAGCAACATCATATGGATGAGTTTCATAAGTAAATCCTGTGTAAATTTGACGACCGGTTCAAGCAACATCATATGGATGAGTTTCATGAGTAAATCCCGTGTAAATTTGTCGACCGGTTCAAGCTACATCATTTGGATGAGTTTCATAAGTAAATCCTGTGTAAATTTGACGACCGGTTCAAGGTACATCATTTGGATGAGTTTCATAAGTAAATCTCGTGTAAATTTGACGGTCGGTGTAGTGCAGTACACTTTCATCTCTCCAAGATGTTTGGTTCGGTTCCTGATCGGCCATTTTATTCTTTCAGGTGTGTGTGTTGTATGCCTACTAATAAAACCTTGAGCCCTAAAATAAAATGATTGTTAGAGGATAGTGTGAGGTCTGGATAGCATTATGCAATGCATGTACCAGTTATATTAATACTTTATACATCATATTAAGCATACAAACATAGGGTCCGGAGCACCGCTGATTTGGGAGGGGTTTTAGGGGTTTTAAATTCTGATCCGCAACCTTTTAGTGTGACAAAAAGCGGTGGTGCACAGTGTCGGGTAGAGTGGGAGATAATTAAATGTTTCCCTGTAATACAAAAGATTCTATCGTGTCTTTACAGCACACCCTGTTTTTTTTATTTTTTTTATTGGATGACGGGTAAACTTGGCCTTCATCTCACCCTGGTTTCAAGTTATGATAAAGTCGAAAGTGGAAGCGCACTTCACCCGGAATCCTCAACAAACTTAGAACCTTATCTGCCGGAACACAACAAGAATTGTTGTTATGGCAACAGACTTAGATCAGATAGTGGTATCCAGGCGGGCTTAAGCAAAGTCAAAATCCCCTGGGAATCGAACCCGGAACCCGTGGATTTGACCGGTGGGCGAACCACCAGACCACAGACACGGCTATGCTTATGCATAAGCTAGGAAGTAGGAAGTTGTATAATTACTAAATATACTTCCTACTTCCTAGGTCCTGAACACAAGCGTTTTGCCATTGCGCCAAACCGTCATCAAACAATAGGTATATATTATTGAGCAACAGATGTCAATAATTATGTACCAATTAATGTTAAAAGAAAAATGTACAATGGACGGTCTTATCGATATAATCTCTTCCAGACAACATTTGTTTATAAATGGACGTACAGACGCACAATACAAACAATAATAATAAACATTAATTTCACACAGCACTATCTAGTCCCAAGCTAAGCAAAGTTTGTAATATGGGAACCAGATTACGGATATAATACTTTGATAGTTATATTTTTTTGTAAATATTTACTTATCATAAACAAGCCTCATAGCTCAGTTGGTAGTAACTCTGCCTTCTGCGCTGTAGGTTTTGGGTTCGATTCCCGCCCAGGACAAACATTTGTTGTATAGTTGTATAGATGTTTGTTTTGTGTTTGGGTGTTGTATTGTACGATAAGTATGTATTTACAAAAAAAAAGTATTTATGTATTCTATCCGTAATCTTGTTCCCATATTACAAGCTATGCTTAGTTTGAGGCTAGATGGCGCTGTGTGAAATGAATATTCTGTAATATTTATTTATTTATATATATCATACAGTACAATACCCAACACAAACATCAACATTCATCACACAAATGTTTGTCCTGGGTAGGATTCGAATCCTGAAAATCGAAAATATCCCAGAGAGTGATTCTACTGGACCCATATATATAGAGTTCACACAAAGTCAAAGTCAAAGTATTTTTTTTTATTCATTAATATTTTTTAGGATCATTTGAACGTCAAATATACCGCCTGCTCAGAATCGCAACCAGCATACAAGGAGAATGAAACTGGCTCATAAACATCAACATCATCTTCCTGTGCGGATTCCGCTGTGGGTCACAACAAATTCTTCCTATTTTTCCCAGCATCTGGGGATGCTATCTATATATGCTATCAGGGCGAGGCGGTGCCAATCCCTTCACTTCTTGGTAGTAGGCAGTAAGATCATTTTTGGAAATTAATTTGTATCAAATCTTTTAGTAAGTAACCTGTTTTGTTTCTTGTTATTATTATTGTTTTTTTTTGTATTCCTTTTGTTTCTTTTCTTTTGTGTAGCATTTGCTTAAGTTGACACTAAGAAGTTGTGTTCACATTTTTATCTTTACCTAGATAGGTCTTATTAGTGAAAATCTATAAATGGCCGACTGTTTCTGTATACGTTTTTTAAGGATTTTTTATTAGCTGTTGGTTTTCCGAAGTAAATAAATAAACAAATAAATTCTCTTCGATTCATTTCTATCAGCCGTCAGCTAATCGTCACTCTCACACGCACGCCCTTTTTTGCAAAATCCATTCGTCTCTAGCTCAACTAAAGGCATTACAATAAATTCAAAGTGGAAATAGGTCACAAACAAACAACCGACGCTGGTGCCGCATATTGATATAGCAAAATATGCGTGGCACGTCTCTCGCAGCATTGTTTGGAGCACTGAGTATGACAGCAGACACCAGTCAAAGAAGATATTCTAGAGAGTGATGCTATTGGACACGTAGAGTTCACACGGAACTGGCTAAAAAATTCAGTAAAATGGACAATGAAAACAGCAAATGCTTGGTAAGTACTGATATATTGGTGAGTAGGATAATAGCCCACTGCCACCTGATTCCATTCCTGATTTAATCACGTAATGAAACTCCGATAGGTCTTTTTTTTTTATACTCACCTGGTTTGAATGCATCTCTTGCCTATGCCAAAGCCTTACTGAATACGTCACATCCACAAAGAACATAGCCTACACGGCACTGCATTGCGCCCGTCAACTTGAGGTATAAAGGTGTTAAGCCTCGCGTACCCGTAATTTCACCGGCAACCATACCCTTCAAACCGAAACAGCAATGCTGCTTGGTGGCCGAAATAAGTATGGTAGTAGTAATTCTCCAGACCAGCCCTTTCACGACGGGCTTCTACTACTCTTAAAGGCCTCTCCATAGCACGCTGTGCGACTTTGAACTTATTTACAAAAAAAAGTACAATTAAACAAACTATGTACAAAGGAATCAGTCAGATTACCTAAGGACCGTTACAAACGGCCTATAGGTAACTCAACTGTTCCAGACCAGTACCAGACGGAAGCGTGCCCAAGACACTGGCTGCATTGCCACGCTGAATAGCTATGCTAATTCGCGAGCCTAAATAAGAGCCAGCCCTTGGGTCACGTGTCGCCTCAATCAAAAGCCCCGCAATATTTTTGAAAACCCGGAGGGCACCGGCTCCCCACGGACCCAAGGTCTCCAACCCAAAAGGCTCAAATAGGTAAGCTCTGTCGAGACCATAATTTACAAAGCCTTTAGTCAGCGACTACTGTATATAATATGTCTTCTTCAAGGTCATATTAGAGTCTTGGTTGCATTTTAACGACCGGATGCCTGACTGACGTCAGACTTCCGGGGAATACTCGGTTTTGTAGATGAAGGTTTAATTTTTTATTAAGTAAATTTAGGTAAATTTTGTGGTTAAAAAAATCGAAAACTAGGTAACTAAACTTATTTTTTTATTTACTCATTCATCTAGAACAGTTTGTTGTAGTTTTACAGGAGCTAATTACAAATACAAATTCCAATGATTTCCTGATTAGGATGGAGGGATAAGGAATAAGAAAATTTAAGTAAATTTTGTGGTTAAAGAGGGATGAACATATAAGGATATGGGGATATTCATGTCTCGAGAGAATGGTGAGTGCGGAACTAGCTACTTATCGGCCCGGGTTTGCGTATCCGTACAAATTGTGTGCGTACAAAAAAAACATCTACATTATTTTTCAAACTTTTACTGTTAGAACACATTATGTCTAAATAAAAAAAGTCTCAAAACTTTTGCCATGGATGGGAATCGAACTAACCTAACACCTAACCCATACAGCGTAGAAGAGCTACTGCTAACTGCGCTGGGTGGCTTGTCATTACAGAATTATAATAATTATATTACACACATCTTCAATAAATAGGAGAGACATTTTCTGAAAAGGCTCCAATCTATGTTTTTTATTCTACGGCGGGAAAGCGATCAGCAAAGGGATACCTTCATCACACCAGCGACGCTACCGCCGACGGCGAAGCCGATCTCCAATGGCTTAAAATTAGCTTCATGAGAACTAGAAACGATTTTTACTACCGGGTATGTGTCATATCCAAAATGGCGTTTCCCATCTCAAAAGTGTACACATGTTATGAAACCTATCCGTTCAGTACATTTGACGGTAAAAATCGTTTCTAGTTCTCATAAAGCTATTTTTAAGCCAATGGAGATCGGCTTCGCCGTCGGCGGTAGCGTCCCTGGTGTCAATCTATTGTAAAACTGAAGGTAGAAGCACACTTAACCCGTAATCCTCAACAGACAGAGACAATCGATATTTTATCTCAAAAATGCTGATGAAAAAAATTTTATGAGGATCACCTACTAGGGTATAGTCAGAGGCACGTCCAAACTTACGTTCGGCACATGCCCGAGTTTTGCAAGAAAAGTCCATTAGTGCACGACTCGATTTGAATCCACAACCTTCAAATTGAAGGCTGGTCCATATCCATATGGCTGCACAGCTCCTCTTATTAATATTTTCGTTACAGGAACATAATATAATAATTGTTCTTATTTAGTTATTCTAGATTCTTAGGCTTTTCGGTATTATGGTGGTAGCTAGCCATTCGGACTTCAAGCAAGCCCTACCAACAACCAACATCACCCTTGCTCACATAAGCCATGTAAATCTGATATTTACAAATGTTGAACTTTTCGTAGCACTTTTCGTAGCATACCCGTAGCAGGCTCCGTAGCCTTTATAGTACCAGATTTCGTAGCAAGTTGAATAAAATAGTGTAGGATTATTACATGCCCAATATTTTCATATTCTTTCCGCAATCTAGTTATAGCCATATGCTATATGTAAGCTATGTCAAGTATGTCGCCTTTATAACACTTCTAAATTGTTGTGTTGCGGAATATCCATGTAAGATAGCCAGTCCTTCAGACTGTTGAGGATTCCAGGTGAAGTGCGCTTCCACCTTCGACTTTATCATAATTTGTAAAACTGGTGAGATGAAGGCCAAGCATTTCCACATTGTTCAATAAAAAAAAACCCTTGTCAGGTTGAGTTTTTTTTTATTGTACGACGGGGAAGCGCTTTGCCTTAATTTCAAGGTAACAAGTTGAGATAAAGGTGGGGTGAGGCCGGAGGTGGAACACATTTTATTTATTAAGAATTGCTATTATATTATATTATATTATATTATATTACAAAGAATAAATATGAAAATCCGGCCAGTTATTGCTGTACTCCAAGAATTCAGTATTCATTTATTTCAAGAACAATTTAGAATCGTGTTTGAAAATGTTATATCTAAAAATCGATAAAATAAAAACATTTTTGTTAGGTGCTTAACAGAAAGATGAACACCTAATTTGCACAAAGTATTAAGTAGTCAAATTAGTAATTATTAGTCAAATTTGTCGTCATTGTCAAAGAAATGCGTACCTATTTTTCAGAAAATCGTCTAGAACATAAGATACATACATTACATCTTACAGATACATTTATCCCATAAATAAATTCCCGTAGGATGGGAAGATAAGAATATATAGATATAGGTATTTTGAAGTTATCGCATATCAGTGAAAAATAGAACAAACAGAACGTAGCCCTAGGAACAGACAGACAGGCTGACAGTGACAAAGTTTTCTTTACTTACATCTTTACATAATTACGTTCATTCACAAAACAATAATCATACAAGCAAAAGTTTGTTAGGATGTTTTGATCGATTTTTGTTACTTCACTCACACTCAATAACTATAGAACAGATTGAGCTATTTGGAAAGATAGTGTTTTGGACCAGGAATAGCATATATGCCTTAGTTAATTAAGGTAAGTTCTATTTTGTATGTATTTTAGTTTTGAGGTATATATTAATGTGTCTTAAAATTAGTATTTAACATCGTACTATTCTTACGTTGCCTGAAATAAACTTATATTTTTATTATTTTATTTGTTTGTGAGCAAAAGCTAGTTAGTAAATAAGTTGACAAGCTAATGTACTAAGGCCAGTATAGCTTTCAGTCCCGTAGCTATCCGCCCAGGGCTCATACTCCCGTACCACTCGTTACAAAGGCGCTCAACACAAAGCGTAGCATTTTACGGCCAGCTCGCTGACCAGTCACTCTCGACCCGTTTCAAATGAATCATTTCAATTACAACGCATACGTTTTGTGAGGCCATTTTTAACTGTTTTTAGGAATTCATCCTCTATAAAGCGTTCAATTTCGTTTACGGAAAAAAATATGACCGATCGACTTTCAAACACCTTTATGAAAATATTCCCAGCGAAACGATATTTATTTAGGCTATGGGTTCGATTCCCACTCATTTGTGTAATTAATATAGATGCTGGTTCTGTGTTTGGGTTTTGTATCATAAATTAGATTTTATAGACGATATTATTCTTTCTTTATTTATACAACTATTAGACGGGAAAAGCAAGTAGTCCACCTGATGCATCTCTTGCCTAGAACCATGTCTATGTATGTAATAAAATATATATATTCTATTAGCAATCTAGTTCCCCTATTACATGCTTTGCTTAGTTTGTGTATAGATGGCGCTATTTGAAATGAATGTCTTGTAAGATATATTTATTTATTTGTTACATCCCGGTTCGACACCCAAATCGCAATCTCTAATCAGAGTTACAAGGTAAAGAATCAATATAAACTTTTACTAGAGTTCGTGACCTAGAAGCGTTGTAATCGCGTTTCCGTCAGTGAACCGTTGACCGCATCGAATTCGATCGAGTTAACTTTTTACTTTCAAGAATACGCGGGAATCGATACGCGAGTGTCGTGGCCGCAGGCGGCGGCTCGACAATTATTGTGGATGCGAATTTAGGGCAGGGAACCGCGGCGTCGGCGCGGCAGGCGGCTGCGCTGGCCCGGCCAGTCCGAGCACAGCCGCGCGCCAGCCGCCCGTGCCTCGCCGCACGCCGCCCGCCGCCCGCCGCGTGCCGCCGACGACATGCGCACGCCGCGCGCGACCGCCGCAACCCCGCCGCCTCCTCTTTGACTCCCAACTCCCTGTCGCGCTAACCTAACATGATACCACTGTGACCGCGTACACAGGTGAGCTTTTCAGTGAAACTTTACAGTTTTTATGTGAAATCGATTGAACTTTCGTCGCGTCGGGAGATCGATATACTGCCGGTGAGTGAAGTTGTTGATTCATTATTTATATCCTTTATTTGTAGAGCGAGCATCCCTCGGATGAATAGTTTATAGCGGAAGAAATCGCGGCCTATGTTTAGAAGCCGAAATCTTTTGCGATTGTTTGTATCTGATGGTGTTTGCGGGTCTGATCCTCATTATCCTGACCTACTTTAATGGAAAATATCGATCCTTAAGCACCTAGACTAGATAATGCCACAGAAAGTCTGCCCCGAAAGGTCGAATGGCACATGGCTTATATACTGTGCGGAACCTCAATCTTTGGACTTTATTTTAAGCAACAAATAAAAGCTTCAAAGCATAAATAAGTATCAAAACAATTTATGGAACAAAAGTTTAGATATCCGACTTACCTATTCATTTTTTAAATAGGAAGTAGCAAGAATATTATTTGGCAAAGAAAGCTGAAACTTCAAGCATCTTTGTGCTGTTGCAATGATAACATTACTTATGCAGTTTCATTCATTGCAATGCTCACTGCAGACTAGCTTCAAAGGAAAATTGTTCTCGGAATCGGCAAAATTACATTAGCCTGTTCTTTTATACTATCCGTTTGATACATTTAACTGTAGGCAATGACCGTGGTTAAATTTAGATTCAGAAGGCACGGTTGATTGCATTGACCTTTCAGATTTCGTGTAAGCTATGTTTGTCGGATAAAATGTCTCTAAAGGTCATTATTACCTGAAAATAGTTTATAAACTTAGTTTTGAATGATGCCAATCTAGTGATTGGTTTTTAGTTTATAGATGAACAACCTATTAAAAAGAAAAAATGCCCTTATGTTGCAGTTTATTTGTGAATTACTATTTTAAGTTAAGTAGTAGGAATAGGCATTTTTTTATATTTGATACATTATTATTTAATCTCCCTGGATTTCACTCTCTCCATCCCGTGGGATTTTTTGTTGTACGACGGGGAAGCGCTTAGCCTTCATCTCACATTGTAACAAGTTATGATAAGGCCGAAGGTGGAAGCGCATTTCACCCGGAATCCTCAACAAACTGAGGAACTGGCTATCTTACCTCTAAAATGCCGGAACACAACAATTTTAGAATTGTTATTATGGTGACCGAATTAGGTACGATGGTGGTAGCTAGCCAGGCGGACTTAAACAAAGTCCTACCACCAACCAAACCAAGCACAATATTGTACTCCGTCTGAGGATCGAACCCGGGACCTCTGGATCTAAAATCGGTGGTTGAACCACTGGACTACAGAGGCGGTTAAAAATATTCCGCAATCATTTCTAAGTCCACCCGACTCTACAAAAAGAAGTCACCCTTACGATGTCATGTCATTCTATAGGACGTCTGGTTTGCGCTGGGCGTTGACAGACAGTCAGAAGAGCTGGCGACAGGCTTTAACGCCCTGGGGGGTTCATGGGTAACTTTTTTTCCCCTAAACGTCAGGTCTACTGCATGTTCTGGATTCACGAACAGTACATAAAAAAAAACACAACTTGATTATAATTTTCAAACAGTTTTTGCAGCTTGTAGTAATCCGGTACGGTGTCAAGTGATCCGCGCACTCCCTCCAGTTTCCCTGTGTATCCGCGGCCCCGCGGACTTTAAGCCGCAAAAAGCATGACATTCCAAGCCTTTGTTTGCGTTCGATACCTCTGAAACAATGTGCGGAACCTGATTGAATTCTGCATCGGTTAGAAGTTACGAGCAACCTACTGTTTCTCACCTTTTGGTACGCGAATGATTGAATGAAACATATTTATTGTACACAAAGGTAATACGAAAAAAATGTTTCTCAAAAAACGAAAGCAAAAGTATAATGGACGACAACCTTATGATAGAAAGGAATAACAAAATACGTCGTAAATTAAATTCACCTCTATATACAGGACATGTAACTAATAACAACAATAATGCAAGATTAAATGCTTATTTTCCTTATATCCCTAACTGAGCGAACTTTGCTCGTAAAGGTTCAGCCGGTTGGAACAAATTTCGCAAAACTTAACATTTAATTTCAATAATGAACATTGAAAACATTGTATGAATTCACTTTTTTGTATCCACGGTGTGTATTGAAACTATAATTTATCAAAAACTGTATCATGTGTATCCAACCCCAAGGTTCCTTTTTGCACTATTAATGTAAGTTCTCCTTTTGCCATACTCATCATCATTGCATGGGAATCACCATGCTATATAGGTATTAGATTGAAGGAAGATATACTTGGCTATTTAGTAGATACGGAGAAGTTTGCAATTGTGTCTTCCCAGTAATTCATTGGATTTCTAGAGGTATAGACGAGAGTTTTTATGTGAAACATTTCGGTTAGTAGTAATATTTTGATATGGTACTACTAACTACGTTAAAGCTATATTAAATTTTAAACTGTCATGGTTATGCTCGCAATACGATTTCTCAACAGTATACATTTTATAGTGATGTGAGTGGCGCATGCAACTGCTGAAATATCAGCTAACCCAGAACCGAGAATTCAACCTCAATTCTCGGTTAATCGTGTTAAAATCTTGTTTTTATTTTATGTTTTGATGGGGAAGTGGCCGTAGGTGGAAGCGCTTGACTCTGAATCCTCAACGAACTGAGGACCTGGCTATTTTATCTTCTAATGCCAGAATGCAGAAGATAAATTAGCCAGTTCTACTTTTGAATCTACTTACATTCCTTGAAATTAACTTTAATCTGAGTCACAAATTAGGGGGAGCGCAGATGACTATAACACAGGCTTTACGTTTAGCTTAGTCATCTGATGCTAACCAAATCAATCTTTTATCTATAACAATGATTTTATGTTCCACTTTATGGTAGATTGAATTGAAAATGTTTTAGTTTCTTTGTTTGTGTCTAAATCAATAATTTGAAATAAGTTCTAGTTCCTTAACAGTTTTGAATCGTTACCAAGGCGGCCTAATGTGGAAGCTAGCAAGGCGGACTTAATACCAGTCCTACCATCAACCAAACCAAGCACATATTTATGCATCTCTGAGGATTGAATCTTTGGGTCTGATACCGGTGGGTGAAATACTAGACCACAGAGGTGTTTACTTTTAACAGCATAGAAAGTTTTCTCCTCATTCTCATTTCACATATTAAAAACTAATTGACAAACCTTTGGCACCTGTGATTTTAATGAGAAAATTTGACAAAAATAAAACGTCTTGCCGCCGATGACAGTAATTAAAACGATATTATTGTTTCTTTATAAATGACAGTAAAACTGAGCGCAGACAAACCTTGACGAAGTTAAGCCCCTAATAAACAAAGGCTCTTTGAATATTTTTAGTGATGTAATGTTTACAGTTTTTTTTTCGTTATGGAGGAGCAAATTCTTGGGCCTAAGGGCTTGGCAACTTTTCTTTTGTACTAAAGTTTTGTTCTTGGGAAGCTAGGTTTAATGTGAAGAGGAAAACATTGTTATATTCATATATTAAGATTAAAAAGACTCCGGCCCTGATCACTAAATAAAACTGTATAACCCGAAAGTGATTTGAAATAAGTGGCTTTTTTTTATTCTACGACGGGTAATCACTTGGCCTTCATCTCACCTGGATACACGTTGTGACAATGCCGAAGGTGGAGCGCACTTCACCCGGAAGAAGATACATGATATTATTAGGACGCGTAGACACAAAGGAGTCTCCACTAAAACTGGAGGATTATTCTACAGTATCCACATACCATTGCAGCAGTAAACATATACGAAAGGAAACAATACTTACTTGACATACGTCATACTTATACGCCTTCCGAGGTTTTGGACTAAGAAGTTTCTAAGAAATCAGGCACCATTTATTCAGACGTTTGTTACCTACATTGTATGACACCCATGGCAATAGGTATCGCTATTACCATGGGTGTCGTACAAATATAAAATTCTGATATGAGAAAGAAAAAGTCTAAAACCTAAGCTATTACACAGCCTTCATGAGTATTACTATATAGCCTGAAAGTGATTTACAATAAGTGAAATTAGGATGGTTCGGGAAGTGATTGATATAAAAAAGTATCATAATTTTAATCGTGAAGACGGCTGCACAGGTGCACTAAAAGTGTATTCCTAAAACAAATTACTCAATACTCAATTAGTCAAATCAAGTATTTTTTTTAATTCATCTATTTTTTAGGATTTTGAAACGAAATACTTAATACATAGGTAATCATTTATGCATACACAAATATACAGCACTGTATATATACCCTATTACAGAAATGCAGCATTTCTAAGTTCCAGTCCGACCTCATCCACGGCTTGTGGCAACCCCTCCGAAACGTCGAGATAAATATAGGTGAAATTCGCGATAAATTGCCCCTTTTTTCGCAATAAAATATACAATATACAGTATAAAAGGCAAAGCAATGCACTGAGTAGTAATCCGTGTAAACTTCAAAACTGCACATAGATATTTATTTAAATACCCACAAATCTAGCTCTAGACTTTCAGAGCTGACCTTATTTTTACAGCTTATAAAATATTCACAAATGGGCGCTGCGCTCTGTAGACGTTTCGCTTTATTTGGAACCCGATAGCGTTCTCGCTTTACGATTAGCTCTCTGGGGAGTCAATGCATTGTTTAGGGAGTTTTCAGGATTTACGACTTGTTCCACTAAAGGCGTCTGACCTAACCTATGAAACGTAACATGTACCTCCTCTCTGTGTTGCCTCTAGACCATTCTAGTAGTTCCACTACCGCTATCAGACCCAGAGATCCCGAGTTCAATCTACAGGGTACAAATTTGTGCTCGGTTTGGTTGGTGATAGGACTTTGGCTAAGTTTGTGTGCAACTGAACTGTGAGGCTTGTTGCAGTATTATAATCTATCAATGTTTAAATTTAATTTACCAGTTGAAAAAAAACGTGATATTTTCAAAAACATATAGATATTTATGAATGAAAAAAAAATATATATTTTATATTACATAAAGAATTAATTAAAAAACAATATTATTCTAGGTAACACAACACACCCATATGTAGAGTGGTATTTATGTAGAGTGGGTTGTAACAGATATGAATTGTCTGCTGATCCCCACACTAAGCACAGCCCGTATCGTGGGGACCAATATACGATTACCACTTGGTTAGTCACCTCGTGGATCGTAAACTAATATCCAGCTTCGAAAAAAATATTATACCCCAAAATATATACCCAGGAAGGTGTATAATTTTAGAAGAGTTAAACAAAGTAAAAACAAAAGTTAAAAATAAAAGTTAGTGTTGACAACCCTTTTTGACAGATAACTTTGCCTGGTAATATCCCAGATATATCTGTAGCTTTCCAATTAACAAAAACTCTAAAATAATATAATTTTCGACTCTATCCTGAGAAAACATAGTTAAAAACATTCCTTACCAATCACGAAAGTCAACCATTACTTAGGAGGGTGTCGTTTGATCTTTCATCATTTGGCTCGTAGGGGCGGAGCTCATGACATGAAGTATGACGTTATAAGCAGTCCATTTACTATCTCGAAATGTTTGTTTCGACAAGTAGGTATGAGGAAAGGTAGACAAGACAAGATCGGGTGAAAATAATATTATGTGAATGAAGGTTTTCTCTGTTATGGTGTCAACGAGACTCTATTTTGGAAATGTTTTATTTATGTATTATAAATGAATGAATACCTACCTTACTGCACACAAAAATTACATCGAATTATTCAAATATTAGGTGACACATTATATAAGTAAGTACAATGGGTTGCCATATCACTAAAACCGTTTCTTCCAGGAACCCTTGATAATTTATTGATAACCTTGATTATAAATTAATGTGTGTTTCAAGCAAATAAATATATTACAGTGTATTTAACAATCAACTGAATCTGAAATAGAAGATCTTGTCTAGACTACATTTTCTCGGTTCTCTTATCAAGTCTAGACTGTAGACAAGATGAATCTTTACAGGTGTATGTTCTAAAAATCTCAAGAGCAAAATGGATATCGATAGGTACTCTATAACTATCAAAGATTTTACACAAGGTCACAAACTGATATGATTGAGAATTGATTTAGTTTTCGTAATAAACTAGTTCAATTTAAGTAGATTATAGTAGATAAATACCTAACGTATTTATGTCTACATCTTTTTAACCACCTCTCCGCGTTGTGGCGTTGACTGACTGAAAATCATCGCACAACCCAAGCCAGAGGTCCATGGCTTGAAATTTTCTGGCTGGCTTTATTTTGTAGTGTAGGGGTGCACCAAGAAATTATTTGAATAAATTCCCGCGGGATGGTGGGAAAGAAGTTCCGGTCACTTCACTAGTTGAATGACAGAAGCTTTTAAACATGTTTAATGATAACGCGAAAGTGCATATATGACGTCAATGGCATAGATATTTAATAATCCCACTTTTTGGAAGCAATAACAATTACATAAATGGTAGTGTTAAAACATGAAATACCTTTATCAAGCACTTTTATTATATACATCCATTATGCTTTTTATGGGATAGGAAGCTCTTGATTCCTATTCAATATGGTGAACATATTCTCAAGAAAATTGTTTTTGCAGTTCAAAGGCAAGAGGACGTTATTGAAAACTGGAAAACTTTCGCTAGGAATTTATAGTAGGTACCTACCTAATAGGCGATAAACCAAGTTGGACATTTGGTAATAACGTAATGTAAACGATGCCCATTAGATATCTAGTTAGATAGCAACAAACAACCGCCTCTGTGGTCTAGTGGTTTCAGATCCAGAGGTCTCGGGTTCGATCCCTATGGGGAGTACAATAATGTGCTAGGTTTGGTTGGTGGTATATAGGACTTTGTTTAAGTCCACCTGGCTAGCTACCACCATCTTACGCTATAGCAAGAATTCTAAAATTGTTGTGTTCCGGCATTTAAAGAAGTAAGATAGCCAGTTCCTCAGGTGGTTGAGGATTCCGGATGAAGTGCGCTTCCACCATCGGCCTTATCTTACTTGCTTGTAACCAGGGAGATGAAGGCCAAAAACTACCCTCTCGTAATTTTTTTTTTTTTTTTATGATACTTAGATCAAGAATTTGGATATACAACCCACATACTTACTTATGTTGTTTGAGTTATTTGATTTTGACTTTGGAGGAATTAAAATTCAGAAAAAGCCATTTTTACGATAGAGCAAAAGAAATAAACTGGCCACCTACACTGAGGGTTCCGAACCATTTCGATGATAAAAAAAAACACGTTTATTGGCCCCGTCATTTTGTGTGGTTATAGTAACAATAGCAAACACACTCTGTGAAAACAGTTTATCTTTTTTTTCTATTACGGCTCATGGTGGGTTTATACAACACGCAGCCTGAAAGACAAACGGATGGGCGGACAGCCGAGGCTTTGTTAAGGGCTCTGTTTGTAGCCTATAAACAGGATGAGGCTACTCTATTGTATTGGGTTAACCCTGTATATCAAAAGAAGTAAGAGGAAAAAATAATAATTGTATGATTTTTTTATTTTTTTTATTGTACGACGGGGAAGCTCTTGGCATTCATCTCACCTAGTAACAAGTCGAAATAAGGCCGAAGGTGGAGGCGCGTTTCACCCGGAATCCTCAACTAACTGAGGAACTGGCTAACTTACCTCTAAATGCCGGAACACAACAATTTTTAGAATTGTTATTATGGCGACAGAATTAGGTATGATAGTGGTAGAAGTCCTACCACCAACTTAACCGAGCACAATATCGTACTCGCCCTGGGGATCGAACCCGGGACTTCTGGATCTGAAATCGATGGGTTGAACCACTAGACCACAGAGGCGGTTACTGTTATACAAGTGTTTAATTTTGTTTTTTATGTGTAAACTTACATTTTCTGCTTGAAGCTTGGTCTGCATGGTATCACGGTTATAATAGTATCCGACATATTTTTGCCGGTCTAGAAATGAAGCCTGTGGAAAATTTCAGCTCAATCTTTTAGTAGTATTGGTGTGGACACCAAACATCCAAACAAATCGCATTTATAATATTAGATACAACTAAAAAAGTGCCATAAAGAAAAAAAAAAACTTTATTACACTAGACCACAGAGGCGGTTAAACAGAGGTGTGTATATAGTAAAAGTGGAGGGTCCACTACCCTACAAATCCTACTACCCTAGTTTAGGTACCCTAAAGATCCCCAGCCTGAATTGGACAGGTTTGATTGAACAAGGTATTCTCAAATCAATGCCTCGCAGTGCCCATAGATGGCAATTTTAATGGAATCCCACGCTAACTTGTAAACCAGTGAACTGTTCCCCAGGGGGCTAAACGACGTATAACTAAACGGATTAGTAACTTAGCCAGTTTGTCATGACCGCTCCGAGTTGTGAACCACAAACACTGTTCTTTGAGAAGTTATTACTGCTGGGTTGGTTGTAGCCGTCTATTGTTTTAATAAAGTTGATCTGTATTTTTAACCAACTGCCTCGGAGGGTTATGTTTTCCGAGAGCATGTATGCAATAGTTACAATGAAACATACATACATGTATGTATGTTTCATTGTAACTATTGCGTGTCAAAAATGATTTTTGACTCCCGCCATTTTTTTCCGACTGTTACTCATGGTTCCACTAGTTATGAACTACAGGGTTCGTGATACATCAAGCCGTCTATGCTGAATAGCATGCTGAAAGGTGAGGTTTCGTTTGAAATCTACAAAATTTTATTGTGGGAGTGACATAGGCTATATTATTTTTATATGGGGGGTGTGAATCAAACGTTAGAGGGTGGATATAAAAATGATTCTATTGATTCAATATGGATATCAAATGAAAGCTAATATGCCAATATTCAATTCATATATATTAAACCACTTTTATGCCACCACATAGTCACAAATTAAGATTAAAGTATATCACTCGTACCTTGTATCTATTGTTAAAATGATCGTCTGTGTAAGCTAATAATGTCTATAATATTGAACACCTGTTTTCATACAAAAGTAAACCCATGCTTATCAACAGATTTTTCTTCTTAAACAAAGCATTTTATAGCATATTATCATAATAATAATGATGTTTAAGTACTTATTTAAATTTAAATAGATGTCGTCGCCACTTCGTTTTCGTTTCTTTCAACTTTCAACTTGTACGAACAAAAAGATCACAGTTGTTTACTGTACGTGATGTTTACTTTACTGCCATTTTGTCCCATTCAATACGCTAGAGGCACTGTATCTACAATATTTTGTAGTGTGCAACAAAATGTTTTCTATCCGTACGGCTTGAATGTAAACCTATCACGTATATCGATATTTACTGTCAGTAAGTCAGCCAAACAGCAATTTTTTTTGAATAAGCCAACGCCACTAAACCAGTAGGTATTTGAATCAGGAGGCCTACGACTAAAACGCATCAAAAGGATAAAATAACTTTAAAAATGATAGAATCTCTTTTAGATTCAACGACGTTTGATTTTCGTAGTAGAGCCTCTGATATGACGTTCCTTTAACTTTCTTACCACGCAATGTCCGCTATTTCAATATGCGTCGTCATTAATCACTTCGGCAAAGAATTGTCGGAACCCCGCGGCATAACAATAGAAACCTGTCATAATGTTTGTCTGTGTTAACTGTTGTATATAAGCAGGTAAACTGACATGATTTACACATATAAATAAACAGGGGCCCAACCGGGTATTTCGTCGAAGTTCATTGCCATCTTATGATTTCATCTCAATCTTCGAAGTTCATTGCCATCTTATGATTTAATCTCCATCTTCATCTCTAGATAAGTCTACAATGCTACCGCCATTCTTAATGAAGTTCATCAATGTTATGATGGGATTCCTAGCAGACAATAGAATAGGGATTTCAAAAGGAAACAAGTATAACATGAGCGAAACGCAACGATTTTATAAAAATGCGTTTTTTTTTTAATTAGTATGTCATTTATTGATACTCTGTAGTGCTTATTATTTTTATTTCAAGGTATAAAACAGTAATTTTACCCTAAAACTAATGATTTTACTCAAAAAATCGTAAAATATTATGTTATGCAAACGCAACAAAACGCTGTGGCCAATCAAAGAAAGTTTCCTAGCATGTGTTCACTTTTCAGATGGGAAACGCCATTTTGGATTTCACACTTGTGATACCCGGTAGGTAAATATCGTTTTTATTTCATATGAAGCTAATTTTAAGCAATTGGAGATCGGCTTCGCCTTAGGCGGTTCGAGCACAGGATGTGTATAACTTTAGGATTCTGTGCCCAAAGGGTGGCTACCTGACCCTATTTCTATGCACGTTTGTCTGTCAGCGGGCTCATGAACCGAAATAGGTAGACAGTGGAAATGATCAGTGTGAATTATATTGCCGCTCTATAAATGATAAAAATAAAATTAAAAAATTTCACCCGGAATCTTCAACAAACTGAGGAACTGGCTATTTTACCTCTAAAATCCTGGAACACAACAATTTTAGAATTGTTGTTATGGCGACAGAATTATGTAAGATGGTGGTAGCTAGCCAGGCGGACTTAAATAAAGTCCTACCACCAACCAAACTAAGCTCAATATTTGTATTCCCCCTGGGTATCGAACCCGGGACCTCGGATCTGAAGTTTGTGGGCGAAACACCACCATAAATGAATTACCACATACACTATTACTTGGCGCATCAAGGACACTACCAGCCGCACTTCGAGTGGTGTCGCTTACAATTATTCATCAACGCTTATTCATTGAAACGATTGGTTCATGCATGGATCGTTTGTAGTTCGCCCGGGGGAAACGGAAATTACATCGAACTCAGCGCCCACTGGCGCTGCTACCTGCATTATAATTAATTCAATAATATATACAGGTATACAAAATAATAATATATTTAAATATTACAGGATATTACAGGACATTAATTTCACACAGCGCCATCTAGCCCCAAACTAAGCATAGCTTGTAATATGGGAACTAGATTACGGATAGAATACTTAAATACATTTTTTTTATTTGTAAATACATACTTATCATACAATACACACCCAAACACAGAACAAACATCTATGTTCATCACACAAATGTTTGTCCTGGGTGGGAATCGAATCCACAAACTACAGCGCAGAAGGCAGAGTTACTACCAACTGAGCTATGAGGCTTGTTAGAATATAGCATAATATGCAGCCAGTGTCTTGGGCACGCTTCCGTCTGGTACTGGTCAGGAACAGACGAGTTACCTATAGACCGTTTGTAACGGTCATTAGGCAATCCGAGTGCTTCCTTTGTACATAGCTAGTAAATAAATAGAACAATAACTATGTTTAGGGCAAACGCAAGTAGGAAGCTTAAATTTTCCAAAGATGAAACAATTTTTAGAAAAAATAAGGTATAAATCGTTAATTTCTTTTATTATGTACCTTCTGTACCTAAAAACTCCTTATCATGTTGTCTTAACCCATTAGATGCCATAAATAGGGCTGTCAGTCACATATACCCTAAGGGTATCAATTAAATCTTCTCAATAAATAAAATAAAATACATGTACCATACTAGTGACATGCACAGGATTTTTTTCCTAATATGCTGTGGGAATTTCTTCAAATCCTTTCTCATTGCTGAAGATTTTAAGTTCCTAGGACCTCTAGTTTGGGCTTGAGCGTTGATTATCCTTCTGACACGATGTTGTATATTTAGTTGAATTTTAGTATATTTTCGTCTTCTTTTTTTTTACACCGGCTATATATAAGGCTGAATGAAGGTGGAAGCGCACTTCACCCGGAGTACAACAATTTTAGAATTGTATGGCGAAAGTCTTAGTTAAGATGGTGGTAGCTAGCCAGCCGGACTTAAGCAAAAGCCCTACCACCAACCAAACCAAGCACAATATGGTACTCCCCTGGGGATCGAACCCGGGACACCTGGACCTGACACCAATAGGCGACCTGTAGACCACAGAGAGGTGGCTACGTAGCATAACACTATTAAATCATGGTACGTAAGTAAATTAATTATTTCCATGGATCCATAGATAAGTAGGTTGAGACAGTCATAGCTTACGCCACAGGGAGTCTATAGGAGAGTAGGTCGAGGCTGTATTGGGTGCATTAAAGTTAGAAAAAACTTGGTATCCGCTTCCAATGTCCATGTTTCTGTAGTGCTTCGACCCTAATGTCATCAAGAAGAAAGCTGACTAGCACCCTCATATTTTACCGCCTCTGTGTAGTGGTTTACAACCGGTGTTCCAGAGGTCCCGGTTCGATGTCCATGGGGAGTACAATATTGTGCTTGGTTTGGTAGGACTTTGTTTAAGTCCACCTGGATAGCCAGTTCCTTAGTTTGTTGAGGATTCCGGGTAAATGAGCTTCCAGCTTCGGCTTTATCATCTACATTTACAAGAAAAAAATAGCAATTTACTTTGTGTATCTAAGATCTTTAAAAATCCCCTTAATTTTGAAGACAGGGTCGGACCCTGTCTTCAAAATTAAGGGGATTTCAGTCGATATTGATGGGCTATTGAAGAAAATTGTTGTTATAATATTTAACAACACGATTCGATTTTCGGCATGTCAGACTTAGCTCCTCTGTTATTTTTTGGAATCATCAATGATCAGTATTGATAAATAAATAATATTATAGGACATTAATTTGACACAGCGCTATCTAGCCCCAAACGAAGCAAAGCTTGTAATATTTCATTTCATTTCATTTTCATTGAATATGGGAACTAGATTACGGATATAATACTAACATACATTTTTTGAATGAATTATCACTTTATTGTATTTGTAAAAAAAATACATTGATCAATACAATTATTAGGTGGCTCAAGAGTAGAAGTTAACCCATAAGGCTGCCAAAATGGGCAGCCTTATGGGTTAAATATATCTCTTCTAGGCAACCTTGCGGAAGGAAAAAGAGCAAGTAAAACAAATTACGTAAAAATGTTACGGAAATCATACACAAATTATAAAAAAAAAAAACATATAATACATTCAATAATAATATACATTTAAATTTTTGACAATAGCCTCACAGCTTAGTTGGTAGTAGCTCTGCCTTCTGCACTGGCTAGGTTGTGGGTTCGATTTCCATCCATTTTGTGTTTGAACAAACATTTGTGTGATGAATTAAGACGTTTTTTTGTGTTTGGGTGTTATATTGTATGATTAGTAGATAAGTATTTCAGTACAAAAAAGTGTACAAGTATTTATCCGTCATCTGGAAACTAGATGACGGATAATTATTACGCTTAGCTTTGCTTAGTTTGGTGTAAGAAGGCGCTATGTGAAATTGATGTCCTATTTATATTTTTTTTATTAACTCATTTATTTCAGATTAAATTATCCATATAACAAGTAAATAGGCAGGAATTAAGAAAAATGTCACATATAAATCAAAATTAAATCTAGTCAAATTAAATCAAACAAATTAAATAATCAAAATAAAATAAAAATAAACATTCAGAAACACAGGTCTATATAGATTTTATCAATCGAAATATTCGTCAAACTACTTTTGTATAGGAGAGAGGTACTACAGAGACTTCTTTGCTTATAACAGGCACTTTACTCAAAAACTAGTTACTTCTTGTCTTTGTGTATATACAGGTGATTTTTTCTGACTTTTGTGTTTCGGTGACTTTTTATGTGAGAGTTATAGAAAAATCATGTTAGAAGTTACGTGCTCGCTTAAAAAAGAAAAAGTTCTGCATTAAAAAAAACTAGTTTTTTTTATAGTATTTATGGAAAAGTGAGTTTAAAAAAATTTTTTTTTGGCATATTTCACTTCTTTGTATGATAATAAAAAAAATGTATGATGACTGTTGCCCGAAGCTGTTGAAACACTTTCAAAATTTGGTTGTACGTTCAGACTATGCGTAAGCTGAGCTATTAAATCCTATTTTGCTGTATTTCTGTTCGTGATGAGCTTAAATTAAATCGTCATCGCATTAAAAAAGTTCGCTATTCGTGGTAGCACAGCTGATGACAGGGCACGACACCCTAATGGCTGAACTAGAAGCCAAACAAGCGCAGTTACCTTAATTCTTATTTCAATAAGTGTTCAAAATGACTGCCTCCTGCACGAATGCATAGCTGGGCTCTCTTTTTGATACCCCTGTTAGTAGCATTTCTTAATAGTAAATTCGGTATGTTAAACAACGCTTCTGTCCACAGTACTGTATCTGTTCTTGTACAGCTGATCTTTTAAATAACCCCATAGGAAAAAAATCAATGGGGTTAGGTCAGGTGATCTAGCCGGCCACTTAACTGGACCATGAGTGCCAAGCCAATGTTCGCCAAAAATATTATTTAAGCGGGTTCGTACATGGTAGTTATTGTGGGCGAGTGCCCCGTCTTGTTGGAACCACATCCTGCGCGTGAAATTTAAAGGCAGATCTTCAAGTTTTTCCTCCAACTGTTGCAAAATTTCCAGATAATTAGCGGCACGTAGTGTCCCACTGTAAAATTGGACGGACACAACTGTTCCAATCATTATCCCGCACCAACAATTGAACGAGAAACGTACTTGATGACCGCTTTTGGTTAGTCGCATTAAATTGGTTCGAGACCAAAAGCGATTAATAAAACAACTCTCGCAAATAACTCATAATGTTTTTAACACTTAAGTAGATACTAATATGATTTTTATTTAATAGGTAGCTCACTATTTTGTGAAGGGTATCATACCGTTGTTTTGAAAACGTTTGTTTCATCAGACCAAAGAACGTAGCTCAAGAAATCTGGGTCTCGTGTGATGTGGTACTCCACCCACCTACAAAACTGCATTCTCCTGATGTCGTCTTCGTCATGCAGATTTTGGACAACACGTCCATTCACATAAGACTTATAGCCATGTTTTTTAAGTATCCATATTACGGAACGTTGTGCAATGCCCGCCTCTTTTGCTATCATTCTTGATGATATTTCAAGATAGCATCCTAGAGAGTATAATACATTAACTTCTGCGTCTGCACTTATTATGAGAGATTTCCTGGAGCACACTTTTTCAAGTTTTTTTAAAGCTGCCGTAACAACTTAAATTTTGCACAATCTTCCTTATCATTTTCGTTGTCAAGGCATTCCTGTCAGGGAAAGTATTTTGGTACCACCGTACAGTTGCAGATAGGCAAGAATTATTAAAAAAAATATTTTTAAGAACTTCAAATTTTTCAGTATTGCTTAGCGACTCCATTGTGCAAAACTGGAGAATCCAGAAATATAACCAACTTTATTCTAATTTTGAAATTTATGAGTAATTCTGTTTTCAAACGCTAAAGTTGAATCTTCGCATTCAGCGATACCAACCTTTTTGAAGACCTATTTTTAAAAGTTCTACACGAACAAAAAATACCACCAAAGAGCTTCGCTTACGCATTTTTTTTCAAAAACTCACTTTTCCAGAAAAACTATAAAAAAACTCGATTTTTTTTAATGCCGAACTTATTTTATATTTAAATCGAGCACGTAACTACTAACATGACTTTTCGATAACTCTCACGGTTTCAGACTTGGCCTCATTGGCCCTGAAAAAAGCTCACCTGTGTATCTTATGTAGTTCGTCCCTGGGTAGTTTATGTTTAAAATGCTATAAAACACAGCTGGAGCAAATGGCCAGGGCACAACCCTAACAATTTCCACCTTTATGCATTAAAGATGGTTAATAATAATGTACCTGCTTGGAATTCACATTAGGGACCGTTACACCGTATTATAAATACATGAACCTGACTCCCTAAGGTAGTCATGTGTAACAGCGGCCTAAGATACTAGATGCTGTGCTGACATAGGCTTGGTGCGGGATTCCGTTTATACCAACCGACAAACCAGGCTGTCCACCTAGTTGGTCTATTGGTATTTTTTTCTTAACCGACATCCTATCCAGTTTGTTCGTTATTAATTAACATTTTAATACTAACCGACCAACTATATACGGATTAATTAATGGTTTCTTGGTTGATAACATATAAATATTGTAAAATTTGGCTTGTGTAATTGGCCCAAGATCACAAAAGGCACAAATATGTGTTCCCGATAGAACTTACCTTTTTGAGCCTTTTTTTGAGTCCACGGGAGCCGGTGTTTTCAAAAATATTTCTGGACTTTTGATTTAATCAACGCGTGACCCAAGGGCTGGCACTTATTTATGCCAGCGACGCAATGCACTCAACTGTTTAAAACCAGGACCAGACAGAAGCGTGCTAAGACACTAGGCCTTAGCACGCTTCTGTCTGGTCTTGGTTTGAAACAGTTGAGTTACATATAGACCGTTTGTAACGGTCTTTAACCCGACTGCTTCCCTCGCGAATAGTTAGTTTAATTGTACGTTGTTTGATTATATTGTTATGTAAAAAAACTAAAAGCTTTTGAATGCATTTGTAGGCATGGCAATTGGCTGTGGAAAACTATTCCAAAAATTAATCGCAGTTTTATGTAGGCTGCCATAAAGAGTATGATGGAATGGATATAAGGATAAAGGGATATGGGTAAGAAAGGTCGCAAACATTCAAAACTCATGTTTTTATGCAGTATCATTTTTAAAGGATCGTTTTGATAAAAAGCAGTGGAAAATAATCTATCGCAGCAATGGATTAGAGTGAGATTAAAAGAGAAATCAAATCAATTGATGGATTTGTTTAATGGATTAGTGAGGAACTGACGAAATATTACCGCTTGTTCGGAATCGCTACCAATTATATATTTATTATAATTACGCAAGGTGAAAAGCAAGAACCTCGGTCTGGCAATTTTTTTGATGAATCATTCATTATAAGTTATAAATATTATTAAACCATAATACGAGTAACTAAGTTACTTTAATATAAATAACAAAAATTATACATAATTACTATGTACATAATTCCTTTGTACATAATTACTATGTACAAAGGAAGCAGTCGGATTACGGTCCTTAGCCGTTACAGACGGCCTATAGGAAACTCAACTGTTCCAGACCAGTACCAGACGGAAGCGTGCCTAAGCCGCTGCCTGCATTGCCACGCTGAATAGCTATGCTAATTCGCTGGCCTAAATAAGAACCAGCCCTTGGGTCACGTGTCGCCTCAATCAAAAGCCCCGCAAGATTTTTGAATGAATTAACATAAACTAAATAAGTATAGGTAAGAACTTACAATTAGTTAAATAGAACTCATATATGAATACCTACTTAATTATACACGTCAAAAAATACAAAAGTAAAAGTATGTATCACATTTTAAGGTCAACAGAATTTCGTCCGCTTAAGTCTTAAAGAGTATAAACATTTATTCAATAAAATGTACAATTAAACTAACTAGGTATGTACAAAGGACCAACTAGAACAATATCAAATGGATTATCTATAAAATTAATAGATATTAATTGTACCGATATAATATAAACTTACCTACTAGTTACAAATCATTCTTTAGGCTTCATAATTTTGTAGGTAATCGGAAATTATAATTTAAATAAGATTAGTAGCACGCCCGGACTTCGTTTTTGTCATAGTAGCGCCATATACCGGGTCCAATAGTCAATTTAAACAATCACTTAAAACTCTGTTAAAAAAACACATTTTGTATGTGTTGATGATGTTTTTATCAAAATCGGTCTAGCTGTTTAGGAGGAGTTCCGGGATAACGAACAAAATTATCTGTTTACTTAATAAGTTTAACACATTGATAAGTTATACCCGAATAGTCACCCGGGCTCGTAGTTTTTTGTAGTATTTGGATACCTTCATAACTTATTAAATCTGCTTACTATCCATTGTCATGACGATATAATGTTGTAACCGGGGAGTTACAAAGTGTACCTACTACCTACCTGATACCTACATTATTAAAGTTTATTTAAGGCACTAATTATAAGACTTTTAATAATAAATTTCAAGGAATTGTACCTACATCTTAGTCAAACCTGTAAAGGTTTATTAGGTGTGTTCTATTATTTAGGTAAAAAAATTGTGAATAGAATAAAAAAAACAGAATTTTTTGTTACGTAAGATTTCTAGCTATTGAGTAGACTTATCTACTTTTTAGGGTAGCATTATGGACGCCTTTGTTATATTTTCTTTCGTCTAATCTACCCCACCTCGCAATTCGACAAAATATTTGCCCCCTCTTCACCTGGGTTTGAACTAAAGCTGCATAATGAAGCAAAAAGCTAAGATTTATTTCACCAATCTCACCATAAATAAACCTCGTTCGGGTTTCCGAAGTACAGTCGGCCACCGAATTCAACTTTAAAAATTGATTTTCACACAGAGCCATCTAGCTCCAAACATAGCTTGTAATATGGGAACTAGATCGAGAATATAACTTTAGCCGTCTCCGTGGTCTAGTGTTTACCGTAGTTGTTTACCGATATCAGATCCAGAGGTCCCAGGTTCGATCCCCAGGGGAGTACAATATTGTGCTTGATTTGGTTGGTGGTGGACTGTTTAAGTCCACCTTGCTTACTACCACCATCTTACATAATTCGGTCCCCTTAACAACAATCCTAAATTTGTTGTGTTCCGGCATTTAGAGGTAAGATAGCCAGTTCCTCAGAGCGTTAAGGATTCCGTGTGAAGTGTGCCACCTTCGGCCATATCATAACTTGTAAGCCAGGTTAGATGAAGGCCAAGCTCTTCCCGTCCAATTTTTATTGTAAATACATACATTTAATACAATATAACACCCAAACACAAAACAAACTATATCAATATTCATGACACAAATGCTTGTCTTAAATGACACGCAGAAGGCAGAGCTACTACCAGCTGTGCTGAGAGGCTTGTCAAACTGGTCGATTATTTGTATTTGTAATTTTCCTCGAAAGCCTGAATGCTAAATAGCACGTTTCGAGCCAACAGTACCCTGATCTAAGTTCGGTCGAGAGCTAAGAGTCAATTTTCCGGCGTCACTTACACCCGGGACAAGATCACCTGGATTTGTACTCATCCGGGGCCAGTCGCTTATCTACTTATAGATCGCTAGCTCGTCGAGACACCTAAGCGGGATTACTTTACTAAGTTTGGGATTTTTAAAGTGATTTCTGTAGAAGTACTAGGGACACAGATGTTACAAAGGTTTACTTTTTTCTTCGTTTTAGATAAGCACAAGTTGTTACAGAGATTAAGTCTGACAGATAAGCTAATTTGAGAGCGAAATAACAGATTTGTTTTTATGTAAACACAACTACTTGTTTACTTGTGATATAATACAACACCCAAATACAGAACAAACATCTAATAATGTTCGGAGGTAGTACTCACGGCCTTCTAAATGTAACTTTTGCTGCCATCTTTTTTATTGACATCTTGGAGACGTAACAACCAAGCAGTCCATTCACTGTTAAATGCTCTCTTGCCCATAGCAAAGCCTTACTGCGTAGGTCACATCTACAAAGAACATGACCTACGCGGCACTGCATTACGCCCGCAAACTTGTTTAGCCCATATTTATGGTTAAGATTTGTTACTATAATTTTTATTTTATTTGTCATTGTATGTTTCTTTTGTTCTAAATTCTATAATTTTGATATTTTATTTTGTGTGCCGTGTTTTTTATACATTACATAAAAGTTTTTCATGGGAGGGAATCGAACCCACAACCTACAGCGCAGAAGGCAAGGTAGTAGCTTTAACTGAGCTGTGAGGTTTGTTAAATTTATTTCGAGTCCTATTTCCAAAAGTGGAGCCCGTTATCTGCGTTAAATCTATTTGCAAAAAAACCACTCAATGAAACTATTCCCAATCCCTAATTTGGGCGAGCTGAGCGAATTTCCGGCAACCCTACAGATGCGATAAGAAAGTATTTTATTTCCTCTGAGACTTTCCACGTGTATGTCCATATTTTATGCTAAATTCAGGAAACGACGTCACAAAAACTTTACTGTGCCCAATATCTCATGCCGGACTATATACCTAATGCTGATGTACTCTTAAAAGGGTTTCAAGACTTATAATAATGTTTTTTGCATCCTCTATGTATGTCATTTTTATTTGTTGATAAAGCGTCAATAGTAAAACACTGAAAATTTCCACTGCTGACTGACAGACAAATACGATAAATAGTAAAAGTTTTGGCAAAAATGTCATGTTTGATCATGAAAGTTCTATAGAAATTAAAGAACTCTTTGGGGTTGACAGATGATAGGTAAATGTGATACATTGTTATTTTCATTACACAAATTATTTTTATTTGAATTAATTCAACAACTTTTAACATGACTAAACACATAAAATGTCATAATGATTCATAAAATGAAATTCCTAACATATAATAAATAATAGCGCTAACGATATTCCGAAACACGAAGAATAGAGCGGCCTTTGCCCTGAAATTATTTAGAATAGGTACCCTCAAGTTCGTAAGTTGGTTACGACTACAAAAGCTATTCACCCTAAAGTTTCAGTGATATTAAACCAACTCACAGATATTATCCGTCGTTCATCAGTGACCAAGAAAGTGAGCCCTTGCGGGAACCAGGCCACGTTTTGTGAGCTCGTCAAAGGGATGAACGCAGCCCTCATTCAACCCATTCACTGGGGTTGAGAGATGATTGCATGTAGTTATGAGCTACGCCCGGCCCTTACATTGTAAGCAGGGTAACCTCGCCCTCAGGCGAATTTTCTGCTCAGTCCATACACATCCTGGGGCCTAACTCTGTATAACAGTGACATTACCAATCCAACTATAATCTGAATGAGGTTCAGTTTCAAGATATCGATCCACTATTAATGTAAACATCTGTAGCAAATTTGAATCAGATCTCAAACTATGATCGACAAAATCGCGGCAAGAGCACCGAATTCACGATGTGATCTAGTGAATTCACTTAGTTCCTCAAATTCCCACTACAATTCGATTCCAAAGTGTCGTATTCGACAATGCTTAAAGCATTATTTCGATTCAAGCTTCCAATCGTGCACCAGTAAGGTTTCTGATTTGTGAGTACGATGTATTAAAATTATCAATTAAAGTATAATAATAAGGCGATCTTAAGATCTTAATCATATAAAGATTAAAAAACATCCAAACAAACATTCACATTAGTAATATTAGCAGAATTTGCCTAATTACTGTACTTGACACAATACAATAGGAGATGTCAAAGTGGGAATAATTAATGGAGTAATTCGATGGCGCCAGTCTGAAGTGGCTGAAACGTAGACTGAAACCTACTTTTTGTTGTTTTGTTCCCACTGCTGGGAAGCTGGGATGGCCTACTCACAGTTTATGCTAATGATGAATTAATCATTTTGATTGCAGTAATTCTTCTACAGATATTTTCTTTAACGAAATCTAATAACACATATCAAATGCCTAAAATACCTAAGTCACACACAGTTTTGTCTGTATTACAATATATATACCTAAATCAGAAACAGCATTGTGAATTCCTCCCGAATTACAGCACTTCACTGTCTTAAATAGCCGCAGCACTGTGCGCAATTCTAAATATTCCACAAAGCATACTTCGACACTACAATTTTACGAGCACTTATTAAGAATTTAAGGAATTCCGCGTTCAGGTAGAGTATAACCTGTACAGCGCTTTAGAGGTTTTTTCATGGTTAACGCTGGACTTTGTGTGCGTTACCGCACAGGAGTTTTTCTATGAAAATTACTACTCCGGTGAATAAAATGAAATATCAACTCTAAATTGAAATCTGAGATTTGTAGTACCTATTGGTTAAAAACTGTATTACATTTTATACTATCGAAAAATGTATCAGAGATTCAGATCTTATTGTTTCGAACATTAATATTATTCAAAAATGAAGGCTTTATGAGCTGTTTGCTATGAGTAGTGTTCTTTTAGAAAACAGCTAAAAGCCCTTATTTATCGTAAATATTATTAAGATGTGACTGTAGGAGTGCAAATAGTTAGTAAAATGGTCTGCATTCGCTTTTGGTGAAGAACCTTAAAACGGCCTTAAAACTGGAGCGGTTATCACTCTGGGTTCCCTTTTGTTACATCGTTTGAAGTTTCCTCGGGGCTCCGAATTCAATTGTCAATTTAAGAGTCACCGTGAACCCTCCATTCTATTCATGGAAATCTCTCATCCTGTGCTACGGTGCTGTACTGGAGTATTCTTTTTATTTAAAAAACTCGAGGATACAAAAGCCGGTTTGAATTTGCGCGATCATGGAAAATACAGGTGCCGAGCGGTGTTGACTTTCTGTAACTTTCGTGCGACACTAACTTTTGGCGGTTTTTTTGTAACTTTATGGTTGTCTACTAGAGTAGACAACCATAAAGTTAAAAAAAAACCCGGCAAATGAACGGTACTGAGGCAGTTAGCACAGGTAGTCCAAGTTCGCTTTGCAAAGCCTAAATAATACATACATATATTATTATAGCCTAGCCGAACACATTTTTTTTAAATTTTTGTATTTCAAGTGATTGTACTTGATCACAACATTAATAAACACATATAGGTATGTTATTATCAGCGCTATAGCTGAAAGATATGACACAACAATTCCCGTAGCTCAGTTGGTTAGAGCGTGTCCGGCTTCAGGAAGACGCGGTTTCAAGTCCCAACGTGGGATATCTATTTTTGTGTCATAATAACATTTACAAAATTACTTTTTTGTATTAAATCAAATAACATACTTTTACCATCATCAATATAAAAAAACTCATGAATGAAATAGTGGTGAACAAAGTGTGTTATTGACACTTATCGATAAGATGCGTTACCTGGGTGCAAAGTAGCATAATACGGTTCAGGATTAACCGTTTTATGCTACTTAGAATCCAGGTTACGCTAGTATGCATAAAGGAATCAAATAAAAATGGTCGTGTGGTGAAATTTAAGAGTAAGTTACTAGTAGTACTTTTGCCCTAAGATATAGGGTTTGATTTCATCCCCATAGGATGTGAAGAATGAAAAAAATCAAACCTATGTTTAAGGTAAGCAGACGATGGTAAAAAAGTATTGAATAAAGAAAGGAAATAATATGTACATCCCTGCGATGACGAATCGGAAGCCACTTTAGCCTAAATCCAAGCCAAAATCATACAGATATATTGAAATAATAATAGCTGGTAGGACAGTTACAGCTACAGTAACAATAATGAAAATAAACTTATATAAATTATAAATATAATATAAATTAACGTAAAAATGTATTTACATGTATGTACATATACAATAAGTTGCGTAAATAAACAAATATGTTATTTCCAAGTATTTTTTAATCGTAAATTTGCCCAGGCAAAGATGGCTGGGCGCTCTGGGCAGCTAAACCCACAGGCGAAGACTGCGTAATCAACTGCCGGCAGCTTTTAAGATAATTTATGAATGTAAGCCAAGGCAAAATTACTCGAGGTATTTCGTAAGCTTTGCGGAAGACGAAGTGGGCCGCTAATTATGCAAATTCCCTTTGTCATAAGCTTATTAGATTACAACTCTTTTCAACTTAGTGGTAAATTGTACTTTGTGTCTGAAGGATTAGGATTTAATTCGGTTTGGCCGGCTTGATTTGTTGGCAGAGGCTAGCTTTAAAGCGTTTTTGGTCAGCAAGAGTATCTAGAAAGCCCGCTTACTGCCCACTGCTGGGCAGCCTCCTTCAACTCTGCAGGGTATAGGAAGATTGCGGTGTTGAAATGACACAACAGATACCAGGATATATTTTGAATGAAATTCAAAAGTGCTACCTTGAACCTATTTGGTGCCCTAGATTACCTATTCATACCTGCATTGTCATGGTATTTTTATATGTAGGCAGGTATTATTATAGTATATAATCCCCCAAAACACCTTTCGGCACAACGGCAGTGGGACGGGCCTCTGTGCGAGTTGACACGGAATTATCTATTACATATGTGCTCAACCTCCACAGATCGTGCTCGTCTCTTAGCTGTTTCAAAATGGGAATCAGGTCTTTGGCTGCAAGCACATCCATCTTACAATACCGGTACACTTATGGATCCTGTAACTTTCCGTATTGCCACTTGTCTTCGGTTGTCTTCCAGTGCCGGTGCGGTGCGGCAGTAGATCAATTTGGTTTTCGCGGACGAAAGTCCGTGAAAAAAGAAGAAAGTCCGACCTTGTGCACGAAAGTGCACAAGGTTTGCCGGCAGGATTTCGCGCCACGCAAGTCTTAATGACATTATCCGTCGAGATTTTACCAGTGTCAATGTGCCAGCCGTTCTTGAACCGAATGGTCTGTTACGTGATGATGGTAAGCGGTACGACGGTATGACTCTTGTCCCTTGGGAAGTGGGTAGGCCTTTGGTGTGGGACGCTACCTGCGTCGACACCCTAGCGCCATCTCATCTGCCTGGGACATCAGTTAGGGCTGGTGCGGCGGCTGATTCGGCCGAGTATCACAAAAGGCGCAAATATAGTGGTCTCGACAGAGCTTACCTATTTGAGCCTTTTGGGGTGGAGACCTTGGGTCCGTGGGGAGCCGGTGCCCTCCGGGTTTTCGAAAATATTGCGGGGCTTTTGATTGAGGCGACACGTGACCCAAGGGCTGGCTCTTATTTAGGCCAGCGAATTAGCATAGCTATTCAGCGTGGCAATGCAGCCAGTGTCTTGGGCACGCTTCCGTCTGGTACTGGTCTGGAACAGTTGAGTTACCTATAGGCCGTTTGTAACGGTCCTTAGGTAATCTGACTGATTCCTTTGTACATGTTCGTTTAATTGTACTTTTAATTGAATAAATGTCTTTTTTCATAAAAAATAATAATATAGTATATAGATGTAGTATTTATATGTTATTAGTAATTTCATTGTCGCCTTAGTGTTACTGTTATGACAATGTAAAACTTAATCTTAATAAAAAAATAAAAATAACACTGTAACGCATTCAGTTGACAATGTCACCAATTTTTTTTGAAGTGTAAACATTTTTAGCCTTGGAGAGAATTTGGTAAAACTACAGAAAAATGTTAATGTATTCTGTGGGTAAAACTAACTGACGTGTTGCGCCAGACTGGCGGAGTGTTAAACAGATTTCTATTTATAGCTAATTTTGATATAATATTTTATAATCTATTAAAGGTATATTATTCGTGTTTTTATTCATGATTCGAGTTAATGATAGAAAAGCTTAATACTTTGGGATAATATAAATGTCAAAAAAGTTTTTGTTTTGGATTTCGTACACAACTAAAAGAAAATCGGCGAGTCGCAGCTACGAGTAAGGGTAAGGGCCTGCCAACTGTACGACAAGATCATGAGGCATTGTTGCAGATGCTTTTGGTTTTTTCTTGAAGCGGTAAAAAGTTAGTGGCCCTAACCCCACACATAGAAAAATGAATGAAAAAAAATTAGTTTTGAATAAATAATTATTGTTTGTTTAATTTTGTTTTGAGATTGTTTCGTTTGGGTGTGCTTTTCGGTTGGCTATTATGGTAATTTTAGTTTCTTCTCATATAATTTTTCTTTTCCATAGTTTAGTTTTATTATTTAGGATACAAGAGAGTAAGTACTACAGAGAGTACATTTTATGAAATAAAAACTCAGTTTGTAACGGGAGAGTAGTGAGATGAACTCCGATAAGCATTTTGTGAACAGTGAGGCAGACACTCTTTAGCTTAGTTTATCATCGTTTTTGAGGTAAATACTACGTTTGCAATGAATGAAAAGCGAAACAGACGAATAAACGTAAAGTTAGTATTCTTAGCTTTACAATTTTGTTTTTACTCGATTTTATAGGTCAACATTTCATGAAAAATAATTCGGGATACCCGGAGAATTATCATCAAATTGTTGATTATATTAAAAAGTCCAATTATTGAACAAAGCTTGATTTTATTGTGACACAACCAGTTTGAAAGCGATACTAAAAAAAGCCAATAGTCAAATGGGCGATCTCTTTTCTCAAAACTACTATTTTTTATCAAGTTTTGTAATATTTTGCAGAATGATTATTTACAAACTTATGTCATTAATTTCACCAGTAAAACTTTACAAACTATTAATGTTAATGTAATATAATTAGTGTTTTCATAATTGTTTCCTTTAAAAGCTTTACTTCAGACGGTGGTATAAGAATTATCACAAAGTTTAAAGCTTTCACTTCTTTTTATTTTACAGCTATTAATACTGTCTATAAACAAGGTGTGATTGTGAATTAATTAATGAGTCAACTCAGCATAATGCAGTCGAAGTAGTGTGACCAAAAACCACATATTTGTTCATTTCCTTAACGATTTAAACTTACCATACTGACCATAAATGTATTCAAACAATTACTATTAAACTTACTATGTACAGGTTAAGCAGTCTGATTACCTAAGGACCTACAAACGGTCCAAAGGTAACTCGACTGTTCCAGACCAGTACCAGACGGTAGCGTGTTCAAGACATTGGCTGCATTGCCGCTGAATAGGACTCATGATAATTATAATACAGCACTCAAACACAAAAAAAACTCATCACACAAATGTTTGTTCCGGATGGGAATCGAACCCACAATCTACAGTGAAGAAGGCAAAGCTACTACCAACTTATTTTATAATTAATATTATATGTCATGGCAGCGCTTGGCCTGCGTCTCACAAGTTATGATAAGGGTGAAGGTATAAGCGTACTTCTCCCAGAATCCTCAACGTATTCAGGAACTGACTATATTACTTCATAATGCCGGAACACAACAATTTATAATTGTAGTTATGGTGACTGACTTAGGTTATTTTATTTTATTTTACGACGGGGAGGTCCATTGCCTTCCTCGCACCTGCTTATGATAAAGATGAAAGTAGAAGCGTACTTCACCCAAACTCCTCAATAAATTGAGGATTTTTTTTTATTACACGACGGGGAGGCGCTTGGCCTCCATCTCACCTGATCACAAATTAAGGCCGAAGGAGACGCACTTCACCCGGAATCAACAAACTGAGGAACTGGCTGTCTTGCCCCTAATTGCCGGAACGCAACAATTTTAGACATGTTGTTATGGCAGATTTAGGTAAGACGGTGGTAGCTAGCCAGGCGGACTTAAACCAAGTACTACCACCAACCAAAATAGATAGCTAATATTACCTCTAATTTATATTTATTTAATATTACCTCCCCGGAACACAACAAATGAGAATTGTTGCCTCCCTGTAGATCGAACCCGGGACCTCTGGTCTGATACCGGTGGGTGTACTACTAGACAATACAGACGGTTCCGCAGGACTGTGGGAATTCCCCACTACAAGTGACGTGTGGACTCTCTGTTCTGTTTTTCCGCATGGGCGCGCGGGGTAGACACACGATCAATATGCTCCCACGCTTTGTACGGTAATGGCGTTATATACTCGTAAGTATAATTAAAAATGTCTACGTGTTGGATTTGTGCTCGTTCTGATTACATAATAAAAGTATTTTGCTATTTTAATTGTTATAAAAAAAAGTAGGTCCAAATTTTTTTTCTCTTTTATCTAAAGCATAAATTGTCATCAAGTGAGTTGAAGGCCAAACGCTCGTTCTATATAGAAAAGAAAAAAAAATAAGGCTAGCATTGTTCTTATGCAAGTGACATTTTCTTGTCTTTATGAGAACACACTGATTATTATTATTAGTCCTAGTTTCCCCTTTCTACCACTACCTTATGGACTTACACGCCTGCTGGTCCTGAAGGTAGTGTTACAGCAGGTAACATAACCGTAACCCATGTTGTAGAAAAGCTCCTTGTAAATGGTCGATTGTATCGAACGCATCGATTCAACCTCTAAATTTATCATCAAAAAGCTTTAATAAGCAGACTGGTTCCATAGCTCGTCCTGTTATTCAGAATACGCACAAGCACCAACCCCATCCTAAATACTACAGCTGATGAGTGGAACGGTCTCTCTTTCAGTCACTGTACTCAAATACTGGTGGCATACAAAACTATTCCACCATTATTCGATGACAATGTAAACCTATCTATTTATTATGGAATTCAAAACTTAATGAAACCTCATAACTAACACCTAGAGCTGAATATTCCTAACATTACATGGATCTAAGATATCTGAAAAAAGAAATATGTTTATTGTTAATACTGGTAAGGAATGGAACTGGTTGCCCTCGTCGGTTTTACCGCAGCAGTACAATCATGGAGTCCAGAGTGAACAGGTTCCTTTGACACAAGCGTGCTCCATTTTAGGCCACATCTTTCTTATTTTTTAAAGTGAGCCATATGCAATACAGCTGATAATGCTGTATTTTTATATGTATCTAAAAGTACATAATTGATGGTTATTGTAATGTATTCATAGGTTCCTGAAACATTGTTGTATGAAGGCACTATAGATAGCCCGGTGGCTGCTATCAAACTATGAACACGCAATGGGCGTAGCTCAATAACTGCTATATGAACGTTTCTATGTATGTAGTAGGTAGGTTTACATAGATACTCTCCCTAATGCTTGATCAAGATGGACATTTATTCAATAAAAAGTACAATTAAACTAACTATGTACAAAGGAATCAGTCAGATTACCTAAGGACCTTTACAAACGGCCTATAGGTAACTCAACTGTTCCAGACCAGTACCAGACGGAAGCGTGCCCAAGACACTGGCTGCATTGCCACGCTGAATAGCTATGCTGATTCGCTGGCCTAAATAAGAGCCAGCCCTTGGGTCACGTGTCGCCTCAATCAAAAGCCCCGCAATATTTTTGAAAACCCGGAGGGCACCGGCTCCCCACGGACCCAAGGTCTCCACCCCAAAAGGCTCAAATAGGTAAGCTCTGTCGAGACCACTATATTTGCGCCTTTTGTGATCCTCGGCCGAATCAGCCGCCGCACCAGCCCTAACTGATGTCCCAGGCAGATGAGATGGCGCTAGGGTGTCGACGCAGGTAGCGTCCCACACCAAAGGCCTACCCATTTCCCAAGGGACAAGATTGTTGAAGACTTGATCAATGTATGCTGCAAAATACAGTACGTACCTACTCCTATACATATTTTGTGGAAGGCAGCCCGCGGATGTGGTTTATGTTGACTAAAATATATCACCAGCCCCCTCGGCAGAAGGTGCAGATAAAAGAGGATTTTTTATTAGTAAAGCAGTTTTTTTTTGTTCATATTATTATCTGCGATCAGTTGGCGTTCTAAAGGCAGATGTGTTGATCAGTAAAACAGCAACCAACTAACGATTTCTAAGTTAAGTAAGTATAAGCGCACCTTGCTAGCTACCACCATCTTACCCAATTCTGTCGCCATAACAACAATTCTTAAATTTTTCAAGATATGATAAGGCCGAAGGTGGAAGCGAACTTCACCCGAAATCCTTAAGAAACTGAGGAACTGACTATCTTACCTCTAAAAGTCGGAACACAACATTTTTTTAGAATTGTTATTATGGCGACATAATATGGTAAGATGGTGGCAGGCAGACTTAAACAAAATCCTACCACCAACCAAACCAAGCACAATATTCTCCCCCTTGGGATCGAACACGGGACCTCGGGAACTGAAATCGGTGGGTTGAACCACTAGACCACAAAGGCGGTTAAAATCCTTTTTGAGGATTCACCTTTAATACTACTCAGAGCGTGGATCTTATGTCTTCATGTTATTATGTGATCTTATATTATTTCCCAATTGATTCAACTTTGTAACTACTTTGTGAAAGTTTAAACAAAAGGAATATTTTTATCCAGTAAGTTCAATTGAAACAAAATTTTATCTAAACGTGTATGTATCTGTTTGTTCGGTTACCAAATTAGGAATGTTCATAGCATACTTTTTATCCCGATATTCCCACGAGAATGGGATTATCGAAACGATTACAGATCATAATATGTAAAATCATGAATCCTTGAAACACCAAAGATTAAAATACATAATATTTTTAATATATTAAACTTCCAAACGCTTGCAAATATAATAAGCAAGTGAAAGCACAGTGTTAAACTTCAAACGGTCATATCTCTGATACTACTCGCCTCAGACTCTACCTATTTCGTTCAAATGAAAGCTATTGAAAAGCTACATTTCAGATGGCAGGTGCAAGTCTGTTTTTGAATCAACCGACTGCGGTCGGAGTCGAAGGTTCATGTATAGATGCAGAGTGAGAAACTCACCAGCGTGCGAATACAGAGCCTCAGTACAGAACGTGGCGCACATAATCAAAGCCTGACAGCTCACACGGAAACCCGGCAGAGTTGCAAAAATCACACCATCCAACTTTTTATTATTTTTTAAATAGACCTAAATACTATAAACAAATGTGTAATAAAAGCCTGCCATTCAAAAATCATCAAACACGGATCTTTATCCCGCATTTTTCCGTTTCAGCGGGGTTGCACCATCCGTAGTTCTAATCGCGAAAGTTTAAAAAGGCTTACCCATTTGCATTAATCCTTTGATTTTCTAATGGACCTTGATGTCCGTTTCATCCATTATCAGCAATTACAGCTTCAAGCTGCTTTACACTCTATCCCTTTCGTACACTGTGCCAGGTGAGATAGCATATATTTAAGTGGCACCTACCAAGTGTACTGTTCACCCTTAAGCTATAGAGCTTTGGCCGAAGGGTGTCAAGTTCCCTCGGTTCGCAGAACGAGCATCGTTCCCAACAAGATACCACAATTGCTAGCAGATCACCGCCGAATCGTGTACCTTGTAATATTTTTTATATAGCAAAATTGAATTCCATCTACAGTCATCAATAAACTATTCCTATGAATAGTAACCTTGTTTAGGTTATAAAAATATTTATTAAAAAAATTCACAATTCTTAAAAATTGTTGTGTTCCGCCATTTAGGGGTAAGATAGTTAGTTCCTTAGTTGATTCAGGATTCCGAGTGAAGTGCGCTTCCATCTTCGGCCTTATCATCACTTAAAAATTGAGATGAAGGTTAAGCACCTCTCTGTCGTACTATAAAAAACGTGTTTCGCCTCTGCACGAGGCATCAGGAAATATAGTCTTGCTGCTAAACTGACGAGCCCTCTGCCGACGTGTTGCCGATCCGAGCTGCTGTTTTAGTAGATGAGTAAGCTATTGACCTCAATGCTTGCCTAGCTCTATGCCAGAGCTAGACAAGCCGTACAAAGTAGAGGTACAAAATAGAGCTAACATTCCCGGAAGGGAATAAAATAAATAAATAAATCATTTATTTGTCTCTCACAAAAGGTAAGGTATCTTAATCCTAATACAGTAACATAATATATTATTTTCTTTTTAATACCTGCTTTGTGAGATACTGGTGCCTGAGATAGGTTTAATAAAACCTGTATTACAGGTCACCAGTGCTCTCGCTCCGCGGATAAGAAATAAGAAAAGAAAAGGGGACAGTAAAAGAACAAATAAAATACAATATGATCAATCAGAACAAAAGCATGAAATAACAATAATTATTGTTTCACGATTACAGTGTGTGTGTACGGGTGTGTGTGTTTGGTGTGTGCGTGGGCGGGTGTGTGTGTGTGTGTGGGTGGATGTGTGTGTGAGAGAGATGAGAGGATGTGTGATGTTAGATGTAGAGTTTAAAATAGATTGTTTTTTGAATTGCCTTACTTTGTCAGACCCCATACAAGAATGATAATAAAATCATGCTGATATTAATCTTACATTTTTTTATATACTCAATAGGCTTGTACACGTTGTTATGCATTCCTAAAAATACCTACAAGATACCGAGTACAATCGAGTAGCGCATTGCAAATCGACTATAGTTCCCACAAAGTGTCATATTTAAAGTACCCTCTATTATTATGCTCCGGTTTTACACAGCTGAAATGTAATAAAGAAAGTGAAAGCAAGAAACGGCAAGAAAGTATTGGGTACATTCATGTTATGCAATTTATAAGTATGTCAAAAAAGAGAAAAAATAATATTATATAAATTGTTTAACAACATATTTAATGACAAAAAATAAAAACAATATAGATAATTAAACATTATTTTCACGGTCACGTGTTAATATATAAATTGGTTTGAGTCGTACTTTTATAGGGAAATCAAAATTTTACAATTTGTTCACGGCTTAGAGATTCTAATTTAGTTAGGTATCTAAAAATGTATCTCTTCACTGCGACTGAGTTTTTTGGTTGCACGTCATTCTTAATCGGTGATATCTTCTCAGCTTGAATGATATTGTGTTCAAGACAATGTTAATTTCTATTAAATGCACAATATAAGCAATTAATTTATTTGAATAAGAACTAAAGAGTTGTATAATAATCTGTAAAAGATACAAATAGTTATTTACCTTAGGAGGACCCATGCTATTGCGGACTTTTCTGTAGGCTTTTTAAGACCTTCAATTTATGAACTCATTGTTTTGATGTATCTCTTAAGATGAGAACGGAAACAGTGTGGTTGACAAAACACAATAAGAAAAAAAAACACCGTCATAGTTCAAACATTTTGTAAAAATTACATACACAATCATTTTTTTCTATGAAACCGCCTTAAAATCCGTTGCGTGGTTCAGAAGAAGCATAATAGCGACTTCGTTATATACTATTTAGTGAAGCTAACTACCAAATCTGGCTACGAAATGGGACTGAAGGAGAGCTACGGTGCTACACAGTGCTACAGCGTAGCACTTCGTAGCAGCTTTATACATGCAGGCTAGTCAAGTCGAAACGAGAAATATGGACTAAGAAAATTGTATTGCTTTTAATGACCTTACCCTATTTCGCACTAACTTTGCTAATGTATTTATTTCTACGAGTAGTTCTTATTAGATCTTGGAGGTTGGGGGAAAAGGAAAATAGAGCAGTCATCAAACGAATTGTGACCTGGAAAATTATTAACAGTCAAACAGGTTAAGTCAAGCTTTTAAATTGCAGATAATTATGACTAAATATGACTTCTTCTAACTATACCTAAAATTGATCACTCAACCATTATTTTTCTCTGTTGATTGCCCGTTACCCTTTCTTGAAACAAGTGTTGAAAGGTTGGGTTACCTTTAGCTTCAGAAACGTCAACGCTGATATAAAAGATTTCAAGTCAATTAATATTAAAAATACTAAAGATCTCGAAGAAGAGGGATTTCCGTAAAGATCGTCAATTATTTATATATATTTAATATGACTATTGAAGAGGGAATCTATCCGATCTTATGAAACATAGCAAACCGATTCCAGGAAACCTTGCAAAGGATCCAGCAATTTATCGACCAGTCTCGATTCTGCCGGTAGGTTTTAACTGTAACAGGCTACTGCATGAAAATAATTGTCTAATAAAAAGCCTATATTAATAAGTGCCTACATTAATGATGAGAATGCGAAGCCCAATGTTGCTGTACCAGTTGGCAGCTAAGTAAATGGTGATTTCTCAGTATTTAAAAACTGCCCACTTAGTAGTTAAGAAGTAATCAATATTTTTAAAATGTAATAACTTCTAGTAGTTTTTTTACAGGATTATCACAAAATTACCTAGCCCAAGTTTCATGCCTTTCCCCTTGTGTGCAATGGTAATCTAATATCAAAACGAGAACGCTATAAGACGTTGAGGTTAGGCCCCAGGGCGGTAGATGTGACGATTTAAAACAATCCTCAAAAATCTTACTGAATAATTTCAGTTTTTTTCACTCCGAAGATCTCGGCTCAAAACTAGCGATGCTCCGGATAATCCTCGTAACAATATTATGCTGAGGGAATGAGCTTTTCGACTCAACACAATCTGATTACCTACCTACATAATCACTGGTTATATGTGGAAATATTAGATAAAGTTTATTAGTATTAACTTCCGTATTTTGAGATAGTAACTGAGTATTTATTTATTCTGATATTTTAACTTCTTGCCTATGTTGTTTTTGTCTACTTGCGTAGGCTATATAAATGTTTTTTCTTTCTTTCTTGATTACAACAGTGCTCCAGAGTAATTTCCCCATAGATAAACTAAGAACTACGGGCTATTAAATGTATGTCTAAGTGAACACCATTATTATCAAGTACATCTTATATTTTTTTATACAACTAGGAGACAATCTTCTATGCAAAAATGCAATACTACGTAGGTCGCATCCACAAAGAACATAGCGCACACGGCACTGCATCGTGCTCGTCTTGGGGCATAAAAGTGTTAAGCCTGGCGTGCCCGTAATTTCACGGACCATACCCTTCAAACCGGAACACAGCAAGCAGCATTGCTGTGTTCCGGTTCAAATAGTATGGTGGTAGTGCTTCCCTGGACGAGCCCTTTAGGGTCTCTACTACTCTTAAAACTACATATAATTCTTATCTAGGTACGTGTGTTAGTCACTGAACTCCTTCTAACCGGCGGGACTGTTTTTTTTTGTGTGTGTTTAAATGTGTCAAAGTCAAAGTCAGAGTGTTTTTTTTGTTATTCATAAAGATTTTTAGGATCATTTTGAAACGTCAAATTTACCTGTTCGGAATCGCGTCCAGCACAAACAATCCTTTGATGGTTTAGATTTTTAATTAGACCCGCTAGGTGACGCTGCATCGTAACGGGCGTTCCACTAGTACACTAGTATTAATAATCATACGATATCACACATCATTTTGTTATTGTAGCTAGTAAAACACATTAAACCGATGAGATTTCCTCCCCCAAAGTTTCATTAAAACAATATCTTATTACAACTAGCAGAATCAAGCGTGGAAGCAACCACAGCCACGTTGAAGCGAGTTTAAAATGAAGAGACCGATATTTTCCAGTAGTAATTACCGGTCCGGTTTCCCGCAGCGCTTCCTGTGGAACACGTTATCGGGAATGTAATCTAGTTTCCTCTGGAGGAAGCGTAGCGTATCTTAAGTAGCTCGTTGTTTCTGTAATTGTTAGTAGGTTTTCTGACACCTTGAAAATAGTAAGGGTAGTTTATGTCGCCCATGGCATGGTCCGGTGTCAGATCCAGAGGTCCCGGGTTAGATCCCCAGGGAAGTACAATACTGTGCTTGCTTTGGTTGGTGGTAGGACTTTGTTCACCGCCCGGCTAGCTACCGCCATCTTACCTAATTATGTCGCCATAACAGCAATTATTAAACTGTTGGGTTCCGGCATTCACAGATAAGATAGCCAGTTCCTCAGTATGTTGACGATTTCGGGCGAAGTGCGCTTCCACCATCGACCTTATCATAACTTGAAAAATCGTTCACCTTCAGCCTTATCATTATCAGATATATCAGATCAGTTGAAGGCCAGGGGCTTCCCCGTCGAATGAAAATACAAGGTACTTTTTCGTTTGTAAGCTAGTTGATTGTTATCTATGGCTGAGGCAATCATACAGCATCCGGCGGCGCCGGCGTGCTAATCTCCAGAGAGCACCGCTCCGCTCCGCCACCTTTGCCAACCCACTAGTTAAATGAATTCATACGTCGAAATTTAATTCAATTTCAGGTAATTCATTATGCAAAGGAGTCTATCTAGAGGTTTGGATGTTATTCGGCATTTTACTGAGTTGGATTTTAGGGTAAAAAAATGTTGTAGACTTTTCGCCGTGGTAATTATGTTATTAAACGAAATTGAAAGGTAGATTTACTATGTAATTATGGTACTTTACAAAAATATTAAAAATAATGTGCAATTAACCGCATCTGTAGTCTAGTAGATCGCCCTCCGGTGTCAGATCTAGAGGTCAATCCCAAGGGGGAGAACAATATTGTACTTGATTTGGTTGGTATTTAAATTATGTATTTACAATAAGATGTTTTCTAAGAATGAAAGGGGTAAAGTATCAATAATCCCGCGAACTGAAATAAGCGATGTAATACTGTGACATTCTATAAAGTTACGTTACAACACGGGCATATGGAATAAGCGTATAGCCCATGTGCGAGCATTATTTTATCACCGAAAATAAACAGCTCTCAGTGCACACGTTTGAAAAGAAGCGCGGTACCACCGCCGCCACCGGACGCAGCGGCTCAAGACTCATGGGTTATTCAATGAAATAGCAGTCTTTTACCGTATTGTGAGCTCAATTTGCACTGCGGATTCTGCAGAACTGTTTCTGTAGTGTAAAACGAAGGGTCCAGGGGTTATATTGAACTCCTTGTGGAGAAAAGGAAGGGGAAAGGGTAATCCTCCAGTTTGGGCACAAATTTCTTTTTATCTATATAAATTAAAGAGGGCTTAATCATATTTTTTACGCCAGCTTTGAACTTACAACAAAAATAAACACCCATTTTGTAGCCTAAAAGTTGCTCCTCAGCTTTTGAAATGCGTAATATATATAGATATATATGTAGGTATTTCTTGTACGATGGGAAGCGTATAGCCTTCACCCCACCTTGATCCAAGTTATGGTAAGGCCTTAGGGGTGAATTCACCCGAAATCCTCAACAAAGTTTTTAGCAAATTGTAGCTAAAACCAATTATGGAACAGAAAAGTGAAATTCGTCACAGCAAAAAGTTTACATGCATCCAATAACAACAGTATTTAAGATATTCAATGTTTCGATTTTACGCATTGATTCCCTATATAGCTGAGTAAATTTGTTTGAAAGATTTAATTAGTTAGGAAACCAATGTTATCTAAGCAATAATAAAATGAAATGTTGTTGTAATGGTAGGTAGCTAATGAAGCTACTTTTTACCACAAAAAATCTCATGAGTTCCATGAGGTTCTACTACAATACCCATCGAAAAAACTTTAATTTATTGGAAATATACTTATAAATTAATTTTATACAGCGCCATCTAGCTCCAAACTACATATAGCTTGTAATAAGGGAATTAGATTACGGATAGAATACTAAAACACTTTTTTTTGGTAAATACATACATACTTTATGATCACAAAAATGTTTGTTCTGTGGTGGGAATGGAGCCAAAAACTACAGCGTAGAAGGCAGAGTTACTACCAAATGAGCTATGAGTATTTTTTTGATGACATTCAGGCTGCATGTAACTAATAACTGTTATATGTTTGTTGTTTCCTTTATTTATTTATTATGACTTAACGCTACCAAAAACCTTTATAATGCGAATTGCAAGAAAATCATAATAAGAAATTCATGGAAATCAGCTTCCAACGTCAAAAACATAGTCTGTATGAATTTTCTGGGAAAATGAGTTCCTAGTATCGTTAAATCATCATTCAGAAGAATTCAGAAAATCCTTCTGAATTCTTCTGAACTCTGAATATTACGAGAAAAGTTCATTCGGATCCGTTGCTATGGTTAGATTAAGCTTATTATTATTTTTATTATTTATTGTACCACGGGGAGGTGCGTGGACTTCATGTCACTTCATTTTCAAGTTATTATAAGGCCGAAGGTGGAGGCACACTTCACTCGGAATCCTCAACAAACCGAGGAACTGGCTATCTTACCTCTAAATGCCGGAACAAAACAATTGAGGAATAGTTGTTAAGGCGACAGAATTAGGTAAAATGATGATAGCTAGCCAGGAGAACATAAACCAAGTCCTACCACCAAGCACAATCCCCCTGGTGATTGAACCCGTGACCTCTGCATCTGACACCGGTAGGCGAACCACTAGACCACAGAGTAGTTCGCAGTAATCCGAAGATTTTCTGTGGTTAACCCGACTTACTTCCGATCATTTATGAATACTAACACCCGACCCTTTTTTTTCTCTGATTAGCTTTTCCGACGTTGGCTTAGAATGACCACGCTCGAACTTTTTTGTCTATTAGGTAAGGTTCATTCACTGCGCTCAGAAGCTCAAACAGCTGCCATCATTTTCTACTTTCATTATTATTACTTTGTTTGAAAAATATATTATTTGGAATCTGTATGCGATTCCAGAAAATAAGGAAAATAATGCTTTTTAGAAATTATTATTTATTAATCAAGTAAAATGAATTACATTGCAATTTTTTTGACTTAACAAGAATCAATGGGAGTCTGATTTATTATTACGTGTCCAAACAATTAATTGCAAAAAATGCAAAAGATGAATAACAATTCGTTACTACACACCATTCCTCTGAAATGAGCTTGGAAAACAAAACAGAAATCTTATTTCAAAATTATAAATTTCCTATTCGCAATATTTCGCAGGAAACATGAACACTAAATTGGTATTCTAGTCAGAACTGCTATCATTATTACACCTCAACTCCGACAAAACGAAGCAAAATTTTTTGACTGATGACAGATGACCAGCTCCGTTTTTTATTGCTGTGATATCATGCAGTAAATCACACACCAGCCCCCTCAGCACGGGAAGGAGATAACATTTTTGTCCTCTGTTTTTATCCACCTTGTCAGAGCATTTTGTCTCCCGATGGTGGATAAAAACAGAGGACAAAAATTTTATCCCCGGCCCGTGCTGAGGGGGCAGGAGGGCGCTTAGTAAAATAAGGAAGGCAAGGAATATAACTCCTTACTCTCGTCTGTTTTTCGCACCTATACAATCTCGGAGTAATTCAAAGTAAGCTTAGGTTTCTTTTAGACAAGCTGGCTGCCACATATTTTTTCAAATGTTGGTGTTCAAACGCATAGTCAATAAAAAATAATGTATCCTAAAATATTAACCTTCCCGAAGTTCTTGCCCAGAATGCTGGTCTTATATTATCGCGATTTAGAATTAATTTAATCTATTTAAACTTATGATAAAATCGTAGGAAAGCTGTGTCTGTACATTTAATATTAAAAAAAAAATGATGCTAACTACTTAAAACACGCAGCTGAGCATAAAAATACAGTTTTTAGAATTTTTGTCTGTTTGTTTGTGCACGCGTATTTCCGAAACGGCTTATCCGATTTGGATGTGGTTTTCAATAATGTATTTTGTATAATTTAGGGTAGGATTTGACGAACATTTTTTTCGAAAAATATATACATAAAGAAGTTGTATTGACTTTTAATCATTTTGGTTTAATGCATGCATATCTTATTTATTCATGATTGAATTTTGATAAATTAGGAATTCAGGAATAATGTTAACCCAAATATTACACAATCTACAATTGAAAATTTCATTTAAATCGGTTTAGTACTTTCGGAGATTCGCGTGGTCAAATAGACGTTTTCGGCGTGACGCGTTATATATTATAATGTAAACACACTTTTAACTTCTTCTGTGCTTATTATAAGAAGTACTACGAGTGATGAGTTAAATACTCCTTGGAGATTTAAATTTTACCTAAGAATGTATTATTTGTAGGTGTTAAAGGTATGCAAAATCGTAAAAGGTATGTAATATCGAACATGAAAAATTCAGAGTTGCTGTGTACTGTTGTACGTTTGGCAAAGGAACATCCCGGTAAATTTTTCTGAAGTTGGTGTTTTACTTGGCAGTCCATTATTATCAGTTCATCATCATCAACTGTTATTCTCCTGCCCGTATCCCTCATCATATAGGTGGGGTGAGTATCATAATCATCATCATCATCATCGTACCCTAAAACAGTTTGTTGTTATCACCATGCTGGGCAGGCGGGTGGTTAGTCGTACTGATATCGTTAAGTTCCTAGATACATACTACTCCTCATCTCCTGGTTGCCTTTTACGACCCTTAAGATGGCATATCCCATTTCACACAGGCTCTCATTTCATTACTTCTGCATCGCGTTTGCCTTAAAGGTGGTGCTACTGATTCTGTAAGCAAAGGCATGTAAAACTATTTTTTTTACTAGACCATGCACTGGCCTTGCTCTGAACAGAACGACCATCATTACTACGATACGTAAAAGTTGGCACTAGAGAAAGTATGAGCAATTTTTGTTCTGAAGTCGTTTTTAGGTTTTCGTGTCATAATCATAGCCCAAAAAAGTACCACTGCATGACATGGGCCACGCTTGGCAAGCGATTCGGTCGTAATCGTAGTGTTGGTTTATATAGTAGGTGATCCTCATAAGATCCAAGCTCTGAATAGTGATGAGAGGTTAATCCTCGAAGGGGAAAAATTAAGTCCATTTACTTGTATTTTATTTAGTACATTAGTGAATATTGCAGCTGCGGGACCCATATTAACTGGAAACCTTTTACTCTAAGATAAAAAACTGACCAAAGTTTGCTTTAGAAATGTGAACGTGCAGGCCGTTGCCATTGCGCGTATACCTACTAATTTTAATAGAAGTCTATAAATAATATGAAACCTGATATTTGGCATCGTTTTAGGAAATGTTAAACATCATCATCATCACTCAAAAAGTATTACTGCAGAACATGGGCAAAGCGTAGCAAACGAGTCAGTAATTGTAGTGTTGATATCTCTATGACAACCGTGGGAAGCAGATTTTTTTTGTACCATGATCTTGACCTCTAGATTTGCACAGACAAGGATAAGGTCTACGATGGAGTGAACCTACCCAGATAACCTACCTACTTGAGTGTATGCTGCCACTTATCTCTCAAGTCTCAAGTCTCAACGAGTGTGACTGGGGGATTTGCCATATCCTCCACGGTTGACAGGCGAGTTGATGATGGCAGTATATTTGTGTTTAGTATTAAAGAGTATGTTGCTCATCTCCCAACAAGAGTAATGGTCATTATCACCACGCTTGACAGGTGAGTTGGTGATCACAGTATTGATATCAGGTTGGTTCTTAGATTGACGGAAGGTGCTGCTCGCCCATTGTATAAAATCCCTTAGTCGAATCTAATGACATTCATGACGTCATAATCTAGGAACTTACATATAGTCTTTACTGCGCTGCTGCCGCCAAAAACTAGAAACTTTGCATTAGATAGGTATTTTTTTATGTCAGTGATGTAAAATCTTACTTCGTTTTTCTGCGGGGTAGGCAGTAGAGATCCAAGTTTACATGGTAAATATGTATTTACGGCGTCCTATGTTATGTGCAAGTAAAACGGCACTGGTACAGTTAGTAATAAAATAAAAATAGTCCACTTTGATTTTGACGGATATAGCCGTCAAAGAATGGATGGGTGGGTAGCCAAACGCCTGTCTTCTCTATATTTTTAGACTAAGACTACTACGGCATTTTATTGTGTTGTAAAGCGTAAGGCGTAGTGGTAATTCTATTCGTGTAACCAAAATACGTTTGTATTTCCATCAGCAGTAGTTATCAACGTAACAGAGTAACAGTTAGGTAGCGTGTCGCCCACGCTTCATCGATCCACCGACCTTTGTTGACTTGAATGGCAGTTTTCTACAACTACCTGCCCCCTTCCGACTAAATATTTGAGCATATTTGCTTTCCAATAACGATAATTATATTCAATCTGTACATGTAGGAGTACAGCATACAATACTGGTGAGAATCGAGGCCAGCTTGCGTTTTCTTCTCACTAGTTCTATCTCGTAGGAAACGCAAAAAAATGTATAAATTTTCTAGAGTCAAGCTCTATAAAATGAGTTATGCTAAAAACAAGCTTCTTTCTGCAGCAGCAAAAACCCAATTAATAAAGCAAGACTTTCTCAGTTTATTTAAAGTTTGTAAAACAGCGGAAAGGGATGATTGACGGGCCAAATTGTTGCTTTAAATATAGGTCGAACAAGGGTGCGATAATGTAGCTTCACCCCAGCTTACCGCTTTGCCCGTATTTACCCTCCGTATCGACTACTTTGTTCGGAGACCTTGACAGTAACTTCATAATTACCCCATGTCACCCGGGGTTGAAAAACGAGACACTCAATTTGTTCAAATTTTCGAGTTGATGTCTTGTTCGGGAATTTTCGATTTTGAAGTCTTGTTAGAGATTTTCGAAGTACAAGCGGTCGGCTCGCAAACTTGCTAGTGAACGAGTGGTAATTTGAACAATGTTTAGAGTACGCGATGGAGGGTAATTAATTATTGAATATTGGTTTTCGAACGATTCAATTTATAGAATGCCCACCGATCCCAATGCCTTATTATTATAAATGTGAAATGGAATTAATTAATGAAATGTATAAATTGTAATCGTGTTTATTTTGGGTTTCCAGCTTTGATACTTTTTATTTTTTTATTGTTCGACGATTTGTACAAAGCGCTTGGCCTTTATCGGAAACTGGCTATTTTGTCCTACAATGCCGCAACAAAACCGCTTTATTCGCTCTTTAGCTCTTTTAGCTATATTTTTTTTTTGTTTAAAACATTTATTCAATAAAAAGTACAATTCAACTAACTATGTACAAAGGAATCAGTCAGATTACCTAAGGACCGTTACAAACGGCCTATAGGTAACTCAACTGTTCCAGACCATTACCAGACGGAAGCGTGCCCAAGACACTGGCTGCATTGCCACGCTGAATAGCTATGCTAATTCGCTGGCCTAAATATATTGTTATGGCGACAGACTGAGGTAAGATGGTGATAGCTAGCCAGGCGGACTTAAACAAAGTCCTACAAACCAAACCAAGCACAAATGTTTACCCTCTTTCGGGATCGAACCCGGGTCCTCTGGGTCTGATACCGGTAGTTGAACCCTGTGGTTCGACCACCGCCATCAGACCGGTCCAGTGACTATAGCGCCGGTTATTCTAAGTAACTCAACATTTAACAGGAAAACGAAGACGAAGTAGTTTCTTATTTTGTTTGATTGCAATGCGTCGAGACTTCCCTCCAGACTCAAACTTTTCTTGGGAAGTTTAACTGTAGATTGCGTTACTAGATATCAAAGTAAATAGTTTATGACTTCAAATTGAAAATATAATTCAATCCTAGAGGAAGTCTGAGCAATTCACGACGGAATATCACTGTCGTGTCTATTAATTTAAAGACACTTAAGTACTAAGATCGATTAAAGTGCAATAGTAAATCTACCTTTTAGGAGTAGTAGAGCTTCTTGGAAAAGTGGAAGTGCTACCACTATTTCAGCCGCCAAGCGGCATTACTGTGTTCTGGTTTGAAGGGTATGGATACTGGTGGCGGTTTTTCATTAACACAATAACAATGAAAATATATGGAAAATAGTGTTTGTATGGAAAAACTCTTTTCCATATATTTTGGTTTGTATTAGCTTTTTTGAGAAAAGTACCACCAGAGACACAGATTATTCTTATCCGATTATACCGGCAAAAAAACTTTTGAATCAGACTTGCCATTTCGAAATGAAAATGGAACTACATTTGTATGGGAAAGTGAGACTACTGGACCTTCTTAAGTCGCGACCGCCATGACATCATTACTAAAAGTTTCAATGTAATGTCAGTATTTTAATACTGATCATATAATATTACGAATACTACAAATATAAAATACTACATGTTCATATATGTCACATGTCATCTTTTTCTCGTGTCGCGTCGTTCTTATCAGTCCAGCACTCTTCAACCGCATCGGGGAATTGTTTTTAAATGATTTTTGAAGTACTCCTCTGGGGTTTATATCGCTTTGCAGTCTTTATATCCTCAGCAGACCTTAATATATTTATTTTTTAAAGCGAAAATTTTTGTGGGTGGGTTTTGAAACTCCGATCCGCAATCTTTTTGTGCGGCAATAAGTGGTCGTGCACTGTGTGTAAAGTGAGAGATAATGCAAATGTTTACCTGTAATACAAATATTTCACTTCTGTCATGGGTCTTTACGACACCCCCTGTTTTTTTTTTTTTCTTAGCAGCAGTCTTTGAAATAATTCTATATGGGGTTTTAACTGATGGAGACTAAAATATTTACGATACAAAGTTTATTTTTGCCGTGTCATATCTGATATCGTGTCGTATCTTATATCTGGGTTTTTTTAATTTTGATACCAATTTGTCATTAAAATTATATAAGAAAATCAAAATTCAACTTTAAAAAATACAACTTTGGTTAATAACGTAACCAAAGTTGTATTTTAGCATTAAAATCCCGCTCATCTGTTTCACTCAGCTACGTTCAAATATGTATAGCGCCGTCCCTTATTTGTAAGATTAATGAAAACCCATTTTTGCAATAAACATTATCTGAGTCTGAATCTGAATCAAGGAATAAGCATACCCCGGTGTACTGCTGATTTTCGCTCTTTAGAGCATCAACCTTCAACATCAACATCTACATCCCATTAGTACCCACTGCTGGACAGAGGCGTGAAGGCGTAGGTAACACACAGAAGGAAGCTGCTGCCCTTCTTCTGGTGCCCTTAGTCAGATTCTACGACATCCATGGGCTGAATTGGAGGGCCGCCATGGCTAGTACAAACATAGTTTGTCGCTAATTTCATTAGCATTTGCATATATTAAAAATTTTCATCCAGGTTGGAATCCTGGATTATCCATAATTTCGAACTTAGATTACTTCAAACTTAGATAATACCTTTTCGGGATAATCTAAGTTCCCTTTTCGGGATAATCTAAGTTTGCATCGCTTTACTTAAAAAAAAAAAAAAAATCTAAACATTGTTGCCTTCATTTCTATTTTGATTGTGTTTATAGAAAAAAATATAGCTGTATTATTGTATTGCTTCACATTCTACGTTTGTATGAGAGACTGGTACTACAATGCCTTCTCAACAGGATATCGTGTTAATACATTGCGCCAATGCCTTAATGAACGATTAATTACTCCAGCGCAATTAAGATGTGACGTAGGATTAAGATGTTCAATGGTATTCCTGTACGAAGGTGTAATTGATTTAATACCATCAACGTAATGGAAGCTTCGGGGAGTTTGTGCGAAACTGGCGTTCCTTTCATTCTATATTCGTGATATTTCATTACATACGATTTGTTGATAGACGGTTTTTGCGTAGATTTTTACAGACCTCTCAAATCAGTAGGTATTATCTCTGCTTTCTACGCCGTAGGGTTCGATTCCCTTGAGAGATGAAAAAATATGTCTTCATTTATCCCAAAAGGCTAGATAATAAAGCTTAAGAACTAAGGCCTGGAACAAACAGATAAGCCTCGGTCGGTCATTAGCCGGTATTTGTACATACAGCGCGTCAATCAAACAAGTCAGCGATTCGGAGCGCCTCTGTTTGTCAAATTACTGCGAGCTGGGATTAGATTCGCCCTGTTTAGGGATGCATGAGATCACGCGGACGTTGTCTTACTCAGTCGGTGGTAATTGTGCTTGTTTAGTCTTTAAGACTGGATGTATGTATTACTAAGCTTTCTTTGTAATCGTAATGAGAGATTGTAGAGGGCAGGCATTAAAAGATAATATATAGCCAGTTAAAAAGAAAATTAAAGTCCAGTTCTGTTAGTACACTTACAACTATAGATTAGTACTTAATAACAAAAAAAGATTTATATTTATGTATTTATTTAGGCCAGTGAATAAGCATAGCTATTCAGCGTGGCAATGCAGCCAGTGTATTGGGCACGCTTCCGTCGGGTACTGGTCTGGAACAGTTGAGTTACGTATAGACCGTTTGTAACGGTCCTTAGGTAATGTGACTGATTCATTTACAATACAATGTAACGCATAGCTGGTGTTATTGATACGGGTAGTATATGACTCGTATAGCGCTGGAAGTAAGTATTCTTCTAGCACTAACGCTCTGAATGTGTTAAAAACGCGGCTTACATGAGATGCCTAACTTCATGGAAGCATTTTTGCCCTTGATTCGTTATAAGCTCCGAAATTGAGGGCAGGAGATGACGTGACGCCTTAAAGATTGAGGTGATCTTGTAAGGCTACAAGGACATCCCCGAATGCATGATTACCAAGACTTTTCTTAAAGACCAAGCGCTTCCTCGCTCGAAAAAAACCCTTTCAATAGTTTTGATTTTTTTACGATTAGCAACTATTAACGAATTTCTGATTTAACTCGGTTATAACACGTAGCCATAGTTTTTGAGGAATTCTTTTCAACAGAACACATCTTGCTGAATCTTGTGAGAACTACAGATTCAAGATACACAAGATAAACGTCTCATCTTTCGTAGATAAGACGCTCCAACTTCACCACTGTCACAACAGCGATAACGAACGTCTTATATTTCAAAGGATTCCCGTGGAACTTCGCAGAATATCGACAGCCAGCGGTTGCGCCTGATAGCACAGCGGAACTTCACAACCGCTGCTTGAGAATCAAAGCCTTTATAGAGGTTTCACATTTGAATTAGCTTTGTTTATTTTATATAAGCTGTGCTCCGTTAGTGCGCGGGAAGTACCCACTCTCTAAGTGCTATAAGAAAGGATTTTGGGAAGTTGCGTCAGAGGTTTCTGGGGAAGTTCGCTCCATCGTAGACCTCATCCTTGACTGTGCAAGTGCCTCTGCAAGTTTTGAGATCAATTACCCATTTCATAAAATAAAAACACTTCTGATGGGGCCTTTCCTTTTTTTCTTCTTTTCTTACCTTCTTTTGTAAAATTACTTTTGTCTCGTTTTTCTACACTGGACAGATATGACAAAAGAAAAGTAATATCAAAACAAGAGGTCGTGGAACCCCTCGAACTCTGAGCTTGCTCTGACTTATTCTACCTTACCTACAGTTTCTTTAGATTTCCATACATACCTTAAAGTGTAAAATGAACGGTGGAATTACAAGAAATATAAAATCTATTCTCTATTCTCCTTTGCAGGCCACATTGTAGTAGTTAAGATTACTTGGCGCGCTGGCAGGCGGCTCTGAAAGGCTGCATTCATCCCACGTCTCTGGAATGTCGCATTTAGATAGAACCAGTCACAGCACTCTTTCGAGAGGGATTTAACTAGAATATTCAAGAATAGTTTATTGTTAATGCTGCAGTAAAATAACGAAGAATAAATCTTTTTTTCAGTCGGATAACACTAGAAAGAAAGTAGGATAATTACATCAAACATTAAAAGACCGTCATACATTTTTATATCATCATATTTAGCCGCATCTGAAGTCTAGTGGTTCGCCTACTGGTAGATCGAGAGGTCCCGGGTTTGATTCCCAGGAGGGTACAATTTGTGCTTGTTTTTTTTTTGTACTACGGGTAATCACTTGGCCTTCATCTCACCTGGTTACAAGTTGCGATAAGGCCGAAGGTGGAGGCGCACTTCACGGAATCCTCAACAAACTGAGGAACTGGCTAACTGGCTATTGTACCTCTAAATGCCGGAACACAACATTTTTTTAATTGTTATTATGGCGACAGAATTAGGTAAGATGGTGGTAGCTAGCCAGGCGGACTTAAATAAAGTCCTACCACCAACCAAACCAAGCACAATATATTGTGCTCCCCATGGTAATCGAGCCCGGGACCTCTGGATCTGAAATCGGTGGGTAGAACCACTAGACCACAGAGGCGGTTCAAGTCAGCCTGGCTAGCTACCACTATCTTATCTAAGTCTGTCGCTATAATAACAATTCTAAACTCGTTGGTGCCTACATCAACTTAAACGTATTTGTGAGTAAAACCAGTGTTTTAAAAGGTATGATTCTAAATTGTTTTGTTCCGGCATTTATAAAGAGTTCATAACTTAAAGCTAGGGAGATCAAGGCCAAGTGCTTCCCCATCGTACAATAAAAAAAAACATCACAGACAGAATGAGCTTATGAAACCTATACACAGTATGGGCCAAAGAATGTAAGGGGGATTTATGAAAAGAATAAAAAAATATGTAAATCGAATGTCCCAGAAGGTTGATAATCATATAGGTCATGGGAGACATATCCACCAAAGAAACACAAATTATCTGATTTCAACCAGCTACCTATAATCAAACAAAATATACCACCCTTTAAAGACAGGACAGACTTAAGCTTAGTAATATAAACTTTCGGATGAGTACAATCATCTAAAAAATAAAAATAACTCAATCAATTAAATTATACATCACTCCCACATCATTCTCATAGTTTTGTCAATTTTATTTAATACTTACCTGAAGATAAAATTTTCCTGATACATAAAAGTAATGTTTTCGTAAATTTTGCGGGCATGGATGAAAAATCTATCTAAAATCTAAAAATCTAATAACGCTTCTGGTGTTGAGAGCCTCCATAGGCAACGGTTACCGCTTTCGATCAGATGGCCGTATCCCAGTTTTCTTTAGTGATATAAAAAAAAACAATCAACAGCTACAACCCTCCGTTCATCCCCACCAGAGTTTCCCAACAAGTTTTCCAATAAAGTGATTTTTCGCAACAAAGCTCGCCGAGTAGTCAACACTCGAGTCGTGAGAACTGAGAACCACTCCACTTGCGCCGCCCTCGAGCGAGCCAAGACACCTCGACCTCGATTGTCAACTCGAGTATTGAGATTTTTTAAATTGCCAGGTAAAACTGAAGGATGCCTGCGTGTCAAAAGGACAACAGAATAAATTATAGTACTAAGCAGAAAGGGCGGCCAGTGCCAGCTTAGAGCTCCTTGATGTAAAGATGTCCTCCTCGAAAGCAATATACCGCTGCTATTTTTATCCGACTTCAAAAAGGAAGTTCTCAATTCGTCGGAATCTCTTTTTTTATATATTTTTTATGTATGTTCCCCGATTACTCGAAGACGCCTAAACCGAATTGGAAAATTATTTTTTTGTTTTAAAGGGTTTTACTTCACAGGTGGTCCCATTGACATTAGGTCAGGATCTGATGATGGAATCCTGGAGAAATCGAGGAAACTCTTGAAATATATTATGCACACTTGTGTGATTTGGATATTTTTAGGGTTGGTATACTTTCCAGATGATCCCATAGTCAAGTCCTGGAAAAATCGAGGGAACTCTTCAAATATCATAGGCACATTTGAAGCGATTTGGGTGTATTACCTCAAAAGTAAAAAAAACACGGATCTCAAATAGGATCACGCGTCTGTCTGTCTGTCTGTCCGTCCATCTGTCATGAAAATAATTGGAAAAATACGTCATCCAAGTAAACGAAATTGTATCATATTCTTCATAGAAGTCGGTTTTTTGGTTTTTAAAACGTAATTATTAGTTGTAACTTAAAACATGGCATTTTGAAGTAGGTATTACGTCATCGGTAAAAAGGCAGAAGGAAAGAACGATGTGCGGACGAGATACAGAAAAGTGTAGATGTTACAGACAGTTGTAGGTTGTGTGGGAGTGTGAGAAAAAAAAGTTGAGGATGGATATGCTAACAAATAGGTACCATCTCCTCGGTCCGACAAGACCAATATTGCACGAATATTGTCATATGTTATCCTATAATATGTATATATAATATATGTTATGCTAAATGTAATAGCTAAATTTGGGAGGAGTTGGGACCAATATCGCACAAATATTCACACATTTGAATACTATAGAAAAATTGGGGAGAGATGGGACCAAAATCGCCCAAATATTCAAAACTTCTGATTCTTCATGGTACGATATCACACATTTTTCATGGTAGCAAAATTTTGGGGGATATTGGGACCGATATCGCACAAGTATTCACACATTATTTTATGTTAGGATTGTACAAAAAAAATGTCTCTCACTGATTTTATTGAACAACGAATAGGTATTTCTTGCCCTTAACATTAACTGTTGGACAAAAGCAACTTTCAAGACTGGATCCATCCTACCTTAGGTACAATAACACACATAGGTATTATTGTACTGTCGCCGTCGCCCACTAATAAAGTAACTTAGCGGAAGCCGTTGTAATATAAATTAAAAGAATTGAATAAACCGCATTGCCGGTTTTTGCTGCAATACTATCACATAAATTGCAATGACCTACTTGACATTATTGCTTACACCTATATGCACTACCTTCTCGTATATGGTGTAGGGAATTCCCGAATGTGTTTCCGATGGTCAAAAATAGTAGTAGTAGTAGTAGAATGGAGCAGATTGATAAAGACTGGGGATTTCACAACCCGCGACGGTACCGCTCGAACTCGCATTTTTTCCTAAAGCCGGAAACACTCTAACCAATTGAGTAATGAGGGTCAAGATAAGACACATGTTTAGATTTTTTGTGCCATATACAACTCAGTATAAGCGCGAATTAACGCCATCCAGCATTGATTCACTAAACTATGTGAAACTGCTCTAGTGTCTACGTTCAAAATCACTAGCGAGAAATACGAGTAGCGTGTATTGTGTGGCCAATTGCAGTCAATTGAAATACAAAAAAGGACTATAAAAATTAGAGATTGTTATAACTAAGGAAAACAAAAAATGTTTTAGCGGCGAGGGCGCTATTTTGAATTTATAGCGGAATATGTTCGAATCAATCATCAGCTTATGTTTCCATGAAACATTCAAAGCGAGCAGTATTGAGATTTGAATTAGGAACATTAATATTATTCTTTATTATTTGTTTTGTGACCAAAGAGATCGAACCAATGTGTTCTAAGAAAAAAAGTTACAAGACGTTCCCATATACTACAGGTTCCAAAACAACTAAGAAACTGGAGGTTAGGAAAGTGCATCAAAATAGTCTCTACTTTGCTCTCTAAAGTCTAAACTTTCGAGCTTAGGTAAGTAGCTACCTACTTAGCGACGTCGCTGATTTCTTACTAATGGAGAATCCGACTTAGATATTGAATTACTTTCAGATGCGCTGCCATAGTTATTTGTTAACCGAATAATTATGTTGAAACTGCTGCGCATTCGGTATTATTGTATATCTAGTATTGCATACAATACCGAATTACATAAACAATGAACTAAACAATGTTAAAAATATGTAATAAAAAAAATGTATAATCATGATTAATAACAAAAACGGGTCTTCATCGCGTACCTTTTTATAATCCCGACAGTTATCGTATCGCGATAATCCAAAAAACGCTAGTATAATCATGATCTAAACTTTTGAGGTATTTTATACATTGCCTAGGCAAATAGGAATACCAGATTTTACCGATTGTCGGTAACATTTATAGTATCTAATAGCAACAATATTTCTGAAATTATATAAAAATTACCTAATAGCAAACACCCGGGACTCAGTTTACGTCATTCCCTAGGTATTTCCGAAAATCCTTTCTTATTCCACCTCTATATTAAAGGAAGTATTCTAAAAAAATCTAGTAGGTACACATATTGGATTTCATGGGTTAAAAAAAAAACGTTCACTGTCATGACATTTACAAAAACATAAGTTACACCAGTCGCATGCCATAATTACTCGAATTTTTAACGTATCCATGATGACGAAAAAGACCCAAATGGGATAAAAACATAACGCTAATCAGTAAACAAAAAACTGATTTTGAAAATAGAATGTCAATGACATTCAGAAATAGTTATTATTCGAAATGGATGAATACTACAAAACGGCAACTTCATAGGTGAAGACCTATTATACTTATAATTTTTTCATGTTTGTAAATTATATTAAGTCATTAAGTATATAAAAACAATAAAAAAAGTTATATCAGTTACATGTAGTCTAACTGTCTAACGTACAATAAGGAATTTTACATTTTAGATTTCATTCACCGTGCTTTGTTGCTACAATTGATTTAAAACAATAAATATTATCTCACGTACCTATTGCTCTCTCCGAAACTGTTCATAGCTGTACTTGAACACATTTTTAGACGACTAGACTGGAATGGAATGGGGCTCAAAATATATGGCAAGCACTTGACACATCTGAGATTTGCGGACGACTTAGTACTACTATCAGAAGAAGCAACGGAATTGCAGTATATGATAGAGTCGCTCAGTATACAAAGTCAAGCCATCGGTCTCGAGGTAAACCAAGCTAAGACGAAAGTCATGACCAACAAATGCAAAACACCGATTTCACTTAATACATTGACTCTAGAATATGTTGATGACTATGTTTACCTGGGACATTTGATATCATTTCAATTAATAGACGTATCAAAACTACTTGGAACAAATTCTGGGCCATGAAAGAAGTGTTCAAGAGCTCTCTACCAGTCAAGCTAAAAACAAAAACAATGGACATTTGCTTAGTACCGTCTCTAACGTACGCATGCCAGACGTGGTCTCTCACGAAAAAACAACTAAAGCAACTTAAATCTACTCAAAGAGCAATAGAGAGAAGCTACGTAGGGTTAAAACTTAGAGACCGAGTTAGAAATACTAAAATTAGAAAAATAACTAAAGCAAAAGACGTGGCTAAAAGAATACTGGGTTTAAAATGGAGATGGGATGGCCACCTACAGAGGATAAACCCAAATAGATGGTCACAAATCACGACGAATTGGTTTCCCAGAGACAAGAAGAGACGAAGAGGACGACCTCACAAAAGGTGGAGTGATGAAATCGTAGGTGTGGCCGGGAATCTCTGGACAAGAGTCGCAGCGGACAGAGAAAAATGGAAAAGTTTGGAGGAGGCTTTCACCGCCACAGGCGGTCCATACACAATATAATAGGTTACATTTTAATATATAAATACTAATACGCAAACATAACAGGAACAAGAAAACAATCATAATATAGATAGATTAAGTTAATTTTAAGTACCTACTGTTAGTTTTTTTTTAATAACTTACTTTATTAGTCTTATAATATTGTTATTAATTTGTTTAGTGTATAAGAAAATAAAGCTCTTTTTATTTTTATTTATTTATTTTATTTACCTATTGCGGAGAAACAACCTTAAACGTAAACATTACCTACCTACCCTACCCTAATACCTATTCCATACGTATAATAAAACTTTAACGGTTCAAAATCTGTAAATTAAATATATTTCGAAAATTTCAATTGGTGGAATCACGACAAGAGCCACAAAAGAAACGAAAAAAGGCTGGTATAGATGATTTAAAACGACTATAAAACAAACTCATTATTATAAATGAAACAAATTGAGTCCGATTGCATGATTGGTTGGACATAAAATGTTAACTGTGATTTTCGTTGAAATGTCCATCCGACTCACAAACGGCTTTCGTAAGTGATATTTGACGTGCACTTATGGAACGCCATCCATTCTCATACTAGGATCAATCGCCGCCTGCCAAAGTGATTTTAGTTGCGAATATTTTGGCGAAGGAACATGAACCTTCTCAGAAATCGACCTACTTAGATTCTTTCCTCTTTTTACTTAGTTTCTTGGCTATGCTTACGTCTGGAACTGGTCTGGATCAGTTGAGGTACCTATCCGTTAGTAAGGATCCTTAGTAACCGGCTACTATCCTTGTGATTATTTGGTTTAATTGTACATATTGTTCGAACTTTTACTTAGATAGGTACTAGATAGGTTCGATCATTCAATGGACCACTTGGTACCTATATGTGTGTCGCTTCTTTCTCTACAAAAATATCTGAACAATTCAATTCAATTCATTTATATCATTTATATACAATCTCTTTGCAAAATCAAAACACAGAACAGAGCAATAACCTCTCTTGCAAACAAAACGTGTGTGTGAGTTGCCAGCACATTACGACAGCCCATTAGTGTCTACTGCTGGACAGAGCTTCCACCAAAGCTTGAGGGTTTTGCCATAATCACCACGCTTGGTTGCCGTATTCCGCCCTTCTTCTGGTGAGATTCGTTAGTCGGCTTTTACGACATCCATGGTCTGAGATGGAAGGGTCGATTCTTAATCCGCGACGGCGACAAAAATATAAATATAGTTTATTGGAAGCTGAAAACATAAATACTATGTTTCTTCATGTGGGCTTTGCAACAGTCCTTTAGTCAGGTTTACGAGCTGTAGGAAGGCGTCAAGTGGGTCTTTCACGACCACAACTACATGCAGAACCTACCCGGTCCGACAAACGTGCCCTCGATAGCACCAAATCATCTCACTTATCGGACTGGGTTTCAAGCCTGTAATGTCCTAACCAAACTGAGAAGAAGCATCCTAAGTGCCACATCCGGGATTAGAACCCAGGACACGGAAGCCAAACGCCCTACCTTCAGATCACGGAAGTGACTTCATCTCAATATAATTATGAAAACAAACAAAAAGTATCCGAGTAACCAAAATTGATAAATGGGATAGAGTCGACACTATTTTACGTAAACAAATGCGTTTTTTTTTATTGTACGACGAGGAAGCGCTTGGCCTTCATTTCACCAAGAAAGAAAGAAAGAAAGAAAGAAAGATTTAGGAGGAACAAGCAGGCAGCCCACCTGATGTTAAGTGCATCTCTTACCTACAACCAAGCCTTACTTCGTAGGTCACATTCGCAAAGAACATGGCCTACGCGACACAGCATTAGCCGTCAACTTAAGGCATAAAGGAGCCTCGCGTGCCCTTAATTTTACTGGAAACCATCTTTAAAACTGGATCCCAGCAATACTGCTTGGCGGTTTAAATAGATATGGTAGTAATACTTCACCTGACGAGTCCTTTCAACCGAACGTAGCAAATTGCCATACAAATCGATACAATAGCTTTAGAAATGGCCAGTAAACAGAAGAGTACAGTAACAAATAACTTATTTAAATTCGTTCTAATATATATTCTGAGTCTAGGTGTTGTCTGACCGCTGCGAGGACGACAAGCACATGTCCGACGTCGACAGTGGTAGATAATTTTAAGCTATTGTACACAATAGCTTAAAATTATCTAATACTATGTTATAATTTATTCACAGGAGCAAATTCTGTTTTTTAATTCCAGGGTTTCTTATCTAGAAGATATATCTAAATATAATCTGTGGTAATCTGAAATTTTATAATCAGCTTTCCTAGATAGCTTTTGTTTTACAAAATGTTTGAATTAGCACATCACTTACTTGGTAATTTATTATAAAAGCGTACAGTTTGCCCTATGAACGATTTATAAACTTATGGAGCTTAGTTGTGGGAACAGCGAGTTTAATCTTATTTCTAAAGGGTGTCTCAGTAAGAGTGCACTTTTTTAAAATTGGAATATTTTTTTTCCATGCAAGTGGCAACTCTGAAATTTGACAGCTGTCTCCTCTGTGTATTCCGATTATTAAAAATGGAGCGCTTTTCGAAAGAACAACGCGTTATAATTGTGAAAACTCATTAGAAAAATTACGCTGGGAAAGTTACGCTGAAACCGCTCGCAAACTGCATCAAATTTTCAGCCGAGAAAGTGCACCTAATGTGTCAACCATTCGAAGAGTGGTCAAAAAAATCCTCATGCAATCCATGAGAAACAAATGCACCCACAAAGAGTAACTGTCTGGTGCGGATTTTGGTCAGGCGGCGTGACCTTACTTTTTTGAAAATGAGGCCGAAATTGTAGTGACTGTGAACGGCATTCGTTACAGGAATATGACGGACTTCTTGTGGCCTCAACTGAACGGTGTGAATCTGGATAACATGTGGTTTCAGCAGGACGGCGCAACCTGCCACACCACGCATGAAACAATCGACTTATTGCAGCAACGATTTCCAGAACACATTATCTCACGAAATTCTGATGTCAACTGGCCACCAAGATCGTGCGATTTAACTTCGTGCGATTTTTTTCTTTGGAATTTTGTGAAACCTCGGGTTTATGAGATTTAACCCGAAACAATTCCTGAGCTCAAATCGGAAATCCAACGCGTCATCGGTGAGATACAGCCACATCTCTGTGCAAAAGACATGGAAAATTTCATGAAAAGAGCAATGGCCTATCATCGGAGCCGTGGGGGTCATTTGCCGGATATTTTATTCTATACTTAATCGGAACATGTCTTCTATACAATACAATAAAAATATCACAACTGTGTCATAAAATACTTGTTTTTATTTTCAAATGAAAAAGTGCACTCTTACTGAGACACCCTTTAGTATTAAAATTATATTTATAGCAGTTTTTTCAAATAAGTTAATGTTTTTACATAAATTAATAATTAATGATTAATAATTAATAAATCAATAATTAATGCGCGTACATAATATTTTCATAAATATATTGGCAGGGCTTCGTCAATATATTTACTGCCCTAAACTATTTCCTTAATGACTTCAGCGCTGGATTTCAATAAACCTCTCTCGGTTGGATGGTCATCGAAAGTTTAGTTTTAATAATCTATCGGAGGTAAGTACAGCAAACAGGTTATTTAGAAGCTTAAATATTTTCCAAGCAGGAACGTGTATTCGTCTTTGAAACGACGAATTAATAATGATCTTTTGATTAGTTTAGCCGATCCTAATTCCAGGGTTATATAGCGTTAACATGACAACGTTTCGTGTGTAGCTATTAGAATATCGACTCTGTTTTGTAGTGTTTAAGGTCGGTATTACCGTGGAGATAAGTGGCAATAAAATCACTTTTAAGGTATTGTGGAAGTCACGCATAGGAATAAATCAGAGAATGATGATTAGTTCTCCGGTTTTGATATAAAACTGGATAAGATGCAAAATAGTCATACTAAAATAATACAAAATATTTGTCGTCATATTCATATGTAACAAACCTCATATCTCAGTTGGTAGTAACTCTACCTTCCGTGCTGTTGGTTGTGGGTTCGATTCCCACCCAGGACAAACATTTGTTTGATGAATATAGATGTTTGTTCTGTGTTTGGGTGTTACATTGTACGATAAGTGCCTATTATCTACAAAAAAGAAAGTATAATATAAGTATTACTCATAATCTAGTTCACATATTACAAGCTTTGCTTAGTTTGGAACTAGATGCCGCTGTGTGAAATTAGTGTAAATTTGTAATATTTATTTATTTTATGAACCTTGTAACGTCATTTTAATGTTATTTTTTATTTTTAAGGCTGTTTTCATTTTATCTAATCATTTAATACTATTTGTGACTTTTTTTATTTTATTATGAATTGACCTAGAAGTTATCTGAATTAAATAAATTGAATTGAATTGAATTGAATTGAATGCTAACCTATGTTCTAATTAATGCATGTCTTTACAGCTAAAATATAGTGATTTAAAAACGACAAGTAAGTACAACACATAAAAAAGGCGATTCCGAAGACTTAGCCGGTGCTGAACGAGTTTTTAAGTCGTTCCTTAACCTTTGACTTGCAATTTGTCGGCGTTTTTAATTACGATATTAATAAATTAACGCCGTTATTAGCAGCGAAAGCGCCAGGGATTACTCAGAGGCTATTACCGCCAGGATTAGCTTAACACCTCAAAATAACGCGTCCTCCTCGAAATTTCAATCAAAATTACGTAATAATGTTGAAATAATGTGAATTTTGCAATTACGAGCGACTTTACAATTACGTCAACGTAACATGGAAGTACACGTTTGATATATAAACGGTACTGTTTTACTTGTGCATATTCTACAGCAAGTCAGTCAGTCAATAGATCATTTTTTTATTGATAAATAAAAGCCTCAGCCCATTGAGCCCCAAACTAAACAAAGATAAATATGATGAGAATATAGAAACTAGGTTTGGATAGAACTTTCGTATTGATGGCCCGTCCAACTAAGCCCGCGGATGTCATAAAATCGACTAAACAATCACATCTAAAGAAGAGCTGCTTACTTCTGTGTATTATCTTAAACTTGTTTTTCGATTGGCAATCAAGTATAACCATCCTCTGCTGAAGAAGAAAACTTTTTCCTATATTAAAAAGATATAGCGAAGATACCTTAAACTACCATTAAAGAGCTGATTTCATTTTTAGTAGGTACAATCACCTACACACTAATATGTATGTAGGTATACACTTCTTAATTTACATTACTTTTACATTCACATCTGGTTTTTTTTTTCACAAAATAGTAATACATAAATTTACACAAACTTACTATAGGTACGAACGTACATAATGGAATCTACAAAATTATTATTTTATAGATAACCCAGTAAATTGTTGTCACCACCAGATTGTAACGTGGCCAGAATACAGGCGGCATTACCACGTTGGATGGCAATACTCAATTCTGTCACTACTTTTCAATTCAAGCCTGATTCAAACCAGATGTGGATACAAAACCAATTTGAAAATGAAGAAGTGTGTACATATTTGTGCAGGCCACTGTACATACGGCTCTAGTGTATTATTCCTCTAAGTTTAGAACTTGGCAAGGCAACAAAAGGTTAATAAAATGCTTAGTTAACCCGTACTGCAGTTTGCAGGCACTATAATTAAACTAACTGTCTTCTATAGTATCTAGAGTACTGGAAAACGGGCTAAAGTAATTTGAACTGAGTGCCCGTGGTAATAGTGTTAAGTTTTGTTAATCAATTGCAAATGAAACTGAGAATTTGCAGCAGGCGGATTGCCTTGCGGATTTGCTCTCAGCGTTTGCGTTTCTGTTGAGTGACGACCCTATAATAACCCTAAAAAATATATCATCCTTGCTCTTACAAGCCTAGTGGTACATAACAAAACTATAAAAATACTAACGACTATGTAAAATTAATGTCCTGTAATATTTATTTATTTATCTATATGTTGAAATACGTGTCCATTTGATTTTTTTCTAACGAAATTAGCGAATTTGTTAATAAATATTTTTCCGTTTTCGGTAAGGTAGGTTAATATTGAACAATGGATTTCGCAAAGTAACGCCTGAAAATGTTGATGTGTTGTTTCAAAACATACAAAAAAAGAATTATATACTATAGCCTAAATAAACCACAAAGGTTTGAGCAAAGCTACACATAATCCGCATCAGATGAACAATACAATTGTCGCAAAAAATATATATTTACCTATATAGGTAAGTAGTAAATATGAATGCTAATAGGTACGTAATAAGTACGTAATGATGTCGTAATGAATTAATGGATTAGCTATTCCAATAAAGTAATCTCTAAACACCCCTTTACCGATAATTCCCGAGCCCTAATTTATCAATTCCTCGCCATTTGAGCTCAATGGACCAACTGTAAACAAGCTTTGTTGAAATAGATAAAACGTGACCATCAAGTGGAGTCGGGATGATGAATGAGGGATCGATTTGTTTGACAATGACTACATTTTCCCGTGGCTTTAGTTGATAAATAGATAGTGGGAACTGTTCAGAACAATCCCTTTGTTGCTCTGGGACATGCATTGTTTTAACGTGGCCCCTCAACCAACCGTAGGTTCAATAAATATTTCAGGACATCAATTTCATACATTGCCATCTAGATGGCCCATTCCCATTCATTGTAACAGTCCTAAGGACTGTTACAAACCGAGTGCTTCCCTTGTAAATAATCCAAAGATGTTTTGTTGGGTATCACCAAAGGATCGAGTTGTGATTGTAAAGGGGAAAGGGAAAACCGTATTCAATGGCTTTTGTAATATTATCTTTATATTCCATTTTGAATACAGATAATGGCCATTGAAATATTGAGATGAGAACGGAAGCGCAGAACGCTCACTTCCTTTTCATTTTCGTGATATTAAAAGGACACGATTTTATTGTGATAAACGGTTTAACGCTGCTGTTTTAGTTGTTTCTTGTATTATAGCAACTTTACTAAAGGTTATTGAGGTTAATTTTTAATAGATTAATTGTAGTAGCCCCATAGATCTCGTAGTGGTGTTAATATGATGATGCAGTTTTATAAGCTGAATTATATATTTTTTCTGGACCTTTTCTCCCATCGGTATCAGATCTAGAGGTCCTAGGTTCGATCCCCAGGGGAGTACAATATTGTGCTTGGTTTGTTTGGTAGAACTTTGTTTAAAGTCCACCGGGCTAGCTACCACCATCTTTCCCAAGTCCTCATAACAACCCGGGGTCCCGGGTGGAGGGCGCTTCCACCTTCGGCCTTATCATAGCTTGAAAAATGTGAGATGAAGGCCGAGCACATCCCAGTCGTAGAATAAAAAAAAACCGGCCTTTAGAGGTTACATATGTAACCAGTTCCTCAGACCTTTGAGGATTCTGCTGTAAATTATTTTTCTATTATTAATATGTATATTAATAATATTTATATATTACTATACATATATATTTATATAAATTATATATTTATTATACATGGACAAGAAATGCGGAGGATAGAGAGGCATGGAGAAGGTTTGGGGGAGGCCTTTGAGAGGCAAACAAACTAGGTAGCTATTACAAACGATATACTCGTAATTTAATACCTACTAAGATACGTTATTTATCTATTGTACCTATAAGTTTGAATAAAGTCATTAATTAGTATATTATACATATTATTATTTTACTAAATATACCTAATGAAATGTATATAGGTAATATGTGTGCATATGTACACTATAGGTATGTAGCACTATTCCCATGTATACATTAGCCTTGGCATTGGCCTTATCATAAATTGAAACCAGATGAGATGAAGTCCAGCCTGTGATCAATCTATTAAACTTTATTGCACAAGTAGGTCATAATAACAACATGGAAAATGAAAACAGCACGATCATTTACCTTTGTTTGCCAGAACTTTTGCGTGAGTCAACAAAAGCAGAACTCAGAGAGCGATCTTGTTTCGCATACAATATTTTCTCTAGCAGCTTAGGTACGTCTGAACTAAAATTAGTTTGAAAACTATAAATTAAACAGTTGCGGTAACTCGAAGCTCCCGAGACACTGGCGGCAGCACACGTGGTGCTGTCCTATTATATTTATCCTGTATTTGTTTACACTACAATTACATATATTACATAGCATAGTATTTTTTAGACTAAGCTACCATTTTCGGGATTGCATTAGTTATAATTTTTTTAATCCATAGATACAATAGAAAAGCATTGTTATTAAAAAAAAGAAGTTTCTTAGATTAGACCTCAAAAAAGGGGATCCTTCTAACACAGGTTTTCCAAAACATAACAGAAGGATTCCCACCCCTAGTTAAAATAATCTAACTTGTGAAGAAATATTGAAATTTTTTTTTAAACTAATATCAATAATAATAATAATTTATTTGCCAAAAATCATACTGAATCAATACAAAGAGACTTATTTAATTATTTTATTATTCTAACAATCAAACACATAAAATTCGATTGAAAAAAATAATTCATAGCAAACATCACATATTACAGAAATACTTGTCCCGGATTGCAATCGAACCTGCAACGCGGAAGACAGTACAGTAGGTACTTATGATTACGAACACCTCGTTAAAGATTAAAGCAGAGAGAGAAACAAACTGAAAGCTAATGCTGAAAACCTACGTTTTCCGGGCAACCTTGTTTGTTGGCTTATTGAAAGCGGATATCGAATATCCATTGAGGTTCTGACGTCACTGGCTCTAATGTGCCACTAGGGCTGTGGCTGGGGCACCTTCTAAGGTTATTGAAGGAAAGTAGCGCTGCTTGTCATATCTTTTTTTTTATTGTACTATGGGGATGTGCTTGACCTTCATGATCCTGATTTTTCAATTGATAGGGCCGAAGGTGAAAGCGCACTTCACCCGGAATCCTCAATAAACCGAGGAACTGGCTATCTTACATCTAAATGCCGGTACACAATAATTTTAAGAAGTGTTGTCATGGAGACAGAATTAGATAAGATGGTGGTAGCTAGCCAGTACACACATATTGATAGCTATCTATACTTATAATACACTTTGAAATGCTGTGTCTGTGTACATTGAATATTTTCAAGTAAAAATTTCCTACTTAAGACACGGAGCTGTGCATAAAAATATAGTTATTAGTTGTTTTTTCTGTTTGTATGTAGTTCAGGTAATATATACATAAAAAGTTGTGTTGATTTTAATAAAATTTACCTCTTTGCATTTTATACTTTTAATATTTTTTTTCTTTTTATCTTTTTAATGATTGGATTTTGATAAATTAAACAAATGATGTCAAACCAAATATTACAAATTCAACCTTTTATTCAAAGGCCTCGTAAAAATCGGTACGGTACAGAATCAGAGTTTAGCGTGGTCAAAGAGACGTTTTCAGAGTGACGCGTGTAATGTAAACACACTAGAATCTTCTTAATTTCGCTCCTATACTAAATAGGAAAACGTTGATGACGAGTGATGAGTTGATGATGAGGCTGTAAATTACTATTTACGATTTGAATTTAGACGTAATATTATTTGTAGTTTTTTAACCGCCTCTGTGGTCTAGAGGCTCAACCCACCGATTTCTAATTCTGCGATAACAACAATTCAAACATTTTTGTGTTCCGGCATTTATAATAATCATATAATATAATAATATATATTACAGGAAATTTGGAGGTTAATCAATTTGTCTCAATTTGTTGAGGATTCCGAGTGAAGTGCGCCTCCACCTTCGGCCTTATCTCAACTTGTAACCAGGTGAATGAGGGCCAAGCGCTTCCCTGTCGTACAATAAAAAAGTTTGAGTTGAAGAGTTGCTGTGAATTGTTGTTTAGGCCGGGTTCATCCTTATACCACCATGAACCGTAACAGGAAGTTAGTTGAAATTTTCATATGTATTTCTATTGCAGCTACATATAACAATAAATAATTTTAAAAAGCTTTATAATTGAAGGCCCCATGCAAGAAAATTTTTATTTTAGCTCCATCTTTATAGCAGTTTTACCCTAAAGAGTTGAAACTTGATAATACTCATTACCTTAATGTATTACAACAAATATAAAATCGGCCAAGCGTGAGTCGAACCCACACGTATGCTCCATAACGAAGTGCAATAAAACAGCATATTTTGCCTTGAAATCTGGGTCGGAAACCATTGGTGTGCGTTCCCCACTCGCAATTGGCTGGTTTATTTATTATTCCTATATAAATGGTACGGTGAATGTTTTAGAGGTAAATTAGGCGAAATGAATCCCTCAAAGAAAATATTAGGTAGATTTGTGAAAGGATTTAGTGAAAGCAACAGGAAGGTTTAGCAGCCTTGGTTCGGTTAAGCTGGGCCGGCCGAAAGGCTTTACAGTGTCCGGTATTAGACGACATATTACATTACAATCTGTAGATATTATTTTCGTAGGTCCGTTTTCGTAGGTAACCTATATATTGGTTTTGTAAACATAAATATTTATTTATTCTCTTTTATTTTGTGCACCTACTTATACCATAAACCGTACTCGTACTGTCATCTCCATCCTAAGATTGTCTGGAAGAGATCACTTAGCGATAAGACCGCCCAGTGTACTCACAGATTTTTTTATATTTTTTTAAATTGTACTACAGGGAGGCTTGGCCTTCATCTCACCTGATTTTTCAAGTTATCATAAGGCTGTGAAGTTGGAAACGCACTTGACCCGGAATCCTCAACAAACTGAGGAACTGGCTTTCTTTCTTCTAATACCAGAACACAAAAATTTAAAAAAATGTTGTCATGGACAACATAAGTTAAGATGGTGGTAGCCAGGCGGACTAGAACAAAGTCCTACCACCAACCAAACCAAGCACAATATTGTACTCTCGTTGCGGATCGAACCCCGAACCTCTGGATCGGATACTGGTAGGCGAACCACTAGACCACAGAGACGTAGCAAAGTTGTGGATTCATATTGGAAATTATTAAGTATAATTATATTGATATTTTCGTTCAGGCGACTATAAATGTTAAGAATGGGAAAAGATTAATTTATAAGATTAAAAAAAACCGCAGCTATAAGCAACGTACACGTATGGCATGTACAGGCGTCCGATATCGTACAGGTCTGTGAGAAAACGCTGTGTCAGGAGTCAGCCCACACCAAATTGATTACACGGTTCAAAGCAGAAGGCGAGCAAATGGGAAATCAGAACATGTCTGTAAGACGCAGGCTTTCAGACTTATTTGTGTTAATCATAAAGCAGAGGGTTTATTCATGATCCTTTAGCTGAGTATGTATTTGAGAGAATCTTATTCACATTATGAGTTCTCAGTTCGGAATAAAAAAATAAACCCCTTTTTAGACAGGCCCCGTAATTCAGAAATCTTTTTTTTTTTCTTCCAATCCTCCTACCTCGTTAGCATCCCGCCTATCGGTTAAACGATTTCCAACTTCATCATGCGAACGGCTAAGGAGTGGAATCAGTTGCCTTCGTAATTTTTCCCTTAAAATTACAATATGGGCCTCTTCAAGGCCAGAGTGAAGTATAAAGAGTCTATGATACGTGAAATGGCTTAGCTTCAGCGATCATATCTTCCACAATACAATACATTTACTTTGAAATTACTTAATATATGTTATAGTTCAGGATTGATGCTAGAACGCTTGTATTTCAAAAACACGATTACATAAAATTTTCTCCATAGAAAAAAAAAACAAAGTAGACTCTAATTTGTATCAAAAATGTTCGCCATTCAATAAATACGCCCAATTAGGCCTTTACACGTATTTGTTTTACGGTAAAAAACAAAAAGAAATTCGCGCATATTTCCGTCATCTGGAGGTCATGAGCACCGTGGTTGAGCGCACAGCAATGTCACCTTTATTATCACCAAATCTTAGTAACTAGAGTAAAGTTGCGTTGAGTTGCTAGTTTATGCCGTGAATAGGTGTCTTCTAGACCGGCTACATCGTAGGCCACATCCTATCAGGCGAGGTTGCGGTCTAAGTAAGGTCTATGTTAATATAAATAATTACGATTAAAAACTAAAAAGAAAACCGGCTTCAATGAAGAATATGATACAATTTCTTCGATCTTTATCAGATCGGCTTTCCGAATGTTTGAGAATAGGTAAACTGATTCTGCGGTCTGTGGTAGGCCTACTCGTGTCGCAAATGCACAAATTAGTTGAAATCAGAAGATTTTGGTTGGTGGTAGGACTTTGTTTAAGTCCGCCTGGCTAGCTACCATCATCTTACATAATTCTGTCGCCATAACAACAATTCTGGCATTTAGAGGTAAGATAGCCAGTTCCCTAGTTGTTGAGGATTCCGGGTAAAGTGCGCTTCCACCTTCGGCCTTATAATAGCTTGAAAAATCAGGTGAGATGAAGGTCAAACGCCTCCCCGACGTACAAGAAAAAAAATACTGTTTTGTTTTTTTGAATCGTCAAATTCTGTTTGACATCGTGACCCGTGAGTAAAATATAAAGAGGTTTGAATTACCTAAGCCTACCTAGAAGGTATAAAACCTTAAGAAGGAGTACCGAAGCGTCAAAGTAATAAACTGTTCGTGAAGAGCCAGTAAACATAATTTTCTATTTACCCACACCCTCGTAAACGCAACGTTGTGTGTGATGCTAATGCCCAAATGGTTTTCTATCTCGGTAACGGGAGGCTTTCGACTTACCTACATTTATTTCGGTGTTACTTAGATATCCAATGTAATAAGAAAGAGAATTGGGCTCGAGGTGAGAACATTGACCTTTGTCCTTTGACCTTTACCGGGGTATCGTAGTTAACTGTGGTCACGCAAAAAAAATATACAGAATATTTACATATTTTTAGTCTTATACTAAGTCCTAATTTCTGCTACTATAGGTAACTCATGAATAATAAGAACAGTTATTTATTACATGACAGGGAAGTTCTTGGAATTCATGTTGTTGGAAATTTTAGTGTTTTTTTTTTGTACGACGGGTAAGCACTTGGCATTCATCTCACTTGGTTCCAAGTTGAGATAAGGCCGAAGGTGGAGGCGCACTTCTGCCTTCTGCACTGTAGTTTGTTGGTTCGATTCCCACCCAGGACAAACATTTGTGTGATGAATATACATGTTTGTTCTGTATTTGGGTGTTGTATTGTATGCTAAGTATGTATTTAATTTTGTATTGTTTATGTAGGTATGTACTTACTTATAAAAAAAAAGTATTTACGCTTTGCTTAGTTTGGGGCTAGATGGCGCTGTGTGAAATCAATGTCCTGTAATATTTATATCGCAGTCCACTGTTAGACATAGGTCTCATCCAAGGTGCGCCACTGACACCAATCATCAGGACTTTTGCGTTCTCTCTGCGGCCCACTGTACAAAAGTCTTCCATTAGATGGAGGGCGAGATGCTTGCCTAGACGTGGTCTCCACTGAAAGACCACTCAGTGTCTATAAGACTATAGTATAAAAGCTACTCTTCTACCAGCCTGTGTCATAAGGCTATATTAACATTGTCCGTTGACCTTCCTGGATATTTAGGCAGGCATTTTGTGGTCACTTTAAAGGTCCCAGCATCCTCATTAAAAACATTTCCCCAACCTTGATTCAAAATACGGTGTTTCCACTTTAACTGTTATTACTTATTACGAGGCCGTGTAATGATGTGGCCGACTCAAAATTCGCCGTTTCCAAGCGAGTTACCTACAAAAAGGGCTGTGCGGCTGTTAAAGAGTGATTAATACTTTACAGCGCGGGTCCTCAGAGCACATTACTTTGTGTTATATAACATGTACCTACGTTGGATACTCCTGTAATATGTGTAATGTAACATTTTATACGAGGAAGAGTCCGGTAATGGCTTTTTATTTGAGTGAGAAGTGTTTTATAGGCTTTTGCTTGGATGTTTTTTTGTAAAATCCTGTGCTAGCAGCTGTTGTGTATTTCACACAATAGTTGAATCTGAGTGAGTATAGTACTTTGCAACACATTTACTACACAAAAAATTTAACAAAAACGGGTCTTCATCGGGTACCTTTTTATATTCCCGACAGTTTCGACCGTGTTACAACGGCCGTGGTCCCGGGTAGACTGAAGTACTCGCTGCTACTGTCGTCGTCGTAGTGAGGTAGTTTCTCCAACTACCCTCACTTGTTTATTAGAAACAGATGAGTCAGTGTTCACCGTGCGACACACAACACTCACTACATCTACAACTGTCGGGAATATAAAAAGGTACGCGATGAAGACCCGTTTTTGTTATTAATTATGTATAAAAATCGCGATAAAAAACGCTATTCACCAGCTTTTCCCATGCATTTAACCTTCCTGTTTTTTCTTGGTGCCAAATAAATATTTTTCTTTCTTTTCATCTGCTTACTTTACATCTGTAGAAGAACCAAAGTCACTGACGTAACTTTCAAAATTTGCAAGCTAAAGTTATAATGGGCATCAGGCCTCAAAGCTCGCAGAATCAGTATCCACTGGGAGTAAAGGTTTTCGCATAGCGATTACGATTGAACGCGAAACGGAGTGTGAGTACTCTCGATGGACTGACGACATTGGCAAATTGCTTCTTGAACTCGGATCACTATGTGTGGCGTCGATTGGGGAAGGCCTTTGTTTAGCAGTGGACGTATTTGGTCTGAAATTATGATGACGGGAAAAAAATACCCAAGTATTAAATTTACTTTTTATTTTTTCCGACGTTGCAACTCGGTTGCAGCAACCTACCGGGCTTATTAATGCTTAAAAATAATTTAAAACCTGTAAGCACGTTTTATAAATTGATCAATATTGTGCTTAGTTTGGTTGGTGGTAGGACTTTGTTTAAGTCCGTCTGGCCAACTACCACCATCTTACGTAATTCTGTCGATATAACAACAATTCTTAAATTGTTGAGTTCCGGCATTTACCTAGAGGTAAGATAGCTAGATCCTCAGTTTATTGAGGATTTCGGGTGAAGAGTGCTTCCACCTTCGGCCTTATCTCAACTTGTAACCAGATGAGATGAAGGCCAAGCGCTTCCCCGTCGTACAATAAAAAACATGACAAATTGGGTGAAATGAAGGCCAAGTACATCTCAGTAGTACAATAAAATAAAACAAAAAAAAATATAACTGACAGGAAGCGGTAATGATCGATGCGATAGTCAAAAACGTTTTACAACATGGAAACAGGCAAATCAGTGTTGTTAGGGCAACACTGATACACTGATAACCAGATTCTAAAAGCCTTTGTCCTAACAAATCTGGTTACCGGCTCACACTACAACTAATTTAATAGTAGAGTAGTAGTTTCTTGTGAAAAGGCTCGTCCGGTGAAGTACTACTACCATACCTACCTATTCTGGTCGCGAAGCAGCGTTGCTGTGTTTCGGTTTGAATGGTTGCTGGTGAAATTACAGGCACAAAAAGGGGCTTCGACCTACGCAGTACGGCTTTGATTGAAGCAAGACCTGCATTTAACATAAGTGGTCTCCAATTTCGACACACTACGTTCTTTACTTTCAAGTAGCTCTGCAAAGGTTTAAGTTGAGCTCTGTAGAGCTTACCGAATACTCAAAAGCTCCAGTTTTTCTACAAGTAATGAGGTTGACACTTAGACAGACAATGGATATTGGACAGAGCTTCCTCCAAAAACGGGAGGGTTTTGCCATAATCACCACACTTGGCAGGCGGGTTGATGATCACAGTAAAGGTGTTATGTACATACATAGCTATAATTAACTATAGCTTCCTGCTGGAAGCTGCCGCTTCCTCTGGTAAAATCCCTTAAATCTGCTTTTACGACATCCGCGGGTTGAGTTGGATAGGGTCGATTCTTAAGCCACGACCGCTACGGCTGGGTAAATTAAATAAAAATAATTTGTCGTTAAATGCCTCGGTATACCGATTTTAAAAGGTATAAGCACGACTATTATTCCGCTGTCATCATCGTAAGACCCTGGTTTACATGGTCCGTAGAAGAGTATCACACATACAATAATTTTAAATGCGCAACGCTCTTAATATGTATTACTATTATTTACTGATAAAACCCCTTTATGTTGATTCCACTCCATCATCAGAACTTGGTAGTTTTGACATTCATCCATTGCATGAAGAGCACTCAAAATACACCAGTTTATTATAGAAACCACGTGTACATCACGTTTTTTTTCTGTTAAATAACAATGTAGTTTGATTTTAAAAGGATTCATGGTTTTTATTTTTAATAATTAAAGAATTATTAAAAAAAAAAAACCATGAATCACGTCCTTATCAATTTCATATGAGAAATCTATAATGATAATTTTGACCTTTTATCATGCACGGTTTCAGAGTTAGGGCATAGTTTTAACGTAAACTTTCAACCCCTTTTTGAACCCCTTAGGGTACGAATTTTCAAAATCCCCTTCTTAGCACTCATTTTTGCATCAAGACAAACACACCCTCCAAATTTGAAAACGATGAGCCGTTTAGGCTGTGCGTTGTTATCAGGGAGTCAGTTAGCATTTTATATTAGTATAAGATAAGAAATAGATAGCTGTGTAGTTGGCAACAGTATGTTAATCCCCATATTTGTGTATCGGTCAGATGACTGACGTATTGAATACTCAATCTTGGGAATACGATCTCTATGCTCTTCTAAAAAAAAAGGATGGTTCACAAACATTTCCGAATTTTTTTCTGTTTTGTATCAAACCATACATTTAGAATATACCTACTATCAACAATAAAAAGATAAAGCTCTTTATACTCAGTTTATTACAGGCGTCACTTAGTGGGGCTCCATTTCAATATGAAAACAGAAAAATATTTTGACACATACCAGCGGATATGCTCGAATTCCATTGAAATAAATTAAAATCGACACGGGTTTGACACGATCATTGTGATATATCAATGGAGTCTATCCATTTTTGTAATATTTATGTAGCGCTTTCTGATTTTAAAATAACGATGGGTACTTTATTTTAAAATCAAAAAGCGATACTACGTCATAAATCTATTTTACGGCAAAACTAAAACTTTAAAAGCCTCTTTTGAAACCGTAGCTCGATACAAATTCAATTTGCCAGAGTATACGGTTCAACCACTCAATCGGCTTTTAAATACACGGGCTTCCACCGAAGCACCTTTATATAATCTGTGTCTCGCTAAAGGGATCCCGCTTGAGCTGTGGGCGGTTCGATTGAGATTTAAAAGTTTACCGACACGTTCGAAGATTTATAAAATAAGTATCATGAGACCTACTTTGAATAGTTAGGTACCTAAAATAGCGGGACGTTAATAATTTGTCCTTTGTAAAATGTGTTATACATGTCTGTCTAATGATCAATTTAAATATTACAGTGGATCTCTCTTTTATCTTTTATGCCGAATTGCCATTTTTGAGATTTCGCGATATGGTACTATCGCTTGGACTTCTAATTTTACTTTTGACAGCTCGAGTACTAATCAATGGATGAAGTTCTAGTGCGTTACCGATTAAAACCAGGTGAGATGAAGACTGCAAGCACTTCCCCCGTCGTACAATGAAAAAAAAAAATAATAAAGTCGATAAAATGACTATAGTTTTGAAATAGAACAGGCTGTCTTTTCAATAAGAAAAAACTTCAACATACTTTTGTAAATTAAATGAAAAGATTTCACATAAACTGCCATATCATGGAAAAAAATAACTTGAATAATCTTCGTTGCATAGTCTGTTGTCCCAATATACCGACATCGATATATAGAACAAGTCGATGACAAAATAATCCTGAAAAAAAACTTAAATACTTCATGGATGATGGATAGTTGTTTTCGTCTATGGTTTTTTTTTATTGCATGACGGGGAAATGCTTGGCCTTCTTCTCACCTGGTTACAAGTTGAGATAAGGCCGAAGGTGGATGCGCACTTCACCCGGAATCCTCAACAAACTCAGGAACTGGCTATCTTACCTCTTAATGCCGCAACATTTCTTTAGAATTGTTATTATGGCGACAGAATTAGGTAAGATGGACCACCATCTTAGCAGCTAGCCAGGCGGACCCAAACAAAGTCATACCACCAACCAAACCAAGCACAATATATTGTACTCCCCATGGGGTTCGAACCCGGGTACCTCTGGATCTGAAATCGGTGGGTTGAACTACTATACCACACAGTCGGTTGCCTGTCAATAATTGTAAAAGTTGCCTTCAATCAGTGTGTGCTGCCAGTGACCTATGGATCCGAGACGCTGACTAACTAGGTTTCGTGAATAAGTTCAAAGTCGCACGGCGAGCTATGGAGATGCTTGGAGTTTCACTACGTGATAAAAACCGAAATGTGGACATCCGTAGAAAATATAAGTCACTGACATAGCCCTCAGAAATAAGAAGCTGAAGTGGCAGTGGGTAGGCCTCTTAGCTAGCAGAACCGATGGCCGCTGGGCTGTATAGGGTAAAGCGGCATAGCGACCACTATTAAACGCGAAACAGAGTGTGGGTACATAACTTTTGGAACTATCGTGGTTATGAACACATTACATAATACGGCTGTAAACTACCTGGAGCCTGGAATCCTGTTAAGAGAAAATGAAAGAATCGAAAAAATCCGACCGTGCTTAAACAGAGAGAAATATCGAGGATCACTGTAATGTTAGGCTCCCCATAACCCATTAACCTACTTGCATTCATTTGTCAAGTACATGATTCACCTCAGGTTGTGTTATTCTGCTTCACGAGATATTGTTTCAAAGCGGTAGATTTTACAACCTGTCTCGAGAGTCTGCCAACAGTCTGTGATATTGATTGGATTTCATTAGCCACTGTAAATCTTGACTTAGTATTCGAGTCTCTGATCCGAACCGAGCGTTTTATCACCCGGAAGTCAAAACAAGAGACGGTGCGGTTGTAAAATAGAAATCTGTTGGTGATTTTTAAAGCCGCATTAAAAGTTTATGGGGATTGTATTGTGATTGTTTTGTTTTCGGTGTGAAACTGAACGAGCTAGGATTGCATTTTACTTTTTACTCGTAACGACATAGCCAAAGTTTTTCAGTTGTATGAAAACAAGTAGGTATTTAAAAAAATTGGCCAAATTAATAATTTCTTTACCCTTGAAACTTAAAATTTATTCATGGTATATGTATAGGCTTTCCATTAAATTTTTTTTTTCGATTTGTTAGATTATTATACTACTAAAATGTAATTAGTTACAATACAATATGTAGTACATGTTTGTGTGATTGACTAATTAAGAACCAACGTAAAAAGCAATTTAAAATTTGGAGGATAGAGGTTTGTCTTGCAGGAAACCGTTTAAGCTGAGAATCTTCTTCAAATGTCAGACCAATTGTGCAGAATTTCCATTAGCAGATTTGCAGTGTAACATAATTTGATGTAATACTCGTCAGCCTTAAGTTTGTATTGGGATATCGGTTTGAACGTGTTTTCTCATCTATTGCAGGTGGCAGTAAAGTGAATGATGTCGATGCCAGTGCGGTAGTGTTGTTGTGTGGTGGGGGTCAGCGCGATGCGGCGGGCGCGCTGGTAGCGACCCCGGGATGGAGGAAGACGAGCGCCGGCTCTCGTTCCCGCCGCCGGCGCCGCTGCACTCGCCGGGCGAGGAGATCGACGGCTCCCGACTGTTGGGGGAGATCGTGCGGCAGCTAGAAGCCACGAACTCGGAAGCCGCCGCGCCGCTCGTCGCGTCGCAATCCAAGGATGCCCTCGACACGCTGCAGGCGGGCGAGCGTCCGCGGCGCGACGAGCTGCGAATACCGCTAGACGTCACGTTCGCCTCGGAGGCCACCACGCACGATGCGGGCCCGCGCGCCGCCGTCACCCCCTTCACCCGCGAGAGCGCTCGCCGAGCGGGCTCGCGCGGCGCGCAGCTCGTCCGCGAGTTCGGCTTCATGCCGCGGCGGAGGCTCAGCGTGGAGGACGGAGCCCGATTACCGAGGAAATACGAGCCCTTCCCCCAGAAAATGTACGGCCGCCCGCTGGAGGAGATCGATAACTTTATCTACGATGAGGTGAGTTTAGCTTTATTTGTATCTGATTTTACCTCGGGCAACCCTTATCAAATGTCAGAATTGATATTTTCGTGCGGCTGTCTTCCGAATGAATGAATAACGAGTAACCTCTTCTGACCCGTGTATTACGCTCTACGTTTTTACGGCACTCCTGCCAATAACGAGGCAATATTACGCAGGCATGTATGATGTGTCACTTCTTGGCATAAAGATTGGCGTACGGTTGGTTGCTCTTCAAATAAGGACGTAGCAACAGCAATGTTGCTTATTGGCAAGGGGCTGTTGCCCCTCAACAAGCTTGAGGTCTATTTGTGGTTCGCGGTATCCGTGGCTTACTTACTTGTTCTCGAGTAACCATAAGCTGAATCCGCTATCGATCCTTGGTGCTCTATAATTCAACAGTTGAATAGATAATCAGTTTCTGTTAATTATGGATGGAAATAAAATATAACGAAGAATTACACACGTGTCTGTGCAACTTCGCTTGTCTTGACGTTTATTTGTCCCCATTTTTTACCTACTTCTTTGTCCTGTTGCTAAAATGTGTCTCAGCGTCTTGAATAGAGCTGGCAATATGGTTTTGCATTAAAATTACATTTAGTAACCGATTTCATAACCAGCTTTGAAAATTTTACTCTTCCTTTCGTAGTTGGTTACGAAATTTCAGTTAAGATTTTTCAGTTTTTAATGCCAGACTTTCTTATCTTCTAGGTAATCTGAAATTTTATAATAAGCTTTCCTGGATAGCTTTTGTTTTACAACATTTTTGAATTTGTTATTTGACAAGCTTAGCATATCACTTGGTGATTTATTATAAAAGCGTACAGTTTTCCCTATGAACGATTTATTAACTTTATGGAGCCTAGTTGTGGGAACAGCAAGTTTATTCTTATATCTAGTAATATAATTATGTTTATAACAGTTTTTATCAAATAAGCTTATGTTTTTACGCGCGTACATAATATTTTCATAAATATACTGGCAGGACATAGTCTATATATTTATTTCTTGTCACTTATTGAATCTCTGGGACCCATTTTGTAAACAGCGCGAACAGCCCTCTTCTGCAATACGTATATCTGCAGTACTTCCCCACAGTATTATGCCATATGACATAATACTGTGTAACTGAAGTAAACTAGTCTTGCTGTAGCAACATCTGTGAGAAGACGTATCTTCTTTACAGCATCTGCTGCAGAACTAACTCTCTTAGTATCTGATAAACTAAGTAACTAAGTATCTGTAGTATCTGCTTTTAAATTTTAAACACCCAAACATTGAGCGCTTAATTTAAAACGTAATTATGATAAAATTATAAACTTCCAAAACCACGGTCCGCATTAGTTTCTCTCAATAGATGGTGCTACTGTAAACACTCGGTAGGTATAACTCATTAAGATTCATAATCAATACAATAACAAGAGAACAGCTGACTGTTCTCTTCGGCAAAGACCGTCAAACCTTTAGTTTTCACTTCTGTCGGCACTCCTGGAGTGCTACTGCTTTTTTTATTTGTAATATTTCCCGGATATGGCAAGGACTTTAAAAAATATGATGTAGTTATTTTTTTTTAATAAAGATATTAAACAAGACCATTAAGTAAAATTTGCTAACCTTAGTGTTTGGGGTAATTTCCCTCCGGGGGGCATTGGTTTGGTCCACCTGTATTTTCAAGTTTGCCTTGGTTACCGAAATTATCAATTTTCAGAGGGACCACAGAATCTAAAATCAAAATGTCTGTCTATAGGTAACCAAAATTTGTCACAGCAATTGAAAAAATTGAAATTTACTACTACTGTTTTTTTTTTGAGAGGTAATTTTTTTTTAGTTTTTTATTTTATTTATTTATTTCTTTACAAGTTAAATTATTTTAACTAGGGGTGGGACAGTAGGGCTGTTATGTTTTGGAAAACCTGTGTTACTAGGGTCCTCTCTTTCTTGAGGCCTAGAGGACTACTGCCGCGGTAATAAGAATAGATAGATAGATCTTTATTGTTCACCACTTACATAAAAATATAACAAAATACTGATAAAGAAAACTTGATCAAGTAAGTAATATATTGTAATATATTGCAAAAAACAAAAATTTTGAAATCAATTTACTCGATGACTTACGACGATTATGCTTTACCTACCTAATTAATACGGTAGGAACAAATGAGGATGTCATTTGCTATTTTATTATTAGATAATAAGGTTTTTCGTGTACTTAATATTTTTCCCAATTTTTTTAAGTTTCTCCTTCCAAGGCTGCCTGGAAGAAATCACCCGTTTTACTTAAACACTGTATCCCCTAATGTTTGCATAGTTTGATGTAATTTTTGTGTACACTAAAGTGCTCATTAATTAATTAATTATTCCTATATAAAAATGAGTAGTAAGCACAATAATATATCTCACTCAAACTCGCTCTGTGATGTGAAGACTAGGGCCTCAGTTCACTCGAGTTTGTTCCTCTTTTGCAAACTAATTTCACGGATGACCGCTCAATAAGTCCAACAATTTCATAGAGTCACTTGTTGCTGGGCAACAGCTGCCCTTTCTGGTAGGTAGGTACTCGTAAAATAGCTTTAGCAACCATAAAACTATCCCGCACGTCAATCTCCATTTAAATTTTTAAGGTTTTCGCCGTAACACAGAACATCTCGTGTTTTAACATAAAGTAAATCTAAACGGCGCTGTTGGTTTAAACAGCTATAAATTACGGTTACGACTTTTTATAATAGCAATTGCAATGCTTTGTATTTGCTAAAGCCGACATGTTTGTCTTGACAGCTAGTAGTCCGTGAGGCTGCTCCAAAATCGCCTATGTCACATGACATCACGACAAAATGCATGACACACAAAATAGGCCGGAAGTTTCAGAAAATCGTTCACTTTCAATTTTAGTTTATATTTACATCGTGTGACATCAGTAAGTCACACCTGGCATCATTTAGCACTTTAATAGTAGATTATTAGATTATTATTAGATTAGTAGATTATTATTAGAGTTAACATAAGTCTGTCAGGGTCCTTATTCACTATGAACAATCATGAAGTACTTGCCAGACGATGCCAAATGCCACTGGATACTTTTTCCTACGCCATGTGACATCTTCACGAAAATTGTAAACAATTTGTAATAATAATGTTTTTAAGAATAAATAAGCCAAGCCATATCTGGCCAGAATTCCTTAAAAAACTATTTTTACCTGCTAGGTAGTTGTAATAAATACGCATGATTTAAAAAGAATTATCGACCCATCCCTCGTCCTAAGCTAATGCTTGGATGATAATGGTAATGTTGCGTTTCGAATAAGAAAGCCCAGTTGCTCAGCTCACGAATGTTCGATTAAAATTAAATTTCGCAGGTTTTTAGTGGTACTTGTAGGTAGGGATGTAAGAAATAACAACACTGTTCTAGCCACTATTCATAATGTTTATTCTCTAGAATTTTACAAAGTTTTATATCACTGTCGCGGTTCTCAAAATATCACCAGGGGAAATTGTCCTTCTGTTTCCAAAGAGGATATCTCATTCTTGGAATCTCTAGATTGTCAAAGAGCATAGCTCGCTACTATTCTACTAGCTGTGTTTGCGGGTTTACAAATTGCTACAGATTATCCAAGGTCCTGTAACGAAACGTGATGCCACATCACCCCCCTACGCAGTCGAGAGACCCATAAAAAGAAAAGGAAAAATATTAAATAAGAATAACGTACGTATCTACGTTATAAAATAATACTAACATAAAACAAGATTATGTTAAGGTAAGATTAAAGATCAAAAGGCTTCGAGAAATGAACTTTACGTCCGGACCGTGTGGTGTACTCAGGTGGACAGGAAACTGTTGAACGAGATGAACTGTCTGACAGAGCAGGAACAACCGTTTCTGGAATCGTTTGTTCTGGTACAGATGGTTCTATATGTTTGATGTAAGCCGATTTAATGCGGTCCATGCTAACTTCTACGTTTCTTCCTCGGATATTTAGCGTCATCTTGTCTTTCCTGTTGAGAACCTGATAAGGGCCAGTGTAAGGAGGTTGTAAGGACCTGCGTACAGTATCGTCTCGTAAGAAGACATGGGTTGCGACTGACAAATCTTTAAAAACGAAAGTTTTTGGATGTGCATGGCGTGAAGCTGTTACGGGACGTAGCTTTCAACAAAGTCGGTTATATCTTCGGAAACAACGGTAGAGAGCGGAGCTACTCGTAGTTCTCCCTTCAGCCGCAGCGGTTCTCCGTATCATATTTCTGCTGACGATGATTTTATATCCTCCTTTAATGCTGACCGAATTCCGAGCAAGACTAAAGGTAACGCCATGTCCTTGTATCACTGTGACACATAAGTGCGGCTTTTAGCTGTCGGTGAAGCCGCTGCACCATACCGTTGGCGCAAGAGTGGTAGCTAGTGGTTCCAATTCTTCTTGTTGCACAATGTTGTAGCAGCCTTTTGAAGAGTTCAGACTCGAACTGTCGCCCCTGATCTGTTGTGATAATGGTTGGAACGCCGAAGCGAGATGTCCAACCAGCAGTGAAAGTGTCAACCACTTCTTCTGCCGTTATATTGACAATAAATAAATAAATATTCCAGGACATAAATTTTACACAGCGCCATCTAGCCCCAAACTAAGCATAGCTTGTAATATGGGAACTACATTACGGATAAAATATTCAAATACTTTTTGTAAATACATACGTACTATATGATACAACATACAAACACAGAACAAACATCTATATTCATCACACAAATGTTTGTCCTGGGTGGGAATCGAACCCACAGCCTACAGCGCCGAAGGTAGAGTTACTACCAACTGAGCTATGAGGCTTGTCAATACCTGTGGTTTATTTAGTACGCACACGTATAGCTCGTAAAAAATAACTTCCCCTTAATGCTCGTCAAAGGCTATAACGTACTGCTTTGTTGGGTTAATATCGCTGTTATTACGACGCCACATGGAGTTTATTCTGTTCCAGATGAGCGAAAGTTAATATTTAAACATCGTTTATATAAAAAAAACTAATATCCTTATTTTGTAAATGAACGTGAAAACATCTATTTTATTTATTTATTTTAGGATGACCATCGGCAAATAAAAACATTGTTGGCACTTAATATAGGAAACAAAGAACCATTTAAAGGTCTCCACAAATAGAACCACAGATTTAAGAAATGGCATGCATACACTTACTTTTCTACTCAATATACATTTTTTTTATTGTTATTATTTACGATGGGTACTTCTTGAATTTGACGCTTTCTACTAGGGAGCGAACCTTCCAAGAAAACGCCTTCTATCTTTTCCTCAGTTGGTTGAGGATTCCGGGTGAAGTGCGCTTCCACCTTCGGCCTTATCATCATAGCTTGAACAACCAGGTGAGATGAAGATCAATAAAAATAAATAAAAAAAAACGACCTTTCTTTTGAAAGTGTTTGGTTTCATAGCTCGTTGCGTGTATTTTCAATGCACAAGAAAACTAAAAGTCAATCATTTAAACGGTCGACTAATCAAAGAGGTTATTGCCAGCTCTATAGAGCTAAGGAGGATTGCTACAAAAAAAAAAGTGTGTCAAAAAGGCAAGGTGTTCCTGGTTGCAAAAAGAACCCTGACTACTGACGTACCCTGTCATAAGTTCGAATTGGGTTGTAAATCTAACTTTTTAGCTCATTTTTTCTACTGAACAGTTATTAAAAAAAAAAAAAACATGCTAATACTAAATGAGCATTCTTGTGCCTGTTATACAGCTCAGGTGTGTTTTTACGACCCTAATGTCCTTAAGAAGAGAGTTACCTTCTGGGTAGCCTCGCTCCAACGTAGATGTCATCTTTGCCTGTGTAAGTTGGTCAAAAATAGCTGACCCATTCGAAAAAAAAAATGTACCAGTAATTTTACCGAAGAACTGAACTGGACAGCAATGCTGCTTTGTGGTAGTAATAGATTTCGTGGTAGACTTCTCCGGGCAAGCCTTTTCACAGGGATATCTACTCCTTTTAACCTATTAGTTTTTACCAGTTTGCTCTTTTTATGGCAAAGGGCGGCATGGAGACCTGTATACAGGTTCTCAAGAACCTGCTTCATGCACCAGTCTCTCACAATGTAATTAGCAGCCTCTGTCAGTACCTAATTGTTTAAATTCTCCCTTAGAACCTACTTATTTTGAGAGAGAGAATGAACGATCTATTAATATATTATTTAATGTATTAACAATTATAACAAGCCTAATAGCTCAAATAGAGAGTCTGCCTTCAGCGCTGTAGGTTGTGGGTACGATTCCCACCCAGGACAAACATTATTTGTGATGAATAGAGATGTTTGTTCTGTGTTTGGGTGCTATATAGTACGTATATATTTACAAAAAAAAAGTATGTAAGTATTCTATCCGTAATCTAGTTCCCATAATACAAGCTATGCTTAGTTAGCTAGAAGGCGCTGGGTGAAATGATGTCCCGTTCGGTATTGCTACAAATTTTTCCCGTCGGTGTCTTGAAGACCCAGTGCCTTCTGGGAAGCTCGCTCTATCATAGACCTCATCCTAGCTCCAAGCCTAGAGGTCAGAGCTAACCCATCATTTAGATAAAAAAATAAGTAATTAACAAAGGCTTGCATGAAAAGCTTGCTTGAGTGCGGCCGGCAAACTTCAGCCACTCGCTTATCTGACTTGGCCAACTTGGCCTGTTACTTGTTGCGCTATCTCGGTTAAATTAGCATTTGGCGTATTAAACCTGATAAATACATCGTGTGCTTAGTTACGAAACTATTAAATAATTGTTTAACTGTGTACTGTGAGGGTGATACCTTATAAATCTCTGTCATTACTGTTATTGTGTAGGTAAGTGGTTTTTTTTATTGTTTGACGAGATTTTCTTGGCTCTCATCTCACCTCACCTAAGTTTTCAAGTTATATGAAAAAGCCGAAGGTGGGAGCTCATTTTACCCGGATCCTCATCAGTCTGAGGAACTGGCTATCTCACCTCTAAATTTACAAATTGAATGTTATAATGACACAAAAATTCACAACGGATTAATCACGACAGGACTTCCTACTTACCGTTGCGGGCTGTGATTTTTTGTGTCTTCTTGTTCTTAGAATTGTTATTATGGCGACCGAATTAGGTAAGATGGTGGTAGCTAGACGGACTTCTCTCAAAGGTACTCTTCCACCGCCGCTTCGTTCACGATATAATGAACGCGAGATACATAGATATGAGTTGTAGGTACCTCGGCTGGAAAACTGTAAGATTTAAGCGGACTTACCACAAACCAAACCAAGCTCAAAATTGTACTCTTCCTGGGGATTGCACCCGGGATCTCTGGATCTGGCACCGGGGGGCGAACCACTGTCCAGTGGTTCACAGAGGCGGTTAAAAGACCACAGAGGTTCTAGGATATAAATATAACAAATAATAGCACTAGTAGTTCGCCTAGTCTGGTTTGTGACGGAGATTATTTCTCAAATAGAACGTAATTAACAAACTATAAAAGTGTGCTTTCATTACACTTTTCTTACCTTACCTAGCACTTTTTACTCGAACTCTCTTTATTCACCTGAGTCATTGATAATAAATTCAAGGCTCTCTCTTGTACGTAATGTATCAATATCCTTACTAACATGAAAAAAAGGTTAATATCGTTTTGAAAAGTGCTCTCAAAACTGTTTCCTTAGCAGTCGTGGTTTAAAATCGATAAGCCTACGTCCGTAGGCTTATCGATTTTAAATATTATATTATTAGATATATTATATTATATTAGTTACTTATTACTAATATCATTATATTAGTCTATATATAATTATATAGTATAATTATATTAGTCTCACTTAATACCCAGATTTCTCAAAAACTATCCTAGTGTCAAAAAAATCTTCATGCCGATTGATGAGTGTTAATATAATCTCTGCATGTTCAAAATTTTGAATGGTTCGGATCAGCCATTCAAAAGTTATGGACGAAAATTTGTGTTTCTTTTCACCCCAATATCTCAAAAACTACCCCACTTATCAAAAATCCCCGCGACCATCAAATTTTATTTACGTTATCTCTATTTATTTAAAATTTCATGAAAATCGGATAATCCGTTCGAGAGTTATGCCGTCACAAACATTGCCACATACATACATACAGTGCCGGATTTCCGAATTTAATGAGACATACATACATATATACATACAGTGCCGGATTTCCGAACTTAAATGAGAGATCTCGTTTGCTTCGCTCACTCGATCAATTATTATTATAGCAGTTCTGTGTTCCTTCTTTTAGCAGGAGTACCAGTTCTTGCTTCTGGCAAACATCGCATGATAGACATTCTTACCACTCACTGTATTGATAATTGTATACCTAACTGTACAACCACAATGAGTTTTAGTTTGATAAGCATGTTTAATTCGTTATCCAAATTATAACTATAAGTGCCCAGGCGAGCCTCGAAGTTGGCTCTCAAATTTTATACACAAAAGTACCGCCTTTTTTTTATTTTATTTTTTATTTACACTAATGATACATTTATTAATTTAAGTGAATTCTGTATTGTAGTTAAAGATATATGTCAAATGGGCTTGATGAGCAAAGTGTCTAAATAAATCATAACGAGTTCATTAATTATTTTAGAAGTTTTCAGACCGACAGGTACGTACCTCAATTAGTTAGATCTTGATCGGTGATTTTAATTATACCTCCTACCAATTATTTGCAAAAAAGGGGAACCTTGCAAAATCCATACGATTATCAATACTGGAACGTATTATATAACTGTGTACATAAAATACAAAGTGAGTTACTAACAACTTTATTAGCTAAGAAACCAATCAAAAAGGTTATGTGCGAAAAGCGCTCTGGCCGCATCCGCAACTGAGTCTCACAACCAGTTTTCTTAATATTACAAAATATTAAACTCAGCCAATACAATCTTGGAATCTTCAAGTCAAGAGTGTATAGGTTCCTTTTAGATAAGCGTGTTCCATCTTTGACTACATCTTTACTTATTTTCCAAGTGAGTAGGTGGTCAAACGGCTTGGCTATCAGTAAAAAAAAAAACATACTGACTTACTTCGCCTTAAGACTCGCATTATCAGACATTGCAATATTAACGTGTTGATATTGCACGTGTACGATCCGAGTATTAAGTAGGTATAGATAGTGGGTATGGGCACTTGAGCTATGTACTTAAGTTGAACTTCGTAAATGTTTGTTTGCGCGTATTATATCAATTACTCTGTTAACCATTCGTAAGGACCGGTAATTGGCTTCTCTAATAACCTAGACTAGATTAATTAATTATTTTTTATGTTCTATAAAGCTGTTGGTCTTCCTGATAAATATAAAAATAATTCTAAGGAAGAAAGAAGAAAAAGTATCGATTTGAGGCATAAAATTGCATGAAATTGGCGTTTGACTCAGCAATATGCTGTTAGACTATAAATTCATTGTCTTCCGCCGAAACCAGTTGAGTGCATCGCGAAGCAAAGGACATTCATTGTGATCAAAAATGAAGTTCAAAAACGAAAACCCGACTAAGTCACGCTCTAAAAAGTATGATCAAGATAATCTGAAATTATTTTAGTACAAACTATTCAATATCTGTTGTCGTCTATTAAAAACAACCTACATATAATACTTTATATTTTTTAATACTTATTCTCATTGATGTTAAGAAGATAGAAATGGTAATTGTTATAATACCGGTCAAAGACATAGCCCTCCTTTTTGCTTCGCCGTAGCCGGGTAAAAAGAAGGTTTATTCCTGATAGGTTACTCAGAATATTAATACTAACACCTCCCCATGCATGGAACCGGCTAGGCAACACACCTTCTAATTATTTTCAAGCGTGTTAAGCGGCACTTTACAATTCAGCTTGTCAAACGGCTCCTCACATTTTCCGGAATCGAATTGAATCCAATTTGCGTTGATACAATTAAATCGAGCAATCCGGAACGACTTTGGACCGATACGAAACCGGACCGCGCGACAAACGAGATGCTAAAAAAATGTGTTTAAAAGGTCTTACCTTTGTATGTGAGCTAAGTGATTTTGTACTACGTGAGACTGAACAATCAGCCCACCTAATGTTGTGCAACTCTTGCCTATAACAAAGTCTACGTCAGTAGATGTGATTGTAGTAGATGACCTACGCAGTAAGCCATAACTGCGTAGGTCATATCCAAAAAAACATGACCTACGCTGCACAGCTTTGTGCACATCAACTTGAGGAATAAATGTGTGTTAAGCACCGTGTGCCCGTTATTTCACCGGCAACCATACCCTTCAAACCGAAACAGAAATGCTGCTCGGCGGCCGGTGGAAATCGTTAATTTTTGAATATTTTTTATTGTACGACCTTACGGCTTGGCCGTCATCTCACCTGAATTTCAAGTTATGATAAGGCTGAAGGTAGAAGCGCACTTCATCCGGAATCCTCAACAAACTGAGGAACTGGCTATCTTACCTTTATATGCCGAAACACAATATTTTTTTTATAATTGTTTTTATGGCAACCGAATTAGGTAAGAAGCCGGTAGCTAGCCAGGCGGACTTAAACAAAGTCCTACCACCAACCAAACCAAGCATATTGTATTCCCCTGGGGTTCGAACCCGGGACATCTGGATCTGACACCGGTAGACGAACCACTAGACCAGAGGAACAGAGGCGGTAAAACTGACGTCGATTGATCTTTTGTCGGAACTCTCACCATAAATGAGTTACAACTCACATTGTCGTGAGAAGCCAACTTCTCGACCCTCAATCCGAACCCAGTCTTCTCTCGGAGGTACTCTTTCACTTCCACGATGTTCACGTTATAATGAACGCGCGACACAGAGCTGAGTTGTAGGTACCTCCGCTCGGAAACTGCAAGGTTCTAGTGCAGTGCCGAACTGATTCCGGACGATGGGCTTCCGGAGCTTACGCACCACCTCCGTGGAGCCCTAACCCTAACTTAAGGACCGTTACAAACGGTCTATAGGTAACATATATTCCAGTCCAGTGGAATAAGCGTACTCAAGACACTGGCTGCATTGAAATCCCCACAAGATATTTTTGATTTTGTATTAGGATTGTCCTATATTACAAGAACCGGGTATCGGAATGTCGGTCGTCCAGTAGCAAGATGGGCCGACGATATTACCAGTATCGCAAACCTCACCTGGATGAGAGTGGCACAAGACCGTTGGGCGTGGCATATGCATAGGGAGGCCTATACCCAGCAGTGGGTGAAATCAGGCTGCGGATGATGATGATGATGATGTCCTATATTACAAGACATTACAAGACATTATTTTTTTACACAGCGCCATCTAACCCCAAACTAAGCATAGCTTGTAATATGGGAACTAGATTACGGATAGAATACTTAAATACCTTTGTAAATACATACGTACTATATGATACAACACCCAAACACAGAACAAACATCTATATTCATCACACAAATGTTTGTCCTGGGTGGGAATCGAACCCACAGCCTACAGCGCAAAAGGCAGAGCTACTACCAACTGAGCTATGAGGCTTGTTAAATATATTATTTTGGTGTAGGTATATATAAGAATGTTCATATCAAATCATTTGGTTTATGTGATAAGCAAATATTGCAGGTGATTACATACCCGGCCCACCTTAGAGGGTTCTGTTATTGTAGGTATAGTGATTTCCTATGTAAGCATTAGTCTTCTCCCTCTCTGTTTAATTGGGCTGCCACCTCATAACAAGGGGTGATTAATCACCTTCGCTGTAATTGGTTCTTTTTGTTTATAAAACTGTGTTACTGGTTATGTAACTAATGTTTGTGTTTATAGGGTCGGTATTTTGGTATAATAATCATTATATATCATCATTACAATGTATAAATTAACAAGCTTAACAGCTCAGTTTTCTATAAAAATATACAACTAGGAGACGGAACAATCACAATCCACGAAGAACATAGCCTTCACGGCACTGCATTGCGCCCGTCAACTTGAGGCATAAAGGTGTTAAGCCTCGCGTGCCCGTAATTTCACCGGCAACCATACCCTTCAAACCGGAACACTACTATTCTAGGTATGGTGGTAGTACTTTCCCAGATTGACAGAATAAACTTGATATACGTATCGCTTAGGAAAAGTAAATAATTCATTCTTAGGAAACTGTGTGAGATTCTATAATAAGCTTCCTCATAGCGCCACCAAACTCTCTGCAAAATGTATATAAAGAATAATTTAATTAAAAGTGCCTACTACAAAATTAGTGATTATATCGACGATAAGAATGCCTGGCCCGCTGGATTTCTCAATGTTAACAAACTGCTCATTAAGTAGATAGGTAATAACAAATGTTTTAATATTAAGTATTTAGGTTTATGATGTATCTACTTAGAATATAATTTAAAATTGTGTATCTAAATGTTGAATGGATCATCAAAAAATTAACCAGCCCGAGGTTCATGCCTTCTCAATCAATTCTCCTTGTGTGCTGATCGCGATTCCGAACAGGCGGTAGATTTGACGTTTCAAAATGATTCTAAATATCTTAATTAATAAAGAAGTTTTTTTTTTACTTTGACAGACGAGCCCTTTCACAAGGGGCTCTATACTACTCTTATAATTATTGGAAGATTACAATTATTAATTACAATTAGAGGATTTTTGGATAGTTAGGTAGCTCAGCCTTCTACGCTGTAGGTTCAATGGTAACAAAATATTGTGAATGAAACAGTAAACCTAATAACTTCAGGATGTATAAATTCCGAAACGGGCAGAAAGGATCACAACAGCTGTAAAACGGCAGTAATCGTAAATACTGGAACATAACTCAAAATAACCGGGATATTTGTATGAAACGGCATGTAATGTACGGCTGATGGTTTGATAGAGATAGCCATTTCATTGTAATAAACAAGAATATAATTACAAAAAAATACTATATCTCATCTATAACTCACATATAACAACATATATAACTCATCATCAACTTCCTGCCGGTTTTCCAAACAGACGCTTGCTTGACGTCAACCTCCTTGGGAATACGCTGTTGAGTGGAATGAAAGTTTTTTTTTATTGTACGACGGGAAAGCGCTTGGCCTTGATCTCACCTGGTTACAAGTTAAGATAAGGCCGAAGGTGGAGGCGCAATTCACCCGGAATCCTCAACAAACTGAGAAACTGGCTATCTTACCTCTAAATGCAGAAACACAACAATTTAAGAATTGTTATTATGGCGACAGAATTAGGTAAGATGGTGGTAGCGAACCAGGCAGAAATACAAAGTCCTGCCACCAACTGATTCTGATTCAGATTTAATTCTTCATCTTTTTTCGGTGAGACATGGCTGGCGTTGAAGCAGTAGCTCGTTCAGACGCAAACTGTTCCAAATAGAGCAGTTTAATTGGAAAATATTAAACCACTCACCGTTTAAAAGAGAAATGCTTGAATTCCAACGTCGCTTAACCCGTTGGAACTGGGAACTCGGCGAGCAACATTTCGTTTTGGCAGGCGAATAGATCGGATATTTTTGGTATTTATTCTGTATCGACTAAGCGGCCGTCAGGCGCACGTGGTTGCACTGCCAATATGCTCTGTGCCTGCATAGCTTGCTACACGGTCAGGGATCTTAGTTCGTCGCTTTATCATATTTAAAAAAAAGTATATATATCTAGAAGATTTCCTTAGTGACGAAACTATAAAAATATTAAAAGTAAATGTGGTTTTTTTTTGTACGACGGGGAAGGGCTTGGCCTTCACCTCACTTGGTTTCAAGTTATGTTATGGCCGAAATTGGAAACGCACTTCACCCGGAATGTTCAACATTCGTAGGTTCTCTAAATGAACAAAAATTCAGAATTGTTTTTATGACGACAGACTTAGGTAAGATGGTGGTAGCTAGCCAGGCGGACATAAATACATTCTGAGCACAATATTGTACTCCCCTGGGGATCGAAATCGGGACCTCTGGCGAACCAGTAGACCACAGAGGCGATAAACACAGAGTTGACATTTTATTTTTATTTTTTGCGATGGGTCGGTTATTTATTTGTTATCTGTTACCTAAAATATGGCTATAAAACTGTTATACCTATAATCACAACACTATCCTTCTCAATGAAACTGCGTTCAATATCCGCAATTCATATCCGCCCTCGGTTCAATGGCTTCGATCGCGTTGTCGGAAAACATGCAGATTGCGGCGACGACGACGGCGCTGCTGCTTTCAATATTCATGGGACATTGTCAGTCTATACGCTGGTACTTATACATCTTCTAAATATATATAGCTCAAAGGTGACTGACTGACTGACATAGTGATCTATCAACGCACAGCCCAAACCACTGGATGGATCGGGCTGAAATTTGGCATGCAGGTAGATGTTATGACGTAGGCATCCGCTAAGAAAGGATTTGATTAATTCTACCCCCAAGGGGATAAAATAGGGGATGAAAGTTTGTATGAAACTTTGTAAATTTTAAACCGATCGGGCTGAGACTTTGCATGCATAAAGCTACTATGACGTTGGTATCCCCTAAGAAAGGATTTTGAGATTTTGCATTTGTTTTGTTTCGGTTTAGTGGTTTTGGTTATAGGCTCCGCTTTGTGTTTGGCATTTGTTTTGTTTTCGTTTGGTTTAAGTATAGGTTTTGTCGGTTAGTCTTTTTTAAAATGGCTAAAGAAAATCTGAACGTTAATGGAGAAGTTGAAGAATGTACTGTCGTTTTTAAGTTTTGTAGGCCCTAATTTTTTACACACGCTAAACAAAAGTAAAGCCGCAAAAACTATTACTTCTTAACTCGAGCGAAGCCGCGGGCAAAAGCTAGTAAACAATAAGTGGGTTCTCCTTCATTCCTATATCCGTGCAATTATAACAAGTTATAACTAATAAAAATAAGAAAAGTAAGCATTCAGTCTTGTTACAGAAAATATTTCAGTTTTTTTTTATGTTGTATTGACAAACAATGAAAAACAATACGTACAATTGAACTATGTCCAAGGGAAGCAGTCAGGTTATTTAAGGACCGTTATAAACGATCTATAGGTAACTCAACTGTTTCATGATACTAAGAACAAAGTATGTTGCAATGTTGTGTATCACAAATTAAAATACAGTCAGGACATAAGTGAGCGAATGTTGGGGATCAAATGGAGTAGGGCAGGACTCACGGCCAGGTGATGATGATGCCAGCAAGATGGGTCGTCGGCATAGTCAAATGTGCAGGTTGTTTAGGGTTAGACTGGCGTATAGCTTCGAGAAGGTTGGCACAAGCGAAGAGAGGCCTATGCCCAGCCGTGATGATGATGATCAGAAATTACCTTTTTTTTTTTTTTTTACTTTTCTATGCAGTAATATTGTTTAAAATACTTTTTGTCTCATTTTATTTGCTTTGGTAAGTATGTCACAAATGCCTAAGTCTTATTTATTTGAATTTATTTGTGAAAAAAATATGAAGGTACTTTCATACTTTAATTTAATTTTTAGTAGTATCTTGGTATCGTATCCCTGTTTTTATAATGTCTCCACAGCCCTGTGTTGAAAATCAGCGCTGTGGACTCGTTCGCAGCACACGCTGAGCTCGGGGCTTTTCACGCAGCATGGCTCACTGCAGTGTTCTATTTTCTTGTCGTCAGCTCCCAGTCACGTCACTTATGCAAATTATATATTTTTTTTAAATACCTTTCTGTTGATGTATAATGTCATAACTGTTACTGTCATGTCTGTTGTTTATTTTTTACTGTATGTGTGTTTTGTGTTTGTGTGAATAAACGTTATATCTATCTATCTAAATGTACCCATCCCAATGTTAAATTGAATATAGGTAAGATGCACTAACCGCCTCTGTGGTCTAGTGGTTAAGCCCACCGATTTCAGACCCAGAGGTCCCGAGTTCGATCCCCATGGGGAGTACAATATATTGTGCTTGGTTTGGTTGGTGGTAGGACTTTGTTGATGTCCGCCTGGCTAGCTACCACCATCTTACCTAATTCTGTCGCCATAATAACAATTCTAAAATTGTTGTGTTCCGGCATTCAGAGGTAAGATAGCCAGTTCCTCAGTTTGTTGAGGATTCCAGGTGAAGTGCGCCTCCACCTTCGGCCGTATCTTAACTTGTTACCAGGTAAGATGAAGGCCAAGCGCTTCCCCGTCGTAAAAAAAAACTAAGCTATTGGCTATATTTTATTCATGAAAAAATTGCCTGTTCGTGGGAAATGGGAAACACTCTACAAGCTACTCACCGCATTGGGGATTCGATTTATTTCTTTTTTACAAATGATCGGTTAGCTCTTGATCTCTAAGGGCTCTGGGTAAGAGCATGAACGCAGTCTATGATGGAGCGAGATGTCCCAGAAAGCACTGGCTTTCCCGGGTACCGACGGATCACGGCTAACCGCTTGGCGCCGGACTTAGGAAGGAGTATTTAGATCAAGTATTATTAGAGTGAAATTTACGATGCGAATTTTCCAGAAAAAGGATGATTGATTTTGGATAAATAAGAGTAACACTCGGCGTTCTTTTTGCAGCAAAATATGAATATATTAATTTGGTACATTTGTACTGTTGTAAAATGTAAATACCTACAAACTTCATTTACTTAATACAAAACAGATCAAATTTATCTGTTTTGGTGCATACATATATATTTTTGTTGAGACACATGACCCTAAAAATCGTATAACTCGACAAAAAAGAGTCAACTCAATCAATGTGCAGAAAAATGTCAAAAATAGAGCTTCCTATTTAGCCTTTTGGAGTCAAGACCTTGGGCCGGTGCCCTCCGGGGCTTATAAAAATTTTGCGGGTCTTTTGATTGAGACGACACGTGACCCAAGGGCTGGCTCTTATTTACCGAATTAGCATGGCAATGCTAATAAGTGTCTTGGGCACGCTTCCGTCTGTTTTTTTTTATTGTACGACGAGGAAGCGCTTGGCCTTCATCTCACCTGGTAAAAAGTTGAGATAAGGCCGAAGATGGAGGCGCATTTCACCCGGAATCCTCAACAAACTGAGGAACTGGCTATCTTACCTCTGAATGCCGGAATTAGGTAAGATGGTGGTAGCTAGCCAGGCGGACTTAAAAATATAATATATATATGTTAAATATACATATTATTATATTATATTATAAGAGTATTAGAAGCCCCTAGTGAAAGGGCTCGTCCGGAGAATTACTACCACCATACTATAAGAGTAGTAGAAGCCCCTAGTGAAAGGGCTCGTCCGGAGAATTACTACCACCATACTTATTTCAGCCGCCAAGCAGCATTGCTGTGTTTTGGTTTGAAGGGAATGGTTGCCGGTGAAATTATGCGTACGTGAGGCTGAACACCTTTATGTCTCAAGTTGACGGGCGCAATGCGGTGCCGTGTAGGCTTTGTTCTTTGTGGATGTGACCTATGCAGTAAGGCTTTGTCATTAGTAAGAGTACACTTAACACCAGGTGCGCTACTTTCTTGTTCCATCTCCTAGTATAGTACAAAAAAAAAATCTTTAACAAAATCCTACCACCAACCAAACCAAGCACAATATATTGTACTCCCCATGGGGATCGAACCCGGGCCCTCAGGATCTGAAATCGGTGAGTTGAACCATTAGACCACAGAGGCGGTACTGGTCTGGAACAGTTGAGTTACTTATAGACCGTTCGTAACGGTCTTTAGGTAATCCGACTACTTCGCATGTAAAGTTAGTTTAATTTTACATATAATTTTTATCATTTGCCGATATAACGAGCTTCGAACCCATTTTACAAGTCAATAGCGAACGATGGCAAGCGATTTCCGATAATAGGTACGATTATAAGGAACTCCAACTTTGCTAATGTCAGGGCCATTTGCCGCCATCCACTGCAGATAGCCAATGGACTGTGACATGGCGATCTAGATTTAAGGGCATGTAGCCCGATTAGTTCGAGATTAATGTGCTTCATTCAGGGAATAAGTTTTGGGTTGACGCTTTCCTAATGAGCGTCTATATTAGTTCCAATTTGACCCGCCTCTGTGGTTTAGTGGATTGATTCTGTGTCAGACCCAGATGTCCTGGGTGCGATCCCCGGGATAGTAGAATATTGTGCTTGGTTGGTGATAGGAGTTTGTTTAAATCCGTGGCTTGCTACCACCATCTGACCTAAGTCTGTCACCATGAGACAAATTCTAAATTGTTGTGTTCAGGTATTTAGAGGAAAGATAGCCAGTTCTTCAGACTGTTGAGAATTCCGGGTGAAGTGCGCTTACCCATTATCATAGCTTGAAACCAGGTAAGGCTTCTCTTCTTCTCGTGGGTACAGTAAAATATGTACCTAAATACGAATGATTTTTCTTTACCTGGTCTAGTTTTAGTGTAATTTCAAAAAGTTACGGTTAAAGTTGCTCACGCGAGGTACCCAAACCTAGCCTCAATTTTCTCGTAAAGATTTCAGTTACGAAACCAATATGGACAATACAAACAATATATTCCAATAACATGGTTATCATAATATAAAATTATTAATTATTATATAACCTGTACGTGTGGCAAATTCATCGTTTTTCAATCCACGATATGTTTTAAAGCTACAATTTATCAAAAACCGTTTCACGCGTGCTTAACTCAGAGGTACCACCTTAAGTTCAAAGCACCAGAACGCAAACAATCTGCTAAAAATCATTCGCCTTTCCCCAACATCTACAAATCCTCTTAGCCAACGTTTTCTATGAGAATATAAAGGCGTACTAGCTTCGGAAAGTGCGCAACGTCTATCCTATTGGAAGCGAAACGCTTAAATTATTAAGTTGCGATCGCGATTTGATATGGGTTTTCTTTGCTTGGATCTTTGAAGCTTGCCTTTGATACCTTTTGTGGGTACATTTTGTATACCTACTGATGTGTTATAAAGTATATCGAAAAACGCAGCGCCACCTGTCAGGTCCAATTGTAAATCTTTATCAACAAGAGACCAACTAAAGCATCACAAAAAAAATATAAAAATCGGTCCAGCCGTTATGAGAGTGACGTTAGTGTGTGGACACACATGCAAAAAAAATTTAGATGCAAAGAAGATACCTACTTAGATTACTAATTAAATTATCATGGCGCACTGCGTCGAAATATGAAAGAACTTAGTCGCCCTGATATCGTTATAAGCAGGTATCCCGTTGATAATAAATAAATCAATAAATACATTTATTACAGAACATTAATTTCACACAGCGCAATCTAGCCGTTTGTGGCTAAGCAAAGCTTGTAACTTGGGAAATAGATTACCGATAGGTACTTACCGTATGTAACTACACCCAACATATATATTCACCACCCAAATGTTTGTCCTGGGTGGGAATCGAACCCACAACCTACAGCGGAGAAGGCAGAGCTAGACCAACTGAGCTATGCGAATTGCTCGTAATGTTTAAAGTCAGAACCAAACCGAATCATGATGTTGGCAAAGTTCCCACTCGGTCATAGAGTGAAAAATGCAAGTGTGCAAGGAACGTATTAGTAATTGGAAATCCGTTGTCTCTGCCTTCCCCTCTGGAAAACAGGCCTGAGTCTATGTATGTATGACTTAGTCTTTTTTATCATCTCACTGCTCGCAATCGGCAGAAAATCCACGCCCACACTTTTTTTTACTTTTTTGCTAGACTAGAGACAGAAAATAGAAAATAACTTCTTGTAAAGAACATGCCGTGGGTTCTTTGAAAGAATATCCTATGTTTCATGAATAACTGTTTCAAAGTTATTTATTCTACTCCTTGGCTTTTCCATTCATCTTGAAATGACTGGAAATTTACAGGTTTCTTGTAACAGAGACTAATTGAAATATCCAAGTTTCTGGACAGTTTAATTAAAGTACACCCAGGCTGAGATGATATAACTTTCAAATGAAAGCTGCATCTGCCACTAGTGTAAGATTTGTAATATTTCAGTTTTGTTTACAACCCGCTTACTTATCTGGAGGGTTTGACCAAAATAGTAGCGCTAGATCTGCTGCCAAGCGTGATATTACATATTTTAATGCACTCTTTGGGAGGCTGATATCCTACAATGAACTATTAAATTATTTTTAATCAATAAAAGTTACAATTAAACTAACCATGTACAAAGGAATCAGTCAAATTACCTAAGGACCGTTACAAACGGCCTCTAAGTAACTTTACTGCTACAGACCGGTACCAGAAGAAAACGTGCCCAAGAAGAAGAAGTGGCTTCATTGCCACGCTTAATAGCTATGCTAGTTCGCTGGTCTAAATATTTTTTTAATTGATTGGTGATTATGGCATCACACTGGCATCAGAATACATAAATAATAAGAAGGAAAGATAAAAAAAACGTATTATTTTCGTTTCCTAATCACGTCTTCGCGCCTTACTTACCTTCTGAGGTATAGTTATACTCGTATGTTAACCAGTTCAGATACTTTAGCTTCTAAGTAGATTTGATTTACATTTCATAAAGCACGTTTCTTTACGAACGTTTAACTTTTTGAACCTTCAGTAACAGAAAGTTGAATTCTCATAAAGTCGATATCCCAAAACGTACCTACAATTTCCCAGAATGTAGATTATTTTTTATAGAAATGTCTGGGAAATATTAAAATCTCGGAAAATATTTTTTGGACTCCTCTCAGCTACCTCCATATTGTACAGCATAAAAGCGCAATTGCAGTTTCTAGTTTAGCACTGTCTAGGGGCCTTTAAGCTCTGATATTAATAAGACTGTATTTCATACTCTCCGCTAGGGAATAATAACCTGGCCAAGTGCGGACGCAAGCCGAGGGATCCCGTCCATTTCAAGACAAAAAACACATTTCTTTCATGGTCATCTAATGCGTTCTACAAAGTCGCGTAATGACTAGTCATAATGCGAAGTAGACTATAAAGATATACAGATATAGACGGGGAAACTTTCATCTCACCTGGCTACCTCTGGATCTGACAAGACAAAAAAACAAATACAAGTCCCATATTACAAGCTAAAGCTCAGCTTAGTTTGCTCCAACCGCTAAACCACCGGGGTGGATTGGTTTTTTATTCAGCCACCATACCGGTCCAATGATATTGCTTTTATTTTTATTTTTTTTCCGTAATCTCCAAAATTTTTGTTCCCAAAAAATAACTTTTAGCTTTTTTCGTTATAAAACCTACGACACCACGACGTGTAAGGGTGCAATAAATAGGGTTTTTTGGGAAATATCTACGCAATGATGGGAACGAAGATAAATACAGACGACCTAAGCAAATGTTAAGAATCGGTTCCTACTATGGTGCAAAGTAGGGGTGCACTATGTCAGGATAATGGGAATGATTTTTCGTTCCAATTATCCTGCTTTTTTATTTAAAAGCCAAACTAATTGACCGATTTTGATGAAATTGCTATGGGGCCAATCTGGAATCATATTGATGGTTGAGAAATGCAAACATAAAAAAATACAACCGAATTAAGAACCTCCTCCTTTTTGAAGTTGGATAAAAAATACGTAACTCATTATATTGGTACTTTATAGTTTATTTAGACCTAATTTTGAGTAAAAGGAACCAAGGAATATTAATTGCCTTAGAAACTTTACCACCCCTTTTTACCCCTACTAAGTAGTTTTCAAAAAAATTAGTTAACCTATATGTGATATTCTAGAGCCTAAACTATTTACACACCAAATCGCCTCTAAATCCATTGAGTACTTACGGAGATACGTGGTAACAAATATTCAAACAAACTTTCGCGTTTATAATATTAGACTGATTGATTGTATGTCTGTTTTCATAAAAATAATCTTATGATCACCTAGCTGACACATTTCCGCCTGCCCTTGACCCGAAGCTCTCATCCTCAGCAGCTCTATCTCGCTCAGCACTGCACCGCTTGAAACATGCATGCCATTTTAGCACGCCCCTTGCGAATAGAGATTACATAGAGACAACTAACGTACCTAAAGCTTATACACGGTATGTCGTATTCATAGTCTGCTATTTCGTTGTAATTATTTTCTAGCTGTATCTGTTTGCGTGATCACAGTAGAATCTTACTTCTTCGGCGAAGCCCGTAGCAGTTGTGTATCTCTGGTGATACAACTGCTAACAAAAAAATATTGCCTCGCAAATTCGCAAAGAAAATTAGCGGATTTATTTCAAAACATTTTTCTATTTTCATATCGAAATTAGTCTCCGCATATTGTTTGGGTGTTGTATCATATAGTACGTATGTATTTACAAAAAGTATAATAGTATTATATCCGTAATCTAGTTCTCATATTACAAGCTATGCTTAGTCTGGGGCTAGATGGCGCTGTGTTAAATTAATGTCCTGTAATATTTATTATTATTATTATATTATTTATAGTGACGCCTTAATAGATTAGATATTGGATGTAATCAGTGCTGTGATCGCATTCACTCTGCAGGCTGGCTATAAATAGGTCAAGAAAAAGGCGTCTATGGTAAAAACACAACTTGAGCGAAAGTGAGAATTGAAAATAAATATGAAATCAGCGAAGCAAGCACAATCGCACTGCCGTACGGGGGAACAATAAACAAAGGCCGACCTGAATCGGAGTTTTTATTCAGAGCACCTAATTTTACATAATGCTTCGTATTTACCATCGCATTTGGAAGTGTTTTCGCATCGGAAATAAGATTGTTTTATGTGAAAATGCGTGGGCATACCCGTTTTTCGTTCCATTGTTACATTGGCGCCCCAACACGGGCCAGCCATGCACAACTTTTCGCATAAAACTGATCGCTTTTATGAGTAAAAGCCAATTTTTCATACACATAAGGGTTCTTCAGTATGCAAATAGAGTGAATACGAATGTTTTTTAAAACAAATACCGGCATTAATTAATGATGGATTGGTAATGTAAGCTATAAATCATCAATTTCGCAGAGGTAAATTGTAGTAAGAACCATGCACATGTCATTTAGAATAGGTAGGTAACCGCCTGTTTGGTCTAGTGGTTCCCCGACCAGAGGTCCAGGGTTCAATCCCCAAGGAAATACAATATTGTGCTTGATTTGGTTTGGTTGGTGGTAGGACTTTGCGTAAGTCCGCCTGCATGGCTATCTACCACCATCTTACCTTATGCTGTCACCATAACAACCGGAATTTAGAGCTCAGAGAGAAGTGACCTTCCCCCAACGGCTTAATCATAATTAGGATCCAGGTGTGAAGGCCAAGCGATTTCTCGTCATGCAATAAAAAACAATAAAAATGCGATTTGTATGTGTATTCAAGTATTAATATTCGAATTATGGTACTTATTGAAGATTTTTGATGATTGATTAACACACACATACAATTCGCATACCTAAGAATTCTAAATGGCACGATTATACAATTTACCTTTTACATTATTGGATAACGAGGTATATTTATTTCAATAATGGTACTTATTGCTCATTATTCATTAATGTTTCTGTTAATTGGTATTAAGCACGATAGCATAAAAAACTATTACATGCTCAGTTCAAATTGTATTCAAAACCTATGAAAAATATGCTGTGATGATAAATGAGACGTCTGGACCCAGGAATGTCCAATAAGAATCCAGCAATTACGTTGATAAAATGATTTGGCTAAAGCCATCATATGGCGACCGCTGTAATTCTCTCTGACGAGGGGATGCCTCGATATGGTCTGTGGACGCCATCCATTTCCAGCACAAATCGAATTACTCACTGTATCTGCTCTTCGGTAACCAAATAAGCGAAATTAGGGCGCTGTTGTCGGCATGGGAATCAACCGGAAATAAATAAACCAGTATCCGACAGTTTTAAACTAAGAGTTTGTATGCCAAAACTATATTATGGATAGACGTCTATGAGACAGTAACTATGTAAAATTACGTTTTAAAAACTAAAAAGAAAACCGACTTCAATGAAGATATGATACAATTTCGTTTACCTGGATGACGTATTTTTTTCAATTATTTTGATGACAGATGGAACGACGAACAGACAGACAGACACGTGATCCTAAAAGGGGGTTTCCCGGTTTTCCGTTTTTTCCTTACTTTAGAGGTAGTCCTAGTAATGAAAAAAGTGTTACCGTGGAATTGACAACATCCAAGCGTAGGACTGAGATAACATACTACTACATTTGTAGGACTCGGTGGCCATTTAATTGTACAAATATTAACGAAGCTGCATACAAAAAAACAGCTGGTTATAAGTGATTTTTATGACCTCGTTATTTCGACATATTCGGCGTGGAGGACGCTCCATCTCAAACCATCGATTTTATAGGACAATCGTTTTTCCGAGTTTATTATCATATTACCTTAAAATTTCAATAAAAAAGAATCTGTTACTCAGACAATTTCGACATCCTACCAAATCGACATGTTTTACACCTGCGCACTTCATTACCTACCGCATTGAGAATTTCAGCAGAGGAAAAACTTGGGCGTTTCGTCGAACCCAACGAGCTCACAAAGATTCAGCCTGTTATTAATCACAAAAAAAAAGGTGGTGGTTGCTGGACTAAGGTAATATAAACAAATCTCTTCACGTGTGCCAATAATTTTCGAAGAGTTCCCTCGGTTTTTCCAGGATCCCATCATCAGATCCTGACCTGATGACGATGGGATCACCTGGGAAGTATACCCACCCTAAAAATACCCAAAACACTCAAGTGTGCATATAATATTTGAAGAGTTCCCTCGATTTCTCCAGGACTCCATCATCAGATTCTGACTTGTTGACAATGGGAAAGTGTACCCTGTGAAGTACCTGTACCCTTTCAAACAAAATTAGAATTTTCCAAATCGGTCTAGGCGTCTTTCTTTTATATTTATTCCCCGATTACTCATCGGGGAATAAATATAAAAAAAAAACCGATGAATTGAGAATTTTTTGAAAAAAAACCTCGCAACGCTAAAACTTCAACTTTATACAAATAAGCGACAGAACCCAGAGTCAAATAAGTTAACCTATCAACCCTACAAATTCCACCTAGACGAGAGTGAGGTCCCGCAATATTTCAATCAATCAATCAATTTATTCATGAGAATGTATTAGTATTACTTTATGGGTGCATTGCGACACGGTTCATCATTTTTGCGTATGAGTATTTCATTATAAAACGAATATTGAATACTTGCCGATTAACAAGCCTCATAGCTCAGTTGGTAGTAACTCTGCCTTCTGCGCTGTAGGTTGTGGGTTCATTTCCCACCCAGAGCAAACATTTGTGTGATGAATATAGATGTTTATTCTGTGTTTGGGTGTTGTATCAAATAGTACGTATGTATTTACAAAAAGTATTTAAGTGTCTAGTAGTAGTTCTATCCGTTATCTAGTTCATATATTACAAGCTATGTTTAGTTTGGGGCTAGGTGGCGCTGTGTAAAATTAATGTCCTGTAATATTTATATTTATTAAGAATCACCATCTTTGTACCTAGCTGGGAGTAAAAGGTTTTAGTTTTAAAAGTTATATAAATGCTGAATGTGTAATTAAGAATCATCCCGCTACCCTTAAATTAAAGTGTTTCGTGTTATTTTATCATTTTAATAATTAGCCCTCATTTAGTGCGTGATAAATTGCTGTGACAGCAAGATATTTGGTCAAGCGGTTATCTCCGTACAACATAAGTTCGACTCCTTTATTTATTTTATTTTATTTTTATATATGGAAAACTTACATCTAGGTTTGTACCATAGATTATTTGAATAAAATATGCAACCAAATGTTACCTATAGGAAGGCCAATTAAAAGTTTCCACAGATAACTAAAACAAATTATAAACAGATAAGGTAGATAGTTGTATAAAGCAGTAAACATAGAAGAAAAAAAATACAATTTGTAAATTAAAATCCAATAAAATTAAAGATAAACTAACATCTTTGACATCAGTTAGGGCTGGTGCGGCGGCTGATTCGGCCGAGGATCACAAAAGGCGCAAATATAGTGGTCTCGACAGAGCTTACCTATTTGAGCCTTTTGGGATGGAGACCTTGGGTCCGTGGGGAGCCGGTGCCCTCCGGGTTTTCAAAAATATTGCGGGGCTTTTGATTGAGGCGACACGTGACCCAAGGGCTGGCTCTTATTTAGGCCAGCGAATTAGCATAGCTATTCAGCGTGGCAATGCAGCCAGTGTCTTGGGCACGCTTCCGTCTGGTACTGGTCTGGAACAGTTGAGTTACCTATAGGCCGTTTGTAACGGTCCTTAGGTAATCTGACTGATTCCTTTGTACTTAGTTAGTTTAATTTATTGAATAAATGTAATATTAGCAATGTCACATCTTAAGAAATATTTTTTATTTATAGTTCCAAGTCACAGTTTTCCAAATCAGTTATAAAAGCTTTGTAGAGTATATGAATTGTGTGAGTTTAAGAGCGAACCGAAGTGCGGTCATAGCGGTGCGGTGCTGTGCCGCGATCACGCGACGTGGACGTGTCACGCCGCCAGCGGATTTATTGTTTTTTTACGTGCAGTTTTACTTTTATGACGTCTAAACGACCTTTTCGGACGTCTGTTTAGTTTTGTACCAAATTATGTTTAAAAAGAACGACTTCCTGAGCCGTATTCATTGTAGAAAGCTAGATATAGATTAATAGTATCTACATATATGTATATAGTATTGGTATACCACTACTACTATAGCTAGCTATATACATATACTTTAAAAACATTTCCTGGCTATGAGAACAAGCAACTTACGCTTCAGTTAAAACATTAACATGTATTAACAAAAAAAAATTGATGGAATTTTTATATCCATTATAATTATAATTATATTTTCATATCTGTTAGTTCCCATGTTACAAGCTTTCTAGTTTGGGGCTAGATTGTGTTGTGTCAAAAGTCTAGTAATATTTATTTAGGATGTTTAGGTAGCGAACCTAGATATAAAAATCACAAGAGACTACGGCGTAAAATCCGACCTGCCAACTTTAAGAAGTGTGTTGTGGTGAATTTTAATTAAAAATAATATAGTGGTCCCTCGCAAACGTCCAAACTTACCCGCACCCGGACCACAGCGTCTAATTTCGGAAGTTATTGCGGGAAGGTACAAATTGCAGTGTTTTGTGTTTGAATAACCGCCGAAAACCCCATCTGTTTCGGATTAATATATACTCACATACAGTCCAGCTGCACAAACGTCATATAAATAAATAAATAAATATTACAGGACATTCATTTTACACAGCGCCATCTAGCCCCAAACTAAGCATAGCTTGTAATATGGGAACTAGATTACGGATAAAATACTTAAATACTTTTTGTAAATACATACGTACTATATGATACAACACCCAAACACAGAACAAACATCTATATTCATCACACAAATGTTTGTCCTGGGTGGGAATCGAACCCACAGCCTACAGCGCAGAAGGCAGAGTTACTACCAACTGAGCTATGAGGCTTGTCAAATCGACATTCGAATTTATCGACATGATATTAACTGAATTTTAGGTCAAAGTGTATTTTACGGGACACTAAGGAACACAAGTTCTAGACTTTTAGCCCTCCGGCTGTAAGGTCATTAATTTTTGGTTTCAATGATCTGAAATAACGTTTAATTTCACGGTAAGACCTACCCCAACCGAATTGGCAACACCCAACTTTGTGCTTCATACCAACGAGCCTCATAGCTCAGTTGGTAGTGGGCTGGCCTTCTGCGGCGTGGGTTGTGATTCGAATCCCACCCAGGCCAAGCATTTGTGTGTTGAATATAGATGCTTGTTCTGTTTTGGTGTTGTATTGTCATAGTGAAGCGTTTGGTTAAGTAGAATCAGGACCCATGTCGTTGGTACTGATACTAGGTATTTACAAGGTAGCAATCTGATATCTTCCAAAAAACGTCCTAACACCCAGTTGATCTTCTTAGTTTCTAAATATTTCCACGCAGGGTCAAATATGGAAAGTATTGTATTTACAAAAAAAATATTAAGTATTATAGCCGTAATCTGTTTCCATATTACAGCTATGATTAGTTCGGGGTTCATTACCTACCTTCTTTTCTAATTCATCTATTTACTTTATAATGGTTTAGCTTCTGGCACGACCTTATATTATACATTCTACAATACAATGCCAACAAACGTTCTATGTAGTAAAAGTTCAGTAAAAATCCTCAATTTTATACCATATAGCAACATCACAATTATCCGACTGCAGTCCGGCATGTCTACAGCAACAACAAATTATTTTCATTTCATTTCGTAGATGAGATACTGAATTTCCAATTAGCAATTCGTTGTCTGCAGTCCGACGAGAGAGTAAGCGCATCACTCGATGAATCGCTCCTACAATGGGTGTAGATTCCTACACACCCTTAATTCCAGTTGCCTTACCACGAGATACTGTAGTATAATAATCTTACGTGACAACAGTAGTTTGCAAAAGAATACATCAAAGCTACACCGGCCGATCTCAAGACCATTCCCTGTCCATTTGCCAGCACTCGGGTACCTACTTTTTCTCGTCTACCGTTTCTCGAAGTCAGTCGTGTACACGTGCAGTTAAAACACGGTACCTATAGTGTTTTCAAGAAGATAGTTGATGATAATCTTCGACGCAAATTGCCACCGTCCTTGCCTACATACGATTCAAGTGTATGTCGCGTCGTCCGCGTGGTACCCACACAGATAAAGAGTTCTTAATATTTCCTACGGTATCCATACAGAATTTCTTTAAAATCCGTTTAGCCGTGATAAAGTAACAAACAAGCAGAGTTTATGCGAATTTATAATAGGGTTAGCTCCTGTCATCGGGAGTATCAGTAAAATAGTCCGTGATAGTTCGACATAGTGGGATTTCCTACTCACTATTTGAGCAGAATATCGCAGCCCATATTATATATACATATATATATATAGGACTACATCTATATAGTCCTTTGTTCCCGCGGTGAGTAACGTCGGCAAAAGCTTCATTAAAGGGTCGGCAACGGTAGAGTGATGCTTGAGGCGTTACAAGCTTCCATTGGCGACGTTAGCCACTCACAATCAGGTGGACCGTATGCCTGTTTGCCACCTGTTTAATTAGTATTTAATTTACATATTAACGCCTTGCGTACTCGCTTGCGTTTCGGCAGAAGAATTGTAGGTATTGTTTGCAAAAACAGGTGGTAGAGCCACAGGCCAGCTTTGCAAGCTTCCCGCGCTCGAGCAATTTAATCCAGTAGCATTGTTCGCTAGTCGGAAACGTTATGCGGTATCGCGGCCGTCTATCACACGCAGGAAACTTATCTATTTAACAGTCTCTTCACTATTGCTTTGTATTTCTGTGTTTCTAGCTTTTGCCAGCGATCTTTCTAAGCATCTTGAAGATTTTCAAGAGCCTTTTCCGACGAGACCCTATTGCTGAGTCTATGCTGTCTATCGGTCTGTCCTAAATTTAAAGTACTGTGTCTTTTGATTCGTCATAGGTTGCTGGTTGAAATTTTCTGAAAATATATATATTTGTTTTCTTGTACGATCATCTCACTTGGTTACAAGTTAAGATAAGGCCGAAGTTGGAAAGTGGAAGCGCACTTCACCCGGTATTCTCAACAAACTGAGGAACTGGTTACCTTACCTCTAGATACAGGAACACAACAATTTTAGAATTGTTGTTATGTCGACAGAATTAGGTAAGATGGTGGTAGCTAGCCAGGTGGACTTAAACAAAGTCCTACCACCAACCAAACCAAGCACAATATTGAACTTCCCCTGGGGATCGAACCCGGGACCTCTAGATATGATATCGGTGGGTTGAACCACTAGACCACAGAGACCGCCTATGTGCTATTTGCCGTAGAACCGACTGGCTGGATTGGAGCCCGGGTCTCGACAAACTTGTTGGCTGACCATCGGTACTATAGAGTGATGACCTGTGTAAGGTAGCTGCCACGAACTGGATGGAGGAGGCGAGGACAGGGCTAGGTGACGCAACCTAAAATTAAATGAAAATTTATTTGATAACAACAAACATTACAGTAACACTTTTAAACTATACAAAGAAGTGATGTTCCTGGTTATAAAATTAAACCTTGATCGTGTCATTGGTACCCAAACTAGGACAACCAAAACTTAGTAACTTAGGAGATACCTATGTCCAGCGGTGGATGCAATAGGTTGACAATGGCCATGGATATGGCTATGAGCTTATCTCTTACACAAAAGAGTGCACTGGACGATTTCAATAAGAAATACTTTTAGTTTTCATGAAAAAAGCATGTTCGGTGTATGAATGCACATAATGCTTATGAACGTATGTGAAATTCAAGTGCGGAATCTAGAAACATCTTTGCATAGAAAATTCATGCGACATACACCAGCGCTCATTGTGATCGCGTGTTCCGCTCAATATGAGCTAGCACGCCCTACTTCCCAGCTTCGAATGAGTGAACCTAGACCAACATGTTGTATGGCTTTCGATTGGAAAGTCCTGGTCCACATTCCCGGGCGCGCATTGTGTTCCTAGCGCCTGGAACTCTATTGCGGGCCACCAGATTGTTAGATTCATGACAGTTATGTATCTAGACAGTACCTACCTCATCGTTATAAAGTAATGTGGAGTTTTTAAAATTTTCAAAACATCGAACTATATTTTGAAAAATATCAAAGAATATGCAGAATTTTCTGCTACTTCTTTTGTGTCAAAGCACTGCCTTTTATAACGACGCACGACCGAGTTTCCTTTGCGTTTCGCTGATGAATGCTGTGAGAATAATGCTCTACTTTTTGGTACAAGCATGGTGTTATTGGTGAATATCAAGTTTTATGCTGTGCAGGGTTAGTGTATGTCGTTAACAGTACCTCTGACAAGCTTTGCAAGCATTTTTAAGTAAAACTCTTTGCCTCTACCTACAGCACACTGTGGTCAATGTTCAGTCGCCAGCACTAATATGTCACACGCCTATTCGTGTCCACTGTTGGACAGAGCCTCCTCAAAAGCTGGAAGGCTTTTCTATAATCACCACATTTGGCAGGCGGATTGGTGATCGCAGAAAATAAAAGTAAAAATTATATAATACACCGAAAGAAGCGGACCTACTTCTGGTCAGATCCCTTTGCCGGCTTTTTTCGAATTTTTAAGCGGCAACCGCTACGGCAGCTAATATGTATACGCTTTAAATATCCAAAAGTGTTTCATCATTTTCTGTTCACGTATGTACCAATCAATTTTGTAATTATTAAAGACATACATGGCATGTATGCAGTGGACTGTATCTACATTTCTACCACCAACCAAACCAACCACAATATATTATACTCCCCATGGGGATCGAATCCGGGACCTGGATCTGTAATCGGTGGGTTGAACCACTAGACCACAGAGGCGGTTAAAAAATCCTTTGGGTACGGATAACATACAATCAACAGCCTAAAATTGCATTTTCATAGTAAAGCACCAACAACATAGTAAGTAAGCTTTTCATGGCAAAACTAGTCAATTTCAAGCAGCGCAATTTGCTGGTGAAAATAACCGCTAATAGTAGTTCTCGGATTTGTAGCCAGCGATAAATGGGGAACCATTACGGGAGTTCTGTTGCTCCCTGTCAGATGCAAACTGCCGTTAACGGCGGCGGCTTCAGTCGTGCCAGAAATTTTTCCTCATTCATTTATTCTCCGCTGGCTTACGGTGTGGGCCGTGTTAACAGTTATAGCTACGGTGGCTTTACGAGCCGCCGGCATAGAGTGTCTGCAGAACCCGGAACCATTACCTGCCCTCCGAAGCATATAAGACTAGGCTTTACCGAACTGTGAACAAACTTTTTTCATTTCATTTCATTTATATGCAACTTTAGGATCACAAAGGAACACTTAAGTTTTTATTTATAGTCAAGATTCCACTATTAATATAAAATGTAAAAGAATAATACCCATATCAATAACCTAATTAGATTAATAACATTAAGAACAAAGTGCAAAACATCATAGTTTAAAGTTTATCACTTCTATCAGTTAATGTTAGTAAATCATTTGTTATATTTACATTATATGAAAATAACATTTTACAGCTTATTATAATTTACCTATAGGCCGTTTGTAACAGTCCTCAGGTAATCTGACTGATTAATTTGTGCATAGTTAGTTTAATTGTACATTTTATTAAATACATATTTTAATTATATTTTATTTTCACAACATTCAAAATAACTATGTACAGTAAAACTAACTATGTATAATAAAACTAACTATGTACAAAGGATGTAGTCGGATTACCTAAGGACCGGCTTATAGGTAACTCAACTTCCAGACCAGTACCAGACAGAAGCGTGCCCAAGACACTGGCTGCATTTTGTCACACTGAATAGCTTTGCTAATTCGCTGCCCTAATAAGAGCTAGCCCTTGCGTCATGTATCACTTCAATCAAAAGCCCCGGAAGATTTAGCAGCTACTAAGCTTATCTTAGATTCAGTGACGAGGTGAAACATATTTAATTTTTCGTTTGAAATGGGTGAACAAGAATGAGATCGACAATGAAGCGAGCCTTTCGAGAAAAAAGCTTTGTTCAACTGTGGGCATATAAATGAGCTTAAAGATATATGAACAAATATTTTCTATAACATAAAAAAAATAGTTCATAAACAGTTCTATATTTTTAATTATTAAATATTTATTGAGCATATAAAGTATATACTACATTAATAATAATATTAATTAATAAATGAATATAAATATTCCAGGACGTTAATTTCACATAGCGCCATCTAGCCCAAAACGGTATATATGCTAGGTATTGTATTATATTTGCATGTACCTCTATTCGTAGTTTTCTTTTACATCACTATTTTTATTAATCATTATGATGTACGTACAAGTATTTAAACCACCATCTTTGAACGCCATAATCATCTATGTCCACCCAACAGTTGTCATTGATAACAGCGATCTTTCCAGGCAAGCATAGTTTTACCAGTGTCGCTTTAACTCCTAGAGGAAACTAAATCAAGTTTCCGCGATTGGACCTCCCCGTCTTATTACATATGAGATCTCTTCCAGGCAACTTTTTCACATGGTTGCCTATCAATGATTTTGGAACATCATAGTAGTTAGTAAAAGAAATGATTGGACCCCGTTAAAGTAAACTTATCAAACGAACTGGTACACAATACCGTACCGAAACCAAAAATAAACTTCCGAACGCAAATGAACTTAGTTAGGTAAAGCATTTTTCACACCACCGCACCTGCTCGACGATGTCCAATTATATATCATGCAATCTCAACGCAAAGCATTATCTGCCGAGGGAGGTAAGGTTGTTTGAAACTCCCTAGGGAGTAAGGTGATTTGAATTTAGAACGTTAAATTCGTGTGAAAACTCGTGAAAAAATAAAAAATGCCAAAAGCATTGTAAAAAGGGTTTGTTCTGGCTAGCTCGATTTTCGAAACTCAAAAAAATAGAATAAAGCGCGATTGCAAAGAATGCCAAACAAATGACGTAGTTTGGTACTGCGATTTTAACAGATCTGAATTTGATTCTAATATTCGTATTAATTCAATGTATATTTTAACCGCCTCTGTGGCTTAGTGGTTCGCTTACCGGTATCAGATCCAGAGGTCCCGAGCTCGATCCACGAGGTGAGTACATTATTGTGCTTGGTTTGGTCTTACCGTCTTACCTAATTATGTCGCCACAATAACAATTCTTGCATTTAGATGTAAGATAGCCAGTTCCTCAGTTTGTTGAGGATTCCGGGTGAAGTGCGCCTCCACCTTCGGCCTTAGGCGAGGTGAAGGCGAAGGCTTTCACCGTCGTACAATAAAAAAAAAACGCAACTAAAAGCCAGCGATCCGATGCCTGGGTCAGAAGCACAACTAAGAGAAGACAAGAAGTCCACTAAAAGATAAAATCACTCAACAAACTAAGATAAAATGTTTTAAAAGACAATCCAGCACGTTTTCACCAAGAACCAATCGTTTTGGTAAATGATTTATCTGACAGAAGTTGAGACAGTAATACTGTGAGAGTGAGAGTATAGTTTATGATAGTAACGTTGTAGGTAACATTTTTATCATACTCAACTTATGTAAAAAATCTAAAATCTAAAATTTAGCTTGCTCAATTTTTTCTCCTTCTTATACTAGATTATGCTGACGTCTGCTATCTTGATATCACGGAGGAGCAGCTCAGTAAACTTGAGCGACTTCAGAATGTTTGTATAAGGTTAATTTCCGCTCTTAGATCGTCTGAAACTCTTGTTCTTAAATTCCCTGCTCACAAAACTAGTTTTTACAATGATTCTTTTACTGTGGAGGCAGTACGCTTATGGAACGCGTTGCCGCTTTCAATAAGGCAATCACCTTCTCTGGCTGTGTTCAAAGTTAGGGTTAAATGTTTTTGCTTAAATGAACCTGTTTAAATAGCCTATATCATCCTTCGTCACCACATGTATTTGCTGTTATCTGCACCGTTTTATATGTGTTATCATGTTATCTTGGTACTTCTAGAACATTTACATTTACATATATATATGTAAATGTATTTGTGAATTGTATTAGTATAGTATAGTATGTAAGTACATAGTGTATAATATGTAGGTATACCTAGCTAGGCTGCTAGACCCCTTATTAATATGTGCACCACCAACCACCTCTTTAGCCATGACATCCTCTCCATCCAAAGGTTGCCTGAAAGAAATCGATTCTTAGCGATAAGACCGCCCATTGTATATACATTTAATTTTTTTAAAGTTATCTAGTTCTTTTTTAAGATGTGCAATAAAGTATTTTCATTCATTCATTCATATGTACTCTATTTAGGGAATACTTCAATCGAAAAACGGTTAATGTTTTATTTTTTACAACTTGGAGACGGAACAAGCCTATAACAAAGCCTTACTGCGTAGGTCACATCCATAAAAGAACATGACCTACGCGCCACTGCAATCGTCAACTTGAGGCATACAGGCGTGCCCTAATTTCACCGACATCCATACTCTTCAAACCGGAACACAGCAATGATGCTTGGCCGTCGAAATAGGTATGGTCGTAGTACTTTCCCGGAAGAGCCCTTACTTGTATACTTGTTCATCCCTTATACTCGTATTATCTATTTTCACTGTTTAAAATTGCGTGACTTAAACTAAGTATACATTATTAAATACGGGGCTTATTCACGTACTTATTTATACCTTTATGTTTGAAAATGTAAACTGTTGTTTCCTACATCATCAAAAGCGTATCGTGTGTAAACCCGTAAAACCCATGTTTTAACAAACTTACTTTACAAAATGTCAACAAGAGCCAAAAATGTTTGTAAATGATTTATCTGACAGACATTGAAACATGCTGCGAGAGCTCGCTACAATTTTGTCACTTCCATTTAATATGGTACCTACTCTCCACATTGGATCTAACATTTGGTCCACAAAATGAAGTTCCAATTTCCGCAATCTAGCTCTATTTGAGGCAGTCAGCGTTCAAGTGAATTCTAGTGATATATATTTTGTACGAGTGCTTTGCACTTGGTGTCCTAACTAAAAGCTCGTGGCGTGCGTTTCGTTTTAATGTCGGATGCCAGAGCATTACGTTTTTAGGGCTCCGTCCGAATCTATTATTGCCTTCAGACAGTTTTTTTTCATAAAATGTGTAAGCTCTAGACTTCAAAACTTGCACCCGAAGACTGGCTCTTATTTCCCTATATTCTTATATAAGAGCCAGTTCTCGGGTGGTCGCTAGATGGACCTTTACAGTTGCTAGATCCAGTGCTACCTCCATTACGGCTGAATGATCACTCAACCGCCTCTGTGGTTTAGTGGTTTAACCCACCGTTTCAGATCCAGAGGTCTCAGGTTCGATCCCCATGGGAGTATTGTGCTTGGTTTGGTTGGTGGTAGGACTTTAAGTCCGCTTGGCTAGCTACCACCATCTTACCTAATTCTGTCGCCATAACAACAATTCTTAAATTGCTGTGCTCCTTTTAGAGGTAAGATAGCCAGTTCAAAACTCACATGCTGCAACTGGAGAGGGCACAGAGATGTATCCTGAAAGTGATGCTAAATAAACCTTTTCTTTATTCTACTACCAAACTTTATCAAGACTGCTCATTGTTAACCGTCAGACAGCTTTTTGTCATGCAAACCATACTCAGGAAGCATTCTGAAACCCCATTCTATCCTAGCGCAAATATAAATAAACGTTCAGGACACAAAATCTGTCCAACGATGCGACACCGACTTGCCCTAGCTGCTCGACATAACCAAGTCCTGGGCCCACGACTGTACAATAAGGTCAACAGAATTTTAAATATTTATCACTTACCCTATAATAAATGCAAGATGGTTCTCATAAACTGGCTTTCATCGTTGAATTACGATGAAACTGAAGAACTTTTTACAGTTTTGTCATGAAAACTTAGTTTGTGCCTACCTACTCTAACAATACTACACCAAACACTTAAATGCACCCATCTACATATAATCTCGATAATTACTATACACCAACATATAATTTACATAAATCTACTTACCACTACTCACCACACACATACATCTTCACTCACTCACTCACCCACACAACACACATTATCAAATGGGCCTTATTATTTATTATGTATTATTTTTTTATTATTATTAATATTAATATCAATAATTATATAGCTATTAGTCATTTTACATTTTAAACAATTAATTCATTTACATAAATTTATGATTAAGTATTATGTACATTTAATATTTCATTTTCATTCAACTTTATAATTAATCTTACTCAATAATTGATATTTGTTAACTTTTGAGCACAATGTACCAATTTTTATTTGTATATTATTATTATGGGAAGCACTCTTTGCCAAAGAACAAGCTTTCTTAGCTTATTTTGGTGACGAGGGCTCAACATTTTTATGTATTTTGTACAATAGTAATAAATGAATTTTAATTTAAATTTAATTTAGTTCCTCAGTTTATTGAGGATTCCGGGTGAAGTGCGCTTCCTTCGGCCTTATCATAACTTGAAAAATCAAGTGAAAAGTAGGCCCAACAATCCCCGTAGCACAAAAAAACAAACCTTATGATTTTTGCTGTAGGTAAATACAATTTGAAATAAAATGTTGGCTGTGACGTACTCAGCTACGATTTGATACGATAAGTAGCCTATGGACATCGTGACAGACATCGGCCGACGATGAAGCACGAATGTTTAGTTAATAAGCCAACAAATCAATACAGAGAGATGAATCGATAACCGCTAGTTTCACGGCCAGCCAGATAAATGCGTGAAGATGCCATCGAACCTTCTACGAGTATATTCGTGCAACAGGCCTGGAGTCAGACTTCACGAGCCTCTGCTGCGTCTAACATGGCTCTGCACACTACCTATTTGCAAAGCCCGGGACTGAAGGTTTATTGTGCCTGTCAGGATCATCTTACTTATTGGAGACTTTAGGTGTTTCAAGCCTGTAAGGTCCTTACCAAACTGGGAACAAGCATTACAAAGATCTATCTGCCTTACCCCCTTACATTTGAGCCTAAGAATTCCATATAGACGAAAGGAAGGAGGGTTTCGTGCTCTCGATAGATCGACGGCGTGTAATAGTCGCGTGGAATTTGTGGATGGAGGCATTTAATCACTTAAAAGGCAGACTTTTTAACAGAAAACATCACAATGAGCGCTAAAATTAGGTTTCAAAACATTTATTGCTCATAAAAACTATCTACCCTGGGTCTTTATTCACTGTGACCAATCGTGATTAAATGCGCCCGCGTTACGATATCTGCTACGATGATTCCTAGATATCGTAACACGGGCGCTTTAAGACACGATTGGTTATATTTAAAAAGGGCCCAGAAGATGCCAATTCCTTCTTGAAGAAATTAAGGACGTTTCACAGCGGAAATACAGACACTGTATTGATTCCACGCTTTTGCGTGGATTTATCGTATATTAATATATTTTGTATTTGGATCATTTGCAAATGAAATGACGAACAACCAAACAAGGCAATTCAAATTGAACCGATGCGCGTCCATTCGAGTGTATAATTTTGAACCAGCCTGCATTTACAACCAGCTCACCTGCCCCTATTGTTTCTCTTGCCAATATTTTATAAGCCACCTGTTGGCTGTGAATTTTGAGGGAAGATAATTTATCAATGTTCATTTTGTTGCAGGTTGTTACTAACAAGCTATAAAGTGAACAAATGAATGAATGAATGAATGAATGAATGCAAATTCTTTATTGCGCACCTTTTGAATAAAACTAAATCACTAATCACTATTTATTTCAGACAATCTTCGAATGGAGAGGATTTTATGACTTAAGTGGTGGTTGGTGGTACACAAATGAATGGGGGTAGCTATGTTTACTAAAGCCATCTAATATATGTTTTTTTTATTCATTATGGAGACTGAACAAGCAAGCAACCCACCCAGATGTCAAGTGAAACTCTTGCCTGTAACAAAAACTTACTGCGTAGGTCATATCTACAAATAAAATGACCTACGCTGCACTGCGTTGCGCCCGTAATTTCATGGGTAAGCATACCTTTAAAACCGAAACACAGCTATGCTGCGCCCATCGGCGGAAACAGGTATGGTGGTATTACTTCTGTATTACCCTTTTTACAAGAGGCTCTACTACTCTTAGTTTTTACCTTTCTTTATTAACAATGGAAAATCAAAACAAATTTAAAAAATATGAATTTAAATAAGGGTAATGTGACAAAATGTAATAAAACAACGGGCTTATTTGCTACTTTGACATAGAAAAACTCTGAGCTAAATATTTTTTTTACTGTACGACTGAGAAGCGCTTGGCCTTCATCTCACCTGGGTATCAATATATGATAAGGCCTAAAGTGGAAGTGAACTTCATTCGGAATCCTCGACAAACTGAGGAGCTGGCTATCTTACCTCTACATGCCGCAACATAACCATTTAGAATTGTGGTCCTACCATCAACCAAAAGTCAGAGTGCTTAGTTAAATGCAATAGACTAGCAATAGAATTTGTGTATGTTCGTCGTCATACACCTTTTTATGCCATTTTCATACATTCCTAGAGTTTCCTGTTTCGCCTGGTAGACTTTTATCCCGGTCTTGGTTTGCTTGTAATTACGGTACACATTTCAAAAATATTAAAAGTTGAAGCCTACTTTTATTTACGAAGCACAAACACGTGGCAAAGCGTCGGCTACAGCACTGCGCCACGCGTGACGTCATCCCCCCTTCTCACCCTGCCATGGTGGGAAGGCGCTGGGGGTGGCGCGTAATGAGCCCCACCTGGTGAGACCGCTTTGACCACAAACCGTTTGATATTTCCCACGGTAGGCTCATTTCTATACACAGAGCTAGAATACAGGTCATTTTCAGAGAGCTTTTTCAAGCGTAGACTTTGGTATTCCGACTCTTCAAGGTGTAGATCTTTGTATTATACATATCACGATAGACATAGGACAATTATTTTACACAACTATCACTGCTACTTATGTTAAGCCTTTTAGGTTTAACCTAGGAAGAAGGTAACTCTTTTCTGCAAAAATGGTTCTCCAATTTTACGACTTATTCAGCAGTAAGTCTTACATACCACTGAAAACCAAAGTATATGGGTAAGTCTGTGTTACAAACTATAATAAAATGTTTCCTTATCATCATCATTTCAGCCCAAATTATCCACTACTGAAAACAAAGGCCTCAAACGATACTGAACAAAACATGAATTAATTAATGAACGAAAATTATTTCTTGAATACAAAAATAATACAGAGCAATAGATAATTGATAGATAACTCAAACTAAAAGTACAATGATGGTCTTATCGCTTGAAAGCGATCTCTTCCAGACAACCTTAGGATGGAGTGGATAGTAAAATTTGGTTAGTTATAGATGGTTATAGGAACAAACAAAACAAGTACTTATTAAACAAATAGCCATCTACTATCTTGTGGTAAGGCCATTCATGCTAAGTGGAGACCTTTTTTGCTGTAGTGGCACATCAATTTATTACCTACTTACATAATTTTCTATTTAGATATTCTTTCTTTGGTTTCTTATATATTATTTAAGCTTTTTATTTTGTAAATATTTCATACAGTTTATCTTTATATTTTGTGCCACATGAACCTTAATAACACCGCATATGTTATTGTATCGTCTGTTACAATTTGTAGATAATGTAAGGTCCTAAAAATTTTAAAGTGTTCTACATGCACTCTATACATGACAAGTATACGGTATGAAGCGTACTAATGGATAAATCTGCAAAGATTTTACTAACATGCTTAACACAGGTTTTTAAGCAAAAATGTTGTGAATATACGAGTAGAATACATAAATAAATTAAATCTGATTCAGATTCCGACCAAACAACAGCAATCTTCCGACTTCCGAATTGCGAGCAACTGTTGCCCGTATTATGCAGCTTCGCTACGCCTAAATCCTGATAAACCTGAAAGGTGAAAACCCAACGGACAGGCAATTTGACGGACGATTTGATCAGCAACTCGACCGACACCTTCTGGCAAGATTGATGACTGACAGGTCACCCTTCCCGCCCAATCTTGGGGCAACATTTACACCGAAAATCTGGCCTTGTATGCCTCGTGGAAAAAGTTTATTTTTTTTATCGTATGACGGATAGATGCTTGGCCTTTATCTCATCTGATTTACAAGTTATGATAAAGCCGAAGATGGAAGCGCACTTGACCCGGAATCCTCAACTGTTTGAGGAACTGGCTGTCTTACGTCTAAATGCCGGAACACAACAATTTTGGAATTGTTGTTATGGCGACAGAATTAGGTAAGATGGTGGTAGCTAGCCAAGCGGACTCGATCAAAATCCTACCACCAATCAAACCAAGCACATAATTGTACCTGGGGGTCAAAACCGGAACCTCTGGATCTGACACCAGGGGGAACCCACGGAGGCGGTGCTTATAACCGAACTTACCCTTGTTTTTGATCGATTTGATGTTTAAGGATTGGTGATCGCTGTATTAGTGTTACGTTATCAAGCGGAAGGTGCTGCCCATCCCCTGGTGTATTTTTTACCATCGTAGTACACGATATTAATTTATAAATGATACGTTTTGCTTGTCCAGAGGCCAGAGCGAGGACTCTCTCTCTTCTCTCGGACTCGGTCTACGATGAAGTGAGTTTTGTCAAAAAGCACTGGCACAGCAAACCGTTTGGTGCCGACTTCAGGAGGCTGGTCGCTAATTAGGTGGATCTTTACAGGTCTTACCACTAGTGTTGTAATCATTCAGTAGTAACTACTAGCAAAAGCCGCCTCTGTAGTCTAGTGGTTCAACCCACCGATTTCAGATCCAGAGGTCCCGGGTTTGATCCCCAGGGGAATTTCAATATTGTACATGGTTTGGTTGGTGGTAGGACTTTGTTTAAGTCCGCCTGGCTACCTATTACCATCTAACCTAATTCTGTTGCCATAATAACAATTCTTAAGAAATGTTGTGTCCCGGCATTAAGAGGTAAGAAAGCCAGTTCCTCAGTAAGTTGAGGATTCCGGGTGTTATACGTCTCAAACTTCGGCCTTACCTCAACTTGTAACCAGGTGAGATGAAGGACAAGCGTTTCCCCGTCGTACAATAAAAAAATAAAAAGTATAGCTAGCGATTCCGTTGCCCAGGGTATACCACTAGGAGGTAGATTACACCAGCCTCATCTTGCCCACGTAATTTCCATGCATGCTTCACGGTTCAAGCTTACATTCTTAGAAAAAGCTCAGGCGTTAAGTTTTGACTTACAGACTAGCTGTAATAAGCTTGCCGAATGTTATTGGAAGGAAAGTATGTTGCAAAGTTCTGAATTCCCAAATGATCTCTCCATGCAAATGTGGCGGCACGCCTGATGGAATATTAAGGGTATATTATAATAAAAAAATATTCAATCTGGCAAAATTTCATAAGTTAAATGATTACGCAGCTGTTTTCCTTGTAAATTGCAGAGTTATCGAGATTGTAAGCTACCTAAAATGATATTATTTAAATAAATATAATCATCATGTAACTGACTGACTGACAATTAACGCTCTTCCCAAACCCAAAGACTTGACATTTTAAGAATAGCTTATTTTTGTAGTGTGAGGGCGTCACAAACGGTCTGTAGGACACTACAACCTCCATATCAGTGATAAAGTAGGTACTTACTACCGTAAAAAGCGGCCTTGATAAAGATCTTCAAGATCAAGTCACAGATCTCTACTTCTCCAAATTTGTTTTCTATTCAGGTAAGGTACCTATATAAGTGAAAGCAAAACTGCTTTTATATGAAGGCCAAACTCATCCCCGTCTCCTCACAATAAAAAAAAATTGTTCAGTATGTAAATTTAGGTATATTTATAATATTATCAGTATCATTGTTATTATGAATTAACGTAGTTGGTAAGTAATTTATACATTCTTTATGTTATACACTTCTCATCTTTATATAGGTTTCCTGGGTGTGTGCAATAAAGTATAATGAAATGAATAAAAGTAAAGTAACTAGTATTAAATCTCACGGGCGCTCGAAATAATTCTACCCGGATGCCGAGGGTTTTCTGAGAAAAATGCAACAAAGCACAGAATAACAAGCCTTAAGGCGAGAGCATAATGGATAAGGCCGTAAAATATTTAGTTTTCAATGTTTACGAGCTCTATGCGTATGGGTGAAGATTTACACTCATCCCAGAAGGGATCTACTACTCGATAGATGAGCTTGGAGGATACACAAATTTCAACGCCTATTTCACCTCCTTCAAGATTATCTTTTGAGGAGACAAAAGGTAGCCCAGTTTCCCCAGGATGGCTGCTTTTCTTTGACTTCTCAGCGAAATTAAAAAGTCCTTTAAATGTAGGACAGATAGACAAACAGACAGTGCGTAGGCTTAGGGTTGCGTCAGCACTTTTTGGGTACGGAACCCTAAAACACCTAGTTAGCGGTTAACCTACTACACAACAATGATCCTATATGTTACCACTAACGTTATAAGACATACAATTGAATGAGTTCCGTCCATTTCGTCAAGGCGCGTTCATAAATAAGTATTACAATTTCAGCTACTACCAACTTCATTACGGTTATAAAATATTTAACACCGCTGTTGAAGAAAATTGTACGCAGGAAGGGGCCGGACTAAGGCGTCATCTCCACAAGCGAGGCATCGCGAACTTTTCATCCAACTGTCACCTCATCGTGGTGATGGATCCACCAATTTTATTTCTTGAAGAATGTATCAGCTCTTTACTTACTTTACTTACTACGATGGAGCGAGCCTTACCTAGAAGGTGCCTATTAACTCTCTTAATGCTTAAACGTAATAACTAAAATTAACGGGATTTTTACTATAATTTGTTGCTTTAATCGTTATCCGATATTTCGACGCAGTTGCATGCGCCACGATCATGGATAGATACACTGAAGTATTTGCTAGTTGGAATTAAGGTAGTTGTTGGTTGGTGGTAGTGTCGTTAGTTGCAGTAAAAAATTGAATAGCTACTTTCATTCTTACTCAATCGATCATGGCGCATACAACTGCGTCCTAATATCGGATAATTCATAAAACAACAAATCATGGTAAATATCCCGTTAATATCTATTACTTTCACTAAAACACCGACCAACACGCCACCTTGCGACAATGGTTCCGTCAAGCGCAGCAAGTTGTGTTTTTGTACTCCCCTAGGAATCGAACCCAGGACCCCGGATACTGGGTATAGACTACAGAAGCAGTTAATATTACAGAGGCGGATATTGGGTTGAACCATTCCAAAGGTCGCTGCAATACTATCTACAAGATTGAACTTGTTAACATTATATACTTTATATAAAGTCAAAAGCTAACCAGATGTTTAATATCGTTTGACCGGATGCTCAGCTTTACGGTCGCAGTTTCCGCTAAGTTATTTAATGTCATTATCTAGATAATTATGAGACACCTTGTTTTATTATAATTCAATAATCGGTTGTTGGTACTAGGGGGTGCAATTCATTCCATCAATGCAGAACGAATTGGCGTGAGTGGTGAATGAGTGAGGCAGTGACTTGCAGAGGCTCTGAGAAATGCTTTGTTTGGCTCGCGTCCAAATCAACACGGAAGATGGGATGGAGTGCCTTTCATGCATTACCTTTGTTTACACTGGAAATATGTATTTGTATTGTACGTGAGAGTATCTGAAGTTTTCCTGTTCGGTTCTTGGTTTTTAGATCGGGTATAGAGCGGGAAGGCGAAATTGACATCAAAAACACTTTTTATTCAGAATCACAACAATCACAACCGACGAACCAGGTGGTCGGTTATGAAATAAAAATAACATCCAACATACCAGGTTGTGGGTTAAGAAAAAAAAAATAACAACCGTCCAACTAGGTGGACTGTCTGGTTTTTCGGTTGGTAATAGATTTATTTTCACTTCATAAACGTTGAATCTTTGACACTACACGTACGTACAAAATGATGTAGTAATCAATGCACAAATAATAGGTAGGTACTCCCTCTACTCAAACAATAGAATACCCACACGTGATGCCCAAAAGTGTAACGTTGCATTTCTCTATAATGGTAAGCTCGGGTGAAGATTAGGTCTTCGAAAGGGAGCCGAATCAAAAACCCCTTACCAGAAAATGCAAGTGAATCGGAAATTTCCAATTCTCTAGAGCCTCTGGTTTGATGTATGCATTGATTCAGTCAGTCAGTCAGTCAGTCAGTCAGTCTTCGTGACGATTTTATAAAAAAAATAGCATTTCAAGATTATTACAACCCCACCCACCCGTCAACAACACCCTAATTTAAACCCATTGTGATTTCAACTTTAAAACACAGCCGACACATATATCTTACACAAACCACCCACTTGCATGCAATTCGTTCAACTTTGAATCAGACTTGAACTAAAGAGGCTACTAACCAACTGAACTTATTTCCCCTTGTAACGAAACAAGTAGAAAATCAATCGCGTAAGTTCATGGCCGTTCTAAGACCTGGTTTGTGTTAGTTCAATTCAAGTACGTTGGTATTCTTAGTGTAATGCCCCAGCATGAGCCATTATTATAGACCCAAATCTAGCACCTCTCTAATTCTAGCCCACCCACCATACGACGGGAACAAGGCTGGAGGTGGAAGCGCAATTTAACTGAAATCCTCACCAGACATTAATGCCGGGACACATCAATATAGAATAGTCGCAATGGCGACAGATTAAGATAAAGTAGCCAAATGGACTTGATACAAAGTAGTACCATCTACCATAAGTTTTGTAATTTGTATTGCTGATCGACCGATTAGGTACCTACCCAACACCACGCTTCGTTCCATCACCAGGTGAGATAAAAACCTGCTTGACATTGTAATTTCATCAGTGCTTGACAATAAATTCATAAACTCATCATCAAGTTGTGAAAATATGTATAAACCTGTAACATACATACATTTATAACATGGTATATAAAATGTATCCACCATTAGAATGTTTCGTCGTCATTACGGCGCGGTCGTTCTCGTTAGCCGGTTAGCTTTGTGGGTCGACGTTTATGAAGTGAAAATAAATCCAACATAATTGTCAGAGCCGGATCCAGAACATTACAACAGATTGCCTCAGAGGATACGCGATGAATCAGCGTTACGTTCCAATTCAACAAAATCACATATAATGTAACAAGATTTGGTGTTAAAAACCTTTAGGACATTTTGGCCCGGTTTTTCAAATTCAAAAGGTAAATAAATACAAATCTTACATAATGTAAAATTTAATTCGGTCTACAATCAACCGTACAGATTTTTTTGCAAGTATCCTAATTCTCAGGGCTTGTCTATCACGAAACAAGTAGGTACACTGGAAAAGCTGGTCGTACGTATGGATCTAAACTAAAGGTTTTACACTAAAGATGTAATAATATAATAAGGTGTAGGTATCATTATTTCACATAAAACAAACAACATTCAAACATGAGCAGACATAAAATGAGGTCTCCTGAGCAGAGCTGTTGACTTTACGTCAACGGCTACGGCTAATTGATCCCGTCGCTGTTGATAGGACTCGTATAAGTCCGCTTGGCTTGCGATCACCCTGCCGCCAAAAACTGGCACTAAGCAGTTTACTGTGTTCATCGGTGTGATGACCTCACCCATGACCTCGAGGTCATGAGCTTTACATTTTTTCATTTTTATTGGGTATAGTCAAGTGTTTGACAACCAGCTTACATGTAAAACCAGTAAAAATTAAGATAGAGCACGCTTGCCTTAATGGAACCTATTTATTCTGGACTTGAAGACTCCAACATTGTACTCAAATAAAAAAAAACATAATTTGCCAAAACAAAACATTCAAAAGCACATTGAGATTAGCATTGGATTGTGTTAAAACAATAACATTCGAAGCACGGAATTTCAATCTCCATTCAGCGATTAGCGATTGGCGTGCAACACTGAGTATATTTTACTTGTCAAGATATCAACAGGGGACCGTAGTTAGGCCGGGATAATGTCTGGAACAGTGCCATTCTTGTTGGGAATGAGGCCAACAGTTGTCACCAGAACAGCCCGTACGTTTTCCTATAATCAGAAAAAATGTTTTGGGATGTGTCGTCACTATTTTTGTTTCCTCAGTCTTGTTTTTCCTCAGTTTGTTAAGGATTCCGGGTGATCTTAACTTGTCACAAATCAGGTGAGATGAAGGCGAAGAATCTCCCCGTCGTACAATAGAAAAAAGATGCTTTATTGAATTGAGAGGAAATACACAGCGGGGTTCAGGTCGATTGTGATTAGGACAAGCTTGTCATCCAGTTTTGTATATATGGACAAATCCTAATAAGAAAACTTGCTCCGATATTTTTCTACCCACACACTCACCAAAACCCCACACAAGAAACGTGATTTCTTCAAGAAATCACGTTTCTTGTTTGGCTCCTTGTATTCAATTTAATGTTTTATATTATATCTTTTTATAATTTGCAGTTATAGTGGAAATAGAAATACATACACGACGAACAACAGAGGCTACGTAACAGAGTCCCTTTGACACTCTTTGGGTATGGAACCCTGAAAACACTTCCATTCGGTACTTTTCAATATGAACCTGATAAGCATAAGCAGTAACATCATACATTTTACTTTATAGCTGTGCCTATCGTACCTTTTTCTCTCCACGCTTCAAAGCCTCCTGTATATCATCCTCAGCTTTTTTTAGATGCTGCAGCAGAATAGGTTTGATGCTAGGATCTTTTATTGCGTCTTCAACATCGGCAATAGTCCAAATGGATATATCCAAAGCAGGTACTGCTACCACCATGCTATCCTGGAAAGAAGGATACTAAGCCATGACAAACAATGATACGTATTGACTTATGTATTGATAAGTCTCCAGTTTATTTTATTAACATTCATCGTGAGATTGTTCTAGTCAGTCAGTATGTGTTTGAGAGTCTATCTCTACGGCCTAAAAAAATCCATAACAAGCAAGTTGTTATTTTCTAATAAAAATCAAAACTTCGTTTCTTACTATTTGATCACCGTCTGCATTTAAATTTGTAAGTTGGTGCAGCGCTCTGATGATGTAAGGTTGGAATCTACCGGCTGGTTTTTCCACAGCTTTCTGCAGCTGTTCCAGGGTCCAGTTCTTAGCACCAGTTGGAGATGGTACGAGAGCGATGACCTCCTGAAATTTTGTGAGATTGTGGTGGATTCGATATACTTTTACTGTTAGTGCGTATTTTAGAATTTGGAGGACTAACAGTAAAACTCTACTCCATATTTCCGAAGAGTTAGAAGATTGCCCTTCAGCTAATTCTTTGTTTGATTTAATTTATTCCATGTTTCCATTTAAATTATTTGTCTCTTAATTGCATATATTGACCATAATTCATGTGTTTCTTTCTTTATAGCATTACATTTTTTAATGTTGGTGCAAACTGAACCCATTCTGAGAATTTATACCACTAACAAGATAGTTAATCAGAGTTATACTACTTTACTACTTTCAACAGGGATGATGGTGAAATGAAATTATTTGTTTATTTAAATACGGTGTGTAAAAATAAATAAATAATAGACAGACAATAAACCCAAATCGGTGCTACATTTAAAGGAATAATATAAATATTGTACAGCACATAAATTTCGTAATCAAATATTAATATATAATAAATATTAATACATACGTCATAACTATAATTTTCGACAACTTGTTGTCAAAAATGTCAACAACATTTTTTGAAATGTTACAGATTTGTTGTAGATAAAGGTGGACTATGCATATATGCGCATAGCTAAATATGAGCATCTCAAAGTAACTATACCTACTAAGGTGGATTTGATAACTGAGCTGTTACCTCATTATTCCCTGTGAAGAGTGCGTTCATGATCTGATTAAGGGCATCTACTAAATAGGGCTGCATCGTTTCATTAGCTTTGGTTTCGATAGCCGGAGAGAGGTCATTGAGGGTCCATGTCTTCACAACTGGCTGACAAATAGAGGCGCTGACCATTATCGTCAGAATGATAAGAAATTCCATTTCAACCTTTTTTTTGTTCAATAGTAGTAGGTACTGTGGACGTATTACAAACATTATGGAATAACATAACTACAGACTACAACGTACACTAATAAATAGTTGAAACTGCTATTGCTTGCTTTTGCATACCAAATAAGTAATAAGTGTCTAAAACAGTAGATGCAACCAAATTGAATACATAATCTATAATAAATTGAATACATGAAAGTGGATGTGTGTATGATGGACTCCAAAACGGCAGCACCGTTTTTGATGAAATGTAATCTTCAGATTAGCCGAGCGGAAGATCCTGTGAAGTTTGGTTGCGATCGGATCAACAGATGTCTTGTGTTTTTGGCAACTTAGCGCAAGTGTTTGCGCTGCGCGGGGTCAGCTAGTAAATGATTAAATAACACATTAGTTTCACACAGCGCCATTTAGCCCAAAACTAAGTAAAGAACTAGACACGGAAATACTAGGTACATTTTTTTTTGCCAATGTACAACACCCAGACACAAAACAAACATCTATTTATATTCATCACCCAAATGTTTGTCGTGGGCAGGAATCGACCAACTGAGCTGAGGCTTGTTACTAGCAACTACCTACAACGCAGACATGACATATTTGTCAAGTACATACTTCGAGTAGGTACTTAGACATCACTAAAATTAATTCAGTCAAGTGCGATCCTTTACAATGCAGTGACCACGAGTAAATTAAATTCCTAATAATCACACCAGTGTAACAATCTCCGCAGTAAATCAGATTCTATTGCTTTTCTAGAACAATACTAGGTACCAACAAATGAGGCAGGTGTGCATATTCATAATGTAAAAATGTGTGACAAAACTAAGTGAACAATCAAACCTATTGAAATATCGAGTGCAAGATTTTTTTTTACAAATAGGTACATTGCGTTTAGCTGTGGGAATAATATTTCAATTCCTTTTTTCAGGATTCAAATCATATAATAACAGAGTGATTCATTACCAGGCTTAGTTATCTCTGTAAGTACGTTAAATGAGAAAAATTCTGATCTCAAAAGAATAATGCGCGCATAGAGGCGCACTTCTCTTATTTGGCATCGTAATAGTTTTACGTTGCAATATTAGAGAATTGAGAAGAGAAGCAATTTTTTTCTGGCGGTTGCATTTTGACCAACGCCTGGCTTCTATTTACTTAATTCAACATACCAAGGATGAGTAAAATATTTTGCTATATCTGACTAATATGCTGATGCCGGTATTATTTTAGTATCGCATGTTTTCGAGGCCTGGGAGATAGATATCACATGATGCGTTGGGAGTCTTTTGTGATTTTTCGAAAGCTTTTGACTGCGTGCACCATGAAACACAAATTATGAAATAAGACCACTATAGTATCGAGGGTATTGCACTAGACTAACTCACGTCTAACTTAAGTGGTCGCATACAGCGAGTCGACGTGAATAGCCAGCGTTTTGACGTAATGACCTGCCGATGATACGTCACTTCTATTTAGATTGAAGCGACAAATTACTAACTATCACAACGTAAACAATGTAATCGCAAGAATTGTTAAATGGTTTAGTGTAAATATCTAAGTACTCAATTAGAAAAGGACCAAATATATTCGATTTATTTTACCAAATGTAACTGAATTTGAAGCTAATGTAAAAGTGAAAGAGGAAAACATAGAATTAGTCAGTACCACTGTATTTTTGGGTTTGGATAACAAACTTCAATGGGGCCCATACATAGATAAACTGGCCACATATTCTCACAGACGTTGCTACAACAAGACTTCAGTTACTTACTTTCACAGTATTATGTCATATGGCATTAAAATGTGGGGAAGTGCTGCAGATATAGACACCATATTCGTATTGCAGAAGAGGGATGTTCGCGTTGTTTAAAAAATGGGTCCCAAAGATTCATTAAGAGACAAGCTTAAGGAAATAAATATATTGACTATGCCCTGGCTATATATGTGTATTTATGAAAATATTATGTATATGTTAAAACATAAACTTATTTGAAAAAAACTGTGATTAACTTATACTATATTATTATAATGCTAGAAATGGAGGCGGTAGATTTGAAGTTATAAAGTGATCATAAAAAATCATACGGAATAAAAATATTTGACTTTGACTTTGATAATAATAATAGTACTAATAAAAGTCATTTATTAGGACAATATTTCCATTGAACCTTTTTTCGTAGCTTCAGAGGTTGTACCTGTCCTTGCTATCCTATTTAAAAAATCCAGCCCTGTATAATGGCTAAGTACCTACCAAGGCGATCGAGCTCGGTGTTTTTTAATTGTGTTTTTTCGGAGATGATAGATACTTATTTTGATACGAATCGCATACCTACTATGATTATGGGCATTTTTAGGTAAAAGTGTTGTCTTATCATAACTTGAAACCAGGTAAGATGAAGGCCAAAAAGTAACTGGCATGCTTACACAGCAAGTTTTTTCCGGAACACAACAATTTGGAATTGTTATCATGGCGTCAGACTAGGTAAGATAGTGGTAACTAACAAGCCGGACTTAAACAAAGTCCGCCCACCAACCAAAACTTCTCATAGATATCAAGACCCCGTTTTAAATTTACAATACGCTTCATTATGACAACTATCGTCGCACAATGGCCACTATAGGTGCCTTTTGGTATTCTAGTGGCCGTTCTGTGATGATTATCATTGTCATAGTGAAGCGATTGGATTAGTAGAACCGGGGCTCAGGTGAGATGTCGGCTAAGCGTTTCCCGTCGTATTTTTTTTTATACTATTCATTTAATTATGCTTATTCCAAGTTCAAGATTTTACAATAAAAAAGGAGCACTGGAACTAGACAACAGAAAACCATATAGATTAATTAAGAATTCCGGATCTAGTGGTGAATAGCGCCGCTTTGCAAACAGCGAAAGTGCAGATGCTTAGTCACTGACACGAATACGGGCGATAGCATTCATTACCTTTACATATTCACCCAAAATAGATCTGCTCGTAGTTTAAACCTTTTCAACCTCTAAAGCCACTGGAAAGGCGAATGAACTAAACGACATAGAAACACAAAGGTTTCTCACAGGTTAATAGCTTACGGCACTAGTTTTTCTTGAGAAAAACTCTTACTCGCGATTCCGAACAGGCGGTAGATTTGACGTTTCAAAATGATCCTAAAAAATCTTAATAATTAAAGAAATGTTGACTTTGACTTTGAACTAAGATGTTAATTTATTATTATTATTGCCAGCGAATTAGCATAGCTATTCAGCGTGGCAATGCAGCCTGTGTCTTGGGCACGCTTCCGTCTGGTACTGGTCTGGAACAGTTGAGTTACCTATAGGCCGTTTGTAACGGTCCTTAGGTAATCTGACTGATTCCTTTGTACATAGTTAGTTTAATTGTACTTTTTATTGAATAAATTCTTATGTACATTATTATTATATAATGATAGGTGAGCAGCACTGAGGCTGTTTTTATTTTATTTTATTGGTAATAGTAATTGATGGCCCTATTTCACAGTGTTGTTTTTAGATTGGCACTAAACTTGATGGAATACCTTGAGGAAATAGTTTATTGGTTTGTAGCCAGTTGTCCAGTTTGTTTTTAAAGTTGTTTATAGAGGAGGCAGTAACAACTTCTTCAGGTAAACGGTTCCAGCTTAGTATTACTCGATTGCAAAGGAAATAGTATGCAGTATTTATATTCTTCGAGAGGTCACACAGTTTAATCTCATGCTACCTCGGGCTGATCTATGAGTTTTAAATATTGCGGGGCTATTTTTTATTTATTTTTTTCGGGGATTGAAGTGACATAAGGTGCGTGGCAATGTAGTTAATAATCGTTGAAATGGTGGTATTAACATTGGTTTTAGCATTATTATCTGTATAAATAATTAATTTAATGAGTGAGTAGCAGTTACACAAATAATTCCACGTGGAAAACGATAATATTTTGGCATCTTTCTAGCGAAACGTATCGACCCATATTTGTTACTATAGATACCCGCCTAGTTCCGTATTTGTTTTGTTTGATTTGTATGTTGTTACTTAGGTTACCTTCCGATAATTTTTCTTCTCATTGTTTTGCAAGATGCTTGCTATAAATGAATTTATTAAGTATTAATTTATATTTATATTTTGAAGTTAAAAATGTCTTTTTGTTGGTAATAACGATTCATAGTGTATTTATGTCAAATAACCACGAAAGCTTAAATTAAGTTAAGCCATCACCAAAACATTCAGTCCTCAGTACTTTTGTTTCGATATCAAGAATATTAAGTAACATATCACTTACAGTGTTCTGTTTCCGTTCACTTTGACCGTTATATTTCCTGAGAATCAGAACAAAACACTCACGCGTGTATTGTGCACAATATGCCTTCTCGGCTGTCACCAAACAAATGTACAAGAACTTGTGAACAATATATAAAGCTGAGGACACACGTACATTACTGTTAGTACCTATGCAAACATTAAGATGGTTCCTCCGAGTTAAGAACGCATTAAACGGTTTTTGATATTTTTTTTCAAAACACATCGTTTGGATTGGAATTCAGGCTACATGTAACTAATCAAAATAATGTTGTTTTAAATAAATATTTATTTAAATTTACCATATTGATTCCCTTACTGAATCTTTAAGGGCAATATTCCCTATGATGGGAATCTGTATAAGAAAAATATACGTAGTACGCTACTTAGTGTTTACACTATTTAGGAATTCGTATAATTCAGAACACATTGTGGATAAAAAATTAGAAGATTAAAATTAGAAGTTAAAAATCAAATGAACAATTTATCAATAACCATATTTTCCCTGCCTAAAGTTGAGAAACCACCTTATGCTATTTATAATTCTTGTTAAGCAAGTAAAGTTCTCCCAAGCCAAGCTAAGTTACACAAATAACGGTTAAAAGAGTTAAGAGAATTTAATTATCACTTTACTGGGAGACTGTTGTCTTGAAAACAATATAACTTATAATATACGTGCCTACTAATCACTTTAAGCCTACCTTAAATCTGGCCACTTCATAGTGCTACTCACCTACAATAAACTATACCTACCTAGTTTATACCCATATAGTTTATTCTTAGGACATCAGTTAGGGCTGGTGCGCCGGCTGATTCCGCAGAGGATTGCAAAAGGCGCAAATGTAATGGTCTCGACATAGCTTACTTATGCCTTTTGGGGTCGAGACCTTGGGTCCGTGGGAACACTCCGGGTCTATTAATCTTGCTAGGCTTTTGATAGAGGTGACACGTGTCCTGGTTCTTATTTAGGCCAGCGAGTTAGCATAGCTATTCAGCGTTGCAACGCAGCCAATGTTTTGGGCACGCTTCCGCCTGGTACTGGTCTGGAACAGTTGAGTTACTTATAGACAGTTTGTAACGGTCCTTTAATAACCCTTTACTTTACATGTATTCTTACAATATGTCATTGTACAATTATTGTATTTATTATAAGAATAAATGTACTGTTTTCGGATGAAAATTTGGAGTGTACTCATTTCCTTATTCAATTTAGTTGACGCGTGGGCGTATGGGATCTTACGGCCAGCGACGGAATAAAGCTAGTCTGGATCAGTCGAGTTACCTATAAACCATTTGTAATCAACAATAAAACCAACAACCATAGGTCATAAGTAGCGAGACTGTTTCTCCTATAATTGAACACCAGTATTGTAAATGATTTTTTATCTTTACGAAAAATATTTCCGTTCTGAAAAGAGCTCATTAGAAGGGGCCTGACTAATAAAAATGCCAAGGTTGTATAGGCTAAAAAAAAAAACAAAATACTGTTTCTAATATGAAAGAATGAAAGAATATAAAAGACACCTTCCTGTTAGGCTCGCTCCATCGTAGACCTAATCAAGCCTTGAGGACAAGAGCTATCGCGTTAAAAAGTTAATCTCAATGTCGTTAGGTAACCCAGAAGTTCCTTTCGTAAACACTTCTCTAGTTTGTGCTAATAGGTACTGAACCGAGGTATATACTCAGACTAACTGTATAGAATTAACATTAACCCATAACCAGCTGATGGGTATTTAATGTTCAATGTAGTGTCAAATTGCCATCAAAATTTCTACTATCGTGAACCTACTTCTGTGACAGTTTACGTCAGACAAACATTCTGTGTGATGTATGGATGTTTGTTAATTTTATTTTGTGTTTTTTTTTATATAAATAATGGGTTACCTCAAAAAATATATTAAATAGATTTGTCTTGATGGCGCAAAGATTAACAATGATAGTTTTTATTGTACGACGGGGAAGCGCTTGGCCTTCATCTCACCTGATTACAAGTTCAGATAAGGCCGAAGGTGGAGGCGCACTTCACCCGGAATCCTCAACAAACTGAGGAACTGGCAATCTTACCTATAAGTGCCAGAACACAACCATTTTTTTAGGAAGCGTTATTATGGCGACAGATTTAGGTAAGATGGTGGTAGCTGGCCAAGCAGACTTAATCAAAGTCCTATACCACCAACCAAATCAGGCACAATATTGTCCTCCCTGGGAATCGAACCCGGTACCTCTGGATTTGATACTGGCAGTTAAACTAACACAAGGTTACTAGGCTAACATAAAGGTTACTAGGCTAACATAAAGGGTCAGTAACTCCATTTAACTATTTGTGGAAACTTAAAATTAGCCCTAAGCTTTTAGTTTTGCTAAAATTCAAAAATAAAATAAATTATAAAATTTGGTGTCACATTGGTGAATTATGTATCTAGAACCCCGAAGCCCATGATTCATTTAGAGTCTGACTGACAACTTGGTATGTCGACTACAAATAAATATCACAAAGAGATGAGACCCACCCGGGATTCAAACTCACATCTACACATCAAAAGCCACACGCTCTATATACCGGTCCCAAGAGTAAGCTATCGATTTGCCTCTACCAGTATATAGCTATTCTCAAACATGCGGGAAGCCTTATCGGAATTTTCCGAAAACGCTGTTCTTAACTCCTAAATATTAAAATATTACAATCGTACATGAGACTACCACAGAAGGTTTTCAGAAATGGTTTGAGAATAGCGTTGCTATCTATCGAATTCTAATCTCGAATCAAACATAAATTAATGTTTACGATCCGAAAACTTTCCGTGGGTTCGAGAATCGCTACACTGTACTGCGTGGCAATGAGATGAATCGCAGCTGGACCTCACCCGTATCTCAACCTTCTCACTGTTTTTGTAGCGCGCTATCGATTTTGTATACACTACCTATGTTAAGACTGATATTTTACTGTAATTGGAGCGCAACTGCTGTCAAATTAAAAATTATTTGACTGCCTCGTGGTAAAGTGGTTCAACCCACCTATTTGAGATCCAGAGGTCCTGGGTTTGATCCCCAGTGGAAGCAATATTGTGCTTGGTTTGGTTCGTGGTAGGACTTTGTCCTACCTAAGTTCACCTAGCTACCACCATCTAACCTAATTCTGTCGCCATAATAATTAATAATGATTGTTGTGTTCCGACATTTAGAGGTATGATAGCCAGTTCCTCAGTTTGTTGAGGATTCCGGGTGAAGTGCGCCTCCACCTTCGGCCTTATCTCAACTTGTAACCAGGTGAGATGAAGGGCAAGAGCTTCTCCGTCGTAGAATAAAAAAAAACATCCAAAGCAACTATTTGTCATCCGTAAGATAGATCGTACAGTATTGTATACCGAAATATACTTAATAGGTAGATAATATAACAAGCCTCACAGCTCAGTTGGTAGTAGCTCTGCCTTCTGCGCTGTAGGTTGTGGGTTCGATTCCCACCCAGGACAAACATTTATGTGATGAATGTAGATGTTTGTTCTGTATTTGGGTGTTGTATTGTATGATTATGTATGTATTTAAAAAAAAAAAAAGTATTTATGTATTCTATCCGTAATCTAGTTCCCATATTACAAGCTATGCTTAGTTTGGGACTAGATGGCGCTGTGTGAAATTAATGTCCTGTAATATTTAATATTAAAATAAAAAGAAAAACTATTAGGTACCTACCATAGATAGATAGACCAACAGTTTTAATCTATACCCCAACCAAACCAGATACATTGAGTGCTTTTTGAAAATATGGCGATCAAGGTCGTAAATAATGGTAAGGAATAGATGGAACCCTCGTCCGTCGTCAGATTTTTCGTAATGGTACAATCTCGAAGTCATGTCCAAGAGTATTAATAGGTTCCATTAGACAAGCGTGCTCCATCTTAGGCCACATTAAATTAAGCTGGTGATCAAACTGTTGCTTATAAAAAAGGAGGTATTTCAGTGGGTCAAACTCAGCCTAATAAACACACTCTGGACCTAGTAGTACGATATAGATCCCTTAGATTCATAGGGTTAAATAGAAACAGCCACCACTATTATTTGATTTTATGGCCCAAGTTGTAATCACACTGTGGATTTAATGTGCCCTATCAAGGGACGCGTGGGCCCGGGTGGCGTATTAAATTAAACTTGTCACAATTCATTAGTCCGGGGTTAAGTACAACTTACAACTTAAACACTCATTGTTCCGACCGTTATTCCAAGAAGGAGGTTTATTCCGTTTCATCAAATACCTAAACTGGCGAGATAGAGTAAGGATATATAGCTATAGCTTGTTTTCAACGCTAAAGCTGTATTCGAGTGCTCGTAAGTTTGAGGCTGTGGTCTAGTGTAGTAGTGGTTCACCTACCGTTGTCAGATCCAGAGGTCCCGGGTTCGATGCCCAGGGGGAGTACAATATAGTGCTTGGTTTGGTTGGTGGTAAGACTTTGTATAAGTCCGCCTGGCTAGCTACCACCATCTTACCTAATTCTGTCGGCAATAGTCATTGTTGCTAGCAATGACTATTGCTATGTTCCGGCATTTAGAGGTAACATAGCCAGTTCCTCAGTTTATTGAGGATTCCGGGTGAAGTGCGCTTCCTTCAGCCTTATCATAACTTGAAAAATCAGGTGAGATGAAGGCCAAAAGCTTTCCCGTCGTATATAGTAAATAATATAAAAAGATCACACAACAAAAGTTTGTAGTTTTCTATCCCATAGTATTTTACAAGTAACTTTGCAACCCTTTTATTCCCATGGTACCTATAGACAGGCTAGGCTCTAATCGTTTTGCATTTATGCTAAATTTTGTTTACAACTCGTGTGAGGTACACACGAGCTCATTATGTCGACCAAATTGCTGTACGACAGTTTACAACTCATTTGGCGGTAGTATAGAATTAGTCGGAGCATTATACAACTCCATTAGTTACTGTCCAAATGTTCAGATTAATCGTTATTGATGTGTATGGTCGCGATGTTTGCTAGCATAGTATGAGTAGTATTAATATGGAAACTCATGCGTATAGTTAATTTAGCGACGACGACAACGCGCAGATGACTCACGTAAACCTGCTGTTAACTATATTCAAACGAAAAAAGTAAACTTTTGCATAAATATGTCAAAAAATAAGTGGCGCCGTACTTTACAAAAACCTCGCATATTCAGCAAACTCCATTAGTAAAATGGCGTTGGTCGAGTCATCACTGCTTACTGGAGGACTTTATTACTGGTGCATAAAATAAAAAATATATTGGATATTTTCTTCTTTGATTATTTTCTTTTTTATTGTGCGACTGGGAGGTGCTTGGCCTTCATCTCATCTGATTTTCAAGTTATGATAAAGGCCGAAGGTGAAAGCGCACTTCACCCGAAATCCTCAATAAACTGAGGAACTGGCTATCTTACCTCTAAATGCCGGAACACAACAATTCAGAATCGTTGTCATGGTGACAGACTTAGTTAAGATGCTGGCAGCTAACCAGACGGCAAAAAAAACCTTACCCCCGACCAAACCACGCACTAATTTGTAGCCCTGGGGATCGAACCCGGGACCTTTGGTGTGATACCGGTGGGTGAACCACTAGACCGCAGAGGTGGTTGCTTGTTTTATATCTATGTTATATCACAAACTACTCTATATATCAAGTATGTAAGTTATTATCTCTGCAGTACAAATATTTTCCCTTCAGCTGTAGGCGATGAGTCATAAATAAGGTGACTTTGTACTTTGTGTTCAGAGGAAGCTCTCCGTCCCCATCTTATTACGTTTTGTCGCAGATAAACTTCCCACTAGAAGTGACATTGATGCTACCCCAGAAACAAACCACTTAGAATGTTTTTTGCAGTCACAGGATTTATGTGTGAATTTGTCTCATGCTCTTGCTGAAAAACATCGTGACTTTATTCGAACGTCCAGGACTTGCTTTAATGAAATATTTATTTAAATTCAAGTATCTACGTGCATTATCTATCTCTATCTCTCTCTTTCTCTCTCTCTTAAAGGTCTGATGGTAGAAAACTCATCACAGGACTAAATTTGCCTCTGTACAAAATGTTCTTAACTCCAATGGCATTTTATCATAAATAATTGATTTAAACTGTCAATCACACGAAAAGTTTTATTGTATTTAAGATTGATTTAAAAATACTAGAGGCCATGCAGTACACATAGTCCACTATTAGTTATTCTGTGGTAAGGATTAAAACGCCCTTGTGTGTTTTTCCGCATCATCTGTACAATTTTGGAGTCTTCAAGTCCAGAGTGAATAAGTTCAACAAGCGTGATCAATCACAGGCCACATATTTTTGTTGGTGGTCAAAAAAAATGGTCGAAATACGACGTTAAAAAGATATCTATGAAAAATGTCTGCACTCATCCTACGTATAACCTTGAACTATGCGAAAACTTAAATTCCTCCGTGCGCGTAAAAGGGTTCAAAGCTTTCTCTTAGCGTGTTCATAATAACACCTACTTACTAGAAGACATTCAGCGGTAGAGATTCCTTTAAAAATTGTGCATCTATTTCGCTATAATGATAATCTGACTGTGATCTGATATTCGGTGCGCACGATATTCTTTACAGTTTCCCCAGTTTTTATACCATTGTAATTTTATAGATAGTAATATTGTTATAGATAGGTATTCGTTTTGCATCTGCATTCAGTATACAAGTATTTTGATCTGAGCTAAACCTTTAACCAATGATGCCGAGTGCTTTCCACCATTTTGATTGATGTGTTTACGCCACAGACAAGCAGTATGTAAACCTAATTGAATGCACGGTACAAAATGCCATAAATACGAAAATGCCGTGCGAAGAATGGGTTATTACTCTCCCATTCTATACTGCACAAGAGTTGCTTTATGAAGCATTCTTCAACTCTTGTGATCTTGTGAACTTGATACGCTTAAACACAAAAAACAAAGGATATTGGACGCCTACGAATATAGTTGCATATTTTGTCATGCTCGTAAAAGATAGCATTATGATAGTAATGTTTTTCAAACAAATAGCAACCCTAACAAAATAGTCTAGGGCTCAAAATGCAAATCAAGCTACTGTTCGTCGACCTTGACTGACGAGTAATGATTGAAAACTGCTGCTCTGATGCGTTTTGCCGCAGTCAGGTTAGACACAGTCGTGACGGTGCGAAATCTTTTGTTTTTATTTGATCTAAGCATTAAGTTCGCCCATATTTTATTATTCGTGCAATAAAATATTGACTATCCATCTAATGTACCTTGTTAGATATAAAGAATTCAGAAAAACCTAAGTTAACATAAGTATGTAGATACCTATTCTAATTTTTATTTCATTTTGAGCAATAAATCGTGTACCAACTAATTTGCAAATAAAATTTTCTGGGTACCTTCCTTTTTTAGTGTATCGGACACTAAGAAAGGATTTTGGGAAATTCCCGCGTCATACAAGTCCCGGGCGGTTCACTAGCAATAAATTCTAATAAATCTTTCGAGTGGATCAAATAACCAAACTGATGAACTTTTCATAGGATATACGAGCACAAATACTAGCAACAAATAAAAACCCGGCCAAGTGCGGACAAGCACATAGGGTTCCGATCCACATTTCAAGGCAAAACCCGTTTCTGGTACTGTAGGCATATATTTATTACTTGATATTAGCGGCAATAGAAATACACACGCTGTTAGAAATTTCAAATGTTGACCTATTACGGTTCATGAGATACGATGATGATGACGGCCCGCTGACAGACAGACAGACAGACAGCGTAGACTATGTAAAGAGGTTCCCAAGAGGTACCCAAAGGTGTCCCTTTTCCCCTGTAGGGTACGGTACCCTATACGGATGCACCAGCCATACACTGCGGCACAAACAATAATAAAATATCTGAGCCGCCAACGTGTCCGAATTTATAGCGTACTAAAAAATAATAAAGGAGTATTGCAATTTCTGCCGCCTACAAAGTGAGCTTATATGTGGTGTATTTATTAGCTACGATTTCCCAGGGGAGCTCACAAAGGCTTTTTGACCGAAAATCGTATCGGTTGCCGTGTGACCTTTCGTCAGTAAAAGAATAGCTTGTAAATATTGTCAATCAGACGCCCCAAATTTTATGCTTTTCCTGCTGTAATGTACTAAGCCGTTACATAGTAAGGAGCAGTTGATATTTAGTGTCGGTCGTAATTAGTAGTAAGTTCGCCTACGAACTTATAAAATTAATTTTAGTTTCGTAAATGTTTTTTTTTGTTTATGAATAATCGATTATGGGAAAGTCTATATAATCTTTGGAGAAGGTTCTCTCCTATAATGGACATTAATGGGTTGTTGATGTTTTGTTATAATATTAAATGAAATAATCAGATGGGTCATTTTTAAAAAACAAGGAAAGTAAAGACGATACATTTTTATTTATAGATAATAGAATTACTTGTGTACCTAATATTAATGTTTTTTTTTACTATGACTGTATGTGTAATCATGTTAGGTAGGTACATTTATTTGTAAGTATGTTTTCCGTTTAGTTATTAATTAAGTATCTATTAGATAGGTACCTACCTACGTTACCTAATTGTATCTTAATTAATAGCAAAAACGGGTCTTCATCGCGTACCTTTTTATATTCCCGAGAGTTTCGACCGTGTTACAACGGCCGTGGTCCCGGGTAGACTGAAGTACTCGCTGCTACTGTTGTCGTCGTTGTGAGGTAGTTTCTCCAACTACCCTCACTTGTTTATTAGAAACAGATGACTGTATAATATAAATGATAACTGTATCTTCTTACCTACCTATTTATAAGTATAGTTTGTAAGTTTATGTGGATAAATAAATGTGTCTTTCTTACTTTCTTTCTTACTAACCCATTGACATTGTGATCATACGACCAGACTTAAACATTATAATTACCTAGTTACCAGTTCTCAAATTACTGTAGATATTTTGGTGTTTTGTTTTTTTTTATAATGGATATATGTTATCTGAATAAACTTTTTAATTAGATATTATTATTTCAACAAACTGTGTGATGTTGACAGTAAAAAACGAGAGAATTATCTCATAAAATGTATATATATCGTTGTTTCAGACGTTCTGCGTGGTATCGAAGCGGTTTCGTAAGAACTACATCCACCGCTTCACCGCGACCCGGTCGCTGTTCTGGTACTCCCCGTGGTCTCCGGTGCGTCGCGCCTGCGTCTACCTCTCCACCAATCAGTACTTTGACTACTTCGTCATGGCAACTATCCTGCTCAACTGTGTCTTCCTCGCTATGTCGGAGACTGTCGAAGAGGCTGAGTGAGTATTTTTTTATTTTTTTATACTACTAAAATATCTATCAAATAGCCATGCGGCTGGATGAAAAGCGGTAACCGTCGCCTATGGACGCTCGCAACTGAAAAAGCATCATTCACCCTTTAAAATGCTTGTACCTCCCTCTTTGAAAAACCCCATATTTGTTGTAAGTAGGAAGATCATTTCACAATTTTAGGGTTCGCAAGAGGAAATTTCTATTGAAACTTACATTTAACTTTACCTCTTGAAGAAGCATCATTTACCCTTTAAAATGCACGTACCTCTTTGAAAAACCCCATATTTGTTGTAAGTAGGAAGACCATTTCACAATTTTAGTGTTCGCAAAAGGAAGTTTCTATTGAAACTTACATTTAACTTTACCTCTTTAGCTTACTCTAGTAAGCTTATAATAAACAAAGCCAATTTACTACAAAAAAGTAGATTCGAATAATTGGCCGTGCATTATTGGGCGGTATAGACATCCGTATGAACAGAATAGTATAAATATTTAAAATCAGAATAGTATAATATATTTACGCGAGTGAATTAGCATTGCTATTCAGTGTGGAAATGCAGCCAATGTTTTGGGCACGCTTTCACTTGGTTGATACCTATTGGTCTGGATCAGTTAAGCTATCTATTGACCGGTAACCCGACTGCTTCCCTTTTAAAAGTAAATATTATTTTGATACGAAAATACGAGTACCTACTTATCGCGTATTTTACCTAATATTTGGCCTCAGTTGCACCAGCCATATTGGGCAGACTAGAACTTAAAGTCAAAGTCAAGGTATAATGATTTTTTAGGATCACTTTGAAGCGTCAAGTCTACCGCGACGGAATCGCGACCACAAGGAGAAAGGCATGATCTTGGGAGGTACCGTCGAGAAGCAAAGGCATTTTGAACAACTACCTTCAGCTTGCTCTTGGTTATTAAACAAGTCCACATTTGGAGCATACCTATGTAGTGCACCGGGTTGCCACTGAATTCAAAGAGGCAGAGAGTCTTAAGGTTGAACTTATTAAAAATCGCTTTCCTTGACCTAGTATAATGTGTTCTAATCGTGAAAATTTTAAAAATACTATCTTAAATTTTGTTTCTGTAGGTACTTGTACGTAAAATGTTAAAACATTTATTCAATAAAATGTACAGTTAAACTAAATCAGTCAGATTACCTAAGGATCGTTACAAACGGCCTATAGCTAACTCAACTGTTCCAGACCAGTACCAGCGTGCCCAAGACACTGGCTGCATTGCCACGCCGAATAGCTATGCTAATTTGCTGGCCTAAATAAGAGCCAGCCCTTGGGTCACGTGTCGAAATTTAAATATATAATACAATAAACATTTGACCATACACCAATCAAAGAATAAAAACATCTTTCGGTACTTACAACTTTTAGCGTCGCACAAAAGACGGCAGGGATAAAAGGACAAGGTTCCGTCGTCTGCGGTCAAGCGACCCTCGAGCTCCCTTCATGCGGATAACAATAAAACGTGAAGATTCTGAAGGCATCACGATGCGAATCAATTGAAGGATATTACGAGTTTTATTGACGTGCAACTTCGGAGATGGCCGGAACTACGCGACCGGGAATTGATAAATAGGGATTTCAAGTTATTATAAATAAATAAATATTACAGGACATTAATTTTTACACAGCGCCATCTAGCCCCAACTAAAGCATTGCTTCGAATACTATATAAACTAGATTACGCATAGAATACTTCAATAATAATACTTTTTGTAAATACATACGTACTATACGGTACAACACCCAAACACAGAACAAACATCGATATTCATCACACAAATGTTTGTCCTGGGTGGGAATCGAACCCACAACCTACAGCGCAGAAGGCAGAGTTACTACCAACTTAGCTATGAGGCTTTTTGAGCTATTGGCGCTGTATAATGTGTACCTACAAATTTTATAACTGTGGAAGTACTACCGCCATACCTATTTCAGTCGCCAAGTAGCATTGTTGTGTTCAAGTTTGAAAGGTTCCCGGTAAAATTACGGGCACGATGTCTCAAGTTGACGTGGGTATGAACTGCAGTGCCGCGTAGATAATTTTCTTAGTGGATGTGACCTTCTATGTTGCTTGTTCTGTTTCTAAGTATCAAAAAACAAAAAAAAACTATCACACAAAAATACACCTACAATGCTGAGTTTATTATTATTTTATTATTATATTTATTATGTTACAATTTAAGAATTATATAATAGGCGATCTTATATTTAAAAAGCTCTTTCAGATTATTTTCCAGACTTTGGATTGAATTGTGTTACAACGTTGTAGTACGAGTGGGTTCTGTTACATCATCACTTAAATATCATCTCACCCCGCCAATTTTAACCTTACAAATACGCTCCGTATTTTTTGAGGTAAGATATCCAGATCCCCAGTCGGTTGAGGATTCCGGGTGAAGTGCATTTCCATTTTCGGCCTTATCATAACATGAAAATCAGGTGATTTGAAGGTAAAGCAAAATCTCGTCGTACCTACTACAAAACAAATGAGGCCTACAATTGAGCGAGCTTACCCTGAGGGCACTAGCTCTTCCGCGACTTTGTACCCCTCTGCGGATCGAACCCGGGACCTCTGGGTCTGATACCGGTGGCCGAACCACTCGATCACGGAGGCGGTTGAAAACCCGTACTGCATTTAAATCGTTTGAAGCTTGACTTTGTAGGCATTGCGGTATTTCAGCTCGGCCGGCGGCGGCTCGGCTTCATGCCCGCGAAAATCAACAAGTATTGATTCTGGCTTGCGAATGCCACCGTTTTATATTTCAAGAAAATTCAACTGGAAACTTGCTGCTATATGTGCTTTGCAAGTCATATAAAACCGTTTAATACCCCAACATTTTAAAAAGAGAGTTTATGAATATACTAGCTTTTGCTCGCGGCTTCGCTCGCGTTAAGAAGTATTATTATTAATAAGGTATAGTTTTTGCGGCTTTACTCGTGTAAAAAATTAGGGCCTACAAAACTTAAAAACGACAGTACATTCTTCAACATCTCCATTAACGTTCAGATTTTCTTTAGCCATTTTAATAAAGTCTAACCGAAAATCTCAAAATCCTTTCTTAGGGGATGCCTACGTCATAGTAGCTTTATGCATGCAAAGTCTCAGCCCGATCGGCTTAAAATTGACAAAGTTTCATATAAACTTTCATCCCCTATTTTATCCCCTTGGGGGTAGAATTAATCAAAATCCTTTCTTAGCGCATGCCTACGTCATAACATCTACCTGCATGCCAAATTTCAGCCCGATCCGTCCAGTGGTTTGGGCTGTGCGTTGATAGATCACTATGTCAGTCAGTCAGTCAGTCAGTCACCTTTGAGTTATTACTAAACCGAAACAAAACAAATGCAAAATCTCAAAATCCTTTCTTAGGGGATGCCTACGTCATAGTAGCTTTATGCATGCAAAGTCTCAGCCAGATCGGCTTAAAATTGACAAAGTTTCATGCAAACTTTCATCCCCTATTTTATAGTAGAATTTATCAAAATCCTTTCTTAGTCATAACATCTACCTGCATGCCAAATTTCAGCCCGATCCGTCCAGTGGTTTGGGCTGTGCGTTGATAGATCACTATGTCAGTCAGTCAGTCACCTTTGAGTTATATATATTTAGAAGAATAAAATAGATAAAATAAATATATGTTACAGGACGCCATTCAGCTCCAAGCTAAGCAAAGCTTGTAATATGGGATCTAGATTACGGATAGTATAATATTTGCATTATAATACAAAACATTTATTTTTTACATTGTTGTTATGGTGACAGAATTAGGCAAGATGGCGGTCGCTAGCCAGGCGTATACATAGCTTCCACCTCGGCCTTATTATCAAAGCTTGTCACCATGTGACCCAAAGCTAAACTAAACGAAATCATGCTTTTTCCGTCTCCATTGTATAAAAAAAAACACAGCTGCTCCGGTGCTTTTTGGTTGAGTAATACGAGTATATAGGCATACACATTCGGGCGGATGGTGCGAAATCTTTTGTTGTTTTTTCTAAGACAGAGTAAAAACATGGTTCAATGAATAAGTTAAAAATAATTATATTCAACAAATTACCACTGGCTGAGGACCTCCTACAGACATGATCTTGAACCTATGACAATCCACTGACTTCATCATCATCATCATCATCAAGCTATCGCAGTCCACTGCTGGACGCAGGTCTCCCCAAGGTGCGCCACTGAGCGCGATCTTACTAAAACTGGTCTTCAGCTCTCCCCGTTCCCATCCATCCCAATCCCTCGACCAGTCACCACCATAATGTTGTTTTTTAATGTGGAGAAGTTATTTTCCTCGTCTGTATAGAAATATCAACAGGTATCAATTTGAGTAGGGATGCCAAGAGCCGCTATATTTAGTTGTCCGTACAAACAAACGGAGCCACTGACGTAATATTGATACTGTATATTGCTTTGCACTATGAGGGTTTGGTTGTTTTGGAGCTTATTATCTTCATGACAGATCAAGACTACCTGATTCTTTTGCCTATTTGTTTGCCTTTTTTTTACTATTTTTTGTAACGTCGATAATTTATCATGAATGCTAGTTAATTTACCAAAATGTTCATGTCAATGTAGGTATTGACTTATTTTACGTCTATTTATGCGTACCTACTTACATATCGGTAGAAAATTCAGATTGTTCGGTTTATGGAAGCCACACAGTACTGTGTGTTCCCGCGTGTAAGCATTTTTACTAAAAAAAATATCCTAATGGGTTATTTTGTGTCTATTTTGTTAATCTTTTAACACGTTCTTAGAGATACGATCTTGTTTTAATATTGTGATTATCTACTTTTGTTTGTATCTGGTTGTATAATGTTTTGTGAGCCTTATTAAATGATATTACGTATTTTAGAAAACCAAAATACTAATCGTTTGCGAATGGGGTGTCAAGTAAGGCTTTTTTTCTAAAACGGGGATGTGCTTGGCCTTCATCTCACCTGATCTTTCGAGTTATGCTTAGGCCGAAGGTTGAAGCGAACTTCACCCGGAACCCTCAATAAACTGAGGAACTGGCTATGTTACCTCTAAATGCCGGAACAACTGTTGATATGGCGACATATTTAGGTAAGATGGTGGTTGCCAGGCAGAATTAGACAAAGTCCTACCACCAACCAAACAGCACAATATTGTACTCTCCCGGGGAATCGAACCCGTACCTATAACCCCGATAGTTTTTTTTTTATTTTTGTCTGTTTGTTTCGTGAACGCACATAACGCTGAAACTTCTATCATTACTGATATCATTGGCAAGGATCATGTAAACATATTTTCTACCTCCTCTCCCACCCCTGAAGGTATGAAAATTGGTTAAATGAAAATTAACAAACAATAAAATTGCTATAGAATTAAAATGTGAATGAACCTGTTAGTAATTTTACTCAAACATCCTTAAACGATCCTTTTGTTAAGGCAAATTTTAAATATTTGGTCGGCAAGAAAAATCTGATAACAATAATTTTGATAATTCGAATTTAAGACGGAGAATGTGATTACTTTCTGTAAAGAGAAAGTAGCTTGTAAGGTTTTGAACCTAGATTTTTTCTATACATTACACATTATTGTGAGTGAGCTGACCAATATCTATAACAAGCTTACCGTTGAAATGATAGCCTTTTTTTAACAAAATTACCTATCGATTAAAACGTCATAAATGTAAAACGACAGGTAATAGGTACCTAGTGAATGAGCGAATGAGCAATGTTACCAGGTTCAGAGAATAATTATACCTCTATATCATAAAATTAAGGTTGCTAATGCCTTAAACACGTGATCAAACTACAAAGTTCAGAACAAGCCCCTTCGATATAGAGTAACGTTAAAATGTCAGTAGGTATACCGTTATCGGGTATGGTTTTATATTCCACTTTCGTACCATTAGGCGGTGGTGCATTGCGGCAAGACATTGTGTGGATATTGTATTGGCTTTGACAATAAATAGAGGTTATTTAAATAGAGCTGTTTTGGAGATGTTACGCACTTGTTAGATTATAAAGACTCTACTAATTAAAAGAAGTTAGGTAAGATCAGGACTAACCTAATTTTAACAATTGTTTCCTAGAAACTAACCTGACCGAAAAGGTAACCCTAGCTATGAGGATATGGGAGACAAAGAAACTAGTATAACTTTTAAACGAATACAAATATAATTCAACAAAACAGTCGGTTATCACACAAAAAGAACAAAGGTACATAGGGTAGGAACTTTAGCGTTACTTATTTTTATTCACACAATCAGTAGCAAATAGGTATATATAACCGAGGATACTTAGCTTTAATAGATACCTTGGAGAACCAACGGCGAACACAATTTACAACGGCTGCTGATCAAAAAGTGGGCATTCGCCAGCTTTTCGATCGTATTTAAGCTCTTCGTTGGCATAAAAACCAGATGAGAAAAAGATGGCGCCAACCGTCCGTACCAAGTCAAATACAGCAATGAATTAATGTAATTTCTTATAGTTTTGAAACTATTTTTATAACAAAACAATAATACGACAAATTCTTAATAATTATGTAAGTAATATTACACATATTTACTATTTCATTTAAACCAAATACATATATTAGACACGTGTTAACAAATCTTAACAAATGATTTTATTATATAAGAATAATGCTTAATTAGGTTTTCTAAATTCATTTAACTATTTTAGACATTGTAATATAATATATATTTGTACATTTTCCCATACATATCTGTTACGGCCAGACTGACATATACTTCGCCTCTGAAGTAGTTCTACATTAAGGTACGAAAAGTAAAGCTTACAATAAGTTGGTGGTACACAAACATTTTTAGATTAACATTTTTTTTTTTTTTTTTTTTTATCCCATGAACATAGTAACATAACATATAAAGGTAGGTACCAAGGTATTTATTATGTAGATACGGCTTACCTACACTAGTAAGTAGCACCTAGAAAAACATACGAAAGTCAATGAATTGTCAAGATCTGTTTCAACTTGAAAATAAATTAAGTCTGATAATCTCATCGTTTATTTACCGACGTGATGTATTTGTATATACTGGCCGATTGCTCTGTGTATACTGCGTACCCCCACCCGCTGCCGATGGAGCGTCAGTACCCGGCATTGGAGGCTAGAGCAGCGAAGGGCAGCTACTATTCCATGCTGATCACATCCACCCGCTGCCAGTGGGATGATCAACCGAGCCAAGAAGCCCACAGCGTTAGCCAACTACCGATTATGCTTTTCACATCCACCCGCTGCCGATGGGATGATTAGCATCCAGCAAAGGGCCACACAGCGATATATTAAATATAAATAATATAATATTTTTTGTCAAACTTATTGTTGACATTTCATTGCTTGACCATGAGTTATCATCATGATCACGTGCCCGAGAAGATTATCAGTATCAAGTTATCGTTTTACAACTTTTATTTTTATTTTTATTTATTTTATCATTAAAATGTGAACCTTGTAAATACCCATATATGTTATGTTTTATAATTTATATTATATGTACAGATAGATAAGTTTTATTTATGTTAACTTAAACAAGAATTATAAGATGGCAAAACTTAATTATTAAAATAAATTTAAATTACAAATCTAGTTTAATTACTCATAGCATTCTCAACAGCAGTATTTTCTTCCACCCATTCTCCTGGCCAAAATCGTAATTTTTCTTTAGCAATAATTATGTTTCTTAAATTACCTAAACCTTTTAGAGCATAGCGGTCATTGGGATTTATAGAGAGGATATCATAAGGGCCCTTGAATCTAGGTGCCAATTTGTCATTACGCCTATGATCCTGGCTAACATATACTAAATCACCTACATTATAATTCTTATTATTTCGTCTTACAGAATCGAATCGTTCTTTAAATCTTTCTGATACGACTTGTAACCGTTGCCTAGCAAGTTCTCGGTCAGCCCGCACATCTATATTTGATTCCAAACTCTCATCATCAAGAACCTCATTTAAACGGGCTTGAACTTTAGGTATATTCGCTTCTACGCCTATTAATAAACGTAAAGGAGAAAATCCCGTAGATTTTTGAATATTTGTATTGATAGACTGTTGTACCTTCCAGAGTTCGTTTGGCCAATCTGACAGATCATTATACATAGTACATAACATGTTGATTACTGTTGCTACATATCGTTCAGCTTGTCCATTGGCTCTGGGTGTTCCGGTAGCTATCATGTGGTGTTCAATGTTTAATTCCCTAAAAAGGGTTTGGATTTGGTTAGAGCTAAAATTCGTTCCACGATCTGTGACAACTAATGATGGTGTACCAAACAATGTAATTGTTTCTCTTATGATAGGTACTAATTCTTGGGCATTTAAAGTTTTCAGTGGCTTTAATAGGCAAAACTTAGTGAAACCATCAACTAATATCAAGATATGTTTATAACCGTCACTAGTTACTGGAAAGGGCCCTGTACAATCTAAATGTATGGTATAGAATGGCAAGGCCGTTTTGTATATTGGGTGTAAGAACCCTTGTTTAGGACCAGAGTGTCCTTTTCTAGTACAAATCAAACAATGAAAAATGTATTTTTTAATAAAAGCAGCCATAGAGGGGAACCAAAAATATTTTTGAATTTTATGAAATACTTTCTCAAAACCAACGTGACAATTTTCATCGTGGAACAATTTAAGAAGGCTCAACCTATATCCCTTTGGAACAAACATCCTAGGCTCAGCACTGAGACAATTTTTGTAATGTAACAATTCATTTATCATTATATATTGACTAGAATCTAAGTCACCGGTTTCTAACTGTGATACGAGGTTTTGAGTTTCAATGTCGTTAAGCTGAGCATTTTTTAACCATGATTGTGAACCACTAGGCTCTGTAGAAATGTTTATGAAATTTATTTCGGACAAACGCTTATGTCTTGATACTGGTGGCGATTCGACTGGATTGCGGCTCAAAAAATCAACATGACTTATAAATTTTCCCTTCTTGTATATAATTTCAAATTGAAAGTCTTGCATATAAGCCCACCAACGGGCTACTCTTGGCGATAAGTCTCTTTTTGACATTGTTGATTTAATCGCGTTGCAATCAGTAATGATCGTAAAGCTAATACCTAGAAGGTAAACCCTAAAGTGTTTCAGGGCATTGTATATAGCTAATGTTTCTAGATCATAAGAACTATATTTAGACTCTGCTGGACTTGTTCGTTTACTATAGTATGCTACTACTTTATTGACTCCGTTAACCCTTTGTAACAATATAGCCCCGTAGCCGATGGAGCTAGCATCTGTGTGCAGCTCGGTCGGAAGTTTCGGGTCAAAAATGGTTAATAAGGGTTTGGAAATTAAGCGATCTATAACATACTTTCGAGCCGCATCCTGTTCAGAGCCCCAAACCCACTTTTGGTTGGTTTTGGTTAACATACTGATACAAGCTGTTCGTGAAGCAAAATCGGGGACAAACTTTCGAAAATAACTAGACAAACCCATGAATTGACGAACTTGCTTAATATTGGCGGGTATAGGAGAATTAACTAAAGCACTAATCTTAGATGCACTTGGCCTAACACCTTCGGAAGATATGTGTCTACCGAGGTATTCGATGTTGTCGACAAAAAACTTACATTTTTTAAGATTTATTGTAAATCCAGTAGAGGATAGTGTTGAGATTGTTTGTTCTAAATAGTGAAGTCCTTGTTCAACTGTATTAAATGGAATCAAAATATCGTCCATGTATACTAGTAAAAATTTCAAATGGTTGACAGCACTGGAAATAGCTCTCTGAAACACAGAGGGTCCTGTGCAGATCCCGAAAGGCATTTTAACCCACTGAAAATGAGAATCTGGAGTTACGAAAGCTAAATATTTTCTAGACTCCTTTGCGACAGGAATTTGATGGAACCCATTTTTCATATCAATAGAAATATAATATTTTGAATGACCCAACTTGTCAATTTGGTCCTCAATAAGAGGAAGAGGGTATCTATCTTTTTCTATTAGTTTATTTAATGCCCTATAATCAATGCACATTCGATCAGTACCGTCACTTTTTTTTTACTAAAATGACGGGGCTGGCAAAAGATGAATGGCTTTCTTCAATTATTCCCTTATCTAATAGGTCTTGTGTTATTATTTTAACTTTTTCTCGTTCTATGGGAGCTAGTCTGTATGGTCTATAATAAACAAGCCCATCATTTTTCAATTTAATTTTTAACTCCCCTGTCTTTACATTACCCACAGATTCTAAAACGGATGGGTATGTTCGAAAAATGGCCTCAATCTTGTCCCGCAGATCCTCATTTAAATGAGCAATCGCAGTTGATAGTTCGGAAAATGAATTTAAAATATTATCAGTGCTCAACGAGTTTATTTCCAGGCTCGATTCGGGAAGATATTTTTGTACGAGGCGTGAGCCTAGTGAATCTGTGACTATCGAAATATCAGGGTATTTAATACAATCCCTACCTATAATTAGATCATAGTGGCAATCAGTATCTCTAACAACAAAAATGTCTAATTCTATACATAAATCTTTAAATCGAACTGGCACTTTAATTTTAGCAAATCCCTGCAAACTACCTTCTCCTACCCCAGACACACGAAAAGAATGCGGAGTAACTTGACAATTAAGACGGTTTGCTATAGACTCCTTAATTATGCTACAATTAGCCCCCGTATCAATAAGCGAATTTATGCAAACGTCGTTAATCGATACTTGCGTTAGTTTGAGGGTGGATTTCCTAAAAAATTAACTTCTTTTTCCGTTGTGCTAGTTTTGTTGCCACCTTGAGGTTTGTACCTACAAACGGAATCTGAATGTCCGGCTCTTTTACAGAAGGTGCAGTAGTATTTTTTCGGCTCACTAGGTTTTTGTTCTCGCGACTGTGGGTTGCTCATTTGAGCATTACCCTCATTGTTATTAAAACGGCATTGTATCTTAGTATGACCTAATTTGCCACAGTTAAAACACTTAATAACATCATTTGACCTGCTGTCAAATTTAATACGTTTGGAAGCAGAAAAGTCCTTAGAATCCCTACCGCTTTGCTCTAATGGGCGTTTCTTAGTTTTCACATACGACGTGAAAAGAGAGATCAGTTCAGAGGTGGTTTTGACATTGCTGTTAAAGGATGCCATTTTAACGTTTACATCAGATATGCTACCACATATTAATTCAACTAATTGAGTCTCACTAAAAGCTATTTTTGTATTACGTAACAGCCTAAGCTTCTCCCTAGCATATTCGCAATACGAATCTGCAGAATCGGAACTGTACAGTACTGCTTTTTGAAGTTTCTCGGAAAGGTTCTTTTTTTCAGGGTACAGAGCCGTTAACTCAGTACGCAAGTTTTCCCAAGAACGTCCCTCTGCAGGGTCCCAAGTCTCGAACCATAATTGTGCAGACCCTTTTAGGGCCTTACCTGCCTTGGCCGCAGTTGCAATGGTGCTCCAGCCAAATTCTTTTGCGAGAGCCTCGATGTTGTTGCACCATGTGTCGGCGCCCAGGTCACACGTGGTTGGGTCGAAGATCGGCAACGCCACGTCATCATCTTTTCGCCGACTGCCAGAAACAGCGTCTTTTATAGCTCGAAGGAGCTCTTCCAAAGCAGAGACATCCATCTGAAAAAAAACATGTTTTTCTATGAGTAAGGCATGATTATTACATCCCACTTCTGATGTTAGATTATAAAGACTCTACTAATTAAAAGAAGTTAGGTAAGATCAGGACTAACCTAATTTTAACAATTGTTTCCTAGAAACTAACCTGACCGAAAAGGTAACCCTAGCTATGAGGATATGGGAGACAAAGAAACTAGTATAACTTTTAAACGAATACAAATATAATTCAACAAAACAGTCGGTTATCACACAAAAAGAACAAAGGTACATAGGGTAGGAACTTTAGCGTTACTTATTTTTATTCACACAATCAGTAGCAAATAGGTATATATAACCGAGGATACTTAGCTTTAATAGATACCTTGGAGAACCAACGGCGAACACAATTTACAACGGCTGCTGATCAAAAAGTGGGCATTCGCCAGCTTTTCGATCGTATTTAAGCTCTTCGTTGGCATAAAAACCAGATGAGAAAAAGATGGCGCCAACCGTCCGTACCAAGTCAAATACAGCAATGAATTAATGTAATTTCTTATAGTTTTGAAACTATTTTTATAACAAAACAATAATACGACAAATTCTTAATAATTATGTAAGTAATATTACACATATTTACTATTTCATTTAAACCAAATACATATATTAGACACGTGTTAACAAATCTTAACAAATGATTTTATTATATAAGAATAATGCTTAATTAGGTTTTCTAAATTCATTTAACTATTTTAGACATTGTAATATAATATATATTTGTACATTTTCCCATACATATCTGTTACACTCAAGAGTAAGACAATTTGTAATAAACATATAAAAAAACGACATTATTAGAGAGTATATAGTATAGTGGCACGCCTGTGACTTTGTTCATATCGTCCCGATTTTCCATTTTTCGAACCTTAATAAGAATCGCAACTTTCGAATTCCAAGTCCTCCATAATCTATCATCGTTTATTCGGTATGATTTAGATTGCTCATTTTGAAACTTCAAATCTATTGGCTATCGCGATCAAAGGAGAAAGGCATGAATCGGGCTGTTTTTTTCAGGTTCATTCATATCTTAAATAACATTAATAAGGTATGTAAATTATGTTTCTAAATTAAGAATACTTACGCAAACTATGTACAAAGGAAGCAGTAGGATTACTTAGGACCGTTCCAAACGGTCTATAGATAACTCAGCTGTTACAGACCAGATGAAAGCGTCTGGTCTGAATATTTGTTACTATTTAATTTAAGGACTTAATGGGCATCGCTTACATTGCGAAATCACCATTTACTTGCCAACTGGTAGCAACATCAGGCCACTCAGTAAAACACGCCAATTTAGGTTATGTGATAGTTTGATGTAATATGATTGGTTGTAATGTCAATTCAATGTCTTTTTGCATTCAATTTCTTAATAAAACTTTTTTCGTGACTTTTCGTACGCGAAAATCACTTCTTAAAACTACTCATAAAACTCGACGTTTTTGTTATCTAATGTAGCTATGTGCCGTTTCAATCAAACAATGATTGGTGGTAGGATCTTACCTAATTCTGTCGACATAATAACACTTCTTAAAAAAAAAATTGTGTTCTGGCATTTAGAGGTAAGATTGCCAGTTCCTCAGTTTGTTGTTGATTCCGGGTGAAGTGCGCCTCCACCTTCGGCCTTATCTCAACTTGTAACCAGGTGAGATGGAGGCCAAGCGCTTCCCCGTCGTACAATAAAAAAAACAAAAATAAATGATTCTTTTGATGACTGAGCTTTTTATCATTTTCTACTTTCATAAAACCTGTCTTCGACTAAAACTGAGATCCCATTAATCATTCATTCTAACGGTTCTTAGGTAACTTGTACATATTGTTTGAATCATTATTCTACCTCTATGTATTGTTTAATTGTGTTTTTTTATGATAGGTAAGCACTTGACCTAGGCGTGTGAGATCTAGGCCAAAGTAAGTATGAGATCTACGATGGAGCAAGCTTTTCCAGAAGGCACTGGCTCTCTCGTGCACTGACGGAACACAATTAGGAACGTCAAATCACACCAACCCCAAATTCTGTTACATTGTAAAATCAATTTAGTTATTGAAATCGATAACATGGCATCTTTATCTTTTTCTCTTCAGGCTTTCCTCTACAGGCCCAATTGGCCGAATTGTTTGTACCTTTCAGTTGGCAGCGTGCCTGAACACTGAGTAGATACGGTGCTAGCTGGTGGAGTCATTCAGTGCCTCTTTTACCAGCATTTATTTATATATCGTCAAGTGGTGTTTTGAGTTTCGACGGTAGAAATAAGACGGACATTCAATATTTTATAGGGAAAAATATTTAAAAGTATCCGGTGGCAAAACATTCCGTTCCGTTCCGTTTGAAGTTATTTTATAGGATATCATTACTATAAATTCGTTCAATACCATTTTCAAGTCACTTTTTAGGGTCCCATACCAAGGAGTGCCAACGGTACCCTATTACTAAGCCTCCGCTGTCCGTCCTTCGATCCATCTGCCAGTTGTCTGAATCTCATGAGCCTTAACAGGTAGACAGTTAAAATTTTCGCAGAGTATGTATTTCTTTTGCTGCTAATCGACCTTTCATACAAGTTAAAATTTAATTAAAAGTTAAAAGAACATACAAGGAACGTGATATTTTCTTAAAATGTGGATCAGTGTGCTTGTCCGCACTTGGCCGATTTATTTACAGATCCTTCTCGGTTAACAAATGTTTTAATGACACAGAAATTCACTAACCGCGACGGGACTGGAACACGCATCTGTTGTTTAAACCAGAAACGCTCTAATTAATGGAGTAACGAGAGTCCTGACGCAGATTTCGAATATCGTGCCATATCAAACTCAGCGTAAGCGCCTTCCAGGTTTCAACGCACTGAGAAATATTAAATAATACGGGATAGTAATTTCACATAGCGCCATCGAGCCCAAACTAAGCAAAGCTTGTAATATGGGAAGAACTAGATTACGGATATAAAATACTTGCATACTTTTTTTTTGTAAATACATACCTACTTATCATACAACACCCAAAACAGAAACTGGCCTGTTAATGCCGGAACACAGCATATTAAAATCGGTTATGGGGACATACTTACGTAAGATGGTGGTAGTTAGCCAAGCGAACTTTTAAGAGTAGTAGAAGCCCCCAGTGAAAGGGCTCGTCCGGAGAGTTACTACCACCATACTTATTTCAGCCGCCAAGCAGCATTGCTGTGTTTCGGTTTGAAGGGTATGGTTGCCGGTGAAATTACGGATACGTGAGGCTTAACACCTTTATGCCTCAAGTTGACGGGCGCAATGCAGTGCCGTGTAGGCTATGTTCTTTGTGGATGTGACCTATGCAGTAAGGCTTTGTCATAGGCAAGAGTACACTTAGCACCAGGTGCGCTACTTGCTTGTCCCGTCTCCTAGTAGTATAAAAAAAAAAAACTTAATACAAGGCCCACCACCAAACCGAGCACAAATTTGAACCTAATGGGGACCGAACCCGAGGCCTCTGGGTCTGAAACCGGTCGGCTTACTACTAGACCACAGTGGCGATTGTTAGTATAACATGTGCTATATGCACAATATTTAACAATCTTAGTATACTAAAACAATTTAGGTAAAAGATAACGCGGTCATAAAGCTAAAAGCCCGAATAAGCAAGGGCTAACTTTTAAGTGTATCTGCGTAGACAGGTTATGGCCATAAAGGACTGGCCACTTTGGGTGCATGTACTTAGCACTGCTATTCTAAAACTATAGGACTCTAAGGGAAAATATTCGTAGACTACGCTCGTCTCAATGTTTCAGCCCTTATAACATGCTTCTGACCACAGCTTCGCTCGCGGTATTTGAATAAAAGTAGCGTAATATCCTTTGCTTCAGTATTTTTTGCGTGAAAACAACAACGAACAAATCAGTTTTGTATGGCGACTTTTGACATCCCATTGTAACCCGAATGAGAAGGAGCCTATGTTCTCAATAAACATCTCAATAAACAGAACCCTATTAAAATAACCTTGAGATGTTAACTTACACAAGCCTCATAGCTCAGTTGGCAGTAAATCTGCCTTCTGCGCTGTAGGTTGTGGGTTCGATTACCAACCAGGACAATCATTTGTGTGATGAATATAGATGTTTGTTCTGTGTTTGGGTGTTGTATCATATAGACGTATGTATTTACAAAAAAATATATATATAATATCAGTATTTTATCCATAATCTAGTTCCCATATTACAAGCTATGCTTAGTTTGGGGCTAGATGGCGCTGTGTGACATTAATTTCCTGTCCTGTCCTGTCCTGTAACATACTTTCACACTAGCTTACTACCCTAAAAATTAAGCTAGTTCTGTACACGAAGCCAGAGTTATATACTAACTTTCTAGCTAACTAACATGCTATTCTAGCTTGAAAACTAGTATTTATGGCATTATTCCCGGTTTTAGTCACATATGTGCAATGTTCCAACTCTAGCCATTCAGTGGTTTTTGCGTAAAAAAGTAACAAACATAAATACAAACTGTCAGTACTCTTCTCTAGCTGTTGCTCGCAGCTTCGCCCGCGCGAAAATAATCAGGACAAAATTATTGAACAATGCTGAACTTTCACAATGTTTAACCGCCTCTGTGGTCTAGTGGTTCAACTCACCGATTTCAGATCCAAAGGTCGCGGGTTCGATCCTCAGCGGGAGCAATATAATTGGTTTGGATTTGGTTTGAGTCCGCGTGGCTGGCTACCACCATCTCACCTAATTCTGTCGCCATAATAACATCGTTCCGGCATTTGGACAACTTGTTACCAATAAAAAGTACAATTAAACTAACTATGTACAAAGGAATTAGTCAGATTACCTAAGGACCGTTACAAACGGCCTATAGGTAACTCAACTGTTCCAGACCAGTACCAGACGGAAGCAAGCCCAAGACACTGGCTGCATTGCCACGCTGAATAGCTATGCTAATTCGCTGGCCTAAATAAGAGCCAGCCCTTGGGTCATGTGTCGCCTCAATCAAAAGCCCCGCAATATTTTTGAAAACCCGGAGGGCACCGGCTCCCCACGGACCCAAGGTCTCCACCCCAAAAGGCTCAAATAGGTAAGCTCTGTCGAGACCACTATATTTGCGCCTTTTGTGATCCTCGGCCGAATCAGCCGCCGCACCAGCTCTAACTGATGTCCCAGGCAGATGAGATGGCGCTAGGGTGTCGACGCAGGTAGCGTCCCACACCAAAGGCCTACCCATTTCCCAAGGGACAAGAGTCATACCGTCGGGCCGCTTACCATCATCACGTAACAGACCATTCGGTTCAAGAACGGCTGGCACATTGACACTGGTAAAAGCTCGACGGATAATGTCATTAAGACTTGCGTGGCGCAAGTCTTGTTACCAGATGAGATTAAGGCCAAGCGCTTCCCCGTCGTACATAAAAGAAATAAAAATGTCCACATGAAGTGCTGGTGTGTTACCTTGCTGCGTTATTACATTTGTAGGTGTCAGTAAGGTCAAATAATCAAGGGAATAATTTTATAGATTGAGGGCACTTGGACACGCTTTTCATCTGACACTGGTCTAGATCAGTTGACCTATAGACCGTTTGTAAAGGTCCTTAGATAACGTGACTGCTTACCTTGTACATATTTAGTTTGTATGTAGATAATTTATGATTAAATTAAATTGTATTAAAAAGTTTGAGTCACCTTAACCATCGGTTATACCTTTACGACATCTACGCACCGAGTTGGAGAGGTGGCCGCCACGGTTCTACATCACAGATTAAAAATCCTTCGCTCAAAATGTTAACTAAAGCTTTTCTACATAAATATCTTAGGGCTAATTTAAAACGGACTTCCAAAGTCAATTTTTAAACGGAATCCATTCTTCAATCTCTAATGTCATCAATATTCAAATGATTGAAAAGCCAATCAAAATCTTATACAAACAGACCGTAGCTTCAATTCAAAGTAGGCTCTAAGTCTGTTACAATTAAGGTGGTCAATAGATTGGATTGATTATATTTGAGTTATTGGGTGTATTACTAGGCCCTTTTAATCGGCTGGGACCACGAATCCGCAAGTAGTTGCTATTGTTATCACTTGACATAATATTCAAACCAATATCCAGTTAGTATTAAATCCTCAAATCAAGGAAAAAGCAGAGATATAGCAGGGAGATATAGCACTGGTAATATGAAACTGTAACCATTTTTCGTAAGATGTGTGAGTCAGTCAGTGTTGCCAGCTTATAAAAAATGTGGGGTGTGGTAAATCGACTATTAGTATAAAATTTAAAACAATAACTTATTAGTGTGAAGTAATTTTCAGACACCAAACAAAGTAACAAATACACTTTTATAATCATAAAGTAAAGAACATTTGTAGGTTCGAGGGCCGTTCCTCAGTCATTTGAAATATTTCCCTTTTTGGTCTCGACGACGACGGCTCACTTTCTTAGAGGCTCTAGGATTAATACCTAATCATATTTTATTATTTCTACAGGTTTTTGGACACAGTATTTTAATTTATTGTTAAGTAGGTTTGCAAGTAAATAAAATAGAACAAGGTTATGTAAACAGAAATATTTTATTGAGGTCTTCTATCTTATATTCTACCTTTCCTAAAAGAACCTTTATGCATTTATCTTTTTAGACAAATATGCCTCATAGCTCAGTTGGTAGTAACACTGCTTTTGCTTGTAGATTGTGGGTTCGATTCCACCCAGGAGAAACATTTGTGTGATGAATAGATGTTTGTTCGAGGATGGAGGATTAGGTAGGTACATGACATTTTTGAAAATTTATCTAAATGGCTGGAATATGAAATATAAAAGTTGATCCAAAAATATTTTTCAACTTTGACTAAAACATAAATTATCATCTAGTGAGTTGCAGGCCAAAAGGTTCCGCTGTCGTTATACATATAAAAAATATTTAAGTAGGTAGCTATTTGTGAGTACACGTACCTATGTGAAAATTCGTATTTAATGAAGTAGGTAGGTAATAAAGGAGCTAGATTACGGATTTTTTTTTTATTGTACGACGAGTTCATCTCAGAGCGGATGGAATACATATACCTAAGTATGTATACTTCGCTTTTTGTAAATACATATCTATCACACAAATATTTGTCCTAGGTGCGAATAGAACCCAGGACGGACCATCGATAGCAAGACTACTGAGCTGTAAATAGCAGGACTACTGAGCTGAAATGGGTCCCAGAGATTCATTAAGAGACAAGTTTAAAGAAATAAATATATTGACTATGCCCTGCCAGTATATTTATGAAAATATTATGTACGCGCGTAAAAACATAAGCTTATTTGATAAGAACTGTGATAAACATAATTATACTTGCTGTTCCCACAACTAGGCTCCATAAAGTTAATAAATCGTTCATAGGGCAAACTGTACGCTTTTATAATAAATTACCAAGTGATATGCTAAGCTTGTCAAATAACAAATTCAAAAATGTTGTAAAACAAAAGCTATCCAGGAAAGCTTATTATAAATTTCAGATTACCTAGAATATAAGAAAGCCTGGCATTAAAAAAATGAATTTGCTCCAGTTAATAAATTGTAATTAGTATTAAATTATTATAAGCTATTGTAATGGATCATAATAAAAAAAAAACTAGCCCGAGGTTCTTGCCTTTCTTCTTGTGTGCTGGTCGCGATTCCGAACTGGCGGTAAATTTGACGTTTCAAAGTAAGTGATCCTAATAAATGTATTTGACTTTGACTTTGACTTTGTAAGGCCAGAGATTAATTAACTGCGCAGTAGGTGTACATGTACTTACCTCTTTAGGATATCCAGTCCGGGTTTTTCGACTAGGCCCTTGCTTTGTTTGGTACACGACGAAATGGTCCGAACAAACTAAGCTGGACGCGGATGGCTGCCATTCTGGTTTAGTTCGGCTCAGTCTAATAGCTGTTTCCCATTTATCTCTCACTAAACTTATTGTTGGATTATTATTTATAGATTTGTATTCTAAATCTATGGCACGGAACATAGATTTATTTTCTAAATCTTTACATAGGTAATATCGTTATATCATTAGCTTATTATTCTAACAAAATAAGATAAGAAAAAAATTACCACATTACAAGTGTTTTTTTTTTCGGAAATTTGTTACAACGGATTTGGCAACACTCCACGTCACGACTTTGGTTTGATGACGGTGAGGTTTTGTGTTGCGAGTAACCTCAAATTGTGTTTAGATGTATTACATAAATGATAATTTCACAAGTACTTACGAAAGAAACGATATCCCATTCGCCTTTTTATTCACTTTAGTAATATTTTTGCACCATTTAACTACGCAAGACGGCATTTTTTTGGCAAATTTACTGCACGACACTCCGAGACGAACTGGCGAAAATGAGCTTGGTTTTCATACATGTGTGTGCGTCAGTACGTGTATTTACAAGAGGAGCTTGGTTTATTTGGCTTCACTGCTGACAAAGACGGTATTCCATCTCCCTTTTTTCCTTGATATGAGATTAAACCAAGAGATACTTGGTAGCGAATTTTTAGATGTACCTAGAACTTTAATCCTTTACCGGTTATGAGTAACCGGTAAGCCGCTTCCTTGTTCAGTCTCCATGTGGTAAAAAAATAGAAATAAAATAACCCTTTCTCGTTTGGGAAAACGTTTCCTAAAAGAGTGATGTTTGAGCAGCCGATATGCCGAAAGATCTAAGTTGAAAAATTTTTATATCCTAAAATGTTGAATTTACAGAAAGTTGAATTCCCAAAATGTTAAGTTTGCAAAAAGTTGAATCGCAGCATGTTGAATCCCCAAATGTGGAAATGTTGAATGTTGTTATAGTGCCACTCCTACACCATTCAAATTGTATGGAATTTAGTTAGACATCGGCATAGACATTCATTTATTTACTTTTGTAATACACACACAAACAGACACACAAACATAGCAGAACAAAAAAATATAATAAGAGAATTAAAGAGAAAACACGAAACAAATTGATTGACAGAAAAAAACGAATACGCAAATGGTAATTAGTGACCATAGAAGGCAAGTACAGGTATTTTATGTGCGTAAAAACACAATACAGTCCAATCACCCACCGTCGCAAGAAATTCCCTCCCTTAGTTCCAATTATCTTCTTTAACTTTTAATGAACGTTATTTTATTCTTCAACTAACTTTTGTTCTCGCGAGAGTAACTCGCTAACTTTTCACTTGGATAATGCAAAATAAAGCTTTGTAGTTGGAATGAAGGTATTCAGTAATATGCTGGTAAGTATTTTGGACCCACCTGCAAAGTTATTTGCCGGATTCAAGCATAAAGGTTCTAAAAATGCCTAACTTATGTCGGGGGACTTATGGTATTCAGTCCAAACGCTTCAAGTCACAGCTAGCCAACCTATTTTAATTATGTAGATATATATGTAGATAGAATTGCAATCTGTCAAACACGCTAAATTAACTTTAAGGAAATGGTTGGCTACATTGTCCTATGATGACACTGAGAACCTATTATCTTAATAAATTAGGCTTCTAATTCTAAGCTCAAGTAATTTGCTATCTACATGTATTAAATATTCATATAAGTTATCGTTATATACCTGAGCACCTTTTTCCAATTTTGTTTTTTATTTTAATTTTAGTTTTAAATTTATCTTCAATTTGTCATTTCAACTCAAACTTATTACTGTATACTATAGCTGAGGATTTATTAACTGACAATCGTATTAAGATCCCGCGATACAGGCAACGCCTAGTGCGCGGATCGTTGGACATACCCTTGTTTAAATAATCATGTCTCCTCAAATTTGGATATTGTATTGATAATTTCAGTTTTAATATATTTTTTAAGTACCAACCTACTTGTGCAAGCTTGAGTTGTTAATAAATATTTTTTCATTTTCAATTTTAATTATCATATTGTTCATTTACAAATAACATAACAAAATATAGATAGAAGAAACTTGATCTAAGCGACGCTGGTAATGCAATGGGCGGCCTTGCAAGCGATCTCTTGTAATGTAACGATGGGTCAGTTAATAATTAACACAAAACAGAATACAATCAAACAATCAGATACAAAAAAGGAAACATATAAATTTTAAACTAGGTGGTATTCCAAAGCATGTGTACACATCACGATTAAACAAATTTAGGTACAAGCATGACAAGAAGAAAATTAATGATTAAGCAGAGTGACATAAGCAAGTTTTTTAAACTTATGCAGATGACCACCATTAAATATATCAATTGCGTCACCATGGCTATCCAGTAAATCATTATAAAGGCTTAAATATATTCGTACAATTGGATAATAAAAAGATGTGTTGTTTTTATAGACATTGAGGGTGAAGGTGTTCGTAAAGGGCCTACGAAATCTAATTTTTGTGCTAAAGTCTTATTGCTCATGATGGTACCAGGTAAGAGCAAGAATGAGATCTACGATGTAGCGAGACTTCAAATGGCGCACTGATTGGCGGCGGACTTCGGCAGGTGGGTAGTCGCCAGGTAGACCTTTGATCGTGTTGTTATCATTCAGCCGCTAGCAAAAGAGACACGAAAATTGCGTCACACTTAGCCGCCTCGAATCGTGTATCTATGTATGCTAGTTTTAGTGTACATCGTATATAACCGTAGAATAAGTTAAATAAGATCATTTACTTGTCTATTGTTGCCGGAAATAAAATATTATTATTATAATATTAAAAGCCAGCGATTCCATTGCCCGGAGCAAGAAAGTAGGTAGATCTCACCTACCACGTCGTACCTTTCACCACCTCGATATGTATATTTATTAGGCAGATAAGTACTGTACTGTACTGCTATTAATCCATAGCTCACTATCACACTATCACGATTTATTTTTATAGTACGACGGGGAAGTACTAGGCCTTCATCTCACCTGATTTTCAAGTTATGATAAGGTGGAAAGTGGAAGCGCACATCACCCGGAATCCTCATAGGGCTGAGAACTGGCTATCTTACCTCTATATGCCGCAACACAGCAGTTTTAAAATTGCTGTTATGGCGACAGAAGTAGGTAAGATGGTGGCAGCTAGCCAGACGGACTTAAACAAAGCCCTACCACCAACCAAACCAAGCACAATATTGAACTCCCCTGGGGATCGAACCCGGGACCTCTGGGTCTGACTCCGTAAGGCGAACCAATAGACCACAGAGGCGGTTAATCTTCAGTTATAAAACCTTACAACTACATAGTATTATGTTGTTATTATTCTATGCCGGGGTCGCCACGCGTGAATTGAGGAATACTAAACAACAATGAAATAATGATTTAGCTATCTATGCGGTCTGGCCGCCGCAGCGTTTGGTACCCGGGTGTGGTCGGCGTTGCTGTTCGTGTCAGAACCGCGGGGGCAAACAATCAACCACAATGGCCATTCAGATGCCTGGATTTGTATCAAATGCGCTGTGGTTGTGTTGCGGAGATGCTTCTAATTGTTTGCAATCCTATCCTAATTGCTATTAGCTCCATGTTAAGTTGCGAAATCCGGCACTGTATGTACCTATGTATATTTATGTATGTGGCAATGTTTGTGACGGCCTAACTCTGACGGGTTATCCGATTTTAGCTCGATGGGTGCTGTAAATCACTTACGGTGTGTTTTTCACAGAGAAAGGGACGCGCAGCACCTATAGAGTTTAATTAAATTTAAATTATAATGAGATAACATAAATACAAATTGATAGCTGCGGGCGATTTTTGATGAAAAGAAGAAGCGATGAAGTGATGAAGAAGTAAAATACTACAATATCTCGCTCACATATTTTGAATGAATGTTCCGATCGATTCGAAATTTAGAATACGCAGAGATTACACTTATAATCATGAATTGATATTCGGTTTTTTTTTAACTTGGGTAGTTTTTGAGAAATAGAGTAACACCTCTATTTCTCAAAAACGTGAGGCAAGAAGAACTTTGTCTTGTTTGAAAGAGTACTTATCGACTGCACATTTCAAATAAAGTTATTTTTAATATGGTGAGTGGTTTAATTATATCATTAATTAATCAGCGTGGCAATGCAGCCAGTGTCTTGGGCACGCTTCCGTCTGGTACTGGTCTGGAACAGTTGAGTTACCTATAGGCCGTTTGTAACGGTCCTTAGGTAATCTGACTGATTCCTTTGTACTTAGTTAGTTTAATTTATTGAATAAATGTATGTTTCTTGTTGAAAAAAAAAAAAAAAAATTAATTAATTATAATAATAAGATGAATAAGACAATATAATAAGATGAAGGTTTTCTTACTTGTACTTCTGTTCTTGTCCTATCTTGTGATCTCGGCATATACATCTAATAAGTCGACGAACCGTTAAACGTTCCTAAGCCTTAAATATTTCAATGAAACTTTTTGTTTCTTGGATGCCATTCCGCCACCTTTTTACTATTTATTTTGGAAGAATGCAGGATTTCTACAGCCAAAGGAAACGTTTTGCGAAACTGAGAGAGATATGAGTGACCGTGTATGACAGGGACGGATATGTTTGGTATTTTTATGATTTATAATAATGATGATTTTATTTTTCTGTCCATAATGTGTAATATTTGTATGGGACTAAAGTTTTTGTCAAAGCTTTGATCTCAATGTACAGTATATTTATTAATTCTGAATTGAATTAGTAAAAAAATCAATTATTTAAACATATATTACAAAAAGTAGGTGATTGCAATCCAACTCACGTATCCACCTCTGATAGTAGCTATTATTTTAATATTTAGAAGGTAGGTTATACACTTGTGGGTTTGAGTGATGGAATCTTATGCGTAGGTCCATGAATGTAATTGTAGGTACCTTACCTTAACTAAGTACCTACTTGGTGCAGGCGGAAAGCGAAACTGGGAGACTCATTATTGCGATCGAACGCTAACGACGGATTCGCATGTCTGGGTTTGCCTGATGCACCGCGCAAACACGGCAAAACGTGCTATTTATATATTATATATAGGTATACTTCCGCCTTGGTTATTTACTATGGACGATTATAAGTGAAAGCCTTGTAACAGCCTCTGGGGTCTAGTGGGAGCTGTTGAATAGGAGACCGCATCACATTAAAGGTTGTCTTTTTTTTTTCTTGTACGACGGGGTGGCCTTCATCTCACCTGGGCCCGAACCGCCTAAGGCGAAGCCGATCTTCATTGGCTTTAAATTAGCTTCATATGAAATAAAAACGATTTTTACCTACCGGGTATCACAAGTGTGAAATCCAAAATGGCGTTTCCCATCTGAAAAGTGAACACATGCTAGGAAACTTTCTTTGATTGGCCACAGAGTTTTGTTTTGTTTGCATAACATAATATTTTTCGGTTTTTTGAGTAAAATAATTCGTTTTAGGATAAAATTATTGCTTTATACCTTGAAATAAATAATAATAAGCACTACAGAGTATCAATAAATGACATTCTAATATAAAAAAAATGTGATATCGCATTTTTATAAATTCGATACGTTTCGCGCATGTTATACTTGTTTCCTTTTGAAATCCTTATTCCATTGTATGCTAGGCATCCCATCATAACATTTATGAACTTCATAAAGAATGACAGTAGCATTGCAGACTTATCTAGAGATGAAGATGGAGATGAAATCATAAGATGGCAATAAACTTCGACGAAATACCCGCTTGGGCCCCTGCTTGCAAGTTGAGATAAGGCCGAAGGTGGAGGCGCACTTCACCCGGAAACCTCAACCAACTGAGGAACTGGCTATCATACCTCTAAATGTACATACTTTAAAATTAAGACTAAAAAGATACCTACTAGGCTGGTAAAAGGAGCAAGAACTTCTAATTCACGACACTAGTGCTATTTAAAATGAACACAACCTTTTTTTTAAGAATTGTTGTTATGGCGACACAATTAGGTAAGATGGTGGTAGCTAGCCAGACGGACTTTAATAAAGTCCTATCACCAACCAAACCAAGTACAATATTTGTACTCCCTCTGGGATTCGAACCCGGAACCTCTGCATCTGACGTCGGAGGGCTAACCACTAGACCACAGAAGCGGTGTCGATTAAAGAATCGAGCCCGCACACCTACAGCGCAAAAGGCAGAGCTACTACCAACGGCGCTGTGAGGCTTGTCAAATGTAATGCCAGCCAGATTGCGCGGCTGATCTGGGCGTGTTTCGCAGTAATCATAGTCCGAAGGCTTATTCCGCGAAAGAGAAATGGTTGGAACGTGAGAAGCCAAGCATCTGTCCTTTGGGATTACTTCCACATTTTTTCTTACACAACGAAAATTCCTGTAGGTAGACGTTGTTGCTTGATTGGAAACGATTTTTGAGGCTTTCATGATAATTATGTTTTATTTACTTATTAAGGTAAATGAATACATTTATTCAATAAAAAGTACAATTAAACTAACTATGTACAAAGGAATCAGTCAGATTACCTAAGGACCGTTACAAACGGCCTATAGGTAACTCAACTGTTCCAGACCAGTACCAGACGGAAGCGTGCCCAAGACACTGGCTGCATTGCCACGCTGAATAGCTATGCTAATTCGCTGGCCTAAATAAGAGCCAGCCCTTGGGTCACGTGTCGCCTCAATCAAAAGCCCCGCAATATTTTTGAAAACCCGGAGGGCGCCGGCTCCCCACGGACCCAAGGTCTCCACTTATTAAGTAATTTAAAGGTGAAAATCAGCTACCAATGCAGCCAGTGTCTTGGGCACGCTTAATTTAATCGCTTGACATCACGTAAGGTTAGCAAATAAATTTTCATCTTTTTTCTTTATTTCCTAAAATCGGTTCTTACTGAGCACCCAAATATTGTAATGATTGCAATGGACCACCCTGGCAAATTTTCAAGTAGGTCTTACAGTTTCGGCGCTAGCGTGATTATACCTACCTATCACGTCAGTGGCAAACCGTTTTTTTTTTCTGGTACAGGGACGCTACCGCCGACGGCGAAGCCGATCTCCATTGATGGCTTTAAATTAGCTCCATGAGAACTAGAAACGATTTTTACCGATTTAGGTATGTGTCATATCCGAAATGGCGTTTCCCATCTCAAAAGTGTACACATGTTATGAAACCTATCCGTTCAGTACATTTGACGGTAAAAATCGTTTCTAGTTCTCATGAAGCTAATTTAAAGGCATCAATGGAGATCGGCTTCGCCGTCGGCGGTAGCGTCCCTGGTCTGGAACAGTTGTGTTACCTATAGACCGTTTATAACGGTCCTTGTTTTTTTTTATACTACTAGGAGACGGGACAAGCAAGCTGCGCACCTGGTGTTAAGTGTACTCTTGCCTATGACAAAGCCTTACTGCATAGGTCACATCCACAAAGAACATAGATTACACGGCACTGCATTACGCCCGTCAACTTGAGGCATAAAGATGTTAAGCCTCTCGTACCCGTAATTTCACCGGCAACCATACCCTTCAAACCGAAACACGGCGGCTGAAATAAGTATGGTGGTAGTAATTCTCCGGACGAGCCCTTTCACTAGGGGCTTCTACTACTCTTAGTAACCCGACTGCTTCCCTTGTATATAGTTAATTTATTTGTATTATTTGTATTTTTTGTAAATAAAATATAGGTAGGTACATAAGAAATAATAAGGTTTAATAAAACTAGTGAAACAGGTTTCCGTCATCTCACATTTTTACAATTGTTTAATAAATATTGCTTTTTCAGCTTTGCTTCTTCACGTCTTTGGGTATAACCTTTAGTGCAATACCCCCGGGTCGTAGGGTGTTTTATATTAAAACCGGAAAGTAATTCAAATTGCAATCCAATCTTCCAATATGTGTATTAACAATTCATTCACCTTGTCCCCAGGTACATATTCCTGGCGATCTACACTGCAGAGATGATTATCAAGTGTATAGCCAAGGGGTTCATATTGAATAAGGTAAAGAAAACGATTCTTTTAAGGCTACGACGGGTAAGCGAAGCCTTCATCTCACCTGCAAGCCTAAAACTGAATCCTATAACCTATATCTTTCATTTTCGTTTCTATCAAAATGGCGGCTTTTCTTCTGATCAATTTTTCTCATTGGAAAGTCAACGAAAACCCGCCATTTTTATTGAAACTGATTGAAACACAAATGAACAGAATTAGGTTATAGACCAGCTCGTGCGACAAGTTATAATATTGGCTGAGGTGGAAGCGCACTTCACCAGAAATTCTCAACAGACAGAGGAATTTGCTACCTTACCTCTTAATGCTGGAACATAACGATTATAAGCAATGTAATGGCGTCATACTTAGGCAAGATGATTACCACCACAGCCAGGAAGACTTATAACAAGCCCTGCGACCAACCAAACTAAACACAAGCTTGTACCCTCCGCTCAGGGATCTCTAAACGAGGATACACAACAAAATGTTTCCATTGAAAAGTATATGCCTGTTTTTGAGGATTCCGGGTGAAGTGCGCTTCCACTTTCGACCTTATTACTTAACACTAGGTGAGATATAGGCCAAGCGATTCCCTGTCATAAAAAAAGCTTCGTTTAGTATTTTAATTTTTCAGCTAGAGTTTAGGTAGGTACTTTTATTTTGTTTATTTTATGACGAGAAGGTGCTTGGCCATTCATTTCACATGATTTCTCAAGTTATGAAAAGGCCAACGCGCACTTGTGTTAATATAGTAAATTGTTCACCAAAAGACTCAGCCTACTTTGATATTAATTCGAGATTTTTTTTATTGTACATCTCACCTGGTCATGAGAGCATGGTCTGCAGGTTGGCATCACGAGAGCCTACATGATTTTGAAAGAGTGAGATGTGAAAAATATTAATCTGTATCCAGTACACATACCTTCGGAACCCGTGGAACTGGCTGGACTTCGTGGTGATCACGTCGGGATACGCGACCATCGGCATGGAGGTCGGCAACCTGGCGGGGCTCCGGACCTTCAGGGTGCTGCGGGCCCTCAAGACTGTCTCCATAATGCCTGGTAAGAAGCTTTATAGTATACACAACATAGTTATCATAGGAATCAGGAGTTCAGGAATTTAAAGCCTAGTTTTACCCGAAACACCTGTGGATGGTGATGATTTCCGAGAGTATGTTTGTTTGTATGTCTTTGTTATAATCGGCTGATGTATATGCAGGGAGTCGAGGCGATAGAGTATAAGTGATTTGCTCTTGAGGTATATCTAGCAAGTAGTAGTATGGTGTAGAAGATGGGCAGCAGCTTTCTTCTGTGTATTGTCGTTACCTTTACTGAGATCACTATTCCGCATCCCAATCGTGGTTATTGTGGCAAAACTTCCCAGCTGGAGGAGGCTTTTGTCCAGCTGTGGACACTGGGATGTTGATGTGTGATGTGACAGGGAAGAACAGAACAGACCATTGAGTGCTTTGTAGCCTTGATTCCCAGTAGTAATGTCGACGATTAAGAACGATAAAACACTCAAAAGGGACTGTACCATGTTTTGGAGAAAACCGGCATCATGCAAGTAAAAGACAGCAACATTATATTATTTCTGCTTTTCAAGCAAAATAAACTGATGTTTTTTTTATCGAAGATAAATACATACTTATCATACAATACAACAACCAAACACAGAACAAACATGTATATTCATCACAAAAATGTTTGTCCCTCGGTGTAAATCGAACCCACAACCTACAGCGCAGAAGGCAGAGCTACTACCAACTGAGCTGTAAAGCTTGTTAAAAGTTGCCCAATTTTTATAGTACCGTACAAGAGCTTCAGAGCCGTCAATATACCCTCACATTCAGAGCGGAGATCTTTCCGTAGCTTGATTGTTTTTATGCCTGTCACTAATGGGGTGTAAAACAGAGATTGCGCTGAGAATGGGCTGTAGTGCTGTTTTATTGGCGCTGTTATCGCGCGGTTCAGTCCTCATTTTATTTCTGAGTGTTAAGTAGCAGCTACTTCTCTTTATGGCCATCGCGTAAAGGTAGAGGCTACAATGTCGAGGCTCCGACGTAGAGGCTACGACGTAGAAGCTACGACGTTGACGCTACGACGTTGACGCTACGACGTAGAGGCTACGATGCAAGGGCTCTGACGTAGATGCTACGGCGTAGAAGCTCTACGGGGTAAAGGGTGCGGAATAGTTGAAGGCGATTGATATGAAGGAATACAAGTTGCGATGTATCGAGGTTCTCTTCATTTAGTTAAAATGTTGTTGACTTTCATCATTTTTGTATTCCCAATAAACGTTATTATCTTTTTATCTTATTTTATCATCCTAACCTTATCTAGGGAGGGTCGGCACAACATATTATTTTCTTCCATCATGTTGATAGGATTTCTATTTTATTTATTTGTATGAATTTATTTACTAGTTCATCAATCAGGTAAACACAACTTTCACTAATATCCATCCAAACAAATCTTAGTTACCGAATGACACTATAATTTTCGAATGTGTAAATTAATAAATGCATGATTGAAATGAATGTATGAAAAATTCCTTATTATATATACACAAAAATAATACAAGACAAATATTTCTTGGTCGTATCGCTTGAGAGCGATTTGGAGCACAGTTAAACATGTTAGCAAGTTAGTAGGTAGATTAGTTTAGTAATCCAAGCCCTGAGGCATGCCACACCGCAAACTCAGATTTGCTTAGCTCACGTAGCTGCAACATCTTCTACATCGGTCCAACCTATTTATGTTTACAAGCCTCATAGCTCAGTTGGTAGTAATTCCGCCTTCTGCGCTGTAGGTTGTTGGTTCGATTCCTACACAGGAAAAACATTTATGTGATGAATAAAGATGTTTGTTCTGTGTTTTTGTGTTGTATCATATAGTACGTATGTATTTACAAAGTATTTAAGTATTCTATCCGTAATCTAGTTCCCATATTCCAAGCTATGCTTAGTTTGGGGCTAGATGGTGCTGTGTCAAATTAATGTCCAGTAATTTTATGTTATTTATTTTGTGTCTCCAGGTTTGAAGACCATCATAAACGCGCTGCTTCACTCCTTCAAGCAGCTGGCGGAAGTAATGACCCTGACGATATTCTGCCTCATGGTGTTCGCTTTATTCGCCCTGCAAGTGTACATGGGGGAGTTACGGAACAAGTGCGTGATGAACCCTGAGGTGCCGCCGGGGGAAAACCAGACTGATGAGATCTGGTTCTCGTAAGTAAACGTTTTGCAACGTGGGTCAAGTTGTAGTGGTCATTTCCTCGCGATGAATGTACGCCATGTGGTCCGTACATGTAAATGTCCGAAACCCACGTTTCGGTTTACACGATTAAGATTTTTGTACTACCCGTCACATGAACACATGGAAATGAAAACCAGTTTATTTCAATATAGCCAGTTTATAAAACAATATTTAAATAATTTAACATAAACTTACTATAGGTACCAACTTACATAATAAATAAACAGAAAAAAAACTAATGGGTTATCTACAAAATTAAGATAAACCAGCTTGATTACTGATAGAATACTTAAATACTTTTATTTTTGTAAAATCGTAAATATTAATAACTTCAGTTCCAAGATGGTGACTTAGTTCTTATTTCAAATATTCATAACGTTTAATTATATTAACTTCGCCTCAAAATGTTATGTTTTTAGGTGGGTTAACGACTCATCCCATTGGATGGTTGACGACGAAGGCACGCCCATCATCTGCGGCAACCTGACCGGGGCCAGGCATTGCCCCTCCGGCTTCACGTGCCTCTGTGTGGGGCCGAACCCCAACCACGGGTACACCAACTTCGATAACTTCATGTGGTCCATGCTGACGACGTTTCAACTCATCACCCTGGACTACTGGGAGAATGTTTATAATATGGTGAGTTGATCTCTTTCTTCATCAGAGTTTTCTTGTTGTGCAGATTTAAGTGTTGGGCTGTAAAAGGGACGGATGAATAAACAGTGCATGCAACCGGTATATTGTCATAATCTCCACTAAAAATATTGGCGTTTTCCCCACTAACATTTTTAATCCTGGTTGGTGGGAATTATGACAAAAAAATGTAGGTTTATTTTATACTATAACTCCACATGCCTCTAAAGTAAAACGAATAAACTTGAATTTAAATCAAATTTTAATTTAATTAAGGTATTTCTAGGATAGGAGGTTTTTAAATTGGGAAACACAACCAGTAATATAAGGTAATTACAGTATGTACAGATTGACTTAGTCAAAAATAGCATTTTCTCGCTCCCATAAAAATCTTATACCCCGATATTATACGAGCGCATTAATGAACGCCTGACAATACCAACAAAATTGGCTGAAACGCTAGTATTCATTTTATATTATCACTCCACATACAGTACTGGATTACCAATCTAGTATTTCTTTTTTATAAAATTATTAAGTTAAATTTGTTATTTAAAGTGTTTACATTAAAAAAGTTATTAAAGGCTATTTTTACTATTTCATCATGAATCACACTCATTAATAGTTTAATTTAATCTTGTCGATTTTCACTTATTTAATTCTGATATACGGAATTTAAGTAACAAACATCATATTGTTTGTCCATTTTATGGTTGTCATGGTCTGGTTGTTGGTGTCATACCTATGAATGCAGGGGGTATCATTTATTATGATCTATATCGTCGATTGTATTTTGTTAAAAGTAACAAACAAATGTTTGTCCGTTTATGGTTAAAACATTATTAAAATTCGATGTGGAGTGATAATATAAAACAAACCTAAATTATTTTTATCGTCATAGTCCCCACCAACCAGGATTTAAAATGTTAGTGGGGAAAACGCCATTTTTTTTGCAAATAATGACATTGGGATTCTTCTTTCTGTCTATAACTAAGGTTGAGGAACAATCTTAAGTGGTGCGTCGCGGGTCTCATTCGACAAACTTCAAGTTAAATTGTATTTGTATTTAAATCTAGATAACATTTCCTATCTATTTTTACTAATTCTTCTATAACAAACTGTCGAACTGCTAACAAAATGCCACAAACAAACCTCAGCAACATAAACCTCTTTTGTTCATTCTATAAGTTAGGAGCTGTCACGAACGAAACGCTAAATAGTATTTTTTAAACATTCGCGATTAGAACACATTACTTGTATACGGAAAAAATTACACCTCGGTATAAATATAGATTTTATCATGTTTATGATAAAATATAAAAAAAATAGATTATAGAGAGTCCAGAGAGAGTTCCAGATAACCTTTTTATGGACAGAACCAGGAGGATGTAAATACGACACAGGTGTCCAACAATTTTCCATCTAGAGGTTGAAAATATCTGAAAGCGAGCATGTTGTCGGAAATATGTTTACAAGTTATTACGAAGATGAGACTATGTTTGTTCAGGACGGCGCGCCGGTGAGTTTCATACTATATGCATAGACGGTGTCAGAAGTTTGTGGTCAAAGTTATAAGACGTTTTTGTTTACATGCAAGATACTGTAACCGGGTGAAAAATAATAAAATATGAATTTTCTTTTTTTTGTACGTCGGTAAAGTGCTTGGCCTTCATCTCACCTGGTTATAAGTTAAGGTGAAGCCGAACATGGAGGTGCACTTTACCCGGAATTCCCAACAAACTGAGGAAGTGGGCATCTTACCTCTAAATGCCGGAACACAACAATTTTTTGAATTTTTGTTATTGTTGTCAGGTGAGATGGTGGTCCGTCTTTCCTAATTCTGTCGCCAGGTAACCAGGCGGACTTAAACAAAGACCTACCACCAACCAAACCAAGCACAATATTGTACTTCTCGTGGGAATCGAACCCGGGACCTCTGGATCGGATACCGATGGGTGAACCACTATATCACGAAGGCGGTTAAAAACCAACCCCACTTATCTAACCTACACCTACCCCAATTATAAAAATAAAAAAAGTAATGACGTGTCAGCCATTTAAATTGCTTTCAGTAGATTAGTATCACATTAGTATGTTTAAGTCACTGGACACAACCTTCTCCATAACATTTTTTTTTGCCATAATCTTGGCAGGCAGAATGGTGTTTGCTTTGACCGTGTTGTGACTCAGAAGCCTTTATCTCACCTGCTTTCAAGTTATCATGAGACCGGAGGTGGAAACACACTTCACCCAGAACCCTCAATCTTTGTAGAACTGGCTATCTTACCTCTAAATGCCGGAACACAACTATATAGAAATGTTGATATATCGACCTCTGGATCTGAAATCGTGGGGTTGAACCACTAGCCACAGAGGCGGTTAAAAATCTGCCGTCATCTACCAAAACACAACGTTACTTCCAAATATACAGCTAACGGCGGCTGACTAACTAATGATATCTTACAGGCCCTTACCTCATATTCACAGGAAACACGAATAAATAAAATCGGTCAAGTACACGCACACTGAGAGTTCCGACCCACGTTTAAAAGCATAAAATATTGTATTATAACTAGTAATGAAACAGTGAAAAAAAATACATGACCTGATACATAACCTGTTATGAAATCTTAGTTACAAACGTGGACGAAGGGAAAAAACGAGTTACTTGAATAGGACCCCCTTGAATTTGAAATGTTACCTTATTTTTATTTTTTGTTCTTTGTATCGACAATATAAAATCTATGAAAATATCAACTATCTACCGGACGGACGGATAGTGAAGGCTTAGTAATAGGGTTCCGTAAATGTAGCAAAATCCCGGAGACAAGCCTCAAAAATGACTACAATGAAATTCTACGAGGGACACTTTAGTTTTAAAATTTTCACATGTAGATGGTAACACTCAGAGGACGTTTGGATAAATACTTAAATGTATGTAGACCGCTATTTAGTCTGTGTACTGTCCATTCTAAGCTCATTAAATCGGCCTTTCCTAATAAAATCCTGGTCGACCGCAGATCATTAGCAGCCAAAATATCCCTTTATACCGGGACCGTCCCGATAAGGCCGATATCATACAGCTAGCAAATATTGGGCAAAACAACTCTACTACGCCTGTCGCAAATGGCGGCAGCATCCTTCTGAATACAAATAAATTTTGCAGGCATAATCGGATAGGGTTATCGCGTTTCATTTTCTAAAAACAAATTAAATTCAAAACAGGATAATTCATTTTTATTGTTTGGCCTTCATCTCACCTGAGTTTAAAATTATGATACGGCCGGAGGTGAAAGCGCACTTTACCCGGAATCTCAAAAAACTGAGGAACTAGCTATCTTACCTCTAAATGCCGGAACACAAGAATTTAACAATTGTTGTTATAGCGACAGAATTAGGTAAGACAGAATTACTAAGGACAGAATTACTGTTCGCAGGTTTGGAATCCCCAATATAATATTTACATAGATAGTATTGAATCTGTACAGCATAGATTTATGAGATTCCTGCAGTACAAGTGTAATAATTCTGACCCTAATTATGAAGCAAGGTGCAGGAGGCACCATATACTGCCACTTGCTGAAAGGAGAAATATTGCTGATATCTCCCTTGTCGTAAAGATAGTACAATCAATAATAGACTCACCACAACTCCTTTCCACAGTGCAGATTTGTGTACCAATTAGAGCCCCCAGAGTACTCTCTTTCTCTTTACGTACGTCACTGTGCTACAAATTACAGATAAAATTATTTATTCTTTTTTCTTTATTCTAGTTCTTTATAAGATCTGCAATCTTGTATAATAAATTGGTTGACTTTCCCGAGTTGGATCTCTTCACATTGAAGCCCTCTGCTTTCAAACGCGTTCTCACCAACCACTTGGTTTAACTTGGTTCACTAACTGTTTTTTCTTTTAAAATTTTGATATAAAATAAGTACAAAATGAACAAGCTTTTCTAGTTTCTATATGTGAAAACATATTATTAGTCGAGTTACCTATAGGCCGTTTGTAACGGTCCTTAGGTAATCTGACTGATTCTTTTGTACATAGTTAGTTTAATTGTACTTTTTATTGAAAGATATGTATTATTAGTCAATAGTTTATTTTATTTTTATTTTATAAGTAAATTTGTACTGTTTGTTTTCCGATTAAATAAATAAAGATGGTGGTGGCTAGCCAGGCGGACTTAAACTAAATCCTACCACCAACCAAACCAAGCACATTATTATTATATTGTACTCCCCTGGGGTTTGAGCCCGGGACCTCTGGATCTGACACAGGTGGGCGAACCACTAGACAACAGCGGTGGTTAAACATTTTGGCGGTATTTGTATGGAAAAATCTTAACACAAACCTAGATTATACCTATCCAATTATACCTTCAAAATGTATTATGAATCATACATGCCATTTTGAAATTAATGACAAATTGCGTTTGTATGGGACTGCGGTACGACTGAGCTTCCTATGATTGGTCACAGTCCCATCACGATCATCTAAGTCATCATCATCAACAACCCATTAGTGGCCACTGCTGGTAGAGCCTCCTCTAAAGCTGGAGGGTTTTGCCATTATCAACACGCTTGGTAGGCGAATTCGTGATCTCAGTAAAGGTGAAGACAATACACTGTGGAAGCTACTGCCCTTCTACTGGTGAGATTCCTTAGTCGGCTTTCACGACATCCATGGGCACAGTTAGAGGGGTCGTTTTTAAGCCGCGCCCGCCACGGTATTTATCTCAGTATTGGCACGCTTTCCAATCGGCAAGCAAATCACTGCTGCTTTGTTTGAGAATGTATATTGCAAACGCCAACCCTGAAAATCGTGGTGAGATTACTATTAATTACAAATTGAGGCCGTTGATTTTGATGATTAATCGCTGTAGGTACATATCATCATATCAGCCTACACAAGTCCACTGCTGAACGTAGGGCTCCCCCAATCGACGCCACAAATAGCGACGGTGTCGTTCAAGTGGAGGGGTCTTCTCACTTCTTTTCGCATTTAATCGCGGTTGCCTTTACTCACCAGCTGTTATATAGCCTGCCCACTTCCGCTTCAGCTTTCTAATTCTGAGGGTTTTGTCAGTGACTTTGGTTCTTCTACGATATTACTTTGCGAGAACTTTCTCGTGATTGAAAGCTACTTGGATCATTTTAGGCGCATCAAATTCGTTTTTTTTCCTATATATTTGAACTCATCGGAATGTCATAAAATAAGAAGTCTGTGGTGATCCGATATCGGCAACTCAATTAAACTCTTTTATTAGACAAATCTTCAGTCATTGTGAATATTTTAAGAAAAGTTGAAATTTCATAGCACCGCGTAGCACTTACGTAGCAAAGTGCTACGAAGTGCTACGAAACCACCTGGAGTGGGGATAGTGGCCTTTATTACTTGTCTTCTAGAAAATTACTAATGCTTTTAGTATCATACGGCGCAGTGGTATCATTCAATTTTTGAATTACAAAGTCTCCCGTTTCCCGAGTTCCATACTGTTGGTAGTTTCCACGCAATCTTCCGTTGTACATTTCTAATAATGTTAAGCAATGGACTTATCTGAGCAGTGATGATAATGATTTTAATAAAATACGAGTGTATAAGGTAATCTCTCGTATCGTATCGTAATCTGTGCAAGGACAGTAGTGAATAGATATCGTTGTAGTATTTTATAACCTTTCACGATTAAATTATTTTGATGCGAAAAATTGCAACCCCGCGGTAACGATGGTAAAATACGCGAGTTTGATGAATAAGATATCGTTGTCTCTCTCCATTTGTCTCGAAAAATAAGTAAAGTCATAAATTGGACAGGACGGGAATATTTTAGTATCACATAATTCACAAATCTTAGCGCAGTGCTACATTTACGTATCTTAACGCGCTGACAATTCGGCGGCTGAACTATCGGTCGAATTATTCGGTATTCAGGACGGATATCATGTAAATTAAAATAAGTATGATAATAATAAGTAGGTTTTTTTATTTTATAGTATTGCTTCTTTAGATTTGCAACTATTGTTATTTTTTTCTTTATTTTATATAACTACTGTTGTTTAAGTTTACAATAATGTAATCTTAATACATCTTAATTCTATCGCATAACTAAGCTTATTAATTCAGACGTTACTTATGTTACTATTTAAATACACATACACATACATTTTTTTTAAGCACTTTAATTAAGCTTTTGGTTGGTATTAATTTGTAATTTAAGTTGTATCGCTACCGGTATGCATTAGTGACATTTAAATATTTTGTTGTACTGTTAATATTTTGCTATAGGTACATACATTACATACCCTTCTACCCGGCGGAGGGCATTAAGAAATAAAATTAAATGAAATTATTTATTTGCATGAGTACAGGTATATCAGGTCTTAAATATAATTAAGTTTCACTGTTCTTGACTACTTGTCGTGCAAATATACGTTTTGTATTTATAATTACAGTCAGGCTATATAAACACATACATTTTAATTTATATTCCAATTCATTGTTTGTTTGTTGTACGTTGTCCTAGTTTGTGTACCAATGTCACCATCAAGGATTAAATTATAACCAGTAACATTACTTCTGTGTATGATTTATGTGTTACTGTAAAGTTTGTTGTTATCAAATAATTCTCATTTTACTTCATGTAAAGAATGATCATATACGTTATGCTATGTTACACAAAATACATATTTTTTTAATTTTGTTACCAGGTGCTGTCGTCGTGTGGGCCGATGTCGGTGTCGTTTTTCACGGTGGTGGTATTCTTCGGCTCGTTCTACCTCATCAACCTGATGCTGGCCGTGGTGGCGCTCAGTTACGAGGAGGAGTCGCAGATTACGCAAGAAGTAAGTCTTACTTTTAACCTAGCTGTATTTTGGATGCCGTGGCGTACTGGAGAATGGACTGAATTCCTGAAATGGAACTCGTTGCTTTCTGTCCTTCTCTGATCTTGAACAGATCGTGATCTTGGTATCTTACTGAATCATGATTAAGGTACGCGTGGCCCAAGGGCTGGCTATTTAAGCCAGAGTCAGCATAGCTATATATTGAGCGTGACAATGCAGCCAGTATCTTAGGCATGCTTCTGTCTTGTATTGATCTGGAACAGTCGAGTTACCAATAGACCGTTTGTCTTATTGTCCGTTTGTCGTAAACGGTCCTTAAGTAACTCGACTACTTCCCTTGTAGGTATATAGTAAGTTTGATTGCACATTTTGAATGAATAATATGAGGGAAGAAAAAACTTTTTTAGAATAGTCTCAATATTTAGCTTGTCTCTTGTACCTACCTACCTTTTTTTATATTACTAGGAGACGGAACAAGCAAGTAAAATAAATAAAATAATAAATAATAAATATTACAAGACTTTAATTTCACACAGCGCCATCTAGTCCCAAGCTAAGCATAGCTTGTAATATGGGAACTAGATTACGGATAGAATACATATGTCCTTTTTTTTGTAAATACATACTTATCATACAATACAACACCCAAACACCGAACAAACATCTATATTCATCACATAAATGTTTGTCCTGGTTGGGAATCGAACCCACAACCTACAGCGCAGAAGGCAGAGCTACTACCAACTGAGCTGTGAGGCTTGTTAAAAGTAGCACACCTGGTGTTAAGTGTACTCTTGCCTATGACAAAGCCTTACTGCATAGGTCACATCCACAAAGAACATAGCCTACACGACACTGCATTGCGCCCGTCAACTTGAGGCATAAAGGTGTTAAGCCTCACGTACCCGTAATTTCACCGGCAACCATTCCCTTCAAACCGAAACCCAGCAATGCTGCTTGGCGGCCGAAATAAGTCTGGTGGTAGTAATTCTCCGAACGAGCCCATTCACAAGCGGCTTCTACTACTCTTCATTCTTAACTCTTAACCTTATACATATACTTCTATGGGTGCTGAGAAACACACGCTGTGATCCACGTGACGCGGCAACAAGCCAGTACCCAACGAGTTATAGGTCTGGTTTAAACTGAAAATTCGGATTCGTGGTAACCCTTGCAACAATATAAGTTAAGGTACATTCACAAATATACACATAATATTTTCAAAACGATGCCTTATTTATTATCGTCTGGTAAATCCTCCCATTACTTTTGTATTCAAGAATGATAAATATATCACATTTTAAAACCAAATGTATAACCACCAGATGACTTTTTAATGCGGCGACTGTACCTACCTATAAATCTGACATCAGACGTCAAACCTAAAGGATGGCGGAGGCACTTAGTAGGAGTACCCACTAGCATAAATTAAAGTGGCAGGCTAGCTCTAACAAGTCTCGAAGTTAGGTACCTCCCCGCGGTTGACAGAATAGACGGGGTCTCTTCAATATGGAAGCTCTAGCTAGAACCTGAGCTTAGTTTTCGAAGTATATAGTGTGCAGAAAATATTTGATGCTTAGCATTCTAATTTTAGGGTTATTTAACTAAAGGGACTTGTAACCTAGACTCCACTGTACTTTGATAGGAACTTCAGACGCACTGCAAAATATCACCCTGGTTGATATTCTTTTATATCTGAATCCAATCCTGCAGCGATTTTGGTGGGACAGACACATTTTGCATTAGTGATTCAGTGTTCATTTTTTTTTAATGTTTTTACTGTAGGTTATTAGGGTATGATGGCAGCCATGCCATTATTGGCAAGAATCCGTTAAAAAAATGATTACAAAGGGTTTCCCAGCATGTTTTACAAGCGCATAGCAGACGTGGACCCGGCTACCTGCATCTGTGTTTCCGTTGTCTTACGAATATGACACTAATATCTTCAACAAATTAGTTCATAGGCATCTTATCGGTAAGCTTCGGCCTTATCTTAACTTGTTACCAGGTGTGTTGTTACCAGTGAGATGAAGGCCAAGCGCTTCCCCGTCGTTCAATAAAAATAAAAAAATAAAAAACTTGCTGCCTTATAGACCTCATCACTAGTAGTATAGGTAAAAGTTATTTCTAGAAAAAAAATAGTCCTGCTGTGTCCGTCCGCCCACCAAACCTTAAAACTATTTATTTTAACTATATAGGCACTTCTGCTTTTAATATACGCAAAAAAAAATATAAAAAATATCATGTTTTTTTTTTATGGAAACTTAAATGTTATTGAATATTTATTATTTGTTGATATACTCGTAGAGCGGCAAAAGAAATACATTCTTTGAAAATTTTAACTGTCTACCTATTACGGTTTGTGATGTGCAGCCCACTGACATCAAAGACTTAATAATATAGTAATAAGTAATAAGTAATAAGGTAATAGGGTCCCGATGTCACAATTTGGCTACGGAAATCTATAAAGTACCCTTAGCTGATCATAAGCAGAAATTACTTAAGTTTCAAGATGAAATAGTAAATATCGATTAAGGCAAATAATAATTAAGTACAAACAATCAGATATGCCCCTAGCATCGAGCTAAACGCATTCATACCGAAAGCTAAACGCTCCACCACTAGTCCACGTAGACTGACAATGTTCTTAACTTAGTTACCAGATTCCATCAAACCATTAACGTCTGGTTAACAACACGACTAAGACCCAGTTAGTAAACTATTGATTGTGAACGGAATACTTACAGAGCTGCGCCGTGACGTGGTAACAGGAAGCCTAACTTGTTATATTGCTTCTGAGAAAGTGCTAGATTCAAAGAGGCGGTGAATATATATGCAAATATATTCATCGCCTCTGTAGTCTAGTGGTCCGCCCACCAGTGTCAGATCCAGAGGTCCCGGGTTCGAGCCTCAAGGGGGTACAGTATTGTGATTGGTTTAGTTGGTGGGACTTTGTTTAAGTCCACCAGGCTACCATCATCTCACCTAAGTCTGTCACCATAACAACTATTCTTGAATTGTTGTATTTCGACATTTTTAAGGTAATATAGCCAGCTCCTCTGTTGAGGATTTCGGGTGAAGATCCTTTCCTTCCACCTTTTTAACATAACTTGAAAAATCACCATCCCGCCGTATAGTAAAAAAATCATCTGCCCTAAAACAATACTTGGGCGTGGTCGGCACAGCTGTTTCTGTTCTTTCATTTACTTGTGTCAGCCGTCAACTCAGTATCCACTCCTCTCCCATGGATATTATCCCCTTTTCACCTTTCAAGACAGCTTATTGTATTTCTAAAGGCTTGTCATTTTAAGGATAAAGTTATAGTAATATTTAAGACAAAAAATTGTGAAGAGGCTCGTCCGGGGAAGTACGATACCTATTTCATTTCCAACAGCATTGCAGCATTGCAGCATTGCTGTGTTCCAGGTTGAAGGGTTGCCGGTGAAATTACGGGCACGCGAGGCATAACACTTTTATGCCTCAAGTTGATGGGCACAGTGCAGTGCCGCAGGTCATGATATTTGTGGATGTGATGCAGTAAAGCTTTGCAAAAGATGTAATAAACATCAAGTGGGCTGCTTACTTGTACCATCTCCAAGATGTATAACAAAAAAGATTAACACATTATTTGAAACTATTTCACGGTTATGTTTATGTTTTTTATGTTTCAAAATTTTTTTTTTATCGAGTGACGGGGAAGCTCCTGTTAAGTCAAGTTAAGATAAGGCTGAAGGAATAGGTAGGCTATATCAATGCCTTACTGCGTAGGCCACATCCACAAAGAGCATAGCCTACATGGCACTGCATTTCATCTGTCAACTTGATGCATAAAGGTGTTAAGCCTCACGTGCCCTTAATTTCACCGGCAACCATACTCTTCAAACCGGAACACAGCAATGCTGCTTGGAGGCTTCAATCGGTATGGCGGTAGTACTTCCGGAAGAGCCCCTTCACAATAAGCTCTACTACTCTTAACTTTTATTTTGAATGTGAACAAGATCGGTCAAGATGGTGTCAACATCATAAGGTCCGGGGACGAAGATTAAAACATTTTTACGCATAGATTGAAAAAACTTGTTGAAAAAAAGTAGTAAAAAGGTGTAATAACAGGATAAATATTCGTAAACCATTATGTACTGATTACGTAACTCCTACAAGGCATAAAAAAAAGAGATCCCAGTCAAGTGTAAAGGGAAAAGATTAGTGTGAAACCTCGGCAGCCTCAAACTAAGCCTGCACCGAGCTCGCTTTGTAAACGCACTGCATCTGTGAATACCGGTTCGTGGAGGTATTACGCTAAGTGACGTGTGCAAATACGATTCGGGTACCTTTTGGAATATTGGTTTTATGTGTCGCAACGGAATCATTTGATAGCAATGCAATCCAAAACAATACTATAGGTGCATTACGCAGACGTGGCACATAAAAACACATTCATACATTGGCCTTATGTAGTGTCTGTTAATAAGCGCGCATAATTGACAAAATTATTTAATTTGTATTGGTTATATCAGTAACATCAAATTGTAATTCCAAAATCTAATTGTAATCAATGTCAAAATGGCAATAACTTCTTCATTAAAAAAAATTACTAAAACCTTTATTTTATTTTATTGCATTGGTACGCGTACTTTAGGACCGGAAGTTTACGGCTTTGGATAACTGCCCTAATGTGTGGTGCGATTGTGATTTCAATATTAGCTATTTGTAGGTTTCTTGTAGAAAACTATCTCCTGTATTGCTTTAATGTAAATTGATCGAGTGCGTAACATACAGCTAGGTATAGATAGAAAAGAACCCTGGTGGGGATCGCCATGGGGAGTAAATGGAATAGTCCCTATATCATGTGCTTTCACATCAATGCAGACCCAAACTATCCACTATACTTGAAGTTAGGCATGAAGCTCCTGCAAGCATGAAAAGTTTTTCCATAAACTCCACACTTGGAACACAACACACTTGCTTCTACTACAAGAATAGTAGAAGCCCCTTGTGAAAGGGCTCGTCCGGAGAATTACTACCACCATACCTGTTTCGTCCGCCAAGCAGCGTTGCTGTGTTGCTGCGAGGCTTAACACCTTTATGCCTCAAGGCCACAAGACGGACGCAATGCAGTGCCGTGTATGCTATGTCCTTTGTGAATGTGATCTATGCAGTAAGGAATTGTTATAGGCAAGAGATGTACTAAACACCAGGTGGGCTACTTACTCATCCCGTCTCTTAGTTAAGTAAAAAAAAAAACTTGGCAGGCATTCAAAGATGTTCATTACCTGGTGAACTCTGAGTTACCTTCTACGACTCTTCAACTTATTTCTTAGGTATAGGCCACAACCGGCTAGCCTAAAGTACATATTTCAGTGCACTTTAAATACCAGGGGTTCATAACTTCACAGGAGCGTAAGAAGGACTTGAACGAGCACCGAGACGACTCCACGTTCAGTTTCGACCCCACTTCGCTGGCGGTCCGGACGCTGGCCAAAGACTCCAAGAAGAGGATAGACGCTCGCAAAGGAGTGCTGCTCTCTTCTTACTCACGGAAAAGGACTAGGAGACGAAAACGGGGGAAGAGTGCTATACACCACACTGCTGCTATTGCCGCTGTTGCTGAAAGGTATGATTAGCTGTAAGTGTTTTGGTAAAGGTTTCATTTACCTCATTTTAAAATGTTGCAATGTTTTCTGGTTTTCATGGAATCCTAGATGAATTGCTCTTAATCTCCGGTATACGTGTGTCGGTTCTTAAAACAGAAAAGTAGGCAGAACCACGGGTGGATAATGTTCCGCCTACTCCAGTATATCAGTACGACAAAGAATGAAACGCTCAAAAAGCTACCCATGTTAAACTGGCCATTAAATCAACCACAGTGTTGCCTCCGTGGACAGATTGAGGTATTTATTGCGGTCCACGCCTTTTGTGATCTGCGCGTAACGTTGAAACGCGCCCTGAAGAAAAAATGGTTACATAGCTGTTTTTAAAACTCCACCTCAAAACTACAAGCACAGTACCTCCATAATCATATACACATAGAGTAGGTATATAGGACACCGTGTATCGTCTCGCAGTTATCACGTCACCTAAACATTGTGCTGAAAAGCACAGGCTTTGTGGCCTTCTTTGCAGTCACAGAACAAGCGGAGCTCAGAGCTTTTCACGTTCTATTACAATGGCAGTGTTATTTTTAATGTTAAAGTTGCGAAACGTAGTAACTTTTATCTGCATCGTGTATTTCATTCGTTTTAAATGATTGCTAGCTACTTGCAAACCGTGGACATATGCCAAACGTAAGTTTGGACGTGCTTCTGACTACCCCCTATTAGGTGATCCTCATAAGATCCACGCTCTGAGTAGTGATCAGACGTGTCGAAGGGGAAAAAGTCGTGAGTCTGATGTTTTTTTTAAGTTGAAGTTTGTGCCATTTTAAGTTAAGAACCTACCAATAATGTTCTGAATTCTTAGGATCAGAATATTCTGTTATTTTTTATTGTACGCGTGAAACTGTAAGAAACCTGATAAATTACACATTATTTAAAATAATTTCTCAAATAGTTAACATAAAATTATATACATATCATAATAAGTCATCATAAGTCTACGCAGGCTAGATTGTACTATAATATTAAATGTCTAAAATATTATTTTTAAAAATAACATAAAAGGTAGAAAGTCGGCGAGATTAAGGGTTTGCTATCAGCAAAACTATTGATGTTACAATCTCACTATATACATTTAAGTAAACAGAGTAACATCCAGTCGTAAGCAAAGCTTACATACCTGCACTCAGCATACAGGTTCTTTTGTTTGGTTGCAGTTTGCAGTTATCTGGCCTCACGTGATTGTAAAAGCCTAACAACTTTTGAAAAACATTTTGCGAAGTTTTTCTCGCAGGCAGTGACGGCAAAGTAATGGCCCTTTGAAGGGAGACATGAACGGCAAAAACATTACCAATTCCGGAATAAATTAATGGATTCTCATTACGAATGTTAATCAAGTGAGCTCTGCCCTTAATTGTTCGGTGAACCCTCCATTTAGAAGTTTTTGCTCTCAATATGTGATTACGCGTTGAAGATACTTTACTATTGAATATTTAAGAGTTGTGTGGACAAGTGGGAATGGGACCTAGTTGTGGGTTTAAATCCAGTCGTGCACCAATGGACTTTTTGGTTTGCCGGAAGTTAATGTGCGCATTTGACACATCACATGCTCTGACGGTGAAGGTCACATCGTGAGGAAACCGTTCCCTAGGACCAAAAGTCCGAATGACATGTGTCACTGGATTCCACTAAGCGGTGAATGGCTTGCAACCGTCCACGTTTGAATACTACCCCAAGTTGGTAATCCTCATTATATATACGCTCTGAGCAGTGATCAGAGGTGAATCTTTGAAAGGAAAAAAAGTCGTGAGTCTATAACTTTAATACATTACTTTACATATATTCTTTGAGAATGTCTTTTTTACTTGAACTAACCAGTTTTTCTACTTTCTGAATCAGCAATTGGTGGTAATTGGACATGAACCTAAGTAACTATTGACAGAAGTTACTAAATATCCAGAAGTCTTTTTAAAAACTTTAGCATAGAATATGCTTTATTGGCATATACATATTGAAATCTATTGAAATCGAAAACGTGTATTATTTTGAGAATACGCGACAAAAAGTTTCGCAAAAATCCCGCTCAACAGGTATTTGTATTTTTGCAACAAGAGAAATAATTAAACGAAATAAATCGGCCAAGTCCGGACATTGAGTGTTCTGTCCCACATTTCCGGGCAAAAACAAGTTTCTAATATTAGGATCGCCTTTAATTTTATTTTATTCTTATTACATGTTGGCAAAAGAAATACGTACTCTGTAAACATTTCACAGTCTACATAATACGGTGAAAGAGATACAGCCCACTGATAGACAGACGGACGAACTGCAGACCCTTAGTATTAGGGTTTTGTTGGCACTCTTCCGAACCCTAAAAACCTAGAGGTAGGTGGCACAATAGTAACCTAAAGGATTAAGGGTTATCACCGAAGTATGAATTGGCGAATCCTGCCCATTGACATTGCCAAGCGAGCCGAGAAAGATAAAAACTATTCCGGCTCACTGAGAATTTAGTAACCGTAATCTTCGTCACTCGGTCGGTTTAATAGGAAGGGGAGGCTATTCAGGTAGATAAGGTTTATATAGAGCCGAGTGTTTGTGTCCTTATAATGGTGTTTTTCCTGTAAACATCACTGGTTATAGCTACATTTTGGTCTCTTGAAAGTTTGTAGAGTCATACATGGATTAGGAAGCAACTAAGGAAGGTTTTTTGTAATACTTTATAATATCAAGATGATTAAGGTAACTACGTAAGGGTTTACTAGGGTATGGACACCTATCGGAGTATTAAATAATATTACTGCGATCCCAAACTCGCTTGCCAAGGTTGGTGCTTATTGGAAATCCGCATTGAGATGCTTTGAGGTTCATATTCTGCAGTAGACTTTTCAATAAATCATCTATTCAATGCATTCGACGGAACTGAAATGCCTGAAGATGTATTTATCTATATGCAAAAGTATATACCTCCTACTCTTCTTCCAGCCCTTATCCCACACTTAGGTGGAGTCAACACACAACGTTCTCCTCCTGCACTCTCCCTTGTCTCCCGTCAACAGCATCCACTCCTCTGACATGTATATCATCACTACCACAATCCATCCATCCCTTTCTTTATTCACGTGACTTTTTTTTTTTAATTGGACGAAGGGTAAGCACTTGGCCTTAATCTCACCTGGTAACAAGTTGAGATAAGACCGAAGGTGGAGGCGCACTTCACCCGGAATCCTCAACAAAATGAGGAACTGGCTATCTTACCTCTAAATGCCGGAACACAACCATTTTAGAATTGTTATTATGGCGACAGAATTAGGTAAGATGGTGGTAGCTAGCCAGGCGGACTTAAACAAAGTCTTACCACCAACCAAACCAAGTACAATATATTGTACTCCCCATGGGAATCGAACCCGGGACCTCTGGATCTGAAATCGGTGGGTTGAACCACTAGACCACAGAGGCGGTTTTCGTTCCCTATGACATGTCCATATTGTCCATACCACGCTAACCTACTTATCTTTCTTTCCGTCACGGTGCTAATGTAACTCCCCCTGATTGAGAACTCATTCCTTATTTTATCCAACCGTGTCACAGTCACATTCACTGTCTTTTTATCCGTCTTCAAATGTTCAGTACAATTCTGGAATATGGATATTCGTAAGAGAACCAAAGTTGATGTCATAGCTCTCAGAATTAGCAAGCGGAAGTGGCAGTGGACTGTCCATATTGCTCGCGGAACCGGAGTGTGGGAAGATCTTGATCTTGGTGTTCCGGGAATCGATGAATAACGAATACAGGACATTAATTTCACACAGCGTCATCTAGCGCCACACTAAGCATAGTTTGTAATATGGGACGTAGATTACGGATAATACTTTAGTACTTTTTTTTGTAAATACATACTTATCATACAATACAACACCCAAATACAGAACAAACATCTATATTCATCACACAAATGTTTGTCCTGGGTGGGAATCGAACCCACAGCATAAATCGCAGAAGGCAGAGTTACTACCAACTGAACTATGAGGCTTGTAAAGGATCGCTGTTTGTGGCGTCGATTGGAGGAGGCCTATATTCAGCAGTGGACGTATGTGGGCTGAAATGATGATGATGATGATGATAAGTCTAGTAGCCTTATCAAGGTTTCTGTATTTTGGTTTATTTTTTTCTAAAGATATTCCATTGAACCTTACCTTCTTATTGCCACGAAAGTTTCATGTGAATGGCACTTCGACAGCGCCCTCAATCATCGACGTTCAAAAGGCATTTATCAGAGGTTCGTTACACAAAGGGCCAACTAATTGATCCTCGCCCTTCGCTTGGGGTCAGACACCAGCCTAATCTCTTACGCTTTTAGAGTGCCAGCTACTATAGGTACCCGTACCTACTTATCAAGATACTGTCTCGATAAATATCAATAAGAATATTATTGGATGCTTAGGATAAAGTTTGATTCAGGTAAACATTTTTTTTTAATATAATACTTAGGACTTTAAGTTCACTCAGCGCCATCTTGCTTATATCCGAAATTGTGTGCCTTACCTTAGAAATATTTTACCAGCCCTTTATAAAAATGTGGGTATACATAGCAAAGTTTTTCACAGATTTTATCGATGTTACAAGAATGTAAATAAAGATTACATTCACTCTATTTCCCACAGAAAGAAATAAGGTAAATAAACAGGCTTTTTCTTGGAAAGTTCGCTCTTTCGCATTCTTCCCCTGCCAGGCAGGCAAGCCTGGAGATCAGCACCTATCGGAGAAAATACTTAACTATTTATTTATCTCGATTTTTAATGGCCAAGAAGGAGATATTCTAGAGGAAGGCCAGTTGAGAAGTACACTGAACCAACAAGCTGCCTCATAGGTTGATAGTAACTCTGCCTTCTGCGTTGTAGGTTATGGGTTCGATTTCCACCCCAGGATAAAAAATTGTGTGATTAAATGTTTGTTCTGTGTTTCGATGTTGTATCATAAATAACCGATGAGCATGTATAAAGAACGTGATGATAGTGAATGAGGCTAAAGGGGTGTGCAAGGAGCGTAGTAAATGGAAATCCGTTGTCTCTGCCTACCTTTCTCGGAAACAGGCACGAGACCATTTTTTTTTTTTTAAGTTGGGGAAGCCATTGGCCTTCATCTCTCGATAAGGCCGAAGGTGGAAGCGCACTTCACCCGGAATGCACAACATAGGCTATCCCGCTATAGGTGTGGTCGGCACAACATGTTATTTTCTTCCACTAATCCTATCAATCGTCAACTCTGCATTATCACCTTTCATACCCATGTCCTCTTTCATACAATCCATCCATCTCTTTTTCGGTCTTCCGCTGCTCGCATGTGCAACCACGCTCATATTCATAGCCGTTATGGTCAAATGACTATCAACCCTCACATATCAACCCATACCATGCCAACCTAGCACTCATTAAGGAACTGGCTATCTTACCTTTAAATTCCGGAACACTACAATTTATATTATGTTGATATGGCGACAGACTTAGGTAAAATGGTGGTAGGCCAGGCGGAGTTCAACAAAGTCCTACCAGCAACTAAACCTAGCACAATATTGTACTCCCCTGGGAATCAAAACGAAAGAGGCCTAAGTATGTATGTATGGAAGAAGAAAAGAAAAATAAATAAAGATAAAATAAGCTTAAGAAGCAGACTTCTGTGTATTATCTACATCTTTACATCTTTACTGCCAACACCAATCCGTCTGCCAAGCGTGGTTATTATCTCCCACTTTGGAGGAGGCTCAGTCCATCTACACTAATGGTCTGTTGAGATGTATGTATATTATCTTTAAAAAGGGTTACAATATTTCTACGACAATTCAAAACAACAAAAGTTGTGAACACGATGAAAATAAAAATAAATTCTGAATTCTCTTTTAGCAATTCCTAATCAATTCAAGCTTATACGATCTCGCCTCTAGTTCTTCAGAATCCGATCTCGTTATTCAGATTCGAACCAGCACTAATTCTGACGTACAAAAGAGCCGCAATCAATTGCAAACGTTTTGTAACCTGAACGTTCAGACAATCACCAGATTTTATTCTGAATTCATACATTTCGGATCATGTCGATGTAAATGGGCATAATTTCGCATCCGCATACGTTATTGATACCCGTAGCCCGCAGGGTGGGCAATCGAGCACGTATCGTATGGCTCGGCATGCAGGTAATCTACAAAGGTGGGTTTTTGTAGGTTTTACAGTCTCCAGTACAGAAACTCGGCTTGATTTTTGTAGGCCCAATTAAGCGTACCACCACTAGATATAATTGTAGAATGGAAACTTAGCAAAAACGATTTTGTTAGGGCCCATCAAGCTTCACCGTTACACCACTAGATTTGATTAAAACTTGGCTTGATTTTTCTACGATCAATCAAGCCTTACCGTACCATCACTGGATTATGGACATAATCACCACGATTGGTAAGCAGATTGGTGATCGCAGTAAAGGTGTCGATAATACACAGAAGGAAGCTACTGCCTTTCTTCTGGTGAGATCGCTTAGTTGGCTTTTACGACATCTATGGGCTGAGTTGGAGGGGTCGATTCATAACTCACGAACACATAGACTAACACATGCAAATATCCGAACTTTCTCATATATCGATGATTATGTTACGGTGACAAAGCAAATGTTTCTCGTAAAATATCATTACAGGTAAGGGTAATGCAGTTTTTCCAAGCTCGGTCACGTTCTTTTAAGGGTTCGTACGTGTCTCAGCATTGCTTAGAACCACCAGACACGTTAAAAAGATCCATATTAAAGGGCCCGGATATCTCCTGCACCCCTCGAAATAGGATAACACTAAAGCCTGGAAGGTGTCAGGCAAGTTTACTGGAGCCAGTCGGAACTGGCAAGTAAATCATTTTTATTGCATTTGGCTGCGAGCGTTTTAGCGCGACGAACGACTGTCTGGAAGTGATAAAGCCAGTTACCTTCGTCTGTTTCTGTCCTATCTATTGATTAGTTATTACTAGTCATTTTACGCAACGCCATCTAAGCCCAAATCAATAATATGCCCCTCCACAGCAGTTACGATTGCAAAAAAGCATATCTTCCAGAGTGAATAGTTAGGTGTCTTCTAGACCGGCGTGGTACATCGTCGCTTCCCATCGCGAGATTGTGGTTGAACGTAGGTCTATCTTAATTAAAAAAAAAACTGTGAGCTTAACCTTTTTATTTTAGATACTTTACAATACACAAATAAAAATTCTGACCTATATAACATTTAATAACACCAAAATACAAGCACATAGGTACTTATTTCATAATTAATTAATTAAATAGGTACTTACTTGTTGTGTTATGTGTTATGTTTAGTAATCTGAAGGAATTATCTTGTATCTACATATAATTTAGTTAAAAAATCTTATTTTAGGTACCAGAGGTTAGTTAAATTGTTTCTTATGTATCTCATTTTAAGTGAACCGTGTGTTTGTATTGGAATAAAGTTATTTAAGCCTACCCGCTGTACTGTAGCAGCGTTCATATTTAGACTGGTACATCTATATATCAATAAAAACTTACAAGCGGAAATCGGGATTAACCTAGAATCCCGATTTCCGTATGTACTAGTCCCATTGCGAACAGGCTGCTACCTACATACTTGTAAATTGGTTGACTATTCAAAATTACAAATACTTATAATTTACTGAATTATAAGTGCATTTTTCATAATTTTATTTGTGCATAATCATATACTTTTATTGCTCAATGAAAAATATTGTAATGTCTATGACTTTAAGTGTATTTAAAAAAAGACTTGAATTTTTTTTTGTGTGTCTTTTGAGGTCTTGTTTTAAGTCCGTCTGACTAGCTACTAACATCTTACCTAAGTCTATCGCCATAACAACAATTATCAATAGTTGTGAGGTAAGATGGCCAGTTCTTCGTTTGAGGATTCCGGGTGAAGTGCGCTTACACCTTCGGCCTTATCATATCTTGAAACTAGATAACTGAGATGAATGCCAAGCAGGAAGCGCTTCGTCGCACAATAATAATTTAAAAAAGTCTCTACAATTTCCTATATTCAAAATGTTATGCAAAATCTATATTTTTGATTGCTCGCCCACTACAGCAAAATATTACCTTTCCGCGAAAGCTTTTAACGTAATGTTATATCATTTATCTCGCCGTCAAAGCCACTAACAAAGTACAGCCACCTCCTGAATTATCATAAATGCAAGTCATAAAATAATATCATAAAGGCACCCTAAGGCCACAAAATGTGAGCCTTTAGTCAACACAAGCTGTGGAACAGAACTGAGAGTAATAATGTGAAGTGAAACGAAGACATTATGCAGTCAAAGACTCACAGAGCTAACAAGATCCGACGGTGTCTGGGTAATCGCAAACTAAGTCCCAGATTAGGCCAAGCGGAGCAAAGTAGTAAATTATCCCAGCAAACCTCAGATACATATAAGCATCGTGCACACGGGAGCGATAATCTATCGCCTGACTGCGGCAGTTCAGTGCGCTATTAGACCAAATATAAATAGGTACATTCTTGTTTGTTTATATTTTTTAAATAAGTACAATAACTCTAGGCCAGATTAAGGATGCAGGTTAATATGGAGCGAGTTTTTCCAGAAGTCACTGGCTCTCCCGTGTACCTACTGAACACGGCTTACCGTTTGACGCTGTTCTTAGACAGGAGAGTCGATAACATTTTACAGGTCCTACCACCAGTCTTGTGATCATTCAGCTGTAACTGCTACTCAAAGCAGGCAATTTAGTTTTCAGGGTAGGCTACGAGAAGGTAGATCACATCTACCCCTAACATCTGTAGGTACACATAATAAATGACAGTACGTTTTTTTTTGACAAGTTGCGCTTCTCAGACATTGTGAAATAGGCACTGAGAATCTATGAGTTCAGTGTGAATTTAAGTTCTAGGCAAGACTGCAATCTCATCAATACTTGGGTAAGTTTGCGGCTCTATTCATCAACTCTCAGACGTAATAAGAATTGATTTTGAGAATTCAAAAATGGAGAGAAACGATACGAAAGAAGAAAATCTTTTCAATATGCCACAGCACATTACGAAATAATTAAATGTTATAAAAAAAAAATGTATATCAAAAAAACTGGTTTTATCGAGGTCTAACAATGCAACTACAATAAATTTGCAGCGCAACTTTTGCGTCCCTCGTAAAGTCGCGTAGGAATAACCGTATCTTAACGCTACGGGAGTCTGCTGGTCATCCACTGGAGAATAAATAAATCTAAAATATATCTCTTGAAATACTGAGCTTTCATGGTTAACGTTTTTATTATTCCGTATGAAAGTCAATTCTTTTGATATCAAGCGATTTTAAAGTTTAAAATTAGTTTTTAATGTTTGAGTCTAATGCACGTACTTTAATAGGATTCCTTTTTATTTTAAACTGAAGCTAAAGGGTTAATAAAACGGTTTTTATAGTGGTTTTACCAGGATCATAGAATAAAGATTATATTACTATAATATAAACTTTTAGGTCTTGATGTACGCAAGATTTGATAGTCCCTACAGTTTTCATTGGATGCGGTTCATATTTTGTATGCATATGAGTACAAACTATGGCTTCACAGCTCAGTTGGTAATAGATCTGTCTTCTGCACTGTAGGTTTTGGGTTAGATACCCACCCGGGACAAATATTTGTGTGATGAATATAGATGTTCGTTCTGTTTGGGTGTTACATTGTATCATGTGCTTTTTATTTACAACAAAAAAACATATATATGAGTATTATATCCGTAATCTAGTTCCCATAATACAGGCTTTGCTTAGTTTGGGCGAGATGGCGCTGCGTAAAACTGATGTCCCGTATTTAAAAGAAACCTCAGTTCAACATCAGCTACGGACTCGATTTCATCTGTGTTTCCAAATCTACATATATTTGAACTGAATCGAAACTCAATTAAAAGGCCAATATTTTGTAATACTAAATAAATTAATAATACGATACATTCATTTACACAGCGCCACCTAGCCCCAAACCTGAAAGCTTGTTAAATGGAAACTAGATCACTTACGGATAAAATACTTAAATACCTACTTTTATTTATATATACTGAGACACAATACAACACCCAAACACGAAACAAACATCATTGTACATTAATGTACATCACACAAATGTTTGTCCCGGGTGAGAATCAAACCCACATTCTAGCAGCGCAGAATTCACCAACAGAACTGTGGGAATCTGTCAAGTGTCAAGCCTAAAATTTTTGGTTATTCCCAAAGTAGGTACCTTACTCCATTATTTTATCCTAAAAAGATAAGAATCTCATACATAAATTCTCAAATTACTCCAAATAATTATATATAATATTTTTTTTTATTTAAAAATATTACATTTAAGTTGCATTCTGCTCCGCAGGTAGCTTAGTAATTGTTCTCAAAGCTCTCCAGTGATTGTTCTTCAACAATTTCCAAAGTAGTCCATTGAAAATTACGAAATATTATTTTAGTTTCATTCTACTCCATGAAATATTGAAGTTACAAGTTGACATAAAAATAATTGTAAAACGGAAGACAGGTTTATTTAGCGTCTTCCTTATCAGGCTTCAAGTTTGGAAAGCGAGGAGTCTCATGATTGAGGTTGTTTTAAAGCCTTAAGTACGCGTTGGTAAATGATATTTGGCATAATGCAGCTACAAAACAGATTGTGGACTCAAAAACATGAATTCGCCATACGTACAAGCTACAGTGCCGGTTTAACATAACTAAGTACCAATTCAATGTTCAGATTTCCCATGTTGTTTTTTTTTATTGTACGCTGTGTAAGCTCTTGGCCTTCATCTCACATGGTTTCATGTTATGATAAGGCCTAAGATGGAAGGGCACTTCACCCGGAATCTCTCAACAAACTGAGGAACTGGCTCTCTTACCTCTAAATGTCGAAAAACAAGAATTAAGAATTGTTGTTATGGTACCTAGGTAAGATGGTGGTCGCTAAAACTTAAACAAAGTCCTACCATCAATCAAACCTAGCACAATATTGTACTACCCCTATGGCAATCGAACCAGAGACCTCTGGATCTCGAATCGGTGGGTTAAACCACTAGACCACAGAGGCGGTTAAAACACTCTGGTCTACTCCGATTAACGTTGACCTTTCTAGTCAACGGTTACGGCGTATACACTTCGGAGAGTGTGAAGCGGAACTACACATTCTGATTCCGCTATCCCCATTTTTTTTGCGGACAACGAGACGCTCGGCGATGCGCCACCGGTTTATAGTGGATATACCTTCCTCGCGCACTAAGCGGTTTTCTTTCTCGTTTATAATGCGCATCGCCAAGGAATGGAACGCTATGCCTGAGTCTGTGTTTCCCGAACACTACAACATGGTAGTCTTCAAGTCAAGAGTAAATAGGTACCTTCTAGGCAAGCGTGCTCCATTGTAGGCTGCATCATTGCTTAACATCAGGCGAGATAGCAGTCAAACGCAAGGAAAGTACGGATTTTTCACATACAAAAAAAAAGTCCTATGGTAGTAGTCCTACATATGGTTACCACAATCTCACAGGTAGATACTGAAGTCCTGTAGTGGTCCGTCTGACTTGCGACCACCATTACCGTGCCAGGCATTTTTGGCTCGCGCCATCGCAGATCCATCCTCACCCTGGTAATATCCAGGCAAGCCTTGAGGTCAAGAGTTTATCCATAAAAAAAAAGTAGCACATATTAAGCATCCACTATTAGTACCCATACCTACTTATAATTAGAGAGAAAGAAAGAAAATATCTATTTTGCCAAAATACATAGCTGAAACAATAGAAGAAAAACACAGAAAAAAAAAATATAAAATAATTGTCAAAAAAGGATACCACTCAGCATAATGCTATGGAAGGGTATTCCAAAGCGCTGGTCTTCCGTGGTACCCTGATCGAGTTGGTAAGCTTAAAATAAATTAATGTAGGTACTGCACGGTCTAACTTAATTATTGTATAATATGTGACATATATAATATGAAATGACATTGAATTAATGACAAAATCGAGTCATTCCTCGTAGCGCACCCAGATGATGCGCTCCATAGTACTTCCACATAGAGCACCCGTTTTGGTGCGCTTAATTCAGTAGGTGTAAATGTTTTGTTTTTATTCCTCGTTGCGCACCTATGATAATGTAGGGTCTTGTGATGGGGTGCTTTTTCATCTACTTTGTAACTTACAATTGGCCTTCCAGCATAGCTTCCAGCAACCAGCATGTATATATACGATAGTTAATTATGTTTTGTAAACCTAGCTGTAAGTTTATTTAGTACAATTTTAGACCAACAGTTTATTTTTTATTTATAGAACGACAGGTAATTGCTTGGCCTATAATTACTTGATAAAAGTTAACAAGAAGTCTCACAAAAACGGGTATTCATCGCGTATCTTTTTATATACCTGACCGTTTTGACCGGGTTACAACGGCCGTGGCGATGAAAAGCCATTTTTGTTATGTTTGTGGTGTTTTGGTATATACATACCAAAAAACGTTTTTTTAAGCTATAATTTAAAAAAACGCTTCGAAACAGGTAAACGTTCAGGTTCAAAACATAAAGGTACTTTATGTTTTGAAGCTACCTACTTACCAAAAACAAACCATCCCACGAGTACGCCTAAGGTTCCACCTTAATCCAGCTACCGTAATTCAATTCCAAGCCCCGGCTACGAAGGTAACAGCAAGCTGATAATGAATACCTTCGCTTTGAAATGAAAACAATCTTTGTTCTGACGGCTTATTGGCATTTTAGACTGATTTCATCGAAGATTTACCTTTCGTTATATTCGTCGATAAATTTACTTATGTACCAATACTCATCTTACTGAAGCGGGTTATTTTAATTTTGATAGCCATGACATCTACTTTATCTTTATTGAGAAAAACATTCGTACTTAAACCACAATAGAAATAATTCGTTTTAAAACCTCATAAGTACCTCTTATTAACTTGAGACTTCGTTTTGTTTTATTATTATTATTGGCCCACAAAATGAACTGCAAAAAATTCGTATTAAAACCACATAAGAACCTATTATTAACTTGAGACCTCGTATTTTTTCATTATTATTACTAACCCACAAAAATAAATGCAAGCAATCGACGTTTCTTGCCTTTACATCTGTTATAGTTACACTGGTACTGGGCAGTCCGGGCAGTAAGTAACTGCCTATAGACAACCTAGTTAACCTACGTTTCGTTAAACCAATATTTATACACTAGAAGAAATTACAAAGACAACGGCCTCCTAGATGTCTTCAGATCTGAGAAAACTTCGAGTACCTAATCTTTAAAAAATATTTCGTCCTCAAGGCTTTCTTTACGGTAGGAACAATAACATTATTATATCAATGCAAACGAAGGAGATGAGAAAATGCGCAAATGTTTGATGAAATTTATGATTGGCTTTGTTCACCTTTGGTTAGATTATTTATTTTACGGGGTGATGTATTCAATTTACTAGAATGTGACTCTGAAATTGCCAAACATACCTACTCCAAGTAACTTTTTTATCTGACTCTAAAGGAAGGTTGTTTTTAAAATATCTATTAACGAGGGTTAATCTAACTGTTCTTCCAATATTCTCTCAATATAACATAAAATATTGATTAACATTTTCGCTTCCTCAGAAATAAAGTGATTTAATGACATGTTGGATTCGATAATTCCTACGTTTTTCTTGTATAGTACCTAATTCAAATCAATTATTTCCTACTGAAATTAAAGATTTAGATTATAAATGCAACTCAGCCACCAATAGTTCGGCCGCCTACTATAACACCTTCGTATAGTCTATTAGCAGAGATAGGGGCCTGGAGATCCTAGATTCGATTTCCAGGTGGACACTCTTTGTGAAGTTTGTTCCCCGGTTGGGAACATTGCGAGCTTGAACCTGAATTTCCGATTATTACTATGACTCCTAGCTTCAAGTCGGTCAAGCTCCTGACTACTATATGTACCAATGTTCATCGTGCTGTACTAAGGTACCTATACACTACGACTGATACACTCAGAAAAGGCCTTGCATTTCTCCTTGTGCACTGGTCGATTCGAACAGGATGTAGTTTTAACGTTTCAAAATGATCCAAAAATCTTAATAAATAAAAAAGGCCACTGTTGGTTCTGCAAAGCGGAACTACAAGATGAACCGCAATAGGATTCCCGCGACAAATTCACTTCCAGCTATCACACTTGTGGTAGGTACTCTAAGTCCTATCTATTTATTACAACATTTCCGTCCAGAGCTCACCTGTTTGACCTAATTTTGTAGCGGGAATGCCGCAGTCAACACGTTGAATTAACATGGTAATGGGGTTAGCTAATGGGCCCGATTTAGCATTCCGAGTCCGAGGTTGCACTCGTTAGAAAATGACGCAGCCAGTCTACAAGGTCAAGTAAACAATTGTTCGATGACCTTCAACTTGCACTTGTGTGAAATAAATTCTGAAACCTCATATCTCTTTGTATATAACTTTGCGTTTTATACAAAGAGACCACATATAATCAAGCGTTGACAGCGATATCATGGTCCTCCCGAAACGCAAAATCTATTGGCTCCAAAACGTTATCAGTGACTTATATTATCGATTGGATAGGTATATTAATGGATTAGTCGATAACTAGCTATTTAATTATTATTATTATTCTTATTTTTTTTATTGTACGACGGGTAAGCACTTGGCCTTCATCTCACCTGGTTACAAGTTGAGATAAGGCCGAAGGTGGAGGCGCACTTCACCCGGAATCCTCAACAAGCTGGAGGAACCTGCTATCTTACCTCTAAATGCCGGAACACAACATTTTTTAATAATTGTTATTACCAGCGGACTTAAATAAAGTCCTACCACCAACCAAACCAAGCACAATTTATTGTACTCCCCATGGGAATCGAACCCGGGACCTCTGGATCTGAAATCGGTGGGTTGAACCATTAGACCACAGAGGCGGTAAATTAACAGAGATTATTGCTCCTTTATTTTATTGCGATTCCGAACAAAGTGTAGATTGAATGCTTCAAATCCTAAAAAAAAATACAGAACGATGGAAAGATTTTGAATTTTAGATTTCTTCGTGACTATTCATTGTAAACTGGTACACCTATTATTACGTCATATCTGTAAATAAATAGAAACAGAGATAGATAGGTACTTGTAAACTCATATGAATGCTAGGCACTCTACTTGCATTTACTTCTAGCAATCGGAAAATACAGAGTAAAACCCGGACTAAATGAAGATTATGCATGAAGTTTTGCGTATAGCGTAGGTATTTACTTGATGTATGATATATGACGGTTCTTAGGCATCAAGCAATAATACAGGGTGATGGATGAAACAGCTAGTAGGTATAAATATTACGCCAAAAGAAAGCAGTAAAATGCTCCAAGCAATAAAGTTAGGAGTGAGTTAGAAGCCTCCATAAAAGGTGAAACTTTTATGAAATTAGCCGGTAAAGTAAGGAGACGAAATAAGGGCGCTTGTAAAAGATAGGACACCATAATGACGATGAATTTGGCAGAGAACACCATCAATTAATTGACTAGTTCTTTTCAACAGGCCTCATATCTCTGTTGTCTTTCTGCGCTTATGATTTATTATTTTATTTTGGAACGGCGGGGAGCTTCAACTCACCTTGGAAAGCCAAGCACAATATTATACTCCTCTGGGGATCGAACCCCGGATCTCTGAATCTGACAGCGGTTATTTCCCATATATACCTACAAGCTTTACTTAGTATGAGACTAGTTGGCCTTAGAATTTACCATCTTAACTAATATGTACCATATTTTACGTGAGTAAAATTATCTTTATCTGTATCAAAAATATGAGTAATTAATATTTGTTTAATTACTCATATTTTTGATACAGATAAAGATAATTTTACTCACGTAAAATATGGTACATATTAGTTAAGATGGTAAATTCTTTAAATAAAATAAATTTAATTTATATACATCAGCAAATCTCACCCGTATAAATGGTATATGAATAAGTTCTTATTGATTGAGAATCATGCACAAACTAATAATACTAAGAAGGTAATTAATTAAATTTTGCAGAACAATAATCAAGCAACCTAAAACAGTCATTTTAAATTATTGCCACCAGTTATATTTGCGAGGAAACGTTGGTATAGGTAGGTACCTGATTCTATTTTAAAGGTAAAATACGCGATTAATACTGAAGTACCCGTTTGGAGTTTTATCTAAGTATTTAATGTAAACCTAACCTACGCTAAGGCGAGATGACTCGATCATTGCAGAAGTTTGTCGTAAACAGACACGCCGAAACGAGCACTTAACTCGGAAAATGGAAAGCGTGGGTTTTATAATGTTCGTGTCAATATGCGTTTGCATAATCGTTACGAAGCATTAGCCGGTGGTATCTTCTTTGATAAAATAATACGTTTTAAATACTAAAAAGAAAACTGACTTCAATGAATAATATGATACAATTTAGTTTACCTGGATGACAATTGTTTATGAATTATTAACAAACATACCTACCAACTTACTATGAGTTACGTTTATTATACTTATTTTTTTCGGGATAAAAAGTAACCTATGTGTGAATGTGTACACGTCCGTGTTTGGGTCACCGAATTTCATATTTATATACTAAATTTCAACTCAATCGGTCCTATAGTTTCGAAGTAGGTAGGTACATTGGCTGTGATAGATGGACGGACAGACAGACAGACAGATAGACACACGCGTGATCCTATAAGGGGTTTTTACCTTACTTTTGAGGTAATACACCCTAAAAATAACCAAACCGCTTCAAGCGTGCTTATAATATTTGAAGAGTACCCTCAAATTCTCCAGGATCCCATCATTTGATCCTGACCTGTTAAAAATGGGACCATCACTATACACTTTCAATAAAAAAAAAAAAATTAAAACGGTTCAGGTGTCTTCGAGTAATCGGGGAACGTAGATCCTCGTGATGCCTGGGTTGTGACGCAGATGGATTACTCGCATAATGACATATATTGTTCACGCCGATTGACGTACACGCATATTGACGTAGACGCATATTGACGTATACGCATTGTTGACGTACACGCATATTGACTTACACGCATATTGACTTACACGCATAATGACTTACACGCATATTGACCTACACGCATAATGACACACACGTTTATTCGTATATATATATTGTATCGTTATGTCATTTTGACAGCTGTCATCAAAATGCATTTATTGATCATAAAAGTCAAGCATTGAAGCTTCCGAGATATGGGCATTTAAATTTTGACAGCTGTCAAACTTCACACGGGCACATCGCTTAATATATTCCTTCTAGACTCTTCATTTTTAGTTCAAATGAAAGCTATAGCAGTGATCTACATTTTCAATGGCATCTGTCATCTGAAATGAAGATCAGGTCCGTAACTATGATGTGAAGTGAAAACGGGAATAGACTTCCTTTTTTCACGTCAAATCATATGGGACTAGTAGTTTCAGAGATATGGCCGTTTGAAGTTTAACTACTGATACTAGACCGAAAGATTGAACAAATTTATCTACCAAAATAATTAAGTCTTGTTATGATGGATGAACGATAAATGAGAGATGGATCCATCATGATATCATTATCATTGATAATCTATACACCCATCAATCATACATCATTCCATCCGACCGAGAAAGTATAAGACGCACAAATTCTATTTTTAGGGGCACAATTACGACACTCTAATTTTCTATCGTACTCTCATCTTCAATGAGCACAACATTTTGCTGCGGTAATGCACACCCGGCCGATCCGATTTTACGACTCTAATAGTCCTTTAGGTAATCAGTAAGACGAAGTCCATGTTTGTATGTCATTTCGCGTAATTGTACACGACTATGTATGTTATTTCGCGTCATCGTACACGATGTGTCATTTTGCGGATGAGCTTATGTAACAATTTGCGCATAACACTTGCGCTAAATATCATAAAATTCCTAATGTCTCTGGAAATAGCGGTTGTAGAGAGATGCGGATTTCACCATTGTGTAGATGTTTTTTTTTTTTTTTATGAAAGGACAATACGCTGGCCTGGTTCTGAACCTAGTTCTCCTCCTTTCTTTAAATATGTCTCATTTATCCCCACCCCTCCTCCTTTCCCCCCCATATAAATAAATATATTTTGTCGTAGTGCGTGCTACGGTGCTACGCCGGATCCGCGTAGCATACAAAAAACTTCAACGCGTATCCACTTTTCCACAACGAATCAAATAATTAATATCTCTGGAAATAAAGGTTGTAGAGAGATGCTAATATCACCATTGGTTAGCTGAACTTTTTTCTTTCATTTATTATAGCTTTCTTACTCCCAATTCATGCAATTTTTTCTCCATTTCAATAAATTTATTTTGTCATTAAGCTTCGTAACGCGTGCTACGAGTCTACGTTGGACCCGTGTAGCATACAGAATATTTCATTCTCTTGAGTAAAATTAATTCTGTTGAGGTTGTTTTCTAAAAGAGCTTCGAGAGTAGGTAGATGTAGAAGACAGGTAGTTGGACGATACTAACCCAATACACCAATTCATGATTATGCTAACTTTCCACGGCATGTTTGCACTCTGAGTATACTATTAATAATGTTGTAGTACCCTTTCTGCGGAAGTTTTTGCAATTTTTTACTTTATTTTAGAATTTTAGAAAAACTAACAGCTAGTAAAAAATATAAACATTTTTTTTGTGATCTGGAGCCTTTTTGTTATTTTGCTGGAAGTCCTGAGTTAGTGTAAATTCAGTGACTGCTGGTAATGTTCTGGAGTCGACTTAACTTGGTGTGAACATATTTATTGATCGAGCGAGCGTAGCGAGGGTAATATCAGATACGTTTTTTTTTTTATTGTACGACGGGGAAGCTCTTTGCCTTTATCTCACCTGGTAACAAATTGAGATAAGGCCGAAGGTGGAGGCGCACTTCACCCGGAATACTCGACAAACTGAGGAACTGGCTATCTTACATCTGAATGCCGGAACATAATTTATTTTTGAGAATTGTTATTTTGGCTACAAGTTGGGATTTCCGGCACTATAGCATCTGCAGTATGTATGTTTGCTGTATTGTTTATGATGGCATAACTCTCGAAGGGGTTATCCAATTTTAATAAAAAAAATATTGATCAAGTGAGCTAAGCTGTCGACGAATAGTCCGTTGGCGAATCGGTCTCAGGTGAACGGTTGCAATCAAACAAACGAGAATTTTAGTTTAGGTACGTTTGATACATGCACATTCTCTGATGGTGAAGGTCACATGGTAAGGGAACCGGGACGTTACCTAGTACTAAAGTAGTAGTAGTCCCCATGTCCCTAGGATCAAAAATCCGTCACAAACATTTCCACATATATACATACAGTGCCGGATTTCTCAACATAACTCAGAAATCTCGTTCGCTTCGCTCATTCGATTAATAAAAAACAAATCTTTAGTTCCTTCTTTAAATGAACAGATTGATTTATTAGAAGATAATTGATTTCTAATAAAATGTTTTCTAATAAGGTCGGGTCGCTTTGATTTATTCAGAGCAAAACGGAGCAATTTATCTTGTGTTCCTTCTAGATTCCAAGAGGCTTCTAATACCCGGTATACCAGGAGCTCATAGATCGAAAGGAGATCCAATGCATAATTATTTGCAGGTCGCGTTCGCGGTCCCGGTCGCGGTCGGTGACCCCGAGTGCCTCCCCCCCGCCGCTGCCTCCACCCGCGGCGCCCCCGCCACCCCCGCACACTCTTCACCCAGACAATGCATTAGGTAAATCACCACTTGCATCTTTGTGTGTAATACGGGGTAGCTACGTCAGTGTATTGCGATGTACTCGTTCTTTACCCTTTGTGAGGCATACTTCACTCCGCTCAAACATATTTGAGCCTATTCTCTGCTATGACTTAGCTTAGCGATGTTCGTTGGAAGTTATTATTGCATGTTAAACACTCGTGTAGGTTGGTCATCAAACTAATGAAAAGAGCTTCAATTGCTTTTATAGTGGAGCAGCAATGTGTGGGAGAAACTTCCAGAATTACAGAGGGACGGAAATGTTGTCTTCCTATTTGGTCGATTGACACTTTACCAGGCGATGAAGGCCAAGTGCATCCCTGTCGAAGTATTAAAAAAACACTCATTATTTATTCAGGTCGTGGGGCGCTATGCGCAGCGGGTAGACAGTTGAGTGACCACAGCAACAACCGAGAGTCATCTTTGGACGATTCAGGGGTCGTCGATGACCACGACGATGGCGAGCACACGTCTGATGACCAGGCGCCACATCCTCACCCGCCACACCCGAGGAGGGCGCATTTACTATTGCCTCCGCCGCCTCCACCACCAGTGCCACACCCCCCGGGCTGGATACATCAGATACCTCAGATCCAGCACTTTCAGCCGGTTCAACAGGTCCGTATTCAGGCAACTAAGACTATTTTATGATCAAGGTCATGTAGGTAAATAGAAATATATGAATATAGGTGCATGCACCTACTATTTTGAAATGAAAGATAAAAGACTTTATAAAGAAAAATAATGAAGACTCGGAGCCTACAAGTAATATATTCCAGGTCCAGGAAACCCAAACGGAACCAGAGCTAAAGCCGAGACAAAAACAAAAACTAAAGAGTTCCAAGGGAAAGAAAGGAGACAAGCAGAAATCCCCAGAGAAGCCCCCAGTTCACGAGAGATATCCACTAAACCCAGACTACCTCAACCAGATCGTCGTTCTGGGTAAGTAAATAGATGAAATGCACTTTACAATTAGACCTTTTAGTAATGCCATAAACAAAATTAAAACTGTTGATGGCATTAGATAAGATATTCCCTTTTATAAGCACGGCTTCGACACTGAAAAGCACGGTTACAACACTCGACTTGATGATGCAGACACTTCAGAATGATCGCTTTGCAAACACGAAAGCATTTCAGTACCATTGATACAAATGCAATTTGAGCATTACAGACATACAACAAAATTTCCAAATTCTGTAGCTTAGATTTACAAACAAGTTATTGGCTACTATGCATGGTAAAAATAATAACTTTGCAAACAGTCTAAACTCTAGGTTTATGTACAACAATGCTTGTGATCGGTAATTTGGTAGCATTCTATTTTCTAAAATCGATTACCATGTACAGTTCTTTCAGATGATCATGTTAATAACTAAGTAGCAGTACTTTTTTCTTTCCTCAGTCTAATCAACTCTCTGTTTTAACTCTCATTTGCCAACAAATAAATTCTTTGGATAGTGAATTATGTAAGATTCTTCCTTGATTTTTTTACAACGATAAGTCCGTGTACTACCGTTTGATTTTGGGCATTAATTTTAAACACACGTTAGATTAACTAAACAAGTCCTTACTCGAACGGCGCTACGCTATAACTTGGTAACTCTAAGATTTTTTATGTTCATTATTCAAAATATTCAAAGAGGTACCAAGGCTGTAGATAAATGCAATTACATTTTGCAAAAAAACCGTTTAAGTACAGCCAGCCTTAGAAACGACCATTTCCTGCGTACAATACAATAACATGTAATATAAAAAAAAATCCTACGTAGGTATCAATGGTTTTTTCTTATTGCTGAAGACATCACAAGTAGCTTCACTACTCAAGGAGGCTACATCTCATTCAGCATTTTAATACAACACTGTTGCAATCTCGCTTCTACCCTCATTAATATCGTCAGGGGCGGACTGGCCATACAAGCGCGCGCCCGACCTCCCCCAAGCGGAGACGACGAAAATTAATGAGCTCAGTTTATTGGCAGCCACGCACAAAACTCATATGGGCAATTACGAGCATAATTGCACTTACTTCACAGGTTAGTAAACACTGACGCCAACGCTTCTCCCCCCCAGTCCACCCCTGTTTCCCACAGGAAGACTGCAGGGTCTTTTGCGATGGTTCACTCGCTGTTGTCCTGTCACCAGAATCGCATTTAAGTCCTTAACATCACCACCCCACATATTGACGAATTGCTTCCCTTATCTAATATGACATTCTCAAACTTTTATGCGATTCATCCTCGGAAACATGAAAATAACATTTGGTGGAATTCAAAATTTCAAAAAGCCACTGACCGGTAACCGCACCGATTTGATTTTTTATTAATTGGTTTTAATATTGAAATTTAATGCAACTTTCCTGCATATATTTCATTCCCGTTTCCGCTTCACATTGCATGTTTTTTTTATCCCTTTACATTCAGTAACCGTTCAAACTTTGCAAACGAAAGCTTTGCATTGATTGATTACATTTGATTCGCCTCACTACGCTTTCGCTGGATTATTATATTCAATTATGGTTCATTTAGATGATCAGTGTACTTATTGCCGATTTTAATTAATCGATGTAATTATTAATTGTTCAATTTCACCGTAGATGAACTCATGGATAGGAACTGTGAATGCTGTGTAAGCTGCTGCATAGACTATGAGGGCTGGCTGCAGTTCCAAAACTGTTTATATGGGATCGTGAAAGACCCACTATTCGAGTTGTTTATTACCACTTGCATTGTTCTCAATACGCTCTTCTTAGCTTTGGAGCATCATGGTATGAGTGAGAACGTTAGACAAGCCTTAGATATCGGAAATAAGGTAAGTGGACCTATCAACAACATCACAATACACATTACATTTCTTAGAATAAATGATATTTATGTTAATGAAAATTGTGTCGATTTTAGGTGTTTACATCAATATTTACGTTGGAATGCATATTGAAAGTAATGGCAATGAGTAAAGACTTCTTCGCGTGTGGATGGAACATTTTCGACTTGATCATTGTTTCCGCCAGTCTTCTCGATCTTATATTTGAACTCGTCGACGGCCTATCTGTATTAAGGGGACTTCGTTTGGTGAGTAATGAACTCACCAAATTCTCCAATTCTCATGCAGCTTGCTGTATCTCTTCTTCTACTTTTTTTTCTTCCTGCCCTTATCCCACACTTATGGCATCTTTTTATTAAACATAATTTTATTTAACAGTAATAAACAATTTTTACTTTTACTTTTATTATTATTTCTAAGTGCACGGGTGGGCGCAAACACCTTGATTTTATCAAGAAGTGGCGGGCAATCTATTGAAGAGTTAATAATTCTCGAAAGGTAGACTAAATCAGTGAAGTTTCGACGAAGGAAAAGGGGAAGAAGGTGCTGTTTGGCGCAGTGAATTAGTAGTCAGATTCATAACTTTTCATTAAGGAAGCGCAAGAATTTACTTTGATTTTTTTATATTCTATCAATATATAAGTGATAAGAAGGGTTCCATATTTGGGAAGCATATTCTAAGTGAGTAGGGGAGCTGGGGGGAATTGGAGCCTACTGAGGAAAAAGTTCTATAAAAGGAAAATTTATGGATACTTTGGGAATTTTAAAATAAAAACGAAATCCTAAGAGCGCGCCCAATGCCAGGAAAAAATCATATTTCACCCGCGCGTCTTGCACCGCCCGCTCTAGTGCATAAAGCTACCACAGCGCGCCACAATCGCTCGAGGTTGTGACGCTGATCGCAGTAAATGCGTTACACTCAGATAAATCATATAGGTACTATTACTTTACGATTGGGTTAACGATTATTAATAAGAAAGGGCAGGGTCGGCATAGCATGTCCTCCTTTTCCACTCTGTCACCCCTGTCACCCATCAACTCAGCATCCACTCTTGCATGCATATTGTAATGTGTATTATTTACTGTAATAACACATTAAAAAAGCCTAAGCAACACCTATTGATTTTAGAATATTTTTAATTTTGTAGATTTTGTTTTAATTATTAATTTTATCTTTTCCGTTTTTGTTATTATTACGCTTTGTAGTTTTTAGTTCACAAAAAAAATGCGTATATTTTCCCCGTGTAGCCGTTCTTGTGGCCGCCTTGCTGTATCCGGACGGGCATTGTTGTGCATCAATGTGAACTCAAAATGGACGCTTAAAAAGAGTCCGCATATGTTGCACGTAGCTTTCAGCATTCAGGTTGCCATTTATAAAAACGAGATCGGTTTATCGGTCTTTAGTTATTCCAGCCCTAACCATTAACCACTTTATGGGTGGACTTTCTGGACACATCTCAAACGGTCAGCATTTTCTGAGCGACGATACACCCTCACTCTTCTCGTATCAGGCTTGAAACCGAATCTAGATTCAGAATTTTGTGCCATCGTTGCAGCCATAGTACCTAACCTACCCGTGGTCTGCACCATTGAACACGACGAGCTCGATTCACGTGACAGATCTGGGGGCATCTAATTGAAGGCTGTGCACTTAGGTCATACTCATGCAGTCTGTTTCGCACAGTTTGAGGACAGACAGCGGGACCATCAGCATTCTATAGCCTTGAAGCGATCTCATGGGCAGTCAGCTTTGGTTCACGTCTACGTGTTACCTGGATGTATCGGTCTTGACGGCGAGTAGCTTGGTATTACGTCCTCGGCCTGGGTGCTGTTCAGACATATCACCAGTGTCTCAATAACGCCTCCAGTCGACAAATTCCACTTCTTTGGGCGCCGAAATGCCGAGGGGCATTGGCTTGAGTGTTTTCCATTTCGAGCATTCCTACAGCTCTTTGCATCTCTTATATACGATGGTAAGATGACGACGCTACGTTACGTAAAATTTGTTCAATTAAGTAAAAACTTGTGGTGTTTTTCTCAAACCATAACTCGCGATTAAAAAACTTAAGTAGGTACCTAACTTCAGTTTTTTAACCGAAAAATAAGTAAAACACTGCAAAAAATTGCGTTGAATTCGACAAAAGAATCAATGGTTTTATTGTTATTAGAATTTGGTTATCAAGGAGGTTGGATATTCAAAGAAATTTTGATATTCCGTTCAAAGAAATCTTTAGAAAAAACTAAAATTAATAGATGTTGCTTATAGATTTTTGATGTGTGTATTAACAATGTAGTTCATAATTTATTTACCTACTTTATTACTGCATTAAGTATATTGTATTTATCCATTAATCTCTTCCTCGGTCAACCCCTACTTCTGCCCTTCTACTGACTAATGTGATGTATTTTTTTCAGTTGCGAGTGTTAAAATTAGCTCAATCATGGACTACAATGAAAGTGTTGTTGAGTATTATAATATCGACAATAGGTGCTCTCGGTAATTTGACGTTCGTGTTAGTGATAGTTATATACATATTTGCTGTTATCGGTATGCAGTTATTCTCTAAATCGTACACGGCGGAAAAGTTCGCGCCGGATCCCATTCCCAGGTACAAGACCTTTTACGTATCTATCTTATAATTATTTAAGCTTAGATAGTTCCTCAGGGTTCAATACCCGCAGTATGATTTTCGGTAAGTGAAGCTACAAAATACATCGTAGATAAAAAAAAATCGGTAAGTACCACATACAGGCTATCTAACTAATAAAACCGATATGTTTATATTGAATGTATACAATTTCCATGTTGGTCTCCTAACTGACTGAAACTTGACGAGCAAATTTCCCTCAGTTATGGAACCAATATGGAAATCTTGGTTCCATAACAAGGTTCATAAGCACTGCATTTCAAATATATTTTTGTTACTAGTTAGGAACATGTAGGCAAGCTACAACTTACCAATAACTGTAAAACGCGTACCTAAAGCCAACGAACAGCCTTAACCATATTTTATCGGTGTGTTCTGATTTGAATATTACCATGGTGTGGTATGATATTACCAGTGATATAACAAGCCATAATCATTATGCCTTTATTATGTCATTGCATTAAGTGATCAACCCTTCTTAATACATAAAAAATTGCTAAGACAGCGTATTATTTCTCGGTGTATCTACATGTGATGTGGATACACACATATAATTTATTTTACATACAAAAATATTTTTCAAATTTATAAAAATCATAATGTAATAAAAAGACTCCCGTTTCCGCACGTAGACTCCCCAAGTGTCCATTGTGCGTGAGGAATCTAATACATATGTTATATGGTTTACTCTATGCTTAGAAAAAAAAACAAAGGATTTCGCACCATCATCCGCCCGAATTTGTTTTACTAAAACTCCACTAAAACACACCGGAACAGCTGTTTTCGTTCAGTCACTCGTTGTCTGTCAAGGTCCTAAAGAACATTCGCTTACATTGCATTTCAAGCCCTAAAATCTGACGTTAGAGTTACTTTAAGTTTGAAAAGCAGTAATTATATATGTTGCAAAATACGCCACTATTAACGCAGTGCCGGCAAGGCGTGCGACATCCTTTGTTTTTTTTTATGTAAGACTATGTCACATTGCATGTTATAACCGCCTCAACGTAAATATTTGTCAACACAGGTGGAATTTCAATGACTTCTTCCACTCATTTATGATGATATTCCGAATTCTCTGCGGCGAGTGGATCGAGCCGCTATGGGACTGCATGAGGGCGGAAGAAGAGACAGGGGCGGAAAGCTGTTTTTTTGTCTTCCTACCTGCTCTGGTGATGGGAAACTTTATGGTGCTCAACCTCTTCCTTGCCTTGTTACTCAGCAGCTTTAACAGCGAGGAACTTAAAAATAAGAAAGAGGTACGTAGGTACCTTAATACTTAATAATATTGTATATGCTGAAATTAATAAATTATACTTACCCACATACCTACCTACATACCTACCCACATACCTACCTACATACCTACCTACCTACCTACATACCTACCTACATACCTACCGACATACCTACCTACATACCTACCTACTTAACCAGTAGTTCGACCCCCAACTGAGATCTTGTGATGTCTGGTTTGTCTCAGGAAGTTAACCACGGAACTATTTATCAAAAAGAAAGTACTTAACAAACGATAAAAGTGTGCTCGATAATGTGGGATTGGACTGCATATCACATACCCCTTATGTTCATTCAAAGCCCTTGCATGACGTCCCAAAAAATAATTCTTGAGTTTTATCGACACCTTTAGTTTGGCAACCCTATTATATTACTTATGAGTCAAAAACAAAAAATAAATAGACCAGTTTTCTCTTATCTTGCAAGGCTTAATGATCATCCTTTGGCCCCTTACCATAAATATTACAATCCCTCTAGCGTAAAACGCTCACGTAATTTTTTATTGCAGGAGGTCGGAGAAGATTCAAAATTAGCTAAAAGTTTTGATAGAATACGCTCTATAGTAAGAAAAAAAGGTTTCCTTATATCGAGAAGCAAAGAGACTGAAAAAAAAACTAAGTTAGAAGAGCTAGTTTGTGAATTTATGGTACAACAACATGTAAGCGAAAAGAGAGTGTCTATACCGAGTGAGCAGAGATACTCCTCATCGATACAGGAAACCATATTGTTTCCGCACGACAACGTCTATAATCATAGTTATCAAGAAGCATTAAACAGGTGCGTCTTTATTATCCAAGTTAATGAAGATTTATTATTTAGCGTCTCTCTCAAAAAAATATTTTCTAGGCCAATTTCGGTTGGATCCGACTTCGCTTACCCGCATCTATATCATGCCGGTAACAACTTTAACCACGGTAGTCAAGAAACATTAAAAGACGTCCGGGATTTGGCAACAGAACACAAAATAACTAGCATTAGAGAAGACTCCAAGGAGAATCTTGAAGACGCATCGACCCCAACAGAACAAATTGTAACACAAAGACTGCTAAACCAAATGTCATCAGGATACCACACGCAACCTTCGGACTCCAGAGGTAAATATATTTATCTTACAAAATTCCACATGACGAGGAATGGTTTGAAAAAAGTTTTATGATCGCAGATGAATATGAGCATTACGAAATGGCGCAGTTTTCGAGTAAAACAACTCCAGAAAAATCCAGGCATGAAGGCATCGAACAACCACCGAACATTCTATGTAAGGACGGAAGCAAACCTGGCGATGAAGACGTGAAACACCCATGGCAAACTTTAGTCTCATATGTGGATGAATTAACCGTAGGTGGAAGGAAAAACTCACAGGGGCAATACGTAGATGCAATGGGAAATTTTCCGGGATTCGGGAAACAAAAAGAGGCAAAAGTACCAGAGAACTGTTTTCCTAAACAATGCTACGATTTGTAAGTACGATCATACCACAAAAGGTACGGTTCCTTTTTCCTATTACTTATAATGCTTGCTTATTTTTGCAGAAGTTCTTGTTGGGATACATGCATTGAAACTAAAATGGGCCAACGCTGGATGTTTCTTAGAACCTATGTCTTGCGTTACGTAGACACCCCGGCCTTCGAGTGGTTTATTTTAGTCCTCATATTCGCATCCAGTATAACACTATGTTTTGAAGATATTCATTTAGAAAAAAATATACCGCTGAAAAGGATATTATATTGGACGAATTTGGGGTTCTGCATGATCTTTGTAATTGAAATGTTTCTGAAATGGATAGCGTTGGGCTTTTTCAGATATTTCACAAGTTTTTGGACCTTGCTAGATTTTACAATAGTCTTCGTAAGTATGAGTTTCACTCCATAACATTCACTTAACCAACTTGCAGCACTTAGTGTAATAATAATGTAGTGCGAATGACAAGTAGCCTGTAGAACACTGTATCCTCTTTAAGCCTTTATCTTTCCTTTCAGGTTTCAGTATTTAGTTTGTTGATAGAAGAGAATGAAAACTTAAAAGTTTTAAGATCACTAAGAACACTGCGAGCTTTACGGCCACTGCGCGCTATATCGCGGTGGCAGGGTATGCGAATAGTTGTCAACGCTCTCATGTATGCAATACCCAGCATCTTTAACGTATTATTAGTTTGTTTAGTTTTTTGGCTGATTTTTTCCATAATGGGAGTACAATTTTTTGGTGGGAAGTTCTTCAAATGCGTCGATGGAGAAGGAGAACTGCTACCTTTAGAGGTAAGTTATTTCTCGGTATCACTTTATGTTGTAAAATAATTTATCATACTTTTATACTTGCTTATTTGCTTTCAGATAGTGAACGATAAATGGGAATGCTATTATAATAATTTTTCGTGGATTAATTCGAAGATATCTTTCGACCACGTGGGTATAGCATATTTAGCGCTGTTTCAAGTAGCAACATTCGAGGGTTGGATGGAAGTCATGGCCGACGCAGTTGACGCACGCGGAGTGGACTTGCAACCGGCGAGAGAAGCTAACATTTACGCCTATATTTATTTTGTTATATTTATAGTGTGTGGATCTTTCTTCACGCTCAATCTATTTATAGGAGTAATTATAGATAATTTTAATATGCTCAAGAAGAAGGTAATGACTCTTTTTACATCGAGAATATATTTTAAAATGTGTAAGTTATTTGAACAAAGTTATACGTTTCAGTATGAAGGGGGAGTTTTAGAAATGTTCCTCACAGAAAGCCAAAAGCATTACTATACAGCTATGAAGAAATTGGGAAGGAAAAAGCCCCAAAAAGTTATAAAGAGACCGAGAAACCAACTGCTCGCAATGTTTTACGATTTATCGAATTCGCGTCGTTTTGAAATTGCCATTTTTGTGTTAATATTTCTTAACATGCTCACGATGGGAATAGAACATTACGATCAGCCACACACCATTTTCTTCATTTTAGAAGTTAGCAATGCATTTTTTACAACAGTATTTGGATTAGGTAAGTTTTATTCGTCCAAGTCCAGATTCATAATTGGAATGGCCTATAACTTTTGTACTTATCTATTTATCTTCTTTCAGAGGCTATAGTAAAAATAGTAGGTCTAAGATACCATTACTTTACGGTTCCATGGAACGTATTTGACTTTCTCTTAGTCTTAGCGTCAATATTGGGAATACTTATGGAAGACATCATGATAGATTTGCCCATTTCGCCCACTTTACTCAGAGTGGTTAGGGTGTTTCGGATAGGGAGGATTTTAAGACTGATTAAAGTGAGTACCTAAATGTCATTCATCACCATTTTTTCGTCATTTCAATCTCCATTTGTGACTTAGTGTTGTGTGTTGTCGGTGTTGCAATGTTATCGTTTGGCTTTGCGCTAATCTTGATACTATTTCAGGCCGCGAAAGGCATTAGAAAACTGCTGTTCGCATTAGTAGTCTCCCTGCCAGCCCTATTCAACATCGGTGCTCTACTAGCGTTGATAACATTCATTTACGCCATCATAGGCATGTCTGTATTTGGACATGTCAAGGAGCAGGGTGCTTTGGACGACATCGTTAACTTTCAGACCTTTGGAAGGAGTATGCAGTTACTTTTTCGGTATGTTATCCTCTAATGTACATACCGTCTGTTTTAACGTATTATTTTGTGTAATTTGATATCTATTCATAGCGGATCATAAAGGTAATTTTGGGTTAAACTTTGGATTCACAGAATCTCCTAAAAAAATATCTCGTTTCGCCTCCCATCGCCTGCTTGCAATATCAGAAACGTTTTCACCAAATGTTTAAATTCAATCCCGATCCGAGGGGTACTATTAAATGCTTGTATTGCGTGGTGTTGTGACCATGAACCGTTTATTTTTCAGCCTCATGACGTCTGCAGGCTGGAACGATGTACTAGAGTCCCTGATGATCCAACCACCACATTGCGAGTTGGGCGAGAATGGAGGCAACGGCAATTGTGGCAGTCCCCTTCTCGCCATCACTTATTTCACTTCCTTCATCATCATCAGTTATATGATAGTCATCAACATGTACATCGCTATCATCCTGGAGAACTTCAACCAAGCCCATCAAGAGGAAGAGATTGGGATTGTTGAAGATGATCTAGAAATGTTCTACATCAGATGGTCAAAGTAAATATATTTTGTTTTTTTTGTTATATTAGCTTTGATATAAGCAATCGATGCAAATATTTGTTCCAGTGTTTACTTTTACCTACATATTTTTTTTACCTTCAAGGAACAAGGTAAAATAATAGTCTAACCTCTACTTTAAATCGTTTTAGGATTTGCGATTCCACAATTTTCAGGTACATATAATACTCTAACTTTTTTAATAAATTTTAGGTACGATCCTCATGCGACCCAATTCATCAGCTTTGCTCAACTCTCAGACTTCATAGCTTCATTAGACCCTCCTTTGGGCATCCCGAAGCCCAATACCGTGGCTCTAGTGAGCTTCAACCTGCCTATAGCAAGAGGGAATAAGATCCACTGCTTGGACATTCTCCATTCGTTGGTGAAGCATGTCTTAGGGCACGTGGAAGAGACAGACACGTTCAGGCAACTTCAAGAGCAGATGGACATCAAGTTCAAGAAACAGTTTCCAACGAGGAAGGAGTTGGAGATAGTCTCTTCAACGAGAATATGGAAGAGAGAGGATAAAGCTGCCAGGACAGTGCAGCGCGCATTCAGAGATTACATAAAGTAAGTTTACTTCCTATTTGTGTAGATACTTATACTGCTGACAAATGTTATTGTTAATAGCCTACAAGGATTTGTAAGAGTCTCGTTTCTTGCAGAGCGAAAGGAGGCATTGATTGTAAGTTAGTAGGGAGATCTTCTCAAACTGTACTATTCTTCAACACGGTATTCTTTAACCCCAGGATGTTTTTCATTTCCCTTGTCTGCGTTGGATTTGTGTGGGGTCTTGTGCACCAATACTTGTTATCTTTTCTTCATTCTTTTGTCAGTTCTCATTCAATCTCAAGTTAGATGCTCAAATGTGTTTGCTAACTGGAAGCTAATCATTTTAAACAATAATTCCAGGCGTAAAAATAGAAGTCCGTCTAACGAGGAAGAAAGCACGAAGTGGTCGCCTGGCACAGGCTGGGGAGGCAAACTCAGTGCGTTATTACACGTCCGGAGAGGATCACACGCCTCAAGCAGAAAGTCTTCTCGTGCATCCGATGCGTCTGATGTAAGCGATCTAGGAGGTGCATGGCTGAACCTACCATTGCTTCTTCTGCCCGGTGCGGCGACCGAACAGGTAACCTCACACAATTCACACTGTTTACCCAATTTTTAAAGTTGGATTTTTCAATTTTTATCTTTGCCATTTAAACGGTAAGACTCACTAGAAATGTGCCAGAGTAGTTTTAATTTCTGCAAATCGATTTGATTACAAAACAGGTATTTTTCATACCTCAATCAATATGCAAATAGAGTGCTATAGATTTAGAAGTCCTGAGTTATATTATCTATTTTCCTTCTATCTTCATCGTAGTCTTCATCTTACTATGAAGCGCAGGAACAGTGCGTCTGTGTTCCGTGTAGGAAGGGCGACACATATAAAATTGACTTTTTAAACATGGCATTGGCATTCTTAATAACATGTTTGCATATCGAGTTGGTCATTATGGGAATTTGAAATCAGCCAATCATGCTTTTAAGTCAATTTACGGTACCTACATTGGTAATATTTCTTTAGCATTTTTTTTGTTCTCGCTTTAACATTTTGGAAAACACCAATTTATGAGCAGGGGGCGAGCGGATCGGATTCAGCCCCGCCTAGGCGAAGGTCAGCGTACGGTTTGCCAATATTCCTCCGACACCAGGATGCTATGGATGAGGAAGGGGGCCCGAAACGCACAGGTTCATATGTAATGTTATGCTTTTCGTGTCTCCCCTGTGTGTTTGTAAATGGCTGGTGGACAGGGTTTACGCTGAGTGGCCAGGATCATCTTACATTATTTATTTAAACTTTTTTTAGAAAAATGATAACGCCAAGCCCTGTCTTGCCTATTCCACATTTCTATGTTTTCTGGAAGACATAAAAAAGTTTTACCTGAAGTTCTTGCAATATCAGAAAGCGTATTTATTAATCGTACTTGTCTTCAAGTCGGTCACTCAGTGTGAATCCTGTTCATAGTAGTCCTAGTAACGAGCCTTCCGTGTAGGTACATCCCCGCATAACGCTACTAATTAAAATGAAGCTTTTGAATGATTTTAACATCTAAATATTTTCTGTTAAAGATGGCGTGTATATCCAATTGACTAAGCCCAAGCCCCTTCTTGGAGCATATCCAAAAATGTAGCATGCGGCTTTTTGTGACCTAATGTGCATAAATATGGCTTTTGTTAGCATGTCCTAAAACCCTGTTAGGAAACATTCTACCTTTGTTCTTTCTTTACTTTAACGCATCTCAGGACTTCGTAAGTAAGACTTCAAAATGTTGACTGCATGATGTTACATGCATTCAGACCGGAATGTGAGAGCTAGAACTAGGATGCTACAGTAGCCCATTACTAGATAACGTTCAATTGTAAACCTATCAAACAATATATGAAGTCTTATAACACGCTGAAGCACTTCAATCTTGGGCACCATCAGAAGCAACTATAGCAAACGAGTCTTGAACACCCGTAATTCTTACGAATCACAACAACACTTTAATCTAACAGCACCGAACGAGAGCTAAGGCCTTTGCTAGCAGATCCTCTTCAGCACTTTCAACATGGTGAAAAGCTGAGTAGTTCAGCTGTAAATCTGCTTCGCTCGGGCCGTTCAGCAGAGCCGTATATACATCGTTGGTTTTGAAGGTTTTTCTGGTTTTAGGTTCCCTTCGTATAACGTCAAGAAGAAACTCAGCGCGTAGGGCGACGACGCCGGCGCAGGCTCGTTCGCCTTCGCCCCACACGAATAGCGAGGTCAGCATCCTGGTGACGGAGGCTTCACCTGACGCGGCCCCGCCACCAGCCGCGCCACCGACTGTGGTGAGGGTGCTCGTGCACCGCGAGAGCGACGAGCAGCCCAGCTGATCCTCCACTGAGCCCCCCGAGGCTCCTCCCACTGAACTCTCCGCGGACAACCGCGACGACTGTTAGTGTGCGTGTCAAAACGATCGATTATTGTGTTCAATCGATGCTCGAATCGATCGTAATTGTGATTTTAAAGTAGCCATGTTGATTAACGAAAGTTAAGACAGTACGAGGTAGATAGACAATATCGATATGACTATATCACTAACTCTAAAAGTTGATTCCATTCAGTATTCTTGAAGATTTTTACTAGTTATTTCAATTTAGCTACGTGATAGCTTAACATTTTAAAATATTTACTCTATGCGGTCGGTCTGGTGGTGCCTATGTCCCCAAATCTCCAGTATTAATATTGATAAGGAGATTTGGGGAAGGCGTAATACAATAATTTGTGTCTATTTACCTCGCATAGCAATCTTTATAGAAATACGAGTTATTATAATAGAACAGTATCATGAGACTTCCAATGAAATCGTTTTTTTACAAGATATCACAATAATAATTAAGCTTCTCTAATAGCATTTAAAACATTGATCACTGCGAGGACACGCTGTTATTTGTGTATTTTTGAATTGTTTTAGCCAAGTTATGCATTACGCTTTATTAGAATTTAGGATTATTTCAAACTTAGACCATGGAAAACTCAATTCAAATACCTACTTAGATAATTAAGTTTACTTTTCCGCGAGTTTTAGTTTAATTTTTAGAGTAGCGTTACGATTATTAAGTGCACTTACTCGGCTCTAATAAGGTTTTGTAATTTAGAAATCAGTAGACAAGTGATTTACATGAATAAAATAGTGGTGAATATTTCCTTGGTCTAAAATTGAAATTGTCAGTTTTACAATAAAATTGTTAATTTTTTGTAGAAACGAGAATCGACAGTACCTACCTACGTAGTGGTCTTTTCAGTCAGACGGCTGTATATTTGTTGATGTAAATAGTTTATTTGTAAACGATAACGACTGAATGACGTCCCAATTATGATGAAAATTAATAACATAAACAAAGTTTAACTCGTCTATGGGCAACACTAAAATAAACAAAAATTTTAAACAGAATAATTGATGATACGCATTAAGAGTACCAACCTACCAAAGCAAATATTCCAAAAATATATTTAAGCAAATATTATTTTAATTATTGTGAAATGATAAATTTCTAAAAAGGCTGTGAGGTTAAATGCACAACTTTTCAGACTCGCGTCTAGAATAAAAGTACCTACCTGCAAACCGAGAAAAAAATAATAGCATTAATAATGCAAAAAGACGAACGCTCGATTTTATTTCCTGAATACGGGTAAATGTATTTAATTGAAGAATTCATGTTATTTGTTATAATAGCATTAGAAAAAAACTGTACCCTTATAGTATATTAGCAGGCCATTTAAATATTTAATGTTCTTTCTTAGAAATAACAGCTATTGCAGAAGCTTTAACAAAGTTTTAATTTTAAGTGTAATTTCCCGACTACGCTATTAAACATGTTTAAGCTTAGTGATAGTAAAATGTTGCCATCAAATTATTGTGATGTTTGTTTTTTCATAACGGCTAAGGTAAGTATGCTAAGCCTTTTTTTTTACTGACCCAACAAGGGTAACTTTGGTGTTTGATAGATATTCTATACGCTAAGCAAACATGCATTGATTCGCACAAATATGTAATAGTAGTAGTATGTTGTTAAATAATCTGAACTTACTTAATTAAGTTAATGCTACTTTTACAATTATGACAATATTACAAACATTATCCGATTCACCAGTTATAAATTTCTTTGCATGATATTTCTAACACTTACTCTTATTAGGCTTTAGACGCGCAATTGCTATAATAGAAATTAAACCATTTAGCCCGTCCGCAATTGTTTTAGTAGGTTTAATAGTATTTAGACTTGCGAGTTGCCCTTTTTCATTTAACACTAAGAGCTTGAGAGAAAGATAGCTTCTAAAATTTTAAAAATCATTCTTGTATGAAAATACGAAACTTTAAAAACCTACAGTTTGAGCTTAATTAGTAGTAATAACGTTTAATAGATAGCTTGCAGTAATGAGACATTAATTACATGGTTTTAATCTTTATTAGAATTACCTATAAATGGTAGTTTTGAACCCCAATAACTTTCAATTTAGCAAGGACCAAAATTATGTCGATTATTTTTAAACTCGTTTCAACTATCTTGACCAAACCTTTCGTAATGATTTGTATGTAGTTTTTTGAGACCTGTATGGAATTCCTGTAGTTGTTAATAGCTGAGACACCTTTAATCTTTGTATCACTTTGCTTTACAGCAATATCCATACCTACCTACCTCTTTGCTTTGACTCCTACGAAATTCTATCAATGTCATTATCACTTCTAACACTATTACATTATTTTATTCCCAAAATAATTGTTCATCCTAATAAATATTTAAGGTACCTAACTTGTAGATTAAAATGGTCAAGATTACTAAAGAAATTCAGCGGTTAGTGTGATTTTAGAAGTAGTTTCACCTTGGCACTTGACTCCAACCAAGAAAGATTTATTTTTCTCCTGTTCAGGAAGTTATATCCCAAATGAACGCTAGTCATATTAAAATTGTACGTATATAAAATGCAATAATTTTATCAGTATCTATAGTTATATCTCAAGGTTGTTAGTTCATTTTAATTATATTATTTTGTACCTAATTATTATGTACAACGTACATGTAAAACTGTAGTTAGTGAATTTGGGAAATGCATGTGTGAGGTGTGAATCGAATGGTGTACATTTTAAATTAAATTGTATCATATGTAAATAAACATTTAAGTGAGTCCTGCGAAATATGATTTTCTTCCGAGGTACAAATATAAATTAACCATGTTGAAAACTATGATTAAATGAAAATAATAGAAAGAAAGTGTATCTAATTTCCTGAATAGCACGAGCTCGCGTAGCTATGTTCTACCTCCTAGTACCTAGTCTACTCCAACGGAGTCGCTGGCTTTTTTTACTACGGCAAAGCTCACTCCTGCGTAGACCTCATCCTAACTCCAGGGGGTGTCACTCCGAAGTTTAGGTACGCTATCTTGAACGCTAGTGTCACCCGATAAGATTCAATTTCGCATGCAAGTGGTCAGATAGGTACTTTTTTATACCTAAACACGGCTTTTGTAAGAGAATGATCCTTCTGTACGCTAGTACTATTAGTTATTCTGTGCAATAGTAGTCTTATCAGTAGTCTACTTATTTAGGGAATATTCCAAAATATGGCAACATGGGGAGTGCATCACAAGCTATCATACTTGGGACATACTTGGCCCTGGTTAGCTACCTACCTTTGGAAACGCCGAGGTATGGTAGCTGCTGCATAACTACTATCGCAAGCAGCAAAGACCGGGATGAGAAAAAAAAAGTAATGAATAAAGCCTCACTGACCTGGAACAGTGGAACACACCTTTTTTTTTTAATGTACGATGGACAATCGCTTGGCCTTCATCTCACCTGGTTACAAGTTGAAATAAGGCCGAAGGTGGTAGCGCACTTCACCCGGAATCCAACTGAGGAACTGGCTATGTTACCTCTAAATGCCAGAACACATTTTTTTTAGAATTGTTGTTATAGCGAGAGAATTAGGTAAGATGGTGGTAGCTAGCCAGGTTGACTCAAAAAAAGCCCTACCACCAACCAAACCAAGCACAATACATTGATCTATATGATAAGTAGTACTGGGTCTCCCGGTGAATACCATAAACCGTAAAGATATTAATTTCTTTAAAAAAGACGATAGCATCCGGTTCCGCACTCGCGAGATCATTTGATATGTCACTTCACGGCAGTATTAGCTACCTCAGATAAACAAAATAATAAGAAAACTGTCACAAAATATGGTGTGCATTACTTCAGCAGGCAAGTATCTTCTAGAACGAATTGAGTTTAACACATATTTATAACGATATGTGCTGTATTAGTGCGCCAAGTATGAAATTAGTGCATGTTACCTATTTGGAATAAAACGCGAAAAACGTTTCCTGCTGGAGCAACGTTGTTCCAGCAGAAAGATTATAAGTGACATATATGGGCAGATAGCTTACATTTGTGCATAAAAGTGCGCGAAAAATGGAATTAGTGGGCCTTAAGGTTTTTGAGATATTTCATTTCCTGCTGGGGGAACGTTATGCAGAATCTTGCTTCTCGGAAACCATTAGATGTGCACCCGTAAGATATACATACATGAGTAGCTCTTCATTTGTGCGTATTTGTGACATATTAATGTTATCAAAAATATATACCGTTTTTAAGTAATCTAGCTTTTTTTTAAACCCTAAAAATATACTAGCTCTTAAATGGGCAAACATACAAGTTCATTGTAAACGGTATTCGGTTCTTATTGTTATTCTATGCAACCATATAAAACTTCAGGAATGCACATACAAGCGTTTTTGAATAATATAGCTTAGATCAAAACTTTTAATGTCATAAGTTTGACGTCAAAATGCAAGAAACCTTTTCAACCCACGATTGTGAGTTTATACCATAGAATTAGAGCGGTTATTGAAAATTATATCTTGAAAATTTCAGCTTTATACGTCTCGTATTAAGGTAGATATAAACGAATTACTGAAACAACGCCTGCATATAGGTTATTCGACCAAATTGGAATGACCACAAAAAAGCGACGAATTCATACATATCGATGACCTTCTTAACTTTACAATGTTAAGCTGAAGATGTTGTTTGTACATTCGCGTTCATAACGTTTATCGGTAATCGTGGTAGTTATACCTAATAGGTCCTACTACGTCATAATTGTATTTACACTTACCTATTCTACTTACTTTTTACTCGACTACATCTAATCAAAAAGGAAGGTTATGTGTTTGAAAAGTATGTATGTATGTTCATCTGTTCCCTCATAACTTCTAAACTACTTGTCACAATTTGACAAATGTGGTGTTGTTAGAAGCGTCTCGGTTGTCCAACGCTAAATTGAATATGGCGCCCTCTAGAGGACATAAAGTCATGAACGAAAAACAAAAACTATGTATATTGATGCCGGGTTGGGTATCAAATGAAATGGTTTTATTAGCACATTTCAAAAATATATACAGGTTGAGTTTTATTCCAGGGCCACTCTGGCGAAGTCTGAAACCGTGAGAGTTATCGAAAGCTCATGTTAGGAGTTACGTGCTCGATTGAAAAAAAATAAGTTCTGCATTAAAGAAATCTATTTTTTAGAGAAAATTTAGTTTCTTTCTTTAGCACCTTTCTTGCTTTAATCACTTTCTGAAATGGTAGAAATTTGACACAAACTACGTTAAAAAAATCATAACGTAGTATGAATATTTTTTTACGCGTGCTACACACTCGACCCGAATAACATAATCTATTCGATAATGTTATTATTTTAACCCGACTGCCTTCCGAGACAGTCGGGTAAAAAGACGTCTTATACTTAGTACACTCCTTTAATTACTTGATCTGAGACACTTGGAACTTTCAATAACTTTTGTTCTTCAGTGTACTAGTGCACAATACATTCAAACCGTTTCGTAAGAAAAGTTAAGAAGGTCATTAATAGAATTTGGTCGACTAGCCTATATGCAGACGTTGTTTCAGTAGTTCGTTTATATCTTCCTTAATACGAGACGTGTAAAGCTAAAATTTTCAGGATATAATTTTCAATAACCGCTCTAATTCTATGGTATAAACTCACAATCGTGGGTTTTCGACCCACGATTGTGAGTTTATAGGTTTTTTGCATTTTGACGTCAAACTTATGACATTAAAAGTTTTGATCTAAGCTATATTATTCAAAAACGCTTGTATGTGCATTCCTGAAGTTTTATATGGTTGCATAGAATAACAATAACAACCGAATACCGTTTACAATGAACTTGTATGTTTGCCCATTTAAGAGCTAGTATCTTTTTAGGGTTTAAAAAAAGCTAGATTACTTAAAAACGTCATAAATTTTTGAAAACATTACTATGTCACAAGTACGCACTAATGCAGAGCTAATCATGTATCTTACGGGTTCACATCTAATGGTTTACGAGAAACACGATTCTGCAAAACGTTCCCCCAGCAGGAAATGAAATATCTCAAAAACCTTAAGGCCCACAAATTCCATTTTTCGCTCATTTTTATGCACAAATGTAAGCTATCTGCCCATATATGACACTTATGGCTACGGTCATTCGTTTAGAATCTTCCTGCTGGAAGAACGTTGCTCCAGCAGGAAACGTTTTTCGCGTTTTATTCCAAATAGGTAACATGCACTAATTTCATACTTGGCGCACTAATACAGCATATATCGCTCTAAGTATATGTTGAACTCAATTCGTTCTAGAAGATACTTTCCTATAATGCACACCAAAATATGAATGCAACTCGAGTTGAATACATAATCAGAATGAAAGCCACATTTAACTTCAATACTTGGAAAAGATGCAACAAAAGCAGATAACCAAAGTCAGCACTTGAAAATCTGCACAAATTTTCACAGCTCAAAGCCTAAACAACAGAAAGGGTGCGCAGTCACCCTTGCAGTTTATAAGGCTAGAGAGAAACCCTCGTTAATTAGGTAAGGTTCCATTCTATAAACATGACGCCATAGACCAAAAGGGCAATTTTATTCGTATTCGCAACATAGAACTACATACCTACAAGCAATTGAATGATGGGGATGTGCTTAGCCTTTTGGATGTTACCAAAAAGAAAGTGTGGAGTCCTATTTTCGAGTTCAATCCAAACCGTGCCATTTCAAATTTTATTAAAATCGGCTCAACTATGAAAACATAAGAGACCAACTGATAGACATACTTTTTAATTTATTATATTAGTATGGATGGACTGACAGACATACAGAAGTAGAACAGGGTATTTTAATAAAAATTGCAAATAGTTACTTGCTCAAATCGCTATATTACAGAAAATTTAACTTGTTTATACATCTAAAATTAAATAAAATCAACAAATTGTACTAACATTCTACTTCGTGGAGACTCTAGTGCGGCGATTCCAGGAAAAGTTGAGTCCATAGCTTTTTGGCCTAACTGGTTTCTCGGTTTTTGGGACATCTAGGTACCAGGTCCAGCCATTTTTTTCACAGTGTTCAATGGCCTCATCAGGGTTGGAGAATTGGATCTTCATGTTGGATAAAGGGTCTCCGGTGGAGGTCCACCCCATGAGAGGGTTTTCCCAACGTTGACGGTTGTCGAATTCCATCTCCCAATGGTGGATGTTATTAGTGCCACTCTGCATGGCATTCTTAGGTGGCTGGTAGATTCGCACCCTGCGAGATTTGATGTGTTCCTCTGGCACCCCACTGATGGGTGACAGATCCACCTGAAATTTAGATATTATAAATTACTAAGAGTTTTTTAATACAATGTGTTGGCACATGTTTTGTATGGGAGGTTTTGATCACAAACATTAACAGTAAACTTTGTTCCTCAGCTTTAGATATGCATTTTATGGATTGTATTTGGATTTTAATACATGGGGATCAACAAGAAATATGTATAGACAGTTTATGGTAAATTGTAGCTTCAAACACATCCTGGATTCACAAAAGATAAATTTGCCATTACCTAGGCTATAATTTTAAAAACATCATTAATGGTTCTCTATCTGAGTGAAATTGTTGTGAAATTGCGCTTGGCCTTCATCTCACCTGGTTACAAGTTGAGGTAAGGATGACAGTGGCGGCGCACTTCACCCAGAAGCCTCAACTATATGAGGAACTGGCTATCTTACCTTTACATGCGGGAACGAATTTTTTTTAATTGTTGTTATGGCGACAGAATTAGGTAAGATGGTGGTAGCTAGCCAGGCGGACTCAAACAAAGTCCTACCACCAATTTCGACTTTTTATCTGATTAGGTGTTGGTACCATGCAACAGGCGAAGCTGCAGAGATAACTACTGAGACTTAGCACAGCCTAGCGATAACTGGCTGTGCACCCCTAGCAGCAAGGTTTAGGATATAAAGACTGCATGTTAGTATGCATGGGATGCATGGTAACTTACTTTGGCTGGGACCGAAATAGTAGCTTCCAAGGCTTTCTTGTGAAGGGTCTCATCAACGGATAGCACCGATTCATTTTCTAATTTGGGGGCCTCTTTGCGGCAGGTAGGGTCTACATTCTTGCCGAGGTTTGTAGAAGTCGAAAAAGCTGGCAGCGATCTGTAAACAGCAATCGTAATTCGTAATGAAATCAGTGGTTTTGATTGGAGCTTCAGACAGTTTATTAATATTACAACGGTACCTACCTCGACAACTGGTTTCTGTACAAGCCTGCCGCTTTTCTAATTACTTGAAACATCACTTCTTTTACGTAACAATCGTTGAAAAAGAAAATAAATCTTGTTTTGAGTTCAATCGTTCGATTGGACGGAGCCACAGAGGAACTTTTATATACGGGAAGACGGAGCCGACGGAGATGGGAAAGGGAATTTTTATTATTACTTGACTTGACATTGCCAGTGACATTCACTGAAAATGATAGTTGACAATTGACATAAACATTTTTTGCACGCATAACTTTCAATGCTGAAAGCAATATCAATATACCATAGAGGCTTGTCCCAAAGGACTTGCATCAAGCCAGGTAAAAAGTCGTGTTGGTAAAATATCGACAGTTAGATATTTCGAAGACATGTTTTTGAAAAAAAACTCGATATTATCCATAGTTTTGATCAAGTCTAAGCGTTTAAATACGCATGTTTGTAGCCTACCAACGTGCATATTTACTCAAGTAAATGTTTGATTTGACCTACATAAGTTTATGGTACCTATAATTTAGATAAACTCTTTATTGTATGTAAGTACACCATGAAACAAAAAATAAACAGACAAGCAAAGAAAAAACACTTAAACTAGAACAATAAGTGGCCTTATCACGATAAGCTATCTCTTCCAGGCAACCTTTGGATGGAAAGGAAATTAATTTATATATCAATAACAACAAAGTACCTATATTAGTTATTTAAAAAAAAAATGAGCCGACTTCACCACTAATAGCTTAAAATAACGAAGGTCATATATTTTGAAGCTGGTGCCGAATTGCCAAGCAAAACAACATGTTTATAGTATGGAACCGCCTTCATATTTCATACTTCATAATATATAAACTTACCCTTACAGTTATTTTTAAGTTGCATTTTTTTCAAAAATAACTTAATTTAGCTTTTTACGTTGTGTTTTATTTTCTATTAATAAGGCCGAAGGTGGAAGCGCACTTCACCTGGAATCCTCAACAAACTGAAGAACTGGCTATATAACCTCTAAATGCCGAAACACAACAATAAGAATTGTTATTATGGCGAAAGAATGAGGTTAGGTAAGATGGACGGACTCAAACAAAATCCTACCACCAACCCAACATGTAAAACCTACGACAGCACGACGTCTAAGACACCCTATTTAAAAGTCGTGTAAGGGTGCAATAATAGAGGAACGAAGATAAATACAGATTACCTAAACAAATGTTAAGAATCGGTTCCTACTATGGTGCAGTGTAGGGGAGCACTTTGTCAGGATAATAATAATGAATGAAAAAACAGGTGAATGGGAAAAATCGTTCTCATTATCTCTTATTTATTTTTATATAAAAGTCAAACTACTGAACTAATTTTGATAGAATTTCTATGAAGCCTATCTGGACACAACAAATCATGGTAAATATCCCGTTAATTTGAGTTCTAGTGTTCATAACCATGACAGTTTCAAAAGTTACAATACAAACGATCTAATATTTATGAAACATAAAAATAAATAGAAACTAAACAGCAAATCAGCGAATAGCGAATGAGCACTACCACCATACCTATTTCGGCCACCAAGTAGCGTTGCTGTGTTCCAGTTTGAAGGGTATGGCTGCTGATGAAATTACGGGCACGCGAGGCTTAACACCTTTATGCCTCATGTTGACGGGCGCAATGCAGTGCCATGTAGGCTAGTTTCTTTATGAATGTGACCTATGCAGTAAGGCAAGAAATGCATTTAACACCAGGTGGGCTACTTGCTTGTCCCGTCGTCTCCTAGTTGTTCAAAAAAAAGGAAAAAAAAAATCTTTGAAGACGTATGTATAGGGTGACTCCCCTTTGGAGATTAGCACGATACTTGGAGACGTGGTCATATTAGCGCAAGCCGTATATAAACCAAAAGCAGATATCTTGCAAAAGCTCAAGTTTGTTGAGTTGAGTTGAGGGCCTTAGAAATATTCAGAATTAATATCAAGGAAGCAGGAAGCCGTTGGAAAAAAATCCGAATAGGTACCTCAGGGAAGCAAAAAACCATTGTTGACTTGGTTATTTTTATTTTACCCCTATAATAGGGGTAAAATAAGATATTGTTATGATATCCATAAGATATTGTTTCAATTAGTTTATATACACAGGCATTAGTTCTGATCAAAATTTATAGACACATAGTTTGTGTCATGGAGGAATTGAGAATCTGGTGCAATTTGTTGGTAAGCCAGAAAGTGATCTACATAGCTTAGCACAGATTACGGAAGTCAAAATGAGTAGGAACAAAGTAGAAGTGGATTGCACCACGAGATGCAAGTCTCGAAGTCATGGCCAGGTCATCACCAGTGCTATTACAAAGAGATCCATAACCAATAAGGAATTGGCCAGTTTTATCAAAGGGATATGTGCCAACTTCATCAAGGCTTTCGATTATGAGGTAAGCAATGATTATAATTATTATTTATATTGTATGCTATTGTATTTAATCTAATATAGCAAGTGTTTGTTTTGGTGTGTGATGTAGTAAACACGGCGACAGAATTAGGTAAGATGGTGGTAGCTAGCCAGGCGGACTTAAACAAGATCCTACCACCAACCAAACCAAGCACAATATATTGTACTTCCACTGGGGATAGAACCCGGGATCTGAAATCGGTGGGTTGAACCACTAGACCACAGGGGCAGTTAAAGTTATTCTATTCCATATTGATGCATGCACATTAAGCTTCAAAGTAAGCAACATTACACACTAAATGCAGTACACATTACACCCCAAACCTAGCGGAATACACCCAATGTGGGCACATTACACACTAACACTGGCACAATACACCCCAAAGCTTGCTCAATACATACAATGTGGGCACATTACACACTAATGCAGGCACAATACACCACAATATGTTACACAGGTAACAAATAAAAAATTTGACAGTAAGATTTCTTGGGATCATATTGATTTTTCAATTCTACCACCTGTTCTGACCGAAAGCAGCAATGGTGGTCAAACTCCTTGTTTCTATATTCAGTAACACTAAATTGTATTTTGTAGTAAATGCCTCTTCATAAACGGCAATAAAAAAAAATTACTAACAATCCAGGGTCGCACCGCACTACATATGGCTGCGTCGCGAGGTCGGACTGATCTCATGGGCTGGTTGGTCCGCCATTCATCGGAGGCGTTTGTAAACGCTCGCGACAGGGAATCGGGGTACACTCCGCTGCATCGTAGCGTTTTCTACGGACAGATTAATGCCGCCGTTGCTCTAATGAAGATAGGTGAGAACAGATTATAGATTTCATATGAGGAATCTATAATGATAATTTTGACCTTTTATCATGCACGGTTTCAGAGTTAGGGCATAGTTTTAATGAAAACTTTCAACCCCTTTTTCAACCCCTTAGGATACGACATAATGGCATAAATAATCTTAAATAAATCTTGATAAACCTAAATATATACAATTTAATAAATCTAAACATGTGAAATATAATTAAACACTTAACATAGCAAAAATAAAAGCAGTCCTCCGCAGGTAAAGTTTCTTGGTGTAATTATCGACGAAAATTTTGACTGGAAATTACACATAGATGTAGTGAACAATAAGATTACCTACTAAATTTGTATTTGCCTTAGGACAAATTAAAAATTTCACAAATATTAAAACTGCAATAATATAATAACTGCAATAATGCATATATTGAATCTGTTCTCCGCTATAGGCTCGTAATGTTGGGCAATAGTACAGACAAAATGCCAGCATTTCTGGCTCAAAAGAAATGCATTAGAGCGATATTTGGAATCCCGCCTGATGAGTCATGTAAAACGTTGTTTAAGGAATTTGGTTTGTTACCTCTACCGTCGCTATACATCTATGAAGTCGCTAATTTTGTTAAGAACCATGCACATTTATTTGAAAAAGCATGTGACAGAAATCCTAGGCTATGTAGAGACCCGAATAGACTTATTCTAAAAGTAGCTTCACATTCAGCCAAATATAGTAATAATTGTTTGACTATGTGTTTAAAAATTTATAATAAGATTCCAAATGACATTAGATTAATGAGTACATTTTATTTAAAAAGAAATTGTTTAAATGGCTGAATGAAAATAACTTTTATGACTTTAATGACTTACTTAATTAATTTAGCTAATCGCAGATCTTAATATTATTATGTTACCAATAAGTATTGCATGCTAGACTATAGTGAAACATGAGAACATTATTTATAATTATTATTTACCACCTTTATACCATGTTTGGAGCAATAAAGATTTTTGAATTTGAATTTACGAATTTTCAAAATCCCCTTCTTAGCACTCATTTTCGCATCAAGACAAACATACCCTCCAAATTTCATATCTCTACGATTAGCCGTTTAGGCTGTGCGTTGTTATCAGTGAGTCAATTAGCATTTCATATTAGTACGTACTAGCTTTTACTCGCGACTTCGTCCGCGTATTGGTTTTTTGAAATAAGTGCAATTATTATATTACCTATACCGAAATATATATATTTAGGTATAATATAAATATATTTGTTGGATATCTGATCTGGATAAATTTGGCCGATTAGCTGCTACATGGTGTGCAGACACGCAGAGCGAGGGTTTTGATCCACATTCCCAGACCAAAAAGGCAGGCCTCTTGAAGTCTTAGTGGCGGTCCGACTCACGTTTGGCCAGACTTTATTATTCATTTATTTATTTACCACAAAGTAAGCACTATATACTCACACCAACTTTATTATTTACAGGTCGAAAATAACAATTTATAAAAACGTTTCATGTATGAGAACCCCTATTTTTTTTTGTTTATTATTAGTCAGGTCTAAATATTGTACACCCCACCCTTTAGTATTACTGTTATTTACTGAAAAACCCCCTTTATATTGATTCCACTCCATCATCAGACCTTGGTAGTTTTGACATTCATCAGAGCACTCAAAATACACCAGTTTATTATAGAAACCACGTGTACATCGCGTTTTTTCTGTTGAATAACAATGTTTTTTTATTTTTTTTCTAATAAAAAGACCCCCTGGTCTTCAATTATTAAAAAAACAAAAAAAACCATGAATCACGTTCTTATCTTCATATCTATAGTGATCATTTTGACCTTTTATCATGCATGGTTTCAGAGTTAGTGCATACTTTTAATGAAAACTTTCAACCCCTTTTTGAACCCCTTAGAGTACGAATTTTCAAAATCCAATTCTTAGCACTCATTTTCGCACCAAGACAAACATACCCTCCAAATTTCATGTCTCTAAGATTAGCCGTTTAGGCTGTGGTTTGTTATCAGTGAGTCAGTTAGCATTTTATATTAGTATTTATATAAGGTTACTAGCTTTTGCTCGAACTTCGCTCGTTAAGAAGTGTTATAATTAATTAGGTATAGTTTTTACGGCTTTACTTTTGTTAAGCGTGAGAAAAAAATTAGGACCTACAAAACATAAAAACGACAGTACATTCTTTAACTTCTCCATTAAGGCGCTTCCCAGAGCGAACGACCTTGAAGTTTCGTGCCTCTGCACCCCACCGCCGCCGGTTCTACAATACTTCGCAAAGTGCAATGACCTATACCTGATATTCTGTTTTAGTGACATCTATGCAGTCTTTAGGTAAACTGTTGTGATCCTGTGCCGTCTAGCGTGCTAGCGGGCTGCGGTGCAAAAAATAATTCATTCATGTTTCGCCGGTTATAGGCATCTCAGCCTCACAACTAGAGAATCTACGAGCGAGCGAGCGAGACGTATAGATACCCGAGCGCTGCGTCGCGTACGATACCTAGGTATCATCACAGAATAACTAATAGTACTGCATCGTACGCGACCTAAACAATAGTCGTCTCATTTGCTTGAGATTGCTGTTTTTCAAAGTGCAACGTCGTTGCTTCCCGTTACTGAGCGCGAAATGTCAAACAAATGTGAAGCGACGAGTTTGACCTTCAGATTGACTGTGACTGTGACTAAGAAGGAACTGACACGGCATTGTAAAATAATTTGGTGCAATATGTATTTTATTTCGACAAAAATGTAGTAGGCAGATAATAACATTTTCGTTATAGATCTGTCTGTCCTTGAATCTGGTAGTACCACTGGTGATTTTTACTATCGTAGTATCGTATTTTTAGTTATTTACAGAAATTTTTTTTTTTGATCATTCTTCTTCCAACGTTTTTTTCTGTGGGGTTAAGCAGTCTTTTCCGTTTCAATTGAATATGGTTGTTGCAGAACAACAACGAAAACATAATAGATCAGTACATACACACATCAACATTGTCTAGGGATATTCAACATTTTGTTGATTTTTACAAAAACTGAAAATAATTTCTTCACAAAACTAGATATGCATCTACACCGGTTATTCATACTCAAAATTAGGGTGTCAAAGTCTCGCTGGGGTATGCGATCCCATGTTCTTTTTAAATGGCAAAAAAGTTGATCTTCTGTGGTCAAATTTGATGGCAAATTGCTGAAAGCCCTTCGCTGTAACATGTCCCAAGCGTGTTCATTTGGGTTTAAGTCGGGTGACGGGTGCAGGTCAGTCCAAAACCGCGACATCATGTTCCTGAAGGGCAGCTGACACCAAACGCGCCGTGTGTGGAGGGGCATTATCATGCATGAGCTGAAGTTCCTGGCCAAATTGAACTCTGTGAGGGATGATCACAGGTTCTATGACCTCGTTCCGGTATTTTAGTGCAGTCATGCTGCCTCTTATCCAAATGAGCTCGGTACGAATGGACTTCTTGTGGCTGCTGGAGGCAACTTTCTTTGCCTGGAACTCTCCAAACACGTGTTCTTCGTGAATCGGGGTGGAATCCAAACCGAGACTCATCAGTAAAGAGAACCATTGTCCATTGGCCATTGTTCCATAACAAATGTTCTTGAGCCCAAAGAAGTCGCCTTCCGCGATTGCCTCGTCGTAGAGCTGGCACACGAAGCGGCTTACGAGAATGAAGATCGACTTCATGTAGCCTTCTTCTGACGGTTTGGTCGCTGACTGACAGCTGATGGTCTGAGTGAAGCATTTGCACTAGCTGCTTTGCTGTGAGATTGGGTTCCCTCCTGGCGGAATTTTGGAGAACCTTGTAAATTTTCTGATTTTTCGAGATTTTGTTCCTACTTTAATGTTTATTAAAAAAATATATAAAACTGTTGTTTTTATTATTATTAATAAACAACACAAAATAAAGATTCTTGCCATACCTAGTGTTGTAAAGAAATTATTTTCAGTTTTTGTAAAAATCAACAAAATGTTGAATATCCCTAGACAATGTTGATGTGTGTATATTTAGATAGATATACATTATTGGTAGGAAATAATTTTCCTATGTGAACACAATTTTGCACAAATACTTAAACGAAAAACGAAGTTTGTATAGAAGAGCGGTAGGTAGGTACCTACTACTGAGCCTTCTTCAGTAACACGTTCCAATAATGGTAGTACGGCCCTGTTGTTGCAGTCCTACTTCGCACTGAGTTAAAATTCAATTGTGATCATTTATGTCCCACCGGTTTTTATACAGATCTGAGAAGATGCTGTCAAAATCACAAATATCCAACATATATCAAAATTTCCTGCTATCGTTATTTCCAGGTGTGAAAAAGGACATCCTTGACAAGGACGACTACAAAGCGTTAGACCACGCTTTACTTGACCGCTCCTACATGTACAAACACGATCCCTTGCAACCGTGCGACTCGTATGTGTGGGGAACTAATATCAACTACACTCTCGGAACCGGCTCGAATCAACCTCGCGCGGTGCCGGACGCATTGCCTGCCTTCAATAAAACGTACACCAACGTTAAACAGGTATCTATGACGATTACCAGCAAGTACCTCGTATTTGTGATGAACTAATACCAACTACACTCTCGGTACCGGGTCGAATCAACCTCGCGCGGTGCCGGACGCATTGCCTGCCTTCAATAAAACGTACACCAACGTTAAACAGGTATCTATGACGATTACCAGCAAGTACCTCGTATTTGTGATGAACTAATACCAACTACACTCTCGGTACCGGGTCGAATCAACCTCGCGCGGTGCCGGACGCATTGCCTGCCTTCAATAAATAGTAAAAGTTAAATTATTTTCCTAGAATTGATTAGGTGTCTTCTATGAAAGCATACTCCATCATTACCTGTTTCGCTAAATATCAAGCGAGATTGCAGGCAAGTTTATCGAGAACAACTACTAACTTATTACCTACCAAGAGTGTAGTTGAATAAACTACACTCACAAAATTGCATGCCTTCAAGATGAAAATGTATTACAAATCACAACTGTCGAATATCCCTGAAGTCCATGTTATATGCAAATTACGACAAACCTCATTTGATACTTATAAAATACCAACTACCTCAATAAAAATGAAAATGTCAGTACGTCAGCCATTACTGTCATACTCTTTGCTGTCAAACGTCAGTACCTACCATGCATTGCAAAGGTTTCTAAAATACGACAATTATTCCGCTTATTTATCAAAAATGCACACCGTCGGACTGCCACGCACCTGTCTCGGGTTCACAAACTTCGTCTTCCTCGTGCTCGGTTTAGTTGGTGGCGCCATCTGCGTTTGGTGCGCATTCAACACGCAGTTCTTCAGGGACGTGAACTACACAATCACAAAAAGCTCATACGTCTCCACTATAGCGAATTTCGTGAACCTAAAGCTTCTGGTGACGCCGCTGACAACGATTCTCATACCAATCGCAGCGCTGACCATGTTCACATCCTGCTGCGGACTCTTAGGAGCAGGCTGCAAGATGAAATGCGCGCTCAAATCCTACATATTCCTAGTATCTGTGATATCCGGTATCGCGTTCTGGATTTTCTTCATATCCGGCGTCTACAACATCTACACCAGCAATGAGAAAACCAAAAACTATCTGCAGCGATCTTTGGAACTCTATTACGGAAATGAGAACGATTTCTTCACGTTCATCTGGAATTATGTGATGTTAAAGCACGAATGCTGCGGCGTGGTGTGCTACACGGACTTTGCCAAATCAAATTGGAGGAAATCTAACCCAGATAAGCTATACCCTGTTGAATGCTGTGTTCTGTCCAACAGAACTGCTCTTATGCCTGTATCCCAAGAGTGTACGAAGTCCTTAGACGCGGGGATTGAATCTTACAAGGATGTCGGTTGTATGTCCGCGTTGCGAGAGTCTATAATGAGGAACAGGTCCTCATTCTGCGCTTACATAGCGCTTTTAGGGATTTTCTACATGACCGTGATATTCTTTGCGTACTGCGTGATTCGTGGAGAGCCGCTGCTGAGCGCTTTAGCGTCTGGTTTCACAGATTTCATGCCGAAGCGGGCGGAGCACCCGGTGGAGGTGATGTCGGCTCCATCTCAGTCGTCCCTCGATAACATGATGTTCGTCCAAGAGCCTCCGAAGAAAGTGGTCAAAGTGGTGTCTGCTAACAATCCATTCCAGGCGTACCATTTCACGCCCAGTCACAACACGTTTCAAGGCGCGCCTGTGTATTCGCATACGATGCCGCGAAGGTCGCAAATAAATTAATGAATTTGATAAAGAAATGCTTTTAATTAAATCTGCGGTTCAGTTCCACCAATCCTCATAGGTTCACGTGATTCACTCTGGTTAGATAGTCTTGTTAGTTGGTCTAGTTAGATGCACATTTTGAATTGGGCTTAAGTCTCAGCAAGGGAAGTGTAGTGGTTCGTTCACCGGTATCAGACCCAGAGCTCCCAAATATCCCCAAATGGGTACAAATTTGTACTTGGTGGTTCGTAGTAGGACTTTATTTAAGTGTGACCAGCTTATCTGATTCAATCGCCATGTCAAAAATTCTAAATTGCTGTGTTCCAGCATTTGTTGTGTCCTGCCCTTGGTCAGATACTGTTTGCCGTTCGCATAACCGTTGGTACCCCTCTAACATTCAAAAAATGCATTACGAAACCCAGTTTTTCGTAATGCATTTTTTGCTCCTTGTGCTTGTGTCAAGCAATCATGTTAGTAGACTACTTACATCCTGATTTCGATTTCCAGGTGTGTTTAGGTAAGTTCCACAGCATCTGGCTATGTGACTCGCCAGAATCCCCGGGGTCTGTGTGGTGCTGCGGGCAGCTGGGCCGCGCGGGCGCTCCGCATTGCACGGCGCTCCGCCCCGCGCCGCTGCGGGCGCCCGAGCCCTGTCTCTGTGTGGCCACTACCCTCAACTCGACCGTGCTGCTTTTGGAAAGTGGAACGGTAAGTTACGTTTTTTTTTTATGCACGACGTGGAAGTGCATGGCCTTCATCTCTTCTGGGAGGGAAGGTGGAAGCGCACTTGACGCTGAATCCTCAACAAACTGAGGAACTGGCTATCTTACCTCTAAATGCCGGAACACAACAATTTTAGAATTTTGTTAAGGTGACAACTAGGTAAGACGGTGGTACCTGTGATTAGAAAAAATATAAAACACATCACATGTTCATGACTTTTTTATGACATGACATGTTATAATCAAAAACGTTCCATGATTTGTTTACAGTACCTAGCTGTAAAAAACTCGAAACTCATTACACACCTTCACATGATGATTCCTTTCTTCCAGGTAATCCAATACACTCTGAACAGCGTCGACAACATTAGTCAATCAAGCACAAAAACGCCCACATCCATCAAACTCCCGTCAGTCAAGCCGCTGATCAAGCTGTCAAACCCTATAGGCGTTCGCGCGGGAAAGTCCCACGCCGTTGTTTGGAATAAAAACGCGGTTTATACCTGGGGAAGTAATATCGGACAACTAGGGCATCCTCAAGAGGAGAAAGTGTTGCCAGCGCCGAAGAAAGTGGCCATATCGATGAATACTAAGGAAGATGCAGGGTTCCAGTTAGTCGAGGCGGGTGATGCGGCGACCGTTGTAACGACTACTCGGGGCGATGTTTATTTACTGCACAAGTTTATTTGCAAGAAGATTGCTATCAAGTATATACCTTTGAGACATTTATTTTCACTAGAAGCCAAGCAGTATTCGAAATTTGACATGTCAAATCTGACTTTCCACCGTGCGCATGCTTAAAAAGGGGTCTGAGGTTTTTTCTTAACGTATTAATAATATATAGTTTATTTGAGATACCTAACGATATCTTTCTTCAATTTTTTTTATTGTACGACGGGGAAGCGCTCGGTCGATCTCACCTGGTTATTTATTATTGTTAACCAAGATTGTCTGTTGAAATCAAGCTCATCTGTTATTATTATTTACAGAAAAAGCAACGTAGCGTGAACCACAAAGTCAATCAAGTTTTCATAATGAAATGGAATTTATAATCGTTATTCGGAGCTGTGTGATTTTATCTATACATTAGATTTTTTTGTCTTTTTACAGGCAAATCAACCTGCGGCAAGTGTGTGTCGAAGGAAAAGTGAACGAGCAAGGAGTATACTCGCGAGTGACCGTTCTACTGCTGACCAACGTTGGACAACTGCATATTTGGCAAGACACTACTAATAAACTAACGAGGTGTGTTATCGGCCTTAAACTGTTTCCACCACAGAGTAGATTATATCGATATATATATTTTTTATTTGCATCTCAAAGGGTGCCACAGACAGGCGATTTGTTTTTTGACGTTTCAAAATGAACCTAAAAACTCGTAATGAATAAAAAAAAATGACTTTTCTGAAGTCCGTAAGACTTTTATTACTTTATTCGCCTCTGTGGTCTAGTGGTTTGATCCCCAGGTGGAGTACAATAGTATACGAATCCATCAAGGTATTGTCTACGTAGCGAGCACAATCAAGCCTCTAATATTGTGCTTGGTTTGGTTGGTGGTAGGACTTTGTTTAAGTCCGCCTTTCTAGCTAGCAAGAATTTATAATCTTTTTAAATAGCCTTTATACTTATGATGATGACTGGTGGTCCTACTAAGTAGTGGGACCAAGAGTCAGTAATCGCATGTTTTACCAGAAATCATTCTAAAAAGTATCTCATTACAGATGTGTCTTCGGCCTAGTCCACCAGACCCTAGTAACCCACGTGACGTTAACCCACGACGCGCTTTACTTCACAACTAAACACGGCGAAGCCTTCACCGGCACGATATCCCGCAAGGCCACGCCCCCCGCCGCTCAGCCAATCAGGGAGAAGCGGGAAAAGGACGGCAGATCGGCCTTGGTCAAGTTCCTAGAGAAGGACGACTGTACTTCTGTCAGGATTGTGAAGATTCCGAATGTACATAGGGCGGTAGCGATCGCGGTCGATTCGGAGGGATTGAACTTTTCTGTATTGCAGGTATGATAGTTATTTTTTTATAGATAACTGGCTTTTACTCGCGGCTTCGCTCGCTTGGTACCTTACCTACCTAGATAAAAAATAAAAAAATACATCGAATCATTTACGGTAGGTGACATAGAAGTACATCAAACTGCAAGCTGGAAAGCTGACCATGGCTGGACTCAAACCGTACGACTAAAATATTGCACTTAACCTTAACCTAACTTAACCGCCTCTGTGGTCTAGTGGTTCAACCCACCGATTTCAGATCCAATGGACCCGGGTTCGGACTTTGTTTAAGTCCGCCTGGCTAGCTACCACCATCTAACCTAATTCGCCACAACAACAATTCTAAAAACTGTACCGGCTTTAGAAATAAGATAGCCAGTTCCTCAGCTGGTTGAGGATTCCGGGTGAAGTGCGCCTCCACCTTCGGCCTTATCTCAACTTGTAAGCAGGTGCTTCACAGTGCTTTGCGATGCGCGCTCGGAATCAGACGCATTTCGCTCAAGCACAGTTACGAATTGAATAATCCGCGGTACACGCGGCGCCGCTGCTAATATCGCGATGTCTAAGGCAATCATCGTGAACGAGTTGTTGGCGTTCATTCACGACACAATGGACGAGATCAGCCGTGCTACTCTACAAACCGATTGCGATATATTCGAAACGATACGATAGTCTTCCGAATAATCGAAAACAACTGTACTCTGAAAAACATCGAAATGATCATCGACTGTCGAAAGTTGTATCGAATGCGCGGAACGAATGATAACAAAATGCATGGCATGGATAAAAATCTTTTGGCACAAATCTCTTTGCTTGATTGTCTAGATCCGTTGTTATGTCAAAGTTTGTTGACTTGGTTTTTTTATGTTTAATTTTTTTAGTTACCCATTACGGAAAGGCTAAAGTTATACAACCATACCACTTATTGTTCTCTATGGTCAAATCACCAGCCAGCGCGCGTCACCATTTTGAGCTACACTTACCATAGGTAAGTAGGTACCGATGGTATATTTTTTTTTATTGTAAGACGGGGAAGCGCTTGGCCTTCATCTCACCTGGTAACAAGTTAAGATAAGGCCGAAGGTGGAGGCGCACTTCCCCCGGAATCCTCAACAAACTGAGGAACTGGCTATCTTACCTCTGAATGTCGGAACACAACAATTTTAGAATTGTTATTATGGCGACAGAATTAGGTAAGATGGTGGTAGCTAGCCAGACGGACTTCAACAAAGTCCTAACACCAACCAAACCAAGCACAATATATTGTACTCCCCATGGGGATCGAACCCGGAACCTCTGGATCTGAAATCGGTGGGTTGAACCACTAGATCACAGAGGCGGTTAAAATTTGGTATAGTTTACTTGCGTGTGAAAGACATGGTGTAAAATAGGATCGATCGATGGCGCGGAAGTACCTACAGGACCCTTCCCGACATGATAACATGAGCTACACGTCAACGCTTGATCATCAACGTTGAACGTCTTGCTAGATTTATTTGACCCTGCAAGGGATCTGCTAATGGCATCCGGCCGCACTATGGCAAGGAGGTTATTGCGTGATTTGACAGAAGTTCTTAACTCCCTAATCGGCAGTGATAATACTGTCCAGCAGTAGCAAAAAGTAGGTTGTATGTTACTTACCTATACCTAACGTCTACCTACCTACGTAGTTTACATAATATGATAGAAAACATTGTCTGAAACCAATGTCATTTACATTGTGATTGGATTCAAGAAACTCACCATCATCTTTAACTTTTGAAGTTGTATTTAACCCGAAGCTTACTAGGTAGGTACCTAAGTAGTTAACATAAACACTGTCCCTAGGTACCTTCTACAGAAATAATTTGATTGGACTTTTTGATTAGATTGGAAGTTAGAACCCAAAGTTTATTAGGTAGGTACCTAAGTCAATATAAACATTGTAGGTACCTAATATACCTACTACTTAAATAATTTGATTTCACTCTCTTCTTTCATGTTCTATATGTATAGGTAGGTACATTCTTGTTTTACGTTGTTTTTTCTGACCATGGAAGCATTTGGGACGAACTAATTAACATGACAGAAGAGAGTCAAATCGTAGTAGGTATACGAGTTATAGTAGAGGTACCTATAATGTTTATGTTAACTTTGGTACCTACCTAATAAACTTTGGGTTACGTATAACTTTAAAAGTTATAGATGGTGGTGAGTTTATTGAATCCAACTACAAGATAAATCGAGAGTCCACTACCTAGTAACCCAAATCTTACTAGTAGTTAACATAAACACTGTACCGAGGTACCTCCTACAGAAATAATTCGATTGAACTTTTTGTGTTTATTAGGTAGGTATTTAAGTTAACATAAAAATTGTAGGCACCTATTATACCTACTACTTAAATAATTTGAAGCAGAAAATCAAGGAATCACTGTTAAAAAAATAGAAACGATAACGTACACGATAGCAAACTATGTGTCGTTACAATGTTCGTCAAGCTCGGTCGAATTAACGGCTGTTATTGGTCTAATTCAAATCATCGTATTGTTTTTGGTGCTAGAGTACGATTTCGGCATCGATTGTCGAAATTAATGTCGGACGATCCATAATTCAAACGATACTCAAAACGATGTCACTAAGAGTACCTTTTGCACGATAATTATCCCGATATATCGTTTATCGGTTAGTAGAGTAGCACGGCAGCATCCTGCAGATCTGCAAGTCGAACTTCAAGGAGGCCAAGATTTGCAGTGGGAAGGCGCTGATCTTCCAAATGCTAGGCAAAACTGCCCAGATGCCGTCCCGCAGGAGGGATGGAGGTGAAAGAAGTCTCCAGGACATTATCACCCTGCTGAAGGAGACCGACCCAGACGACGTGCCGGATTTCGTCGCGAAAGAGCTGCATAAGCTCCCACCGGTGGGATTCGACCACGTCGACGTTATCAGGCTCTTGAAGGACATCATGTTCCTGAAGACGAGCTTAGCCGAAGTTCAGGCAAGGTTGGAGGCTTCGGATGATACCATCTCTGGGCTACGTGCTGAGGTCACTACGTAGCACTGATTCGGTATGTAGGTCACCTGTGGCCTCTAAGTCGCAGGTCGCTGCCCCGAATGCAGCGAACACGAGCCCGCGCGCCGCCGCCCGCGCCCCCGCACCGGCCGGGGGTCAGCCGACACCGGTTACGTTCCCCCGACAACGTGATTACGCAGTTGCAGCGGCCAGCACCCCTGCAACCCCTCAAACAAAGCGGAAGAAGCAGAGCTGTGGACTTGTCCGCAGCGCTGCACCCGCTAGGCCTCCACGGAAGGAGCCTTGTGATGCAGATGGCTTCACGAAGGTAGTGAGGAATAATGTGAAGCCTTCTTGCACGAACCAATGTGGCACTGCATCCGGTGACCACTTATTCCGAGCGGAAGTACCCACTACGTAGATCTACGTGCCCTGCGTCCACTACGACGTGAAGACCGCAGAGGTGGCGGAGTACGTCAAGATGAAAGCCGGAGTGGGGTTGAGGGTTGAGAAGCTGGGCTCTCGTCATAATGTGAGATACAGCTCATTTACGGTGAGAGTTCCTACGGATCGCCTCTCGACTTTCCTGAGCCCTATTTTCTGGCCGATAGAGGTGAAGTTCCGGCGATTCAAGGATCGCCTGTCGCGAGATCCCCCGCACCGAAACACGTCGGCGACATCACGTGTGCCTTAGTTTAACTTCTATTTTGTATGTATTTTAGTTTTAAGGTATATATTCATATGGGTCTTAGAATGAGTATTTAAACATCCTGTACTATTCTTACGTTACCTGAAATAAACTTATATTATTATTATTAAGCCCGTGAGAACTAGTATTTACCGGCTTCCCTTAGCCGAGTTGACAAAAAAAAAAGTATATTATTATTATTTTTATTTTGATCTACAAAATAAAAATAATAATAATATACTTTTTTTTTATTATTGAATAGACCATCGTTTGACCTTACAATAAATACTAAAACTGTGTAAAATGTGTACAGACAAAACCGACTTGCGGATTGACGTCATTGCCGGACCTGTCGCCATCTTGTTTCGTGAAACACATGGAGTCGCTGTATGAATCCGGCTCGGAAGATGATTTACTGCACGATGTTATATTCCAGGTAAACATTGAACACAATAAAAAACATTAATGAATTAAAGTATCTCTGCCTTCTGCGCTGTAGGTTGTGGGTTCGATTCCCACCGAGGACAAACATTTGTGTGATGAATATTGATGTTTGTTCTGTGTTTGGGTATTATATTGGAAGATAAGTACATATTTACAAAAAAAAAACTAAGAATGATATCCGTAATCTAGTTCCCATTTCACAGGCTTTGCTTAGTTTGGGACTAGATGGCGCTGTGTGAAATGAATGTCCTGTAATTTTTATTTATTAACCAACTTCAAAAAAGGAATTGGTTCTCAATTACACGTTTTGATGGAATGTGTCCGGAACAGAATGCTGAGAACAGCCAGCTTTGAAAGGAATTATATACTTCAAATTGATCTCATTAATAGTATTTTATCTGATCCTCTATCGCAGGAGGCGGAGATCTTGTGTAAATTGGCCATTACTAGTTTAAGTTAATTTAAGAAGATACCGTAGTTCTTTAGTACCGCACAGCTGTTTTCAGTTTAATTTCATGTTTGTTAGCTTAGTAATTAGATTTTATGGGACGACGTAGTCGCTAAGTGACAAAGTCCTTTTTCTTTAGAATAAAAAAAAATATCATCGGAATCTTTTTTTTTATGTATGTTTCCCGATTACTCGAAGACGCCTGGACCGATTTGGCAAATTATTTTTTTGTTTGAAAGGGTGGAAATACTTCACAGGTGGTCCCATCGACATCAGGTCAGAATCTGATGATGGGATCCTGGAGAAATCGAGGGAACTCTTAAAATATTACAGGCACACTTTAAGCGATTTGAGTATTTTTAGGGTGTACTATGGAAAAAACGGACCCCATATAGGATCACGCGTCTGTCTGTCAGTCCGTCCATCTGTCATCAAAATAATTGAAAAAAATCATCCAGGTAAACGAAATTGTATCATATTCTTCATTGGAGTCGTTTTCCTTTTTAGTTTAAGTTTAGTTTAAAACGTAATTAATATATTCATAAAAGAGCAATGGTAAAGTTTTCTATTCGCAACAGGTGGGTACCAAGCGCTATCCGGCGCACATTTTCATCGTCGCATCTAGCTCCGAACTTCTCTACAAGCTGTACCAGGAAACTATCTCCGCCCCGGGAGAGAAACCCATTGTATCTCTCTCGAACGTCCTCCCGGATGTTTTCGAGAGAATACTGAGGTTTATGTACACGGGCAGCTGTGAGGTGGCGGAACTGGGACCCTGCAGCCTGAAGATAAGGAGGGAAGATATCGTGGGGAAGAAGGAAAAGGACGGAGATATCGAGCTAGAGGAGATTGGTGAGCTTAACATAGATTAGTCTTGTGTCGAGTGAATTTTAGACAATCTTGCTCCATCCGTGCGTTAGGTCACAAAGGAGGCTTGTTGGCTCTGGCTAACTTGAACAACGTGAGAAGACGAGAAAAAGGTGTCTTCATATATACTTATATTCTTGTGCTCACTCGCCGTAGAGTCAAACAGACATTTAATAAAAAAATAATCCATAAATAAGAATATAATTTTATCCATAAGTGTTTCGAAATACGTCTATTCCACAGTATGTATATATAGTATTTTAACCGCCTCCGTGGTCTAGTGGTTCAACCCACCGCTTTCAGATCCAGAGGTCCCGGGTTCGATCCCAGGGGAGTACTATATTGTGCTTGATTTGGTTGGTGGTAGGACTTTGTTCAAGTCCGTCTGGCTAGCTACCACCATCTTGCCTGATTCTGTCGCCATAACAACAATTCTAAAATTGTTGTATTCCGGCATTCAGAGGTGAGATAGCCAGTTCCTCAGTTAGTTGAGGATTCCGGGTGAAGTGCGCCTCCACCGTCGACCTTATCTCCACTTGTAACCAGGTAAGATGAAGGCCATTCGTTACGACCAATGATTAACTGAATGCAAACTGCTGCTCTGTTGCGTGTTGGTGGAGTTTTAGGTGAGACACATTCGGGCGGATGGTTGCGAAATCATTTGATTTCCGATTTTATTTATTTACTCTTTTTAATTTTACACACACACACACACACACACACACACACACACACACACTTCACAACACATCCTAGTTTTATTTTATTTTATCTTAAACTTAATTTTCAAACTACTGTAATGGAAGAGCGAGACATCCTAACATAGGTCTTTTTGCTTAAAAGGAGGTTTCAAACACATGTAATATATTGTATAGATTAAGTTAAAGAAATAAACATTAGTATTTGTATTTATTGACCACATTGTAACAAAGATGGTGATCATTTGTTTTTTGATCCGGGTATGAGTGTGATTGTAAAACAAAAATGCGACCAAATCCGAATGAGAATGGGAATCATAAAGCCTAAATTTAATAAAGATTTACTACCGGCGCGGCGTACCGGAATATATTAATCGTTTTACTATCGGATGTATTGTTCAAAGCAGTAACTTGAAACATTTATTGCCCGGCATAAAGATATGAGAAGATAAAACGGTATGCTGTTTGATGTAAGTTGTTTGTTAGTATCGTTTCTAAGATAATTATTGATATGGCAAGTAATTTAGTGGTATTTTTTGATATTCGGTCAAGAACAAAAACAGTTATTTTGACGGCATATAATTCAAACTAGGCGTAATACCGTAACTACTAATTGACTGAGCTGATCAAAACCTCTCTAATTGGTTGACCGCCTCTATGGTCTAGTGGTTTGTACACCGGTGTTAAATCCAGAGGTCCCGGGTTCGATGCCCAGGGGAGTACAATATTGTGCTTGGCTTGGTTGGTGGTAGGACTTTGTTTAATTCCGCCTGGCTAGATGATCCAGGCGCTACAGGCCACTAAATAAATAAAGAAAAAAACAGCATTTATTTCCTGACTAACATACAAGATACCACATATTTCTAAACTAATTTAAAGCCTTATTCTTAAGTGCTTACTTATATTATATTTTTATATTCCACCAATTACGAATTAGCAATACCTACTGTATTGCTAATTGGTTAGGCTGTTTATCAACATAGGCCTTAATGTTTTTTTTAAATAATCCTCCCATCCCATTTTAAACAATCCTCACAGCTCAGTTGGTAGTAACTGTAGGCTGTGGGTTCGATTCCCACCCAAATATTTGTGTTATGAATTATGTTTGTTCTGTGTTTGGGTGTTGTATAATTAGTACGTATGTATTTACAAAAAAATAAGTACCTATATAAGTATTATATTCGTTACCATACTACAAGCTATGCTTAGTTTGGGGCTAGATGGCGCTGTGTGAAATTAATGTCCTTTGATATTTATTTATTTATCTACACCAATATTTTAAAGAGGTAATGTTTGCAAGTTTGTATGTAGGAGCTCATGTCCGTAAATACTTCTCCGAATTCGAAAATGCTGACACCAATATTTAGAATGGACTTTCAGGGTGGACATGGGCCATATATTATTTCTTTTTAATAGGAGAGCATACAGCCACTACACTGAACTGAAGAAACTGAATGCTGCGGGCACGGCTTATCTTTAAATATGTTTACAACCCACTAGGAATCTAAAATTGCGTTTCAACTGTAAGTAATGTCATAATCTTTTTTTTTTTTTTTTTTTCATTTTTCACATTTCCTCCAGCAGAAAACCCGTTAGAAACGTCCGCGTTCGAAGTGCACAAAGACAAGAGACGGTCCAGAAACAAACGCGCCGCGGACACCCCGCCGCGAGCGACACACGTGTACTGCGATCCGGTGAAACTGGTGCAAGCAGCTGCCAAAAGGCTTCAAGTCATGGCGCTGCACAAACTACTTGATAAGTTCTAGTAAGTATCTTACTAAATACTCCATCTTACCTAATTCTGTCGCCATAATAACAATTCTAAAATTGTTGTGTTCCGGCATTCAGAGGTAAGATAGCCGGTTCCTCAGTTTGTTGAGGATTCCGGGTGAAGTGCGCCTCCACCTTCGGCCTTATCTTAACTTGTTACCAGGTGAGATGAAGGCCAAGCACTTCCCCGTCGTACAATAAAAAGAAAAAAACTTTTTTTTTTGACGGGGATGTGCTTGGTCTGATCTTGCCTGATTTTCAAGTTGTGATAAGGCCGAAGGTGGAGGCGCACTTCACCCGGAATCTTCAACTGTTTGAAGAACTGGATATCTTACTTCTAAATGCCGGAACACATTTTTTTTTAAGAATTGTTATGGTGACAGGTCTAGGTAAGACGTTGGTAGTTAGCCAAGCCAAAGAAGCACCACGCAGAGGGATTGTTGATCACATTAAAGGTGTTGGGTAGGATACGGAAAGAAGCCCTTCTGTTGAAATAAAACTCTTAGTCGACTCTTACGATATCCACGGGCTGAGGTGGAGGAATCGATTCTTAAGCCGCGACCGCCATGACACAAATAATGTTATATATCCACCTCTGTGGTCTAGTGGTTCAACCCACCGATTTCACATCCAGAGGTCCCGGGTTAGATCCCCCGGGGAAGTACAATATTGTGTTTGGTTTGGTTGGTGGTAGAGCTTTGTTTATGTTCGCCTAGCTACCGTCGCCTTACATAAGTCTGTCGCCATAAAAAAAAATCCAAATGATTGTGTTCTGACATTTAGGTAAGATTCTCCAGGTCATCTGCCAGTTCCTCATCTTGCTTGGAGAAAGCGCTTGACCTTCATCTCACCTGGTTGCAAGACACATTTGAAACCAGGTGAGAAAGTGGGTAGCCGGTGCCCTCCGGGTTTTCAAAAGTCTTGCGGGGCTTTTGATTGAGACGACACGTGACCCAAGAGCTGGCTCTTATTTAGGCCAGCGAATTAGCATAGCTATTCAGCGTGGCAATGCAGCCTCTGTCTTGGGCACGCTTCCGTCTGGTACTGGTCTGGAACAGTTGAGCTACCTATAGGCCGTTTGTAACGGTCCTTAGGTAATCTGACTGATTCCTTTGTACATAGTTTGTTTAATTGTACTATTATTGAACAAAAAGTTTATATTAGTTTATGTTTAATAATCTATTGTGTTGTCCGCTCCAGTTCAGAATCATCCCTATGGACCGTACATATATTTGTTCTCAGACCTCCAGCATCTTTTTGGGTTAAAGTCTTGGAAAAACTGACATTGGCAAACTCTTGGGGGTTCCATATGGACCACTGAACACGCCACAAGAAGAAGAAGAAGAAGAAGATGTTAAATAAGTTTTCATTAGAATTTTCAAATAAATATGTTTTCGTACAGCTACCGAGACGGCAAGATATGTTTAAAAGACAGTGCAGAGATGCCGAAACGAGCGATGCAGTGGGACCGGGGCTCGTTCCCAGAGCTGGCCGACACCAACGTTCGTACGAAGGACCTCTCCCTCATTCCCGCACACAAATGCGTACTGGCGGCTCGGCTGGAGTACTTCAGCGGAATGTTTTTGCACTCGTGGACTGAGGTGAGTATTTATAAAAAAAAAAAAAACTGCATTAAAAAAAAACTAGATGAATTTATAAATTTTCAATTTTAAAAGTGCTCCAACAACTTTTTTTTATTTTCAAAGAACTCAAAAATGCAAAAAAATAATAATTTCAAAAACTTACTTTTCCAGAATTACTATAAAAAAATATAGTTTTTTTTAATGCAGAACTTATACTTTTTTCAATCGAGCACGTAACTGCTAACTAACATGACTTTTCGATAACTCTCACGGTTTCAGACTTGGCCTCAGTGGCGCTGAATAAGAACTCACCTGTATATATAACAGAAAGAAAAATATTTATTTAGCACCAAGAACAAAAAGCAACACAGCGCAGACATTTTAAATGAACACACAACTTAGGTAACTTACATCTAATAACAAAAGGTAAAGAAAAAAATATGATTATGTATGTTCGTGGGTACGTACCAAAATAATTGTTGAAAGCGTTTGCATTCTATAAAGTTCACCTCAACCAAACTAGATGTCGCGATTAAATTAAAACGTTTTAGTTTCTTGATCACGCTGATGAAAATGCACGCATTATAATATCGATCCGAGGTGGTTTATTTTTTTTATTGTACGACGGAGAAGCGCTTGGCTTTCATCTCACACAACAAGTTAAGATAAGGCCGAAGGTGGAGGCGCACTTCACCCGGAATCCTCAACAAACTGAGGAACTGGCTATCTTACCTCTTAATGCCGGAACACAACATTATTTTTTAAGAATTGTTATTATGGCGCAAAATTAGGTAAGATGGTGGTAGCTAGCAGGCGGACTTAAACAAATCCTACCACCAACCAAACCAAGCACAATATATTGTACTCCCCCTGGGGATCGAACCCGGGACCTCTGGATCTGAAATCGGTGGGTTGAACCACGAGACCACAGAGGCGGTTAGGTTATAGCTCTGATCACTACTCAGACCGTATATTTTATGAGGATCACGTACCAGGGGGTAGTCAGAACTTTGTTGTTGAACTTGGTTTGCTAGTAGCTAGCATTCAATATGTGACAGTTTGCAAGCAGATCGCCGCTTGGCGGAATACTAGTAACATGCTATCCGATTTTTTGCATACATGCTGGTTTCCTTGTTATGTTTATCACTTGTCAAGGAAAGGTCACCTTCACCGTCAGAGCATGTGCATAAGTCGAATCTTCCAAAAACAACAAAAAATTAATAGGTGCACGATTAGATTTGAACCCACAACCTCCTTATCGGAAAACGAGACATACCACTTGGCCACAGTACATAGAGCAAAATGAAAAGTGTAAATGCAAGAAAAGAAAAATGCAAGCCTATCGCCTCGCAATGTAAACACTAAAAACAAATATCAAACCCGAAATGACCATTCAGATAAATGTATTATGTACCTACCAAGATATAAACATTTGAGTTATGATATAAGTATCTATAGGAAAATTTACTCCGGAAATCTTTTAATCCATTGTATTCGATTTCCAATCAGTCATAACTCCCAAGCGTTGCAAGATAACATGCAGACAGACTTAGCTTGCTTGTAATTTAAATTTATCACAAGGTTACTTACAGTTCTCATAGTTTACTTCGCTAGATGACCTATATGTAATAAAATACCTATATAATAATAATATCCAGAGGTCCCGGGTTCGATTCTAAGGGGAGTACAATATTGGACTTGGTTTGGTTGGTGGTATGACTTTGTTTAAGATCGCCTGGCTAGCTATCTAATATATTATTTTTTTGTTTGTGTTCCGGCATTTAGAGGTAAGATAGCCAGTACTTCAGTTAGTTGAGGATTCCGGGTGAAGTTGGCCTCCACCTTCGGTCGTATCATAACTTGTAACCAGGTGAGATGAAGTCGTACAATTGAAAACCAGCGAAATTTCCAGTCACAACGGGGTTTGAAACTTTTATGCTAGTGGGCGCAATGCAGTGCGGCATGGGTCATGTTTTTCGTGGATATGACCTACGCAATAAGGCAAGAGCTGAATTTAAGATTAGGTGGGCTGCTTTCTTGTTGTGTCTTCATGTTCAAAAAACAGGCCTAGTTTTTAACCTTATATTGTACCGATAGCGATTTGGAAACTGACAAGGTTTTGAAGTGAAAACTTCTTTAGGCGCGTTGAAAACTTTTTGGGTGAACAAAAAGCGTGAAACTCGCGTCATCGTCACCGCACGCTCCTGTGAATGGTATTTGTATGTTTTTGGTTTGTAGAGAAGTGTTAATGACCAATGTATACTTTAACCCTTGATCATAAACTTCTTTATAAACCAAAATATTTCGAAATAATAATCTAATAGCTCGACGATACTAAAGTTACATAGTTTTCAGTTCTATCGGCAGTCACCAAAGACTGCCGCATGTTTTTTTATATTTGACAAAGTGAACCACTAGAATGGTTTTACCACTTTATCGTTTTTATTGGGAGTACCTACCTACCTACCATGCGGGCGGAGTCGCGGACTGGTAAATGGTCAAATGAAGCTCAATTTAAAAATAAATATCTTTATATGACCTCATTGTTTAGTTAACGAAAGATTATCAGCAACACAGAGTTAATTATTCTTATCTATTATTCTCGAGGTTAACTCTCAGGGCATCTTTCTAAGACGCAACCTAACTGGCATTGCTTTGAATGGAGGTTCCAACCAAATACGATAGCATCAGTAGCATAATGAGGTGATACATTCATAGATTGCGTCATTGAATAAAATAATGATTATTTTTTAATGGATTTGTTCTTGACTTCTACGCTTGTCGCTCTAGGAGCGAGCTTTTCCAAATGGCACTGGCTTCCTTGCGTCGATTAGGTAGTAGGTAGGTACCTACTGACGGAACAGTGCAAAGCAACTAACCAATTGACGCAAGGCTTCGGCAAGAGGGTCGCTTTATAGACTAAGCCAGCGATCTCGTTGACCAGGATATACCAAAAAAGATTTCGATAAAACTTGCGTGATCTAAAAACCTAACTTATATTCGAGCTTGAACCGCCTCTGTGGTTCAACCCACCGATTTCAGATCCAGAGGTCCCGGGTTCGATCCCCATAGGGAGTACAATATATTGTGCTTGGTTTGGTTGGTGGTAGGACTTTATTTAAGTCCGCCTGGCTAGCTACCATCATCTTACCTAATTCAGTGGCCATAATAACAACACTAAAATTCTTGTGTTCCGGCATTTAGAGGTAAGATAGCCAGTTGCAAAGTTTGTTGAGGATTCCGCCTTCGGTCTTATCTCAACTTGTGAAGGTCAAGTGCTTACCCGTCGTACAATAAAATAAAATAAAAACTTTGATAAATTCTGACGTGTAGGCAAAATACAGCCAGAGACGTTATATGTTTATGATATTGCCTTTGCCCATCTACCGATAAGTCTTCGTTTTCCTCTTGAAGCCATCAGGCCTTTTAGGTGTCGGTTAATCCAAGTATACCTTCAAATTCAATCGTAACATAAAAAAAACCTAATCAGTTCTATAATTCTCGTTATTTTTATTTGTCTTTCTGTGTAATCATGTTAGGTAGGTAAATTTATTTGTATGTTTTCTGTCTAGTTACTGTGTATATGGTACGTTAACTGTATCTACTTACCTGTATCTATATACTTGGTTTGTAAATTTATGTGGGATAAATAAATGTGTCTTTCCATCTATCATTGTATAAAATATGTATACCTAACAATAAAACGATTATCAAAAACCTTCAAAATGGTAGCGCATAAAATAATATTGCTTCCTACCTACTTCTATTAATATGCGTATCATAATGTGTGCGATGCTGCCAATCTATAATCCGCAAATTCCTCAATAAAACAGATAATGTTTATTGCAGAGCAAGCTGCTATCAACCGTGTGTTTGCCGATCAACCACGCGATCCTTTTGCCGGTCGTAAACTTCCTATACACAGACAATTGTCCAGAAATAGAGAGCTCCAACGAGAGTATAGATTTCGTATGCAATATGCTCGTGGTGGCCGACCAACTGTTTATATCTAGACTCAGGGAAATGTGTGAGGTCGCCCTCGCAAGCGTGGTCACGCTGAAAAATTGCACAGAGCTGTGTCAATTCGCCCACACATACAACGCGACACAGCTGAAGCAATACTGCATGGAATTCATATCGCTTAACCTCTCCTCCATACTGGAGAACAAGTCTTTAGACAGCTTAGACGATGTCCTGCTCGACGATATCACGAAATTCTACACAAAATTCAACCCAATCATGTCTTCGCGTGTCATCACGCCGTTTTACAACGCCCCCGCCGACGAAACTATAGAGGAGTTCACCAAAAGCTGTCCGGTCGACTTGGATATCGTAGACGAGGATGTTAGAAAAGATGACAGTGCAGCGGAGAGCACTAAGAAGAGAAAACCCAAGAGAATAGAGTACACGGAGAGCGAGAAGGCGCGAATGAGATACGAATCCGTCAGCTCTGTGACGCCACTGGATCTATCCAACGACATAGGGGATATAACGCTATCGCTCAGCAAGCTCAAAGACGACATCGCGATATATAAAGCTAGAGACAAATGGACGGAAGTACCCACGACGCAGAAACAGAAGGTTGTGCAAGCGAGGCTAAGGGCCATCAGCAGCGCGACGGACATTCAAAACGAAACGCCTGCGGAGACATTCACGAAACTCGTCATAAGCAGCGCCATCAGCATACCGGAACCCGAGACTCTGGATACCTTTGATTTGGCGAAGAGTCCGCAAAGCATTTTCATAAGCCACGTCGGGCCGAAGCTATCCCAGAAGCAGCGCAAGAAACTGGCTGTAGAGGGGAATCAAACGTCAAGTTATCCGCAGAGTTTGAACGATTACTTCGGTAGAGTAAGTGTGAGCCCGCCAGAGAGGAAAAACCCTTGGAAGGTTTGCGAAGCCCCGGTAGCCAGTAGCAGCCCTAAAGCGAAGTCTATTCAGTTTGATCAGATTTTGACGGATCAGAGGAAGCAGAAGGAAGATTTCTCAAGGATTATGACCAAGCCGTTAGCTTTGACTCAGGTAAATATCATTATCATCATCTGCTGCGCGGTATGGGTCTTGAAATTGATCACATCGCTTGGCAGGTAGGTTGGTGTTCGCAGTACTGTTACTGTACAACCAAGCAGCTCTACCTCTCATATAAATCTCTATCTCGATCTCAAAACTTCCTTTTACAAAATACATGGTTCGGAGAAGCCCTCCGTTGAGCCGTAATCAATGATTTACAAAATCGATATTTTAACATTTACGTTTTCATTGACCGAGAAATCGGTCTTATGTTTATGAATTTGAGGGTGCTAGTGTAAGCATTGTATGGACCGATAAATCGGTCCTATATGAATTGGGGGTGGGGAGGGGGGGGTAAGGGGGTAGTGAATACTATTTAGTAAAGTGAAGTGCACGTTTGGTAGGTTTGGTTGTTGGTCAACCCTGAATTGTTGTTCCTCCCCTCGTTACGATATATGCATGGAATCATCGCATTGAAATATCGTAACGCGGGCGCGTTAAGACACGATTGGATAGTGAATAAGGGGGCAGATAAGGTGAAGGCAATCAGATTCCACAAAAAAAAAAAAACGCCGTACCAATCTCACAAGTGGAGCCACTAGTATGGTATTGATTCTACCACGCTTGGTACGTAGATTGGTGATCGCAGCGATGGTATTATTCTTTATTCGCCGCCTACAATATCCTCGGGAAGATATCAACGGACCCATGTACTTTGGACTTGACAAAAGCCACCGTTCTTATGAGCAACTGAAGTAGAAAATATGTAAATCTTACTCATTTGTTTTTTTTTTTCAGTTGGAAGACAGAGCAATAGAACAACTGGAAAGGTTCTATAATGCGCATGAGTTGGACGAAGAATACATAACTGTACAACGCATAGAGCTTCATGTGTCATCACCACAGTGGCTGCACAACCCAAAGTGATACACATGTTATTTTACTCTTTGACATTTTCATAATTTATTGTAATGTATTGAATAAATGAGGTTAAACTTTTCATTTAATCTGCTGAAATTTATAATCATATCAGAAAAAGTAACTCCCTGGCCAAAAACACAAATTGGCTACCCATAAAATTTGTTACACATTCTGTTTATATTGTTGATCGAGTGAGCGAAGCGAACGAGATCTCTCACTTAATTTGGGAAATCCGGCACTGTATGTATGTATGTATGTGGCAATGTTTGTGACGGCATAACTCTCGAACGGATTATCCGATTTTCATGAAATTTAAACTAAATAGAGATAGCGTAAATAGAATTTCATTGTCGCGGGGGATTTTTGATAAGTGGGGTAGTTTTTGAGATATTGGGGTGAAGAGAAATACAATTTTTCGCACATATCTTTTGAATGGCTGATCCGATCAATTCAAAATTTTGAATATGCAGAGATTAAATTAATACTCATCAATCGTTACAATGGTTTTTTTGACACTAGGCTATTTTTTGAGAAATGGGGCTGTTAAGTGAGACGAAAAAAATTTTGGCTTGTGGGGTGTCATTTGAAAGAGTAGGTATCGACTGCACATTGATAAAATATATATTTTACTTTTCATTAGGGGTGATTTTCGTAACAAAGGGGCGCGTTAAAGGTATGTCTTGTAGGATAGACTGTTAAAAGTGGTTGACTTCACAATTAACTTGCTGAAACCATCCCTGTATTTACATTAAGGGTTGCAAAAGGGGTAAATAAGATTGAAGTCTTGAAAATGTTTTAAAACATGAAATATTATATGAAATAGGGGTTGAGACTGCAGATTGCAAAATGAGTTTATTTTCGCCCTTATAAGGGGTGATTTTTAAGATGAAGGGGAAAAGAATGATCATCAGGTCTTGCAAGATAAGTGAGGGTGTTCGAAATTTCATTAAAACTGGTCCATTTATCTATTGTTATTCTATCAATAGGGAAGGGAGTCGATAAAATCCGAGACTACTTTTATGGTTTCATGCAAGGGTTTTGCGCATATTCTATATCAACAGTACAAAATTGTCCACTACAATGTGGAAAGAACTTCCTCTATAACTGTAAGGTACGGCCATTATCACCACGATAAGTAGACAGATTGGTGCTCAGTTACTTTTACACAAGTTATATATGTTTTAAAAAAGCTGCTTTTTGGTTGACTTTACGACATCCGTGGACTGCAGGGGTAGATTTTTAAACCACGACTACTAAAGCAACAGTTTTGAGAGCATTTTTCAAAACGATATCTACCTTTGTTTAATGTAAGAAAGGACATAACAAGCAACTAGCAACAAGAGAGCCTCATACACTCATGGACTACTGAGGTGATTTATTCACCAACAGAAAAGTGTAATGAAAGTACACTTGTATCGTTTGTTAATTACATTTTATTGAGAAATTATCTCCGTCACAAACCAGACATCACGAGATCTCATAGGGGGAACTACTAGTTGAAGATGTGTAAGTTAAAGAGCTTTTAAAGGAAAGTAGACAATATTAGGGTCCATACCCGTCACATGAAAAGCTTCCAATAAGATTTCAATTATCACAGTACCACTGTTTTTAATCGTAAATTCATCTTCAATAATTTAGATGAAAGACATCACAGCTTGTATGGCAAGGTAACAACAGAAAAAGCATTTGGATCTCATCCACATTTTTTTCTACTTATGTACGAGTATTTACATATTATACTTTCCTATAGGAAATATATAAGTAGGTAAGGATACCTACAGAAGGCCTATGTGATTGTCAGTTTATCCCAGTGTATTTGAATCTGGTGATTACACCTACTACTATGTGGGAGGCTTAGGTTACATAATATGATCTGATTTGATGACTACAATTAGACAATTATATTATCATATGATTGGGCATGTATGGGATTTCCTCTTGCATGTTTGAGCCACCAGATTAAATTACTTAATTCCATTGAATAAGAAACAAGTAGGTAATAGAAAATATACTGATAGTTCTGAGTCCAGTCCATCCCCAGGTTTCTTAAAAAATATTGCTTTTAGTGATAAGGCCATTTAACCAGTGCTTAAGACAATTTAATCTTAAGCACAACAAGATTTTGAAGATGTTTCATTTAATAATGTTTTGAAGATTGTTGTTTCTTAGAAATCATAACATGTGCAAAAATGTTATAATTAATGAGTAGCTCTTAATTTATGACAAGTAGTGACATTAAATGATTTTTGAATATATTTATAAATAGCCTCTAATAGTAATTATGCATTTTCGAAAAACTCAAAAAAAATAATCTAGAGCTCAAATGAGCAAACTTGTACATGTTCATACAAATACCGTTTTCAGTGAGTCCAAGTATTTAGGCTCACTGGAAATGGTATTTGATACTGGTTATGCATAACAACCATTAAAACTTTCAAGAAATTCTAGAGGTTTCCTAGAAACAAGGATCTTCACAATGTTACTGCAGCAAGAAATTAAAATCATTATTCAATAAAATGTACAATTTAACTAGCTATGTACAAAGGAATCAGTCAGATTACCTAAGGACCATTACAAACGGCCCATAGGTAACTCAACTGTTCCCGACCAGTATGAGATGGAAGTGTGCCCTAGAAACTGGCTGCTTATTGATCCTCTGCCGTGTCATCTGCCGTACCAGTCCTGACTGATGTCCCAGATATGGCGCTAGGGTGTTGACGCAGGTAGCAACCCTCACCAAAGGCCTACCCATTTCCCAAGGGACAATAGTCAAAAATTTTGGAATTATCTGGAAAACCTTAAGTCACACTAATTTGATTTAATGTTGCACATTTACAACCTATCTATCCATGTAAGTTATTTTTATGACTAATCATTAAATTTTCACTGTACAAGTTTTGCACCCTAGTTTGACATCATATACATAGAAGTCATTATGCAATTGATGTAAATGAAAAGCTTTGATTGCAAAGTACCTACAATATCTAAATGCAAGTTTGTTATATTGTATGTTAGCTATTCAAGCTGCTCTATATACAATTTTCATCAATGCATGTTATTGTACAACAAACCTGTAATAAACAAGTCCTAAATGTAGTTGCAGCAAAATTTGGCAAAACTTTCTAATAAAATACATAAAGACTAGGTAATAATTTAATAAACTATTTACAACTATACTATAAAAAGTAAAGTTTATTAGTACTAATTTCTTGGCGGGAAACTTTTTAGCAATTGATTCATTTGTTTGTGCGTCAGGTTTCTTTCTCCTGGTACTAGAATACCTTTTTTGCCCTGCTCTCTCTGCATGCTCATTTTATTTGCATAATCTTTGTAACACCCTTGGAAGGCTGAGATCTCTTTCATGCACTCTTGCTGGTCGAATTCCGATTTCTTAAAACACGCAAACATGACTGCTAGCTCTTGCATACACGCAGCTTCATTAGATTTATCTCCTTTACCAGAAACAGTTTTCTTCAACTTCAATGGAAGTAACATTTGGAAAGGAACCGGCTCTCTTTGCGGCCTCCTGGCATCTTTGCGAGTAGCACCTCCAAAAAGAATCGGATTCAATCTCATTTTACCTAATATAGACGCACAAAAGTTAACTTTCAATAAACGAAACCAATCTGAAAATTCTGAAAACAAAAAACAAGTTCAAGAAGTGAAGTGAGGTTATGTTCAATCAAAGAGAATCTAACCACTACTTACTACCATGTTTTCAGTAGGTATGTCAGTTATGGGATCAGATGTCAATATCAAGACGTCAAGTACAACTTAAAATTATTTTCGGGACTTAGGGGACTTTAATCATACTTATATTTAAAGACGAAAGTTAGTGTGTATGTTTGACGCTCCTCAACGCCGAAACGGCTGAACGGATTTGCATGAAATTTGGTAACAAAGATTTGGGAAGAAAGTTAGTAGACCCTTGAATAACACCTAAGCTAATTTTCTCATGAATCTGCTACCGTGGGATGTAAATCATGTGTCTAAAAGTACAATACAAAACTTATTAGTTATATGTTGCTCTTTGATGCAATACCTTTAGAACAGATTGAGATGAAACTTTGCTCAAAGATTAGATACAGATATTTTAAAGGGATTAACACAGGCTAAATTTATCTCGGAAAAGTGCAGTGTCTGGGATGACAAAATTATTCAATTTTATTTGAATATCCCATTACCTACGCTCAAATGGCTTAACGAATTTTTGTTATATTTAGTATAATATTTTGACAGTTTTTTGAGATGACAAAACTTTAACTGTGATCTTCACCTGTCTGCCAAGCGTGGTGATTACGGCCAAACCTTACAGTTTTGGAGCAAGTTCTTTCCACATTGTGTTTTACAATAATGTGCTATTGATATGTGATATGCGCTGTCAAACCCCTAGCATGACATCCCAAAAGGAATTCTTGGATTTTATCGACTCCCTTGGTTTGGCTACCCTTATGAGTGAATAACAAAAAATGAATAGACCAGTTTTCCCCTAACTTGCAAGACCTGATGAATATCCTTTTTTCATCTTTAAAACCACCCTTAATATGAACAAAAATAAACGAATTTTGAAATCTGTAGTTTCATACATACATTTTCACAAATTTTCTTATTTACCCCTTTTACAACCCTTACAAAAGGCGTAGTTTCAGAATATAAAATAAAGTTTGTTGTGAAGACAAACCCGTTTAACAGTATATTTTAAAAGACATAGCAAGCGTTTTACCCTCTAAACGCGACCACCAAAACTATATAGGTACCGTAGTGTTAAAAAATCCTTACACCAATTGATGAGTATTAATATATTTTCTGCAAATTCTAAATTTTGAATCGATCGGAATAACAATTTAAGAGATATGGGCAAAAATGATTTTTTTTCCACCCCAATATCTCAAAACCTACCACACTTATCAAAATCCCCCGCGACAATCAATTTCTATTTATCTCTTTACATTTTCAATTCCATCAAAATCGGATAAACCGTTAGGGAGATAAGCCGTCACAAACATTGCCACATACAATGCATACATACACACATCAACATTGTCTAGGGATATTCCATTTCGAAATGATTTGCTCACAAACTATTTGCTTTTTAGAAAAAGTTTATATACCTATGGAATTAAACCTCTTTTGTTCCCTTTTCAAAATTTAGAAAAAAAAAAAAATAGAACGCAATAAACAAAAGATAGAATGGGAACTCCGATTTAAATTAAACTACGTTAATTTTGATTAAGATAAATTAACTTTTATTTAATTATCAATTAGTGCTATCTAAGTAATTTTTAATTTTAACGGATCTTATGATATTCGTAATGTCATGGAACGTCGACATTTAAGCAGAAAAGAAATGATAAGAGCGATAGGCATGTTACAAGCCGGAGCTATCCAACGCGTGGTTGCCAATACCCTAAACACCAATCAAAACGTAATTTCTCGATTGTGGTCACGTTATCGTATTACTGGGGATGTAAGAGAGCGCCACACTGGAAAAAAACGAGTAACCACCCCTAGACAAGATCGTTTTCTCCAAAATTCCGCCAGGAGGGAACCCAATCTCACAGCAAAGCAGCTAGTGCAAAGGCTTCAGTCAGACCATCAGCTGTCAGTCAGCGACCAAACCGTCAGAAGAAGGCTACATGAAGTCGATCTTCATTCTCGTAGGCCGCTTCGTGTGCCAGCTCTACGACGAGGCAATCGCGGAAGGCGACTTCTTTGGGCTCAAGAACATTTGTTATGGAACAATGGACAATGGTTCTCTTTACTGATGAGTCTCGGTTTGGATTCCACCCCAATTCACGAAGAACACGTGTTTGGAGAGTGCCAGGCAGAGAAAGTCGCCTCCAGCCACAAGAGGTCCATTCGTACCGAGGTGGGACAATCATGGTTTGGGCGGGAATTCGTATTGGCGCGCGAACCGAGCTCATTTGGATAAGAGGCAGCATGACTGCACTAAAATACCGGAACGAGGTCATAGAACCTGTGATCATCCCTCACAGAGTTCAAATTGGCCAGGAACTTCAGCTCATGCATGATATTGCCCCTCCACACACGGCACGTTTGGTGTCAGCTGCCCTTCAGGAACATGATGTCGCGGTTTTGGACTGGCCTGCACAGTCACCCGACTTAAACCCAATTGAACACGCTTGGGACATGTTACAGCGAAGGGCTTTCAGCAATTTCCAATCAAATTTGACCACAGAAGACCAACTTTTTTGCCATTTAAAAAGAACATGGGATCGCATACCCCAGCGAGACTTTGACACCCTAATTTTGAGTATGAATAACCGATGCAGATGTGTTATCAACGTCAGGGGAGGCAACACCGATTATTAAATTGTAAAAAGGTAATTTCATAAAGTCATGGCAACGTAAAAATAGTTTTAACACAATTTACCGAACCTTGTAAATTTTCTGATTGTTCGAGATTTTGTTCCTACTTTAATGTTTATTAAAAAAATATATAAAACTGTTGTTTTTATTATTATTAATAAACAACACAAAAGAAAGATTCTTGCCATACCTAGTTTTGTAAAGAAATTATTTTCAGTTTTTGTAAAAATCAACAAAATGTTGAATATCCCTAGACAATGTTCATGTGTGTACATACTTACATGCAGTGCTGGATTTCCAAACATAACTCGGAGATTTAAAATTTATCAATTAACTGTTAGCTGATTTTTCTTGCTAATGAAATGTTTTAAAAATTACTGTTTAGTATAATTAGGTACCTACCAATTAAGGTACTTGTCAAAAACAAATATCGATGTGATGTCCAGGTATACCTACCTACCCAACTCCACCTAGGTTCCGCCACGTAGTCAAACTTCATTGACATTGCACCTTCGAAAAGATACATTATTCAAATACAATATTCAATAAATACATTATTATGTAGGGAGGAACCTACACTATCTACTACCAAGGTACCTACATGAAAAATATAATCAAGTTGGGGTTTGTAAAAGATAATGTAGGTACGATCATATTACGTAGCATCTGATATCTATTAATTGTAAGTATCAAATCCAAACATATTTTATCGATAAAACATGGTATAAAATCAAGGAGAAAGTTGTATGAAGTATAGTCGGCAATCAGCTTACCAAAAAGAAGTAAGTAAAACAACATATTAATTTACAATATTAAAAATACACTTTGGTACTTGCCGTTTTCTAACCATTTTTTTTTCCATCGAACAGAACCACTATGAAATTCTTCGTCGCTTTTGTCGCTATCGTGGCCGTGGCCGCAGCCGGCCCCTTCCAAAGGTACAGCAACCACGCTGAACTGGAAGCCATCGTCGCCGCCATCAACAGCCCCAGCACCGACCCCACCACCGCCGCCGCCCTCGAGCAGATGCTCCTCGACGTTATGGGAGTGAACCCCTCTCCCATCGCCGTCGGACCTGCCGTCATCGAGTCGAACCCCATCAGCGTCGGACCCGCTATCATTGAGGCCAACCCCGTCGCTCTCTTGCCCGCTGCCATCGACTTCCCCCTTCCCGACGGTGGTGCCATCACCGTCGCCGATGATGTTGTGATCCCCGTCGACTCTGTGTCCGTGATCCCCACTCCCGTCGTGCCCTCCCCCGTCGTCATCGGAGATATCCCCGCTGGATCCTCTCCCCTCGTCCAGATCATCGTGAACGTGAACAAGGCCGAGTCTGAAGTTGCTCCCGCCCCCGTCGTGACACCCTCCCCCGTGCTGGTCCCCGAGGTCATCGTCCCCGGCCCCGTCAACATTGTTGAAAGCGCAGACGACAACACGCCCATTAGCCCCATCGGCGTTGCCATCCCCATCGTCCCCGGCCCCGTCAACGTTGTCGAAGGTCCCGAGACTGTCAACCCCATTGTTGTTGAGCCCATTTCCGTCGTCACTCCCGTCATCCCCGGCCCCATCAACGTTGTCGAAGGTCCCGAGACTGTCAACCCCATTGTTGTTGAGCCCATTTCCGTCGTCACTCCCGTCATCCCCGGCCCCGTCAACGTTGTCGAAGGTCCCGAGACTGTCAACCCCATTGTTGTTGAGCCCATTGCAGTCGCCACCCCCATCATCCCCACCCCCGCTGTCGTCCTCCCTGACACACTCAACTAATTTACTCTTCGGTAAGTGTCAAAAATGAATCTAATTTAAGGTGCAAAATAATAAAATGTATACAAAAATCACTTGTAACCTTTTTACTCATGATTTGTCATCCAAGGAAGTAGGTTGGTACCTTCCTATTTTTAAGATGTATTGAGCGGGTAGGAGAAGTAGTTAGTCATAAATATTAGTCTATGGGCTTATTAGCTACCTGAGAAGAGCCTGCGCCGCCGGCCGGCGCTGGTTTATACCTTTTACTATAGAGGTGAGATAAACCCACCTAAAAGGTATAATGGCGGCGCGGGGCCGAGAGTCTGAAAGGGCCGTGCAAAACTGTAGGTCCGCGCAAAGCTGTTAAGTTCGCACAAAGCTTACCCTCCCGGTTTAGAACGAGGCCAGCTAATAGTCCTTTAAAAAAAAATCGGATACGCTACGCACACCGAGGGTTCCGTATCTATGCCTACCTGCGATAATGCGTAGTCTAAGTCTCACATTTTATGTCAAACAAAGACGTCTTTACGTCGTTTAGTTCTGGAGCCTCTACAGTAGGTAACGGATAACCTCTACACTAGGTAACGGGTCTGACTCATCATGGCCTGTTTTAGTAGGTACCTATTTGATGATATTTCGACCTTAGAGTAATTAAATAAACACCATATAGGTACAATATAAACGTTATGCTTATAATCACGGCATGTTTGAATCGTGGAAAAATAAAGTTAGGTAGTTAGAGTACATACTTACCGTTATTACGATAAAGCTAAATTCCTACTAAGTCACGCATGGGTCCGCTCCGGACCCGAAAAGCCATTGACACGTTTCTTGTATGAAGACAATGGTAAAGTAAATAAATGTCATTGTAATTAATCTAAGCAAAAACTTAGTAATAGGGCCCCGATGGCACGTTTTGGGTATGGAGCCCTAGAAATAAACTGATGATTCTTCTAACTAAAATTGGTAGGTTAGGTAGACCCTTCCCCATCGTCGTTGGATCTATCCCCGCTGTCTTCTCCTCACGTCCGGATCATCGTGAACGTGAACAAGGCCGAGTATGAAGTTGCTCCCTCCCCTGTCGTGACGCCCTCTCCCGGTCCTAGAGGTCATCGTCCCCGGCCCTGTCAACGTTGTCGATGGTCCCAAGTCTGTCAACCCCATCGTTATCGAGCCCATCGCCATCGTCACTCCCGTCAACATTGTCTATGGTCCTAAAACTGTCAACCCCATTGTTGTTGAGCCCATCGCCGTCGTCACTCCTATCATCCCCGACCTCGTTAACGTTGTCGATGGTCCTGAGACTATCAACCCCATTGTTATTTAGCCCATTGCCGTAGCCACCCCTATCATCCCTATCGGAGCGGGGATGGCAGGGATGCCTGAGACTCAATTATTTTGCTTGACTTTTATGACTTCTTATTTCGGTAGTGTCTAAATGTACAAATGTAGTGGGTTTATTTTATATGGCTGCTTTGTAATAATTAAGTGTAATAAAGCAAGTATTCGTCTACTGTAAAAAAAAACGTGTTTTAATTTTACTCAAAATGAAGTGGCATTATTTTTAGGATTTGTTAAGTAAGAGATTAACGTTTATTCAGTAAGATTTTTTTAGGATAATTTTGAATCGTCAAATCTACCGCCTATTCGGAATCGCGACTAGCACAAAAGAAACTCGGGTAAGTAATTTTTTTTATTTTTTTTAAACTGACATTCAATATTTACATAGGTACAGAGATTTAAAAAACATTTTATACGTCAGAAGGTACCTCATCATAAAACATTATATTTACGCTATTGTGAATTATATCAAATATTAAAAAAAAGCGAAACCACGCTATGCAATTGTGGTGTAATGAAAACCACCTAACTCTTAATGCTGCCAAATGCCAAATAATGACCTAAAGTAGAGCCGTACAACTCATAATCATGCCTTATCAGTTATCAGACAAATTATTGGACAGACCGCGAACAGTCAAAGATTTAGCTGTTTTATTTGACCTTGAGCTTACGGTCCATGATCACATAAGTATAGAAACTTACAGGTGATGGCTTCAAAAAATTAGGATTGATTACTAGAGAATTCTCAAACCCTCCCCTCAAAGTTCTGTACACTTCACTCGTAAGGTCAAAACTCGAATCAAGTTCTAGTGTGTGGAATCCGCATGAAGGATGGACGTATGGCTTGATGATAGAAAAGGTGCATAAAAAAAAAAAAAATCCTGCGTTTTCTGTTACTCATCATGTTTACAGTTGCTCATCAGCAATCCTCAGTCTGCCGCGCTCAACTCAACGCCACCTTAATGCTCTATTAATCTCGGATGTTTCCTTGTATATTTTCCACGATAGCATACATATACCTACAATCCAAGGATTATCATATGCTACTGTGAACTGCCTAGCCAACTACGGCCTTGGCAATCCTTCAGTAGATAATATTGAGAACAAATAAATTTTGAAATCGCAGTCCTGACTCCCGTTTCATACGATTTTTCACATTTTCACAATTTTTCCAGGCTTCGATTTTATTTACTCATTTGGCAAGCCTTATAACACAATAACAGGGTGGTTTCAGAAAATAAAATAAAGTTCCTTGTGAAGACAACCCCCTTTAACAGTATATTTTACAAGATAAAGCTAGCGTTTTACCCTCTAAACGTCCTTTGTTACAAAAACCACCCCAATTCAAACTAAAATATTACTAGATACTCTTTCTAGTGACACCCCAAAAGCCAAAATTCTTTTTGTCACACTAAACACCCCTATTTCTCAAAAACTAGTGTCAAAAAATCCCTATACCGATTGTTTTATTTATGTTTTCTGATTTTATTTATGAGTATTAATGTTTTCTCTGCAAATTTAAAATTTTTAAACGATTATATAGAAACCATTTAAGAGATACGGGCGAAAAATTGTATGTCTTTCAACCCCAATATCTCAAAAACTACCCCACTTGTCAAAGATCCCTGCGTTTATCAATTTCTATTGTTATATATGTTATCTCTTTACATTCAATTTCATCAAAATCGGATAAACCATTCGACAGTTATGCCGTCACAAAAATTGCCACTTACATACATACATCCAATGCCGGATTTCCCATCGTAACTCAAAGATACATACCTATATACTCTCGAAAATATAACCCTCCCGAGTTGGGAAAAAATACCATTTAGTTTAATTACTTGCCAAAAACGGGTACAGAGTACACAGTAGAGTGAAATAAATGTATCCAAACCATTCAAGACCCATAGATATAGATAACTTTCTGAGGTTTTAACGGTTGATCTTATTTATTTATTTATTATTATGACATTCTTAAATATAACATCACAGAATGCACATACAGTGCGTTATATTTGAAAAGCTTAAATCATCACTTAAATCATATACAGACATTTACAAAAATAATCAATCAAAGGTTAATTTTTTTTTTTAAGTAGGTAACAATAATAAAAATATAAACAAGAGCTAAAACATTATGAAGTAACCTAATTTACTTTCGCAGTAAGCTAGAACCTCTCTCTCTATCATTTTCCAGCCGTCCGCAAACAGATCCACCTGAGGTTGGATTGGCAAAAAGTACCTACGTTGAGAAAGTAGATTCATGTGGATTCCAGACTGATGACCCAGATTCTAATTTAGATCTGATTAAAGAGGTGTAAAGTAAGATATTTGCCTTGTGATTTGAAAAGCTTTAACAGTTTCGTAACACAAATCATAGTCTCTTGAAACAAGTGACTGTAAGTGCGCGCATTTGCGTATGAAAAGTAAGTTTCGGATCAAATTCTATTCCGAGATCTTTAATGGACAGGCATCGCGATATTTCCGCCTTATCTAAATAGTAATTTGCTACAATGCTTTTTGTGGATCGCGAAATACTCATTACTTAGTGATGTTAAAATATTAGTATCTTTTTTAAGCTCCATTTGTATACTGCGTCTATATCTCTTTGTAATGTAGCACAATCGTGCAGTGACATAACGTTTGCAAACATTTTTACGTCATCTGCGTAAAGGAGACATTGGGAATATTTAAAACATTTCGGTAGATCATCAATCATGATGGAAAACAGTAGTGGCCCTAATGATGAACCTTGACCTTTTGAAGGAAAAAGTTCTTTAAAAGATAATTTTACGGATACTTTGTTTTTTTTTCGTTATAAAATAAATCCTTACTTATTTGACTATCATTTAATCATAGCGTCAACGTTACATTACTAGGCATTTAGCCACGGATAAACTTTTTTCAAAAAAACAGAATCGCTCCCATTACCCGACTTTGCGGGAAATGAAAGCCTTTAAATCTCCATATTTGTATTGAGAGCTTCTTAATTATTATGCCAGCCTCAATATTTATTTGACATCTAACGAAGATGACCAGTCAGAGTTGCTCCTTGTTCCTCAGCAAACACAGAGGGCCTTTCTAGCTTTGGAGGAAATTCGAAGCTAGCATTGTTGGATTTAGCTAATCTGAACTTCTTTTTCAAGGTGCTGGAAGGTATTTCAGTCTCTTTGGATTCCTTGTATACGGATGTACAGCCCCGCAGATTATTTTTACAGCATTTTATAAGGTTTCAGCAGTCGAAGACGCTTTCGTGTGTGTGGTGCGTTCCCTTTTTCTTGGCATTTTGGCATCTGAAAAAAATACATAGTTGAATGCGTATGGGGTAATCAGAGCCTAATAATTACCCGAATAACATCATCATGAAATTGAAAAAAAATGATATCCTGAATATAGCTTGTAATCAAATTATACGCACAGATGCTCAAAATTGTTAACATTAGCTATACAATAAAACTGGTTTGATTGTAACAAACACACAACTTCAAACTTACAAGGCCGTTGAAATTTCGTACTTTTTCAAAGCGCGGAGCAAAAAATTGACAAGTGGCCGTGGTCACAAAATGCGAGGCACTATACAGAGCTGAGCGCAGCAGGAGCACACAGCCGTAGTGTGACGAAGGTGCCCGAGTGGGAACCAACTGAATACGAGCTATAGTTTTGTCTCTAGTCGCACCGATCCTATTACCCGCTGGCTCCCAATACCCCCGGCTCCCCCACGTAGTACTATTAGTTATTCTGTGGTACTACCTAGTTATTTTAGTTTACGTACGGAAGGTTAATAGGTAATTGCATATTCCTCGACGTCACCTGATTTAACTTACTGTTTTTTTTTTATTGTACGACGAGGAAGCGCTTAGCCTTCATCTCATCTGGTAACAAGTTGAGAAAAGGGCGAAGATGGAGGCGCACTTCACCCGGAATCCTCAACAAACTGAGTAACTGGCTATCTTACCTCTGAATGCCGGAACACAACATTTTTTTTTAAGAATTGTTATTATGGCGACAGATTTAGGTAAGATGGTGGTAGCTAGCCAGGCGGACTTAAACAAGATCCTACCACCAACCAAACCAAGCACAATATATTGTACTCCCCATGGGGATTGAACCCCTGACCTCTGGATCTGAAATCGGTGGGTTGAACCACTAGACCACAGAGGCGGTTAAAGACTAAAAGTTAAAGGCTAAGACTACTTGTCAAAACAAATGTCGATAAAGCTGCGGCAATAAAATGATAATGTAGTATTAATTTACTAAGCTAGAAAGTACGTTCAGGGTTATAAAAATATATTTATGAGCAATATAATATACGCAAGTAATGTCGATCTGATAGGCTTTACTTACCAACTGCACATTTTATCAAATTCAAAAGATAAGACCTAGTATAAAATCTGTTTGAAAGATGTAGAGTGCATAGTCGACAGTAAGTTCACAAAAAAGAAGTAAGTAAAAATACTTAGCACTCCTAATTATATTAAATATTGATATGGTGGATTTGGTTTATGTTTTTAACAGAAAAACTTAACGTTACTTTTTTCCAGAACCATCATGAAATTCTTCGTCGCTTTCGTCGCTATCGTGGCCGTGGCCGCAGCCGGCCCCTTCCAAAGGTACAGCAACCACGCTGAACTGGAAGCCATCGTCGCCGCCATCAACAGCCCCAGCACCGACCCCACCACCGCCGCCGCCCTCGAGCAGATGCTCCTCGACGTTATGGGAGTGAACCCCTCTCCCATCGCCGTCGGACCTGCCGTCATCGAGTCGAACCCCATCAGCGTCGGACCCGCTATCATTGAGGCCAACCCCGTCGCTCTCTTGCCCGCTGCCATCGACTTCCCCCTTCCCGACGGTGGTGCCATCACCGTCGCTGATGATGTTGTGGTCCCCGTCGACATGGTGACTGTGCTCCCCGTGTTCCCCATAAACCCCGCTCCCATCGTGCCCTCCCCTGTCGTCATCGGAGATATCCCCGCTGGATCCTCTCCCCTCGTCCAGATCATCGTGAACGTGAACAAGGCCGAGTCTGAAGTTGCACCCGCCCCCGTCGTGACACCCTCCCCCGTACTGGTCCCCGAGGTCATCGTCCCCGGCCCCGTCAACATTGTTGAAAGCGCAGACGACAACACGCCCATTAGCCCCATCGGCGTTGCCATCCCCATCGTCCCCGGCCCCGTCAACGTTGTCGAAGGTCCCGAGACTGTCAACCCCATTGTTGTTGAGCCCATTTCCGTCGTCACTCCCGTCATCCCCGGCCCCATCAACGTTGTCGAAGGTCCCGAGACTGTCAACCCCATTGTTGTTGAGCCCATTTCCGTCGTCACTCCCGTCATCCCCGGCCCCGTCAACGTTGTCGAAGGTCCCGAGACTGTCAACCCCATTGTTGTTGAGCCCATTTCCGTCGTCACTCCCGTCATCCCCGGCCCCGTCAACGTTGTCGAAGGTCCCGAGACTGTCAGCCCCATTGTTGTTGAGCCCATTGCAGTCGCCACCCCCATCATCCCCACCCCCGCTGTCGTCCTCCCCGAGACACTGAACTAATTTACTTTTCAGTAATGGTAGTGTCTAAAAATGTTCGAAGGTAAGGTGCGAATAATAAAATATATCAAAAAATCACTTGTAACCTTTTTTCTCATGATTGCTCATCCAAGGATATCCCTACTTTCCAATGTGTAAGATGTTTTAAGCAAGTAGGCGGAGTAGGTAGTAAGGTAGTAAATACTGAGGGCTGAGAAGCCACCCGAGAGACGTTAGCATCACGGCGATATACGTATACATTTGGCATTTACATTTATACATTTTACTATAATAGAGATCTATGGTAAAAAGTACAAACCGGCGGCGGCGGCGCGGGGCCTAGAGCGACTTAGAGCGACTTGTTAGGTAGTGTAATTACACTCCGGATTCATTATTTTAATGGGAAAGGATTAGGTAGGTACCTAATTATAATTTGTAACTAAATTACAAACTTTCTTAACATGGAAATCGGTTTTTTCGCCTGTCCGGTGACGATACTGTTTGATCGATTGTACATCTGTACAGTGTACCTACCTTGGTCCGGTCGTAATTCAATGACTATCTATGACTAACAGTTTATTAAGAATAAGTTCGTGCTCTGTCATTTAGCAGAATTCGAGAACAATTTGATATGAACTACACTTATCTAACCAACCAACAGAAATATATATTAGGTCGCACGCGACCCATGCGGTAAAGGTTAAGAAAAAAAAACTATCCATCCAACCAGGGGACAGAGTGGTTTGTCGGTTAGTCAAAGACGATTAAGAGAAAATAGGTCTTAAACACAGAGATAGATCTCGGTGCTTGTGAGAGCTACAAATCTAATATTTGGGCACATGAAACTTTGGTGTTTTGTCCTGCATGTGGTGTTTTAGAAAATATAATTGCTGAAAATTTTCTCGATAGAAAAAAAAACTACCTACTAAACTGTGCTTTGCACAATATTTCCAATCGTATCTCTAAAACGGCGCGACACATCCGTGTAAATTTTTAATCAATAGATAGATTTTATATAGTTCCTCCAAATGTTAATTTCATACTATGATAACTTATATAGTTTTCAAGTTAATAGCAAGTATCTGATATCTGAGAATATGCCGCGCCTCAGTACGCTGCCAATTCCATCATTCGGGCCACAGAGGAACTTTTATATACGTTCGGGCTGCGGCTTTCTTACGAGGTGGACTTGTGCTCGTCTGCGCTGCGCCACAGAATAACTAATAGTAGCTGCGCCACAAAACATCGTGACTTTATTTTGTTGATTTTATTCAGAGTAGATAGGTAGGTATCTCTTAGCACTCATGGACCCACCGCTACCGTGACTAGGAGTGGAGACGACGGCGGCGGCGCGGTGCTGCGACGACTTGGTGATTTTGGGTTGCCATAACCACGCTTGGCAAGTGGATTGGTAATCGCAGTGAGTGCATTATATAGTACTTAGGATGACGCTACTCTGCCCGGAGGTTCGTGTGTTGTTGTTGTGCCAGAGCTTAGTCCTTTGTTTACCAGGGATAGGTACTACTTACGTTTTGTGGTTTGGATCTCGAAGATATTATTTGAGACCCCGTACCCCGTACCTAGCTAACAATAAATATATATTTCATTTTTGGACATACGGGAGTTTCCAAGAACCTTATTATTGATGTAAAACACCAACGTTTCGTCGCGGCGCGGCGCGGCGCGGGGGTGGAGGGGGTTGAAACCGTAGTGGGGCGTGTGAGTCATCATCATCACCATGCATAAACGTCTCGTTGTCGGGTTGTAGCGAACCTGGCACTAACAACGTCCCCATCAAACTCTTCACTGCTTCTAAATGTACCATGAAGACATGGCATCCAGGCAGGTGGAAGTGCCCATCCACTATCCCTGTTAAAGTTGGACCGACGCCTGATCTCTATCGCCTCGCGTATCTTACGAGGAACGAAAAATTCTTCGTAGGCTTAGGTATAAACTGAACTAGCTATCTAGGTAGGTTAGGTATAGACTCCTGTCACTGTCGTGTCTCAAATGACCACCTAGGCAGGTAGTTATATGCGTTAGCGTTCTTATAACTGTGGTAGGTTTAGGTTTGGGTATAAAATACTGACTTAAAATAATAAAACAGAAAATATGTATACTAATTTTCAATTCAATTGGTCCAGTAGTTTCGAAGTACATACAGATGGACGGACAGACAGACCGACACACGCGTGATCCTATAAGTGGTCCATTTTTTCCTTACTTTTGAGGTAAGACACCCTAAAAATACCCAAATACGCAAAGGTTGCCAAACCTGTCGATAAAAAAATGTGCTCACAGTTAAAGTTTTGTTTACACACAGAAAAATTTTGCTGCCTTTTTGGTGATGCCCCTTGGTTGATTTAACGACATCCGTGAGCTGGTGGAGCAGATCTTTCAACCACGACTTCTAAAGCAACGGTTTTGAGAGCACATTTCACAAAAACATCAAAAACATCAAAGGATATCTTTCATGTTCATGTTAATAAGGGGTGACGTATTCACTAATTGTATTCTGCCCACCTACTATGACATACGGTCGGTGCATTGCTCTTATTCTGGCTTTGTATATAATAAGAGTTACAAACAAGAGAGAGCCTCGAGAAACGTTATACAGTAGAAGGTAAAAATACTTCTCCCAAATAATAACAACAAACAAATGTTATGTCCTTAATTTGTTTAATGCATGACATGTAGAATTAAAAGTGGACAATGTAAAGTTAAAATACTGTAGCAAATAAACAAAGTAAACCGGTAAAAAGAGCATAATTAAATAATATCCACTTTTCCTCACTTTCATTGTTAGAAATTCTTTACATTTTAGTTTTTTATATGCGGCATATCTCCATAAAGTCATCTCATTTTTATAAGAACTATTTTTATGGTACTGGTGCCCGTTCTATAAAAGCACTGTCCCACCTTTTCTGGCTATACATTTTGGTTGAGACATGATTTTACAACAATAATACACCAACACAAAGCAAATTTTAATATCAATAATGTCAGATCCCATCAATCTAATTTGAAGTGTTTTGTCTTTGAATGAATATACCCTTCACAACAAGTGACACAACGACTCAAGCAAAAAGATTACATACTGCATTTATTAATGAGATTACTATTTTGCATGGTACGGTTGACCAGGTTGACCGAACAGCTGATTTTTTTTTCCATGGAACGGTCAACTGAACACGGAAAAAAAAATTTTTACATAGTCCGGTTGGCCGGACTACCCAACCGTACCACGGTTAAGAAGCGGAAAATTATACCCATATTTCAAAAAAGAATCCGCCATCCGGGTTTCAAAATTGAATCATAACAAGCAGTCCGACAAAGAACTAAGAAAAATAAATAAAATCAAGTAAATATAGGTAATAATATTAGGTCTTTACCTATAAAATTGCCATTTTGTATGAAATCAATGCAAGTATTTATTTTTTCGATCTTATTTATTTCCGTCAATCAAAGTAATCGCCCATGCAGTCGACGCATCTTTGCCAGCGCAGTGGCAATTTATCAATGCCCTTCTTGAAAAAGTCTGCTGGACGGAGCAACAAATTCTTCGAATGCATTTTGTGCTGGAAAAAGTAGAAGTCGGTAGGCGCAAAGTCTGGTGAGTACGGCGGATGACGGAGAGCTTCCAGCCCCAGCTCTTATAATGTGGAGACGGTCTGTTGTACGGTGTGAGGTCGCGCGTTGTCGTGCAGCAGTAACGGGGATGATCGATTCACCAAAGCTAGTTGGCGTTGTGCAAATTTCTCCATAATTGTGTTCAGTTCTTCACAGTACATATCTGCAGTAATGCTCGTCCCGTTTGGTAAGAAGCTGTGATGAATCACTTTTTTAGGTGTAATTTTTTGGTGCTGAACCAAGATCTAACCAACTCGATGAGCGCTTACGATTGTCGAAAAGAATCCATTTTTCATCGCAGGTAACAATGCGATTCAAATTCCTTCGTTCCTGTGCCTGTTGAGCAGAGCAAGGCAGGTAGCTCAACGCGTACCTCACACCCATTTGTCAAGCTTTTTTACCTTGCCAATTTGACGTAAATCGATCAAGATTGTTTTGATGCTATCTTCTAAAGCTGCTGCTAATTCGACAGAAGACTGAGTATCATCAGCTTTCACAATCGCCTTTAATTCGTCATTGTCGACCAAAGTTTCCGGATGAACACGGAGTGCATTTTTAGGTCGAAATTACCAGCACGGAAGCGGGTAAACCAATAACGGGTTGTGCGTTCGTTTGTAGTATTCTCTGCGTATACCTACGTCGTTAATGTTCCGTGCCGTTTGTGCCGCGTTGCTACCCTGTCAGTACCTACTCATATTCCATAATTACTAGAATTTTTAACGTATCCACGATGACGACAAAGATCTAAATGGGATGAAAACATAACGCTAATCAGTAAACAAAAGACTGATTTTGAAAATAGAATGTCATGTTTTAAAAATAAAATTAATTTGAAATTAGAATTCATAGACATTCAGAAATAGTTTTCATTCGAAATGACCAGTACTACAAAACAGCAACTTCATAGGTGAAGACTTATTATCTATGTACAGGGTGGGCCAAAAGAAGTCATCCGATGTTGTTTGGCTCTCTTTTTTTTTCTAAAAGAAAAACTTCGATTCTGTTTTTTGATTATGTTTATTTGAACCTTTAGAATTGTATTGGTCAAGTCGAGAAGATGATATCGGCTAAATGGGCGCCGTCACAATTGATTATCATATGGGCTCGTTTTATGCCATTTTTCATCACTTCAGCGAGAACTTCGGGCGACAGATTCTCGCACTCGTGTCGAATGTTGTCCTTGAGGGCTTCCAGAGTCTCGGGCTTGTTCACGTAAACACGGAACTTCAAAAAACCCCACAAAAAAAAGTCTAAAACGGTTAAATCGGGCGATCTTGCGGGCCAGTGCAAATCGTCAAAACGAGAGATGAGGCGACCCGGGAACGCCGCCTTCAGAATATCGGTTGTGGGTCGCTCAGTGTGTGCCGTTGCTCCGTCCTGTTAGAACCACATGTCCTGCAGTCCTAATTCATCCAATTGCGGCAGAAAAAACTCGTTCAACATGGCCCTATAGCGCGCACCGTCCACTGTTGTCGTTTGGCCAGCGGCGTTCTCGCAAAAATGGCCCGATGACTCCTCCAGCGTGAACAGCACACCATGCAGTCACTTTGAGAGGGTGTAATGGCTCCTCGTGCATTACTCGTGGATTTTCGGTGCCCCAGAAGCGATAGTTTTGCTTGTTCACGTACCCGCTGAGGTGGAAATGAGCCTCATCGCTCATTATGACTTTGGTCGAAAAATCGTCCACTTCTTCCTCGAGATTGAGGATGGCTTGGGCGTAGGTTACGCGCGTTTGGCGGTCGGCAGGCAGCAGCTGATGCACGGACTGGACTTTGTACGGGAACATGCGCAGGTCTTTGACCAAAATTCGCCTTAGGGACGTCCGGCTGATGGCTAATTGCGTGGCACGGCGTCTGGTCGATGTTTCCGGCGACAGCTCGACATCCTCGGCAACAGCGGCGATATTCTCGGCAGAACGGGCGCTCCGGGGCCGGTCACTCTTGGCAACGTCTCGTGTGGTCCCATACTCTTCAAGGTTGGTGGCCAAACGGCGCAGTGTTTGCGCAGTCGGTGTCGGACGGCCGGGGAATCGGCGACGGAATTCGCGCTGCGCCAACACCACAGACGAATTGTTACGCAAAAAAATAGACACAATTATTCCGCGTTCTTGGGGAGTATATCGCTCCATGGCTTGTTCACTGGTATTCTGCATCTGTCTAGTCCACAAATGTCAAAACAGATTTGACATTGGCGGCCATTTGCAAAAATGAGAGCATCTTCTAGTAGGGTGATTTCTTTTGGCCCACCTAGTATAACCTATTATAGGTAGGTATATTATAACACTAAGCTTATGTTTACGGCTTCGGCCGTATGGTACCTACCTACCCGAATAAAAAATGCGTAGGTAGGAAGGTAGGTACTTATACCTATGGCAGGACTGGTCCAGATCAAAAGCTAGGTATTTGTACAAAATTATAGCCAAATCTGTTTTGCTTGAAGAGTACAAAAGTGCGTACTACTCTCGTACAAATCCATTTTGTATACGTTTTGCGATGTTTGCCTTTGCCTCTATCGCCATTTCTATAAGCAATTACCGCCTCTGTGGTATTGTGGTTCGCCCACCGGTGTCAGATCCAAAGGGTTCGATCCCCAGGGGAGTACAATTAATAATAGTGCAAGTAAATATAAGGCTTAGTGTGGTTGGTGGTATTTGTTTAAGTCCACCTGGCTAGCTAACTACCACCATCTTACCTAAGTCTGTCGCTCTAACAATTATTTAAAATAATTGTGTTCCACAAGCTATCATAGATTAATATTGACATCACGCTGCCCTCTTGTATTTGAAACAAAACTTTAAATGCGTTTTTCTCAACACAGCATATTTTAAGATGTGACAGTTTTGTTCAGGATGTGCGTTAAATTAAACCACTTTTATGCTACCTACCACATTGTCACAAATTGAGTTTAAATTAGTAGGTGCCTTGAATCTATTGTTAAAACACATGACGTATATTATATTGAACACCTGTTTTCATAGCAATGTAAACACTCAACCGTTAGTATTTTATTATCTGTGACCCTACCTACTGTAAATTTTACTAAAGAACGTATTAAAGAACATTACTAGAATCACAATTATAATTAGGTGTGTATATGTACTTATTTAAATTTAAAACTAGATGTCGCCACAGGAAAAATTTGCACGCGATATATTAAAATAATTATGGAGTCGGGTTTTTGTTTTTTTCAACATTCAACATTTAGGTATAAGTATTTTTTAATAATTGTCCGAGCGAGCGAAGCGTTTATGTTTCGAGACTGGCCAAAAATGCTTTTGTCCGCTGTCTGTCGGTTTGCTCTCTACCTACAGGTAGCATTTTTCAACCGATTTTGATGAAAATTGGCACACATGATCCTTGATTTTTTTTTTTTTAGTCGATTGTGATTTTTGATTGGGGGGAAAGGGGGGAAGTTTGCTGTAGCGTTATTTATCAACGGATTTGAATTAAATTTAAGACACGCTAAGGATTTAATTCTACACAAGATAATGTGAAAAAAAATCAAAAGGGGTAAAGGTTTGTTGTAGATTTTTTATTTATTTATACCTATGTACGACCAATCAGATTACGCAGTCCTCTCCGCCTTTGAGACGAACTCGTAGACATCAGATTTGACCTCCTAGGATCAGGGGAACACGAGTAATCACTAAAGGTTAAACCTCTTTTTGCTTAAAAGTCTAAAAGGAAAAGTGAAAGAGGAAAGCATCGGTTATTGCATGGTTATAAGGGCTCGCGAGGTCTACTATTCTTACAGAACCATTCGTTTAAATAACGTAATAAGTATCATCATAAGACTAAATTCTTAATACCTACTATATAAAAACATCCAACCATGCTATCTCACTTTTGGGATAACAATTAACATACGTAATTGAGAGACAAGCATTACATAATTTATTTTTTAATCCCACGGGAACACTGCACTTTTCCGTGATAAAAATGGTGGGGGTATAAAACTACCTTTTCGTACCACTTGCTCAAAAAAGTGACATTCTATGCCACAAAAAGCGAACATAACAATAGTCATTTTTAATCTGTTAAAACCAGGGAAAGAAAATTGTGCTGAATTTCATTCATCATCTAGGGGGAGAATGTGATTTAAATTTGGAATACTTACCGAAATTTATACTGAACTACATCTGTGTTTACACCATTGAGTTTGTATATAAAGCATTATACATCTTTTTGAAAAAGGAATACGCATTTATTATGCAGTTATGATTATTAAATCAAATTACGAAAACCGATGAGGCCGTATGAGCTTGATGCCTTTGCTTTTCCGACAAAAAAATATTACTCTATGAATTTGCCGCGTTTTTGTTTTCTTCAAATACATAAACGTTAAGTTTATTTTAATGTATTTTTATAAATAAGTTAATGTTCTAAAAATACGTTACGATGTTAAATCAAAGCGACAGTGACAGTGAATTGTCGGATTACATCAGTGCAAATGCTGCCTCAATTATAAATAATTTGCTTCCAACAAAATCCAGGGAAAATTATTTAAAAACTTATGAAGAATTTTCAACGTGGAGAAGTGCGAAAGGCCTATCAATTTCAGAATCAGTGATTCTTGTCTATTTTGATTATTTCTCCAAGACAAAGAATCCGAATACACTTTGGTGCATATACTCAAAACTGAAAGCTACAATAAGCATCAAACACAGCATTGAAATAAATAGATTCACGAAATTACTGGCTTTTTTATAAATAAAATCAGAAGGGTCAATACTTAAATCTAAACTAAATCTTTGCGCAAAGAAGTCAAAAAATTTTACCACTCAAAATGTGGATAAAGAGAGATAAGATGAAGATAAAGATATTTTTATTTGCTCGAAAAATGGAAAAATTTCTTAATGAAGCTCCTGACGAAATTCGGTCATTCATTGTACAAGGACAATATACTAAAATCATTCATAAATACCAAGCATTACGTCCCACCAACATGGAAAACAATAGATTTTTTATAAACTATGGGAATGGGAAATGTACTCGACAAGCCATCGGCAAAAATAAAATTAGCAATATGCCAAAGGAAATTGCTAAATATTTAAAACTTAAAGATGTTAAACTCTACACCGGTCACTGCTTTAGAAGAACTTCGGCGACTTTCTTGGCGGATTCAGGGGCGGATATTACGTCAATAAAAAGACACGGTGGTTGGAGCTCTGATAGAGTAGCTGAGGGTTATATCGAAAGCTCAATGGCGAATAAAACCATATTATGCAGTCAAATTATCAAAAATATAAAACTTAATCCATCAGAGCCACAACCATCAACTTCCGGCATCTTATCTTCGTCCGTAACTCACGATGCACCACCACCACTATCTCCGACGTATACTATCTACAATGAAACGCAAGTTCCTCAGACGCAAGAACAGAGATATACTCAAATCAACTCATCAACAATAAATGTACCAAACAAAAATGTAACTCTGTCTATCAATAATTGGACCAATGTTTCGAATGTTAACTTTTACTTTTAATTGTCATTATTTATAATAAATGCTTATTTCATATTATTATTGTGTTATTTTTTTCGCAAATGGTACGAAAAGTAGAGTATTTTCCTCGGTGATAAAGTCGGTCTTAGTCTTGGGTGAACTTAAATCCCTCGCTACACTCAGGACTCGACTTAAGTCCCTCGCTTCGCTCGTGATTTAAGTTTTTAACACCCTCGCTACGCTCGGGAGTAAACCTCGAGTCCTTCGTTACGCTCGCTATTTAAATCGTCATCCGCGACAGAATACACTGCTTTATCCCCTTGGTTAAAAATCTACTATTGTGCCCAATTTCAGCTCAATCCGTCATTTTTGCGTAAAAAATTTGTATGATGATATTTGACATCACATTTCCATCCCACGGAAACTGGTTCATATGTAGACTATGTGTTAATAAAGGATATAAACTGTCTTTGTACCAAATTTCATTCAGTACCGTCGTCATCGTCAATATCATCATCAAGAAAGAAATGAAGGCCAAGAACTTCCACGTCGTACAAAAAAAAAATCCTCCAGGGCAGACCCGTACTTAATAAAACTCGACACTTCATGAGTCGCCTTTATCGTTCCTCTGCTAAGTGTGGTGTTCATGGCCAATGTTCAATACCAGATGTAAATTTCTCCAGGAGATAGCCTCAAGATAGCCACAGCGGAGTACAAACCACTGCATGATTGGATAACAGTTTATTATGTTATACGAATACAATACACATTGGCGAATGCATATCAGCGCGAATATTTACAAACAAGACCCCTGGCGGCGGGTGGCGGGAGAAGAACTAATGATTTTACTTTACTACTTTACACATTGAAACTATCACTTTACTAATGATCACAATTACCTTATACAATTATACACAAATATATTTCTCTTGCTCAGTGACAATTGTCTAATCCCAAAACTTTTATGGATCCTTAGCTATTAACTAATCCTTTTTTAAAGGATATAAACTGTATTTATAATATATCCTTTTTTTGTTTGTGTCCCTCTCAAATTTCAGTGCCTCCTCCCCCTTTTTTCTTTTTCCTCTCCTTCTTTTTCTTTTCTTTGACAATGACAGATACAAATTATTATCATAGACGTCCTAAATGACAATAAGTTTACAATCCTATGTCCTAAAGATTCTATGATTGGCGGGCTATTTTTAAATTATGTGGTGGGTAATATTTAGCAAAATATCACTCTGAAACACCAAAGCACTATTTATTCAAGTAAATATATAAAAACAAGTCTGATTCAAATACAGAGCTCACCCATTTCAAATGAAATAACATGTTTTCGTACCTCGGCTACTGAATCATAGGTAAGTTATACCTACACTGTCAATATTTTGAAGAAACAACGAGAGGGAAGGGAAAACTTATTCGTTTTACATATACATTTTACGTCTTCATGTTTGAATTTTGAGAAATAGTGATCCTAATAATGTTATAAAATACTTTCTTTAGTCAAATTTACAGTAGGTAGGGTCACACAGATAATGCTATGAAAACAGGTGTTTTCTTTTTATTGATCATCGATTATATTGTCAAGCGTTTGACCACCAGCTTACAAGTAAAACAATTAAAGATGTGGCCTAAGATGGAGCACGCTTGCCTAAAAGAAACCTGTTTGTTCAATATAATGGCAAAATTGGACGGTTTAACGGTATTGAAAGTATGAATATCCATCCAGCTAAGACCCCTCGCGCGCAATTAATTCTATGAACAGAGAGCTCAATATGAACGCCACCGGTTGGTTGCTTTTAACCCGTTTACCTCAGAAGGAGGGTTATGTTCGAGACTATGTATGTATATTTATAATTTCCACTCTGCAGCCTTGATGAAATTTGGCTTGTGATGTGTCATTTGATTCGTACATAGTCTCAAATTAAGTTTAAAGTATGTCCCTCGTACCTACCTTGAATCTATTGTTAAAATTATCGTCTGGGTGATGTCTACCTATAATATTAGTATCGAACACCTGTATAAATATACATCTAAACATAACACATGCTTATCTACTGAACAATTTACTAAACTAAGTATTTTATAGCATTATAATCACAATTACCTATAATCCTTTAATTATGTATAGGTAGGTACTTATTTCAATTTAAAACTAGATTTCACAATAAATCAATTAGCATTTCGGCTGATTGATTTATTGTGTGTGTGTGTGGATTGAGTGACCACATGTTTTTTTCGTAGTTTTTGTATACAGAACGAATATTGGAGTTAGTATAAAATTGAATAAAAGGTCACCTCCCTACCTAACGTGGGGTCACTCAGGTCACGCACCTGACCTTCCAGATCTTGGTGAGTGAACAGTTTCCAGGCATGTTTCGTATCCAGATCGTTAGTAAAACACGCAAAATCTTATTTAGAAGATAAAACACTTAGTAAGGCACTGATTTTTCAATCACATAATATAATAAGTACGTTTTTCGAATTAATATCAACCAGAGCCTCATGTGGTATACTTATAAGACATTGAAGTACTACTTACTTTAAACTTTGTCCCAAACATGGCTTCGTATGGAATACAGTTTAACGTTTTATTACTATATCTTAGAATGTATCTATACTATCAGATTGCCCGAAGATCTCCAAGCAATATTCATAATGACCAGACAATGTGATAAATAATGAAGTTTTGATAATTATTAATCACTTTGCCCGATGTGGTTTGTCATTATTTATAATGCCCGGGCATTATACATAATGCCCGCGTTAATCACTTGGTCCATAACATATACATCTAGATGCGTTGGAGTGGGGCGTATACGGATCGAAACCTGCACGATCGACTTTGATGCTCTTACGGGGGCAAGGCGAAGTTGAACGGAGGATATTACCTTTATTAGGTACTATGTTGGGCCCAACAGTACATAAGCTACAAGGTACCACACTCGATCGGGCCGTTGTGGACGTGAGTAATAGTATTCTATGTTTGTGGTTCTTGCTCGTTTATTTGCTAAGGGTCAAGCTCTTAGCCGAGTAAAAGACTGGCTAGCTATAGTGGGTACCCTGGTTCCCATGATTGCTGTTAGAAAGGCTTCACAATCCAAATTCATTGAAAGAGCTTAACGACTGCGAGAACTAAATTCTTCAATCTTAATTATTATCTTTTGGCCTGTATAGATCGTCCCTACCTATACACATACCTACGTTATTAAAATATTTTGCAGTCGGGTTTTAGTTTGATTAGGGTTTTATTCGGGATTTATCAGTATTGTCGCTACGAAAAATGTATGGTATTTTGTCTCCCGCCCGGGGGAGCCAAGGCACTATCAGAATCACCTTGTCTCCCCCAAGGGTGCCTTGGGGGAGACAAGGTGTACAATTCTAGTGCATGGCATTTTTAAATCGCCACTTGTATGCGTAGCGTATGCGGTAAAGGGTAGGTACAAAAGGATTTTTTATTATTGGTACTAACCTAGGTATAATAAAAAAAAAGTTGTTTCGGAATAATAATTCCGGATAGTACCCACAAGCGCTAAATTCGTAGTAGTTTGTGTTCAAACCATTGATTTAATTGAAAATCATGTTTTATAAACTTAATAATTTTATTGATTGTAAGCTTAGTTACCAACATACATAATTACTTTTGTTGACGATCATTACAATATTTTACTATTATAGGTACGTTAGTGGTTCTCTGTAGTTATTTGGATTTACATTGCATAACCTTAGTTGAGTGTCTCGGGGAGGACAACAGCGGGAGTGGGGATGATAGGCAGGACCACGATCGGTTCAGGGACGACTGTAGGGAGGGTCGGGGTACCGACCTGGATGGGGGTGGGGTTGACAGTTTCGGGGCCGTCGACAATGTTGACGGGGCCGGGGATGACGGGAGTGACGACGGCGATGGGCTCAACAACAATGGGGTTGACAGTCTCGGGACCTTCGACAACGATGATGGGGCTGGGGACGATGGGGATGATGGGTGTGCTGTCGTCTGCGCTTTCAACAATGTTGACGGGGCCGGGGACGATGACCTCGGGGACCAGTACGGGGGAGGGTGTCACGACGGGGGCGGGAGCAACTTCAGACTCGGCCTTGTTCACGTTCACGATGATCTGGACGAGGGGAGAAGAACCAGCAGGGATAGCTCCGACTACGACGGGGGAGGGCACGACGGGAGTGGGGATCACGGACACAGAGTCGACGGGGATCACAACATCATCGGCGACGGTGATGGCACCACCGTCGGGAAGGGGGAAGTCGATGGCAGCGGGCAAGAGAGCGACGGGGTTGGCCTCAATGATAGCGGGTCCGACGCTGATGGGGTTCGACTCGATGACGGCAGGTCCGACGGCGATGGGAGAGGGGTTCACTCCCATAACGTCGAGGAGCATCTGCTCGAGGGCGGCGGCGGTGGTGGGGTCGGTGCTGGGGCTGTTGATGGCGGCGACGATGGCTTCCAGTTCAGCGTGGTTGCTGTACCTTTGGAAGGGGCCGGCTGCGGCCACGGCCACGATAGCGACGAAAGCGACGAAGAATTTCATTTTGAGCTGAAGAAAATAAATCTGGATTAGGTCAAGGAGTTTCTAACGTTTTGTTTGCTTGATGCCTTCTATCGCACTTAGCCGAATTATTCTATATTTTCATAGAATCTGTAGCACGAAGACAACATTATTATACCTCTACCATCTGGTGGGTATAGTTAGGTAAGTTGTATTTTTTACTAAAAGTAGGTACTTACCTTACCTACCAAACTCGTGGGTAACTAAGAATACATGCTAATCATTTAATTTTAGTTAGATGGAAATTGGTACCCATCGAAAATATAGGTTGGTGAGTACTTACATTTGAGAAGGCTTTTTCCTTGATCACAAAGATGCTTCAACAAACCGCGGTAGCCCTTTTATACCAAAAACCGACTTTTATCTAAGATAATTGTCGAACATGTAAAAATTAGTTTATTGTACCAACAAATAGAGATAAACACTTATTGATATGGTATCTATATAGTGTCCTATAGAAATAAGTAAGTACTTAGTACAATAGGTAGGTAGTACTTTTAGGGGTGGTTGGGATCTACCCCCAAGTGCCCACCCCGGGCAACGGAATCGCTCACTTTTGCTTGCGATAAATTATCAATTTTTTTTTTATTATACGACGGTTTAGCGCCTGGCCTTCATCTAACCTGGTAACAAGTTGAGATAAGGCCGAAGGTGGAGGCTTTGAACGGGTCCATTTACCAGTCAGTAATGAGATCATTTAGATTTGACCGCCTCTGTGGTTTAGTGGTTCAACACACCTATTTCAGATCCAGACGTCCCGGGCTCGATCCCCAGGGGGAGCAATATTATACTTGGTTTGGTTGGTGGTAGGATTTTGTCCTTATCCAGAATAACAATTCTTAAAAAAATGTTGTGTTTCGGCATTTAAGAGGTAAGATAGCCAGTTCCTCAGTTTGTTGAGGATACCGGGTGAAGGGCGCCTTCGACCTTATTTCATCTTGTTACTAAATGAGATGTGAGGCCAAGCGCTTCCCCATCGTACTTACAATAAAAACATAAATTAAAAAAATCGTTGAGGCTGGGACTTTGAGAGTCCTGCTTCGGTACGTACCCGTAGCCCGCAGCCTGCACCATTTGAGTTTCTCACTCCGTTTGTGTAAATGTAGGTTGTCCCTTATACAGAGCTTGTGAGGTTCCGTTCGTGTTGCGACTGTGTAGTTTTTATTGGCAAGTTGAACTAACCTAACCGAAGTTGTGGCCACCCTGTTCGTGTCATACGTGGCTTGCGTAATAATAATAATAATCTCAAAAGCAGAAAGGGGCGCGTGTATTGCGCTAACCACTTGTCAAAGACTGCCCCACCACCTCGCGAAAAATCAAGAGATGCCTCACCGTGTGCTATACTTAGTTGATAAACTTGGACGGGAGAACTCTAATATCCGAAGACTGCACTCTAACCATGAGTAAGTCCATCTTGAGACTTCGCAGATAGCCACCCCGTCTGACGTGGCGTACCTCAACTACCCGGGACGCAAATTGAAGAGGAAGGCAGGAGTCTGGGTGTACGTCCGCGATGACATTTGTTGACAGCGTCTCCGTTGCTTTGAAACATCAAACATCTGGTCTGCGAACAGCTACTGGTACTGGCAGGTTGGCTACTGGTGGATACCGGCACTGAGAAGACTATGTCTGTCTCCACCGGTCGCATTATGGTAGCCAGGAGACAATGAAACCCTTCGCACATCTCACCGAGGCGGCAGAATTGGCCCAGCAACGTTATCCGACCAAGGAGTTTGTATTCCTGGTGGACTTTAATGCCCACTACGCTTAGTTCTAGTAGAGCTGCATACCAAGCCTGGGTTAAGCAAATTTTCTAAGGCCTACAAGGGGGTTTTGCGTAGAGCTCGGTTTGTCCATATGGACGTAGACGTTGAGGATCATATATAGCACCATACCCTACAGGAAGTAAGTTGTTCTGGTCTCTTTATTCACTGTTTAGAGTCTTGCTCTACTCCAACTATAACTCGAAAAAGACCGTAGCCAAATCCTGGACGTTTACTAACGTGCAGTCAGCACCCAAAAAGGCAAGTCATTCGCATTGAACTACCAACTCATCTTCATCACATCTATAATCTGCAAGGTAGAGTTCTAGGTACACCATAAGCTGCTGACGTACCATTGATACCTACTTATGACCTACGCAGTGACTATCTAGCGACTTTCGCCGATGAAGCCAGTCCAGAAACTAAAGCAAACCAAACAAGATCGCCAGTGGACCGGCGATTTTCTTGTGTAGGTACCTGCATTGTGAAGCCAATGAGAAACATGGAGAAGCAATACCTGTTTCTCTCGACGTCTCAAAGGCATTTGAACGTGTTTGGCACTGAGCCTACTGAATTAACTTTCTGCATACGGTTTACCTCCTGAATTTTGTGCCTGGATATCCGACTTCTTTTGTGAACGCTCGATCAAGGTGTTAATTGATTGCTACTCCTACAGACTAGGACTACATATTTTACCACCAACGCAGGTGTTCCTCAAGGTGCTCTCTCTGCGACTATTCCTGCTGCACATTCATAACTTGCATCAGATAGGCATTTTTGGGTATTAAATTAAATACGTTTATTAATTCAGACACTTACATCCATATCAGAGTATGCAGATGTCATTACTGTTACAAAGACATACATTATCTAGTGCACGATCTACCAATCTGGAGGTGTGTTCTCTGAGAGGCCATGGTTTAGCGGAGGAATCAGTGTACTTAGTAGGTACACAGATGAAGAAAATAACTTTTTATAACTTCCTACTTGTACGTATCAGGTGGGTAGGATAAGAACCTAGAGGTACCTAACATTATTCTATCTGATAAAAGACCAGTGTTTCATACCTATCTGTGCTTACGTAGATGCAGCCATACGAACAAGAACGCTTTAATAAAGTAGGTACCTACCTACTACTACCTAACAAATTATGAACCATAAAATTAATGAAGATAAGACTAGGTTAGTAAGATAATCAAACAGTTAACATTGAAGTTAATACACTTTAGGTAGGTACCTACGTTACTTACGCTACCTATAATAGCTAAGTAATCGGGGTTCGGTCATCGAAGAGCGTTGACGTGTGTCTAGTGTCTAATAAGTTTGGTATTATTTACCTACAATACTATTATTACCTAGATTAGAATCAATTGTTTCTGCATCCAATGTTAAACTCAAGTAAGTAGGTGTAGGTGGCTATTGCAGTTTTTTTTATTGTTATTACCTCTAAATGCCGGAACACAACAATTTAAGAATTGTTGTTAGGGCGACAGAATTAGGTAAGATGGTGGTAGCTAGCCAGCCTACCACCAACCAAACCAATCACAATTTTGTACTCCCACTGGGGATCAAACCTGGGATCTCTGGATTTGACACCGGTAGGCGAACCACTAGACAACAGAGGCAGTTAAAAATTAATATATTATACCTACATATTATTACAATTGTTATATATATTTGTAATTTAATTAATTCGTATGCTACATACCTTCTTGGGTTTTAAATATGTTCAAGTTGCTCCACCAGAATCAAGGGTAGGTAACACTCGAGCATATAAGGTAGTCGGATAAGGCAGATACTTAAGTCATAAATATTAAACTAAAATATGTATGGATGTACCTACCTACATTACCAGGTTAACACAAACTATTTATTATACTATATAAATGAAAATACGAAATACACAATACCGTTGATATATTTAAAACAAATTCCATTACATGGATCCTAATAAATTATAACTATTGAAATAATAAATTTTCATACAAATTTAAGTTTAAAAATTGCATTACATAATAATCTTGTGTATATTTTGTCAAAACAAATGACCCTAGCTAGGCTCCCGACTCAGTGAAATGGAATAAGGTAAGTAGGTAAAAATATACATAACCTACAATATTTTACAAAATACCCTGGGATAGATAGCTTATCATAAATTAGACACTTATGTAGGATATACACAGGATATTTGAAACAATATAAGCTAGGTCATATACAGGTTTGCAATAAAAAAAACTAATATACAGGTTTTTTTGGAACAATTAGCACTTGCTAATCCATAAATTAAGCTCTAATATCTGCTATTTAGTTTTTTTACTATTACTTGGTATGCTCTTGACCTTGAAACTTGCCCAGGCAAGAATAAGGTAATCAATGTTCCATGGTGACAGTCAATAATAAATTAAAGTGTATTAACACAGTACCAGGTGCAATATGAGATTATACATAGACATAGATAGGTTAGGTACCTTTGACAGACAAATAGGCTAAAGACAAGTCTTTTTAACTGGGCCAGCCAGCTTATCTCACACTCTTATTATTTGATTTGAATCATATTTGAATTCTTGATTGCATAAAAATATATTATAAGAAACATATATACATTTTTGACTTGCATTATGTACTAGTTCAGTTACCAATACTGTTTTTAAATAAAAAAATATTCATCAAGGAAGACATTTGTTTTTCTTGTTTTGTCTATGTGTTTAATTATTTACTAGATAAATTGTCGCAGAAGATAAGGGGTCAAATAATGATTGCCAATTAGCAACTTATCAGCTATACTCTAGCACAAAATAACAAACAACCAGTAACATAAGGAAATAATATCTTTCACCAATAATTAAAAAAATCCAATGATAACCAACAACCTATTTATGCTTAAATTATAATGATGTGTCATGAGATGAGAAAGAAAACTTAAGAACAAGAAATAAGGCATGGTATGTAGATACACAGAATAAATGATGCTACTATGTTTACATTGGGAAACTGGTTTAAAATTTTAATTCTCATCTCATAAAACACATATTTATAGCTAACTCTCTGTCCTATCATAAGTACGTCTTCTTTGGTCATCAATGTCGGTGAGGTAGTAAGTTCCAGGGAATAGTTTGTCTACAGACCCAGAGGGCTTGTAAGGCGCTGTGTGGTAATTCTTAGTTCTAACTTCCATCAGCTCGGAGAAAGTGGTAGGCTCAACACACTCTCTCTTATCTAACAAAGACACGGTTTCATGAAGTGATGTAATCAGCTTCTCTAACTTTGACCCTGCACTCATATCATCGCAAATATTCAATGAGTACATAGTAGAGGCAAGCCCAGATCCATATGAAAACAGAGATATTTTCTTGCCAATCAAGTCTTGGGGATGTTTGCTTATGAGGTATGATACTAAACCTCCATATAAGGATGGAGTGTACATGTTTCCCACATTCCGTGATATGAAAAGTGAGGGTCTAGTCTTTTCTTCAAATAACTTTAAGCTGTATGCCATAAATGCTTTCTCCACATCCCTATCAAAGTAGGTGTCTTCTAATTTATGGTTTTTGAAATTTGATAGGCCTGGAAATTGTTCTTCTTTTTCTTCTTGTGATGCATTGAGGAAGTCATTGAAACATACTCTGGCCAGTGACTTTTGCACCAATTTGCAGTATGGTGAATGGAACAGCATACCATCTAAGCTGAGAAGCCCTTTGAAACTAGGATCAATCTTTCTCATTTTCTTACAAAATAAATTATAACAATTATCTAAAGCGCTGAGGTAGCAATGAATAGAAAGTTTTCCATCTACAAATGGGAATTCAGAGGCCAAGTCGGGTTTGTAGAAGTCATATGCATGAGTCATGTATGAAGCCCGAACTCCACGGTCGAACACGAGTGGGGCACCAGGCCCAATCAGCATAGCCACTGCACCAGCTCCTCCTGTCGGTCTAGCAGGGCCTTTACCATACACTGCAATATCTCCCGCTACCACTATAGCTTTTCTGCCGTCCCATGATGAGGACTCAACCCAATTGATAGCATTAAAAAGAGCTGCAGTTCCACCATAGCAAGCATTTGTTGTATCAATGCCTTCAATATCAGTGGCACCTTCTTTGGCAAACAAGGTCATAAGAAAAGTTTTGACACTTTTACTTTTATCAATGATAGTTTCCGTGCCGACCTCCAGGCGCCCGATGTCGTGAAGATCGAGGTGGTTCCTTTCAATGAGCCGGTGGAGCGCCGTCATGCAGAGCGAATTGATGTCCTCTCTATCTGTACAGAAGCCCATTTTCTCCTGACCGAGTCCGATCGTGTACTTCCCGGCTGAAACTCCATCGTATTTTTCTAACGCGATCTGATCGACGTATTGCGATGGGAAATACAGCTCCATAGCCAAGATTCCGACGTTGTCGACCCTGCCACACATTTTTCCGAGAATCACTTTCACAATGCGTGTACGGTAAGTGGGACGTGCTAACCGGCCGATGTAAGAGCCGTGGACTGATCTGATGAGCTTGTACTTGTACGAGCCGAGCGCGCTGGCTTTGTGTCGCCGACGTCACTGCCTCACCTCACGCTAGCTACCGGGGCTACCGGCTCGATCACACCATTGACCTATAATTGCATCAATAAACCAGCTTTCTTTCACGCGAAAACCTGATTGATATGTTGGTTCGTGGTACATACACCGGAACGTACCTACTAAGTGTTCGTAGTTCTGTTCTTTCTTTCTGTGTATCAAACAAAGCCCTGATTATTGAGCAAGGGACATATGATATCACGAAGTCGTTCTTGTTCTTCTGTCCGCTGTTATTCATGAATTTATTTAAGTACTTACTTATTTACAATTTTCAGGGTTTATTTTATTGCTTCTTTCACTTCACTCATCTCATCTCATTTTTCTTAGCTCTACTAACTCATAGATCACAGAATACTATTCACAATTCCAATCACAAGATCTAATTATTCAAGATCTAATTCGTATTCATTATAATACTATCAATTAGAATACATAGTCATTGATCTGTGCTATTGCTATCAATCATAGAAAGTAAAGTAAGTAGGTAGGTAGGTACTATCTATCTATCTATCTCATCTCTCCTTTCTTTTCTTTTTTTTTTTTTTCTTTTTCTTTTTTTTCTCTTTTCCCACCCAAGTGTTAATCCCGTCCCGTGCACAGACTATAAGAAGCAGTTAGATGAAAATTGAAGGTTGTCTCGTGGTCTTTGGTCCCTCGCTCCTTCCCACATACATTATAGCTACGAGATGCCATGCCGATGATATTGTTTTCAACACGGAATTGTAACTACCACAGATCAATAACTACTTATGGTATGGTATGTACCTACTAGTAGTTCGACCTGAACCGAGATCTCGTGATGTCTGTTTGTCATATGTTTCTAACAACGACATTATTTCTCACAAAGAAAGTCCTTAGGTACTGAACTGACTGACGCCAGAGTCTGAATGATTACATGGTGATTATGACCAAACCTTAATTTTTTTAAGGATGTTCTTTTCACTTTGAAGTGGACAATAATGTCATGTTGATGTGGATGTGCGCAGTCAAACCCTTTGCATGACAAAGTGATTTTTGGATCTTACCGACACCCTTGGCTTGCCAATTGGGTTGTCAAGCCAAGGGTGAGTGAAAAATATATAGAACAGTTTTAATAATTATTTAATTATTGAGATAAACATTTCAAAAGCTTTCACGTCGCTATCTTGCAAGACCTAATGATCATTCTTCGCAACCTTATTGAAAACAAAACTAAACTAATTTGGAAATCTACTCTTAACTCTACCGTTATGACATTTGCTTCCATGCCAAGACTTCAATCTTGTTTACCCCCTTTGCAACACATAATTTTAAATACAGGGGTGGTTTCAGTTAATCAATCAGCAAATTATACATAATGAAACCACCTTTAGCAATATAAGTATCTTACTAGAGATACCGAGCGCTTTACCCTCCTAATGCATCCCCATGTTATAAAAACCACTCCCTTTAAAAAGTTTGATAATTATTTTGATATATGCAGTCGACACTCTTTCAAATGACACCCAAGACATAGATCATGAAGATCTTGTTCGCTTTGCTCACTCAATCAATTAAATGGTCACAGAACACGAATATCCTGGTATAGGTCTATGGTCTAACAGAATCGATGATAACATTGACGTTTCACAATTTGTATGATGGCAAGGAATCATGGATGGACAAGGTTTGGGACTGAAAAAAAAACTGTTTTTAATCTCCGGTTTTTGTCTCGTTTGGTCTCAATCAATGTTTCTACTAGTTTTTGAATGTAAAACCACATCAATGTATATAAGCTGGACTGGCTAGAATAATAGCCACTTCGTGCTGAACGATAGTGAACTATGGCCTATTGCTTAATAATAATTGGCAGGGTATGATGGTATGAAATAAAATATCCAATACCTACTACCAAGTTAAGTACCTATTTATATTTCATTATCAAGTAATTAGGTCGGAAGGTATTTACTAATTTAACATTTATATTTATAATTTCAAATGAGAGGTAGGTAGGTACTCATACACTAACTACATTATTAGTATTATCTACAATCATTTCCACATCCTTCAGATCCTCTTGATTGCTAGGCTCACCAGCTTTGTTCGTCGACGTTTTCGGTGAGAATTTATAAAACTTAACACCTGAAAGAAAGACACAATCACTTTTAAATTTTACCTTAATCCTTTCTGCTAACATTCACGACATCCACGGGCTTGAGTGGTAGGTACTCAGATCAAGTAAATTTACTTGATCTGAGGGTAGGTATTAGGTGACTTATGCCTTAGATTTTTATTTAAGTAGATAGGTAGGTTGGTACCTAGAAATTTTAAAAAGTGGCTTTGCTTCCATGAGCTCTATGTACCAACCTACCTATCTAATTAATGGAGATAGGTAGGCATAAGTCAATAAACCATTCAATCTAAGCCTGGCTTATTATTCTATTATTTTTATAAGGTAGGTACCTACTTGGCTTTTCCCTACTTACCTACTGCGCTAAGCTAATCCTGAAAGGATGCTAATGATACACTTATCAATGCACGTTTTTGTAGATTTATTTGTACCGGTATTTAGGTGCACAGTACGTTTCCAATATTCGCTAATATTCGCTGTGTACCGATGTAAGATACCTACATATTTATTAGGTGCTTTTATTATATACCCACCTGACGGATTAATTCTTGTCTCGAAGTCACCTTTAGGACCCCAAGATCGTAACGGCTCTTCATTATATAAATCCTGAAAGAAAACATATTCAGTAACAAACTATTGAAGCAATACCTATCCTACTGGGTACCTACTAAAACATGTGAAGTCTTCAAATTGTCTATTGCCCCTACTCTATACGGATTATTAACATCTCGTACAGGTGTCGCAGAAATACTCTTACTCTGGTTGATGCTGCTGCCCATCTCGTGCATTCACTTATTTATTCAACATTTTTATTTATCTACCAAACATAACGCAAACATAGATAACTAATTAGCTTAGGTAAGTAATCAATATGTGTTTTGACTTGACCCGTACGTACGTGCGTTATATTACGTAGGATGACGCTTAGAACCAAAGTCTGAAGCTAGCTGTCACACAGCGCCATCTATCCTCAAATTGAGAATGAGATAATTTTCAAGCGCTTCCCCGTCGTAGAATAAAAATATACCTTGAATATGCTATGGCGTTTGTAAAGTCAAGATACTGAGGTCCTGCATTCGATTTTCTGGTCGGGCATTCTTTGAGATTTGTAGCTGACGCTGTCTCGAACGTGCTAAACTGACCAAAATATATTTGGTCCATTTATCAAAGTCAACAGTTATTTTTTATTTCTAATCTGCATATTAGCCATAATGTCAATGTTGATTCTCCTAATCCAATAAAAAATAAAATAAAATAATTATATATTGATAAATAAAAATTCCAATCTGGTGTCTGAAACATTGTCTTACTCTCTGTAAGCGAATATTATCGAGAGATCCAGGAAGATATCGTTTCATGCAACAGAATTAAAAAAATATTTGGTATCCAAATTGTTTGGCTTCGTAGGGATTAATAATTGGTTGTACATTATTGAGTTTTTCGGTAGTGCTGTGTTGTGTTTCTCAGCACAGATAAGAAAAGTTTTTTTTTTATTAAAGGATGGGGAGTCGCCTTCCCCTCACCTGATTTTTATAAGTTATTATAAGGCCGAAGTTGGAAGCGCACTTCACCCGGAATCATCTGACTATCTTACTTCTAAATGCCGGAACACAACAATATAAGAATTGTTGTTATGGCGACAGAATTAGGTAAGATGGTGGTAGCTAGCCAGGCGGACTTAAACAAAGTCCTACCACTAATCAAACCAAGCACATATTGTACTCCCCTTGGGGATCGTACCCAGTACCTCTGCATCTGACGCAAGTGGGCGGACCACTAGACCACAGAGGCGGTCAGAGACGATTAATTTTCGACCGAAGTAAACATTATCGTAAGGTCGTAGGTTGGTAGTTAGGGTAGGTACCGTGACGGTGTATGCTTCCTCAGGCAGCTGCATCTCACAGGCGGAGAAGTTGGCCGCATACGGGATCCCATCGTCTCGTTGGCTCACGAAGGCCAAGGCATAGGAACCATCGAACAAGTCGCGCTTCCAAATCTCTATACCGGATCTTCGGGCTTTCTGGATTACAAAGAAAAAGCATACTACAGGAAGGTAGATCTCTCTTATCGTACATTTTACCTAACTGTTTTCGCGTTGTATTCCCTGCAGTCGCTCTAAACACTATTAGTTATTCTGTGCCTATGCTTCCGACAGAGACAGTTGTAGGTAAATTTTTTGATAAAATTTACGTTTCGGGGCATAGCTCTTTTCACCCCCTAAATTGTAACAAAATGTTTTGTTATAGGTATCAATCGTTTAAATTGAATGTTTTAGGTTTAAACGTTTTGTTATTATCGAATAAGTTTTTGATTTTTGAAATATTTTAATAGTCATAGCTTCAGGTGCAAAAACATGACAAGTTAAGATACCTGCAGGTTTATTATTTTGTATTTCATTTTAATTCATATTTTTATATTATTTATAAAGTGATATAAAAGAACTGGCAAGAATAAGACCTAGTAACATAGGGTAATAAATACTGTGTTGATTAAATGAACATAAAATCAGCAGAAATCGGACAGTATATGAGGTAGAAAAATAAATAAATATTAAAGGACATTAATTTTACACAGCGCCATCTAGTCCAAAACTAAGAAAAGAGTTATTTATTTTTGTATGGACAGGTACCTACGCGGTATATGTCCTCCTACCCTAGCTCTGAAAAAGTCTGCAACTGTCCTTGGCTACCACAAAGTCCCTGCAACCACGTTTTACCCAAGTACTTCTACATATAATAAATAAATATTACAGGACATTAATTTTACACAGTGCCATCTAGCCCCAATTTCACATTAGCTGTAATATGGAATATAATAATATGTTCATTGTGGTTCTGTTTAGGTATCCTCTGTAAAATTTCAGATCAATCCACGTGAAGGTCAAAACATCGATTTGGTACCTATCCAAATATCCAAACAAGCTTTCGCATATATACAAATACTTTAATAGTATTATAGGAAGTAGGATACATAAGGATATCATGATATCTATTTAATACATATATTTATATATATATTTTTTTTATTGTACGACGGGTAAGCACTTGGCCTTCATCCCACCTGGTTACAAGTTGAGATAAGGCCTTGACTACCATGACAGTAATTCAATTAGGTAGGTACTTACCAACCCTGCTTTCAACGATAGACCTTTCCACACCCTGGTCCCCTGTTTCCCCATGCGATCCTGGTTGACAGCTATAACCTCCTTGTTGAGTAGGATCTCCTTGAACTCAGGCCTGATGGTGGTGAGGTCGGTGCTGATGAGGAGCGGCGCCGCCATCACCGCCCAGACTGCCATTTGGACGCGCGCTTGGTCGACAGTCAAACCGAAGTTCCCGATCAATAGCTGGAACAGTAGATTTGTCAGGTCTGGCAATATCCGGCTTCTAACATCGAACTTTTATTCTTATATCTATTTTTATTGGTGAAAGGGCTTATTGGTGAACCATCTTGCCTTAGTATGATGCCATAACAACAACTCTAAATAATATAACCACCTCTGTGGTCTAGTGTTCGATCCCCAGTGGGAGTACCTACAATATTGTGCTTGGTTTGGTTGGTGGTAGGACTTTATTAAGTCCGCCTGGCTACATAGCTCCTACATCTTATCTAATTCTGTCACCACAACAGCAATTCTTAAATTGTTGTGTTCCGACATTGAGAGGTAAGATAGCCAGTTCCTCAGACTGTTGAGGATACCGGGTGAAGTAGGTACTTATATACCAATCAAATCAATAGACAATAAAAAAATAAAAAAAACTTTTAGGATGTCATGCGAGGGGCTTGACTTGAATGAGAGTTAGCAACGAGAAAGAGCATCGACCACCTCGTATGTATAAAGAGAGATGTGTTCATAACTTTCTGTTTGAGTACCTAACACACACCAGATATCCCGAGATCTCAGTCCAGGGCGATGGTGGACATTAAATAGTTTTATAGTCAAACTGGTATGCTCGAAATTGCGGTCAGCACAAGGAAAAAGAGAAGAACCTGGACTAGATAGCGTTTTGATAAGGTAGGTAAATAGGCATACATTAATTTACCAATCATCTGAATGGGAATGCTTTTTCCTTTACCGTGGAAAAAAACTATATCAATAGACATTTTACATCATACAACGCCATCTACTACATACCTAACATAACTTTTTTTTATTGAACGACGGGGAAGCGCTTGGCCTTCATCTCACCTGGTTAAGATAAGGCCGAAGGTGGAGGCGCACTTCACCCGGAATCCTCAACAAACTGAGGAACTGGCAGTCTTACCTCTAAATGCCGGACAACAACACTTTTTTTAAGAATTGTTATTATGGCGTCAGAATTAGGTAAGATGGTGGTAGCTAGCCAGGCGGACTTAAAGAATTCTACCACCAACCAAACCAAGCACAATATTGCTCCCCCTGGGGATCCCGGGACCTCTGGATCTGAAATCGGTGGGTTGAACCACTAGACCACAGATGCGGTTAAACTGTTATTTTTTTAGAATGATGGGTTAGCCCTTGATTTCTAGGATCATCGTAGGCAAGGATTGTAGCTTACGATGGAGCGAGCTTCCCCAGTAGGCACTGTTTTTATTATCAGTATTTGAATTGCTTATCCAAAGTGTTCTGTGATGTAAGGTAAAATAGCTCTGTGAAAAATTGAGCCATATTTATCACTGCTTAAGGTTCATAGTTTACTTCCGAACCATGAATCATTCTGGAGCTGTATCTCGCGAACGTAAGGTCATCAGGATTCGTTGACCTTTCCTTGTCGTGCTGTGTATAAGCCATATTCAATACGTTCTTGGAATAGAACGAACCTTCAATTTGAATATCAATGGCACTACAAAAATCATAATAACATACCTAGTGGATTCAGTTTTAGTTCGGAATAAATTCATAATAAAATAATCTTTACATAGAAATAATCATCAGCACAAAATATATAATATTACCCTAGAAATGCGAACAGAACTTAGTTCCGAAGAATATAATGAGCAAAACGGATCTCGAAAAAGATGTATTCTTTGATATTTATTAGGTAGGTCCTACTTCACCGCTGAAATCTGGCATTTACCGCAAATTTTACTTTCATATGTAGTCAACGTCTCTCCAATTTTTTGGAGGAGGCATTTCCTAAAGTTTGTGATAGACGTTTTCAGGCGCTGATGAAGATAATGGAAAAAAAAATAAACAGATAGTTGAGGTTGTCGATTAAAAGTTATCCAAAAGTCTTACTGAATACAAATATTAATCAATAATTTAATTCTAAGCTTCAATAGCGAAGCGATAGAAATAAAACCACATATAATGTGGATCCTTTCTTGGGAATTCCATCGACCTGGGAGACTACGTATACCACTGTATAATATACAGGGGTTTGCCACCAATGGTATACAAAATCGCTTACTTGTTTCACTTGCAATGATCTTGACCTCACCTTTTTTTTATTACTGGGGTTACCATACTAACCATATCAGGGTCGTTCCAGTGGCCAGGACCAGCGTGGTTCGCGAACCGTTCCTGGTTGTCTCCGAACCAGTTCATGATGCCAACGAGAGAGCTCCACGAGTCCTCGATGTCGTCCCAGTTGCGCCACAAGTTGCAGTGCTTCGCTATTGACGGGTAGTCCGCCTGTTGTGGCCAAAAAATATAATGGGATATGGGCCAAGACCCACTGAAGCGGGCAAAATCCACAAAAGTGGCCAAGACCCAAAGGCAAGCGAGCTTTGAAATGAGAAGTAAAGTAATATCAAAGTAAGCCTAGTTATAATACGCTTTCATCAAACAGGTGAATCATCATAAGATCAAATGGTGAATAACATGGTTGTGGTATGAACACCACGGGACCTATGATGAACCACCGCGACATGTCATATCATGTCATCTGCGTAGCATTGAGTTTAGCCGCCGTAGTAGTGCTACGCCACTACAATACACGCGAGAGTGACTTCGCGGTGTTGGTCGTATCGTAGTACTGAGTTTAGCCACCGTAGCAGTGCTACGCCACGACAATACATGCGAGAGTGACTTCGCGGTAGTGGTCATAGCACTGAGTTTAGCCACCGTAGCAGTGCTACGCCACTACAATACATACGAGAGTGACTTCGCGGTGTTGGTCGTAGTACTGAGTTTAGCCACGGTAGCAGTGCTACGCCACTACAATACATGCGAGAGTGACTTTGCGGTGTTCTTCGTAGGCCCCCTAGTACATAAGTTGATTGATTTCTTTATCCTCGCACATAACAGGTTAGGTTATTACAGATGTTGTTCAATTATCGAGGGTAACTTACATGAACAGAGTTTGGTTCTTGATACGCTGGCCAGCTGCAGGAGTACATTATGGGTCGTCCGGTCTCGTTCAGCATTTTTCCAAATGCCGGGTATCCTAAAACGAGAATGTTCTGATTTATTTCCAACCATGGTTCAAAAAATCGCCAACACAGCCCAAAAATGTTTATCGCATGACATGGGTCTCAGGCAACGAGCGCAATGAAGGATAAGTCATCATCATCACGCTTGGCAGACACGTTGGAGATCACGGCAGTAGATGGTGCTGCTTATCTCATCTTGAGGACCAAAACGAAACCAGTTGTACGTAAATATGACCATATGTCTGTAGATAAGATAGGTCAGGCGGCGTGGCTACAGGTACCTACTGAAATACAGCTTACCCTCATCCATATCCTTAGGGTCAATGTAGCAGCCATCCAGCTTCAGGTAATCAATCTCCCATTCCACCATCGTGTCTATATCCAGCTTCTCATTCCCCAGGACGCCAGGGTAGCCAGCGCAGGTCTTGTTCCCATAATCCTGGTACATGCCGAACTTCAGGCCTTTGCTATGGATCTGGAAAAAGCGTATTGTATTTAGTTCACGTTAAGACAGCCGGCGACAAGGCGACCGTTTTATTGTGTGTACACACACAATAAAACGCACAGCATAAGGCGTCATATCAGCTCCAAATATATAATCTAATGTGCATAGCGACCTCGACCACTCTGTCAAGTATCGACCCAGGTGCAACCAGCACATAAAGGGCTTTCCAATCCTTATTTTACAGATATAATATAAAATTGCTTAATTCATTAGTCAATGAAATATTTAAATCTGAAGCACAAAACATAGATCCTTGATACTTATCTAAGAAATTAAGTAAAAGCCTCAGATGTCTACACTTGGCTGAAAGCCTGTATGATAGACAGCTGCGATCTCTGTTTTGTTACCAATAGGAAAGGATTTTGTGTATTGGGTTCATTAACTATGACAGAAAAGTTTGTCTATACGGAACCCAGGATGGTGGAAAGTGACCAGACCAAGGCTTATTAAGTGTTGTATTGGAACTTACCACATTAGTATCTTATAGATTCAAGTACATTTTGTTGAAATAAAAATTGTTGTAAATCCCATTGTGCCAAACTCATCGTTTCGCCTCTACCTTTATCATTAATACTTTTTTTTTTTTATTAATACCTTTTCAAGAATCTTTTATTGTGCGCACTGCAAGAACTTGGAATAAGCTCCCAGCGTCTGTTTTCCCGCTGTGCTACGACCCTAATGTCTTCAAGAAGAGAGTTAATAGGCACTTTCTGGGTAGGCTCGCTCCATCGTAGATCTCATTCTTACCTGTGTAAGTTTCGTGGTCAAGAGCCGACCCATCGTAAATAAATATATATATATATGGGTAGGCTCGCTCCATCGTAGATCTCATTCTTACCTGTGTAAGTTTCGTGGTCAAGAGCCGACCCATCGTAAATAAATATATATATATACAAAAAAAATGTAAATGAAGGACTATGCCACTTTGCTACTCACATAATCAGCCACAGCCTTCATGCCATGTGGAAACCTGCGTCTGTCCGGCATCATGCGTCCATCAGGCCCTCGCTCCTTCTCCAGCCAGCAATCATCGATGCCGAGGTACTCGTATCCAGCTGCCAGGTAGCCCTCATTGACCAGGAAGTCTGCTGTTCTCTTGATAAGGTTCTCGCTTAAGGAAACGTTTATTTTTATTTATTTATTTAAAAACAATAAACAAACCCAAACCGGTGCCATGAGTATAACAATAACATTCATAATAAACATGGAACATTGAATGGACATGTCACAAAGCCAGGACTGTTGGTTCTATTTTTTTTTTATTGTACGACGGGTAAGCGCTTGGCCTTCATCTCACCTGGTAACAAGTGAAGATAAGGCCGAAGGTGGAGGCACACTTCACCCTGAATCCTCAACAAACTGAGGAACTGGCTATCATACAACAATTTTATAATTGTTATTATGGCGACAGAATTAGGTAAGGTGGTAGCTAGATGAGATGATCTAGCTAGCTCTAGTATCTGGACGTTATTATTTTATTATCTGTGCCCAGGGTAGACCACAAAGATGTAGACCCACCCCGAATTCACTCAGTCAGACCTTTATAGCTGAGGATTATCACCTGATACACTCATTAGGATACTTGTCACAGTCGGTAATACACCGGAACCGTTCCCAGGTCAGCCAACCCATGGGTGGTGTGAGCGCCAGCCCATTGTCCAGACCCTGGACTGACGATAGCATCCCGAGGATGACCACAGCTAACATCTGAAATAAGTACGATGCAGTTTTTATTAGACTTAGATAGCACTTGATCTCGAAACAGGTATAGGCAAGGTCTACATTGGTGCAAGTTTACCCCAGATGGTGCCTATGAACTCATTTCTTGAAGACATTAGACAATAGCGAAGGTCAAACTCAATGACAACGGGTTCACAGACGCAGGTTCCACATCTTCCGTGCTTGGAATAAATAGGAATAATATGTGTTTTCTTATTTTTATTTTTATTAGTAATTTATATCTACGTGTTAATCTAATCTACTAACTATGGACAAAGTTGTCTGAAATAAATGTATTTATTATTATTATTATTAAAATTTGAACAATACATTATTATAAAAGATGAAGATAAAAAAATAGGAAGTGCTTACTTAGTTGTTTTGGAGAGCTATGTATAATAAGTTTTTGTTAAATGTGAAATCGAAATAAATGAAAAGGATAGAGGCATATGTTCGCGCGTCGAAGATCTCAATTTGACTGTGCTGTACTACTATGACGATGAACTGTATGAAAAAGCTCAGCAATAGGTACGGCTTAGGTCTAGGTCTTTTGTTCAGTATACGAGTATACGTAAATAAGGTTTAGTTGAGCACAATGAAATTTGTCATCGACTGGCTGGTGATGTTAAGAAAGCGAATACAAGCAGAATACCCTTTGTGCAATTCTAACTGCGCGGGTTCACCTGATAATGGTATCCCAATAATCGTTTTTTCACAGTAAAAAAATGTATACTGCACTCCACGATATAAGTTTTACAAGTAGTAGTTTACGCCGCCATCGCCATAGGTTCCTTTTACTTTAGACCCATATCGGTCTCGCACAGAGAAGTTCAAGATAAATTTCCTCCCACGAACGATCAAGATATGGAATATCTTGAATGTATCCCTGTCGATGTATTCCCCCGAGACTACCAGTATGAGGTCTTTTCAATAGGGGTAGGGAATTATGCATTAGTTGGTTAGTATACAAGCGTCCATAGGCGGTTAATGGCTTACCATCTGATGGGCCGTTTATGTACTTATAGATTGCTAGTTTCAAAACTGTATTTTATAAAAGTAAAGTAATGCTTATTGTTATACGCATACTTTACATTTATACAATTGATTAAAATACGTTAGTGTGGGATTGATATCCCACACCAACAAATATACGGGTCTGAAATTTTCTCTAAGCTATGTTGAGTTCTAAATTTTATCCATAGAAAAATAAACTTTTCTTTCCGCATTTCTCCACTATATTAACTATGCCAAATCTCACTATCCTCTGAAGGGGGTCCGACGAAGACGTTTTCTCATAGATGGATTTAGGTAGGAACCTACAAGAAGTTTTCTCATTTAAAAATTATTTATTAGTGTTGTACAAAATACATAAAAATGTTGAGCCCTCGTCACCAAAATAAGCTAAGAAAGCTTGTTCTTTGGCAAAGAGTGCTTCCCATAATAATAACATACAAATAAAAATTGGTACATTGTGCTCAAAAATTAACAAAACTCGATTTCAATTTATTTATTCACAAACAATTTCAGTAATCGTATTTGAATGTAGGTACTAATAATAAAATAAATTAAAAATAAGTCGATAATTAATAAACAATCAAAGTCAAATTACAAAATGTCAAAATGAGATTAAATTAGTTACATAAATACAACAATGATGTCACCCTAGTGTACACCAAACTCATTCACTGAATAAAAGCAACCCTCCAGCAGAAGCTTCTTTAACTTAGTTTTAAATAAAATAGGACTATCGATCACTTTCATATCTAGGGGTAAGAGATTAAATAGTTTAATAGCTTGGTACCGGCAGCCATGCATTGCTACATTTAACCTGGGATGCATTGGACACATAATATCTCTCCTTCTTGTGTTTAGTCTTAAGGCTCTCTGTTGTGCTGACTCGTATTTAAGCGGATGTCGAGCGATGTCCATGAGGACCACTAATATGTAGAGACTAGGAAGGGTAAGAATGTTTAGAATTTTAAATTTCTCCCTACATGACTCCCAAGGAGGAATCCGCATCATTGTTCGTATAGCCCTCTTTTGTAATACAAAACCCTTGTCAATATTGTATTGATATCCATTTCCCCAGAACTTGATACTGTATCTGAATTTCGACTCTACTAAAGCATAGTATACCGATTTAAGCTGGTCAAGACTTATTTCTTCTCTTAAGCTCCTAATTGCGTAACAAGCTGAACTAATCGTGTTTTCAAGTTCTTTTAATTCAGGTTTCCAATTTAAAAATGCATCAATATGAACTCCTAAAAATTTTACACATTTTTCAAATTTAACTTTTATACCGCTATTACATACATCGATTGTTTCATGATTTCGTGCCGTAGTATTGAAAAGAATTGCTTGAGTCTTACTAATATTTAATTTTAGGTTATTGGCATAGAACCATTTATTAAAAGCCTCAAGTGCAACGTCGATCTTATCTTTAAGTTCTTGAGTGGAGGTGGCAGGTATGATTGCATTCGTGTCATCTGCATATAAAATCAGCCTTATACATGGAACGGCGCTATTTATAAAGTTGATGAGGTCGTTCATAAATATGACAAAGAAAATTGGTCCTAGTATAGAGCCTTGTGGGACTCCCCGCCCTATGGTACAAACCTTTGATTTGGTAACAGTTTCCTTCCTATTCCTATTGTCAACGGCCTTGATTTCAATGAACTGTTTCCTTTTATTTAAATATGAATGTATGAGATCCAATGACCTACCCCTTACTCCATAATGTTCTAACTTTGCAATGAGTATATTATGATCCACTGTATCAAAAGCGGAGGACAGATCTAAAAATAAACCTGCAACCCTCATCTTGCTGTTTAGATAGCAGAGAACTTCACTAATCAATAAATCAACCGCATCAACAGTCCCCACACCTATTTTATATCCAAATTGATTGTCATTTAATATGTGGTTTAAGTTTAAATGAGATAAAATCCTATCTTTAATTATTTTCTCAAATATTTTGGACACAATTGGTAGCAGCGAAATAGGCCTAAAATTTTCTGGATCCGTTTTTTTACCTTTTTTATGAATTGGCAAAACCTTAGCAATTTTAAGCTCGTCAGGAAAAAGCCCTGTTCCTATACACTCATTAAAATAATTTGCTAAAGGCTCAGCTACTAAATCTATATTATCTTTAAATACCTTAATTGGTATTTCATCATGACCATATGAGCGTTTGTTTTCCATTTTCTTAACAATAAATTTAATCTCATTTCTGTTTGTTTCTCTCATTTCCATGTCAATATTAATTCTACTTGAATGATCAGTCATGTACTTTAATGCTAGACCTCGTTTTTCTATAATGTCAGGATCATCGGTGGAAAAGTCAAATTGTTTTACAAAAATGTCAGCTATATATTGGGTATTGTTGATAATTTCATTATTAATTTTAAGCAGATAGTTTTCATGTGTCTTCTCAGTATTCTTATTTCTATGTTTATTTATTATATTCCAAATTTGCTTAGTACTATTTTTTGCTTCCGCTACCTCGATTGATACTGCGTTTTTTTTCGACGCAGTGATAACTTTTTTATATATTTTAATGTATTTGTTTCGATAAGCTACCACAGACGGATGACTATCCTTTTTACCAAATGTATTTAAAAATCGCTTCATTTTGCTCGACGTTCTGATACCTTTTGAAATCCATTTTATTTTATTATTTTTGTTTGACTTTATCGATACGTTTTTCTTTTCAAAAGACGTGTCAAAAATGTTTTGAAATTCGCTGAGAAAATTACTGCATGTTGACCAATCGTATAACTGTAATTTATGTCTAAACTTATTCATGCTACTTTCCGAAAAACATCTTTTTTGTGTATTGTAAGAGTTAGCTTCTCTACGGCGGCAGTTTGTGGCTTCAATATTCAAACTACACAGTAGTGCGGCGTGACCATTATGATTATTGAGTGAGATTAATTATAAAGTTGAAATTAAAATGAAATATTAAATGTACATAATACTTAATCATAAATTTATGTAAATGAATTAATTATTTAAATGAGATAGATTTAGGTAGGAACCTTCTAGATAGGTACCTATCTACTTTTATCAGTTACCTACCTAGACTACCTAGGTACTCTTGAAACACATGGGTGGCTTATTGTCTGTATCTTACCTACTGTTTATCATTTTTATGGCATTACTCACTAAGAAATACTCAGTGAGTAATTTCTTTGTTATCTAGCAATTAAAATTAACACATTTTTTCTTTTTTATGTGTTAAAGATGGTTTAGTAAAAAGTTCCACAGTTTGTTGAGCATTCCGGGTGAAGTGCGTCTCCACCTTCGGCCTTATCTCAACTTGTATCCAAGCTGATGAGATGAAGGCCAAGTGCTTACCCGTAAAAACAAAAACCACATCACTTATGGTAGCAGGTAACTGTAAAGATCCAGCTGGCTACCATCGTAGTCCTCATGCTTGCTCTGGCCTAGAACTAGACAAGCCAGGAGCTCAAGCACTTGGCCTTCATCTCACCTGGTTACAAGTTGAGATAAGGCCGAAGATGGAGGCGCACTTCACCCGGAATCCTCAACAAACTGAGGAACTGTCTATCTTACCTCTGAATGCCGGAACACAACAATTTTAGAATTGTTATTATGGCGACAGTATTAGGTAAGATGGTGGTAGCTAGCCAGGTGGACTTAAACAAAGTCCTACCACCAACCAAACCAAGCACAATACTCCCCTGGAGATCGAACCCGGGACCTCTGGATCTGAAATCGGTGGGTTGAACCAATAGACCATAGAGGCGGTTAAATACAATAAAAGGAGAACCCTAATTTACAGTTTTATCTATACTCATGAAAAACCCGGAACTCAATTAGGTAGGTAGGTATAGGTACCAAGGAAGTAGAAACTCAGCCATAGTTTTGATTTTTGAAAGCAAACCCTTTGTGCAATTCTAACTGCGCGGGTTCACCTGATAATGATATCCCAATAACCGTTTTTTCACAGTAAAAAAATGTATACTGCACTCCTCGATATAAGTTTTACAAGTAGCTCCATAAAACTACTTAATACTTAACTTTACATTTTACGAGAACCCTAATTTACATTTTTATCTATACTCAACCCGAAACCCGGAACAACCCGGAACCCAATTAGGTAGGTAGGTATAAGTACCAAGGAAGTAGAAACTCAGCCGTAGTTTTGATAAAAATAGATTATAAAGCGACGACCTCAGAAAACCGTTTAAGATGCAGATAAAAGTCCCGTTAGGAATTTGTACCTACGTGTGTGTGATCAACATACCTACCTAACCTACCAACCACCTACACGTAGGTACATAGCCTCGCGCGGTCAAAACATAGAAACTAGGATAAATAACATAGATTAAACCATAATCATTTTGATAGGTACCTACTTATAGATCTACTTCTTATATACCTATAGCATACAACTTTAGCAGAAGGAGGTTATGTATTACGAGAAGAGAAGACAAGTGTCGTTTGGTTTCAGTATTATTATGTTCTGTTCTGTATGATAATTATAGTCTATGGATTATGGAGTTGATTTTATCTATGGATGGATGGAATAAAGGTAAAGAAAAAAATTGGTACCTGCCTACCTAACTAATTAACAAGCCAATTCTAAATTCTATTGAATATAGATTATACCTTGATACCTAATTAATCCCTTTTCAAGCCGTATGAGTATTCGTAAAACGAGTCAAATGTTCTCTGAATCGACGAGCATGAAGAGAAATGAAATGAAATTAAAAGAGGTACCTACCTACTTTACAGTAGTAGGTACCTACACCTAATACATAAAACTGGATAACTATAATAAGATATGAGATAAAAGATAAATATCTCCTGAATGAGGCCTTTTTGCATCTCCCTGTAATGATTATCTATTTAGTTTACTTACCTTTTTATTTTTTGTCTCTGTTCATTATTATTTTTATGTTGGTTTTCGTGTAAGAGTTGCAAATAAATGTCACTTTGTTTTTTTTTATTGATAAAAGATATATGCATATCAGAGTGAATGAAGAGATCATCTCTATCTCTACCTAGTAGGTACACTACGTACCTATGCCTACCCAGTTTTGCAGGCGGCTTTTAGTTTTTAACTCTCAGCTATTCATTTATTTATCTATTTATTTATTTTTACAGATATTTTCGTACCTCTGTATAAAGTACACCTGAAAACTTTCTGCAAAACGTAGGTAAACTAAAAAAACTAGCCATATCGATACACCGCCGCCGCCGCCGCGCCATTTCTTATCAAGCTTTCCACTGTGTTGGCCAAGTGGGTCGACTCGATCCACTTGCCGGGTCGGCTTTCGATCCGGAATTCGCAGGTTCCAATCCCGGCCGCACACATGTGGACTTTTTATTTCGGAAATCATAGGGTGAATATATATAATACTAGTTTTTTTGTAGTGACGCGAGCTGCAAGCAGCCCGCAGATTTTTGAAAAAAAAATGTGAATAAAAATATATATACGAATATGTATAGAAACCAACTTTACCTACTCAGGGGAGTCCGTAGTTTATTACGTCTATTACGTAAGCCGGCGCTGGTGGGGACAGGACAAGCTGAGTTTTTTCCAGGGACACTGAGGCGAAGTGTGAAACCGTGAGAGTTATCGAAAAGTACGAATAGTAAGACGAATTGAAAAGTAAGAATAGGTGCTACTACGTGCTTGATTAAAAAAAATAACTACTGTATTAAAGAAAATCTTATTATTTTAAGTACCCACCTATAGTTTTATGGAAAAGTAAGTTATAAGAAAAAACGTTTTTTGAGTTCTTTGTTTTATAAAAAAAATATAATGTATGGTGACATGTGCCTAAAGTTGTTGGAACTCTTTCAAAATTGAAAATTTATAAATTCCACTTTATGAATTTGGTTGTACGTTCAGACTATGCATACTCTTTTGCTGTATTTTCTGTTCGTGTAGAACTTTAAAAATCGGAACGTCATAGAAGAAAAGATTGATGTCGCTGAATGCGAAGATACAACTTTACGTTTGACAACAGAATTACACAATTATATAAACTTCAAAATTAGAATAAATTTGGTTTTGTATCTTTGTCGATTTTTTTTTGTATTCAACAAAGAACACAAAATGCATTTTTTTTTCAAAAACTCACTTTTCCAGAAAAAACGACATACGGTTAATTTTCCATATTGCAGAACTTATATTTTTTAATCGAGCATGTAACTCCTAACATGACTTTTCTCCCTGTATTACCGAAATTCAACACCATGCTCTAACGGAAGGAAAATATCGTGAAAAAAACGGTACCTACCTATATCTAACTCATTTCAGTTTATTTATGTTTGCGTGGGTAATGACGAGCTCTACGTGAGAACAAGCTTCATTTCAAAACGCCCTGAGTATAATTTTAATTATATCCATCAGCATGCGACAGACTCCTAAGTATTTTTTATATCTAAAAAATACTCAGCTACATGTATTTTGTTATTCTGTAATTTCATCACTATCACTTTAATCATAATCTATTAATCAATAAATACCTACCTACTTCTGTGTAGGTATACCTACCCACCTTATTTATTTAATCTCTCGTCATAAGGAAAAACCTTTTTAGTTCTAACACCGACAGTATTAGAACTAAATCGTTTGTATTTTAATGATAATAAACCATTTTATTGCACATATACATTTTTTTAAAGATCTTTTGAACTGTTAATTTATTGTTCTTATCATTTGGATCAGGACCGCCGGCATTTTGTTGCAGATACCTACGCACAAATACCTGTCAATAAGCGTTCTGCCCTAAATAACTTGAATAAAAAGAAAGACTTACACTGTTTCCCCACAATGTCGACTATGAAACCAATTGCAAAGGTAAATAATTATATTTACGCTAACAAGGCTAATAATCTAACGTCCATACAATATGACCCACACTGTTACACTGCTGGCTGACCCCTACCCTGTAAATGCTAAGCTAAATACCAAACCACCAAGTAACATTGTGGCCAAAGCGATGAGCGCATTTTAATCCGTCAAAGCTGCACCTTGCTTTAATTATTATGCTCATTCACTGAGCATTGCTAAGCAATATTAGTAAGGGGCATCTATTTTGGTTGCCTATGATACTTATTGCTACTGCTACGTATTTATTACCTATGTATATCTATATTCTGTGGTAGTAAGTACTTCAGTGTAATTTATACATTGGACTAGGTATAACTGTGAGTAGGTAGTGATACTGTTAACATATATATTTAGGAGTTAGATTAGTAGGTATAGGTAGGTAGGCCTAATAACAGATCATTCCTTGTTTTGTGATTAGGAGTCATTACATGAATTCACTCTAAGTAGGTAACATGTAATAATTGTAGGCTTTTTATCTAATAGGAACTCTTGCAGAAAGATTCTCAACGAGCAACTAGTATTACCTACCTACTTATAGATAGAACAAAAAATAAATAAATATCTAAGTTCAACAGCCTGATGCAATTTTATTGGAATGTGGGATAGAAATGGATACCTCGTCGGATGGAATCCTCGGCCCTACGCCCACGTAATTGCCCTTTGCTAGGTAGGTAGGTAGGTGGGTGCGTATGCACAGGTAAAGTTTCTAATGTAGGTAGGTAGGTACCTACATATTTGTATCGCTTTACCAATCTTAACCGAAGAACATCTCGGTAACGAGAGAAGTTTGTACCTACATTTGGTTTGTAAATTATAGCTCATAGTTAGCAGGTGCACGCGATGAAGAGTGGCAGGTGGAGTATACCACAGAATGCAATAAAATCAATATTTTCTTTGTTGCAGGCTGTTTCATCCTTGATTGTTGATTGCATTGAAGCGCCATCTATTATCGCGGTTCGTAATGTTCGTATTGCATCCCAAAATCTATTCGTTTTGGTCCACGCAGAAATACAACATGTTTTGACTGATAAAATAAACGGTTATCAAGCTTTTTTCATGCAATACTATTTTAGAGCTGATTTTACTGTTACATTCTCAAAGTTTGTAATAAAAATAAGTTAAAATATCTTACTATTCCACAATAGTACGCATAATACGCCTGAAGGATATCGATTTTTCATTTCAAATAGTCTATTTCTACGTGAAACGAAACGTTACCAAAAACGTAAACAAACCTTGTGAAATTCCTCTTGACGTTATTTTGAATCTCATTTCATTCATTGCATTCTACTTCGTATACCGTAACAAAAACAAAAGACGAAGTAATATACGTATTATGTGAAGTGAATTTCCTAACGCAGTAGTAGATATGATGATATTATTATTATCATTCTTGTGATATGTGTTAGACAAAATAGATTATAGAATTGTGAAGGGAAATTCCGCGACAGGAAGCCGCACAGGAAACGAATGGAACTTGCAAACTTTTTATCACTTTCGAATTCTAAATCATGGGAACATCATACAAAGAGCTCTTCAAACTGTACGATTTAATTCAGAACGCCGACGTAAGGTATGTACTTTATTACAAAACTCTTACCACATAATGTGTTCTATCTAAATACTTAGCTAGAGTAAAACTTGAATGGAAATAGATTAGGAACTTAGCCTTAGATAATGCTTTAATCCATACATAACTATACCTGTGTACTATACCCATGCCAGCACCTAAATACTAGGCAACAAAGTACTTAGTTAGGTGGTACCATTTGTACTTTATTGCTACACAGTACCTACCTACCTACGTTTTTTTTTTAGTTCGAATGACGAAAGTTTGCATACCTACATACCTCATTTATTAATTAGGTAGGTACTTTACATACCTTTTAATTATTAGATAACATAACATTGAAACTAAAACCATTACTGTTGCCCAAGTTTGAATTGTGATGCAATAAGGCTCATATGAGGTGAGTCATAATCAAAATAGACTCCAAGATACAATATTGTGTTGTACCTATAAATAATCAATTTAGTAATATGTGCAGAAAAACCCATTTTTAAGGAAAATGTGTGCATGAAAAAGTGTGATATTTGATATAGTAGTACCATGAAGTACATAAAGATAAAGTTTCTTATGTTTTTGTTTTTTTCAGTTTAATTTCAAACACTATTAAACAACTCTGTGTCTACTGGGGCCTAACCACAACATCTTAAAGCATTCTCGTTTTGATATTACATTACTTTTGTTTCATTTTTTCTACACTGGATGGATAGAAAGTAAAGTAATATGAAAACCAGAATGCTGTAAGAGGTTGTTGTACCAGATACAGCCTACCTAGGAAGTGCCTCTCAAGACATTGCATTCTTAATAACATTGTCATGCTAAAAAACATATTTCAAAGTTACTCAGAAAATTTTAAATTTAAGTCTTCTCTAAGACAAGACTTATATTTAAAGTTCTGATATAATCTCTGCACTTTAACAGGTAGAAAAATATACAAAAAAAACTAAGCTGCATATTTCATTTATTCACTAAAATAGCACACAATACTATATGAAAAAGCAGTAAAAACATAATACATAAATCTATTGTAAAGCATTATAATTTGAAAACAATAAGAATTAATGTATGTGCATTGTTTTTCAGTCTGTACTCAAAACGGTCCCCTTGAATTATTTTAATCAAATTCATCTGCTCCTGAGTCATTCTAATTCATCCACTTGACTAGGTGAGGTCATACACCCACACACATTCCAAGTATCATTTCATCTAGTATGTGGGATATGGATTGTGAAGGCCAATAAACTATTATAATTATTTGAGGTTTAATGTTACAAATATAAAGGAAACTCAGTGAGGTGATATAGACAATGAACAGAAAGGAAGCTTCTCAAGCTACGAAAAATCATCATCATTACAGCCTAATATAGTTGACAACAGGACTCCCAAAGGAAACAATCGGGAATTTACCATAATCACTATGCTGGCAGGCGGGTTGGTGATTCTACAAACACCAACCCACCTGCCTGATTGAAAACGCTAATACATTATTCAATCTGATGATGAATCGGATGCTGCTCCCCTTCTCCTGGTGAAAGTCAATCTTCCCCTTCATTGCCTTTTATGGCAACCGTCATGAATCATTAATTGTTTATTATATTCAATCAAGTTATTATAGATTTTTTGTACTGCTTATCTCTGCAATTAAAAAAATAAACAGATGGGAAGCAGGATCCCCGGCTTTGAGCAAACATTGTCAACAACACTAAAGCCCTGCTCCGGTATTTTAAGAAGCTGGGCTGGGTGGGGTAGAGTTAGTTAAAACCATGGGGGATAATGCACAATACATCTCACAGCAGGATGTCAGTGCAGGCCTTGTTTACACCCCACTCAGAATAGGGTTGCTAAGCCAAGGGAGAGATTATTGATAGAAAAAAAAATAGGCTAGTTTTAATTTATAATGAACCCTGACGACACTATCTTGCAAGACCTGTTGCCTGATCCTTTGCAACCCTTTATTAAAATAATAAGCAGTCGGGTTTCCTATGGACCGGTACAAACGGTCTATAGGTAACTCAACTGTGCCCAACCAGTACCAGACAGTAGCATGCCCAAGACACTGGCTGCACGCTGAATAGCTAACAAAAATAAATGTAGATAATAAGTAAGGAGCCCATATTCTCAGGTTCATATTCTTTTTTGTTCTAAAACCTATTTTATTTTAGGGCTGTAGCAAGATCCCTACCAACCCATGCAGAGATCAACACCATAATACCATGCAAGGGTATAGGTGTACTACATCTGGCGGTCGGGATCGAGCCGGAAGAAAAATCCCGGGATTGTACTGAACTACTCTTGAAGCATGGAGGGAACCCTAATTTATGGTTTGTTTCATTTATTTTCCTTGCCCTCTCGACAATGCCTAGCCTAGGTGCTTAGTGTAATAGCAGTGTAATAGATTATTATTAGAAAACTAGATTTAAAATACTCCACCAACAACGAAAAAGATGTAACGAAATAAAAAAAAACTTTGTGAAGCTGACTGACTGACAATCAACGCACTGTTCAAACCAGGTCAGACTTGATTTTTTGGGTAGCTAGGATTTCACAAGCCATGAATGATGAACGCCGAGTGCTGTGCATGGCTCCAGAGGAGAAAGCCGCGCACGTACTCTTAGAGTGAGAGAGAGTGCGAGGAGGCGAGTCTCAAATCACCAACACCTTGGGACACCGAGGTTACCCAGTGAAGCATGCACCAGCATCAGCGACCTGCTGACCTTGGAGGTCATCGGGTGGCTGATGACCTTCAAGGTCAGCAGGTCGCTGGAATAACAAGAACCCACCCGTCACGAAAAAAGGGCCCATAGGAGGCCTTGCGGAAAATGGTCCAAGTACCAAGTAACGCCAAGTGCTTCCCAATAGAAATCTATACGAATATAAGATAGTGAATTGGCTTTTGTAGGGTTTCGTACTCAAAGGGTGCTAACGGGACCTTATTACTAAGCTTCCGTTGTCTGTCCTTCCATCCGTCTATCTCCCAGCGGGCTGTATGTATGTATCTCTTGAATCAGTAATCAAATTGTGTAGAGTTTTACATTTTCACAGGGTTTGTATTTCTATTGCCGCTATAACGACCAATAATAACAAATAAAAAGAATTAATAAAAAACCAATAATGTGGTGCAACCCCGCCGAAACGTCGGGATATATAGGTAAAATACGCTATAAATTACGTTTTTCAAATAATAAAAATAAAAGGAACCAAAACAAGAAACCTGTTTTTTTTACTTTAAAATTTGGGTTAATTCAGCCTATGTGGTCTAGTGGTTCAACCACTAGTTCAACGATTTCAGATCCAGAGGACCCGGGCTCGATTCCCAGGGGGAGTAGTATTGTGCTTGGTTTGGTTGGTGGTAGGATTTTGTTTAAGTCCGCCTGGCTATCTACCACCATCTTACCTAATTCTGCGATGATAACAATTCTTGTAAAATTGTTGTTTTCCGGCATTTAGAGGTAAGATAGCCAGTTCCTCAGTTTATTGATGATTCCGAGTGAAGTGCGCCTCCACCTTCGGCCTTATCTCAACTTTTTACCAGGTGAGATGAAAGCCAAGCGCTTCCCCGTCGTACAATAAAAAAAAAATACCGTAAAGTAAAGTAAATTTATTGCAGTAAAACTTAAAACATAAAACTGTTAGACTTAGTACTAAACATGCTTATGTAGGTAGGATTCACAGTAGTTTTAAGTAGCCATTTGTGTTGGGAGTTCCTCGATCTAACTAAGTGAAAACTTGTGTGTAGAGGCGAGGGCTCTTGCTCTGACTCCTGACTGAGTGACACAAAAGAGTAATGAGTAGGTACATCACTAAAGATTTGCCTTCTATTGCATATGAAAATTAAAAAGTAGGTACTGAACTTATATATATAATCTTAGTAAAGTAAATATGTAGTTAAATTATAAATTATTTTTATAAGGGTTAGTGTAGGGAACTAAAATAATTGATAAGTATTACAGGAGGTACTACTACCGGATCTTATACGACTATATGAAACAAGTTCTCTGTTTGATCATACGTTAGAGATCGTACTACGTGGCCGCTTTATTGATAGAGAAATGTCACCGCAACGCATAGCGCAACGCAATCGCGTCTTTGAAGCCATTATTATCATCTGCCGGTGAGAAATCACCATCTGCTTACTGTATTTTCGCCTTTCTCGTCATATTTTGTGCAGATGTTCGTAACGGGTTATGGCAGGCTAGCAAGCTATGCAAGGCAGGTGCAGCTGCCTTGCATTAATACATTGTGACATTAATAGATTATCATAATGTTTCTGTTATACACCAGCTAATAACTATCTCATTTATTTTACACCGTTCTTTTTTATTTATCTATAAAATTTATTTTTTATATTTTTTAAATATGTACACTCATTTCACAAAGCGCCATCTAGGCTACAAACTAAGCAAAGATAATTTGAAGATTGAGGATTTTTTTTGTGAATACCTTTATATGTACTTCATACAATACATACAACACCCAAACAAAGAACACAAATCAATAATTATCACATAAATGTTGTTACGAGTGGGAATCGAACCCACAGATTACGGCGCTTGTTGATATTTTAATTTCGTTTATAAGTTAGTCATGTCTGCTGGTTATGTCAATGGAGCCCTGCAAACGCAAAAGGGCGCCGCGGCAGACTGAAAAAGATGGCGTGTTGAGCTTGTCATTTTTGACAACGCGTGGGTTGACCGATGGTGGAACGTGATTGGAATCGTGATGGTGACGCGACGAGAAATAAAAAATAAAATGTAGTTCACATCACATCAACAGCCCATTAGTGTCCACTGCTGGACAGATCCCACGCTTGGTAGATGGATTGGTGGTCGCAGTATAGGTGTAGATAATACACAGAAGGAAGCTGCTGCCCGTCTGCTGTCGAGATCCCTTAGTCGGCTTTTATGACTAAGTAAAAAAATTAGTAGTTTGTTTACTTTTTTTTTATATTTATTGTACGACGGGGAAGCGCTTGGCCTTCATCTCACCTGGTTACAAGTTGAGTTAAGGCCGAAGGTGGAGGCGCATTTCACCCGGAATCCTCAACAAACTGAGGAACTGGCTATCTTCTCTTAATCGGAACACAACAATTTTAGAATTGTTATTATGGCGACAGAATTAGGTAAGATGGTGGTAGCTAGCCAGGCGGACTTAAACAAACTAAATATATCTTAGGTAAGTCAACAGCTTTACAACAGCAATAGAGGTCTCGGGTTCGATCCCCATGGGGATATATATTTTCTTTGAGCAGATTTATTTGTTTAACACTTTATTGTACTTTAAAATGATGCACCATTGGTGAGTATATTGCATTTTCTAAGCGCTAATCAACTTGGTAGAAAACATATTAGATTGTTGGCATAGGTACTAACTCAAAAGGTACAATCTAAATAGGTGACACAGAAAAAAACAAAACGAATACAATACTGATAAAACAATAGACAAATCTACATACTTTTTTTGTAATGTTACTTATTTCAACATAATAATTACGAAAATAAAAAATCATAATATAATATAGTAGTTTATGCAACTGTCATATAATGAAGGGTATTAAAGTTTCATAATAGTAAAGAGTGTTTTAATACCCGTGTTATATGCAGTTGCATACACTACTTTATCTTCACTAATGCAATTAGTCAAACAACAAGAGTAAAAGCTGACAATAGTTTATTTATAATAATTGTTCAAATTTTGGATGGTACAATTTTGAAAGTTAATGTTAATTATTGATCCAGCAGCTGTAGCGGTCGCGGGGCAAGCAGTAGAGCTCGTAGACGGAGTCGGAATATTTATAATTACTTCATTCGTCTTGTTTTCTATACTGTTCAAGATCGTATTTGAGACTTGAATTTTATTCATTAAAGACTCATCAATGTAGCTTTCAGCCACAGTAGAAGACTTCCACCCCCCGTGTCGTTTCAGTGCAAATCACCACCGCTATCTATGAGAAGGGTCGCCGAGGTGCGCCGGAAGCAATGCCCTGTGTACAACACTGGGTTAGGCAGATTCAAAAAACTTGCGATAGTTTTTCCCAGAGCACCAAATTTATTAATGCCAGTTCTTTGATCGACGCACTTCCCCGACCTATAGCTCAAGAAAAAGGCAGGGTTTCGACAGGGGGTGGGTCGAAGCATAGCAGTTGCCCGTCACAACGAAAGAACGATCTATTTTCGTTTTTGTTTTCGAAACTTTCACCATGATTGTACTGTCGTCTATGTTAGAGATTTCATCGAACTGGATGTTGTATAGCTCTTGCCTTCGGCATGCCCCCATTATGCCGAAGATTAGTGCAACCTGTAACAATAAACGATATAATAAGCTTGAGGTACATAGCCAAGGCAAAAACTATGATTTATGAAGTAGTAAAGTGTAGGTACCTACTACCTAATTTATACACAAAGTGCTTAAACGGAGTGTCTAGATAACTTGCGTGTGTAGTACGTAAGTACTAGGTATATTAAATAACAGAACTAAAATACACTTACCTTTTCAAAAAGATACAAAATATCTGGTGAATTTTCCAGGAACATCTTTATTTGACATGATGTAAACGTCAAGGACTTTTTTTCCTTGTGTCCTTCTGAACTGCGTTTCAGGAACGCTATGACTTTTGAATACTTCGTGATATCAATATTGTTGTAGATACTCAGTGTGGACTTGAGCATAGAATATTTAACCCACATAGAAGATGGTTTGAATTTTTCGGAGAGGTCTTTGAGATACACAAGAATGATATTTTCAGAAAATGATGTAGTTTTCTTTTCGATCTTCCATGCCAAAAAGTTATTATATTCTTTTTCATATAATTTTCTAGATTTTTCTGGCAAAAGATTGTGAGTTACTTTTGTTGCCAATTCTAGAATATCCGGAGGCGTACAAATATCATCGTCGCTGTCCATTTTTAACTTTTAATTTGTATTTTAAAAACAAAACACATTGCGAAACATTAAATTCACGCGTACGTGTATTGTCACAGTGAACTTGCCGCCATTAAAATCTAACCAATGAGAGCGCAGCTGCTCGCGCAGGGCCAATCAGGAGCGAGCGCGCGCTGTTCTTATTTTATTTAATTGGCACAAGATCTTACCAAAGAGTTTTGTGTATGTAAGTTTAGTAGTTTCGACGAAGTTTTCACGTATAACCCAACTGTTTTCAAAAGCCAGCCTAATATCAAAATTTTATACAACTTGTATGAGGATTTTGACATAAGGCTCGCCAGGTTAATTGGTCGCGTTTTATTGATGTTATAATGAGATTTTACGATATCGATGTGGATATTATACCATCATGTGAAATTGCTTAAATTGAGTGTTTTGTTGTCTGCGCTATAACAGTAGTAATTATAAGTCAAGTATTGGAAACATAAGTAGAATGTTACAACATTAGTGTAGATAAAATGCATAATATTACTTGGTTAATTAATATTACTACTAATAAAACTAAATTGGCCAAGTGCGGACACCACACCGAGGGTTTTGAGTCCGACCCACATTATAAGACAAAAAAAATCACGTTTTTTTATTAATTTTATTCCCTTAAACAATTATATTACATAAAAATACTTATTTTGCATACCTTCATTTCTTTTTTAATTTATACAATTGGCATTCTAATGAATATATACTACATTTTCGCCGATATGTCCCGTGAGTGACATATCGACTGCCGCAAAAGTAGTATGGCATACTACTTTTAATGAGCAAAATTAGATATGTCAATATCATTTTTTTTTTTTTTTTACAGCAATGACGATGGAGTAACCCCAATACACATAGCAGCGATATGGGGCCGCGTAAAAAACATGAAACTGCTACTAGCCTGCGGAGGTGACATCACGTTGAGGGACTTGGATGGAATGAGTGCCAGCGACTACGCAATCAGAGAACAACAGTGGTCAGTGTGTGACTACCTCAATAGTGTGGTAGACCTCAATGACTGCGATGATGATGCGTGCGCTTATACATTACAATTGGGTATGTACCTAACTCTCACGCAGCTGACAGCTGCTGAACATAAATCTACCCTAATCGAATGAATGAATGAATCAATGACATTGACCAGCCTTATAGCTCAGTTGGTAGTAACTCTGCCTTCTGCGCTGTAGGCTGTGGGTTCGATTCCCACCCAGGACAAACATTTCTGTGAATGTAGATGTTCGTTCTGTGTTTGGGTGTTGTATCTTATAGTATGTACTATGTATTTACAAACAATATTTAAGTATTCTATCCGTAATCTAGTTCCCATATTATAAGCTATGCTTAGTTTGAGGCTAGATGGCGCTGTGTAAAATCGATGTCCTGTCCTGTAATTATTGAATGAACGAACTCTTGTACACAGGAATTACTTCGAACAATAAAAGCATTAGGCACATATCAATAACTATGCATTCTAACATTAGGTGACTGAGTACAATGGGTGGCCTTATCGCTTAAAGCGATTTCCTGCAACCTTTTAAGAAACAAGATAAAGTAAATCATTTCAGATTAGCGCACAAATTAGAGAAAAATATTAATTGGCAATATAAAACATTTTTTATTAAAAAAATATGAGCTTTCTCCATCCACCGACTCCCCACGACAGCTAAAATGTCATTGGTTCAATTAAATTAAATTCAGTTTAGCGTATATTAGTTATAAAACCTTGACTTCCCAGAGGCTTCTGCTAGTGCATGGCTGGCAGGCCATACACTCCTTCAACTTGCTACCTTGAAACACTGAAATAGATCTCTTGTCTATTGGAAGCTGGAAGAAGTCACATGCTGACTATGATCCTCCCACAAAGAGCTTGTTGGGGCTAGTAATTTTTACCACAATTATTTGATAATCCGTGTACGTTTTCCCTAAGTTCTCGAGCACCTATAATCCAACATCCAGCCACCGTAAGCTACTGAAATCCTTGACTCGCGTTACTACATCCATCCTTATCAACTCTTCACCTTCCAGACAAAATACTAGTAACCACAGAAGATGTTGTCGCTGAATACGAACTGGTGAATGACGAATCGAGCACCAGGAAATCAGAAATAGTCAGAAGCTGGTTTGAAACCAACAGTCTGAACAAACTATACCCGACCATACTCGCCGAAACATACAATGAGTCCATAGCCTGGACCAGAGATGATGTAACCCTTGACCTGACCGTACAGAATGAAACCAACGCTCACAGTGATAGCTTCAAAACCTGTCAATCGAGACGAAGCATCGAAATCAGCGGCGTAAAGCCTCTAGAATGTTCTTGCGATACCGCAAGACGGAATAGCGTATACAACAACTTCTCGCTTCCTGGCTCTCCGAATCTTATAACACACAAGAACTACAACACAAAGTGTAGTCTCCGGTGCAGAGACAAGGATAGTTTAATATCCAGCGATAGGTCTAGCCACCTGTCCGACGAATTAAGCAAGCTTAAGATAGATAAAGTAGACGAGTTCAAGAAACCAAAGGTTCCGGAGAACGATTGTAAAAGACAATGGGTTCAAGATCAATTCCGAAACAGGACCAATGAAAGTTTGATTTCAAGTGACCGGTCTTTGGATAAGGCTATGGCTGTTGTGCAGAATAGGTAAGTCTACTCAGTTGTATCATGTTCCTGCCCATATCCCACAGGCTACAGGCTAGCGCATCTATCTCTTCCTCCACTCACCTTCAACGGCCGCTCACTCCCACTTTTTGCCCATTACCATCACACATTCCATTCATCTCTGTGAAATGAATATCCAGTAATATTTTGTTAATATTATTTAATAATATATCTTTATCTCTCTCTCTATTACACTCTAGATCCTTTCAAAGTTTATATCTAGGCATTAATACAGCATTCTATGATCTATTATAGTCTGCATTCTGTATTAAGCCTATGTTGTAAAAGTGCTAACATACTATGAAAATTATGAAGGTGCTCCTTACGTACAATATGGTTAAAACCTCACTATACCTCCACTTTACCCTACTTTACCTCATTTTACCCAACTTTACCGCACTTTACCTCAGTTTACCCCTATTTATCTCACTTTACCCAACTTTTCATCGGTTTACCCCACTTTACCTCATTTTATCCCAGTTTACTTCATTTTACCCCACTTTACGTTACTCAACTACGTCCTGAATAAAGTAAAATGCTAGCAAAACGTTTCCAGAACAAACGAATGGCTCCACGACGTCGATCTGAACACCCGCCGCTCCTCGGCTAGCAGCGGAGTCAGTTCCAACTACAGCTCGGGCGGGATCGTGCTCGCCAATGTACATCACGAGTACAAGTACGCGGATCTACATCTGAATGTACAATTCATTGAGAAGAGACTCACTCTGTCGCCTGTTATGTGAGTACTTTGTAAATGTGATATCTAGAATAAGTGCTCATTACACCTTCATAAATTAAGGTATGTAACTAGGTCATCTAGCCACTTAATAATAAATGATAAATAAATATTACAGGACATTCATTTCACACAGCGCCATCTAGCCCCAAACTAAGCATAGCTTGTAATATGGGAACTAGATTACGGATAGAATACTTAAATTCGTTTTTTTTTTTGTAAAAACATAATCATACAATACAACACCCAAAAATTTAACAAACATCTATATTCATCACACAAATGTTTGTCCTGGGTGGGAATCGAACCCACAACCTGCAGCGCAGAAGGCCGAGTTACTACCGACTGAGCTATGAGACTTGTCAAAACATGTTAGCTAGCAAGCAAGTAAGGTGGGTACCGTCCGTAAGAAAAATGGCTACCGTCCTAGCTTTTTTTTGTTTTTTTTTTTGCTCCTAGTTAGCATCCGATGTTACGGATGCAATTTAGGACGATGTAATAAAACGCGTCTAAAAAGCTTCCTATCCTATATCCTAAACTAGGACGACTGAATGTTGGGAGATTAGAAAGCTAACTGTTATTACACCATCCGTAAAATCGGATGCTAGGAGCAAAAAAAAAAAACAAAAAAAAAGCTAGGACGGTAGCCATTTTTCTTGCTAACTAGGATGCTAACTGGCTAAGTACTACACACTTGTATTAATTCAGATGGCTAGATGACCTATCATCCTTAATATCGTGTAATGTAATGTGTAGGTGTAATAAGCACTATAGGCACATATTTTATGTCTTAAAATTAATATGCTTACAAATGCATCCAAAACTAGCATTCTTTCATCTTAAATATTAGAAGGTAAATTTTCCCAAGGTCCCGGGTTCGATCCCCAGGGGGAGTATAATATTGTGCTTGGTTTGGTTGGGGGTAGGATTTTGTCCGCCTGGCTAGCTACCACCAGTCGAACATATGTCCAGAGCTGATCCATCTACACTATAAATAGGTAAAGTTTGGATGTAGGAGGTAATCTTCGAAACTACTCGATACATTTCTAAAAATCTTTCACTAATATTTTTGACGATTTGTTAGCTGTCGTCAAGCGGATACTGCTGCCAATCCCTAGTGTATTTTATTCCCTTAGTCGCCTTTCACGACATCCTCAGGAGGAAATGTAGGGGCCCTATCCGTTAGCTGGAAACACCTCGGCTTATACAAATATTATCCCGTTAAAATTAAGGCTTGTCGTGGTTATAATTTTTTTGTTAATGATGATAAACTTAGGATAAAAATTTGTTTCTATTAGCCTGTTGGATTTGGTCGCTGGTTCTCTGAATGATTTACAATTGATAAGGCCGCCCTTTTTATGCAAGGCATGCTTTGTTTAGACGAAATTTATGGAAATTTCCCGTACTGTATACTAGCTACTTGCAAACCGTGGGCATGTGCCGAACGTAAGTTTGGACGTGTCTCTGACTACCCCCTTGTAGGTGATCCTCGTATGATCCACGCTCTGAGTAGTGATCAGAGGTGAATCCTAGAAGAGGAAAAATGGGTTATTTCTTTATCTGTATTTTGTATGCGGTAAGCAGACTGCAAATATTTATCTGTTATAAGGATTCCGTACACAAAGGGTCCTGTTGGCACATATTACTAAGCCTCCGCTGTCCGTACGTCTGTCCGTACGTCTGTCCGTCTGTCACCGGGATGTATCTCATTAATCGTAAAAGGCAGCAAGTTAATATTTTCACAAAGTGAATTTATATTGCCGCTATGTCAACAAATATTTAAAATTCAATTAAATCAGAAATCGGGGCTTTCGATTGAGGTGACACGTAACCCAAGGGCTGGCTGTTATTTAGGCCAGCGAATTTGCATAGCTATTCGGCGTGGCAATGCAGCCAGTGTCTTGGGCACGCTACCGTCTGGTACTGGTCTGGAACAGTTGAGTTACCTATCTGCCGTTTGTAACGGTCCTTAGGTAATCTGACTGATTCCTTTGTTCATAGTTAGTTTAATTGTACTTTTTATTGAATAAATAAAACTTAGATACTTAGGAAAAAAAAAACAGAAATTAAACATGACGTGATTTTTTGCCTTGAAATGTGGGTTGGAACCCTTGTTGTGCGTGACACTTGGCGGGGTTTTATATCATTAATAAGCTCCGCCCCTAGCCGCAATCATCGCGTAATCTTAAGTACCTACCTCGGAAATTGTCGATAGGTTAGTGTGTGACCGTTCGACAAATGATACTCACTGGTATTGCTTTATATTTTTTATAATAATACTTAATATTTGAAAGAAATTTTTAATTTGTATTGTATAATTGACAGTCTCACGACTTTTTCCCCTTTGATCACTACTCGAAGCGTGGATGTTATGAGATCACCTACTAGGTAGTCCGAGGTACATAACATACGTCCAATCTCACGTTCGGCATTTAGCCAGACTGCACGAAAGCCTTGAACGGAATGGTGTTTATCCTGTTTCCAGATTGCCAGTTGACGACGCGCCGGACGGTAGCCCGGATCAAACGGTCCTATCCATGGCGTCCTCGCTGCCCACATCCGTGAAGTACGACGACTCCACCCTTCGGAGTGAACTACTGAAGCTAGGCTTCAACCCTGGACCGATCAAGGACTCCACGCGCACCCTGTACCTAAGGAAACTGTACGCTCTGAAGAAAGATGCGTCTGATGACAGACCAAAAGAAAAAGTCCAATCTCAGTCGCCCCCCCTGTGCACGTCGGAGAAATACGATGATGAAACTTTACGCGCGGAACTGCTGAAACTGGGCTTCAATCCCGGACCGATCCAGGATTCCACGCGCACCCTGTACGTTAAGAAGCTCCACTATTTGAAGAAGGATGCCCCTGTAGTTCAAAAACACGAAAAAGGTTAGTCTTTGTTTGAACTTTTTGTTGAACTAAAAAAGGTTTCGGACTCGTCGATGCTTGACATGTAAGCGCTCACTTTGTATTTTTGTTTTGATCTTTGTTTACATTGGTTTATAATTTTTTTATTTGTATTATAATCAAAATTTAGTCAGCTATGGTAGTAAAACTCATCAAAATCTCTAGTAAAACAGTCAATGTATTGGGAAAAGGTGAGAGAACCAATGATTTATAGCAATACAAAGACAAAAGCATACCTTTGAAGATGTAGGGGAACAGTATATAAAGGATTTGGAAAATTGCCACAGGATTACGGGTACAGGCTTCCCAAGCTATTTTAGCACTTTTACACTTGCTTACACTTTTATTTACATACCTAGTTTATTTATGATGAAAACCCGTTTACAAATAATGATTATTTTGTAATCGGTATTTTTTTTTTGTATGATGGGGAAGTGCTTGGCTTTTATCTCATCTGGTTTTTACAAGCTATGATAATATTGAAGTGTACTTCACCCGGAATCCTCAACAAACCGAGGAACTGGCTTATCTCTAAATCCCGGAACACATTTTAGAATTGTTGTGACGACGATAGAATTAGGTAACATGGTGGTAGCCTACCCAGGCGGACTTAAACAAAGTCCTACCACCAACCAAACCAAGCACAATATTAAATGTACTCCTGGGGATCACACACGGTTTTTCAAACTGCAAACATAATAAACAAAATGTAAACTTTCCTCACAGCATACAGCCTAGAACTCAAAAAGTCTCTCCGCTCAGACGAATGGATGTCCGACCTGACTGCGTACATCGAACTAGACAAGAAAGTCCGATCGAACTTCACGGACCCGAACCAAAATTGGCGCGAGGGAAGTTCAAAGACCTCGTTTACTTACCTACTGCTGGATCCCAGAACGTCGGACAACTTGCCGGCGAAACGACACGGACAGAGCTCGCTGCAGGCCTGGGGCACCTTTGTTGACTCCATCTTCTACGTGGGGAAAGGTCAGTAACTACTTGTTATTATACTGTTATGACCGAAGTGCGGGACGAAGGGAATGAATGAGAATGAATTTAACCGCCTCTGTGGTCTAGTGGTTTAAGCCTCCGATTTCAGACCCAGAGGTCCCGGGTTCGATCCCCATGGGGAGTACAATATATTGTGCTTGGTTTGGTTGGTGGTAGGACTTTGTTTACGTCCACCTGGCTAGCTACCAACATTTCCTAATTCTGTCGCCGTAATAACAATTCTTAAATTGTTGTGCTCCAGCATTCAGAGGTAAGATAGCCAGTTCCTCAGTTAGTTGAGGATTCCGGGTGAAGTGCGCCTCCACCTTCGGCCTCATCTCAACTTGTTACCAGGCGAGATGAAGGCCAAGTGCTTACCCGTCGTACAAAAAAAAATAACATTCTTTATTGTACACAGAAAACATATAGGTTCGACAATTGTCAATTTTAAAACTAGTTTTTTTTTTATTGGATGATGGGAAATTGCTTGGCCTTCATCTCACCTGGTGTCAAGCTAAGACTGAAGGAAGCGCACTTCACCCGGAATGCTCAACTGTCTGAGGAGCTGGCTATCCTACCTCTGAATGCCGGAACACAACATTTTTTTGAAGAATTGCTGTTATGGCGATAGACTTAGGTAAGGTAGCTACCGATTAGGTGCTAGCTAGCTGAGCGGACTTAAACAAAATCCTACCACAAACCAAACCAAGCACAATATTGTACCCGGGACCTCTGTATCTGACACCGGTGGTCGAACCACTACACCACAGAGGCGGTTAAAATTGATATAGATTCAGATTCATTTATTGGTATAAAATATACGCGTCGAAAATCAGAAATAACAATGTCACAAAAATAAGAAATAACAATGTCAAATAATAATAATGAAAAAAAACATAATAATAGTAGGTTTGTCCTGCGTGGGAATCGAACCCACAACCTACAGCGCAGAAGGCAGAGTTACTACCAACTGAGCTATGAGGCTTGTTAAACATTTGTGTGATGAATATAGATGTTTGTTCTGTGTTTGGATGTTGTATGATATAGTATGTATGTATTTTAAAAAAAAAAGTATATAAGTACTCTATCCGTAATCTAGTTCCCATATTACAAGCTTTGCTTAGTTTGGGGCTAGATGGCGCAATGTGAAATTAACGTCCTGTAATATTTATTATTTATTTATTTATTTATTAATAACAGTAGGTACATAGTTTTACAAAAATATAGGTAATAAGAATTGCCACATACATATAGAGTAGGTACTCAAGTAACTATTCGCCCGTGTTTAACTTATCCTATTATACCAATGAATTCCTCCACACTGTAGAAACACTGCCTGACTAGCCAAGCTTTCAGCTATATAATCTCATTACAGGTAAACGTTCCCGCCCCTACGCGCATTTATATCAAGCACAGACACTGTGGAAGCGGGGCTTTACCACATCCAACGACAAAAAGGTCCGACACATTCTCGACATCTGGCAGAGCAAGGTAGGCGTGGTCTGTCTCCACGTGTTCCAGAACGTGATCCCCGCTGAAGCTTACACCAACGAAGCCGCCATGATCGATGCCATGGGAGTTTCGACTTTAAAGAATTTGAAATCCGGCACATATTACGGTGTAGCGACGTCTTGGCCGCTCAGGGACAAAAGAATGCTAGGCATGTATCTGTTGTATAAGGCGATGCAGATATTTATGAATGAGGGGGAGCGACAGTTGAGGCCGGACGATATTTAGGACATGATTTTCATTTGGACTTAAAATTACCTAAAAGAGAGGTATAATATTACGCTGTGACTGTAGAAAGAAAGAATGCCAGGCATGTATCTGTTGTATAAGGCGATGCAGATATTTACGAATGATTGGGAATGATATGATTTAGGATATGATTGTCATTTGAATTTGGACTTAAAATTACCTAAAAGTGAGGTATAATATTACGCTGTGGCCGTAGAATGAAAGAAGAATGCTGGGCATGTATCTGTTGTATAAGGAGATGCAGATATTTTTGAATGGGGGGAAGGACAGTTGAAGCCGAACGGGTTAAGACATGATTTATATGATGTGATGTTGAAATCTGAATTGCTTCAGATAAAGTTTTAGATTCCGTAACCCGATGTAGATTTTTTAAGAGTACACAATTGAGGATGGACTATATTTAGGACAAAAAATAAAAGATAACAAATTATAGTGTGTACGCTTGAAGACAAGGATGCTAGGTTTGGTATTTATTGTACATGGACAATATACTGGACTTTTAGGGAATAATAATTTTAAGTATAAGCGACTTCAAAAACGACTTATTATGGTGCAAGTAGCCCGGATATAATATGCGGAGGAGAGAACGCTTGAGGCGTGATGATATTTAAAATGAACTGATCTCTAAGCTTAATTACTGGCACATATATTATTATAGATTATTGCTGATAACCTTTTTTATACAAGGATATCTCAGATAAGTTGCTGGCATAATCAATATTATTAACATGTCTATTTATAATGATGATAATTTGCTTATGTGAATAATCAACATTTAACTTATTACGTTTTCTCGACGTCGTTCCTACCCCCTCAGCACGGGGCGGGGATAAAATTTTTGTCCTCTGTTTTTATCCACCATCGGGAGACAAAATGCTCTCAGAGGTGGATAAAAACAGATGACAAAAATTTTATTAGAGGGGGCTGTTATCCCGGGGATTTCCCAAAATATTTTTTTAGTTCCACCCAAAAGCGTCACACCAAACGGTCACCGAAAGTTTAAAGTCTCTTGGACCTCTGGTTTGGTTCTGTACGTTGATTGACAGCCAGATACCAAACAATTGTATCTATTTATTTAACATTTACTTGCCTATTTTTAGTGTAATTTTGAAACCTTTATTAATATAGTTTATAATTCGATTTCAAAAAGTGATCTCGTTCCAGATATAAGTATAAATTGTAAAAATAAATGCGGTAAACATTGGTTGTGAATAAACTTGCAAAATTCTAAATTATTGTACCTATTATAGATATTGTATAAATTAGTACATATGAATTAAATACTAATCAACTGAATACTGTAAAAAGCGACGGATGTACCAATTCATAATAATGCTAAATAATAAGTTAGTTTGATCTTAGTTTTAAGTTGGTCTGTAATATTTTGTAAAGTGTACCAAAGAGTTTTATACCTGCTACAAAACAATGTATCACCGTTGTATTATCGTGTACCTTTTTTACTCTTTTACATCAGTATTCGTATATTTATATTAATTTTTAGCTAAATTATTGTAGTGTATAATTGATTTTTAGGTTACCATGCACTGTGAAAATGTAAAGCACGTACAAATTTAGAATGACCTACCTTACCACGTAGAACATAGTATAAGTATAATAAGTAAATTAAGATTCGAAATAAAATTTTGCAATATTGCAATATTGTCTGAATGCCCATAAGTACCGCTATCCTATACAAACGTACAAAATAATGTTCCCATTTTCCCGGGCTGTTAGATTTATATAGGCCAGCGAATTAGTATAGTTATTCAGTGTGGCAATACAGCCGGGCCCAGAAGGGCACGCTTCTGTCTGGTACTGGTCTGGAACAGTTGAACTACCTGACCGTTTGTTACGATGAGGGCCGCTTCACTTGTCACATATTCGTTTACATTTTTGACAATAAATGCAGAGCTTAATATTTTCCTATTTCAATAAATTTTGTTTTTAGAAAAAAATGCGCACCACAGTAACAGATTTCCCCATGCGATTATACCAGAAAAATTCAAATGAATCTGACGTAGGCACTGTTTCGAAATTAACGACAATCTACGTTTGTACTGGAACGAACATTTGCGGTACTCCGCGGTTATCTGAATTTCTATAGATTTGCCAGCTACAGGCACACCTTGCAGGCATGCGCAAGTTATAGGCCTGTATTCTCTAACTAGGATTGTTAACGGAAAATTTTGAGACAAATCTTTAATCCCATATTCATATTACATAAGCATATTACAAGATGTGCAAGAAATTCAACTGTTTCTGTTTGTTACCTTATGGATGAACGGAATTTAATAAAATTCGACATGGCTATAGTGTACGCCATCATCTTCCTGCCCTTGCCCTGTCACCTGCCGACCCTGTCTAGAGAGAAAAGGTCAGCACGACATGTTCTTCTCTTTCATTCACTTCTAAAAGCCGTCAGTTCACTCCTTCACGCAATCCATATCTTTAGCCTTCTATATTAATACTCAACATTCTTGTAACGTAACTTTCGTCTCTACGTATAACCTGACCTGTTACTCCTTATATTTCAGTCACTGGCTCAACTTTCAAGCTTCCTCTTCATTCATTGCTAATCGTTCATTCTCTTTTTACACCTCGGTCAATGTTGCCGTTGTTTTGATGAGCCAACCAAGATACTAATAGATAAACCGCTCTAAAAACGAACGCCCCTCCACAACTTAAAGGCTCCTATGCTAAGCTCAAATGCATGCGTCTATACACATTATAGAATTAATCTTTGTCATCAACCAATGCAACCAATACAACAAAGCATATTTACGTTTATTGCGTCAATAACAACCAATGACAAAGCATATATTTGTAGAGTGGTTTACATAACGAAAATCGGAGTAGACTCGTAAAAATACACCGCTTATAGCAATAGGGAGAAACATGGAATCATGTGAAAGAATATAGGCTACTTTTTATCCAGATAGCTCCTTGCATATGCCTTCAGCTGGCAACTCATGTCTTCATGCCTGTATAGTTTCTATATTTTTGATATCTTGCCCGAATTTATTTTAAATTAATTATAATCACATTTTTCTCATTATCCAGTTGGATGCATTTTTCATTATTAGAATATATTTAGAGATTATAACTAAGCACTAAATTATACTTTAGTAGTTAACGCTAAAGGGCTGTGTGGCCTAGTGAGTTTGGGCCCGCCCTCCGGAAGTTGTGGGTTCAGATCCAGTCGTGTACCAATGCACTCTTTGGTATTTCGAAGTTTATGTGCGCATTTGACACTTCCACTGGCGGAAGTCACATTATGGGAAACCAGCATGGACCAAAAATCCGAATGGCTTGTGTCAGTGGCTAGTATTGCGCTAAGCGGCTATGGGCTTGTAACCTGTCACGTATTGAATACCAGCAAAATACCAGCTGAATACTTGCAAATCGTGGGCATGTACCGATAGTAAGTTTGGACGTGCATCTGACTACCTAACCTACCTTCTATCCTCATAAGACTCCACGCTCTGAGTTGTGATGAAATAAATAAATATTACAGGTGAATACTAGAAGAGGAAAATCTGTAAATAGTTATAGCCCTTCCTTTAGAAAATAATTAATAGTTGGATGTTATGGTTACCTTTAACTTGTTCATCGCCTAGTCAAACCATGACTTAAATACTTACTAACTATTGTACAAGCAATCAATTTTTTAAACTACTGTATACTACAAAGTTATGAAAATAAAACACATTCATAAGAAATAATTTATCTTTATTATTCCTTTTTTAAACGTCTCAAATTCTTTTCTAAGTCAAATCAAACTTGGCTTTGTTACATCAAAAAATACACAAATGTTTATTAAATATTCATATATTTAAAATTAAAGCGTACCAAGTGAGCACTGGTACGGGAACTAAGCGTATTATGAAGTCATGCGAACGATCAGTCTATGCGTTCCTGACTAAGAGACAATTATATATTATCCACTGAGTCACCATTTTATTTTCACTTTAAATTTTACATAGTTTTACTGAAAAAATATATGGAAATTAGTGCATAAGAAGTTGGTGCGATAAAGGACTTTTCGAAGAGATTGTTTTTCCCAAACAGGTTTTATTATTGTTTTTTTTTACTGTACGATGGGGAGGGTCTGGTGAGATGAAGATCTCACCAGATTTTCAAGTTGTGATGAGATGGAAGCGCATTTCACCCGGAATCCTCAACAGACTGAGGAACTGGCTATCTTACTCCTAACCGCGGAGCATAACAATTTAAGAATAGTTGGTACGTATTTAAGAGAATATAGAAGTGCTACTATTCAGGACATATTCCAACAGTATCTTGTACGTACACTATCATTTCACATTATCGCAGTGGCCGTCTCATTATGCTGCACTATCTATTGCTTTAGGTTTACGCTGATTCATAGGGATTTGACATGTAAAAAGTTACTTTCGATAGTAATTAAGTACATATTGCTATTTTTAATCATACAGGACTTCTATGAACCTCACTATTAATCGCAAACATTTCATCAGTGAGATTCGTGGAAATCCTGTATACTTAAAAATGAGTGACAATCCATTATAAGTTTTATACAAAAAATGCCACTCAGTTAACCTGATTAACGGTAAGTATTTCATTTTTATGTGATAATTATCATTTGAATACATAGTGATGTTTTTTATGTGACTGTAGTATACTTTAGGTACGCGTGTGAGGTTTTCGACGAGTTTTAGCTTCAAAAACGTGTAATTCGACTACTTATAAGCTACACGCACCCAACAAGAAAAGTAAGATATTAAATGTTTAGATATTCCAAATTGGTTTCCTAGACGAGCTAATTTTGCTTGCAAAGATTCAGTCAGTTAGGGAATCGATATGGAAAATCGAAACATAGAATTTCTAATGTAAAAAAAAAATATTATTTACATGTAGACTGTATGAAGTAACGAATTTCACATGATTTAATCGAGAATGTGGCTTCTAAAACTGTCTCTACTTACACACGACACGACAGTACAGCATGCAAAATAATTTTTTGGTTCGCATAAATTTAATTGTACTAAACTCTTATTTTTACTACTTTAAAAAAATCTTTAAATGGAAGAACAGGGTTGCATTGAAAGTCTTTTTTGCTAACTGTACGACCTGTCAACGCAAGTACAGGCCGCCATTTTGGATTCGTTTATTCAATCTGCTTATACATATATACGTTATACGTACCGTCGGTAGTTGTATTGTAAGTATTGTATTGTATAGTGACTACAGTGGATCATACCAGAGCGTGCGATGAGATCAAAACGCTATTCGCTACTAATGCTTAGGATACATGACGACACCGACACTCGACATAAATGTCGACACTAATGGTGACTACACGACAGACAATTCGTATCGATATCGACTATTTTCGCGCTCAAGAAACGGACAATCAAAGTAAATTTGTGTCAGTAAACGAAATACATACATGAATAGTTGATTGCACACTGTTTACACTGCCCTCGATAACTCCTATATCCTCGATAAGCCTAAACATTCTGGCCCATCGTAAATTAAGTAATAAAGCATTATCTGCCGAAATCGACTAGGAAGATTATTATTGTACGTTTCTTGAGTCGATGGTGGGACTGGTGCCTTACAAGTGTCGCAACTCAATGTCCCACCGACACTATGTCGCCGTGTACCCTCACCATTACAATCACACACACATACCCAGTTCTACAATGAACCGAGTACAGTTTACACGGAAATTTCAAAATATTAACAATAAAAAAACTATCGATAGTTTCGTTTTATAATCTCACAAGCTTGAAACTTTGCACAGAGGTTTTTATACAATAATTTATTTATATAGTGGAGGATATAACGATTTTGTAAATCACTGGTGGACACAAAAACATTGATATCGATGTTTCAGTGAAAATAATTCCTAAAATTGGATCTCAACTTATTCTGCTGTAAGTACCTGAACCACAGAATGTATACTCGTATAGTCATATGTACAATACACATTTGACATCACTCTCCTTGCGCTGTGGCAATGTGGCCATAATTTTATTTAACTTAATTTTGTAAAACATAAAAATAATTTCAATATTGAACTACGCATTCATCCTATCAATTCTCAAACAAACAACATGAATTGAATTAAAATTAAGATACTTAAATAATTTTGGTTGCAAGGACAACCTACACTTAGTACAGGAATAGGACACTCAAATCAACCCGTTGGAAGACTACACTTAAAACATACTACATTAGCACGCTAATAGGATATTATTAAATGCATGTAAAATGAAATAATGTGTTGCAGTCCTTATCTATGTGCAGTAGAGAAAGTGTAGGAAGGTGTATCGTAGGGAGATACCGGGCTACCCTCACTACGTCGGCAGCACTTCCAATAACATACAGCGGTGAACACACGACGACTATACTTTGTATTTTATAACAAAGTCAACACGACATCTAATCGAACCATACGATTTGTGCACGCTACACCAACCACGATCACATTAATTACACTTACGCTAACTTATCTAAAACTAAAAAAACGCTCGCTCGTGGAATGCAACATAAAGTAATTACACTGATTCGAACACCAATTCAGATTCGGCGCAACGGAGAGTCCGCTTTCGATGTATCGTACAACTTACACGAAGCTAAATGATAATGTACACATACACTTATATTTACAGGTAGTTTGTGCAACGCGTTTGCGTGGGCGGCGGCAGGTCCACGCGCCGCCCGCCGAGTCCACTTCACAACACTCCCTACAGGTAACTATGCTAGTTCATCTAAACATTCAAAGCAGACACATCGTGGATTACGCGAGATCACAGTATTTAAATTATGGCTACCGGCGCTCGCCACCGTCTGTCGGGCCCAGCAACTGTCCGCGCGAGCAACGACACTGAACAACTCTGTGGGCGGGCGAGCAACTGTCCCTCGCTGAGTTATACCGTTAGGGCAGCGAGCAACTAACACTCGTTCAGTTATTTCGTTAGGGCAGCGAGCAACTATCCCTTGTTGAGTTATCCCATTACGGCTGCGAGCAATTATCCCTCTTTGAGTTTCTCCATTAGGGCATCGAGCAAATCCCTCGTTGAGTTATTTCGTGTGGACAGCGAGCAACAGTCACTGTGAGGCTTTCCGAGAGCGCAGCGAGCAACTGCCCCTCGGTTAGTAATTCCGCTAGTCAGGGCGCGGGGCTCACTTCGGCGGCGTGGGGAAGGAGTTGACGACAGCCTGGGTGCTGGCCAGTACCGCCGCAGCTGCAACACACAACGTCCGTTAGTCACTGGACTGCCTACTGCCTACTGGCTACCGGCTACCGGCTACCGGCGGTCGGACGAGCGCCGACCTCAGCGGGGGAGCCCCGCGAGACCGAATGCTACCGCGCGCCCGGCGGCCCTGCAACCAAGCGCATATTGCTTGATGAGGGGTAGACATGCCATCATATAGCCGAGAAACACGGTAGTAGACACGGTAAACAAAAACTATATGTAGAGCGACCTTTTCTATGTTTTGACCGGGACAAGTCGGCGAGAAGGGAGTGACCTTTTCTGCTCACCGGGGTAAGACAGCGAGAATATGGAGTGACCTTTTCTGCTCACCGGGGTAAGGCAGCGCGAATATGGAGTGACCTTTTCAACTCGTCGGGGTAAGGCAGCGCGAATATGGAGTGACTTTTTCTACTCACCAGGATAAGGCGGCGGGTAGATTGATTGACCTTTCATACTCACTGGTGTAACGTGGCTGGGAGATGGAGTTACCTTTTCTGCTCACCGGTGTAAGGCGATAGGAAGATCAAGTGACCTTTTCAACTTACCGGGATTAGGCGGCGGGTAGATGAAGTGACCTTTTTCTACTCACCGGGGTAAGGCGGCGGGAAGATGGGGTGACCTTTTCTACTCACCGGGGTAAGGTGGCGGGTAGATGGGGTGACCTTTTCTACTCACCGGGGTAAGGCGGCGGGTAGATGGGGTGACCTTTTCTACTCACCGGGGTAAGGCGGCGGGTAGATGGGGTACCCGAGGCCAACATGCGTGTGATGGTGTGTGTGCACGTGGCGTTGCGGCGGCGGCGAGCGGGCGCCCTCCTTGTGGGGCGGGGGGCCTTCGGTGCGCGGCGGGGGACCCTTGCTGGATGGGGACTTTGCGTGGTCCTGCAAAATTCAGCTCATCTATCTTATCTTAGACATTTCACATAACGCTATCTAGCCCCAAACTGAGACAAAGTGCTTGGCCTTCATCTCACCGGGTTTTGAGGTGGAAGCGCACTTTACACGGAATCTTCAGACTGCGGAACTGGCTATCTTACCTCAAAACGCCTGACCACAACAATTTGGAATTGTTATTATTGAGTAAAGTAAGTAAGTATACACATAAGCTAGCATATAAGCGACCGATCTATCGTTTTACACTCTCGAACTTAATATTTGAAGCCGCGATCGCGTGACGTACCGATCGCGCCCCAAATATGGCAAGGGTCGCCATGAAGGGATGTTATTGAAACGTCTTAACTCGGTGGAAGACCTTTTATTACTCCCCATTAAATAATAGATCGGTCGCTTATATGCTAGCTTATGTGTATACTTATATCTACCTATACTACACTTCATTATGGCGACAGACTTAGGTAAGATGGTGTTGGCTAGCCAGACGGATTTATATAAAGTCCTACCATCAACCAAACCCAGCACAAATTTGTACCCCGCTGGGGATCGAACCCCTGGCAGCGGTGTTCGAACCACTAGATCAGATGCGGTTAACATACTCATATGAAACAATATAAACACCCAAACTAGGAACAAACATCTACATCACATTAACGCTTATCCCGGATGGGTATCGAACCCACAACCTACGATGAAGGCAGAGCTACTACAGTAGAATATGGACTATTAAAGTGAGAGTTCAACATTTGGAACTGGATTATTCCGCTGCAAAGAACTTTATTCAAAATTAAAATGATCATTCCTAAAAAAAGGAAGTTTGACAGTAAACGTGTCTTGTCTTGTAAATCTGACCTGCAGCTCGTGTATCTTGTGCGGGTAGTACTGCGCGTGCGCGTGATGGTTGTGTGCGTGCGCGGGCAACAGGTCGAGCTTCGGCGGGGGCTGCGTCGGCCGCGAGAGGTCCTCGGGTGCGTGGTACCGCGGCACGCCCCAACTGGAAACAACAACATTTGGTTAGAATGAATGAATGAATGAAAATACTTTATTAACCATCTTAAAAATAGAACTAGATAACTAAAAAAAATATGTATATACAACAGGCGGTCTTATCGCTAAGAAGCGATTTCTTCCAGACAACCTTTGGATGGAGAGGATTTCATGGCTAAAGAGATGGTTGGTGGTGCACATATTAATTAGGGGTCTAGCTTAATTATATATCATACATTATAAGTAAAGCTATGCTACAAATATACACACTACTAATATAATATAAATACCTACATATTATACACTATGTACTTACATACTATACTATACAAATATAATGGTTAGAGTTCATTTATTAGCTTCACTGTCTTGTACAATACTATAAAGACTGTAAGATTAGTCGAAAATCCCAACCCAGCCATGGCTGCCAACGTTTTGCCAACTCCTTAGGTGATAAAAATGCTGTGTTTTAAAATAGAGCCGAAAGATTTTTTTCATTCAATCGAATGGAAAACAACTCGACTGTATTCGATTGAATACAGTTGTGTTGTGACCGGCATCCATACCACAGAAGTGCCACCAAAGGTACGTCTGTATACTGCTGTAGGCTGTGGGTTCGATTCCCACCCAGGACAAACATTTGTGTGATGAATATAGATGTTTGTTCTGTGTTTGGGTGTTGTATCATATAGTAAGTATGTATTTACAAAGGTATTTAAGTATTCTATCCGTAATCTAGTTCCCATATTACAAGCTATGCTTAGTTTGGGGCTAGATGGCGCTGTGTAAAAATAAATGTCTTGTAATATTTATTATGCAAGAACAGAGACTTCTCTTTCTTCTTCCTGTCCTTCCTTATCGCACACATGACAGGGCCCGGCACACTAGTACGTTATCTTCCACTCTCCCGTCTCCCGGCAACAGCATCCACTCCTCTCGCATTCATATCGTCTCTCACACACTCCATACATCACTTCCTCGGTCCCTCCCTAAGTCCATCCACATTCATACCTCACATTATTGTAGTCACGTGACCTGCCTTCCTTGTTTACGTCACTTCCGCTTCTTGTACCATACGGTACGTATGTATTTACAAAAAAAAAACGTATCTTAAGTATCCGTAAATAGTTCCCATATTACAAGCTATGCTTAGTTCAGGGATATAGGGCGCTGTGTGAATTGAATGTCCTATGACATTTTTTTTTTCAGACTTCCCTGATGTACTCATTCCTTATCCTATTCTTCCCTTGTCACACCACAGATCAGAGTAGTATAAAATGTATCTTACCCCGCACCGAACCCCCCCACCAGCATGGGGCTGAGCGGCGCCCGGTAGACGCCCTCAAAGGGCAGGGCGCCGTAGTGGGGGGTCTGCATGTAGGGCGGCAGGTAGTACTGCGAGGTGGGCGGCGGCGGCGGGCCTTGCGTCTCCGTGGTGGGCTTCTGGCCTTCTTGCTTCACCTGGAACCAAACACATCATTTAGACTAACCCACACTTTTGGCGTTCATTTGATGACCATCTTTGCGGATGCGCGTGGCGGTTTTTTTTTTTTATTATACGAAGGGGAAGCGTATAGCTATGGGGATTCCGGAAAACGCTATTCCTAAATAAAAAATCGTAGAATTTTGAAATTAGTATTCGGAGCTTCCACAAAAGATTATCAGAAATGGTTTGAGAATACAGCAGCTGCATAGATCCTCCTTCAAAAATTGAGGGTTTTGCCATAATCTCGCTTGGCGTATCCTCTTCGAACCCTGGGTACACATTGGTGATCGCAGCACATGGCACATGGGATTGGTGATCGTAGTAAAGTTGTTGGGTATATGAGTATACAGAAAATAGTTGCCCTTCTTCTGTTGAAAAAACCCTTAGTCGACTTTTACGACATCCGCGGACCGAATTGGAGGGGTCGATTCTTAAGCCACGGCATAAATATAGAGAGAAGAGCTATAATGGTGTCAAATTATGATAAAACCGAAGGCAGAAGCGCACTTCACCCGGAATCCTTAAAAAAGTTTTTTTTTTAATTTATAGTGTGAGAGAAAGAGCATGTCTAACTCCTTGTTACCTTGACTTCTTCCTTAGGTTTGTCGTCCTTGTCTTTGGAGGGCGGCTTGTGCGCGGGGCGGGGGGGTGCCCCAGGCGGGTGGGGTAGCGGGAGGGGGGGCTTCACGTCCCCCCCTTCTTTTCGCCGCTGCTCGAGACTCATGTAGTATCTGGTAGATAAAATGTGCGATTCGTGCTTATAATTCTGAGATATGACTTTCCAATGAGTGAAATTTAGTTATTTAATCAACATTTTGGCGAGACAACCCTGATGATTCAACTGTAGGTAAACATTCTATATCGAATTTGGCTGGAGTATAGCTATAATTATTTTATGTATCCTAGAGTAATCGCCTTAATTCTTTGATTCTTAGATACTTCACGTTTTATTTTTTAACAATTCGTATTGAGATAAAATCGCTCACATATTCACAATGTTAAAACCGCTACACTGATGGCGCGTTTGCCTTTTTTCATCCTGATGATCATTTTTCATCATTTGGTATAAACATAATTGCGGCCCTGGTGACCTGAGGCACCAGTTTCTCACAAAACAGGTCACTACTATGCTTCTTCATAACTTTTATATTGTACTACTTAGTGCCTATTTATGAGATAAATAAATTATTTTATTATATTAAGTAATCGATAATTGATAAATTAATTTAATTCTAAATCAGGATTGGGGCATAACACATCTGTAGTATGATTGATTGGTTGTTATCGGTTGTTTGTAAGTTATAATAATAATAATAATAAATGTATTTATTTCATTTTCAAGCACTTAAACTACATACAGTTAACAATTTAAATTTATAGCGATGGCTTGATAAACAAGCTGCAGTATCTGCACTAAGTTGTGAGACTTGTGTCGTAGATACTGCGTTCCTTCCAGATATAGTATTTAATTATGCCACAGTATTAATAAAAGTTCACAATAAATCAATTAATTATTTTTATCTTGTAATAAGTCTAGGTGTATAATTAGAAAGTCATAAACTGCTATAATTACATTTACATTGTTATAATTGAATAAATTACAAAAATGACACTACTAGTTCGAGGTAAATTTAACTGACCTTCTCAATTCCTCCTCTCTCGAGTTGGGCGGCCTCTGAAACCCGTACGGCCCCATCTGGGACTTCATCTCGATACTCTCCTTCAATATCTGATGGTTGTCGTTGGGACGGTTCGGGTTCTCTTTGTCCGGGGGACGTTTGCTCTTATCTAAAGGGCTGGGCGTTGTCTTCGAGCGGTCGTCTTTCTTCTCTTCTAAAGGGGGCCCCCCGGGATTCGGGTCTACGTTGTACGGGAAATTCGGGACGTAGTTGTAAGGGTAGAAGTGTTGGGGGAGGACTTTGGGCGGTTGCCCGTCCGGTTTGCCGTCCTGGGGGAGAGAACGGTTGATGAGTTTGGTGTTTTTAAAACTGTGCTGATGATTTCCCGCTTCATTATTCCTGTATTACTTTATACTAGCTGTCTGTTATCTTTACCCTCATTCCTAATAATCTATGTTATTCTGAAGACATTAATTAAGTATTAATAATAAGTAATAAGTTTCAAGGTACACAAGCGTAGAACAAGCTAATTAATGTTTGAAAGTACTTGCAGCATATTTGTATACAACTAATGTCTATTTAGAGGCTCGCTAATGTAACTGTCAAATTGAAGGAATCTTACGCTGATAGCTAAAGACCAATAGCCTTCGATCGACAGACTGACTGACCCACAAGAAGCTAAATGGACTCGTAGTTTTTTTTATTTATTGTATGGAAACGCTTGGCCTTCATCTCACCTGGTTACAAGTTATGATAAGGCCGAAGAAGGAAGGAAAGCGCACTTCACCCGGAATCCAACTGTCTGAACAACTGGCTATATTACCTCTAAATGACGGAACACAACAATTTTAGAATTGCTGTTATGGCGACAGAATTAGGTAAGATGGTGGTAGTTAGCCAGGCGGACTTAAACAAAGTCCAACCACCAACCAAACCAAGTACAATATTGTACTCCCCTGGGGATCGTTAGGCGATATATCAAAGAAGCGGTATAATCCTGTAGAGAAAAATCCAATAACATTGATAAAATCCCAGAAGTTTCTGAAACTCAACCATCTCCTCTCTTCCAGTTTCCAGTAGCTGTAGAATAAAAACATACCTTTAAATCAGCCTTAGGATCTCCTTTGGAAAGGTCCTCCTTCCCCTTGTCAGAGGGGGGAGGCGCAGAGGCGGGGTGCGGCGGGGGGAGGTATGGCGGCTGCCCATAGAACTGGAACAATAAACCAACATGATGGAGGTTTCCAGGTGAAGGTATCTGCTGAGGGAATGTGGAACTTCAAGGTACCTAATACGATGACTCAGTTACAAGTAATCCAAAAACAAACCAAGGTATATTTTGCACTATTAAGTAAAATTTTGTATCAAATGAAACTCTTGCCATGTTTGCATAATTTTATGAATAAAAAATGTTCTCTGCTATTGCCAGGTAGGAGGCGCTAGTTTCCTTTTGTTATTTTTGTAATGGCGGATAGTTGTGTAAGTACCATGTAAAAAGAATACCTGGTTCATAAATTTCTTGGAGTTTCATCGTTTTATTCCACACCAAACCGAATACGCACGATATACAATTGATCGCTTTAGCTGTTTTGAAGAGAGCGCTCTCTAGCTGTAAGACCGCTTATTGTACAATAATAAAAATAAAAAGTCCGCCTGGCTGGAGGCGGACTTAAACAAAGTCCTACCATCAACCAAACCAAGCACAATATTGTACTTCCCTGGGGATCGAGCCCGGAAACTCTCGACCTGTAATCGGTGAAAGGTTGTCCAAATGCGAGTCAAGTATAGCTTAAGCGTCGTATTAATATTCACCTGGTGGAAAACTGGGAACGGTCTGTGATCCGCCTCAGTGGGCGCGTCGGGCGCTGCGTCGTCCGAGATGTCGGAGTACGCCGGCGACCGCACGCCGGGGGTCGGCGAGCGGCGGCGTCGCTTGCCCGGAGACTCCTCCGCCGGGGATTCGGTGGACTTCCGCTCCTCCGACGGCATCAGCGCCGATCGGGGCTTTACCTGGAATCGAGAATCAGCAGCTGAGAACAGTATACGGCTACTACCAACTGCAAACACATGTTCCATAATGATCTGTTTTGCATGAGCCAAGTGGCCAGCACCTGGATGTATAATGGCTGGCGAACCTCATGAGTTGTTTTAAATGGAATCGTCTGGGGATAACTAATTTCAAGAGTAGTATACCTATTTCGGCCGACATGCAGCATTACTGAGTTCCGGTTTGAAGGGTGTGGTTGCTGGTAAATTGCGGACACTTAACACCTTTATGCCTCAAGTTGATGGGCGCAATGCGCGTAGGTCATGTTGTTTGTGGATGAACTACGCAGTAAAGCTTTGTTATAGGCAAGAGATGCACGAACCATGAGGTGGGCTGTTTGCATGTTCAGTCTCCAGGTAGAAACCGGCTGCATCGTTAAACCCATTAGGATTTACAATACTGACACCACTTTCAGAATCACTCCAGGTCTGATGTCTTACCTTGAACTGTTGCGGTATGCTAGGCGGCGTGACGGGCCTTTCCGGCGCTGGTGCCGGTTCAGGCGTAGGCACCGGCGCCGGCTCCGGCGTGGGCGCCTCCTCGAACCGGACCGGCGCCTGTAACTCCGCAGTGAGCGGTTTTTCTGGTGACTTTTCCGGGGTTTTCTCTTTAGGCGGGGGTGGGGACTTGACGGGCGTCGGCGATTTGACAGGCGTCGCTGGCGTGGCCGGGTCCGAGGGCGGCCGAGCTGGTGAGGCGGGTTCGGGGGGCGTGAGCTCTTCCTGCTCGGAGCTGGAGCCGTCTTTGTCGTCGTCGACGTCGGTTCCGTGCGCGTGGGATCGGTGGTACTTGAGCCCGTTCGCGTGTTTGTACTTCTTCGAGCAGTTTGGTTCAGGGCACTCCAGCAAGACGGGGTCAGGAGGCGGGGATGTGGGGGTGGGAGGGGGTCGCTTCGCTTTCGGCGTTGGCGGACGTTCCTCCGCTTCGCTCGTCCGTTTTCTCTTGGAGTCTGGTCGCGGAGGGGTGAAGGGAGTGGGGGAGGGTAGAGCTCGTCGTCCTTTCGCGCCGCCGTTCCTTAGTTTGCTGTGGACCGAGGACCTGGTCTCTGTGAAGTTTGTCATGTCGTTGGGGGCTGCGGCGCCGCGGCCGCGCTTCGCCCCTCGCCCTTTAGGCGTCCGAGCGTCTAGCTCCTCAGTCGGGGAGTCGCAAAACCTGGAAAATTATCGCATAATTAGATCCTGATCTTGGAAATTCGAGATGAGATGTCACCAGATACCTTTAGGTACTTAGTTCTTTTGGTTCTTTTACTAGAACTACCACGTGTTGACCTGCATGAACTTTAAGAACCAAAAATCAATAAAAAAAAAACTAAAGCAGTCAAATGGCATTGCGAAAAATAAATTTGCGAATTAATTTCCTCATGTTACCTATACTTCCGGTGTTACATGTTACTTATACTTATTAATCCGGCCAAGCGCGGACACGCATCGAGGGTTCATTTCAAGGCAAATAAAATGTTTCTTGTATGGTAAATAAAGTTAATAATTTAAAAATAATCTTTTTTTTTTTAATTAGATTTGTATATCTTGCCTTTTATATTTAGATTGTTGATTTTTTTAGTGTGTATTTATATAAAAATATACGGCTCACGGGATCCATCTGATGGACCGCTGACAGACAGACATGACAGCGGAGGTTTATGACATTCAAGTGGTTGCGAATCAGAATTTTAAAACCCTCACAAAAAGATTCACAAAAAAAAAGTTTTTCGAATCCTCAACAGAATACTAACCGTGGGGGCGCCCAGTCATGCCGCGTGCAATCCAGCAGCGTCCCCACATAGGTCTTCCCCCGCCAAGTGACGTTTACCACCAGCACGCCTGTAACAACGATTACACAATGAAATGGCTTCTTTCGCTCGATCGGGGAGGGAATACGATTATCGAGGGTCACTCACGGCACGGCGCAGCTAACAGATCAGGTTACTGGAAACGCAGCCGGTCAGGTGTGCCTTGACCGAGAAATAGTAAAGTTAGTAATAAACTATATTTCCGAAAGCATGGAGAAATATGTATATATGCAGACAGGAAAACGTGTCAAGAACTAGAGGAGACCAATATAGTGGTATAGTTGAATATAATCTAAGTACTTAGGAAATTCGCTTAAAAATATGATTTGTTTAGTAATAACACGTGTAGGTTACCTATATTGTAGGTATATTATGTAGCCAGGAAATAAAGACTATTTCATTAATTATATTATTGATTTATAATAAACTATACAAAGTCAGCCTCACATAATATCACAGCTAAAAATATCTATATATACATATAGGTATATATATAGATCTTGTTCTCTGGTATCTACGTTCCTGCAGTGAGTAAGGTCGCCAGTGTGTCTAGTGCTAGTTTTCTACTTGTTCCATACCTACTCGAACGCGTTTGCGTTTACAACGGTTTGTATGAAAAATAATACCTATTCACCATTCACCGTGAGCAAACGCTCGAATGAACTTCAATTGAAACTTCACTCAGACCTCTTTCATGCGGGTCAGCTACGCCCGAGTGATGCTTCTGGTGTTGCAATCGTCCATAGGCGACGGCAAACACTTTAGATCAGGTGGACCACAAGCCTGTATACGTATATATAAAAAAGTGGTCATCTACGCTTTTTTTTTTTCTTTCTATTGGCATAAACCTTTTTTGCTAACCTTCTCAATCCTACGCCAGTCCCACCCATCAACGTCAAGATTTTTTTTTGGGGTACTATCCCGATTACCCATCCCGGTTTACGAAGGATTTGGATCATAAAGTTTTGAGAGACTTGGTTGTTGATGAACTATTCTATTCGAACAGCAGACTTAGGTCACATGAAAACATAAAACACCCGTACATATTATATACGACGATGTTTTATGCTAAATTTAAAATAATACTAAATTGTTGTGTTCCATTTCTGTTGAGGATTCCGTGTGAAGTGCGCTTCCACTACAGCCTTACCAAAACTTAAGACCAGTTGGGATGAAAGCTAAGCGCTCTTCCGTCATACAATAAAAAAACTGGTCTTCTAAACAATCGGAGTGAAGTGAAGATCTCAATCGGATTTCTCATTACCCTCATTTGCAGTCAGGAAGCAAGATGGGTGCGGTGGCACGTGACTTTAGGTGCATATTTAGGTGCATACCACCCTATCGCGGTAGCGTGCTAACTTATGCAAATTTAATTAATATTTCACCCCTACCACGTTCCGACACTTTTTATACTGCGCGCTATTTCGCGATGTCATTTTATTTTAACGCGGAAAAGTATAATCGCTTGTAAAACTTCTATTAAAAAGATCGTTAGATTTGAAAATGGTCAGTAGCTAGATTACTTTATGAAAACGAAGTTTACTTATTTAAAATAAAAATCCTATGCATGATAGACAATTATACCGAAAAAACTTTGAAGGTTATGTGTGCTTCAATTTTATTTTGAAATGCTTATGTATAAGATTAATATTTTGAGTAATGGTGAAACGTTATTTGCGAAACGGTGGTTGGTCTCGAAAACTTGGTAATGGTTGTGATATTTCTAAAATTAATCTAGTAGATATAATCGTCTTAAAGATAATAACCGCGCATGCTCTCAATTTTCATTGATGGCTGATTTCAATAAGTAAACGCAATTTAGCTCCCGGGTGAAAGCACATACTTAGATCGAAATTGATATACATATACATTCGTAGAAACGGAGGCTAAAGTTTTATTTACAATTGAGTCTACGTCAATAAACTGAACAAACAATTTGCTTTTGTAAAAATATAAAATAGTCTATGGCCTTCGGCATGCGAACTGGGACGAGTTAATCTTCTTTTTGTCCTCGAAATGTTTTTCGTGAACAAGAGCAACAAATTGGGATAAAAATGAGGGTTCGCATCGGACAATCCCTTTTGAATCCCGGGCGAGATCTGGGTGCTTATTTATTTATACGTATATACCAGCACGGCGATATAAAGTTCTCTTATTGCTTGGGACTGAGAGCAAAGGTCGCCACCAAAATTGATTATGATTATCATTTTTCAATTATAATTCTGACATAAACCACAATTTAGCTTCACCGTGATAAATTAATTAAGAAAAGCATTTTTGCATTTTTATCAGCCGGTAGGGTCATAGTTATTTAGTGCTAGTAGGTAGCTATCTTATCCATAGTTTTTTATTGTTTAAGGTTAATCATTCGTTACGCTCGCTGGTCACCGACCACACAATCGGTGAGTCTCATTTTCGGTGAAAGTGCGGCTAAGCGCCTCCATGTATACAAATAACCTCCTTTTTCAGTCGCTTAAAAAGGGTCACCTCGTGTCAAGCAAAACATTTTGTGGGACTAGCAGACACGTTCACATAAAGAGGCTTAACGAGGTTTTGTGGATCTGTGAGCGACCTGCCATATTAAGATAAGGTTTCATTAATCATTTAGAGCCTTTTGAGGTGTAAGCGCTCAGTAGGTAATTTAATTTATTTGGTGAACATTAACGATTTCAAAAGTAAGGTAAGCCTGGATATTTAAGTGACATTATGTTTTGGCAACACTTTGGAATATACAGAGACACAGATTATCGTAAAATTAAAAGTACGCTCGGTATGATTCATAATAATCTTATAAACTAGAAAAACAGAAGTTATAATTACAATTAATCTATATTTATAGAAATATCGAATTGCAGAAATATAGAGATACCCCATTTAAAACTACAACACAAATTTAACAAAAATCGATCGTAACAACAACTTGTTACTTAACAAAATGTGATATCCAATATTAAATGGTTGTACTTTACCAACTTAATCTAATAGCAAAAGAGATATTAAACAGCTTGAAAGCTAACACATTTTAAAACAAAATTAACACCACGTTGTATAACGGGTCACTGACAGGCATTCGTTCTCAACTCATTGAGTCCAAAAGATTAATCACGAAGTCAGTTCCAAATTATTTCACGGCTCTTTTAAAGATAGACCTGCAGAAGGTATTCAAGACAGAACCTTACGTTCAAATGTCACTATTTTAGATCCTGATGTAAATAACAACAATGAGTAGGTATCAACCAAACAACAAATTAAACATATTGATATTTACATTACATGCCGGTAACCATAGTCGATAAAAATGAAGATTCAGTTTTCGAAATCCAACTTGGCTATCAGTGATTTAGTAGAAGTAACATTTGAAAGTACAGTTGAACAGATAAATGGTACAAATAACTTATTAAAGTACACCAATCTACACACATGACAACTAACTAATCTAGTGTACGTATAGACAGACCAATGACAGAGCTATGTTTATTAGAACAATCTACAATTCTTAGTAACTACTGTTATTTATTGTTCGAACGAACAATAGACACAAAGCATTTCTAAAAGCCATTAGCAGTGATCGAGTTGTCGGAGACATGATCGTAAGATAGAGGAAGACAAATGAGGTATAATGACGTGAGAGTAACTGGATCAATTCAAACACCTAATGATAGTGACTAATACAGTGTAAGTAGATCAGCGTATCAGTATCTTTAGCAACCTAGCTTTAGTTGTCAGCTATTATTATATAAAGTTATAGATAGGCACTTGACTTTTAGAGTTAGGTAAGTACAAAATGTATGTAGGCTATACTTGTTCAAATAAATCGATATGATACGGAATGAAATCACGTTTACCTATACCTATACCTGCATGCAGCGTTATAATTGGTATGTACCTACTAAGTAACACTAATATTCAAACTTGCTCTATTCACGAATTTATCTGTAAGAACGAACGTGTTGAAAAATAATGCTCAGCACACCAGTACCAGTTTCATTATTGTGTGACTGAAATGAACTATGATTCTCGCACAATTTTTCGTAAAACTAAAATTAAATAAACTCAAGAATGTTTGAAAAATCAAGATATTTCTAACAAATAAAAACCAGGCTGTCAACGTTGCGCGGTAGTGTAAGGAAGTAGACGCGGGCAGATGCCACCCTATTTCCCTTACGCCTCGCTTGCTCAAAAGGAAATTGTCGGGCCGCGGCACTTTTACGTTCCTTTTATTATTTGGGGGTGAAACACCCTGGTAAATTGTTAATACGGACGTCGTCGCGAACTAACGGTATAGTTTACCTACAAAGTTTCACTTGGACTACAATATAAAGGGAGACGTAATTGTTTGTATGTGGAAATAGTGTGTTTATTTCTTGCGGCAATTAAAATTTGTTTCATGATAATTTTGTCTGACCAACTCGAAAGTGGGGAAAAAAAGAGTAGATAAAAAGCTTGCATGCAAAAAATCATGAGAGTCCACCCAGATGATCTGTCAGTTATACAGATCACCTGGTTCTCAAACATTCGGAAAGCCTAATCGGATTGAATTCGGAAACTTCCGATAGGGATTCCGGGAACGCTATTCCGAAAAAGTTGGACCACGATACGGAAATTATGACATTGAAAGGTGAGTGAAAGAGTCAAACTAGGAAACTGGGGTTTTATGTTGCTTTGTGGTCCTTGTCGCGTTTCTAAAAAATCATTTTCTACATAAATATATCAATACGTATAGGTATTGAATTATTATTATGTAACTAGGTTTGTAGTTATAACTACAAACCTAGATAACTACAAACCTAGTTACATAATAATAATTTAGCGTATTCAGCAATTCAACTATGCATTTAAGAACAAATCTCTCAATATATGAAAATTAGTAAGACATCATATTCAAAAAGAATACCTGAGTGTAAATTTAATGTTATTGCCTGTTCCTTTGCACATTAAATACCGATTTGGAGTGACACAAGCTGGCCCCGGTCACGGAAAACATAAATTAGTTGTTGCCGAGATTGCCCGGATGTACCTACATCGGTTCGATTTGTCGTGTCAATAATGACAGACGATTTACGTTAAAGCACCTGTTAGCATGTATAAATAAACATATTTTTTCAATGCACCAAGTATTTTCCTGATAATTTGAATATGAATTGAAAAGTCGTACTGATAAAACTTGCACAACACATACCAAATGTAGATCGATTTACCAAATCAAGCGCAAATCTATATTACGATGACTACATCGTAATATAGATTTGCGCTTGATTTGAATATAGTAACTAGAGACTCCATAATTCTTCTTCTTGCGAAGCATGTATGTTTCTCTCTCATAACATATTAATACATTGCCTTCAGTTTAGGATATATGATATGTATATTTATTCAATAAAATGTACAATTAAACTAACTAACTATGTACAATGGAGTCAGTCAGATTACCTAAGGACCGTTACAAATGGCCTATAGGTAACTCAACTGTTCAGGACCAGTACCAGACGGAAGCGTGCTCAAGACACTGGCTGCATTGCCACGCTGAATAGCTATGCAAATTCGCTGGCATAAATAAGAGCCAGTCCTTGTGTCACGTGTCGCCTCAATCAAAAGCCCCGCAAGATTTATGAAAACCCGGAGGGCACTGGCTCCCCACGGACCCAAGGTCTCCACCCCAAAAGGCTCAAATAGGTAAGCTCTGTCGAGACCACTATATTTGCGCCTTTTGTGATCCTCGGTCGAATCGGATATATAATTAGAGACAGACCTTTCTCTGAATTTTTGTATAATTTATATTCACATAAAATACGCAGAATTTGACCACGTCCCTGAAGGGAACATATTCTTCAGTCGCGGATGCGGGAAACATTGTTGCTAGAGATAAAAGGCCTGGGGTCGATTCTATTACGCACAGGACCTTATTTACTACCAGTACCAACTCATAGTTTACCAACATGGCCGCTCTCGTAATAAGCGCTGTTTTCGTAATAAAACTAGAAATAGAGAGTCATTTATTTCATTACCGTTCAAAGGATCCGATTGAGCCCCGAGCATACCAGGAGAGCAACAGTCGTAAGTAGCTCATTTAGGTGCTAATTGCGTCGGGGGAGGCGGGTAATAACCCCCTTTCGCCCGAAGGCCCCAGATTACTAACTAGTCGCTGTGCTACGTCTGAAATCTTAGTAGGTACGTCAATATTGACGTAAACACACCGTCTTAGAGGAAGGTGGAGTGGATTATTCGGGAAAATATGAGATTATTACAGCTGCTCTAAGGTAGGTAGGTACATATATTTTAATCTTCTTACGAAGGAGAGAAAACTCTCGCGCTTTTTGAGAACATCTAAAACACATTTTTTATGATGTTGAAATAACGCACCAGAGAACATAAATATGTGGTTGTATCAACGCAAAGTACCTCTTAGCCTTCGTATCGTACAAATACTTAATCTATTGGTAGGTACTATTGTGAATTCTATGCATATACCTACCACTGTTCGAAATATATGTTAATTTAATTAAACTTACATAAATCTTAAGCTATACATCATAAGAGTCTATTCGATTTCATACTTCCACAAAGACCCGCTAATTAAAGTGTGTGAAATCATAATCTTCAAGCGAATTAGTATTTTTTTATTTCTCAACAAAAATTAGCTCAAACAAATCCGACAGTAGATTATTTTCATGGAAACTTTGAATGTTCTCGTGAATCGTGATTAACACACAAATTGATATGACAAAGAGCTAAATTCCTCGATAACTAAGCTATCTATCCTCGAGTTTTTATCCAAATAAGGACAAAATTCCATAAAGGGCAATGTTTATGGGTGTATTAAGCACTAAACGGCAATCGTTTCGATAGTAAAATAAATGATCCGAGTGGGCGGCGGCAGCCATCTTGGAAAAGTATTTTTTCGAATATTGAAGCTATTCCACGATTTATTCGACCAGGGTGCAATGCAAGTTTTATTAAAAACTATATTTTTTTACTCTACATAAACATTTTTGTTATTTTTTTTTTTATTATTACTATTATTATCATCTGTAATCATCATAGGTACAAAAGAGGTTACAGTTTTTAAAAGTTGCCATGAGTAATCGGTATATATTTCACTTTCAAAACTTGCGTGAGTTACGCGATTATACATTACGATTCCCTAGGAGAACCGAAACAAAGTTGGTGCCTTCGACTATCATATATTATATGTACATATACGTGAATGAAACCTGTGTTTAAAATGTATAATCGGAATGTTTATACATCCGTTACAAACGGGCATACCACTTACAAAGCCAGTAGTGTAGCGTCTAACTAACCTTATCGCAGCATAGGCGGTCACGAGAAATAATCGATCACACGATTCACGCGTGTATTTTATGAGATGAGAATGATAAAACTGAATTTTCAATGGAAAAGTCAATTTTAGTTAAAATATAGTAAAGTCGTTCATCGAATACGGAACATAATAATGAAAATAGTACATGAGAAACGGTGGTAACTATTAAAGTTACATAAACTGTTTTTGCATAATCAATTGTGAATGATGTAAAACAAGACAAATAAATAAGTACCTACCTATGTACTTTAGTATTTGTGTTCTATTTCGAGAGCCACCATTTTATCGATTAATTTAAAAATACATTACAAAAAACTAATTATCCTTTATAAAGAAAATAGTCAACGCTAATACAACAAAGGTTATGAAAAATTAGAGCTCGTAAGTCTGAACAGTGTTTAATTTCTGACATCTCTCCACCATTAGCCGAAAATAAATAAGCTCGGAGGAAGGGCGAGAATTGCCCCGTCTCCCCCTCCCGTAGGGAGCGTGGATAAATTCGGAAAGTGCCAACAGAAGACCAGATGGTGATTTATTGTCCTGTTTTATAATAATTATAAGAGGGCCTCCTACATGCGGGATTATTAATGAGGTTTTGTGCAAGTGGCGTCGACGTATGGTGGATTAACTGACGGTAAATTGTAGGTATCTTTCATCAAATCATAGACCGTTTCGTAATAGATAGGCAGGTCATCCCCTTATTTTCTCGGAGCCGCAGTTGATATTACACAAACATAAAAGAGATTTGTGTCCGTAATGGCTTCAACAGAAAATTACATTCAATCATAGGTTTGCGAGGCATTTGATATCGTCATTAAACCAAAGCGCTAGCAACACATAGATAAAGGCAATATAATAAATAAAAATCAAACTATATTTTGATAGATAAAAAAATTTAATAAATTAAAATCTATAATTATAATAATTCTTCTATAATTATAATTAGTGCTTTTACCCTTGGTGGGAAAACGAATGCAGTGTTGCTATACTTTCATTTTAAATAAATAAAACTGATGCAGGCTTGCTGTAGATCTTAATTAAACAACTGATGCAGGTCTTGCTATACATTTTAATTAAAAAACTGTTGCAGGTCTTCCTATACATTTTAATTTAAAAAATGATGCAAGTCTTGCTAATTTTAATCAATAAACGAATACAGGTCTTGCTATAAATCTAAATTAAAAAGTAAGTAAAAGTAAAAAAAAAGTTATAAGTAAAGGTGTTAAATACACAGAGGTAAGCTGACCATTTTGTGGTGAATACCTATAGTCTAAATGAACTTAATTCCAGAAATACGTGACTATTCGTTAAATAACTCGTAGTCAAATTAATAAACGCTACAGGACATTAACTTAACACAGCGCCCCATCTAACCCCAAACTAAGCAAGCCTGACACTTACTTGGGACAAGTTTATGGATAGACTACGTATTATACTTTTTCTTTTTTGTATATACAAACTTACCGTACAATGACACAAAAAAACAAAAAAAATATTTTAATAACACAAAAAAAAAATGCTTTGGTGCCATAGCAAGGCCAATCGACTGAAGCTATAAGAGTTAAGATTTCCCTGTACTTATTTGTTGGAGTCTGCCATGTATCTATTTCGATTCGAAATACATACCGTTTCCGGTTAAACATATCCGTTTCGAAATTTTCGAAAAGGATATGTTTGAGGATGATCAATAGTAAACAGGTTATGAAGACTTATAAAAGTACGGCATCCGTACTTTTTTAACGCACACAAATCTGCTAAATATAATAAACGTGATTTTTGCATGGCCCCAAAAGTATATAAATACCAAAAGATATAAGAGAATTAGATAGCTGTAATATTTTCAAGTAAAAAGTCACAAAATGACTATCGGAAAAAGCATACGTATTCTTTGTCAACGGACATATTGTAAATTTAGTAGACCTGCCTCAGTTGTATTACCTTTTTAACTAATACGGTGGTATTTGTAAAAACACTGTAAAAACGGCGAAACATAGCCGATCTGTTTTATTATAATGAATACCTATCTTTATATTTACCTATTCATCACCGCCTCGGGTCTAGTCGTTCGCCCACCGGTATCAGACCCGGATTCGATCCCCAGGGGATTAAACATTTGTGCTTGGTGTTGTTGTTCGTCTGTCGCGCTATCAACAATTATAAATGGTTGTGTTTCGGCATTTTCAGGTAAGATAGCCAGTTCCCCAGACGGAACAAAGGAGGATTCCGGGTGAAGTGTTCATAGCTTGTAAACTAGGTGAGATGAAGGCCAAGCGCTTCCCCGTCGTACAGTAAAAAAAAACATGTAGGTAAAAGGAAAGAATGTTGGCAATTATACGAAACATCAATTTTATTCCATTTGAGGATGTTTCCGCTGGCAGCACTTACGATTCTATATGTCCGTTAAAATATCAAGCCATAAAAATAAACGATAAATTGAACATTGGCAGTAAAGAATTGATTTCGTCGTAAACAAAATGAAATAACCATTTTGGTATTTATTTGCCCTCCCTAACGAGTCGCGTTGCGGGACTTTTTATTATTAGGAGAGCATAAAAGGTGTAAAGGTATCGGTTTTGTAGGAGTTATTAAAATATGCCTCGATGCTATCGCATCGACTAATAAGCGCCTGTAATTATGTGGGGGGCTCATTGACTCTTTATGTGCCCCATGAATATTTAATATTAATCGCGAGAATGAGATTGCTTGTCGTAAATATTAAACTGGGAAATGTTGAAATTCTTAATGTGGCCATGAAACGCGAACATCCACGAAAAAGGTAGAAAACACTCCATAATCACTAGAGCCCAGCCGAGCCAGGTGTAATAAATAAATTATTATTATAGCTTCTGTAAAATGGCCGCCCGTCGTGTAATTGTGGGTTTATGACGGTTTAATCATTCTAACGAGCCCTGCTATTATTATTGATTGTCTGACATTTTCTGCTGTGTCATATCATAAGAAGATATACATTATTTTATTTTAAGCCTTTCAGCACCCTCTTGCTAGCCAGAAATAGTCAATAATTAAGTATTTTGCAGTGTATTGCTCATTTTCTATTGTATTATTCTTCTCGATCTTCTCATTACGTATTCGTATTCAATACGGTTTAATCATACTAACGAGCCCTGTTATTATTATTGATTGTCTGACATTTTCTGTTATGTCATAAGATAATATAGGTACATTATTTTATTTTAAGCCTTTCAGCACCCTCTTGCTAGCTAGAAATAGTCAATAATTAAGTATTTCGCTCATTTTCAATTTTATTATTCTTTTCGATCTTCTCGAGAATTTCCACACTATTCAATACCATACAAAGCAGACGGTAGATGGATTTATGTAATTTCACTATGTAGTACAACGATCCTCTACTTTAAGCAGGTACGCACGAGCTGTGTACCTATGTGTACCTATAAAGTGAAATTCGCCACTATGAACAGGCGAATTTAATATTAACAACGTTTTATATTTGCTATGTTTAGATTTTGTATTTGCAATGTTTAGATTTTCTATTCTTATTGATTATTCTGTATTGGCTTCAGGACTTTTGTCACTGAATTTGATAATGAAATTTGGAATGAGGAAGTTTTGACCGGAATGTGTTTTATGAGAGTAATTTGTGTGACGAATGGAATAAATGAGGTGAAATATAACGATTATGGGCTTGTTTGGAACATGGTGCTGAATTTATTCTCCAGAGTTGCCAAACCCCAAAGACAAAATAAAGTATCCGTTCCAAATAACCCCAATGATAATCGCGAAAGCGGACACATACACCAGGCGTGCATAAGCGTGCAGTGATGAGATGGGGCGCTACAGTGCGTGCGCTTAGTAAAAACTCACCACCTTCCGTCTCATGCCACACGATGCCCTCCAGCGTGACCGAGGTACCAGGCTCGCAGGGCCCGAGGCAGTCCGGTTCGGTTATCGTCCCGACGGAAGTCCCGACGCATACTTCTGCAGTTTCCTACGAACAAAGGTATTGTGTTACACTGGGAGAACATGATCGGTAAATAGATGCTGGATCGTGTAGGCTATGATCAAACATAGATTGCTATGATTCATAAGCATAGAGTTCCCTCGAAATTAATGATGTACCCATTACCTATAATTTTATTGTTTGGTCTATCAGCACATCATTTGACATATCTACCTTTCCTACTAATACCTTGATTTGGGCTTCAATCAAATATCCTGTAGTGTAAGGGTAGTTTACATGAGAGTGGTAATATTCAAATATATAGTAAACTCAGAGTTTATTGCTCTTGAATGCAATATCAGACTAAGTAGCTCCAATTCGTGCATAGAATAATATAGTAAGGCAAGGATTACACAGGCGTCTCGTCTCGACGTCTCATCGCTAGAGCCGTCAGGGAGTTCTATGGAACAATCTTGATTAGACGAGACCTACGTACCTAGACAGTGATTTGAGTGTGGTGTGGGTCGAGCTCGAACGTTTATGGTTTCCTAGTACGATTGTAAAATAACAATGAATTCCAGAACTTTCCACCACAAAGGGAAACCTTGAAAAATAAAAATTTCTAGGATCTCTCTAGGTCTGGACTGTACGTTGAAATGATTATCAGTCAGTTACACAAAAATGATATATATTTAGAAGAGGAAGAAGATACATTGCAGAAATTTAGCGCATTGTAAGTTAAAATACCTTAGCTTTCCCAGAAGCCATCACAGCAATGTTATTCGTAATTGTGTGTGCTCAGAGAAATTTCACCTTTCTCTTTGTGTGCTGGTCGCGATGAAGATTCAAAACATCCTTATAAGTATTTCAGGTATAGCCCGCGCGACTCTGTGCACTGTAAAGTCTAGTTCCCGGCAAGTGCACAGTTAAGTCGCGCGGGTTGTAGGTACACGTTGTTCTTCCTCCTTTCCCTACCTCCTACTTCAGACGTCATCTCAGCACTAGTTAGTTTCCGCTGTAACCTTACCACACGTCAACACATTCTTTTTAAGAAGAGAGTTTATAGCCCTTCTGGGTAGGCTCGCTCCATCGTATACCATCATCCTAGCATGTGCAAGTTTCGAGGTCAAGAGTCTACGAGATAAGTTTATTCAATAAAAAGTACAATTAAACTAACTATGTACAAGGGGATCAGTCAGATTACCTAAGGACCGTTACAAACGGCCTATAGGTAACTCAACTGTTCCAGACCAGTACCAGACGGAAGCGTGCCCAAGACACTGGCTGCATTAATTAATCATTACGAGATAAGTTAGTTAGGGAACCGATATTGATAATCTTAGATTCAATTTAATATGAAATACAGCTGTTATTTGATATCTACATATAGAGTATTGTGGCTAATTTTTTATCCACAATGTGTTTTAAAGGAACAATTTGCCAAAAACTATAAATCGTGTACTTAAAAACTGTGGTTCGCCCACCAGCGTTAGATCCAGAGGTCCCGGGTTCGATCCCCAGGGGATTACAACTTTTGTTGAAGCCTGCCTGGCTAACTATCAACATCTTCCCTAAGTCTATCGCCATATCATATCGGCATTAGAGCTTCCCCGTCGTACAATAAAAAAAAACTCAAGAACAATTTTAATACTTATTCGAAATTCCAATTTAGCTTAACTGTTAGGTTAACTATTAAAGTAGCACACTCATAAGCAAGCACTTAGACACCAGCAATAGTACTACCTAATAGCTAAGCACTGACGTTTTGAGTTCGAGGAAATCTATTATTTATATAAAATATAGCTACCTCATTATTTGTGGCATTGCTTCTAGTTTCATTCGGTGGCGCAGCACAATATCGTAATTAATGGACGTGTACGTAATTTATTTCTATTGTTCACTATAATTTTCAAAAGAGGGTTATCATTGATGTACTAAAGATAATGATGATAATTAATGAATAAAACATTGACGTAGGTATCAACCTAACCTCGTACCTTACCATCTCAACTACAGTTTAATCCTAAATTTAATGAGCATTTTTTTTTTCAGATTTTGTTATATCCGATTGGCATGATCTAAAATGGGAGGTAATGAAATTGTATTTTTATAATATAAAAAAGAAACGAGAAAAAACTCGAGTTATTTAGACAGCATATAATTTTACGGTAGGTACGTCTGTAGGTGGTAAGGTATTTTTTTGCAACCAGAGACGCCTAGCTTTTTTTAATTGATAGCCTTGTAAAATTATATAGGAATATAGTACATAATAAAATTGTAGAGATAAATTAAACAGGAATAGACAGGTAAGATTTTTTTTTGCATACTTAGATAAGTAAACTCATCTGAGTTTGCACGCAAACTCATCTGAGTTTGCGTGCAAATCGTGTGTTTCTCAATTTAATTTTATACCAATTACCATACTGTTATTATTCTTTCGGGAATCCGAAATAGTGGCATATGTTATGTAGAATTTAGAAGAGTTACTTGTTTTTTTTTTTTTAATGCTTAGATTTTTATATTTAATGATTGTCATAGAATAGAAATAGAAAACCTTGAATGTCCTTTCCGGTGGGTGGGTGGTCTTTTGGAACACTGCAGATTGCGGTTGGAAGCTACCAGGATAGTATGAATGCAAAGAGCGTTTACGGCGTAGAACATAATCAAATGAAGCCATTTACATTCAGCGCTCGCTCCTAAAAAGGAACGCCGGTATAACGGCATCTCCCTCACGCACGAAGCTAATGGCATCACAAATTGACAACTAAAGCACTCTAGCTCCGAATCCGAGAGATTGTCGACTTCCAAGCCGTAATATCGGAAAAATAACAAAATTTTATGCGAACCGACAAGTATTATCGCCGAACGATAATCTTTTCATATTTCTGTATCAATAGGGAGAGAACAATAATGATATTGAATTTATTTTACTGTAGCAAACCGTGGAACGGAATCGTTTATGCAAAAAAATCATCACTGTAATATAATCCAAGTGTTTGTGTTGCAGAGGTTCATATTCTACTTTCTACGTGGGCTAGGTACCTAGCAACTGTACCAGCTAGGAACTGTATCTATTTCTGTTGAAACTTGGAAATGGTCCATGTGTTTTCCTATCTACGGGATCTCTACACAGCTGTGGCTAGATGAAGTCATACGTTTGATTTGAATATTCGAGTGCGCTAGCAGCACAACAATCGATTACGCTGTGCCCACAGCACACGGACAATAAATAAAATTAAACGCTTTATTGTTAGTGGAATGACAAATGCGCTATCTCCTTACGCCCACTCCGCCCGTCATACATTATAGGAGACAATCCACAATCCTCCTTTGATTTACTATCACCACAAGCATATTAATGTTTCGACACGCCATATCGCTATTAAAACCTTTATGGGTGGCAGAGAGCGTTACAAGTCGAGACAGGGGGGTGCAGACTCAAAGTTACGAGTGGGGTTAGATGCTCGCTGATCGGGAGGGTTCGAAGCTCCGAAGCCAGCTGCCGTTTCATCCCAACATTGAGAAAAAACGACGACATGTCGATAAAATCGCTCGCGGGTATCGAAAGGTATAAGAGAGCGCAGTTTGCGAGACAATGGCGTGTAAATCAATTGAACGACGCGTACCGAGCGGAGGTGTAATGAGCGCGCGGCTGCCTCGCCTCTATTAAGATTTCAGACGGCACAGCGACTTTGATGGTCTTCCGCAGGAACTAATTTGTAGTCGTATCACCTGATCGCGTGAAGGAAAACAGCGACATTCGTGTGCGTAACGCCTCGAGGCTCATTATACTGTGCTCGTATCGTAGCCCAAAAACGGTGAGCCTTACATTCCCAGATTTACAGCTAGAATATCAAATGTAGCACGAACCAGAAAGACCAATTTTTATGCTAGCCCGCCCAAGTCACGTACAAGACATCTGTTAGTGTTAAAGCACTATGTATGTTAGACATTCTCCGAGAACGGACTATACGCGATTTACATACAACCTTTACCACACAACGACGAGCTATAGGCACAACCTTGTACCTTCTTTTTTGAGTCCGTTTTGTGAGCAGACCTGGTGACCTGTAATACAGGTTTTTTTTCGAAAACCTATCTCAGGCACCAGTCCCTCACTAAACAGGTTCAATGTCACCTGAGCCAATTCTATACAATTGTTGTTATTACCTCCCTACTATTAAGGACCTGTTTGTGTGAGACAATAAATAAATATTATTATTATGATTATTACTGTACATATTTCTCACAACTTTTCCAGATTTAGTACCTACTACAAGGACTAAATCAAAGAAATGATTTGTGTTTTCAAAGCTTTGGCAACAGTGCCGCGATTCAATGTGAAACCGTAACCGAATTACATTCCACTAAACTGGGAGAACTGGAGACCATACGTCATTAAAATAATTTGGGGAAACTGCACGTTTACGACGGTGGATGGTCGCTCCGTGCCAGAAGCAATAAACAGAGGGGCGGGGCGAACCGGGGACTGATGGGACCGCTGGGGAAGGAAATTACTGCGGCCAAAAAATATCACAAACAGATACTTGGGAAACTCGATAAATATCCCGTTAAAAAAAAACTTAGGAGCAAAGAGTGCAAGATTCCTTGATTTATCATATGCATATGAGTGATATTTGATAGAGTATATGATAGAATATGACGTATGATAGAGAAGAGAATTATGTCATGTCATTATCACAGGCCTTTGCCAAGAGGCAAACACACTAGTTGTTCAAATTATCTATTTTTATATGAAGCTATTATTTAGTTTGAATAAAGGCTTTTTTATACTTATAATACAGTACAACACCCAAACATAGAACAAAGAACAAACCTCTATATTCATCGCACAGATGCTTCTCCTCGGTCCTATCTATGTTATCTATATTATGGTTACGAGCAACTGAGCTGTTAAATCTTGTTGAATATATAATAATGATTGAATATAATCTAAAACATAGCTTCATCGACATTTCATTTATGAACAGTAGGTTACAATCAGATTTAAAACGAATTACGTAAGCAGCAACTTATAAAAGTAGCCTCATTAAACACGCACGCAAATCTCATTAACGAGTGTTCAGCTGTTAGTGACCTCGATGCATACAACGGACAAAATATTTATTTTTTAACAATATATGAACATATTTAAAACAACACCCTAAAGTGCTGGATGCCATCCACCCACCATTTTGTTTATACACCGACTACGGAACATTAATTTTCGCTATGCGGAATAAGTGGCGAGTTCGTGCCAGCTAATGGTCCAGAACGCATCAGCATTAGCACTTGTTTTTTTTGCAAAGATCTAAACATAGATATGCTCGAGATTAACGTGAAAAAACAATCATAGGTAAGCTTTGATCTTTAGTATTAGTAGGTATATCAAAACTAAAGTAAATCGAATGTCTTGGCTGTTCGCATGTATACTCAATATTCTCATTTGCATATTTATATGAAATATAAATATTATGATGAAACGGAAAATCTTCTAAAGGTTGCTGAATGATACTTCACATAAAACACACACGTCACTTCTACTCACTCTAACACAAACTCACACTCCAAGCTCACACCTCACTCACTCTTCACACACTTTAATCCCTCACACACATTCGAGATGGGTGATCTTAAGAAAAAGCACCGCTCACCTCCCTCTCAAAATATTAATTTAGTTTATTTTATATACATATTTATATTTAAATTGCACTTAATTTTTCTTATAAAACGTAGAGGGGCGTTGGTGTATGCGACACAGTCAACTAATGCAGGCACCATCGTTTCTCATTTTAAGTTTATATGTCTATTCCAAAATTAATATACTTAAATTGATTATTCATATTTGAATTTCATTTTATTTTCTTCTGTAAAAGTCTTTTGAATACTTGCGTAACAGCTAAATTATAAGACCTTTTAGTACGACGACAAGACACTATTTATTCATGCGAGTAGTTATACGTCAAACTTGCCGACCTCACTCAGCTCCGGGCAAATCCGTAGAGAACTTTCCGAGATTAGTATGAACAATGAGACGGATGTGATAGCCGATTTTACTATGTACTATGATACGAAAATAGGGGGCATTAGATATAACAGAGAGGAGATAATTATGTACTGTATAATATATTTCAACCGCTTCTGTGGTCTAGTGGTTCAACCCACCGATTTCAGATCCAGAGGTCCCAGGTTCGATTCTCAGGTGAGCAATATTGTGCTTGGTTTGGTTGGTGGTAGGATTTTGTTTGGGTCCGCCTGGCTAGCTACCACCATTTACCTAATTCTGTCGAAATTCTGTCAGTGTAAAATAAAAAAAAATGTGTTCCGGCATTTAGAGGTAAGATAGCCAGTTCCTCAGTTAGTTGAGGATTCCGAGTGAAGTGCGCCTCCACTTTCGGCCTTATCTCAAATTGTTATCAGGTGAGATAAAGGCGAAGCGCTTCCCCGTAGTAAAAAAAGAAATGTATAATAAAGGTTAACAAGTAAAACATAGCATGATGCACATGCAAAAGAAAGGAATTATTCTTTAGGTTGATGGTGAGAAAATAGACTACGGTTACTTATTCAGAGAGTTAATTGTTAATAACTAAGTTCGAAGTTAAAATAGCCAACCAGCGTGTTAAAAGTTCAGACGAAATGAAAGGTCAATGGATCTTTTTGTTACATTGAGCCGATTGAGCGCCGAATGACGGTGTTATTGGCAAAGCAAATTGAATGAGAGCGAATTTAGAATTTCCATTCCATTTGTTAACCTAATTAACGATCTCATTCGAATTGATTTATACCATTTGCGGGTGGATGATTATAATGCTAATGATGCCAGATAACAACAAATCAATTGGTAGAAGGAAATGCATTGAGAAAATACAAATGCAATGCTAAAAAGTCACTCAAGGATTTTGGATACATTATTGAGTAGAGCATTACCCGATGTAGAGAAAAACTAAACAAACAATGCGATCACTACCAGACGATCCTCTCTTTGGATGGAGAGGATTTCATTCATCGACATGGCAATATAGTGTCAGGCAGCCTCTACCGCTAGCCATCTATTACCAAGCTATTATAAGTAAGAGTAGTAGAGCCCCCTGTGAAAGGGCTCGTCCGGGGAAGAACCTATTTCAGTCGCCAAGCAGCATTGCTAGGCGGTTTGAAGGGTGTGTTTGCCGGTGAAATAACGGACACGCTAGGCTTTACACCTTTATGCTTCAAGTTGACGGGCGCAATGCATTGTCGTGAGGCTATGTTCTTAGTGGATGTGATCTACGAAGTAAGGCATTGTTATAATCAAGAGATGCGTATACTAGAAAGGTAGATAATTTTCGCAGTAAGCTAGGATCTCTATAATTTTCCAGCCGTCCATGTGTAATCAAGTATAATGTAATGTACTTACGTACATCTTCTAGATGGGTAACCAGTTCTCTATTAGATTAACCATCCTTAGGGAGACCCTACAGGGATGACATAGTAATTAACTTGGCACAATTCGATTTTACGCAACTGCTATAACAGGGAGCCCTCTTGGTCCTGTTTTATTTAAATACGATGCCATTCTTTCGAGTTTATGAAGCGGCTAACCCCTTTTTGAGAGTATGAATTTTATTATTGTACCATGAGCTTTATATGTTCAGATGGAATGGAATGACGTGTAGCAATCTCTATGTCCTTTATTTTTAAACATTTAATATTGACTAAACTGGGTTCAGTTAGATTTGAGAAAGCTGTTACGCTAAGAGTTCTAAGTCATTCTAGCAAATATTAATGCTACAATTGTTTGTCTTATTGGGAATCCCTAAGATACCGATTAAGAAAAAAACGTAGTTGCTTTGCTGTAGGTACACAAAAATAACAATCTTGAATGTGAATCTCAAGCTCAAATCAAATCACATGCCTCAGAACCAAGAGATGCAATCAACGATTACGCATCAAGGCAACGAAATAATAAATTGAAGCCGAAAACCGGTTGTTCATTAAGGTTATTAATGTTTTATTTGATTTTTTAATAACATTAGACGGCTAAATGATCGCCATTAAAGTCAAAGGCAGTAGTTTCTGTACTGATGTGTTAAAACATGACATGTGAAATAAAATTTTACTATAAAAAGCTTAACGCAATACGAGTTTAAAGCGAAATGATAAAGAGAGAAAAGAGGATAACAAAAAAGATAAAATCATTTACCACCATAAATACAAACAAAGCAACGAGAAAATTTATTTAAAAAGGTGCTATCGATGGTAGATATTGCCGAAATGCCAATACAAAAAAGCAAACAATGAAAATGTTTTTTATGGCAGCGACGACGATCGCGCCATCGGATGCCACCGTAAAGTCAAAGGATTATTAAAAGTAATACCCTCGGGTCCGAGCCTGGCAATTAAAAGTATTAAAACAGGTATATGAAAGTTTTTAATTACGATTAAAGGGTGAAATAAAATGTGTTTTAATCTGCATACTTTAGTTCTAAAGCGTCGTTAGCCGGGTGACTCGGAGACTCTAATTAGTGAGTGAATTAGCCGTCCAAAACAAACTTTGCTTCTATTTTTTAAGGCTAATTACCTGCCTGAAGTTCTTTTTGGTTTTCCTTGACATTTTGTTGTGTAGGTAAATATGGACTGGAACTATAATAATTCTATTTTTATTTGATTCGTTCGTGAAGTTTTTAAAGGTTTATTAATCACTCGCAACAAAATGCCCTAGGTTCTTTAGCACGATAATATCCAAGACGAAAAAATATGAGCCTTTCCATCCCAGCATTTGTTCAACAAAAGTTCGTACCAACGAAGCGAGCAATTTTCATAACGAAAAACCGCTTACAATCTTTTCATTACGTGGAGCTAACAGAGGCCAAACTCTTTAAAACAAAGACTTTCATTACAAAAGACCCGGTAGAATCGCAAGTAGGGTCGGGAAAGCAATTCCCGAGTGAGGGGAAGTGGAATGCAACTTTGTGGAGAGCGCTTTGTGAGTCGGGAGTCTTGGTAGGAAATGATTTTGACACGAGATATCCTCTTGAAATTGCATAAATTTTTTCATGGTTCTGATATGAACTAGTGAAACGCCCGGAAATTCGTCGAATGCCCCTCATAGAATGTATCTTTAAATCTTTCCTTGCAAATTTCAATTGTCAACATGTCAGTCAGTCAGTTAACTTCATCTTCATTTAGATGTGTAAATACTATACGTCGAATTTTCAGAGTACAGTACTTTACTACGTATCATTACCCAATTGAATTATGCCTTACAATTTACGAGTATTCGTATTTCGAATTTAAGATACACGATAGATTAGTTACTGTAGCATGGTAATCGTTTCAATTTACTCTGTAGAGTAGAATACCATCCAATCCTTTGATTGAGAGAAAGGCGACGACGTTGCAAACAAAGACATGTTGATGAGACTTTACCAGGGAAGTTTTTGGCATTGTAGCTTCAAAACTCATCATGGATTCAAACACGTGAAATTCTCTACAGTAATATTTTCGAAATTGCCAAATTTTTTTCATACTAGTTCCTTAACTGACAGAAAATTTAAAATTCAGGTTCCACCATAACTTTAATCACGCTATACCATGTCATGCAGTGTATGACATGGCATACTGTATCAGTATGTGACCCAATATTTCAGAGTGATGAATGCACTATCTAATAGATTATGTTCCAGCAGCAAGGATGAATTCCAACGTCGAGAATTTGCATTACTGAGGGCCGTCACTTCCTTTTGTAAATGTCTGGATGCTGGCTGCAAAAGCGTATGGACGGCAGAGTTATGCGACACGAAATAGCGAATCTGACACGCGATAAAATGAAATTGCATCGAATCTGGAACGGCTTTAACTGCAGGCGACCAACGCGATATTGTATTTTTGAGGATACTTTACACGCGATATAATGTAGTAATGTTTCTCCAACAAATATTTCATGCAATCATTCACCTGATTTCATGATGAATGAATGATGTGCATATGAAAATTATAAGATTTGACTAAGTATTGGTTGGTGAATTAAAGATACATTGTTATTTTTTTTTATCTGTGCGCCTGTATCACAGATTCACAGTAGTTTTCTACGAATATCCGAAATTATCCCTCTGTCCTCGCCAGTGGCTGTAGTTGGCATATGCCTGTAGGAGAGGTATTGCGCTTCTTTTATTTTTACTTCAAGATATGGAGGAGAATAGGAGAAAATAATGTTTAGAGACGAGTTGCCGACCCCTGATGCAAAAACCACCATTTGTTTGAACATAAAATTATACATCGTCGCCAATTTCGCATTTGGAATGTCCAAAATTTGTGTCACCGGTCACCGGAGGAAAGTCAGTTTTTTTGTGCAAATATGATTCAGACGCACATTGACTACAACGCATTTTGACCAATTATGGTTACCGTTATACGCGAAATACCCAATGGCTAAATGACCTATCTCTAAAATTACCAACACGCGAAACTACCTCTAGTCTGTCATCAGATACTTTCAAAATATTGATAAAGTTAATAAATAAAGTGCAAAGAAAACCACGTCAACCAATGACGTAAACATAGGCTTAGCTATATTTTGATACTCAATTTAAATTTAAATCGATTGTAAAAATGTTCTAGCATATGAATGTAATTATCAAAATTAAAACAGCTACACAAAATGCGTAAAGGAAGTTGCTAATCAGCTTTAAAACCATGTATGTATAAATTAATTAAATAACAAACTATAAAAGATACCACAGTAATTCGTGTTATTAGCATAATAATATAAATGAATGTCTATAAAAAAATTTGAATCAATATTTAACACGACCGGTTTTATGAATCGAATAAATAAATATCAAGAAATAAAGCCATAAATAAGTACGTGGTGATTTAAATCATCGATTTTTAGGTTAATGTTTCGTAATAGCCGCTAATGGGCGCCTGCCTTTAGCTCTACCTATATAAATATATATCTACCTACACTTTTGACATACCCAGTATCGCTCAATTACCTTTTAAAGCAGATCAATTTGCAAAAGGCAAATTAACTTCATAAAACATCCAGATCGTTTGAAGTATCAGTGCGATATTTTATTATCACGAGTTTTGGATAAATCGAGCACGAGATTTGAAATCAATGCAATAAAAACAAGTTTTTACGATCCCAGATAATTGAACACGCAAATATACCGATCAAAATAATTCGGTGTTATATATAAATTGAGAGTTTTGTTTACTATCTATTTATGTTTGCGTTGTATGACATTGTATGTAAATTAAAGGACTCGATATTAATAGAGTAGGTATACATAGCAGAGTGAAACTCTTAACTCTGGTAAATCATGTTTCTGCTCATAAAAATGTTTGAACAATAACGTTTATCGTTTGAGAAACATAATTATTTTCGTTATAGCACAATATTTATGCCAGTTAAGCGCACTCGGGTGCCAGCTAATCCGATTAACGCCATAGGCCGTATTTCATATTTACGTTCTCCTTTACACCCCCACATAACTCCTCGTTGGAAAATATCAGAATTTTAAGGACTTATTCTAATATAACTACGCAGGTAATAGGTAGGTACTGTGTTTAGAACACGTGTAATGAATTATAAATTCAAAAATATTACAGGACATAAATTTCACATAGCAAGAAGCGCTTAGCCTTCATCTGGTTTCAAGTTATAATAAGGCCAAAGTTGGAAGCGCACTTCACCCGGAATCTTCAACTGTCTGAGGAACTGGCTATCTTACCACTGAATGCGGGAACACAATAATTTAGAAATATTGTCTGTACTTAAACAAAGTCTTACCACCACGCACGATATTGGGGATCCACAGAGGCGGTTAAATATTCACAAATAGGTAAATAGTTTAGGAGGTAAAACACTAACTAAATTAATAAGTACTTAAACTATAGTTGAAATGTATAGCATATGCAGACCAAAAAGTGCAGAAGCATGAGAGAGAACATATGAATATCACAATTTGCCAGTCTTACATATTTTAAACACAAATATGCCGGTTTATTTTGGTAACGAACGCCAAAAGAAAAATGTGAGAACTGGAACTCATTTGAAAAACTTCATAAACCTTACCTAAAGGGGCTCTACCGAATCGCTTCGCATTGCAGACATATTGCAGAGTTTAGAGAGAAATGAGCCCACAGAGTTTTTGCCGGCACATTCCTATGCGCGATATTAGTCTCTGGAGCTTAGGTGGGATCTTGTTTTTGCGTTCTTCCTCAATAATTGGAGAAATGTGCTTGGAATTTACTGAAATCTTAAGCTTTGTTTCAGTTTCATGATATATTCATTTAGCGATAAGGTCTTGGAACTATTTAAACAATTCCATCATTATTATGCTTTCGTTATATATATAATGTTATGTATATATGATCAAAAGTTTCCATACTTACTTTATATATATTTTCTCTTTTATCATTGTATCTAGTTTAGGAATATGGATTAGGGATAGTTTAGGGACTGTGAGTAGGGATTTACTGGCCGCGACTTTACGGTCAACGTCCTTTAATCAGTTTCAGTAATACCTACTTTATTTTTTATTCAAAATAAATATATTTGTAGCTTATCATCTTCTCCTCCTCCACGCTAAAAGGTCGACAAATCTATTCACTCCTATAAGCCGTCACCCACCCACTCCCTTCATACTCATGCCCTTTTTGACACCGTTCTTTAGCATACAAAATGAAAAGTTATTTATAATTTGAATTTCAATTTGACACGCAGGTACGAAACGACATTTAAATCCAAGCACACATATTTTTTTCCTGTTGCGGTAAGCTATCATAAGGCATAAAATATACCTACGTTATACTTTATTAATTATAAAATCGGTCTTGCATTAAATTTATACAAAACCACAACATTTGGGCGCAACATTTATACCTATTCAGAAACCATACCGATTATTAATTAAAGGCAAATATTACGATACGACCAAAGAGTATGTAATCACTCCCATTTTGATATTATATTAAACGGAAATATGGTTTCAACAGTAAATGTTGACATAACTTCGATATGGCGTTGAATTTCTACAGCATTTTTGTGTTCGAGTTCTTTTGCTGTGAATTCATAAACTATTTAAACATTGAAAAAATAATTCTATAACAAGGCTGCAAATGTTAAAACTTCAGAGTCAGAATCATTTTTTTTATTGTATATTAGTATAGCAGTAGTAGAAGTTATAATTTATTATTATAACTTCATTCATATCTATATTTAACAAGCCTCATAGCTAAGTTGGTAGGATTTCTGCTTTCTGCGCTGTAGGTTGTGGGTTCAATTCCCACCCAGGACAAACGTTTGTGTGATGAATATAGATGTTTGTTCTGTGTGTGGGTGTTGTGTCAGTACGTAAGTAATTAAAAAAAAAAACTAATTCTATCCGTAATCTAGTTCCCATAATTACAAACTATGCTTACCTAGTTCTGGCGCTGTGTGAAATTAATGTCCTTTTATTTATTAAAAATATAAGTATTTATAGTATATATACTTAGAATCGGCATGCTACTTACTACTTACCTTTCATTTGATACCCATATTGTAGTAACAAAATATATATTTTATCCCCCTCCACTAAATTTTCGTGCGCATCCCCATAATTTAATCATATTGCCTTTGTCACTCTTCAAATAAAGACAAACGAAACCACACCGCATACGTCAAATTCTATCAAGCCGCGGTAGAGCGTGCCAATAAAAAATACATACAAACCATCCTTTACAAGATGGCGTCCTTCCAACAATTTTGGTTTCCATCTCAATCGTTTGTAAAGGAAATTCGCATCAAAAAGTATTGTACCGAAAACACCCTTGAGCATATTCGATGTCTTAGCCACAAATTGGATTTGCTCTCTATCTATGAGTTCAGAGAGCATTTCGAGTTATTTATTCCCTTCGGTCTCGAAGCGCCCTTTCGAGCACAATATTGGCCAGCCTCGGGCAGCCCATTGTGTGCGTCTTCACCGCAAATAAAACTATCAAATTAAATAGCAATACAACTGCAGGTTTCTTACTTGATATTATTGAATGCATCTTTGATTTTCATTCCTGAAGAAAGTAAGAAAAGGTATTTTGGTATTTCACGTTAAAGTTAGAGTTTGCGGCAAAAAAACCCCTCTGTCTCAGCCAGCATGTCGTAAAATCCGAAAAAGGGATCTCATCAGAGGATAGTAGAATTACATAATACTATGTGCCAAGTGTGATGATTTTGGCAAGGATAGAAACCTGAAAATTATCGAATAATGTGTTGGAAATAAGATATAGAGAACGCAACCATTCCGTTTCTCATGTTGTCAATGGTGCTTGATAGCTGCGGATAGGTTGTCGCTACTGACAAAGCAATCTAATGTCTACTTCCTCTTTGCTAAGATTCCTTGTTAAATGTCGAGTCAGTCAGCAGGACACAATTCATTTTAATAAAGCAAACGATTGCATTTCTAAGGTCCACGTTTTATTTATCAAATAGAATGTAGAGATATGACGTCCTCATAGAACATTTTAAATACTTATTTGTGCAGCAGATTAAGTCAAAAGACCGCTGCTAAGATGTATAATAATATTGAAGGTAAGGAATAAAACATGGTGAATTTGCTAGCCAATGCCGACGGCTGCGTAAATATTCATGTTCCCAGGCTCGTATAAACATTACGACACCGGCTCCGGCGCTGTTAGTAATGAAACAAGATGCTAACTCGGGACTCGACATAAGTTTGCTGTAGATGGCTTATTCACTCGACCCACTCGAGAGTAGATAAGGATAACGCTACATCATTTTAAATGCTTAAGGACTAGTGTTCTAAGAAAACATTCTGTATTGTTATTTAACAAGCCTCATAGCTCAGTTGGTAAATCCTCTGCCGTCTGCTCTGTGGTTGTGGGTTCCCTCCCAGGACAAATATTTGTGTGAAAAATATAGATGTTTGTTCTGTTTTTGGGTGTTGTACTGTATTATAAGGGAGGGATACGGGGTCTCAAATAATATCCTTGGGACCCAAGCCAACCTTACCTGCACGTGGTACCCCTGCTAAACAACGGACAAGGCTCAACAACGACAACATACACTCCACCAGGAGATGAGCAGCAGCGGCCTCCTGAGTACTACGAATATTTAAAATACCCACTGCGATCACCAATCCAAGCGTGGTGATTATGGCAACCCCCCCCCCCCCCCAAACATGATCGACACAAAAATATAACGGCCCCAAGTCCCCGACAGCTCCGCTATTCCTAGTCATGGTAGCGGCTACGGTAACGGCGGGGCAAGGGGTGACCGCGATTAAACGCGAAACGGAGTGTGGGAAGACCCCCCACTCGATGGATCGCCGACATTGTGGCGGTCGCAGGGAGTCGATGGATGAAGGAGGCTCAGGATCGCTTTTTGTGGCGTCGATTGGAGGAGGCCAATGTTCAGCAGTGGACGTGTGGGCTGATATGAAAATGAAACTGTATGATAAGTACGTATTTACAAAAAAAAAAAAAAGTACCTATTCTATCCGTAATTTAGTTTCCATATTACAAGCTATGCTTAGTTTGGGGCTAGATGGCGCTGTGTGAAATTAATGTCCTGTGAATATATACTTATTAAACGACATCAGATTAATGGTAGTTTTACACACACAGTTTGAGGTAAGTTTCAAGTTGAAGTGCGCATTTGGCATGTGTTAAATGTGTATAATGATGTGACCTTCACATTCAGAGCATGTGCATGTGCACATATGTTTTGAATGTGAAGGTCGCATCATGTTCATAGAACAAAAAATCCGAAAGGCATGTATCTATGGCTAGAATTCCGCTAAGCAGCGATGGGCTTGTAACCTGTCACGTATTGAATACTAGCTACTTGCAAACCGTGGTCATGTGCCGAACGCAAGTTTTGACCTGCCTCTGACCCTTAGTAGGTGATTTATATGTGACTCATTTTAGTAAAAAAAAAGATTAAAAATGAGAAAACAACCATAGCGCAATTTGCTGAAGCGATCATTTCTTATTTATACTTATCTAGATCTGGAGCAGGTGCACTATCTTATCTACATAAATATTCAATACATCAGCTCAGCACTCAAAACAAATAGATGTTTTTGGATGATTAGAAATCTTGTCAACCAGATATGAAAATCACAAATAAAAAACGCGTACGGACATGCACAATGAGGGTTACGATCCGACCCACATTTCAAGGCAAAACACACGATTCTTGTACACCCTTGGTTTTTGCGGCAATAAAAATGCGCACTCTGTAAAAACGTCAACTTTCAGAATTGGCAAGATGAAGTGGCAGTAGACAGGCCATAGCTTGCAGAACCGATAACCGCTGGGAGCAAAGGTTCTCGCATTGCGACCACGATTAAACGCGAAACGGAGTGTGAGAAAACACCCACACGATGGACCTACGAAATTTTGGCTGTTGCGGGGAGTCGATGGATGGAGGCGGCTCAGGTCACGATTTGTGGCGTCGATTGGGGGAGGCCTATGTTCAGCAGTGACGTATATGGGCTGATATGATGAATAATGTGGTCAAAGACAGAGCTCGCTTGCTTCCCGTCTCGATAATTTTGACGCAGTTTTATGCGCTGCTATCGTCACGGAAAAGCTATTCATTAATAGTTTATGCGAGACCATGGCAACTGCGTCCAAAGACCCGTACAACCTCCTGGCATGGTAGATTCATAATGCAACACACGATACAGTCCATACTTCATAGCTTTATGATTTTAGGTGCGCAATACACATACGCCTTATTTAAAAAAAATACGGTCAATGAAAATTGTCAATGTGTCGTCAATTATTTTTCCATAAGTAGAGAAAAGTTTAGTTGGTTCCCAATTATCCATTTTTTTTTCGTAAATGCGATTGAAATTCGCTTTGATTGGATTTGGAACCGATCAATGGTAAATCACATAAAATTGACAATTGACATTGACCGTCACGGCGCCGTTTTGGGTACGCACTACGTTCAGAACGCAAAGTTAATTCATTATGTTCATACGAAACGGGACTTATCTTAATGTACCTTTTAATATTTCCGTCAGTTTTGAACGTCTTACAACATCCGTTACTACGAAGTTATAGTATTTTTGTATTTAAGAGATTGCATTTGGTCACACCAGTTACAAATGTTATAGTGACACAAAAATTCACAACCCGCAACGGGACTCGAACCCACATCTTTTCCTGAAGCCGGAAACGGCACTCTTCTCACCAATAAGATAACGAGGGTCCTGACGCAGTTTCTGATTTTTTGTGGCACACTCAACCCATCGGCTTTATAACATTTGTAAATACTACAAAGTTAATTGAATTGACGCGAGTAAAGCATATAAATATCACAGGACATTAATTTCACACAGCGCCATCTAGACCCGCTGCACGGATTCGGTTTCGTAGAACCCGGCGTTCAAGGTTCGCTACCGGAGTTCGAGTTTCGAAACAAGAGTTCGAGTTTCGCAACCAGACTCATATTACACCATAGTACGCACTACCGCTGTAGAAAAACATCACGACGTCCTCTGCCTCTCTGGAGCTACCCACCACCCTCGGCTCGGATTTAATAATAAGGGGAGTACTTGTATATTGGAAGTGGAAGCAGATTAGGCCGTTCACCCACGTCCTACAAATTTGTGTGCCTACCGTCCTGATTACCGGGATATTTTCTTAATGGTAATAAACCGAGTTCCCGAACAATACCTTGTTTTATTCCAACACTGCCACAGTAGGTAGGTAGGAATAAAACACAGGGTCATACGGCACACTGGCTAGATTACGGATATACTTTAAGACTATTCACCGCCTCTGTAGTCTAGTGGTTCAACCCACCGATTCAGATCCAGAGGTCCCGGGTTAGATCCCCATGGGGAGTACAATATATTCTGCTTGGTTTGGTTGGTGGTAGGACTTTGTTTGGGTCCGCCTGGCTAGCAACCACCATCTCACCTAATTCTGTTACCATAGCAACAATTCTAAAATTGTTGTGTTCCGGCATTTAGAGGTAAGATAGCCAGTTCCTCAGTTTGTAGAGGATTCCGGGTGAAGTGCGCTACCACATGCGGCCTTATCTCAACTTGTAACCAGGTGAGATGAAGGCCAAGCGCTTCCCCGTCTTAAATTAAATAAAAACCGTCTTAAATTAAATAAAAAAAACTTATTTTTTTTGTTAATACCAAAATACTTATCATAAATACTATACATACAATACAAATATAATAAGATCATATCTTCATTCGCCTTTCGCCAGTATTATATATTGAGACAAACAATGCAAAAAGCCGCTTTACTATCTCGGAGTTTGAACTTAAATGCTTTGTTTTACACACGCTCAGAAATGTTATCTATATGAAATTTTCACTGAACACCAGAGGAAGCAATTTGTTTTCCCCAGTAAGCAGCAGAACAAAGGAAAGCCGGGAAACCTTGTTAACTTTTTAAAGCATTCTTTGTTCATGCATTATTCAGTGGCACCCAGTACACAGTCGTGCACAATCTACCTCCATGCCAGTGAAAAAACGGCCAGCTTTTCTAACAAGCTGTAGTCATATTGAAGTGGAAGAAATCATCTCTAGCGATAAGACCATTCTATTGTTAACTATATATATATTTAACTATGCTGTCCCCAGGGTTCCAGCCCTTTTTTAACAAGTACATCGAGGAGATTAAAAAGGTGCAGAGAAAATTCTTGCGCACTAATACTTTATGTGCATCTACTGTTATATTTTAAGATTTATACTGTGGCTGTTTGATGTTACCCGAATAAACAAAATTAAAACTACTACAAGCCTCATAGCTCAGTTGGTAGTAACTCTGCCTAATGCGCTGTAGGTTGTGGGTTCGACTCCCACCCAGGACAAACATTTGTGTGATAAATATACATATTTTTTCTGTGTTTGGGTGTTGTATTGTATGATAAGTGTGCATTTAAAAAAAAATGAATTTAAGTATTCTATCCGTAATCTAGTTCCCATATTACAAGCTATGCTTAGTTTGGGGCTAGATGGCGTTGTGTAAAATGAATGTCCTGTAATATTTATTTATTTATTTACTGTTAAATTAAATACGTTAACGTGAGTGTATCACGTATACGATTGTGTTGATATAGGCACCAACTGTTTCAGTTCAACAGGTGAACATCATCAAGGAGAGTGTGTATCACAATGAGCGCAACGCGACCTTTTGAGTAGTTTTCAGTACGTCGATAGATAGATAGAGAGTCGATACCTTTTTATCGTAAAAAGGGTTGTGTTTGCATATTACAGGAAATTAATTTAATTTAACACAGCACCATCTAGCCTTAAACTAATCATAGCTTGAAATGTTATATGAGAACTAGATTACAGATAAAAAACTTAAATACTTGTTTTTTTTTTAAATACATACTGTAATGATACAACATTCAAACAGAACTAATGATACAACATTCAAAAAGAACATAATCTATATGCATCACACAAATATTTGTCCCTGGTGGGAATCGAACCCACAACCTACAGCGCAGAAGGCAGAGCTACTACTAACTGAACTTGTTAACATGTCTTATATAATTTTTAACGAAACTCCGGGTTTTTGAATGTTTACTACCTGTTTTAGTTATCACTGTTGTGTTTTTGCAATGAAATCCCGGTCATCCGTTTCACTCAGCTACGTGCGAGTACATATATCACCGTCCCTCTCATTTTTGACACCTGTATTTCATCTTACGTAGTAAACGTCACCTTCGGGTAGCACGCACGAGTTCACACGGAAGGTAATAAAGGATTCAGATTGCTCGCTCGCTGGAAGTATCGCCACACTTTGATGTTCCAACGCGTCCAGTAGTTATAGCTAGACAAATATTACGCTGGGCTGGATGATACTGGGAAATTTTGTACTGAGGTTATTTTGGGTATTATAATAGTTTTCTTTTTTTTTTAGTTTTTATAGTTTTTTTTTTTATACAACTCGGAGACGGGACAAGCAAGTAGCCCACCTGGTGCCAAGTGCATCTCTTGCCTATAACAATGCCTTACTGCATAGGTCACATCCACAAAGAACATTGTCTACACGGCAATGCATGGCGCCCGATAACTTGAGGCATAAAGGTGTTAAGCCTCGCGTGCCCGTAATTTCACCGGCAACCATATCCTTCAAACCGGAACACAGCAATGCTGCTTGGCTGCCGAAATAGGTATGATGGTAGTAATTCTCCGGACGATATCACAAGGGGCTTCTACTACTCTTTAGAAATTATGATATTTAGATGATGCTAAAGTGACCGTATCAGGTGGTTTTTTATATTCGTACTAGTGAAACACTAGTGACTCCGTTCCCGTCGTCCCGTGGGAATTTAATTATAAAACGAAGCTACCATTAAAATTGCAGGTCTCTAGGTCCTCTGGTTTGGACTGAGCATAGATTGTCACGACACGACCATTTGATGAAATAATGTTGATGGAACAAAACCTATTTATCTCATGAAATGAAATGAAAATACTTTAATGTACACCTCACAAATAAATCTAGATTAAAAGCTATTACAATGGGTCTAATCGCTGAGAAGCCCAATCTCATCAGTCTGTTTGAGATAACTTTATTTCTGTAGTCTGGATTTGAATCGCAGAACATTTCTTATTTATAAAAGTAAGATTGAATAATGCCTCGCAGCGGGACGGCCGAGTTGAATAATGCTGCTATTCAGACCCTGACATAAAATAAAATTGTAATAGCAAGATTATAAAGACGTCAAAATATGATCGCCCATGGAATTATCAATTATGATTTTGATGCAATGTCAAAATTCAGTCCACATCTACATCAAAAGCTACGTTTTTTTTTGTTGCTGTACTACGGGGATATGCCTGGCCTTCAACTCACCTGATTTTCAAGTTGTGATAACGCCGAAGGTGGAAGCGCACTTCACCTGGAATCCTCAACAAACTGAGGAACTGGCTATGGTACCTCTAAATGCAGGAACACAACATTTTTTTAAGAATTGTTGATATGGCGACAGACTTAGGTAAGAAGTCCTACCAACAACTAAACCAAGCACAATATTGTACTCCCCCTGGGAATCGAACCCGGGACCTCTAAAACTGACCCCGGTAGACAAACCACTAGTCCACAGGTGCTTATAAGAAAGCAAAGTAAGTTTATAAGTAGGAACCTTAGTTCAAAAAAAACAAAGGATTTCCCATCATCCGCACGAATGCGTCCTAACTAAAACACCACCTTTTACACAAGTACTCGCTGTGTGTCAAGGTCGTAACGAACAGTAGCTTACTTTACATATAATTATATTCATATATAATTTATATCGGTATACATATATACCGATATAAATTATATAACAACAATACAATACAAATGAATCATACATAGATATATAAACAATAAAACAAATGTACAATTAAACTAACTATGTACAAAGGAAGCAGTCTAAGGACCGTTACAAACGGTATATAGGTAATTTAACGTATTTGCAGTCGTAATAACTATAATATCAAACTACAATAAATTCGAAACATTGTCTTACGCCTGATGCGCGCCAGTCTTACTAACAGGTCTTAAGTTCTGACACAAGATATGAGGATAAGGATTTTAATAGAATGTAATCCTTTTTATCCTTATCCTCTCGAAAGTCAAAGCAAAATTCCAGCAAATTTCCAGAAAAGATTCATTTGTAACATATTTTCTCTTAACATTATTATAAATAACAACATCACCATTCTTTATCTTTACTTTCCTTTATACTAAAAAACTATTTGATACTTTATTTATGTGTGTAAATAACTCGGGCTAGAGATTTATGGGATAGTTTCATTAACCTGGGCTCCACTATCACAAATATGGATAAATAGGAATCGCGAATTTATCTCTATGTTTCTGTACTGAACAGAACTTGGACACAGAAGAAAGGAGACCGATTGCGCATTGACCGAGCTTTTAATATTGTGTTGATGGCGTAAAATGAAAACGAATCCCATGGACAAAACACTAACGCATCCATACTGAAGGATTTCAACGTCAAGAATATAACTCTCTGCAATGGCTTTGTAGAATTTTACCGCCTCTAATATAAAAAAACAATTCAAAAAATTGTTGTGTCCCGTGGTGTGTGCATTTAGAAGTAGTAGGTAAGATAGCCAGTTCCTCAGTTAGTTGAGGATTCCGGGTGAAGTGCGCCTCCACCTTCGGCCTTATCTCAATTTGTTACCAGGTCAGATGAAGGCCAAGTGCTTACCCGTCGTACAAAATAAGATAAAAAAATAGAACCTTGAGTTTTTAGACCACATTGCCAGGAAAGACGGCAACAACCCGAAAAAGCTTGTGGTAACTGGAGAAGTGGATTTGAAACAAGCGCGAGGACCGAGACCTATGCGATCGAGCGACCAAAACCGTTCGCATCGTTAATTTGAGGGTCCTACATAAAGGTCTCGATTCGACCCTCAGCAGTGTAGATATCGTTACAACGAGGACGACATAACGTAGAAATACATCAAATAATGAATAACTATATGCTACCTATACTTCAAAATAAAATCTGAAAACAGAAAAATTGATTCAGGCGTTATTTTGCGGAGATCCATATTTCAAAATAAAATCTGAAAACAGAAAAAATCTATAGTAATAAATCCGCCAAATCTCTCTGAAAAAATCAAATCGACACGTGTTTCGCCTATACACGAGGCATCCTCATCCTCATCCTCATTGAAATATGGATCTCCGCAAAATAACGCCAGAATCAATTAGCTATATGCTACCTACTCATTTTTGACGTGAAAGCTTCTTTACCCACGTTGAGATATTTCGGTAGGGGTAAAAAATATGGTTATATGATATGCTGACGTGCCATGTTGCGTTAGACCACCAGCGTGGTAAAAAGATTTACAGTTGTCACGGATTAAAAAAAAAAAATCTTGTTTAAGTACCTATACATTTTTGTTTTACTAAATATATTTTTTGTATGTTTGTTTAGGATACTCGAAATATATGAATACTACGTGAAAAAAATTGACTTCAGACGGTAGTACAAGAATTATTCCTAAGTTTAGTGTTTTCACTTCAATCGACGGTTTTTATGAAGGTTATTGTTGATTTGGTCCATTCAATCAAACTAGGACGACGGAGAGACCCTCCACTCGATAGTCCGACGACATTGTGACGGTCGCGGGGAGTCGGTGGATGAAGGAGACTCGCAGTTTGTGGCGTCGATTGGGGGAGGCCTATGTTCAGCCGCGGACGTGTGTGTGTTGATATAGGTAGATGAATCAAACTCAATATATTTATGAATCGATCGAATGTCGCGTCTTTCGTTTCAGTTTCCCGATAGATTTATTATCCTAAAAGTAATCTACGTTGACTTTACTACAGCTTAGCGAACAGGTTCGAATAAACACAAAGTTCTGAAAGCCGTCTCGCGTCGTATTCATTACAAAACTTCACAATTTCCAACTCAAATCGATTTTAATTTCATAATATTAAAATAACTTTAAACTGACGGCAGTGGTGATCGTGAAACGTTTACGACATTATAAAATGGTAATGGATTAAGTCGATGGCCGCAGTCGGCTTTAACGATCGACCTGAGGCAGCTTCCTCAATAAAAGTATTGTCTGTCAGCATCAACACCGCGCAGGGATACAAAGTAAGCGTTTCAAATCATATTTATGAGCAATGCAACGGATCTCGTCTACTGTCATACTATAGGTACAGAGGTAAAGTAAGCTTTACAGCTCATTTTTTTTTATTGCAAGACAAAGAATATATATACATAGCGGACATAGCTTGGCCTTCATCTCACCTGGTTGGTAGTATCTCTGCCTCCCGCGCTGAGTTGTGGGTACAAATCCCAGGATAAACATTTGTGTGATTAATGTAGATGTAGTGTTGTATTGTATCATAGGAATATATTTGCAAAAAAAAAGTTGATACTTTAGTATTCTACCCGTAATCTAGTTTCCTTATTAAAAGCAGCCCCCTCAGCACGGAGCGGGGATAAAAATGTTGTCCTCTGTTTTTATCCACTTTCGAGAGAATTTTGTCTCCCGATGGTGGATAAAAACAGAGGACAACATTTTTATCCCCGCCCCGTGCTGAGGGGGCTGAGGTAAGTTTGACGCAGTGTCAAATTAGTGTCCTATAATATTTATGTTTATAAGTCATCGAAACTTAGGTAATCTTTTTTTCGTAAGAATTAATGGTACTATCCCGTTACAACCGACGAGAAGAGTTTTTCGTGGTGACTAAATTTGCACGTAGGTATAGTCGATGTAAAACGGTAGAGCGAATATGTTTTCACGAACGCTGAACAGTAAGAGATTTTTAAATGTTTGCTATAGAAAATATGAAGAACTCTAAAAGCTCTTTGAAAAAAACAATAAAAACTCTATGTATAAATAAAAATGCCGCGGCTTGAGAATCGAACCCTCCAACTCAGCCCATGGATGTCGTAAAAGCCGACTAATAGATCTCACCAGAAGTACAGCAGCTTCCTTCTGTGTATTATCTACACCGCAATAAATACAATCCGCCTGCCAAGCATGGTGATTATGGCGAAACCCTCCAGAGGCTCTGTCCAGCAGTGGATACTTATGTTCTGTTGATATAAATATATACTTAGTCGAGTAACTGGCGCACTACAGCAAAGGGAAGACAAACCTAGAAAAAAAAGGAGACCTTTGCCTTGCAGTGCGACAACGCAGGCTGAAAATTATTGTTTTTTTTACGAGTACTTAATAGTCACCAACTTAATTCCACACGAGCAACGCCGCTAGCAAGTCATCAGTCGTAACCAAAACCAAAAGTTGTAACCAGGTGAGATGAAGGCCAAGCGCTCCACGTCGTACAAAAAAAAAAGTCGCAAGTCATAAGTCATAACCTATAAAGTCATTTTATTCCAAAAATGTTTCCTATATTGATACAAAAACATTCCGAGGCCCGCCAAATTGGCGAAATAACATCAAAGTAAATAGGGGTGAAGTACGGAAAACAAAGCAACCGGACTAAAGAGATATTATTATGTTGTTCTTTGGATGTAAAACTTTTTGCTTCTTTTATATTACAAATGGTCCCGTCGAGTTCGTGGCCGTTTTTATGACATGCTGTTCCTTGTTGAATAAAGAGAACTTTAAGAAAGGTTTTTAGCTTCGTGTTTAGGTGATGATATTATAATACTAGTAGTCACCCGCGTGGTAGCTAGGTACCTACCTACCCAGATAAAAAGTAGCCTATGTTCTATATCTCTCTATGTCATTTTTACCCAACTGCCTCAGAAAGAGGGTTATGTTTTTCGAGAGTATGTAATATGTACATATTCTCGAAAAACATAACCCATATGGGATTTCTAACTTCCACTCTGCCGACCTAACGGCTTGATGAAATTTGGCTTGTGATGTGTCATTTGATTCGTCTGAATTGTGGGAGTTACATAGGCTATTATTATTTTTATATGGGGGTGTGAATCAAAAGTTAAAGGGGATACAAAAAATGTTGTTATTGCATCAATATGGGTATCAAATATATTAAATCACTTTTATGCTACCACATAGTCACAAATTAAGTTTAAAGTACCTATGTCACTCGTACCTTGAATCTGTTGTTAAAATTATCATTAGTGTAAGCTGATGTCTATAATATTGCACACCTGTTTTCATAGAAATGTAAGCACATGCTTACCAATTGAAAATTTTACTAAACAAAGCATTTTATAGCATATAATCACAATTCCAATTATGTATACTTATTTCAATTTAAAACGAGATGTCGTCACAGGAAATATTCGCACGCGTTGCCAAAGCACATCGGCAAATTGATTTATTATAACTTGATTTCATCGCTACCTATACACATACCTTATTATTTTTTAGGGTTTGAGTTTTTTCGCTGCTTGGCGGCCGAAATAGGTATGATAGTAGTACTTCCCCAGCCGATCCCTTTCAAAAGGAACTCTTCTACTCTTAATAACTACATCATTATTCATCATTTCCAATAACGTAACATCAGCTACCATATCTCAATTTAAATACGGTAGCAATAGTCCAAGGGTAATAAAGGAATCTTATTAATTATTACAAATAAAACTCTCGTCCGTAAATTAAGAGTCCATTTTGTGACAGCCTCTTTAGAATTCACTCCGCGAGCTCGGGCTCAAAGGCGAAATAATTAAAGCGGAGGGTATAAGAAAACGCCGGGGGAGTGCAGTCAGGACTGGGGACAGGATTACAATCGGGGCTTTACAGCCGGGGCACAGAGGAAAGCTTCGTTGTAAGTTTCAATCCATTCTACCATGTTACAGATATTATAAAGGTTTTATTCAATTTTAGCATTGTTGCATTTTTTAGTTTAAGTTATTTTTTGTGTGTATTATGTAAAAATATCATCATTATGAGGCGCTACAGTCGCGGGTGGTCTGATCAAAAAGATTCAGCCATTCACTTCGTTTTCTGGCTTTATCGTTCCAGCTTCCCACTCCAATTGCTATTAGGTCCTGCTCCAATCCATCCAACCAACTAAGTTTCGGTCTTCCAGGGCATCTACAACCGTCGGGTCTGCTATTTAGCGCTTTGGTGTTCTGACATCCTTAATTTTCTTTACGTGGCCTGTCCACCGAAGATAACTAACTTTTTAAATATGCACAGATGTTAAATTAAAGAGGCCTAGGCTACACTTGTCAATTCAAATTCAGCTTATATTCGTTTTTAAAGCATAATCATTTATATGATATATGTTTTTAGGCATTCGTGTTTTTTTTTTATTGTACGATGGAGAAGCGCTTGGCTTTCATCTCACCTGGTAACAAGTTAAGATAAGGCCGAAGCTGGAGGCGCACTTCACCCGGAATCCTCAACAAACTGAGGAACTGGCTATCTTACCTCTGAATGCCGGAACACAACAATTTTACAATTGTTATTATGGCGACAGAATTAGGTAAGATGGTGGTAGCTGGCGGGTGGTAGTGGCGGACTTCAACAAAGTCCTACCACCAACCAACCAATTTTTTCTGTGAACATGATTCACAATTTGAATTTTTTTTTTATATTTTTGTTTGTTTTTCGATCGAATTTTGTTCATTGCAATGCTACAAGTTCAAAATAATCCCTTAGTACGTCACTGTACGAAGGGAGGATCAAAGACATTCCCCTTCATGATAATATGAAACATGCGATTTCAGAATGTAACTGTTTCAAATACCCATTAGAAAATGTTATTGACGGCTTACCTCAGCCACAATTAATTGCTTAGCCCTTGTTATCGGAGTAACAGATTGTAAATACAAATAATTATAGTCTTGGCTTGACTTTGGAGCCTGCCAGAAAGCAATTACTTACTTGTAATTTGTTACCTCAATAGTTATTAGTGAAGTTATTTGACATATGGTTTTGGTTTTTTTTTTATATCATGATGGTTTAGCTCTTGACCGGATTGTATAGCTCTAGGCCAAAGCAAAGATGAGTTCTAAGAAGCAGCGAGCATTCCCGTTTGGCGCCGGACTGTAGCCATTCAGTCGTAACCGCTAGCAGAAGCCAGCTATTCCGTTGCCCGGAGTAGACCACTAGTAGGTACATATATCACCTACCCCTACCTACCTACTAGCAGTTCATCGTCACAATAACGCTATTGAGCTACGGCTACGTAGCCTAACGACGTACACAATCACATTTATGGAACGTATCTTAATGGCATCAGAAGCTGTAACATAATGCTATACTCGTGACAAGAGAGCCGCATATTTTACCATAATTGCCTACTGATATATCAAGCCGTCACTTTCAAAGGTCACTGAAAACATTAAATTACGCAAATGATGCATAAATGTGTATGAATAAGTAGTTATGACAGAAATTGCAGTTTTACCTCTGTCCTACCACGGAATATACTCGATCACCTCAACACGAAAGGAAATATCATCTTACCTGAAACAAACAGAATAAAAAAATTAAAATGGCACGGTTGCAAGGTAAACAATTGAAAATTTAATTAAAAATCCAACAGCGAAATTAAGCCCGGCAGAGATTTAAAATGAAAATGTATTCAGGACAAATGAAAACAGCATTCAGGTTGGCAAAGCCTGTTTTAATTTCCAAGTACACGAAGCTACGGTTCACAATAATCGTAAAATCGCATTACACAGTCAACCTTAGAGGCTGCCATTTCAAGCGTAAATCTGAAACGAACGAGCAACAGAATTATGAATTCACCAGACGCGCCTCAACTCATAACAAAGTCACTAAACAGTCTTAAATTGTTAAAAATTAACATTCAAATTGGGGGAGTGCTGTTAGTGGAATTAGTGCGAGTTTCACTCATAAATCGTCTGGAGAGGGTGCCGAGTATTCCCGGTTTATTGGCTCCGACGACATTCGCCTGCTAATAAATGAAGCAGAAAACTTCTACTTGTGTTGTGTGCCTGTTTGTCGAGGGCGGAAGACGCGGAGATCCCGCGAAACCGAAATTGAGACTACACCGAGAGGAATAAAGCTCAACTTCGATTAACTAAAGTTTTACGAGCTCTTGTCCCGCTTCCACGCGCGCGATGGAAAGAGACGGAGCTAGCACATTATGGGTTATGAAATGAGCTCCGTTGCCTCATGTTACCCTGGTAGAGAAAATGAAATTATGACCGTAGCGAGCGTAAAGAAAGCGGACATGACATCTCTTCTTCTTTTACGAGACGGGTTTCCAAACACTGCCTCGGAATTGGAAAATAACACAGCAAAGTAACCGTCAAACAGAGCGTGAAATGATCGCATGTAAGTGGGTAGGTATACCTACTACATACATTAGGTATAGTTATAGGTGTCAGTACAGTAGTTCAACTTCAAAATTACCCTTAATGTCCACAACACGGTGTTTAATGGCACCGATGCATGTGTAACCACCGTAATTATATCTAAACACTTGATTATCTGTGGGTAATCTCTTGATTGAATTAAAGCAGGCTTTGATGTGCTGTGCATATAACGGTCTCATCAGCATCGAGCACTAATTAATAACTAGATACAGACAGGGAGTTTGGGTCCCTTTGATGATCATATCATAACTAATATTGTGTATCCATCTCGTAGGTAATTATATAAATAAACATATTTGCAGTTAAAATGTTACTGTAAATGCTTGAAATATTCAATACTAACGAATGCTAATCTAAATATTAAATCGTCGTGTTGGCCGTTTGTTGAATGGAACGAAATCCCGGGACGTTTCACTATTGGGTAACGTATATGTTTAAACGATAAAATGATCACTCTCATTTGTTACGATCATTATATGACAAGGTCTTTGTTGTCGTTTGTATTGCCATTGACAGATGAGATGTTACAATTATGAACGACTGCGTTATGTTAATACTAGTGAAGCCCCGGAACTTCGTTACCATCACAATGTGGAAAAATCTTCAGATCCTTTCTTAGTGCGCTCCTACACTACAAAAGGAAGCTACTCTAAAAAGTCTCAGCGTATCAATTCATTTAATAATTTCAAGTCCAAACCAGGTCAGCAGACCTCTGTGGCTTGATCACGAATGTCTAACGTTATCGTAATGTTAAGGTAACGTTTTTACGGACCTTTACATTACTTGGAAGCACAAAGCACTATCGCATCACTCACGTAACAACGATAGGTAGTGAGTGACGTCGAGTGACGATACGTTAACGTTACCTTTACATTACGATACGTGTGTCAAAAGGTTCGTGATCGCAAATTTAGTTCTATTTACGTACTGTAGAGGCGCTGTGCGAAATCCTATACAAAATGCTAACGTAAACGATACTCTTACCGTACGACAGCATATTCGTGATCGGGCCAGAGAGGCCCGATCTTGGTTTAGGCTGTGCGTTGATTGCCAGTCAATCAGTCAGCTATACGACGGTTTTTGATGTGAACCATCTAATGCAGCTGCGGGTCAGACAGGCTGTTGGCCGCATGCCGCCGTGGCCACGACTCGCCACGCTATGTGAAAGATTTAACATGTAACATCTAATACGGTGTGGCGACGCATGTGCGCAGATGACTATGCGTTCTTGTGTACATTTAACCTGATAAAAAAATGAAAGATATCATTTCATTTTGCATGAGAAATTATTTTCGTCACAGTGGGTTCAATTATTTTTAAAACCAATAAACATTGAATATACATTTTTTGCTGGGGATTTCAATGTAAATTTTGCGAAAGATGAATCACTGCAATTAATTACGTTCCTCCAAGAAGAATTTCAATTGCAAATAAACAACAAACCAAGAGAATATACTAATAGATATGGAACAACAATACAATCAGTATTTAAAAGATACCTTGATAATGATAATGTAACATACTTCAGTTATCATCGACTTATTGTCACAGTATTGCCATCAAGAGACAAAACCGAATACAAGAAGTATAGAAGTCACTAATTAAATCGAAGAGAGCTGGAAAGCTGTATAACTGTACATTTCAACTATTAGGAACCGTAGTTAGGTCATTTTTTAGGAATTAATTTACTTTTGTTATTTTGTGTTTTTTTATGTACAAACCCTTCAATAAAAAAAAATGAAAACTACGTTCCAAGGTTAAAAATTCATCCATTTAAATTTTCTATTCAGCGTGGCAATGCAGCCAGTGTCTTGGCCACGCTTCCGTCTGGTACTGGTCTGGAACATTTGAGTTACCTATAGTCCGTTTGGAACGGTCCTTAGGAAATCTGACTGATGCCTTTGTACATAGTTAGTTTAATTGTACTTTTCATTGAATAAATGAATTTTAAAATTTAAATGGATGAATCTATCTATCTATCCGTCTCCGCTAGTAAGAGCCAGCGATTCCGTTGCTCACACCAACCTAAAATACTCTCTTAGCTATCATTATAAACAGCACATGTGCGAGCAGAAACAGTAAAACGTGCCATAGCATTAAAACCATCTTAAAATGTCACAATCGCAACGATCATGGCCTATTTTCGTCTGTCAGTTTAACGGAAGCCTTCAATGGGGCGATGAGTTTGCGCCTAGATGCTATCTATAAAGTGGACCTGTTAGCCGCCCGCGCCAATGTTCGCTTTATCAATTACTCCGTATTATGTCACGTAGGTGGAAGCGTCTTATCAATTTAATTCATCGCTCGCCCAGCGCCTGTTTTAAAACACGCCGAGACAGACAGAGAGGAAACATTAACGCGGCGCGTGAGAAAGGGACGGAGCGGCCAGCGGTTCTCAACATGTCGCGCTTAGCTGTGTTAAGGTTAATAGTGCTATTTGTACGATGGAGATGTTATCGGCCAGAGCCTGCAAGACACGACCGACCAGTATATTGTACAGCGAATAATTATTTGAGCAACTCATTGAACTAAGCATTATGGGACACTGGTCCCATAATGCTTAGTTCACTGAAATGATTACACTATACTTCTTGTTGAGCTGCAGATGACTGCATCTAGATAAGAAGTATAGTGTTATGACACTTGAGACAATATCTTGTATGTGTGTCTATGCCTATATTTATTTATGTCACATTCACAATTAGCTATTCAGCGTGGCAATGCATGGCTGCATTGCCATGCATTGCCACGCTGTGTATTGGGCAAGCTTTACATTCCGTCTGGAACTTGAGTTACCGATAGACTGTTTATCACGGTCCTTAGGTGTATCGCCTACTTCCCATTTTTTATTGTACGACGGGGAAGCGCTTTACCTTCACTTTACCTGGTTTCAAGATAAAAAAAGGTCGCAGGTGGTAGCCCAATTCATCCGGAATCCTCAACAGACTGAGGAACTGGCTACCTTGCCTCTAAATGCCGGATCACAACAATTTAGAATTGTTATTATAGCGACAGACTTAGGTAAGATAGTAGTAGCTAGCCAGGCCGAGCTAAAAAAGCCAACTAACCAAACCAAGCACAATATTATACTCCGCTGGGTATCGAACCTGGGAACTCTGGATCTGATATCGGTGGGCGAACCACTAGACCACAGAGGCGGTTATCTTATCTACTTATCGGATTATTCTTATCGGTTTACCTTGTAAATAGTTACTTACCATTATACATATCGTTTGAATAGATCATTATATTATAACGTTAAACAATCACAAGCAGTGATCTAAGAGTAGTAGAAGCCCCTAGTGAAAGGGCTCGTCCGGAGAATTACTACCACCATACTTATTTCAGCCGCCAAGCAGCTTGCTGTGTATCGGTTTGAAGGGTATGGTTGCCGGTGAAATTACGGGTACGTGAGGCTTAACACCTTTATGCCTCAAGCTGACGGGCGCAATGCAGTGCCGTGTAGGCTATGTTCTTTGTGGATGTGACCTATGCAGTAAGGCTTTGTCATAGGCAAGAGTACACTTAACACCAGGTGCGCTACTAGCTTGTCCCGTCTCCTAGTAGTATAAAAAAAAATGAATTTATAATGTAGTGGCGCTGTGTGAAATCAATGTCCCGTAATATTTATTTATGTAACATAATACTGTGCTTAGCACAACTCGCACGGAAAATTTGCATTGTAATTATATTCCACTTAGCCATACGAGGTTATTGAGTGGTATCAAGCAAGCCAATGATTCCATTGATTAACAAAACAAGCGTGTACTTGTAGACAACGCTATGACTACTCAGTCTACATACATACACGTATAGGCAGTAAGTATCCATACCATATATAGAAACCCATATTACTAACGTAATAATAGATCTTGTACGCGACGCGGGATTTATATTTTTTGCCATAACAAGTATATTTTTTTATGGTACTACTAGGCGGTTCTTGTCCTTCATCTTACCAGATTTTCAACATTGTTATTTTGTATAGTATAGTAATGATAAGGCCGAATATGGAAGGGAATCCTCAACAAACATTATATAGACCGTAACGGTCCTTATGTAATCCAACTGCTTTCCTTGTATATAGTTAGTTTGTTGCTTGTGAATTGACTTGACTTGACTTGAATTGACTATACGATACATAATATCCAAGAGATATCATTTACAACATAATCATTTTCAAAGCCTTTATTTAAATTACAGGCTTTTACTTTTAAAATAAAGATGTTCTGGGTATGTTAGTAAAGATATTATGCCAGAATTTAGATATAGCCATATCCTTCGCCTGTTGAGGATTACGTACGATGAAGTGCGCTTTCACCTTCTACCGTACAATATAAAAAAACCCTAGAACACCTATGATATTTTCGTTATCATCTTGTATTTATTAGCACAATAATTAGCACGCAATATTTGAGAGTATACGTCACTTACATAGATGTATCAGACTCACAAGACTTCGTACTAGTGGCGACTACGTTGAATAGTTGCCCAAATTCATTAGTACCTTCAATTCAACATAAATTAACTTCCCAAGATCGTGACGTAACTCACGGCCCCAATTCTACTAAACCAATCGCTTCACTATGATAATGATATAGTCACACAATGGCCACTATAGGTGCCTTTTGGTATTCTAGTGGCCGTTCTGTTATGATACCACTGTCATCGTGAAACGATTAGTTAAGTAGAATTGGCGCCCCAATGTCTCCAACAAAACAACCAAGCGGTTACCTTTTTTTTATACAACTAGGAGACTGAACAAGCAAGTACCCCACCTGATGTTAAGAGCATCACTTGCCTATTACAATGCCTTACTGTGTAGGTTATATCCACAAAGAACATATCCTACACGGCACTGCATTGGACCCGTCAAGTTGAGGCTTCAACCTCGCGTGCCCGTAATTTCACCGGCAGCCATACCCTTCAAACCGGAACACAGCAATGCTGCTTGGCTGCTACTTTCCTCAGCATTACCTTACACGATAAGTAACGTTAACATAAACAGTACGCTATAAAAGCATAAATTATAAGAAACATGCCAAAGCGTGCTTACAATGTTGCGGCATTAATGAAACGGCAAAAATGTGCGCAATATACACAACATGTCGGGTTTCCACTTCGACATGGGTTACTTACCACAACTCGTTTCTTCATCAAAGTCAAAATCTCACCAAAGTACGTATTATTTACCGTTAAATTGCAAATTTATGTTTTTTTTAAACATACACATCATAAAAAGTCAATATATTTTATCAAATAACATATTATTCTTACTGTAGAAATGCAAATATATGATAAAAAACTTTTTTTTATTTTACCACTTTTTCGTTTATTAGATGCAAATTTATCAAAATATACTAGCTTCATTTTTTTTGTGATTGTTTGCTCCTTCATCAGATATCACAATCCTTTATTGAAGTAGATATGTTTTCTTTCTGTAGAAATGAAAATATATCAAGACATTTAGTTTTAATAAACGATAGGTCAGCTCGTGGCCCCGAGGGTGTCATGAATGAGGTGAGGTCTGCGATAAAGCGAGCCTTCACAGAACATGCCTGGTTAACTCTCTTTTCACAGCGCCGGGATCGTATGTAGTAATTGTAAGAGGGAAAACGTACGCTGGCATAGTGGCAGCTGATTTAAAATTTTTGCAGTGCACAATTTCTAACAAACAGTGGGAACAACGAATGCGGAGCATTTAACCCTGGTTTTCCGAGACGGTTAATTTTTATACTTTATTGCACACATAAGAATACAAACTAAAAAGCATGGCAAAGGCGAGATTAACCCTAAAAAGAGCTCTCTACCAGTAAACCTAACTTTAAATGTATGTTTAAACGTCTTAAAATATAATGAGAGATAAAAAAAAACATCTCACTATACAAATTAAACCCAACAATGCCATTATAAAACGTGTTTATTATACAAAATGAGACGCGCTCAACTCTAGCTAATGTGCAATAACAACACATACAGTAATGACACTACAATTAGGTAGTAGGTACATCCAAGTTGTTACCGCAGTGCTCGACAGGTATGAGGCAAAGAACAACTCGTGGTTCTAAAGCATAATTGACATTTTAGTTGGCCTTAAGGCGAGGCAATCCAAGAGCTTTTTTTGAAGACGCCTCGGCAGGCACTGGCCGCCCGGCGCGAGCGTTTGCCCAAATAGATTTCCTTTCTTTTTGTTCACAAAGAATAATATCCATATTATAATATTTTTTCTTCGGCAAGCCCTAATAAATAAGCCCTATCTTTTGTTATAACTTTAACATGGTTTCATCAAGAAATCTCTCAGTTCGTTTAGTTTAAATATCGATCTTTATGATTATTTTTTTATCGAGCCATCTATTATGATTCACGTTTCCGTCTTTGCACAGCGCTTTTTGGCGATACGTCGCTTTGTATTAGATTTACAGAGTTTCAAGAAAGCTAAAAAGTGACACTACCCGCCTTAAAACCAGTTTGGATCGAATTCGAACGCGGCGATTGCTGTTTGTGTACATCACAATACACTTATCGTTATTCGTAGCATCTGGCACTGACACGAATCGAGTCTCAATAAAACATACTTTTATTGATATCATAATCATTTATATTTTGTTTTATTTATTGCACCGTATAAATCTTTAAACCGTTTTAAGCAAGCATTTTTTTTATTGTATTACGGGCTAGCGCTTGGCTTGCATCTCATCTGACTTCACTTCTTTTTATACTGTTGTTATGGCGACAGAATTAGATAAGATGGTGGTCGCGCGCCAGGCGGACTTAAACGGAGTCCTACCACCGACCAAACCATGCACAACATTGTACTCCCTCTCTCTGGGGATCGAACCCGGGACCTCTGAATCTGACACCGGTAGGCGAACCAATAGACCACAGAGGCGGTTTGATGTTTGAAACATGATGTCATGCTAATTTACAATGAGTAGAGCTCAAACAGACACTCGGTAACTGCTTAAACAGATATTAATATACTCGCCTGTAAATCTGAGAGGCTGTGTAAGTACTATTAAGCCGCCTGTAATACACCAAGCGACACCGACAGATTATTAGCATATGCAATGCAAATACCAGCTCTCCGTCTTAATGCGGGCCCGGCCCTAACCATTTAAGGCTTAGTAGCACCACTCTCCCATACAAACATGCCGCGGCGGTCGCGACTCAAGAATCGACCCCTCCAACTCGGCCCATGGATCGTAAAAGCTGACTAAGGGATCTCACCAGAAGAAGGGCAACAGCTCTCTTCTGTGTATTAACTACACCTTTAATGCAATCACCTCCGCCTGATAAGCGTGGTGATTATGACAAAATCATCCAGCTTTAGAGGAGGCTCTGTCCAGCAGTGGACACTAATGGGTCGTGATGATACAAACGTAGTTTGTCATTGATTTCGAAATTGAATGAATCGCAAGCTTATCCCATACATATTACATTTATTGCAGGTATAATAATTTATAAATATTCAATTTTGCAACAACTTTGGGCACATGGTCATCATACATAATATTTTTTATAATCAAATAAAGAACTCAAAAGTCCATTTTTTTTTCATTTACTCACTTTTCCGTTAAAACTATAAAAAAACATATTTTTGAACTTATTTTTTTTAAATCGAGCACGTAACATTACTTTTCGATAAGCCTCACGGGATCCGACTTGGCCTCAGTAGCCCTGGAAAAAACTCACCTGTATATTAACACTTAAAATCAAAATAATGGCAAATTCAATTGCCCATACAAACTTATGGCATATAGTTTCATTATGTTTTCAGAAAAAGTAAACCAATTCAAACCTAGATTACATTTGCAAATTTTCTATTGAATCGGACATTCCATTCTAGAATAATCGATCAATTAACACTTAAAATCAAAATAATGGCAAATTCAATTGCCCATACAAACTTATGGCATATATTTTCATTATGATTTCAGAAAAAGTAAACCAATTCAAACCTATATTACATCTGCGAATTTTCTATTGAATCGGACATTCCATTCTAGAATAATCGATCAACTACATTGCAAACTACTAGAGCGTAAAGCAGCGATACTCCGGGGCCCTCTTGATATAATAATGCGTTAACAACGTCTACTGTGTAATTTTTATACTATCCGGTTGAACAAAACAATTGAGTCGACTCGCGAGGCTCACAAAAACACTTGAATAGAGAGTGTAACAAGGTAAAAGCCGTGGTCCATTACCGCGTTTAATCGTGCTATTAGAACGCGGCTGAATCGGAGAAATAGCCACGGAGAGGCAGAACGAACCGAAGACAAGAGCCGAGCGAACAATAACGACGGCACAGCTCATTTCTGTAGTTTCAAACGAAAACAATAAAACAAAGAGAGCGCAAAATTGACGGCGAGCACGCTAGCGGGCTCTCGAAAAATAGCAGCGGCTCTCACGCGAGCCCCGGCCGCGGCCATCCGCGCTGAGACGTAAGGCGCTGCGCAGACGTACACACATTATGACTTGTGATGGATACGAGATCATCATCTTCCTGTTTTTATCCCGCTCTAGGCAGGGCACAACATGACGGCTGATAGAAGCATATGGAAGAGAAGAATCTTCCATACGCTTCTATCAGCCGTCAGCTCATCATCCACTCCTTTCACACGCAGTCCATCAAACTCTTTTTCGGCCTTACTCTACTCCTATAGCCTTCAACATTCATACTAAACATTTTTCTTCCAATGTGATTTTCGTTACTTCGCATAACGTGTCCACGATCCATACCATGCTAGCCTTTTTCAAGATACCAGGGATTTTTTTTTTAATTAATAAATATGAAATCAACTACTATTAGTGTCCAATTGCTTGAACTTAACACATACGGATTGCCAATCAAAAAGTATTCGGTGTAGGAAATGGGTGTTGGTTACTGGAACCTAAAAGTTGTCGGTTGTAGACACAACCAACATCAATGACCGTCATGTGTCCGTCCTGTGTCCGTCATGGGCATTCATCGCGAACCTGACGGAAAACAAGCAACGAATGATTGCTAGCGACCAAAAATAGCAATCGGCGACTGTGTTCGATTGCCGCTACATAGGTTTCCCTGGTCTCTTGTAATGGTGTGCCGTGTCGCTAACAAAAAGTGTATACGTTTGCGCAGAGCCTAAAAGCTGTCACACACACAAACACAAGCAAGTATAATACAGGCAAACCGCACACGAGCACAGCGAGTACCACCGGCTTACCCTCCGCACTTGTGGAGGCATTCGTGCGTGAACCCGACTTGCCGCACCGCATGTACTGGCGGTAGGTACCTACTTATTACCGTACGTGTGCACAGCCTCGCCATATCCATTACGAGGCGGAAAAAGCGCGCAAACCGACGGTGTGTGTAATTGATTAACCGTTTGAGAACCTGGCGACGGTGACGTTTCTACTGCCCCGCGAAGCTCGACGCTTGGAGAAAACCGCGGACATCTTTTTAGGAATAGTGCGCGGAGGATCGTGAGATTTGGGATAGTTTAAGTTTTTAAGGAGAAGAGGTGCAGAAAACTATATATTTTTTTATCCGGTTGAATTTCGACCACTGTAAGACTCCTCTACCAATCTTATGTTCATACGCAACAGCTAGAAAAGCTTTACACCCCTTTTTAAGAATATTCTGCTCACAGAGGAGTGTTGGATTTGGTAGCATAACCTCGTGACTCACAATCGGTTCACATATACGTTTATAAGGAAGAGTGCAGATTTTTTTTTATAAAAAAATAAGGTCGGATTTCAACCACTGCATGGCCATTAGTGTCAATAAATTCCTGTCATTTCACTTCGAGTAATGAACGACGCGAGAGACGAGATACGAGATTCAAAAGACGTTGCTCTCTCGCAACGACTGTTATTTCAATAATGGGCTTTAATAACACGTTCGTTGAATGTTGCTCTTTTTACAATTCAATCGTTTCAATTTCGACGTCGAGTTTAATGCGTTTTATAGCTTCCCTTGGCACGATTTCAATTAAATGTTTTATCGCTAGCCTGAAATGCCACGGCAACTCGTGTAAATTAGCGGGAATAAATAAGTTCTATGGGTGGTTAACGTGATGAGAGCCTATAAAGTGAGGGAAACGTCTGATGTAATTTAAATAATAAATAGGTAAAGAAATATTACTATTACTTTTCTTGTCGACATAACAACAATTCTAAAATAAAAAAAAAATGTATTTAAAGTGACTACACTTGGTCACAATATTTACATATGTTATTTCACAAAAATGGATTTAAGTCCCGTCGCGGGTTAATTTTTGTGTCATTATAACACTCCCAATTCTAATATTGTTGTGAAATTTAGAGGTAAGATAGCCAGTTCCTCAGTTTGTTATGGTATCCGGGTGAAATGCACCTCCATCTTCGGCCTTATCTAAACTTGCAATCATGTAAGATGAAGGCCATGCGGTTCCCCGTCGTACAATAAAAAAAAAGTATTTTACACACCGCATCTAGCCTCCGCATCTCCTATTTATAATGCACAGCGCCAAGGAATGGAACGCTTTGCCCGAGTCCTTGTTTCCTGAACACTACTACATTGGAGACTTCAAGTCAAGAGTGAATAGGTACCTTATAGACAAGCATGCCTCATTGTAGGCTGCATCATTGCTTAATATCAGGCGAGATAGCAGTGAAACCCAAGCCTATTATTGTAAAAAATCCCCTAACTAACCAAAAACTAATAAGTGTTGTGTAAGCTCCAGTGGTGCTCCAATGGACTTTTCAATGGTGAGGTGTCACATCGTGAAAAAATCGGCAATTCCCTAGGACCTAAAATCCGAATGGCATGTATGTCTGGCTAGTATTCCGCTAAACGGCCATGGGGTAGCAACCTGTCACGTATTAATTAAAATATACTTTTAAGCCGTGAGCATGTGCCGAATGTAATCTTGGAGGTGCTTCTGACTAACCCCTAGTAGGTGATCCTTATAAGATCCACGCTCTGAGTAGTAATCAAAGGTGAATCCTCGAAGGGAAAAAGTCGTGAAACTAACTATTAACAACGGAAGCATCATCACGTCGGGACACCAAACAAAACCGAAAGGTTTTTTTAATATCTTTTTTTAATTTCACTGCCGAAGTTCACGTTAAAATCCGTTTTTTTGAGAAAATAAATAGTGTGTATATATATTTTATATTTAAAAATTATTACAAAAATAACAGATTTTTGTTAAAATGTATGTCTTATAAATAAAAATAAATATTCATTACACAAAATTGGCCCTGGGTTAGAATCTTGCTCGCAACCTACTGCGCAGAAGGAGCTACCAGCTGATGTGAGGCCTATTATGGTATAATGGTAAAGGAATGCAAAATTAAATTGATAACAATAAAATGGTGTTCAGAGATGTCGCGAGACCGCGCCTGGCTGCCTGCCTCCGTCTCCACGCCATCAATAATTCATGCGACATCGCGCCATTGAGAAAGTGCTCTCTGAACGCCATACTAATTCACCCATTGAATCGCTAAAACATTTCTTTGTGTGATTCGCGCACAAAGCGGACAGCTATTTGCATTGTTCTAAGTCAAATACTTCAAGAGCATGATACAGTTGAATCTTAAAACAAGAACGTTGACGAAAAAGAACGAAATGTGCCCGAAGAAAGAATTTCAAATTACGATTTTAAGCCGTCCGCTTATTAAGATGGATTAATTAGCGATGGCGGACGCAAAAACAATATTTCCTTTTTAATCTGCTATATTGTTTTTCTTGTTATTATTTGTTGTAAGTAGTCGAGTTTGCTACCACCAGCAAACCTTTGAGAAAGAGTTATAATAAATTATACACGGAGTTGTTAGTAAAAAATACTTAAATTAAATAATATATAACATACAAATATACATAACAAACATAATAGGTATCATGATAAAATAAAATAGTTTTTCTTCGTTCATCATAATAACTTCTGGAATTCGGTTCTTTATGTACAGATGCATAAAATTTTAATGGTAGGAGCGTTCAGCTCACTCGCCTGCCCAGGGTGGCGGAGTGAAACAGTAGCGTGTGTCAGAGAGAGAGGTGGATACTTCATCGACTCCGGGTACAAGATGGCAGACGTTTGCGGTTGATAGTTTATAGTTATTGCGAACTCGACGTGTCTGGGGCCGCTTTATCACATTGTTAGCGTTGTTATCCGACTCCAACGGATTAAGTAGATCACACTCGGCCCGGTGGACAATGGCTTCCGTAATAGCTACACTCATTTATCCCACACTCGCCTCTGATTCATCATACAATTACGTGGCTATAGCAGTTTCATATAGGTACATTTCTTCTGAAAGTAATAAACCGTTAAACCTCACAGCGTTTTAATTAAAATCAACGCGCCGAGCTCGGTCGGAATTTATTCCCCTATCTCGCAACTTCAAAGGGCGAAGGTGTCGCGCGTGAATATAAATCTTCCGCCGGGATAAAAGTGGGAAAGCCCGGGACGGATCTATATAAATGTTGCAATTCGTGCGAGATCCCGTGATCGATTGCCGTCACTATCGCCGCACTATTTCAACTACAAGACGTCTCATTTATTTCTGTCATATTCGAGCCGTTTCATTCCACTGGGGGGCGCTCTTCACGAGATGATATGTGTGTTTTATAAATATCTCGATGCTCGAGCGGCACTTGTTTATTTTACCTCGTTCAATACGAATGTGACGTTATTGAAATAAAACACTGCTAGAACTTGCCTGAACACTCAGAACGATAATTTTGTGTAATAGTGCGCAGATGTGAGTACCGGGGCAGCATAAAGCCGGGAAGATACACGGCGAGGCGTCGAGCCTTTCGCCATAAATCCTACGAAGCAAAGAAAGCGTTAACTCTGATTTACAGACATTTGCGTCGGTCGTGACGGGACTGAGAGTGAACACGAGAGCCCGAGCTCGGTAATGTTCCTTCACACGTTATGAAATGAGTTTACTACGAAAATGCCACTAGTCGTTTCTCATTTCTGAAGGTACAAAGTCACAGATCGCGGCGAATTTCAAAGAAAATAAATGACAAAAATGGTTGCAAAGCTGCTTTAGCGAAAAAATCTCCAAAGGATGACATAGATAGCTATCGTGACTGATCACAAAAGCTCTGAGCATTTATGTCACTCCAAGACGCGGACAAAAGGCGAAGACGGCGCAAACACGTTAACAAGTCTCGGCCATCCAACAAATCTGATAACAGTATGCAGTATGCCTATCCCAGATTGAGATGCTTCAAGATTATTTTTCAAAGTTAAAGACTCCGAGTTGACATCTTCGTAAAATTGCTTTCAAACTGAATTCAATTAAAACTTTATTAATTTAGCGCAGAGCCGTCGAATTAACTTCGATTCAAAGAAAATGGTTACGACGAGGCTGGGTGAAATTTAACTAATGCTATTCGTGTACAGATAAAACTGGAACAAAGAATGAGGGAAAATAATATAACGCGTGTTGTAACATTGTATTGACTTATGTTCAATAGCACAGGCTAAATATAAAAGAGACTAGTTATAATTACCACCCGTTATTATGTTATGGGTTAAAAGTGGCACACAGTAATTAGAAACACATTCGGAAAGGCGTGGTGTGGCAGGATGGCCGTGCGTGTTGTAATTATTATCGTTCTTATACTAATAGCTGTTTAATACTCACAGGGAACAAGCACCTGCGTCGAATACTTCAAAGTCAAAGTTTTTTTTTCAGCAAGGTTTTAAGGATCATTTTCTAACGTCAAATCTACCGCCTGTTCGCAATCGCGTGTTTTAAATAATTTGTGCTTGATTTGGTTGGTGGTAGGACTTTTTTTAAGTCCGCCTGGCAGGACCCACCATCTTACCTAAGTTGTGTTTCGGCATTGAGAGGTAAGATTCTGGCCAGTTCGTCAGTCTGTAGAGGTTTCCGTGTGAAGTGCGCTTCCACCGTCGTACAACAAAAATAATACTATCTTGAAAATATTTTACTATCAAATAAACAAAGCTAACGGTACATTGTATCAAAATGTAATTCAAAATGCAACGTTCTCTCACAGATAATGCGATACCAGCTGCTATGATAATGTCCTACACATTGTAGTTTTATTACTAAGCTGAAAGGGACGTAAAAGCGCTTAAAGATTAACCTCGAAACATCACACTGTATTTACTTAACAAGACACACAGCTCAGTAGGTAGTAGCTCCGCCTTCTGCGGAACATTTGTGCATACAGATGATTTATCTGTGTTTGGGTGTTACTGTATGATAAGTAGTAGTTGCCGTGGCGTAAGAAACGACCCCTCCAACGCTGCCTATGTATGTCGTAAAAGCCAACTAAGGGATCTCACGAGCAGACGGACAGCAGCTTCCATCTGTGTATTATCTACACCTTTACTGCGATACAGAACAAAAACCGAACAAAACGTGGTGATTGAGTAGAGCAGTGCACAATTAGTGTGGACACTAATTGGCTGTTGATTGACTAGCAATCATTTTTTTTTATTGTACGACGGGGAAGCGCATGGCCTTCATCTCACCTGGTTACAAGTTAAGGTAAGGCCGAAGGTAAGAGGAAATAAGCGAGGCGCACTTCACCCGCAAACCTCTACAAACTGAGTAACTGGCTATCTTACGTCTAAATGCCGGAACACAACAATTTTAAAATTGTTGTCATGGCAACAGAATTAGGTAACATGGCGGTAGCCAGGCGGACTTAAACAAAGTCCTACCACCAACCAAACCAAGCGCAAGATACATCACTATCTTATCAAGTGTCACATATTTTTTTATGCGACATGCAGACGGAACAAGCAAGCTGCCCACCTGATGTTAAGTGCAACTCTTGTCTATATCAATACACGCCTTACTGCGTTGGTCATATCCACAAAGCACATGACCTACGCAGCACTGAGTTGCGCCCATCAACTTCGCTGTGCAATATCAACACGTGTCAATAATGCACAGCCACAAAACAATATATAAATTTATCCGCCTCTGTATCTAGTGGTTCGCCCACCGGTGTCAGATGAAGAGGTCCCGGGTTCAATTTCAATCCCCAGGGGAAGTTGTGCTTGGTTTGGTTGGCGGTAGGACTTTGTTTAAGCTCACCTGGCTAGCTACCACCATCTTACCTAATTATTTCCATAACATTTCTTAAATTGTTGTGTTCAAGCATTTTGAGGTAAGATAGCCAGTTCCTCAGTTTGCGGAGGGTTTCGGGTGAAGTGCGCTTCCACCTTCGGCCTTATCATAAATTCTTTATATTTGTTTACATTATAAAATAATTATTTAGTTATTTTGGTTTTGTTACGCAAATGAAGTGTAATTTTTACGTGCGTACATAAGCTGTGTGTTTATGTACGTGGCCACACACGTTTTTTTACTATAATAACATATAATTATATAAGGTACAATAATATATTGTCATTCATTCATATCGTGGAATTATGGCCCTCATTCGTCGGTCAGACATACTCGTAAAATAAAGCTGTACGTGCAAGGATATATTTTATGCTCAACAGACTCGAGATTTATATAGTCTCGTATAATTATATAGACCTTATTTGAATATCATAGGTGATAAAAAGTGATTTTATTGGAATAAATTAATTAAGATTAATAGTTAAGCGCTTGATATCGATTTTTAAGTGTCACATGAAAGATAAACGATAAAAAGTTAAGTTGGATGACCGCTAAGTATTAGTATAATAATAGGGTCAGTATACTGATCTGCTATCTAAGAAGTATAATGGTATTTAAAAACTAACGTTTACAATAAACTAGTGACACGCGAAAGTCACGGACTTAGTTTCCGTCACCATGTGGTAATTACATCTTCTTAGTGCGCCCCTACACCACAAATGGAAGCGACCCTGAAAAGTTCAGGTCTATAGGACCTCTAGTTTGGGCTTTGCAGTGATGGCAGTCAGTCAGCTACACGTCTTTATATATTTAGATGAGCATCACAGATACAGCTGCGAAAATATACTCTCCATCTTCACCTGTATCCCGAAACAGTCTCTTGTAGGACATGAGCGATCACCAATCAAAGACTGGATAAATTCTATTTTTTTTTGTCTGTTGTTATCATGGTATAAAGGTCTATTACATAATCATTGTCTCACTGATTCTAGAAGGTATGCATACATTTCCACTTTCACTGGATGAATTTAGATTTAGAAATTTTATTATATCCACGTGTGGCATGCGGATTTGAAATTCATCCATTTTGTGGCCTACAAGGACTCACCTAAGCAGACCACCTCGAAAGGCTCACATTGCATCCAACACTAAAATATTGCATTTCTGAAACTAACCCATCACATCAACAGTGCATTACTGTCCACTGCTTAAAACCATTCGTGAAGGTGGTACATAAATATACAGAAGGAAGCTGATGCCATACTTCTGGTCCTTTAATCTGTCGCTTTACTCAATACGTGATAAGCTTAGATTGTGTCATTTAAACAAGTTTTTTTTAAAAGGATATTACTTTTACACAGCGCTATCTAACCCCAAACTAAGCATTTCATTTTGAACTGAAATATATATTATCCGTGGATAGAATACTTTTTTTGTCAATGCATCACAAGTTCGTATTAACACCCAAACACAGAACACACATCTATATTCAACAGACAATAAATGTTGTCCAGGGCAATCATGGTTGATTCCCAGACGTCACATCCTTCAAGTAGATCCCACAACCTACAGCATAGAAAGCAGAGCCACTACCAACTGAGCTGCGAGACTTGATAAAAATGAAAATATTAATTTGGAGCGTAAATATTTGTTTGTCATTGTAACCCTTCAATGCCATCCACGATACTTTTCCACACTTCTCCCTCGTGGAATGGCATGCCGGGCGATTTGGCACATTAGCGATTTAGCGTCCCTCTCGGGGGGTTCCGAGGTAAAATGCGGTCTCTACCGTCGGTCGTTTGTCTGACAATAAAAGCGGCAATAATAAAGTTCGCACATGGCCCGACCGCAAATAGAACAAAACTCTCACCTTCGTAGCGGGTTTTTGCTTACCTGCAACAATAAAAATAATTCTGTTAGTGTTTAATGCTCGAGGCTAATCAAGGACATGTGACTGTGGAACTGAAGATCGCCCATGATTATGACGGTAATTAGGGTCGCCTTATTACCATTATAGTCACGGGTCATCTTTTAGCCGGAGGTAAAAAATGACCCGTGATTATAATGGTTGACGGATCAACTTAGCAGCAAGACTATATTTCGTGAGGATGTCACGTGTAAATCGAGCAGAATTGTTACATATTTTTCTGTTTTTAGATCTTTAGCTTCTTGGAGTCGCGAATAATGTCTAGTTTACACTATGTCGTGTCTATGTAGTCTAATGCCTCTAGTTTACACTATGCCCAAGTTTTAAATCGGGAATAGACTAATTATAAGTCATGTGGTTTTGCCAAGAGCCATCACATATGCAATAAATAAACCGGCCAAGACACGCTCACGGGGCTTTCGATCCAAATTTTGGGACAAAAAAATCACATTTCTTGAATTTTTCATGAGATACAGCCAGCATATAGAACTTTTATAAAAACACATTCTTCTTTATAAACGATAATATATCAAACTATTTCGTGTTTGTTTGTATAGGTGCTTGCTAGCTAGGTGAAAATAGATTATATGACGTCACGAATGGAGTAAATAAAATTAACTTATCGCTATTTTGGAGTGTGAATGTGTACAAATGCAATCAATCACACGAATCAAGAGGTGCAGCTCTCTTAACTTTGTTTTTCAGAACGACTAGCTGGCCCACCGCACCGCACCGTTACAACAAAGTTATACACGAGGGCCTAGCCTGCAAATTCCGTCACACATTCATAAGATGGATAAGACAAGTACGGAAAGAATGAGGAGTAATAGGTAAGCGCGGTATGGACATATTATAGGAAGAAAGTCACGTAACAAAATAATATTAGGTAAAAACATATTTTCGGACGTAGAAGTAGGGTTTGCCCGAAAAAGAGATGGATGGACTGTGAGAGTGACGATATGCATATGAGAGGAGTGGATGTTGAGTTGACGGTGAAATCCGAATGCAAATTTATCCGGCGTCGTTTTGTTCACCATTATCAGCTAGTGCAAAATGCAAATGGACTCAGTATAACCTCGTCTAAAAACATCTGGACAAATTCACAGCGCGGAAAGACGTGGCAAACAAGTATTTTTTTATTTTTTATTTTTTTTAGATAATTTATTTTCTCTTAACTTAAGTCTACATATACAGTACTTATCTATAATTCAACACATGTTCTTTTCAACCTAACTTATTTAAACTAAGAAATTAAAATTAACATTGAGTAGCCTCAATAGGCATATTGTAGGTACTAAATAAGGGGTTTTGTTATGTGGGTAAGTTAGATAAGTATTATGATTATATTTTCTTTGTCCCTCTTTGTTAACCGAATTTTTAGTTAATTTACGATGCTCGAGGCAATTCAAACGAAAACCACCAGGAGGACATAAAAACCGAGGAGTGCGGTAGTTGAATTGCCATTTGCATCGCAGCATCAGCGGCATAATGCAGAGGCGTTCTCGGAGCACAAATAAAGAGACGCCTTGAACAAAAATGCGATATAGCTATACATCCACCGCTACACGTAGGGTTGCCAATTGAAGATAAACGAATTCCAATGAATCAATTTCATATGAATTAAGGGGCGATAGTAAGTGTGTGTTTATCTAATCTGTTAACTTGAAATATGAGGAGAAGACAAGGCAAGATTTTATTCATATCAGAACACTTGAAGAAGTCATTCTCGCGTACTTATATTCAATATTACAGGACATTAATTTCACACAGCGTTATCTAGCCCCAAACTAAATAACTAAAACTTGCTTGTCCCAAGCCAAGGGCTTATTATTATTATTACAGGACATTCATTTTTTACACAACGCCACCTAGCCCCAAACTAAGCATAGCTTGTATAATGGGAACTAGATTACGGATAGAGTACTATTTAAATACTATTTTTTTTGTAAATACATACTTATCATACAATATAACACCCAAACACAGAACAAACATCTATATTCATCACACAAATGTTTGTCCTGGGTTGGAATCGAACCCACAACCTACAGCGCAGAAGGGAGAGTTACTACCAGCTGAGCTATGAGGCTTGCATGAAAACTTCACATTCTTACTTAGAAATATACTACTGGGGCATTATTTATTTATTTATTTATTGGAAAACAGCTCTTAAAGTTAAATTAACAAAATCATCAGAATGACCAGAATCAGAAAGCTAATATTTGATATATAACAAGTTTCCACGTCTAGATAACAGAATGAAAACAAAAATGTAAACAACTGATCACATTCTTGCTTTCATTCTGAGAATGATAATAGTGCACTCTTAAAACAAATTATTTATATGAAATTTATATGCTAGCGACGCGACGCCGTTCCCATAATTTTGTGGCAAGACTTTGCTCCACCATCTCATGGGAATTTCTTCAAATAAATTCTCCTCCTACCCTACGAAAGGTACGCTACCCTGAAAATATCAGGTTACTGGGACCAAAGGCTTTACTTATTCCACATTAACAGCCCATCCACTGCTGGACAGAGCCTTTTCCAAAGCTTTAGCTATAATTGCCAGACATAAACTACTGCCCTTCTTCCAGTGAGATCCCTCAGTAGGATTTTACGACATCCAAGGGCTGAGTTGAAACCCCGACCGATACGGCAACTCACTCGTTCATTTATTTACTTACAATTAATTATTTACCTACCCATATAGGAATGAATCCAAAACATTTAAAATGATAAATTCCCAAATGAAAAAAGAAATGCGGGCTCGGTGGCAGCCCTACGTTAAGTACTTGAGCAAGCAGAGAGCAGTGGTCCCATAGTTTAATGTTTTAGCAGAATATACAACTGGAGTGGAGCCATTCTTTACGCCAGTCACAGTGCTTTGTAAGCTTTATTGAAACATAACTAAGGTAATTGAGTTTTCTGGTTCTACTGGCTCTGGCTATACTGTGGTTCCGGTCCCCAGAGCCATTCGTCTAAATAACGTTGGCTGAGCGTTGTAAATGTTTATGAAACATATTTGCTGATTCACATAACATGGAAATTGCCGCGGTGGTCGCGGCTTGAGAATCGACCCGCGGATGTTGTAAAGGGCGACTACCGGAACACAAGCGTTGCGATTATGGCGTTACACTTTTTACTGCTACACTTGTTGTATAGTATGCCTATGTCTACGTTTCAATAAGGTTTCACAGTAACTGAATAACATGATGAAAGTAGGTATATAGTTTAAAATAAGTTATTTTTGGGCCGTGTTTTCGTCATCCGTGGATATATTTTTGTTGATTTTTTCAAAGAGCGCTGAATCAATTTCAATAAAATTTATGGGACCAACTCTGAAGTAAGACCAACAAAACAAAAATAATAATCAAATTCAATCCATAAATGGCGGAGTAATCGCGTAACAAACATTTAAAACATTCCTTTCGAATTACGAACCTTCTCTTTTTGGTAAATCGGTTAAAAACGATAAGTATCTGAGTAAAAGTAAGTTTGACTAACTGACTAACTGAGGATCTTAAGCGCTGGTTTCCATTAGTTCTATCAACAGAACGATTCAAGAAAACTAGCGGGAATAAGCGACAAAAGGGCTTGAAATATTCAGTTCAGAGTAGCTTTTTTGCTTTCTTTTGTTATGCTAGTTCGGGTTGCGGCATTGTGGTTATTATTGAGGCAAAAATGGATGCTTTACGATTTCGGAAAAAATATGGGGTAAAGGAAATGTAATCAAGGACATTCACTAGTCTGATAAAAGTAATAACACCTATATAACATTATGCATCAAAATTGGATTTGAAGTATTTTTTTATTACACACAATATATTCGTAGTCTAAATCATAGTGATTTGATGTGGTTTGTGGGTGATACGGGTTGACTTCTTTATTCGAAAATTATAGGTAAGGTACCTATATAAAAGTTTTTTTAACCTGTTCTAACCTACATTGTCCCACAGCTGCTCAGCTGTGGGACAATGTAGGTTAGAACATAGGTTAGAAGCAACGCTTTCCAATCTTTTGGTCTTTGAGAAGAAGGTGGTAACTATAGGTATTATTATAGGTATTTTGACAAGCCTCATAGCTCAGTTGGTAGTAACTCTGCCTTCGGTGCTGTAGGCTGTGGGTTCGATTCCCACCCAGGACAAACATTTGTGTGATGAACACAGATGTTTGTTCTGTGTTTGGGTGTTGTATCATATAGTACGTATGTATTTACAAAAAGTATTTAAGTATTTTATCCGTAATCTAGTTCCCATATTACAAGCTATGCTTAGTTTGGGGCTAGATGGCGCTGTGTAAAATTAATGTCCTGTAATATTTATTATTTATTTATTTATTAGTTAGGTTCCAACCAAAACTGATTCCTTGATGTATCTATTCTGTCAACCTCGGCTCAGATTAGCTTATCGCTAACCCGCTGAGTAGAAATTGATACAAATTGATCGCGCAACTCCGCTGCTTGTTAACATGTCCCATTGTGGCTAAAAGGTTAGACCATGGATGTCAATGTAAAAATGTCTCTTGTCTCTGTATAACCTAGCTTTTAAGAGAATACATATCGCTACAAGCGAACAAAACGAAAAATAAACGAAATCAAACCAACATTTTGGTGGTTTTATATACATAAACCACTAGACATTATTTGTTTTTATCGTTTTTCATTTTGAAGTTATCTAATAGCATTAAAAGCCAAGAGTAAGCAAGATCAAAGGCGTCGTACTGCGGACTATTTCAGGCTGCGTAATTTGGAAAATCGACATGCATTTCCTATTCATAATCTGTAAGTCACATTTATATTCTGTATCCAAAAGTCTATGGTTCAAGTCACACATATTCATCAATGACTGAACACTGCGAACTGTTTAACGTTATAAACGGACTTCGGCTCTGCCATAACCGTTGATAAAAGGTCAACGACTCCGTCACCCCGGGTAGACCACTAGAATTTCGCAAATATGATATCCACAAATTAAAAAAAAAATATGATGTGCTGTAAAGACACACGATAGAAGTGAAACTTTTGTATTACAGGGATACATTTTAATTATCTCCTACTCTACCGGACACAGTGCCCCGCCACTTATCGTCAAACAAAAAAGGTAGCGGATCAGAATTTTAAAAACCTCAAATAAAAAGTTTCACTTCAAAACATTAATGTGAGAAAGTATTTTCTTCCAGATAACCCATGTATAGTACGGTTTGTGTAACTTAACCAACCAACAAAGCAGAGCAACCAACAGCTTACGACATGCGACTGCAACACATTTACGCTTCAAGCTAATAAACGTCAAACGGAGACGCTCATTCAATAATCATAATCCAGTGGGGGAGAATGTGACCATCAAGCCATCAAGCCATCAACATCACGGCACCAGGGGAGCATCAACGGAAGGCGATCAGCCGGACAGCGGCCGAGCCAATTACCGCACGTCAGCATTGATTTACGGTATAATGGACGCCTGCATTGTTTTATTGACGGAAACTTTGTGTGGTACCGATGTGGGCAACAGTCATATAACAGTAAGTATCTTTGTGTACGGTACCGTATTGACTTCATTTTATGACACATCACATAATACAATGTATTCCTCTATGTAGTTCGTTCGTGTTACAAAGACAACATAGAAAAGGTCAAGTTATATAGTCTCCCTGTGGCATCAATTGGATTAACTCGTTGAGTGCTGTAAAACACAGGGTTCTTCATAGACACCAGGGGCTCAGCGACTGAGTTGGTACAGATAAAAAAATATGTTGTGAACGCACGGGAACTCATTTCCAACTTTCGGTATGAATTCTTATTGCACCATAACATTACATAATGGGGAAGCGAAGCTACCCTGCACATATAAGATTTTAGTATCAGAGTTCGTACAATCTATTCATACTTAATTTACCTCTAGCGTTGGTGTTCGCTTACTTGATCTCTAGAAAGAAGAATATATCGAATTTGATGGTGGAATCTTAAGCTTTAGATAAGCCTAGAGGTCAAAAGCCCCTCATTTATGAAAAGAAAAGCTAGAGACCTTACCCGCGGCTCCAAGGAACTAGCACGAGTCATCCCGTGATGATGATGATAATGAGGTGAAATCACGGTTGAATGTAGAAGGTATATGTCAGGCACCTTCTATTGACTGTACAATAAAGTGGCATTCAAGTATACAAGTACCATGAGTCAATCAACTTGTTTGTAAATGTATAGATGTATATAAAAGTGCGATCTATCAAACACAAACAACGGTTTCTTGTGATCTCAACTAACATAATGTTCTTTAGCAGTAGAACCTATATTAGATAATGATTTTCTAAAACACGGTTTATTTGAATTTAGAATCAGCTACGAAGTTTCTATCAATGATTAAATCACACATAGCCAAACGTATGAAAGCACTCACTTTTGTAGAAGAATAAGTATTTTGGCATATTCCCACGGGAATTAAGACCGATGAAAAGTCATTTTTCATGACAGGGAAGCCCTTGACCTTCATCTCATCTGGTTAGAATTGTGATACTTCTCTATTATGGGATGTCGGTTAAAACAGTTAAAGCAGACGTTACTTTGACATTGGCAAACTCTTGGGCTTCCCATATGGACAACTAAAGAAGAAGAAGAATATGACAAAAGTCACTTGTAGATTTAAATCACTTGGAGATTGGATGACGCAAAACAAAACGCATGATATGTTAGAGGCAATAACTTTAGTAGTGCACAAATCACCTGAGAAAGGATTTTGGAAAATTACCACGGTTTTTCGGAAATGAATCCGAGGAAATACAAAAGTAAAAGGAGTCAAGATAGTATTAACCTAGTCAATGTATGTAACTATTCAGCATCGGAAATGTATCATAAAATACTATACTTCGCATTTCGCACTCTAAATGCTTATATTTATAGCGCAGACGTCAAATGTCAATTAACGTGTAGATTATTAATACACAATGAGTAACATTAATAGCTATCGGAGAATAACATTAACATAATTAACCTGGCAAGCAAAAACTATTAGGTACCTACTACAGAATATCATTTGTACATTTTTATTATAATTTTATGAGAAGATAACAATCACGCTATATTTACAATCATTTGATTTGGCAATTATTTGTAACATCTTCTTTTTGCTCTCGAATGGAGTTTTGAAATGCACATAAATGACGTTGTTTTTCATATAATAGTCATCTAAAGTTAGGAATATATAAATCAGATTTTAATTTCGTATGTTAATCAAAACGACCTGCGGATTTTTTCATATTGAGTGTTATTGGCTGGCAGCATAAATAATAGTAAATCGTTTTTATCTATATATTTTTAGTTTTCATATTGGTCAAACCACTAGACCGTAGAGGCGGTTAGAAACTATTTGGTAATCAATACCGGGGCCAGCTGGGACCGGGGGCAGTGGTGCGTAACCTAATATCTCAATTACTAGAACAATTGCAGTTCCGAATCCGAATTAAAGTACCAAGAATCAATATCAATGTCATATATTTTTGCAATGTTTAATAATTCACACGCGATATGACGTGACCGCCTAGCAGTTGCCGGCATCTCTCGATTATTCACGCGACTACAATTATCAACGTATCATATAAATAATAGCTCAATAAAAAGAATAGAAACTACACTTTACGGTGCCCGCTTTAGAACGGAACTACATGCTCGAGAGGAATGGCCCCAGGGCTGATTCACATTGATCGCAGGAGGCCTATTACGAAAACGAAGCACGGTGTATTCATGATACATAAATGACAGAAGTTCTTCTGAATCCGATTGTTTTTATACCAAGGTGACAAACAGGCAAACACTCCACCGGATCTTAAGCGATGACGTTCGATTTTCGTAGCAGGACCTGTGAACAGTGAAATCATTTCGTTCATATAACAAACGACCGCTGAAGCGTATCGATGCAAATCACGCATTGATAAGGAAAACAGCTTTAGATCATTCTCAGGATCAGGTCTGGCTTAGCGAAGATTGCGCGGATTCTAAAGTCGATGATTCGAAATCCATATTTTATTGGCTCTCGCATTTATCACGGGATCTCGAATGCCGGTCTGACAACCCTAGCGCTCGCCGTATTTCCATTAAAGAGCCGTCTCATTAAAGACATGCCTTTGCTGGTTCGACTCGGCTCTCTGGTGGCAATTTAAGTGCGCTTTACAAACTTATTCAGTTATCTCCTGTATGGATGCACCTCGGGTTTAGTATCTTGTGATGGAATTATTTCCAGAACATGCATAGCACGCTCGAGATTAAGGTTAAGCATCTCGTGTCTCTGGCTTACCTACACAAGCTATCCAGTCGGTGCTTACATTATATCGATTGCTATCTACCTACCTATTTATTTTCTAATTAGGATACCAAATAAGTGTTATATTGTATAAATTGTCTGTGCTGTGTTGCTGTGTGCCAGTAAAATGTTTTTCTTTCTTTCTATATTATAACAATCTTTCATACATCAAATAGTATAAGAGAATATTTTGCCCTCTGTACTGTAGCTTTAGTTTTTTAATGATCAAATTGTTATGCAATATTTTGGTGTACAATAAAGATTTTTCATTAATTCACTCATTCATAAATTATATTTTTGAACTACAGATTCATAAGCTGTTAGATTGAAACCACGCTGTTTTGTTTTTATTTCTGTAGATCGTTGTTGGTAGAGCTTGTGAAAATAATGGCTTGTAAAAATAATTTAATAGGAATGTAATGTAACTCAAACATATTTTGCTTTGATACGTTTGGCGAACCAGCGAAATAGTATCGACAAGAGGGCCATTTCAAAGCAGACGGCTAGACGTAATTTGAAAATAAAATTCTCTTCGTCCAAACGAATAAGTGATGCGCGGTGCACGTATACATATCTAACCACAAAACATCGTCTTCAGTAATACACAATACTCAAATCACGATAAGTATTTAGCTCCAAACTTATTTAAGAATGGCAGGTATTTCAACTCTTATATTTCATGAACACTATTTCATTGTGCACTTAATAAAAATAATAACAAATATTACAGGACATTAATTTTACACAGCGCCATCTAGCCCCAAACTAAGCATAGCTTGTAATATGGGAACTAGATTACGGATAGAATACTTAAATATTTTTTGTAAATACTTACGTACTATATGATACAGCACCCAAACACAGCACAAACATCTATATTTATCACACAAACGTTTGTCCTGGGTGGGAATCGAACCCACAGCCTACAGCGCAGAAGGCAGAGTTACCACCAACTGAGCTATGAGACTTGTGGGCGGTAGTGAGGTGTGTGCGTGATGACGTGTAGTTGGTTTGTGACAGGTGAGGTTGAGCCACTAGCTTCGCCAATGTCACGTGGCATGCTAGGCCTTACACGAAGGAATACCGGTGTATTTTGTCAGTTTTGGCACTGGCACAGATATCACGAAACGGTGCAATGAAACTGATAAAAATAAAGCTGTAGTTTATTTCCACGCGCCGCTCGCGTTTCGCCAGCCGCGTCCGTTGACGAGCGAGCGTGCAAATTATTCCCTATAAAAATGCATAGCTGCTGAAACTTTGCACATATGTTACTCAAGACCGGAAAGGAGACATAGGCTACTCTTTATAAATCTGTATAAATCATTTTCCGTGGGATGTGAATGCGATGTGAGACGCCATTAGAAACTGATTAGCTCTTTGAAGCTCCTTCCCATAAATCAGTTCCCGTAGGATGGAAACGGGAAGTCACGTCAAAATCGCTACACCACGCTGATTCGTTCTATTTTGCTCCTTCACGCAACCTCTACAGAACGGGTTAAGCTGAAACAAAAAATGTTGTGTTCCGGCGTTTAGAGGTAAGATAGCCAAAGTACAGCGATATCTGTACTAAGTAAGGTTTGTACAGATATCGCTCTAGAGCAGGAATGTCGGCAACTTTTTCTGCGGGTACACGCGGGCGAAGCCGCGAGCACCTGCTAGTTGTGAATAATTTTGCTTTTTCATTCGCGGAGTTTCTTCACCGCCAGTTTGTCAATTTATATACTGGTAAAACTCATTTAAAATGCAGAGTTTATGCAAATTTATTTGATGAATCAACTCCAGTTTTATGTTACCTTTGTGGGCGCGCTGCCAAATTGTAACAAGCTGGTATAATAAAATCATTTATATTTGCTTATCTTCTATCCGCCGTAAAGGTAGATAAAGTTAGTAAGTTAGATTATGAGTAAGTAAACAAGATGAAAAGGATTTTAGCTTCTCGATGTTATGGTCGGCGAGACCCCTACAAATCCCTTGAGTTTAATAAATAGGTAAGTATATAAAAGTCTGGTTATTTTGACAAATTATATTGGTTTGATTCACTTAGCACTAACACTCTAAATAATTATTACTGCTAAATGAATTATGGTTATGAGCCGCTCTGGTTGATGGTAAGACGCGAACTGATTTAGATTTACTTGATTCGCAGCAAACTGCCATTGTGAACGCTTACAATGCACTATGCGTTTTGCTGCGTGTTCAAATATCTTGAACATACTCCCGAGACCGAAATGAGATTTGGGATAGAGTTAACATCTGGTGAATGATGAATACCTTACTTACAAAACATGGTAATTTTCTTAAATTTATGGTATAACAGTTCAACCTTAACATAACTTATAAAACACAGACATTATGAATAAACAATATGGTTATGAAATGAAATTAAAGTCTTTATACGCCTATGTTACTAATTAATTATGACTTATCTCCTCTAAAGTAAAACCGTCATTATTGTGGTCCATGTCCGTGTCCATTTTGCCTTGTTTTCTTGCACTATAACCTACACTAGGCCAACGATTGGCATAATTGTGAAGCGAACACTCACTTTTATGGTTAAGTTCACTTGCACTTAACACTTCACTGTGGGCACTGGTGGGCCCCGGCGGCGCGGTTGTCCCGACAGCCTCCTGTCGTTGGGGACATTCGCTTCGACGCCGGGGTCTTGGAGACGGCGGGGTCGCCGCAGACTCCTGTCGGCGGTGACCCTCGCCGCGATGCTCGTAGGCAGGAACCCGTTGCCGACGGCACCTCCTCCATATCCAGGCTGCACCCATGCACACTACCCCCGCTAGCGTTAGATAGCCGAGTGCGTAGTGGTGGATGTTATGAGCGGATATGTCTTCTATATCTGCGTTGCTCTGTTTCAGCTTTTCTATGGCGCTTCCTAAACTGGCCATTGATATGTTTAATCCCTCGCTTACTTTGGTTGATGTGTCATTGGGGATTTTCACGTTGATAATATGATTTATCTGATCCAGTTCGGGCATGAAGATGGATGGTGTAAGGGTTTTCTGGTATGAGTGGTGGCGGATCGAGTATAACAAGAAATCATTGCCCTTGATTAAGCAATCTTCACTTGTGGCAATGACCCCACTTCGTTCTAGCTGCTGTAGTGTAATTTGATCCCCACATATTATTTTGATTGTGCATTTATCGCAACAAAAGAATAAGTGCTGGTGCAAGTGTAACTCTGCCCATATGTTGGTGCAGGTCAGTTCCTCTACTGTGCACTTATTGCTCGATTTGTCCATTACACAAAAACTTTCGTCATTTTTAATGGTAAAGATAGGTTTTGCCAGCTGACAAAGATATGCGGATTCATGCTGTAAGCACCCTAGTATCTCGTTTGGAGCGACGTAAAAATATGAATCTTTTTGCAGATTTACCGCTACGTATTCAGATGCTGGTATTATTCTGATCATGTTGGTATTTGTTTGTTGGGGTATAGGTAGCAGCTTGTATAATTGAAAGCTTTCTCTACCTATAAGCGGGAAGGTGACTTCGATAAGTACGTACCTTTTGGTAGCCCTAGCCTTTACCTTCAATGTTTTGTAGATATAGGGAAAATCTGTATCTATATCGCTTATTGGTAGTGTGAGTTCGCTTGGCATCTTGCCGTATATTGTTTGTAACTCGCGTTTGAGTTGTGCTGGTGTTAGCAGATGCAAGCTTATTTGCCCGTGATAGATATCAGCGATGGTGTCCAGCAGAGTATCTTGTAGTCGTTTGAGCGCGAGAAGAAGATTATTTGCGGCCATTGCTGACAACGTGAAGTCTTGAATGTACGATATGTTTTGAATTTCACGTTGAACGACATTGGCATTGTTTTGGAAGACCAGAAGTTTTCTGTTTGCTTCTTGATTTTGTTGCGCTACAGTTGTCTCCATCTTCTTCATTAGATTAAACTCCGCTTCAATTATGGAGGTCTGATTTTTCCACAGGTTTGACAGATGCTTTTCATTAGTTTTTAAGATATCAATATCCTTGATATACTGCTCCGCAAAGCGTGAGTCTAAAACTCCAAACAAATCATTCGCTAGATAGCCAACAGCATTAATAATTCCCCGCGGGAGGCGCCTCGCTGTCTGGGCCGTGTCGCGACGCCGCCGCCGTCTAGCGTGGACGCTGAAACGCTGTGTCAGCAAAAGTTCGTTGTAGTAAGTCATTTCTTGGAAATCATGGTTCGCCTGCTGGAGGATATTATTACACTGCGATGTTTTTTCAATCACTTGGCATAGTTTTTCTGTATAATTCATCATTTGCTTGTATGTTTTTATGCCTCCCCAGTATGGTCCCATATCGTAGTATACAACTATGGACCATTTATCTCTGATTAGATGTAACTTTGATATAGGATCGAAATATAAAGTTTGGTTGGTTGATAGTTGTTTTATTTCGTGCAGACTTTGAGCTGGTGTGAATAGCAAGGTGAGACACAGAAGCGCGGTTGCGATGGTCGTCATTGTGGATCTTGCTATACTTTTACGTTTTGGTTCTGGTTTTGGTTCTGGTTTTGATTCTGGTTTTGGTTTTGGTTCTGGTTCTGTTTGTATGTCATTGTTGTTAAGAGGCAACACAGAAAGTTTCACAATCGGCCGTTTCATGACCCCGTTTTTTGTTTTTAGCGAAACAGCCCTGACTAAACCTTCATCCCCCGGGTGCGTGTCTATAACCCGACCAAGAGCCCACTTTCCTGGAGGTAGATTGTCGTCATGGATCACAACCAAGTCACCGATGCTAATGTTTTTCTGTGGTTTGCGCCACTTATTTCTGGATGATAGCTGCACTAAGTACTCAGCCTTCCATCTCTTCCAAAGATCTTGAAACAACTTCTTTATCAGATGCCATCTGGTTCGGGCATCGTTTTCTGTTTCTATGAGCACTGTCCCTGGTTTTCCTGATAGAAAGTGTGCTGGCGTAAGAAAATCTAGGTCGTCCGGTTCTTCTGTCAAGGCACATAGAGGGCGAGAGTTGAGGCATGCTTCTATCCTAGCCAACAATGTGGTATACTCCTCGAAGGTTAGTTTCTGCTGCCCTACAACCCTCCTAAGATGCCCCTTAAGTGATCTAACAGCTCGTTCCCACAGACCGGCTGCACTTGGCCAGCTAGGCACATTGAAATGCCACTGGATTCCCATTTCTGCTATTTCAACCAGGCAACTTTCGCTGAACACTTGCATCAGCTGGTCGTGCTCTTCCTTTATTATTCTGTTTGCTCCAACGAAATTGGTTCCGTTGTCGCTGTAAATATGACGTGGGACTCCTCTCCTGGCTGTCATTCTTGTTAGTGCTGCCAAAAAAACTGCACTGCTCATATCTGATACAAGCTCTAGGTGGACGGCTTTTGTAACCATACACACGAACACCGCAATGTAACCCTTTGTGGTTTTGATCCCACGCCCTTTGTTTGCTTTCACCTCGACAAAGCCTGTATAGTCCACCCCGCAGTGATGAAATGCATGTTCAGGATTAACTCTGGCTTCCGGCAAATCTCCCATAAGCTGGTTCTGCTTTCCAGGATCCTGCCTTTTGCATATAACGCATCTTCTCACGTGCGCTTTTGTTGCACTGTATCCCCCGATAATCCAATACTGCTGGCGGAGAGTAGCCAAAGTGAGACGCGTTCCTCCATGAAGGGATGATTTGTGGGCTTGATCTATCATCAATGTGGTAAGGCGGTGGTTATGCGGCAAGATGATCGGATGTTTCATCTCTTCACTTACATGAGCATTTCTTAATCGACCTCCGACGCGTAGTATCCCATCTTTGCCTAAAGTGGGATTCAAATTAAGAATTCTGCTCTTATTACCTACATTTCCGCGTTTATTTATAGAATTAATTTCATCCAAAAATTCAGCTGACTGTATGCTTTTGACTATCAGCATTTTTGCGCGATTGAGTTCATGTGAATCTAGGTAGCCTTGGTAACCTCGTTTATTGCAAACTGGCACTCGTAGTATCCATGCGATAATGCGAATTATTTTTGTTATGCAGCTATATTTTTGCAATAAATCAATTATTATTTCACTACCACTTGCACCATTGTTATCCGTTTGAGTAACTATATTGCAAAACGACGCTTTTATTTCTAGCTCGGTTTCATAAATGGTTTGATTTTTCTGATTGGTATGTGATGGTAGCCACGATGGTCCGTGCCACCACAATGTGTGATCTTTGAGCTGCTTGACCGTTAATCCGCGGCTTGCGCAATCAGCTGGATTATCTGTGGTTTTGACATATCGCCACCTGTCCGCAGGTATTGTTTTGGTGATGAACTTTACCCGATTAGCAACAAATGGCTTCCAGCGAGCAGGATCTCCGTTTAACCATCCTAACACCGCGGTCGAATCGGTCCAGCAGTGAACATCAATCGGATAATCCGCTAAGCAGCTTTGGACTTTCTGCATCAGTTGGGTTAACAGCTGTGCCCCCATCAACTCCAGCCTTGGTATAGACACACTTTTGTTTAGAGGCGCCAACCTGGCTTTTCCTGCGACTAGCCTTACGGTGGTTTTCCCGTTCTTTACTGTCTTACAATAGATAACGCAAGAGTAGCTTTTGAGGCTCGCATCGGAATAGCCACATAATGTTATATTTTGGGTTTCTTCAATTCCCAGCCATCTACTTATCTCGATATCGCTAATCAATGGTAACTCTTGCTTGAGACTGGTCCATTCGGAATTGATGTCTTCTGGTAGTTTTGCATCCCAATCTAACTTTGACATCCAAACTTTTTGGAACATTGTCTTCATCGTAGTGCTAAGGGGGGTAAGCCACCCTAACGGATCGAATAATTTTGAAATGTCGGATAGGAGGGATCTTTTTGTGGCTATGATTGGCGACTGCGGATCAATAGTAGACTTGAATGTGAACTTGTCCTTTTGCGGGTTCCAGCCGAGTCCCAACGTTTTGGTAGAATCGGTTTGCTTGAACTCGTACGTAGACTGGTTGCATTGTTCCTTTTCCAAATCTGTCATGAGCTCTGGTTTATTTGAGGCCCATTTTCTTAGATTGAATCCACCTAGCCTTAGCAGTTTAATGAGGTCGGCCTTCAGTTGGTTCGCCTTTTCTATGGAATGGTGCCCTCCACAGTAGTCGTCCATATAGAAGCACTCCTCTAACTCCTTTGCCGCGTCGGGGAAACTTTGTCTTTCATCAGCCGCTAACTGTCTTAAGCACATCATAGCTAGAAATCCCGCGGGTTTGGTTCCGTAGGTAAGCGTGACGAGTTGATAAGTTCGGATATGCTGGTTTGAATCTCTCCATATAATTTTTTGATAGTCCTGATCATCTTCGTGGACTCTTATCATGCGGTACATTTTTTCGATGTCAGCAGTGTATACGTATTTAAATTGCCTCCATCTTAGGATAAGTTCCTGAAGATCCTTTTGTATATTTGGACCCCTGTACATTACATCATTAAGACTGTAGCCCGAAGAGGATTTAGCGGATGCGTTGAACACAACCCTCAGTTTGGTGGTGGTGGACTCTGTTCGTGTGACTGCATGATGAGGCAAGTAGTACCCAGCCACCTGGTTATTGGTTAATGGTTTCATGTGGTTCAGGTTGATGTACTCATCCATGAATTTTTGGTAATCCACTTTTAACTCAGCGCACTTCTCTAGCTTTCTCTCCATACTACGGAATTGAGCCAAAGCTTGCGGCTTAGTAACACCTAGCTTTTCTTTCATGGAGGGCTTAAATGGTAGTCGGACTTCATATTTTCCTCCTTCAACCCTCTTAGTGGTTTCTAAAAAATACTGTAGGCACTCGTGGTCGTCGTTTGACATCTCTACCTGTTGATTTATATCCTCATTTTCCCAATATTTCAATAAATCTTCAGTGTGATTGAGAACGACATTACAATGGTATTGTGGTTTTGTGGACCCACAGAGCAGCCATCCTAATAGTGTCTGTTGGGCCAGTGGTTGATCATCTTTATCTCCTCGTAGAATGCCGCCTAACATAATCTTGCTGTATATATCGGCCCCGAAGAGTAAATCTACTGGTCTGCTTACATTGAACTTTGGATCGGCCAATTTTATACCCTGGATATGATGCCATGATTCCGGCATGATAAACGAATTATTTGGTAGCTGTTTCATCAAATTATTTACGATGATAGCGTTGATGTTCAGGGAATAATCACTGTGGCAGGATTGGATCGATAATTCTAGTGTGCCCTTTGCGTTATTTTGCTTCTGTCCTAGACCGAATATTTGACCTTTAAAACTGTTTCTCTTCAACCCTAGGACTTGCGCCGCTTTTTCGCTGATCAAGGATACTTGAGATCCTTGGTCGACTAGAGCTCTCATCTCATGCTGACTGCCATCAACCCCTATGACTTTAACTATGGCAGTGGCGAGAAGTATTTCAGAAGATTCATCCCAAGACACGTTGGTTGTTCTTGACACCATTTCCTTGCCACTCGTGTTTGTCTTCGATCTTGCTGACGGAGATGGACCTTGATTAACTAGGGCATCGTGTAAAAAACTGTTGTGTGGACCTAAACAAACCCGGCACCGTTTGGACGATTGACACGGTTTTTTGTGATGACACATGCAATTTTTACAATAATCTAAATGCTTGATTGTATTTAATTTTTGCTCATTAGTCATCTTGTGAAAATCAGGGCACTGCCATAATCCATGCTCAGCATTGCACACTCCGCAGGTTGGAGACCTAGATACGTGAAATGCGTTTGAACTAGGCCTTGAGCTTTCTTTGCTCACTAAATGGTTTTGTTGAAAACTTTTCTTATGGTAATGGTAATTTGATTTTGACGATTGAGGCGTAGCTTTTTGGTTAGCGACCGGCTCTTGCTTGCGACGGGATACCTCCAAAGCTGTAAATTTCATCTCTAGGAATGCCAGGAACTCCTGTAAAGAGGGCAGCTCTCTGGGCATTTTCACAGACTCTACATACTCTTTGAAGGTCTCGTTATCCAATTTTTGTGCTAAAAGATGAACTAAAAGTGGATCCCACGAATCGACGTCGACGCCCAAGTTCTTAACTGCATGAAGGGTTTCTTTCGTCACATCATGCAACTTTTTTATCGTCGGCATCGACTGTTGTGTCATGCTTGGGACCCCAAGAAGTATGTTGACATGAGACGTAAAAATAAGCTTCTTGTTCTCATAGCGGTGGTTTAAAATTTCCCAACATACATGATAATTATCGGAGCTAATCTGCAGATGATGTATCAGACGCTCCGCCTCTCCGGTCACCTTACTCTTTAAGAACTGCATCTTTTGCGCGTTGGACATTGCCGGGTTCTTATCGATTGCCTCACTAAACAAATCTTTAAAAGAGACCCAATGGTTGTAGGTCCCGTTAAAAACAGGAATATTTATCTGAGGAGCTGACTTCTCGCGGTGCTTTACTGCCCACATCTTGGTATTGATGCTGTCCGTCAACTCACAGTACGTTTTTTCGTGTTTGCAGAAATCTTCTTGGTATGCGCTGTCGCAGCCTCCGTCCTCACTTTCGATCTCCCAATGGAGCTTATCGATATCACTCCAACGGCTGTCCAGTGATTTCAGAGCGCTTTCGAACTGCCACTTGTTTTCGAACTTGCCTATGTCTATCCGAACTACAGTTCTTTCAAACGCTTTGAAGTTAATAATCTGCTTTCTTATTAAGTGATCTAGTTTACTTCTTCCCCTTGATGGAGACGAAAATTCTCGCAAAGGGAAAATTTCCTCATAACGAGAAGCAGTGTCTTGGTGCGGCCGCGAAGCCTCCGTATCTGGTTGACGTTGACTCACGCTGAGCTGCCTGGTGCAGACACTTGCTGATGGTTGCTGTGGCACCTCTACCTCTGGTTGGCAAAGATTCACCCCTGGTTGATCCTGCCTGATGCGATGGTTCCTCGCATACAGACTAGGCGATGGTAATGGCTGTGCCTCCGTCCCTGGTTGACGGCGGGTCACCTCCTGTTGACCTTGGATAATGCTGCGCTGCTCCGCGTAAATGCTTGGTAATTGTTGCGGCGGCGGTGCCTCCACTTCTGGTTTATGGGGGCTAACACCTAACAGCTTCATTTTACCTAGTTGGTCAAAGGTTTTATCTATGATCTCTCTAATACGCAAGTAAACCTCTCGGGCAATGTCATAGCACCCTTTCTCGAAGTACGCGTGATTAGGAGACGCAAACTCACACAATCTACTATGGTTGTCTTGGTAATCTTTCCAATAAGCTTCCAACATGTCAGCCTTCCGCTTATAAATATCGATGGTCTTCCGCTCAGAACCATCTTTTTTTATATTAGTTAACAACTTTATCAGAGCTTCGTAGATCTCCGTCTGGTTTATGAAGAGATTTTCTACGTCCATCGTGTTGCTGGTATGCTATACAATACACAAACAATGTAGATATAATAAATGGATCGCTCTGACCTTGTCTGCTCCAAACGATAGTCACCGCAGCCCTCTTCTTGGTGATGCAGGTACTGCAGCCCCCAGCTTTGTAGCACTGTACACTCGATAGACACTGGTAATTTTTATTTTCGAAGGACCATGAAAAGGATTTTAGCTTCTCGATGTTATGGTCGGCGAGACCCCTACAAATCCCTTGAGTTTAATAAATAGGTAAGTATATAAAAGTCTGGTTATTTTGACAAATTATATTGGTTTGATTCACTTAGCACTAACACTCTAAATAATTATTACTGCTAAATGAATTATGGTTATGAGCCGCTCTGGTTGATGGTAAGACGCGAACTGATTTAGATTTACTTGATTCGCAGCAAACTGCCATTGTGAACGCTTACAATGCACTATGCGTTTTGCTGCGTGTTCAAATATCTTGAACATACTCCCGAGACCGAAATGAGATGTGGGATGGAGTTAACATCTGGTGAATGATGAATACCTTACTTACAAAACATGGTAATTTTCTTAAATTTATGGTATAACAGTTCAACCTTAACATAACTTATAAAACACAGACATTATGAATAAACAATATGGTTATGAAATAAAATTAAAGTCTTTATATGCCTATGTTACTAATTAATTATGACTTATCTCCTCTAAAGTAAAACCGTCATTATTGTGGTCCATGTCCGTGTCCATTTTGCCTTGTTTTCTTGCACTATAACCTACACTAGGCCAACGATTGGCATAATTGTGAAGCGAACACTCACTTTTATGGTTAAGTTCACTTGCACTTAACACTTCACTGTGGGCACTGGTGGGCCCCGGCGGCGCGGTTGTCCCGACAGCCTCCTGTCGTTGGGGACATTCGCTTCGACGCCGGGGTCTTGGAGACGGCGGGGTCGCCGCAGACTCCTGTCGGCGGTGACCCTCGCCGCGATGCTCGTAGGCAGGAACCCGTTGCCGACGGCACCGACCGCTCCTCCATATCCAGGCTGCACCCATGCACACTACCCCCGCTAGCGTTAGATAGCCGAGTGCGTAGTGGTGGATGTCATGAGCGGATATGTCTTCTATATCTGCGTTGCTCTGTTTCAGCTTTTCTATGGCGCTTCCTAAACTGGCCATTGATATGTTTAATCCCTCGCTTACTTTGGTTGATGTGTCATTGGGGATTTTCACGTTGATAATATGATTTATCTGATCCAGTTCGGGCATGAAGATGGATGGTGTAAGGGTTTTCTGGTATGAGTGGTGGCGGATCGAGTATAACAAGAAATCATTGCCCTTGATTAAGCAATCTTCACTTGTGGCAATGACCCCACTTCGTTCTAGCTGCTGTAGTGTAATTTGATCCCCACATATTATTTTGATTGTGCATTTATCGCAACAAAAGAATAAGTGCTGGTGCAAGTGTAACTCTGCCCATATGTTGGTGCAGGTCAGTTCCTCTACTGTGCACTTATTGCTCGATTTGTCCATTACACAAAAACTTTCGTCATTTTTAATGGTAAAGATAGGTTTTGCCAGCTGACAAAGATATGCGGATTCATGCTGTAAGCACCCTAGTATCTCGTTTGGAGCGACGTAAAAATATGAATCTTTTTGCAGATTTACCGCTACGTATTCAGATGCTGGTATTATTCTGATCATGTTGGTATTTGTTTGTTCCGATGATGATGGTAATCCTAATCAATTTAGAATTTAGATACTAGCGACAGTTCGATATACATATATTTATATGAAAATAATAAACAGGAATTAAAAACAAAATGTAGTCCTCACAGGTCAAGCCTTATGCAAAAAAAACTCTTCAAAGTAGGTGTGCATTTTTCAAAACAAACTTACAATTTTGGGTTATTGAACAAGGTTACGAAATAAGTACCAGCTTCAATTATTGTACTAACTCACAATAATTACCAGCCAGACTAGAAAAGTTTTGAAATAGGTTTTTGTGTTGACATATTGGACATTGTCAACAAAAATCTATCATCTCTTGGCTGTATTTCAATATTTCAAAGTTCTTTTAATAGAAATAGAAACTACAATCGTCAAATTCAGCTGTTTCGTTTGAAAGCATTCTGTTTCATTCGAAAATAGACGCCCAGTTGCGTGGGAGGTGGCCACTTAAATATTATGGATGCAAACATTCCAAATTAGTTTCGGATGAATATTTAAACTCTTAGGTAAACCTCGAGATTTTCTCACGTATTTCTTTACATTATCTCTGATGGAAAACGAAGCTAAAGCCCCGATCTTCACATTCAGAGACTTCAGTACTGAAACTATACCTTGTACCCAGGCAGACCAACAGAAACGTGGAGGTTGCTCGGTATTAGTCGAGAAAGGTTAAGACTTAAATCTAAATTTTCAAAATAAGGCGAAGTATTGAAATGCAACATGAATCGTGATATAACATGTTTTGATTTAACTATATCGAATTATAAATGACTCTATCACTATCATTGCTATAGACAATAGCGTGTTGTAACAATTCTATCTACGCGAGATAGAGCTAAAATAAACCAACAGTTTTACATGTATTGTTTCAACCAAACACCGAATAAATCCATCCATTCGGATCGCTGTAGGGCTGTCATCGGATAATGTTACATGTTTTGAATACAATATTAAAATTAGGACAACATTTGCATCTCACAAGCGAACCAATGAATTATTCACGATAACTAAGGTAGCTATAAAGTTTTAATTTTTTTGCATTCAAGCTTTAATAGGATCACGGCTCTAAGTAGAGTTAAGTCGAAGTTTCAGAGCAGATAAAGCCGAATGACGAGAAGTTCGGAGAGAGTTCGGTAACCCTAGGCGTAGCTCCGTGTCAACTGATAGTCGGGCTTTGTGGCTCACCGAATGAACGAGCCGAGAATCCGTGCTCAGTAATACTAGGGGAACATGGCACAGAGGAAAGTAGCTGGGGCACAGTGTGGCTCACGCACACAGCGGCCGCCGGCGCTGAATCGATACGCGCCCGCCCTGCGCCTCGCTGCGGGGGACGAAGGGATGAATTTAAATTATTCACAGCGGGTACAACTGCGTGCCGTCTTTAACAAACAAATTACGTATGCGCACCTAATAACACGATACACGAACTGTCTGGCTTTTGGGCCACCGAGCTTTCAATTATAACTTGGTAGAATACGAAAGGATAAACGGCGCGGCTGGATTTGTAATTGCCTCGGCGATGCTGCTCGCCGACGCGGAATTCGCTAATTAGTTCAACCATGTAGCAATTTTATGAGCACATTGAAATCGCATACGTACTATTTAAAGCTTTTAACCGAGTTAAATAGCGTTACAAGGGCGTGCGACCGCAAACACCGACGAATATGTTTGAGTGTTGAATAACTCAACATAAAATAAAACCAAAACCATGTTAAAATAATGTTAAACGACCCAAAAATGCAAACACGAAATCCGACAGATAAATATTTGTTTATTTGACGAAAGATTTGACAGTTGTGATAATGTATCGAAGTCACGTCACGTGCAATTTATATACAAAACATTGTAAGTGACTCAGTGCTTAAATTGAGTATTAAAAGTTTCAACTGCAACACTGCGAAAACATTCGCGCTTCGATTGAAATAACTTGACAAGTTGCGCGAACAAAGGGACGCCCGACACCGATAAAAAAAATGCCATCTCAATCCCAATCATCTGCCCTAAACGTCGACACAGAAGTAAGAAAGTAGGGAGCGTATAAAACGTCAAAAGAGATTGAATATCGATTGTCGAGTCGACAGCTATCCGAGAGTGGAGGCCGGCAAAGCGGCAGCGGCGCGCAAGGCACTTCCGACCACCCGCGACAATTTATGTTATTGGCAGAGAGCTGGACGCTGCGATACGAGACCCTCGCTTGTAATTGTTAGTCGGATACCGCAGGATATTGGGGAATTAAACGAGAGTGGTGATTGATTAACCGGCGATAACGATTACGGATATTGCGCTGCGGTATGAAAAATTGGGGGAGAAAAGGCGCGGGCCGGTGAGCGGCGTGCGGTTCAACAAAACGATTTGTAAAACAAACACAGTCATCTCGGAACGAAAGTGAATCGAAAAAGTCGTAATCACCCGCCAGAACAGAAATAAAATAAAACGACGTGCATGCATGCGCGGCACTCGCCCGTTCACAGATTAAGCTGAAAGATCAACAAACATATTTTAATCCGGCCCAAGCTCTCGCATTTCCGGCGACAAAAACCCACGACACATGGGCGAGAAAAAACCCAAAGTTATTATCTTAAGTCGAACCCAGCAGAACCCATTAGTAAACAACACGGGCACAAAGGAGGGCAAAATAGAGGCTTATAAAAAATTGTAACAAAAAATCGCCTTTTGATCCCTTGGCCCGGCTGCCCTAAATTCTGTCTGAAGGTTTTATTAGTTGCCCATGTCCTAGTCTAGCGATTGGATTTGTGAGTGTATTTCGTTGTATTTGTGTAAACCTTATTCGTTTTCTGCCAGGATTTTTACGGTGTTGACTTTAAAGCGCTCTAATAAAAAGCTAGCGAAGGTAAAGAATGTGTTGTATCGCGATCGCGAGCGACTATGCCGGGAATCTGTTTCTCTCGGAAATTCGATGAGCAAAAAGACAAGTGAGCAGGTATACGGATTACTGCAGGCGAGGAGCGCCGATGCGAAAAGCTAACCGATCGACAACTCCTCTTTTCGCAACCAGAAATATTGTACTTCAGCTAAAGGTAAAAAAAGAAAGAAAGAACACAAGGAGCGACAAATTTATTTATCCCACATAAACTTACAAGCTATATAAATAGGTAGGTAAAAATAATAACTACGTGTGAGCTAAAAGTAGCTGTCTCAGCATTAAATTGCACCGGGATTAACGGTGCAACGCTGCTACGCGTTATGATTTTGTCAAATTACAGCGTAAAGGATTATTAGATTTTCTCTATTGGTTTCCTAGCTGAGTGAACTTTGCTGGCATAAACCAATATGAAAAATCTAAACATTAAGATTTTTTCAATTACATTCACTATGTGTTAAGAAGCTACCCCTTAACCAAAAACGTTCTCACGCGTGAGCCCTGGTGCTCCACTTCAATGTGTAAAGATAGACTCTTCTATTTTTTATTGAACACTGCTATTTGCACGTCAAAATCCATCTGCAATTGCAGCAAGTAACTACGTTGTCAATTGCCCAGTAACATTTCAAACATAATATTAGACGAGCTCGAGGAACCGTTAAGTTAATAACTGTAAAAAAACGTTTTCAACTTAAAAACGGTAATAGTAAATATCATGATTGTATAATACGCGATAATACTAATACGCGTCACGTCATATTTATTACATGCGATGGCCACTTGAAGATGACAAGAGAATGACTTTCGGGTTATCACAACAATCCTTTATAGGAATATCAATAATAGATCTACGAATAGCTATGTAACAGCAAATAATATTGTTTCGATGTCAATAAGTACCCAAGCCAAATAACTCAAAGGTAAAACCGTAAAACGCTTACAAATAATCGTAGATCTTTTCAAGTTGTAAATTTCCAGAATAGTTTGTCACCACAAATCGAATGTAATTTGTCCATAGACAATGTGCAGCTCAGAATTGTTCACGACATCGTTAAACGAGGTAACAAACGGCGACAATGCGACCACAGATTATACAACAAGTAAGTACCGCTGTAATGCGAACCGGAAATAATAATGGCATTCGTTGAGCCGTCTCGCCTCGGGCCTTGCCCTCACATCCTAATTACGCCAATAATAATTACGGTAGCAGCTGGCGCTCTCGCCGGTTATACCTTGATTAATAACATTATGAACATATTCAACTTACACTAGCTAGCGTAATTGAATTACATTATATAACTCTTCATACTTAGTATCAGTTTAGCCGTATTTAGTTCTATTTTATTGACGGTCACAAAAAAAGGTTATATTGAGACCGTATATTGAGACACACATAAGATTCGATTATTAAATCGAAGGCTATCTGATATTGTCATTGAAACTTCTTAAGGCGAAAGCGTAATTGAATATCTAGCATGGTTTGGTTGGTGATAGGACTTTCTTTCCATGTCTGTCGCCATAACAACAAGTGTAAATGGTTGTGCTCCGGCATTTAAAGGTAAAATATTTCCAGTTCCACAGTTTGTTGAGGATTCCGGGTGATGTGCGCTTCCGTGAGATGAAGGATACACGCTACGCCATTTTGCAATAAAAAAACGTATATATTTTTATAGAGTAGGTTTTATTTACGTTATTGATAGCGTAACAAAACCACCATAGCTGATCGGAGAACGATACCAGGACTATAGGACCGCAAAGGAGTCAGCCAATCGGAACGAGTTCGACCTAAATTCACGGTTCCAAATGGAAACTCGGCGTGACATTTATTTTGTAGGTACTAAGGTACCGAAACCAATTTTGTACTTTGCATTACTGTGACATTGAAAAACGTACCTGTGAAGAATCCGTATCCAATTTCAAGATGTTTCTTGAATTATTTGTACCAATTTGTTTTGAAACCGAAACAATACGACTTGACTCTCTTAACAGAGGAAAGCTTATTGTGGTAGTTTTTCATGGCCTACCTGACTCTATAGCAAACTCACTACCTATTATTACTAACTGCTATGTATTACCCATAATGTGATATGAGAGCGGATTTCTTTTACCTTGTAGTACAAGATACAAAGATTATGTTTACGATCAAAGGTGTAATTATAACTATCAGATTAGTCTCACAGTCCGAGACCGAGTAAGGCAGAGCGATTTATTTTATCGCATCAATCAATTACTTGGTACGTAAGGTTATTAAAAATGTAATTCATGGCGAGACTGACAAGCTGATTCGAATTTCAAATTTGGCCGGTAATAAAGCTTTGTGAGATGAATAATGAAATGCCCCAGGCAGATAATACTGGCCAGTATAAATAAAGTTGTTGAAGCGAATTTATCGGGTACTTTTTTTTTTGTAAAATACGGCGTTTTATGCACAGCTTAAAGAAACCATTTTTACACATCAGCAGACCAGTAAAATTAAATTACACAATTTAACTTAAATTATATTCTTTGTTGTCGTAAACCTTAATCGAATTTCACCAAAATCTGATGACATTACTTATCGTAAATCCGCTGGATCAAGAATAAAAATATTTTTACGAAAATCCTTTAGTCAAGAATAAAAATATTTTTATTCTTGACTAAAGGATTTTCGTATTCAAAGAAACTAATTCATGTATCTTCCGTTACATTTTTATGAAAACAAACAAATAAATTAGTTTGATGCTCTTACGGACCAGAGCCCACCCTCTTGTCAAAGTCCGGTGCCAAGTTCGTTGTGTTCCGTTGGTGCGCGAGAGTCTATATTATATATCGTGTAATAGGCAGCTTCTGGGAAAGCTCGTACTATCGTAGACCTCATCCACGCCCAGGCAAGCCTCGAGGTCAAGACTCAAGAGCTTACCCATTAAAAAAAAAAGGAACTCATCTTTCTAGTGGCTAGTGGTCAGACCTGTCTTTTTGTGAATGTTAGCCAATGTAAAGGACGGATTAAAAAATGATTGTGCATGTGAATGTTAAGGTGGATCTGTGGTTTTAAGCATGGATATGATAAGAAATGAGTACATCAGGTGAAGTCTGATAGAAATAATGTGACGGAAATAATGAGTTTATCCACACCTATAAATTTGTGGTTAACGTGGAACATGTCATGCGAACGAAAGACAGTCACGTGACTTAAAGAATGTGAGGTATGAATGTACGTAGGATGGACGTAGGAGTAGGAGTAGACAGAGGAAGAGATGGATGGATTGTGTGAGTGTCTATATTAATGTGTATATATGGATGCTGTTGACGGGCGACAGGCGAGAGTGGAAGAGAACGTGCCGTGCCCTGCCATGTGTGGGATAAGGACAGGAAGATGTATGCTTGACTGGTCTCAAAGTGATTCGACTGAGAGTTATTTACCTAATGTAAGCGGTGAGCCTGGCAGCCAGTTAGCTTAGTGAGAACACTGATCAAGTTGATCAACATGCAAATTTATTCAGTGATCGCTATAATCGGTCGGTAAGGTGTATCAACCTCATTTGAGCCGACATATATTTTGCTGTCAGTGTTATCGAGTTTATGTAGCCTTTTTATGTTTTTATTAATCTTATCGTACCTTTTAAATGTAGTTTTTATCGATATTTGCTGCGTAGATATTTTTTACATTTGAGTCTAAGATACTCCAGGCTCCGAGGCCTCCGAGGTAATCAGATCCTCTTTGATTGTCTGTTTCTAAAATTAAAACTTCAAAATTAATTCTCGAATTTCAAATTCGAAATGTGAAGATGATGAAAACATGAAAACATTCATACAGAGACATTCCTAATTCAAAATTTCAAATTTAGCTGTAGTTTTTTTCGGATAAATACGGCAGTGGAACTTCGACAAAAACTTAGCAGCAGACTTGTTCGTGTATATCATACTACTTCACTAATAATGTAACTCTGTTTGTAACGGTCCCAACCGACTGCTTCCCTTGTTAATAGTTAGGCAGTGTACATTTTAGTACAATGTAAGTTTATGTTTTATTTTAATAAACGTGTACTAAGTATATCTAAACTACAAACTTAGTTCATCACCACCACTCCATACTCCACATATCACAAAAGGGTAATCTGAAAGAGAATGCTTCGCAGTATGAGTGCATTTTTTTTTATCTATCTATGTGGTAATGTACAAAGAACGAATGTTTCTTATTACATTACCCGGTTTTGTGCGAAGAATATTTTTTCCTTAAACATTGCTGGTAATGTAACTCCGTAATGTACGAGTAACAAGGTGATGTACGTTATTGACTGCAGTTCTTATCTTCAGAACATCCTTTCTATATTAATGTCCACGCATTGCAGGCCGAAATATATACATTTTATGCTGATATAAATATTATAATATAGTTCTGCTCCTTTAGGTCCCAGTTCGAGAGACTTATATACCTATGTACAAAAAAATATGCTGAAGTTTACGCAAATTCTATTGTGACTGTAGAGCAAAATCTTGTTATCCGCTTAGTGTACTCCGCAGAGCATAATCATTTTGCTATCAATTCGTTATGGAGTCATGACGCTATCTATCGATTATTCCGATATTAACTATCGCACGGTAATCTCCCGATTGGACTTATCACCCGTGTGTCCGATTGTTTCGAAACAGTGTATTTAATTGTCCGGGCTTAGGGCTGTTTGCGAGCTTGATTGAGTGCAAACGTTCGTGGGGTGTAATCCGCGCCTGTCGCCCGCCGCATCGGTTCATTAAATCACCCCGGTGCGGGCGAGGGGCCCCCACACCCCGCTGCACTCCACAAATTAATGCGATTGTGGCCTCACCGGCAAATCACGCCTCCGTTCTTCCCGCGAAGACCAATTGTAACACAAATTCGAGATCTGCCCAGAACGGACAGTCTCTGAAATTGGCATCGAGATAATATCAATAAATCTGTCAGCCTCGACAAACAACAAGTTTCTCTGGCTTTCCCTAAAACATAATACCAAGTTCCAAGAGACAAGAGTATCAAACTAGGCACAATTTTCTTGCGACAGTTTAGAACTACAAAACACTCGATCTGCTATCTTATCAAGAACTTTACTGACCTGTTCAGTCCCCGATTCTACTCAAATCGCTTCAATATGACAGTGCTGTCGTCGCAGAATTGCTACAATAGGTGCCTTTTGATACCATTGTTATAGTTTAGTAGAATCGGGCACCTGGTCAATGAGAATATAAAGTGTTTAAACGATAAATGTACTATCAAAGGTGGGTAGGTACATGTGGCTGGGGCTGGCAGGTGGGTAGGCGCAGCGAAGAACATCTTTCACAATGCGTAAGCGCATGCACGCCGCGTGTCATTAATCACGCCGACGTGACTCGGTGATTGCCAAAGGTTTATGCAAACTCTTATGAACTCATCACGTTTAAACGCATAGAATTCATCATCATATTATCATACATCTGACTTGTAGATGCATGGATAAGGCACACAATAAAAAGCAAGGAGAAATTGAGCAAAATATCTTATATATTAAGGGTTAGAATCCTACTTATATGAAAAGAAGATTAAGACAACACAGTAAGTATTGTGGGAAGAGTAGATCTTAGGCTAGGAGAGTTAGTATCACTGGCAAGAGCTTTCGTTTTGAGGCTCTGCGGTATCTCTGACGAGGAGATATTGGGAAGCTTAACATGCAGATTAACCCTATCTGTGGTCTAGTAACTTTCCCACCGGTATCAGACCCAGAGATCCCAGGTTCAAACCCCAAGGGTATACAAAACTGGGTTTAGTAGGAGGTAGGATTTTGTTTCCGCTTGGCTAGCTACCAACATATTTCATAAGTCTCATCTATTTCAGTCAATTGTCAAAAGTCAATTCAGAAGAAAGATAGCCAGTTCCTCAGTTGAGGATTCCGGGTGAAGTGCGCTTCCACCTTTGTTAATCATAACTTGAAACCAGGTGAGATGAAGGTCAAGCTGTTTCCCGTTTACAATAAATAAAAGCTTACAACCGCACAGAATGATGGTTACTAAAATGTTGAGCCCAAGAATTTATCGGAACAGCTGGCGAGCCGCAGTATTTCACAACTACGAGATTATCCAGCGCCCTAAGCGGACCGGGTATACGACAGGGGCGGCTCGTCGCCCTCCTGTTATTGTTCGAAAGTACGCGTAGCTCGCAGCTTCCAAAATTCCTCGCATTAATCATTGTCGAGGGCTCTAAAAATTTCCAAGTGCTTGTGGAATCAATTTAACGGGCACTCCCTAACTGGGGAAGTTTCAGCGTGATAATTAAAGACGAGATATCAATTACAAAGTCGCCACTCTCCACCAAAAATGTCAATGCTTTTATACGCAGGCACCTAATGTACCTACTTGCTTTCTGTTGTTAATAAAGGCCAGAAGTGCCGCTGATTTTTGCTCTCCACTCAAACGTGCCTTAAGCTTGCTTTGGAGGTCGCGTCTTAATAATCGACCTCTCTAACTCAGCCCATGGATGTCATAAAAGCCAACCAAGGGATCTCACCAAAAGAAAGGCAACAGCTTCCTTATGTGTATTATCTACACCTATACTCCCAATGACCAATGATATTGTGGCGCAATATCATTGGTCGCAGGGAGCCGATGGAACACGCTCGGGATCCTGGCGTCTCCCGCCACAAAAAGCGATTGGCCTCCGCCAATGTTCTGCAGTGGACGTGAGTGGGCATATATGATGATGATGATGATGATACTGCGATCACCAATCCGCCTGCCAAGCGTGGTGATGATGGCATAACCAGTTCAATTCCAGTTTTGGAAATAACCTAACGGACTGTTGATGTGCGAACGCATCTCGGAACCAGATTTTTTTAAATAAAATATACTATGGGCCTTATACGGCATACAAAGCGGGACGAAAGCAGATTTTTTTATATGGGTCGAACTTCCTCGGGACGAATATGGCATAAGTCATTATTTTGGTTTGACTCTTTTTTTTTTACTCTTCGCTTACTCGCATAGACACGGCGGATTATCTTTATCCGATTATATCTACAAAATTTCATTCGATTCGGTCGTGCCATTTCGAAATGAGCGAGTCAACTAAGAACATAAATACAACTTAGTTTTGTATGGCAGAGCGGTACACTGGGTCTTCTTAAGTTTGCTCTGTCGTCGCTTTCTCCGAGACTTCATTGTGTTGAAATAAAACTAGTGGAATTGCAACATTTTACGGCTTGTCAATTGTATGAACAAGCTTAACGTTGGTGTCTGCACTGCACATTGTAAACAGAAACTCTTTAAAGTAGGTAATGAATTCTTCGATAATACGTTATCCGCATGTTTATTGTCGGACGCGGAAATCATTTTATGATCACAGATTATGACATACCTGAGTATATCTTTAGACAAGCACTATCTGCAATGATGGTAGGCAATCTGCATGATGATATCTCTATCTAATCTTATAGACTCGATATCAAAGCCCTGGGGATTGTATAGATGACTATACAACCCACAGGCCTCGCTTAGCCGGGTGTTCGGTATCCGTTGTGTTTTCTATATCAACATCAAACACATCATACGCACCCGTATCTTTTGTACCAAAATGCTCAATCCTGACACATAATACACTATTATTACGAGAGGGTTTCAAATAAGGGGTGATCCCCTCGTCAATGATTCCCATTCAATGGTACATTTCGGTAATAAGGCTATTTGCATTGACAAACGAGTCGCGCTTTAAAGTTCAATCATTTAATCTTTGTCAAATTGGCAACGGTTTCACTTTGCCTCTTATTGTTCTGATTCTGAGTCACTTGTGACAATCACTAGCTCTGATATTATTTCGTTTGAGATCTGCAAGCTGAGTGCGAACGTCTATACTGTATACTTTACAGTTTACGTTAACTTTATTTTCTATGGCGACGTGGACAGCGCCTCCTAGCGGCAAGTTTACAAAACGTTTTTGCGAGTGGGAACGTTTTACCATTACTTTTAAAGTTGCGTAAACGTAAATTTGATAGTTTACTTTATGTTTTGACAGCTTTGCGAGTGTAAACGACCAATTTTCACATATATCGTGTAGATTACGTTAACTTTGTAGTTACGTTCGACGATCGATGCTCGAGAATTGCATACATAGATCTATAGCGTACCAGATGTGGCATTTTCAAGGGAAATGTATGAAGATTTTCAAAGGAATGTCAATGCCACTTCTATATCGCCCGTTTTTTAGTTAGGTCTGTGTCGAGTTCGAAATAATTTGAAATTTTCAATGGCCAAGCACGAGTTTTGCGCATTTTTTTTATGACGTAGGACTTTTGGGTTCCTTGCTTATGGGACCTTTCGGACCTTCCTTTTTTTTTTGACGCATGGAGTTCGAGATCGGCCCGAGTGCAGCGAGGGACAATTGAGGCACTACGACATTAGGGACAATCGAGGTATATATTGGATCGTGGCGAAAAATATTTTTGGACCAACATTTTTTTGTTCTGGTTTCTGTTTACGAGTAAAAAAAAAAGTTTTTGGGAAATTCATCACAAAAACGTTGGTCCGTTGGTAAATTGGGGAATATTAGTTTGCAAATTTTACTTATTTTAACGTCAGACGTATAAAAATTGGTGTTTAGTACTTTCTGTTCTTCTGGAATATTGAAAATTGGTGTTTGTTTACAAGTATAAGACAGTTGTATCAGAATTTTTGAAAATCATGCCTTTGGATGTTTTGGAGAATTTGACGATGGGAAATCCCATCCGGTACATTGGCTTGGAAAATAATGAACAAGTAACAAACATGCATCTTACCTTAGGTTCTGTTTTTTGTTTCTTAGCAGGAGGTTGTGAAGGATGTGGCTCTTGCCTTGAGTCGTCTGGTTCAGGTTTGGAGGGAGTCGCGGGCGCAGGCGCCGGCGGCGGCGGAGGGGGTGGGGGCGCGGGCGCGGCGGGGGGCGGGGGAGGTGCCGGCGTCGGCGGTTTCACCTCGAGGCGCGGCGCGGACGCCGGCCGGGGCTCGGGCTTGGCCGGCGCGGGGGTGGGTGTGGGGACGGACGCGGGGGTCGCCGGCGTCGGCAGCGGCGACTGCTGCGTCGGGGCAGGTGGGCCGGGCGCGTTGGGCGGCGGCGGCACCCGGGCCACGCCGTTCACGTCGTGCGGCGGGTGCGGCGGGTGCGGGTGCGGGTGAGGATGAGGGTGGTGGTGCTTGTCACGCGCCTTGTCCCGCCGGTGGCCGCCCGAGCCGCGCTTGGCTGCGCCGGCGCCGGGTCCCGCGGCCGACGGTGTCGCGGGAGCGCTGACGCCCGCTGACGATTTGCTCTCGCCGTTCATCTCGTTCGACTTGACGATCTCGTGCTTGGCCTCGGAGCTCTTGGTGCCGGGCTTGGTGCGCTTGATCTTCATCTTGAGCGCGGTGCGCTGCGCGTCCGGTTCGGCGCGCGCCGCCATGCCGCCCGCCTCGTCGGTCTTCTCTATGTCGGCATCGAGGTCTATGATGAGGTCGCCGATGCCGATGTCCCACTCGTTGTCATCGTACTCGAAGTTGGCGGGGTGTGCGTGGGGCGCGGGGCGAGCTCCGCCGGCCGGCGCGCCCTCCCTCATTGGCGTCGCCATGCGCGCCGGCACGCTCCGCCCGCCCCCCGCTGCCCGCCACACGCACACACCATTGTAGCCCTGAGGACAACAACAACATTTTCAGTTACATACAAACCAACACACGCATCTCCCTAGCATCTCACGACCTCATACTTTCTGGACAAAGTCCACGATCTACGGTGGAGCGAGCTTGAAGGGCACTCCTATTTACAGCTAAGTTCTATTCAAAAGACCGTTAACATCATCGGTCGTGAGCTGAACATTAAAGACATCCAGAAACTTCCTTCCCGGTTACCGGCCAACCTAATGGAAAACTGCGAACAAGACTTCTTATCTCGAGTTCATGTTGGAACTTGGAATACGATAACCTATCAACGTTACTAACCTAACATTACATGACAAGAAACGAGCACATTGTAATCAGTGTTTCTTTATCAGAACGAGTACATCGCGATAGGCGGCTTTAATTGATCATAATAGTCATGATCATGATTGAGATGCACGATACGAGTGCAACCGCCGACGATGAAGACAAAGTCGCTGTCTCTGGCTGTATCTGTATTAAGTTTCTCGCATGGAGCTGGACAAGTTCAGGATGGCCGAATAGTTGACACAATTCGTTTTTGTCGATGTCACTCCCGCACTACCAGTACATGCTATAATTATTTCCCGTTACTACCGACAAGCATAGTAAGTAGTAAGACAGCAAGTTTATTTTTAAACGATGTACAACTTCATGAAAATGGAAGCAGACGTCAAAACGTATGTAGGTATGTTGGAATTAACACAATATCGATGAGTGAGAATAATTGTGTCATGATCAGTTTTGAAAACTACCTAATATTTTTTGTGTTTTGGACTGTTTAACTCTTGTCTTGCCTGGGCAAGAATGAGGTCTTCGATGGAGCGACCTCTCCCAGTAGAACCAACTTTAATAACTGAGATAAGGTACTTGTTTTGTAATGTTTTTGTTAATTTTGTAATCGCATAAAGAAGTTCTCGCGACCCTACTCACCGCAGGAACACTGGCTGCGATGTTCTGTTCGGCTGAGATACTTCCCCAGACAGGCTGCTCAGCATATATAAAGAGTACTAATCCTTCTATGCCTGGGCAAGAATGAGGACCTCATGGACTTCGCTTACACAGTAAGTGCTTTAATAACTACGCTAAGTGACTTGTTTTGTAGCACGGAGTCTACGCCCTTTCAAAGGCATTTAAATAAACATATTTTTATGAATTGGTTTCTTTAGGTATAGGAATTTCATATTGAACGATGTCATAACTGATTCGAAGGAGCTATAATCGTAAAACGGTCGTAAAACAATGGAGATAAGCCCGGTTTCTCTCGACGTAACATAAACCCGGACAAACGTGGACTAAGTGCTAGCTGTGCGTGCTCCATCTTAGGCCACATCTTTACTTGTCAAGTAAGCCGGTTGTCAAACGCATAGCTATCGCCAATAATAAAATATAAAAAATATTACATCCGTAATTTTATTCCATATTTTTGTATACATGTGTATACATTTGTATACACTGAGCTCCTCCTTAACGGCTGGACCGATTTGGATGTCGATTGAAAGAGTCTATAGCACCAACCGTGCGATTGAAACAGTTTAAGGCCCTAACAGTAAGGTCGAAACAGTATTGGGTCCCAACGGTTTTTTTTATTGTACGACTGGTCAGCGCTTGGCCTTCATCTTAATTTAAATAGTCTAAGGATCTATACTGGGGAGTAGTGAGATCTTAACAGTCTCAGGCCCAAACATCAGTAAGATTGAATCTCTGAGGCTCTAAAAGTGTTATTGCAACAGTTTAAGGCCCCAGCAAAGATATTTAAACAGTATTAGGCCCAAAAAGTGGGACGGATACAGTCTAAGGCCTCAGCAGTGAAATCTAAACAGTCTAAGGCCCAAACAGAGGGATTGAAACAGTCTAGTGGGTAAGGCCCCTACAGTAAGTTTGAAACTCTTAAGGCCCCAACCAACGGTGGGACTGAAACAGTCTAAGGCACTAACAGTGGGTTTGAAACAGTTTAAGGCCCCTTCAGTAAGATTGAAACTCTAAGGCCCCAAATGTGGGATTGAAACAGTTTAAGGCCCCAACTGAACTATTTGGAACATTGTAACTAAGGCTGATAACGATAAAATGAAATCAGTGAAGCGCAACGTTATGACTCCATATTTTACAGCCGGATATATGAAATAGAAGCGGCGGTTTTCGTGCCAACGAGTCGTTTAAAGTCAATTTTGAGAAAACCGTAAAAAACATGATAACGGACAATTTTAACCACTGACGTGTAACAAAGCGATGCAATTACTAGCACCGATTTTAACATACTTGGATTTCATCTAGCCTAGCTGCTGATGCAGGCTGTATTGACCTGGGGTCTAACTGCAACGTCTTATCTTATAGCGTTCTCGTTTTGATCTTACATTATTTTTGTCTCGTTTTTTCTACACTGGACAGATAGTGACATAAGTAAAGTAATATCAAACAACAAAACAAGAATGGTATAAGGTCGTGGTACAAGTCTCTACTAAGTCGTACTAAGACGTCACTGTTGACGATTCCGGGTGAAGTGCGCTTCGGCCTTATCTTGCAACCAGGTCAAAGTCAAAGTCAAATATTTTTATTCAGTAAGATTTTTTTAGGATCACTGAAACGTCATAAAAGGTGAGATGAAGAACAAGACTTCCCCGTCGTACATTCAAAAAAATAATGTGTAGGCTGATATGATGATGATGGGCCGAGTTGGAGGTGTCGATGGCAGTATACTTAGGTAACTAAGGCAACAAGATAATACCGCCCGCTGTACTGTTAGCTTTAGCTTAAAAGTATCTATTGTCCTATATTATTTCGTGTACGATAAAGAATTTTCATTCATTAGATAATGTTACGCCAATTCAGAAAGGTCTAGAAACATCACAGGCCTTCACAGTAGATAGCTCTCTACTCAGCATAAATGTAGAGAGCGCTGTTTTTCAGCCTGGACTCAAGTGGTCCCACGACCCTGTGAGAATATAAATTGTGCTATGGAAGTACCTATAGATATAGGTACAAGGTCATTTTACGAACCCCAGCTCATAACAGTAATATAATTAGGTACTGGGTATCAATAAGCTACTGAGTATAATAAACCTGAGTAAGTAAAATAAAAGTGAAGAGCGTCTTCGGCCTTATCTTAAATTGTAACCAAGAGAGATGGAGGCCAAGCGAATCCCCGTAGTACTAATATAAAAAACAACAGCTCGTAATAACCTACAGTACACTCAATAGTTTCCCCAGTAAGTAATTTATTACGAGGAAAGTCTCTGTCTGGAACTTGTTATGTTTCATTTGGTATTACAGGGCTGGGGGTGTTTGCCCAGTCGAATAACATTTAAATACCCACCGCAAACTAAATACGAACTACGAACTGACCACAGGATAACGTTTTGTTTGACCCGTTTATATTTATTTCAATTGGATTATATTACTATATCATCTTTTACAAATAAAATAGCTATTCAGCGTGGCAATGCAGTCAGTGTCTTGGGCACACTTCCGTCTGGTACAGGTCTGGAACAGTTGAGTTACTTAGAGTTACCGTTTGTAACGATCCTTATAAAATCTGACTGCTTCCCTTATGTACAGTTAGTTTGATTGTACACAATGTTTAATAATATTAATAATAAAACCCTTGTGTTAATATGTAATTGTATAGTACGACTTACGCAAGTTTTCAGAGTGACTTGTATTATAGTTATGTGGAATTTCCAATTTATTTTACCTTTTTAAAGACCTTTTTTTCGAGACTGGCCAAAAATGCTTTTGTCCGCTGTCCGTCGGCTGTCGACTGTCGGTTTGTTCACGCCTACAGGTCGCATTTTTCAACCAATTTTGATGAAAATTGGCACACATGTGATGCCATTGATGATTAAAAATTATGGAAAATAAGGGAAGAAAGGGGAGAAGTTTGCTGTAGCCTTATCAACGGATTTAAATTAAATTTTAAAAACATACTAAGAATTTAATTATACACAAGATGTTGTGGAAAAAAATGGGGGTAGTGGAGTGAGAAAAGAGGAAAAAGTTTGCTGTAGGATTTTTTTTTTTTTTTTTCGGAAAATTTATACCTACGTATACCAATCAGATTACGCAGTCCTCTCCGCCTTTGCAAGAAAAACTCGTAGGCATCAAATCATCAATCATCATCCTAGGACAAGGGGAACACGAGTAATCACTAAAGCTTATACCTCATTTTGCTCAAAGTCTAAAAGGAAAAGTGATAGAGGAAAGCATCGGTTATTGCATATGGACTCGCGAGGTCTACTGTTCTTACAGAACCATTATTTTTTAAGTAATCTACCTTAATAACACAATGTGTTATTGGAATTTTCTGAGAATATGTCATGTTCCTTCAATTGGCTACCTGTTACTGTAAAAAATAATAGCCATGTATATATAAATGGACGGACCATGAAGTAATAGGGTCCCGATGGCACTTTTGAACGGAAACCTTCTACCCAGTTTTTTGTAAAGGCTATTGCTGAAATGTTTAAAAACCTGTAATAAAAAGGTCATGCCGATTACGCCTGCCTTGCCTATTTTTGGATTACAAGTAGTTCATAGCGATTCCTGCGAAGACGCCAGTTTTTATGCGCACTCTTAATATCTGCTCATAACTTTTTAGTACGCGCACGTGCTTATTGCGAGGGTTCGAAACGAAAACGGTGTACTCTGTATATTAGATACTAGTTCATTCCGGCGGCTTCACCCGCGTTTTACCTAAATCCGGATAAAAAGTAAGCCTAAGTCGCTCCTCATGGCATACACTGCAGCCATGCGATATCACATTTGTGATACGTAATAAAGCTAAAGAAAAAAAAAAGCCGGCGGTAAAACTGTTCATATTCCCATATCGACAGCTTTGCGCGGACCTGGCTGGCGCTGAAGGCGCGACCCCAAAACTATTATATAAAGATTATTGAGGCAACAAGCGCAAGGGCACCACTTGGGTACGAACCACGGCTTGGGCTGGCGCCATTTGGTGGGGGAGGTTAGGAATGGCCGAAGGAAAGGTTCATCGACTCCGCCGGCGGAGTCGGTGTATCTGTGTAGTGTTTTCTCTGTGTGACGAGATAGTTAATGAATGGATCCCGTCACCTCCGGGTTAGCGGTGGTGAGTGGGTCATCCGGGTCTCCAAGAACGTGTCTTGGCCTACGGAGGGACCGGTATATTGTAATCACTTTGTGGTTGTTCTATTGTCAACATTTCAACGAAATAGCATTTCACTTGATGTTCTAGGTACACTGAACACACTGAGTTATTTTTTGTGTTGTTGTGGTAAGATTTCAACATTTAATTTATTTTTTACTATTATAGAGCTTTATAGAGCTGATCTTGTTAAGACGACAGTAGCGCCAGGTGACCAGACGATTCATCTTATGTATTCGTACATAATTTCATTTTTACCATGTTACTGTGTGTTCCAATATGACAATAAACAATATACTGTTCTATTTTATACATGCCATATGTCATGAATATACATTCAGACGTTCAGTCGTAAAAAGGTTACAAACAAACAGTGTTATTTTCGAATTTCGAATAAGGTATGCATGAATGGCCATAGTATACCTGCCTTACCTATTCCGTAGAACAATGATTTATTCTGTGTCTATGTATTGTACAATGTAAGGTTTCTTCCTACTTCCTACACCTATAATAATTGCCTTTACAAGCGATTTTTTTAATTGTACAACGGAGAAGCACTTGGCCATCTCACCTGTCGACAAGTTATGGTAATGTGGAAGGGGAGCGCACTTCACCCGGAATCCTCAACCGACTGAGGAACTGGCTATCTTACCTCTAAATTCCGGAACACAACAATTTAGATTGTTGTGTTCCGATGCTATGGCGACAGACTTTGTAAGATGGATAAGGCCTTATCTTAACTTGTTACCAGGTGAGATGAAGGCCAAGCGCTTCCCCGTCGTACAATAAAAAAAAAATGGTGGCACCTAAGTCAAAGCCTTCCTTCCTGGTTCTATTTAAAAAGAACCTATATTGCAATGGAAAGAAAAAATAAACTACCAGGCGACCATAATGACGCAGGAAGTGTGCGATGCATTGAATTGCATACCACACAAATGGATTAGGAATGAGTATAAGATGATTTGTATATCTTTGAAACCTTATAAACTAAGTACCTTTATACCTACCTATTTATTCGTGCCACACAATACCTAAGATTTATCTCAATCCTAAAAACCTGTAGGTTTGGTATTCTTAAAACATGTATTTTATCAAGCTAGAACACGATATACCTATCACTCAAAACTGTGTGTGGGAAACTATGGTTACTTTTTAACTTCTGACCTTTCAGCTAGATAGCTTCTTGATGCGCCATTAACCATTATGTCCATGACGCGACAGACAGATCCATACTTGGTAATCAGTTTGCATTTGTCGCCCATCGTATGATATTGTCATTGAAGTGAAATTTTCACAATTAAGTGATTGTGAGAATTTTTTTGTAGTTAGGTACAAGCAGAATAGGCTACCTTCCCATTTGATATCCTATTCCAAAAGCTAGTACTTTTATTATAATTACTGGTAAGGAATGGAAAGGAAAGGAATGGTTGCCCTTGTCTGTTTATCCGTACCAGTACAATTTTCGTCTTCAAAAGCTTAGTCTCAAAAAAACTCATTCACTACAGAGTGAATAGCTTCCTTTAGACAAGCATGCTCCTTCTTCGGCCACATCTTTACTTGTTGGTTAGCTGTTAGTTTGTACGCTTGGCTACCAAAGATACAAAAATGAGCCTAGAATATATTATTTTGTCGTAGTTTTTTGAGAACCTCGCCGCGAAATCAATTCGAGAAAGTTTGAAAATTGGTAGATTCTTTAGACCTTTAAAAATTACCATTCTCGTACCTTCAGAAATAATCAGATGTACTCACACAATATGTACGGTTAGGTACAAAGTACTAGAGTTACAAATCACTAAGATCAGCACATTTAGATGCATATAAACTAAAAAATGCATAACCTGCCGCCGCGCAACTAAGGCGCTGGCGGCAATTTGCGTACTCAGACATACACTTTCTTTGGTACACTTCAAAGAAAGAAAGAAAGTAAGAAATAAAGAAAGAGAGAAAGAAAGAAAAATCATTTATTTGAAGGATAGAAGTGCATTAAATTGGAGTTTGAGCTCTCAGCAATATTCTGTGATATAATATAAATTACAACACAACGCTGGTCTTCCGTCAACACCAGAAACTCCAAAACTTAACAAGCCTCATAGCTCAGTTGGTAGTAGCTCTGCCTTCTGCGCTGTAGGCTGTGGGTCCGATTCCCACCCAGGACAAACATTTGTGTGATGAATATCGATGTTTGTTCTGTGTTTGGGTGTAGTATCATATAGTACGTATGTATTTACAAAAAGTATTTAAGTATTCTATCCGTAATCTAGTTCCCATATTACATGCTATGCTTAGTTTGGGGCTAGATGGCGCTATGTAAAATTAATGTCCTACTATATTTATTTATAACTGTAGGCATTAAAACTATTGCACGGTTAACTACTACACTGGGACCATACAGAATACACGAATAAGTTACAATTGGAAATGAACGAATGAAAATTCCATTCAAATTATTTTCAGTACCAATACTGAGGTGCCTTTGGTACCTACCGTGATGCAATGTCCTGCTCACATCCGTACTGATTTATCGTCAGGTAGCTGGCGCAATGCCCGAGCATCGAACCTGAACCAACGTAAAACAATAGCGGGGGTTCTATCAATATACTCGTACACCGAAAGTTTTTTTTTTTTTATTGTACGACGGAGAAGCGCTTGGCCTTCATCTCACCTGGTAACAAGTTAAGATAAGGCCGAAGGTGGAGGCGCACTTCACCCGGAATCGTCAATAAACTGAGGAACTGGCTATCTTACCTATGCCGGAACACAACAATTTTAGTATTGCGACAGAATTAGGTATGATGGTGGTAGCTAGCCAGGTGGACTTCAACAAAGTCCTACCACCAGCCAAACCAAGCACAATATATTGTACTGCCCATGGGGATCGGTGGGTTGAACAACTAGACCACAGAGGCGGTTATCTACATATTATAGGTGTAGATGGGAATATAAACAAATGTAGTAGAGCTCCTTGTGAAAGGGCTCGTTATCATACCTATTTAGGCCGCCAAGCAGTATTCCTGTGTTTCGGTTTGAATGGTTGCCGGTGAAATTATGGATACGCGAGGCTTACCACCTTTACGCCTCAAGTTGACGGGCGCAATGCAGTGCTGCGTAGGTCATGTTCTTGTATTGTATTTATTTAACCATAACGTTACATTCATAACATAATCAAGTCAGTAATTAACATTCATATTCTTAGGTCTATGTTAGTTTCAATAGTTATAAGCTTATTCATGTTGGGTAACCTAATTAGAATAATACAGATACTAACTACCTTACCTACTCCATATGCAAATTAGTCAATTACCAGTTAATGAATTCCGAGGCTTCATAGAATGGGTTATTTGCAAAAAATACTTTTAATTTGCTTTTAACTGTGTCGTAAGGAAGCTGAGAATGACTTTAAGGGGTCATTTATTGTACATAGCAAATTTTAACAGAGAAATCTTGACTATATGTTTTAACCAACCTAGTTCTTGGAATGCACAATTTTTCTTTAGATCTTTTATCACAGTTGCGAACAGGTAAATTAATTTTTAAGTATTTTTTTTTCTGAATGCACTTCTAGAAGAGATCGAAATATGTACAGGGATACTACAATGTTTTTTTTTTATATGAATTTACTGTCGTTAATCTGTTTATTGAGTTCTTTGTGGATGTGACTAACGCAGTATGGCTCTTGGCTATGAGTTATGTATATTGCCTATTATATGTATTACCTCGCCTCTTTCAAGAGATGTATTTAACATCAGGGAACAAGCAAGAACTGCTTGCTTGTTTCCCTCCCTCTCCAAGTTGTATAACAAAAACACAGAAAAAGTGAAAAAATGAAGAAATCCCGGCATCCCGTGGGATTTCTTCTGGAAGACGTTGGAGGGAGTAAAAGCCGACTGTAAGTGATCTCACCAGAAAAAGAGCAGCAACTTCTGCGTGCCTATGTTCTGTGTACAAAAATCTACCTTTACTGCGATCACCAATCCGCCAGCCTAGCGTGGTGATTATGGAAAACCCCGTTGGAGGAGGCTCTGTCCAGCAGTGGACACAAATGGTTTGGTGATGTCAAGTCCCAGTTGCAAACTAATGTAAACATCTAAGGCTTCAATGAGTGATATTTCTAAGGATTATCATGTGATATTATTTTCTCCAACACGCGCGAAGCCTTTCTGTGCTATATAAAGGGATATACCGACATAATGGAGTTAGTCTGACCCTCGCTGTCACAGAATAAACAATGGGGAAGCTTCCACAAAAAACAAATTGCGTTTTACTGACTCAACGGAAACAATATGGCATTTTTCAACGACAATTTACACATCGACGGAATTGAAAAGATCATCAGCTGGCCTATTACCTAAATTATGTTTCTTTTCGGCTTTTCTTCTGAACAATTTTTCGGTTTCAATGAGAAGTCAAATAAAATCCGCCATCTTTATTGAAACATATTAAAACCCAATGTATTACCCAACTCTGTTTCACTTGGGTTTCAATCTAAGGCCAGCAGAAGTCAGCAAAAGTCAAATACCTACTTCTGTAGGTATTTAAAATTTTAGTTGGTAATAACTCACTGTCATTGACTTAGAAGATTTATGCCATATTCGTCCCAAATTTCGAGCCGCGCCATTAAAAAGTTTTATTCGTCCCGCACGATAACATTTGTCCATGAAGGGTAGTGGAGAATGAATGCATTAATGAATGAACACTCTATTGTACACAAGAATAACATCAAATTTTACGAACATGGTGACCCAGTGTATAAGTGCCAAGTGTATATTCTTCCAGGCAACCTTGAAAGGAGAAAAAGAAATTAGGAAAAATATTTAACTTATCCATTTACCTGACTAAAAATAAGAAAATCTTTACACGCAAAAAAAAAAGCTTTACACATAGGTAATAAAAAATGAAGTATTAAATAACCAGGTATAGTTTACGCCAGTTAGTGATGTTTCTTCAATTTAAAAGTATGAATGAATAAAATTGACAAGTGGACAAGTGGATATTAAGATATTAAATAACTAACTATCATTGCCTTTTCATACTAAGATAACATTGTTAGAGAAAGGTAGAGGAGGTCAAGGAATTGTGGCCTCGGGCGGGGGGCCAAGTGTTTTAGTATCATGCATCTCTTTCTACCAATTTGGATTGTTAATATAATTTTGAATATGTTTAATTCTTAATACTCCTCATTCGAAAGCAACTGGAACCCGTTGCCCTGGTATAATGTTTGTTTATTGTCTATCCACAACTAATCGGCTGAACGGATCAATGGCATTATCTTTTTCATAGTACGATAGGGAAGCCCTTGGCCTTCATCTCACCTGGTATCAAGTTATGATAAGCTCGAAGGTGGAAGCGCAGTTCACCCGGAATCCTAAACTGACTGAGGAACTGGATATCTTACCACTATATACATTCCGGAACAAAACAATTAAGATTTGTTGTAATGGCGACAGACGGTAAGATGGTGGTAGCTAGCCAAGCAGACTTAATCGGAGTCTTACCACCAACCAAACCAAGCACAATATTGTACTCCCCTGGGGATCGAACCCGGGACCTCTGGATCTGACGAAGGTAGGCGAACTACCAGAGCGTTTGAAACGAAGCGCGGCGTCGATCGTTCGAGAACAACTTTGATGAAACAAATTACGTACAACGACGGGCATTAGGTACATTCGTTTCGTGCGATTTAAAATATACAAAGCATTTCGCAATTGGTTCCAAATCTTGTAAGTTTAATGAGTTGTACTATCGTTTCTGTATAATCAAGAAATTCCTGTCCATTATCCCACACTAAGTGGAGTCAGCATATCTTATCTCCTTCCAGTCTCCTCTATCTGACGTCATTTCATGACTCACTCCTTTCTTGCACAAACCACACAAAAATTATCCCTTTTTTTAGTTAGTGCGGCGGGGAAGCGCTTGGCCTTCATCTCATGGTTTCAAGTTATGATAAGGCCGAAGATGGAAAGCGCACTTCTCCCGGAATCCTCAACTGTGAGGAACTGGCTATGTTACCTCTAAATGCCGGAACACAACAATTTGGAATTGTTGTATTGGCGACAGACTTAAGATGGCGGTAGCTAGCCACCGACGACCGACGTGCCATCTCTTCTTCGACCCTATATCCACACTTATATTAAATCTCTTCCCGTTACGTGGCTTTTATCCCTACTCATTCCATAACTACATTTAGTATTAGTATGTATAATACCTACTACTACTATATTGCTACCTATTTGTAGTTACATTACTGACTGAGATACATGTTGACGAATACTCACACGGTTTTTACTGTAGTTTTTGTCAATGTTATAATGAAGTACTTACCTACCTAACTTATACACATTAAAGTTTAAGTGTTTTAATTGACTTAAATGATGTTAAAATGGAGGCCTATTGTGATTTGGGTATTTTTATTTTAGCTGTATAGCTGTTGATATATAGTACTAGTATATATATGGTATAAATAGTAGATAGTATTCTTGTAGGAGTGGGTTACAATAGGTTTATTAATGTAAAAACGATTGAAATCTTAATAACAGACCTAATGTTAGTCAAATAACAATTTATTTATTAGTAGTATGTAGATAATCAGCAGTGTTGATAATGATGAAACGATGACATCGGCTTTGTTGAGGTTAGGGCACCTAATTTATGAATGTATTGATTCATTGGCTTGATTTCGTTTCAACGAGATTCATCAATTTATGGCAAAACCCGCCAACTTTGGAGGAAGCTCTCCATCATTAGGCACTAGACACGAATGGGCTGTTGATATTTTTTTAAATTCACAATGCGCAGAATTTGGTACATTCCTGACTACCTAATAATGGAATCTGTCGAATGAGGAATCATCGTTTCTTCAGAAAATCTGACGATTGTGGAATAAATAAATGATCCGACGAATGTGGAATCTGGCGGATGTGTCATAAATCTTTCGTTTGAAGTCTCCATCATCATCTTCCTGACTTTATCCCGCTTTAGGCAGGGCACAACATGTTCTTCTCTTCCATTCACTTCTATCGGCCTTCCTCTGCTCCTATAGCCTACCACATTTTTCCTCGCAACGCGACTTTTGTCCCTACGCATAACGTGCCAAACCATGCAGGCCTTTCTCTTTATCTTTTCAGTCTATATATTAAAGTAAAAATAATGACTGATTGAATGGTAATTCTATATTGTAGACAAAATTAAAAAACGAAAGCTAAATGAACAATAGGCGGTCTTATCGCTTCGGAGTGAGATATCTTCCAGACAACCGATTATGACGACAGATGGAGACGCTAGTGCATGTTTGACAAACATGTATTCTAGTTCTAGATCTATTTGTGTTTTCTAGATCAGAATCGGTTTTATTTCATATTCTACCAAGCTTTAATCTGCCATAAAACACGAAATTTATTGCATATAAAAACTTTGGGGACTTGTCGTCACAATTTATTGCACAAATACCTCTCAAAAAGTGACTGTAGATTTCTAAAACGGTTATTTATGAAAACGTGACAGCTATCTTGGAGCGTTAATTTTATCGCTCGAGGCAATTCATAATTAATTATCACGAATAGATAGCAAGAAACTATAGGTATAGGTACCTACCGTATACCTACGTAAGCATGACATTATCGAGCATTAAATGACAACCAACGTATAAACAAGATTATTCAAATGAAAACATCTCATTAATGCGAAACAAACATAATAATAAAACACTTAATCTTCACAATACTTGAATTTCAAAATATACTAATCATGTTAACGTAATCGATAAAAAAAACACCTACCGAGAGGCTAGCCTAGCTGCCCAAAATGAGAGGGACGGGGCTATACATACTCGTACGTAGTAGAGTGAAACGGATGATCGGGATTTACATTGCAAAAACACAAGCAACTTACTAATTAAACAACCCATAATTAAGATACACACTAAAGTGTGTATCGTGTTTCTGAAACCTCAAACTGAAGGCAAAGCACTAATGTTTCATGTGTCCCAAAACAAAGAATTGTAGCTATAAGAAGCACCGAGAATTATCATATGTTTTGAAGATCTCTTACATAGTAGAGCCTATGTATCTAATATCTATATATATTAGTCGGAACAAATATATGTAAACTACGCGATAAATACCCGTGTTTCGAATCAAAATAAATAGTAGTCTCTTATGTATATTCTTACCGTTCCCAAGATGATCTATTGACGACTCGCGATGGCAATCCAAAAATGACACAATCCATTCAACACTTTGTACCACTAATGTGAACACTGACACTATTACTAGACTCGGTACTAGGCACTGGCACGACCTCAACGCACCATCACTACACACTGGCAACCCGGTAGCGATCCTTGCACCGAACTCACTCCGACACACCTACGGAGAAACAAAGCGAATATCAGCATACACTGCACTGTAAACATTAATATTGTAGTCACTTGATACACGGTTGTGTGTTGCTGTAGCCGGTCGTACAGCCAGACCACGGACAAATAAACGCGCGTCGCAATCGCTCGCTACTCGAATACTGACTCGCTTGGATGGACGGCCAGCGAGCGACCGAGTGCTCAATTCGAAACGTGAGATTTCTGCGCGTGGTTACAATCATTTCATGCTTCACTAAATCGAACAGTAAACTGTCAAATTGCATGCAAATAGTAACAGAATACTTGTTTGAATTTCGAATTATTGCCCTCGTTTTTTTTTATATAAGTCACAAACGACGATGATATAGATATAGGTAACATATAGGTACCCTAAGATAACCAGGCCGAGCTGGTTGCTACCTAAACTATACAATAGCACATCATTATGTAGCTATTGTCTTAATTACAGTAAACTTACTTACTTGTGATGTAAGTAATTGTTTAAAATAATAAGCAAATCTATATGAAATCTGTTTTCGTGCAACCCCGCCAAAACGTCGGGATATATTGGTAAAATTCGCGATAAATACCCGTTTTTTCGTAACAATATAAAATCCATTCGGTTAAAAGTCGCATGAGAATTCGAAGCCATGATCGTGTCCCCGCCGCACACCGAATGTAAAAAACTAAAGTTAGAAAGAGAAGAACACGATGAGCGAGCAGTGCATGCAACGTGGCACGAAGGCGGCTCGCAAGGGGAGAGAGGGCCTAACAGGAATATGGCTTCCGAAATATTACAAAAACATTTATGCATGAAGGGATAACAAAATGTTACTGCTGTTATGCGCGTCAGATTGGAGGATATTTTATTTATTTATATTGTAGTCGAAATATGATTGATCACCGGCGACCGCAGCTGACATAATGGACAAATTATTGAACGTTGTGTAATGAGACCGCGTGCACAGCTCATAGTTGGGCTCGCTGAGCTGAGCGCGGTAGGTGTGGCGAGGTGATAAAACATGTTTTCCCCTGTGTGCGCCGTGCCTCGAAGAAAACATGTGAGATAATAAAACGTTGAACGTTGGACTCGTAAAGCTTATTTGTGTAATGCATTCTTTAAACAAACGGATAATTACAAAGCGTTTATGGGCCGTTACGGCGGCGCTCGTCGGGTACAATAATTTATCGCAATGGATTGCCTCTGAATAATCAAGAATCAGATGGGTTATGTGTTATGTTATGTATCGCTCCGCTTTCCAGGAAACTTGTGATGTATTTGAATATACATTAGCCAAACAAATCGTGGCTCTGTTTGCATTTTTCATAATGCTACATTGATTTTACCTATGCTAATCAGTTTTTATCGATATATATAATTTATTGAATCACTTAGGCACCACACAAGTACCACTGATTTTCGCACTCGAGTATAAACGTAGTTTATGCGTTTGTACTGTACTCCCTTTCCGATTATACTTGCAAAATATCTTCTGAATCTCGAAATGAGCGACAAACTAGGTTTCTTTGGGATAGCGGCACTACTAGGCCTCTTAAATCAATTTCTCAGTATCAAAGCCATTCCTTCGTTAAATTAAAATTGTAAAAGTTATAATGATAACAGATCTCCTTTGTGCCGCGGACTCGCGGATGTCTTCAGTTGCAAAGTACTGTTTAAATAAATTATCTTGCTTTAGCGACTGCTTTTGTATCACAATAGGAGTTGCTAACAACAAAGTGCCTTCTGAGACGGAAGAAATTTAATCAGAGCTGTATCTAAGATTTCATTTATGAATATTTGCCATTTATAATTGCAAAACCACATTAGGACATTTCTTCATTAATTAGATCTAACCTGATGTGATGTTATAAAAATAAAAAAAACAGCACACGTCGTTTCTACCTATCTTAGCCACTTTGAAACTTCCGCTTTTATAAATTGAGTAAATACATTAGCGCCATTAGCAAAGCTATGTTTTCAGAGCCTCGTGTCGATTATGTCCGGAATGTGACGCCTTAATCAGTTAGCTGCACTAGCGTGTCATTATCATAAGGATTTGAAATAAATGAAATGCTCACTGAATGCAGCCAGCCGCAACGAAGCAAGAAATATCTTCCATTCCCAATAATGTCGAGTAGAAATAGCGATGCGGTTCAGATTGTAAGGATGCTGATACTTCTCATATTCTTTTGTAAGGATCCCCACGGCTAGCTCTTTGTTGACTTATACAAGGGTTAACTGAATAAGACAAACAGAAGTATTATTCGAAAGTAGCTTTCGCAGCCGGGACATTGCAAACGTTAGGGTAAGTTGTGGTGTGAAGTGCGCTTCCACCATCGGTCTTATCGTAACTTGTAACCTGTGTAACCAGTGAGATGAAGGACAAGAACTTCCCCGTCGTTCAATTTAAAAAAAAATAAGCGAGACGGTTGTAGAATTGTAGCTTCAAAACACACTAGTTGTCCAAAATGAGAGGGACAGTGCTATACATACATGCACGTAACCGAGTGAAACGGATGGACGGGATTTTATTGCAAAGACACAACTTTTGTTCATAATGAAATGATGATGTGAATATGTAGAGTAGAATGACACTAAAAGAGGAATAGAAGATTCAAAACCCAGAATTTTAGACATAATAACTACTAATTAAAAAAATACTACTCATACAAAGTGTGCCATTTTATAGATACATTTGAAAATGTGAAAAATATAGTTTCGTATCTCATAGCCGTAATAGGGAGACAATTTACATTTTTTAAATGTAAGTCTGCTGCCGCTATAACAATTAATAATAAAAATAAAATAAAAATGCAAATTAGGGGGGGTTATACAAAGGGGGCTCTATAATAAAAACGTGTTTTACTTGGCCAGGTTTATTGAGTTTAAGGATGAAGATTGAAGCTCTGGCGAGTATTGACATTGGTATCTTAACATAATCAAGTACTGAAATGGATCCGAGGATATTTGGGAGCTCCGTCAGCTAGCTTTCCGAGAATCGACCTTATTAATGCCACTGGCACCGGATGGAGCCAAGTCGTCCTAATCCGTGTCGACCACAAGCGTACACAATGGGCCGTATGTAATACCGGATATTATAATTGACTTGCTTACTTATAAACGTTTGTTGCGTACTTTCATAATATTGTCGACTATTTGAGACATCTTGAGTCTTAAGTTAGTAACAGCTTTTTTTAACAAGCCTCATAGCTCAGTTGGTAGTAACTCTGCCTTCTGTGTTGTAGGTTGTGGGTTCGATTCCCACCCAGGATAAAGATTTGTGTGATGAATATAGATGTTTGTTCTGTTTTTGGGTTGTATGATACGAGTAAGTATGTATTTACAAAAAAAAGTATTTAAGTATTATATCCGTAATCTAGTTCCCATATTACAAGCTAGGCTTAGTTTGGGGCTAAATGGCGCTTTGTGAAATGAATATCCTGTAAATGATTTTATTAACTCAACTGTTCCAGGTCAGTACCGGAAGCGTGACTCTGGCTGCATTGCCACGCTGAATAGCTATGCTACTTCGCTGGCCGAAATAAGAGCCAGCCTTGGGTCACGTGTCGCGCCAATCAAATGCCCTGTATTTTTAAAACCCGGAGGGCACCGGAGTTGACTTGAATATTCAGTCTATATTAATACATTATGAGAAAATTTCAGCCCCCTTTCAAGCTTAATGCGCGCATATAGAAGTACAGAAACAATTTTTTTTAAGTTCGAATTTCGGCCAATAAGCATGTTCAAATTATTTCACCTCGAATTTGAACCAAACGGCAGTTTTACCTGTTGTGTCGAATTATTTATTCTCTTTCATTACGCGCACCCTCTCACTAAACTTGTTCTTTCAGATCGCTCTGAAGCGATAAGACCGCCCAATGTAATGTTAGCTTTCGTTTTTTAAATTAGAAATTGTCCTTCAAAATTTTGGTGTACAATAAAGAAGTTTCATTCATTTTGAAATACTCTGTAGGTCGGTTGGTAGCGTTGTCTTTGTTCTGCTGCACGCGCGTTTGTTATGCATCGGACGGCTGTATGTTTGTGTATTCTATTTGCGAGGGTTATTATGGTTCGTCAGTGTTTTAGCGTAACAGCCACATTGTTAATCACCGGAGCAATAGCAATTTGTTCCCGATAACCACAACTGCAACACGACACGACACCTATACAAGCTGACAAGCCTCACTTGGCGGTAGCTCTGCCTTCTGCGATGTAGGTTGGGGGGTTTTCCCATTTCCCATCACATTTTTGTGTTGTAAGTAAAGTAAAAACTGTAATAAGTATATCAGACTCACATTTTTCCCTTCGCGGATTCACCTCGCTTAAATAATTTGTCAGTCAAACCTTTCAGCAGATAAGGACTCAACGTGACCAGGAGTCAAAGTCAAAGTCAAAATTTCTTTATTCATAAAGATTTTTTACGATTATTTTGAAACGTCAAATCTACCGCCTGTTCGGAATCGCGACCAGCGCACAAGGAGCAAGGCAAGAACCTAGGGCTGGTTAATTTTTTGATGATCCATTCAACATTAAGATACACAATTTTTTATTATAATATAAGTAGATACATCATAAACCTAGATACTTAATCTTAAAACATTTGTTAGATAAGATAAATGTTTATTTTTATTTTGGAACAAAAATGTTTTAAATATTTACTTACAACTAACTGTTACAAGATTGTTATAATAGGTAAAATAGCAATAATTATAATCTAGGGTACATTCTCCCCGTGCTAGTTAAAAAAAAACTGTGTTACTGTGTTGTTATTACCTATCTACCTAATGGGTAGTTTGTTAACATTGAGAAATCACCATTTTGCTGTCAACTGGTATAGTAACATCGGGCCACGCGTTGTTGGTTAAGAAAAAAAAATACCAACCATCCAACTAGGTGGACAGCTTCGTTTGTCGTAAGGTAATAGACGCTGATTACTACTCAGAGCGTGGATCTTATGAGGATCACCTACTACGGGTTAATCAAGTCCAAATTTACGTTCGGCACATGCACATGGTTTGCAAGTAGGTATTCAATTCGTGACACATTAAATTCGGATTTTTGTTCCTAGGATCATGGCGGTTTCCTTACGATGTGACCTTCACCGTCAGAGCATGTGCATGTCAAATGCGCAATTGGTGCTCGACTGGATTTGAACTCACAACCTCCGGATCGGCAGGTGGGACCATACCCACTTGGCCACACAGCCCTGTTCTATGTTTAGGTGTATATTGCATCATAAGCTACCATAATCAATCAAAAACAATCATTACAAAGAAAATATGAGAGTAAGTATTTGTATCCACCGTAATCTATTAATATATTACATAAACTAAACTTTGCTTAGTTTAGGGCGATAACAACGCTATCTAGCCCTATCTAGTGAAATGTCTATTCATATATATTTTCATTTACAAATGCACGCTGTCAATCTCATGTTGTCGCAACCAACAACTTGGCTCATGGCTTCAAATTGAATATTGAAGAGAACAAAACTGGAGAACGTAAAATTAGGGTCATTACTCGACTGAACTTTCATTTAATAAGTTAGTCAAACACTTGCGCAGCGTCGATTAAAACACAAAGGCGCTGTTCTAAGCTTAATTTTATCTTTGTTCTGAGAGCGCGTTTCGTTTTAATGGATATTACTTACATCTCTCTCGTTTCACTGCATTTCACTATTACCGTTGTTTTTTTTTGTATACTCTCATCTGGTTGCAAGTTGAGATAAGGCCGAAGGTGGAGGCGCACTTCACCTGGAATCCTCAACAAACTGAGGAACTGACTATCTTACCTCAAATGTCGGACCACAACAATCTTTAAATCTGTTGTTATGGCGACAGAATTAGGTAAGATGGTGGTAGCTAGCCAGGCGGACTTAAACAAAGTCCTACCACCAACCAAACCAAGCACAGTATATTGTAACTCACCATGGGGATGTTCCTAAGCTTTAGGCTACAAATCACATTTTTATCAAGCCTCATAGCTCAGTTGGTAGTAACTCTGCCTTCTGCGCTGGCTGTGGGTTCGATTCCCACCCAGGACAAACATTTGTTTGATGAATATAGATGTTTGTTCTGTGTTTGGGTGTTGTATCATACAATACGTATGTATTAACAAAAAGTATTTTTTATCCACAATTTATTATCCCATATTACAAGCTATGCTTAGTTTGGGGCTAGATGGAGCATGGCGTGTAAAATTAATGTCCTGTAATATTGTGTATTCAAATACGTAAAATTCGCAACTGTAAAGATATATATCTAATAACAAAAGTATAATATTCGCTGTTTTATTACTATTTAGTTTACTGTATTGGTTCCCAAAGTCAAAGTCAAGGTCAAAAAAAAAATACTCACTAAGAACTTTTAGGATCATTTTGAAACAGCACACAAGGAGAAAGGCAAGAACTCATTAAATCAATTGAAATCTAAAACATTGAATTTCTAAATTATTAACAAAATTTGTTTGAACATTCCCCAAAAACGGTTAAGATTGAACCCTCTCATATATAATTCTATAGTCGGATCAAACTACAGGCAGAATTCATTTCTTTGGCGAGCGGGCAATAACTTTAATAAGCTATTAAACAAGCATAACGATCTTGATTTGTTCTGCTCTAGTGTAGAAACCGTGAGGCGGCGGCTTAGTGGAGACTTCTTCTCCGCGTGGCAACAATATTAGAGGCTAGTCAAATATTTAGATCTGTTTTATACAATACTTATTTTTTCTTTTTATCTATTGTGTTATATTGTATCCTGTCCAGTTCAAACTCTTTATGTATCTATACTCTTTATCTATACGTGAAAACCTTTAATTGGCCTTCTGTGTTATATTGTTGTGTTTATCTTATATTAATGTGCTGTTGGTTTTCCTTAAAATAAATAAATAAATAAATAAATAAAACTAGGTAGCCTCATATGTAGTGGCGAATCACACGGTTTTGAGATCGCGATTTGTTTTGAAGCTATAATTTACAACACACCGTCTCATGCTTTACCCCCGAGGTCTCACAAAGGCACATGTAAAATGGGGATAATTCGGTGTACAGTAGTTACAGTTCATAAAACTTGGGTGCTTTGTCTTCAATTTGCGTATTCAGAAACGGTTGGTGAACATTTTCTAGATAGATCTATCAGAAAAAAACCGTGTCTTGCACACATTTTAAATTTTATATCTGAATTGGCGCCATTATTTTGAGAACTTTTTAGTCAAATCATCATCATCATCACTGCTGAACATAGGACTCCCCCAATCGACACGACAAATAGCAACCTAAGCCGCCTCCATCCATCGAATCCCTGCAACAGCCAAAATGTCGTCGGACCATCGAGTTTTTCGTTAAATAGCTATTATGTTTATCTTAATTTTTTGGTCTTTTACTTTTCAATACTTCTTTTAGTTATCACAAAATTAATAAAAGTTGTATTTTTGCAATGAAATTCCACTCATCCGTTTCAATCATTACGTACGAGTATGAATAGCGTCGCTGTTAAGACATCCAACCCTAGGTGCGCGATAGCCTCTTAACAGCGTAATCATAATCTTATTCTGTTTTATTGTTAGACAATGGAACTACCTTCGTCCGTCATGTCGTCGACATTCACATTCGATAAGATCGGAATCGGTATGCGGAATAACAAGAAATCATTTCAACAGGCGCGTGGGATAATCGATTCAATAAACAAAAGCAATAACGCTGATTAGGGTCTTGTTTATGTCTCATTTTACTTTATAAACGCTCGTCGTCTCTTCCATTACAAAAAGGTTGAATCGATTCATTTTTAATTGCAGAAGACTTGCTCTGACTTTACTGTTTCATATTCTGCATAGGTATTTTCAAACATACGGATAACATAATAAACTTTATCGGATCGAATTCGGAAGCTTTCGAAATCTAAATATTTTGACATTAATTCAATTCCACCGAAGATTTTCAGAAATGGTGTGAGAGTAGCGTTGAAATCATTCGGATTCTATGTCGAATCCGACAAAAAGTTATGTTTCCGATCCGAAAACTTTCCGAATGTTTGAAAATACCTATGCTGGTCCCACAATGACTCGTCACTTAAGAATAAAAACGCTACCCACGAAAATAACAGTTAGTGATGAAGTGAGGCGTGTGACGAATTATTAACGCCCCAAACAATTTGGACAATACAGCGAGCAGCTTGTGCTACCCCCTGTAGATTCTCCCCACAAAATATTCTTCACTCAACACATTTATTTTATCTAGAAAGCTTTGTTAAGCTACCCTAGATAAGATTCATAAATATTGCCTACGTTTCAGTTTAATTTACTTATACAAAGCTTACGTTTCGACTAAAGCAAACAAAAAAAAAACTTCATTTTTTTATTGTACGACGGGAAAGTGCTTGGCTTTCATCTCACCTGATTTTCAAGTTATGATAAGGAAGGTGGAAGGTACTTCACCCGGAATCCTCAACAGTCCGATGAACTGGCTATCTGATCTCTAAATGCCGGAGCACAACAATTTAAAAATGTTTGTTATGGCGACAGAATTGGGTAAGATGGTGGTAGTAGCTAGGCGGACTTAAACAGAGTCCTACCACCAAACAATCTAAGCACAACATTTTAGTCATCATATCATAACTTGAAATTCTGGTGAGATGCCTAGCCAAGAACTACCCCGTGGTGAAATAAAAAAAAAAGTTTCAAAAGAGTATATAAATTGTGGAATTAGAATTACAACGTGCCATGTTAATGCGCAAGTCTCCCCTCGGTTGCACTCGTGTAATGAGTATGTACGTAAGTATAAGTTCGTGCAGTCGCATGTTTGCATCGCTCGTTACTTGTGTATTACTGCGTGAAAAAAATAACGATGTTGCCAGCTCAACTGTTCATATCAACATTACCCTACCTTTAATATGAAACAACATTAATTCAATGCGCACAGTTGCGGTTAACCCTTGCTTTATTCAATTTCGGAAATGTATAAAATTAATCATACCTGCAAATACATTTGCGATTCACGATCAAATATTAATGTTTCATACGTCACGTTTTCAATAAAAAAAAAATTGGTTTAGAAAAGGTCAGCTCTTGACTTTGAAACTTGCACGTGCAAAGATGCGGTCAAAGGTGAGGTCTACGATGAAGCGAGACTACCCAGTAGGTCTATTCACTATTCTTGAAGACATGATAGACATTAGAGTCGTAACACATCGGAAATACAGACGTTGGAGAAGCTGATACAAAGCTTTTGCAATACGCATAATAAAATATTTTTGAAAGCGTAATAAGTGGATATCAACCAGGTGGGGATGATAATTAGCTGTGTAATACTGAATAAGGTTGTGAAGGTTCTAGGCAATCTCACCGAAGTACATTCTTGCCACTTAATATTGAATTGACCTTTGATAGACTCAAACAGGTACATTTATGTATGAGAAGGTACTTAACTTAATGGTAACTAAAAGTTATTATCCATTCAATTCCCAGTCTGCCGCTTACAAGTGCCCATAACTCGTAAATTAAGTCTTGAACAACGTCCTTATCCATTCCAGTTAACCACCTACCTATCTATTCGATGTAAGAAATCAATTGCTTTGCTTAGTATAAAACGTAGCCATAAAAACTCCGACGGTATTATGGCCAGAGCTATCGTAAAGCGTATTACCTATATCTGAATTCTGTATTCATGTTAGATTACAATATTTCCGACGCGGCGCAGCTATACGGTATAAGTCAACTCACAACATCAATGCGGGAGTCTCGATAAAATCCCCCGCAGTCCCCTTTCCCCAGTGTCCCCTACTCACTCGGATATTCGCTTCGAGTCGTTCGCGGTCTTATTCGCAGCACTTTAGATGTAATAAAAATATTCTTTGCCTCTTGAGCAGAATTCATTTTAAGTTAAATGATATACGCAGGTTACAGGCCTTTATAATACGTAGCAAGTAGCAACTGAACTTGAATAATGTAAATTCCTCCTAATCTCTATTTATGTGAGTGGGTCTTTATAGCTATAATTTTTACGACGCTATACCCAACACATTCGGTCCCTCGCTGGTTATTTTCATGTCTGAAAGACTTTTATGTGAGCGTGGAAATGCCGCAGCGAAATAAATTGTTATTTCATACGGTACATGTTCAGCACAAGTACAACTAACGATGCTTTACAGAAATGCTCGATTGTGTTTTGTAAAATATCGTGATGATTATTTTGTTTAAATGCTTTAGTCAGACAGCTAGGTGCCCTTACCCCTTGCTCACAAGTCCCTTCCCTACTTTACTGCCTTAAATTCAGAAATATACTGTAAACAAACAATTTAAAATTGTTAAGCATAATAAGAAAGTGTCAAACCTACAAATTACTGGTGATAATAGAACCCTGCTACGTCACATTATCTCGGAAAGCTAAAATTATAGTCTTTAGTCAAGTAGTTACAGAATTTTGTAATGTAAATAAATAATGTTGTTCAATACTGGGCAACTTAATAAATAAAAGTACCTACTAACTTCACTACTAATCAAAGCTAAGGTACTTACTTTCCTGACTTTCTCATCCAATTAAGAAATGTTTAAACGGAATACAAAATACCTCATTCTTCTTATTTACTACGCACTTAAATATATCTCGGCAAGATACAACAAACAGCACAGATAACATTAAGTAAATTGATACCTACTTTACATATTTTTCTAAGGAGATAATACTTGATATGAGTAACCTTTTTCAATCATAAAGTAAGATAACGAAACATTTAGGTACAATAGATAAATCAAATCAGAGATTTTGTTGTAAATCCGTCTATAAAATGGATTCTTTTAGAAGGTGCTTATTAAACATTCAATAAAACTATAATTTAAGTGTAGGTATGCCTATGACATAAGTATTTATATCATATATATATACATAAATAAACATTGAAATTATAATTTTATTGAATGTTTAACCTTCTAAAAGAATTCATTTTATAAAAGAGATAAAGAAAACTATTTAATGTAAAATTAACCATAAACACAAAAAACAAGCGATAAGGCAGCAATAAGACCAAATGTAGAATTTTGCATCCACACATACTTAGTTGTGTATCTATACAATCAATACACACATACAGCCATACTGTACCTTACCTACTAATGTTTCCAAGCCACAAAAGAACAGCTTTCGAAACATTGAAAGGACACATCAAACTTGCACAGGCAAGTGAGTCCATTAGAGAAGGTAAAAGTTGAGTAATTATCAGAGTTGATGCTCATTGTAAGTCCATCAGCCGTCGAGCGCGATTCCCAGGTTCTATTCTAACATTCTACGATAGCACGTTCGGAACCGAACAAAAGCAATTTGTGTCCGCACGAAGTGGCTGGTACGTGCGTAGCTTCGTAGGTGATTATTAGCGCCCTCTGGTTGTGTTAATACGTACGTGTACTTAGCTACGCGCGGTCGGGCCCGTCCTGCCCCGCTCTCCCCTTTGAGGTCACTCGCTATCATTTTAATCACGAACCCGAAACACGTGCTGAGCGTTAGATTCGATTACGGCCCAATTATTTACCTGGTTGAAACTTTCCAATCCGTTCGTTTCGTCGCCAATTAATCGAGTTTCGTTACACAAATTCTCGAGCGCAAATGATACGTTACCGAAACGATATTTTAGATAGAACAAAGTAGGTTACATTGGCGGAAATCCAACGTCATTTACGATTCTGATTTAGTACAGTGTGGTCAATTTATTTTATTTACGTATTACCTACCTACAGCTTAAAAGAGCTGTGTGGCATAGTGGGTATGGCCCACCTTACGACCCGGAGATTGTAAGTTCAAATCCAGACGTACAGCACATCGTGAGAAAACCGTTATGTCCCTAGGAAAAACAATCCAAATGGCATGTGTTACTAGCTAGTATTCCGCTAAGTGGCGATGGCCTTGTGACCTGTCACGTATTGAATACCTAGTACCTACTAGCTACTTGCAAATCGTGGATGGTAAGTTTGGACGTGCCTCTGACTACCCCCTTATTAGGTGTTCCTATAACACACGAGTAGTGATTAATCCTCTAAGGGGATAAGGTCGTGTTTTTTTTCCTACAACGTTTGAGATCGTAATTATGTTCAGTTTGAGCACATCGTGAGTATTAAAGGCATATTTGTTTCTTTGACAACCGCACAGGAGTATTAAATGAAATGAACCAAGAAGAAACGTATATCGTTGGTGGAAGTTGTGCTCTGGCATCCATCCAACTTGCTCGTCGCAATCACGCAACACGCAAAGATCATTTACCGACAAATTTACTGTGTCGGAGTACTTATCTCGGATATTTATTTTACCATTTGTGTTTAGGGTTTAACGAATATATTTTTATGAACTACTAAAGTAGTAAGGTACCTAGTATGTATTTTCTATATATTACGTAGGTACTTACGCTCAAGGTGACGTTCCCGTCAACCCGCGGGAAGTTCCCAAAAGCCTTTCTTATTGAACCCCTACATTATTACAGAAAGCTAGTGGTATGGGTTGTGCGTTGATGCAGTCAGTCACTTACTAAAACTAACTAACTTAAACAACGTTTTTTTTTAACTTAGATTTCGTTTTTTTTTTATATCTGTGGGATATGAAGTTGACCCAATTTTATAACGTATCTACTATATGTAAAATAACATACATAATAGGGTAGTAGGTAGGCCGAAGAGAAGGATTGTGTGAGGGATTACATGGGCAAGAAAGGAGTGAGTGATGAGATGACTTCCTAAAGAGGAGAATGGAGGAAGTAGACATGCTGTGCCGACTCCACCAAGGGATAACGGGTAGGAAGATGATGGTGGCCTGAGTAAGGTACAAGTTCAAAATGCTTGGCCAGTCAATGAAAGCAAATTACAAACCATTTTTTTTTTTTATTGTACCACGGGGAAGCGCTTGGCCTTCATGTCACCTGCTAACAAGTTAAGATAAGGCTGAAGATGGCGGCGCATTTCACCAACAAATCCTCAACAAACTGAGGAACTGGCTATCTTACCTCTAAATGCCGGAACACAACCATTTTAGAAATGTTGTTATGGCGACAGAATTAGGTAAGATGGTGGTGGCTAGCCAGGCGGACCTAAATAAAGTCCTACCACCAACCAAACCAAGCACAATATTTGTACTCTTCCTGGGGATCGAACCCGGGACCTCTGGATCGGACGTCAGTGGGCGAACCACTAGAAAAAGAGAGGCAGTTAAAATAACAAAATACCCAGGATTTATCTCGCCAAGCGCTCGGAACGCGCCAAAGATAAATGCTACCAAATAGAATAAACGTGAAAAGATTCGGTTTTGATAAATATTCCTTTCAGCCATTCCATTACCCGGGGACAGTCTAAGACAAATGCGCGTCTTGTCACGATTTTCCATCGTAAAACTTTGCGAAGGTTGAAAATGCTGCCATTGTCAATTATTATCATTGTTTTATCATCAATCGGGTCTTCTGCATCTTTTTATTTATGCTAGCTGCGTGTAAGGGCCTTTAGCTGGCACTATTTACCATACAATTTACCCTAGACTCAAGTACTACGAGGTCGGGGGTAGTGTTGCTTTTTGTATGAGTATGACACTCATTTTGACAGGGTAACCTAACGTAAGATATGAATGTACGGGCTGAATATGATAATGATGATGATGACAAGGAAGGAATTTATGTGCTACCAAAAACTAAACCGTCAGTCGACCACGATTAAACGCGAAACGGAGTTTGGGAAGTTATCCCCATTCGATAGTGCGACAACATTGTCGCGGTCGCGGAGATTCGATGGATGGAGGCGACTCAGTTCGCTTTTGTGGCGTCGAGTGGGAGACCTATGTTCACCGATGGACGTATGTGGGCGGAAATAATGAATGATGTAATCATAATGCAATTGAATCAACGGAATTTTTACGGCTATTTGTTATGATAACAACTCAAATGATGCAATCTCGAATTTTTTTTGTTTCTTATCTTATTTTTTGTATTCAAGTGATTGCACTTGGTCACAACATTTACAAATGTTATGACACAAAAACAACCTGCGATGGGACCCGAACCAGCATCTCCTCCTCAAGCTGGAAACGCTCATCAAAGCGAAATATTCATGTACGCTGACGACGTGGCAGCGTTTGTCACTGAAAATACTCTGGATCGGCTTAACCAAAAAATGAATGAAGCGGCAGCCGAACTATTGCTAGTTCGGCTGGTTCCGCAAAAACTGCCTAGTACTAAATATAAAGAAGACACATTTCATTCATTTTTCACTATCAGGCCGAGCACCGGCTAACCTTTCGGTTACAATTGATGAAATGCCAGTACAAGGTGTAGCATCCACAACTTGCCTCGGATTTGAGATTGATCGTGGTCTGACATGGGGATCACATATAGATCCGAAAGGAAACGCATCTTCAGAATGCAGAAAAGGGCCGTACGCGCGATTGCACGTATAACCTCGCGCAGAACCACGGTCAAACCAATATTTAGAGAGATGAAGATCCCGTTCCCGTTAATAGTCATCTTTCAAATAGCAGTGTTTGTTCGGCAGAACCTAGATTTATTTGTAAAACAAGCAGATATGCATGAACACAACACACGATCTGCCGCGACTGGCAAGCTGGCGGCCCCTACACGGAGACTAGCCCGATCAGACAACATGCCCAAAGTGATAGGTCCGGACGTATATAACAAACTTCCTGATAGTGTTAAAGACGCTCCTAGCCTTAACAGCTTTAAATTCAATCTAAAAAACTGGCTCATCGATAAGACGTTCTAAAGTTTTGACAAATTTATAAGCAAATGATTATATAGACTAGACATGATAGGCGTGTCTTAAATTTCATATTTTATACATTTTTTTTTAATCATTCGAAGTGAATTTTATACGTGCTATTTATGATTTTATGGTATTTCATGATGATTATTATAATTCTGACTTATAATTTGACACATTATTAATAAAATGTTTATATCTAATCTTTTTTTTTATATACTACTAGGAGACGGGACAAGCAAGTAGCGCACCTGGTGTTAAGTGTACTCTTGCCTATAACAAAGCCTTACTGCATAGGTCACAATCACAAAGAACATAGCCTACACGGCACTGCATTGCGCCCGTCAACTTGAGGCATAAATGTGTGAAAGCCTCACGTGCCCGTAATTTCAACGGCAACCATACCCTTCAAACCGAAACACAGCCATGCTGCTTGGCGGCTGAAATAATTATGGTGGTAATAATTCTCCTGACGAGCCCTTTCACTAGGGGCTTCTATTACTCTTAAAATCAATTGAGCAACGCAGATTCCGAATTATTCGTCGCGGGTTGTGAATTTTTGTGTCATTACAATTGATTTTGTTTCGATTACCTGCATACTAAACGCCAACATTAAATATAATCAAACTTCGTCGCATTATTGTTAGACATCGAGATTTTAGTAATTATCTCATAATAAGTAAAAGACGCCATTTTCTTTTAAATTGATATATGAATCACATGAAGATATTTGATTCTTCGAAGCTATTTATATTTCTGTGTACGCTCCACAGTCCACACCAACGAATCCAATCGTATTTTTATGCAGCAGAAATACCTAACTACTTTTACAGTGTTACATTATATTAGATATAATATTCAAATGACCAGAGTCAGTAAACCTAAATACGGAACAAGAAATATTGTTATTATACGGGATTTCTAATACACTCGAGAGCAAACATTTCGGGTCATCTAAAAAACCTAAATACATCAAATAGATTAAATGTACCCTTACTTACAGCCTTATTGAACTTTCTCTTCGTTGCATGCTTGCTTGAATCGTTCCCCTTATCAGAAGACCAGTGTATAGAAATACAATTTGTTCTTCCGTAGTGCTTGTAAATATTTTTATTTGTTTGAGATGACTCAAGAGCAGAGTCAAATACCTCTCCATATAGAATATGGTTTATATATATGTTTATATTATTATTATATGTATATTATATTAACAGTATATTTATGTAGATATAATAATGTATTTTATCGTATAATGTTGCACACATTGCCCTTTTCTTTAATCTTGTTTCTCTCTCTACCAATGTTTGCTATAAGATAACTCTTTTTATGCTCGCCTTTGTCATCTATTTTTAATTCTATGTTGGTATGCTTACATAGTTGAGTGTGCAATAAAATATAAATAAAAGACTCTCGACCAATCTTCAACGGTCCAAAATGTAAGTGATCTTGTGCATATCTTTGTCTTGAATTACCACGCTCCAGTTTAGGACCGCCGTTTTCGGGTCTGAATGGTTTCAAATTAGTTTCCACAAGTCGTCTTACTTGACAGTCCATACACTTGGTTGCTCCCTCCGAGGCGTAGAAACGAGTGTATAAGTGCAGTTCACATGAAAAAGCGATTTCGAAGCATTTTTTGACCGAGAATCGATCTTCTCGTGCTGTGGTGCACCTGGGCCCGCTATTTCCTAGTCTGCGTAGGTTATAGCCGATTTCCTCGAACTCATTATACTGTTGACAGTGACACACCGACTATCCTTGCTTGTTTCCTAGATTTCAAGTTTGTAAAAATGACCCGAATTTTTTGATCTCGAGTGTAATTCACGCTGTTAATTATAATTTAAAAGGTCAGCTAATTAAATAGATTCTGGTCAGCTCCAAAATGTATTTTTGTCAGCCAACAAAGTTAATTAAAAAAGCATGGTGTCCCTGGGAGCAAAAAACAAAAAACATAAGAACCTACTATCGTACTCTTATGAGCGAATTTGTTGCTGAATAAGATAAAAAAAAAGCAATTTAATTACTTGCCATTATTAAATCCTTTACCAACAATAACAAAAGGGTTCATAGTTAGTCGTAATGTGTCAAATCCGACGCGAAATCATGTGAAGGTACCAATTTGCAAACAAGCTATTAAGGGTGCCGTGCCGTCAAAGGCGATAGAATTAAAATACTATTACGGTACGGCGGCGGCGGCGGCAATACAAAGTGATAGGGAGAAGCGAATACAGCAGGGTTGACAATATCATAAATGTGCAAAGCAAATTACACCTACTAGTGGTTGTTCTACTCTATATTACTGTGGCAGCTATAAGCTAATATAAACCACTGTATCATATTAGTATCATGTATAATATTAGTATCAAGGTTTAAAAAAAATACTATATGAGTGATAGAAGTAGTAGTTTTGTAATGGTTTAACTAAATAATAAAAATATATAACGGAAGATGTTTGAATATTTTGATGTACTCTATGATTTATAGCATGTAATATATTTTTTTGCGAGAATTGCAACTCAAAAACGTTGGATATGGCGCAAAAAGCGCTATGCTGGTTACCATCTGTTGGTAGAGAAGCCGCTAGCCGCGTTCCTGTAATTTGATTTGGAGAGGGGTTGCGGGAGCGGGGTACGCGAGATCGATATGCCGCGGGAGGCCTGTCCCCCCTCTCGCTGGAAGGGAGAGGGGGAACCAGCGTGTTGTTATGGAAACCGTAGCCTGTACCTCTAGATTTTGTCGGTTGTCCTACTAAATTAAACAAAGGAGATGAGATGACAGATATCATTTTTCAGGTACAATGGCTTTTTAATGATTCCAAATTCCGTTGGATTAGTTAGCAATTACTGTGCTTCGTTTTGTATAAACAAAATATCTCAGTTTTATGGGTTGTATGGGTTTTATCATAAATTAATACAAATCCAACTGAATAAGAGAGTTTGTGTGTGTTTGGTGCGCGTCTAACTTATACATACAAAATCTCTTATTCAATGTACATAAGTACTCCAATTTTAAATGATACCCTTAATGTATATAAGGAGCTAAAAGAGGCCTATGTGTCAAAAGGAAACGCTGATTCAACATTAAGGGCTCAGAAATCTGAAAACCATATTCTTAGTTTCACACAATAAGCAACGATATTACTTAAATAAAAATTGGTTTTGATTAAATATCCCTTTTGAGGGTGTGGGCACTTTTGCCTATCATATAAGGTATACCTATAATATTATAGGTATACACAGTTTAGGTACCACTAAAATTAAACTGCAATTACTTTGCGCGTCACTCTGATGTGTGCATTTTTGTTATGTTAGGTAAGTATGTATTTTGTGATGAGGTGCCAATAAATACATGATTCTTATTATAATAGTCAAGACCATCGCTGATATATTCCACTGCGATATACAGCACATACCTTACCTACACAACGTTATTGGACACAATGCTTTGATATAAATTGCCGAGCTAGTAATTAATGCTGACACTAATGTGCTCGTGGCAAATGTGGCAATGCTCTACATGTAGTTAATACTGCCAATGCAATTCAATTAGTACCATAATGAGTAATTCGAACACAAGCCGCAACTGAAACATCCAATAACACCGGAGGAATTCAAAAACACAAGGTGTCACGACGGCCACAAAAAAGTATCTCGCGACCATGTCGTCGAAATAGACAAGCATGTGTGTAATCTGCCCCGACAAAAACAAATGTCACGCCTCTCGCCAACAATAATGATGGGACCGAGAAGCGGGCGCCCGAGGCTTTCCACGGCAATTCAATAGGCCCATTTAAGTTGCCTAGACCAGGAGATAAGCAGACATGAAAGGGCGGGCGATGATGCTAATACAGTGCACTTAACCCAGCCGCCAGCACCTTGCGGGCTTGCGTCCAGCGAAACTGGTTCTGAAGGCGACCTTCGCGCCGTCTCACTCTTTGCGGTCATGCTCCCCTGGTCGCTCAGATCACTACGCTCGATTGATTTCATTGCAATATCCATCGGAAATCTATCGGCGATGAATTATCGACATGATAACAATTAAATTAATCAAAACCATGCTTATTTTATATTACACAAAAAACGTAACTGACTGTTATTACAATACATACAACGATTTAAACAAAGCAACTTAGTTTTTGTGCACCGAGATAAAATTCAGAATAGAGGATTACAAAACGTATCCAAAGAACTTACTGTAATAAAGATTCCAGAAACAAATCCTCAAAACACTTTTATCCCGTAAATAATAAATTACAATACTTGGAACTTTCTCATTTCAGAGTAATGTAAATAAAGTTGAAAACAACATAAAGCCGGTGTAATATTTGTTACTTTATTGTTCTCTCGCTTCGGGCAAGTGCTCGGCGTGAGGCATTCTTTAAAACAGAAATAAACCAGTTTTCACACATTGGAACGAATTGCTGGAAGTACCTATGATAACCTCGTTTAATAATACGACAGTGAATTTTGTATTCCGATAAGCGTTATCGCTGTGATCTGAACTGAACCGACCGAGCCCTTGGGCCGAGTTTATCTACCAAGTTATGTTGGCTTATTCTGCAGAACTGTTTATTATTTAAAAAAATCTCAGATGCATGGATAAAGATAATTTCGGTATCCATGGACACCGAAATTATCTTGCATGGCCATTGACAGAATTGTAATTCGCCGTCGCGAATGCGTTTCCACTATTAATTTAATGTACGGTCATTAAGCTTCGTACATGGAAATGGCACGGCAATTCACGGCATGTAATAAAAGAGGCGTCTCTCTTTAAATGGTGGGGTTATCCGTAAATCGCGACAGTATAATCGCGTGAAGACTATAATTGGCCTTAATCAAGCGAGATGGCGTGCGCGAGCTCGAAACAATGTTGGTTCTATGTTCGCCCATTTGCAATCGTAATTGTGGATTATTTTATTCAATTGTTGAAACGGATTTATCAGTGCTACTGAATTTTCTCGAGGAAGTTGCCACAACTTCCGTGTCGTGTCGGCCTCTTTGGATTTGCACACAAATTGCTTTTAGTTATAGCTGAAAAACGTGACTCGACATTCCGAAGCAAGTGCAACGAGAATTATCTTTATGAAAAGGCACAAGAGCCCCCGCTACGCTGTGGTAATTGCTCGTTATGTCACACGACTTGGTAATGTCGCCAAGAAATTTCTCTGGGGAAATGGGAAAACAAATGAGAGAGCTGTTATCTACGCATTACCGTGGCAGTGATTTATGAGACGGCTACTTACTACACACATGACGAGTTGAGGTGAGTGCACGCGTAGCTCGTCCACTACACATACACACACACACAGAACACACACATACAGGTATATCTCAAAGTACTACGCAGTCTTTAAGTTCGTACCGGCCAAGTATCTTTTTTTTATTGTACTCCAGGGAGGTGCTTGACCTTTATCTCACTAATTTTCAAGTTGTGATAAGGCCGAAGGTGGAAGCGCATTTCACCCAGAATCCTCAAAAAACTGAGTAAATGGGTATCTTACCTCTAAATGCCGGAACACACTTCAGCTAAGCACACACGGACAGAATTTGGTAAGATAGCCAGGCGTACTTCCACCAACTAAACCAAGCACAATATGGTAATCCCCTGGGGATCGAGTCCGGGACCTCGGGATCTGTCACCGATAGGCGAACCACTAGACCACAGAGGCGGTAGTACGCTCCGCATCGACCACCGTAACAAAGGGAAATTTAATAAATCGCAGACATAGGATGCATTATAAAATAATCTGTCCAATCACTCATTATCATCAATCAATTTCAAAGTCGGGGAAGTGCTATATTTTTGTTCCTTCGAGCGAGATTACACAGAACAGATGCCTAACACACGTTACTCTCACGGCTCAGTACATAAACCGTATAATACAAGTTTTACCGAGAGTAAAAGACATAACCTGGTTGAGAAACAGACGTGAATTGAGTGTTAAACACGCTCAGACGTTTCATAAATGACGTCCATAAACCACATTAAGATGAGCTCTCGCGATGTTCGAACCAACTCTCGATCACGATACTATCAAATACAATATATTGCCAAAAAAAACACATCATATTATTTAAACTGGACTGTAGCGCGTATAGCTCTAGGCTAGAGCAAGGATGACGGAAAACCGATTGGCGTCGGACTTCGATAGGACCGTTGTGGTCGCTAGTCAGGTACACCTTCAGGTGTTGTAATCAGCCGTAACCACTAGCAAAAGCTATAGTACCACTGCCCGGGGTACACTAGGACGTAGATCACAGTGATCACAAATACCGCAAATAGCCCCGACAGTTTCGACTGTATAGTATCTTGCAACAAATGAAGTACTCGCTGTTATTTTCATCGTTGTGAAACATATTCTCGAAATCCCACCGCGATTTGTTCTTCCGAGTTAGAAATTTATAAAGAGTATTAACATTGCCCACAAGAAAAGCTGCTTTACAGAAGATCACGTGTACTAGTCATCTTCTCGAATAAATAAATAAAATATATATATTAAGTACCTACATGATATTAATTTCACACAATTAAGCAAAGCTTGTAATGTGGGAACTAGAATACAAATGTATAATATTATTATTATATTTATACCTACATATACCTATTTATCAAATCATATAATACAACACCCAAACACAATATAAGTATTTGTGAACTGATAATCAGAGATCGGTGGCCTAATGTACAGGTATTACAATAATGTAATGGCTAATACTTATCCAAAGTTTGTCATTTACAAAAGCAATTACAGGTACCAATAACCCTACTCCCATCCTTTAACAAATACCTACCCAATGTTCATCGTATCAAACTAGCAATTACTTTAAAAGCTAGCTCGATAAAAAGGATCGTTCTGAGAAGACCCATTGTGCAGCAGGTAGAATTATTGACGAGGAAAAAAATAGAATCACAAGAGGTATTGAGTCATTACGTGATTCTACGGAAATGTAGATTTTAAAACATCTGTTAGGAACAATAGAGGGTTTGAATTATATTTACATTTCACACGCTCGAACAAAATGGAAATCATCGCTTGACCAACCATTTCATTGGATCGGATTACAAGTATAGAGTAAATCATTGCCTTTCGGAAGTCTCAGTAATGCTTCACAAGAGTGTGTCACAGAAAAAAAACATGCATATAGTGCATACTAACTGATGCTACTAGTCTACTAGTAATTATTATCATCACACTGAAATAACCTCGTAATCGTAACCCGTAGATAAAGCTATCAGATACCATTAGGGGAGAGACTGTACTATGTAAAATAGGGCTTAAAGTTAAACAATCGATAAATCACAGTGCTTATAATATATAAATAGCTACAGATCAATTTTTTGTTATAAGTACACAAAAGTTTGGTGGTTTGTCTTCAATTTGGGTTCCCAGCAACATAATTGCAGATAATTTTCTTGATAGAAATAATTAAGTACCTATAAAGAAACTGTTTTGCACACATTTCCAAACTTATCTATGAAATGGCATGATTATTTTGAGTAGTTTTCATTCAAATAGCTATTGTATCTTTGTTCTATTTTTTTTTATTTTTGATACCTCAGTCATCACGAAATAAACACAAATTGTGTTTCTGCAATAAAATCCCTCTCAACCGTTTCATTCAGCTACGTGCGAGTATGTATTGCGCCGTCTCTCTCATTTTGGGCTAGGGTAGCCTCGTAATAATGCCACATTCCCATTTGTCTAATAACGGTAAATGTGTCTTATGAAGACGCCATTTGCAATATAACCATTGAATTACAACTTACAAACCAGCTGTGAGCGATCGCTTTTAATAAGCGATCATCTAATAAAGTTGCTGGCACAGACGTCTCATTGAAAATTTGAAATTAGCCGTGGGCCGTGCCGTGATCAAATGGGCCTATTACATTAGCATAGCGTTTAGCTCGAGAATGCTTTGAGGCGAGCACCACAAACATGGAGCCAGCGAGACACAGCCTGACAAATTGCAGCTCGAATCTTTATTTGCATTTTGTGTTGTATAACTCGTTTCGTTGGTTATTTTTATCGACTCTTTTTATGGCGACACCTTTGTTTTATTAGCGTAACTAACGAGCATTCGGCTAGTCGATGTTTAGAATATCCAGCTCGAAGGACCAATGTTTATGTAAAATTTATAATAACACTAGTTTTGCTCGCGACCTTGCCCGTGGGGTATCCGGATAAAGAATAGCGGATATGTTATTTCTGGTCCAGAACAATATCTGTGCATAGTTCAGCTAAATCAAAAACCATCGGTAGTTTTGGCGTTAAGTAGTATCAAAAAGAAAACTGATTAGCCAAAGAACTAATTCTGTTCTGTAAAAAACAGTGTGTAAAAAAGTTCTGTATGGCGTTGTTGACATCATGCGGATAAAAAGTAGCCTGTGTGCTATTCCCGGTCTAAAGCAATATACGAGTATGTACGAAGTTTCATCAAAATCCTAACAAACCTCTATACTTGAATAGCAGTAAGATTTCTTGAAAGTATTGAGCCGAGTCAGCCAGCTCATGTCTCCACGGTCTGTTCTGTTCTGACGGCAAATTGGCTGTGGGCGTCACCGTGATCCCGCGACCCCTTGATAAATATTACATCCAAGCAAGATCGCTCTCGTGTTTATTCACACTTTTTACTCCTATCCACAGACAAAAAACTAAATATTGAACTACACAAAGCGATGAGAAAATAATCAACCATAATTAAAAAGTCTTTGAATTCAAATTAATCCATCTGAAAGACATAAGCATTAATATACATACGAAGTATCCAACACAAAGCAAAAAAGTTTAATGAATTAACGCTTCATTGTACAAACCTAAATTAAATATTAAACAGGATGTCTTAAAATATAAAGGTAAAAGTTATTTAGTTTAGAAGCGGTTTATACAAAACAAGAAAAAAAAATCCCGTTATGACGACGGGGAATGATTGTGAGAGGCAAGTAAGTACCAGGCGCACATAACACAGCTGGAGGTTAAACAGAGATTCAATTATAACGCGATTGATCTAATCAAGTGTGATTTTAATAGAGCTGCCGATCGAATGCGGCGATGCGGAGGCATTACAAAACCGAAAACAACGCAAAATAACGGTGCGAAAAACCATTCATTGATACCCTTATTATCCGCCGACAATATCATTATCAAATCTAATACCGTTAGCTACAATGATACAAGAGGTAGTTTGCTTCAATAGACAAAGGAACATCTAAGCAAAAAATGTGATCAGCTCGCGAGCTCACAACCAAAGATAGAATCGTTTACAAACAACTCGTTATAAACCTATCGAAGTTTTAAAACGCTTCGGGCGATCGCAATTCTAAACATTCGAGCCACAAAGCAGTAAGGCTGGTGTACAATAACCGACTATGAAAGGAGGTTCGTTCGTCGTGCACAAAGCAAGTGGTTCGCAGACCGCCCGCTGAGGCTCCCGTGGCGCTGCAATCGCCAAAAAACAAATTGAACTCGGTCCGGGATCGAGTTTTGAGCTTCAAAACACCATTTGATCAACCGGCAATGTTTTCAACATGGAACTAATCTATGGTCTGTGGTTTTTAACTAGCTATCATAAAATCGTACCTATTACGAACATCACATACAGTGTAACAAGTAGTATCAACTGTCAGATTAATGACTTTACATTACTTATTTCACTTGTTTTTTGGTGATCTACACAGCATCATAAATAAACCGGTCAAGTGGGGACGCGCAAACCGAGGGTTCCGACCCACATCTCAAAGCAAAAAGAACACGTTTCTCTTTTATATTACTTGATTTTTATTTGGTAGTGTCAATAAAAACACACATTCTGAAAATTACATCTTTTTTTTATTGTACGACAGGGAATCGCTTGCCCTTCATCTCACCTGGTTACACGAAGGTGGATGCGCACTTCACCCAGAATAATCAACTGAGGAACTGGCTATCTTACATCTAAATGCCGGAACACAACAATTTTAGAATTGTTACAATGGCGTCAGAATTGGGTAAGATGGTGGTAGCTAGCCAGGCAGACAGCAAAGTCCTACCACCAACCAAACCAGGCACAATATTGTACTCCCCTGGGGATCGAACCCGGGACCTCAGATGGACTAGACCACAGAGGCGGTCTGTCTACATCCATGAGATACAGCCCACTGACATACGGTCAGTGGAGGCTCAGTAATAGGGTCCCGTTGGGTACGGAGCCCTAAAAACAACCACATACAACACAACCCACGTTAATTACAACGTTTTTAGTACCTACGTCAACTAATTATCCTTCTAGAGAGTATGTAAGGTAGTACAAGCTAGGCTCATCAGATCCCAGACCAACAATTAAATAAATATAAATATAAATATTACAGGACATGAATTTTACACAGCGCCATCTAGCCCCAAACTAAGCATAGCTTGTAATATGGGAACTAGATTACGGATAGAATACTTAAATACTTTTTGTAAATACATACGTACTATATGATACAACACCCAAACACAGAACAAACATCTATATTCATCACACAAATGTTTGTCCTGGGTGGGAATCGAACCCACAGCCTACAGCGCCGAAGGCAGAGTTACTACCAACTGAGCTATGAGGCTTGTCAAATAAATTTACTTACATCAGCGAAACTAATCTTCGAATAGCGAGAGTTTATAAGACCAGGTACCTATTTACAACTAAACAATAAGTGATAGATAAATAGGTATCCAAGTAGGTAATATAAAGCAATGTATTGTTTAGGTATATGCACTGGTATCAGAATACTATATCCAAAAAGAGTACATACTTACTAACTTGTCCAATATTCTTTATTTAGGTATGATTGAAAAATACAACAACAGCGATATTTTTCAAAACTTTGTAAAAACATGAGAATTTGAAAATTAAATACATATAGAATCTAGCATTTTTAAGGCGTATTTGTTCTTCATTCTTTGTTTTTCCAAAACCCTTTTGTTTTGACACACATGACGTCATCTAATTAAGACTTTTAGAAACTAGTCTTCTATGAGTTGGGACTTGGGACCCCATTAGGTAAGGTTTTTTTCATTGGGTCTTGACCTGGAGGAAGGATCAGATCTACAGTAAAACGAACCTGCCTAGGTCTTGAAGACATTACGGTTGTACGTAACATTGCGGAAATACAGATGTTGGAAGCTGATTTTAAGATTACTTACATATTATTATATTACCAATTGTTACACCACCTATTGATACTCAAGATACCTACTTTTTATTTTTTATTCGAAATGGAGACGGAACAAGCAAACGGTGCACCTGATAAAACGTAAGAATTCGCGCGTAGTTTTGACATCTGGTGGTCATAAGCGCCGTGGCTGATCGCACAGCAATGTCAACTTTATTATAACTACGTGTTAGTACGAAACTAGAGTAAAGTTGCGTCGAGTTCCTAATCTGCAGAACCTTAAATGCAACCGCTGCCTATAATATAACAACGGATATTTACCCGTCAAGCTAGGTAAATATGCTTTGTTATATGATAGGCAGCGGTATATCTATGGTATGTCTACCATTTACCAAACTCACACGTGGTATGTTCCGAACTATCCTGAGGCGGCAATTTTGCAGGGAAGCACATTTCGCGCATCAATTCAGTACCTTGGTTTGGTAATTATTTTGAAGTACCTACTCAGGTAGGTAGTTACCTTACTACTTAGTTAGTACCTTAGTTTTTTTTATTGAGTATTTTTATATTTATCTATTAGGGGGTATAATTGTAATGGTATTTTTGTCAAAATTTCCTAAAAAAAAAAAGTATTGTTTTTTTTTTTAATATTGCAGGTCATTAATTTTTACACAGCGCCATCTAGCCCCAAATTAAGCTTAGCTTGTAATATGGGAACTAGATTACAGATATAAAACTTATGATACTTATTTTTTGTAAATACATACGTACGTACCTACTACGTACGCTGTGTGAAATTAATGTCCTGTAATATTTAGGTATAAATGTGCACAAATTTAATTTCTTTGATCAGCGACCGCGTGTGTATACTATATAGATAATTTATTAACCTAGCTTAATTGACTTGGTCATTCGTTCCATTTTTTCCAGTCCTAATTGGATTTCTTCGGCTATTTATTCGTCCGAGTTAATTTTATACGACATCTGATAGTGGTAAAGTCAAACAGACCGGTTTTCTGTTCCCCTGCACGCTACATATTGTTGGATCTAACCTGCGCCTGTAATAATACATATAAAAAAATGTTGTGTGTTGTACATGTGTACCAATAACCGCTGGGAAATAAAGGTTCTTGCATGGCGACCGTGATTAAACTCGAAACGGAGTGTAAGAAGACCCCAATCGATGGACCGTCGACATTGTGGCGGTCGCAGGGAGTCGATGGATGAAGGAGGCTCAGTCGCTTTTTGTGGCGTCGATTGGGGGAGCCCTATGTTCAGCAGTGGATGTGCGTGGGCTAATATGATGATAGCTATGTATGTACGTGCAGATCTGTTACTAACTTGGTATTCAAGTGTGATTCGGTATATATCTATCAGGTTTGTATACAGTAATAACTGAATTTAAAAAATGTGAATATAAGGTAGGTAATTAATTCATATAGAAAATTGAGAAATGTAATATTCTCAACCGCCTCTGTGGCCTAGTGGTTCGCCTACCGGTGTCAGATCTAGAGGTCCCAGGTTCAATCTCCAGAAGAGTACAATATTGTGCTTGGTTTGGTTGGTGGACTTTGTTCAAGTCCGCATGGCTAGCTACCACCATCTTCCCTGAATCTGTCTTCATAACAACATTTCTAAATTGTTGTGATCCAGCTTTTAGAGGTAAGACAGCCATAAATAAATATTACTGGACATTAATTTTACACTGCCATCTAGCCCCAAACCAAGCATAGCTTGTAATATGGGAACTAGATTACGGATAAAATACTTAAATACTTTTTGTAAATACATACGTACTATATGATACAATACCCAAACACAGAACAAACATCTATATTCATCACACAAATGTTTGTCCTGGGTGGGAATCGAACCACAGCCTACAGCGCCGAAGGCAGAGTTACTACCAACTGAGCTATGAGGCTTGTCAAGACAGCCAGTTCCTCAGACTGAACTGATGAGGATTCCGGGTGAAGTATACATAACTTGGAAACCAGGTGAGATGGAAGGCCAAGCGCTTCCCCGTAGTATAATAATAAAAACATAAAACACACAGACTGTAGTCAAGTCTGTATTGAAAAGCCTAAAATGCCTATAATACTTAATAACAATTTGTATTGTATTTGTATTGATTGAAATTCCCATTGAGTGGCGTAAGATGAAGGTAATTTGAAAGATTAATGAGCAAATTCCAAAGCCAAGAAAGGAACGTAATCTTTGTCAATTACAGAAACTTCAAGGCGAAGATGCGATGGTTAACGAGCACCTAAATAAGCTGGCGATGTTTTATGCGAAGTGAAATGCCACTTCATAAAAGGAAATGAGAAAACGGTACCCTACGCGGCTCACGATGCACTGGTCCGGCTGTCAACTGACACCCTTCTCAGGGTTCCGTACCCAAAGGGTGCCAACGGGACCCTCGCTGTCCGTTTGTCTGTCAGCAGCGGCACTCATGTTGAAATTTTCAGAGGGTATAGGTATTTCTATTGTATTATAACAAATAATACAATTAAAGTGGATCCAAGAAACGCGATGTTTTGCTTTTATGCTTTTAAATGTCGGAATCGGAACCCTCGGTATGCGTGTCCGCACTTGACCGGTTTTATATAACTTCTCAACTGTTTTACCCCGCGCTCTTACTTACCCCATCGAGTGGGGTAGATAATGGCATTGTTTACGCAAGTTTCTTTATGTATGAGATAGGTGGCGGTGGTGAGTGTTTACTTATAATTCGTAAGGGCTATTGAGCTGGAAAGCGTATTTTATGGCCCTCGGGGCTCTTCAATTCTCCTTTGTGAAGCGTTTAATATTACGCAAGGACTCGCGAAGCCCATAAATAGGATTGTAGTCGCCTCAGGCTCGGTTTAGATCTAAATCCTTCTTGTGCCACGGTGGTGTTTCGTATTCATGAGTGTTACGACGTGTCGTGTGAGATTTATGTCAATATTTTCTTTGTGCTCGGCGAGAAGAATATGAAAGATATGAGTTGCCATTAAAACTGAATTACCTTTACCTAGTCACAGTAAGTACCCACCTACCCGAGTGAGTCTTGCCTTTCTCCTTGTAAGCTGGTCGCAATTCCGAACCAGCAGCGGTAGATTTGACGTTTCAAAGTGATCCAAAAAATATCTTACCTACTAAATAAACGATAATTGATATCGATTTTTGATTTTGACTTTTACGCACGCAGCGAAAGATGCCTGACCTTTATGTTTCTTTCCTTAGGGAACCTTGATAAGTTACAAATAACATACCTACTAGCTTTTGTCTACGGTTACGACTGCTAACCGAAAAAAAAAAGTACCCTTTCTCATGGCGTATTTGGTCCATGAGCCATGACTATATCCGTGCCGAATTACATTATGATCGGTAAAGCTGTTTAGACGTGAATAGGTAGCTAACAAACAAATAAAAAACAGATACTTTCGAATTTATAATTATTAGCTATTTAAGCTAACCTAAAACGTAGTAAACCTACCTATCCACTCGTTGGTAAATACCTGGCTTTGATGCCAGTCAGTTTGAGGCAATCAAAATTTTGGGCGTACCCCAAAATTTTGATCTGTAGCTTTTACAAGCACAGAGATTGTGCATACACAGTAGGTAGGTACTACCGCATCTTACGTGTTCATTGAAATATAAATTATTCTTATTATTTCGAGAGCAATGGTAGGTATAGCTCTTTGTACATTTCCCGACTAAATGAAATGCTCGCAGCCATCCGCTTGTTCAAACAAAAGCACGGAAGCCACAGAAAACATTCCTGTGTAAATGTGTAATTCAGGCGATCGGCGGTCGCCTGGTCTTATCGGCTTCGGCGGCTCCTAAATGGGAAGGCAAACATTCAGCTGTTGACACGGCGCGATTCGACCGCTTTATAAATATTTCGAACTCCCTGTGCCAGTATCCTATTAAGGAAGGGCATTACTCACTCAGAGTACGAAGCTTGCAACTACAATTTTACTTCATTAGTATTGATACAAATGTTAAAAGCAGGATTCAATAGAAGTTTGAACTGCAATGGTAAACTACTGAATGACTGACAGACATGGCATGGCCTATAGTGGATGTGAAATTTGGCCATAAATTTTATTGTGAAAGTGAGCACTAAAAAAGATATTTGAAAATCAAAAGAGTTTGGAAGAATATTTTTTTTTATGCCTGTTTTTTTGGTAATTGGCATTTAATAAAAGAAGCATGAAATTCTTTTACTAAAATTACTACTGCCGTCAAAAAAACTGGATAGCAAAAGGAGGGGTCAAATTGAGGATTAAATCCCATGATACCATGGGATAATTGGATTGGTTGGATGGAAATTATTTGGGATACTAGAAATCTAGTAGGTAAGTAACCTACTAGTAGAAACTATAAAAATCATGATAATACATTTTAAATTGGTGTTTATATAGAAACAGGTTATTTATGTTATAACATTTTTGGATACCAACTTATTAGTTTGTTTGGGCCTGTTAACAAAAAAACATTTTTTTTTTTTAATCATCTTCATAGTTAGCTATAGGTGTGTAAATTGGAACAGAAGTTTGTAGGTATTAGATATGCATTTTTAACAAAATGTAATGTGTGTAGGAATAAATTATCACCTTTGCCATACTTTTTAATTTTAAGATAACTTCTATCATTATTTCTGTCTGTGTCTGTGTGTGTGGAATAAAGTATAGACAAGAAAGAAGTTATCTTTTTCCATACACAACTTATTCCTACATTGGGTCATTTGTTATTACAGTGACCCAAAATAGTCGGCAGCCAGGGTACATTTATTGTAGGCACATACCTATAGATTTAATCATTTCCATGTTCAAGGAGTTTTACACATGCCATGTGTCTGCACTGGCAGTTTACATCCAATTCAGCCTAGTCAGTCAGAATCCGAAGGTAATGCTATAGCTATCTAATAATATGATGCATAAACAGATCATTGTATCTTTAGACTGTGACGCGATGTAAGTCAGTATTACAATTATATATTGCTAGTTATAATGGCAATTCGTGATATAAAAACTCTCTATAACATTATCTACAGCAGTTTTGTTGGTCCAGCAAAACCTATGGTGTGTGTATGTGTGTAACCTACGTACAGGATAGGTTTTGATACATGATTATTTATCAATGGTGATTAGATTACCATTTAAGGTGTCACGGAATAACCAATAAGTGTACAGCGGGATTGATTTCTATGTACAATTTTAGGTGAACAATATACCGACATAAATATTGTTGTGTGAAATTATGTTCTGTAATATTTATTATTATTCATAATATACCCATTACTAATTAACATTTTACCCTATCCTCTTTTATTAGGCTAGGTCATCTTTTATGAGTCTGAGATTTTATTAGCATGCATGCAATGCAGGAGTGTTCCTTCTGTTTCAACATAACTGTGGCGCGGGCAAGTTCGGCAAGTAGGTAAGCTTAGGTACCCCCCGCACCGTAGCATCTCTCTACCGCCGCCGCCGCCGCCGGCCGAGTGCCGAGCGAGCGGTAAGCGGCCGTTTACTTACTACCATTATGTACCTAGCTACTCTAACCACGATTTTATCTAATGCAAACACAAAATATCTAAAAACTCACCTTACAACACAGGTCTACAGTCCGCTTTGTCTCCAGCGATCGATAACCACCGTAAAACCAAAGTAAATTATGTACTTTTTAATCACCATTCAACACACAACAACACAGTCGACCAGTTTCACAACAGTAACACAAACAGTACACTCATCACATTCATGTCAAATATTCTCGGGAAGCCGTAGAATCCAATAGTTCAACAGTACCTAAACAATTAGGAATAGAAATATTACAAGGATCAGTTTTGTGCCTTTGTGGAGCTAAACGCACGTCAGCGCCGCATTGAGTCGGCGGACGACCGCGGAACTCAATCAACAACGCGAAACCAGTGCTGCCAACGACGCAGAACCTGATGCTGCTAATGTAGCCTAAACGCGAATAGTGTCGCTCGTAAATAGTAGACAAAATGTTGATATCAACTTATTCAGTCTTCTGACTTCCTAGACCTTCGCTACAAGCTTACCCTTATTTAATATTACGCTAATTTAAGGAGAGATTAATAAATGTGTGAAAAAAATTGCCGCAGACAACAATATATTACGTTAATTGTTCAAAAAACAGATGTAGGTAATGACTTACTACTTAATAGATAGGTAATGTATTTAAAGCACAAAACAATATTTAAGATACCAATCACTAAGACTTCTCAATTAACTTAAAAACTTGTATTTTCGATCCCGCGGCTCGTAACATTATTTTATGCAAAAATAAGGTAGGTTGATGGTACTTTGAAACCTGAACTAAGTAATCACATGAGTTGGTCCCTAACTAGCCGGTGTCATAGGGAAAGGTAGCCGTGATAATAAACTGACTTGCTTTTCAAGTTTTAAGCAATGATAAGGCCGAAGGTAGATGCGCTATCTTACCTCTAAATGCCGGAACACAACAATTTAGAATTATTTGTGTGGCAACAGACTTAGGTAAGATAAGATGGTGGTAGCTAGCAAAAACCAAACCAAACACAGTATTGTACTCTCCTGGGGATCGAACCCGGGACCTCTGGATCGGACATATATGGGCAAACCACAGGACCATAGAGACGGTTCAAAATTATGATTTGGCTTATTTATATGGCTTTTCCCTGAAGTAGCCTAAATTACTACAAATCACCTAAGTTGGCAGCACTGAGCGAAGCACGCTACTACGTGTCCGTTGTTCTCGAGGGGAGAAAGAGATAACCATACACGGGATATTCTGGTACGAAAGAGACTATAAAAGTGTAAAGTTAAGGGAAGGCTAGGTAAACTACACTACCGGTACAGACAGACATACCATCATAGTTACTCTATGACTATGATACGGAGTTGACTACAGGAACAGAGACTGAACTACTCTCCCTGTGTGAGAAGTACTATTCTATGGATCTGCTACACCGCGGCCACAAACTACAATGCTAACCCGCGGCTATATCTCGAATAATTGATCTCCTTAGGAGAATAGACACACAAATCATGTTTTTTAGGAAGTAGGAACAGTGACCCTTTCATTACAATATTTAACCGACAATTAAGCTTTATGTTTGAGGTTTTATGTCATCGAAATAACTTGAATGTTTCTGCTCGCTTCACTGTCATCATTCACCACCGTAAAGTTGTTATGTAAATTTATGAGTATTAGTTTGCTACCTATATTTTACGGTAGGGTAGACAAAGGGCCTGCAGGAATAGTTTAGGAGTAGATAGGTGGTAGGTGTCATTGATCATTGATCGAAACTGTGATTATGGTAGATTCGTGTTCGTAGTGGATTGCTTGGAAAGTTACCTACACACTATTATTATAAAGATAAAATATTTGTATTGAAAAGACTATATATATAGATATAATGTTTAAAAAAAAAACTTCACCAGTAGAATGCTGTAGTATCACAGTAATATCTATCTAAATATATATAACTCAAAGGTTGACTGACTGACTGACATAGTGATCTATCAACGCACAGCCCAAACCACTGGACGGATCGGGCTGAAATTTGGCATGCAGGTAGATGTTATGACGTAGACATCCGCTAAGAAAGGATTTTGATTAATTCTACCCCCAAGTTGATAAAATAGGGGATGAAAGTTTGTACGAAACTTTGTCAAATTTAGACCGATCGGGCTGAGACTTTGCATGTATAAAGCTACTATGACGTAGGCATCCCCTAAGAAAGGATTTTGAGATTTTCGGTTAGACTTTTGGACTTTTGAAAATGGCTAAAGAAAATCTGAACTTTAATGGAGAAGTTGAAGAATGTACTGCCGTTTTTAAGTTTTGTAGGCCCTGATTTTTACACACGCTAAACAAATTAATAATAATATTTCTTAACGCGAGCGAAGCCGCGAGCAAAAGCTATTGTGCTTATTTTTATAAGGTTTGAGGGGAGGCCTTTGCCCAGTGGGACACTAATGGCTTATTAGAAGATAATAATATGAGGAATCCTTAAAATATCTCGGAACACAACGTGACCCAAGGTGAAAGAAAAAAAAAACTGGCACTCCGGTAGTAAATAAATAATTATTTCAGAACATTAATTTCACACAGCGCCATCTAGCCCCAAACTAAGCATAGCTTGTAATATGGGAACAGGATTACGGATAGAATACGTTTATTTTTAGTAAATACATACTTATCATACAATACTATGGGAATGACAGAAGGAAGGGCCGCCGACGACGAGAACAGCTGAGATTTCTGATCCCTACCTCCTTGAAAGTGTTGGGAGGGTTTTTTGAAACACAACTGACACAATTACTTCTTACAACTGACTGACGTTGATAGATTTAAACCTATTACGGCCACGGCTGTCAACCGTCTGTCTATAGGCAGAGGCAGTATTCGGACGGTCCTTACCAGTACCTCGTCGTAAAGATAACGTGACAATAATGTTTAAAGTCAAAAGTGGGGTGTCGCGAGTTCAATGGTTTTTTCCCGTCTCAATAAATGCCTGACGTGCCTAAAGAAGTTTTCTCTTCAAAAATAATTGTTTTACATGTCTATATCCACAGAATCAGCAGCACTCACTTGTAAGGGCTACTGCCGATGCAGAAGTAATTAAATGTGATGAGATAATGTCAGGAGTATGGGATTATGCCACCGTGAATGTCGTAAAAGGCGACCAGGAGATGAGAAATAGTAAATATCTAGGAATTGCACGATGCCTGAAGACTAAAGGTCTAGTCTAACTAGTGCGTCCTACCTGTGATGACCTACGCTGCCGAAACGTGGACACCGACAATAGGACTAGTCTACAAAATTGAAAATCATTCAGCGTGCTTTGGAAAAAGCCATGCTTGGCGTTTCTCTGAAGGATAAAATCAGGAATGAGGTTATCAGACAGAGAACCAAGGTAGTCGACATAGCTCAAATAGTTAGCAGGCTGAAGTGGGAGCGGGCTGGCCATATTTGTCAAAGGACCGATAACCGGTGGGTTTAACGATTCCTTCTGTGGAGACCACGTTAAGGCAAGCATAGTGTATGACGTCCTCCGGCTAGATAGAAAGACGACCTCCGTACAGGGCGGGAAGAGAGTGGATGAGAAAGGCCAAAGATCGGGCTCAATGGCGCACCTTGGGGGAGACCTACGTCCAGCGGTGGACTGCGATAGGTTGATGATGATGATGACATGATATTACTGCGACCACCCTACCGCCTGCTCAGTTTGGTGATTATGGCAAGCTTTTTTATATTACGATGATGATGATACTGGCACACCTATATAGTGAGGGATACCGTCTGAATCATAAAAGTTGATGATGACGATAAACTAATATTCATATTCCTATGTATGGACTTAAAGACTACCTTCAGAACTGTACCGTAGTCAAGTCCTTTAGACAACAATACACCGCCAACTCTTTATTTTTCATGATCGATAATTATTATATCTACCTTTTGCGCACCCACAATTTTAATCTCCAAGGATTATTTTACAAACTTATTATCAACAGTCAAATCTAAAGACATGCACGAGCGGTTAGCAGTGCGTCCTACCTAAGCTAGCATTAGGAATTTATGTCAGAGTTGTAATATCACACTAAGTTCGTCTTTCTGAAGGACAAACAAGAGAGATTTAAGTTTATTTCGTGGCCTCCAATTTTATGTGCAAGAGTATCACTGGCACGCACGGGTACTGCCATTTGCTGCAAAATAATACTCCACTGAGCATTTATGGGAATACTCCACGTTCGGCCAATATAGTGAGTTGACTTACCTATTTGAATTGATGCCTAAATCGGAATAAAATATTTGCATAAGCTAGGCACACAATATTATTATCTCTACCTGGTTTATATCCGACATTAGAACTAAGCGCTTTCAAGAATCTTATGTTATGCGCACTGCAGGGAGGGAACTTGGGATGAGCACCCAGCTTCTGATTTTCCGCTGTTACGACCCTAATGTCTTCAAGAAAGTTAAAAGGCACCTACAGCCCCCTCAGCACGGGGCGGGGATAAAATTTTTGTCCTCTGTTTTTATCCACCATCGGGAGACAAAATGCTCTCAGAGGTGGATAAAAACAGAGGACAACAATTTTATCCCCTCCCCATGCTGAGGGGGCTGGATAGGTTTGCTCCATCGTAGATCTTATCCTTGCCTGTGTAAGTTGAAACATTCTAAAAAAAAAACTTCCAGAAATAGATGACGATAATAAGCTGAACGTCTGATGTTTCTTTCATATGACAGTAACTTTGGAATGAGATGGAGCACCAGGGATACTCTAAAAAAAATGTGAAATTAAAGATATATGGGAAATGCTTAGAGCAAGCATCATCGCCCACAACATCAGGCATTTTCTTTGTCGCTGTCGCGAATTCAGGCGCTCTACAAGTGTCACCAACAACACCGAGTCCTGCTCCGGTATCCGGAGCTAGGCTGGCTGGGGTGGGGTTAAATAAAACAATGGGTGATAATGCACAATACACCCCACAGCGGGACGTCAGTGCAGGACTTGGTCACCCCCACTCAGAATAAGAATAAGATATACATATCCCCTTGCGACGGTGGCTCAAGGATCGAACCTTGTTGTGGCCAGATACCCATAACCCATGAGCCCCTTAGACTTGCAGAGTTTGGGTGAACCATCCCAAAGGTGGCTACAATACTCCATACAAGATTGAACTTAGGCTATAATGTGAAGTCGAAATGTGTGAATTCATATACACAATATTCAGCTTCATGGTTTGTGCTTGATTCTTGATGGTAGTGCCAAAGAGGTTAGCCGTGGACTCCATGCCGAGAAGAGCAAGGTGCTAGATATAACATACAAAATTATATTATTAATTATTTACATTTATTAAAATTCTACATAAACAGTAACTTAGGTAAGTATCTTAGCAAATAACGGGTGTCCTCAATCAACCGCACATCACCATAAATAAATTAAAACTATTGCTATTAAAGTAAAGAAAATATCGCATTTTTAGAGCCCATTCAATTCTTTGTGACCCAAAATACGATTTCGACAAAATGGTTGGTAACTAATACATTCATCCTATTCTCCCTGTTATGCGAGTTATTATTTGATAACAAAATGTTTTCTATGACTATGATGCAACCAATAATGATGTAGGTACTCAGCATGGACAATAACATTTTTTTTTTACCCCTAACTACACCGGCAGTGTAAAAACTTGCTAGCATAAATACCGAGATCCGTACAAGTGAGAAAATAAAGTACATAAATCAGCACCTAATTTACGCTATTTTTATTTCATAACAGTATTTTGGGCCCTGAACTAAAACAATGTCAATTTTATGAACAGCGAACGATGAAGTCATGAAATACTTACAAACAATGCATTGTACTAGCTCCAAGAACATTCAAATTACTATCACCTACCTACCTACCTATTTCATACAGCTACATAACACACTTTAGATTTTCGGTGCAGGTAGACTTTCCTCGTCAAATATGAAATGCTTACAATAATTACAATAGGTAGTGACTGAAGCGACAACACGTCGGTAGAGGGCTCGTCATAGCAGCAGGACTATATATTCCCGAGTATGCCTCGTGTTGAGGCGAAACACATGTTACTAAAAAAAAACTCAGGATAATATCTTCCGCATAGTAATGCCTGAATCAGCTACAATTACAATGTCAAATGCATGGAATCTCGAAAGACATCTGAGTATGCAGAAATCTAGTAATCTGTGGTTGTTTTAGATGAATACTCGCAAAATAACGAAGCTATGTAATACAGAGTTTCTACACATAAAGTAAACACTAAAAGCACAATAGGATATGACCATTGTGGAAATAAATTTCTTTGGGACATTCGGTCCTAAATTATTGTGCTTGCTCTTACATATCTTACACTAAGCTTACATCGATATTTCTTTGTCACAGTTATACCAATACTTTAAAAATCAAATAAAGTACCTAGCAAGTAGTTTATAAACAGAAGCTGTTGCCGCCTGTCTTTACAAGACCGAGCATTAATATCATCCACAGCGTCAGTGTTTACAAACGGATGGTTTTGCTAGCGACATAGTCGTCATCTTTGATCTTGTGACTGCTACCGAAACATTCATACAACTGGCATTGAGACTCGATATACAGCGTGCTAAATCGCACCGAGAGGTACCAAATTTAAAGTCTCCTCTGCGGGTGCGGTACAAAAGTTATAAAAATGCTAATTCCTTGGTCTATGCACAGGGTACTAGCAATGCTGCGGTTGGATTGTAGCATATCTTCGTTGAAAATGAAAAGTGAAAATTCCCGGACATTGTGCGGTTTTCGAACAGTCAGCAAAGGCGCGGCACGGCAAGACAATTTCTTTCACGTTTGTATGTAAACCATAGGAACATCACCCTCTCGCATAAACTCTACATAATTACATACAGATGATGATTTTCAGAAGACTTGGTTGGGAGGCTTGGAGCAAGCAACGCAAAATCAGTAGTGTCACAATCCAGATCCAGTATTACAAGGAGCTGAGCTGGTTAGGGTAGCGTTGTCTAAAACAGAGTAAATACATGCAACTGTGGGACATCAGTGCAGGCCTCTGTCGGTTCCACTCAATTCACACCACAAACGTCCACCGCTGAACATCGGTGTCGCAAATAGCCAAGCCACCTCCATCCACTGACTCCTTGCGACCGCCACAATGTCATCAAGACTTCCCACAATCCGATTTGCATTTAATAGTGGTCACCATGCGAGAAACTTTACTCCCCAGTAAACTTCCACTCAGAATAATAATTATTAGCAGTTCGCGTACAGCAGACGGTACAAAAGTGCAGGAGTCAGGAAGTTATGACTCCGTTTCAAGTTATTATGACAACCGTTTTCTTGTCAGATTGTCATAGAGCTTTTTGTGCAACGGATAACTACTATCATATTGACAATGCAGAAAAATGATCACAAACATAATTAACCGACTAAAATAATAAAGTCTGATATCAAAGTGCGGAGAGGGGAGTCTTTTCCACGAAGTTATAACGTCCAGTGGCTATATGCTGTGGATCACAGGTACCTCGGGGTACTCCGTGTTCTCGCCTTCTGAAGAATGGCCGCTGGTACACGAAGGGCGACCACTCTTCGGCCTCAGTCAGTATCTGAAAAGAAAACACCATTGCAATTTGCAATTTGATAACATTTGGAATAGAATAGAATAGTAAAAATAAGGAATGCGGACATAGGTGGTGGAAGGGTTTGACTAACAGTTGCAGATTAAACTTAGATGAACGTCTAAGTAAGACCTTAAGGCATACATTACATGGAGTTCCTCGCACTAACTAAGTATACACTTGTATGTAGATGCGAGGAAATCAGCTTCCAGCGTTTGTATTTACACTGTGTTACGTGGGACTGACCCTTATGTATTCGACGAGAGAGTAGTTTGGCAAGTTCTGGAAAGCATTTTTTTTTTATAGTACGAAGGGGAGATTCTTGACCTTCATATCACCTGATTTTCAAGCTATGATAAGGCCAAAGGAGGAAGCGCACTTCACCCGGAATCCGAAACCTACTGAGGAACTGGCTATCCTACCTCTAAATGTTGGAACACAACAAATTTAAGAACTGTTGATATGGCGACAAAATTAGGTAAGATGGTGGTAGCTAGTCAGGTGGACTTAAACAAAATCCTACCACAAACCAAACCAAGCACAATATTTTACTCTCCAAGGGGATTGAACCCGGGACCTCTGAATTTGACACCAGTAGTTGAACCACTAGACCACAGAGGCGTTTTACTCCATCATAAACCTCAACATTGCCTGTGCATTTTTCAAGCTCAAAAAAAGACAGAGTTGAAGGTTATCTTTGAATTTTTTTTTTCAAGTGACTCTTGGTCACTTACATTTGTAAATATATTTGTAAGTTTATCTCACACTAGCATATTTATTTTTGTAATTATGCTATATGTTTTGAGTGCACAAACAAAGAATTCATTCATTTTATCATTTTAGCAAATTGATATTCTGTTTGAGAAATTTCTTTAACGTAAATGGAACACAACCTAGGTATATTCCTGGGAGAGTTTTAAGTGGCACTTTACTATAATAACATTATATGTAAATATATTTTATTTCCATTCTAATATATTTTTTGTGTAACTATTCAGGTTTTTTTTTTAAATTATCTCTCTGCTCTTTTAGTACAATGCCTTGTCTATTCTTTTCATCCAAAGGTTGCATGGGACCTAATGACCTAAAGGCTATGGGTATATGGATATGGGTGGCCATTGTACTTAGTTTAGGCATTGTTCTCTGCTATTTTAAGTTTGTTAAGATCCATAGGTAACCCAAGTACTTCCTTTATTTTTTTTACCCCAATTTGCCCCCGGAGATTGCCTTAAAGGAAGAGTTCAAGCATTCAACCATATTTTCTCTGAGAGACTGTATTTGCGCTCTACAAGCCTACAAGGAGGCAGACCTTTATGACTAAAACTTGCTAATAAAGCTATCGTGCCAGACTCTATCAAAGCGAGATAGGTCTGTAACTCATTGGACAAAAAAAGCAGTCGTCCTTTTTTGTGGTTTCACATTAACAAGCCTAAGTCTGTGGTACTTGAGTATACATGGTAAATAGTTAGTATAATATTACAAATAGTTATATATAGAATTAATACAACAAGATGTGCCAACGCCAGCCAGCGTGCGATAAGCGCAGGAGTATTATGATGTTCGTATGAATACTCTGTACCTTCACTCACTTTCTAAACCCGTCATCTCTCTCCGCGTCGGTGAAGGGCACCCAGTGTTCTGGTCCCGGCTCACTTTCTTCACTGCGCTCCGTGTTACTTGTGCCTATGAGACAAATCGCTGTTATTTACAATGCCATGCTGCGGACTCGGAATGTTAGTTGATGAATGGGAGAGGACAAAGGGGATATTACTTTGATTCCAAAAAAGAAAAGAAATTTTAGCTCAATTTATCCCGAAGTTTCGGGGTTGCAGCCGAGGTCGTGGGCAGACTTGAGTCTGGAACTACCCGTTTTTTCGAATCAAAATAATGTGTTGTAATCGCGAATGCTTAAAAAAGTTTGAAGGGGACATTGTAAACATGATTAATGGAGATAGATTGTTATCAAGTAAGCGACCCAAACAGTTACAGTGACTCTCTCCATATTTGGCCATCATAGCTGCGAGTAACAGGCATCAGATTTCTACCATGGATAGGATGTTCCTCATTTAACCATAGATTACAAGATCTTTAGCCGCTCGGTTCCAGAATCAGCAAAGAGAACATGGACCTTAGGAAAATGTTTGAAGCAAGCATCATTGTCGCCAATTCAGGCGCATAATAAGTGTCACAAACAAGATAAAGTCCTGCTACCATACTCTATACAAGGAGCGCGAAATTCAGTGGTAATTTTTTAATGAACTCCGTGGACAAATCAGACTTTATTCCACATCTCAAATGATCATTGAGATCCTATCCATGACAGAAATTTGATTTTAACTTGCACTCAATTTTGGAGCACTCTTAAGCTGCTTTTAGTATACAACAGTAATAGCACTATGACATAACCCATATTCAACATTTACCAGTAAAGCAATTAATAAAAATATATAAACAGGAGATCTACAGCCACTTTATGCTAGCCCGCCACCAGTGAAAACCTTTGTCACTTTATATACATACCTATATGTTATGGGCAAATATTTTTTAAATATTTATCAGGACTAACTAATTATTTAGGTCAGAGAATTAGCATAGCTATTCAGCTTGGCAATGCAGCCAGTTGGGCACCCGTCTGATAACAGTTAAGTTACCTATAGATTTTTGATAGTCCTTAGTAACCAGACTGCTTCCCCTATACATAGTTAGTTTAACTGTACATATTACTTTTAATTGTATATTCATAAATATATGTAAATAAATAATATAAATACACACTGAAAAGTTAATTCATCCATCGCACAGAAACATTCCAATCGTTCGCACATAAATCACAGCCAGGGTTAGCCGCGTCTAGATAGTTAGATAGATAACTCTTTATTGTTCACCATTTACAAATAACATAACAAAATACAGATAGTGGAAATATAAGCGTCACTGTAGAATGATGAGAGCGATGAGGATACGGGCAATGAGCGGGAGACACATTGTGGCAAGCAGGTATTATAAGTAGTATATTTGTGATGAAACAAATTGAATTGATTGCGTTACTCACACAAGTCTTCGTTGGTGTTGGTGTGGTTTTGTTCAGGCGCCGCGGGGGGCGAGGCGGGTGCGGGCGGCGAGGGGCTGTCCAACGAGATGACGCCGCCGCCGCCGTTCGGAGACCGATAGCCGCTCGAGGATACCGCTTCTACCGCTGATGCTGTGAATGTGAAATCACTAATGAACACTTTATTGTTCACTGAAATAATACTATAGAACAACACAAACAGTCAATAAACACAAATAACCAGAGTGTTCAAGAACAATGGGCGGCCTTATCGCTAAAAGCGATTTCTTCCCGGCAACCTTGTGATGACATAGGATACAATACTAAACTTAACTACTAATATTTAACCGCCTCTGTGGTCTAGTGGTTCGACCACCGGATCCAGAGGTCCCGGGTTCGGGAGTACAATATTGTGCTAAGTTTGGTTGGTGGTAGGACTTTGTCTAAGTCAGCCTGGCTAGCTTGAATAAATTGTTGTGTTCCGGCATTTAGAGGTGAGAAAGCCTTAGTTTTCTGAGGGGTCCGGGTGAAATGCACTTCCACCTTCGGCCTTATCATTACTTGAAAATCAAGTGAGATGAAGACCAAGCACCTCCCCATCATACAATAATAAAAAATATAATCTAGAGGTCGACAGCAGACAAATCCTTTAGTACAATAAAAAAAAAATACAATCTAGAGGTCAACAGCAGACAAATCCTTTACATTTAAGTTGATGCCTGCTAAGTTGATGCTGGCCTATTACTTAAAAATGGCTGCTTTTCTCTGATTTATCAATGAAACCGGAAAAAAAGGAGCCGCCTCCATCCATCGACTCCCCGCGTCCGCCACAATGTGTTTGGTCTATTTCTCATGGGGTCTTCCCACTCAGTTTTGTGTTTAATCGTGGTCGCCATGCGAGAACTTTTTATTCCCAGCGTTATATTCTAGTTTTATATTATATTAACAAGCATCAAAGCTCAGTTGGTAGTGACTATGCCTTCTGCGCTGTAAGCTGTGGGTTCGATTCGCATCCAGGACAAACATTTGTATGATGAATATAGATGTTTGTTCTGTGTTTGGGTGTTGTATTATATAGTACGTATGTATTTACAAACGTATTCTATCCGTAATCTAGTTCCCATATTACAAGCAATGCTTAGTTGGGGGCTAGGTGGCGCTGTGTAAAATTAATGTCCTGTAACATTTAGTAATGTTAGTCATTATTATTATAATACTACAGTTGAGTCCACCAGCTAGGATGGTGTGTTCTCTAACTCATGCGTTGAACAATCAGAGGTCATGTGGCGTGTTTAATCCTGTCACAGTCAATTTAATTGGCTAGAAAAAAGCACAAATGTCATATTGACAGGACAATGACCTCTGACGATAAGAAAGGTTGTTTGAAAAGATTCGTTTGAAATATAGAGCTGCGAAAACCCTTTTTTGTCTTGTTTCGTAATTTTAGAGGTAAAAACGATTTCAGTTTGAAATTGTTGTTTTTTATGCTTCTTGTGATATTTTGCACACTTATTACACGTGAGGCCATAATTGTCTGGTGTGAACTGTCGCCTGAAGTCACGGAGATTCTGCTATTCCATCGTCATCCCGTGCTACCTTGAGGTCCGGATTTCGGTAAGTCGATAAGCCATTCTGTACCAAGAGAGACCCTGAAAACGCTACGCCTGCTTGTGATCGGACTACGGTGATCGGAGCATGAATTTTGTCACTTACTATTGGTTGTGGTATAATTTTCGTCAGTTTTGATGTCCCTGATCTCTTGCGGGCTTGCTTTAGGCGGCGGGACTTTCCTCTTCAGTGGCAGCTCATCCTCAGAGTCTGAAGTGAGGTCGACCATGGCCTCAGCCGCTTTGGGAGTGCGATTGTCGCCGACGGCCGCGCGCTTGGCGTCTGAACCGCCTTTGTCGCCTCCATCTATCGGTATCACCTCTGAAAGTGTAAAAACATGCTTAATTTACTAAAAATGTGTTTGACATTGAGACAACATGAAAGTTTATATTTTTTTGTGCGTCGGGGACGTGATTGGCGGTGTGTGTGGGATAGCGGGCAGGTATAGGTATGAGAGAGTGAAAATCGCCAGTAATACTGTGCTTTCTTAACTCAGTAGGCTCTTGTGGTTGAATTCAGATTCAGATAAGGTTATGATGATGATGGGCATGGCATCTACGATGGGGCCTTCCCAGAAGATGATTATTAATTATATTTTTGAAGATTGTAGGTTAGTGTTAAATGAACAAGGTAGCGGATTTCGCTGATTCCGTACTCCTTCAGTGTTACCGAGCGAACTCGGGAGCCAGTATCGACACATTCCTTCCAGCAAAGGGCGCTCTCGAGCTGTACATAAAAGAGCGCGGAACAATTACTTAAGTGGTGCACTTGCGCTTGTTGATTTGTTGAAAATCTATTTATGGCTCGCGCCTTCAGCGCCAGCCAGGTCCGTGCAAAGTTCAGGTCCGCGCAAACCTGTCGCCCTCCCGGTTTAGAACCAGGCCGGCGTATTGTCCTTTAAAAAAAAACAAGGACCCATTCGCAGATAACGCCCTTCGTATCCATAGCAATTACTTACTGTACCTATTGACCAAGATTTTTGAAAAGTAATTTAAAATAGTTTATATTTATACCTCGCATTTCGACTTCATAAACATAACACCAAACCCCAGTTAACACCATCAGCCAGGCTAGCTATGTACTACCTACGTAGTAGGTAGGTCCGATCTCAAGCCTGGCTAGCTACCACCATCTTACCTAATTCTGTCGCCATAATAACAATTCTAAAATTGTTGTGTTCCAGCATTCAGAGGTAAGATAGCCAGTTCATCAGTTTGTTGAGGATTCCGGGTTAAGTGCGCCTCCACCTTCGGTTTTATCTTAACTTGTTACCAGGTGAGATGAAATACAAAAAAAAATAAAATTGTACGACGGGAAAGCGCTTGGCCTTCATCTCACCTGCAGGCTTATTACCTAACTCTGTTTCATTTGGGTTTCAATCGGTTTCAATCAGAAATGCAGGCATTTTAGGTAACAGGCCTGTTGGTTACAAGATTCAGCTATGACAGAAATCTGTTGTTACTATCCTTACCTAGATCGTCTGAAATGAGTGTGACGGCGGGCTCGGCCTGTTGAGTTTGTTGTTGGGGCGCGCGCGGCGCCGGGATGTTGGCGGCCCAGCTGCCGTCTTTTAGCAGCTGAATCTCGTTGCAGTCGGTGGGCAGACGCGGTGAGGCGAGCACCTCTTGGAAGTATCTGTGGACAATGTCATTGCTAGAATCATCCCGCAAAGCACTGTTGCTGCATTGTCTGTTACCGCGAGAATCAGAAGTTTAGATGTACCAGCTTCGTTATGAAACCCCTCTACAACGGTCATGCTTACATGCAAAGGTGGATACAATACACATAAATATGCTTTGTCATTGGGTGTTCAGTCACCAATGCTAACTAACAAGCAATGACAAAGACCACCCGGCCGGACTGAACATCCAATGACAGAGCACATTTATGTGTATTGCGTCTATACAACTTTACCGCTGTGTAGCCCCCCCTAAAAATTTACCTCTCCCCCCCGGAGAGGTTAATTTTTAGGCTTGTACATCTATCTATACCATATTTATTATACGACGGGGAGGTGGTTACCCTTTATCTCAACTGACTTACGAGCTATCATAAGGCGGTGGAAGCGCACTTCCCTCGGAATCCTCAACAATCTGAGGAACTGGCTATCTGACAACGGTGGGCGAACCACTAGACCACAGAGCCGGATGTCTATACACCTTCATTGGATGTGAGCGTACCCGCTGTGGCGTGGAAGGGCGTTCATTTTTAGACTGGCACAGACCAATGCAAGAAGAAGTTTGGGGTATTTTCTGAATCTAGTGAAGATAGATAGTGTAATCTGACTGAGCCTTACCCATCAACCACCAGCGTGTCATAGGGCGCTGGGCGGTCGCACACAGGACACAGCCAGGTGGGTTTCCGCTCGTTCATCTGCAGGAACAGCGAGGCGTCGAAGCACTGCAGGTGGGGACAGACGGCCGGCCGACACGGACACGACATGCGCATCTTGCCGAGGGGACACATCAGGGACACGCGGAGGGAGGTGGTGGCTATCTCGCTGTCATAGTCTTCCGATAGCTTTTCTTTGACTGCGGAACAAAGTTTTTATATAATAATCTTTTATATCGTCGGACCATCGTGCCCTCAGTCTGCCGGGGTTTCTGCTATCAATCCGGGGTCTCGTCTCGGAGGTTAAACACAACTATATGTATCAATCATCAATAATATCTATGTCATAAATTAGTATTATACGTATGTAATTAGTTTTCTGTACTAAATAAACTATTCATAGAAGTCTATGAATAGTTTTCTACTTAAAGGATTTTGCACCATACGCCCGAATGTGTCTTACCTAAAACTCCACCAAAATGCACCCGCGCAGCAGGTTTAATTCAGTCAAGGTCGTAACAAACAGGATTTTAAGCCCTAATTTGGAACTACTATTTGTTTTAATTTACTTTGATACGTAAATTATAAAATGTTTGTTTTACGAATTTATGATTATCATAGTTTCAAGGTTTTAAGAAACCAACCTAATATGAGCTGAACTAAGAGTTTCCTACGCGCGAGTGCTGGATGCATTTTTCGTACATTTAATTAATTGACACTAGCAGACGGATTTGTTGCGACCTCACGGGGGACTATGTTGTCACCGGCGGTCGCGTGGAGTTGATGGATACAGGCCGCTCATGATTACCGGCGAGGCCTGTTTTTTACATACATTGAGCATGAATAAGGTCTAAGTCAAAGTCAAAATGTCTTTATTCATTAATATTTTTTAGGATCATTTTGAAACGTCATATCTACTACCGCCTGTTCGGAATCGCGATCAGCACACAAGGAGCAAGGCAAGAAACTCGGGCTGGTTAATTGTTTGATGATGGAAAGAATGCTCTGGAAAGGCTCACTAAAAGCCTTTCCAGAAAATGGTTTATTCAGCAGTGGGCTTTGAACAAAGGTTAATATAATGGACATAAAAAATGCTTAGAATCACAAAATTTAGGTATAAGAAAATAATAACTGAGACCCTCATACATCTATTAGTGAATATTGCCCTCCCCTTGAGGTTTCCTTAAGAAGCTGTACGAGTAACCTATATCCATTGACTCGACAACTACTGTGACTCATGTGTACTCATGCTCCTTTATTTCAATAATCACATGCGCTCTGAGAGTTATGCCACATATCCAAGTTATAAATTTTGAAACGGAGCGTGAAACTCCAAGACTCACTCAGAGATCTGGTATAGTCAACGTTCTTGGTTCCCTTATTCTTGAGCCGCCCCAGCAGCTCGGCCGAGGACAGCTTGCGCACCATAAACACGCTCAGCACATATGCTCTGGTGAAATCAGCCGCCCAGGTCACGTGGATTTGATTGGCTACGGTGGGTGAGAGCTTCACTAGTGATGAGATGTTGACGGGGCGCGGTGGTCGTTTTGGCTCTGGTGTGGGCTTGTTTGTAGGTATTGGGTTCTGGAAGTCAAAATAACACATTATTTATCTTTTAGCTCTTCTTGTAATTCTTTATTGTACACATAAATATGATTTAAACATGTCATACGTAAACATATGTACAGAGGCGAGCTTAACCCTTAAAGAGTCTTCTACCAGCAAACCTTTGAGAGAGAGATGTGATACACAGAAAAGGTAGAAAAGTGTACTTGAATTAAAATTAAATAGACAAATATTAAAATAAAAATGAAAAATACAATTTTTAAACTCCTTAAAATATTATTTTTTAACATTCAAAAAATTTAATGTCCATTATTATTATAAGCCATAAGTGTCTCACTGCTGGACAAAGGCCTCCTGTACACCATTCTGGAGGAATTGGTCAAGCTTGTCCCGCCATCTGCGTTTTGGTCTACCATGACGCCTACTTGCTGGGTCGGCACGCCACTCTGTGACCACTTGCCCAATACTGAGTCGGCATGTGACTGACTTGGCCGGCCTAGATCCACTTTAGCGTAGCGGCTTTCGTTGCTACATCTGCGATTTAAGTATTTCAGAGCTTGGTGTTTCGAACTCTGTAAAAATTCACTCAGAATGCTGCGCTCCATCGAGCGTTGGGAAATTTGGAGCTTAAGACTTGAAAACAAAACACTCAGAGACCAGGTTAGCGCATCATCAATGATACGTCAAAACGGGAAGGAAGCATAAGTCTATTAGCTCCCGCTAGAGGGATAGCGGTAAATTTCCGTTCAATATGTCTCCGATCAACCAATAGAACCGATTCTTCTCTTCGGTTCGCCGAGCGATATTCTTTTGTTTCTAAATTGTTCTTTGTTTTCCTCCGAGAATACAGCGGAACATTCAAATACATATTCTATAGCTGCCCCCTCAGCACGGTGAGGGGATAAAATTTTTATCCTCTGTTTTTATCCACCTCTGAGAGCATTTTGTCTCCCGATGGTGGATAAAAACAGAGGACAAAATTTTTATTCCCACCCCGTGCTGAGGGGCTGGCCAAATACTATGCTAGTAGTACCCACATTAAATTATTTAACCAGAAAGTTTTTTTTTAATTTCGGCGAAAACTTAGGTAAGAAGTTTTCGGAATCTGAATCATTACACTTGTGTTTTTATCTTCGAAGTTAAAATAATTCTCATCGGTTTATCTTCTTTTATAAATGCAACTACTGAGTAGATTTTTTTTATCTTTGTAAAGTGTAATATTCTAAGATTCAAATATGTATACTTACAGGTAGCGGGCACATTTTGTTGTTCACTTTGACACCGACACTGGGCGGGAAGTGGTCTTCCTGCTCGCATGACGATTCCAGGAGACAGAACCGGAGTTGTGCCTGTCAACAAAATTGCTGCATTAATTTAAAGCATTATTTATTTATGCATACTATTGCACTGCACGCACACATGTCACATTATATATAAGCATTCAAACATAATATTCAAAAGTATGGAAGGTAAGCCTAAAATGATTTTTCTTCCAGCAAACCTAGGTAGAAGTACTATATGACCAAATATTATAGTTATGTCCCTATACCTACTACTTTATTTTTTGCAGGGTTTACTTAGTTAACCTTACCAAAGTTTGGTTGGTGGCAGGACTTTGTTTTAGTCCGCCTGGCTAGCAACCACCATCATACCTAATTCTTTCGCAATAACAACAATTCTTAATTGTTGTGCTCCGGCATTTACAGGTAAGATAGCTAGTTCCTCAGTTTGTTGAGTATTCCGGGTGAAGTGCGCTTCCACCTCGGCCTTATCATAACTTGAAAAATCAGGCGAGATGAAGGCCAAGCACCTCCATCGCACGTCGTATAATAAAAAAAAAACCTAAGATTCATTGAGTTTTTTTTTCTTCATTTGAAATCGGTAGGAATAAATAATTCGCCATAAACACCACATTTGCAGACGAATTTGTCGCGACCTCACAGAGGGGGGGCTGTGTTGTAAACGGCGGCGCGGCGCGGCGGGCGGTCACGTGGAGCACGTGTAAATCACGTGACAATTAATAGGAAGCCAAGCTGGGACCTACAGATGGCAACGTGATCTAACTTACGCAATCCGTATATACATATTTTTTAAAGATGCTGCAATTTATAAAAAAACATCATCCGTCGCGTCTAGGAAACTGGGCCCAGATTCTACTTAACCAATCGCTTTGCTATGACAATGGCATCATCGCAGCATGGCACCACAACCACGAGTCGGCATAGTCCAAAATAGGTACCAAAGCTAAATGTAACAAGAGTAATACATATACCTAGTGATCTGTCTCAAAAGGTAGACACGTTTGGAATCGCTAATGAGAATATAATGATACTTTTACCAAGAAATCTGGGAATAAAAAAATAATACCCATAATTTTAGCATAAACCTGCATAAAGTAGCGATATGTCAAAGGACATTGATTTACTTTACCAAGCATGTAGTAAGAACTGCCGCGGATAAGCGCCTGAGACTTAGAAGGATTTAATAGGAGGCCAAAAGACTTCACCCACAACTGTATGCTGTTAAGATCTGAATTTATCTGAGCAATGCCCAATGATTATAGATTTGAAGATCATCAGCAAAATCATGAAATAATTAACTGTTTATCAGTTTATCATCATGCATTAATTCATTTCAGAATTTGACACTAAAAAAAAATAAGCAGCATTTCATTTATTAGTTGTAGTGCGAAGGTATTGTTATATTGTTCTTCTATTATCTTTAAAGTAATAAAGATCAGCTATTCTTTATAAGTATTTTTTTTTCACTTATTTTGGCATATTCCATACCTGCACGACATAGTCTAGCTTGTTAGTATTTCCTATTATATCTTTCCCCGAGGCTATCTCCGTGGCCTGTTGAGGGGTGAGATGGAACACGTAGGTCCCTTCCTGCATGCGGCCTTGCTGCATCGGCATCATGGTGGAAGGCTTCATCAATTCTGCTAACACGTCGTAGAAAGGTAATCTGAGAAAAGAAATTGAGAAGTTGACGTCCGGATGTGGTATTTTTTTTTAATTTGCTGTGGCGGTCGCGGCTTTAGAATCGACCCCTCCAACTCAGCCCATGGACGTCGTAAAAGCCGACTAAAGGATCTCAGAGCTTCCTTCTGAGTATTCATTACACCTTTACTGCGACCACCAAACCGCCTGCCAAGAATTGTAATTATGTCAAAACCCTCCAGTGTACACTAACGGGCTGTTGATGTATTGTTCATATAAACACACTTGGATTGATCATCTACCCAAGGACCTTTCTTTATGTCATGGTAAGAGAAAAAAGGTAAGGTAAAACCCGAGAACCGAATTCATTAACTCCGGACCAAAATTCGGGTCTTATACCAAGTTAAACTTGGTATTTATGACATGCGACAATGATCCTGTCATTTTCGCATGCGGCTCTGTTCTTCTAGGCATGTGCTACTACTAGAAGAGCCTTTTGTCACATAAAACAGTTTTTTTTGTATGACATCGCTTGGCCTTCATCTTACTTGGTTTAAACTTATGACAAGGCCGAAGGTAGAGGTGCACGATCGCCGACCCTGTTGTATACGATAATGTCCTTGGCCCCTGTAGTAGGTACTCACTTCTTAAACTTGACGTCCGGATGCACGGGGTAGGGCGGCAGTGAGGCGGTGGGCGAGGGCGAGGGCATCGGCGCCAGCGTCGCCGCGCTGGCACCCGCGCCGTAGCCGTGGTACATACCGCTCGCGTACATCTGGTTTTGACGACCCTGTTGTATGTGGTACTGTTCAATTTTCAAGCTAAATGCACCATAGCATCGGAATCACAACATGGTGTTAGTAAAGCCTAGATAGCAGCATACAAGACGGATAAGATGAGAAGACCATGCCCCTAAGTGTACCTCCACACCTGCGGATAGCACGGCACCGACAGTTCGGCGGCAGAATTATCGGTATTTAATAAGCATGACTGATTAATGTGGAAAAACACTGCGATCGTGTGCCGAACGTTACTTGTTACTTTGAACATTTGTGAATATTAATTATGAAATTCTCCATATGGGAATCGCATGCTGCGTTTAAAATAAATTTCAAGTAGAAACGGCGTTTCTAAAGGTGCTAAAATGAACGTCGTTCGTTAGGGCTGAAGTTCAATAAACATCATCTTTTTCACTCGCATTTTAACATGCGCAAGGTTCTGTCCCTGTCAGTCAGAGTCAATAGTTGACGAGTCAATTCTAGTAAGGTGCCAGTCAATACAATGAGTGATACCGTAAACCAATTAGTGGCGTCATGGCTGAGAGAACTTATATTTTCACTGCTTTCCTTTACAGTCCGTTCGACGCACCTTGCCTCTGCCCTGAAGTTCGCCAGTAGATTTTTTAAGATTTCAATAGAGTTTACTATGGCGCAATTATCAACAGGAAGAGCAAAATGCGTGGCGATTTGTTCTGGAAATTCCCGCGATGAGGAAAATATAATCAGCATTATGAATGCAATGAAAAATAGACATAATGAAAATAGAAAACAGAAAAAATAGGCATGTAGCTCCTCCAATATGTTTGAGGAGAGTTATGCTATAATCAACATGCTTTGGCTCAGTGTTAACACTGAGACCTGCCGTTATGTCTGTGGGCAACAGGCAGCAACCGTTGTGTTATAAGCACGAACCTGCCATGCCTGGTATATCTGGCATAGCAGAACTCTTTTCAAATATTTAAACATAAAACAAAAAGCACATTGTATATACCTACGACATTTGTTTTTGGTCTAGTTATCTTTTTCGATTCCTAATTGAGTCAGGTAAAGGGATGTTAATGCTTTACCGGCATAGCTTGCGCTCGCGAGTCCTGAGGGTTGTATCCGGTAACTGCCGGGTGCTGATACAAGGCGGCGTTCCTGGAACCGGACATCCCCGGCGCCAGCGGGTCCTTGCCCTGCGAGCCGCCCTGGCCAACGTTGCCGGATGACAGCGACGCCGCCCCATTCCTGACAAACCACAAACACACTTACACCACCGTGATAGGACCAAACTACTTCGATAAAGAACATTGGAGAAAGTGCGCCTGAAACAACAGAGGTACCAGCACCAGAAGCACACATTCTGAATCATCTTTGGGAACAGCAGTAGCCAATCAATTGAACGGACATGCTTGCGAGAAACTTGCCTAGAGTGATTATTGGCCTTTTGGGATCGGTGGCCATTCTCTGTGGCTCTGAGACGACTCCTAAGTTCAGAGGTTCCATTCTCAGTGGGTGCAGTGGATGCCGCGCTGCCTACTCTCGCTGAAGAGCGTGTTTTAACCATTGTTGACGTGTGACCATCTCATGTCAACTGAAATTCAGGAGTCCAAAAGGACACTAATGTAAGTAAATTACAACCAAAGCGGTTTTTCTGGAAAATTTCCTCGAAAGAAATAGCCGACTCCTTATTTCTCTTTTGCTGACGGGGATGGGGGCAATTAATAGAAGTACATCTGCAATTGAATAATTATCCATTTTAGTCGTCAATGGTTAAAACAAGTCTTGCAGCTATTGAATTTTAATGTCTAGACAAAATAAACTATTGGTCCATAAACGCAGAATCGGATTAAGTTGGTGACTTCCTTTACAAAATGATTTGTCAAATTATTCCACTGCAGCTGTGAGTGTTCATTGCTAAGGAGAGAAAGTTGATTAACAGATTGCATTTATATTGGCTAATTGGGAACAACCACAATACAAAATCTGGGATTTAAGAGAAATAAGGGCCTGTCCTGTCGCTGAAATTTTCCAGAAAAGCTATCTCTTACATATTTAAAATCTATGCAGGACTTATGACAGTTGATTATTATTGTAGAACAGTAAATTAACATGGACACATGCAATAGATTTGCCAGATTTCATTTGAAGGAGGGAGGTGAACAAATAATGTAAAAATGTTCAACTTTATATGCAAGGCAGTATTGCATATGACTAACCCAATGCAAGCAATACTGAAATAGCTCTATTCTCAATTATGGACCTTTAGTAAGACTCATTCTAAAAAATATTTGCATCATAGGTAGGCAATACAATACAATTAAAAAAATACTGTTGACATTATTTTCATACAGAGAAAGCTGAACTGATTACACATTTTTTTTAGATTTGTATGAAGATAGCATGATTAGTGAGACAGGACAATAAGTTTGTTGTAATTTTTTTATTTATATCTTTTACATCAATATTGACTAGACAAGCTTGCCTAGCTCTAGGCTCTAGCAAGAATCCTTCCCAGCATTAGCTACAATCAGTTGCTTTAACTCTTCTACTTCCTGCCCTTTAACCGTTAGGCAGAATCATCAATTGCACATTTTCTCTTTCACTCTCCCATCACCTGTCATAACAGCATCCACTCCTCTTGCATGCATCAATCAGTTGCTTAAAATATGAGCAAATTTTATTTGGTTGATTTTGTTAGCAAGACTAAAGTATAGTAGGTATCCAAAAAATGTATAGCATAATTGGGTAGTAGGTGTTGATAGGCTGTACGATAAAGATGTGGATAACCACTCCTAGCCAATGTTATTATTGATAGTGAATGAATCTTAATATATTGTATATATAATAGGTTAGAAGTTTTACCAATATTAACATGTTCACAAATTACATTTATATATTGATCACCCTGGGGTAGGTACCTATTGTTGAATCAATATAAAATTTTACAAAGTATGTAGGCAGGCAATTTTGTTATCTGATATTTTGAAGTAACCTGTATCAATTTCAATAAATGATCTGTATCTAAGTACAGACATCATCAAGGAAAGTATTTCCATCCAATAATGAAAGCTAGCACCACGTTACAGCCCTGTGTGTAGGGTTGAACGTGGTCCTATCATAGATATACAAAGTTCATTCAAAAAGCCCGGCAATAACATGAGAGTAGTGTGTTATTTGTAAATAAATACATGTGTAGAATTTATTACTGTAATTAATTAAAATGAATAGCGTTGGCGACAAATTCGATGATGTTTTTTCAGAAAACGTACACAAATCGTAAGCAATATGGTTGTCAGGTGTTGAATTACAAAAAATACTTACCAAGCCAACGAATTACCGTAATCGTAATATCTACTCATGTTGAAATTTTACACTTTCATCAACACAATAAATGAATGTTTACACTAAAATAATTTACAAAACGCCATAGCTTGATGCTTTTTCTGCCATTCGACCGATTTTTGGGCCGCCACATTGTAGACAACCATAGACAAAGCTTTATGTGGTTCAATGTAGCACGCCTTTAGTTTCTTCAAAATATAACGCAAAGGTATGTCATTTCAGTAAAATTTAGGTATTATCTCGATGCTAGTAAAACAATAGGTACATTGGAGATTTTTAAATTATTTTTACAAAATAATTTTATATTTGAAAGTAAGAGCTCGTTCACAAAGTGTATCATAGACAAAAAAAAATGAGTTTCCGTTTCCTTCAAAGTAGTGATGGGGTAAAGTAAGTTTCTGTTTCCTTCCGAGTCAAACTGTGTACTTTTTACAAGTATCATGATAAAACAAGATTGATACGTTTAAATATATAAAACACATAAACCTATATATTTTGTGCAAATAGTTTTTATATTTAATTATTTGTTTTGTATATTAACACAATTCGGGCGATGCATCTTGATTTTATGTCATTGTAGAAGATGGGTGTGGCTGCATGGAACCTAGTCAACGAACAGCAAGCTTCCGTATCCTATTCGATAATGTTGTTCTAAGTAGCCGTAGGTAGTAAGTTTATCGATATCGATACATAAACTTTGATATACGTTTTGCTTGTGATTGCCGTTTTTTTCAATGGGCATATCTAGCTAGAGAATTACTAAACTTATTACTTTGCGGTTGCCATTGCATTAAGTAATATAAAATGATGTGTAAGTTAAACAAATCGATTTGGAAGATAGCTTTGTCTAAACTGAATTTGGATTTGAATTAAAGTACCTATACCTACCTAAAAACTACCTATTTAGTAGTGGTTGGAACATGCCTGAGTTTTGTTTTGAAGGCATTGAAACAGAAATCGCCCCATTGTAATCTTCCAATGGGGCGATTTCTGTTTCAAATTCTGAGCCATGCCATTTACGAGATCTAAAACTTATAATATAAAACATCACATCCTAAATCATGGAAGTACCAAATGTTTTTTTTTTTATTGTACGACCGGGAAGCGCTTGGCCTTCATCTCACCTGGTAACAAGTTCAGATAAGGCCGAAGGTGGAGGCGCACATCACCAAAAGTACCTATCTGTAAAGATATCAAGAGTCATCCTTACAATCACCCGATTTCCAAATAAAAAACATAACAAAGTGGTGACAACTTTTCAACGTAATTAATAACGTAGAAAATTCCAAAAGTTCTTCCCTTGTTGTTTTCACTGTATAAATGTGCAAAATTTCAAGTCTCTGGGTCCAGCGGGTTTGGCGATGATATTCAGTCAGTCATAACTTTGGATTTTATATTATAGGTAGACTGCTTCCACCCGCAACTTTGTCCGCATTGACTTTAGAATTTGATCCACAGTGAAATGACACATGAGTGAGTAACAAGAAAAGCAAAGCCTTGTTTCATCACATGACAAGAATGTCAATGGTTCATATTTTGAATATAGGTACTTATTAGGTATAATATGAATTTGACAAGCTTCACAGCTCAGTTGGTAGTAGCTCTGCCTTCTGCGCTGTAGGTAGGTTGTGGGTTCGATTCCGGAACAAATATTTGTGTGATGAATATGTTTGTGCTGTGTTTGGGTGTTGTATTGTACTTATGATAAGTATTTAGTCACAATAAAAGTATATCTGCAATAATTTTATCTATAATCTAGAGGTAGTTCCAATATTATATACAATCTTTGTTTAGTTTGGTACTAGATGGCGCCATAACGCTTAAAAATAGTCTCTTGGTTACCTTACTAGAAAACAAAACCAAAGTGATTGATACGGCAGCTATCGTTTAATTACAAGTATATGAGTTTTGTGTACACCAGTTAGACCATACTGGACCTGCTTGTATACCTCTGTGAAGCATTCGCGAGCGGTGAACATCGAGCCTTGCGTGTACCGAGCGCGTGGCCCCTTCAGGACGATCAGCCCACAGCCGCTCCGCAAACGCAGCTGCGCGAGGCCAGACCCGTGAATCTAGTTCCCCGGTATTAAGACTCCAAGACCACACAGTGGCTTCACCGCCTTCAATGACCCCCATAACACCATTCTTCACCCAAGGACGGTGCTCGTACACTCTCTGCCAAGAGTTATAAGGTGAACCACCATTCTCTTCGTACCACTCTCCCAGCCCACTATTCAAATCCCAAGTGTCCTCGTGCGATACGACCGTACGTAGCCCACTTTCATACTTTGCTGCCCATGCCACTTGACGCGTTTGTAATCCTAGGAAATTAACATAATCTTCCAAGTCCGTTTTCAAGCGTTCGCTAAGACGCGATGCCCAAAGAAGTGTGAGATTCGGTAAATTACCATTCACAGATTCTAAACTTTGAAGTGCAGATTTTGTATACTCGACCCATAGAACATTGGGATCAGAATCATTGAAACGTTCCGTCCAGCATCTTTCCGAAATGTCGCTGCCACCGAGATGAAATACATCATCAACTCCAGTTAACTGAATGATCTCTGAATAAACACGCTGCAGTATGTTGTACACTTGTGGATTCGTTGGGTTTAGCTGTCCACAGGGTGGCATTGTGCAGTAAGAAGGCCATGGCTCTGTATCAAGACAGAACACAAGATCTGCTGTATCTGTCTTAGAATCCCAATCCCAAGCATGACCGACGTGCGCTGGGGTGTCTACTTCTATTATAACACGTATACCACGCAGCCGTGCTCTACGCACTATCATTATCACTTGTTCGGTCGTATAAACGTTGTTATGACTGTATGCCCCATACTTCGCCAACTGAGAGACATCGCTGAACAGTAGTGAAAAAGCTTGTGAATCGCTCACATGCCAATGGAAGGTGTTTAGTTTTGAGCTAGCCATCGCATCTATAGTACGAAGCAGGGCACTTGGTGGGAAATAGCTGCGCGCTGTATCGATCATTAAGCCTCTATAGCGGAATCTAGGTTTGTCTCGGACCGATGCAGTTTTTATTATCACTAAAGAGTTTGTGACGGAGTCCAGCCATACGAGCTGTGACAACGTTTCCAGAGCATGTCGCGCTCCGCAAAACGAGCGTGCCGTGATATCAGCGGACAATGTAAACGTGGATTTCGCTGGGTGAATTCGCAATTCGTAACTTTCGTCGGTATCGACTCGCATGCGAGAATCGCCGCTATCGTTAACAAATATTTTAACCTTCACGTCGTACCATTCTCCGAAACCGGGGGTGGTTCCTTGAATGCTGCGGAGATCTTGTCGGAACACCTCAAAGGTGTCTTGTAAGTGCTGTTGCACGATTGTGCTCGGGGCATTTACAGTTTCTAGATGAAACAAATCAGCCCGCACCGGTGCTGATGTTGTAGAAAGAGTCACGGGGCCTGTAGGGTGTGGCCAGATTTGAACTGTAGAGCAGATCATGTTGCAAGTTTCCAGGGACTGTAACTTTTCGTTTGGCATTCCTTTCTTTGATACACACTTTTCGTTCACACATTCCCATGTCCATAGAGGTAATTTAGTCCTGAAATTTAATCATCGAACGCAAAATATGAGTACGTATTGACAGGTAAATCATAGGGAGGTTAGGAATTATAGGAGGACAGCTACTCGCTGCCTATTTCACTTACAAAACTTGCTAGTATGATTACACATTTACGAGTGTGAAAAAAATTGTATTGAGCGGGAAAATATGCGCATCTTATTATCTACCTACTTATTATTTTAATTTTGCTTCCAAATCTATCCTTACATACCTACACAAATGATTAATAACTATGTAAGTATACTTACGAGACAGTGGAAACTTTGCTGAAAGACGAAGTATATATGATAAAGATAACAATGTTTTGTGATAGCCTCCCCATGAAATACGTTTACAAGCTTTGATTACTTGTCATTACTATTATTCCCGATACCTACGGATAAATCAAGCCTCCAAAAATGTTTCCAAAATTGAATTACTTCAAAAATATTGTAAACAAACATTTACATAGATAAATGACCTTTTGCTTGTCAGCTGGTCAAGTCCTCTGCTTCTATCAAAGTCAAAGTAAAAAAAAAGGTTGTAACTACCCAGTAGTTGTAGACCTACTACATGAGGACATGAGTGAATGACGCTATTCGAGTAACTGAAGTCAGATGTTCTATGCAGATGATGGAGACGCATTGTTAGTTTGCAGGTGTTACACAAACCTTTTTGGTGGTATCCTGGTTATCGATCTGATATGTCAATCCGATGATATCGTAACGCGGGCGTTAAGACACGATTAGCCCTTATTCTGTATGACCAACAATATGTCAATCCGATGATATCGTAACGCGGGCGCGTTAAGACACGATTAGTCATACAGAATAAGGGCTCAGGTGTATAAGACAGCATACCATCATGACACCATCGGATTGACATATCAGGTCGATAACCAGGATACCACCAAAAAGGTTTGTGTAGCACCTACAAATTCACTCGGTGCTGATTTCGTCATTATATAACTACTACTAGGGCATCGGAACCGGTATTTCCCGGAACCGCATTAACCGGGAATGACCGGTTCTAGGGGGCTACAAAAAGAACCGGTTCTCTAAATATTAAGAACCGGGTTTTCGGTTCTTTCGATTCTGTTAAAAATCTGTGAATATCTTTTGAGTAATGTGACGCAATGAAAAAACTAATCAAAATGGACACGATGAGTGTCAGCATCAGCAATCAGCAATAAAATGGCAACTGCATTGAGAAAACAATACAATAAGTATACTCTCTGAGTCTGAGACTGCAGCTGAGCAGAAACTCTGAAACTCAGAGAGAGTTGCTGCTTGAACTACTTGACCAATCCTGAGATGTATTTTCGGAATATAATAATATTGAAAACGAAGATACGAATGTAACACCTTTAGGTAGACGGTTCCAGTCTTGTATTCGCATTCTTGTCCTTCGAGGGTTCACGGTTTATATCATGCTGGAACACTCTAACCACGGGCTGAACTATGAGTCTCTTTCAGGGAATATATGGAATGGGTGTTGGGCAGATTATTCATAGGAATGGGTAAGTATCTTGAAAGTCTCAATGAGGTCCTCACGCTTCAAGGGTAGTAAGGCATAGTGCGCTAAGTCTTTGAGGGTAGGTTTTTCACACTGATTTTCATTCTCTCATACTAAACGTAGTTTGTTATTCAATTCGAAACGGCGCGTCCGATACAAATTAAATTTGGTGCTATATTCGAATAGGGGCATACTTACCGGCAAAATTTAATTTGAATCGGACGTGCCATTTCTAAATGAACAACAAACTACGTTTGTATGGGATAGCGGTACTACTAGGCCTTCTTTAATATTTTCGTTATTAAGTAGTCTACGTACGAAAGTACCTACTAAACTGATTGTGTTAACATTTTTTATATAAATTACGAAGAATTCTTATAATTCTTTATTCTAGTCAATATTTTATTTGATTACGTGTGTGAAAACTATATTTGTAGTGACTACATTTGATTTATTATTTTGTTTGTTTTCTGTTTGCAATATCTTGTCTACTATCTATCATGTTTGAGCTGAATAGCTGTAGGACGTAGGGTAGGTATAGAAGAAAGTAGAGAAGTACTTAGTACTATTTAATATAAAAAAACTAATTACCAGACTTATCGTATCAAATATAAAAAATTATACTGTGATTAAAAATTACACTGTGATTAAAAATTCCCCGTTTGAATTTTGATACTAATGTAGAATTTTGTATATTATATACTTACAAAATTCTAATAAATTAACAAAAGAACCGAAATAACCGGGCACCCGGTTCTGTGTTGAAACTGGAATCGAAAAAACCGGTTCTTAAAATATGGCCGGTTCTCGATGCCCTACCTACCTACTACCCTGGTACTGGTCTAAACTGGAAATGGAACTAGGTCCGAGTTCCATGTGAATATATATATTTTCCTATTCCTGTAGGTAGCATATCTACCTTAGGTATAGGTAAAGATTATAAAACATATATTAACATTATATCTCTATATATATACCGTGTGTATAAAATACTCAAGTTTTTTTATACACGCAATTAAGAACACAAATGCTAATAGCAATAGCTTCCTTTATTCCAAAAAAAAAATAACATCTCCGTTACAAAAAATCACCATTATTTGGCGAATACATGGACATGATCCGTATATAAATTAGATATCCACACAAAACCGCTCCAAATAAAAAAGACGTTATGCCTAACATTATTATTGCTATGTTTTTCAACAGTAAAAAATTGTATTTTCCATAAGGGCCGGGGTACATAAGACCGATCTCCATCAAAGCAGGAAATACTAGTGCAAGCATCGTCGTGCAAACGTTACCGACAAATGCTACGAAAGGACCCTGGAATGGCACCAAGTAACAGATCAAAACTGAAACAAAAGCAATACGATTAGCTGACAGAAAATAACCAACGCCTCTTCCATCAAAATAACAGTTGAGTTGACATGGAGATTGACAAAATGAAGAACACGCCTCTTCCAATCATAAATAAATAAATTACAGGACATTAATTTCACACAGCGCCATCTAGCCCCATAGCATAGAGAGAATGATTGTATCACAATCTGACATATAATTATTTATTCAAACCATACAGGAAGGTATCTAGGTACCTACTCCGTTGCGTTATGGGCATATCTAGGTATCTAGTACCCATGCCTAAAGCCTACTTAGTGTTATACTACTAGCAGTTTATCTAAACACAATGAAACGTATTTTTATCCCAAATAAATAAAATGAAATAATTTTGCTATTTGAGCACAGTAAAAGTTCATAACACAGGTGAGTTTTTTTACTGGGCCTCTGAGGCTATGTCTGAAACCGAGAGAGTTATTTATCCATTCACGAACGAACCTAACTAACATGAAAAGCCATGTTAGGAGTTACGTGCCCGATATAAAAAATAAGAAAATTTTGCATTAAAGAAAAAAAAAAACTTTTTTGTTTGATAAAAAAAATGTATGATGACTAAGTATGTGCCCAAAGTTGTTGGAAAACTTTCAATATACAAAAGTAGTAAAAGTAGGTACGTTCCGACTATGCGTAAGCAAAGCTATTAAATCCTCTTTTGCTGTATTTTTTGTTCGCGTAGAACTTTTAAAAATCGGAACGTCTTGAAAAAGGTTGGTATCGATAACTCTCACGTTTGGGACTTCGCCTCAGTGGCCCTGGAAAAAACTCACACTATACAGTCAGTTACAGTCTATGTTTATAACAGAAAAATATGTTGTGGACACAGTAACTTAACATAACTGTCATCAGTTTGGGGCTTCTCTAGATTCTAGATAGTTATGTCTTTCAAATAGGGCATCCAACATACAAAACGAAGAATTAACATTAGTAACAGTCTTAACAGTTTGTTTTTCCATTTACAGGACTCCTTAGGCCACAGCCTACAAATATCTGTCTACATAATACTCAACAAAAAATATCTCGCTACAATAAAACTAAATTAATATTCAGTCTAAACAATTAATACTACATTGAATTATAGTAATTGGTGGGTTTTCAATACAATGTCTTGTTGGCAATTGAATTAAATAAAATAAGTACATTTATTTTGTGAATACTTACAAGATGTCAAAACGAAGGTGGGTCTAGCAAGCCACTGAAAAATCTTTATAGTTTTCTCGGATGGTGGGTCTTCCATATTGATGTTCCTGATTACCTCCAAGATAATCTGAATGGCGGGGTAGCATTGAATGGGATAAGCCAAGGCGATAGCAATCATGTAAAGCCCGATCGAGACCATTGATGAACTGAAAAATAATATGAACCTATGTTGAGTTTTCTAATGTTTGAATTCCTGCGACGATATTTTTTACAAGAAATCCTTTTCATGTAACTAACTACTAGCTGACCCCGCGCAGCTACACTGGCGCCAAGGTTAGAACATTTCATCTCTATAATTTCAGGAAAACAAACATTAAAAGAAAAATGCAGCCGAATTGAGAACCCCTCCTTTTTTTGAAGCCGGTAATAAGAAGAAGCGGAATAACATTCGATCGGTGAAGTGACATTTAAAACCGGTCCAGTAGTTTTTGAGTTTATTTTATTAAATAGTATAATGAATCCTAATACTTAAATACAAATATTTTCTCTTTATAATATCAAAAATATATTTTTTGGTTTAGATTGCTTATTTATATGGAATGTGTAGTATGATTTGGACAAGAAAGGAGCAAGATCTGAGATAACGTTAAAATAACCACCTCATAGAGGACCCCGTTACGTTGCATAAATCACACTTATATCAAAAAAGTGTTTGTGTGTAGGCGTGTATGTTTGTTACTCCTTCACGCCTTAACGGCAGAACGGATTTGGATGAATTTTTGCTCTAAGATACTTTTTATCCCGGAAAAATTTAGTGCTCCCGCGGATGACCAAAAATTTAAAACAAATATGTTTGTCACTCAATCGTTGAGGAACTTGGATGAAATAAACAAACAATAACAAATATGCTATACATTATCTCAAAACTCAGCTCCGCAAACATCGCAAAATGGATACAAAACGTATTTGTCTTTAGTTGTTCTATCACACAAAAACTACAGAACAGATTGAGCTGAAATCTATTTTTATCCGGGTACGACGCGTGCGAGGCCGCGAGAATAAGCTAGTAAATAATAATTAAATACATACATTTTTGTAATTAAAAAAATATATCGGTAGGAACGGTAGTTACATACCTACATTTTTTTTTATAAATTATGGCTTGTTTAATTCTACGCCAAAGCAAGGTTCGAAAAGTTCGCTCCATCTTTGAGCTCATTTAATGATGGAGCGAGCTTTTCAAGAAGGCACTGGCTCTCCAGCCAACGACGACGGATGACGGAGCACAGCAAACCGTTTGGCACCGGACTTCAGCAGGAATCTTGTCTCCCGGATACGCCGTTATAAGTGATAATTAAAAGGCGTATTTCTATAGGTAATATAAAAATACTCAACTCATCGTCAAATGGTAGAGATCTAAGCACGTTTTCTTCCATAGTTCCAAACGACCAGTAGCCCAGAACCCCAAACACTGTCGCTATCGATGTGGGTACCAGAATACCTATTCTCACGACTCCCCAGAACTTGGTCATGGCCTTGGGATTCACCACAGCTCTGTCTAATGACAGGATCTGCCAATAATGAGACGTGCTGCTGATTATTTTGTTTCGTTGCAAAAAAACTGCGTATTTATTAATAGCTGGTGTTAGAGTAAGCCACAAACGCTAGCTTACCTATACTTAGTGGAAGCATGGACGAAGAAATACAATTCGTCCATGGTGGAAGTGACAAGCTGCTTGCGGTCTTTTTATTGATGATGGACTTCTAGCTTGTCTAGCTTTAGGCCAGAGGGAGGATTTTAACTGCCTCTGTGGTCTGGTGGTTCAACCCACCGATTTCAGACCCAGAGGTCCCGGGTTCGATCCCCAGGGGAGCAATATTGTGCTTGGTTTGGTTGGTGGTAGGATTTTGTTTAAGTCCGCCTGGCAAGCTACCACCATCTTATCGAATTCTGTCGCCATAATAATAATAATAAAAATTGTGTTCCGGCATTTAGAGTTAAAATAGCCAGTTCCTCAGTTTGTTGAGGATTCCGTTTAGAGTTAAAATAGCCAGTTCCTCAGTTTGTTGAGGATTCCGGGTGAAGTGCGCCTCCACCTTCGGCCTTATCTTAACTTGTTACCAGGTGAGATCAATCGCTTTCCCTGTCGTACAATAAAAAAAAGGACAAGGTCTATGATGGATCTAGCTTTCCCAGAAGGCACTGGCTCTTCCGCGCACCAACGGAACACAGCAAACCGGTTAGCACCGGATTTCGACAGGAGGGTAGCCTAGCTAGATGGACCTTTACAGTTTCCTACCACCAGCGATGTGATCATTCAGCCGATAGCCGATGGTGTAATTTTATAAATGCAAACCTTTTTCTACTTTTCACACAGCACCATGCACCAAACAGAGCAAAAATATGATATATAGGTATCTTAATCTAGTATGATGTGATATATATATACTTACACTTATTTTTGAAAATACATACGTAAGTACAATACATCACCTAAAAACAGAAGAAACATCAATATTTATCACACAATTGTTTATCCTAGGTGTTAATCCGCCCATATCCTAGCGAGTTGAATATGTGTAGCATGTAGGTGCTGAATAAAAAGACTTACCACTCCAACGGCGCTCAAGTTGAAAAGGAATGTTCCAAAGGCGAACAAGACAGGCAAAGGATGTGTAGCCACTATGACAATCTCACCATGTGGGGCTTTGAATATGTGGTAGAGCACTACACTCAACCCTATGAAGTTCATCAGGTTTCCTAAAACAACAAAAACTAAACTAACCTTACTAAAATAACCTTATTCTATAAGAAACGCATGGACTTAACATAACATTTCAAGGCAAACATTATGTTTTTTTACGTTTTGTTCTTTGCTTAACCGATTTTTAAGATGTTGTTATACATTTTGCTTCTAAGTAAGTTAAAATCGTCGAAAAATAGTATGGATTTGTTTCGCGTTTGTTATTTTTTCATCCCTTCTGTGGTTCTTACGAAATTTGTGTGTTAGGTATGTCATTACGAAATGTTATAAGCTGACCCAATTTCAAAAATCTCTTTGAAAATAATGCATAGGTATATACGTGTTCGATAAGTCAGTAGGAATAAGGTAAGTGGGAATAATTCCCAAAACGCATGTAGGAGGTGGATTCGAGGAAATGTCTTAGAAATGACATATTATAGCGATCAGTGTCAAGACGCAAGTCTAGTGTCGTTCATTATCCGATTCGACCATTCAGTTCAGTGTAGCGATTCTCAAACATACGGAATGTTTTCGGAACGGAAACATAACTTTTCACAGATTTCGACGCTTTTCTTAAACCATTTCTGATTATATTCTATGGATGTTTAAAATACTAACGTCAACATTTTTAAATTTAACATTTCGGAATAGCGCATTCGGAATCACCATTGGAAGTTTCCGAATGAGATCCGATGAGGCTTTCCGAATGTTTGAGAATAGCTATACCTACCTACAGCGTTGGTCGTGTCATGTGGTGTGCGACATATGGCACGTCGTGACGGTGTTGGCGAATACGAATATTACCTTTAAATCTTACAACAAATACAATTTAAATCCTCTACTATAAATACGTAACTGGTTACCCACCAGCTAAGGAGACGTAGCTGACAACTTTTAGGTTTTTCATACAGAACTCCAATAGCATATATGGGAGCAATAGAGTGAGGAGAGCCGGCGTTGAATCGTCCCAATCCATTAACTAAAAGAATTAAAAAAATCTAGATCAGTATATGAAATCACACTAATACTAAAATGCGATAGTTTGTTCTTAATAACACTCGATAGGTAATTCTTTAACTATCGAAGGTCAAATGTTGAAAGAACGTTTCGGCTTCTGGACTTACAGAAAAATGGACATAAGTACCTATATGATCCAATGACAGTCTTTTTTCTTTCTCATTGTATGACTAAGTGCCCATGGCCTTCATTTCACCTGGATGATTTATAAAACCATCGGCAAAGATTCCATCCGACACCCTGAGACACCTGAGACACCTTCGCGCACCGTAAGGTTTACTCTTAAACCTTACGGTGAACTCTGAGTTCCTCTGAACTTAAGCCCGCGAACTTTCAAGCTGTGGAAACACCCTGACGAGGTTTTCCATAGATACTACACGATTAAGTTATTAAAAATAGCATTTTATCATGTTTAATGATCGATAAGTCGCAATTGACGCCTTTGTTGTTGCAAGTGAAAATCGGATGAGATCAGCAACCTTATACCAGGATACTCACATCTCGCAAGCTATCCGATGTAAAAGTAACAAATACGGTGCAGATTCCGAGCTGGCTCATTATCATAAACGTCGCGACAATAACACTGAAAAATAAATGTTTAACATAGTAAAATAAAATTATCAACATAAGCTAAGGTAATCATCTATTAAACTCATTATCTTCCAAGTTCGATACCCAGGAGGGTACAAATTTGTGGTTGGATTGGTTGGAGGTAGGACTTTGTCCGATGTCCACCTGGCTAGCTACCACTATCTTACCTGATTCTGTCGCCATTCAGTTCCAAATTGTTGTGTTCCAGTATTTTTTATTTTCATTGTACGACGAGTAAGCGCTTGGCCTTCATCTCACCTGCTATTGAGCTCACTCGCGTGCGGATTTACATCGCACAGTCCCTCACGCATGATCAACCAGTGTAAGCGCTTAAATATAAGAAAATCATGACTAACGGTCCCTTATTTGCAATGCAACTAAAACACGACGGCCCATGCAGCACTGCTATACGGAATCCGTATCTGTATGATATGTGGGGAATCTTCAAGTGCCTACAGACTTCGTTAAGGCTTCTTAGCTGAAATACATTTCACATGAAAGAAGATTACAAACCTACATTGCCTCCGATCCATATAGGTCTCGCGAAATCTAAGGTTATTCAATTAACGTTATTATATATTAGCTACCTAACGCCAGGTTTTATCGAATTTATCGATAAGTAAGTAGTTACCTATTATAAAAACGCACAACACTCTTTCGAACGAAATAAATAACGGTCGCTTTTCAAAAGAAGAAAAAGGGGAGTCAGTGTGACAATCGAAGTGGCGATATGCTGCGACTACAATCTTAGTGAAGCTCCTGTTATGGTATAATTTACCTAAAATGGCTACTCTCAGAGTTTTTTTTTTAAACATCTTGATTTCGAAACAAGCATGCAGCCAACCTAATGTTATGTGCATAATACTTATCTTGTCTATAACAAAGCTTTTCTGCGCAGGTCACATCCACAAAGAACATTTACCACAATGTAATATAAACAATGTAATTTACTACAACATAGAACACAATTTCACCGGCAACCATACCTTTCAAACCGGAACAGAGACTGTGTTCTCAATGCTGCTTGGCGGCCAAAATAGGTATGGTAGTAGTACTTCCCTGCACGAGCCCATTCAGAAAGTATCATATCTGAATAGGTAGGTATGTCTGCCTCCGCCAAGTAAGATTACCTAGGTACCTACCCACTTAATTTAAACTGTTTCAGTTCAGGTTGCTTTTAAAAACATGTTATGTATTTCATTTATTCCGGCGGCGGCGGCCGCACCCCTTTGCACGGTTTTGTGTACTCAGTCACAGTCTTGCGTTTCTCTCTATTATACGTTTGACGGAACCCCATCGCGTCAGGACCTTCTGAGCTTATATAGACTTATATCGGGACTTTAGAATGGACTATTAGACCTATATAACAATACCAGTTTGGAATACTACCATACCTACCAATAACAAATGCGTGTGGATAATCAGCAACCCTGTGCACATAGCTAGTATAGGTCCAAGGATGATGCCAGCCTGGCTGATCGCCAGCGGAATACCGAGTACTCCCGCGCCGAAACCAATCCTGACCAGATTGAAGTAGGCCATTGCTACACTTGAAACAAATATAAAAATGTATATATAGGTACCTATCTCGAATGCATTACGTTTTTATTTCTTTTTTGGGTAGACCTTCTAGTGTTGTATGTACACACGTGCAACGGAACCGCTGGCTCTTGCTAGCGATTACGGCTGAATGATTACAATACTGACTTGTAAGGACCTGTAAAGGTTTAGGTATCCGGCAAACGAGCACTCTCATCCCACATCGAACGATTTGCCTGTCGGCGGGAGAACCATTACCTTCTGGGAAAGCTCGCTCCATCGTCGTTCTCATCAAGCCAAGCCAGGTCAAGAGCTGACCCATCTTTTATATAAAAATCTAGGTATCGACATAGAATAGGGGATCATTAAGTCCATCCGACGTCGAACATGGCATAATGAGCCTTCCCAAAAAGGAGGATTTCGTTCCTTGATGAATATACAGGATCTAATTTAATATAAGGGGGCAACTAGGGCATCGAGGGACAAGGAGACTGTTAAGACTTTTGGAGATATATAGATTCAGACGAATCAGATTTACCTATAGATTTTGGTACAGTCAGCATGAAAATAAAGTCATTTGGTATCGCAATATCCTCAAATTTTGGTCTATTCTATATTTTTTTTTTTTTTTTTTCTATAATAAACAAATGTGCCAGCATGTTGTACCTAATTTTAGATCCAGAACTGAAATGAAAGTATTTAGTAGATACCTATTACTAACGAACCTTATTGGGGATTTAGGCTCACGGTGATTTCGAGGCTCATAATCAGACGGCATGGATGAAAGATCGGAAGGTAGTCTCGTAAATCTAATGTCGATAAGCGATTCACGACCATGTGGCTGAAGGGTAAGTTTGCTCAAGTTGTCGTATGCCGCCCTGTATAGATGAAAATATATAGGTTAGGTAGTTAGAAAAAATATATATACAATACAAAGTGATTAAAGTGTTTAATGTCCACAGCTGCTTTAGTTCAGAAGTAAAGAGCCTTTCATCTTGATTTTTTTTATCATCAGACCGTTGATCAGACTGTCGTAAAATGCGCTTTACGTCATTATTCCCTTGTACCTGTACCGACTAATTTTAGAAAATCATAGTGATCAACCGAATATTTCAAATCTTACATTATAGCTTTGATTTATTCCTTTCTTATTTATTTTAGAATACTTATTGCCTTCTAACAATTCAATTTCAGTATGAAAACGTTCAGAATTTAAAGTTCGCGCAATATTTCACAAACATAATATTACTTTAGTTTGGCCAAAGAGTAAACCCTGTGAGTAAGCCACTAGAACACATGGTTGCTGATCTGTGGGCACACAGTAGTAATCTGAGGGTACAGATTTATTACTATGGGTAACAGTAATAAGGGCCCTATTACTGTTAACTTTTTGTTGAGTGCACTAAATAACTCTTTTGTTGAGGGCAAACAGTCTACTGCTCTTTGGTAAACAAAATAAATGTTCTTGCTCTTTTAGCGGATGGTATTATTGTCAAACTGTAGGCTGTGGGTTCGATTCCCACCCAGGACAAACATTTGTGAGATGAATATAGATGTTTGTTCTGTGTTTGGGTGTTGTATCATATAGTACGTATGTATTTACAAAAAGTATTTAAGTATTTTATCCGTGATCTAGTTCCCATATTACAAGCTATGCTTAGTTTGGGGCTAGATGGCGCTGTGTAAAATTAATGTCCTGTAATATAAATGTCCTGTAATAATATTAAACTTTAGCATTAAAAATTTAAGACGTAGTGGTATTGTAGGCGCAGTGAATGTATGACCGCACAGACAATTGCCGCTCCACCCACCTCAATTCTCTCGCTCCACTGGACACACTTTGGCGGTGGCAGTCGGGTTTGAGAAAAGATTCTTGTAACCACAAATGTCTCACCAGAGAAGGGGTAGCAGTTTTCTCCGTTTATTATAGTGCCCTTTACTGCGATCACCTATTTGCCTGCCAAGCGTGGTGATTATGAGAAAAACCTCATATAATAGAGAAGGCTTTATCTGGCACTGGATATTAATGGGTAATTGAAGAAGAAGAAGAATGCACCCGCGACCACTGGACGATCGAGACACTGGTGGGTGACCCCTGCCCCGTGAAATACTTGGCAAACCTGGCTCCATTGAATTGCAGACAGAATGGAGCCACCTCAATGATGCCTCTTTAATTCTACGCATTGACCTACACAGAAATTCACCAAAGGAAAGCCCCGATACCTCGTTTTTTTTTTACTTTGCGTTTGGCCTTCATCTCACTTGGTTTTCAAGTTACGATAAGGCCGAAGGTACACACTTCACCGGAATGGTATTAGTCGTAGTAATGTGGTAGTAGCCACAAGAGTTGATAGTAGGGTATTATATTGCCAGCTAGACGCCCTTACCCGCAGCTGTAGGTAGCGTCTTCGGGTCGTCAACCCGTTTGACTGTCCCCCTTGGCATTGACAAAAAAAGAAAAAAAAACAAGAAAAAGGAAGATTTTTCAATCAAGCTCAGCTTACGATTGGGTTACAAGCGAGCTTTGTATTGTAAACTTTATTCAAATTGAAAGCTAATTTGCTTGATCAGTTTATTTGACGTGACGTGACAGATGACAGATAGAAATCGCAATTTGTGATGTGTTGTGTGAGTGAAGGAAGTGAAGTTGATTGAAGTGAGTGAAATTGAAAACGAAACGAAAAGGGATAAAGGCGGAATTTTATGTTTCTTTTCGTTGCATATTTTCATGATTTTCCAGTTTATTATCCTAAAAACGGTGACTGAAAATGATGTCTACAACAGAAGGAGAACTAGACATCGAAGTGGCCCTAGAACGTGAAGAAGGGGAGGTTAGAAAGTTTACTTTGGCGTTGCATTTAATTTTTCATCTTGCTTGTTATTTGGTCAATAATGCACTAAAAACGCTGCTATGTTTAATGTTCTTTACGTTTTTGGTTAATATTTGATTGTACTTTGTACATGTCTCACATCACAGGATGATGAAGTAGAAAATTGCCTTGAAATATGTATGACGTTAAGGCGTTCTGGGTGAAATTACGATGATATTTTCATTTCAGTTAGTTGACTCTGATGTGGAAGAAGGCGCTTACATCCCACTGGCGCGCCCGGAGGCTTTCAACCCGCCATCGTTAGTGCATATGCAGATACAAGATGAGCAGAGTGATGAGGCGTCAGCGCAGGAATCTTCGTGCAGTGATTCTGATGAGGAGCTGAGGCGGAGGCCGAAGCGCACGAAGGTCAGGCCACGCCGACCACAGCCGCAGGCCCAGCCGCATAAGAAGGACAAATATAATGTGTGGTGCAAGACTTTACAGGTACCTACCTACCTACTTTTACTATGTCGTTTTTGAACAAAATCATAGCCTTGTACATTTACGCGATAGCTTGGTATGTGTAGTAAACATTGGACCCCAAGTCCTTATTTATGAAGCCACAAGCGTGGATGGCAGTTTTAGATTGATATATAAAAAAACATAATTCCTTGCCTTGTCTCTAAATGAAGGGGAAAGGACTTATAACAAATAACTTAGGATTACAAATAATTGAATTATTTATTTTTTAGGAAGATCTTATTACAGAAGATATGGTTAGCTGTGATGTGAGCAAAAAGCGGAGCTTAGGTGTTGAATCTTATGATTACACAATAAAATATAGACTAGATGATAATTATTCTAAAAAAGCCTTTAACCACACTGATGAAAGTGACAGGACATCGAATAAGAGGAAGAATTCTGACAGATCTAATGTCAAATTGAGGCTTGGGAAAAGAGTAAATAGCTACCAGTTCCCTAAAGCACAGCAGCAACCAAGGTTCTTACCAGACCTCTTGGTGTCTGCCACTGATCCAGAGGAAAATATAGCTACAGATATAGCTGAGAAATTGAATGAAGAGAAGTCGGAATTAATTTGTAAGTGTTACATTTGTTACTAGCAGTGACCACTGCACCCGCCACATATTGAAAATTTACTCGTACCTACACTATACTTTTACTATACCTACGCAATTATAAAAGATATTTTTTGCATGCCAAAGAGAATTAATCAAAATTACGCATATGCAAAAAAAAAACCTCCATCTTTTACTTTATGGTCATACCAAAATAATGTTTATTTAAATTATTATAAACTATAATCAATATACATACAGAATCTGCATGTTACTTACTACCTTTCAATTTATATTGATGCCCTTTTAAAGTTTGATTCCCACCCCCCATTGTAAAATCATACAGTAATTGCTCTATATCTCCATTGGGAGGGTTCTCACAATTCAAACAAACCAAATTACTTCTCACACAATTCCTTAAAGCCAATTAGGCTGCAGAGATAGCCTTTTGTGAAAGTCTACCACCATACCTAGCCGCCAAGCAGCATTGCTATGTTTCGATTTTAAGATTATGGTTGCTGGTGAAATTATGGGCATGTGAGGCTTAACACATTTATGCCTTAAGTTGATGTCCTAATGCAATGACGCTTAGGCCATGTCCTTTGTGGATGTGACCTATGCAGTAAGGTTTTGTTATAGGCAAGAGATGCACTTAATATCCGGGGGGCTGCTTGCTTGTTCCAAGTTTTAAAAATAAAAAGAGTTATACATAATCTTGAAACTCTTGAGGGAGTCGGATAGTTTTTTTTTTATTGTACGACGGGGAAGCGCTTGGCCTTCATCTCACCTAACACAACAAGTTGAGGTAAAGCCGAAGGTGGAGACTTCACCTGGAATCCTCAACAAACTGAGGAACTGGCTATCTTACCTCTGAATGCCGGGACACAACAATTTTAGTGTTAGAACTTATAGTCTATTACATAAACAACATTAAGATTCTGCAGAATTATACATTAAATTGCTCAAATCGTAATGGCTGAATGACAACCAATACACAGCCTTAACTAGAAGACCTAGCTAGAAACATGAAATAGAATAAAAATTATTGTGTAGAGCATACTGTATATCTATTTCATGTTTTTTCATGGTTGCTCAATTCATGTATCTACCCATGTATATATATATTTCATAATATTAATAAATGTGTTATATACTCGCTCGTAAGTTACATAATGTTGTTAACTGACAATGAGAACCTAGTGTTTAGTCAAACCTTATTAGGTTTAAAAACACTACTGACAATTATATGTTAAAATTTTAAGTGAATAAATCTATCTATCTATCTATCTATTTCAGTAAGGATTGTACAGGTGTTCGGTGCCGGCAAGGCCATAGAGATATTCAAGGAGACTCAGAGACTGGAGGCTGATGGAGGGATTCTGGTTATGGTGAGATTGTCACTTTTACCACTAATTCTATCAAATGATGTGTTGGCTGTGTTTGAAATTATAAGAAACTTAAAAGGAATGTTAGCTTTCTGCCCTCCTCTATACAAACTTTTACTAATGTCACAATGCTTATAAAAATATGAAAATATATCAGACAAACAGGGCTTCACGTTTGATGTCTTGCAGAGTAGATTACTAGTCCATTCCATGGGCGTAGCCTCTTTTATACAATTTTACTAACTTCAGCTAATATTTTCACACCACTGCTCATCGTAGACTCATTGCCGCATGCTTGTGACTCTCAATCAGGAGGTCCTGGGTTCAAATACCGGCTGGGGCACATGTTACCCTGTTTGTTATGGACATTGCAGGCTTGAATCACCTGTTTGTGAGATAAGTAAGATAATAAGTAAGATTCCGTTTTTCGGTAGACCGGGTACTAAATATAAAGCCAACAGACAGGGCTAATCAGCTCAGACAAAGAAAAAAGTAGGTATGTGATTCTTATTCTGAGTTGGGGGGACTATTTTGGGGTGTATTATGAACTATCCCCAGTGGTTTTAGCCAGCTCTACCTCAGCCAGCCTAGCTCCTTGAAATACTGGAGTAGGACTTCGGGTCATTGGTTATTGTGTCTCTCTCCTGACAATTTTGATTTGGTGTGATTGTCGCCCATGATGCTTGCCCCAAGCACATGCAAGGCCCAGTGCTTATATAAATCTTCTTCCTGACTGATTCTGTAGGCGAGCAAAGGATCACTTTCTTTATGGTTTCAGATAATAAAATTACTAGGGATTTTAGTTATTTTGTCTTACAAATAGACACTTCAATTTATTATATTTTGTAAGATACAAAACACATTTACTGAGGTATGTAATTTCATATTAACCAAAGCTTCGCTCTCAAAATTACAAATAAGTCATTACATGAAACCACTGCCGACTCGTAAAATGACTGATTAGTACCTCGGTCGGACGTGACGTCACGTGACGAGACCACAGATTAAGGTACATAGTGATATTGATCGATATTTTGTTTAGAACGGACATCGTCGGCGGACACCCGGCGGTGTATACTTCTTCCTGCTGAAACGTGACGACAGCGTGCCCCAGGACAAGGTGAACCAGATCATGAGCGAGGAGCGCAATGAGACCAAACGCAAGATGAAGAAGTCACGTGACAAGCACACGCACACGCGCCAGCAGGTGATGGAGCAGCTCAAGCAGAGTCTCACGGGTGAGCCTTGTGTTTATATACTGAGCATTGCTTACTGACTTGCTGGGTAGGTGTGATCTGCCTCATAATGTTTCAAATTAAATCGGAAAGTTTTAATTTATAGAGTAAATAGCGTACGGTTTAATTTTGAAAGAAAAATTATCATTATTTTAAAGTAAAATCATACATTTGGAAAGGAAATGTATATAATCCATTTAAAAAAAGTTAAATCATATTTAAAAAATTGAAACTGTAGTTTATATTTTTAAGTAAAATCTGACAAAATTATACATTTTAAATTTTAAAGTCAACAGTTTTCATGACTGAGTCCATAGTTACAAACAATAGTTACAAATAACAATAGATTATAACAAAATTACAATTACCTACATTAATTTAATTTATAAGTATCATTAAAAATACGAGTAAACTTAATGCAACAATGTCATTGAAATTAAAAGTATAATAATTGAAAAAAAATAAAAAATGAAAAAAAAATATAAACACCTTTCTTTTCCAGATTCAGAAATACCCTCGCTTTCGCGCGGCGAAGCGGTCGTTCAATCGGAGCACGGGTCTAACCCCCCTCCATCCCCCGCCACCGACGCCCGCGACTGCTCCAGCGACACCGACGGTCACCCCGACGTCACCGCCGACTGTACCGCCGACGGCAGCGTCGTCGGCGCCGACTGCCAGCCCCTGATACCGGACCCGCGGTCGCTACAAGTGTATGATGATGATGATTATTTGGAGGTCACGTGCAATGATGATATTATGGATCTCTATTGAAGTGTATCATTCTGTCTACGGTTTAGAAATGTGCATTATGATAAATTAGTGTTGCTCGAATGTGCAGTTGGTATGATAAATAAGATAGTTACAGTTGGACCATCATTAGGGTCCTGTACCCAAAGGGTGTCAACGGGACCCTGTACCTAAGCCTTCGCTGTTCGTCCGTCAATCTGTCTATCGGGCTCTTATATTGCCGCTATAATAACAAATAATCAAATGAAAGGGGGCCCGTTCGAGAAACGTGTTTTTTTGCGTTTAAATATGGGTCGGAACCCTCGGATTTCAGACACACTTGTCAGGTTTATCATAAACATGTGTTTAGTGTTCAACTGTTGCACTACAATTTTGAAACATGCTGTATCCCTGCGACTGAATGTGCATCGTCATAAATTAGCTTGTGTTATGAAGTAAACGTCGCTGGCGGCGGCTATTTCCACGTAAGCTGAACCTTACGTGAAAATAGCGAAGTGGAAAAAGGTTGTAGATTCTCCACACCTTATGTAAATGGATAAATTGACTTTTCAAAACGTGGTGGACGAGGGTGGGCGTTATAAAAGCTTAATTTCGATTATTGTACTTGTTTTTTATTCGAAAAACGGGTATTTATCTTTTATATTTATAGGTAAAACACGCGATAAATAGCCGTTTTTCGAATCAAAATAATACTTATGGACATCAAAGCTTTGCTAGAACCTGATACCAGCTTAATCAACCTAGCCCACCGTGAAGATTAATTGAATAACAATCTTATTAACAAGAAAATGATGTATAAGTTAATTCATTTCATCCTATTGCAGCTTAGAATGTGTGTATGCTTTTGTATTTTGGAAGTTATAATCATAAATTCTAAGTAGTTTTGTATTGTAGTTCATACTATTGCAATATGGGGTAGTTTAGAAAAGCGTGTATATCACAAAAATACTTGGAGTCAGCTTTAGCGATTATTACCATGGTGTAACTACCCCAATGTCTTCAAGAATACAGTTAATAGACACCTGGGTGAGCTCGCTTCACCTTAAAATTCATCTTCGCCCGTGCAAGTTGCAAGGTCAATCAAGAGCTAAACGATTCTAAAAAAAAATGCACTGCTACATGAAATATGTAATGGCTAATGGTATTTATACTTACCAACACTGTAGTCTTGGTGGAAACTATTTTGGGCTATAACTGAGTAAGTGGGGTCAGTTCACACCATTAAACCAAATGTAGAGTGGTTCTACAATGTGAATGACAATGTTGATTCATAGGTTAGTCTTAGCTGTAAAATGAAATTAATCTGATTCCTGAATATAAATTGGTCTTGAGATCTCAAAATTTTACCGAATAGTAATATAAAATAATTGCCAAGTAACGTAGGTGTGTGTAGATTAAAATTAAATAGCCTGTAATAAAAAGCCTTATATCTTATTTAGTGTGACGAGGAAGCACTTGCTTCCTTGGAGCTTTATCTCACCTGGTTTTCAAGTTATGATAAGGCCGATGGTGGAAGCGCAATTCACCCGGAATCCTCTAAAATATAATTTAAACATATTATGTAGGTGTATGTCATATGTGTAGTCATGACCATTTTGAAACCCAAGTGATCTCATTGCGTAGGTCACAGTTGATGATTAGATCTACTTTCTGGCCTTTGATGGTCACCCCGAGACAACTCGCGTTAGATACTCCGCCATAGATGTCCCAGCCCAGTCACATGCAATGAAGGTGTATATACGCAAAACACATAAATATGCTTTGTCATTGGGTGTTCAGTCTGGCTGAACGGCCGTATTGTCTTTGTCATTGGTCGGTTACCATTGATGAAACATCCATAGAGCATATTTATGTGTATATTTCTCATGCCACACTGCATAATAAAGTACAGTCACTGACCACAATAATATGTACCCAGGTGAGGGCGCCTCTGTCTTATTTAAACGTCAAAGTGACGTCGCTTGTCTTGGTTGTAAGTTAGTTCCTTTTATCTCACGTCTATTATTATCGAGGTCTTAAAGAAGACAAGAAAAGAAGATGTGTACTTATAAAAAAAACTGCTATAGTGTAAACGTAAGTCTATGCGAGTCTGTGGACAACCTCATTACAGTGGCGGGCAGAGTGGAGCCCGAATGGCCGAAATTCGGGCTCAATGGAAAAAAAATCCTGCAGTGGACTTATGATATAACGATAGGTTGAAGTTTGGTACACATGTGTAAAAGGTAATGTCATCTAGCGTCAGGTATATAATCACAATTATAATCCCTTATATACTTGATTTTATGATGTTTTTGTTAGAAACTGTAGTTATTATTTAGGTACGGTGTAAAGTGTATTATATGCCACAAAAGTTGTATGACTAGATGTTCAGCTATGCAAAAATGGGTGCGAAACTAGTGCTGTCTAGAATAAGGTGTGTCTATGTTATATATAGTATTCCTATGTAAATAGGCTTAGGTTTGTTTGATAAGGATTGTGAAATGTTTTGGTTTTGGTTGCCAAAAAAACAAGGTCTTAAATAAGTCTGTGTAACGTATTGGATAGTTTCGGTTAGAATGACTTGGATCCATTTCACTCCAGCACTTGAACTTGAAATGTTAAGAGGAGTTTTAACTTCTGGTCATCTCAATCGAGATAAAAGTAAAAGTCGGTTGCGGTGAGGTCTATTAAAACGAGCTTTTTTTTTTTTATTGTACGACGGCACTTGGCCTTCATCTGGTAACAAGTTGAGATTACGCCGAAGGTGGAGGCGCACTTCACCCGGAATCCTCAACAAACTGAGGAACTGGCTATTTTAACTCTAAATGCCGGAACACAATTTTTATTATTATTATTATGGCGACAGAATTCGATAAGATGGTGGTAGCTAGCCAGGCGGACTTCAACAAAGTCCTACCACCAACCAAACCAAGCACAATATTGTACTCCCCCTGGGATCGAACCCGGGACCTCTGGATCTGAAATCGGTGGCTTGAACCACTAGACCACAGAGGAGATCTTACCGATTTGCCAGTTATTTAATAATTCTGCAATATTCTGTCACAGCTATGTGTGCTGTATACAATTAAACTCTAAGGCTCTCGCTAAGATGTGCTTTATACGTTGGTTTCACGCGGATATCCGATATATGCCCGCGTTGTGTTACGTTTGCCCCATCTATTCCACTAAGTTCAGGGGCCCAACCACAACGTCTTATAGCATTCTCGTTTTGATGTTACTTTTGTCTCGTTTTTTCTACACAGAGGCCCGATCACGAATATGCTATCGTACGGTAAGCGTATCGTTCACGTTAGGATTTCGCACAGCGCCTCTTCAGTACGTAAATAGAACTAAATTTGCGATCACATACCTTTTGACACATGTATCGTAAATACGTTACCTTTACGTTACGATAACGTTAGACATTCGTGATCCAGACACTGGATAGACAGTGACAAAAGTAATATGAAAACAAGAATGCTTTTAGAGGTCGGTGTACCCCAGGTTTAGTTCAAACAACAAATAAGACGAAAATGTTCATCTAAAATGATTTCAACTTTGTAACTACTAGACAAACCTATGTGGCATATTTTTGGCCAAAAAAATTAGCGGAGTACGTCAGTGGGTTATTAGGTTTTTTTTTTGCGAATTCAAATTCTTCGCTTTTTGGCATTTAATTGTAGGTCGTACGTGTTGATAAGGCACTACCAGATAAAGTTGATCTTATAGGATTAATTTTGTCCAGAAAGTACAAAGTGGAAATGATAACAATTGCTATGACAATAATTCACAACCCGCGACGGGACTCGAACCCGCATCTTTTGCTCTAGCTGGAAACGCTGTAACCAATTGAGCAACGAGGGTTCTGGTCCTGACGCAGATTCTGTTTATTTCTGCTATTATCCAACTCCTCCAGCTTAAGCGCTGACTAACGTTTCCGGCTCAAGGAAAAGATGCGGGTTCGAGTCCCATCGCGGGGTGTGATTTCTAATTAAATGTTTCAAGTGCAATCATTTGAAATACAAAAACAATGGAAATAATTAGTTCAACTGGTTGAATTTAATGGAATAGAGGCGTTTGGCTGTAGCGAATAAGGGCCCTGTTGTCTTTTGTCTAGTCTTACGGCAACCGACCATCATTTTATGCAAGACCTTTTTTACCGAACTGACTTGGTTGATTCGATCGTCTTTTACACGATATGCCTCAAAAGTGATTAGTTGATGATAGAATCTTGAGATAATTTGTATAATAAAATCTCGAAAGTGAAATGTTTGTGTATTTTTTAACAGACTTCGGCGAAAGAGGCGAGATTTTTTTTATTGTACGACGGGGAAGCGCTTGGCTTTCATCTCACCTGGAAACAAGTTGAGATAAGGCCGAAGGTGGAGGCGCACTTCACCCGGAATCCTCAACTAACTGAGGAACTGGCTATCTTACCTCTAAATGCTGGAACACAACATTTTTTTTAAGAATTGTTGTTATGACGACAGAATTAGGTAAGATTGGTTGTGTGTCTTCTTCCTGTCCTTATCCCACACTTACGCAGGATCCTTTCAATGCAAGGATCACAATCAAAACTCGTCAGTGATTATGAGCCGCCTCTATCCATCAACTCCACGTGACCGCCATCGCTGGTCACAGTCAAAGTATTTTTTTTTATTCATTAAGATTTTTTAGGATCATTTTGAAACCACCTGTTCGGAATCGCGACCACCACACAAGGAGAAAGGCAAGAAACTCTGGCTTGTTAATTTGTTCATAATCCATTCAACATTCAGGGTTTATGATAATTTTAATAACATTACAAGAAGGTACATCATAAACCTAAATACTTAATATTATCTTGAAAAATGTATTATTACCTAACTACCTAATGGGCAGTTTGTTAACATGGAGAAATCAATGTTAAGTTCAAAGTTAGTTAGCCCCGGTTACGTTGTGGTCAATTATTGTATGCACTAAAATAAACGTATACCGACTTTACGAAATAAAACAAATGTTTAATCAAAACTACTTTATTTATTGCTCAGCACGTTACAATATTTTGGCAGCTAAATACAATTTAAACTACAGCGAGAATTCATTAGGTACTTCATGGACTTTTGTAATTTGGGACAGGGGACAGCAAAAGATTCACAAAAATACGATTTAGGTATGTAGGTACCTACTCCATTATGAGGTATGCATGAGTTTCTGCTGATTGGTATTGTACTCTTCATAACAGCAGGCAATTCATAAGACACCGTCGTTTTGTTTGTGTATTCTAAGGATACTCGACCATCTGAAAGAAATAAAAACGAAACTTGGTTGCCTGGTAATACGGTACCCTAAATACCTGTCAATTCACGTAGATATAAGTTTGTTAGAGGCTTCACTATGAGATATATGACTGTTAGAATTATTTGTTACTATTGTTATTCGTACATAGTTACTGTGCTGTAGGTTTTGGGTTCGATTCCCACCACAAACATTTGTGTGATGAATATAGATGATTGTTCTGTAGGGTGTTGTATCTATCACTTCTAGTAAGTATGTATTTACAGATAAAAAAAGTATTCTAAGTGTTCCATCCGTTATCTAGTTCACTGATACAAGCTATGCTTAGTTGGGGCTAGATGCTGATGTGTGAAATATATGTGCAAAAAATTAAGTTAATACTGCAACATAGTAGGTGAATATTGATCTTAAAACAGAACATTCTGGGTGCTTGTAAAAGTACAGATCTAATATACCTATTATCATCAGATTAATTTATGGTGAGCTAGACATTGCTGCCACTTTTTTCTGTTTCGTGATTTATGAATGGTTCCTAGTACTAGGTACATCTTTTATGGGCGGAGCCTGACTATAGCAATGCCCATTTCATAAAACATTATAGGTATATATCTCTCATACAACTCCGCCTCGCGGTCTAGTGGTTCCTGGTCCCGGGTTCGATCCCCAGGGGAGTACAATATTGTTCTTACCTGTTTGGTTGGTAGGTTTAAGTCCGCCTGGTGGTAGCTAGCCACCATCTTGCCTAAGCCCGGCATTTAGATGTAAGATAGCAAGTTCCTCAGACTGTTGAGGATTCCGGGTGAAGTGCGCTTCCACCTTCGGCCTTATCATAACTTGAAACCATGAAACGAAGGCCAAGCGCTTCCCCGTCGTCAAAACTGACTGCGTTTTCTCTGAATTTCAGCAATGAAGGGAAATCTATACCTATGTAGGTACCTACATAATCAATGTAAGATAGCAGAGCTTAGTTTGGTTCCGTCTGAATTGTGGGAAGTTTGATAGGTAGGTACTTACGAATTGTGGCAGGCACTGGTCCCGCTGGTCTTCAGAAGTCCCCAGCGCGTGTGAGGAGGCGCGGAGACAGGTCTCGGAGACGAGGCATTTGGCAACCTCCACCACCAGGGTCAAAGCGTCGTTGCCAAGTCGCGTCTTATTGTCTTGGAACGAGTTCTTTAGGAGCTCCTTAATAAGTTCCTGAATTCAAACAAAGAAAGTAGGTAAAGAGAGTAGGTAGGTAGGTAAGAATAGATAAGAAAGTAGGTATTTTTATAAATGATGGGTTAGCTCTTGACTGTCTAGCTCTAGGCTAGAGCAAGGAAGAGGTCACGATTTCCAGAAGGTACCAGTTCTTACCCACCGTCCACCTCCTGAGACCACCTGGGTGAACCGTGGAAAGTTTTTTTACAAAGGCTCATCTCAGATAGGCGCAGTCTACATTCACTTTATATTGGTGACGGTAAACAGAGATATGGTCTCTTGGCACTCCCGCAGACGTTGAAGCTCTTTCAATGTCGCAATTCGGTGAGTGAGGCCTTTCTAACAGCTTTCTGGGATTATCGACTACATTGTGTTTAGCACCCCAGGTGCTGATGGTGTATGATGGTTTGAAAAGTTGGTAAATTTTGTAAGCCACTACGGGACTGGCATATTCGTACGACGAAAAATGACAAAAAAAAACTCTGGGATCCTGGATACCGGGTTAGCTAGAAAGTTTTTTTGCCCAGCCAGTCTTTACTCGGCTAAGAGCTACGTACGCTTGACCCTTAGCAAATAAACTTGAGCTGAGGTCCGCAACGGCTCGGTCGAGTGTGGTACAATGTAGGTAGGTACTGTTTCAGTATTTTTATTTATTTTAGGTCATATCAGTATGGAACCGCCTAAGCTAGCAAAAAAAACAATAGTTAATTGTTCAACAACAAGGGGAGAACGTGACCGATTACCAACGAGGGTCTGCAAAGTAATACAACACTTGCTTTCTGAACTTTAAACTAGATGGCGCTGGTAAACACTTTTCTGAATCGCGCTATCGTTGTGTTTTGAGGCCGAGACGGCATTATTCGCCCTGAATGTAGATCTGTGCTACTTCCTACCGGAAGCTATCTTACCTAAAAATCTAGTTTTTGCCGGATTACGTGAGCTAAAAGCTCAAAGTGATCCTAAAAAGTAATTAATCCTATAGAATTAATAGTATAAATAAACAATGCAAGTAGGTGATGTGATCATGATAAAAAAACAGACATATATTTATAGTAATAAAGATACACCACAAATTAATTAAGTTTAGTAGGTAATATACAATTATTTTCAAAAGAAATTAGTACCTGTGTATAAGGCTTCTTCAATCTATTAAATTAAATATTATGAGTGTCAAAAAAGAAAAATGTCCAAGAGCTTTATGATACCCAAGAATAAAAACACCCAACTAAAAAAATGACCATGAATAGAAATACCCAACCAGAAAAATGACCAACTGTAGAGCTGTATATACATCGTAATCCTTCATCAAGTGACTTTTTTTACTCGATGATTATAATGACAAATGTCCTTTCAATATTCAACGACTGAAGTGAACTGTTGTGAAGAAGTGGATGAATGAACACTTTATTGTACACAGAAATAAATACACATAACAAACATTTAGTAACAATAGCGTTTAAGTACAATGGGCGGCCTTATCGCTGAAAGCTATTTCTTCCAGGCAACCTTGTAAGGAGAAATGTAAACAGTAAAAAAAAAGTGAAGATGTTAATAACCTTTAATTTTGTGAATCTGCTCTGCTTGCGAGTCAAATAAAAATTACCGATACAACCAAATTGACTGTGGAACAGCTTATTTTTTTCTATGGCAAAAATAGACGTAAGTCTGATATTGCGTTCTTGCGATAGTAGTTGTTAGTTCTATAACGTGTTTAAAATATACACATAAATATATATAATAATTGATAGATTAAGTACATTTTTATTTTATTTCAGTAGTTCTAGAAAAATATTTCAAGACACTCAATAATATTAAACAAGTTTTATTATCATTTCAAAATTTAAATTATACAATAAGTGTATTTACTTACAGCAAAGCCTACCCTGAACATCGTTTATTAAAAATTATGATTGCACATTTCATAAGTGGACATTTTTAGTATAGGACATTTTAGTAAAGGCTATTTTAGTCTGGAACATTTATACGATTGGTAATTTTACTTTTTAACCGACTTCAAGAAAAGGAGGAGGTTCTTAATTCGGTTGTTTTTTTTTTGTTTGTTACCTTTGAACTCCGTAATTTCTCAACCGATTTGAATTTTTTTTTTTTATTTGAATGGATATTAGATTATATGAGACAGATTGGTCCCATATAAATTTTATCAAAAGCGGTTGAGTAGTTTGGCTTTTCAATAAAAAAACAGGATGATGGGAACGAAAAATCATTATCCTAACATAGTGCACCAGGGGTGCACTGCACCATAGTATGAACCGATTCTTAACATTTGTATATGTCATATTTATATATAGTTCACACCACTCTCAAATAGGGTGTCGTAGACATCATGGTGTCGTATGTAAAACCTACTAACAGAAAACCTAAAATGAAGTTATTTTTGAAAAAGAAAAATGGAACAGACTTCACTAAAAACTTATAAATATATATGAACTTACCATCAGAGTTATTTTTACGACTTTTGTGGTGAAGTCGGTTATTTTTTTTTTCAAAAATAACTTATGGACATTGGCTTTAGACATTTTAATTATGTGATTAGTCGTGCAAGTCATAATTAGATTATTTATCACTGTAAAAAGTACCTAACGCTTCAGGTCTTTAAAATGTCTCGTCAGCAATAGACCTATTTCTTACACAATTACCTCCTTACAGAACACATTCGTACTAAATAACCAACCAGTCAAATCAAGTTATTACCTATACGTAATTTAATTATACTTAAGTAGATCGAATGCTAGCTTGAAGTTAATCGAATGAAAAGTTGTTCAGACAAAGAAGTCGCGTAATCAAAGATGGGACATAATATTATTTCGAAATGGTACGTAAAAAAACATTGTCAGTTGGTAGGTACCTAAGTTTTTTTACGTATTCAACCCCCATATCTACTTGGCTATGGATTGTTGTAAAAAATGATTAAACGAGTAACAGTAACAGACTCACGACTTTAACCCCTTCGAGGATTCACCTCTGATCACTACTCAGAGCGTGGATTTTGTAAGGATCACCTACTAGGGGGTAGGGGTAGGCAGAAGCAGGTTCAAACTTTCGTTACACATGCCCACGGTTGTCTAGTAATCACGGATGTAGAAGGTAACATCTTACCTAATTCTGTCGCCATAATAACAATTTTAAAATTGTTGTGTTCCGGCGTTTAGAGGTAAGATAGCCAGTTCCTCTGTTTGTTGAGGATTCCGGGTGAAGAGCGCCTCTAACTTCGGCCTTATCTCGACTTGTAACCAGGTGAGATGAAGGCCAAGCGCTTCCCCGTCGTACAATTAAAAAAAAAACATAATAATAATATATTTTAATTTAGAGAACTAAGTAAACATTCCATGTTTCATACATTTCAGTAGGTATATACGTGACAGGTTGCAAGCCCATCGCCTGGGTACATTCGCCAGAAAAACTACACTTGCAGTCGAATTGGCCGCGATTTCACCGGGGGAGCTGTATTGTGAGCGGCGGCCTAGAAAGTTGGTGGAAAGAGGCGGCTCATGTTACATACGTCGCCTTGTGCGCTCATGTGCAAGGTCAGCCTTAGGACCCAAGGCTGACCTTGGGTCCTAAGGCTTCTGAGAAAATGCGTTGTTCAGCAGTGGGCTTATATGACCCGAAACGTTAGTAATGACTAACGGTTACAAAAACCTTATTATAAGTAGTAGGTATTTAATTACACAGTTGAGGTGCATAATAATGCACCTCAACTGTGTAATTAAATACCTAATAATATACCTAAAATGAAACGTAGAATACCAATTTGTAAATTGTTCAGAAAGTAAACGATTTATTATTATATAAATGAACTTAGAACCTTGGCGCAAGTGTATTTTGAATATACCTATACCTACTGCGCCGGGTCAGCTAGTTGTTTTTATTTATAGATAAGCAGACAGGTTCTTTTCAGTAGGCAGTGCCTAAACATACCACGTTATGGAATTAGAATGGAGTTGTATATTTTGTTTATTAATTTAATAGATATTTTTTACATTGCCTTTAAAATGGCAATGTTTAAAATATCTATTAACTAAGTATTTTATACAGTGTATGAAACACCAAGGCGATAAGGAAATTTACAAATAAAAAGACAAGAACCGCATAGGCTGAGTTTACAATTCATGGTAAGTATTTGTATTATTATGTACAAGTATAGGTAAGGTGTGTGAATAATTAAATACTTAGAATTATTCTACTTAGGTAGGTAGGTACTCACTGGTTTAACAGCGCTCATCATGTTGGACGCGATAGCCGCAGGGTCTATGTCATCATCATCGCTCTCATTGCAATTACAAGCCATGTTTATGTAATTACAACGGAAAAATAATATATTTAGATATCTCGTTATAATTACCACCGTATAATCCTATTCAGGAATTTATTACATATTCTTTGGTTCACGCTCCATGAGCGGCGCGGCTGCGCGTAGTAGAAAAGGACAGCGTTACTATGAATTAGATGAGAAAAAGGGACAAAAGGATAATAATGCTGTGTGCTAGTAAGAGAAATTGGAACACAATGCAGGTCAAGGTCGATTAATTGACATTCTGTAAGGATACTGTCCGCGACATAAGTAACACGCGATTCCTTTCGTTTTTTACGAATTATTGATTTGAGTTGTCTCTGGCGCTCCATGCCAAGGCTATCCCTATCATACCATAAAATGCGAATATGATGATGTGTAATTTCGTCTGACCACAGATACTGCGACTACCAACCAAACCGACCAGAGACCAATTAATTTGTATGACCAGCGAGTCGATTCTGTCCAAGCTTCTTCAATCAGGTAATATTTCCATATGGGTCACCTCCAAGTAAAAAAAAAACAGTTATATTCCGAAAGCGAATGAAATTCCCTTGTTTGATGTCACACAAAAAAAATGCGTTTTTTATCAACATCGTTCTTGTAGTTTGGCTTTTAAATCAAAAACAGGATACTAGGAACGAAAAATCGTTCCCATTATACTGACATAGTGCACTATAGCATGAACTGATTCTTAAAATGTGTTTAAGTCATCTGTATTTATTTTAGTTCCCATCATTGCGTAGATATTTCCCAGAATCCCGTAAAACCCTCACACGACTCTCAAATAGGGTGTCGTAGACGTCGTGGTGTCGTAGGTTTTACAACGAAATAAGCTTAAAATAAGTTATTTTTGAAAAATAAAATGGAACCGACTTCACCACTAAAAACTTAAAAATAACTCTAAGGGTAAGTTCATGTAATTTGAAGTTGGTGTCGAATTGCCAAGCAAAACAACATTTTTATTGTATGGCACCGCCTACAAATTATATGAACTTGCCCTTAGAGTTATTTTTAAGTTTTTAGTGGTGAAGTAGATTCCATTTTTTTTTCAAAAATAATTTGTTTCTTTATATATTTTTCACCCCCGACCCCTTGAAGTTTATTGGATGAAAAGTTGCATCACAACAAAATTTTAGGGTAATTTTTTAACAATTTTGAAAATGGCTGAAATATGATGTCTTCTATGTTTACAACCCCCATCCCCTAACTCCGCCATTATGAAAAATTTCCAAAAACTGAATGCAAAAAATACTATATACTTGTAGAATCTGCCCACAAAATTTCACGAGAACCTGAAATCTCGAGTTCAAGCCGAGATCAAATGTAGAATAAATGTTTTGCATAAGAAATACAAAACAAGACCTACTTAAGAACTCCCGCTGCTCAATAAATACCTCAGGATATTTTTTTATCTAACCTATATTTTCCCGCGCCAAGTCTCTCCCCAAGTTTGAATTTAATATTTTTATTGTACTACGGGGAAGTGCTTTGGCCTTCTCACCAGATGTTTTCAAGTTATGATAAGGCGAAGGTGGAAGCGCACTTCACCCGGAATCCTCAACTGAGGAACTGGCTATCTTTCCTCTAAATGCCGGAACACGACAATTTTAGAATTGTTGTTAATAATCTGTTGAGAAAAGGGGAACAGTCGGACATATGACAGCATTTTTGTCCAAGCTGGAACATCACTACGCGCTCGATCGCTCAAATAAGATAAAAGTATCTCAGCTCAGGGCTAGTAGGCGCTGTTTTATTAATAAAAATATGTATTAATGTCCTGCAATATGTAGGTATTGTTTAAATTAATCAAATGAAATCCTCTGCACAATAAAGATCACAAGATAAATAAAAATAAAATTATTACGAATTCTATTCTCATTTTCCAAGATTTGCTTAGTTTAGGGCTATGAGGCACTGTGTGAAAGTAATATCCTGTATTTTTATAGGGATTAAATAAAAAATAAACCTAATGTTTATGTTAACCTCTTTTCCCATCGGTTCCCAAATAAAACAATTCAAACCAATGAATTTATTTCTATATTGAAATAATTACCGTAAAATGGAACATGGAAATAAATACCTACTAACTAACAATGAGATCAAGATTCACTTAGCACTAACAGAGACAATATATACAGTACTCTTTCCTTGACGCCTTCTTTGGACCTGTGCGCCATACTCTGCGAAATGAGACCTAAAACATTTTTCTCATCCAACATCTCTTGTATCGTATTCTCCTTGCGCTCTTCAGCTGTAAGATGATGTTTTAAAACTTGCAGTATAAGTTTGTCCTCTTCGCGTTTCCAGTCGGGGTCTTGTTCCGCCGGCTCATCCTTCACTTCTTCTATTCGAATGATGTAAGATTGGTTGGCTTGTGTGCCATGGTCCTCGTCTATATCCATTGTTGTGTCTGGATCCTGGGGATATTAGAAAAAAAAACAAGTTATGATAAGGCCGAACGCGCTTCCACCTCTTTTGTTAAATGGAATGTGGGATTTTAACAATTGCAAATAAAGCGATAAATAAATAAATCACTATTATTATTATTTAATTAATATAAAATTGTGGGTGTGTGATGTGATTTAAGACTAATCAAAAATGTTTTTTTTTTACAAAAATACTTACAATTTTTATTTGAATGGGTCTAAATTCACCAGCCTCGGTGCCTTCATTCTCCTTTTGTGGATCTTCGTGATTCATTTCATCCTCAGGTTGTGTTGGCAGGTCTTCAGCTGGTCTTATCGGCTCCTCAGATTGTTCGAGGACTTGTGTTGGACTTATTTGGCCCTCGGATTGGTGTGCTTGATCGCCGGATGTTATTGTTTGATCTTCACATAATGTTTCATCGACTGTCATCGCGGTTGTACCATCGTCATTACCCACTGTGTGATCACGAGTACTGCAAAATTACATATATTATTATATGAAGGCAAGTAATTAACGGGTATTTTTTTTTTCAAGAAATATTTAGAAATTCTTTAAGAAAAAGTTATTTTGACAACCCGAACTTATGACGTACGTCAGTAGGATGTTAGGTTATTTTTTTGCCTAGAAACACCTTGCTTTATTTACTGACGAATACATTTTGGAACTGACCAAACCTCTTTTAAGTAAACCTCTTTTAAATGATAGCCTATTGATACGAGGAAATTTAACTTCGGATTTCTTTCAAGATTATTTCAAACCACGGCCAGCGGCGGCGCCATTCTGCTGCCCCTCGGCAAATTATCTATTATTTTTTTCTAACGCGGACGCTATGCACGACGGACGAGCTGACAACGTCGCAAGGCGATGCGACGTTGCCATTTCGTCCGTCAGTTTCAAAAAATATAATTGTTTTAATGCAAGATGCATCCGGCCCGCGCCCGGATGCGTGTGACATTTGGAAAAGATAAGTTTTTAGGCAGATGTATCAGAATCAGAAAAATGTGTTGAAAATTATTTACTGCACATTATAAATTATATGAAAACAAATTGGGCAATACAGAAGCAAGCCTTCTCACCGCCAGCTCACCTGCGAGTCACACTCACTCTTATAGTTTACTAGTTGAACTGAAACTGTTGGTGCTCACATCAACATAAACGTATAAAGTTAAACCCATGTTATGTGATGGATAGTTCAACATTTTAAAGTCAAAATGTCTTACCTATGCGAGCTTATACCTCCACAATGTACACTGACTCGAGTTTCATCTTCCGACTCTGAGTCACTCGATTGCAATGTACTGTTAGACTTGATTTTCGCAGAAACTCTGTAAAAAAAAGCAATTTATTACTCCGATAATCTTAGTTACCAGCTACTGAACCAATGTCTGACTTTGTGGACTACGAGAAAGCCTTGGATTCAGTAGAAACCCGGACAGTGCTAGTCTCTACAGCGGTGCCAGATCGACTACCGGCATAACGAATTGATGAAGTGGTAATATAGCAAAGCCACAATGTCTAACCAACTCCAAGACCAGAGCTAAATCCCTATCCCATTACAAAAAGGAGTGAGACAGGGAGGCGTTATTCTCCGAAACTGTTTACTTCTGCATTGGAGGATACATCAAGCTCTTGTATTGGGAAGGATATGGCTTCAATGGTGATTAGTTAATGGTGAGAAGACCCCACTCGTTGGACCGACGCGACGATATTGTGGATACTGTTGCGGGGAGACGATAGATGAAGGAGGCTCAGGATCGTTATTTAAGGCTTCGTCTTCAATTCCTTCCGTGTATAATCTACACCTATACTGCGATCACCAATCCGATTTCTTGGAACGTGGTTACGACAAAACTTTCCACCTTTAGCGGGCTGTTGATGTGACGTGATATAGAAGTAGTATAAGTAGTTCTTACGAGGTATCCGCAGCGAGTGGTGTTGTCGCCCGCTCCGTACTGCCGTCACGTGAGATATCGTTAGTCTGTGTGATTGTGATCTGTGCGACGGGAGGGTTCCCGGCACTGCCGCCAGGGGAGTGAGTTCTGTGTGATACATTGCATTGTTATATATAAAATGTTTTTATTTTTTGTAAATACATACTTATTATACAATACAACACCCAAACACAGAACAAATATCTACATTATATACAAATGTTTGTCCTGGGTGGGAATCGAACCCACAGCCTACAGCGCAGAAGGCAGAGCTACTACCAACTGAGCTATGAGGCTTGTTATATACCATATCACTATATTTATTACACAACTATATGAGAGCATCAACACCAACTCCCAAATAAGGTAACAAGTTAAGATAAGACCGAAGGTGGAGGACCCGGAATCGTCAACTAACCGAGGAACTGAAATTCCGGAACAACAATTTTAGAATTGTTATTATGGCGTCAAAATTAGGCAAGATGGCGGTTTCCGTTTCCCGGAAATGATATCAAAATGATCCTGAATTGATAAATAGCTGTAATTAATTATAAAACAGCATACCTAGTATGTTTCGAATGCGGAAACAGTGAGAACGTGTACTCTGCCAGTGTGGGATACACTGCCATAGTCTCCAGTAGATAGCTGCAGATCTCACAGGACGAGGATGTGTTATCGCTGAACACCAGCTGAAGAGTCGAGAGCATGCGAGACCGGGCTTGTCTGTCTGTCACTTGCTCCTGAAATAACCTTTATATGATGAAATAATTATTAACCGAACCACTAGACCACAGCTAGTGGTTCAACCCACCGATTTCAGATCCAGAGGTCCCGGTTTCGATCCCCATGGGGAGTACAATATATTGTGCTTGGTTTGAGCTACCACCATCTTACCTAATTCTGTCGCCATAACAACAATTCTAAAATTGTTGTGTTCCGGCATTTAGAGGTAAGATAGCCAGTTCCTCAGTTTGTGGAGGATTCCGGGTGAAGTGCGCCTCCACCTTCGGCCTTATTTCAACTTTTAACCAGGTGAGATGAAGGCCAAGCGCTTCCCCGTCGTACAATAAAAAAAATACACATACCCTTGATAGGTATTTTTATACAACTAGGAGACGGAACAACTTTGTGCACCCTCCTACCATCAACCGTACTTTTAATATCCTCTCCATCCTAAGGTTGTCTGGAGAAGATAGTTATTGAGCGATAAGACCGCCCATTGTACTGTTAACTTTAGTTTCAAAATTGTAAATTGTTCTATATGTTTTGGTGTACAGTAAAGAATTTTCATTCATTTCATTCAACAAGCAATTAGCCCACCTGATGTTAAGGCCCAGTAGTCTCATTTTCCCATACAAACGTAGTTCCATTTTCATTTCGAAATGGCCGGTCTAATTCAAAAGATTTTTTGCAGGTCTAATCGGATAGGGATAATCTGTCTGTGCTACGTTACTTTTTCTAAAACACTAATACAAACACAAAATTTTATTCCATATATTTTTATTGTTATTGCGTTTTAAGAAAAAGTAGAGCACCACCGACACAGATTATCTCTTTCCGATTATACCTGCTAAATTTCATGTGAAAACTTACCACTGCGAAATAAAAAGGAACTACGTTTGTATTGGAGAGCGAAAATCAGCGTTTCATTCCTACATTACAAGCTACGCTTAGTTTGGGGCTAGATGGCGCTGTGTGAAATTAACGTCCTGTAATATTTATTATTAACTTAGAATACCTCAATTTTATCCATGAGATTCTTCGCGCAGTTCCTCACAAAGTAATCTTTGAACTTGTCCAGCCGGTCGGCTTGCTCGCTGGTGAGAAACTCCAAGAAGTCCAGGTACAAGTCCACCATTTCGGAGCCGCAGGTCTTGAACAGGGCGTTCGCTAGTTTGACGGGATCGCCCTTGTCCGGGTTGAAGCGAGTCAGCAGGTTTTTGCAGCGTACTTTCAGATACGAGAATTTGGACATCAACGAGCGAGACACCACTTTTAGTTGGAATGTTGTAACGGATACTGAAAGATATCTTATCTTAGATAAAAAACAGTTAGACAATATAACTTTTGAAACATATAAGAACGCCATAGCTAATATTACCAACCAACTTCATGGTGTCGGTTTTCGGTGTCGGTGTGCGCGCGCATAGTAAAAATAACACTCATATATACATAACAAGCCCATAGCTCAGTTGGTAGTAGCTCTGCCTCCTGCGCTGTAGGCTGTGGGTTCGATTCCCACCCAGGACAAACATTTGTGTGATGAATATAGATTTTTGTTCTGTATTTGGGTGTTGTATCATATAGTATGTATGTATTTAAGTATTCTATCCGTAATCTAGTTCCCATATTACAAGCTATGCTTACTTTGGGGCTAGATGGCGCTGTGTAAAATGAATGTCCTGTAATGTTTAAATATATTTATTTATATTTTTTTCCAAAACGCAACCAACTTCATGGTGTCGCTATTAGGTGTCGGTGATATTTAAGTGTATCGATCATGGCGCATGCAAATGCGTCCAGATATCAGATAACTCATTCAGTTATAGTTGGAACTTAATGCTTTTACTAAAGTCAAGAGTATAACAATTAACACCTCATAATCTATACAACAAGCCTCATAGCTCAGTTGGTAGTAACTCTGCCTTCTACGCTGTAGGTTGTGGGTTCGATTCCCACCCAGGACAAACATTTTCTGTGATGAATATAGATGTTTGTTCTGTGTTTGGGTGTTTGTATTGTATGATAAGTATGTATTTACAAAAAAAAAAGAAGTATCAAAGTATTCTATCCGTAATCTAGTTCCCATATTACAAGCTATGCTTAGTTTGGGGCTAGATGGCGCTGTGTGAAATTAATGTCCTGTAATATTTATTATTATTATTAAAATAAATAAAAAATCGTCTAATTGTAATTTCATAATACCAGCTTTTTGCTGAATGCATTTCATAAATATAACCGCCGCTGTGGTCTAGTAATTCACCCACCGGTGTCAGATCTAGAGGTTCCGGGTTCGATCCCCAGGGAGTACAATATTGTGCTTGGTTTGGTTGGTGATAGGATTTTGCTTAAGTCCGTTGTTGAGGATTCCGGGTGAAGTGCGCTTTCGCCTACAGCCTAATTATAACTTGAAACCACATGAGATGACGGCCAAGTGTTTCCCAGTACAATGAAATAAAGTCAATCCGTTACGTTACAAGCCCATTGCTGCTCAGCTGAATTCTAGCCAGCTTCCTCACAATATAACCTTCATACCTACCAACTCACGATTTAGTCTTTGGTCCCCCTTACAAAGATATGTAAGTATTAGGACGTCTTCAGGTAATTGTAACATTTTTTTGGGAAGAATTTCTTACCAAGTTCATCCAATGTGTATTGTCCCAACCTATCAGTCTTATTTCCCCCCTTCCCCCTCTTTATCTCGTTTAACCTTCGCTCCAGCTCATTATAAACCAATCCAGAATGCAGTTTGAAATTATTCGCCAGCAACCGTAGCTTATTCGTAACTTGCGGGTATTGTACATCACTACAATAGCATTTTCTTTTCTCCTTATCTTTTAAGAAGTAGTCTGTTATAACGGTCTGTCGTTTTGTAAGCTTTCTCAGCAGAACACAGCAGGTGCAGTGATCTTCTTTATGTTGGATCAAAGATGGTGGGATAATGGTGATGAAGTTTTTCTTGGTTGATATATAAGTTCCATTGGAGTTCATAATTCCAGGTGTATGTTTACTTTTTACAGATAAAACCTCTCCATGGTCGGCCGGTTTGGTGATAACTGTGTTGCCTTTTGGGCCTATAGTTCCTACATTTATAGGTAATAGGTAGGAACCGTTGCTTGTGTTGACTAGTCTGTACATGTTTAAAGGTGCATCGACACCTGACTGCACATTACCGTTGCAAGAATTGTCGCCAGAAACGTCATTGACTCTTGCACTTGTAGCATTATAATTGTTGTTCTCAGTATCAGTCTCATAATTGGTCATTGGGTCTGTAGGGTTCCGTGTGCATATGATTTCTTTGGTAAAGTCGTTGGGGAGTGTTAAGGCAGTGTCTTGTGTGATACTTCTTATTGGTACACCTGTTGGTATTTGTCCGGTCACGTGATGACGACGATTGAGATATCTCTAAAAAAAATAATATATGTTAGAAGTTTAATTCACTCATAAAACATCAAAAACCCATAAATATCCAGAGTTGGAGAGCCTCTTTAAAAACTGAAAGATTTTGCCAATCACCACGTTAAGAAGTCAATGCGCCTTCCAAAATCGGAGAACGGATTGCTGTTGATTTTCCTATTAAAATATAAACTAATTATGTACAAAGGAAGCAGTCGGTTTGTCTCAAGACCGATACAAACGGCCGTCGTTGGCCTATAGGTAACTCAAATGTTTCAGACCAGTACCAGACGGAAGTGTGCCCAAGACACTGACTGCATTGCCACACTGCCTACTACAAAATAAGTGACTATATCGACGATAAGAACGCGTGGCCCGATGTTGCTATACCAGTTGACAGTTAAATGGTGTTTTTCAATGTCAAGAAACTGCCCATTAGATAGTTATGTAGTAATCAATGTTTTAAGATAATATTAAGTTTTTAGTTTTATGATGTAGGTAACACTTGTAATGTTATTAAATTATTATAAACAATGTACCTAAATGTTAAATGGATTTTCAAAAAAATTAATCAGCCCGAGGTTCTTGCCTTTCTCCTTGTGTGCTGGTCGCGATTCCGAACAGGCGGTAGATTTGACGTTTCAAAATGATCCTAAAAATCTTAATGAATAAAAATATTTGACTTTGACTTTGACTTTGACTTTGGATAGCTATGCTAATTCGCTGGCCTAAATAATAGCGAGCCCTCAGGTCTGTCACAAAAAAATAAAATAAAACAATGAATTGCCATTTGCTTCGCCCAGAGTCCTAAATGGATGTTGATGATGTGGTTACCTTGAACCGTTTGCTGGTCAGCGCGAGATGCCGGACCCACAGTCGCGGCATTTCGTGCTCCGGCTGGTCATACAGTGTCTTGTTCGGATCGAAAGGCAGGATGGTGTGCTGGACCGGTGTTATAACCTGCTTTTTCAAATAGTTCTGAAAATAAACATCTTTATCTACACTAATGTTGTAACATTCTACTTATGTTTCCAATACTTGACTTATAATTACTACTGTTATAGCGCAGACAACAAAACACTCAATTTAAGCAATTTCACATGATGGTATAATATCCACATCGATATCGTAAAATCTCATTATAACATCAATAAAACGCGACCAATTAACCTGGCGAGCCTTACGTCAAAATCATCATACAAGTTGTATAACATTTTGATATTAGGCTGGCTTTTGAAAACAGTTGGGTTATACGTGAAAACTTCGTCGAAACTACTAAACTTACATACACAAAACTCTTTGGTAAGATCTTGTGCCGATTAAATAAAATAAGAAAAGCGCGCGCTCGCTCCTGATTGGCCCTGCGCGCGCTCGCTCCTGATTGGCCCTGCGCGCGCAGCTGCGCTCTCATTGGTTAGATTTTAATGGCGGCAAGTTCACTGTGACAATACACGTACGCGTGAATTTAATGTTTCGCAATGTGTTTTGTTTTTAAAATACAAATTAAAAGTTAAAAATGGACAGCGACGATGATATTTGTACGCCTCCGGATATTCTAGAATTGGCAACAAAAGTAACTCACAATCTTTTGCCAGAAAAATCTAGAAAATTATATGAAAAAGAATATAATAACTTTTTGGCATGGAAGATCGAAAAGAAAACTACATAATTTTCTGAAAATATCATTCTTGTGTACCTCAAAGACCTCTCCGACAAATTCAAGCCATCTTCTATGTGGGTTAAATATTCTATGCTAAAGTCCACACTGAGTATCTACAACAATATTGATATCACGAAGTATTCAAAAGTCATAGCGTTCCTGAAACGCAGTTCAGAAGGACACAAGGAAAAAAAGTCCATGACGTTTACATCAGGTCAAATAAAGATGTTCCTGGAAAATTCACCAGATATTTTGTATCTTTTTGAAAAGGTAAGTGTATTTTAGTTCTGTTATTTAATATACCTAGTACTTACGTACTACACACGCAAGTTATCTAGACACTCCGTTTAAGCACTTTGTGTATAAATTAGGTAGTAGGTACCTACACTTTACTACTTCATAAATCATAGTTTTTGCCTTGGCTATGTACCTCAAGCTTATTATATCGTTTATTGTTACAGGTTGCACTAATCTTTGGCATAATGGGGGCATGCCGAAGGCAAGAGCTATACAACATCCAGTTCGATGAAGTCTCTAACATAGACGACAGTACAATCATGGTGAAAGTTTCGAAAACAAAAACGAAAATAGATCGTTCTTTCGTTGTGACGGGCAACTGCTATGCCGTATGTAAAAAATACATGGAACTTCGACCCACCCCCTGTCGAAACCCTGCCTTTTTCTTGAGCTATAGGTCGGGGAAGTGCGTCGATCAAAGAACTGGTATTAATAAATTTGGTGCTCTGGGAAAAACTATGGCAAGTTTTTTGAATCTGCCTAACCCAGTGTTGTACACAGGGCATTGCTTCCGGCGCACCTCGGCGACCCTTCTCATAGATAGCGGTGGTGATTTGACCGCACTGAAACGACACGGGGGGTGGAAGTCTTCTACTGTGGCTGAAAGCTACATTGATGAGTCTTTAATGAATAAAATTCAAGTCTCAAATACGATCTTGAACAGTATAGAAAACAAGAATGAAGTAATTATAAATATTCCGACTCCGTCTACGAGCTCTACTGCTTGCCCCGCGACCGCTACAGCTGCTGGATCAATAATTAACATTAACTTTCAAAATTGTACCATCCAAAATTTGAACAATTATTATAAATAAACTATTGTCAGCTTTTACTCTTGTTGTTTGACTAATTGCATTAGTGAAGATAAAGTAGTGTATGCAACTGCATATAACACGGGTATTAAAACACTCGTTACTATTATGAAACTCACTGCGCTCGTTTCATAAACTCACACTCGTGTTTTAATACCCTTCATTATATGACAGTTGCATAAACTACTATTATATACACTCAAATCGAAAAATTCGAATTACGAATTCAAAGACGGTTCTATACAGACGCACTTTATAAACGCATATACATAAAATTAAGAATAAAACTCACTATAGTACCGCTATATGGTTTTAGGCATAATATGAAAAAAAAAGCGCACGCATGCGCAGTTCGAACTGTGAAAAAAATGGCGCACGCATGCGTAGTTTGAACTTAATTTCCCGCGCTTCCCATACATTTTTTTGCAGATCGTGTTTTTGTATTCGGGATTCCAAAAAAGTTTACTAAAATCCTGTAAGTGATTAAAATATGATTGGAGAAGAGAGTAGTGACGGCGAGATTTTCACTCCGCCAGATATTCTAGACGCGGCATTGGCGTTAACTGAAAGTCTCCTGCCAGAAAAATCAAAAAAATTGTACGACAAAATGTACCAAGAATTTATAGATTGAAAATTACTTCCTTGTAACCTACCTACTTTGTTTAATTTCAATTTTTCCTATGAGTTAAGATAAAGTAATAAAAGTATATAAGATAAGTAGTTTCATAAACTACTATTATAGACATACTTTTCATTACCATCATCTATAATAAAAACTATTATTAACCCTGAGTTAGCTTCTATTTATTTATATTTTTAACCGACTTTCAAAAAAAGGAGGAGGTTCTCAATTCGTTTTTTTTTATGTATGTTCCCCGATTACTCGAAGACGCCTAGACCGATTTGGAAAATTATTTTTTTGTTGGAAAGGGTATACTTCACAATTGGTCCTATTGACATCAGGTCAGGATCTGGTGATGGGATCCTGGAGAAATCGAGGGCACTCGTCAAATATTATAGGCACACTTAAAGCGTTTTTGGTGTATAACCTCAAAAGTAAGGAAAAAACGGACCACATATAGGATCACGCGTCTGTCTGTCTGTCTATCCGTCCATCTGTAATCAAAATTATTGGAAAAAATACGTAATCCAGGCAAACGTAATTGTACCATATTCTTCATTGAAAGTTTTTTTTTAAGTTTTTAAAACGTAATTATTTTATTAGCTGTTAGTTTTCCTAAAATATAAAGGTTTTTTTATTAATACTGGGTTAGCTTTAGGCTTGTCTAGATCTGTCACAGAGCAAAGATGAGGTCTACGTTGGAGCGGCTTTCCCAGAAAGCACTGGCAATTTATGCAATTTTAGTTCTGACAATGTGTACCCAAAACATTACTGACATATACATGTTTTTTCTTATACTCTACGTCCAATTATGTGCGAGTGCAGTTGCTTGAACGTGAACTCTTCCAAAGCTCTGAGCTCCTGGTACTTTTGGTATTATCTAACATATATATTTACATCGAAAGAGATATTGCTACTAGATTTATATATTTTTTTAAAGGTTATACGAAATCTAATTACATGCGAGTGTAGCTTGATCGTGAACCCTTATAGAGCTCTGAGCTCCTGGTACTTTTGGTATTATCTTTCAATATCTGAATCTGAATCTGAATTTTACATTGAAAGAGGTTTGCTACCGTAACCAAACGTTGTTTGTGTAACCAAACAATTACTCACATAAATAGGTTTTTTTCTTATCCGCAGCACCTTTTATCCTGCATTGGTTTTTTTAACAAGAGATGTCTTGCAGTTATGTATTTTTTCCATACGCTGATGACACTTGATTTCTAACAAAACCTCTGAACTCCTGGTAAATTTGGAATGTCCTTCTACGTTACAGTTTCTACTTCTACAACTTCTACTTTTTTTACCAAACTACGAGGAAGCACATAGGGGCTTTCATCTCACGTAGTTACAAGTTGAGATAAGGCCGAAGGTGGAGGCGCACTTCACCCGGAATCCTAAAAAAACTGAGGAACTGGCTATCTTACCTCTAAATGCCGGATCACAACAATTTTAAGAATTGTTGTTATAGCGACAGAACTAGGTAAGATGGTGGTAGCTAGCGAGCGGACGTAAACAAAATCCTTCCACCAACCAAACCAATCACAATAATTGCTCCCCCTGGTGATCGAACCCGGGACCTCTGGATCTGAAATCGGTGGGTTGAACCACTAAACCACAGAGGCGGTTAAAGATGTCTATGCTGCTGTTTTTGTATAACATGCTATTGTTTTTCCATACGTTTACTTTACTCATGGTAAATTTGGTTAAACATTACAGGTTCTACTAGTCTTTTTTAAAGTTTCGCGATTAGAACACATTATTTTAATTCGAAAAACGGGTATTATTTAATGACGTTTCGGCGGGGTTGCACCAGGGAATGGAAGCCAGGGAGAAATACGCGATAAATACCCGTTTCTCGAATCAAAATAATAGGTTCAACTACAAAACTCACATAAATAGGGTTATCCTTATCGGCAGCACTCCGACACCCAATGACATGCGCGTGCACTTGCTTGGCAGTCAGCCAAGGCAGCATGTGTTTGGAGACTAGCTGTGTAGCAGTGGCCAGTCCCCATCGGTGACGACTGTTCGTCTTGGGAGGAAATATATCTTTGTTCGCCGCCATGTATTCCCAGAACTGGTCGAGACCCAGGACTATTAGGCTGAAAGTTATATAAGAAACATTCATATTATATCTACGCGATGGAACTGGTCGAGACCCAGGACTATTAGGCTGAAAGTTATATAAGGAACATTCATATTATATCTACGCGATGGAACTGGTCGAGACCCAGGACTATTAGGCTGAAAGTTATATAAGAAACACTCATATTATATCTACGCGATGGAACTGGTCGAGACCCAGGACTATTAGTCTGAAAGTAATATAAGGAACATTAATATTATATCTACGCGATGGAACTGGTCGAGACCCAGGACTATTAGTCTGAAAGTTATATAAGGAACATTCATATTATATCTACGCGATAGCACTGGTCGAGACCCAGGACTATTAGTCTGAAAGTTATATAAGGAACATTCATATTATATCTACGCGATGGAACTGGTCGAGACCCAGGACTATTAGTCTGAAAGTTATATAAGGAACATTAATATTATATCTACGCGATAGCACTGGTCGAGACCCAGGACTATTAGTCTGAAAGTAATATAAGGAACATTAATATTATATCTACGCGATAGCACTGGTCGAGACCCAGGACTATTAGTCTGAAAGTAATATAAGGAACATTAATATTATATCAACGCGATGGAACTGGTCGAGACCCAGGACTATTAGTCTGAAAGTTATATGAGGAACATTAATATTATATCTACGCGATAGCACTGGTCGAGACCCAGGACTATTAGTCTGAAAGTTATATAAGGAACATTAATATTATATCTACGCGATAGCACTGGTCGAGACCCAGGACTATTAGTCTGAAAGTAATATAAGGAACATTAATATTATATCTACGCGATGGAACTGGTCGAGACCCAGGACTATTAGTCTGAAAGTAATATAAGGAACATTCATATTATATCTACGCGATAGAACTGGTCGAGACCCAGGACTATTAGTATGAAAGTTATATAAGGAACATTAATATTTTATCTACGCGATAGAACTGGTCGACACCCAGGACTAATAGTCTGAAAGTTATATAAGGAACATTAATATTTTATCTACGCGAAAGAACTGGTCGAGACCCAGGACTATTAGTCTGAAAGTAATATAAGGAACATTAATATTTTATCTACGCGATAGAACTGGTCGAGACCCAGGACTAATAGTCTGAAAGTTATATAAGGATCCTTAATATTTTATCTACGCGATAGAACTGGTTGAGACCCAGGACTATTAGTCTGAAAGTAATATAAGGAACATTAATATTTTATCTACGCGATAGAACTGGTCGAGACCCAGGACTATTAGTCTGAAAGTAATATAAGGAACATTAATATTTTATCTACGCGATAGAACTGGTCGACACCCAGGACTATTCGTCTGAAAGTTATATAAGGAACATTAATATTTTATCTACGCGATAGAACTGGTCGACACCCAGGACTATTCGTCTGAAAGTTATATGAGGAACATTAATATTTTATCTACGCGATAGAACTGGTCGAGACCCAGGACTATTAGTCTGAAAGTTATATAAGGAACATTAATATTATATCTACGCGATAGAACTGGTCGAGACCCAGGACTATTAGTCTGAAAGTTATATAAGGAACATTAATATATTATATCTACGCGATGCGAAAATATCAGTTGCTAGTGAACGACTAAGACTTTTTTCCCGTTATCCCGTGGAAAATTCCTTTTTTTCTAACATGACATGGGTAAGAGGTTCGATCCCCAGGGGGAGAACAATATTGTGCTTGGTTTAGTGATCATACTTACTGATCCTCCGAACGTAGATAAGCGATCCGTTTAGTGATATCCGCCTTGTACGGCACCGCCGGCAGGAGATAGGGGTATAAGAACACGGAGCTGGTCGCTATTATTTCCTTAACTTTGTCGTGAAAATCTCCAACGTGCAAGCAGTTGTTTGCGTAGCGGGATTTACTGAAAAATCAATTGTTAAGTCAACTTTTTAGTGTATATTATATAGGTAAATATAATTTGCATCTATATATATATTGTGTTTTTTTTTATACAACTTGGAGATGGACAAGTAACCGGTAACGAAAGTCAGCGATTACGTTGCCTAGTGTAAGTTACTAGGACCTACTCCTAGTATACTACCTACCTCTGGTTAATACAGTCAATTAATATATATATATATATATATATATATACTTATCGTGTAACCTACCTAGGCTGGATTTTTTTAATATTTTCATTAGATTGGGGCTGGAAACCAGCGTTGAGTAAGAGCTCAGCTCTTACTTTTTCTCCAACAACATGAACCTTTTACAAATGCTTGTATTTATATAAATATTGTCATCTGTGTAGTGTAAATCAATGTTTTTTTTTTTACTTTGGATTCCTTTTCAAGCATATTACGGAGGAGGAATTTCGGGATCACTTTACCAAAAAGAACTTAAAACATGTACTGGTCTAGAGCGATATCTGTACAAAGTTTCAGCTCAACCATCCAAACGAACTTTCGCGAAATATATAAGTGATATTTAAACGGTCAGATTTCCTATGTTGGTTCCTGACCTACTCCAACAGTGTGTAAGGGTAAGTTTTCGCTGACGCGGAGTGGACAGTAGCAGCCCATGAATTGACCAATCACAGCGCTTCCACTGACGCACACTATTGATTTCGAGTACTGTGATTGGCCAATTCACGGTCCACTCCACGCCAGTGGAAACTCACCCTTACACTCCTGTAACTCCAGAGAGTAATTCGCACCTAAATTAATAATACTTAAATCGTTGTGTTCCGGCATTCAGAGGTAAGATAGCCAGTTCCTCAGTTAGTTGAGGATTCCGGGTGGAGTGCGCCTCCACCTCCGGCCTTATCTCAACTTGTAACCAGGTGAGATGAAGGCCAAGCACTTCACCGTCGTACAAAAAAAATCCTTACCTTTTTGAAACTTGTGTGTTCATGAATCTGCAAAATAATAATAAATACTTCATAAATATTTTCATTGTAACACGTTTGTAACATAGATAACTATTTGCAAAGTTGTTAGGTCAGCTCTGACCTCTAGGCAGGTCTGGTCTGCCTGGCTAACTACTACCATCTTACCTAAGTCTATTGCCATTGCGACATTTAGAAGTAAGATCGCCAGTTCCTAAGTCCGTTGAGGATTCCGGGTGAAGTGCGCCTCCACCTTCGGCCTCAACTTGAAACCAGATGAGATGAAAGAAAAAGAAAGACCCAACGAAAAAAAAATCTAACCTGTAACTCTGAAAAGGCTCTCAGAAAGTCAGTAGTAAAGGTATATACAGGGTGATTTTTTGAGACGGGACAGTAAGGGCAGGTATGTTAACCGCTATAGTTACAGGAAAACGTTTTTCCATCCACATATTTTTTTTGGATATTTTGAACTGCATTCTCAGATTAGGTAACTTAGGTAGGCGCTTTTGCTTCTAGGTACAGTACAAACACTGACACAAACATGACAAAAACTGTAATAATCATATGCTATATATGTATTTCCGAACAAATGTATGGGCAAAGTTTTTCACGATTTCTGACATTCCTAGTACTTAAACCTCAGTGGGTCACACTCAGACTTTTGATCATTTTAAGAAACAGGATCGATTGGCATCAAACAAAGTTTTTGTTTCAAATTACCAATTTCATATCTTAAAATGTTATAATGAATAGTCTCCTGAAAACGTTTTCCTGTAACTATAATGGTTAGGGAACCTGCCCTTACTGTCCCGTCTCAAAATTTCACCCTGTATATTAAGTACCTATAGTATATAAGTATACAATAAAGTTTGTGAGTTTCGCTTAGGAAAAGTAAATAATTCATTCTTAGGAAACTGTGTGAGATTCTATAATAAGCTTCCTCAAAGCGCCACCAAACTCTCTGCTCGTAAATTCAAATTGTATATAAAGAATAATTTAATTAAAAGTGCCTACTACAAGGTTAGTGATTATATCGACGATAAGAACGTGTGGCCCGATGTTGCTATACCAGTTGACAGCAAAATGGTGATTTCTCAATGTTAACAAATTGCCCATTAGGTAGATAGGTAATAACAAATGTTTTAAGATTCAGTATTTAGGTTTTTGATGTATCTACTTAGAATATAATAACAAATTGTGTATCTAAATGTTGAATGGATCATCAAAAAAATTAACCGGCCCGAGGTTCTTGCCTTTCTCCTTGTGCGCTGGTCGCGATTCCGAACAGGCGGTAAATTTGACGTTTCAAAATGATCCTAAAAAATCTTAATGAATAAAGACATTTTGACTTTGACTTTGTGTACTCACTCGACGATCTGCTTGTTCTCGGGCGTGTCGTCGGCCACGGCGCGTCCCCACGCCGCCACCAGCTCCACCGCGGGCAACAGGTTGCACACCGCCACCACCGACCGCTGCCCGCCTTGCAACTCACGCTGGCACAGCTCCTTCAGAGTTTCCTGTGTACACACACATACATACATACATACATACACACATCATTTACATATTTATTATTATACATAAGTGTCCATTTCAAAGTCAAACTCAACATTTTTTATTCATTAAATTATTCTACGATCATTTTGAGACGTCAAATCTACAGTCTTTTTAAATTATCGCGATTATCATACATAATTCATATAAGAAGGGGAAATAATAAAAAAAATACATAAAATGGTACGCGATGAAGATCCGTTTCGTTTCTGTTATTAATTATGTCAAATCTACCGCCGAAGATACCGGGTGAAGTTTTCTTTTTTTTTATACAACTAGGAGACGGGACAAGCAAGTAGTCCACCTGATGTTAAGTGCATCTCTTGCCTATAACAATGTCGTACTGCGTAGGTCACATCCACAAAGTACATAGCCTACACGGCACTGCATTGCGCCCGTCAACCTAAGACATAACGCTGTTAAGCCTCGCGTGCCCGTAATGTCACCGGCAACCATACCCTTCAAACCAGAACACAGCAATGCTGCTTGTGGGCTGAAATACTACTCTCAATATTGCGTAGAACAAGGTACAAGGTATTTAGATGAATCTTATCGAGTTATATAAGTTACTTACAAGGTATTTAGATTAATCTTATCAAGTTATATAAGTTACATACAAGGTATTTAGATGAATGTTATCGAGTTATATAAGTTACTTACAAGGTATTCTCTGTAAGTGGGTCCTAGTCGCCAATGTACAGGATGAATAAAAACCTGCAGGAAGTTAGAAGCCGCCAGTTGTATGTGAATACGCAACTGCTGCTGGAGTATCAGCAGTTGCTCAGGAGTGAACTGAAACAGATAAATTAAACACATTGATAATAACAACATAACAACATAAAAAAAGTAAGCGAGCAACACTTTATTGATTACCACAAAAAAAAAACATAATATAATAACTAAATTATTCATTTTATTAATTACATATCAATTTATTTTTACGTTTATTAATTCGGACACTTGCATCGTTATCAGTTTTGATTAAGTAAACATACATGGTTCAAAATACAATATTATTTTGCACTAAGTAATAATAAGTAACTAGCAACTAAGCTAAATTAAAACTATTTGTAACACAATTGATAAATCTATAAGTGAGTGATACTTGTGGTTTATATGTATGTGCACACAAGTTTTGAATTGATACTGAATTGATTTCACACAGCGTTATCTAGCCGCAAACTAAGCATAGCTTGTAAGATGGGAACTAGATTACGGATAAAATACTTAGATACTTTTTTTTGCAAATACCTACATACTATAAATGATACAACATCCAAACATAGAACAAACATCAATATTCATCGTACAAATGCTTGTCCTGGGTGGGAATCAAACCCACAGCGTAGAAGGCAGAGTTACTACCAACTGAGCTGGGAACTAGATTGTTGATAGAATACTCTTTTGAAAAGGATTACGGTTGAAGACATTTATTCTCATAATAATACAAAAAAAAAACGCTTATGGGGAACATAAGAACCTGGGTTTACTATTATTATTTAAGTACCTAAATAAAAAGGAAAAGGATGTGCCGTTATAAATATGGGCAATTAGGTGCATTTATAAGCTTATGATATGAATATATAGATAGGTACAGGCACAGATAATAATATACTAACGTATAGGTAACATAGTCTGTAGGTAGGTATATAAGATATATTATTTTAAATAAAATAAAATAAAATTGAGGGATGAACTTGATTCCGTAGTGGTGGGAAACTGAGACAGGATTTCGGGGAGGTCGACGTAGAATTAGTACGAAATAGGCTAATTTAACAAAAGTAATTTAATTAATAGATTTCGGCCACGGCGACTTTACTTTTGCTTCATACCGAATATAAAGTTTAGTTCGTGTGCATTACATGATTGTAATGCATTACAATCATAATTGACATTACCTATTTTCAGTGTATGCGTGCGTTTGCTCGCAGTTATTGCATACTCACAGCAACATCGGTCTGCAGTTCAATATGCATTGTCTGGGTCTGAGGCTCGAGTTGACTCCTCAGCAACTTCGGCACCTCCTCAGTCGCACTTACGAAGTCGCTCGTTTCAGAGTTACGCTCTTCGATACTGATGCGGAGCATCGGCGGTGGCTCGGGCGGCTTACTAAAAAAAAACAATTACTACAGATTTTGGTTGTATAAAGACTAGATCCCGTGGCCATCGCAGCGCCACCTACCGGCAGCCTAATTGCAAATTGAAATGCATTACCAGTGAACTTCATGTCGATTACCAGTGGTCAAAACCAGTCAGAATTTGTCAAACATAAAGACGAAAGTGCCAATTGAAGCCTAGCCTAGGTTTCAAGTATCAAAAGCTTACCAGTTGATTTACACAATAACGCGGCTACGGCTACGCGTCAAAATCGGTCCATTGGAGTCATTGAACTCCAACAAGAACATATACAGAAGAATTTTACATGGATTAGCTCTTGAACACTAGGCATGTCTAGATCTAGGCCAGAGCATGTATAAGGTCTTCGATGGAGCGAGCTTTCTCAGAAGGCAACACTTCTCCCGACGACGGAGCACGGCAAACCGTTTAGCGCCGAACTTCGGCAGGAGGGTGCCGAAGCACAAAAGCCGAGTAGTTGCCTGGTTACTGGGTTCTACGCTTTCAATGAATCACATCAGTGTTTGTTTCTTTACGACGGGGAAGCGCTTCGCCTCCATCTCACTTGGTTACAAGTTAAGATAAGGCCGAAGGTGGAGGCGCACTTTACACGGAATCCTCAACAGCCTGAGGAACTGGCTATCTTACCTCTAAATGCCGGAACACAATAATTTTATAATTGTACTTAGGCACAATATTGTATGCTACTGAGGATCAAACCCGGGACCTCTGGATCTGACACTGGGCGAACCACAAGACCACAGAGGCGGTTAAAATACATTATACTACTTACTTCACTCTGTCCCGTACATTTTCCTTTCCAGCGTCATGCCCCGTCACTCCCACACGATTGGTCGCTGCGTTCTTCGGCTCCCGATTGGTCACATCGATGATACGTTCGCACTCTTCTGACATATCGAGTGGCTCGCTCTTTCCTACAGAGACACGGGTGATGCTGTTTCCCTTCTCGAACTTGAGCCGCTTCGAGGGACGCATTAAGTTTTCGTCGTCCGACAGTGGTTCAACTTTGCCTTCCCAGTGTGGTACCTATTATAAAATATGTCTCTTTATTATTTATTGTACACCATTATAACGGGGATGTTTGCGGCGGCGCGGGTTGATTGTTTTCATACCACGGTTCGTAAGTGTGCCGCGTCCCTGGTGCGCAGATTGCGTGCCAGCTCCAACACAGTCCTGAGAATGATTGCTGGTAGGGTGGACTGCTCTCATACAAGGCGTTGTTACGAGCGACACCTGCCTAGCAAATATTCTTGTAGTTTTTAAATAATGTTTATGTTTAAACCTTTATGAGTTTTATGCTCGAAATAAATCAATTATTATTATTATAACATACATAGTGAAAAGCCCGGGACTTTGTTCCCGTCATCTCGTGAAAATTTAAATAAATATTACAGGACGTTAATTTCACACAGCGCCATCTAGCCCCAAACTAAGCTTGTTAAATGGGAACTAAATTACAGATACAATACTTAAATACTACCTACTGCGCAGAAGGCAGATTGTGGGTTCGATGCCCACCCAGGACAAACAAGCTATGTTTAGTTTGGGGCCAGATGGCGCTGTGTGAAACTTCAACACAACACATTTTAGAAAGTTAGATAAATAGGTAGCGCCAGTGACGAAAACAATGAGGAGTTATAGGTTAGCGTGGAACATGTCATGCGGAAAGCAAAAATTTTATCCCCTCCCCGTGCTGAGGGGGCAGGTAGAAATACGCGCGAATTTTATTTTTTACGGTAAAACAAACATTAATTTTGAAAATCTAAAACACAGACCTTTTGCTGTATACTGTGTTTATTTTCTGTACAAAGTGACAAGGCCTAATTGGGCGTATTTATTGAATGGCGAAAATTTTTGGTACAAATTAGAGTCAACTTTGGATTTTTTTTCTATAGAGAAAATTTTATGTAATCGTGTTTTCGAAACACAAGCGTTCTAGCATCTATCCTGAACTATAACATGTATTAATTTCAAAGTAAATGCTACAGTATTGTGGAAGATATGATCGCTGAAGCTAAGCCATTTCACATATCATAGACTCTTAAGGACAGGAAGAAGATATATCTCTATAGATGTAGCTCTCACCGAAAGTGTAAGTGAATCCTGAACAGGCCCGCTGTGAGTGGTGTCCGTGAGTACAGAGTTGGCAAGGTTCTCGAAGGACAAGTCCTCGTCGGCGGTTGGCATCACGTTAAACAGCTCCGTCACCAGGTCGCTCAGCTCCTTCTTGGAGATACGCAGACTGCTGCCGAGGAAATCCTCCTCGTCCTCCACTGGAAGATATACATGATATGAAGATACATGTGCCAATCTCAAACATTATACAGCAGTCCGTCTAGCGAACCGCAAGGTCTATAAATAACTCATCAAGAACCACGAAAATAACATCAAGAAAAAATACCAACATTTAAAGACTTTCCTAAGCGAACCTACCTACCTGTTCCTCAGTTATTTGAGAATTCCGGGCGTCTCCACCTTCGGCCTTATTAACTTCTAACCAGGTGTGATGAAGGCCAAGCGCTTCGTACAAAAAAAAAGTTTCCAGAGTCAGCCTTTAAGACCTTGGGCCTGACCACAACGTCTTATAGCATTCCCATTTTGATCTTACAATACTTTTCTCTCGTTTTTTCTACACAGGATAGATAGTGACAAAAGTAAAGTTTTTTTTTATACTTTACAACGGGTAAGCACTTGGCCTTCATCTCACCTGGTAGCAAGTTGAGATAAGGTCGATCTTTCCCCGAACTGGCTATCTCTATATGCCGGAACACAACAATTTCAGAATCGTTATTGTGACAGAATTAGGTAAGATGGTGGATGTTATATCGAAACCCTGTGTACGTATACGTAGTAGGTACGCACCGGCATCAGCATCGGCGGCGGCGTTGTACTCGGGGTCGTCCTCGTCATCGTCGTGCGGCTGCGCCGGATCCAGCACGCCGCTGAGGAACTCGCTCCACAGGTTGTCGACCGGCGGCTGCACGGCGTCCGGCGGCACGAACGTACTCTCTAACGTCTCTATGGTGGTCGTGGACAGGCTGAGCTTGGAGCGCGTGCGGAGGGCGATCGTCGCTTCCTCTTCGTCGACGTTCAGCTTGCGTCGTGCTGAGGATACTTCCTTTTGACAAATTATACACTTTTACATATTTTGATTATTTTTATTGGACTATTATATATATTCAATACAAAGAAAAAGTACAATTAAACTAACTATGTACAAAAAAATCAGTCAAACGGCCTATAGGTAACTCAACTGTTCCAGACCAGTACCAGACGGAAGCGTGCCCAAGACGCTGGCTTCATTGCCACGCTGAATAGCTATGCTAATTCGCTGGCCTAAATAAGTTGGACCATTATGTATGATATATAATATACTTTTTTATGTTTGTACTTTTTTGTATACTTAGGTGGCAAACAGTCATACGGTCCACCTGGGGTGTACCACGACCTCTTATAGCATTCATGTTTTGATATTACTTTACTTTTGTCACTATATATAAAGAGAAAAAACGAGACTACATTAATGTCTTAAAGCTGACCCTTGAAACTTATGATATATATATGATGAAGCGCACTCCACCCGGAATCATCAATAATCTGAGGAACTGGCATCTTACCTCTAAATGCTGGAACATAACAATTTCATAATTGTCACTAAGGCGACAGAATTAGGTAATGTAATGTAAGATCGAACGAGAATGCTATAAGACGTTGTGGTTAGGCCCCAGTACTTACCGAAGGCACTTTGAACGGTCCGTCTTTGAGGAGAGGGCTGGGCGTGCATTGCGCGCGGGGCGTGGCCGGCGTGCGCGGCTGGGAGTCCAGGTCGCTGCACGAATGATCGTGATCATCATCACTCTAAAAAAAAATTAAAAAAAAAATACAGGACACTAATTTCACACAGCGCCATCTAGTCCCAAACTAAGCATAGCTTGTAATATGGGAACTAGATTACGGTTAGAATAACATAGATACTTTTTTTTTTCTTTTTTGTAAATACATACTTATCACACAATACAACACCCAAACACAGAACAAACATCTATATTCATCACACAAATGTTTGTCCTGGGACTCTGACAAACATCATCACATCAGTAATTAAGTATCTATACCTATGTTACCTACTTACCTACCTATGTATTTTTCCATTTATTTTTTCATTCACAAACAATATATATTGTGTCGGATTATCTTATGCCTATTTTTAAAAATAACATTGAGTAGGTACCTACGATAATTATTAATAAACAAAGTGTAAGCATTCAAATAAAAAATAGGGAACAGTAAGTAACAATGAAATGTCCAAGTGTAAAAGAATTCATCAAAATAATTAAGATCAGTGATATATAAACTCTTTTTGGAAAAAAATGGAACCGACTTCACCACTAAAAACTTACAAATAACTCATATAATTTGAAGTTGGTGCCGAATTACCAAGCACAACATGTTTATTGTATGGCACCGCTAAGAGTTATTTGTAAGTTTTGTAAGTCGGTTCCATTTTTTTCCAAAAAGAGTTTATTTTTAGCTTTTTTTCGTTGTATAACCTACGACACCACGACGTCTCCGACACACTATTTTAAAGTCATGTGAGGGTGCAATAATACGTTATTTTTTGTATGAAAATATATTTTCCAAATCGGTTGAGTAATAACGGAGTTCTGAGGTAATGCAGTAGTAGTCGTTAAAGAGTCATCGATCACCAACACGCCTGCCAAGCGTGAGTATTGGTATTGGTATATGGCAAAACCCTCCATTGCTTTCTTTAGCATTGGGGGAGGCCCATGTCCTATACAGTGTAATATACTGTATACTGTAATGATGATGATGATGATACATGTATACAGCATTTATAGCCAGAATGCGTCAAAGTCAATTCCATTGACTACTACGTATCATCATTACTGCGATCAACAACATGCCAAGCGTGGTGATTATGGCAAAATCCTGATGATGATGATGATGATACTGAAAGGTAAGCGGTTCAAAAGTTCTACTCTAGTGACCGTAAACACCACAGGAAAGCACAATAAGCAATATCGTTTTCTTGGATGACATATATTTTCCAGTTATTTTGATATAAAAACAAGAATCATCAAAATCTATTTCGAATTGGCGGAGAAATCAAGTTACAAACAAACAAAAAATAAAAACATACACCCGAATTGAATCACAAACCCCGCCTCTGTGGTCTCATGGTTCAACCCACCAATTTAAGATCCAGAGGTCCCGGGTTCGATCCCCATGGGGTACACTATTGTGCTTAGTTTGGCTGGTGGTAGGACTTTGTTTGGGTCCACTTGGCTAGCTACCACCATCTTACCTAACTCTGTCGCCATAACGACAATTCTAAAATTGTTGTGCTCCGGCTTTTAGAGGTTAGATAGCCAGTTCCTCAGTTTGTTGAGGATTCCGGGTGAAGTGCGCCTCCACCTTCCTTATCTCAACTTGTAACCAGGTGAGATTAAGGCCAAGCGCTTCCCCGTCGTACAAAAAAAAACCGTGGAAATTAATGGTCTGATGAAGTAGTTACCGGCACATCGTCAGGCGTTGGCTCATACTCCGGGTCGTCCTCGTCATCCTGCATCTCGTGCGAGATCAGCGCAGTCACTTCCGGCCGCGTCTTCACCGGAATGCTTTCTATTGGAGTCAGCTCCAAGTCTGATAGGTTCCATCCTCCCGACTTTGGTGAAACCCGCTTCAATTCTCTGAGAAATTGGAGTACAAAGATTAAGTCATTAAGACATGTCAAAAGTTGCCCTTAATTATCTGTGAAATTTTAACATGCTTTTTGTTCTAGACTACTTAAGCTGCCCTTAGTTTTTACGATTTTTAAGCGTTTATTCTATTAAATTGATACATTGTTTTAATATTTATCAAATTGCAACACTACTTTGGTGGTATGGTTAAGTACCACCCTACAAATACCCCTGGGGGTATGGCCAGGAATTTGAGGGGATTTGCAATTGATAATGCGACATTAACTCGATTCTATAGGTACATTATGGTGGGTCCGCAGAGTTTTTTCTTAGGAATTCAAGAAGTTATGTTGAAACAATAAATGTTGAATGTTTGCATGGTGGTAGGGCATGTTTTAGGCCCTCCTGGTAGCTAGCCAGTAGCTACCACCTCGCATTTATAGGTCAGGGCCCCGACTCTACTAAACCAATATCTTTGCTGTATCAATGGTATTGTCACAGAATGGCCATTATAATACCAAAAGGCACCATTCTCCGACAATATCATTATCATAGTAAAACATCTGGTTTATTAGAATCGAGGCCCAGACAGTCAGTTCCTCAGTCTGTTGAGGATTCCGGTTGAAGTTTATCTAATCATAACTTGACACCAAGTGAGATGATGGTCAAGTGCTTTCCTGTCATAGGTTTGGATGATCTATAGATAATTATTAATGCATTTTTTTTATAAATTAATCTGAAAAGGCATAGGGAAGTACTCTTGAATCCTGAGAATGAATATAATTCCTGCACACAAAACAGAATATCTATAGTTCTCCCATTGGGTAAAGAGATCGCGTGATTTTATCACTTGAAAATGACACTCACTTAACCTTGGACCTGGTCAGTTTAGGTTGCACATCTTTATCTTCAGACCCTGAATCACCTGCTTCCTCTTCTCTTAACTTGACCAAAGCGAGGACTCTGTCATTTGTCACCACTTTCTAAAAGGTGAATAAAAAAGAACACAACTTATTTTTAATTCCATTAAATTTTACTCAGAACTATTATTAACTATCAGAACTATAAATGGAGATTGATTGAGTCAGTTTCAAGGGTGAGGCCTTGCAACTTCTCATTTACCTTGTAGCACCATGATTGCATAATTGTAGAGGCCAATAGCGGTTGAAGAAGTCTGTTCCACTAATACACCAGGGTGTATTGTCTTATGGGTGTATATGTATTGCCTTGGATGTAGGTGATTTTAATAGGCAGCTTCTATGAAGGCCCACTCCATTGTAGACCTTATCCTCACTCAAGTCCCATGCCCAGGCAAACCTCAAGATCAAGGGCTTACCCATTTCAAATAAAATAAAAGAATGTAAAATAAATCACGACGAGTAAATTGAATCACGACTCATACAAAGCGGAGCTGGGTCTCAAATTTGTGATTTGCTCACAGATTGGTAATAGCTCTGCCTTCAGCACTGTAGGTTGTGGGTTCCATTTCCACATGGGAAATTATTTTTGCAACAGATATAAATGTTTGTTCTGTGTTGGGTGTAATATTGGTAGGCTATATAATTATTTATATTCTTTATAATCAAGTTGGCACTGTCTAAAATGTCTCATAATATTTATCTTATTTTTTAAGGCCTGGCTACTACCAGTTTAATAAATGTTTAGATGTGGGTCGTTGTGTAGACTCGGTGAGGTTAGCAAATTCATTTGAACAAATAAATGGGTACTTACCTATATATATATATATATTGTCAAATAATATTACCTAGTAGGTACGATAAAAAAAAGTTGTCACCTTCAATATTTTCCTAACACTTGTCTCATCCAAGTTATTCTTGACAGCTGAATTGGAGACCTTTCTTTCAGTTTCCAAAGCATTATCTGCAAGTACAATTTCATCACCACTGCTGCTAGAAAAACTGTAAAATAGAAAAAGAATATGATCACTTCATATAATAAAACAAATACCTTTTCAATTCTGTAACTCATTATAGGATTTTTAAAAGAAGGATCATAAAGAAATGTAAATGAATATAAAGAAAAATTATAGCGTTTGATTCTGTAACAGTTCATTGAAAATAATAATTTATTAGAAAAATGTCTAACCGTTTACGTTTCCTGCGAATCTTCGTGGAAGAACCTATAGGTCCATTGCCATTAGATTTACTTTCTATAGCCTTTTTATCCATATTTCACGTATGTTCAGCAGTAAATCTAAAAAAATCATAATCATATTACAGATGCTGTGTATTCTATTCTATTCATAATATTATTATTTTATTTAATGAGTGCTAGATAGAGGTGAGCCGTATTTATCGTTCGGATTAGTTCAAAAGAACAGATATTTCAAGATATCAAATAACAACTATTCCTTCAAATAGATCTATACTGTTACTGTTACTAGTAGGTACTAGTACGCAACAGTAACAGAACAGGCTGAAGCTCATTTGTTTATTTCTAAAAATTGCAACATAACAGAATTATATTCTAAGGCGTCACAAGAAAATAATAGGTACTCACATAAAAAAAAATATAATACGTAGGTAGGTACAAGAAAAAATACAAAATATTTACACAATTATTATACAAAGTTTTTTTTCAGATCACTAAAAAGTTTAGATTAGGTATCTGCTATAGATTATAATCAATATTTCCTACTAAATGATTACCAAGGCTGTTGTTGGCTAGGCAGTTCAAAGCTTATGATAATCCTTTGGATTTAAGGTATGCTATCGTGGAAAATATCTAAGGAAACATCCGAGTTTAATAGAGAATTTAGGTGGCGTTGAGCGCGGCAGATTGGGGATTGCTGACGAGCAACTGTGCATGCTGTCTTAGGGCAAAATAGAGGAATAAGCCTCTGGCGGAACCTAGCATTTATAAATCTGGCACGTACAGTCTGCTTGCTACTGATAATAACTCGGGACCTAGGAAATGAAATCTAGTCGTCGTCGTGTCACTGTTACTGTTCCCTGTTACCTCGCTGTTTTGTTCACATTCTTACAGCTACGATTCACACGTGCTAGAAAGAGAAGCACCTAATTAATCATTATTTTTGCGTTACTCAGAAATATTAGGTTACGTGGTGTAACTAAAGCAGAAGTTTTTGAACCATACCGCCTAGTCTCACGTTGGATTTTTATTTCTGCTTATGTTTACAAATCGCGATACCTGAGCGAACGAATTGAGCAGGAATACGGATTGTTTGAGTTCAACATTCGGCTTTGTTTGAAGATAGTAAAAAAACAATGTGTGATTGACTACTACCTATCAAAAATGTCTAAATAATATTGACTATGCATATAGTTTAGTGGTATTGAAATACCTACCATTATATTAAAAAGAAATGAACAATGACGAGTTTATGTGAAAGTGTAGGTGCTGTTTGGGATCATTTTGTGGATACTGGTGGATATTTTGCGACCTATTACATATGTAGGTAAAATTAGGCCAAATTGTCGTTAAGTGTTACAAAAAAAAAAAAAAGATGTAGATAGAAAGCACCCTACAGTGCAGGTGATTAATAGAATTGGTGATGAAAATGTTCCTGCCAGTGCCAGTACCAGCTGGTACCAATGGTCCAACTCTGCCATCCCAGTCGCCATCCTCACAACTAGCACAGCTGCCACCAACACAGTCCAATATTAATCCAGTCCTCAGTAAAGACACCAAGAAGGACATACTTATTTCCATCAATCCACCAATCGTGGATTAAAAAATGTGAAATTTGACAGTTACAGTGAGAGTATTTTACCTAGTTGTATTGTGTTGTGTTAAGCTTATTTCGGATACCAGAATAAATATGTCGTATCCAAACGTTAAACGTACACTAGTAGGTTACAATGGTACCTACCTAGTACAAAATAGCGGCCAAGGTATTTGGACCTGTTATTTTTTAAGTATAACAGCCAGTTATATTATAACAGGTATTTGGACATGCTATTTTTAAGTAACAGTAATAGGGATAACAGATATCTCAAATTACCTGTTATAACCCACCTCTAATGAGAGCAGCAGAGTGAGTGAGAGAGAGTCGAGTCCGGACCAGGGTCATGTCACAGAGCACTAATATCCTATCCTAACAGATCCAGGGTCATTGAATACTATTACTCCAGGGTTCAGTGCATTAGCACTACACTACACAAATTCCATTATACGTTCAATTACAATACAATTATGTTCTATCAAAGAGAATTTCAATAGGTATTATGTCCCAAAACTATAAAGTGATGTTTCTTGAGCTCGACCGCGTCGACCCGGCTACTAACGGAACGCCAAAACGGTCGACCGCGACGAAAATTGCGAAATTGTCCCCTAACTAAGCCATAACGGAAAGCACCCATAGTTTTTTTAAATACTGACACAGATCAATAACAATGTATTCTAGTGAGATGAAATTAGATATGACATAAATGGAATGGGTACATTCGACGAACGTTATTTATTTTAGAAATAAAATAGGTAGCTCGAGATTAAATCCTCAACAAACTGAGGAACTGGCTATCTTACCTAGGTACCTCTAAAAGCCGGAACAAAGTAAGATGGTGGTAGCTAGCCAGGCGGACTTAAACAAAGTCCTACCACCAATCAAACTAAGGACAATATTGTACTCCCTCTGGGATCGAGCCCGAGACCTCTGGATCTGAAATCGGTGGGTTGAACCACTAGACCACAGAGGCGTTTCACGTATCTACCTACCCTATGATTAGATTATCTGCCAAGATAATTACAAGCACCCTCAAAAACCCTTTGATTTGGGCCTAAAAACTCTATGAAACGGACTCTATCGCATCGGAGAGAATCCCAGACAGAATAAGCCCGTCCACATCTTTTTATTTATGAATATGCACGCCCTGCACATACATACACAGTCAGGTCATAAGTATTATCACACAGTAAAAACTTTTCTTTTAGAATGCTGGCCACAATAAAGTTTATTGAATTCGAATTGTTCATGAAAATAAAAATGTATACTATTTAGAATTTTACTCATTTTTAAATATGGAGCTTAAAGACCGTGTTGCAGTTATTGCGTTGCATCGTTGCGGTTACGCGCCAATTCTAATTTTTGACATACTGAAAAATTTGAATATAACCAAAAGATTCGTTTATCGTACCATCAAACGATACAATGAAGACTCTAGTGTAGATGACAGGTCAAGAAGTGGTCGCCCTCGGTCTGTTAGGACTCCAGCAGTGATAAAAGCTGTGAAGGCGCGAATTCAAAGAAATCCCAAACGTAAGCAGAAACTGTTGGCCCTTCAGATGGGGTTAAGCAGAACCACGGTGAAAAGGGTGTTAAATGAAGACTTAGGGCTTCGGGCATATCGAAGAAAAACAGGACATCGTTTAAATGCTCGTCTAATGGACCTGAGACTGAAGAGATGCCGCGCTTTGTTGAAGCGGTACGCGGGAAAAAAATATCGGGAAATTCTTTTTTCGAATGAAAAAAATTTTACCGTAGAAGAGAGTTACAACAAACAAAATGATAAGGTGTACGCACACAGTAGTGAAGAAGCGAGCAACCGTATTCCGCGTGTCCAACGAGGTCATTTTCTATCCTCGCTCATGGTATGGTTGGGAGTTTCTTATTGGGGCTTAACAGAGGTACATTTTTGTGAGAAAGGTGTAAAAACGAATGCAGTTGTGTATCAAAATACAGTCCTGACGAACCTCGTGGAACCTGTTTCTCATACCATGTTCAATAACAGGCACTGGGTATTCCAACAAGATTCGGCGCCAGCTCATAGAGCGAAGAGCACACAAGACTGGCTGGCGGCGCGTGAAATCGACTTCATCCGGCACGAAGAATGGCCCTCCTCCAGTCCAGATTTGAGTCCGTTAGATTACAAGATATGGCAACACTTGGAGGAAAAGGCGTGCTCAAAGCCTCATCCCAATTTGGAGTCACTCAAGACATCCTTGATTAAGGCAGCCGCCGATATTGACATGGACCTCGTTCGCGCTGCGATAGACGACTGGCCGCGCAGATTGAAATATTTTTATACCAAAATGAACTTAACGAAACATACTTAGATTCTTATGACAATAAAGTTTATTCAAAATGACATCCGTGATTTTGAATACAGGCCGTATTCAAAATCACGGATGTCATTTTGAATAAACTTTATTGTCATAAGAATCTAAGAATGTTTCGTTAAGTTCATTTTGGTATATAAATGGTTACATAATGAATAAACTTGTTTCAATTATTTTATATTAAACTTGTGACAGAATTTATGACCTGACTGTGTACACTACAATCAAAAAAGTCGCACACAAAAAACAATTTATCAGTGAAATTATACACCGAACAATGTAGGTAGGTAGTAAGTAAGAATATGTAGTTTTGTTACTTTTTAAGAGCTTGCTTGAAGAGAAGATAAGGTTTCATAGGCCTCATCTTCTCTTCAAGCAAGTAGGTACATAGGCAATCTTGTAGTTTTTTTGTTGGATTAGCGAGAAACATTTTCGAATACCGGCAGCAGTCGTAGGTATTTTCGCATTTTCGGACGACATGCTTTATTTAGTTTTACGAATGGAATTGCATTTCGTTATTCCTAGATCGTGCTTGGACTGAGGACTGAAGCAATGAGCAATAAATTGGTAACTAAGAAAGATAACAAACGATGCATACGAATGGTAGGTATACTTATTTAGGTGAGTACTTGGGTACCTATATATATATAAAATAAAACACAGTGCAACCATCAGTATAACATATTTTCAAAATTAAATGCCTAAAGATAAAGATCAAGATAAAAAATAACTTTAGCACTAAACTAAGTCACTAGCAGATACAACCTAAAATTTTAATTGTGTGCTATAGAACATATATAAAACCTAAGCCTCCGTGCTACGCCAGGGTAAGCTTCAAACCTTCTAATTTCTTTAAAGATAAGATAATTTATTTCTAAATCTAAATTTATCTCTAATATCGACGACCGATGTGTAGATGTTGTACGGTTAAAAGTCAGTAAACCTATTTATACATACATAAGCAATACCTAACTAAATAAATTGAATATCCTAAGTACATACCTATATAAAAAAAGTTAATGCAATTACCTATGAATGCACTTTTGCTCTCCATTTTTTGACAGGCACTGGGCTTACCCATTCGTCTTGTATCGATATATTGCTTCCTTGATAACTACAAAATCTAGGTTTGAAAGCTTTGAAGGAAGCAATTATTGGTATATATAAATTTCAGCAATACCACACACGTAGTCTACGGCCAGGTGACCGGCCGACGTCAGAATGAATGGTCACCTTGAAATGTTTAATTTCTTCTCACATATAAAGAAAGCAAATAGAAGCAATTTTTGGATAGCATTTCAACATTAAATACGTCAGGTGACTCATAATCCAGGTCCTGTTATGGTTTTTATGAAAAAAGTCGGCTAAGTTCTAACTTTAAATTTCCAGTATTTGTAGAAGATCGGCTAAATGCGAAGTAACAATATAAAAAAATCAAAAAGTCGACATACCTAACTATTAACTAAAAGTAGAAACATTTTAATAATCGGCAAGGAACGAAAGTCGGCAAACGCCGAACTGGATTCAAGGGTAAGCCCCCAGATCTGTTTAAGTTTCCCTTTTGGCACAGAATACATAGCTAACACAGTTCAAGATATTGGTAAATGGGCTAAAAATATCATACCCAAAAATTAAGGTTTAAAATAAGCCTTGCCAACCAGATTTCATGATCTAAATCCTGAAAGGGTAATCTCTTAATTTTATTTCGGCGCTACCCTTTGTGGGTATGTGCCTCTTCTACAATAAACTGCCACTCACGCCGACCCCTAGCTTTCCTTTTTCAGGTAGTAATGGGAAATGCCACTGTGTAGAATAATTGATTAGAGTATTAAACATGAAAAACGTCGTTAGCTTGCATTGTGTAGGTAGGTACTTTGTTGAAATAATCATAAGCTGGTGTGGCGGTTGCTTCAAAATAGGGCAACTATTATTTTTATAAGTAACAGATAAATAAATATATGTATGATTCATTATTTTAATAAACATCGGGCTATTGGGTTATTTATGGCAACTTGATAGCTTTTTCATTAAACTCTGCTAACAACTGCTTCATATCTTCAAATCCAGAAATGTCCTGCGCCTGTTGCAAGTTCAGCCATTTCAAATCTTGATGCTCATCAGAAAGAGTGACTTCTCGCTCGGGGTTTTTTAGTTTTGCCAGCCAATAAATTACTGCCTTTGGTTTACCCTTTACATTATAGCTGAGTGTTTTTGTAACATCCTCGTAAACCTGAAAGAACATGGCATGAAAGCACGTAAATTGCAATTGTAGACACAGTACAAATATATTATAACACATATCATAACACAAACCCAATCTCGCATTAGCAACAAAATAATATAGTTTATTATTACTGAGTTTAAAATTACATTTGAATGTTCATTTAATTTATTTATTTCACTAACAATTAAGAATCATTAAAATTAAAAAATTGCTTACACATATATATTATTAAGTTTCTATCAAAATAACACACTGACAAAAGACACATTACAATGATTTCAAACACGTTTTTCAAAAACGTTGTTCAAACGGAAGAGCGATCTCTTTGAGACAACATTGGGATGGACTGGATATTACAATTATTTAATGAATAAAATTATATGATATTTAATTATTTGTACTATTACAAACCAATTTACATGATCAAAATAAAATTACGTTATCTATAATCATGTTAATATAATTATCAATCAAACATGACAATTAAAATTCGATAACATATAAATGTTTGATTAGATCACAATAAAGCGGCCTAATATAATTAATTGAGGTTTATGTAATATTATGATACTGCATTTAAAAAAGTAGGTAGTTATACATACACACCTGCAAATCTCGATCTGATAAACCGGCCTCTTCTTTCGTCTCCCTCAACGCTGTTACGAAATCAGATTCTCCGGGATCAACGTGACCTGGTAGAAAAAATATTTGCATAACCGGATCTTAACATTAGCATTATAGAGAATCAGCGGAACAATTTGGGCCTTCAGACATGTATGTACATGTCTGATGGCCCAAATTGTTCCGCTGATTTTCTGTCTATCATACAAACATCGTTTGTAATTCATTTCAAAATGACACAGACGGTTCATATTAAATTTTGCAGGTACAATTGGGTATGGGTAGGGATAATTTGTGATTATGGCTACAACTCAGCTCTATGTGTCTCGCGTTCATTATAACGTGAAGACCGTGGAAGTGTAAGAGTACCTCCGAGACCGGGTTCGAACTGAGGGTCGAGAAGTTGGATTTTAACCATAATGTGAGTTTTAACTAATTTATGGTGCGAGTTCCGACAAAACATCTATCGATATCATCTATCGTACGCCACGAGACACCGAAATTGCGTCACACGTCGCCGCCTCGAATCGTGTGTCTACTAATTAAGTTTTTATATGATATGTATGCTAGTTTTAAGGTATATATTGCTATGGGCCATAGAATAACTTTAATAAGATCTTTTACTTGTCTATTGTTGCCTTAAATAAAATATTATTATTATTTACTCTAAAAATACAATAGAAATCCAAATTTACAATAAAAAAATAGATATTAATCAAAATTTCAATCATTTGTATCTCATCTGTTTTATGTACCTACCTAAAACTCTATATCTGACTATATCTACCTACCATACATATACGTAATGGTAAGTTTTTGATCGTAAACTTCTTTTGGTGCGTTTGGAAAAAAATTGAGACTGATTTTTACGATGTGCGCGCACACCGACGACCCCATGAAGTTGGTTGCGTTTTGGAAAACATATGAGATCCAGTTTGTTGAGGATTCCGGGTGAAGTGCGCCTCCACCTTCGGCCTTATCTCAACTTGTAACCAGGTTAGATGGAGGCCAAGTGCTTACCCGTCGCACAATAAAAAAAAAGAGAGTAGATTTTTAACGATGCGCGCGCACACCGACACCTAAAAATGACACCATGTTGCAAGTTAGTTAATAATTGCCTCTAAAGTTTAAGTTTTTTTCATGATAATTCAAAAGAGTATAACCGTAACAGTAATGCTAATTTGGTAGTTATTTAAATATAATATACGAATTTACAATACCTATATACGAGTTTTATAATAATAATATAAGTTTATTTCAGGTAACGTAAGAATAGTACACGATGTTTAAATACTAATTCTAAGACCCATATTAATATATACCTTAAGACTATATTTATATCAGTTGAGATAAAAAAAACATACATTGTACATGTGTTTTTGTGTGATTTAAAATGATATTATATGGTGGTGAATGGTAGTTTATTGAGTATATTCGTGAAAAACCACTTTAATTTTTATTTTTAAAAAATTTCTAACTTTTTGAAGTGGGTTTCTAGATTTGTGGTTAAGGCGCTCTATGCAGCTAAAATCACGGCAGAAACGATTATGACAGTTAACAACGGCAAGCTGTAGGTGGCGCATGCGTATCGTAAATAAAACCTTTTGATAATTCTTATTCTGAGATCGCGTTGCTGGTATGTAGGTAGGTAATGTGACCATATGATGGTACCTTTACTGGCACTGAACAAATAACTTATTTGCATTCGTCCTAATATTTATTCCGAGTCTAGAGTCCATGTCTGACCTCTGCGACGACGACAAGCACACGTCCGACGCCGACTGTGGTCACACAGGTACTGAACTGATTGAAAGGCGGGCGCGCGGTGCGCCTGTAGTTTTTCAAATAATTCATGATTAAAATTAAATTTGAATTGGTATAAAAAAACTAGCTTACCTTTAATGTAGATCAACATGTAACCTATCATTTATAATAAATCGTAAGTCAATATTCACTGTATGTATTACAATATTTCTCTTGTAAATTTTGAAACGTACCATTTTCAATAAATATTTTTATCGTTATTTTTTTCAGAGTACCTTTAATATAGATAGGTACCTGAAGTAATACGTATATAAAAAATAGACTCGTGACTTGTTCAGAAGTACATTATATTCCATTGGAAAAAGAGGAAACGCCTTAACTGTCGGTAGGTAAGTATGTATTTGTTGTGTGTAATTATTATTTGTTGGCATTATGGATGATAATTCTAATATAGTTATTTTTGTTTAGTTAAAAAACTCATTTGTACTTGTTTTTCACCAAACCCCTGCCACGTGACACGCGTCGTCACTGTCGTCAGTCCGTCGGAAGCTCTCGAATGTAGGTTATAATTAATTTTCATTATCTATTATGGTGTTGTATTTGTTTCTAAATAAATAAATAATCAAATAATTCGCTTTCTACATAAGAAAGTTTGGCGTCTTCACCAGTGCTTTGGCTTTGACGTATAGTTTGTTGTTTTAAGTAGAAGAGTTAGAAGCGAATTACAATAATTATAAAAATACATATTCATATAAATAAAAAAAACGAAGTTGAGTTAGGAAATATTTTTAATATGTATATATTTTTAAAATACATGTATTTTTTTTCAAATAAGATAGGTACTATACCTAAATACATTATTGAAGTCAATAAGAATTGTCAAAAAAGAAACAAAGTACCTACTAGATACTGTTTCATATTACCGCAAAATTGTTTTTATTAAAATACCTGTAAGTATATTTAATTAATTAGGTATCTAGGTACTTTTTTGTTATATTTATATTTCAAAGCTTTTATTATTTAAAAATGAGCATTAAAATAATTATAAGTGTAAGTGCCTGCCTATAAATTATATTTTTTTTTGTGAAAAAACACTACAATTATTCTTTATATACCGAATAAATACCTAGTATTTTTTTATGAATAAATACATAAATTTTTACGTATATCAAAAAACTTAATTTTAATTTATTGTTGGCAAGAAAAAAATTGTGACTCTTTAAAACCTTGAAATTTTGAAAATTGTTATATTTGACTCTTCCGACTCAAAAGGTTGCCTTTTCATGATGAATATCAATAACATGTATTGTAACATGTGTCAATAACGAGTACTGGTATGAATTTCATACCAGTACTCGTTACTCTCTACCTTTTGGCGGTGTCCAATGATGTTCTCCGTATGATGTTTGTAGCATCAGATATTGCACAATTTCATTTACTTTTCGAAATATTACTAAACCTGCTGCTCGCGTTGGCGACATGGTTAAATTTTCCAAAGACACCTATATAATTAAATCACGTCTAATTAGAGCGAAAACATTTACCACACTATTTACCATTATTTAGGTAAGATAGATAGTATAGATAAAGACTCCAACTCTGTGACTGTGACAGAACATTAATATCCTGCCTGACCTCCACCTGTTATCCAATCTTTGGATCCAATCACTAAATACACTTAGATCTAAATAATCTTAGATCGGTTTAGGTGTACCACAGGGGTCTAGCTCCTTCTTTAATGTAAATAAATAAAATTCATTTATTTCGGACTACTTTATTATAGACCGACCGACCGTGAGTAATAGAACATATTCTATGTGCTATCACAGACTACTATAATGTACTAAGTACTAACTCACAAGCCGTAGCATTTAGCCGGCCTTCAAGCCTTACGGCCAAAGAGTACCAATACTATGACTACGGCTCTACTTACATTGCTGATTGCTCTAAAGACAATGAGTCAGTAGCATTGGCTCTAGTATGAAAAGTACGCTTGTTCTATGGTTATAAATGATTGTCTTTGGATTTCGTTAAATAACGAATACTCAGGATTTGTGATTGGTGCTGTGCTAACCAATAGCAAATCGTGCTTACTCCGAGTTTATTGTCGATTGGCTGATTTTTTTTGTTTATTGTCTGTTTGTTAAATCAACAAATTTTCAAATTTAAAACGACGGCGGCGGCGTGTAACTTTTCAGTAAACTGAATAAAATTTATTGTACAATTTTGGTTAAATCTGTATAAAATTGGCTAATTTAATGCTAGTGCTTATAATATAACATGTTACAAAAGTGGAAACAGATTCTAACGAATTGGGTGAGTTTTACTTCTAAAAGTCTTCGGGCAATATTGCGATTGCGATATATTTTTGCCTTTTTTCCTAATTATGGGTTTCTTCTACTTCTAGAAAAGCTAGTTAAAAGCTATTCTATAGCATAATTATCAGTTACCTTCCAATCACTAAGGCTTAGATTTTCAGTAGGTATAGCCTATTCTTTAATATTATAGCTATTGTAGTACCTGCTACAATACCTACTTATTTCATTACTTTGCTTAGATTTACAAATAGTTTTATGCTATTTAACTTTCCAGAACAACTGCTATTTCAGTGGAATTATCAAAGATGAACAGAAAATTACTGTGGATGCTCTCATCAACATAATATCACATCTAAGGCAAAACTACAACTTGGATGAGTCAAAATCTTCGGTGCTTGAAGCTAATACAGTTAATGAGTTCATTCTTGAGAAATACCCGGAGTTCAAATTCGAAAATGGGACAGGAGAGCCGAAGAATGAGGAGGAGATTTACATGGTGGCCTCATTGCTACTGTTTTTTGTTTGTGTGAATTCTAAAGATGTGGATATTAAAAATGCTATGTGTAATAAGTTGAGTTCTGAAGATCAGAAGATCATTCTAAAGTTTAGTAAGGGCCTAATGGAATGTTCTGCTATTAGCTACGGTGATGTGCAGGTAACAATAGCAGGTGAGTGTGATACTTGCAAGTATTATTATTTGTTCAAGCATCTGCTCAAAGCAGCTGCCATAACAGATGGGGTATAGTAGGGGTTGTTTTTGTGTGCATATGTGTATATGTGAATCAGCATTTACAGTAAAGCTTAAAGTCAAGTTGATTAGCTGTGACTTCATTTCACCTAACCAGATTTCTATGCAAATGTAACATTATCTATCTATCTATATAATAACTAGGTAGGTACTATTATTTATTTCTCTCACAAACAAACAAAGGTGACTTAGAGCTACACATAAGTGGGAGAGCCTTGCAAGGCTTATACAAAGAAATTGGTGCACAAGACCATTTGTGTGTCTAGCTAGTCAGCCAGTCTGATAATAAAATTAAGTCACAAAGCATGTAATAAATCCTGTATTTAACCAAAACATTGAGGAGTTGGGCATATTGTCTGGTGGAGTGATGGCAAGTGGAACAGAGTCCTCACTAAATGGTGGCCTAGAGAAGGTAAAAGAAGCGTGGGTCCTTTGCGCGCACAATGGTTCGACAACATAGTCAAATGTACAGGTTGTTTATGGGTCTGACTGATGTAGGATTGAGAAGGTAGGTACAAGTGAAATGAAGCCTATGCCCAGCAGTGGGATGAGACAGGCTTCTTGTCATAATGATGGCAAAATATTATTATGAATGTATCAAATTGGGTATGTAGGTACATTAGCCTCATTATGTTATGCTTTGTGTAAATCTGTAAATAAACCTACCAAGTGCAGATAAAATTATGAATGAGGTAGATTGTATCAAAATCATAGTCTATTGTATCATATCATATAAACTAGCATTCAGAGAGTGACTAACATACAATGCACAGCCTAAACTGTAAGTCCTAGAGACTTGAAATTTGGAGAGTCTGTTCCAACAGTCCATCAATGTCCACTGCTGGACAGATCCTCTTATTATAGAGGAGGCTCTGTCTTATTTGGAGGGTTTTTCAGTAATCACCAAGATTAATCAGTTAATCTTGGTGATTACTGAAAAACCCAAACAGATTGGTGATAGCAGAGATGGACTAAGATAGAAATTTTGTGGATTCAAAAGGAAGATTTGGTTGGTAGTAGGACTTTATTTCAGTTCGCCCTCCACCTTTGGCCTTATATCAACTTGTAACCAGGTGAGATGAAGGCCAAGTACTTCCTGTCATACATTAAAAAAAAAAGATATCAGGAACAAGTCCCCAATGTTCAACTAGAAAATGAATTGCTCTTTTTTCCTGTCCACAGAGGCATGTGGCCAAGAAGTGGCAGCCATGGATGTGCCACGATGGCTCACAGTAGCAGAGACCCCACCAGCGCTTCGATCACTTCATGGCGAGGTCCGTAGGCTGCAAGCCGCTCTTGACGCAGAGAGGTTTGACCGCACTTACCTACAGGAGGAACTAACTAGGACTAATGCTAAAGTGGACAAACTTTGTGAGTATAAGTCAATAATTAATGTTTGTTACACTCAAGATAATTATATCAATAACACTAACTTAATAATACTGTTACTTTCCTGTCTGTCCCATAACAAGAAACTGCTCAAGGCTGACCTTGGTAAGAATCTATTATTTGCATTATATTGTATAAATACTTAAATAAATAAAAAAATGATGTTAATAATTGACATAGCATAGGTAAGTCATGTGCCGGTAAAGAGATACATGGTTAATAGTTGATCACCGGCAGTGTGAATAGTCAGGAATCCAGTATTCTTATAGTATGTATTATTTTATGTATCTAATTTACTGACACAGGATCTATAGTGAGGAAATAGTTGAGAGCTTATTGTTTCATTCCCCCTTGGGGGCCAGATGCTGGAGAGCTCCATGTTATCCTACAGCATATGAATAACACAAATTGACAATCGGTACCCATCTTTAGTAGAAAATATCATGTTCCAAAATAATCTAAGATAAATAGGTGACAGCACTCATGAAAGTACATGTTTCAGCAAAAGAAAAAGAACAATACAAGGTGGACATTCTAAATCTCAAAGCGAAGATATCATTTTGTGGCGACGAATCAGTAACTGGAGGAGTGGAGGCTGATGACCGTTCTATCACACTGACAAGACAGCTGCATGGTCTAGAAGAAAGGCTGGGGGATATTCAGGAACGGCTTGAAGATGCAGAGTGTGAGAGAGATACATATAAAGCTAAGGTATACAATACATACAGCTAAACAAGTCCATATTCTAAGTACCTATAGATTATTTTTCAAGATTTTTTTATTGATAATTCCTTCATAAGCGGCATGAAATTTCTAGGGTACCTGCCTGTTGTGGTGAAGAATTAACATAGTTTTTCAAAAATTAACCACATCACTGTGGTCTAGTAGTTTGCCTACCGGTGTTAGATCCAGAGGTCCCGGGTTCGATCCCCCGAGGGAGTACAACATTGTGCTTGGTTTGTTTGGTGGTAGTACTTTGTTTGAGTTCTCCTGGCTAGCTACCGCCATCTTATCATACCTTAGTCTGTCGTCATAACAGCAATTCATAAAGCGTTGTGTTCCGACATTTAGAGGTAATGTAGCCAGATTCTCAGTTTGTTGAGGATTCCGGATGAGGTGTGTTTACACCTTATTCTTATCATAACTTGAAAAATCTGGTGAGATGAAGGCCAAGCATCCACGTCGTAAAAAAAGAATTTCATTTATTTAAAACAGGTTGAAGAATTAAAACACGATCGCGACAAATGGCTAGCTCTGCACCAAGAAGAAACATCCCGCACTTTGCAGCTAGCTGAAGAGTTAGAACAAGAGAGACGACAGAATAATTCCTTGCAGGAGCTACTAGCTGACCTGAGGCAGCATAATAAGAGAAATGGTCTAGATTCCAGCTCTTTGGAGTGTGATGATCCTGATGCTAGTATTCAGTCCCTGCCACACAATACTTGTAAGTTTGTCTCTTTGTTTTTTACTAAATTGATGACCTAAATGCCATAGCTAGATTTATGTTATTACATATCAATCTTATCGGTGCTCTTATTTGTCACACAAATTTTAGCTAGTTGCAGTGAAGTCTGCGCTAATGTAGTGGAGGTACAGCTGGGTGAAGAACGGGCTAAGATAGTTTTGCTTCAACAACAAATAAAAACATTACAGGTTAGTCATATTATGCTATTTTTGAGTTTTATTTTGGTAGGTCTTTTTCAACAGCCCATTGCTGGACAGAGCCTCCTTTAAAATTGGAGGGTTTTGCCATAATCACCTCGCTTGGCAGACGGATTGGTACTCGCAGTACCTACAGGGTTAAAATCGTTCGATAATACACGGAAGAAAGCTGCTTCCCTTCTTTCTGGTGAATTTTTGACGTCTGATCATTACTAGGGGGTAATAAGAAGCACGTCCAAACTTACGTTTGGTACATGCACATGGTTTGCAAGCATTCAATACGTGTCAGGTTGCAAGCCCATCGCCGCTTAGGCTCGTCGCAAACGGGCCACCGACCACAGCCACCGCAAAGCGATAGAGTCATAACACACTTTTTCATATATATATAGTGTGTATGGTTTGGGACTCGCCACTTGTCGCTGCGGGCCACACAAGACGCCGACACGCGCCACTGTCGCGTCGCGCTGCTCCACAACCGCGCAGTTAGGCTTTAGGCGCCCTACGCATCGTACGCGTCACAATGGTACACGGCACCTCAATGGATATCGATATATTCATCGTATAGTCCATCGTAAGACTGCGCAGCAGAGAGCGGGTAATAAAATGTTGCGGCTTCCGAACACCGGTGGCTGTCGCGCACTTCTGCTACTTTTACAAGTGTGGCAGTAGCGCGCTATAAGTCCATTAGTGCATGACTGTATTTGAACCCACAACCTCTGGATGGGTAGGCGGTCCCATACCCAATGGGCCATAAATACCTTTGCGTCTAATTCACTCTACCTAACATATCAAGTTTTTATAATAATTAAGGGACTTTCAGGAGCAGATAACAGAACTGATTAAAAAAACCGATGGGGAAAAACTTGCTCTCAAAGATGAAGTGGCAGAAAGAGATCACAATATATTCAATCTTAAACATCGCATCAATGAAGAGATTGAGGACAAAAATAGCTTGAAAGTATACTATGATAATGAAATAACTAAACTCAATAACGAAATAAATGAACTGGAACTGACTTTAAAGGAGAACAATGACCATTTAAGATCACTGGTTGAAAATAAAGTGCAGGAAATACAAACACTGCAAGAAGAAAAACTAATATTACTGCAGAGCTTAGACAGTGAGAAGACAAAACTCGAAAAGGTTATAAAAGACTTGAAAGTCGAAATCGATACAGAAAAACAGTCAAAGTCCAACATGAAAGATAGCTATGAAAACCATCTGATGAAATTAAACGAAAAAGTATTGAAAAGAAACAATGAACTTGTTGAGTTTCAAAATAACATCTGCGAAAAAAGCGAAATGATAGAATCACTCCAAGTACAACTCAAAAAAGAGAAAGAGGCGGTAATTGCACTTAGAGATTATTGCACGAGTTTGAGCAAACAGAAAATCGATACGGAAAATGAGTTGAAAGAAAACATGCAGAAAATCCATGAACTACAAAATAATTTGCAAGTTCGCAATACAAACATTGAAGATTTAAGCATTGAGATTTCAAATCTTAAAACTTCTGTGTTTGAAATAAATGCAAAATGTAAAGACCTTGTAGAGACCAGAGATAACCTGGTATCTGATGTCAAAAATCGTGATGCCAAAGTCGAAGAATCTATCAAAGAATTAGTAAAAATCAAGGAAATGTATTCTAAAGAAAAAGAAAAAATAATTCTTGATTTAAATGAAAGAAATGAAACGGTTAATTCACTTCAGCTTCAATTAAAGAACGAGATTGATTTTAAAATTGAGCTGCAGAAAGAAATACCGCAAATGCGTGCAATCAATGCTACACTCACAGAAAAACTCGAAAAACTTGATTCAGAGCTAACGCAAATGAAATCCGAAATAGAAAATAATGAAAGAACCATAGATGCCATGGATCTATACATAACGGAAGAGAAAAGATCTAATGAACAAGCTAACATTAAAATACAACAAATGTCCGACGAAATTACTTGTAAAGAAAATGACATAGAAAAACTAAAGAATCAACTTGACTCGGTAAACATGTCTTTCCAAGAAGAAGCAAAAAAAAGATATGAAGTACTTTCTGAATTGGAACCGCTAACTGAACAAGTGAAATCTTTGTGCAATGACAATATTCAGCTTGAAAAAGAAGTGGAAGCAAAATCCCAGGAAACATTAGAAATAAGGGTTGATATGGAGGGATTATCTAAACAGCTTGGGGAAAAAGAAACTAGTAAGTAACAAAGAAAGTGTAAAGATTAAGCTTGATCTACGGTTTTTATATATTTTATTATTGTTTTTTCAGTGATTCAGTCTCTTGAACTTAAATTCGTCGAAGAATGTAATAAGTATGATCAATTTGAATTAAAAGCGGCCAATGATATAACTAAATTAACAAATAAAATAAACGAAACAAACAACATTGCTATTGAGTGTGCTAATGTTTTGACCAAAGAAATAATCGAAAAAGAAGCGCTTATCAACAAGTTATGTATGGAAGTTGAAAATATGAAACAAGATTTAGCAAAAGCTCATACTGAAATTGTTGTATGTGAGGATAAACTGAATCAAGAACTTGCTAATAAAAACAAACTCGAGGAAAACTATCAAATACAATTAGAAAACATGACTATTCAGTTTAACGATGATATTGAAACTAGAAATACTGAATCAAGTGTCTTGAAATCAGATATCCAAAAGCTTACAAAGAACCTTAAAGAAAAATCTGAGGGTAAAAAAAATATTAGCTTATCCTTGTTCATAACATTTACTAACCGCCTCTGTGGTTTAGTGGCTGATTCGCGCACCGATATCAGATCCAGAAGTCCCGGGTTTGATTCCCAGGAGGGGTACAATATGGTTTGGTTAGTGGTAGGACTTTGTTTAAGTCCGCCTGGGTAGCTACCACCATCTTACCTAAGTTGCCATAGCAAAAATTCTAAATGATTGTGTTCTGGCATTTAGAGGTAAGATAGCCAGTTTCTCAGACTGTTGAGGATTCTAGGTGAAGTGCGCCTCCACCTTCGGCCTTATCTTAACTTGTAACTAGGTGAGATGAAGGCCAGCGCTAACTGGTTATTCATTACTTTTGTATAATTTCAGAAATCATGGAATTAAAAGAAGAAATTCAGTCAGAAAATGAGGTTAAAATTAAATTGGCTTACCAGGTAAATGATGAGAGAGGCAATTTACAGAAAAGAATAGATGAATTGGTAATACTTAATGCAGAAATCGAACAAAAACTAAAAAAGGAAATTAACGCTACAAGCTCGGTAATAAAGGCCTTAAAGCATGAGAATGAACAGTTGCTTTTTACTATCGAAGAAGATAACAGTCACCATGAAGTTTTAATCAAAGAGAAAGATATAATTATTGATAAATTAGAACAAACTGTCAAAGATGGCAGTATCGAGTTAAATAATTTGCACCAATATAGTGAAAAACTTAAAAAATCGTGGGAGGATTATAAGATACATACATCTGCTTCTTTAAAAGAAAAAGATCAAGAAATTTTGCAAGTAAAAAATGAAATTATGGTTACTAACGCTGATTACAAGAATATGATTAAAGAAAAAGATTTGATCGTTGAAGATTTGGAGCAAAAAGCTAAAACTAATGCAGAAAAATATAATACTTTACATGATTTCAGTGAAGATCTTTTAAGGTCTTGCCAAACTTACAAAAATGATACAGCGACGCATTTGAATGAAAAAGACGAAGAAATAATTAATTTGAAAAACAAAATATTACTTTTGGAACAACAATTAATCGAAACAGAGCAAAAAAATGAGGAGTTGTGTAGACAAATCATGGATATCCAAAGAAGTAAAGAACATATTGAAATCATTCTATCAACTGAAAAAGGTGCCAGAGATGTCTTAGAATCAGAAAAAGAAAACGTGTTACAAGAAAAAGTATGTCTTGCTCAACAACTCATAGAAGAAAAAAAATCTAAGGAAATTGCTGAAAAAGTAATAGATACCATTAGAGATGAAAACAAGCTACTTGAATTAAATTTTGTGGAGCTTAATAACGCTAAAAAAGAACTCGGACAACTGCTAGAGGTGGTTACTCAAACAAACGTTGAGTTAAAACAAACAGTTGAATCAGAAACAAAAAATAACGCTATTCTAAAAGAAGAAAAAGAATTATTGAGCAACGATTTAGAACTTGCTAAAGTTAATCACCAATATCTTATGGAAGAAAATAAAGATCTATCCTCAAATAATGAGAATATGAGAAAACAACTAGAAGAAATAAATACAGTACAAACGTCGCTTATTCAAATGATGGAAATACAAAATTCTGAGAAGAAATCATTATTAAATTCTTTGGAAACCCAAATACAAAAGGTTGATATGCTTGAAACTGAGAAAACCGATTTACAGTCGCAAATACATGTTTTAAATGTAGACATCAGTAAACTGAATGATGCTTGTAATAATTTGAAAAAAGAACTGTGCGGTAAACAGGCGCAGTGTGAAGATTTTTCATTTCAGTTGAAAAAACAAAAAGAGGATATGAACTGTTTACAAACTACCATTGAAAAGAGGTTTGAAACTTTCGTTCAGGAATCAGAGTCAGATAATGTTGTATTAAAGAAAAACGAAATGATCTTGACTGAAAATCTTAATATACATAAACAGGAAAACGATAACTTATTAAGAGAAAATGAAATTCTCAAAGCGGAATTATGTTCTGTGAAAAGCCTTTGTGGTGTAGCGGAGGCAGAAAAGAGTAATTTAGAAAAGAAAATTGGCGAACTTGAAGCACAGTATGAAGAAAAATATAGCATTCTAATCAAGACTATGAATGAAATTAAAGTTGTGTGTAATAAGACTACTGAACACCTAATTAATAAAGAAAAAGAGCTTGTGGAAACCAATGCGCAATACAAGCTACTAAAAACTGAACATGAAAGTAAGTATGCAAAATTACATTGTATATTAAATACTTTATATCGAAGCATATTAACATTACTGTTTTTCAGGTGTGCAACAAATCAATTCTCTAATAAGTGATACAATTAGCCCCGGTCTCGACAAATTGTTACTAAAATTCAAAAATCAAAACCTAAATAACCCTCTTTTACAAAAACTAGCTAACAAAGATTGGCACGATGTCAAACTAACCGAAAAATGCAGCTTGATTGTAAACATTGCCGATGCACTAGTTTCTGAAATAGACAACTTAAAGAATTTAGAAATATCACTCAAAAATGAAAATCTAGCTTTGGTCGAGATGCAAGGTTCATTAAAACAAAAAGAGATGGAGATATTTGAACTAAAGACGGAAGTCAATAGGCTGCATCAAATTGTTAATGAAAATAACATAGGTAAGTACCCACTTACAATTTGTTATTGTAAAGCTACTTTTAATATATTGATGTGAATTATTGCATTTTTAGAATCGTCAAAACAAAAAGAAACGTATAGCACTTCAATGGACGCTAAAATAAAGGGCATACAAAGCCTTCAACAAGAGAATCAATCCCTTCACAACGACCTTAATGACGTTAAAGTCCAACTTGAAGTCAAAGTGCACTCTCTAAAAGAAAAACTGGTTGACAACGAAAATTTGACAGACAAGTTGAAGAAAACCTATGAATGCCAGATCGATAACTTGAATGTTATGATAACGAAACTTACAAATTATCTGAAAGATAAAACTCAGGAAATCGAAGCGCTCAGAAAAGATAAAGAACAACTTAACGTAAATTTGAAGGATTATCGAGAAGGTAAACTGTGAAACAATCCAATTATGATATCTTTGCTATTTCAATATCTTAGTAAACTAAACATTATGTATGATTTCATATACATAATGTCCTGGTTATTCAACATTTTATCTACATAATTAATACCAAACGGGTCTTAATCGCGCATACCGTTTTATATTCCCGGCTGGTGTAATGAATGAATGAATTAACTTTTTTTTAAACTATTTAATTAGATTTTGATTGATTATGATTACATAATTAGGTATTTAAGTTATGTAAATGTATTGGACCCATGTTGTCTGAATAAATAAATTGTTTAATTATTAATACAGTCGAAACTGTCAGGAATATTAAAAGGTGTATGCGATTAAGACCGGTTCCGTATTAAGTATGTGTGATAATTGCGATATTTGAATTAAAACTATTTTTTTCCAGCTATCAAGTCATTAGAAGATGAAGTTAAAACAGAGAAGCAAAATATAGACAAAATAATATCAGATTTTGATGCAGAACGCCAAGTACTCAAAAATATGATCACAGTTACTGAATCTGTAATGGATGATCAGAAAACAAGCCTAACTAATACTATTTCTGAATATCTGAAGGCCAAAGAGGCATTGCAAAACGAAGTATGTCTACTAACAAAAGCTTTGGATGCAACAGAGAAGAAATATCAGGATATAGAAACAGCATCCGCATCTTTGTTGTCTCTTCTAAGGAGAGAAAGGGTAGTTAAAAGCCATGTAGAAAAAGAATCGGAAACGGTTAGACACTATTTTGATGAACTCGTGAATGAACTTAAAATGGAAAAAAATAATAACGAATCGACATTAACGAAAAATGAAGAGCTGACGGCAGAATTGGAAAAATATAAAAATGGTTAGATCTTCCACTTACAACCTGTTGTTTGCCTAATAATCTTGCACTTACATTTCATAACTATTCTTGCATGTGTATGCATGGTTTAGCTATATGACCTCAATGTACCTTAAATTACAAGTTAACTAATTTACAGATTTAGATTGTCAACAAAAAAGTTACAACACGCTACATACGATAAAACTAGCTCTTGAAAATGAAATTAAAACAAAGTCAGATGAACTAACAGAGGTAATACTCGAAGCGAATGACGTTAAAAAAACACTGGAAGACCAAAACAAGAAGCTTGTCGACCAGCAGACAGCTTTGAATAATCTTATTAAAGAAAAGGAACAAATAGAACTAAACAAGTCTGAGACACAGAGGTTAATCTCGGCAGAATTGGAATCATATAAAGTGAAACTGAGTAAGAATGACTTGAAGTATGTTGATGAATTGACTAAACTGACGTCTGATAATCATAACCTAATCAAAATCGTAGACGAATATAAAACAGGTAACTATATATTTTTTTATTGTATTCCATGAATATGCTAAATAAACTAGTGTGGTTTTATTAATATATAATATGATTTCAGGGATCGCAAAACTAGAGCAACAAATTAAACAGGTACATGAAGAAAACCGTAAGGCTCTAAACAATATTGAGGATGAAAAAATATCCCTCATCAACAAATGTTCCTCTCTTCAAAATTACCAGGAACAAGCTCACCAATTGATAGAAGAGCGTCAAAACGAAATACTGTCTCGACAAAAAGAAATGGAAACATTGCAAGTCAAACTAGAAATCGTTGAGCAAGATTGCAAAGCCAAGGATGGATTGATATCCAAGATGAGCAAAGAGAAAGATGCAGTAATAAGCAATATCAGCAAAGAGCTTCTCGACGAAAAAGCTATAAGAGAAAAATGTGAAAAAGAGTTAGAAAATCAGAAGACATTAGTTTACGAGTTGAAGAATAATATGGAGATGCGAGCGCTGAAGAAAGAGAATGAACAGTTGATTAGGGCAATTGGACAGCAGGAGACTTGTAAGTTCTGTTTTACTTCTGTAATTCGATACCATTCTATGTCGAATGACACTGGTCTTTTATTTGATGTCTTAATTTAACTGTATGCTGTGTGCACCTAGCAGTCAATATGTTTGGAGGTAGATGCGTCATACTTTCAAGAGTAACTTTATTTTTTCCTAAATACCAACTCATTTACTAGTTTTATTATATTATTATAATAAATGCAGTGTTTTATTTGTCAACCAAAAGTAAATAACAATTCATTCAATTGTCATTACGGAATTGCCGCCATTCACTAAAGAGCAAAAAATGACAACATTTTTTGTTAATCTAATAAGACAAAATATAAAAAATATATAAGAAGAAATGTAAAAAAGTAACCGAACGTCCGTTAATTGAGAGCCGCCATGCGCATATTTAGTACATTCAAATGCTCACGACAGCTTGCACCTGCCGTATTGAAAGGTGACAGGTGACGGTTCAGTGACAGCGCTGAACACCTGTTTCCTGTGATAATTATGTACAGTTACTAAGTAATTAAGTATTAATGTATAATATAGTGAACAATGACCTATCTACCTCATAAAAAACTATCGCAAATAGTGGTGTACCACAAGGTCTGTTATCAGACCTGTCTTTTTCAAGTTTTTCATCACTTCTTTCAGTTGCTGCTATGTGCCAAGAGAAAATGACTGTCGAAAGATACCAACAGGAACATCGCGACCAACACCAGGTAGATAACACATCATCTGATAACACACAATCATCCATGGAAAGTTTTAAAACCATCACAGACTTAGAAAAAATAATACACGACAAAAACCGCACTATTACAACCTTACAGCAAGACATTACCTACCTGAAATCCTTGATGGCCGAATCGGAAAACAAACTCCTAGATGTCTGTAAGGAGTTGGAAGTTAGCAAGGAAAACTGCCAACATCTATCGAGCCAGCTCAAGAAAATGGTATTCCAGAAAAACGAGGAAATAGCCGACCTGAAAAAGCAACTCAGCAAAATGAGCGTCACAGAAAACAGAGCTACACAAATCATCAAAGTATCTTCTAAATACCAAGCCATCATCCTCAGAAGAATAGCCGAAATAAAATCGAATACTATCCTAAAGGAACTAACGAATTACGGGAACACAAACAACTGTGATAAAGACCTGAGACTCAGTTTAAACGCAGGAACAGTAACAATGGAGGATTTAGAAAACTTCCTTGAAACAACCGACCGGCACCTGAAACGGTGCTCTGAAAAACAGATCGCGCTGCAGAAAGAACGAGACAGACTGACAGAAGTCAACAGAATACACGAATCCGAGATAATAAACTTGAGAAAGTTTTTAACCGAGCTCTCGGTGAGCTTCCAAACATTTTCATCGGTGAAAGACATGTATGCCCAGAAACTTAGCAGGATTATATCAGTGCAGAGGACGGTTCGACGTGAGATTCTGAATCTCGAGAGTAGGATCACTGATGCCACCATGTGCAAACTGGAAAGGGGATACGCAGCAGTGATGCAAGACCTGTCCGAATGCGCGATGAATCTAGAGAGATGGGTCGAAAGGTGTATCAGTAGAACTGTCTCAGTTGAGAAGATAAAGCAAGCTTTCTCGAGTGATAGCGAGCGATCTAGTCTCTCCTCCCCTAGTTTCCAAAACACGGGGCTGGATATCCAGTTAGATGAGTTAGAAAAGTCATTCCAAAAGCTTTTGGAGGAAATAGCGCGTGCTCTGAAAGGTGATGGACCGAAGGATGCTCAGTCGACGACTGTCATGGAAGTAAGAGCGGAATACGAAGACAAGCTCAACCGAATGAAGGCAAAAATGGTCAGTATTCTACCCCTCCTGTTTATCATTTTACTCTACCAAGTATTGTGGTGGTTTTTCCTTCAAATCGGTTAATGGTGCTTTAGTGTGTTATTATTTATTACGACTTGTAAAGTCAAATTATTTATCAATCAAATAAATATTTCATAAGGATGCTTTTTGTTTTATTTTTTAGTTTCAGTTTGCTTTAGTGGTTGTAGTATGTTTTTTTATGGCGTTATAAGGTAATTTGATTTTATTTCTGCATGGGCATACTGCATGCGAAGTTGGGGCTACAATTATATGTTTTATTTGCTCAAGCTTTCTCATGTCTGTTGGTAAACAAAATCAACAAAGCATCTTAAACTTTCAGAAGGAGCTATTCAACGAGCAAATGGCGGTGTTGAAAGAAAAGCAGAAGGGAGAACTCGCTATGTTAGAAAGGGAGTTGCAGAAAACCAGAGTGAGTAAGGAAGAGTCTAAGTTGGAGTATGAGAAGTACATCAGACAGCTGACTAAGGAGTTGTGGAGCGTGGGAGAGAAGTACATAGTGAAGAATGACGAGGCAGAGTGTCTGAGGAAGAAGCAAAGATCGGGGTCGCTGATGTCGCTACAGCATGTACATTCTGTAAGTATCCCGGTGACAATATTTCTGTAAGATATTAAAATCATTCTGGCGTTTGTTTGATGAAATTTATACAAAAATTAATGGTAAATATACAGTGAGTTTTATTTCAGGGCCACTGAGGCCAAGTCTGAAACCGTGAGAGTTATCGAAAAGTCAACTTAGGAGTTACGTGCTCGATTAAAAAAAAATAAGTTCTGCATTAAAAAACACTGCAGAAAAAACTAATTTATTTTAGTTTTTCTGGAAAAGTGAGTTTTTGAAAAAATATTTTTTCGCATTTTCGAGTTCTTTGTTTGATAATAAAAAAAATAACGTATGTGCCTAAAGTTGTTGGAACACATTCAATGTTGAAAATGTATAAATTCAACTTTATGAATTTAGGAATTGAAGTTGTACGTTTAGTGTGAAATGCGTAAGCGAAACTATCGAATCCTCTTTTGCTGTTCGTTTTTTTGAAACTTTTGAAAGTCGGAACGTCTTTAAAAACCGTATATCGCCGAATGCGAAGATACAACTTCAGCGTTTGAAAACAGAATTACACTCATAAATTTCAAAATTAGAATAAAGTTGGTTTTATGTCATTAAAAAAAATAGATTTTTTAAATGCAGAACTAATTTTTTTTTAAATCGAGCACGAAACTTCCAACACGATTTTTCGATTACTCTCACGGTTTCAGACTTGGCCTCAGTGGCCATGAAAAAAAACTCGATCCTGTGTATATTTAACAAAAAAAATATATATTTACATAATTCTTTCCACTATCAAAACCCTTTGTAAGTGTCAAAAAATGCATACAGACACAATTATCGACACAATCATTTATCTTTGCTCATTCTCTTCATATAATTATCTTCTTCAGTAAACCTACATTATATTGTTCTACCCTCATATTCAAATTCTGATATAATAACAATTTTAATACGATTATTTTGCAATTTTACTTCACAGTCACACTAGCCTGTTTTTATTGTTTTTCTTTAAAATAATCTACCATTAGATATCACACATGTCTTATAGAGGCCTCACAGCTTAGTTGGTAGTAACTCTGCCTTCTGCGCTGTAGGCTGAGGGTTCGATTCCCACAAAGGACAAATATTTGTGTAATGAATATGATCTGAATATGAATATCAATCGTTGTGTTTTGAAGAGTATGTATTTGCAAAAAAAAAGTATTGAAGTATCATATCCGTAATATAGTTCCCATATTACAAGCTTTGCTTAGTTTGGGCCTAGATAGCGCTGAGCGAAATTAGTGTCCTATCCTGTCATAGCTTAGATCTCTTCAGAGGTGGTACCATGATGGCCGGGTTGTCATCGCTTTAGGCGTCCACATTTTCTTTGTAGTCTAAGTATATGTTTTATGGCAAGTTGCACAGCTGACCAATGTCGTATGATTCTCAGTCCGGCCTGATCCAACCTCCGGAGCCGCTTTCGCGAGCATCAGATGCGTCATCTCTGCGGTCTCTGCAGGCCACAAACAACACCAACAAACGAGGTATGTCCCTGACTGATTGAACTGGATACAACCCACAGCCTAAACCACTGATTGTACAGACTTGAAATTTGGAGGGTATGTTTGTCTTGGTGTGTAGGCGTCCGATAAGAAAGGAATTTTGAAATTTCACACCCCAAGAGTTCAAAGTAGGCTTCTAAGTACAGTGTGAAATTAGTTTATTACCACCGGATCCCATATGGGGTCCGATAAAACTCCAGAATAATTTCAAGCCCATCCACCCCCATGCAATTTGTATGGGGTCGGATGGGACAAAAAACCTATTTTGTCAAATAATCCACCCATTAACTGTATTTAATATTTTCAACTTAAACGAAATAAAATACCTATTATTTTACAAAATAAGTTTTTAGTCCCATCCAACCCCGTACAAATTGCAAGGGGGTGGATGGGCTTGAAATTATTTTGGAGTTTTATCGGACCCCACGTGGGGTCAGAGTCATGGGGTCCGTTGGAAATAAACCGTGAATTTTTGCATATCAGGTCTTTACAGGCTTTATTGTTCATTTTTAAGTACCTAATAATTTCTGGCTTTATACGATACATCTTTTTTCTGTGTAAATGTTGGTATGTCTTCATCGTCTAAATCACAATCGACAGTGTTCATAAAATCTTCAAACATTTTTGTTATTGTGCAAAGTTTTTCGCAAACCAAGATTTTACATACATCCATCAAACTATCAACCGCGTTTCTCGGGTACAATCGGGCATGCACAAATGGTTGGACTCCAAAAATTCGGTTGGTTTATCCAATATGATCGAAATGCAACATTCTACCTGTTCCGTCTAATAATTGGATAAAAAAAGAGTTTTATACGTAATTTAATGCGTTTTACTTTCGTTCAGCTTTTGCAGTTTGAGTCAGTAGGTACTATGCACAAAGTGTTCATTTTCCGCGTACCTATAGCTAATCTGTCGAATCCAAGAGTCTGCACAATTCACGAATCTGTCGAGTAGCGAATCTGCCGAATTACAAATCTGTCCAATGCAAAATCTGTCCAACGCCGAACAAAGGTGTATAACATGCATGACTGCGTGCAGGCTCAGCTACTTTCGCGCTAAAATAGACATTTAAGCCTTTATAACAGCCCGTAGACGTCCACTATTGGACATGAGCCTCCTCCAAAACGGGAGTTTTTTTTTTTCGTTATCACCACGCTTGGCATGCGGATTGGTGATCGCAGTATTGGTGTTACGTACTGGGGCGGATGCTGCTGCCCATTCCCTGGTGTATTTTATAAAGCAGGCGTTTTGCGGCTTAACCCAAATAAGATTCCTTCTGTGTATCCATACATTTACTGCGAATCCGCCTGCCAAGCGCGGTGACTATGGCAAAACTCCAGCTTTGAGGGAGGCGGTGTCTAGCAGGGGACACTAAAGGCAACACACTAAATCCCATCATCAGATCCTGAACTGATGTCAATGGGACCACCTGTGAGGGGTATATATACCTTTCAAACAAAAAAATAATTTTCAAAATCGGTCTAGGCGTCTTCCAGTACTCGGGGAACACACATAAAAAAAGATTCGGACGAATTGAGAACCTCCTCCTTCTTTTAAAAGTCTGTTAAAAATAACCTCCTCCTTATTTAGAAAGTCTGTTAAAAATAACCTCCTCCTTATTTAGAAAGTTTGTAAAAATAACCTCCTCCTGATTTAGAAAGTTTGTTAAAAATAACCTCCTGATTTAGAAAGTTTGTTAAAAATAACCTCCTCCTTATTTAGAAAGTTTGTTAAAAATAACCTCCTCCTGATTTAGAAAGTTTGTTAAAAATAACCTCCTGATTTAGAAAGTTTGTTAAAAATAACCTCCTCCTGATTTAGAAAGTTTGTTAAAAATAACCTCCTACTTTTTTTTAGAAAGTGTTAAAAATGAACGTTGCAGAAGGCCGTCAAATGCACATGTCCGACGAAGAAGGCGAAGTGTTCGACAACCGCTGGCTGCAGGAGCTGTCGTCGACTCCTCGCCGCGAGCGCGCCCCGCCGGCGGGGCAGCGCCTCTCGGAGCTCAAGTGGAGGAACTCCCTCTGTCCGCCGCATCTGAAGAGCTCCTACCCCGCGGAGACGCAGTTCGCGCCCGCGCTGGACGAGGAGGATCTCAAGGTACACCTCAGCTTACCGCCTCGTGGTCTACTGGTTCGATCGCTGTAACCTCGCCACACAGGCTCTTACCGAGACCTAGCGAGGGACGGAGCTCAATCAAGGTACAACTACACAAACATACCGTAGCGACAAGACTTATTTGAGGATGGTAGTTTTTATAGTACCTAGGTAAGGTTAAGGTTCGCAAGCTGTGCATGTTAAGTATTCATGTTTAAGTACATAGAATGTCCTGTGATTCCCACACTATCTGTATCGTGAGTATCAATACGATTACCGATTTGTAAAAGGCTCCAAATATCTCTGTGATCTAGTGGTTCAACTGACCAATTTCAGATCCAAAGGTCCCGGGCTCGATCCCCAGGGGGAGCAATATTGTGCTTAGTTTGGTTGGTGGTAGTACCCTACCACCATCTTACCTAATTCTGTCGCCATAATAACAATTCTTAAAAAAATATTGCGTTCCGGCATTTAGAGGTAAGATAGCCGGTTCTTCAGTTTGTTGAGGATTCCGGGTGAAGTGCGCCTCCATCTTCAGCGTTGATCATAGCTTGTAAATCAGGTGAGATGAAGGCCAAACACCTCCACATAGTACTCAAAATATGTTGTATGGCATCATTCTAGCAATAATAATAAATAAATAATAATAAATATTACAGGACATTAATTTTACATAGCGCCAACTAGCCCCAAACTAAGCATAGCTTGTAATATGGGAACTAGATTACGGATAGAATACTTAAATACGTTTTGTAAATACATACGTACTATATGATACAACACCCAAACACAGAACAAACATCTATATTCATTACACAAATGTTTGTACTGGGTGGGAATCGAACCCACAGCCTACAGCGCTACATATAATATACATACATATATTAATACATTAAATAAAGATACATAATTAAATGTTCCAGGCCGGAGTAGCGATCCCGGCTAAGTCGCAGCGCAAGGAAGTCGGCATCACGGCGTACAAGAAGCCCGGCCCGCCCACGCCGAGCAAGCAGGCCGGCCGGCTGTCGGCCACGGTAACTACAATACTACTACATGACTAAATATTCACCACAAGCGCCATCTACCGCTAAACTGAGCAAAGCTTTCATATGGGAACTATAGTCCATCAAATCTAAGACATACACTTTGACAGCTGTCAGATCAACTTGTCTAGGGATGTGAACCAAATAATCGCCATCAAAAATATCCGATGTTAATGAGAAATTGAAAAATCGATATTGATAACTAATTATATGTATATTAATTGTTATGTAGTAACGGATTGGCTTAAGCTGTAATGTAACTATTATTTAATAAATAAATTCATTCATTCATTCATACGTAGGAAACAATCGCTTACTTTTTTGATAAAACTCATTTACAATTTTACTGATTGTTTATGTTTTAAACTAGTTTTACGAGATTCAAATATAGATTAATGTACAGGAATGTTTAATAAATATAATTATTTGTCTGAGTAAATATTTTTCGTCATTATAATAATTACTGTTGTTATATTTTGTGTCTACGTTTGAACAAAGTTATAGCGTAATAAGAAATATGCAACGTCAAAAAGTACTTCTTAGATTTGATGGACTCTAGATTACGGAAGACCTAGCCTCACAGCTCAGTTGGTAGTAGCTCTGCCTTCTGCGCTGTAGGTTGTGGGTTCGATTCAAACGCAGAACAAACATTTGTGTGATGAATATAGATGTTTTTTTTTATTGTACGACGGGGAAGCGCTTGGCCGAAGGAAGAGGCGCACTTCACCCGGATTCCTCAACAAACTGATTAACTTCTTTGTTTGTTCTGTTTGGGTGTTGTATTGAATGATAAGTATGGATCTACAAAAAAATATGCAAGTATTATTTGCGTAATCTATTACCCATATTAACACAAGCTTTGCTTAGTTTGGTACTAGATGGCGCTGTGTGAAATTGATGGCCTTTAATATTTATCCGATTAACTTATACATATATATATATATATATATGCTGAGTCTGTGAGGATGATTCCAGGTCCGATAGTCGGCGAGTGATATTTTGTAGGAGAAAAATGGAACGTTTCTTAGCGATAAGACCGCCCATTGTATATACATTTATTTTTAAGTTGTACAGCTTTTATTTTTAAGGTGTGCAATAAAGTATTTTTCATTAATTCATTTTTGTTTGTCTTAGGGCTCAGAGCTTCGTGAGTCGCTGCGTGTGGACAGCGAGCCGCTAGCCGAGCGCAAGACGAGCACGCCATCACGGCTGCGAACGTTCCTGAGACTCAACAAAAACGACACCGCCGAAGTGAGTACGATGATGTATTCATCAATAAATATTAGGTATAAAAGATTAAAAGATAAAAATTTATTTATTCATAGAAAGGTACAGCTGGTACATATTTTATATATTCTATTGTAAAATTGTAAGGAAGTTCTTGTCCCCTACACTAGGACTAAAGCCTGTATTACATGTATGGAAAGGTAGAGGCGACACTTTTTCATAATAATCTTGACCTCTGATAACGGCTGTGTATTTATTAAGTAATTAGCACATAACTTATTGTATGCGTCAATCACAGTATATTACAAGCTAAGCAAAACTATGTTTGGGAACTAGAATACGGAAATAATACTTATATACTCTTTTTTATGTAAATACATACTTATCAATACATCACCCAAACACAGAACAAAAGTTTTCATTTCATTCATCACACAAATGTTTGTACTGGATGGGAATCGAACCCACAACCTACAGCGCAGAAGGCAGAGCTACTTACACCTGAGCTGTGAGGCTTGTCATATACACTTTTTTTATGTCTGACTTTGTTGCACTTGCGGCTCTGAGTTCATCATTATTGTTTCGGGTCATATAAGCCCACTGCTGAACAAAGCATATTCGGAAGGCTCGCTCCATAGTATACCTTATTCTTGCCCAGGCAAGCCTCGAGATTCAAAGTTAATCCGGTCACAACACAGCCCCGGTGAGTTCGCGGCTTATTCGTCTGTTTATTGTTGCTAATGTATACCCAGTTCAAAATATCACCCATTTCAAATGAACAAAAATATGTTTTCGTACCTCGTCACTGATCTCTCTTGACATTTACGCTTGTCTAGTAAGCTAGACAAGCGTAAATGTCAAGAGAGATCAGTGATCAATCCTAGCCTAAGGGCTAGGATGGTTTTTTTTTTTTTTTATTGTACGACGGGGAAGCGCTTGGCCTTCATCTCACCTGGTAACAAGTTAAGATAAGGCCGAAGGTGGACGCGCCCTTCACCCGGAATCCTCAACAAACTGAGGAACTGGCTATCTTACCTCTGAATGCCGGAACACAACAGTTTTAGAGTTGTTATTATGGCGACAGAATTAGGTAAGATGGTGGTAGCTAGCCAGGCGGACTTCAACAAAGTCCTACCACCAACCGAAATTTTAGTGGTTTGCCCAGCAGTGCCAGATCTAGAGGTCTAGGTTTGATCCCCAGGGGAGTACAATATTGTAATTGTTTATGGTGTACATGTGTGCTAGGTGGTAGGATCTTGTTTAAGTTCGCCCAGCTACCACCATCTTGCTTAAGTCTGTCACCGTAACGTATTCTAAATTGTTGTGTTCCGGCATTTAGAGGTAAGATAGCCAGTTCTTCAGTCTGTTGAGGATTCCGGGTGAAGTGCGCCTCCACCTTCCTTATCTCAACTTGATAACAGGTGAGATGAAGGCTAAGCGCTTCCTCGTCGTACAATAAAAGAGGTCTATGATGAAGCGAGCTTTTCCGGAAGGCTGCGTTTTTCTTAGTTTGGGACTAGATGGCGCTGTGTAATATGTCTAATAATATCTATTTATTATTTTATCCTAAGATGTTTATAGGTTTTTTTTTTTTTTTTCAGGGAACCCCAAGGACGCGAAGATTGAGCAATATATTCAGAAAGAATCGATAATTTTATTTTATTGACATGTATCTACGTGTTGTCGAAATTGGCTTGTAATAAAACTTACGGTATTTATTTATATATATTTTTTCACTCAATACCTATGCGAAATTCATGCCATTTTTTTATTGGTGTAAAACAGACGGAGGCAACGAGATCCATTACTAACTAGTACCACCTAATGAATGAATGAATGAAAAATACTTTATTGCACACCTTAAAAACAAAAGCTGTATAACTTAAAAATAAATGTATATACAATGGGCGGTCTTATCGCTAAGAAGCGATTTCTTTCAGACAACCTTTGGATGGAGAGGATTTTATGGCTAAAGAGGTGGTTGGTGGGGCACATATTAATTAATGAAACCTAATGATGAAGGTAGAGTCTTAAATGATGTGTTCAGCATAATGGATCATCTACAAGGTACGGGCTGTAACCTTCCGTACAAATGCTAGTCCATCCATAATATTACGAAGTGTTGACTAAGAATAAATAAAGAATGTCATTAGTTTTTATTGTTCTTCGGGGATGTGCTTGGCCTTCGTCTCTACTGACAAGTTATGATAAGGCTGAAGGAAGGAATCCTCAATAAACTGAGGAACTGGCCATCTTACCTGAGCTGGAACACAACAATTTAAGAATATGTGTTATCGCGACACAATTAGGTAAGATGGTGATAGCAAGCCACACGGACTTAAAGCAAGTCCTACAACCAACAATTTTATTATTCAAGAAGCTATTCTGAAGATAAAGCAAAATACAATATAGTTATCAATTATTTTATTTAGTAGAAGTACACCACAAAAATCACTATAGCACCAAACATTACATACAAAATGTACAAAATTGTGCCTATTAAAAAAACAGAATAAATTAACTTTGATTACATTTTAATAACAAATTCATCAATCTATTTATATTACACAGCATTGGTGTAAGTAGAAACAGTTATTTTTTTGAACAAGAAACTATTCGTTACCTTTGTTATGTATTAATTAAATAGTTATAGTGTAGAGCCGACACCTTTTTTATAAAAATCTTGACCTCTGATACCTGTTATATTAGAAATAGCGACTAATTGAAAATCTGACCATTCAAAAGTCTGACCTTATGAAAATAAAGGATGTTTATATATATTATATTATGTAATTGATACATAACTTTTTTTTATGAATTGTATGCGTCAATGTATACGAAACGGTACTCATGCCTTGGTGCCTTACTAAATTAGTTTACAGCTTCCTGGCAAAACTTTATCGGCCTTTATCTGTAGATGAAGACTGAACTTTTGTAGGCCAGCAAAAAGCCGCTCGTTATAACTTCCAAATAGTCTTATCTGACCTTAGATTTAGGGGTGTGTAGCGTTCTAATAACCTTAATACATTTTATAAAGCCTTTTAATTTTAGGTAAAAAAATGTTGCAATAAAATGTGTAAAATGCAATTTTATAAAAGTAAATAATAAAAAATAAATAATCACATTTCTCTCATATTATTGCTTATCTAAAGAATACTAACAAAATACTACTTATTATTTTAATCTTAAAAAATAAATAGGTACAAAAATTCATATAATAATAAATGTACGCAGACAACATTTTTAATATTACGACAAATGAAATCGGGCGTCAATTAAAACATTGGTACATGTAAGCAAAAATAAAAATACATATATTGTGATGAATTGTGATGCTATTTTCAGTGCTATTTTCTGCGTCGACCTACCTTCGCAAAATAAGTAATGTGCTCCGTATAACATTATGGTTTGAAAAACATTCAAACAACTCGAAAAAATATATTAGTTGCAATATCGATTCGTGTGTCAAATTCCGATCATACAATTTGCCAGATCATGAGATAAGGCATAGGGCATATGGTTACATGGAGTTCTGTCCTACGTGTAGATCTTACACTAGAGGAGAACACAGAAATAAAAATGGAAAGCCAAAATATAAATAATAATAATAAATATTATAATAGGAAAAATAAAAAGACGGAGGCCACGGTTTGAACTAGCCTTCCCTGGATATTCAGAATTGGATCGACTGATTTTGTGATCGATTAGACATTACTCAAACCAAACACATTGTATGTATTTGCTCTGCTAATTCCCGCGGCGTTTTGAGACCTACGAAGTTCCTCAGTAACAAGTTCCTATAAGCCTGCCTCGCCACCGAAAAGTGTTCAACGATTTGGCGGCGTTTCATGACATGCCGAGGAATTTCATGATATGGGCAATTTGTACGATCAGACAACGACGACATGAATATCTAGTAGCTGGTTGACTGAAAAGTGCGAAAGCTATTCTTACTGGTAGGGATAGGTTTTTTTTATATTATCCCTACTAGTAGCGATACGTATCTACGCTGCAATGCGTGGATTGCATATATCTGTCACGAATAGTGTTAGAGTTAGAATAAATTTGAGCTAAACATATCAGTGCCTCAGTAGCTTGTGCTGTGAAATAGCGTAATAAGTAAAATTACATAAGTACCTACCTAATTGTAGTACAAAATGTATCTACATTTTAACAGCATTAAAATAACTTCAACTACAATTTCAGTTAATCTTGACTCTTGAAAATAAGTCATATTCCAAACAAAACGCGTTACTAGCGCGACAAAGTCCGCGTTAACATGACATCTGTGCAAGATGGCCGCGCTAGATACGCGTTCTCTTGATCAGAGTTAAAATATTCAGTTACCTAGTAACATGTCAACAAGTATTATTTTTGTATACCAAGTGATCGTACTTGGTCACAATATTTACAAATGTTGTAATTACAAAGATTTTCAACCCGCGACGGGACTCGAACCCGCATCTTTAACTCCAGCCGGAAACGCTCTAACCAATTGAGCAACAAGGGTCCTGACGCAGATTCCGTATTTTTATGCCATATCCAACTCAGCTTATGTTCAGGGTTCGAGTCCCGTCGCGGGTTGTGAATTTTTGTGTCATTATAACAATAGTAAATGTCAAAAAGGTGTTTTGTTTTAATTCCACATGTCCTTGCTGACGCTATTTCTTTTTCGCTTATTGACATTGTACAGTTCGACCCCGATCATAAACGTGAGTGAGGGCGCCTCTGTCTTATTCAAATGCTAAGTGGTGGTTCTGGCCTTGGTATTACTTTTTTTTTATTGTACGACGGTGAAATCATCATCTCACCTGGTCTTCAAATTATGTTAAGGCCGAAGGTGGAAGCGCACTTCACCTAGAATACTCCACAGACTGAGGAACTGGCTATCTTACCTCTAAATGCCGGAACACAATGTAGAAATGTTGCTAAGGCGACAAACTTAGGTAAGAAGGTGGTATAGCCACGAACTTTTGTAATTGGCCTTCAGTCATACATATCATGCACATATTAATGTGTTTTGCATGTATTATACAATGATTTGTAAACTTAAACAAAGTCCTACCATCAAAACATCGTTAGTTCCCTTTTCGGCCATGTTCAACGACATGGGAATCTTCAAGTCAAGAGTGATAAGGTTCCTCCTAATCAAACGTAATCCAACATTTGATGCAGCGGAATACCAGTCAAATCTAGTTAAAGAAATGTTCCTTATGCTCGTGGTCGAGCTGTATATGTCTTAGCTAGAAATATATTTAAGTATCGTCTATTTGTCTTAGTCATCAAATATTAAATTGAAATTGTTGAAATTAGAACTTTTATCTGAACACTATAATATGCCCTGCGCAACAGCCATACACAGTACATAGTATATGATCAAATCAGTTTTCATACATTTCTGTGTGGTAAGTCAAGAGTACTATCCTAAGTAATTCACAAGTCTATCTATCGGCTGGCTCGCGTGGCAAGCTCTGTACAATATTCTATCTAAGCTTAGAACTAATTAATGTTTTCTGTACAAAGACGCACTGTGAGGTCGTCACGACAAACATAAGTATCTAATTTACTAGTTTCACGGCGAATTACCACCGATCGTATTTTCTCATCGAGTAAACCCTCTTTGACATATCCATCTCTCTATTTTCGATCATGTCTTCTACCAATATCGCACATTCCCAGCTAAAAACCTGTCAGCATTTGCGCATAGCGATTGCGAGCAAGGTTGGAGATCAACGGGAAATTCCACATCGATCGGTGGTTCAAGCGATATGAAGCGTTTGTACAGCGGCTAGAGACAGGCGTGTGGGTTGTGAGTGCACCACCGCGGCCACAGCGGCGCCGCCTGCACGCCTTTACCCAGCAGTCTCGACCGCTGCGTGTCCAATCGTAGGTACACGTCGGCCGCTGCGCCTTCCGATCGATCCGACCACAGCCGTTCAGCCAACGCGGCCGTTCGCGGCCACAGCCGAGCGTCCAGCCCTCCCGGCGCTAGCTGCTCGCTCCACAAACACGTGGCGCCACCGTCGATCCTCCACGGCTGCGTAGCCGATATCCCCACGTTCACCACCCCTTCTCCAATAGTATCCCCCCCGAACGCGGGCGGCACCGCCTCCTCGGTCCACGGTCGGTGCTCGTAAACTTGCTGCCACGAGCGGTACGGCCCGCAGTGGCCGTCCGAACTGTCCCGCCAAGACCCAAACCCGCAGTCCAAATACCAGGCATCCACGTGCGAGAGTATCGTCCGGAAGCCGGCGTCGAGCACCGCGCGCGACTCGGGCCATCGCGACGCGCCCCACACTTGCACCCCGATGTTCTTCGTATCCAGTTTCTCTAAATACGGACTCCGAGTGAGCCTGGATGACCACAGCAATGTCAGCTCGGGCGGCTTACCCCCGTTAGCGCGCTCGAGTGCTCGCATCGAGCGGCGCGTAAACTCAAGCCAAAGATCCATGGGGTCCGTGTCGTTGAAATGCTGCTGCCAGCAACGCTCCGAGACCTCGTCCCCTCCCAGGTGGAACAGATCGTCGACGCCGGTTAGCTGGATTATCTCTTCGTATACTTTTTGTAGGATCGTATAGACGTGCGGGTTGTGAGGGTTCAGCTGGCCGCAGGGAGGCTCGCCGCACCAGATGCTCCACGGCTCGGCTTCGACGCAGTAGGCGAGGTTCCCGAGCCCCGCCCCCGGGCCCCAGCTCCAAGCGCGCCCCACGTGAGCCGGCGCGTCTACTTCCAGCAACACCCTTACCCCGCGCAGTCTCGCACGCTTCACTATCGCCCGCACGTCGTCCGTCGTGTACACCGCCCCGGGGCCGTACGCCCCGTGCTGAGCCAACTGGGGCACGCTTTCCAATTTCAGAGGAAACGATTGAGAATCGCTGACGTGCCAATGAAACGTGTTCAGTTTACACGCGCCCATCGCGTCTATGGTCCGCATTATGTCGTTTACTGAAAAGAAGTTCCTAGCGGTGTCCAGCAGCAGCCCTCGAAAGGAGAATTTGGGAGCATCGGCGACCGTGGCAGCTTCGAGGATGAGCAACGATCCCGCGTACGGATCGAGCCAGACTAACTGCGAGAGTGTTTCAAAAGCGTGCCGGGCGCCGCAAAACGTTTGTGCTGTAATCTTGGCGACGAGTTTCGATCCCGAGCTGGTGGGTTTGAGTTCTAGTTTGTAGCTTTCGTCGGTATCTAGGCGCATTCGTGTATCAGCGGAGCCGTTGACAGCCACCGTGACTAAGATGGTTCTCGGCGTTCCGAGGTCGGCGTGCCGAGTTCCCGCGCTACGTTCGTGTACATGGAACTCTTCTACCATGAGTTGGAACGCTTCGTTTAAATGGTCGGTGACTTCTTGGGACGTGGTTTTTGTGATTTGTAAGCTAAATGAGTCTGCTTTGATCGGCACGGCTACAGTCGCGAGGCTGACGGGGCCGGTAGGCTGCGGCCATAGCTGTGTGGATGCGCACAGCATGTTGCACGTAGGAAGCGACTGGATGCTTGATGTCTCGGTCGCTGGTAATCGTTCGCATCTTTCGTTCCGGCATATCCACGACCACTGTGGCTCGATACCCCTGAAACAATAACAGACACATTTAGAATACGTTGACTTGATAATTATACTAGAGTGATTATGGTTCAAATCGAAGTCTAAATTAAACCTTTATGTGAAATCATAATTATATTAGGTCCTTACATATGAAATTGGCGTTTTGTCGTACTGGCCACTTTGATCTTAAATATCTCCTCTTTGGTTAGGAATTCCAAATTCAAATTTAAACAGCTATTTACTCATGCATTTGTGTTTCGAAAACCGTAATTCATTTGTTTTTTTCTCTTTTGCTTTTTTTTTCTGCGTCACTCATTTCACAAAATGGAAAACTTAAAATATCGCATTATTTACGAGTACGAGTTCCACCGTGGCACCAGTGCTGCAGAAACGGCTCGAAGGATTAATGATGTGTATCGTGGTGGTGTCGCAAAAGAAAACACGGTGCGTTTTTGGTTTCAACGCTTTCGTTCTGGAAATTTCGACCTGCAGAACAAGCCCCGTGGACGGCCGGAGACCAAGGTCGATAATGATGAATTGAAGGCTATTGTGGAAGCAGATCCATCGCAAACCACATCACAGTTAGCTGCAGGCTGCGGTGTTAGTGACAAAACCGTTTTAATCCACTTGAAGCAAATTGGGAAGGTGAAAAAGCTTGAAAGGTGGGTACCTCATGAATTGAGTGAAGCAAACCGACAAACGCGCGTCGACTGCTGCGTTACATTACTCAACCAGCACAATAATGAAGGAATTTTAAATCGGATCATTACATGTGATGAAAAGTGGATCATGTACGATAATCGTAAACGCTCATCGCAATGGCTGAACCCTGGTGAACCAGCAAAATCTTGCCCCAAGCGAAAATTGACTCAAAAAAAGTTACTTGTAAGCGTTTGGTGGACTAGTGCCGGTGTCGTACACTATAGCTTTCTTAAATCTGGTCAGACGATTACGGCTGATGTCTATTGTCAGCAACTGCAAACCATGATGGAAAAGCTCGCTTTTAAACAACCGAGACTTTTCAATCGCTCTACGCCACTGCTGCTTCAAGACAACGCTAGACCACACACGGCCCAACAGACGACTACCAAATTAGAGGAGCTTCAATTGGAATGTCTAAGACATCCACCGTACTCTCCGGACCTTGCTCCAACAGATTACCATTTTTTTCGAAATTTGGATAACTTCTTGCAAGGAAAAAAATTCAATTCCGATGAGGCAGTCCAAACCGCTTTCAAAGATTTCATTGATTCCCGTCCGAATGGTTTTTTTAGTAAAGGGATCAATGAACTACCTATAAGATGGCAAAAGTGTATAGATAGCAATGGTACATACTTTGATTAATAAAATATATTTTAATATGAAAAAAATGCCTTTATGTTCCTCCCATACAAAATTGGCGTTCATATGTAAGGACCTAATATTAGCCGTGCCGATACCGAACCGACTCAAACAAAAAAAAAAAACCGCCTCTGTGGTCTAGTGGTTCGCACATGGGTGCCAGATTCAGAGGTCCCGGGTTCGATCACCAGTAAAATATGTGTTTGAATTGGTTGGTGGTAGGATTTTGTTCATGTCCGCCTGGCTAGCTACCACCATCTTACCTAATTCTGTCGCCAACAATTCTTAAATTGTTGTGTTCCGGCATTTTGAGGTAAGATAGCCAGTTCCTCGGTTTGTTGAGGATTCCGTGTCAAAGACGTTTCCACCTTCAGCCTTATTTAGCTAGCCTGGCTAGCTACCACCATCTTACCTAATTCTGTCGCCATAATATTAATTCTAAAATTGTTGTGTTCCGGCATTCAGAGGTAAGATAGCCAGTTCCTCAGTTTGTTGAGGATTCCGGGTGAAGGGCGCGGACCTTCGGCCTTATCTTAACTTGTTACCAGGTGAGATGAAGGCCAAGCGCAAAAAAAATATTATTTCGGCCTCTTAAATATCAGGTGAGATGAAAGCAAACCACGCCGTCGTCAAATAAAAAATACAGAACCGTAACAAAACGAAGGGAACTTACGAGTACAAGCTATGCATGGGTCTCCGAGTCGCGTCATCGGTCTGCTGCCGCCAGTAGAGCACCGCGGCCGCCGTGCACGCTGCTGCCGCCAGTAGCACCAGGGCGCGGCGCATGCGCCCCACGCGGCCCAGCGACACCGAAGCGCTGCGCGACAGGGCTTCGCCCCACGACTTCATATTGGATCACCTGCTTCGCATCTGTCAACAAAGAAACAAATTGAAATGAGCCTTTAGTTAATCAAGTTTTGATTGTTCGAAAGATTGATGAAGATAAAAGATGGGAAAAAAGGGTTCTGTTGAATTGCATTCATTAGAAATTACAAATATCGTAAGATTTTATCGGATCATTTTGAATCGCCAAATTTATCGCCTGTTCGTAATCGAGACAAAGGAGAAAGGCAAGGACCTCGGCCTAGTTATTTTTCATTTAATTGTAAAAAAATATATATACCACACATTATTAGTGTCACTAAACTACTATACAGATGAGACCGTGTTTTGGATCCGCTGTCTAACAAACTAACAGGGGGAGTACAACGTTGTGCTTGGTTTGGTTGGTGGTAGGACTTTGTCTAAGTCCGCCTGGCTAGCTACCAATATCTTACCAAATTCTGACACCATAACACCAGTTCTAAAATTCTTTCTTTCCGGCAATTAGAAGTAAGATAGCTAGGTTGTTGAGGATTTCGGATGGAGTCGCACCTTTGACCTTATCATAACTTTAAACCAAGCGAGATGAATAATAAAAAAAAATACCGTCAAATAAATAAATGTACCTAGATTATTGTTGTACATTAGACAACGACTATGCTAAAAGTCTCATCATCTCCGGGAATAGAGCTTCCGCTATATCGGTATCGTTTTTGAAATGTATGTACACGTTTTGATTATTTACCTACAAATACTCACCCAAGTATCTTCTGCCATTTTCATATAGATTTTCGTTTTCATATAGGTTATCATTTCCATTTTCAAACAAGTACTATACCGCCTAACCTATACCTACCTAATATACCTGAGTATTATTTCGTTTATCTTCAAGCTCGTTTCACTGAACGATCCCATTGAGCCTTTATCGACGTTTGCTTCACACTTAGCTACTTATCAAGAAGGAAAATACATATCTATACCTTTTGCTATTCATAGTTTTCCTACTAACCAAAAAATATTGTATAAAAGTAGGTAATGGCTCCATTAAAAAAAAATGAAGTGTGTATTAAATACACTATTATTAAACGCTTTTTAGGATTCGGCAACCGTTCTCCGATGACCGATTCGCTATTGGAGTGTTCGTCGAAAGGACGATTCATTTATTTCCGTTTCACCAGCAGAACTTTTCGACTACAGGCCTTTACAGCTACACGACGATATAAATCTTTTAACTACAGACCTTTCATCTACAGAGAATTCGCCGACAATCCTGTGATAAGCGATATTAAAAAAAACACATTCTACAGCTTACTGTGTCGTTACTAAGAGATCAGAGCTGGCTACTTGTTTTTAATTTCTTATTTTATCACACCGTAAGTTAAAGATAAAATTAAAGTATTTTCTTCAAAATCAAACAGAACTTAATGTCAGCCTGTCAAAATATTCTGATAAAACTTTCCAGATTTTTAAAACTGTTAATATCCACAGATATTTTTGTCCCGCAATCTGTAATGACAGAGGTGCCTCAGACATCGGCATTCGTTTTAGAAGACGGTAAGGCGAGAAGTCTATTTCTAAAGTAAGTGAGCTAAAAGACGTCCCGCTTCAGCTTTTAGGTCACCCCACGTAGGTATATGTATAGGGTGGTGTTCCGTTTGCGAGGAGATTTCAACAAAGGGATATGAACTATTTGAAAGTTTAAAAAAACTTAAACCAGACTGCAAAATAATTTAATAATTTGACTACACGAGCTTATTTTTCATATGGCAACATCTAGTTTGAAATGCAAATAAGTAGGTACCTACCTATACATAATTATAATTGTGATTTTAAGCTACAGAATACTTTTTTCGTAAAATTTTCAGAAGTATTTCTATGTAAAGAGGTGTTCAATTATAGACATCAAATTTTGACAATAGATGCAAGGTGCGAGTGTCATACTCTAAACTTAATTTGTAACTATGAGGTAGCATTAAAGTGGTTTAATATATATAATTTAGAATTGGCATATTCCTAGCTATCATTTCATACCCATATTGATGGAATAAAATATTTTTTTGTGTCCACCTCTAACTTTCGATTAACACCCCCCATATAAAAATAATATAGCTTAAGTCAGTCCCGCAATTCAGATGAATCAAATGACATATAACAAGCCAAATTTCATCAAGCCGTTAAGGCTGCAGAGTGGAAGTTAGAAATCCCATACATTTTTACACAGTTGGGTACAAAAAATAACTGCTCCCACATGGACACCAATCCGATCTAACACGATGCTAATAGGTGAATTTTGTCATCGGAGGAACGGAAACCTAAACAGGACTAACACTCATTATCATCACCTACGTAGTAAAGCCATGCGCAATAAAGTATATGATCAATTGTACGGCTGGGAAGTGCTCGGCTTTCATCTCATTTGATTATCAATCTTGAATGATACATGAAAAATCATTTTCGTATCTATTTATTTCTTTTAGTTTAGGTTCTACAAGAAAAACACGAATAACTATGTATTGGTACAGGTTTTGCAAGTTTCTACGCTTTTCGCACAGTAATGTGCGAAACATAATAAAAAAACATTTAAATCAACCGTGTCTGAAATCGCTTTACATCGGGAACCTATATAGGACAACACAACACAACCTGATCAGAAAAACCCGGTACAAAAATATCGCACGATCAAAATACAGAATTCAGACGCGAAAATTGTTTTAATTTCATGGGTGTCCAATAGTGGTCGTATCGGGCTGAATGTTCGGAAAAGTTTAAATTAGTTCGGCGAGTTGGCCTTTTGACGAAAATTAAAATCGAAATATTTGGTGATATTCGCTATACCTGTACAACACACTGACAGCATTTGCCCGTGGCTTCCATTCAGTCGTGTATAAATATACAAACAGAGATAATGACTCAAGGGGCTCTTATTTAGGCCAGCGTATTAGCATAGCTATTCAGCGTGGCAGTGCAGCTAGTGTCTCGGTTACGCTACGGCTACGAGTTACCTATAGGCCGTTTGTAACGGTCCTTAGGTAATCCGACTGCTTCTCTTTTACAAAGGTAGTTGGTTTAATGGTACTTCAACTATTTTTTATTGTTTGTGATTAAATATGTTCTGCTAAAAACATCATTTATTCAATAAAAAGTACAATTAAACTAACTATGTACAAAGGAATCAGTCAGATTACCTAAGGACCGTTACAAACGGCCTATAGGTAACAACTGTTCCAGACCAGTACCAGACGGAAGCGTGCCCAAGACACTGGCTGTATTAATAAAAACATTAATAAAATAAAAACCAGATAATTAGGTATAGAATTTCATGTTGTGATATGCCTGCAATATTTCATTTGAATGGGACATACTGGGAAATTGACGACAACGCTTGTATGGGAGTGATATAGGTACTACTGGGCCTTCTCAAGTAGTTTTGTACTAAAAAGCCGTAATAAATGTGTCAGGATATATCAATTTTCAAATAGCATGGTTACGCCAGCCCCTAGATTTCCGCGGTCCATGGCACCAAGTGTTGGTAATTATACAACACTTTGCACAGGTAAATTGCTTCTCAGTGGCTTCACCATGAGTTACTGTAGTAAAATAGTATAACGTTTTTGTGTGCAGCTTCCGAAGAGTACGTAAGTTATATCGATCGGTTTCACTGTATAGACAATTCTATTCAAAACCACAGCGGGACGTTACTGCAAGCCTCACCACACATGAGACACTATCAGAATTATTTATATTCTGTATCCAAGTCGGCATAAAATAAATAATGATTTATTCCGATCGGAGTAAAAAAATTAGGAATGAACAAATTTGGTTTGAATTTTTAAATTTTCGAAATTACTACTGAAGCGTATTTTGTAATTCGTGACACTTGTATTTTGTGTCGTGGTATTAGTGGGACCAACCGGTACTAATTGTACCATCAAAGGTAGGTACTATTCAATGGTATATGAATATATGGTATCTGGTCCGGTAGCCTTTCAGCGTACTTTCGATTCGAATAACTTTACGAAGAGAGACGTTTGAGCGGGAAATACTATTTTCTATTTTGTGCATTCACTATCTGGTAGAGGCAATGTACTAGTTTTCATACATATTTATATCCTTGGTCGCGCGAGTCATCATCTTTCTGCCACACTAGTTAAATCCCGCACTAGGTAAATCTGCTGCGGGCGAATCTCACCATAAGCGTTTTAAAAAAGTGGAGATCTCGCATTTGAATCATTTTACTTTTATTTAGATCTTGATCTTTAAACTTGCACATGCGAGATTAATGTCTACGATGGAGCAAGCTTACCCAGAAGGTGCCTATTATACATCTCAATTTTGAGAGAGCGAAATGTTCCCTAACTCGGCACAACATATTATAATCATCTCCCTCCATTAATTATCGCAGACGCTAGCGAGAATAGTTTGCCATAACTCATGGTAAACACAGTTGAGAACCCATATATAATTCAAAACGTGGCAATTTTGTACGAATTGGCGTCAGGTGGCAACAATAGATTTTTGATGGGAAATCACAGAGGAAACCAAATATCTATACGGGAAACCGCGTCGTTTTCAACGGTTCTAAACCGTGAAACTTAGTTATTTTCCGGTTTCAGTAACAAATCTTCCTGAGCGAGTTAATTAACATCATCGCAGTCCGAAAGTCTTTTTCAACTTTTTTTGTCATCTGTAGGACATGCTGTATCCCCAAATCGTCTTAAAGAAAGCAATGGAGAAATTATCCAGATGATCAAATTTATACTACTCAAACAATAAGTATCTACAATTCAACTAACTTTATAAAACAAAATGTAACAAATTAAAAGTATTCGAAACGCGAAATCCCTTGGATACAAAACACGTGACACGTGATCTCAATCTATTAAAATCCCCGCAAGATTTTTGAAAACGCGTTATTACCTAACTAAGTTAATACACAAACAATCGGGTTACCTGAGGACCGTTACAAACGGTCTATAGGTGACTGATCCATTACCAGACGGAAGTGTGCACAAGACACTGCATTGCCACGCTGAATAGAGGATTTTTAAGAGTAGTAGAGAAGTGAAAGTGCTCGTCGGGGGAAGTACTACCACCATACGTATTTCAGCCGCCAAGCAGACTTGCTGTGTTCCGGTTTGAAGTAGGTATGGTTGCCGGTGAAACTATGGACACGCGAGGCTAAACACCTTTATTTTTATTTTTTTGTATTTCAAGTGATTGCACTTGGTCACACGTTTTCCAAAATGTATAATGACACAAAAAGTCACATCCACAAAGAACATAGCCTACATAGCACTGCATTGCGCCCGTCAACTTGAGACAGAAAGGTGTCAACAAATGTTTTAATGACACTAAAATTCACAACCCGGGACGGGACTGGAACCCGCATCTTTTCCTAAGTCCTTTGTGGATGTGACCTACGCAGTATGGCATTGTTATAGGCAAGAGATGCAATACACTTAACATCAGGTTGGCTACTTGCTTGTTCCGTCTCCAAGTTTTATTAAGAAAAATGAAAAAGAATATAAATGCTAATTCGCCATACTAGAAACGTGTTTTTTTTTAAATTGATATGTGTGTGGAACCCTCGGTGCGTGTCCGTCCGCACTTGGCCATTTTATTTTTTCGGGTTGTAAGATGATGATTCTAATGTATTGTGTACTCTTACTACCCATACTTGTTCTAGGCCAAATTAATAGTATCAACAATTCAAACATTAAATAGGATAAAACGGAGTTGAAAAGACATAAAGCGATATATTTTATTTATCAAACACTGAAATAAACTATGATACCGATATTTCCTTACAAATACGTTTTGAAAACATGAACATAATCTATTCGTTATATTGTGGAATGAAATATTGCGTTCGCGGCTCACCGACCAAATACTCAGCCACATTCATATTAGACAAGAAGGAATCGAAACGAAATGTTAATTGGATTACATTTTGAAACATTATTGTGATCCATTCTACTTTGGGTAAAACATATGCTAGTACTCTAGAAAAGCATAACCATCCTGTTGAAGACGTTAGAAGGATGGTTACGCTTTTTTTTTATTGTACGACGGGGAAGCGCTTGGCCTTCATCTGACTTGGTTACAAGTTAAGATAAGGCCGAAGGTGGAGGCGCTCTTAAGCCTGAATCCTCAACAAACTGAGACTTGCGTTCCCTTGGTCTGAGGAGATCGAACCTGGTGTCTGGTGGTGTAATCCTACAGCAAAGTTCTACCCTTTTCCCAATTTTTTTTTTCACAACATCTTGTGTTTCATTAAATTCTTAGTGTGTCTTTCTAATTTAATTGAAATCCGTTGATAAACAACGCTACAGCAAACTTCCCCCCGATCAAATATCGCGATCGAATAAAGAATTTAATAAATCAAGGAACATACCAATTTTCATGTAAATCGGTTGAAAAATGCGATCTGTAGGCAAGAACAAACCGACAGACCGACAGGCAGCGGACGAGAGCATTTTTGACAAATCTCGAACTGAGACGCTTCGCTCGCTCGGTCAATAAGTAGATGCGAGAAACATAAGAAGTAGAGAAACTAGGAAACAAACACAACTATCCGTCTTTCAATATTTGGCAGTCTTATTTTAGTTTTGACCAACTTTCAAGATGTACATTTTAGCTTCATAAAATTATTTACCGTTGAAAAAAATCCACATTAACAGATCCGTTTATAAGTTTTCAAAACATCTTAGTTATACTTACATATTTATATTGCGGTCTAAATCGCTGAAGAAATTACAGAGAAATTGCTCGTCGCTTAGTCAAACCACTACCAAAAAACGGTACAACTACATGTACCGTTTTTTGGACCTGTAGTGGTTTGACTATGATTTCTTTTTGTCCTGTGAACGCTAAAGCGCTTACGAATCCACAGCAGCGTTCAGTTCGCGTATATGTCTAAGGATCGGGAGTATTACAGAGCATTTTCAACATTTGCAATTGGTATAAGTGGTTTGAATGCACGAACTTGCATATTTGATAACTAGCATGCACTGGGCCCGTCTGGCTGCCAACTCAGCTGCAATTTACCGAAGGAGATAAGACCTTATTACAAGCGTATATAGCTCATTTTCTCGTGCCAAGGATGAGGTACACCTAGTTAATATCATTTAGTGTAATGTGAAATTATGACATTTTAGGGGATTTCTACTACGAATTCTGTCGTTAGCAGGTGTATAACTTCAGTGACTTATATGTTCATGAGCATAGCGTGGAAAATAGTGACACTCGCTGCCTGTGGACCATATTAGTCAACACAAAACCTATTTATGTACATACCAATAGCTGAGTATGCACCTAACTTTTTTTTTCAAGATATCTCTTTAAACTCATTTTGAATTCTTTGGACTATGCACGAACCACTCAAGAAAGGCCAACACTTAGTTTCAATTTCAAGTCTTTACAAATAGAGGCGGCTGTGCGTTGTCTAGATAGTAAGTGAATGAGTCAAGACAAAGGTTCCTAGGTTACGTTTTATAGTACTTCAACATTTATAGTGAAACAGTGTATCAAGTTTTCAAACACCGTTCATTTCGCATACGTAAGGATCCTAAGTTTTAAACATTAAAATCCAATGAATACGTTATCCGATTTTTCAGTGTCGTATAATAGAATCTTGAGGGTCTGGAAGTTACCGAAGAACATAAAGAATGCACAGTTTGGTAACTGTACCTGAGTTTCAGACGTGACGTGCGCTAAGGTACCAGAATAGCTGAGCATATTCGATCAAGGCGAATAACCTGGATCCAATTCTAAGTACCTCGGATTGTTGTGGCTAGAAAACCTTCGGCTTTATCATTACATGAAACCAGGTGAGATGATAGCCAAGTACTTCCCCGTCATACAATATCAACAAAATAAACATTTTTCATTTTTATATTCTGTAATGGATAAACTCTTGACCTGCCTATTAACGGCACTGGTACTCCCGCAAGCTGATGGAACATAGCGAACTGCTTGGCACCGGGCTTCGGCAGAAGGGTTGTCGCGAGCCAGGTATACTTTTACAGGTCCTACTGCCAGCGAAAGGATCATTCCGTAATCGTTGACTACAGGTAAAGCTTACCTTCTAGTAACTAGTACTTCTAAGTACTTCTAGTAGTTTTAACCGCCTCTGTGGTTCAGTGGTTCAACCCAACGATTTCAGATCCAGAGGTCCCGGGTCCGATCCCCAGGGGAGCAATATTGTGCTTGGATTGGTTGGTGGTAGGATTTTGTTTGAGTCCGCCTGGCTAGCTACCAACATCTTACCTAATTCTGTCGCCATAATAACAATTCTTAAAAAATGTTGTGTTCCGGCATTTAGAGGTATAATAGATAGCTAGTTCCTCAGTTGGTTGAGGATTCCGGGTGAAGTGCGCCTCCACCTACGGCCTTATCTCACACTTATCGGCACTTTCCAGTCGCACAATAATAAAAAAAAAGAAACAATAAGACCTCTCTGGGGTATGGGGTAGGGCATTTGAAAGCTGAACCATTATCCCTTTCACCAGGTAATAAAACGCTTCACTAACGCAAGCTGAACTTTCGATTAGATAAAATTTACAAATGAATATCAAACAAAAATCGAACGTTTATATCTTCTACGTGTCCTTCAATGACCACGTGGATGCCCTCAGACTTGATGGTGCGGTGACCTCTGTACAGTGGCAAGATCGGAACCATAGGTCTCTACCACACCTTGGAAGAGACCTATGTCCAGCACTGAAAGGCTAGGTTGTGATAGTAATGTATATTTTATCTGAGATCTGTATTTGAGTAGGAACTGAAAATAGCACGTTAATTCCTTTCAGAATGTGTTTTTTAGATTAAACAGGACATTTTTTTGTTATATGTGCTACATGGCTAGCTCAGAATATTCAATGTGGGTTGTGGCACCCAAATAGCTTCGATATGAAGAAGTAGAGTACAATTTAGATAAAAGCTTCCTGAAGAATGCAACGAAGTACCAGGGCGACATAAACTACATAGAGCTTTTATTTCCAGCCGTCTAGTTGACGTGTGGCGACTGCTAAACCTCCCTAGGGAACCAACATCTGTCCGCTCAACTTGATACAATCATGACTCGTATTTTAGTCTGGTTAGTGAAAGTTTTAAATCATATTCATAAACGCCGAGGGTCTTATTGGATTTTGGAAGCGGAGTTTGAGTGCATTGACTTTATAAAGTCCTCTTAGAAGTGTTAGTTACACTATCGTGTACTTAAGTGTTTACTTTATAACACAGCACAAAATCTGTTAGTGGCGGGTATCGACTTTAGGCCTACGATATTTCGGCACATCACCAGCGCTTTTTTTAGTGACAACTTTGAAAATTCATAAATGCAGGCAACTGTTCTTAACTAGCCAAATTTATTGTCCATTCTTTAGTCAAGAGTTCGGAAATAGTTGATGAACAGTGTACATACTAGTAATTTATTTCCTCTTTAAACATTGTCATAATCCCCACTGGTGGGTATAGTATAGTGGGTATTATGACAATATAGGTAATGTATATTACATGCACTTAGATACGTCAAGACAGAAAAGGGAGGCTAGGAAAACAAAGAATAGGTAATTGTAGTACAGCACTTAAATAATAAACAAATTTACGATACTAACCATTTTTATAGTAAAAATTATATTAATTGTCGACCAAAGCTTCATAAATTGTATAGTAACTTTTAAACTACTTCATTTAAGTTTAATGTAGTTATAAAATTCAATGTCCGGTTTATTCAAAATATCAGGTGGTATTCTATCATGTCATGTCATAACGTTCTTTTTAAACTTATCTCTAAAAGACTTTTTGTTTGAAGCCCAATATATACCTAATGGATCGCTTTTGCAGTATCCGATTAGATTCTTCAGCAGTGCCCCAAAATATGAACCTGTAACTTATAATTGAGCAAACTGGTATTCGACGAATTAAAAGGACCAGAAGTCATGAAATTCAAAATAGGTTTCTGCACTTCTCTTACAAATAAACGTACATACAATGCGAATTCTCAAATTCTTCCGCAGTTAGTAGTTTTATCTATACGTATTGGTAGTAACAATACGTGTAGAGAAAACTGAAACTGAAACTGAAACGGAAACTGCGAAAGTACCACTAGCATACTACCAATTTGGTAATATGCTAGTGGTAATTTTTCAATAAACAAATATTTGACTTTGACGTTGATAATCAGTCAGCCAAACAGCCACACATGTTCATATATAGATTACCTTCAAAACCTTCAATAATTAATAAGGTTTCAAGTCAGTTGTAATGACGTCTTCGCTACGTGGCCCAACGACATCGAAGTAGGTCAAATATATATAAAAACTATCGATCGATGGCAAGGGATGTGACCTACGCAGTAAGGCTTATAGGCACTTAGCATAAGGAGGGCTGGTCAAATACAAAAACATAACAAAACTTAACAACGGGCTTTTGAAGTTCATTCAACGTGTGTCTAGGGGAGGTCGGTTCTAATAAGATAAGAAATTTTAATTTATATAATTTTATTAAGCGATAAGATAAGAAAACCTACCTACAGTGGCCCCACTGTACTATGTGGCTTTCTTATGATTAATTATGTGTGTATCATTATGGTGTACAAAATAGTGTTTTCAATGATTACCTTGCCTTTATCTATTAATAGTCAAACGTTCATCGTTTATCTGTGATTAAATAAATAAATATTACATAACTATTACAGGTAATTAATTTCACATAGCGCCATCTAGCCACAAACTAAGCATAGCTTAGTTAGCTTAATATGGGAACTAGAATACGGATAGAATACTTCGTTTTTATTTTTATTATCAATTATATAACATTACATATGTATGGAACACAACGGATTATATATTTTACTAGCTTTTACTCGCGACTTCGTCCACGTATTGGTTTTTTGAAATAGGTGCAAGTATTATATTATAAATATATATATTTGTTGGATATCTAGATAAATTTGACCGATTAGCCTACATGGTGTGATGCCACGCACACAGTGGGTTCTGACCCACATTTCCAGACAAAAAATGCAGGCTTTTTGAAGTCTTAGTGCCGGTCCGACTCATATTTGGCCAGATTTTATTATTCATTTATTTATTTACCACAAAGTAAGCACTGTACTCACACCAACTTTGTCGAAAATAACAATTTTTAAAAACGTTTCATGTATGGGAACCCCTATTTTTTTTTGTTTATTATTCAGGTATGAATAATGGACACTCCACCCTTTATTTCTGAAAATTATTAAAAACAGAAAATATGCTATAACTTATTCCTTATGGGCATCAACATACTAATTTTCAAGTGCCTATCATTTGTAGTTTCAGGGATATGCAACATTTTACTCCGAACTGTGAACGCCATTTTGGACCCCTTGGGGTGCGAATTTTCCAAATTCCTTTATTATCGGACGCCTACACACCAAGGCAAACATACCCTCCAAATTTCAGGTCTGTACGCCCAGCGTCTAGGCTGTGCGTTGTATCTAGTTGAATCAGTCAGTCAGCCACTCAGGACTTTGTTCTTTTATGCATTCGATTAGAAGATTACCGTGTATCAAGTAGTCAAGTTACATTAGTCAAGGGTCGTAAAACAGTCACGTCAACAGCCCGTATTTATGTAGTGGTTAATTGGATATTGGACAGAGCCTCCTCCAGAAACGGGAGGGTTTTGCCATAATTTCCACACTTGACAGGCGGGTTGGTGATCGTAGTAAAGGTGTTATGTAACATACAGCAGGAAGCTACCGCTTCCTCTCTCCCTTCCCCTTAAATCGGCTTTTACGACATCCGCGGGCTGAGTTGGAGGGGGTCGATTCTTAAGGCGCGACTGCTGCGGCCGGATAAAAAGAAAAACAGTCATTTATCATCAAATGCCTCGTTATACCGATTAAAAAAGGTATAAGCAATACTATTATACCATGCATTATTCAGGAGTTCCACTGGCATCATCGTAAGACCCTGGTTTACATGGTTCATAGAAAAGTATCACACATACAATCATTTTAAATGCGCAACGCTCTTAATATGTATTTCTGTTATTTACTGAAAAAACCTCTTTATATTGATTCCACTCCATCATCGGACTTTGGTAGTTTTTACATTCATCCATTGCATAAAGAGCACTCAAAATACACCAGTTTATTATAGAAACCACGTGTACATCGCGTTTCTTCTGTTAAATAACAATGTTTTTTGATTTTTTTTTCTAATTAGGACCCCCTGCCCTTCAATGATTAAAAAACAAAGTCAAAGTCAAAGTCAAAATTTCTTTATTCATTAAGATTTTTTAGGATCATTTTGAAACGTCAAATTTACCGCCTGTTCGAAATCGCGACCAGCACACAAGGAGAAAGGCAAGAACCTCGGGCTGGTTAATTTTTTTGATGATCCATTCAACATTTAGATACACAATTATTTGTTATTATATTCTAAGTAGATACATCAAAAACCTAAATTAGCATAGCTATTCAGCGTGGCAATGCAGCCAGTGTCTTGGGCACGCTTCCGTCTGGTACTGGTCTGGAACAGTTGAGTTACCTATAGGCCGTTTGTAACGGTCCTTAGGTAATCTGACTGATTCCTTTGTACTTAGTTAGTTTAATTTATTGAATAAATGTTAAACCTAAATATACCTTAATATATCTTAAAACATTTGTTATTACCTATCTACCTAATGGGCAGTTTGTTAACATTGAGAAATCACCATTTTGCTGTCAACTGGTATAGCAACATCGGGCCACGCGTTCTTATCGTTGATATAATCACTAATTTTGTAGTAGGCACTTTTAATTAAATTATTCTTTATACAAAATTTGAATTTACGAACAGAGAGTTTGGTGGCGCTTTGAGGAGGCTTATTATAGAATCTCACACAGTTTCCTAAGAATAAATTATTTACTTTTCAAAAACAAAAAACCACGAATCACGTTCTTATCTATTTCATATGAGGAATCTATAATGATAATTTTGACCTTTTATCATGCACAGTTTCAGACTTAGGGCATACTTTTAATGAAAACTTTCAACCCCTTTTTGAACCCTAAGGGTACGAATTTTCAAAATCCCCGTCTTAGCTTTCTTTTCGCATCAAGACGAAAATACCCTCCAAATTTCATGTCTCTACGATTAGACGTTTTAGGCTGTGCGTTGTTATCAGTGAGTCAGTTAGCATTTTATATTAGTATAAGATAAGATAATATAATCATGTAGCTCGCTAGGTATTTAGATAGATAATCTGTGTAAGTATGATAACACGATTTGCCTCGGCTATAAGTTATTAAAGTAAATAGCAACATGCAGGTACTTCTCGACAGGCTGGCATGACGGGTGTCGTGTATCGTGTCGTTGACCTGTGCTGTTCCGTTGACCTCACAACAGTGCCTAGGGTCGAGATCAAAATCATAGACAGACAACCATTATGAATTTACACTATAGTAGGAATATGCTCAAAGTAAACAATAGTACCTACTTCGTAAGTTCGCTTGGCCTTTATCTCACCCTCACCTAATGTCAAAGTATGATAAGGCTACAGGTGGAAGCGCACTTCACCCGGAATCCTCAACAAACTGAGGAACTGGCTATCTTACCTTTATGTCTCGGAACACAAGACTTAGGTAGGATAGTGGTAGGCCAAGCAGACTAAAAACCAGTCTACCACCAATCAAACCTAGCACAAATTTGTACCTCCCTAGGGATAGAACGGGACCATCGGGTCTGATACCAGTTCGTTAACCACTAAAACGGAGGTTACGCAAATAATTTTCCCGGTTTTATTATTGCTATAACATACAATCTTGTTACTTTTAACAGCATGAATTAATTTTTTATGACATTAAATTCCAAATTTATTAGTTTACACACTTGCTTATAATTAACATTTGAAAATTAATAGGTGCTATTAATTTTCCCAACCGCATCTGTGGTCTCGTGGTTCAACCCACCGATTTAAGATCCAGAGGTCCCGGATTCGATCGCCATGGGGAGCACAACATATTGTGCTTGGTTTGGGTGGTGGTAGGACTTAGTTTAAGTCCGTCTGGCTAACTACCACCATCTTACTTAATTCTGTCGCCATAATAACAATTCTATAATTGTTGTGTTTCGACATTTAGAGGTAAGATAGCCAGTTCCTCAGTTTGTTGAGGATTCCGGGTGAAGTGTGCTTCCACCTTCGGTCTTATCATAACATGAAAATCAGATGAGATGAAGGCCTAGCACATTCCCGTCGTATAATAATAATAAAAAAACCATTATCTCAGGGGTCACCGCAATCAAGCTGGCAAACACTATATAAATATCAAAGAAAAATATTCTAAGAATTCGTAAGCAAATTTGGGTTGCCCCGAGCTTATAATGAACATAGTTTAGTCGTAGTTTTGATAGGCAGCTCCCATACCCCCCCGCTGTCCCGCCCAAATCAAAAAAGGAAGTTAAGATATCTACCTGCTTTTACTATAGAATAAATGGGTAGCAGCCAGTGAAAACCTTCCAACATTTACTAAAGCAGACATAAATTGTAAGCGCAGTGATTCTCTCATTATCTCGCCGTGGGTCACAGATTTATGTGTCCCATCAAAATAGTCCTTTGTGTCCTACATAAAACAAAGCCGGATAGGCTCTATCGTTTGACAGATAAGCCTACAGATACATAGTAACAATTAAATGTAATAGTTTGTCTGTGGAAAGGTTCAAAGATAAATTTAATGGCTGAACTTATGCGATTTTCCAATCGTACGTGTGAGCTCAATTTTTATGTTCCTTTGGGGTTTTATCTATATTCGTTTCTACAGTACAGCTTTAATTAGGCGCAGTAATACTGCTTTCCCATACAAGCGTAGTTTGTCGTTAATTTCGAAATGGCATGTCTGATTCAATACAAATTTTGGAATTGTTACTGTCTGCCTCTACAAACGAGCCCCATGCGGTGGCAAACGGTAATACTTATGGCTATATGCCCCCACGTGTGAAAAATGGGGCACACGGTAATACATTGCAGGTTGCATCGCTTTACTTTACTAAAAACACAATCAAAACAGATATAAAAGTTTTTTTCCCCAGATGTACTTATGTAACACACTTCTATTTTAACATAAAGGTATATTTTTTTATTTGAGAATCTTAAAAAGTAGATGCTCCAAACTTGAGCATAAGTGCTTCTGACTCTGATCTAGGAAAGCTCTGCAAACGGCAAAAGTTACAAGAAAAACTATACCAAACTACTATGCGGAATATTTAAAGTTATCATATTACAAAGCCGACAGAGCTTCAAACAAAATGTCCTTTGGCTTTACATAAGTGGTGTGGAAAAAATATAATTTAAGTAAGTAGCTTTTAACAAGCCTCATAGCTCAGTTGGTAGTAACTCTGCCTTCGGCGCTGTAGGCTGTGGGTTCGATTCCCACCCAGGACAAACATTTGTGTGATGAATATAGATGTTTGTTCTGTGTTTGGGTGTTGTATCATATAGTACGTATGTATTTACAAAAAGTATTTAAGTATTTTATCCGTAATCTAGTTCCCATATTACAAGCTATGCTTAGTTTGGGGCTAGATGGCGCTGTGTAAAAATGAATGTCCTGTAATATTTATTTATATTTATTTAATTTGTGGTTTTTCCAAACTCTTTGGAAATTACACAATCGTGTAACGCAAGCCAAAACAATTTTAACGAGCACCACAGCTTAGTAAGTACACAATAGCTCTGCCTTCTGCTTCGTGGGCTCGATTCCCACCCGGCACAAATGTTTGTGTGATGCATATAGTTTTTTTTTATTGATATAAGCCAAGCATTTGACCACAAACTCAGTTGAAAAATAAGTAATAATTTGACCTAAGATGGAGACCTGTTCACTTTGGACTTGAAGACTTCAAGTTGGTTGGTGTGAAAAACAGACGAGGACAAGGAGATACATTTCTTACCAGTATCAATGATAAACGAAGAGGCGAATCGATGTGTTCGGCACAATAGAACATCTACAATGTACGAGTTGTAACCTGCCGTACGTCTGCTAGTCCGGTGGTGGAAAGGGGAAGGAGGGATTAGATCGAAAATATCAAGCGCCTATTTATAGAACACAGATAACCTGGAAACCCGCCGTCTGTGTTCTAAGCCCTGAAAACTGGCCTCAGCGAGCGAATTATCACCTATGAGCTAGGCTCATAGGTGATAATTCGCTCGCTCAGCACGACGCTCAATCGAGACTAAGGATTCTAGCTGGTACTTCTACTTCGCTTTATACAACTTAAAATATTACAAGCTTTGCTTAGTTTGAGGCTACATGGCAATGTGTGAAATTACTGTCCTCTTCTTCGTGCCCTTATCCCTTAGCAAGGTCGGCGTTCTGCCTACTACGAGAGACAGGGAAGAGTGGAAGCCTATGAGCTAGGCTCATAGGTGATAATTCGCTCGCTCAGCACGACGCTCAATCGAGACTAAGGATTCTAGCTGGTACTTCTACTTCGCTTTATACAACTTAAAATATTACAAGCTTTGCTTAGTTTGAGGCTACATGGCAATGTGTGAAATTACTGTCCTCTTCTTCGTGCCCTTATCCCTTGGCAAGGTCGGCGTTCTGCCTACTACGAGAGACAGGGAAGAGTGGAAGAGGTCCACTCTACCCTGTCTACCGTCAACTCAGCATTCACTCCATTGATATCAACACTCACACAGTTTTGTCTGAAAGACCAAGCCTGCGTGTCGTCAATCCTCGGAATACTCGGTTGTGCAGGATGAGGGGACAGGGATAAAGAAAATTTAAGGAATGAGGATAAAAGGATACGGACACAGGGTATGATGATACAATAATTTCCCGGGAGAATGGAGAGTGTGAAAAATCTTACTGAATAAATGAAATTTGAATTGAGAATTTTTGGATATACATTTAAAGATATAAAAATTAACTGGTACAGTCTGCCCCCACGAATGACCCCCACGTGGGGGTAGACGGTAACACTTATGGCTATATGCCCCCACAAATGTGTCATGTATCAATGTTCCAATGTATATGTTGCTGCCAACGAAAACATGGTAGGTATACCCACTGTCTACTTGTGGATAGTATACCATGCCTAGACCAAAATGCAGTGTATATAAAAATCCTTCTCACTTTACATTAATAATAACAAATATTACAGGACATTAATTTACACAGCGCCATCTCGTCCCAAACTAAACATTGTTCGCCAACTACAGCCGCTAGCGTAAGCAGTACAGAAAATGTATGTACATACACCGCACACTTAGGTATGTATAGGCATGTATAGGCACTCGGTACTAACATGTTTGCTGCGAATTGCTTAAAAAAATGAAAACTGAAAACGCTTTTTTATTATGATAGAATGCCTCAAGTGAGCATAGAAACTTCCTTATTCGCTTACTGCGAGAATCTCATTATAATTTTGCAGCACTCAACTATGCATGTCGTTAACTAGGACGCTATAGGTACGGATACGGACGAACTTAAACCTTTTCTGAAGGCACACTTTAGAGACGAGGAAAAAGGTGTTGTTAGAAACTCTTTTACGAGTAGAATTGTATAATTCTCTCTCGCAGACGTCCCATTTTATTAGTACAAGAATTTAACCCCAAACTTGTGATATAGGAACTATATATATTACGGATATAATCAAATTTCGTAAATATATACTTATTATACAAATATTAATAATGAATACAAAAAATATTACGTGTTACAAGAAATTGGAAAATATATTATGTGAAAAATCCTAAATTCCAGCTATTACCGAGTTAACTTATCTATCTCATTTGGATTTTCTACAAAAAAATAACCAAATACCTACTACCTACGACCGCTGTTGTAACACAGTAAAAACTGTCAGAATAAGGTGTTTTTTTGTACGACAGGGAAGCGCTTTGCCTTCATCTCACATGGTTTCATTTAATGGTGACCGAAGGTGGAAGCGCACATCACTCGGAAGTCTCAACAGACTGAGGAACTGGCTATCATGGCAATGCATTACCTCCTAAATGCCGGAACACAACAATTTAGAATTGTTATTATCACAACAGTCTCGGGTAAGATGGTGGTAGCTAGCCAGGCGGACAAAAGTCTAATAATAAACAGCTAACAAAGTCCTACCAGCAAAGTGTCTAGTCAATAACTATTTATGGCTACATTGGCTACCCATAAATATAACTATCATCATCCACCCATATTTCATCAACCAGTAACTGGTGGTGAAACTATTTTAACAATTTTTAAATAAAAAAATATATAAAAAAAATCGTCATCGTGAGGAAACCGGCATGTACCTACCTAGGACCAAAAGTCCAAATGACATGTTTTACGCTAGTATTCCGCCAGGCGGCTATGGCTTGCAACCTGTCACGTATATGATACTAGCAACTCGCAAACAGCTGGCATGTGCCGAACGTAAGTTTGGACGTGCCTCTGACTACGCTCTGATGAGTAGTGATCAGAGGTAAATCCTCAAAGGGAGAAAAGTTTCGAGTCTATTTATTTACGAGGTAGAAGTTTGTAATTTGAAAATTCCGAAGAAAAAGCCTGCACTAGTATTAATTGTACGTCTCTACAAGCTTGCTCCGCAAAAGTCAATCAAAAAGTCGCATCAGCGTCATCTAGTTCATCATTTTAGGATTCAACATGCTGCGAATTCAAGTTTTTGCAAACTCAACATTTTAGGAATTCAACTTTCTGATCCTAAATGAAACTGAGCATCGATTGTAACATGGGATCTAGATTCCAGATCTAATATTATAAAAAAAATTGTAAATACATACATGATACAATATAAAATACACACATATATATTTATCAATAACATATCAAAATAATCACCAACGCTAATTGTGATTATACTTATATATATATATATATATATTTAAGAAACCGATCTTTATTATTTATTTAATTGCCTACTTTTATATTATATTCATTACACAAATGTTGTGTTGTGTCGCGTGTGGGAATAGAACCCACATCTTACAGATTACCAGCAACTGCAGCCTACAGCAGACTTGTCGCTAGGACGAAAGGACACCCGAGTTCGCGTGCACTGCCGATACAAAGTTTGTAACGTCCGTGACATTTCGAAATGTCACACGTCATCAGTTTCCAGCCACTCTATCAACGGTGCCTTAAAATTAAAAGCGATTCCTAAAGGATTACAGCGCTATTCCCAAGGAGATAGGGTGGAAATTCGTGTATCAGTGAAGCGAGGAACAAAGCGTGACGTACCTTGGATTCGTAGCGGCGTGATGGGACGAGCACAGCCGCGGCACTGAGTGTGCGAGTACCAATGTTGGTAAAGCGCTACGTTGGCGCAAGTTGGTCGTAACGCGATGTTGGCGCAAGTTGGTCGTAGCGCTTGGCGATGGCGGCAATTGATGAGAGAGTTTTTAATAAAAATATTACAGGACACTAATACTACTATATCATATAATTCATAATTCTGGCGGACTACGTCTTAAGGATGTTTCAATATTTTTTTTAAACCTCTATTTAGGATATCGGCGATGAATACATTATCTGTGTTTTTACCTATAATATGCCGAAAAATGTAGTCTTAAATTGCCATTCAATACATGAAAGAGAAATAGAACCAAATCGAAAATTTGTTTGTCATTTTACTTGTACGTTAGTATACATAGTGCCGTTGTTTTCCCAAAATGAATACATTATTTACGTGTTTTAACATGATTTCAAAACGATTATTACATATAAGTATCGATACATGCAATAATATTAAAATTTTATAAGGGAAACACTCAACTGATCCAGACAAGTACCAGACAGAAATTTGCCCAAGACACAGGCTGCATTGCCATAGCAAAGCTAATTTGCTGGCCAAAATAATACTCTAATCACAATTTACACATAATATTTCAATATATATCCTACATACATCAAACCTTTTCATTCATAAAATTATAGCATTTAACCTTCCGATTCGTAAGTTCATAAGTCACGGCACCTTTTAACCCCTCACAGTCCATAAATAGGCACCTAAGTAATATGATTTCGCAAAATGAGTGAACGAAACTGAATTATCACATAAATGAAGTTAAACTTCAAATGCCAGACTGAACTTTTACGCGTGTAACGCTGGCTCACATCACCAACATTGGGAAACCTTTGCTCGGCTGGGGCGGGCGGAACTCATTCCGTCGTCGGTGCTCGTCTAGGGCGGATGTTTCGCCCAACGGTCTAAGTTAGACGTGACGTGAGAATCGGTAACTTTCTTACTCGTGACGATACATTTCGTGGACTAAATGTTTTGTGACAATCGTTCCTGAACTGAATTGCGTTGACATTTTCTGTTAAGCTTGTTTTTTGGACTTTAAAACCAATTTTGCGAAAGTGGTTATTGAATGGTAAGTAGATTAGATATTTATTTAAGTGTAGTTTTCTTTGTTTGACAGCATTTAATGGATACTATTCGGAATGTTTAACGATGACTGAATATTGACAAACTTTAAACACCAACTTTTAATCTTTTAATAAAAATAATAGTCCCTTTGCATTTTATACTGTACCATAGACCAAAATGAGCTTTAATTATTTTTAACACTGACGTTTCGATTCAATAAAAAATGTAAAGATAGTTATGATAATTAGCAACAGAAAATTAGAACTTACTAGAAGAATTAGATAACCTTTGTTTAAAGTATTTTTTTTTATTTATATGAAATTTAAATAAAAAATTAAATTTAAAGTAGTTAATACTATTCAAATAAACCAAATTACTAAAAAACAATATAAATGCCTACATAAATAATTTATCATATGCGCGAAATATAACATTGAAGAGCTACTACTAGCTATTCAACACATATTCAAATTAATGAAGTTACTAGCTATTCCACACATATTCGATAAGAGAAAAAAAACCGTGTTATGTTTATTTTTATTTGTTACCAGAAAAACCTATTATTAAACGTACTGTACATTTAAAAAAATTGCAAAAGTTATAACGGTACCTTACCCATTATATTCAACCATTACGCAAGGGAAGTAATTGAATATTTGGCTAAATTACGAAAAACTGCAATATCATGCGTTAACAAGGTAATTAATATCTGATACCTTAGGTATGTTAGCGTGGTTACTGAGAACAATAAGCAATTAACTACACAACAAGGTTTTTTTTTATTGTGGCTCTTGACCTCTCAGCATGTCTTTTTTTATTTTTTTACTAGCGCTTGGTCTTCATCTCACCTGGTTACAAGTTAAGATAAGGCCGAAGGTGGAGGCGCACTTCATCCAGAACTCTCAACTTAATGAGGGAACTGGCTATCTTACCTAAATGCCGGAACACAACAATTTGAGAATTGTTGTTATGGCAACAGAATTAGGTAAGATGGTAGCAGGGAGCCAGGCGGACTAAAACAAAGCCCTACCACCAACCAAAACCAAAGCTTGGTCAAGTCTAAATTTAGACCTGAGCTAGGATAATATCCATTATGGAGCGAGCTTTCCCAGCAGGCACGGGTTCTCCCGATAGAACCAAGCAAATCGTTCGGTGCAGGACTTCGGCAGGAGGGTGACCCTAGCCAGGTCCTTTAAGGTGCTACCACCAGTTTTGTGATCACTCAGCCGTAACTGTTAACAAAAGCCAGCGATTCGATTGCCCAGGGGTAGACCACCAGGTGGCCTTTATAGGATTTCCTCTTTCCACACCTATCTCAAACTACTACACACGCCTGACACGAGTCACTAGGACACACGTCTACATAACGTGTGCTTACTTAAACTCAAGTATTTTATATGTATTTTAGTTTAAGGTAAGTATACCTATATAACTGCAGTTATATAGGTATGAAATGATATGTATGTATTCACAAAAAAAGTATATAAGTATTATATCTGTAATCTAGTTCCCATATTACAAGCATTGCTTAGTTTGAGACTAGATGGCGCTCTGTAAAACTAATGTCCTGTAATATTTATTATTTTTAATTATATATCTAGAAGTAGTAAAATTACCATTCTGTACTATTCTTAAGTTACCTGAATTAAATGTTACGATTATTGTTATTAAATCCGAAATCGCTGTTTCAATAAAACTATAAGATCACATATAACTTGTTTTTGAATGTAATGCATAGATATTATTGAGAATCCATACAACGAACTTTTCCCTAGTTTGATGGATCGTCCATTTCGTGGATATTTCGAAACTGTGAAATGTTTATTTCGTGTGAAAGGTTTATTTTTACCTTCCTTCTCTCAAACTTCTGTGATAATACCGCTTCACAACGACACAGGACGGGAGAACACATATTTGTAAGCTTACTTGCGTCTAGCTCCAGACTAAGCGGATTTTAGTAAATATTAATCGAATTAAAACTTTTTTAGCAGTCTAGCAGCTTCACTAAACAAATAGGACTCGCGTGACTGTCCACAGGCGAACATTTTCTGGGTTCCGTACCCAAAGAGTGCTAATGGGAATACAAACATCATCATCAACCACCCATTAATGTCCACTGCTGGACAGAGCCTCCTCCAAAGCTAGGGGGGTTTTGCCATCATCACCAAGCTTTTCACACAGATTGGCGATTGCAGTAAAGGTGTAGATAGAACACATAACGAAACTGCTGCCCTTCTTCTAGTGAGATTTAACCGTCTCTTTGTTCTGGTGGTGCAACCCACCGATTTCAGATCCAGAGGTCCCGGGTTCGATCTCCATGGGGAGTGCAATATATTGTGCTTGGTTTGGTTGGTGATGGACTTTATTTAAGTCCGCCTGGCTAGCTACCACCATCTTACCTAGTTCTGTCGTCATAATAACAAGTCTAAAAATTGTTGTGTTCCGGCATTTAGAGGTAATTCCTCAGTTTGTTGAGGATTCCGGGTGAAGTGCGCTACCACCTTCGGCCTTATTTCAACTTGTAACCAAGTGCTTACCCGTCGTAAAGATCCCTTAGTCGGCTTTAACGATATCTATAGGCTCAGATCGAGGGATTGACTCTCCAGCCTCGACCGCTAGGCAAGTAATAATGATGTGAAATATTGGGACCCTTTATTAAAAATAATTAAGTTTTCTGGGTACTTTTTAGTAATGCTTAAATAGGTTATCTAACCTACAGAGGTTAGGTAACCATTGGTAAATAAATGTATTTGTAAGATATCTGTTAACTTAGTAGTTGTAGCAGGCACTTGAGTTATTAACTTCTCAAATGTTTGTTTGCGCGTTTTCTTTCAATCAATCTGTTACCATTCACGAAGACCGCTAATTGGCTTCTCTGATAACCGAGATTAGATTGATTAATTAATTAGTTATTAAGTTTTATAAAGCTGTTGGTCTTCCTAACAAATAAATAATAATAATACATTCGCAAGATTTCTTTGTCACTTTTACATTTTTGTTCGATCGTTAAACAGGAATACTTAGTAGCGATAAATTTAGTATGATTATAGTGTATATACTCTAAGGTAAAACAACACATACTAGAAATTGGTCATCTGTGCGGTGCACCTGTACTTAGTATTCAGGACAAAATGAAAAAACTTCACTTTTTTATTAAGTTTTATTTTTATTTTTTATTTAAAACCTTCGTTTGACCACTATCTCACCCGATCCCATCAGGCAACAATGTGGCCTACGATGTAGCACACTTTTCATGTTGAAAAGTGGGTCGGAACCCTCGTATTTTGGGTTCCACTTTCACTTGACCAGTTTATTGTGTAAGTCCAATGTTTTATTCATCTATATCCGTCTGACTTCTAGAATTTAGTAGCTAGCATCCTCCGTCATAGGAGTCACAGCTATTATTAATGAAATAAGATTTATAGCGGAGTTTCTTGTTTATTTTATCAGAAGAAAGTGTATCATGATTTTAAATATCTTTTATATTTATAATAAAAGTTCTTTTACACAATATAAGCATACAAACATATTACAATTATAGAATTATGGCAAAGACCAACTTAAACCTGAAGAGTTCAAAGTAACATTGTTTTTTTTTTTCAAATTTAAAATTTATCAAGTCAATAATTTTAGATAATTACAAATATAATATAAAAAAAAAATGTTTTTTTTTCACAAAACAATGAAAATAATATGTACAATTAAACTAACATGTAAATGGGAAATAGGATTACTAAGGACTGTAACAAACGGCCTATAGGTAACTCAAATGTTAAAGAACCAGTACCAGAACATATTTTATTTACCAAAGATAAAGTATAAATTGTAAAAAATATATAGGTGTAAAAGTAGGTAGCATACATTCATAATATACATAAATCATCTACACACATAATCTATCAAGTCTCTAGGACCTCTAGTTTGGGCAGTGCGTGGATTGTCAGTCAAGAAACAAAAAAAAATATTACAACATGTAAAGTCGTCGTGTTGACACGACAACGTAACATTTTTTTGTTTGTAGAATATAAGCTTTCTTGAAAAACAAACCCAACAGAAATCAATAATGCGAATATATATATAATAAATAGCTATTCAGCGTGGCAATGCAGCCAGTGTCTTGGGCACGCTCCCGTCTGGTACTGGTCTGGAACAGTTGAGTTACCTATAGGCCGTTTGTAACGGTCCTTAGGTAATCTGACTGATTCCTTTGTACTTAGTTAGTTTAATTTATTGAATAAATAATGCGAAACTTCAATATCAATTCTCAAACACTAAAACTAAAGGCGTTTAATCTGTTCCTTCTCGGGATTAAGTAAGTACTGTTGCTAGAATGCAAAGCCGTTAGAAACTTCGGAATTTGTTGGATCCCTTTAATTGAAGTTATTGTTTTCCTTTGGAACGCGTTACTATTTCCACTCCGCGTCTTATCAGTTCGATCACGCACAATTCGGCAGTGAAATACGTTTTGGGGAATGCTTTCAGCGTATAATTAAATCATGAATTAAATTAGAATTACAAAATAGGCGGAAAATCCCCAATGAAAATACGACAAAGCAAAACCACAAAGGGGTTTTTCTACTTTACTCCTAGAATAGCGCGAGGATATGATCATGTCAGGCGGTTTTGATAATTTTTTTTTTTTTTTTGCTGTCAAGTTACGATAAGGCCGGAGGTCTTCACTTCACCCGGAATACTCAACAGACTGAGGTACTGGCTATCTTACGTCTAAATTCCGGAATACAACAATTACAATTGTTGCTATAGCGACATTCATAGGTAAGATGGTGGTAGCCAGACGGATTTGAAACAAGACCAACCACTAACCAAACTAAGCACAAAAATTTGAACCTTCCTGGGGATGACTAGATTTGACTCCGGGCGAACCACAAGACGACTAAGGCGGTAAACTAACTGTGAACTTGAATTAAGGGTGACATTTGAAACAAAGGGCTATGAGGCTATGGTGTTATGCGTGTACTTTGGCTGAGCTCTGTCCCTCGCACTAGATCTCTTAAGAACCTCTGTGGCGAGGTCACAACACAAATTCTCACTATGATATATATGCTTTCATGTGAACACTTCTAACCGGGATAGTGGTCGCTTGGTGATTGCAATTGCAATCATTGGATTGCTATCCTGTCGAAAGACAATTTCTTACAACAAAATTACAAGAACCTAATTAGCCCGCGGATTTTACCAACTTTTCCACAATTTCAGTACTCGTACGTTCTTATAAACAAAATCTAGTACATTTATTAGTTTGTAAACAAAGCGGTGCAACAATTAATCAGGTGCATTTTGTTTCAGGTGCGCGTTTCAAATTTCAAACGTGGTAATAAATCTGCATGAGCTCGATGCACTGGCCGAAAGATACATTGAAAACCAAAAAGTTTTTGTTAAAAAGAAAAACGCGATAAGAAAGGAGTTTGAAAAAAGAACCTAAGTGATTTGTGGCGGCAGTCGCGCGGGCGGCACCGCTCGGGGCGGTGGCTTGCTGGTGCTTGCTGGCGGTGGGTCTGGCCGGCGGCGCGGGCGCACAGCGCAGCCCGCTCAGCTGGGCCATGGGCAGCTCTCAGCGCCTGGCCGCGGTAGCAGCGGTCTCGCATGCTAAATACTACTACAACCACACGCAACCGACAACCACGCAAGTTGAGGCCCATACTTACAGCATCAATATATTCTTTGTCAGGTACGTTAGGTTATCTTATTAATTGAATTAATGAAAATACTTTACTGTCCTATCATTATTCTCCTGCGCTAGATGGAGTCGGCACAACATTTTCTGTTCTTCATCAGCCGTACCCCGTCATCAACACCTTTCATACCCATGTCCTCTTTCAACATAATCTATCCATCTTTTCTTCAGCTTTCCTCTGCTCGTGTGTGCGTTGTCCCATTCTCAGAGTTGCACAGCAGCTACAAAGCGAATTTTTCCAGCCAACAGTATGTTATTGTTCTTCTCTAGACAAATTATGAATAATAAGCGAAACAAGTAGCCAAGCCGAAAGACCGAGACTTTTTGTGTCGTAACATCAGCTTAAGTCTTTGCACGGCAACAAACTTGTATCGAAAATACTCGACGTTTCAACACCACTTTACGTAGACGATCTAATTGGGTTTCCGTTACAGGCCTAAAATAGCATCAATTGCTTTCGCTATTTGCAGAAGCTCTCGTAATCTAAAAGCTGCGTCGCCGATTTTTTTAGCGTACGGAAGGGGAAGCGCTTCGCCTTCAACTCACCTGGTTTAAATTTATGATAAGGCCGAAGGTGGAAGCGCACATCACCCAGACCCTCAATAGATTGAGAAACTGGCTAGAGCGGAGATCTCTAAATCGCCGGAACATAACAATTTAGAATTGTTGTTATGACGATAGACAAGGTAAGATAGCGGTAGCTTAGCCTTAAACTAAGTTCTACCAACCAAACCCAACCCAGCACAAATGTGTACCCACCTGGGAATCTAACCCTGAGTCTGGTACTGGTAGACGAACCATTAGACCGATTGAATTGTAGTCGATTATATGTAAGGTCACTATTTCTATTTTTATTTTAGACCCCATACAGCTTTTTAATAATAATTAAGTTTTATATAATTGGGGGTGCAGAAAACTTTTTTTAGTTAACATATTTACTAAACAATTTATTTACTATGTATGTACAACTAAACTATGTACTAGGGAACAGATGGATTACCTATGGAACTGTTCCGAATCCGAAACAGTACAAGACGGAAGCGTTTTCAAGACCACGGCTACATTGCCACTCCGAATAGCTTTGCTAATTCGCTGGCCTAAATAAGAGCCAGCCCTTTAGTCCATGCATCTAAATAAATAAATTACAGGATATTAATTACACAAAGCGCTATCTAGCCCGAAATAAGCAAAGCTTGTAATATGGGAACACAATACGGATACATTCAATGTAAGTCGCGCACCGTAAGGTTCAAGAGGAACTTCCTTCCGCGAACTATTAAATTGTGGAATGATCTGAGCTGCCTGATGCTGAGGTTTTCACTACTAGCTACAGTATGGGATTTTTCAAAAAACGTTTTGAAATTTTTAAAGGGTCGGCAATGCGCGAATAATTCGTCTGATGTTGCGAGCGTCCATAGGCGACGGTAACATCTTTCCATCAGGTGGGCCGTATGCCTGTTTGCCACCTTAGTAATAAAAAAAAAAAAGTAAAATGAATACCACACCATCTGTGAACCAGACATTCAACGCTTAACGCCCCTTACGTTAATATCAGCCAGTGAAATATATGTAAGACTGTAAAATAGCATAACCGGATGGACACAGGTATTTTAAAGGCGAGCAAGAGAGCCTGTCGTAACTATTTTATGATGATGATATGACTTAAAGACGGTACCATCACCTTTATGAATCACTAACTTCTGCTCGCGGCTTAGCCTCCTGGGTATCAGGAGTTATCTGGGTATCAATACATTTAATTCTTTATATTTTCCTAGTCTTGAACAATATCTGTGCCAAATTTCAATCCGTTCTGTAAGGATGAAGGTGGAAGCGCGCTCCATCCGGAATCCTCAATTACAGACAAGTCTGTCGACATAACAATTTAGAATTGTTATTATGGCGACAGATTTAGGCAAGATGATGGTAGCTAGCAAGGTGGACTTAAACAAATTCCTAACACAAATCAAACCAAGTACAATATCGTACTATTGGTGGGTTGAACGACTAGACCTCAGAGTCGGTTAAAAAGCGGTGTTATTAAACAAAATGATGATCATCGAAAGAATTCCTGCGCATCTATTTCACTCACTCATGCGCGGATTTACATCGCGCTGTCCCTCACGCACATATGACTAGTATAAATAAATATTACAGGACATTCATTTCACTCAACGCCATCAAGCCCCATAAGCAAGCGCGTTAATGATTTAATACATTTGAATCACTACGCAGGTCTTTACACCTAGTTTGTAAAGATGTCTATAAATAACACATATATATTTCAACATTTAAAACTCCTCAAAGTCGAGTATATCTCTAAGATTTATTAAGGGGGGATTATGCAAAGGGTAAGCAGGGATTTGGGAATTAAAATAATGTTAGATACCAGGTGCAGACCGCAACCTTTACCTAATTATATTCGACTGCAAAACTTGGCCGGAGTCAGGGTATTTGTTGCTTTAATTAAAAAAAAAACTAACGTACTCGTAAAAGCCCTAACAAATGAATATAGGTCCCTTACTACCCTGCTTTGGTTGGCATATGAGGCGACTAAAGGAAAACACATAAGTTGTGTGTTCATTTAAATGTCTGCGCTGTGTTGCTTTTTGTTCTTAGTGCCAAATAAATATTTTTCTTTCTCTCTTTCTTTAGTAAGTAGTAAGTTTCCTGCTTGTTTGTTTTGTTTTATTTTATTATGTTTTTAAACAACGAAGAGGTTTATATACGCACCATATTTTAAAACAAAAAAGGCACGGAATCTATGTTATGAACACCATCTGATATTTCCTGAGGAAGTCGAACACGTTTTTGCTTCAAGGTGACGGGCGCGGTGCAATATAGGCGTAGGCCAAGTTTTTAATAAATGTGACCTACCCACGCTATGTTTTGTAAGGTCGCTTACTGGTCTTAAAAATAATAAGGTTTACAAAAGTTAGCATTCCTATTGCAATTGGTCCAATACCGGATACAAGCCCTTTGAGCTTGACAAAATACTACTTTTTTTACTCTAACAATACTTTAGGTAATAGGGCTCCATAATTCATTGCTGTAGTAATGAAGAAAGCAAGATAATGTATTGAAAGCGTTTAGTGCTACGCCGTAGCATAATCTACGCGGTGCTACAGAAAGCGTAGCTTGTAGCATTCTCGTAGCATATGTAATTTACTTACATTCTGAGATATGCTCAGAATACCCAATTTCCTTTAATTGTATTATAACCGTTGGCCAAGGAAGCTTTTAAAATATATTTGTCGCGTCACCCTCACATATAAATCTTGTATAGGCCAACATAAGCTTCTGAAAGCTTGCATCAACTGAAACAGTTGCAAGTAACAGATAGAATAAAACATATGAGGACTATGATAATGGAAAGTATGATTCCGCCCGGGAGTACACGAGGGTGTATCTGCCAGCTACCGCCAACACCTAACTAATTGCAACTGTCACAACTTGCCGTGATCGTGTCCTAGCGTGGATTACATTGTTACAGCTACCGACGACAGATATTTCTATAAAAAAAGAATATATATATATTTATATTGTTTTTTTTTCTATATATGATATTGATTTTGTATATATAATACTGATTTTGTGTACGTATGTCTTAATCCCGTTTTCGTATTCTTAGTGCAATGGGCCGGGATCCAATATATCTCGTTATGATTAGATAAATAGATAGATAATTATTTATGCACTATTTTGAAAAAATATTTTGCTGCGTTGAGCGATTTTTGGCAGGGACAAAACTTGTGTTTTTTTTAATGTTTTATTGTACTATGGGGAAGCGCTTGGCCTTCATCTCACCTGGTTACTAGGTAAGATTAGGCCGAAGGTGGAACACGTCACCGACATGCTAATGTGACGTGTTGCGCTAGACTGGTGGAGGTCTGCGTGCTAAATCAGATTTATAGTTGTTAAATAAAAAAAATCATGGATTTAGAAATTAAATATTCTATAAAAAATTACAAACTTCTCAAAACTATTTTATATTGAATCAGAATGTATTTATTTTCTATTGTATTTTATGAAGTCCAAGTCCTGTAGTAGATCTTTATGATTTGTAATGGCTTCATCTCACCTGGTAACAAGTTGAGATAAGGCCGCAGGTGAGGGCGCACTTCACTCGGAATCCTCAACAAACTGAGGAACTGGCTATATTACCTCTAGATGCCGGAACACAACAATTTTAGAATTGTTATGATGGCGACAGAATTATGTAAGATGGTGGTAGCTAGCCAGACTTAAACAAAGTCCTACCACCAACCAAACGAAGCACAATATATTGTACTCCCCATGCGGATCAAACCCGGGACCTCTGGATATGAAATCGGTGGGTTGAACCACTAGAGACTAATCTCACACTCCTACCGCATTTCACACGCTCACACACTCCTCCCGCGTTTCACACGCTCGCACACTCTTTCCAAGAGATGTACACAGTGAGCTCCGTCACTCATATCAGCACTCCAGGCGACATGTTAATATTCTACAGGAAGTTCCTATAGACACCGCATTCGACGCTAATTTGACACGTGATTGCTAATTAGTAGGGCACGCGCTAGGATTACATTTTAGCTCAAGTGATCGGGTTACGTTGCATTTGGAATTACATTTTAGATGCTGGTTTCTATCGATAACCTATTTTTAATAATAATAATAAATATTACAAGACATTAGTAGGTAGGTACCACTGTATAGCATTGTTTATAATTTACCCTAATCAAAAAAAATAAGCTATTAATTTTTGTGAGAGAAAAATAAACGTTTTATGTATTATTATTATTAATTTTTACACAGCGCCATCTAGCCCCAATCTAAGCATAGCTTGTAATATGGGAACTAAATTACGGATAGAATACTTAAATACTTTTTGTAAATACGTACTATATGATACAACACCCAAACACAGAACAAACATCTATTTTTGCATGTAATAAATCAAAAATTCTAATTTTTGAACCATGTTCTATATACGGGTTTCAATAACCCAATGAATAATGTGAACTGACCTTTAAATAACATAATCGCCATTGCGTGTTTGCGGGTAAAACTTGCTGAAAAAAAAACAATTTTAGACCATTCGCCTACCAATCCGATAACCGTTAATGATTCTACGATAGGGAAGCGCTTGGCCTTCGTTTTGGATACCTGTATGTATTCTCAGGTGAACTTAGAGTCGTCAAGCCATACAAATACGCTTTTTAATTGGATGAGCTGTTAATGTCGATGAAAGATATGCCAAAGATATATTTTTCGCAGTGAATTTGAAACTTCAACTGTTTTGTTTCGATAGTGTTATCGATGCTATAGATTTAGAGGTTCGCAATGACCTTTGTAGGTCGTATGAGGTATTATTTTTGACCGCAACTAAGTGAGGGGTGATGTTGTCAACAATTTAGACAATCTTCAGATTGTTGAGGATTCCAGGTCCACCTTTGGAAGGCCAAGACATCTACGTCACACACTGAAAAAAAAAATTAGTGACGGCTGACAGCCATTGACGACATAACGGGTTAGTTTACAACCGTTTCCCCGAGCACCCCCAAAGAATAATAAAGATTAATAAGCTTAGTTGGTAGTAGCTCTGCCTTCTGCGTCGTAGGTTATGGGTTTGATTCCCACAGTACAAACATTTGTGTGAATTCATCACATACGTTTACTACTACTTTGCATACGATGTTTTTTCCGTGATTGGGGGTATATGATACATCGTTTAGTTACCTATAGGCCGTTTGTAACGGTCCTTAGGTAATCTGACTGATTCCTTTGTACATAGTTAGTTTAATTGTACTATTTATTTAATAATAAAGTAAAAAGATACATCAGAATATAAGTTCATATACAAAAAAAAGTATTATATCCGTAATTTAGTTCCCACTTTATAAGCTATGCTTAGTTTGGTGTATGCTTAGTTAGAAAGCGCTGTTTGAAATTAATATCTTGCAATATTTTTGAAGTGTAAACTTGTTTAGGCGCGTCGGGCATTTTTTGAGATGGGAAAAAGAACATTGAACTCGCGACACTGTTACGACACCGCTGTATATAAGTATCCATAGTGTAGTCTGCGAAAGTCTGAGCGAAGTGAGTAAAATCAAGGTACTTGGAAATATTATAACACCACTTTTTTTTTTTCTTTTCTTAATAGAACGAAAGCGGAAAGCGTTTGGCCTTCAACTCACTTGATGATCATTTATGTTTAGGTCAATGTTGAAAAATATTTTTGAATCAACTTTTTTTTATGTAAATGATAATAATAATAATAATTCATTTATTTCGAGCATAAAATCTCATATAGGTTTAAACATAAATATTATTTAAAAACTACAAGAGTAATCGCTGGGCAGGTGTCGCTCGCAACAACTTAAAACATCTTAAAGCGCGTTGGGCATTTTTTGAGATGAAAAAAAATACATTGAACTCGCTACACGGTCACGCTTACCGACACCACGTTTGACACATTTGACTTTCAACAAAAAAAAGAAAGAAATAAATACATTTATTTGACAAACAACAATACAGAGCATTTCGTATTATGTTTTAAGACACATTGAGATTCAGGTACCAACAATCTCAGCTGTTCTCTTCGTAAAAGATCGACCAACGTGACGGCACTCCCGGTGCCGCTGTTTATTACATACAGACAGCAATACATAGCAATATGTTATGATACATATACATCACCTCAGTTCATAATCACACACGAATATCGTAATGAGAGTGAATAAGTAAACTGACGTTGCATGTGGGAATTCGTTGTTCTGCCTGCACCTCTGGGAAATACGTGTGAGTTTGTGTTTGTATTATGTATGGAACAATATCTTATATGTTCGCAAAACAAAAAGTTAGCTTGTTTACGTAATTTGGGCAAGTACTTGAGGTAGAAGATGTACGGGAGCGAACCGAAATGTTTTCGCGGAAGTTTCCTGAAGAAACTGCACTCAGGATTCACAAGTTCATAGAAAACATGTAGCTAATGGCTTATGGAGCCGTGAAATTACATAATTCAATCACTGATTGCTTTCGAAGAATTGTGGCCAAGTGGGTATGGGTCCGACTTCCGATCCGGAGGTTGTGGGTTCCAATCCAGTCGCGCACAAATGGACTTTTCGGTTTTGACACATGTACATGCTCAGGCGGTGAAGGTCACATCGTGAGGAAACCGGCGTGTCCCTAGGACCAAAAGTCCGAATGTCATGTGTGGCTAGTAGTATGTCATGTGTCAGTGGCTAATGTATTCCGCTAAGCGGCGATGGGCTTGCAACCTGTCACGTATTGAATACTAGCTACTTGCAAACCGTGGGCATGTACCGAACGTAAGTTTGGACGTGCCTCTGACTACCCCCTAGTAGATGATCCTCATAAGATCTTATGAGTGATCAGAGGTGAATTCTCGAACGGGAAAAAGTCGTGAGACTATTTAATTATGATTACTTTCGGAACATACAGTCATACAGATTACAGGGCATTTCATTTGAAAATTTTGTCATAATTTGAGGTGAGTGGGGTCTGCTTCGGCAACGGAACCATTGACCTTTAGACCACGTTTACGGCTGTATGATCCTATCGCTAGTAGGACCTGTAAATTTCACCTGGCCACCAACCACCCTCCTGCCAAAGCCAGGCGCCAAGGTGTTCGCTATGTTTCTTCGGTGACGGGTGAGCCAGTCTTCAATAGCTTCTTGGAAAACTCTTATTGGGGTCTAGAAGGCCTCATCTTCGCCCAGGTAATATCCTGGCGAGTCTCGAGGACAAGAGACATAACAAATTGAAATAAAAACATGTTAAAAATGACATCTTATTGGCGAGTCTCGAGGACAAGAGACTTAACCAATTGAAATAAAAACATGTTAAAAATGACATATTATTTCATGGTTCTATCATGAAACTAAATCAAAAATATTTTTTTCACTGATTTAGGAATATTTTGAATTATTTTTTAACATTTGAAACGCTTCTTGTACATTGAATGACCAGATTTTGTTTGGCATTGTATTTAATTTCTGATACTTAACCAGATATTTATTTTTTTACTAACTCAAACCTATCCATTTGTTGTATTCCGGCATCTAGAGGTAAGATAGCCAGTTCCTCAGTAGGTTGTGGATTCCGGGTGAAGTGCGCTTCCTCCTTTGACCTTATCATAACTTGAACCCCGTCGTATTCCAAAAAAAACTCTCACATCATCATTTTTTTATGATGATTATTTAAAACTGCAGGTAGTAATTAAGTAATGTGACCACAAGCTTTTCCTAATGGTCCCCTTGATGTGAAAAACACTGAAATCAACGGAAAGCGCTCTCAATCTAATGTTCCTTAGATAAAAGCGAAATGACCACGAATCTGAAGACCACAGCGAAGCTATCTACGGAAAATTGCAATCTAAAACAATCAGCTGGAAATATTGCCGAATTGGCAACAGCTCAAACAGAACGGCTCAGGCAATGATTTCATCGTCCTTTAGCTTTATTGATTGAACACGAAGAAATAATTGTTGTGTTCCGGTTCCAATCCTTGCCAGGACTAATGATATAGTAGAGGCAATGTATATATGTTCGGCACTATACAGTGACTATAGCATACATACAATACAATATAGTATTTACGTATAATGACTATAGCACAAAGTTCTTTTGCCAATTTTCTGACACTAATATGGATCTCGATCTGGTTTTTAATATTTTGGCTACATAACAAAATATGAGGTCACAACTTCCGGGGTATAACTAACGTTAGTTCTCAAGTGAAATAACAATTAAAAAAAAAAACTAATTACTTAAACTACTTAAACAATAATGGTAGACCAAATAAATAATTTATTTTATTGTACAGGTCATTAATTTCAATTTTACACAGCGCCATCTAGCCTAAGATAGAATCGTTTATAATTTTTTTTTGTAAACACAAACTTATCATACAAAACAACACCCAAACACAAAACATCCATACATCCACTCATTCATATGCAACACATAAATGTTTATCCCGGGTGGTAATCGAACCACAACCTACGGCGCAGAAGGCAGAGCTACCCAATGAGCTGAGGCATGTTGATAAAATGTTGTATCACTATGTTAATGTTGTATAGTCTGGGTAGTGTCACTTTTTGTTCACGCTGGAATACACAAGCCTTTCTAAAGTGCCTGTGAGAGCACGGAACGTAAGAAAATGCGGTCGTTCTGGGCCATCGTTCCTTCTAGCCCGCGAGATCAACGTGCGGCGGAATGGAGTGCAGTCCGCCTCATGTCTCCCAAACGAGAATACTTTGTAAAGGTTGAAACGACAAAGGCTACGTCTGTAACTATCTACCCGATGATGAAATTTAACTGAAGATCTGAGAAGAAACAAGGTTGAGATGCAAGTTGTAGATTCCATTCCCACCCAGGACAAACATTTGTGAGATGAATATAGATGATTGTTCCGTGTAAGGGTGTTGCATTCTATCATACATAATCTTCCTTTATTATAGGTATACTGATTTGTTCACACATTTTTATGTAATCTATATTGCTTTTTATACGTGAAAACATCTTATTGGCCTAATGTTGTTATATCTGTTTTTCCTCCAAAATAAATAAATAAATAAGTATGTATTTACAAAGTATTACATCCGTAATCTAGATCCCACATTACAAGCTTTGCTTATTTTGGGGCTGGATGGCGCTGTGTGAAATAGATTATTATTCACTTGTTCAATTAGAACTGGTAAAAGTCCACCTGCCTAGGGACCACCCTCCTGCCGAAGTCCGGCGCCAAACAGTTTGCCGAGTTCCGTTGGTACGCGGGAGAGCCAGTGCCTTCTGGGAATGTGTCGCACTTATATTACCTGCTCCACTCTATCCGGTTGAAATGTAATTCAGGATTTGTTAGTAAATTAATTGAATTCCAACCCAATCTGTACTAAGCCCCTGCTTGGTCATAGCTGAAAACTAATCAGATTAAAAACCACCTATATACCGTTGAGGTGCTTACATAATGTGAATACACCTTCACATCTGACTCCATTAATCCACTGCTGGACAGCGCCTCCTCCAAAGCGGGATGGTTTTGCCATAACTGCCTCGCTTGGAAGGCGGATTGATCGCAGTAAAGGTGCAGATAATACACAGAAGAAAGCTACATGTCTTCTTCTGGTGATCCCTTAGTCGGCTTTTACGACATCCATGGGGTGAGCTGGAGGGTTGTGCCACCTTAGTTGTATAAAAAAAATGCAACTAGCCATATTCATTCAATGACGTATAAAGTAATGATTCGGTTTTAGGTTAATTGTAGCTTTAAAGTATAATTAATACATTGTGGATTAAAAAAAGAGGAACTCGCCACTGCATACAGGCTACATGTTATCAATATTTTTGAAAAACAATATATTTATAGAAAATCAAAACATTGAATATTTAAAAGAATGTTTCCAATCTGATTCTTTGGTGCTTTGTTGATGCGAGTATTGGTGTTACAAGTCTATGGTGTTATAAGTCTACCATCAGGTGGTTTGTTTTCTATCTTTGTTGTTTAATAAAAAAACGTCCTTGAAAGAGTCTTCTTAATTTACACAAAAGAGGTGGGCAATGACCGCCTTTTGTGTAACGCCCAATTGATCAATAAAGACATAAACATTTAAGATATTTTAAAGACTTTTTCAACGTTTGCTTCGTGCATTATGTTGATAGTTCGGTGAGAAAATGGTATTTTAAAACGGCTATTTTAATAATTCCCACTTAGCATAATAAAGCGTCAACAAACTACTGCACAGCAGATGCGTATAATTCGGTCATGAACACAAACCCTGCAGAAGTAGCTGATTACGGTTGTCTAAGGTCATTACTGCAGTGTTAAAAGCTCTTGCATGTTTAATGCCCGTTCACATCATTGACCTCACATTATGGGTCCGGAGCCATTCACCAAGGTTTTTCCCCTGGGTGAAGGACCAGGGTACCTTACTTATCTATACATATATATGTATAAATAAATATTACTGGACATTAATTTCACATAGCGCCATCTAGTCCCAAACTAAGCAAAGCTTGTAATATGGGAACTAGATTACGGATAGAATACTTATACTTTTTTTTCTTGTCAATACATACGTACTATATGATACAACACCCAAACACAGAACAAAAGTATATATTCATCACAAAAATGTTTGTCCTGGGTGGGAATCGAACCCACAACCTACAGCGCAGAAGGCAGAGTTACTACCAACTGAGCTATGAGGCTTGTTAAGTATATGTTGTAATTATATGTGTAAGCCCTGTATATGTATAAACAGGGTGAGTTTTTTAGGAGTTACGTGCTCGATTTCAAATTTTTGTTATAGTTTTTCTGGAAAAGTGAGTTTTTGAAAAAAAAATGTTTGTATTTATGATTTCTTTGTTTGATAATAAAAAAAGAATGTATGATGACTATGTGCCCAAAGTTGTTGGAACACTTTCAAAATTTAAAAAGTCATCTTTATGCATTTAGTTAGTATTGCAAGGTGAGGTCGCGGTTCAGACTATGCGTAAGCTAAGCTATTAAATCCTCTTTTGCTGTATTTTCTGTTCGTGATAAGCTTAAATTTAATCGTCATCGGAATACATTGGTTTGGTTGGTGGTAGGACTTAGTTTAAGTCCGCCTGGCTAGTTACCACCATCTCACCTAAGTATGTCTCCATAACAACTTTATTTAATTATTAACTACCACAACAATACATCTATCCTTACAGGCTAATAACCTTATACAATAGAGTAGTCATCAAATTAGTAATCCACATGTCAAAAATAATAATTATTATTAATCACAATACAAAACAAAGTTAGTCAATAATAAATCATAGTCAAAGTCACATATCTAATAAAATCAAATTCATGATCAAAATCAAATACAGTATCACATTAATTATTTATTGTAACATAAATAATACGTTGTAGCCCCTACGAACTCCCTCTGGGAACAGTGGAATACGTCAATAATCTCCGCCACTCGATTCAGTGTTTGTATGGTGCGTGTCAGTGGCGCTCTGTTGAGCAGGTTCGTCCTTCCTCGAGGCACCACGAACAGAGGCGGCTGCCTTCTCCGCCCTACGTACTCGTCTGGCACGCCCAACCTCATCATCTCTAAGATGGTCGGGTTAGTTACGATCCCCCGGAACACCTTAACTACATACACTGTAAGCGCCACATGCCTCCTAACTATTCTAAATTGTTGTGTTCCGGCATTTATAGGTAAGATAGCCAGATCCTCGGACTGTTGAGGATTCCGGGTGAAGTGCGCTTCCATCTTCAGCCTTATCATAACTACACATTATCTTGGTAAGAAAATTTACCTCGTGGTCAATTTTTTCATGACGGCCGCAAGTTTTTCAAAAAATCGTTCACAGAATAAATACACACTTTCAATTCAATATAGGTTTTTCAACTCGTAGTTTGCACATCTCTTGTTTTCCTTTCAGCTGATAAGGCATAATAAATTGACCGTATCTACAGCAACGTTTAGCGATATTGAGAGTTGGATTTCAAGTTGAATCGATATATCTACATCTTGTAGGGAGTCGGTTTATTCTTCGATCGATGTTTCATAGCGACGAGTGCTTTACGTCATTCAAGATTTGAGGAAGAGGATACAAAACTATACAAATCGACGGTCTCTCACAGCTCTTACAAGCTACAAAACCGTCCCAAGAACGATTCACTGTTAAATAAAATGTTTAGTTTATTCCTCTCAGCGCCGAAGCTAATTTTATTTCGTCAACAAACCGTGTTGTCTTCCAAACATAGACAGCTCGATGCTAGGGCTAGGAGTGAATAATTTAGCCAACTCGCGCGAGAATACCAATTCTACCCGTGAATTACTCAGTACGTCCCGAACTTATGAACAAGTTTCCCGTTTATTAATACGTTTTATTGGCATATTAAATGTTCAGAACTTCGTTAATTCTAGATGTAGCCAAATAGATTTAGACTGTTGAGGATTCCGGGTGAAGTCGAACCGCCTCTGTGGTTTAGTGGTTCCACCCACCGATTTCAGATCCAGAGGTCCCGGGTTCAATCCCCAGGGAAGTACAATATTGTGCTTGGTTTGGTTAGTGGTAGTGGTAGGCCTTATCTCAACTTGTAACCAGGTGAGATGAAGGCCATGCGCTTTCCTGTCGACGAAAACTGAGGATTGGCTATCTTACCTCTAAATGCCGGAACACAACAATTTTTAGAATTGTTGTTATGGCGACAGAATTAAGTAAGATGGTGGTAGCTAGCCAGGCGGACTTAAACAAACTCCTACCACCAACCAAACCAAGTACAATATATTGTACTCCCCATGGGGATCGAACCTGGGAACTATGGATCTGAAATCGGAATGAAACTAATATATAACCTACTTTGTATCCAAAAAAGGTAACACAAACACAAACACATTGCGAGCATATTTTTTTTGGGATCGGAAATAACTTTGTCCCAGTAAAATAGCAGATCGGATTAAAAATTCAGAAATACCCTACTTCGCGACTCGATTCAGTTTCATTAAGCCCGGTACCGTGCATTAATTAATTCAGAAATCAGCAGAGATTACAGAGCGATAATTCCACTCGGTATCTGCACTCAATATCTTAATTAATAGCGACGACTAAGCTGCATTCATCACCGCTATCGCGTGCGGAGTCGACTACGTAAAACTTCATATCGCCGGTAATTTAGTCAAGTGTACCGGTGTAATTAATGTGACTTGATGCTTAGTGATGATACTGAGCCAAGTTTTCAGCTCAGGAATAGGCTTATGTTTTGCCATTTTGTACGGTGACTTGATGCTTCATAATACAATAATTTCGAAAGGCTTCTGCACGTACCCACTTTTATAAAAAAAAAACACTCTCTCATAAGGTTTGCTGGAAGGGAACTATTTTCAGGGTTAAGCTCGCCTTTGCCATGCTCATAATTTTTTTAAGAATGTTTATAATATTAGCTGTAATTTCTGTTTGCAATAAAGAATAAAGTAAGTTTCTTAATATATTGGACATCCACTGACGTCTGTTATACAAAAAAATATTCAAAATAATATATTGACGAAATTATTTGTACAGCTTAACTGTGCCAGCAAATGATATTTAAGACAACGTGTTCTGCCCGAACATGTCTTTGCGCTGGCCGGTAATATACATTTTTGGTGCACAAATATATGAAGTGTGAATCAAGACCTTTCTTAGAACTGAGTAAGCAAGTACTCACAATGATTAGGTAAATAGCGGGAACACTGGGTACAAAACACTCTGACAAATTATTTATTTGGCGCGTAACAGCTTCGCGTAAACAATATAAAAAAATCAGTACGCGCGGCATGCGTTCCACGTCGTATCTAGGCTGTCACTGTCAAACGGCTTCTTTGTTTATGCGCCTGCGCATGCGCACTAGACGCGACAATGGAATGTTAGAGGGCCCGCTCGGTGAATTGAACATAGTAAATATCGGGTCGGCACCCATCGACAAGCCGGTAGTCTATTCTATATGAAGAAGGTAGGTTGCATACAAGGTCTTATACATAAACGTATTTTAATGAATAGTGCATATTGTAGAAGAAGATGTATTCACACACATTAAAAAATATAAATACAATTAAACTATGTACAAAGGAAGCATTCAGATTAAGGACAAATGGTCTATAGGTAACTCAACTGTTTCAGACCAGTACCAGATGGAAGCGTGCCTAAGACACTGTATACATATACATTGTTTTTTCTTGTACTACCGGGATGTGCTTGGCATTCACCTCACCTGATTGTAGTAGAATAAAAGGAACCATCAGCGCTACTATGAAAATCAAACGTCGCCGGATCCAAAAGAGCTCCTGTCAGTTTGTATTCAAAAACGTGCAATCCGTCATCGGATCCCTCGTTTCGTTTTTAGTAGTAGACCTCCAGAAGCGGGTTTTTTTCGCTACTGAGTATATTAATTGATTTGCTAACCATCCGACCAGGAACGCAGCGGTCAGTCAAATAGCGGAGTGCGGGTTTGATTACCGCAAATAACAACCCAGCTACATATATAACAGACACACCGGACTGATCAACGAGAATAGACGAACATAATTATGTTTGGCATCCGTTATGGGCAATGGGAATGGATGAGCATTAATCCTGTTTATTTTCTGCAGTCCACGAGATAAACATGGTCGGTTGGGCGTTTGACAAATTTTAGGTTAGAATAGATTACCTATCATTTATACGGGCAGCAAATCAACGAAGTTGTAGATAACAAAAAAGGGGAAATAAATAAAACCGCAAGACAAAAAAAAACACGTTTCTTGTATGGGTGATATAAAACCCTTTCATATAACGGCAATAAAAATACATACACTGTGAACATTTAAACTTTCTACCTAATTACCCGTTTCGGTCAGATCGTCCAACAGAATCCTCATTTTTTTTTAATAATTTACGCTGTCATACTTTTCCTCGACAAACTTATAATTGTCTCGTTCGCTACTGCTGTTTAGTTTAATTTTTTTTTAGTAATGATTAGATATTTTGTTGTTATGAATACGTACCTATACAAATTAATGTGTATTTAGTACTTTAGTAAACCGCTTTGTTTGCTCTTAGCTATCCTTTCGATCCAAAGGTCGAAAAGGGCGCTTTTATCGATAAGGCCGCCCATTATACAAGTTTAAATGTTTTTCTTGCTTTTCTGTTTATTTTAGATTTTTGGTGTACAATAAAGAGTTTATCTATGCATGTAATTACGGTTCATATAATAATGATCACTGACAGACAGACGGACGAACAGGCTTAGTAATAGGGTGCGTTGGCAGCCTTGGGTACGACATAATTTCGAATTATTTTTAGCAGATTTTTCTTGCTGACCTTACTAATATAAATTAAAATGTATTTAATTATTTGCCTATATGAGGTGAAGGCGCGGTTACTGTTATCAACTAATAATCGAATTATGTTTATAGCAGCGTTTGCAACTGTTAACTACCCGGATAATAATTATGTAGGTAGTTTAAAAATACTTAAAATCACGCTTTATCTTTATGTCGATGATAGTATGTTTATTTTTGTCATGCGTGAAACTTGACGAAGATTCGTGAGCTTCATCACATAGCAAGTGTCAAATGTCAAAAAAAACGTCAAATTCGAGCGGTTTACTCGTAGCCACTGAAAAGTTCTAATATCCATCTCATTGCTCATCACTGAACCCTCGTTACAACACAAAACTTAATGTAATCCTCATCAAGTATTTTTTCAAAAAATCTAAATTCAAATTATTTATTTCAGGTGTTCACCATTATTGTTAATGCACGTACCTATACTATGTTAGTAACCATTAAAATAGATTTCAATTATTCATGACACATGAATTCAATTAAAATATATTATGATTGCAAAATTAAAATTAAATTAGATTCATACTAAAATACTAACAATTGTCTACATGGTTGCAAAGTTTTTTTTTAGTAAATTGAATACATTGTGTAACCGCGCGGGGTCAGCTAGTTAATAAATAAGAGTGAGTTTTTACAGTGTTCACATAAAGCTCAACAACATTTGCATAGCGAGTTACAAACATAGTGTTTTAGAATGGCCGGTTGGTGTTAGGACAGCAGACAACATACAATCACAACATGCAATTTAGTAACAAAACACCACATTTATACCTTTTAAACTGGACTGTATTTTTGTTAGTTTTCCCGATTTCCTCGATCGTACTTAGACTGCGCTCACAGTGCGTAGCAGATCGTATAGCAAAAATTAGCTCTAAACTGAGCTAATTTTATAATTTTTATCTATAGCAGTTAATCATTATATAAACTAATGAGCTTATAATACGAATCCAACTTGGTTCGCGATCGAGAAGCCCCAAGATCAAGACAAAAGACTTTAATCAGATGACCTACGGCCTCGAGACGTGGTCGCTGACTAAAGCCTATAAGGCTGTGCGACTTGTTTATAAGTAAACAAGCTCAAAATCGCACAGCGAGCTATCGAGAGAGCTTGGAGTTTCACTGGGAGAGTCGATGGATGGAGGCTGCTCAGGTTATTTGTGGCGTCGACAGGGGAGGCCTATTATAGCAGTGGAAGTATGTGACCTGAAATGATGATGCCGATAGTGTGGACATACTTCATGCTATCCTTATCAATACTAGACTGTCCGAGATCTGGCCTTTATGAACTTAGTAGGAGCGACGTGACGTCAATGAGAAAATACATAAAGACACCTTAAAATCAATATACACCGCCTCGAATGCTATGTTAGTGGAGAATTTATTTATAGTTTCATATTGACTGGCTCAATTTTAAGCTTTTTAGGTGATGGGAACGTCTGTTCAGCATTCATACAATAGAGTATGATTTTGATGGATGAAAGGAGATCGAAGCAAGTATATTGTGGCATGTGAATGGTGACGTTGGGAGAGGAAGACCTCGGCGAACATTCTCTGACCAAGTCGAGAAAGGCCAAGTCGGAAGTACCCCAAGTCGATGAGCATGTATGTAGAACGTGATGAAACTGAATTATGCGAATGAGGTGTCCAAGGGGCGTAGTAAGTGGAAATCAGTTATCTCTCTCCCTTCTAAAAAACATAATAATAATTTAATTATTCATTTATTGTTCGTGAACCTAGGTATACAAATGTCTTAAAGCTTGGTCCTGCTAATTAGCATACAAACATTACAATTTTTACACATTTTACATTATATATTTTAAATGAATTACATGTCAAAAAATAATAGTATATTTAATATAATTTTAAGAAATATGTCAAATAAAAATTACAGTATCTTCTAGAAATGGTCGTTAAGAAACTCATTTAGTGTGTAATACGCCTTTTTTTCTAAAATATCACATAATCAACACCTGAATTGATTCGTCGACAGTGTACGAACAGATTTGGGGATTTTGTTGTATATAGTTGGAGCCATGCAAAACACAACACAACAAACTCAAACAGGCGTGGATCTATGTATGATTTAAATTCGGTTAACTGTTTATTAGATTCTACAGTGTGTTTTTTTTTAGATTCGGTTATTAACTCTTTGTTTTATTAGACTCTAGGGTGTAGCTGACCAGAGCCCCTAAAGACATGTTCAGGGTAGATGTAATTTGTGTTGTACTAAGAAAAGGTATTCGGATATTCCTACGGAATAACGTGGACGAGGAAGCTACCTTGAAAATTTTAAGTCTCTAGGACTTATGGTTACGTTGATTGTCAGTCAGCTACACAACAATATTACATACTTCGATTATGTATCAGGGATATACGTGTTCAGATAAACCACCTTGCCAGAATAAGTCTCCAACACTGACGACGGCCTCAAGAGAGGCCTAAGTAGGTGGCGAAACGTCGACAGAAGTACGACTGTGTAAAAGTCCTAAGCACAGTTCTAAGTCAACGCTGGCTACCATCAGTTTAAGTCTGTGTTCCGGCATTTAGAGGTAAGATAGCGAGTTCCCCAGACTGTTGAGGATTCGGAGTGAAGAGGGCTTCCACTTTCGGCTTTATCATAACTTGAAACCAGGTGAGATGAGTCCAAGCGCTACCCCGTCATAAAAACGGTGTCGTCCTGTTGAATACTCACCATTAGAGGCAAGTAATGATTTCTCTGAGCCCTTCCACACATGCGTTGAGCGCTACGGTGTCGTATACTGTATGGTGTGGTGGCTTTAACGTGTATATTGTTGAACAGTGCAACGCTATGCGGCGTGCTGGTGGCAGTGTGCGCCGCTTGCTGGCGACGATCCCCTCGCGACCACAAGCCTGAGGACGGAGAGTGCCGCGGGGTCTACACAGTCAGCGATGACTGCAGGCTGAGCCAGGTGAGTCTACTATACACAAAGCGACAACTGTTTCGAAACTCATTTTCAGGTAATGGGTTAGCTCTTGACCTTTAGGCTCAAGCTAGGCCAGAGCAAGGATGATGCGCATCTACTATGGAGCGTCCTTTCCCAGAAGGCACTGGCTCATCCTGCATTGACGGAATACGGCAAACCGTTTAGCTAGAGAACTCAGAAGTAAATAAAACCCAGACGAAGATATTGTTAGTCTCGAATGGTGTTACAGGCAGTACCCATGCGGATTCAGTGTCTGCAATGTGTAGACTGCAGAAGTGTGGACACTAGTGACCACACAATCCGTCTTGAGTCGGTTGAGACATCGGTCTCCACTTTGATTTGCTCGTCTTCGAGTATTATCCTCGTAGAGTGCCTTCAAGGATCTTGATTGTTATTTAATCAAAACACATAAGATGAAGGTCTGAAATGCAATCGATGCAATCAATTAACCAATATATCTTTACAATTTAAAACAATAAAAACCAGTTACTAATAGCTTTTGATTGCGGCGACAAGCGACGCGTGGCTGGCTCTTATTTAGGCCAGCGGATGAGCATGGCAATGCAGCCAGTGTCATGGGCACGCTTCCGTCTGGTACTGGTATGGAACAGTTGAGTTTACCTATAGACCGTTTGTAACGGTCCTCAGGAAACCTCACTGCTTCCCTTGTACATCGCTAGTTTAATTGTACATATTGTTTTAATCAATTAAAGTTACCAATTTGAAAAACCAATATGTATTTCAAATTTATTAGAAAATATGTATCTTCTTATAATCAAACCAGAAAGTTATTTAATTTAATACGCAGAGCCGCGAAATTTTATCTGAAAAGCTGAGGAATAATAAATCATATTTATCCTATTCCGTTCAATCGACTTTCGAAAACATGAAAACCTCCGTAATCACTTCGTTGAATTTTTGAATATCTGCGTTTATGGCACCTTACGTCGAAACCAGCGAAATTCAAATTCTAAAATCCTTCATATACTACTAGCACTATATCAGTAAAATAATCTCAGGTAGTCGCATATGACATACTTCATTACAAAGTGACTAAGCACAGATTCATTGATACTAGTAGTTCTGTTTTAATTAAAACGGGCTCTGCCATAAATTGGGTGTAAGTACTTAAGTCTGACTCAGCCCCTAATTTCAGGCGCCATGCATGTTGCAATCGGGACACCACCTACATACACATTGTACAATACATTACATACAACACTTCACCCTTGTGTTGGATCAATGCGGGACGGTGAGACCTCGGCACATCGATTTATCTCTTCCCGATATATTTTTGGGACGCCGGCGCCATGACGGCCGCAGCTTCAGAATCGACCCCTCCTCCCAGCCCATGGATGTCGTAAAAGTCGACTAAGATATCTCACCAGAAGAAAGCGTGGTAATTATGGCAAATGTGAAGGAGGCTCTGGAGTCTGGACATAGCAGTTCCAGTGGACACTAATGGGCTGTTGAAGTAAAATATTTGAATTTGGAGTTTTGTAATTAAAGAAAAAATGCCAAAGGATAATTTCAGGTTAACTTCATATTCTTTCTTGCCCCTATTTCCTAGCCTTTACCTGGGGTGTTCCATTGCAGCGCAAAGGCCTCCCTTTCCTCCTTCTATAAATCTCTATTGTTGGCTAATTGGGATTAATCCTTTCTGTAGGAGTCTACCTCAATCACCTAGCCTTGCCTTCCACGTGGCAGTTGTCTGCTGAGCACCTATTCTCTTGTGGATTTCGTGCATAATCATAATTAATACAAGAAATTAATTTCACACAGGTCCATCTAGCCCCAAACAAAGTTTGTAATATGGGAATTAGATTACGAATAGAAAGCTTTCTGCCTTTTCTGTGAACACATAATTATCATACAATGCTTTTCACCCAACTGTAGTATGCAGTATTTCAATAGCACGCTCTACTCTACAGCCTCAACGGCATGATGGATTTTGACGTGAGGCGTTTTTTATTTTTTGAGCTGGTTTCAAGTTATGAAACGAGCTATACGCGTATACGTGTCGTCTGATATGACCAAATTGCGGTAGTGCCATAGGATATTATATCCCAAGTACAAAGTGTCATCGTGCATATTAATTTTAATTGTTTGTGTATACATATATGGATAATGAAGGGTACAAATAAAAAAATATATATTACAGGACGTTAATTTCACACAGCGCCACCTAGCCCCAAACTAAGCATAGCTTGTAATATGGGAACTAGATTACGGATAGAATACTTAAATACTTTTGTAAATACATACGCACAATATTATACAACACCCAAACACAGAACAAGCATCTATATTCATCACACAAATGTTTGTCTTGGGTGGGAATCGAACCCACAACTTACAGCGCAGAAGGCAGAGTTATTACCAACTGACCTATGAGGCTTGTTCTACAATAAGGGAATCATACCTGTTTGAAATATATGAGTTTTTATTAGTTATACTTTTTAAACGATTCCGAAAAAAAAGGAGGAGGTTCTTAATCCGTCGGATTTTTTTTTATGTATGTTCCCCTTTGGAAAATTTATATTTTGTTTGAAAGGGTATACTTCACAGATGGTCTCATTGTCATCAGGTCAGGATCTGATGATGGAATCCTGGAAAAATCGACGGATCTCTTCAAATATTATACGCACACTTTAAGTTATTTGTATATTTTTAGGGTCGGTATACTTCCCAGGTGAACTCATCGTCATCATGTCAAGATCTGATGATCGGAACTCTTCAAATATTATGGGCACTAATCGCGAAAGATTAAAAATACCATATTTAGAGCTGACCGAAACCACTTTCATGAATTGACCTTTTAAAATTGACAAATAAGGGTGTTGTGTTCCGATTGCAAATGAACATGTCCATGTCCAATAAGATAGATTGTATCGCAGAATACCAGCAACAAAGCATTTCTTTCCAAGCGAATGGACCTTACTTATGCTGGCGTGTACATTGACTTGTCAGGATGCATTGCTGCTTTCATCTCGCATACATTCCGCAGAATGGATTACATTGGCTTTAACCACAGAATAGCTAACAACATACAGCACCAATCTCATTGTGTATACCTGATACTATTGTTAGATAAAACTAGATATATTTATGAAACTGTTTAGAAATAGAATACTTTGGAATTGTTGGCAGTACTTATAATGTTTTTGTATTTCGTGTGTTTGTACTGTCTGGAACTGTTGAGTTACCTACAGGCCGTTTGTAACGGTCCTTAGGTAATCTGACTGATTCCTTTGTACATAGTTAGTTTAATCGTACTTTTTATTGAATAAAGTTTGTACTTGGTCACAACAATTACAAATGTTATAATGTCACAAAATATTCATATTGGACCGCTTCTGTGGTCTAGTGCTGTCAGATCCAGAGGTCCCGGTTTCGATCCCCGATTTGTGCTTGGTTTGGTTGGTCTAATTCTTACGCCATAGCAATAAATCTTAAATTGTAATGTTCCGGAATTCAGAGGTGTACAATTATATAACATTAAAACACGGTAGGAAAGGAAGCCAGTGCTAACAATTTAAAAATGTTAAAACTAGCATACTTATAATATAAAAACGTAATCACTAACGCGGTGAGTGACTCTTTGCGAGCGATGCGCGGGATCACCATATGTGTATCCGAATATTTAGACTGGCTTCCGTGCATCAGCATTTAGTGCATCTATTACAGGTATGAAAGGTCTTACAACCTGAACGTTCAGCCTTGTTCTATTCCCATAATATCGACTCGCCTTGACCTATTGCACGGTAGGTGGTTATGCATTTAGCTCTGTCTCCGCCCCGGGAGCGTTCCGGTTCCGGCCGCGTCGACAACAGCCGCGGCGTTTCCTACAATCAGTCACTTGATTGCTTTGAATGTTTATAGACTGTGTTTATTTAAACAGGATTTGTTTTTTTTTTTATTGTACGACGGAGAAGCGCACTTCACCCAGAATTTTCAGCAAACGGAGGAACTAGTATAGTTGGCCAGGCGACGGCCGAAGGTAGAAGCGCACTTTGTGAAGTGCGCTTCTACCTTCGGCCGTCGCCAGTCTAAGAACAACAGTCTAAGAAACTGTATTATCGTATCATAATAATGTATTCTATTTGTAATAAAAAATATGGAGGTAGTACTAGACAGGAAACAGTGGAGCAGGCTGGATGAGGCATTATTTAAGTTAAGCAATATTTTATAGAGATAGTCAAATGTCTCGTTTTTATGTTCAACTCGGAAACAAAGGTTCACGCCATCTAGCCCCAAACTAAGCATAGCTGTTTATATTATTTTTGTGTTGCACTTGGTTTCGACGGGACTCGAACCCGCATCTTTTCCTTAAGTCGGACACGCTCTAACTAATTGAGTAACGAGGCTCAGGACTCGTAGATTCTGAATGTTTGTGCCATATTCAACTCAGCTTAAGCGCTGATTAACGCCACCTAACAAAGTTTCACAAAACTATGAGAAACTGCTGTGTACTGCTAGAGTCTGAAAATACGTTGAAAATCACTAGCGAGAAATGGCGTTTTTGCTTTTCTGTCTAGTCCCGTCGCGGATTGTGAATGTTTGTGTCATTACCTATAATTTGTAAGATTACGTATAACATTTAAACATAAAATGTAGTACAAATAATGTAGGTATCATTTGTAAATCTGAGCAAAAAGTCTTCCGATCGAACTTGAGTTCATTGGCTTGCGCCAATAACGTAAAACGTAGTTCCCGTTCCGACCGTAGTAGCGCCAACCCGTTCGCATTACGAATGTAAATAAATGATAATGGCTATCAGCTGAATCGTCGGCGCTCATCTATTATTTCCACCAAGCGGTATGCGTGCGCCACGCTATGCCATGGTTCTTCCATGTTTGTAACCACCATCAACATAATACTGGACATTTTAGCGAGGATTCCAAACCTTCATTGTCATCAATAGAGCCGTGCACAAATGGACATAAGCCGCCAAACGTATTTCAGAGTGAATAGTTTTCTTTTAGCCATCTTAGGCCACATCTAGTTTATAACCGACATTCAAAACAGGAGGTTCTCAATTCGTCGGAATCTTTTTTTTTTATGTACCAAATATAAACTTTTAAAATCAAATAAATGCATGTACTTATCAAAACCATAATCGGTTGAAATAATTGGTACTACTATCTTACAAGATTGCACCTAAAACTACCCTCTTCCGGCAATTAAATATATTCTATAAGTAGCCCTTATTTGACCAGCGCGTCCCAAACCAAAGGCAGTGTACCGGTTGCATCACATACTGCAACATTCAAATGACGTATACGATAATTTCATTTTCACTCGATCAGACAGGCTGTGGTTGAATTTCCGCCGTAAACACGTTTCCGCCATTTCAATTCCTATTTATTTGGCTTATTTATTTGGCTTCATGCCGTAGCCATGTTCTATAGAAGAAGCCATCAGTCAATTTTCGGCAGCCAAGCAATACAATTTGCTCAATTTATGTCGATTTCGGTAACATTTCCGTTTCATTATCTTTTTTAGCGACTCTCGATTGATTTGCGCGTTTTGATAAGGAACCTTACAGTATAGGGGCAATTGTTTCCACGTCTTGTCTTGCATGTGTTTTGTAATGTTTGTCTGTCTGTTTATATAGCCTATTTTTTATTTTAACCTTTATTCAATAAAATGTACAATTAAACTTACTTACCTTTTAGAGCCTTTATTACCTAAACAACATTTTTTTACGTAGTAGTGCTTAGGTTTACTTAGTTTTTATGTATACGGTACGGGTATTGACGTCCTCTAAATTCCCGTTACTCCTCTAAATTCCCGATAACTTCAATTGATAAATCAGAGATTATCAAAAATCTCATTCATTCTCATAACTGCGTCATGATTTCGACTCTTTTTTTTATTGGACTTCGGATTGTCACTTGTCAAAATAAGATCAGATGCGATAAGCGTAGTTTTACCAACGCAATCGCTCAATGTCCTTCTGTAATCGATTATTTGGATTTGTTTTGAGCGAAGCAACGTTAATGAGTGAACAAAATCAGGTGATCATTGAATACGGTCTTCTAAAGATCTACTTTTTAACGTCTTTGTGCAAAAAGGAAAAAGGTGACCATTTTACACGTCATTAAAAAGTGGATGTTTAGTGTAGTTTTTAAACCCAGTGCAAACGTCGTCGCCCAGAATAATAGCAGCGTAAAAAACACGATAAATACCCGTAAAACAATTAAAAATAAAGAAATGTTTAATAAATTAACTTCGGCTCCAATTTGTATATATTTTTATTATAACTTTGATTTTATATCATTTAAGCAGTGTTTTACGTGTCGTCGTGTCTTCCGTAGATATATTTCATCCGGGTTTTAGTAACTTGAACGATATAAAATTCCCGATGCGATCGCAACCGAGTCAATTTCATACTGACCCATTTCACGTGACAATTTTCGTTTTAGTGCTATCCTGTCTACTTGAGAAACGTGACACAACACAATTTATTTCTAGAAGTCACGTGACTCTGCACTAGTGATGGGACAGTAATTAGATTTGGCAGTTACGTATCGGCCGCCGTTCCGCCGCTCGGCCACTGAATGGGGAGAAATGAGTTTGTGACGTCATTAGTGATTTGATACCGTGTAATACCGTGCTGTGGTGGTTGCGGTACGCATATAACAATACATATATAGAATCATTATTTTGAGGAATTGCCACGAAATTGTTTTTACTAGCTTTTCTCGGCTTCCCCCTCGTAATACACGGATAAAAAGTAGCCTACATCCTGTTCGGTCTATAATATTATCTGTACAAAGCTTCAGCTCAATCCGTTCATTAGTTTTGTTTCATCAAAACAAACTTTTGCTTTTATGATGTTGATATTAGTGGGGTGAGATCGTGGGATAGGATTGATGATAATAATGCGTTCGGCATCCAGCTCACTTGGAGACAAGTTCTACGACGGGGAAACGATTGGCCTTCATCTCGCCTGGTATCAAGTTACGATAAAGCCCAATATGGGGGCGCTCCCAGAATCCTCAACAGACTTGAGGAATTGGCTATCATGGCATTGGCTCTAAATACCGGAACACAACATTTATAATTGCTTTTATGGCGTCAAGATGATAAAAGCTAGCCAGTGCTAGCCAATTCTAAAATGTATCATTTACAAAAACTATCTTTATCGAGTTTTTTTTTTGCTATTTTTACAGCTTATCTCGAATCTAGGTCGGAAATTGAAGAAATATTTATAAAAATTAAAGTTGTGGCTCGTTCAGATCTATACATTTTTTTTTTCCATTTGATGTATAGTAATTCTTTGACACTCTAATCTACTCACTCTACTCCATTTCTCTTTTCCCCCCATACAGTAAGGGGAAAAGAGAAATGGAGTAGAATCCTGATGTATTGGTTCCCGAAGTACAATAAACGTAAAAGAGGGAGACAGTACAAAATATGGGAGGACGAGCTAAAAGATATTGCAGGGAAAACATGGACAAGAATAGCAAGAGACAGAGAGGAGTGGAAGAAGTTGGAGGAGGCCTTTGCCAAAAAAGGGCAAACAGATATAAGTGTTGATGTCACGTAAAATACTAAATTAGGAACCTAATACGAAATTGTCTGAAATGAAAGGCTTAAATAAAAATTCTTTGACACACACTGCCTTAAACAAGCGATATCACCAGCCATGTGGTCAGGGCCCCGATTCTATTAATCCAATCGCTTCACTATGACATCGCAGAATGGCCACCAGAATACCAAATGGCACTTATAGTGGCCATTTTGCCACCACAATATGTCATAGTGAATTGGTTTAGAAGAACAGAGTTCTTGATACAGCACACTTGCCTAGACATACTATTCACTCTAGATTTACAAAACACCGACTCTTAAAAAGTAATAAACGTTTAATGGACACATTAACCACCTGCTAAGTGCCTTGCACACAATTAACGTGAAATTAATGTTTAATTCGTTTTTGTTTACTTGATCGCGTATTTACGACGTTTACTATGCTATAAATAGTTAAATTGCAACTAAGCACATGCTAGCGCTGATGGCAGTAACTGTCGTTTATCGATCACTTGCTTAAAGCTTGACAAGTGGGTTAGTAAACGTAAACCAGCGATACGATTGTAGTCCACTTTTCATCATCATAATCATCCGCCTGAATTTGCTGTCAAAATTGTGTCCCATGTAATGGACTAGTCACCTGTGTGCTCTAGTGGTTCGCCCACTCGTGTCAGATCCAGAGGTCCTGGGTTGAAGAGCACAATATTGTGCTTGGTTTGATTGGTAGTAGTACTTTGTTTATGTCCATGGCCAGCTACCACCATCATACCTAATTTGTCGCTATAACAAGTAGGTATGCAAAACGGTTGTGTTCTGGCATTTAGAGGTAAGATAGCCAATTCACAACTTTAAAATTAACAGGCCTCATAGCTCAGTTGGTAGTAACTCTGCCTTCTGCGCTGTAGGCTGTGTGTCGATTCCCACGCAGGACAAACATTTGTGTGATGAATGTAGATGTTTGTTCTGTGTTTGGGTGTTGTAATGTATGATAAGTATGTATATACAAAAAAAAATAAAAGTATTCTATCCGTAATCTAGTTCCCATATTACAAGCTATGCTTAGTTTGGGGCTAGATGGCGTTGTGTAAAATTTATGTCCTGTAATATTTATCTATTTAGTAATTCCTGACTGTTAAGAATTCCGGGTGAAGTGCGCTTCTACCTTCGGCCTTATCATAACTTAAAAAACCAGGTGAATGTCGAGTCCCCGTCGTATAATAAAAAGGAAAATAGAAACTAGTTTCACCAGGACACTTTATTGTTCCTGTCAAAAAAAAAACGATGCAATCAATCAAGTATCACAAAGCAAGTGAGAGAGACAGTAGCTGGCACGTGAACTTGCATCAATCGGATAGCCGCCAATTACGGCTAATGTGATTTTTATCAGACGAGACGATACAGCCCCCTGGGAGGAGGTTATCGCCAGCATGGGAAATCTGCGGCAACGGGATGAAATCATAACGCACGTTAAAGGTTATTGTTTTACTAAACCTTTTGCAGTTATTACGCTAGCGGGTTTTTTTTTTTTTTACATTAATTTTTACACAGCGCCATCGCCGCATAGCTTGTAATTATTGTGATTAAGGATAGAATACTTCGATACTTTTGAAAATACATACTATATGATACAACACCCAAACACAGAACAAACATCTATATTCATCACACAAATGTTTGTCCTGGGTGGGAATCGAACCCACAACCAACTGAAGGCAGAGTTACTAACAACTGAGGCTAGTATTTTTATATGACCCTAAACTGCCAAAAGAGATTATTCAATTAATTTTAAGTTAGTACGCTAAAAGTAAGTTTTGAACTAATATGGAACGAGCCTTTGAGGTGGTGTATTACCCACTTCTTTATTTACCTACAATTTTTGTATTGTGTTAGTATAATAGAAAACGATTAATTTATTATAATTCTAAGGGCTAATGGAATGCAAAAGCCCCTAATAAAAGTTGAATGAAAATGAAATTCAGGGCTGTCTGAAATTATAATTATTATTTCAGACAGCCCGAAATAATCCACATCTAAAACTATAATGAGACGAAAATCTACTGGATTTATTTTCAATTGTCTAAATGCGGCGTAATACAAGTCAAACCAACATGTTTTAAAAACAAATTTTCCGCTCATGATTTGCATAAGACCGCCCTGCGCTTCAATAATAAAAAGCTCCTATTATTCAGTACAAAAGTGCTGAATATTCATGGCGACCGATAAGCAATGCAACAAACGTATAGGCCAGGGTATACCGTCTGAATGCCAGCCGCTGAAGTAGCTTTAGTCGAGACGGCTATTAGCATAATTAGCTTGACACTCGAAGGGTTAAATTGGCTGTTTATCTTGTTTTGTACTCGGGGACATTGCTGGATATCCTATTATATTGTGAGAGATGTCTAGCTATATTTTAGTTATATATTGTAAACTTTGATGTATGGTAGGTTTGAGGCTCTCCCAGTGACACACAGCACTTACATTCTCATCGCAAAATCATCTTAGTCCTGTATGAAATTTTACGAATATCTTGGTCACATAATCAATTGTTTATACATAATATAATTAAATACATATTAAAATAATTATGTAATCCATTTTAATACCTAGGTACCTAGGAACTGGAATAGTGTATCATTTTAGCCATGTGTCAAATAATTCGAAATAGTTCAGTTTCCTGAGCAACACAGTTCAGGCTGATCCAGGAGCCAGGGCTCAGCAGTGATTGCAACAATTATGTACCTACATCGGAAAGAGTTCATATTGTTTACATAGCTTCTATACAAACTTTCTTTCCCTATTTAGCCCTTGTTTTATCGTGCTCTCAATACACCATGTACAAAATGTCTAAAATGCTTCCAGACTGTTCTACCAGGCCGGCAACGTACTGGTGGCCAGTCTGTCAAAGACGCTTCAAGTCCGCCATTACATCAGGACAAAACAGGAATCACTCGATTACTGCATCTTTCTTTTCGATGCTATGAGGCCCTCTACTACATCCAGTTATCTAAACTTTGAGCTTATATAGCTTTTTATAGCAAGAATGAAGTCTACAATGGAGCGAGCTTTCCTAGAAGGTACACGGCAAACCGGTTATCGCCAGTGGAACTTTGCAGCTCCTACCACTAATGTTATTTCAACCGCCTCTGTCAAATCCAGGTCCTGGGTTCGATCCCCAAGGGGAGAACAATATTGTGTGCTTGGTTTGTGGTAGGAGTTAGTTTAAGTCCATCTGGGTAGCTATCACCATCTTACCTAATTCTGTCGGCATAACAACAATTATTATATTGTTGTGTAACATTTTAGAGGTAAGACAGCCAGTTCCTCAGTTTGTTGAGGATTCCGGGAGAAGCGCGCTTCTAAATCACCCTTACCGTAACTTGAAAATCAGGTAAGATGAAGGTCAAGCACACCCGTAGAACAATAGAAAAAAAAAGTTGTGATCATTCAGAAGTAGCCGCGTGTAAAAGCCAGCGATTTCGTAGCCCAGGGTAGACTACTAGGAAAGAGGTAGATCAACACCAAGGTTCGTTCAAGTGTATTATTGTAAAAGTCAGTTATCCCTCGCAATGGCTAGCCAAACGTCCAAGTTGACACAAAGCTCATAACTTTAGGACGTGCTCCGAGCCACTAATCTGTTTACTGACTGCCAGAGAGGTTTGCAGTTTGCAACTAAGGAGATCCGGCTTTAAGATCCGGTATAGTTTTGCTCTAATTATTCTGTAGCCCACAAACTAGTTGTATTGAACCCTTGAGCCTCTCTTTTGTGTGTTCTGCCGCTTATATATCAAATCAAATCGTTTATTTCAGGCATAATCACAGACCATATACAATTATTACTAAACACAAAACTACATAACTAACTAGATACAAGAGTTACACTAGATTACAATAATTATTATTGTCATAAATGTTTATTAATTTCAATTTATTCATTCTGCATTTTTTTCTGTTTTAAAGACATTATAAAAAATATTTAGAATAGAAGATCTAAATTTTGCATGCCAATGTAGTTGGTCAAAATATGTGAAACATAATTATTTAAGAACAAGAACCTGTATCAACCATATTTCTAGCAAATAAATAAACTTTGACTTTGATATAAATGAAACAAATTGAAATACACACATTGAAATAAAATATGTATTTTTTACTAATTATATAAATATAATTAATGTAACTAAATTAAATAATAGCATTCAATACCAAGAATATAAATATAAATAAATAAATATTACAGGACATTAACTTTACACAGCGTCATCTAGCCCCAAACTAAGCATAGCTTGTAATATGGGAACTAGATTACGGATAGAATACTTAAATACTTTTTGTTAATATATACGTACTATATGATACAACACCCAAACACAGAACAAACATCTATATTCATCACACAAATGTTTGCTCTGGGTGGGAATCGAACCCACAGCCTACAGCGCAGAAGGCAGAGTTACTACCAACTGAGCTATGAGGTTTGTTAAATGTACCTATAGTTTATAATGTAAAATATAATGGAGCGTGTTCTGAAGAAGTGTTCGAAGTAACAAGCCTCATAGCTCAGTAGGTAGTAACTCTGCCTTCTGCGCTGTAGGTTGTGGGCTCCCAACCCAGGACAAACATTTGAGTGATGAATATTTATGTTTGTTATGTTGGGTTGTATCATATCTATTATTTAATACATAGTAAGTAGAGTATTTAAGTATTCTATCCGTAATCTAGTTCCTATATTACAAGCTATGCTTAGTTTGGGGCTAGATGGCGCTGTGTGAAATGAATGTCCTATAATATTTATTGATTATTGTTGTGTACAAAAATACTGTTTGATATTTATAAGATACACCGTCGCCATTATTAGCACGGAACAATAATTTCGTATAAATGACGATTGTTAGTTCCTAAGGAAGGCGAATATGTACGAAGAACGTAATAATCCACCTACTTTTCATGTATTTTAGTATAAATGAGGAAAAATAACCAAGCATGCCAACCCCATTTTCAGTATTTTAGTATTTATTTATTTCATAAACAATCATTAGAATCGTGTTTGAAAAATATAGGTACCTAATACAAATAATAATTATTACAAATGTTATAATGACACAAAAAAAAAACATAATATTATTATACTTACGTTTACAAACAATGCAATTTTGCTTCCCAATTTCATGCGTAAAAAAATTGTCTATTATTATTCAAAAAATCGTCCACTGAATAAAAACACCCCTTCAACAAAAGTTTTTTTAACTTGGAATTCAATACATTTTCACTCTCTATCGTTTTCAATAACATTGGAAAATAGGCGTGAGTTTATGTACCTATATTGTTTCATTACAAATTGCATTTATCGATTAATCAATTATCCCGTATCATCTTGTACTTAGTTGATTGATAGTTATTTTATTGTTATTGTGTACAATGTAAAAAAATGTAATATGTATACACTTTTTAATTTTTAAAATGGTTTGTATCTACAGCTGGTCATATGTACCTTTTTTTATTTTATGGCGGGGAAGCGCTTGGTCTTCATATCACCTGGTTTCAAGTTATGATAAGGCCGAAATTAAACTCACCCGGAAACCTCAACAGTCTGAGGAACTGGTTTTCCTACCTCTAAAATGCCGGAACACAACAGTTTAGAATTGTTGCTATGGCGACATAAGTCCTACCACCAAGCTAATATTATTAACTTGTTATTAAATTTATATATCTGTCAAACTTGAATAAAAAGTAACGTCAGAATTTACAAGACATAATGTAATTCCCATATTACAATCTATGCTTAGTTTGGGGTTAGATGGCGCTGTGTGATATAAATAAATAAATATTACAGGACATTAATTTTACACAGTGCCATTTAGCCCCAAACTAAGCATAGCTTGTAATATGGGAACTAGATTACGGATAGAATACTTAAATACTTTTTGTAAATACATACGTACTATATGATACAACACCCAAACACAGAACAAACATCTATATTCATCACACAAATGTTTGCCCTGGGTGGGAATCGAACCCACAGCCTACATCGCAGAAGGCAGAGTTACTACCAACTGAGCTATGAGGCTTGTATGAATGTCCTATCATATTTATTTATTTATAATGGTTTAACTTTTTAAATTTAGAAGTGTGTTAACATTAGTGCAGGCGATTGTACAAGGAAATGTATAATTATGGTGGAAATTAAATTATTTTTTCCTTTTCGCTGCTGAATATACTATAGTCACAAATGTAAAAAAAAATGCCTGATTACATGCGTCGTGTTATCGCAATGGACGATAAGGCGATTGTTAATTAGTTAGCTACTGTTTTTGGTCTGATGTGGCTAAGCTTGCACGCAAGGTTGAAAACTAACCGCATCTGTGGTCTAGTGGTTCAACCCACCACCGATTTCAGATCCAGAGGTCAAGGGTTCGATCCCTAGGGGGAGCAATATTGTGCTTGGTTTGTTTGGTGGTAGGATTTTGTTTAAGTCCACCTGGCTACCAGAATCTTACCTAATTCTGTCGCCATAATAACAAATATCAAAAAAAAATGTGTTCCGACATTCAGAGGTAAGATAGCCAGTTCCTCAGTTTGTTGAGGATTCCGGGTGAAGTGCGCCTCAACCTTCGGCCTTATCTCAACTTGTTACCAGGTGAGATGAAGGCCAAGCGCTTACCCGTCGTACAATAAAAAAATAAAAAAACTTCCTGTATTTTTTAGAAATCCAGGCCAGTAAAAATGTGTTCTCTTTTCTGACCAGGAGCCTTTTAAGAGTAATGCGAAGGCTTGTAAACCTAGAGTGGCGTCTAGGACATTTTTAAGATGTGTCGACTTTGCTGCAAAAGGATTTTACAGAACCGTTGAGTGCGTTTTGCCACACACGGGGACAAAACTCACAAGCACATTCAATTTTGTAAAATTGACATGTGAATTAAATGTATGTATCAATTTATAATACGAATGCGACTCAGAAGTTTAAAGCAGTTTTTGTGACATGTATGTGGTATGGAGTTTTTGAGCCCTGGGGAAAGACAGGTCAGGTTATCTACTTTAATTGTGGAACGCATATGCGACGCGTGTAGCTATAGAGCTGAAACTTTGCGTACACGCAAATGGTAATCTTAATCTTTGCAAAAACCAAGGTTTTCGCACCATCAACCATTCGGGTTGATGCGTCAGTTTTTATACAGTTACTCGACGTCTATTGAGGTCGTAACGAACAGTAGCTTACTTTGCATTTCCAGCCTTAATACGTTAAGTTAGAGTTGCCATTTGCTTGAAATGCAGTAGTGTTGCTATCTTTTACCAGCATCCAATGACAAAATATGCTACTAGCTGACCAGCTGAAAATCAAGACAGTCAGAACCAGAGGTCCAAGGGACTCAATAATTTTCAGACAAGGTACTATTGGTAGAGTAGATGAAAATTTTATTTAGGAAATGAGTCTCGGGAGTTTCGCTAGTTATTTATATCGTCTACACTATACCGCTGATAAAAACATCGTTTTACCCAAACAACTAGCCTTATCTCATCGCAGTAGCAGATTATAAAACTCGTTACTTTAATCGCTATTAAAGTAACGAGTTTTATAATCAGGCACGTAATTTGATATACCTAAATTCAATGGAAAATTGGAGTGTTGATTACTTGAATATATTTTTTAAGGTTCCATCCTACGGGATCGTATTATTACGCCTCTGCTGTTTGTCCATCCGAACGTCAGTATGTCAGCGGGCTCATAAACCGAAATACGTAGACAGTTTAAATGCCCAGTGTGTATATTTATTGTCGTTAAAACAATATATAACAATTATAAAATGTCATTCTCTGATTTATAGAAATATATTATGGAATGGATTATGTTGTTCAAAATAACACCTGTACCTAATCCCCTTTAATCCTTATAGTTCATTTCGACACAAGTGATTCAGCTTTGATTCAATTTAAACTGACCCTGATGGTTGCTTATTCAAGGTATACTGGTTTCAACATTTTTATTCGGTAAAAAAAAACATTTTGTTTTGAAACGTCAAATCTACCGTCTATTTGGAATCGCAAGCAACATACAAGGAAGTTATTTTATAGGTTTTCCTCTAACCTTCAAGTTAAAATAAATGAACATCAAAATATATATATATATATGTATAAATATTAAATAATAATGTACATTTTACACAAGGACGTCTAGCAATAATCAAAACTTGTGATATGGGAACAAGATTACGGAAAATATAAACCCTTGATATGTACACACATACATAATTTCAACCGCCTCTATGGTCTAAAGGTTCACCCACCAGAATCAGAACCAGAGGTCCCGGATTCGATCCCCAGCGATCCCTTCACATAATAATGTGTGTAGTTTGGTTGGTGGTAGGACTTTGCTTAAGTCCGCCTGGCTAGCTACTACCATCATATTTGTGTGATGAATATGTTTGTTCTGTGTTTGGGTGTTGTATTGTATTATAAGTATATATTTACAAGTAAGTATTATATAAGTAATCTTTTTCTTTTAATCTAATTCCCATATAACAAGCTTTGCTCAGTTTGGGACTAGATGGCGCTGTGTAAAATTAATGTCTTGTAATATTTATTTATTCACCACACAAATTTTGTCCCGGGTGGGAATTGCACCCGCAACCTAAAAGGCAGAGCTACTCCCTTAACTACTACCAACTGAGCTGTGAGGCCAGTTAAGATGGTGCATAATGAAATCAATAATTCACAACCGAATAGTTCTCCTTCGACTAAATAATGAACCCCAATCAGATCAGGGTTCCGCAAGCGTACTCCCAAGAGCATAAGAGCCAGGGTAGTGCAATGATACGGGAATAAAATCGCGTTTACGGTAATTGGTTTCAGCTCTGGCGGTTTTACACGTGCCTTGCTTATTTACAAGTAACGGTATTAGATGTAGGGTTATTTGCCATAAAACCTTGACTGCCTGCTGCTGACTTAGAGCGTGTGTTATTATTTTTAGAAGGCCAAGAAGTGACTCCTCCCATGCAAACGTAGTCTCGCTTATATTACGTAATTTTGGTTGGTCGTCTGGCTTGCTACTACTATCTTACCTAATTCTGTCGCTATAACAACAATTCTAAAATTGTTGTGTTCCGGTATTTATAGGTAGGATAGCCAGTTCCTCAGTTTGTTGAGGATTCCGGGTGAAGTGCGCCTCTACCTTCGGCCTTATCTTAACTTGTAACCTGGTGAGATGAAGGCCTAGTTCCCTGTCGTACATAAAAAAATGCCACATGCGATTTGAATGATATTTTGCAGATAAAGTCGGATAGAGACATGGTGCGATTCTTTTTTTTTAAGTTACTTCAAGTACTTCATAAAGTGCACATATGACATTGAGTGAAACTATACCTAATTACATCGTCGTGAAAAAAAAAATTCTTTTTTTATTTTCCCTAACACTTTTTCACTATGCTTATTTTGTGTACATTGAGTCCTTTTTAGAGCATATTTGCATGGTTATTTTGCCATTTCGTTAGTGAATACTATAAGATGTCTAATCAAATACACATACAACATACTTGGCACAATCTTCGTATGTGCCAAGCCCAACGGTCTTGAGCCAGTCTCATCCAGCAGCCGCTTACGATGCTGGCAACATCGTCGACCCATATTACTGCTGGAAGCTTGACAATCGGCTTTACTACAATTAAATAACTTCAAGCATTTTATTGTTTACCTTCAACTTCCTCAGAGGTGTCGCGATTTTTATAAGTTAATGATGGATCAGCTCTTGACCCTTGCGTAAGGATGAGGTTTATGATGCAAGCTTTTCCAGAAAGCCTCCACCTTCACCACCACCACCTTATCATGATGACCAGATGAGAAGACGGCTAATCGCTTCCCCGACCAACAAAAAAAAGCACTGGCTTTGCCGCACACAGCAAACAGGACTTCAGCAGTGCCTTCACAGGCCCTTCCACCAGGAGTTCATTCAGCCATAGCCGCTAACAAAAACCAGCGATCCTGTTGCCCTGGATACTAGATCCTCAACTGATGGCGATGTCATATACTGACATAATAAACAAGTCAAGTATTCCTTCTGATAGATGCAACCATAAAAACGCGAAGCTGTAGGTAACCGAAGCAATCTTCAGCGGTAATTGGCTCTTGACCTGCCATTGTTCGGAACAAGACTGAAATAAGGTTATTCCTCCGCTTTATGTCGCGTGGATTCAACTTCGACAAATTATTTTAACCGCCTCTGTGTTCTTGTGGTTCGCCTCCCGGTGTCAGATCCAGAGGTCCCGGGTTCGATCTCCAGGGCAGTACAATACTGTGCTTGGTTTGGTTGGTGGTAGGACTTTGTTTATGTTCGCCTGGCTACCATCGTCTTACATAAGTCTGTTGCCATAACAAAAAATTCAAATGATTGTGTTCTGACATTTAGGTAAGATTCTCCAGGTCATCTGCCAGTTCCTTATCTTACTTGGAGAAGGCGCTTGACCTTCATCTCACCTGGTTTCAAATGTTGATAAGGCATCAGCATTTAAAACCAGGTGAGATGAAGGTCAATCGCTTTCTCGTCGTACATTAAAAAAAAATTGATACGAGCAAAGTGCAAAGTACGAGTATGTATAAATTATGTAAAAATATGTTGTATTTATATATAATAATTTTGCCTTATATTTACATATTTAGTAGGTATGAAACATATATGTGTGGGTATACTTTTTTAATTCAAGTACACTTTTCTACCTTTTCAGTGTATCACCTCTCTCTCTCTCTCTCAAAGGTTTGCTGGTAGAAAACTCTTTAAGGGTTATGCTCGCCTCTGTACATATGTTTTCCTATGACATGTTTAAATCATATTTATGAGTACAATAAAGAATTACAAGAGCAAAGTTAACTCAGTTAGAGTACCAATAAGAAAAATGATAACATTGAATAATGTTGATACTGCTGTTATAAGTTACGCTGTATGTAGTGACCGATTTCACGATTCTGTATCGATACGTTATAAAGCTATAATTTATCAAAAACCGTCTCATGCGTACTTACCCCTGAGGTTCCACCTTAACACGATTATCTCAGGTACGAAGGGCGAACGTGAACTTCAGCGAAGGGAATTGGAGTTTAACAATCGAATTTTAAGGTTCATTTTTCAGAATCACGGAACCAAGCTTGAGCATCTGCTTGAGCAGAGATTGCTTGACTCTGATTGGTTTAAAGAGCTCTGCTTGAACGGATTTCTGGAACACCTTGCACTTCTATACCGAGGTAATAGGAGTACGAGCACTAACCATGTTTAATCTTAACGAGCCCTCCTGAAGCACAGACCTGCTGAGTTTTTTTTATTTACATATAAAGTACATAACGCCATCCAACGCCACCAGTATTCTGGCCACGTTACAATCAGGGGCCCTACCGCCGACGGCGAAGCCGATCTCCATTGGCTTAAAATTACCTTCATGAGAACTAGAAACGATTTTTACCGTCAAATGTACTGAACGGATAGGTTTCATAACATGTGTACACTTTTAAGATGGGAAACGCCATTTTGGATATGACACATACCCGGTAGTAAAAATCGTTTCTAGTTCTCATGAAGCTAATTTTAAGCCAATGGAGATCGGCTTCGCCGTCGGCGGTAGGGCCCCTGGTGGTGACAACGATCGACTGGGTTATCTATAAAATATTATTTTTGTAGATTTGATTTTTTACTTGTTAATTCGTCTATAGTAAGTTTACGTTTTTTTTTTGTGTGAAACATTTAGATGATTGTCTTTATTCATAAATTAAATGTCTATTATACTATTCACACAATTCAGAATCGTACATAACACATGAATAACATTGTGTTGAAGATACAATAATTATGGATGTGATTCACCGAAAAAAGTTTTTGTTTGAATATGTATCTACAATTAAACTATGTACAAGGGAAGCAGGGTTACCTTAGGACCGTTAGAAACGGTCTATAAGTAACTCAAAAATTCCAGACCAGTACCAGACGAAAGCGTGCCCAAGACACTAGCTGCATTGCCACGCTGAATAGCTCTACTAATTCGTTGGCCTAAATAAAAGTATTTACCTACCTACACTCAAAAGTGGTCAGTCATCTATCTTAAGCAAGCCACGACAGCTGGCAAATCAGTCCATACTTACAACTCTTTTAGTTGTTCATATTACATGTTGGCCTCCTTACTTATCGGTTATCTGTCGAGTAATAAAAGTATTGATAACATTGCTAAAAACCTGAGTTACTATCTCGAATTATTAAATTAGAAATTACATTCACATTAATCAGCAATTCTACATCGGAGAACAAACGTGATTAAAAAAAAAAAAAAATGGCACACGAGCGGGGGCGTAATGCATTACCACGTAGGTCAAGTTTTTTGTGGATGTGGCCTTCTTTGTGGAAAATAAAACGACTGCAGTTAGCCATTTTACAGGCCTCCGTACAAAACTTAATGAAAGTCAAAGGTTCAAAGGAACTAAACACATAGGTACAAATTTCAATAGGGCCGAGAGATGATGTAATATTATCAAAGGCATCCATTCATAAAAGGATGTACGATTGAATATGGAACGTCAAATTTATCCAAGCAAGTGTGAGTTGAACTCAACGAGGGTTCCAATCCAAACAACATCTTATCATAAAAAATGTGACATTTTGTACTGCATACTGAAGTCTCATTTGTTATATTATATACCATAGTGGAGTACTTGAATTACACCAAGTTTGGAGCTTGTATGTATGCCTTTTTTACGTTAGAACTAAAATTCCTAGAATAAAGTTTTTTAAGCTTGTAAAGCCTGAAAAGCTTTTAAGATGGGCTTAAAAATAATAATACTCATAAATAATCATTTAACATTACTTGGCATTTTACACAGCGCCATCTAGCTGCAAACAAACATAGCTTGTATTATCGGATTACGGATAATATTTAAATTAAATTAAATCACATTAATTTTAATTAATTAATTTATATAATATGTTTTGATAATACATACTTAAAATACAATATTATGCTCAAACACAGTACAATTACCTATATTCATCACACAAATGTTTGTCTCAGGTGGGAATCGAACCCACAAGCTACAGCGGCTACGCTGATCCCTAAAAAACTAAGGAGATCAATCTCAAAGTTGGACGATTACTCATTGTGTATTAACTTGACAAACAGAACATCGCAAATAATTCCGATTCCATTTTCAAATGTTTATCGATATGCGTCATCCATTTTGTATCTATTCTGACAGCTATATATTTATGGACAGACTATTTCCGGACGACCATACATAGTAATTGATCTATAGGACGATCCATTTTATTTTTCTAACTATTTGGGTGTTGTCAGTAATCTTTTTGTGTGTTGTAGGTACTTACCATTGAATTAATTGAGCTTCATTCGGTCATACAATCCATCAAGCAGTTTTGGACATCTGAAAAAGAAATAAAATGAATGAAATAGAAATAAGGTGACTTGGGCCTAGCTTGAAATCGTGGGAAACAGAACACGCGGCGATTATCACACATAGGATACGTAGGGTGATGATTTCTATTGTTATTGCTAGATGGCGCTGAGTAAAATTAATGTCCATGTATGTATGCTACACAGGTAATGTATGTATGCTACACAAGGATTATATACATAAAAACATGTGGCTTTTTTACTTTGAGAGGTCCCTTCGATTGAAAATACCATTTATATCGATTGGTGCCATAAAAGTGCAGGGTGCATTTTTTCCATTGGCGTTTGTTTGGGATTCCTGGGAATGACAAATATAATTTCAAAACTTTGTGAATGCAGTTTTGATTTTTTTTTATAAATAGAGAAATGGTTTCTCTCTTTGTGTGAAATTTGATTAGCTTATTCAGAATTTGATTACATAGTAGTTTTTGCCGGTACATTTAAACTCTACAATATATATCCATGCGTATATCTACACATACTTCCATAGGTACATAATCATTATAATAAACATATATATTAATGTATTTTTTGTAACGCATAATAATAGTAACACGCGGGAAAAAGCTGGTTTTTATATTTCAATAAATTAACAATAATGGATAACCGTGGTTTTAGGAGACCATAACTTGTTATGGAATATGTTTTTGATTAGACGTGTAGACCCTCTACGACATGTAGCGCATAGCCTCTACGGCGTGTAGAGCCTCTACGGACTACATAGCTTCTACGGCTTGTAGCGTTTCTACTTCTATGATAGTGACATCTTACACCAAAGAAAAAAAAGTGTATATAAAAAAAGTGTAGGTGAAATTAGCATTTTTTTTTATAATAAAATGTGTTCTTATGGCACTGAGGAGCACTGGCGTTCTCGCGTTGAATGGCCAAATACATTATTAGAGCGAGAAATGAGCCAGCCCTCTTGTCTCCAGCGACGTTTATAATTTTGGCACATTTCTTTTTAAATAGGAAGGCTAGGCTTAGGACCCACAATCTCAAATCTTAGAGGAGCAAATACGTAGTCATTGGAAATGCATGAGTACAATTTGCACCTTAATTGTAAATGAAATATATATATATATAAAAAATAAATGTATTGTTTGTGCTAAGATTAGGAAAAAAAAGAGTACCATTCGCCCAAATGAGTCTTAACTTAACTCCGCCAAAACTTACCGGAGCAGAAGTTTGTATTCAGTTTGTACTCGTCTGATCAAGATCGTAACGAACAGTAGCTTACTTTGCAGCCTTAAATTGAATGTAGCTATATGTTTGAAAAACAGTTATTAGATTGCTATCTTTTACTGGCATCGCGTGACAAAATATTCCACTATTTTCGCAGTTCATAGTTATGCGTCCGATATCCTGTTTTTGATCTAAGTTATAATGTTATCTAATATTTCTTATAGTCTCTAAAGTTTAAATAAAATGATTTTTTTTTTCAGATCCAGATGGAGCCGCCTGGACCGCCTCCTGCGTATGAGACTGTGGTCGAAGGGCACCCTGAACATAAGGATTGCCATGCTCTTCATGTAAGGACTCACCTGATTTTCATGTTATGATAAGCCCAAAGGTGGAAGTTCACTTAACCCGCAATCCTCAACAAACTGAAGAACTGGCTATCTTACCTCTAAATGCCGAAACAACAATTTTATAATTGTTGTTATGGTAACCGATTCAGGTAAGGTGGTAGGTGGTAGCTATTCAGGCGGAATTCAACCAAGTCCTACCACCAACCAAACCAAGCACAATATTGTACCCCTGGGGATTTGGGGTATCTTCCCTTTGACCTGGATTATCTTAATTTAAGCCAAAGCAAAGATCAGGTTGACATCCTCAAATACGCACGTGCAAACATGATGATTACTATAGGGCATGGCTATAATAGTAATGACCATTGAAAACCCCATATTAAAATAGAAATACTGTGTATGTGGCAAAACCACGAGCTGCAGATTTCGCGATACTCTTTATCGAGGCACGCACGCGCAATTACACACTCGGAGTTTTACGGGCAACTAAAATCAGAACGGCCGGTTGCCAACAAAAATCGCAGCTAGATATTGAACAATTCATATCTAGTATTAAAACTCGGAGAAACTATGGTGTGCACTCCAAATAAAACAGGCCAAGTACTGTACGCACACCGAGGGTTCCGATCCACATTTTAAGGTTTAAATCACGCTTGTAAGATACCATTTTATTTTAAATTTATTTAATTTTATACCGCCACAAGAAATACACATGTCGCAACAAGCTCGGACGGTTGATCGGCCGTCATCGGGCGTCTTTGGTGGCGGTTGTATTAGTGTACACGCTCGCTTTCTTAAATGGCCTATAGTACCTCAGATTATGAACACAACGCAACTTCACTCTAGTTTCGAACTAAGATACAGTTACAATAAAGGTGACATTGCTCGCCACGCGCTCAACCACGGCGCTTATTACTAGCTGACAGAAATACGCGCGAATTTCTACATTTTTTACGGTAAAACAAATCATTAATTTTGAAAATCTAAACCACAGACCGTCTGCTGTATACTGTGTTTATTTATTGTACAAAAGTGTCAAGGCCTAATTGGGCGTATTTATTGAATGGTGAACATTTTTGGTACAAATTAGAGTCAACTTTGTTGGTTTTTTTTTACATAGATTTTTTTATGTAATCGTGTCTTCGAAACACAAGCGTTCATTCAATCCTGAAATATAACATATATTTATTTCAAAGTAAATGCTACAGTATTGTGGAAGATATGATCGCTGAAGCTTAGCCATTATACGTATCATAGACTCTTAAATACGTTAGATTTGATTGGCCGAGTTTGGCCGTCATCGACGCCCGATAACGGACGCGTACACCACGCGAGCCTTTAGTAACAAGGTCCCGTTAGCATCTTTTGGCTACGGAATCCTAAAACGGGCTCAGTAGCAGCGATTTCATTTTCATGTCAGATGAAAAAGTATGAGTGTTATAGCCATGTGCTCAGCATTGTAATTTTTCTATTATATTTTTCGAACGCCTTTCTGGCTAACAATAAAATTGAAGCGCTTGTTGGAAATACATCATATAGTTTTCAAACCGTTATTTATATGTAGAATTACCTATAGACCTTTGGTAACAGTAACTACTCACCATGTAAATATTTTGTACTTATTATTTATTGTAAGGCAACTTACAATAAATAATTACATATAAATAGTATTACCAACGTGAAAACTTTGTAAATTAAAAGTCACACAGCGAGCTATGGAGAGGGCTATGCTTGGAGTTTAACTACGCGATAAAATCCGAAATGTGGACATCCGTAGAAGAACCAAACTCACTGACATAGCTCTTTCTTTATTGGTGATAGCCAAGCGCATCACCAGCTTACTTGAAAAACAAGTAAAGATGTGGCCTAAGATGTAGTACGGACTTTTGATTAGACTTGAAGATTGTACTGGTGCGGTAAAACAGACGAGGGCAAGGAGTTCCACTCGTAACAGTATCGGTATTAACCAGTATTAATTCTATCAGAATTAGCAAGCTGGAAGTGGCAGTGAGCGGGCCACATAGCTCGCAAAACCGTTCATCGCTGGGGAGAAAAAGTTCTTTCTTGGCGACCACGGTTAAACGCGAAACGAAGTGTGGGAAGACTCGATCAACCGGCGAACTTGTGGCGGTCGCGGGGAGTCGATGGATGGATGAGGCCTATTTTTAGCAGTGGATGTGAGATATAAACATCAATGTTTTATTCGTGTTTGTGTATTTTCCAGGAGGTGATCACGGATCCTTGTTCACGGCTGCAGACGCCAGGTCACTGTGACGAGCTGCCGTCCTACGAAGCAGCCGTCAAGCTAAAGGACACGAAGTTATAGGCCTTCTGACGCAATAGCATGTGTAGGCAACAACCTAGCTTACAGTAGCGTAGAGCTTTTAGTACAAGGATAAAGAACAGCCTTATTGGATTGCAGTGGTCTAAGAATGTAAGATACATTAAAATAAAGCTTAGGTTATCCACATAGAGACGCATTTAGATTTCACATTATTTTTTATGTACATTTCCTAATGGAAATAAGAGTACACTAGACACAACGCGCCATTTTGAATGACAACACTGTTTGTACTGGGGTGCGTACGTAAGAGCACGTACATAAAAAGTTTATTGGAGTATCTCAGTGCACTGGTAATTTCCTGGGCCACCCGATTTGACACTGATGAATTGCTTAGACTACAAAAGGAAAACAGCCAGTGTAACAGCGGAAGAGCGAGTTTACTATGTTGAATCAGTTGATGAAAATACTTTACTTTGCACCATATAGATAATTTTGACAGACTACAAAACAGACTAACAAGCCTCGTAGCTCAGTTGGGAGTAGCTCTGTCTTCCGCGCTGTAGGTCGTCGGTTCGATTCACACTCAGGACAAACATTTATGTGATGAATAAAGATGTTTGTTCTGTGTTTGGGTGTTGTATCATATAGTACGTATGTATATACAAAAAAAAAGTATTTAAGTATTCTATCCGTATCCCATGCTACAAGCTATGCTTAGTGACTAGATGGCGCTGTGGGAAATGAATGTCCTGTTTTTTTTTTATTCAATTTACGTTTAAAATTTTAATTTATTATTTACGAGTATTATTCAGTGCCAAGACACGAACCTGGGTGGTATTTTAAGAAAATTACATAACCTAACCGCTTGCCTCCTATATACCCTCTATATCCAATTTGATTATATAATTTTTGTACCCGCTTACTTTCTCGGTATCTGACCCGACCCTATCCTTGCAAGGTTACTGAACTACGGACGGCAAAGAGTTCCAGCTCCTTTCAAAGGCGGCCATTCAGCACGCTCGTTTTGTTACCTAAGAGGCTGATTTGATTAGCGCTTGAAAGCTTCCTAATGATGTTTCGTGTGGAAACCTGCTACGGATAAAATTATGAAATATTTTTTCCTTATAGAGTACATCCACTTATTTAGATCTGCCGAGTCACTTATCCACTTAGAACAAACTCCCCGAAATCACTTTTCGGAAGAAATATGGAGAATAGCAATGAAGTTGTGTTTTAGACAGTTTCAGATGTAGTAGTATAAAAAAAAGGCATTTTAGTTTTTTTTAAATATCTTGTATTTAGAGAATAAAGTAGATAAGATACTAAACTAAATTGACTATCTGAAATTAATCTACACAATATGTATAAAAATGAGTCGATATTAAAGAGTAAATAGTTATAGTTTACATCAATAATGTACTCGTATGTAAGTTTAAGGTATGTATAGCAATGGCCGTAAATTATGGTAAATAACATATGTGGCTTGATCACGAATGTCTAACGTTATCGTAATGTTAAGGTAACGTTTTTACGGACCTTACATTACTTGGAAGCACGAAGCACTATCGTATTACTTACTTAACAACGATAGGCAAACGTGAGTGACGTCGAGTGACGATACGTTAACGTTACTTTACATTACGATACATGTGTCAAAAGGTACGTGATCGCAAATTTAGTTATATTTACGTAATGTAAAGGCGCTGTGCGAAATCCTACACAAAATGCTAAAATGCTAACCTGAACGATACGCTTACCGTACGATAGCATATTCGTGATCGGGCTTCTGTACGTAATTTTAAATTGTCCTGAATAAATTTAATATAATTATTATGAATAGGTAAATGAGAAGGTAGATCAAAAACATGCGTGAGATGGGTGTCGGTTCGGTTAAACAGCTTTAAAACTCAGGTTTATGGGTAAGATACTAAGATCACTTTATTGATCTAAGGGTAAGGTACATTAATATTTTGTGGGCACCAACTACCTATAATTTAACACTAACAAACGTTTAGGAACGTTCTTATGACTATCATAAATTCAGTTTTATAGTTAACTAGACGATAATATTACTTTTAAAACGACAATTTAGTACATGTGTACATAATTATAATAAAGTTAATACTTGAAGCACGCCGTAGTTCATAATATCGTAACATAACGATTTGTTAGCGAGGTAAGGTCACATACCAATAATATATACTTGAAAGTAACTGTGTTTGTTATTTATACCTTTATACTTATGATTATTTCCAGTGTTGTAGACAACGTGATTTTCAGCAATCAGCTTCAGGATTCTATTGCTGATTACCTTTAGTCTGCTTATTAGCGAGGCAGACTTTGTGCGCATTATTGCATAAAAATCATTCACTGTTGCTCCAATCCAATCAAATCCAAAAACATCCGCAGCAATAATTTAACCGCCTCTATGGTCTAGTGGTTCGCTTACCGGTATCAGATCCAGAGTAGTAGTAGTAGAGTGGTAGGACTTTGTTTAAGTACGCCTTCCGTCCTTCTGTCCGGCTTGGTATAGGTAAGATGGAGGTAGACCATCTTACTTAATTATGTCTATAACAACAATTCTAAAATTGTTGTTATAGCGTTCCGGCATTTAGAGGTAAGATAGCGTCGAGGATTCCAGATGAAGAGCACTTCCACCTTCGGCCTTAATAACTTGTGAACCAGGTGAGATGACAAGCACTTCCCGTCGCACAATAACAAAAAAACATGCTCCACGCACTGCGAATGTACGGACGATATCTTTGACCCTCCTTTCCCTTTCTTCCACCAGACTTGCAGACGTACGGCAGGTTTCTACCCGTACCTTGTAGATGTTCCATTGTGCCGAACACATCGAATACCTTTATCATTAGCACTTGTAAGGAATGGAACTCGTTGCCCTCGTTTGATTTTTCTACACTAGTCTTTTTTAAACGCGATTAGAACACATAATTTTAATTCGAGAAACGGGTATTACCTCTATATTTATATTAAATATAGAGGTAAAATACGCGATAAATACCCGTTTCTCGAATTAAAATTATGTTTTCTACACTAGTAGAATCTTGGAGTCTTCACACAGTAAAAGTCCAGAGTAAACATTAGGATCCTTTAGACAGGTGTGCCCCATTTTAGGTCACATCTTCAGTTGGGTAAGTGAGGTGACGGTGGTAACCAACAAGTTTCGCGCTGCCCAGATTTCATCCTTTGTCAGGGTCTATCAGCCACAAGGTAGGTTTCAACCGCCTCTCTGGTCTAGTGGCTCACCCACCGATATCAGATCCAGAGGCCCCGGGTTCGATCCCCAGGAGGGTGCAACATTGTGCATAGTTTGGTGCCTGGCACTGATTGAAACACAACAATTCTAAATTGTTGTGTTTCGGCATTGAGGTAAGATAGCCAGTTTCTTCCTTTCCAGAGGTGAGATGAAGGACAAGCGCTTCTCCGTCGTACAATAAATAAATAAAATATACCGAAATTAATTGTTTCATGAACTATATACGTCTAAAATTAATGCATTTAACTAATATTTAGAGCGTTGATAATACATGCGTTAGATTATTGCATTATTTTTACCGAATGTCTGAAATAGTGTTCTAAATACCGTATGCAAGGTTTCAACATAAGAATGTTTCCGTAATAGTCCGACAAATAATAATTAAAACTATCTTACTGTATGCCGGAACACAACAATTTTAGAATTGTTGTTATGGCGACATAATTAGGTAAGATGGTGGTAGCTAGCCAGACGGACGTAAACAAAGTCTTACCACCAACGAAAACAAGCACAGTATTGTACTCCCCCTGGGGCAATCCCCAGGTGTTAGATCCAGAGGTTCCAGAGGATCTAGAGGTATCCAGAGGTAACCTCTGGATCTAACACCTGTGGTCGATCTACTAGACCACGGAGACGGTTAAAACTTCGTGTATCGTATATTATGTATTCTGTCTGCTGACCTAAATGCCTGACTATCTATAGTCACGGAGATGGTGTCATAAACCGGCTACACACTGAGCTGACATGCTAAGTGCAATCGAGACAGTAAAGTTTATCTCCATAAAGTTTCTATAAACATATATATTTAAGTCAAGAAGTATTATTCAGATATATGGTTGAATGAATTAATTTCAATTATTTATTGTTCTGCCTTAGCGGTCGCGGATTAAGAAACGACCCTTCCAACTCAGCCCATGGATGTCGTAAAATCCGAGTAAGGCTAAGGATATAAGATCTCACCAGAAGAAGGGCAGCTTTCTTCTGTATATTATCTACACCTTTACTGCGATCACCACATCACCTGTCAAGCGTGGTGATTATGGCAAAACGATCCAGTTCCAAAGCTGGAGGGTTGGTGTGACAGTGGACACAAATGGACTAATAATTGATGTGATGTGATTTATAATACAAGAAGGTAATCATCAGTTGACACAAATAACATAGGGCTCATCAGGGCGGCCTTATCGCTAGAGAGCGATGTCTGACAGACCACCTTTGGATGGAGTGAATTTGAATACTATTGGATATTGCTAGGAGGGTGTACATAAATATATAATAATTTATTAAAACAAGGGAACAAACACATCATATATAATAACTATTATTGTGTTAGTATAATTATATCAACAATTGTTTAATTCTTGCCATTTACTCAGCTGTTTTCAACTTATTGTAATAACTTAAGGAGCGTGTTATAAACAAATGATATGCAATAACGTCCTTTCATACTTGTTTTCGATTACAAACCGACTTCACAGCACAACACGTATTTTTTATAACCTAGAATATTTTCTGTGGCGTACGCTGCGAAGGCATCGAATACCTACCGGATCTCATTATCATTACGAAGATACCATACCATCATAGTTTGTAGCTATGATACGAAACTAGCTAAATAGGTACCCCTTTACTTCTTTTGTCGTTCAACAAGTTGTACAAATGAAGTCCAATATGGATTAAAATTAACGTGTGAGGGCGGGCGCCTGTGTGCAAAAGTGTCGTTTCTTAGACGTTAGATCCTTTTTGTTCACGTAAAGATTCCTCTTGCGCTGTATAAATACTAGTGTCACTAATTAGTTTTTTGAGTTTACGTTAAATCCTTTTATGTCACATTAAGATTTATCTTGTGTTGTCGAAATACTAATGCCACAAATGTAACAGATTAGCAAGTTAAAGTAGCAGTGGGCATGCCACATACGGGTAGCTCTCAAACCCGAATACCGTTGGGGATTTCTCTCGAACAGTTTCTTGGTGCGACCACAATTAAACGCAAAAACAGAGTGATCGACCAACGACCTTGTGGCCTCTAAAGTCCATGGATGGCAGCTCAAATCACGACATGTGGCCTTGTATAAAAGTGAACGTATGAGTGCTAAAATTATGATCTTCTCGGCGTTTCAAACTTCAAACCTTCCTCGACCAGTACTGAGCAACATCCACCACTCCGACGGTCTCCTGTATCAAGTTTGGATGCAAGTAGAGAAGCGTAACGGGCAGTAAAATAGGTGGGCCATATCCTGTTCCTGTACCACACGCACTGTGCGCTCTAATAGCCTATTATGTCCCATAGATTGCCGTCAACTTGAGTGAGTAGTCGGAAATGATGATGGTTTCTACAGATCTATTTATAGACGAGCTGATAAAGAAGACCGCACCTGCGGCAACTCAATGCCGGAACGCATCAGTAAATTAACCGAGGCGAACTAACTGTTCATACAGAGCGCGTGTATTTCACTTTGTGGTTTACATAATACATGACTCTTCACCTATAAAGGGTGATACAAAGCATCATATCTCAAAGATCTGTATCGAGAGTCACGATAAGCTTTTGTTTCACTACTGAAACAAAAGCATATCGCGACACTAAAGATATGTGGATGTGCGCACTTGAGACAAGCATATGCAAATCAGCTGCCCACATAGTCCAGGAGATACCTGCTGGAAAACGTGGGGGTCACAGCACAACGCCAGGAAACCCTAAAAAAAACTCTCAGGAATATTCTGCGCTTCTGACGGATGGCTATACCAGCCGGACATACCTCATAGACAATGGACTGAGTGTGGAAACGGGAGTCGTGTACATTTACCTTCTCATTTACATTTACATGCATATGCGATGGTATAATTCAATAATGTACATGATACGAGCACGACGTACCGAGGACGAGATACGAAACCGTAGCTTAGCGTAGTATTGTAACCAGTTGCGAACGAAGAGTTTCTAGTGTTTTAGTTTTTAACCGCCTCTGTGGTCTAGTGGTTCGCACACCGGTGTCAGATGGTCCCGAGTTCAATCCCCAGGGAGAGCAAAATATTGTGCTTGGTTTGGTTGGTGGTAGGACTTTGCTTAAGTTCGCCTGGCTAGCTACCATCATCTTACCTAATTCTGTCTCCATAACAACAATTCTCAAATTGTTGAGTTCCGGCGTTTAGAGGTAAGATAGACAGACTATAGAGAGATAGTTCTCAGACTGTTGAGGATTCCGAGTGAAGTGCGCTTATAATAACTTGAAAACCAGGTGAGATGAAAGCCAAACGCTTCCCCGTCATACAATAAATCTTGTTCGAAAGTAATTGCGATCAAAGACTTCGTTATTTATTTGTAACCAATTGCAATCAAATAATTTAAGCAAGTCGAGTCGAGGCGAGACCAGATTAATGATAGATTTTATGAGTGTGGAGATGGTAGGTTACCATTATCTTATCATAACTTCTGCAGTCAAGTTATGATAAGATAATGGTAACCTAGAGGTGAAGGCCAAGAGCTTCCCATCAAAGTACAATAAAAATAAGCCTATAAAAGGCCATGAGATCAGAACTAAGTATAGAATTGTATGATAAGTCTGTATTTACAAAAAAAGTCTCAAAAATAACAAGCCTTATAGCTCAGTTGGTAGTAATTCTGCCTTCTGCGCTGTAGGCTGTGGGTTCGATTCCCACCCAAGACAAGTACGTATGTATTTACAAAAAGTATTGAAGTATTCTATCTGTAATCTATAGTTCCCATATTACATGCTTTGCTTAGTTTGGTTCTAGATGGCACTGTGGGAAATTAATGTCCTGTAATATTTATTACATTATTATCTAAGTATTATATCCGTAATCTAGTTCCCATATTACAAGCTTTGCTTGGTTTTTGACTAGAAAGCACTGTGTGAAATTAATGCCCTGTCATATTAACTACATTATTATCTAAGTATTATATCTGTAATCTAGTTCCCATATTACAAGCTTTGCTTAGTTTGGGACTAGATGACACTGTGTGAAATTAATGTCCTGTATTATTTATTACATTATTATCTAAGTATTATATCCGTAATCTAGTTCCCATATTACAAGCTTTACTTAGTTTGGGACTAGATGGCGCTGTGTGAAATGAATGTCCAGTAATATTCTTGAAAATCTCAATTAGTATCGCCCACCGTCTGAATCCAACAATGCTACAATTTACATCAAAATTAGTGAGATAGTGCAAATATGCACTAGATCTCAGCCACATATTTGTGTGTCAAGAATGTGTGAGGATCGGAAGCGAGCCCTACATTGTCTGAAATCTCGATGGCGCTCGTGTCGAGGGCTTTCGAGAGGATACCCCAGCATCTCGGGCTTTAGTCGGTCTATACAACTGCATTACTATACCTATACTTTTAAGTGTATAGTGAATAGGTTCATTTTAACTAAGCGTGCTACATTTTAGACCACTTTTTTTACTTGTCTTGAAGTTTGTCTGCGGTCAAAAAAGCCTGGGGGCGTGAAACAATCACCACGCGAGAGCTTCCTTAGATGAAATTAGTTAAGTTAAACACCATTTAAATGTATTTTATTCACAAACAACAAAAAATAGTATGTACAAAGGAAGCAGTCGATTTCCCTAAGGACCGTTACAAACGGTCTATAACGGTACGCTCTATCGGCACCACTACATTTGCGCCTATTGTGCCGGGATAACTTAATATATATTGTGGGCGGTCTTATAGCTTGGAAGAGATTTCTTCCAGACTAACTTAGTTGGAGAGGATTTTATGGCTAAGGTGCACAAATGAATAGGGGTCTAGCTAAATTTACTATAGACATTATAGTACGTATAAGCAAAAGCTAGATTAGATTGTTGACAGCACTATTTTCCTCAACTTCTCAGTACTTCGGTACTCAATACCAGGAGTATTGAGTACCGAAGTACTTAACACCTTAAGCCCTTCTCCAGGTATATAGGCAATCTCACCAGCTATTTAAAAACAAAATTGCGGCAAAGGTTTGAATATCATTCGAATGAAAACGACCATAATATTTTTACGAAAAAGAATCCTGGCGAGTTCCCTATTGTGATGGCAATGTTCATTAACAATCAGGTAAGTTAGTAAGCTTGATCGATTGAAGTAAAATCCCAGGTCGTTTCAATGTTATTTGCCGAGATTTTATATTCGGTTGCGGATTTTTTCGATATTGTTGTGTTTTTTGTGGAGGTCGTGAAATAATTGCCTGAGAGCTATTATTAGATCCAAGAATACCTTTACGATAGAACTGACTAATAATATTACAAGCCTCTCAGCTCAGTTGGTAGTCTCTGTAGAGCTCGGCTTTCTGAGCTGTAGTTTGTATTAGTATAAAAAAAATATCAAGTAAGATAGAAATTTCCTTAGTCTGTTGAGGTGAAGATGATTCCGGGTGAAGTGCGCTTCCAGCGCTTCCCTTCATACAATAAAAGTGGGTTAGATCCTATCCAGGACAAAGCTTTGTGTGATGAATATAAATAAGCGCCACCAAACTCTCTGCTCGTAAATTCAAATTGTATGTAAGGAATAATTTAATTGAAAGTGCCTACTACAAAATTAGTGATTATATCGACGATAAGAACGCGTGGCCCGATGTTGCTATACCAGTTGACAGCAAAATGGTGATTTCTCAATGTTAACAAATTGCCCATTAGGTAGATAGGTAATAACAAATGTTTTAAGATTAAGTATTTAGGTTTTTGATGTATCTACTTAGAATATTGTGTATCTAAATGTTGAATGGATCATCAATTAACCAGCTCGAGGTTCGTGCCTTTCTCCTTGTGTGCTGGTCGCGATTCCGAACAGGCGGTAAATTTGACGTTTCAAAGTGATCCTAAAAATCTTAATGAATAAAGAAATTTTGACTTTGACTTTGACTTTGAAGTCTCATATAATATGAGAGGTATGTACGTACAAAACAAAAGTAAGTAGGTACTTTAGTTAATAACGATGACATAAAAGGGTCGCGTCTTCAGCCACCACGGACCGACTCTTACCGCCTCTGTGGTCTAGTGGTTCGTCCACCGGTTTCAGACCCAGAGGTCCCGGGTTCGGCTTTGTGCTTGGTTTGGTTGGTGGTAGGATTTTGTTTAAGTCCGCCTGGCTAGCCATCAGCATCTTACCTAAATTCTGTCGCCGTATAGACAATTCTTTAAAAAAAAATGTCTATTGTGCATTTAGACGTAATATAGCCAGTTCCTCAGTTTGTTGAGGATTCCGGGTGATGTGCGCTTCCACCTTCGGCATTATCATAACTTGAAAATCAGGTCAGATCAAGGAAAAGCACCTCCCCGTCGTGCATTATAAAAAAAAAGAAATAAGGCTGAACTATTGTTTAAAACGGTGCTTTGTAGCATAACTTGAAGTTCGCCGCTTGCCTTGCAAAGGAAATTGCAACAAGAATGCAACGAGCTCGTTTTCGGGGCATGTTCCGCTAAAATGTGGAGAATGGCTGCCGTTTAGGCGCGTTTTTAGATAATATTCGGCACATACATAGTTTATTAGAAGACCACGCCATTATACTGTCATAATTAATCAGATGGCAGGGTCTGTTTATTCAGAAACGTATTAAATGCTTAATATCTAATTTCAGGTGGGTTTTTTCAGGTGGACTGAAAATTGCGGTGGTTGGGATCTACTTCTTTGTGGTCTACCCTGGGCAATAGGAATAGTAGACATTTAGTCAACGGTTACGGCTGAATGCTTCTTTCACTGGTGGTAGAACCGCCTTGCTCGCATCTCACCCTCCTGCCGAAATCCAGCACTAAGCAGTTCGTTGCTTCGAGCCGAGCTGGTAGCCGATAACTGGCAATACACCGCGAAGGACAGGGGAAAGTGGAGAGTTCTCGTATCGGAGGCCAAGACTCTCCTTGGGTTTCTGCGCCGTAGGAGTAAGTAAGTAAGCGTTTGTTGTGTTCCGTGGGTGCGCGGGAGTATCAGTACCAGTGCCTTTAATAGGCAACATTTAGGAAGGTTCGCTCCATCGTAGATTTCATCCTCGCCTAGGTTATATTGAGGATAAGAGCTGAAAGAAGAAAGAAGACCATTCCCAATTTCTGGTCCACAGAGGCTAATGACTAGACAGTTTGCCTCTGAAACGTAAGTCGCATTTCGAAGTCCTATAAGTGGAACGGGTTAGAGTATTTCACTTCATTGTCATCATCAAGTTTTGTCACTAAGCCAGTTCTTCGACTCTCCCCGAGGCCCTCTCCGCAAGGCATTATCGCACCATCATCGTGCCAGTGGTTATCCAACAGCACTTCGTTTGCTGAGACGCGTACTCAGTGGAGTACGCGTCTTAGCAAACGAAGTGCTGCTCAAGTTCGAAAAAGTTCGAAATAAGTTCTTTTTTATTTATTTTTTAATTTGTGTGATGAATATAGATGTTTGTTCTGTGTTTGGGTGTGTATTGTATGATAAGTATGTATTTACAAATTAAAAAAAAAAAAAAAAAAGTATTTAAGTATTATATCCGTAATCTAGTTCCCATATTACAAGCTATGCTTAGTTTGGGGCTAGATGGCGCTGTGTGAAATTAATGTCCTGTAATGTCCTGTCCTGTAAGTTCTGCAGTGGCAGAACTCATTTACTCCGACGATTGTTCTTGCAAATATGGCCGGCTGGGTTATGCCGTTGGTTTTCCCTGACTTTTTTCGACTTGTACTTGGTGTCTTATTTTAATTAGTACTTTGCTTTACGATCTTATACCGCCTTCACAGTTCTTTAATAGGAATTTCAGACGTACAGCTAATTATCATCCTCATCTGGTTGATACTCCATATATTAGGAAATAAGCGTTTTCATCTTTTCGAATCGTTGATTCCAATGAAAGCGGATTCCAAGTTTTTGCAGTGCTATTTATTCATACGGACAAAATCAAAGTCCTACCACAAACAAAAATATACTACTATTACTATGCTTGTGACCAAAAGATAAACAGTACTCTTAAAATAACTCTTTCGCTATCGTTTAAAAACACAATAACACAACGCCATTGTAATATTCGCAGTTCAATTGTTGCAGATTGGTAATTGCAATCCTTTGAAACTTACGTCCATTATACAACACAGAGACACAAACGAAACACGGTATTGTCTTTTATTTCAATGGTCAGTAACATTTGTACAACAATAACATCCATTTATAAGTTGGTTAAAAATGCAATGACCAAATGTTATAATTTATCGCAGTGTTTCATAACATCTACAACCCTTTTAACCGCCTCTGTGGTCTAGGTCCCGGGTTCGATCCCCATGGGGAGTACAATATATTGTGCTTGGTTTGGTTGGTGGTAGGATTTTGTTTAAGTCCGCCTGGCTAGCTACCACCATCTTCCCTAATTCTGTCGCCATAATAACAATTCTAAAATTGTTGTGTTCCGGCATTCAGAGGTAAGATAGCCAGTTCCTCAGTTTGTTGAGAATTCCGGGTGAAGTGCGCCTCCACCTTCGGCCTTATCTCAACTTGTTACCAGGTGAGATGAAGGCCAAGCGCTTCCCCGTCGAATAATAATAAAAAAAAAACCAGCAGTGGGAGCGTGGTGATTATGGCAAAACCCTCCAGCGTTGAAAAACCTCCGTCCAGCAGTGGATACTGATGGACTTTTTATGTATGTGTGTGAAACGGCTAGCTCTTATGACAGCGAATTAGCATACGTGGTACTAGTCCGTTTGTAATGGTCCTTAAGTAATCCGACTGCTTTCATTGTAAAAAGTTAGTAAAATTGTATATTATACTAGAGCTTGCGAATATTCGAAAATGTTGATATTCGAATACTCGAATGCAAGCCCTACATATAGATAGTAGGTAGGTAAATCTTAAAGTATGGCATTTACAGGACATTAATTTTACACAGCGCCACTAGCCCCAAACTAAACATAGCTTGTAATAATGAGAAGTAGATTACGTACAATACATACGTACTATATGATACAACCCCCAAACACAGGACAAACATCTATATTCATCACACAAATGTTCGTCCTGGGTGGGAATCGAACCCACAGCCTACAGCGCAGAAGGCAGAGTTACTACCAACTGAGCTATGAGGCTTGGTAACAGTCAAGTAATAAGCTGTAAACTAAAAAAGGGCCAAATTGACTACCTACTTGCTTTGTGGGTCGGTTGGATAACTATCTAGTTTGACTGATCTGACTTCGAAACCTAACGGTTTCAACCACCACATATATTGTAATGCAGCTCATGTCTTAGATAAAGTTTTTCAATATAACAGTCTGAATCTCGCCTGCTTAGCGCGGAGATTATGGCAAGATATTCTACAAAGGCTTATTTCCAACATTGGATAGATAGTCTGTTTACAGAATGCTGAGTTAAAAAGCTACATCGTAATTGTTACATGGGGGTTGTTCGTGGGGCAGATAACATACAAACACAAAATGTTATATCCTTAATACACAATTGACAAGCCTCATAGCCCAGTTGGTGGTAACTCTGCCTTCGGCGCTGTAGGCTGTGGGTTCGATTCCCACCCAGGACAAACATTTGTGTGATGAATATAGATGTTTGTTCTGTGTTTGGGTGTTGTATCATATAGCACGTATGTATTTACAAAAAGTATTTCAGTATTTTATCCGTAATCTAGTCCCATATTACAAGCTATGCTTAGTTTGGGGCTAGATGGCGCTGTGTAAAATGAATGTCCTGTAATATTTATTTATTATTTATTTATTAAAAAAAAAATAGTGCCTGAAACTTTCCCTTCATAGAAATATATCTAAATAGCAAGTAACAGACTCACAACTTTTTCCCCTTCGAGTATTCATCAATAACAAGGATAACCTTCTTTTGGGAAGGTATTTCATTTTTACTTGTTCTGTTTTGATTTATTTAGTTCTGATACATTATGCTAATTATAGGCGACGACAACCTTGAAAGATATTTTGTTCCTAACAAATGTAACTAAATAAAATTCTAATCATAAAATATTTTTAACATAGACTAAATGCTCATTATTATTTGGTACTAAAACCCAAATTATAAGTTAACCTAATAAATACTTTATCTCATCTGATTTTCAAGTTATTATAAGGGCGTATTAGGTGGTAACAAAGCACAATATTGTACTCCCATCGGGGATCGAACCCGGGACCTCTGGATCTGTCACTTTTGGTCGAACCACTAGACCACAGAGGCGGTTCAAAATATCATAAAACATTTTCCTCGCTTGGCTTACCACGGTACCATTATGATCGTGTCAGTCGTGAATAGGTAGGTAACTAAGAAATATAGAAACGGCTACTTTCGAATTGATGTATTGGTGTACGAAAATGCTATTTCGGTGTACATAAAAGAATTTCCATTCATTCATTGATTCATTCATTGATTCTCGCCTCTGTACATGCCTTTTGTTATGATCTTTTTTTTTTCTTGTTATTATTTTTGTGTGTACAATAAAGAATTACATGTCAGCAGGTCTGTCGGTGCACCGGTACAGAAAATTGGCAATAAGCTGCACTAGAATAGGACTCGGTCAGTCTTCGCTTTACCTCGTTTTTACAGAACAGTGGTCAAGCTACATCAGAGACCAGTAATGTGCATTTGTTCATGACGCATTTGTTTCTGGGACACGTAAACAACCTAATCCTATTAAAGGGATAAGATAAAAAGTGATTGAATGAATCAAAAATATTGCGGGGCTTTTGATTGAGGCGACACGTGACCCAAGGGCTGGCTCTTATTTAGCGAATTAGCATAGCCATTCAGCGTGGCAATGCAGCCAGTGTCGTGGGCACGCTTCCGTCTGGTACTGGTCTGGAACAGTTGAGTTACCTATAGGCCGTTTGTAACGGTCCTTAGGTAATCAGACTGATTCCTTTGTACATAGTTAGTTTAATTGTACTTTTTATTGAATAAATGTTACTATACTTAAAAAAGTGATTAATTGTCTGAAAATTGTAATCGGGGGTAAATTGTGAACGTGTTGAGTGCACAGGAAATTTGCAGGCAAGGAAAATTGCATCAAAAATATCATAATCTGGTATCATACTTACAGGTTAAGTAGGTGATAGATGAAGATGACATAAAAGGTTTGAAAACGAGATTACAGAAATTGCGGGGAATATCTGAAGGTGCATAGCACAGGACAGAGAGAAGCGGAGGGAGGGGGGGGGGGCTGGGGGGGGGGGGGTAGCGGCTGTTGCCTGTCATTTATTGGATAAATTTAAACTTAGTGATATTTAAATAACTTGTGCCTAGATTCAGGTTTTACAGGACAGGACAGGACATTAATTTCACACATCGTCATCTAGCCTCAAAATAAGCATAACTTGTAATATGGGAACAAGATTACGGATAGAATACTTAAATACTTTTTTGTAAATACATACTTATCATACAATACAACACCCAAACAGAACAAACACCTATATTCATCACACAAATGTTTGTACTAGGTGGGAATCGAACCCACAACCTACAGCGCAGAAGGCAGAGTTATTACCAACTGAGCTATGAGGCTTTGTTGTTTTGTTTAGATACTGCGACTGAATACAGTCTTTATTTGTTTAAATAATTATCTATACATACGAAATCTATCTGAATAAAGGCAATGATCATTTACAGTGATTTCACAGCAGTACATCACGCAACTAAAAGGTGTAATAGAAAATAAATATTAGATAAACCTGTCTTTGACTTTGAAACACAAACAGTAATAATAAAGGGAAACGTCGTGATTAGATGGTAAGTATTCAAAAGACCTTTATAATAATCTACATAGCCGGCCGGCCCGTCAAAGATCACGATTACCGAATCCTACTAGGATTTGATAAATGGAAATAATCTTAAAAATACATTGTTCATGACATGGCGTATTAGCTGACTTTCGTACAATAGAACTCACGTAAATCTTTTTTTATCTGTAAAATAAACAGTAATGTTAATCAAATATGCTTATTAATTACATAATTACACAATACGATAACATGTTATCATGTTATCTATGATAACATGTTATCTTATAGATAACATTGTTTACGTAAGACATAGTTACCAAACCTTCTCGATAAAGAAAGTAAAGTGATACGTCTTTTTGGGTCCAACAAATCTTACAACCATTATTGATTTTATTACATTCTTCATACATGTTTTCCGTTCTCGTACTATATTTAAGATTATGGAGATAAACGTAAGCCTGTGAAATAAAGTTGTACTGTATCGTATCTACTATGATAGGTACCTATACTCTCGATCATACGTAGATCCCCGTAACGTTAGTTCCATGCACTTTTTTGTATTATTGATGATGTACAGAAAATCAAAACATTTCTATATCGAAGCGCCCTTCAGCTGCGAATCAAATAATGAATTGAACGCACACATACACGGCATGAGAGACGGGCGGGCCTATTCATTGAATTTCGTTCGATCTGGTTAAAATTGCGCTGTCATTCTGAAACTAGTTTTTTTTTTATCTAACAAACTTAGCATGCCTTGGCAAGTGTGCGTCCCATATGGCCATGGGTAAGCGGCTATCGTAGCCTATATAGACGCGTGTAATAGCTGAGTTATTTTCTGTGACCGTTATTTTTCTTTTGGATTTTGGGTTTCGTACCCAAAGGGTTTAAACGGGAACCTATTACTAAGCGTCCGCTGTTCATCCGTCCATCCGTCTGTCTGTCAGCGGGTTATATCTCAAACGTTTCGGCATTCAGAGGTAAGACAGCCAGTTCTTCAGTTTGTTGAGGATTCCATATATACTTATATAATATGGCCACGCATATCTACACCGTAAAAAAAGAGTAGACAATTGAAATTATCAGTGTGTAATTTATTTTCCGGCAACAGCAAATAATAAAAATACATTGATCAAACTATAATTACTTATACCTAATTTGAGTATCACTCAAATGCAAGTAGAGTAGCGAACAAGATCTATTGGGATATGGGTCACACACACAGCGCCATCTAGTCTCAAACTAAGCAAAGGTTGTAATATGGAAACTAGATTACGGATAGAATACTAATAAACATATTATTTGTAAAAACATAAGTTCTTATCATAATGCTTTGATAAGATATGATGAGATGTATGATAAGAACAGAACAAACATCAATATTCATCACACAATTTTTTGTCCTGGGTGGGAATCGGACCCACAACCTACAAAGCAAAGGCAGAGCTACTACCAGCTGAGCTGTGAGGCTGGTTGAATGGCTGATATATGTTTTTTAGGGTTTTCCATAGTTTTAGAAAAGGTTCTACAGGTTGAAAAGTACCTTTCAGTACGAGCGGGTATTTGTGTAATGTAAGTTGCTAACAACACAGCAATCTTCACACTGTTACGGCTCATCGGCTTTGTAGCGTCGTACTATATTCTCTACATTCAATTATTTTCCCATAATTATGTAGAAAACATTAACCATAACACTGGGCTGGCCATATGATAGAGATAAACGTTGAAGAACTTTGCGCAAGTAAAACTGTGCGGGGTCGATTCACTTCACCTAGTAGGTTGGCTTGATAATTAATTATTTAATTGAAAAATTTAAGGTTGAATATCTAATGAATAAAAACAAAAAATACTGTAAGGAACCAGTATACCTCACGCAAATGTTGAAAATCTAATAAATAAAAACAAAAAATACTAGTATCCCATACGCAAATGTTGAATATCTAATGAATAAAAACAAAAATACTGTAAGGATGTTACCAGTATCCCTTACGCAAATGTTGAATATCTTATGACTAAAAACCAAAAAATACGTAAGGACCAGTATCCCTTACGCAAATGTTGAATATCTAATGAATAAAAAAATATACTATAAGGATGTCACCAGTATCCCTCACGCAAATGTTGAATATCTAATGAATAACAACAGTTACATCTCAATCTACATAGTACTGTAGATTTACTGGCTACCTTGACATATTGATAGATAGAGAAAAAGATACGGACCCTGGAAACCAGTTAAAGTTACTCTACAAAATAAAATTAACTTCATCGACAAGACAGTAATTAAATCGACGCAAGTTTATTGCTAACTTCCGAATCAATATCCGGTTCCTGAAATCAGTTCCGCTGCACTGCAGTACTACAGCACTATTCTTTAGCTGCGAGTTTAAGCCAAGGCTATTTAACGATTAACTGTAAAGGTCGCACGCTTATCAGTTTTATATCGCATTACCTTCGTTACTATGTATTTTTCTGATACTTATTATATTATAAAAAAAAAATAGGTCTATAAGACCTTTTTTTTTAAATAGGTCTATAAGAACAATTTTTTTTTTTCAACACTTCCGGAAGTACCTAGCCGCCCGCGACACAGGGAATCCTAGTGTACCACAAAATAATATATTATACCATTAATTATATAATGTAAGCAAATTTATAATTATTGCTTCTTATGTTATTTTGTTTTGATGACCATGTTTCTTATTACATAATACTTTCTTATTACAGAGTGTGCAGCGGATTTTATTTTAGTTTATTAGAAAACCAACAGCAATTAATCGAAAAACAGAAAGTCAATTGTAGTCTATGTTATACAGCCAATAATAGGTTTTCCTAAATAATTCAATTGCTCAAAATTCCTACATAACAGAATATTCTATGTAGCTGCTAGGTATACCTACTTTACTTTCTATAGGTAAGTACATATTCAACAAGTTTCAGAGGATACACAGGTAGGTACTAAACTATAGGTGTGTTATTACACTTGTAAGATAAATATATAAACATAAAACGAAGAATACAAGTTCGAATTACACAATCTGATTCCGCCATCCCCATTCTCTAAGCGAACAACCAGACGCTCGGCGATGCGCCAGCGGCTAATGATGGAACACATTTACCTGAGTCTGTTTCCTGAACTACAACATGGGAGCTTTCAAGTCAAGAGTGAATAGGTACCTTCTACGCAAGCGTGCTCCTTCGTAGGCTGCATCATTGAAAACATCAGGCGAGACAGCAGTCAAACGTAAGCCATTTTAAAAATAAAAAAATAAAAAATAAAATGCGAACGCAACGGATTTTCAAATAAATGGCAGCGCAGAAGTACCATTGGGTACCGCTTGTGGGCTCTTCAGCCATTCGGAAACGAAGCGCCTGGACGTGTAGTACCATTGGCTTGCAATGCATCTATATTGCAGGCCAATGGCCCTACACGGTTCCATTCAAATATATATATTAAAACGCTATATATATATTACATAGTCCACGAAGACTATAATGGGTGTAAATACATCCGATTTTTAATATTGACGAAATTATTTTTAGTTTTGAGCAGTTACTTTGGACTTTTGCTAAATATATTTTCTGAAAATATGATCTATATAGCTTACTATGAGAAGGATGATAAATATATGGATAAAAATTTACTTTAGTATTTTTTTTCTAGTACAATATTTTGCCTTTCATTTCACAATGAAGCGTAACTTACCTGGTTTAAAGTTATGATAAGGAAGGTGTAAGCGCTCTTCACGTAGCCTGAGGAACTGGCTATCTTACCTCTAAATGCCGGAACACAACAATTTAGAATTGAGAATTGTACTCCCTGGGGATCAAACCGGAGACCTCTGGATCTGACACCGGTGGGTGAACCAATAGACCACAGATGCGGTAAAACAGTACACCCACCGTGCCGATTTTCGATACTTATATATATCTATATAAATAGCAACCTCCCGAGACTTTTTACCCGTAATCCCTTGGGAATTTCGCAAAATATTTTCTTACTGCAACCTTATACAACGAAAGGAATCTAGTAGGTACATATAATATTAGGTTTCATGGGTTTCATTTTTTTTTGCGCATTTTTTAGCCTAAGTTACTCTTTATAAAATCTGCTATCTGCCAGTCAACATCGGTACAGCCGTTTCTTAGATTTGCCGGAACAAACAGACTAAAATGTTAAAAATAGTATACCTATCGTTATACGTACCGTACATTTCCAGAAAAACCAGATATATTGACATTACGAACAGGCACTTCAATCTTATTTATTTGTAACTATACAAATCTGTAGTATTTCCGTAAAACCATTAAGGTTACAATTTTAGCAGTTGAGTTTTAGTTTTTAACGATCGGCTAGTTTTTTAAGGAATTTATCAGAAAATATCGCAAAGTTACATTTTTCTCGGAGCGTCTTGAGCGCCACCTAGCTAGTTTTACTTCTCAATTTGTGTACTAGGTCATTTCCGGGAGCACTTGGGAGTTTAAAAACAGGAAATAGGGTCGCGTCCCGCCTCGATGTAGCAGATAGCTGGTTAGCTAATTACCTATTAAAAGTTGTAGCCGTTGAAGGCAGGGCTACATACATTGGAGCCGGAATGAGATCATCTTAGCCAAGTTTTTGAAGTGAAAACTTCTTTAGCCGCGTCGAACGATTTTTGGTACGGACAAAACTTATGGGTTCGCGCTACCGACATGCTTACGTGTCACGCCATACTGCAGACGCTGCGTGGTTAAAAATATTTTTGGTAGTTCTATGTATATTCGTCGCGGATTTTAAAATTCGATTTAATTTTATGATTACTAATTTCATATTCAAATTTTAAAATATTAAAACTTATGTAGCAATATAACAATTTATAAACTATGTAGTTTTGTTACATTTTATATACATTTATTCAATAAAAAGTACAATTAAACTAACTATGTACAAAGGAATGAGTTACCGTTACAAACGGTCTATAGGTAACTCAACTATTCCAGACCAGTACCAGCGGAAGCGTGCCCAAGACACTGGCTGCATTGCCACGCTGAATAGCTATGCTAATTCGCTGGCCTAAATAAGAGCCAGCTCTTGGGTCACGTGTCACCTCAATCAAAAGCCTTTGAATGCTTATGAAACGCGTTACCGCTTTCAATAAGGTAAGGCTTGAATACTTTGAACACATCCAAAGGTTGTCACCTTTGGATGTGTTCAAAGTAAGAGTTAATATTTTTTTTATATTTATTGAAAACATCGACCCTACGCCAAAAAGAAATGTTCAGACGGTGGTTAAAGAATGATTCCAAAGTTTTAAGTTTTGTCGGCAGTCCCAGCAATGATTGCCTTTTTTTAATAAATGAGGGTCTCTCTGGCCTCTATTTTCTGGTCCAAGGCGGTGTTTCTCTATTGACTGCAGATGAGATATAATAAAGAACATAGTCCCCTATAAGTAGACACAGCCCGTAAGAGTTTGGCGCTATATAATAGCTACAGTAGGGGGATTAAATTTATGAGTAAAACTGCAAGTGGCCCTACTTACTGCCCCGAATAAGTGCCTCCGCAAGGAATCCTAGCTCGTTACCGAATTAACTAACATTTACTAGCAGCTTGCAAACTCTGTTGGCAAGCTGTAGTAAAGTAGTAAGAGTAATTCTTGTAATTCTTTATTGTACACATAAATATGATTATAAAATGTGATAAGAAAACATATGTACAGAGGCGAGCTAAGAGTAGTAGAAGCCCCTTGTGAAAGGGCTCGTCCGGAGAATTACTACCACCATACTTATTTCAGCCGCCAAGCAGCAAGTGTTTCGGTTTGGTTGCCGGTGAAATAACGGGTACGTGAGGCTTAACACCTTTATGCCTCAAGTTGACGGGCGCAATGCAGTGCCATGTAGGCTGTTCTTTGTGGATGAGACCTATGCAGTAAGGTCATTGCCATTGTCATAGGCAAGAGTACACTTAACACCAGGTGCGCTACTTGCTTGTCCCGTCGCCTAGTAGTATAAAAAAAAGCTAAAGCTTGTAGCTGTGGGTAATAGGTATTCTAGGGAGATATATATCTGTTTTAACAGCTTATGTGGTCTAGTAGTTCGGCCACCGGTATCAGACCCAGAGGTCCGGGTGCAATAGATAGATAGATAGATAGATAGATAACTCTTTATTGTTCACCATTTACAAATAACATAACAAAACACAGATATTGGAAACTTAATCTAGTCACTGGTAAAACAATGGGCGGCCTTATTGCTGAAAGCGATCTCTTCCAGGCAACCGCTTGATGGAAAGATAAGATAACGACTTTCAAGGATGGCGGACTATACGAATAACCAATATAAAATAAAATATACATACATAAAATTACATCAATAATAATCATGATAATAATAATAATAATGAAGGATAAAAATGATAATTTAAGAATAAACTGATAGATAATACTGATAAACTTTCAATTTAAAAGTGTGTTGCGATGTCGTCTTTTTAATAGTATCAGGTATATATGCAATCGGGTGGTGATTATGGCAAAGCCCTCAAACTTTGGAGGATGTTCTTTCTGTCCAGCAGTGGACACTAAAGTGCTGTTGCTGCACATACAACCAAGGCATGAAACATTACTTTTGCAGCTTTGACTTGACACTGGCGTCCACACCCTTACACATTTTTTTTATGTACGCCTGAGAGGTGCTTGGCCTTCATCTCACTTGATTTCAAGTTATGATAAGGCCGAAGGTGGAAGCGCACTTCACCCGGAATAATCAACAAACTGAGGAACTGGCTATCTTTCCTCTAAATGCCGGAACACAACAATTTAAGAATTGTTGTTATGGCGACAGAATTAGGTAAGATGGTGGTAGCTAGCCAGAGCTAGCAAGAGAACTTAAACAAAGTCCTAATACAAACCAAACCATACAATATCAAACTTTGGTTTTCAAAAATCTTGCGGGGCTTTTGATTGAGGCGACACATGACCCAAGGGCTGGCTTTTATTTAGGCCAGCGAATTAGCATAGCTAATCAGCGTGGCAATGCAGCCAGTGTCTTGGGCACGCTTCCGTCTGGTACAATTGAGTTACCTATAGGCCGTTTGTAACGGTCCTTAGGTAGTCCGACTGATCCCTTTGTACATAGTAAGTTTAATTGTACTTTTTATTGAATATATACAATATTGTACTCCCCTTGGGGATCGAACCCGGGACCTCTGGATCTGACACTGGTAGGCGAACCACTAGTCCACAGAGGCGGTGAGATTCTTTACATCCTGGAAGGACAATAATAATAAGTAAGAATAATTTTCAGTTCACTCCTTACGTTTTCTGTGATGTCAGGAATATTTTACGATATTTGAAGACTATTATTTATTTTATTAGCGGTCGAATCGAAAGCCACCGGATATTACGATGGTAATAAACGTGGACAAATATGGCATTTCGAAAATATCACAATAATATCGCGTAGTGGCCAATATTGGCACTTTAATGGTTCTCACACCAACCGCACCGGCGCGGCACCGGTTTCATTATTTTTGGTACCTATTCACTTTGCGAGATAACATTAACAGATAACATTTTAACCGCCTCTGTGGTCTAGTGGTACGCCTACCGGTGTTAGATCCAGATGTCCCGGGTTCGATCCCCAGAGTACAGTATTGTGCTTGGTTAGGTTGGTGGTAAGACTTTGTATAAGTCCGCCTGGCTAGCTACCACCAACTTACCGTCAGTTTGTTGAGGATTCCGGGTGAAGTGCGCTTCCACCTTCGAGCTTATCATAACCTGAAAATCAGGTGAGATGAAGGCCAAGCACTTCTCCGTCGTACAATTACAAACTGGTAGAGGTTTATATCGCGTTGGTAGACTAGAAATCATGACCATTTTTAGGATTCCGTACCAAAAGGACGGACAGCGGAGGCCTCAGTTTTATCATTTAAACTAACTGGAAACAGTTCCAAAGCAGCCGGAAGGACCCTGATAGTGAATTTGGTAATACCACAGAATACATACAAGTTATATGTTGGTTTCGTATAACGCCACCGCGATAAGAAAGCAGTAAAAGGGTACCTACAGGCTGTTTTATGTAGAGTGCAGTTCTTTAATTAGAACAGGTGGTAAAGATATATTGTGATGAAGGGTTGGGGCAAGTCTGCAATCTGTTTTGCTTTGTCCTGGGCCCCGATTCAACTAACCCAATCACCTCACTACTACACAACTAGTGGTTCAACCCACCGATTCCAGATCCAGAGGTCCCGGGTTCGATCCCCATGGGGAAAACAATATATTGTGCTTGGTTTGGTTGGTGGTAGGACTTTGTTTAAGTCCGCCTAGCTAGCTACCACCATCTTACCTAATGCTGTCGCCATAATAATAATTTTAAAATTGTTGTGTTCCGGCATTTAGAGGTAAGATAGCCAGCTCCTCAGTATTTTGAGGATTCCGGGTGAAGTGCGCTTCCACCTTCGGCCTTATCTCAACTTGTGTAACCAGGTCAGATGAAGGCCGAGCGCTTCCCCGTCGTACAATAAAAAAAATCTTCTTCTTGCACTTAGGCGGGGTCGGCAAAGCACATACTACTTTTCCTGTCTGTTGCTATATCAGTTGACAGCTAAATGGTGATTTCTCAATGTAAACAAACTGTCCATTAGGTAGATATCAATGTTTTAAGATAGTATTAAGTATTTAGGTTTGTGATGTAACTTGAAATGTTATTTTAATTATTTTAGACTGTATACCTAAACGTTGAATGGACCATCAAACAATTAACGTCCCAGGGTTTTGCCTTTCTCCGTGTGTAGGTCTTCCAAACAGGAACCTGTAATATGTGTCTCTGCGGAGCAAGTATGGTTCTTACCGATCGCATAATTTGACCCGATTATGCAATCGCATTTTACCCCATTGAAGTTTAAAAATGCAAGGCTAGCCTCAAAGCCTGCTTTGATATTCATAATGGCAGGTCCTCTGAATGTTTTTATTCAAATCATCAGGAAAGTAATCCTTTCACGAAACGCGGTCAAGTGTTTGAATAATCAGTTAAGTGACTCGTACATAAGGGTGCGTTTCCACTTTATATCGAGTCAGTGGTAACACTTTCATAAGAAACAAATAAATCAATAAATATTTCAGGACATCAATTTCACACAGCGCCATCTAGCCCCAAACTAAACAAAGCTATGGAAATCAGATTACAGATATAAAATACATGTAGGTATACTTTTATATTTACATACCTACTAATCATGATCAGTAAGAAAATAATATAATAGCACCATAAATTTGATATTATCTAAGAAAACCACCTAGTGAAACTTTATCCATGGGCCTAACCACAACCTCTTTATGCATTCTCGTTTTGATCTTACATTACTTTTGTCTCGTTTTTTCTACACTGGATTGATAGTGACAAAAGTAAAGTAATATCAAAACAATAAGGCTTTAACTGCTCGTGGTCATCCCCAAGGTCCTTCATTTAGTAGTAGTTTGGGCATAACAACGGGCACTCCAACAAGAGGTACATCCTAAAGTTATTCCATGGTCTTATTAAAGGATGGCAAACTATTTTCTTTTATTTTTTTTATTGTACGACGGGGAAGGGCGCACTTCACCCGGAATCCTCAACCAACTCAGGAACTCTAAGATGAGGAACACTAATTATTCACGCGGGCATAGGTTTTATATCAAGACCTAATAGTCGGGCTAAGTACCACATATATTTAAGAAAGTTCAAATAAATAGTGTCAACCATATTGTGCTTGGTTTGGTTGGTGGTAGGACTTCGTTTAAGTCCGCCTGGCTAGCTACCACCATCTTATCTTACCTAATTCTGTCGCCATAACAACAATTCCAAATTATTGTGTTATTTAGAGGTTGAATAGCCAGTTGAGTTTCCAGGATAAGTGCGCTTCGTCCTTAGCCCTATCATAACTTGAAACCAGATGTGATGAAAGCCAAACGCTTCCCCGTAGTACTATAAGAAATGCCATCGTGAAAGACTCTCGATTCTAGACAGTCTCACTCACACAGCAAACTATCCCCTATATCACAGATATTGTACTGCTGAGGCCCAATCATATACAGCTACAGCAACAGCTTACATGCTTTTTCTGCCATAAAACATTTGGATGGAGAAAGTGTACTAGTTTATAAGCCGGTGGCACGGGCAAAAAGGAGCTTGAATATTTATATTACAGGACATTAATTTCACATAGCACCAACTAGCCCCAAACTAAGCATAGCTTGTATATGGGAACTAGATTACGGATAGAATACTTAAATACTTTTGTAAATACATACGTACTACAACACCCAAACAGATAGCAAACAACTTTTATTCATCACACAAATGTTTGTTCTGGGTAGGAATCGAATCCACAGCCTACAGCGCAGCAGGTGTTTCCATACTTATGGTTGGCGGAATAGTAAAGCAACTGTAGTTCCTTTCAATGTCCGCTTACCTACCAAATGTATGGAAATAAGCGCCCTATACGAAAACGAAAATAGTTTCAGTTAGCTGTCAGAAACTCATACTAAGGGATCCAGAGTCAGTCACGGGTTCGATCCCAGGGGAGTACAATATTGTTCTTGGTTTGGTAAGACTTCGTTCGTCCGCCTGGATAGCTGCCACCATCTTACCTAAGTCTGTCGCCATAACAGCAAACCAAAATTGATGTGTTCCGGCATTTAAAGTAGCCAGTTCCAGCCGGATCCGGTATAATCCAAATAGTTTCGGATATTAACTCCTTCATCCAAACTTACAAACTCTATCTACTACTAGGTAGATTTGAGGTCATTAGATATTTCGTATTGTTCAAGCCATCAATCGCCAGAAACGGAGCGGTTTCTCTAGTATCCGTCTATGGTATGGTATGGGACACAAAACGTGACAATTTCATTGCGAAGTATTCAATTATTATTCAATGCGAATGTGAATTAAACAACGGTCACATCGGTCACTTTCCAAGCGACGAGAAACCACAGCCGCAGGGCATTGCCGGGTATTAAGAGGATCATTTACCGCGCACCTGTCCATTCAAAAAGAAATAGCACTTGTATCATTTAATATTGAATAGTACGCTTCGTAAACTTAATTCACCTGAGCTAATTCACCTAGGTGTATTAAATACACTTTTAGTAAACTTAAAACACCTGTACCGCTGTTCATAAAACAAAAGACATATATTTAAAATCATAAGTAAACGTACGTGTGATTAATATTGTATGATATTTTGTAAACTCGACGTAATCTGCATATACCTAGCTTCTGTTCATCTTGTAACGCTCACTACATTTAAATTACAATTAGTTATAGTTTCTCAGTAAGTGAATGTTAATCTAGATGAGACGTAAATAATCTTGAACCGTAATATTGTTAGATTTCGGTGTTTTTTTTTTTCATGTAGGTTTAAACGTCTTTTTTTGTCAGTTTTATAAATCACTTTATTGGTACAAGCAGTTTTAGTGCAGTCATGTTTTTGCACGAATACTATGACAAGTCAATATTTTTATAACACCAAAAGCTTTTTCGAAAAGTGTAAAACATTTTGGGCATGAAAAGAGCTATGCCCCGAAATGTAAATTCAGGCAAAACATGTACTATTAATCCCATGAGCGACAGCAGCAACTGTCTATGTCGAATGCACAGAGATCGCTGAGATAGCAATAAGTTTGATGCTAAATACGTACAACGCGAAAACAGATTCGGTATGATCCTCTTAAAAGTTCTATAATTTGCGGTCACAGCCCAGCTTTTAGTTTTGGGACACTAGATGGGGTTAAAACGTATAGTACTAGCAATTTGAAACTACAGCATGAAAAACGTATTAAAAGTTTAATTAGGTTGTTAAAACTGAACGGTAGCGCTGTCCGGAGTAAAACACAACATTGGATAGATTGTAAGCGAATCGCGACAATATAGTATTGCTTATTAACATAATATAACTAAATATATTGCCGTGGCGGTCGCGGATTGAGAATCAACCCCGTCAACTCAGCCCATGGATGTCGTAAAAGCCAGCTAAGGGATCTCACCCGAAGAAGGGCAGCAGCTTCCTTCTGTGTATGATCTATACCTTCACTGATATCACTAATCCAGGCGGATTAGTGATAGCTAAGCGTGGTGATTATGGTAAAACCCTCCAGCTTTGGAGGAGACTGTCCAACAGTGGACACTAAGGCGCTGTGGATGCATATATAAAATACTTTCGTGGAGATGACTGACTGACTGATAATCAACGCACAACCCAAACCGGAGGTTCTAGAGACTTAAATTTAGCTTCTTAGTAGATTCATTTTGTTTTTAAGTCGTTAGCACTTCATTTATTAATGACTAGCTGAAAGTACCCGTGCTTCGCTACGGTGAAATAATAAAAACGGAATGGCTGTAGATAACTAGTATACGTACATTCAGGGGTAAAAAACGACAGGGTTCCTAGTTTCTACACGGCCTGTCCAGGTAGGTAATTCTGAAATCTTAATTATGTCCAGATCCTAATTGTACTATTTGATATTATATATAGAAGAAAGAGAACTTGGTACTTATTAGGTTGCTAGTAGGCATAAGTATCATTGGATTTCAAAAACACAGTAGAAAATTATCTTCGGAAATCTCAGCGCTTTAGAGACTCGCCTGTCTAGTGTTTTTAGCAGGTCCGATTCACCGGTGCGGCATTCCTTTATGAGGTTAGGTCGCCGGGCCGTTTTGTACGGACATTGCAGGCTAGAATTACCTGATTGCTTTGGAAGGCCGTCGTAATTCCCGGGCACCTACTGAAACTAGTAATGGTCTTCAAGAAGCCATGTGGCTCGTAAAGTGTTTTGGATAACCAGGATTGTTTTAAACACCTCTGTGGTCTAGTGGTCCGCCCACCGGTGTCAGATCCAGAGGTCCCGTTGTTGGACCTCTGGATCTGACAGTTGACAGTTGGGTTGGGTTCGATCCCCAAGGGGAGTACAATATTGTGCTTAGTTTGGTTGGTGGTAAGACTTTGATTAAGTCCTGCACAATATTGCACTTTTTCTGGGGATCGAACCCGGAACTTTTGGATACTATATCTATAAATTTCAAGTCGATTGTATCAAATAAAAAGATATCACCGTACAAAAAGATTTTCCCCATGGCACCCTATCAGAGGCAAAATATAAGATCATTTTTTTCATAACAAGCATTTCAATGTTAGTATATAATACACGTACAAATTGTCAATCGAATGAAACTAAGGATTTTTAATTTCATGACTTGCCCCATTTCACCCTTTATGAGAAATATTAAAAAAAACTATGATAAGTATCACAATAGTCTTTGAAACACAAACACATACAACGTTTTAACTAAATTTAATTAAGTATAAAGATTTTAGATGCATTTTTTTGCCCTATTACACCCTTCTATAGGAAGAATCTCAGGGATTTTTTCCATAATTAGCATTTTAAACGTATTACACTCACATTTTTTTTACTCATTCAGATCATAAATAAAAATTTTGCGTACAAACTTTTTTGCCCCAATTCACCCTTAAGTAGTAAAGTAAAGTTTTCACCCCTTAGTAGTTTGATCTTTAGAAATATTTTTTCTAAATCATCATGTAGTTATATAGACACAGGTACGAAATTTCAACTCGATTAGATCAGATAAAAAGACATGTCCACACAAAATAATTGCCCCATTTCACCCCTTAGAGGAAGACTCTACCAATTTTTTTTTATTATTAGCATTTCAAAGGATCTTAAATTTTCATAAAAACTGTTTTGCCCCATTTTACCCTTTAAATGTATGATTTTTCGAAATAGTTTTTTACGAATACGCATTTTAAGCTATATATATATATATATATATATACAATATTTCAACTTGATCGGATCAAATATAAAGTACATCTCCATACAAAAAGTTTTTCCCCGTTTCACCCTTTTAAAGGAAGAATCTCCAAGTTTTTAAAATAATTAGCATTTAAAAGTTATTAGAAATACACATACAAATTTTCAACTCAATCGAATCATAAATTAAGATTTTGCATACATTTAATAGTAAGATTTCTAGAAATATTTTTTCTAATACACATTTTTAAGCTAAAATCAACACACGTACAAAATTTCAACTCGATAGGATCAAATATAAAGATATCTCCATACAAAAAGTTTTGACCCTCTTCACCCTTTTAGACGAACAATCTATGAGTTTTTTTTTCATAATTTGCATCTCTAAGTAATTACAAATAGACGTACTAAATTTAAACTCAATCGGATCATAAATAAAGATTTCGCATACAAACTATTTCACCCCCCCCGGAGGAATTTCCTAAAATCCGTTCTTAGTGAGCACCTACATGTCACAATAAACACCCTGGCAGAATTTCAAGTCCGTAGGTCCTACAGTTTCGGCTCTAGCGTGATGAATACCTATAACGATGAATACCTATACCTACCTATAATGTCAGTGGTAAATCGATTTTATATAATAGAAAAAGAAGAAGATAGGTAGGTACTTTAAAAAAAAAGGTATTTAGTCACACAACACATATGACAATATTTATATAAATACAAGAGTTTGTAACAGGTTTATGCTGTTGGTGAAAATGTAAGAGCTTAGCAACGCTGGTTTTCACCCCAATCTAATGAAAATATAAAAAAATTCGCAACCGCCAATTGGTTTATGCGGCGTACTCTAGGAGGGTCTTGTGTTCGACACACGGGTAAGTGTGCCACAAATGGGTAAATTATTCGGTTAAATTTACTTACAAGGAAAACAATATATTTACCTGACTTTTCATGATGAAATGATGAAGAATATCATTTTCACGAATTAAGTACATATATAGATATGCATGATATTATGTTTATTTATTGGATTCAGATAAATGGTTCACAATAAATTTAGTGGTCGTGGGTTTGGTTCCAGACGACCACCAATGTTTTTTTTATTTTTATATTGTACTACGGGGAAGTGCTTCGCCCTTGTAGTAGGAACTTTTAATTACAATTATTCTTTATAATACACTTTGAATTTACGAGTAGAAAGTTTGGTGTCGCTTTGAGGAAGCTTATTATAGAATCGTACACAGTTTCCTAAGAATGAATGATTTACTTTTCCTAAGCGATACCTAGGTATGTCAAGTTTATTTTTATTTCTAGTATTAACACCGTGTAACATCACTTCTAATTTTATCATTATTCATTAATTTAATATTTTTTTTATTTATTTAATAGCATATATATCATTAAGACAAGTTAACAGTACAATGGGCGGTCTTATCGCAAAAAAGCGAGCTCTTCCAGATATAATGAATAACGGGCGACTTAACTTTATTTAAGGGAAAACAATACTAGCAAATGTAAATTATTCGGTTGCGTATTTGGAAAGCAGTAAGTTACGCCATCTATGAGATGGTGTCGGTATTTCACAGCCTTCCTTCCCGAGCTTGGGTTGGTTTTTCCCGGTAAATTTAGCGAGTTCTTCGGTCACATACTGGTCTAGACTAGGAGGCAAAATGTTCATTCGAATTCTTTTGACATCCGATAGATGGCGTGACTCGGTCACAAAAGCTTAATCTTTGTGCATAAAAGAATGGAAGCTTTCTCATAAACACAAACTAATGTTAGACTAGGTACCTACCTATTCTTAATGTAAAAAATAATAATTAGGTACTTACATCACTACATACGAAAGTGAATTCTCGAAGTTGAAAAAAAAAAACGTGAGTACTTTAGCACCATTAATTATAAGTAATGTAGGCGTTATTAGAAGAGCCGTTTTTATTAGCTTTTACTCTGTAGTGGTACTCTCCAGGAATGAAACGTGATTGTGTAGATTGGGCAAGTTTTTTTTAATAGGGCAGAAACGTTACGCCGCCGGTTTAAAAGTCAGGTCATATCGGATCAATACGGTCTTTTATTTAACCAACCCATTGAATACCAAGGATGTTCAATGCCGTAGTATTTATTGGTAACTGGTACAAGAGGTATAACTGAAAGCAATCCGGCAAATGGGCATACGAAAAGCGAGGAATGTGGAGGTTGCCAATAGGATGTCAAATAATAACATAATTCTGTGTATGAAGTAAAATAATTACATACTTAATTCTATATATGTATGAAGTTGTTCAGTTTGTAAGAAAAAGTGTTATTTTTATATTTTTTATAGGTGCATGACAGTCCCAACATATAAAATGTTTAAATTAATAATGAATTAAATAACCAGTGGCACTTTGGGAGTGCCGACAGAAGTGAAAACTTCAAGTTTGTCAATCTTTGCCGAAGAAAACAGCCGAGATTTTTGGCACTTGAATCTCAATGTTGTCGCGTCGGTCGCGATATTTATTCAATGACGGTAGTTTTTGCAACACAATTGACACAATGACTTCATAGAACTGACGTCTGTCTACCGTCTGTCTAAAGGTAGTCTTCGAAAGGTCCTTACCCGTACCTCTTAGGATCGTAAAGATAACGTGACAATGTGTTTAAAGTCAAATGTGTCAAAAGTGGTGTCGGTAAGGTGTCGCGAGTTCAATGGTTTTTACAAAAATGCCCAACGCGCCTAAAGAAGTTTTCTCTTCAAAAACAATATTAGTAGATATAGGTACATCACCTAAAATTAGTGACTGATTCACAACATGTGCGTCCCAGCAAAATTGCCTTTCAGAATTGGCTTCGGATAAAATGTAAATGAACACTGTATGATTGTTTTAAAAATAACTGCATATTTAAGTTGACAGGTCAGTTGGCTCAGCCTTTTGCACTGAAGGTTGTGAGTTCGATTGTTTGAACATTTTGAGTTTCGATGTTTGTTCTGTGTTTGGGTGTTATATTGTTTCTTGAGGATACGTTTACGAAAAAAATTTTTGATTAGTATCAGGTTATATTCGTAATCTAGTTCCCTCCCATATTACAAGCTTTGCTTGGTTTGGGGCTAGATGGCGCTGAGTGAAATTAATGTCATGTCGGTAATATTATTTTAAATAAAAATAAGTTAAGAACTAGTCTATTTTGCATGTCACCTTAAATTGACAGCTCGTAATACCTTTATCAAATACCTACCTTCGTAATTTGTTTTCCCATGATTTTTAAATTTTGTATCTATTTCTACCTAGGTTTGCTGGAAGAAAGCGCTTATTAGGGTTGAGCTCGCCTTTGCCATACTTTTTACTTTCAGTTATCTTGTACTTTTATTTCTGTGTGTGTGTATCATTAAGTATAAATATGAATATTAAATATCAAAGAAAGAAAGAAAGAAAGGCAAAATATTTCGAAGAAAAAATCTAAATCTGAAGCCTACATACCTAGAAGGTTATAACCTAAGAAGGTTATAATACTTTCTAGAAAGTATTATAACCTTCTTAGAAAACTGATTATGATGGATTAGTGGCGATGATATTTTGTTGAAACACCCGTAAATGTTTGACCGCCTCTGTGATCTGATGGTTTGCCTACCGGTGTCAAATCCCGAGGTCCCGGGTTCGATCCCCAGGGGGAGTACAATATTATACTTGGTTTGATTGGTGGTAGGACGTCCGCCTGGCTAGCAACCACCATCTTACCTAATTCTGTCGCCATAAACACAACAATTCTTAATTGTTGTGTTCCGGCATTAAGAGGTAAGATAGCCAGTTCCACAGTTTGTTGAGGATTTCGGGTGAAATGCGCTTCCACCTTTAGCCTTATCACAACTTGAAAATCAGGTTAGATGAAGGCCACATCTCCCCGTGTTAAAAAAATGTACTTATTACCCATTTTTGCAATCATCAGAAACCTATACCTAACTAAACTGCCTCGGGTACTGCGATATCGCGAAGCGAAACTAAACAGCAGGCACAATTATCAATTCGCGCGCCTGATGACTGACCATTCAGTTGATCAGTGGGCAGTAGGTATGAGATACTAGATACAGCCACCACTTATCTTGGTGTATGATGACCTCATTGCTACTGCATTGATAAAGTTAGTCAATGCCCAGTCACAGCGTTTTGTCCAGTCACGATAGCGTTGGATCGAGTCTTCGATAGAGCTTCGGTTTAGTGTGAGTTTTCTACTTGCTCCATACCTACTCGAACGCGTTTGTGTTTACCACGATTTGTATGAAAAATAATACCTATTCACCATTCACGGTGAACAAACGCGAATTGAGTGAACTTTGATTGCAGCTCGCAATATGCACTCTGGCTAGAAGCAAATCGTATGTTCTTATAATTTTGGATGGTACATGACAAATTATTATTACTATTAATTTTACATCAGATTTTGTAAAATAACTACTGATATGAATATTTTTGAAATAAATGATTATTAGTTTGTTTAATCATGGTAAAATAAGTGAAATGAAAAAAAATCACATGACTCAAACAATTGTTGGTAAACAAAGATAACAAAGACAAAAAACATTAAAATTGCATGCAGTTACCGACTAATAAATTTAATTTAATTAAGTATGTACCTATATGAGACGCCATTGTCTCTTTTATATGTCTCGGGCCTTAGATCATATGATTGTGCCTATACACAATCTAAGGATGGCTTTTCCAGAAGCTTTCGAAGGTATAACGAGATCGATTCAAATGGCACATGTAATGAGATTATGGTGATCAGGAACAGATAATAAATCTGTGTCATCAGCAAGAATCAGTGATTAAAAAGTGGGACACGTCTGTAGCCTAGTGGTTGGGCGCTCGATCTGTTAGGTTAAAATTTATACCTTGCGGTTGGATCTGTTTATACTTTTATAGTTATACATAGCGGTGCGTTATTTTTAAAGGGATTTGTGATGTTTGTTACTAGTTCTAATATTGCAGGTTTGAATTAACTGATTTTTAGATAGGTATACTCGTAGTACATTTTTCAAAAGTGATTGATTACCAACGATGGTGTAATTTGAGTAATACCACACACGAGTTGGGAATAGTACCTTCTTCCGAGGGATACATAGTGCTGAACTACCTATACCTGCGAGGAAGATAAAGACAAATTCTTTAATTGAAATATGAATTTAAAAACTATCTCATTTTTTTTTTATATTTTTTAGAAAAGCATGTGGTGATTATCATTTTGCCGACTTGGCGATAAAACACTTATTGCTTTTTTGACATTAAATAAGGTTTCTTACTGATATGACCCAAAATAAAATAAAAATCAGCGCGTTAACAATGAAAATCCATACACTTTTCCCTTTCGCATATTAGTACAAAAGTAATGACATACATTCTAGCTTATTTTTTTTTTATAATAAGGCATTTACCTTGCAGGTATACCGGATAACCCGTATAAAGATGATGTCCATGCTTCGGAGGGCCCGTTAACTCGTTTGGTGCTGATGCTGAGCTCCTAGCTATCTATGAAGTTCATAGATATGAAGACACCCTGTCCCGTCGTTTGCCCGGGTATTGTATATATATTTTATGTATAAAGAGTAGTAGAAGCCCCTAGTGAAAGGGCTCGTCCGGAGAATTACTACCACCATACTTATTTCAGCCGCCAAGCAGCATTGCTGTGTTTCGGTTTGAAGGGTATGGTTGCCGGTGAAATTACGGGTACGTGAGGCTTAACACCTTTATATGCCTCAAGTTGACGGGCGCAATGCAGTTCCGTGTAGGCTATGTTCTTTGTCGATGTGACCTATGCAGTAAGGCTTTGTCATAGGCAAGAGTACACTTAACACCAGGTGCGCTACTTGCTTGTTCCGTCTCCTAGTAGTATAAAAAAAATAATTACATTAATATAGTAGAGGTCATTAAAGAGCCAATTCAGACGACTATGGCGGCGGCTCATAAAGTCTGACACCGGCAGTACAAGTGCCTACGTCGTATCGTTCTTACAGATCAAAGCATAATTTGACATTCGGAATCGTCTAGATTCGATAAAATTGGTTTTATCGGCCGTTGCGAGTACATACGGTTCTAGCCTACTACTGCACGACAAAACCCATTATGAGAGGAGAAGTGATTATGTTTGGGTTACGACGGCGACAAATGATTACCTGCTAATCCTGCTATAAAACCAAAACATGATGAAACAAAATGAATGGTGAGGTATCATACATTGTCACAATAACAGGTAAGGCAATTGGTATTGTTTTTTCTTGTCATTCGTGCCATTGTCTGGGTTACGTAATAATAACAATAGGATTTCTTTCATCTTTTTACCGGCTTTGTGTTCTAGTGGTTCATTTACCGATATCAGATCCAGCGGTCCCGGGTTCGATCCCCAAAGGGGTCAAATATTGTGCTTGGTTTGGCTGGTGGTAGGACTTTGTTTAAGTCCGCCTGGATAGCTACCACCATCTTACCTGATTCTGTCGCCATAGGTCTCTCTTCGTCAGATACTCTGGTCACTAGCCTCTAGTGCTTCAATTTTCCAGGCACATTTGAGCGACTCGGACTACATTTCGGTATTTAGCGTCGTATCCAAAAGGGTAATAGGTATTTATTAACCTCCTCTGTGGTCTAGTGGTACAACCCACCGATTTCAGATTCAGAGGTCCCGGGTTCGATCCCATTAATTTAGAGGTAAGATAGCCAGTTCCTCAGTTCAAGTGCGCCTCCACCTTCGGCCTTTATCTTAACTTGTAACCAGCTTGGCCTCTCACCTGGTTATAAGTCACGCTACCCCCGTCTTACAAAAAAAAAAAAACTAACAACGTGTTTCTCGCATTTTACAGTGAGCAGCAGGTACCTACTTATATATAGTATATCTTAAACTGCCTTCTTGATGTTTGCAACACTACAAGGTGCAAAGTTAACATTGCTGATCCAGAATGGCAGATCCAAATAGTACCATTGTATATACCCGTGCCTTAGAGAGTAAAAAGTGCCTACTGATGCTTATGATTATTTATGATGTTATAAAAACCGCCTGTAAGAAGCTTTGATAACGAAGGTTACATTCGCTTAGTACCTACAATCAATTATTTTTTTATATTCTTTGCTGATATTTTCCATATTGGTACCCTTATTCCCTTAACAAGCAATGTTTGCTCAGTTAGGGAACTAATATGGAAAGTATAATTGGATATCTAAAATATTAATGTTACTAGACACATAGGTAGCCACAGCCACTCTAAGTAGTGGTGAAATTAATGTTTACAAATCCACCATTTTTTTTAAGAAGCTAAAATTATCCAAAAACTATGAAATAGCCTTTAGTAAATGATTTTAGTGATGTATATTAAAATCAGTTAGATTGAAGTCATTAATATAAAACATTAAGTATTACAATAATAACAGTTCATCATCTAGCTACATCAACAGCGTAAACAGGAAACAGGTCTACATATCACATGTAGCTGCAACCATTCATTGGTATTATTACATGCTATTGGAGGAGTAGATAAGTTTTAAATAATGTAATCAACTTTATAAATGGTACCGTTGAATTCAGTACTTAGTTGCCAAATTATATGAAAAGGGATAGTCCAAGTCAGAATCTCTCAACAGAGCTTAGCAAGATGATGTGTGAGCATTGGCACCTACAGAAGAGAAGTACTGTAAGAAACCCTAAATATAAATAAGGAAAAACAGACTATGTTATTAATAATAATAATACAGCAGGGACCAGGTTAAACTGCCTCTATGTTCTAGTGGTTTGCATTCTCTGTCAGATCCAGACGGCAAGTCCCGGGTTTGATCACCATGCGGTACAATATTGGTTTGGCTGGTGGTAGAACTTTGTTCAAGTCCGCCTGGCTAGCAACCACTAATTTCCTTAAGTCTGTAATCTGTAACTATAGCAACAATTCCAAATAGTTGTGTTATGTCATTCAGAGGTAATACGACCCGTTCCTTAGTCTGTTGAGGATTATGGGTGAAGTGTACCTTCAGCCTTATCATAATTTGAAACCATGTGAGATGAAGGCAAAGAGCTACCACATTGTACAGTAAAAAAAACGAGTGTTTGTAGCTCATGAGTGAATATAGTAAGTATTTCCTGTTGTTACTAATCAAGAAAGAGAATATGTTCTTAGTTACCGAATCTAATTATAATATTACTAATTATATACTGGCCAAGTGCAAGTCAAGACTAGCACACCAGAGGTTTTCTGTAATTTAATTATTTGCAAGTATATTCACTGTGATGGTGCACATTGATATAATTATATACTTTGATAAGAAACTACAGTGGTACAAAATTGTTGAAGACAAGCAGTTATTCCTTACTTACGTAGGATCTAGGTTTAATTTCTATCAATGGAAAAGAACAGTAATATGCAGCTTTAGGTATTTTTTTCTTGTGTAGGTATGTCAAATGTATTTTTTATGTAGGTAATCAATTACTAAACCAAGGACATTGTTTATCTTGAGGAAGGCAGGAATAGGATAGGACAGGCAGGATTCTGGAATGACAAAATTACGTAGCTTTAGGTAGGTTATGTCAATGTTATTGTAGTGACTTTAGTTTGACTAGACTTACCTTGAAATCACTGCCAAATTGCGCAACCGTTGTAATTTGCACTTTGTTTTCCAGGTTAGCAAGAAATCCACTTGTGTGCTATATAAACAAACAGCGTTGATTTTAACTGCTTCTGGTAAAACTTTACCGTTTTGTCACACACACAATCACACAGCACAGTCTGTCCCTAGAATACCGTTAGGTAGACTTTTGTGCACTTTCTAATGAATACGATCAAATCTCATTCACTGAGATAAACAAAAACAAAAACTAAATCAAAACAAAGTCCTATCGTCGTTATTCGTGAATACACTGATCCGTCAATTGACTTGACTTGACAGATTGGTTAGCCCAAATATATATTAAGTTTCAAAAATATCAGACAAATGTCTTATAAAATTACTACCGAGCAGTAGGAATAAACCTACTGAAACAATAAAGTACCTAGATATGAATTGCAACGTCGTCTCTGTTCTGTCTGTGCAAATTTCGTTAATATAAACAAAACTTTCTTCAACACACTACACGCACGCACTCGACGCGACACGCGACTGTGATTTTTTTTGTTATTGGTCGGTGATGACGTATGTGTGACACTTGACACTTATGACAGTGACAGTTTGAAGAGGTAGCCCTAACAACGTAATCATCCATTGTCATGGGATAACAGTAACCTCAATTGGAGATGCAGATAGAGGTAGTTACGCTATTCGCCCAAGCTGTCAAGTATGTCAGAGATTCCCAACCCGAAAAACCTCTTTTAAATCTCATGGCTACCCATAACAAGAGATACATGGTACATCTATCTATTGAATATATGTGTAGAATACGGAGTCCTCGTGGAAGGTTGATTTTTTAACAATTTCTCAGATCTCAACTCAGGACAATAAAAATGAAATTATTTTTATTGCAGTAACCAATTTGACAATATTTAAGTAAAAGGTTGAGTTCTTCATTTAAGTGAACAATACTTGTGTTAGAAAACCCCTCAATAGAAACTTTATACCTTTTATAAATCATTCGCTTCGCCCCCCGTTCAGAGTGTAAGGCAGGCCGCGACACTGGCCTAGGTTCATATTCACACACTTAGTCTCTTCTATAGTGGTTATTCATGGTTAAGCATGGACCAAAATAATATTGGTCCATGCTTAACCAGGTAGGTACGTTGGTACCACCCCACCATACTGAGATAGAAGGGCAGCCTTAGTTAAGCCTGTTAGGTACCAGGTTTATCTAAACTAAGACTATACTTACTACCTATCATCACTCAAAATCGAAGAAGTGCGTTGCTGATTAAACAGACGTTTGTCCGGTAGGTAGGTACAATACAAGGTAGGGTTGTAGCCTACCATACGTCTATTAGTCCGATAGTGGAAAGGAGAAGCGGGGATTCGTTTCAAAGTTTTCGTGCGCACACTCCCCAAAGTGGAATCCACCGTCTGTGTAGGCTGTGCAAATTGGCCTCACAATCACAAGCGAATCATCATCTTTAGGAGCCTATCAGCAGCGACCTACGACGCTCAATCGAGTAAATATTTTTTTTATTGTACGACGGGGAAGTGCTTAGCCTTCATCTCACCACATGGTAACAAGTTAAGATAAGGCCGAAGGTGGAGGCGCATTTCACCCGGAATCCTCAACAAACTGAGGAACTGGCTATCTTACCTCTGAACGCCGGAACACAACAATTTTAGAATTGTTATTATGGCGACAGAATTAGGTAAGATGGTGGTACCTAGCCAGAAGAGTACAAGAAGAGTCAAGAAGAGTTTAGGAAGCAAAACATCCATGTCACAAGTTCAGATTATTTATTATACCTACATAGGTACTTAACTACTTACTTAAATCACAGTTGATACATAAAATTCAATTTCTTAATAACAATCTGGCAACGTAGGTATTCTTAATTCAACCTCTTATTCCTTAATTTTTTATTATTTTTTATTATTGTACGACGGGGAGGCGCTTAGCCTACATCTCACCTAGTTACGAGTTGGGATATTGCTGAAGGTGGTGGCGCACTCAACCCGGAATCCTCAATTATCTTAAGAACTGGCTATCTTACCTCTAAATGTCCAGCATTTTTAGAATTAAACGAAATAAAACTAAAAGAATAGAACCAAAATCCAAACTGAAATCGGTGGGTAGAACCACTAGACCACAGAAGCGGTTATAATGGCCTATGCCTGCCTTTGAGGTCCAACCGCTCTTACAGCATTCTTGTTTTGATTTACTTAAGCACTTACATTTTGTTTTCTACGACGATTGTACAGTAATAAAACAAGAATCCTTTTAGGGGTCGTAGCTACCCCCCTGAAGAGAGAAAGTGACCAAATCCACAGACTAAAAGATATCGCCAAGAAATGGGTTCCAGCATCCACCTTTTAGAGCCAGTGGCTTCGGGATGTGCACTCAAATAAGTACCTAAAAAAAGAAACACAAAGATGATGAAGCGCCGATGGTTGGGCAGGTATTTATAGATATTTCATTCCACAAGCACCACATCCATAGGCTTGACTCCGAGTCTGTCCGCTAAGGCCTGGCTAGAATCAATCTGCTGCTTAATATAAGATACTGTTCCGGTCTCATCTGAGACCTTAGCTGCTGCCTTCTCTTTGTCTCCAGGGGCCAGAACCGGCAGGCTTGGATCCGTCTGTAAAGATAGAGATTCTTACAAAGTGGTGTTATAGATAGGAAACAAAATTGAAAGCGCACTGGTTTTCTACTTGTCCTCATGGTTGTTATAAGGCTATATGCGATAAGACCCTGTATTGTATCTATACTGTCTCCAAATGTCTGTAGGATTATTTTGTATGTATCTAATAAATAAAGTTTAAATTTATACATAAATTTCAAAAAAAATAGCATAGCTCGATCTATCGTAGATTATGATCGTAGCCTCAAACTTGCCAGTTTATTATTATCAAATTACTTTTATCTAATAAATACATTTTACTGGACATTTTACACAGCGCCATCTAGCCCCAAACTATATATAGCTTGTAATATGGGAACTAGATTACGGATAGAATACCTAATTGTATGGTTCCTACTATAAAAGAGATGTAACTATCATTCCGCTCTGCCTCGACGCCATACGACAGAAAACCTCAAAGAAGACCCATCGTGCAAACAAGTTTTCTACGTAGGTTAATGTATCAGCCCTCAGCAGTAATGAATCGACGCAAGTAAGGAATATATAGGTAGGTAATACCGGCTCCAGCTGCCTCCAATGCTGCATGATGTCAGCCAGTCGGTCACCGAAGCCAGGCTCGAAGCAGCCAGGGTCGATGGCCACGAAGCAGTGCGACAGGTTAGCCGGCCCGCCTTTACCGGAGTGCGACCAAGAACGGATTTGGTGGCCGTAGTTACCTCCTGGACACGGTAAAAAAAATACTTTTGTGAGATCTATTTAATTTTCTAAGGGAATCTCTAAATCTCGCGACGCGCGGATAAGGTCTACGATGGTACTTCCGTTCACCGACGAAACACACCGAAAAATTTGGCGCCAGACTTCGGCTGGAGCCATTTTTGCACGGAGCTGCACTAATCATCTTATCTAAACTTCATCTATACATAAACATAAAAAAAATAGGTCATTCAAAAAAACTACCATTGATTCTATCAACAAGAAGCTATTTTTTAATCTGGTACTCCTATATTTAAACAAATCAGGGTATAGTAGATACTGGATCTGGTTCCTACCTGAAGATATTCCACAAAAGAGTTCGACCATGGCCCCTAGGCCAAATCCTTTGTATCCCGAGTTCATCTCACCCCCTCCCAGAGGCATTAGGCAAGCAGTGTTAAACGCCTGCAAACATTCAGAATGGACGCTTTGGTTTATTGAATGATGGAGTATACATAGGTACACTATAATAATATTCACCTGGTAGATGTTTTAATCAGGGCTAGCTTTTTTTATTATTGTTCGACGGGGAAGCAAAGCCTTCATCTCACCTGGTAACAAGTTGAGATAAGGCCGAAGGTGGAGGCGCACTTCACCCGGAATCCTCAATAAACTGAGGAACTGGCTACTGAACTAGCCAGCAGATACATGCCCGTCCGTGTTCTTGGAGACCAGAATCCCAAATAAAATGTACTGGATCGGCACATAGGTACCTACCATCCCGGCACAGTGCAAGCAAGCAAGTTGAAACCCAGAGTATTTGGCGCTTTCAAAAGGGAGTCCCATTTAATAAAGGAAAAAACCCTCGTCTTAGTCTATCTTCTAAGATAATACTATAGAAGGACCTGAATCTTACCAGTTCAGGATCAGTAGTCTCTTTCCCGTCTGGTCCTTGCGCCCAGCCTGACGGTAGAGGCTCATTTTTTCTTCGCTGCATCTCTATCTGAAACAAAATGAGAGAACAATGAAGGCCAAGCTTCCCCGAAAAATAATAAAAAAAATAAAGAAGATCTTTATCTGTATCTTTCTTTATCGATAAAAAAAATGTCTTACAATTACGACTTTTGCGTTAGGAAACTTATTTTTACTTTTTTGTGATTGTGTAACTTTTTTTCTTCTATTGTACGAAGGGCAAGCTCTTGGCCTTAATCTCACCTGCTTTTAAGTTATCTTGGACCTTAAGGTGGACCTTAAGGTGGACCTTAAGGTGGCACCTTAAGGTGGGCACACTTCACCAGAAATTGTTAACATACTGAGGAACTGGCTATCTTACCTTATTGTTATTATGGCGACAGACTTAGTTAAGGTGGTGGTAGCTAGCTAACCAAACCATGCACAATATTGTATCTCCTGGGATCGATCCCGGGACCTCTGGATCAGATACGAGTGGGCGAACCATTAAGATCACAGAGGCTTACCGCCTCTATCAATCTGTAATGTAATCTAGCCAATCTGCTAACCTTTCCGACGGCCACAGCTGTGGTGGCCATGTCCAAGCAGAAAGTTTCCCCACGGGACGCTGGAGCTACCACTGCCAGAGGGTTGGTGCCAAGAGCAGACTGAAAACAAACATTGTTGTACATTGAACGTCGACTAAAAAGAACGCCTCTTTTTATTCGACTGCCTCAGAAGGAGGGTTATGTAAACTTTCCTTATTTAGCTAAATGTTCTAATGACACAAAAGACGTACTAGAGAGCTGTACGGTTAGAGCTTTTCCTTTTTTTCGTTGCTCAATTGCAATTGGTTAGTGTCTAACCAATGTTGTTAGCCGATTACCAAACTGTCAACGTGAGCCAAGTTGTACCTACTGTTGCTTAAAATTATTTTAAATATGGTTATTCTGTACCTACTTATTTGTACGAAATAAATGTTTTTATGTAATAAATGTTTTATGTTATGTTTATGTTAACCATGACCATACTAGTGTAATCACTTGAAATTTTCAAGTTATTACACTTGGTCACAAAATTCGTTTATATTTTTATTATTGTATTTCAAGTTGAAATACAACAATAATAGTCTACTAATATTTGTTTGTCTGGTGTTTTTTAATATTTCTATCACACAAATTAATTAAACTTTTGCATGCTTTTTATACTGATATCTGTACCAACAACATTTGTCATCATTGTTAACCCATGCACAGATAATAAAATACTAAACCCATGTTTATAAATGATTATTATAATTATGATAATGTTTTCGAGAATATACAATTTGCATTTATGTTTGTCTATTTAACGAATTATTTGGAATGCTCTGCAGCCTTAGCTTGGTGTATTTTGATATAGGTATGAGGTGTTGATCTCCCTTCCACTACAGGATTAGCAAACGTAGGTACGGAGCATTACATTCCAAACTCGTTAGCATCCCGCCCAGCCGTACTACTCGCATTGGTTCCACTTTCATCATGCGAATGGCTAAGGAGTGGAATACGTTTAATTACAATACGGGCCTCTTTATTGCGATAGTTAAGGTGTCTTCTAGACCGGCGTGCTATGCTACATCTTAAAACTTCTCAAAAAGAGGTTAATAATTTTAAAATAGAGGTATAACATTAATGTAATACTGCTGTCTAGTCTGTAGTTCAAACCTGTTTACTCCTCGTTGGAGCCATGAGGGGTGATGTGTTGGTAAACGCCATGCCAATGAAGCCACGGTCCGCTGCTCTCTTTGCCCACCAGCCAGCTATGCCGTTGTGATTGGACCCTGAAAATTATTTAATTGGCCTAAGTATGTACCAGAATAAGTTTCCCATCGACAAAATACGTGAACAAGTCTTCTCAAAAAACTACAAAAACTCTTCCTCTACATAATCGACGCATATTTTGATACGCTGCTACTCAAAATTCTGTGCCAAACTTCATGCCACATCCACCGGTTTCGGTTTGTCTTTGAGTAAGTTTAGACAATATGAGCCAGCCTCAAATTTAATTCGATACCAAACTAGGAAAATTTTCTGCAATTTCACTCAAACAAAAAACTGCAAGTCCATGGAATGGCTTTTAATTCATAGCCTTTCTTCTGACGGTAGCCCATCTTAACGCCAGTCTCAATAGCATTCTTCACAGCGATGTCTACTTCACATCAACACATCAACAGCCCATTTGTGTCCACTGAACATAACCGCCTCCAAAGCTCCTGCTTTGGAGGCGGTTATGTTCAGTGTTATGTTCAGTGTGATTATGGCATAACCCTCCTGGGTTATGCCATAATCACCACATACATACATCGCTTCAGTATTTTTTAGCGCTTGTCTTTTATCTCACCTCGTTACAAGTTAAGATAAGGCATAAGGTGGAGACGCACTTCACCCGGACTCCTCAACAATCTGAGGAACTGACTATCTTACCTCAATGTCGGAACACAATTTTGGAATGGATCACACGCCGTTGTTAGCATCCGTCAAGACCGTGGAATGGTCCTAAATTATAGACTCACCTCTAACGGTAACCCAACCAACGCCAGTCTCAGTTGCCTTCTTCACAGCGATGTCCATGGCGTAGGCGCTTGCAGTGGCCCCCAGAACGTTATTGGCGTCCACCAGTGCAGTCGACAGGTTCTCTTTGATAATTTTTGGCTCGTTGTTTGGCGTGCAGGCTCCCGATTTCATATCGTTTACGTACATTTCTGGAAGATGAGGATGAAGAGAATGCTTGAAAATGTTTGACGCAAGATCTAGTTCTATAGAACATCAAGATCTAGTTGCCTCGTAGAACAAGTCTGTTAGATAGATACTCAGAACATATTACACTATCATCACAAAATAAATATCATCGAGGTTTTTTAGGTTGCGCTATAGATTCTGACCACTGCGTTTTTGTCAGCTTGCTTTATAAGCCTAGGGATTAATTAGGAAAACGCAACAAATTAATATAAGTAGGTTATATTTAAGTAATTATTTTAAAATATACACAACTCTTAAAAGGTCCCTACCTACTTACTCAATCATAATAACCTACTTGAGCTTTCCCATTATTTGTATGACTATCTGGTAAGCTAGAATAAACCGGCCTAATGCGGACACTCACACCGAGGGTTCCTGCCCACATTTCTAAATGCTAAATTTGCTAAATGTCACGTTTAGTGTAGGTACAGGGGTCCCTTTTTATTTTTATTTATTAATTGTTGTGATATCGGCATTACAAATACACATTCTGTGAAAATTTCAATACATTTTTTAACATTTTTTTTTATTGTACTACGAGGAATCGCTTAGCCTTCATCTCATCTGGTTACAAGTTGAGATAAGGCCGAAGGTAGAGGCGCACTTCACCCGGTATCCTCAACTAACTGAGGAACTGGCTATCTTACCTCTAAATGCCGGAACACAATTTTTTTTTATAAGGTTATTAAGGCGACAGTATTAGGTAAGATGGTAGTAGCTAGCCTGGCGGACTTAAACAAAGTCCTACCACTAACAAAACCAAGCACAATAATGCTCCCCTGGGGATCAATCCCTGGACCTCTGGATCTGAAATCGGTGGGTTAAACCACTAGACCACAGAAGCGGAGATAGTCTAGTCTGTCATTTTGTTTTTCGGACGTTGACTTTCTTGTTCTAAGTCAGCATTCGTAAACATATGATGCTAGGTGCTTTCTCCGTTTACGATAATAGCTTTACTGATAAGCTTGTAGTGTTTAGTCTACAAGTGTGTACGTTAGGATAGTGAGCAGTCAATCACCCCTTCTTTACTTGAGCTACATGTCGCTGCATTTATCTGTAAGTGCTTCCTTCTGCCCTCGAACTTCTTTGACGGCTTAATGCTAATGAACCTAATTGTATTGATACACGGCGTCACGTTTTAATGTAAAGCAAGGAAAACGGACAAAGCGTATTTTTTTTTGAATGAAAATGAAAATGAAATGAAAAATATATATATTGCTACATAAACATCTGAGAGCTTAAAACATAGTAATAAATGATTACATACATAACAGGAGTGTTTATGCAGAGAGGATTGACAAACATATATTATCTGTTGATCCTCACACTAGGCTAAGCCCGTATCGCGCGGACCAGCAAATGATTGATAATTGAATTATACACCTCGTTGACTTATAATTAAGTAAAATAAAAACAGGTACAAACAAAATATTGACAAAGTTAATGCAGAAAAGGTTTTACACATCGATGCGAATTAACTGTTCAGTATCTTCATATGGTAGTGTCAACAGCCAACTCTGAACAGTTAACTTTGCTTGATGACTAGATAAGGATTTGATTTCTACATTACAGTGCTTTACAACTATGTTATAAATATGCGATTTAATAAAGGGTCCAAATCGCTGACCAAATGAAGTTGATGTTGTTGAGTTAGGAAGGTGGAGTTTTGGGGTACTGGGTCGGATAACCTCCTCGTGGTGTACCCTGGGTGCCGTCGATCACTTCCCACTTGTGGGGACTTATCGACGGCAGCCAATAATCCGACGCGAGGGTGTCCTCCGCGTGTCCCTATGAAGTTAGCATAGGGCACAGTGGATGGACAGGCGGTAGTCCGCGGGGCGGGGAGTCCCAGTGAGGGACTTAGCGGACCTCCGGGTCGTGGGATGGCCGGCCTTCAAGGCTGGCGGCGCGGCAGGGAAGGTCAACTCGGCCACCCTGTCGGGCATTGATGGTTTAGATGGGGGCCTGGAGGCCGGGAACGTAGGGGCGTTCAACCGGCCTCCGTTGCACAGGCCCTCATCCCCGTCGAACGGCGGGAACGGCCTGGCGACCCAGCCGTTCCCGCCATCCCCCCCAGTCACACTTGGGGGGGCTGTGGGGCCCCTGTAAAGGGGTAATCGCTGGTGGTGTTGTGGCGGTAAAGGCTTTAGCCGGATTCCCTCGACACCACCACTCGGCGAAAGCGGGTCACTGCGGAGTTTAGTGGGTATTGCCTGTCGCTAGGACGGGTTGAGTCCCACACACGGCCTCGTCCCCAACGAGGCTATGGTGCCTAAACGCATTCTCCGCATTAAAATAAAATAAAAAGGAAGGTGGAGTTTGAACACCCTACCACTCATCATAGCCTCATACATTTCAGGAGACAATACAAATTTATGAACAGGCAAAAAAGATCTTAGGATAAAAAGTTTAAAAGTTCTCTGTAAACATCTAGTGTTGGATATCTGCGCGGTTTTTTTAGCATAACCTTTAAAACGGATCTTTGGGTTCTCTCGATCTTTAGCATGGTGGTTTTCGGAACAGATCCCCAACAATTGATACAGTAAATTAAGATTGATTGGCACAGGGCATAGTATACCATTTTCAGAGTGTCAGGACTAGCTACTTCACGGAGTTGTTTAATTATATTCACTGTTTTACGAACCCGGCCTGATAAGACTTTAATGTGTGCTTTAAAATATAGGTTCTCGTCAATTATCACTCCCAGATATCTTGTACTCCCACACTTAGTCAGATTCTCACAATTACATGATAAACCCAACATACCACACGTATGAATCTTGATAGGTGGTAGATATGAGGGTGGACGAGATGCTGCTGTTTTATGAAAACATATGTACGTGGGTTTTTTAGTGTTCAGTGTGAGATTCTTTTTTAACCATTTCTGGATTATGGACATTCCTTTTTCTGCTGATAAACATGCGTCTTAGAACGTCTGCCCACTAAACAGAGACTTTTAATAATAAATATAAACCATATAGGTTAATAATAATAACGGAGAAACATATAATTTTTAAACCAATCAAGCGCACAGCCTCTGATTGTGAAAGTGGTTACGCAAAGTGAGAGCCTAAGCTATTTGGCCGCTCAATCGCATGGAAGCTCGTGCCTTACCGAGTCTGTTCAGTCCATGACTAGGATGGCCGGTCTTGTCGGCCTGCAGTAGCAGCTCAGCCTGCATCTCCGCTGGTCTGACAGCTGCCCCAGCAGCTCGGAGGCAGTCTACCATGAAGCGGTAGACCTCTACTGTTGCTACTTTGCCCATGTTGTAACAGGTCCTGAAAAAACATTTTACAACTGTTTTACATTAAACGGCTAGCGTGGCGTAGCGGTGATACCTCATCTTGGGATTCGCGTTCTCGGGCACTATTAAAAAATATTATGTTTTCACAAATTGTATCCTCAGTTTTCATATGCGTTTTTGTCATAAAATCCTCATTATCCAAAGGTTGTCCAGAAGAAATCACTTCTAAGCGACAAGACCGCCCGTTGTAAAAGTGTGCCTTTTTTCAGTTCTATTTTTAAGGTATGCAGTAAAGAATTTACATTTAATTTTTCTTTATGTGCTTGAATCTATTGTTGCCGAAATTGTAGCGGTGGCGCGGAAACAGATCACTTTTTTTAGTGAAAACTTCTTTAGGCGCATTGGGATTTTTTTGATATGGGAAAAAACCATTGAACTCGCGTCACCATACACCTTACCGACACCACTTTTGACAAATTTGACATTAAACAAATTGTCACGTTATCTTTACGATCCTAAGGACCTAACTAACCTAACCATACCAAGGGTACAAACTTCAAGTTTTCACTTCTGTTGGCACTACCGGAGTGTCCGGAATTCACAAAAAACTCAGGAGCTGGCAATCCTTACATAAAATCCTTTTAATTCCTTACCTTATAATAAAAAAGCCTATTATATACTGGCCCTTATAGGCGCCAGGTTTTGGCAGTTATGGAAAAAAGGAAGACACAATATTCTTTCTTTTCAGTCTGCTGTCATTTTTTTTCAAGTTATGATTATGCTCATGACTTCTACGCTTGCCGAACTCTAGGCGAGTAAAGATGAGTTCTTCGATGGCGCGAGCTTTCCCAGAAAGTACTAGCTCTTCCGCGTACCGACGGAACCGTTTGACGCTGGACTTCGGCTGGACCTCTAGGTCCTACTACGAGTGTTGTGATCATTCAGCTATAACAGCTAACAATAGTCAGTGATTTTGTTCCCTGGGGTCTACCCCAGGAACGACGAGAAAATCATACCTACCACAACAACGGGACATGAGTCTCGTGCTTTCGAAAAATATCTAAGCGTCTCTGTGGTCTAGTGGTTCGCCTACCGATGTCAGATCCAGAGGTCCCGGGTTCGATCTCCATGAGGAGTACCTAGATTATTGTCCTTGGTTTGGTTTATTAGTAGGACTTTGTTTAAGTCCGCCTGGCTAGCGTCATCATACTTAATTCTGTTAATTCTGTGCCATAATAACAATTCTTAACATTGTTGTGTTCCGGAATTAAATAAATAAATAAATAAATATTACAGGACATTAATTTTACACAGCGCCATCTAGCCCCAAGCTAAGCATAGCTTGTAACATGCGAACTAGATTACGGATAGAATACTTAAATACGTTTTGTAAATACATTCTTACTATATGATACAACACCCAAACACAGAACAAACATCTATATTCATCACACAAATGTTTGCTCTGGGTGGGAATCGAAACCACAGCCTACAGCGCAGAAGGCAGAGTTACTACCAACTGAGCTATGAGGCTTGTTTTATAAGTTAATAGCCAGTTCCTCAGTTTGTTGAGGATTCCGGGCGCTTCCACCTTCGGCCTTATCATAACTTAAAAATCAGGTGTGATGAAGGCCAAGAATACGTAGTACAATAAAAAAAAACTACCTACCATACCTTCAATATGTGCGATGCGAAGCGAAACAAAACAAGCAAAAGTATACCAATTCTATTTAAATGTCTGAAGTCTGGTTGTCCTTGGCAGTTATCCTGAAAAATATTTGCCAACGCGAGACCGTGACTCATTTATATCGATTCTAAAAATAGGTATCCCGATGATTGTGACCTACAATGACCGGGGGCATGAGAACTTAACTTCTATATGTTTGCAATAACATCTTGGAGTCGTGCAATGTGTTAGAGATTCTAGATCATAATCATAATTCTAGAAACGGCATAGATAGGACATCTATTCCACTAGCTCTGCTATTTTAGATTTTGGAATCGAAGTTACTACTCACGAGTAAGGATTATCTGATCTATGGTAGGTACGAATTGTTACCGTCTGCCCCCAAAAACGACCCCCCACGCGGTGGCAGACGGTAACACTTATGGCTATCTGCTCCAACGTGTACTACAAAGGTTACTTAAACGTAAACCTGCCTACATTACTTTTATTTTTACCACCTCACGGTACAGTTTGTGTTTTACTTGTTTGGCTTTACTCTACCATTTTTTTTTGTTTATTATTACTATCAACCGGCTTTATAGCCGTCAGCAAGACGGCTTTGTCGTTTAGTAGACGAGAATTTGAGCCCGGAGACGAACTTTACTCCCGAGATTTTTCAATTTTAAACCATAATAATACCATATAATACTGATATATTAATAACAAATGTACCAGCACAAACAAATAAAAAAAATTGTTAACGAACTATTTTAACAAAAAAATAATATATTGACTACACTTGACTAATTCATACCAAATTTAATCGCATCGCAACAATGGTATGCAAACATTAATTAGGCTAAAACACGTAAGACAAACGATTCTAAATTATTAACCAATGAGTCCAAATTCCCTTTGTGTATATAGTAAGTACAACGAACTATCACCACAAGATTAACACCATTAATAAAAAACTCACCTCAACTACGATAGGTATTCCACAAACAGGTGGGACCACTATGGAAAACTTGTATGTATTTTGCGGATACAATTGACTTGACACGTGCGATCACTCCCACTGTATCGGAGCAACTGGCGTTGTTTACATACTATATGTACGTACCCACTAACCACGTTTACACCTATACACGTGAATGGATGGGCTTCGTGCATTGGCTTGCGTTTGCGTGCATGGAATTTATGATGCTTCCAGTCCGCACCTTGAGATGAGAAGGCGAGGCGAGACGACCAAACGTTCCAGACTCTCGCCTTTCCTTGCGGCTTTATTCATTTTTATGATCGACTACCGCTAGAAGTAAACGTAGGTATTTAAATCGATGAGTGGTGTCACACCACTCATACATTGTATTTTTGTATACAACTAGGAGACGTAACAAGCAAGTAGCCCACCTGTTGTTAAGTGCGTAGGTCGCATATCCTGCACGACACTGCATTGCGCTCGTTAACTTGAGGCATTAAGATGTCAAGCCTTGCGTGCCAGCGTGCCTGTAACTTCACCGGCAACCGTACCCTTTCAACCGGAACACAGCAATGCTGCTTGGCGGCTGAAATAGGTACGGTGGTAGTTCTTCCCCGGACGAACCCTTTCACAAAGGGATCTATATCTCTTTAGTTTTTTGTGTATGTCACTGTAATTCCTCTAAGCCGCGCTGCTCGGATGACGTTAAAATTAACTTATTCAAGTCATTATGTCAATCAACGTACTTACTCGTGCAGCCAGTGGTTCACATACACTCAAAAATCCGTCAACACTCTAGGTGTTGGTATAGTTGCGTCGCCTGCTAGAAGCTGATGCTAGGACGGCTCTTGGATTAGGGCGATGGTTTCGGGATGGGCCTCCAGTTCTTTACACAGTGAGGCCGTCGCAAGAAAACTATGTTGGAGGTTTGCTTGGGGCTCCGGCGGTTCTGCAGCGCATCCGGTATGTTTGCGGAGGCGCGGACGGACGGGTTCGTCGCCTCAATGCGCAAAAAAGCAGCCTCACTGCTAAGCAGAGTCCGACGGAGTACCAACACCAGTCTGATGATGATAGCGGACAAGCTTGATGGTCCGCTATATAAACACAGGTGTGCTTATTAAATAGTGTATATTACTAACATATTTATAAGTCAAACTACTAATAATTTATGGATTTTAATTATCTGAAACTAAAACTATTTCTGAGTATTATTTATTATTATTATTTATAGATAGATTCCATAGGTATTTTGGAAAATCTGACACTCATAACACACACACACACGCACACACATTTTGCCCCGCGCCTCGCCTCGTTTTCACTTGCGTGAGTTTAGAGGCGCATTACAGATGATATGGTTCGCTAAGACAATGAGCTCGTGACCGTTTGACCGATGCGTAAGAAAACATCGATGTAGGTACTTTATTGTTTGATATCTATCTGGAGCCTCTCTGAATGGGAAACTCTAGCATGCTATGATCTCACCAACCAAACTCCGAGAATCGAACTCCTTTGTTTTATTTTGTTTCATTAAACTCAGCTTCCACAAGCCTCACAGCTCTGTTGGTACCGCTTCTGTGGTCTCGTGGTCCGCCCACCGGTGTCAGATCTAGAGGTCCTGGGTTCGATCCCCATGGGAAGTACAATATTGTGCTTGTATTTTATTAATAAGTATTTAATTATCTGTGCTTTGTTTGGTGGTAGATTGTATAGTCGGCCTGGCTAGCTACCACGATCTTACCTATTCTGTCGCCATAACAACAATTCTTAAATTGTGTTCCAGCATTTAGAGGTAAGATAAAAACCAAGCGCTTCCCCGTCGTACAATAAAAAAAAAGATAGCTAGTTTCTCAGTATGATAAGGATTCCGGGTGAAGTACGCTTCCACATTCGGCCTTATCATAACTTTAAAAATCAGGTGAGATGAAGGCAAACGCCAAGCAGCTCATCGTCGTAAAATTAAAAAAAAAGACAAACATTTGTGTGATGAATGTTGGTTCTGTGTTTGGGTGATGTAGACATACGTAAGTATGTGTGATGTGTTTGGGTGATACGTAAGTATGTATGAAAATAATGTCCTGTGCTGTGATATGTTGTACCCATAATGCGCAAAGGTAAAATTTTGAATAAGCTACCTGGCATGGCGTCTGTATTTCTGTTGTGTTACGACCCTAGATCTTCTCCGATACTTCCGAACGTGAAATTAAAAAACTTGCCGATCATTCGACTAAAACACTAGTCTAGCTATTTTATTCATAAATAAAAAAATGAGGTTGTCACTAATAATTTCGAGCATTTGATCATTGTACTACAACAAGATTTTTCCCAGCTTTCAGTATTTTTTTTATTGGTATAACTACCTGGCTACCTATTGGCTCCTGTTGCGTAATTTTGTCATTGGGCGCGCTCTTAAGGAGTCGGGCTGGCAGAGTTCAGAATAGCACAGAGGGGCAATGCGTGATACACCCCAGTGCGTGAAGCCAGTGCAGAACATTTTCAGACAGGCTCTGTCCAGCAGTGGACACTAATGGGCTGACTAGATAGACACACGTCTATAAAAAAATTACACCTGAGCTCCATCATAAGGCTCATCCTCGTCTTTGCAAGTATCGAGGCTTCATTTAACCCAGCGCCATCTGGCTCCAATCTAAGCAAAGCTTATAATTTGAAAACAATATAAATGGAGAGTATGACTACTTAATAAACCCATTCATTCATAAAAATAAATCGGCTAAGTATGGACAAGCACTCCGAGGGTTCCGATCCACATTTAATAGAAAAAGGTCCCTTTAATTTTGAACTTCAGTATTGTTTTATTATAAGTTGTTAATTGTTGTTATGGCGGCAATAGATGAAAACTCAACTGTCTATCTATTTCAGTTCATGAGATACAGGCAGCTGACAGGATAGGGTCCCCTTTCAATCCGGAACCCTAAGAACGTTAAAAAAGTGTGTTTCTTGTCGGGGGCTCCCTTATTTCTTTTTATCTTTTGTCTTGAAATCCTCCATTATAATTCTTGTAATTCTTTATTTATCTACACCCTAGCGCCATCTCATCTGCCTGGGACATCAGTTAGGGCTGGTGCGGCGGCTGATTCGGCCGAGGATCACAAAAGACGCAAATATAGTGGTCTCGACAGAGCTTACCTATATGAGCCTTTTGGGGTGGAGACCTTGGGTCCGTGGGGAGCCGGTGCCCTCCGGGGTTTCAAAAATCTTGCGGAGCTTTTGATTGAGGCGACACGTGATCCAAGGGCTGGCTGTTATTTAGGCGAATTAGCATAGCTATTCAGCGTGGCAATGCAGCCAGTGTATTGGGCACGCTTCCGTCCGGTCTGGAGCAGTTGAGTTACCTATAGGCCGTTTGTAACGGCCCTTAGGTAATATGACTGATTCCTTTGTACATAGCTAGTTTAATTGTACTTTTTATTGAATAAATGAATTTATTGTATACATAAATATGATTTAAACATGTTATAGGAAAACATACCTATGTAAAGAGGCGAGCTTAACCCTTAAAGAGTTTTCTACCAGCAAACCTTTATAATACCTATTCTCATTACACAGACAGACAAACATACAGCGTAGGCTTAGCTCCGGGACTTTTTAGGTACGGCCCGAACTGAAATCTCTATACGGAAAGTTAGGTAAGAATTAACTAGGAGTATAGCTAGGCCATTGCGATTTATATCTGGGCATAACCCGTAGGTTATGCCTGATGAAATCCAAAACAAGTTTGTGATTGAAATTAAAAATGTAATTAACTACTTATACCGCGCTATCACATTGTTTATTGTTTCAGATTTCAATATGTACACCACAGGATAAAATTATCGCACCTGGTTTTTATTCTACGCAGTTCGTGCCCACACAGTACGTGTATAGGTACTACAAGCCTAAAAAAAAATTACGAATAAAATGCTTTCTTTAAAAGGCTACCTTCTATTTGAACTATTTTTTGTTGAACGACGGGGAAGTTCCTGTTCTTTATCATCCCTGATTTTTCATGTTTTGATAAGGCCGATAGCGCACTTCAACCGGAATCCTTGACAATCTGAGGAACTGGCTATTTACGTCTAAGTGCCAACAATTTTTTGAATTGTTGTTATGGCGACAGAGTTGGGTAAGATGACTTCTACTATAAAGTTGCGTCAGCAACTTCTGTACGCGCAATATTCTTATAAGGAAATCCGAACTCCGAAGCTTAATCTTCTTTACTAGGGAAGCGCCTGGGACTTGGTTGCCGTCATTCGGTGTTTCCTGAAATCCACTTTTAATGGAAGCTGCTCTTATAAATGTATGTCTCTTGGACCTCTGCTGATTGTTGATTTACAACGATTTTATATATTTAGATTTAACAACACTTACGTCTCATACACTTATTAATTTAATATATTTTTTTTTTAATTGTGAAAATTAAACATCTATTCATCATTAAAGTTAAGAGCTAGACTCTTGCCGGAGATCCCGATGCATCCAAATGAATTTACATAATCGATTACCTTATAATAATGAATTGATTATACAATTAATTTTAGGCGTATTCAAATAATTAGTTTTGTTACATCACTTCAACTACACCGTAAAATCTAATAAAAATGACATAGTTTTTTTTTCTATTATAATTTATTTAATTTAATTCTGAAAATGTATAAAAACGTGTTAAAAGAAATCTTCATTCATTTCTAAATGTAAGTTAAATCACCAGCCACAGAATTCTGAATAGTACTCACGTATAACGTGCTGAAGAGGCCTTAGCGGAGCTTTATTGAAATGTAGGTCAGGTTAAGGAACGATTTATTAGCCAATACCTACCGCCTTATATTGTACCTACAGATACATAGTGTTGTGTTTGGCAGTGACAGTGTAACAACACAAACCTTTCCATATAAAGTTCAAGTTGATTAATACTTTAAGCAGCAGACATGACTGATAAACCATTAATTTCGGAAAGTGCGCACGGAGCATTACCATCCCTACCTCGATCACGTACTCCACATCCGTACATAACAGTTTGGTTCCACTTTCATCATGTGAACCGCACGTCAAATATGACGCCTGCATCTATTTTCCTAAAAAATATATTATTAAGTCTCTTCAAGGTGAGAGTGAATAGGTGTCTGCTAGACCAGCGTGCTACGTCGTTGTGGTCAAGCGAGCAGCAGACATCTTTACCATGACCTATGTAGACTAGACAATGAGCAGCAGTGATTAATGTAAAAAATGGGACAGTAATATTTGTTCCTCCGCTCTAGACTCTAGAGTTTTTTTTTAAATAAACGATATCTCAATTGATATTTATTAGATTATAAATAGGCATTCAAAAATAATAATTAAACCCCGATTTGATTTTTTCAGAGAGATTTAGTGGATTTATGACTAAATATTTTTTGTGTTTTCAGATTTTATTTTGAATTAAACCCCTTTTTTAAACATTGGTCCAAAAAGTAAGCATTATATGACATTTTTACTTGTTAGTTCGTAGTAGTGAGTTAATGTTAATTTAATATTTTTTTGATTAGAATAAATCCAATTATTAGACATGAAAATTTGAATGTTGTGGCGAAATGCATCAGTAGGTTGCTAGGTTTTATTAAGTTTTTGCACCCAGAAGTACATTGATTTTTGACTGGAAATTTAAGTGAGACTGCATTGAGAAAATATGTTTTTCCCACATACTTGCGTAGCTCAAATTGATTTGATTTATTTTGTATGTCAGAAAAAAAATTCTTGCTGCTTTGAAATGTTCAATCAAATACATGAATTAAATAAATGTAGATCATATATTTTTTTGTTACGAAATAAAATATTTCGGTTTTGTACTAATATTGACACGAAGTGTACACTGTACACGTTCGCTTGCGGTTATCTGAATGAGCGCTATTAAAATGATATACGGGCTATTTAAAGTAAAACAGTTAGTTTCCTTTGGGGTTTTTTATGTAACAGACATATGAACAGTTTCAAAGAAAGATTGTGGTCAAACGTAGGTACTTAATTAAAGAAAAGTTTTTTTTTTTTTATCTCGTAACGAAATTTCCATAGGTGAGTAATGACATTCTCATTATTTGTACTGTGGTAGGTAATTTTTTAGGTCATTTTTGGTCTTGATTCGAAAGTTTCAGAGACAAAGATTTTATAGGCACCCAGAAGGTACTTTTTATTCTCTTCTTGAAGATTATGATAAATCGTTGTGTTGTTGCTTGAATGACTAACAAATATACAACTCCATTTTCTGTTATTTTTTTTTTAATTTGCTTTGTTTGTTATTTTCGGCAAAGCGTGAAATAAAAAAAATGCATTCGGTTTTTTGAGTTATAAGTGTTGAATACGTTCCATTTGTTACCCATAAGAGATCGCTCTATATGTCTGTTACAGGCTTTTTTCTTTCAAACTACTGAACTTCTAGAATTTTAATTCGGCACGGTGTAAGGTCCTATTTTCATGATAGTTTGAAATGTGTTGCTAATTACCTATCAGGATAGAAAAAAAGATTATCGGACCTTGAAGAAATATTTTATTAAAATAAGATACCCATGTTAGGTTTATGAACCTGTTAGCTGTTAATAACCTATACCTACTTGTAGAGATAAAAGTCTATTCTAAATAAAGTCAAATGTTTTATGCACAAAACAAATAAATGAAAAGTGACTCGTCAAAGTATTAATTGCCGCTATTGGTATTGTAGCAAAATATAGCTATCTCTCTCTCAGGTTTGCTGATAGAAAACTCTTTAAGGGTTAAGCTCGCCTCTGTACATATGTTTTCTATGACATGTTTAAATAGTAAGTATCTATGTTTACAATAAACAATTATAAGAATTACGAGCGTTTTATACCTATCATCATGATAACAGCCCGTAAACGTCCACTCTTGGACATGAGCCTCTTCCAAGACTGGAGGGTTTTACCATAATCACCACGCTTGGCAGGCGGATTGGTGACTCAGTATTGTTGTTACGTACTCAAACTGATGCTGCTGCCCACCCCTGTTGTATTTCATACACTTAGTCGCCTTTTACGACATCCTCAGGAGGAAATGGAGGGGCCCATTCGTTAGCAGGAACCACCTCGGCTATATACCTAAATATAAATAATAATTAAAGTCATTTATTTCAGGCACACACATAAGACCTTGCACACACATAAGACCTTGCACACACATAAGACCTTGCACACACATAAGACCCATATAATACGTTACAAAAAAAAAGAAATAAAATTAAATGTTAAATCAAGATATTTAACGTTATTTACAGGCGATAATTATTTATTGTACACTAAAATAATGTGGAATAAAAAAAATGCACCCGATAAACTGTTAACATACAAGTTTTTTTAATAAACTACCTATATGTTAACAGTTTATTGGGCGGTCTTATCGTTTAATAGCGATCTCTACCAGACAAAGATAGGATGGTGGAAAACGTACAAGTTTGATGCATGTACCAATAAAAAAATATCAGGAAATTGTAAGAAATTGTGCCTACGTCTACGGGTAGTGTGTGGTTTCATTGGTTTCCGTACTCCGAGATATTCGATCTTAGACTCATACAGGATGTTTTTTTTTACATTTAAAATTATACAATTACATGTATTAATAATATAATACTGTAATAACACATCCAGCGTCTGTATTTTTACTATCTTACGTTACCACTGTAATGTCTTCAACAACATACCTAATTAATAAGATATATGATGGTAAATAAATGAATTATTTATTCAGCGTTGCAATGCAGCCAGTGTCTTGGGCATGCTTCCGTCTGGTACTGGTCTGAGCATCGTTCTGAATCCTTTTCTTTCTCTTTATCTATTTATTACACGTTCTACATAACTTAGCGTAAAAATAGTGCATAAATTTGCAATAATTAAAAGGATTGTTCTGGTTACCATCAGAATACAGGTAATGATGATGATAAATTTTAGTTAAACCTAGACTCGTGTGAGGTATTCAATCAGCACAATATTGTCTGATAAATTAAAGCGAAAAAAGGGCTCGTCCGGGGAAATACTATCACCATACTATTTCGGCCCCCAAGCGGCACTGCTGTGATTCGGTTTGAAAGGTATGGTTGCCGGTGGTTGGTGAAATTACAGGCACACGGGGCTTAACATCATTATACCTCAAGTTGATGGGCTCAATGCAGTGCAGCGTAGGGCATGTTATGTGAATTTATCCTTGTTATATTGTATCTTGTCTTGGTCACGCTTCCGTCTGGTACTGTTTTGGAACAGTTGAGTTACTAAAATACCGTTTGTAACGGTCCTTAGGTTACTCGACTGGGACCCTTGTAAAAAGTAGGCCTTTGGTGTGGGACGCTACCTGCATCGACACCCTTGCACCAGCTTTCTGCCTGAGACATCCAGTTAGGGCTGGCCGAGGATCACAAAAGGCGCAACTGTAATGGTCTCGAAATTAAACATCCTGTATCAATCACCACATTGCTCTATAAAGTACAGCCATCTCGCTATTTTGTTCATTGCAGCCGCGATGCCTGAGGTGAAAGTGGAGGAAGTGCGTCGTTTTATGGAGGACAGTTTCTTAGCTGTCGGGACTCCGCTAGAAGCTGCGAAGGCCCAGGCTGCGTTACTACTGCATGCTGATGTCGCTGGGCATTACAGCCATGGAATTAACAGATTAGGTGAGTAGCAATTTTTTCTTTATTGTACGACGGGGAAACCTTCATCTCACCTGGGGGGTACCATGACCTCTTATGGCATTCTTGTTTTGATATTACTTTACTTTTGTCACTATCTGTCAAGTGTAGAAAAAACGAGACAAAAGTAATTTAATAGTAGAATTGTTGTTATGGCGACAGAATTAGGTAAGATGGTACATTTTTATTTGTTTTTTTTTATAAAAGTCAAAGTCAAAGTCAAAGTCAAATATGTTTATTCAGTAAGATTTTTTAGGATCACTTTGAAACGTTAAATCTACCGCCTGTTCGGAATCGCGACCAGCACACAAGGAGAAAGGCAAGAACCTCGGGCTATTGTTTTTTTTTCATGATCCTTTACAATAGCTTAAAATTATCGAATACTAATTACAATTTATTCACTGGAGCAAATTCATTTTTTTTTAATGCCAGGTTTTCTTATCTTCTAGGTAATCTGAAATTTTATAATAAGCTTTCCTGGATAGCTTTTGTTTTACAAAATTTTTGAATTTATTATTTGACAAGCTTAGCACATCACTTGGCAATTTATTATAAAAGCGTACAGTTTGCCCTATGAACGATTTATTAACCTTATGGAGCCTAGTTGTGGGAACAGCGAGTTTATTCTTATTTCTAGTATTATAATTATGTTTATCACAGTTTTTGTCAAATAAGCTTATGTTTTTACGCGCGTACATAATATTTTCATAAATACATTGGCAGGGCAGGGCATAGTCAATATATTTATTTCTTTAAACTTGTCTCTTAATGTAACACAACACACACACAAATATTATCACTATCCGTTTATACGTGCAAAATTTCATTTGAATCGGTCGTGCCATTTTGAAATAAATAAAATACTACTGCTGTACGTTTGTACTAGGAAAAGAAAATCAGAGGTAGGTACTACGAGGACTTCTTTCACACAAGTCAAGCCAACACATCCATGATCATGGATAGATCAACATCCGTTACTCTTATCTTAAAACCCTCATGTTTTGGCCATTGACGCGCCGCAGTTTATGCCAGGTTCGAGGGGTACAAAAGCTGTCGCCAGGTTTAAACCACACCTACGCATATTGCATCTACCCTCAACCCACGAATTTTAGACCCAATCGATATTTTTCTTCGTTCGACACATGTCTGCTCTCTTCACGGGCTGAGACGAAAATGTGTGAATATAAATTAAATGATTGAACATACCTTAATCATAAAAACACACGATAAAAAGCACAAAATAGTTAAAATACCTACAGTTCACAATCGCTTAAAATTGGAAACTCTGATGGGAAATCGTAAGAACATTTTCCATAATGGTAGGTATTTTGCTGCCGGAATTTATATCGGTGCGTCGAGCGTCGTAAATATTTCATAGCAACATTTATGAACAAAGTACGTTCTTTCCTAGGTACTAATAAACACCCACTTATCCATTATCGCGACAAATAATTACCAGTTAATCACTGTGTTTGTACATAAGTGGCGTTTGTTATTTCAGTATATCTAATGGTTCAAAAGCACGGTTTTATTAAACATCTAAGTACCTACTAACTATTATATATTTCACCGTTATTGCCGATACCATATCAGTGAGCGAATGTCGTAAAAGGCGACTAAGATATGTCACTAGAAGAAAGTCAGCTGCTTACTTTTGTGTTATTTAAAACCTTGGCTACTGGCTTCAACAATCATAGCTAATCACGAGCGTGAGCTCTTCTTCTGAAAACTTCTTTTTGCTTCTGCGAGCCTGGTACATCTTACAAGTTGTTGTTCAAGAGTTCTACATTAACGACATCCTGGCGGGCTTCACTAAGATCCAAGCTTCACCGGTGGTGCTGAAGGAATCGACGGCCAGTGCATGGGTGGACGGAGCAGACACGCTGGGAGCTACCACCGGCCACTTCTGTATGGACCTCGCTATGAAGAAGGCGAGAGACGCTGGCATTGCTCTCGTCAGTGCACAACGTAAGGCATACTTAACATCGACCTAGGTCATTGTCATTATCAGCCGGACTTGCTTAACATAAAATGAGAGCTGCTATTTCAATAGAACATCGAAACCTCATCACTAGTAGCCTTTTTTCTATTGTTGCTATTTTTGGGAATAGTTTTATAGTAGCAACTATTCCCAAACTGAGCACCAAACCAATATGTCGATAGGTGCTCTTAGTGGGAATAGGTTAGTGCTACTAGATTGGCGCTATTTTAAGGAATAAGTACCTCTTCCCATATAGTATAGCCCGCTCTTGCATCAACCAAATCCTGACATAGCGATGCCTTAAACATAACAGGACGCTAATTTCACACTGCGCCATCTAGCCATATACTTAGCATGAATTATGGTAACTTGATTACGGATAGAATACTTATGTATTTTTTATGTAAATACATACTTATCATGATTTATGAATATATCACAACACTAAAACACGTAACATATACTTATCTGTTCATGACACAAATGTTGGCATATGATAGAGGATATATAATTCTTAGCTATTCTATTCACAAATTTTATTCTTCTATGGTAATAGGTATATTTCCCATGTACAGATTGCAACCATTTTGGGATGGCCGGCTACTGGGCATTGCAAGCGGAGAAGGAAGGTCTCATAGGCATGGCTTTCACCAACACTTCCCCTATCATGGTTCCCACTAGGGCTAAACATGTAAGTAACTTGCACGTGGCCTCTTCTATAGGATTTGAAGTTAATATAGGTATGTATTCTGTTATCTGTGATACAGGTGTGTTCAAGATCGGCGTGCAATATAGGCCATCATTGCTTTGCATCAGGCGAGATTGTGGTCAAATGTAGGGCTATCTTTAATAAAAATAAAAGATACCGCTGGCCGTGATTTTATATTCAAACTAGTGGAACGCCCAGGACTTCGTTTCCGTCATCCCGTAGTCCCATGGGATCCAATTGTGATTTTAAATCATCACCAATCAACTGCCACTGTGGTCTAGTGGTTCAACCCACCGATTTCAGATCACGAGGTCCCAGGTTCGATCCCCAGGGCAGTTCAATACTGTGCTTGATTTGGTTGGTGGTAGGATTTTATTTAAGTCCGCCTGGCTAGCTACCACCATCTTAGCTAATTCTGTCGCCATAATAACAATTCTTAAAAAAAATGTAATGTTCCGGCTTTTAGAGGTAAGATAGTCAGTTCCTCAGTTTGAGAGTTACGGGTGAAGTGCGCCTTATCTCAATTTCTAACCAGGTCAGATGAAGGTCAAGTGCTTCCTCGTCGTACAATAATAAAAAAAAAACAAGGATCTAACACATACACACGATATATTTTTCATCAAAATCGCTCAAGCCGTTTAGCCGCTAAACTGCTCAGTTTAAAGAAAAACACGTATGAAAACATATTTATGCAATTATTTATGTTGTATCCTTTGAAAAAGATTTTGCTTCGGTATTCCAGCCAGCAGCAATAAAATCCCATATGAAGCCCATAAAAGACTTGGAAAGCGAAACACAAACACGACGAATGTTTTTAATGATCCAAACATGACCGCATAAATAATACATGTTTTTTTTTCAAAGTTGTATGATCGCCCTTTTTCTCTCATTTTCGTAAGCCAACGAAAAATACTGGCATACATTTTTTTTTCAGTCTGCATTAGGAACCAACCCCATAGCACTGGCCGCTCCAGCAAGCAACGGCGACTCACTTGTGGTGGACTTAGCTACCACTGCGGTAGCGATGGGCAAGGTATGACATTTTTATTTTCTTTCCCTGACCTCCTCAGCACGAAATATTTCAATGTAATTCCTGTGTTTTCTTATAAAATTGCTTTTTTTATTGATGAGTTCAGGCAATGAGAGTGAGCGTTCCTAGAAGGCACTGGTTCTACTGCGCAGCGACAGAACCCGGCGAACCCTTCGGCGCCGGACTTGGCCTGCCAGGCGGACCTAACAGGTCCTATATTAGGATATTATAAGACATCAATTTTACGCAGCGCCATCTAGCCCCAAACTAAGCATAGCTTGTAATATGGGAACTAGATTACGGACAGAATACTTAAATACTGTTTGTAAATACATATATACTCGTACTTTATGATACAATACCCAAACACAGAGCAAACATGTACATTCATATCGCAGAATGTTTGTCCTGGGTGGGATTTGAACCCACAGCCTACAGCGCAGAAGGCAGAGCTACTACCAACTGAGATATGAGACTTGTCATAGTAGTGCTGTAATCATGCCAGCGAAACTGTTGCCCGGGGTAGACCACTAGGAAGTAGATCACACCTACTCCAATTATTTATTATTCTTTTGAGATCTAGCAAATGAAGCTCAGCAGTTTTATTTTGTAAATAGCTTGACATTATTGTATTTTAGAGCACCAAAACATAACTTATTTCTTAGGAAATATGTATACAACTTTCTTATTTCAGATTGAGGTCCAGATACACAAAGGGGAGCCGTTACCTGAAGGCTGGGCCATGGATTCTGATGGTCAAGTCACAACAGACCCACATAAGGTAAAAAAACATGAATTCAACAAAAAACCAAGCCTAACTTTCAACTTTACACAAGTTTTGATTAGTGCTATCAATAAAGCGTCAGGCGCTACTTGATTCAACCAGTATTTTAACTGCCCCTGTGGTCTAGTGGTTCAATTCAACCCACCGATTTCAGATCCAGGGGTCCCGGTTTCGATCCCAATGGGGAGTACAATATATTGTGCTTGGTTTGGTTGGTGGTAGGTAGGATCGTACCTAATTCTGTCGCCATAATAACAATTCAAAAAATTGTTGAGATCCGGCATTTAGAGGTAAGATAGCCAGTTCCTCAGTTTGTTGAGGATTCCGCGTGAAGTGCGCCTCCACTTTCGACCTTATCTCAACTTGTTATCAGGTGAGATGAAGGCCAAGTGCTTTCAAATCGTACAAAAAAAAAAAGTATGTACTTTCATGTCACAGCAAATGCAAAATCCTCCGAGCCAAGTCCGCAAGAAACGATTTTTGATAAATTGGAGCTTTAGAACACAACGTTTACGGGCTACATGTACCTAATGAAAAAAAAACACTATTTGCTTCTATCACTACAAAAATACAGTTTTGTAGTGAAACTTTTTATGGGAGGGCTTTGAAATTCTGATCCACAACCTTTTTTTCTGACGAAAATGCATTGAGCCGGGTTGATTTACAGATAATTAAATTGTTTCTCCGTAATATTAAATTTTTACTTCTGACAAATAATAAAAAACAGGGTTGGATAGCCTGTTTTTTTATAGATAAATACCAATAAATTACTCGAGACTTATTTTTAGTATACTATGTTTAGATTACTATACTGGTTTCCTAAATGTCTGAATCTTTACGAGCATAGTTTGCTCAGTTTGGGAACCAATGTAGGAATCATATAACTTTAAACGTAGTAATATAGCTTTTTTTTTTTAAATACTTACTTACCTTACAATAAAACACCCAACCACAGAACAAACATCTATATCACACAAATGTCTACCCTAGTTGGGAATCGAACCGACAACCGGCAGAGGCTTGTAGAGCATAAGTAAGTCACGTCCAGACTTTACGTGCCATTAAATAGTTAGAGTAGATATAGTTACTCATGCATGTTAGTTTTTTAAGGTATAAATTACTATGTGCCGTAGACTAAGTTAGAATAAGATCTGTAATTTATCCATTGTTGCCTAAAATAAAATTGTATTATTATTATAATTAAAAAAATACGAAGTGTTACGGCACGGCCTTTAGAGTTTTGCGACTCTGTTGCCCCTCAGTACCCCATGAGGCAGTATGGACAATAAAGCAAAACCTAAACCTAGCTCGGGTAAAGAAATAACTACTAACTGGGTCTTCTTTTTTTCTATTTTTTTTCAGGCTTTCGAGGCTGGTCGTCTTCTGCCGATCGGAGGCGCTGAGCAAACCTGCGGCTACAAGGGTTACGCTCTTAGCGCGATGGTCGAAGTGCTTTGCAGTGGACTCTCAGGTACATCACATCACCAGCCCATGAGTGTTTAACGCTGGACAGAGCCTCCTCTAAAGCTAAATGCTTTTGCTATAATCACCACGCTTCGCAGGCAGATTAGTGATTGCAGTAAAGGTGTATAATACACAGAAGGAAGCTACTGCCCTTTTTCTGGTGAGATTCCTTAGTCGGATTTTACGATATCCATAGGCTGTGTTGGAGGGGTCGATACTAAAGCCGTGAGCGCTACGGTAAACACAACATTAATAAAAGAAAGGAAATATAAATATTATGAGTTTTCTTACAGCAAACCCTCGATCAATAGAGGTTGTAATCCAATGGATAGATATAGAAAAAACATGAAAACTCAGTTCTTAATATCACATCAAAAGCCCATCGGTGTCCAATGCCAGACAGAGCCTTTTTCATAGCCGTAATTACCATGCTTGGTTAGCGGTTTGGTGATCACAGTAAAGGTCACAGAAGGAAGCCTTTCAACTGGTGAGATTCCTTAGTCGGCTTTTACGACATCCATGTGATGAGTTCAAGGGGTTGATTATTAAGCCATTTACATATTACATATTGCACATTAAATTCAATTAGGCGCCCTCTAAAGTCTGACTTTGCCTTAAAGCTCTATGACCACTTACAAGATACTGTCAGTATGTATTGTTTGAATTAACGTAATATATTAAAAACATTTAAATATATAACGTGTAAATTATTGTTTATTCAAACGATAAAGTATTGAATAGGTTGTACAAATATTTCAGATTACATATTTTTCTTGTGTCATACTTTTTAGAGCGTGATTCTTCAGAGTTGGGTTTTATTTTTTGATTATACTTTTTATATTATTTGTTGTTACAGCAGTAATAGAACAAAATTACAGTAATACTCTGTGAAAGTTTCAACTTTTTATCTAGGTATAAGGTTTATGTAATACAGCCTTAGTAGCCTTATTAGTCCCGTTAGCTCCTTTCGGGTATCTTGGGATCCCTTAAATAAGCATCAAGAATTTTTAATGGTATCTAGTTCGTATATAATTATACAAGCTTTTCGTAGATTGGGGAGTTTTGTGAAATGTCTAGAGTATATTTATTTATTAAAAATTCCTCACTTTTGTCATTGTAGGGTCAAAAATGACGCACCAAATCCGCGGCTGGGAGCTGGACCCTAAAGGCGGGGCTCCCAACCTGGGTCAATGCTTCATCAGCATCGATCCTTCTCACTTCGCGCCCGGCTTCGCTGAGAGGATCGCGGACTGCTTGCAACACTGGAGGGGCTTGGAACCGGTAAATTAGCTATTTTTAGGGTTTTAGGGCACTCCATAGGACTTTTTTACTAGCATCTAGGATCCGTCCGTCCACCGAACCGTAGTAGGTAGGGTTGATGTTTTCACATTGGGAAGGTATATTTCTGTTGCCGCAATAAAAAAAAACATGGTCCCCATTACAAGAAACGTGACTTTTGACTTAAAATGTGTGTCGGAACCCTCGATGTGCGTGTCTATATTGACCGGTTTATTTAATTAACGATTTTTTTTTATTGTACGGGGAATCGCTTGGCCTTCATCTCACCTGTTACAAGTTAAGATAAGGACGAAGGTAGAGCACATCACCCGGAATCCTCAACAAACTGAGGAACTGGTTACCTTACCTCTAAATGCCGGAACACAACACTTTTAGGAATTGTTATTATGGCAACAGAATTAGGTAAGATGGTGGTAGCTAGCCAGGCAGACTTAATCAAAGTCCTACCACCAACTAAACCAAACACAATATTGTACATCCCCTTGGAATCGAACCCGGGAACTCTGGATCTGAAATCAGTGGGTTGAACCGCTAAACCACAGAGGCGGTTAAAATACGCATATTGGCGTGTACGTCAATATGCGTGTACGTCAATCTGCGTAAACAATATATGTCATTATGCGAGTGATCCGGTGTAAGTACACCCAAGAAAGAGTTTTTAGCCTCCTGAAAAATGGAGGTTCACAAGTAAACATATATAGTGAGAACCTTTGCAGTCCATAAAGTACGCATTGACAACATTTGGATGAAGGCAAACCCCCTTGCAGAAGCTAATTATTCATGATTTTGTAGTTGGATGCGTACCTTAGTAATCAAAATAAATATCAAAATGATTATAATATAATGCCTTCGTTTTCCTGGACCCATTTAGCATGTTAATGGCTTTTTAATAATTTTGATGTTTTCTGAGTTGATAATCTATTTAAAGCATAAACGTCTAATCATTTATGCGTCACATATACGTCACAAATAATCACATAAATCACGTCGTTGAATCATCGAAATGTTATGAAAAAGGACACGAAGATTTAAATGTGGTTTTGTAAAACAGTTTGTAGATATTTATTTTTATTGTGTTGTCAAGCATTTATTTAAATTAAGATAATCTTACGTATAATGTCAAAATAAATGAACTATAAACCATCCTCCTTAAATCGTAGTATTCATTACTGAGGTTCGTTATTCCCCTGTGGAATTCGTTTTGTACGGACTATGTTCCGCCAGGTACAGCTGTCAATAGCTGCCTGAAGAGGGACGTGAAATCCAAGGTAGGGGCAAAACTTATGAGTTCGCGTCACTGACATGCTAATGTGACCTGTTCCGCCAGACTGGGGGCAGGAATGGTAAAACAGATTTTCTATAAAATAGTATAAATAAGATTTTATTTCTCAAAATTATTACGGTTTTAAATTGTCATAAATAATATACGAGTTTTGTTATTTTATTGCACATTTATTATGAACTCATATTATAGCGAGAAGACACGGCGCATTCAATTTCACCATTAGAACTTTACAAAAAGGTATTGTGTCTAATGTTTCTAAAAATCCATTGTATAATTTTTATTTACATACTCGATCAAACGTGTTTTTTTAAAATGACTTCATTAACTTAAAACTTTGAAATTAAGGTTTGAAATAATTCTAATACCACCAGGTATTAGAATTATTCCAAAGTTTTAAGGTTTCTCTTCTGTCGGTGTTAAATAATAGCATGTGGAACTTACAACCCCCAGGTGGATCCGTCTCTACCGGTGCTGGTGCCTGGAGACAAAGAGCGGATCAGCGCTCAGAAGACGGGTGAGCGAGGGTCGATCATCTACTCCCAAGGGCAGATAGCCTCGTGCGATGCCATGGCCAAACGTATCGGAGCCAAACCTATACACACTGTCTAGTTTAGAGGTCAACCAATAGATAAGAATAACACAGTTAGATACAAAACAAAGTAAGTTACAAATTTAATTGAGCAAGTAAAGAAAGAAATAAAGAAACGGTACATTCCAATATAAACCTGAAAACAGAGAATCAAATCCGATAAAAGATTTCATTAATTCAAAATAATTAAGGGCATTTTATTTAATAAATAGAATATATTCAAACAATACATACAAATAAATTAACTTTTTACAATCGAAGCAGTAGGGTTACTAAGGACCGTTACATCTACAAACGTATTTATAGTTTAGTTATATATTTAATTTTATATATTTTAGTTATACCGGCAACAAATATGTTTCCTTCTTATATGTTTCACTGCTAAAACTCCTCGAGGAAATTTTAGACATATATTGCCGTTATAAGCTTTTTTCTTGGCATGTACATTAGAAACCCTTATTTGAATACATTGTCATTTTTAGTCAAATACCATGGATCAATATAAAATATTAGTTATACTACAGAACACTGATAGTATAGAAATAACTAGTAGTTATGTTAAATATAACAACTATAAATAGGTAACCAGGTACCAAACACTAGGTCCAGAGGTTACTAATGAATTGTATGTAATTTAATTTATTGTAAATGAACAACTTAGTTCGTATAAGAAGTAAATGTCTATCTTAAGGCCCTGTCATAAGACGTTTCCTCTTTTTCCAAAGGAAATTTATAGTACTTCTGAACAAGTCACGAGTCTATTTTTTATATATGTATTACTTCAGGTACCTATCTACATTAAAGGTAAGCTGAAAACATAATATCTGAAAATTTTCTCGATAAATATATTTATTGAAAATGGTACGTTTCAAAATTTACAAGAGAAATATTGTGATACCTACAATTAATATTGTCTTACGATTTATATTAAATGATAGGTTATATGTTGATCTACATTAAAGGTGAGCTAGTTTTTTGATACCAATTCAAATTTAATTTTAATCATGAATTATTTAAAAAACTACAGGCGCACCGCGCGCCCGCCTTTCAATCAGTAGCTCTGTGACCATTGTCGATGTCGGACGTGTGCTTGTCGTCCTCGCAGCGGTCAGACAACACCTAGACTTAGAATAAATATTAGGACGAATTTAAATAAGTTATGCGTTCTGTGCCAGTAATGGTACCAAATTATGGTCACATTACCTACCTACATACCAGCAAAGCGATCTCAGAATAAGAATTATCAAAAGGTTTTATTTACGATACGCATGCGCTACCTACAGCTTGCCGTTGTCAACTCTCATAATCGTTTCTGCCGCGATTTTAGCTGCGTAGCGCTTTAAGATCCTGGATTTAAAAATAATCGCACAAAATACATCAAGATAGGTTGAAACTGCTTATAGAACAAGGAAGACATTCATTTCACAGAATTTATGTGAATCTACATATTAATATTATGTACAATTGTTCATAAATATTTATGTATTTATTGCGTTTTGTAAAAAAATCTGGTTTATGAATATATCAAGATTATAATAATAACTTAAACGTGTTTTTCTGTTAAAAAACCAGATAATGTTATTCAAAAGCATTTTAACGTCTTTTGAATGCATTATTTGAATGCAAATCTAGCATCATTCAAAATATCAGTCTCACTACTCTTAGAGCAAAAAACACAAAAAAAAATTGTTAACTAATGATGAACTAGCTCTTGATCTCTCGTTTTTTTTTATCGTACGATGGGGAAGCGCTTGGTCAGCAACTCACCTGGTTACAATCTAAGATAAGGCCGAAGGTGGAGGCGCACTTCACCCAGAATCCTCAACTAACTGAGAACTGGTAATCTTACCTCTAAATGCCGGAACACAACAATTTTAGAATTATTGTTATGGCCACCTTACCTAATTCTGTCGCCATAATAACAATTCTTAAAAAATGTTGTGTTCTGGCATTTAGAGGTAAGATAGGCAGTTCCTCAGTTTGTTGAAGATTCCGGGTGAAGTGCACCTCTACCTTATCTTAGCCTTATCTTAGATTGTAACCAGGTTAGATGCTGATGAAGCGCTTCCCCGTCGTACAATAAAAATAAAATGGCGATAGAATTAGTTAAGATGATGGTAGCTAGCCAGGCGGACCTTAATAAAGTCCTACCACCAACCAAACCAAGCACAATATTGTACTACCCTGAGGATCGAATCCGGGACATCTGGATCCGAAATCAGTGGCTTGAACCACTAGCTCACAGATGCGGTAAATAAGTTTTTCTAGCTCTAGGCAAGGTAGAGGCGTACGATAGCTTTCGCAGAAGGCTCTCGCGCACCGACAGCACACGGCTAGCTGATGGATGGCGACGGACTTCGGAAGGAGGAAGGATGTTAGCCAGGTGAATCTTTACAGAACCAACAGGTGAAACGGACCAAAACGGGCACGCAAGTCTCAACACCTATAGGCCTCAAGTTGACGGACGCGACGCAGTGCCGTGTAGACTATGTTCTTTGTGGATGTGACCTACGCAGTAAGGCATTGTTATAGGCAAGAGATGCACTTAGCAGCAGGTGGGCTACTTGCTTGATCCGTCTCCTAGTTGTATAAAAAAAACTTATCACATTTACCCAAAGTAGACCTATTTAATAATATGAATGTTAATCAATTTGTTCATGTGTATATTTTATGAAATTAATACTTACCTAAATGTTGTTTCTTTATTGTATGACGGAGAAGCGCTTGGCTTTTATCTCACCTGGTTTTAAGCTATGATAAGGCCGAAGGTGGAACCGCACTTCACCCGGAAACTTCAACAGACTGAGGAACTGACTATCTTAGCACAAAATGCCGGAACACAACAATTTATAATTGTTGTTATGACAAAACACATATAGATAAGATGGTGGTAGCTAGACTTAAACAAGTCCTACTACCAACTAAACCAAGCACAAATTTGTACCCCTGGATCGAACCCTTGACATCTGGTTCTGATACCATTAGCAAACTACTAGACAAGATGCGGTCTAGTCCCTTATTTCCGGGTGTGCCTATTTAGGCACACCCGGATACTATTACTACCGGTACTATTTAGTAGTCTCTATAATTCGCGTTATGCCTAAACCAATCGAGAGGCGGTCACTGTGTCTACGAAATACATAAATGTCAGAAACCTAAGTTTGTGAATAAATTAAAATAATATATAAATACTACAGGTGATTATTTTTTTACACAGCGACAGCTAGATAGATAGCGCTGTGTAAAAAAAATTAAAAACTAAGAATACGTAAATACTTGTGTAAATACATACGTACTATATGATACAACACCCAAACACAGAACAAACATCTATATATTTATATATTTCAGTGTTGTATTGTATGATAAGTATGTATTTACAAAAAAATAGTATTCTATCCGTTATCTAGCTCCCATATTAAAAGCTATGCCTATTTTGAGGCTAGATGGCGCTGTGTGAAATTAATTTCTTGTAAAAAAAAACATCACACAAAAAGTCCTGGGTGGGAATCGAACCCACAGCCTACAGCGCAGAAGTCAAATTAATGAAATAAAAACATGAACATAAAATCATTTATTTCGTAAAAGTAAGTAGGTACAGAATAACCATATTTTAAATAATTTAAAGCAACAGTTGTCAACTTGTCTCATGTTATCAATTTGGTGGTGGGCTCGTAGGTACACTAATTGTAACATGGCTGAGCTCCAACTCCCAACTAGGCTTCCCTGTGTTTGGGATGGATTAAATATAGCTCGTTGGGTGCTGCAAAAAATGTTCTTCACAGACAAATGGCAGCTCAGCCTCCAACCAGTTTAAAAAGGAACGATTTGATTTATCGAACGTACTCACGTAACTCACTTTATTAACTTCAAGGTTTATTTTATGTAATACATTTTAAAATTTATGGATTGAAGCTAAAATTCCAAAGATTGGTAATATTGAAGAAGATTGATGGAGAGACCTTTGGAATGCAGTAAACAAATGGGCTGACGTTTTCTCATGCACACGCTAAGTTACCACAAAAGAAAGCAATATAACGACTCAAGGATTTCAATACCAGACAATGGCATACCCACTTACTACCTACACGGCGTGGCAAAGTCAGTTTTTAGGGTTCCGTACACAAAGGGTTCAACGGTACCTTATTACTAAAACTCTTACCTAATTCTGTCGCAAAAATTCTTAAATTGTTGTATTCTGACATTTCCTCTTTTCATTTCTTTAGACAGTTCCTCACATCTTCCTCAGTTTGTTTAGGTTTCCGTGTGAAGTGCACTTTAGGCCTTATCATATCTTGAAAATCAGATGAGATGAAAGCAAAGCTCCTCCCCGTCGTACAATAATAAAAAACCTCTGTTATCCGTCCGTCTATCTGGCATGAATCTCTTGAACCGTAATAGATAGACAGTTGAAATGTTTACAGTGTTGTTCTCTTACCGATATAACCACAAATAGTATTAAAAAATAAGGGGCCCGAATAAGGGAAGTAAGAGGGCCCCGGAGTTGCTCTCCAGTACAAAACAAACGTAGTACCATTTTCATTTCGAAATGGTAAGTCCGATTCACATGAAATTTTGCAGGTATAATCGGAAAGTGGTAATCTGTGTCTGTGGTGTGCTGCTTTGTCTTAAAACGCAATAACAATGAAAATATATGGAAAAGAGTGTTTGTATGGAAAAACTCTTTTCCATATATTTTGGTTTGTATTCGTTTTTTTAGAAAAAGTAACGCAACACAGACACAAATTAGCCCTATCCGATTATACCTGCAAAAATTTTTTTTGAATCAGACTTGCCATGAGACTTGCATGGAACTACGTTTGTATGGGAAAGTGAGGCTACTGGGACTTCTAAAAGGGATAAAGTGATTTTTTTGCCTTGAAATGTGTGTCGGAACCCTCGGTGTGCGTGTTCGCACTTGGCCGGTTCATTTATTTATTCAGCATACAATAGCGAAAACATTGTTTGCAGAAGATATACAGGGCAAATTGACACTCCATATTTACCGTTAGCTTCTAGAAAGGAAGCTTGGCACTGACCTAGAACAATATGTGGAGTAGGTTTGCAAGTATGCTTAGCCGCTGTTTCCCGTACCTGGGGAAGTCAGGGTGCTGCATTGTTACATGTCAAATCCGCGAACCAATTGTTGTATTCCGGCATTTAGAGGTAAGATAGCCTGTTCCTCAGTTTGTTGAGGATTCCGTGTGAAGTGCGCTTCCATCTTCGGCCTTATTTCAACTTGTAACCAGGTGAGATGAAGACAAAGCGCTTCCCCGTCGTACAATAAATAAAACAAGGTTTTAGGGTAGGTTTGATACTACCACGGTTACTGCTGCGTATGGTCCCAACATTGGTGGTAGGAACTGTAAAAGTTCACCAGACTAGAACCCTGTCGTAGTTCGGCGTTATGTTTTTAAAATGAAATATTATTATATTTTTTATTATATTTTTATTATTTTATTATTTATTATATTTTTAATAAAGTATCATTATTAATTAGGTATAGTTTTTGCGGCTTTACTTTTGTTTAGCGTGTGTAAAAATTAGGGCCTACAAAACATAAAAACAACAGTACATTCTTCAACTTCTCCATTAACGTTCAGATTTTCTTTAGCCATTTTAAAAAAGTCTAACCGACAAAACCTATACTTAAACCAAACGAATACAAAACAAATTCCAAATACAAAGCAGAGTCTATAACCAAAACTACTAAACCGAAACCAAACAAATTCAAAATCTCAAAATCCTTTCTTAGAGGATGCCTACGTCATAGTAGCTTTATGCATGCAAAGTCTCAGCCCAATCGGTTTAAAATTGACAAAGTTTCATACAAACTTTCATCCCCTATTTTATCCCCTTGGGGGTAGAATTAATCAAAGTGCGTTGATAGATGACTATGTCAGTCAGTCAGCCACCTTTGAGTTGTATATATTTAGATGGGTTAGCTCTTGGCTTCTAGGCTAGTCAGGCTCAAGGCCATGAGGTCTATGATGGAGCGAACTTTGGGATTTCGGAGAACAGCTTGGCGCCACATTTCGGCAGGAGTTTCAAGAGGGCGGACCATTAGGTCACCAGTGACATTTGTTGTCGTTTTACTGAACATTTGGTAAGTTACTTTTGTTTCGACGAAGAATAACTTGTTTTTTTTGACAAATATCGTTTGACTGGCTGTATACTGTATCAAAAATCTGTAAAGCTATTATTTATTATCATCAATATATATCTAGCTTAAAGACCAAAATATTCTAACTCTAAAAGAAAGGTCAGCTGCCTCAAAAGGGGCCAAATAATTTCCCCACCCGTAAAGGTTTTAAATCAAATTAAGCTTATAAAAACACTAAAGTATACAATGACAGATATTAAAAAGCTGTCCAAATCGCCGCTGAGATCCAACGCTTCAAAAATCAACAACTTCAACTTCCACAAACTGTGATTGAGGCGAGACAAGAATACGGGAAAAGCCAGACACAAAGTATTTTAAGTACACAGTTAAAAATACCAATAAAATAAATGAAACAGTCATCCACAGACAAATTAGGTACGTTCAATCTTCCATTATCAGCAAAAAGGATAAAGAGAAACAAGTCCCGAGCACGTAAATGTTAAGGCCACAGCTACATATAGGGTAGGGAGGCTATGGATAGGGCAAGTGTACCTACACGCTTACCTTGAAGGTTGGCTAGACTAACTAGATTCCTTGCAATTTATTGTTCACTATTACTTATTCTGTGATTCATAGAACAAGAATCGGTTCTGCACAGATGGGACACTGAGAATAATAGCTATTAAATATAAGAAAAAAAAACTTTTTTAAATCTCATTGAAGTTATGATCATTTGCGTTAAGAAACAAATGTCAAGGAAAACATTATGAAATTAAGATTATGACTGGCCCAAGCTCATAGCTCTCCCTTCTGCGCTGTAGGTTGTGGGTTCAATTCCCACGTGCAAACATTTGTGTGATGAATAAGTGTTTGTTCTATGCTTAAGAGTTATATTGCTGTAAACATGTATTTAAAAAAACAAAAAAAATATATATGAAATATATTCGAAGCATATTATTATTATAACGTGTTTAAATACATTTTATTTAGTTTCAAATATTGTATTTTTCGCCTTCCGACCGGAGGTTGGGTTCAAATCCAGTCGCACGACTGACCCATAGATTTTTCGGCTTATGCATGCACATGCTCTGACTGTGAAGGTCAAATTTTGAGGAAACTGGCATTTCCCTAACCACACTAGACCGAAAATATGTTTTTTTTTTAATTAAGTTTTTATTGTTCGCCGGGAATGTGCTTGGCCTTCATGTCATGATAAGGCCGAAGGTGGAAGCGCACTTCACCGGAATCTTCAACAAACTGAGGAACTGGCTATCTTACCTCTAAATTTCCGGAACCCAACAATTTAAGAATTGTTGCTACGGCGACAGAATTAGGATGGTGGAAGCAAGCCAGGTGGACTTAAACAAAGTCCTACCACCAACCAAATGTATGTGTTTCTGGCTAGTATTCCGCTAAGCGGCGATGGGCTTGCAAACGATCACGTAAGGAATACTAGCTACTTGCAAACCGTGGGCATGTACCGAACGTAAGTTTAGACGCGACTCTGAGTAATGATCAGAGGTGAAGCCTCGGAGAGGAAAAAGTCGAGAGTTTGTTACTTTATTTTGCTTATTTTGGATATTCTGTCCTTCTTACTTATTCTTTATTCACATTCATGCTACAGTGTTCATATCGTGCTGATATCGAATAACAATTAAGTGCACTTACTTATTGCATACCTTCTCGTAGGTAGGTTACGTATTACCTATAGGTGAAGTGGAAAACGAAAACAATCCTTGATGAATCCGTGCAGTGTGGAAGACAAAACCGTAGTTAAATAAATAAATATAAGTTAAATAATTAAATAGAGATAAATACGTGACGAGGATCAGTTTATGCACTTCATTGAATTTGTCCTGTCAATTTGTGATCCTATTCTTTTTATTTAATGTACGATGCGGAAGCGTCTGGTAAACTTTTAACCTTTTTTGAATGTTATATATTTGCAGAAACGGCCATAATGATACCCAATTCTTAGATATTTTCAACTAGATGCCTTTTATAAAAGAAACAACCCTTCAAAATCGGGCAGACTGACAGACATTTAAAGTCTGTGTAATAAGATAGATAGATAGATAGATAGATAAACTCTTTATTGTACACCAAAAAACAAAAATAAACAGACAAGCAAGAAATACACTTAAACTAGGTACAATGAGCGGCCTTATCGCTAAAAGCGATCTCTTCCAGGCAACCTTTGGATGGAAAGGATAGTAAAGAGCAGACAAAGCGGTGTACTAAAATAAACATTAATTTATATAGCTACTTATTAATAATAACAAAACATACAATACATTACAAAATATCCAATCATTACTAAAAAACATATATAAATAGAAACTAAAACAGCAGTAGCGAACGAGACAATTATAAGTTGGTCGAGGAAAAGTAATGACAGCGTAATTTTTTAAAAAAATGTAGATTGTTTTGGAGGATCTGACCGAAACGGGTAGTGAGTTCCACAAGCGCACAGCCTCAACAGTAAACGAATTAGCATAGAACACTGTGGTTAAGAGTTTCGACGTAACCCTAAAAAGGCACCAAAGATCATAGACCTGCCGAAATTCAAATGCACAACAAAGGTTGCACGAATGCAGTTCTGTTGCAACGACCAATCATGCAGTCCATGCAGAACCGGAACAAAGAGAAAGGTCCTGCGAGTGCCACGCTGCTTTCATCGCAGTGAGCATTTGGGTCGAGTGCTGTTATATGATTGCGGAGAAAATGCGCATTACTTGACAATAATTAATTAATGACTGGACACTTTATCGTAAACAAATATCATCTCGATTTACCTATTTGAGCCTTTTGGGGTGGAGACCTTGGGTCCCTGGGCAGCCGGTTCCCTCTGGGTTTTCAAAAATCTTGCGGGGCTTTTGATTGAGGTGACACGTGACCCAAGGGCTGGCTCTTATTTAGGCCAGCGAATTAGCATAGCTATTCAGCGTGGCAATGCAGCCAGTGTCTTGGGCACGCTTCCGTCTGGTACTGGTCTGGAACAGTTGAGTTACCTATAGGCCGTTTATAACGGTCCTTAGGTAATCTGACTGATTCCTTTGTACATAGTTAGTTTAATTGTACTTTTTATTGAATACAATTCAATATCAATTCGTATATTCAAACTGTACGAGCATAAGGAATACTTAGTTACGTCAACAAATTGAAGCACATAAGAAAAACAATAAATAAAAAAAACAATAGTAGGCCGTATTGCAATAATTTATCAACATTTAATTCCAGGCAATCTTGGAAGGAGAAACAGAGAGTAAAAACCTTACCACAGTATTATATTTACTCTATTATTTTATTAACATTACATTCATTTTAAAAATAATCACAAACTCATACACATATTTATATATATATATATACAACCAGGTATACTTTATTCTACACTATTTAGTTCAGTATTAACATGGACCAAGATTTTTTTGGAGAAACACACATCAAGGAAAGATAGAAATAAAATAACAGAAAGTAGGTTGGTACTTAAAAGAAAACAAAACTAGAACAAGGTATAAACATAGAAAGCACAAACATTGAGAATAATATGTAAACGACATCACATCTTATCTTATCTCTAGCTTACACAGAGCATAATAAAACTTTCCCTAAAAGCGCTGCCAAACAGGTTCAGTAGTTGTAGCTGAGTAGACCACTTCGGCGAGTGTGCGCTCGATATCTTTGTCCTAATCCCTCCATCCCTTTTCCACCACTGGACTAGCAGACGTACGGCTGGCTACAGCCCCTACCTTGCAAATGTTTCATTGTGCCAAACACAACGTTTCGCCTCTACCTTTATTATTAATACCGGTAAGGAATGGAATTCCTTGCCTGCGTCTGTTTTTCCGCACGAGTACAATCTTAGAGTCTTCAAATGCAGAGTAAATAGGTTCCTTGTAGGCAAGCGTGCTCCATTTTAAGCCACATCTTTACTTGTTTAAGTTGGTGGTCAGCTCGCTTTGCCTTCTTGCTTTACCTATCCAAATAAAAAGCCTATTTACTTTTCTAAAGCATTCACTATGTCCGTGGCAAATTTCATGGATATCCGTTCATCCATTTATCAAGTCAAAGTAATAAGGTATGATTATTGAATCTAATTCGATTAAATGTTATGCATGTTTTTTTTATTGAGATAGACCTATATTTGACCTCAATCTCGCTTGATGGGAAGCGACGATGTGGCCTACGTAGTAGCACGCCGGTCTAGAAGAAACCTCTTTACTTTCCCTGAAACACACCTACACACCTCTTTACTCTTATTTCTCAGAAAAAATCTTATACGACCTCGGCTTATTTTCTCTCTGAATCTCGATCCATCATCATATCAGAGGTGCGTGGAAGTAAAATATCTATGTATTCCGTCAATAGCGTGGAAAAATAATCGAATTTTCCCCACCAGTGGGAATAAAAATAGGGACATATAGTAGTATAGTGTAGTATAGAGTAGTAGAGTCCCTTGTGAAAGGGCTCGTCCGGGGAAGTACTATCACCATACCTATATCAGCCGCCAATCAGCATTGCTGTGTTCCGGCTGGAAGGGTATGGTTGCCGGTGAAATTACGGGCACGCGAGGCTTTGCACCTTTATTCCTCAAGTTGACGGGCGCAATGCAGTGCCGTGTATGCTATGTTCATTGTGGATGTGACCTACGCAGTAAGGCATTATTCTAGGCAAGAGATGCAACTAACATCAGGTGGGCTACGCGTGCTTGTCCCGTCTCCTAGAAATATGCAACAGGAGGCTTTAGTACAGTGTATTTTATTATCTGAGGCACAGATATGTAAATTCCTATCAGTGTTTCAATGGTCGCTGAATAGCAATGTTTATGTAGCAACAGTACAATAACCGACCTATACCTCGTGCAGCCTTGATCTTGGCATTGAAAGGTCTACAATCAGCTATTGAGACACGCAGTAATGATAAGTCTGATTTCCCGTTTTTATGTAATTTGTTGCTGTGCTACCATTTTATTTTACCTGTAATTTTGTTAAATGGGACAGTTGGATCGACCACAGAAGGAGCGCCCACGTTGTGAAATTGAATTATATTTTTATGTCCAGATTTTAGTTTTACTTTATCCACGAATTTAGCAAGAGGATAAAAAGTAACCTAAATTCTTCCCCATGCCCAACGATAGCAGAATGTGAAATGGCGTAGCGATAGAAACAAATAGGGACTCTTTCAAATTGATAAACTTAATCGAGCTACATAAAATACAATGTTCTGTCAGCAGAACTGCTGGGAATAAGGGAATATAATATCATAACGTGAAACAGAGTGTGACAAGAACTCCCACCTCCCACGGACCGACGATATTGTGACATCTATTCATCTCACCTGGTTACAAGTTGAGATAAGGAGGTGCACTTCACCCGGAATCCTCAACAAATTGAGGAACTGGCTATCTTACCTCTAAATGCCGGAACACAACAACCTTTAGAATTGTTATTATGGCGACAGAACTAGGTTAGATGGTTTTATCCTATCACCAACCAAACCAAGCACAATATTGTACTCTCCCTAGGGATCGAACCCGGGACCTCTGGATCTGAAATCGGTGGAATGAACCACAAGACCACAGAGGCGGTATCTTCATAAAAACGACTTCAACGCGCTCTTTGTCTGTGCAATGTATCATATATAAATCTTCGTGTCACTGACTGACTGACAATACACAGCCCAAAATAAAGGACCTAGTAACTTGATAATTAATGGAAGCTTTCCTTTTGTAGTGTCCCCTACACTACAAAAAGAAAGGCTGTAAAAAAGGTTCATGAATATTCCAACGGTATGGGAACGAATTCCCGGACGTTCCGTATTTTTTTTTTTAAATCCCGAGTGGCCTAAACATTACTACACTAGACACATTGTACCTATGTCCTAAGAGGCACTACATTGTGTTTTACATCTATAGCTAGTTATTAAAGTTCCAATAAGTAATAGTTCATAGTTCTAACATGTGCCTGCTCCATCTTACCATTTAAAAGTTTTATAATATATTAGTGTATCCCTGTAAATAATAGTAGTCTAAATAAATACTATCCTTGGAAAGGATAATAATCAATTAATCTAACTAATATTTTCAAAAATCTTGTGGGGCTTTTGATTGAGGTGACACGTGACCCAAGGGAGCTCTCATTTAGCCCAGCGAATTAGCATAGCTATTCAGCGTGGCAATGCAGCCAGTATCTTGGGCACGCTTCCGTCTGGTACTGGCCTGTAACAGTGAGTTACCTCTAAGCCGTTTGTAACGGTCCTTAAATAATCTGACTGATTCCTTTGTTTATAGTTAGTTTAGTTGTCTATTTTATTGAATGAAGATGTTATATTACTAGGTACACATTTAATGCAACGTCATCTTGCTCCAAACATGGAAGATCTTGTATACATTATAAGTGTTTACAAGAATTCGAGGTCACAACACCGATCAAAAACCTACTAATTGACTAAAACACAGACACAAGCTACATTCCAGTTATGCGAAATAATTACCATGAAACCGTGCTTTCTCTGCCAAGGTGTTAGATAACCAGACCATGCGACTACTAAGTGCGATAGGTCACCCAATTATGTAGTCGAAATCTTATAAACTATCAAGTTTTCATGTCACTTAAAAATCGTACAGTCACAAAGCTGCAACCGAACAGCGCCTTGCTAGCCTATCACAAAATGCTTTCGGCAGATATAATTATAGCTATCAATCTTACATTATTAAAATATCGCTAATCAACCACCTCTCAAATAACTTACTCCGAAGATTTCTTACTCGTATTTAATTATTAACTTTTTACACTCACACACGTTGCTTTGCTATATTGCTTAATTTTACCTAATAGCATATTCTTGTTTAGATTGTACCCAAAATAATCGAAAAAAAAAACAAAATTGAACGATTACACTGACTACATGTTTCGCATTTGTGGGATCTTATTTTTACTTGATAGATGACAGCTGATCAATGAAAAGCCCGCCATCTTGCCTCTTAGCAATTTTATACAAGTTTAACTTTGACAGCTACTTACGTATTAGATGGTATTAGGTATTAGTAACGACCTTGCCATACGAAAATATGAGCATGTTTTATCAAACGATGCTAGTAAGAGATGGCAACATATAGTTTATATTTTTAAATAAGTGGCAATTTTAATAACAACAACAAGAAATTAGGGCTTAAAATGTAAAGTTAGCTACTGTTAGTTAAGACCTTGACAGATACCAAGTATCTTATCAAATAATTACAATTTAAGCAAGGTTATCGTAAAGTTATTATAATGCCGTAATAATAACTTTATTTCGGACAACTTAAGATTACGTTGGTACAAATGTTATTTTACATGTTCTTCGGTCCTTAGCTATATATACCATAGAACTATAACTATAACTCAAAGCCAACTAAGGGATCTCACCAAAAGAAGGATAGCAGCTTCCTTCTGTGTATTAATCGTCTCTACATATTTTAACAAGCCTCATAGCTCAGTTGGTAGTAACTCTGCCTTCTGCGCTGTAGGCTGTGGGTTCGATTCCCACCCAGGACAAACATTTGTGTGATGAATATAGATGTTTGTTCTGTGTTTGGGTGTTGTATCATATAGTAAGTATGTATTTAAAAAAAGTATTTAAGTATTCTATCCGTAATCTAGGTCCCATATTACAAGCCATGCTTAGTTTGGGCCTAGATGGCGCTGTGTAAAAATTAATGTCCTATAATATTGATTTATATTTACTGCGATCACCAATCCGTCTGCCAAGTGTGGTGATTGTGGAAAACCCCTACAGTTTTGGAGGAGGCTCTGTCCAGCAGTGTACATTAATGGGCTGTTGATGTGATATAGATTTGCACACCCATTCTCCACATACTCCCAACCCCATCAAACTTCATCGGCAGCTCCAACAACTGAGCCGTGAGGCTTGTTGGGGCTCTGCCTTCTACATTGTAGGTCGTGGTTTCAATGCCCACCCAGGACAAACATTTGTGATGAATATAGATGTTTATTCTGGGTTTGGGTGTTGTATTCTACGATAAGTATGTTTTTACAACACATAAAAAATAGTATTCTATCCGTAAGTTCAAATATAACAAGCTATGCTTAGTTTGGGACTAGATGGCGCTGTGTGAAATTATTATCCTGTTATATGTCCAGTAATATATAGCTACGTTGTAAGCAGCCAACTATCACCAGTTGATTCTCCGTGATCGTACCCAGTGAGTGAAGTGAATGTAATTCATTACGTCACTTTGACCGCGTGCGGTCACAACTAGGAAATCAATTTAGGGTATTAGGTGTTAGGCATAAGACACAACATTTACATAATACCACGTTTTAAGGTGAACATTTAATTCATAATTCATTTATTGCATAATGTCCTGCATAAATAAAATATATGTTATAGCTTAGGTGTAAGTTAGCTTAAGGTACATTGAAAGTAGGTACATTGACCCTGTCAGGGCGTTGCATATTTCATTATTTGTTATTCAGTTTCAAGCTATGCAAGGACTCGCGAGGTCTACAGCTCACAGAGCTACAAGTATATTATAGTTCAGCGAGACACTCTCGTTGTATCAATAATCTCAATATTAAGATTCTTATTGATCATGTGTCATTTTTGTTTGGTTTATTTTTAATATTTATTTTAATACTACGTTAGTATTCTGGTATCTGTGATATCCATGGATTTAATTTTTTTATTTTATATATGATATTTTGTACTCTTGCGACTTGTACTAAATATTGAATTCAGTACTTATTTTTTATTTTAAAGTATCGCTAGTACTAATACCGGTGTATGATATACATTATTTTAATTGTACGACGAGGAAGCGCTTGGCCTTCATCTCACCTGGTAACAAGTTGAATTAAGGCCGAAACGCACTTCACCCGGAATCCTCTACTAACTTAGGAACTAGCAATCTTACCTCTTAATGCCGTAACACTACAATATTTGAAGAATTGTTATTATGGCGACAGTATTAGGTAAGATGGTGGTAGCTAGCTAGGCGGATTTAAAAAAATCCTACCACTAATCAAACCAAGCATGATATTCCTCCCCTGGGGATCGAACCCGGGACCTCTGGATCTGAAATCGGTGGTTTGAACCACTAGATCACAAAGGCGGTTAAAATATCTAAGTAATCTGGTGTAGGTATAAGTTAGTTTATTTTATTTTGTTCAATATAATAAACTTCTGAGTAAATCGTAATATGTAAGCACATAACTGTCTTTATTTTTCGATATAGTTTTTGTACTGTTAACACCTTTGTTGGGGCAGCAAAATCTTATTTCCAACAGTCCGTTTTATTCTAAAGTTATCGGTTGCGGTATTACTGCTTCTTAAATCGTTGAGTGCTGCGCGTCCCGCTCTGTTTGTAAAACACACCGTGAGTTTTTTTACAGCAGCCATCGAGCTAAGCGATAATACTGCCCATTCGTAATATTTTTATTGTATGTTTTCGGGCTATATAACGTATAACAATAAATCATTTTCTATCTATTTATTTGTCTACCTTACTGTTGGATGGTTTAATTGTGTACAACTCGCACTTTTTTCCTTTTCACCTTTCACGGCCGATTTACTCATTAATTTTCTGGTAATCCATCATACAATTTTAGATTCCTTGAAATACAATAGATGACAGAGTAAAGTAAGTAATGTGAAATGGAGAGGTATTCATTCTAGTTTTGTTTCTTAGTTTTCTTATTATTATGTTAGCACGCCAACCTCTGTTTTGTTTTGGTTGGCAATTAGAAAATGCCATCGGTATGATGCCCACCCTACACTAGTTAATTTTATGCAATAAAGTTTTAAATAAATATATTAGAGCTGAACCATAATTCATTGAAAAAAAAACAGTTTTACTACTTTGGAGTAACAAAAAAAAAGAACTATATAATAATGTAATAAAACGCAATCAACTTCATGGTGTCGCTTTTATGTGTCGGTTTTACGCATCGTAAAAAATGCACTAAATATTTTTCCCAAACGCGCCAAAAGAAGTAAAACTTCAAAAATAATAGGCTACATTTTATCTATTTCAAACGCGTGGGCTGAAAGTCGAACAATCATTACTATAAGTGGCCTTACATTCAACATCAATGAGACTTCAAATAACAAGGACCAAGCTCTGCAAAAAACATGTGTAGAATATTTTTAACACGAGATGGGCTGTGACAAAATCATTGTTTGTTTTTTGCTGTAACAAAACAAGATCGTGACATCCTGGATCCTTATCAGTACGTGGTAAGCTCGAACAGAGAATACTGTCAGTTTATGACCTAGAAAAACAATTATGCTTGAAATCTAGAACCGAATGATGAAGAGCTAAGCAACGCCATCTGTAGCGAGAAGGTGACTTTACTTTTACTAAATAAATAGTCTTTATTATCGCATGGGTTGGATCTACCTGCTAGTGCTCTAAATTGGCAAGGAAGAAAAATAGAGAAAATATAGTAGGCACTGGGAGTGCCAATGCCTTCTGTAGGCAGCTCCAGAATGTTCCAGGGAAAGCTCGCACCCTCCGGTGATGGAAAGATCAAGTCTCGAGGTGCAGCTTTAAAGCTTCAACCGCCTCTGTGGTCTAGTGAAAGAATGAAAGAAATAAATAATGAAAGAAAGAAATAAAGAAAGAAAGAAAGAAAGAAAGAAAGAAAGAAAGAAAGAAAGAAAGAAAGAAAGAAAGAAAGAAATAAAGAAAGAAAGCAAGAATATTCGTTTATTTGAGGCATAGAAATGAATCAAATTGTCGTTCACAGCAATATGTTGTGTTATAATATAAATTATAACAAGAACTATAAACAAGAGACGTGATTTTTGGATTGAAATGTTGGTTGGATGAATTTTTTGATATGTGTCCACACTTGGCTGTTATAAACGTAACGAGTTCGTAAAATGAGGTGTACATCTTTTTATAAAGTGGTTACTTTAGATGTTATATTCATACGTGGGAATTTATAGATGATAATCGCAGGCAAGTAGTCTCACCTTACGGTTTTATTGTTTAATTATGATGCAAATGATCTTTGATGTGTCATTAAAGTGTTGAGGAAGATTGATAAATGAGTAGGTACGTGGTTTTGCCATTACGGCAAAGTTTAAATGATTGTATACCTATACGATGGATATTAAATGATAAACCAGCCTTACAGCTCAGTTGGTAGTAGCTCTGCTTTCTGAGCTGTAGTTTGTGGGTTCGATTCCCACCCAAGACAAACATTGGTGTGATGAATATTGATATTTATTCTTTGCTTGGGTATTGTATTGTATGATAATGATGATAAGTATATATTTACAAAAAAAATACATATTTAAGTATTATTACCGTAATCTAGTTCTCATATTACAAGCTTTGCTTAGTTTGAATGAATGAATGAACGAATGAAAATATTTTATTGCCTATCTTAAAAATAGAACAAAAAAAAATGAATATACAATGGGTGGTCTTATCGCTAAGAAGCCATTTCTTCGAGACAACCTTTGGATGGAGAGGATTTCATGGCTGAAGAGGTGGTTGGTGGTGCACATATTAATTAGGGTTCTAGCTAAGTTCACTAGTTTGGTACTGGATGACGTAAAATAAATGTAAAAAAAAAACAAATAGTGCTCATACGCTGAAGATTCTCGATTAAAGCCTTCTTTGAAGTGTAGAGTTGGGCTCTTTTGTTGTTGACTAGAACGCACCGATGTAGGTAGGTACCTCTCAAATTCGCTTTTCCCATACAAACTTAGTAAACATTGTTGTTATCCGGCATTTAGAGAATAAGAATTCCACTTTAGGCCTTTTCATAACTAGAAACCATGTGAGATGAAGGCCAAGCGCTTCCCCGTCGAATGATAAGAAATAAGTTTTGACGAATTTTGAAATGGCACGTCCGATTAAATTTAAATTTCACAGCTATATGATAAATTGGAAATATATTTTCCATATATTTTATTAAAATAAAGCTCCACAGATACAGACTATCTTTATCCGATTAGGTATACATGCAAATGTTCACTTGAATCAGATGTGCCATTTCGACTAACGACAAAATATACGTTTGTATAGGATTGAGCTAGTAAGCCTTCTTAGGTAGGGCTGGTCTACGATAGGTACGTTTGAGGTTATCTAAGTAAAATTTCCCACCGTTAATACCGTGCAACCGACTCATTATTTTCTTTTGTCGAAGTTGAGGAATTTTATCGTAGTTATAACTGTATTCTTTATTTATATGCAAAAAACAGTTAAACACGGCGTCTTGTCTCGTTCACTAGACAGTAATAACAACTTGAATATATTATTATTCCAATGGCGAGTAACAAATTGCTAGGTAACTAGGTAGTTAGGTGCCACGCAGGTAAGTGGACATAAATGGATATCGGTTATTACTATAAGGAAATTAAATCCACTTTAGAATGGCTGTTAAAAATAATTGTAGGTACTACATGTCTTGTACTATGGTTTTTCCAACCAAAAAATCATTTTTTTTTGTAAATTGCTTTCAGTGCATGGATGCTGCACAGCCCACACGATAATAATAATTGTATGGTTTTTTTCATTTTATGACGGGGAAGCGTTTCGCTTTTATCTCACCTGGTTACAAGTTGAGATAAGGCCGAAGGTGGAGACGCACTTTACCTCGCTCTTTTGTCTCGTTCCATCGTAGATCTCATTCTTGCCTGTAAGCATCGTGGTCAAGAGCCGACCCATCGTAAAAAAAACGTCGTCATGGCGAGAGAATTAGGTAAGATAATGTGAAATGTCAAAACAGGCCGACCCCGGACAGTAGATAAATTCATTCGAATCAGAATTACATAATGGGATAAAAGGTTACAGATAAACAGGTTCTACTAATTTTGAACGTGTCTACCCATTCTGGGCGTTCAATATTAGTATAATTTCAAATGAATATTTATTAATATTATGAACATGAAAATGCATGCTTAAATCTAAATTTAAATTGATAATAAAATTGTTAACCTAAACAATACTTTAATTTCTTTAATTCCTTATTTGTTGTACACAATCACATTAATGCAACAAATTAGTTCAATATAATCAGTTCCCGTAGCCAGGCAAGACAAGCAAAGAGATGAAGTTAGTTATTTTACTTAGTTACTTAGTTTGCGGAAATAAGGTAATATTTACACATATTATCCACATAGTATGACTTATATATACCACAAGTAGTTCACCCCCATCTGAGATCTCGCGCTATCTGGTTTCTGTTAGGTATTTAATTATCTCCTTTTATAGGTAATTATGATATATAATTATAATCGGATAATCCGTTCGAGAGTTATCCCGTCACAAACATTGCCACATACAAATACATGCAGTGCCGGATCACTCGATAATATTGATAGCGAGACAACTCTCGCTCACTTCGCTCGCTTGATCAATATTATCGGATGTATAACTAGGTGTATTACTTAGGAAGAAGCAATAATGGCAAATACCTGTTGATATTTTTCTCATATCTCATCTGCCAAGAGGTTTCATGAGCCAAATGTCAACAAAACAAAAGAACATCAACTGGTCTTGTCCCGACTTAACCTTGAAAGGACATAAACATCAGCTTTTTGCTTTAATTTCCTTTGGTTTATGTCGTTTTGAATATTCAAAGGAAATGTCATATGAAAACAGTTTTTTTATAGAGGTAGGTATATTATTACTTTTCTGCCCTTTATCTCATATTAAGTGGGATCGACACAAAAAGTCGTCTTCCTCCATTCTCCTCTTTTGGACCTCATCTCATTATTTTTGACCTTTTGCCCAGATCGTTCCTAACACAATAAATCCATCTCTTCTTCGGTCGCTTTCTACCATTTATCCATCCACACACATATTCAACGCTCTTCTAGTTTCTTTACCTATTTAGTTACCTATTTCGTTACCTATTTATTTCCGTTATTCCTCCACATCACATGACCATAACTCGCGAAAATATTACCTACTTCTCAACTTTTTCAGTCACTGGCACCATTTTCAAACTTCCTTTAATTGTAATTGTTTGTTTTCATAATGTTGCCCCCGAAACGTCGGGATAATTCTATATTTATCCCGACGTTAAATGACAGAACATGTTTGGGTATTATTGGGTGTTATCCATAGGTATGATAAATATAATACCCCAACCATTTTCCGAAAAAAATAAAAACATAGTTTAATGAAGCTTATCTTATCATCTACGTACTAGACCATCGCTTAAGGTTATCGTTTACGGGGTTGGTAAAAACTCCTTTTCTAAAAATAATTACTTACCTGCTGCTCTATCTACACGTGGAATTAAAACTACTTTAAAAACACCTACTTCCTACTTCCTAGAAGCCTCGGTGAATAAGAATTGGCGGTCTATTTCATTGAGTTGTTTTTATTTTATGTTATTTTTGTATCTAATTTTTTAGGTGTTATTTGGGTACGAAACCAAAGCCGTACTTAGTAATTAATTACATAAATAAGAAAATTATTGTCTTTGACAATGAATAATAGTATAATAATATGTACAATTCAACTACGTAACTATGTACAAGGGAAGCAGTTGGGTCACCTGAGAACCTTTACGTTTGTAAAGGTGTACCCAACTGCTTTCGTTTGGTCCCGTTAGACCCTAGAGGTATAAACAGAAACAGACAGACTGACAACAGAAAAAAAAAATAGAGAAAAGTTATGATATGAGTATGCATACACCAATTTTTTTACAGCCAACAAATGTATGTTATTGTTGGCTTTTTTTTTTAATATACCTACATCTTACTATCAAATATAATAACTAACTAATAAAAAACAATCAACTAACCTACAACTACTTACATACATAGCCGGTGCCCTCCGGGTTTTCAAAAATATTGCGGGGCTTTTGATTGAGGCGACACGTGACCCAAGGGCTCTTATTTAGGCCAGCGAATTAGCATAGCTATTCAGCGTGGCAATGCAGCTAGTGTCTTGGGCACGCTTCCGTCTGGTACTGGTCTGGAACAGTTGAGTTACCTATAGGCCTTTTGTAACGGTCCTTAGGTTATCTGACTGATTCCTTTGTACATAGTTAGTTTAATTGTACTTATTATTGAATTGATGATTTAATTAAATACACTTTTCTTACATACATATTTGTCATTGATAGGTATTTCTCAGTGGTCAGATTGATAGTCAGACTATCTGGCCAACAGGAATATTATTTCACGTTGGCCAGATCACCTCGTGATTTAGTAAAGTACAATTGTATACGAAATTAAGAAGAGCTAATGTCATATAGCTAATCGTTTGTATTAAGTGTCAAATGGCACCATCTCAGCTATGTGCTGCTCTACTAAAAATGTGAAGTAGTTTTTTTTATTGTACGACGGGTAAGCACTTGGCCTTCGTCTCACCTGGTTACAAGTTGAGATAACGCCGAAGGTGGAAGAGCACTTCACCCGGAATCCTCAACAGACTGAGGAACTGGCTTTCTTACCTCTAAATGCCGGAACACAACAATTTAAGAACTGTTATTATGGTGAAAGAATTGGGTAAGATGGTGGTAGCACGCCAGGCGGACTAAAACATAATCCTACCAACCAAACCTAGCACAATATTGTACTACCCTGGGAAGTTGCCATTTCTCGGCTGTACAGTGTAGACGTGCTGCTAATTTTTTAATAAAATTCTTAACTTCAAGTGCATTATATTTACTAACGTAGTGAGATGTGCAACCGAAACAAATCTGCATAACATTGAACTGCTACTTACTGCTAATTACAACTAAGCAACAAGCGGCACAAGCGTGGTAACAGGCCCCTCACCCCCGCGAGTAAACGAGGAAGGGCTAGTATTTTCTGCACTGCTTGCGCTCGCGAAATAAAAATAACTGCACGAAAAGCAAGACAGTAACAAGGAGCTATAATGAACGTTATGCGCTCGCCAAATGGAGGTGGCATTTGCAGTGGGCTCAGCGGATCGCAACCAAACTTATCTACGAAGTCCGACACTGACAACTTAAAAGTAACTTTTCGTAATAAGAGAAAACTTTCTGATGACAACAGTCAAATTTTTAACGAATTGGCTGAAATGAGAAAACAGATGACAGAAATGATGTCACTTATAACAACGGTCAGTAACACCCAAACAGAAAATATAAACACAATTCGTGAAGACGTTACCTCTATTAAACACCAAGTTAACAATATATGCAGTAACATTGATATCATGAGTCAGGAACAAGAAAATCTAAAATCGGAGATGTCAAACTTAGTGGCGCTAGCTTGTGTTACTGAGAAAAAAGTCGAACTATTGGAAACAGATGTAGAGAAACTTAAATTATCCTCTGGGAAGCCTACATCGTCTACGTCAACTTCCTACGAGGACGTGATTGCTGAGTGCCGAGAACGCAACCTGCGGGCTAAAAACATCATAATAGCTGGAATTCCAGAACCCACAGCTGAAAATCCTGCTGAAAGGATAAAATTGGATAAACAAGAAATAATAAAACTGATTACAGAGATCGGGATCGATTGTCCGGAACCGAAACAAGCTATCCGTCTTGGAAAATACCAACCTGATAAGACCCGCCCCATCAAAGCATGTTTCGCATCGGAGGAAACTGCGAAACTGATTCTGCGCAACAAAAACAGAAGTCACTTTAGCACTGTGAAGATATACTCTGACCAAACACCGTACCAACAAGATTTAATGAAAAATATGAAATTAGAACTTGAAAAGCGAACCGCAAAAGGAGAAACTAATCTTATTATAAAATATGTAAAAGGTGTACCAAAAATTCTGGAAACTATTCCAAAAAACTCCATACAAAACACAACAACGTCACTGACAAAGAAAAAATGAGCACAACTAAGGGAAATATATCATACCAAATTGCTAGTACCTACGATGAAATAAAAACAGATAAAAAATCACTTAAATGCTTCTATGCCAACGTCAGAAGCATCGTTAAGCCAGGTAAATTTGATGAGCTGAGATGTATTCTGGATTCTTTTCAAAATACTATACAAATCATTGCACTAACTGAAACATGGTTAAAAACTGAAGATGAAGCTAATAGATTCCGACTTCCAGGTTACACACATTACTACAACCACAGATCCATAACCAGAGGAGGAGGAATATCAATTTTTGTGCATAATAACTTAAAACATAATTTATTGGAAGAGTATCATTCGAATGACAATCATTTTATTTGGATCCACATAGAGAAGTTTTCCTTGGACATAGGAACTATTTATAAACCTGGACGCACAAACTCAAAGGACTTTCTAGAAGAATATGGCCAACAATTACAAAAAAGAAACAGAACCCTTATATTTGGAGATTTCAACTACGATCTGTTGAAGCGTGAGAAAACCACTAAAGATTACAAACAAACGTTGATAGAGAATGACACTAAAATTCTAAACAAGATTGACCGAAACTTCTGTACGCGAAAAACAACAAAGACAGCGTCGATACTGGATCATGTGTGCTCTAACCTTAAGGAAACCAACTTCCATTTTGCTCTCATTGACTCAAAAATGGCTGACCACAAGCAAATATACCTAGAAGTTAAGAAATACGAACCACCACCTAAGAAACGGATAAAATACCAAGCTATAGACTATGAGAAGCTACAAAAAAACATCGCAGCTGAAATTGATAATTCCGAAAATCACATTTATGAGAAATTCGAGAACAAATTAAGTAACTATATATCTGCCAGTAAAATTACTAAATTCAAGATAATGAACTCCCCGAGGCAAGATTGGATTAATAAAGAAATCATACAAGCAATAAATAAAAGAAATACACTATGGCAAGCTCACAAAACTAACAGCACAGACAAGAATATACAACAAGAACTTAATTACGAAAAGAAATATGTATCAGAATTTATACAAAAAACAAAGAAATCATACTATTTAAAATCGTTTGAGAAATGTATGAAGCAACCCAAAAGGATGTGGCAACTAATCAACAACCTTTCCAATAACCGAGTAAAAGATACTACTCAAATTCCTACTTTGCTAATAAATGCAGTTGCTGTTACAGATCCCAAAGAAGTATGCGAACACTTCAACATTTACTTCTCTATGATTGGACCAACTTTAGCTAGCAAAATTCCCAAAACAAATAACCAAAACCAAACCTCCAATACAATTCAAATAAATAGTACCAATATGCTTAAACAGTTCGAGCCAGCTACTACTGAGGAAATAATAAAAATCATCAATAATTTAAAAGCCAATACTAGCTCTGGACTTGATGGTATCACTACTAAATCAATAAAATGCGTAAAATATATAATAGCTCAAGAACTTACAAACTGTATCAACAACTGCATTGAACAAGGTTTCTTTCCCGATAGCTTGAAAATTGCTAAAATCACACCAATCCATAAAACTGGTAATAAAACCGATCCCGGTAATTACCGACCTATCTCTGTCCTTCCTATTATTTCAAAGATATTTGAAAAAATCATTCACACGCGCCTCGACGTTTTCCTATCATTAAATAATTTCCTTTCAAAAAAACAATATGGCTTTCGAACAAAATCAAACACCCTAGCAGCGACGGCTGATCTAGTCACACAAATAAAACTAAAAATCGACCAAAAGCATATTGTGCTAGGTGTTTTCATTGATCTTAGAAAGGCTTTCGACACAATAAGTCACGAAATACTTTTGAAGAAACTGTTTGCATTGGGTATCACAGGTGTAGCATACGACTTACTAAAGTCATACCTAACAAATCGTTACCAAGTGGTAAAAATCGATAACCACCAAAGCGGTCCCAGACTCATCACCTGCGGTGTACCGCAAGGATCAATTCTGGGTCCCCTTCTCTTTCTTATATATATTAACAATATAGAAGACATTGGACTTAAGGGAGAACTGACACTTTATGCCGATGATACAAGCCTCTTTTACTATGGCACTAAAATTGACAACATTGTGTCTGAAGTACAACATGACCTAGAATTACTAAATGACTGGTTTCAATGTAACTTATTGACCATAAATATAGCAAAAACCAATTATGTGATATTTTCTGCAAAAAACAAGAAAATTAATGATTTCACCCATCCATCGATAAACAACCAAATCATTAATAAAAAATCGAATGATAAGTACCTCGGTCTGATTCTCGATGACAAACTTACATGGAAACCACATTTTGAAAAAATTCAAACTAAACTAAGGTCAGTCACTGGAGCTCTTCGTAGCATTGTCCGATGTCTTCCCAGGAAAGTTAAATACAATATATACAATTGTCTTGTCAAACCACATATCGACTACTTAATAGAGATATGGGGGTCTGCAGCAAAAACTAACTTAGATAAAATACAAACAGCTCAAAATAAACTAATAAAAACACTTTTTAACTATAATTTCTTAACCTCCACAGACAAAATATATAAAGATACAAAAATAATGAACATAAAACAAACATATATTTACCTAACTTGTGTACTTGTACGCAAAATACTCAATAAAGATATACATACACAGCTATCATTTACAAAAAAACACCAAATACAAAAAAGAATGTTACGGAACTCAAACAACTTAGTACTGCGTTGTCACAGAACCAATTATGGAAAAAAGAGTATTGTCTTCGAAGGTGCACAATTATACAATAAATTACCCAAAAATATCAAAGAGACTAGTTCTATGTCACTATTTAAAAAAATACTTAAATTTCATATAACAAACTGAAATTTGAAATAAATACAAAATATCTTTATTCTATACAGGACATTAATTTTACACATTGCCACCACCACAGATGGATTACGGATAGAATAGGTACTTAAATACTTTTTGTAAATACATACGTACTATATTATTATGATGCAGCACCCAACACAGAACAAACATCTATACTCATCACACAAGTGATTGTCCTGGGTGGGAGTCGAACCCACAGCCTACGGCGCGGACGGCAGAGTTACTACCTACTGAGCTATAAGGCGTACTATCTATCTATCTCTAAAATAAACTAATATCTTTATCACAAAAAAAAAAAAATCTTTAAACAACTTATGTTGAAAAAGATGGCTAGCTAGATACTAAACGAACTCAACTTCCAAACAGCCACATCCATTCTCAACCTAATCCTTGTAAATACAATGGTCTTGTCTTGTATCAAATTAAACAAAACTACCCACATATTTTATTAGATTTAAAATGTTATGCACTGTACGTAAAACTATGATAATTATGTTACTATGTTTAAGTTCTCATGTAAGTGAATTTTCTAATTCTTTTTGAGAATAAAGCGTCTATAAACCTAAATTGATGTACCATAAATATTGGCTTATTTGTCCATTGTCCATGATTATATTGTTTTAAATTTTCTGAAGGGCCCATGAAAAATATTAATAGAATTTAAAATATTCTTACATTAACTCCCAAAAGGTCCATGAGATTTAACTAATGTACAGTCAGTACTTATAAACAATACAAGTCGGTGCGTTTTTGTATTTTCTGCCCCTATGAGTAATTAAACTAGCAGATGGCTTATTATTATTTAGCGCATCGTCATATTTTGCGAATTGTCAAGCATATCGCCATTAGCTATGAACTCATACTGAAACAAACTTCATACATAAAAATATAATCATTAAAATTAAAAGCATGCCATGTAAACTTGGTATACTTCTGTAATTTCTTTAAATCAGTTGAACTTTTATTTTTTTATTTATAAACGTTAACTCCTTCAACAAGATTACTTTTTTTGCGTTTTAAGTCAGTGTAATTATATTGTGTAGCTTTTAGGTAAGTACCTACCTACTTTTTTTTGTATGCATATTAGCATTTAGCAATTCTAATCATATATTTTTGTGTATATTATTAAATTTTAGTGAAGTATTTAACCCAAAAAATAATACCAGTTCAAACTAATTTCCATGTTTTGAAAAAAGAACGAGATTTATTCCAACTAATGACTTAGGTATTTGCTCTTGGTTATGCTACTTTTGAGTGATCTTTCACGCTCTGGATTTGTTATGGTTGTTGTATTGATAACATCACAATTATATTTTTAATCAAAAACTGTGACACAACATACGTTGCTTCAGTAAATACTCGCTTTGCTTTCACTACCGATATACAGTCGACGGCACGAATATGTATATGTCACCGTGAGATTGTAAATACCGTCCGTTTGTAATATTCTTCTGCCACTGTCAGATTTTAAACACTATCCGTTTGTAATATGCCTCGTCAAAAACGATCAGCAAATTGTCAACAGAATCTAACATTTACAATTTTACGCAATATGCCGAGGCATATTACAAACGGACGGTGCTTACAATCTAACGCTGACATATATAAGGAATATGTACAGAAGACCAGCTGCCCATTTTCTGGCCTGCGGTGATTCTAGATAAATGGCCTGCCCCTATCTATACCAAACATCAGCTGCCTTGTATGTGTGTCACCTATGTATGGCATGGATTACTCGCATAATGATAAATTTAGGTGGTCAAACGCACAATGACACATGGTGTCTACGCAATGATAAACGCGTATTGTTAAATACATATGCTCATACGCGAAATGACATATCGTGAACGATTACGCGCATCCATACTCCATAGTACTTACTAAACGAAATTTTCAATTATGAAATGTGTCTCTGTCGGTTGTAAGTTTAAACGGCCAAATATCAAGGTGGAACTTGATAAAATTTGGCAAGGAGATACAACACATACAATATAGGCTACATTTTATCCGGGTACCACGCGGACATGTTGGTGGTAATCCATTCTGCCTGCCGCACACCACACCACATTCAATCGGTAGCAATATTTTATCCCGACTGTATCTAGTAGGTACCTAGGTACCTATTTATGTGAGGCAAGCTGTTCCGAACGGCTGGTCGAAGACAATAGCGCTTCCTCATTTATATGGCGTCTTAAACAGCTATTAAAGCTGCGAAATCATTTGCGATCGATGTAAATCAACTTCGTATTAGACTTCAGCAAGATTTGTAAAGACTTTTCTAGGAAATAAAAAAATGTTGGATGTGTATACGTGATGCATTTGGTGTTGCAAACCTTATAGTAATGGGTAGCTCGTCTTTTTGATACGAGGATGAGGGCCCTCGTTTCGTGAGAACCCCACCAGGACCCTTCAATTGAGGAGAAGAGAAGTGAAGTAAGTGATCGAGGTAATGGCGATACCGCGCAGTGCTGTCTGACCGCTTTAGTTGGTACCTACAGTTACTGATTGTCTATGGATAGTAATTATAACCTCATGAATGAATGAATAAATGAAAATACTTTATTGCACACTTTTGAAAATAAAACTGTATAACTTAAATAATGTATATACAATGGGTGGTCTTATTGGTTAAAAGCGATTTCTTCCAGGCTACCTTTGGATGGATAGGACTTTATGGCTAAAGAGGTGATTGGTTGTGCATATATTATTAGGCGTCTAACTTAATTGATTATATGTAATACATTATGTAAAGCTATGTTACAAATAAACACACTCCACATATCAAATAAATCATTTACATATCGGCAGATCATAACTGGACGTAGGTCTCTCCCAAGATGCGCTACTGAGCCCGATCATCGGCTTTTGTATCCACTCTGCCCGGCACTGTAAGGAGGTGGTCGCACTTTCAGCTAACTAACCTGGGAGTATATCTTGAATGCCATATAGTTCCTACAGAGGCCAGAGTTGCTCCTAACATCAGATGGGCTACTTGCTAGTTCCGTCTCCATGTAGTATAAAAAAAACGACCACGGACAGAAGTATACTTAGCTATGAATGATTACGTAGTACCATTATCATCATCATCACCTTTGCCTTTCTTACAACTCTGGTTGGCCCTGCACAATATGTCTTCTTCCTCCACCCTCCTCTTTCGGACGATATCCCATCCATCCATTCGATGGTAGAGCAAAGGAATTCTACGGTATCAACACGTGATGAGATAACTCACATTGCTGAGGTCCATTATTGCTGATGGAAAGCATTCGTTCGCGCGCGTCAGTATTGTAAAAACTAACTACTACTAGTTTTTCTCAGTGCTTCTGCGTCAGTTTTGTATGTACTCTGTTCTTGTATCGCCATAGAAATACTCTTAGGCTACCAACTCAGTATGGTACCTAATCTAATTGACATCAGGCTTTGTCTGTGTAGCGCTTCTTGACAAATAAAAATCGCACCGACACTTTTGGTATGTGAAAAATAAAGAAGGTATTCTTCTTTTCTTTGTTGTTTTGTTATTTGTGAAGAAGCTCTACTTATATGTATTTAAACATTATTTCTTTATTTTTACTTTATTGCACACATACATATTAGAATTGTGACATACAATTACAATTTAAAATTTAAAGGTGAAAAATAGTTCTTATGGTAAACCTAAGTGGAGAAAGAAACAAGAATTTATAGCAGGGAAAAGTGTACAACATGAGGAATCTAATAAATAACATAGGTAGGAAGATAGATACTTAACATAATAATATAAACTACGCTTTATTAATAAATACTGATAATACATACATACCTACCTAATTCAACTTACATAAGCGCCGAAAATGTTATATGAAAACAGTAGTGTTACTAGCATATTGTGAAATAGGAACTTAGCAAAAAGCGTTCCACATTTGAAATATACTAAATAGGAGTTTTAGTGTGCAAAATGTTACCGTAAACTTTAGTTACATATGGGTTACAAGTTTTTTTTTTTAATGTTACTAGATAAATAGCTCTTGATATTTGGATTCCTCTCTAGCGCCCTTGAATTGAACCCGTTTTATGCAGGACAGGTAAAGAAAGCTGGCCCATATACTTAGCCAGCGAGCCGCTCCACTCTCGCGCAAACACAATAGCACTCTTGCACGCAACGAACTCGCGCGCGCTCGCGGCAAAACCGCGCGAAATAAACAATAAAATACAACGAAAACATATTAAAACATTTGAATAAAACAGCGCGAAAATGTAAAAAGTATACATGGTAATAAAGCCTCGTCAAAGTGCGTAAATCTTTATTGACCTAGGTACTTTAGTTGCGATATATATTGTGAGATTTTGTCTCTCGTCAAAATGAAGGCAGTGATATGTTTTTCAGTGCTTCTGTGCGCAGTTCTGTGCCAGGATGATATGTCGAGAATGCCGAAGTACGATGAACGGTACGACTATTTAGACGTGGACGCCATATTCACAAACAAGAGACTTATACGAAACTATGTGGATTGTTTGATAAATTCTAATAGGTGCACTCCTGAAGGAAAAGCCTTGAAGAGTAAGTTGTTCTAACTGCATATCTATACAAAAATCGTTGTGTCTGTAATGTCAAATTGACAGCTACTTACTAAATGCATATCAAAGTATAAACGTTACCCGTATCAAAAATATTGTCCGTCTGTTTGTACCGGCTAATCTCTGAAACGGCTGGCCTGATTTTGACGGGACTTTCACTGGCATGATAGCTGATGATGTAAGAAATAAATACGGCTACTTTTATTTTAGAAAAATAATTATGGTTCCACGCAAAATAATAGAACCCACGAAATCAAAGTTTGAATATCACATAAAATACACATAACAAAATTATGAATATCTAAATATAGACTAGAAGTTTTAAAGAGTAGTCCTCTCGTGGTATGGGGGTGTAATAAGAAAGGATTTGGGAAATTTCCACAGGGCAGCGGGAACGAAGTCCCCGGGCGTTTGATAGTTTAAACAAGCCTTATAGCTCAGTAGTAACTCTGAATTCTGCGCTGTAGGTTGTGGGTTCGATTCCCACCCAGGACAAACATTTGTGTGATGAATGTTTGTTCTGTGTTTGGGTGTTTTATCGTAAAGTACGTATGTATTTACAAAAAAAAAAGTATATAAGTATTCTATCCGTAATCTAGTTCCCATATACAAGCTATGTTTAGTTTGGGGCTAGATGGCGCTGTGTGAAATTCCTGTAATAGTTTTAAATTAGATGAGTTAGACGGATAGCTCTTGACCGCTAGGCTTGCAATGTGGCAATTTTAGAATTGTGTTTTACATTTGTGTTATGGCGACAGAATTAGGTAAGATGGTGGTTGTTGGTGGTTGGTTGTAGGACTTTCTTTAAGTCCGCCTGGTCAGTCCAGGCGGCAAATAAGCACAATATTGTACTCCCCTGGGGATCGAACCCGGGACTTCTGGATCTCACACCGGTAGGCGAACCACTAGGCCACAGAAGCGGATAGTGTAATGCTGACTTGCAGTTTCAAGTGCATAAGGTAATCTGCCGTACAGCTGGTTGTATAACTAGAGGTAGTCGGTTCTTTACAAGTACTACCACCAGAGCTGGAATTATTTAGCCGTAATGTCTAGTGTTCATCATTTCTAAAGGCAACGATTTTTATTGCCAGGTATACCACTAGGAAGTAAACCTACCCGAAACCAAATGTACTTCCCTTACTGACTATGAGATAGTAAGAGATACCCGGAAGATAAGAAGAGTACCCGGGACTGCGTTCCAATAGTTTTCCCTGGGAGTTTCTCATATTCCATTCTTAGTGCAAAAGTAAATATTGGGATCTGTAGCCTAAATCATGATCAAATGCACGATAAAATATACAACATCTAGCAAGACATATAAGTATATTATGTTCATTATATAAATATATTTATGTACTTATATTAATGTATTATATTTAAAATGTAGAGTATTTTATAAGAATTTAATTTTATTGGGCTTAGGTATAGGCAGTGCCAATTAATTCATTTTTTTTAGTTTTTGAATTAATAGTAATTTAGTAACCAGGTGAAACGAAGGCTAGGCCTTCCCCGTCGTACAAAAAAATATAAAAAAAGTTACATGTGAAATTTTAATAATCCCAACGATTTAAACAGTTTAAATTTCAACCACTGAAATTTATTTTCAGATAAAAAAGCCATGTCACAAATAGGTTGGTACTAGGTAGGTACTTATTAAATTTAAAAAAAATGTCACAATTAGTAAAATATCAAAATTAGTAAAATGTTTGCCAGTTAAACTAAATCAAATTAGATGAAATTATAATCGGGTTGGCCAGATTGGTTGGTCCAGATCCAGACGCGAAACAATCATCTGCAGGATGCCGTTGCTGCTGGCTCATTATATTAATATTAATGAATGTTATGTATGTACCATATTCAACATTATTCATCATTACAGTTTAGTTTATTCGTAATCTTCAGCCAGATTCATAATTGCTCATCTGACCTCAAATTAATGAATACCGAAATGGTACCAGTTATAAAACCTAATGTTTTTGCGGTTGCAAATTGAGTAATCTACTTCGAGATTAGTTAACCGGCATGTCATCTAAATCTTGTTTAAATGACCTGGAAGTAAGTTCTCAAGTAAGGAATTTCAAATCTATGATTAATTGGTGAACATAACATGATGTAAAAATATATGTTATCGATTTATTTTGATGACGATAATAATAGATGGTTATCAGATTTATGATGATTTTAGTTGGTGGTAGAACCCTTCCCCGGTGTAAAATACCGTTTTCATTGATATTTGCGCCTAAGGTTATTGAAAAGGGCCTATTGGTCTGTTAGTCCTATTTGTCTCTTCCACACAAACACAGATCCTTGGTTATTTCGAAAATGTTGATTAAAATTACATTTTGCAGGTATAATTAGTAGGATCTGCAACACAAGTTGAGGACATAGTGTAGATCCTGATGATGCATAAAACAAGCTCTTCTCTTCTTCTTTTGTAGGTTCTAGATATAATTTAAGTATAATACCTTTCAATGTGTGATATAAAGCTTGTTGTATAATAATTTAGAGAAATAAATGAATTGAATTGAAACGCACCCTGCGTTAACGTTGAGTATAACGTAATACAAAATATATAGGTAACTAAGCCAGAATATGAATAACACTGGCGGTATTACCACGTTGGATGCCATCGACCCGCATACTCACCCGCTGAGCAATATACAGACCAGCATTCTGGTCAAATGAACACGCTTTTAGTCTCTCGGCTATATCTCTATAAAATGTATGTACCCCTGGTCCCTAAGACCCAAGTTTTTGCACCAAACGGCTGAAATAGACATAGCCCAGCTTACACTTACCCCTAACATACCCCACTTAAACATACCCTGACTTCTGGAATCGGATTCAATTTATTTCTTCTTTAGATATGATCTTCTGATCCTTACTAATTGTATTATATCTACTTTATATTTGTGATGTTATCTATTTATTACACTGTACTGTTCGATAACGTGCAGCGAGAGGTCTGGTGACCTGTAACACAGGTTTATTCTAAACCTACTTCAGGCACCAGTCTTCACACACCAGACATCTAAATCCGGGTTACATAGAGTGGTCCGTCTCTTCGATGAACGGTCGAGGTCTGACATCTTCTTGATTGAAATATGTCAGAGTTCGGCGGTCTGCGGAAGTTGGCGTTCTCGCACTATAGGAACCCGGGACAAACAGATTCTGTAACAAATATTTGTGAAGAAAAATAAATAAATATTGATTGATTGATTGATTAATACATACCCCTAATCCATATATTTTTATTTATTTATAGATGTTAAAATAGTATCGTACCACAGACAGTTCGAACGTGTCGTTTTGAAATGAACAACTACCTAGGTACTAGGTACGTACCTACGCTTTTTAGCACAAATGAAATGCGAAAAGCAGCGGGTCTCCGGAGCTTAGTAGTAAATGTTGCTTTTGTTAATATCTGTATAATAACTAGGCCGTACAAAGGTTTTACCGGTGTCGCTTAGATTTATTTTCTTCTATCTGTAATTTGTTATGTTTTTTATAAGTGGTGAACCATAAAGTACCTACGTATCTATCTATTAATAAAACTATTTTCGAGCATGTTCTTTTTAATTCACTTCAACCGGCTCTCATATAAGTTACTCATAAAAACATTTCAGAATAATTAGAAGATTTTTTGCTCAGATGTATTTTCTAGAAAAACATTGCATTGTTGTAAAAACAAAAATTTAGATGAAAAAACCTCGTTAACCTTCTGTAAGAAACTGGACAATTATAATTTTAACGATCATCAATTCACAAATTATTCATAATCTGTTAGCGAGATCACCACTTCACGTTTTAAACCAAAATGAAAACGGAATGTTTTGATTACACAGAATTCTAAAGATGTGGAATTTTTTGTGTTTTGAGATTAGTTAAAAATAGACAAAGCAGAAGCAGTGGGAAACAAAAACTATAATAGGTAGGTATATACCTCTAATTTTGTATTCTAGAACGGTCTAAACTGCGTGACCTACATACTGATGTTCCAAATAGTAGGTACTTCCGAATTCCCATGATCATGATGGGAGTAAAATAATGATTAAAGATCGTGACTACTACTAAAGTACATACAGACATTTATTCAATGAAATGTATAACTAAACTAACTATGTACAAAGGAATCAGTCATATTACCTAAGGACCGTTACAAACGGCCTATTGGTAACTCAACTCTTCTAGACCAGTACCAGACGGAAGCGCGCCCAAGACACTGGCAGCCCTTATTTAGGTACTAAGGTTGTTACCTCCAAAACTAGTTTTTCCATAACCATGCTTGGAAGGTGGATTGGTAATCGTAGTAAAGGTGCTAGATAATAGACATGGTAGCTACTGCCTATCTTATGGTGCGATTCCGTAGTCGACTCTTAACGCTTTCCGTGCTTATGTCCTACCGGGATATACAACGGGAATAATGATAACCTAAGGCCGAAGGTGGAGGCGCACTTCACCCGGAATCCTCAACAAACTGAGGAACTGGCTATCTTACCTCTGAATGCCGGAACACAACAATTTTAGAATTGTTATTATGGCGACAGAATTAGGTAAGATGGTGGTAGCTAGCCAGGCGGACTTACACAAAGTGTACCACCAACCAAACCAAGCACAATATATTGTACTCCCATGGGGATCGAACCCGGGACCTCTGGATCTGAAATCGGTGGCGGTCTTGAACCGTTGGACCACAGAGGCGCTTAACAACAAATCTTTAAAAAAAAATGTTGCGTTCCGGCATTTAGAGGTAAGATAGCCAGTTCCTCAGTTTGTTGAGGATTCCGGGTGAAGTGCGTCTCCACCTTCGGCCTTATCTCAACTTGTGACCAGGCGAGATGAAGGCCAGGCGTTTCCCCGTCGTACAGTATAAAAAAATAAAAAAACCTAGCTCTAAATGCCGGAATACAACAATTTAGCCCAAGCACTAATTTTGGGTACAAATTTGTGCTCCTGGAGATCGAAATCAATAAAATCAACGTCCCGTAGATATTTGTTATTGTAGTAGAGGTTTGGTATTTATATCACCGCATTGCAATGGATATAGTACACACCTAATGAAAATTTCAACTTAATACCTATGGGTACATAACCCTAAAAACTAAAAGTAGCTTAGTGCATAGGCGATGGAAACGGCCCAACTGTTCATATGAACAGGTGGGCCACTAAACCTATTTTAGATGGAGTGAGCGAAGCGAACGAGATCTTTGAGTTAAGTTGGGAAATCTGGCATTGTGTGTATGTATGGTATGTATGTGGCAATGTTTGTGACGGCAGAACTCTCGAACGGATTATCCGATTTTCATGAAATTTTAACTGAATAGAGATAACGTAAATAAAATTTGATTGCCCGGGGGATTTTTGATAAGTGGGGTAGTTTTTGAGATATTAGGCTGAAAAGAAATACAATGGTGCCCATATATTTTCAATGACTGATCCTATCAATACAAAATGTTGAACATGCAGAGAATATATTAATAGCCATAAGTCGGTGTAAGGATTTTTTTGACAATAGGGTAGTTTTTGAGAAATAGGGGTGTTAAGTGAGACGATAAGATTTTTGGCTTGTGGGGTGTCATTTTAAAGAGTATCGACTGCATATGCATAAACTATATTATACTTTTTATTAAGGAAATAATCTCACAAATAGTCACAAAACAGACATCACGAGATCTCAGTTCGGAGCGAACTACTAGTTATTATGCTACCTAAGTGGTATAAAAATAGTAAGTATATATGAGGTAGTAGTTTGACAATGACACTTGGCTGAACAACTAGTTTATGAAAGTGACACGACAATGAGTCAGTGTGTCTCTAAGGCACATCATTGTTTACATTTTCACCCATATGCGCGTGCGCCGTTGTGTGACACAGATGTAAAGGCCACAGAATATTAAATAGTTGGTACAGTCAGCAACGCTAAACACTGACACCGTTAAAAACCATATATATGGTGAAGAGCGATGTATAAAAATAATAAAGCCATTTCATTTCGAAACATTACTATCAAATTAAAAAACATTGTTTTACAGAGTGGCTCATATTTCGTTGTGCCTCTTGGCTATCAAGACAAACTGAGGCAATCCATAGTGTATAATTGTATATATGTATGCTAATAATTATACATAGTATAATTATTACTATACATGGTATAATTATTAGTAAGTACACATAGTAGAATGATTATTATAAAAAGTATAACTATTCGTATACATAGTATAATTCAGTTAAAAAACCACTCGGGTTCGTTTTCCCAGGACATTTTGGTATCAAGAATGTTCTAAACCATTCTCGTTTGCTTTGCAGCACAACCGTCGACCATCTAATACCCACCTCTAGAAAAACAAGCAATTTTATATTATTGCTATTGCTGGAATATGTTTTTAAAGGACTTTTAAAGATTCTAATAACAATGAACAGGCTCGCAGACCAGAAGCATATTGCATAACTTGAAATCCATTACAAGAGATCATTAAGTCGATTACCAGTAGTTAAACTCAGTCGGAATTAAAAAAAAAATACGAAAATGACATTTGAAGACTAGGCTAGGTTACAAATGTCAAAAACGAAGTCGATGTTGATTACCAGTCGACTTACACAATAAAGGAGGTTTTTATGTCACTGACTGTACCAAAGAGGTCTGTATCAAGCACGCTCGTCAGGGTGTGATCAATAGATTGCAATCGATGACCGTTCCTAATGATTAAAACAATATCAACGATGATCTGCCGGTGACGCAAGTAATGCTATCATTGCACGAGACTCCAGTTCCGCAGTGATACAAAACATAACCCTCCTTCCAAAGCGGTCGGGTAAAAACACCTGCCTGGCGCTATATGTTTTAAGAATTAGCACAACTTTATAATAACGTTATCCCTCGGCTTTAGGTAAGCGTTTTACAGTTTCTGGTAAATTGTAGCTTCATAATATATCTACGTGGATTTAAAAATGAAAACTTTGACCAGGCAACCTGACTTATAACAAAAATATGTTTTTTAAACATATATGTTACTCGTTAGGCACGTTCTTGAATGTGAGGTGTTCTGATCTACATTTTCCCGAAAACCATATTGCACGTACATAACAAGCCTCATAGCTCAGTTGGTAGTAGCCTTCCACGCTGTAGGCTGTGGGTTCGATTCCCACCTCGGACAAACATTTGTGTGATGAATATAGATGTTTGTTCTGTGTTTGGGTGTTGTATCATATTGTATATTTTTATTGCCCATATTTTTTGAATGGCTGATCAGATCAATTCAAAATTTTGAAAATACAGAGTTTATATTAACACTCATCAACCGGTATGAAGATTTTTTTGACACTAGGGTAGTTTTTGGTTAAGTGAGACAAGAAGATTTTTAGCTTGTGAGATGTCATTTGAAAGATTATAGGCTGCACATTCATAAAAATACATAAAGGGTGGTTTCTGTAACAAAAGGGCGCGTTTAGAGGGTGAAACACTTGGTATGTCTTGTAGGATATACTGTTAAATAGGGTTGACTTCACAATTCACTTGTTTTGTTATTTGCTGAAACCACCCCTGTCTTTCTAAGGGTTGAAAAAGGGGTGAAAATATTGAAGTCTTGGAATTGTGTGAAAACTTGAAATATCATTTGAATTGCGGGTTGAGACTGCTGAGTTAAGTTTGTAAATTAGTTTATTTTCGTTTTATTTTTTGGTTTGACTGCGCATATCCCACATCAACAGCACATGAATGTGCACCACAGTGCGGTGGACATTGTGTGCGCACTAGCGCAGTTAAATTTGTTTACACTTCGAAAAATGCTACTGCCTTTTTGGTTAAGCCCAAGACTTTACGACATCTAAGTTAAGGCAACGGTTTTAGAGCACTTTTCAAAACGACATGAGCCTAGTTTCATGTTTGTAAGTTCTTATTCACTTATCTACCCAACTACTATGACTGGTGCTTTGCTTTCATTCTGGCTTTGCATAGGATCAGAGTTAGCAACAAGAGTGAGCCTCGAACACTCAGGTGATTACAGAGATATTGAGACGAAGAGTGCTTTAGTTACCTGAATCAAGTAATGTGTAATGAAAGCACACTTTTATCGTTTGTTAATAACGTTCTAATTGAGAAATAATGTCCGTCACAAACCAGACATCACGAGATCTCAGTTCGGGGCGAACTACTAGTTATTTTTATTTATCTACATATGAGTAAGTAGCTAAAGTTAGTTTATGTTAATTTATTTAGATAACATTTGAGACCATAATATTATATCACCTATTATATCAAATTATATAAAGTTATAATTAACGGGATTACGGAGGATATTACTAGATAGATTATTTCATATAGCAGGTTATAGTCGATACTAGGCTGTACCTACGAATTTACGTAGTTTTTAAAGGTACGTAGTCAAATGAAAACTACGTATCATCATTATTTCTTATACGTCTCCACTATAATATCCACAGCCAGCATACTGGCTTTTGCCTCTTTAACTGCCGGACATAGTTCTACTCCATCATTTGGCATATTTAGTCCTTGGCCGTTCGTTTCAGCTTTATTTTAACCGCCTTTGTCGTCTAGTGGTTCAACCCACAGATATCAGATCCAGAGGTCCCGGGTTCGATCCCCATGGGGAGTATAATATGTTGTGCTTGGTTTGGTTGGTGGTAGGACTTTGTTTGAGTCCGCCTGGCTAGGTACCACCATCTTACCTAATTCTGTCGCCAAAATAACTATTCTGAAATTGTTGTCTTCCGGCATTTCGAGGTAAGATAACCAGTTCCTCAGATTGATGAGGATTTCTGTTGAAGTGCGCCTCCACCTTCGGCCTTATCTCAACTTGTAACTAGGTGAGATGAAGGGCAAGTGGCAGTACAATAAAAAAAAAACAACTGAAGATACTTAAATCGATTATCCTTTTTTACTTGGTTGTTCTAAAATGTAATCTTATTATTCGCCTCCGATAAGCGGAACAAGAACTAAGGAAGTCCTAATACGGCTGTCAGATATAATTCAATGCCTTCACGATCTGAGCCTTATTGATATTGTTTACAGGAAATTTCAATGATATACATAGGTACAGTCGCTTGCACTAGTATGTATAACTTTCATAATTTTCGAATTGGTTTTGTATACCCACGTGGTCTAATATGTTATTAATTTGGTGTTCAAGTTTTATACACTATATCCACTGAGAATATTAAAACATTGGCTTCATTTTGAAAATTATGTAGTAATGTGCACATACCTCATAATTTTTTAAATATAAGCCATACACATCATAGTCGATATGGCTTTGAATCCACATTTTGTAAATATGTTATAAATTTGCAATTCAAGTTATATATTTATAAGGCTTGCATACACAAGTACTGTTAGAATTTACCTGACGTCATAAACAAAGAAAATAATTATTTATTTCATTTGATATTTATTTTCGTATTTTGCAAAATGAACAAAATCGGGTATTATTACTAGACGGTGTTGTCTTGTAGCCAAAAACAACATTTACAACAACCCATAATTTTACATATATTATATAGTCACGATAAATTCTATGAATAGTGTCGGTCTATTATTTTCTTCGCCTACGACTGACGTGAATATCTTCTTTATGAAAATAGAGAAGTGTAAAAGTATACATATTCATATGCCGAGGCGGTCTGGCTTAAGAATCGACCCTCCAACTCAGCCCATTGATGTCGTAAAACCCTACTAAAGGACCAACCAGAAGAAGGGCAGAAGCTTCCTTCTGTGTTTTATATACAACTAGGAGACGGAACAAGCAAGTAGTCCACCTGATGTTAAGTGCATCTCTTGCCTATAACAATGCCTTACTGCGTAGGTCACATCCACAAAGAACATAGCCTACACGGCACTGCATTGTGCCCGTCAACTTGAGGCATAAAGGTGCAAAGACTCGCGTGCCCGTTATTTCAATAACAACCATACCCTTCAAACTGGAGCACAGCAATGCTGCTTGGCGGCTGAAATAGGTATGGTGGTAGTACTTCCCCGAACGAGCCAATTCACAAGGGGCTCTACTACTAGTTGTATTATTCTTGTGTATGATCTACACCTTTACTGCGTTCATCAATCCACCTGCCAAGCGTGGTAATTTTGCAAAACCAGCTTTGGAGAAGGCTCTGTGCAGTGGACACTAAAATGGGCTGATGATGTGATGTGATACAAATAAGCGCAGGCGACGGTACCTACCGCTGGCAAATGTCACGCTGAGGTCACCATCGTATCATTATCATGCATGCTGGGATATGTGATATGTTTAATTACCAGCTTTTGCCCGCGGCTGCGCCAGCGTGTTACACGTATCAGTAGACTTGGTCTTTCCCCTTCCCCATGCCAGCCGTACAGTCGTGAAAAACGAACAAACAAACAAATAGATACACTTCCGAATTTAGTTTATCGTGGAATTTTATTAATTATATACTGTCTTGACCAATTCTGTCGCCATAATAACAATTCCAAAATTGTTGTTTTCCGGCCTTTAGACGTAAGATATCCAGTTCCTCAGTTAGGGAGAAGTAAGCCTCCACCTTCGGCCTTATTTCAACCAGGTCAGATGAAGGCCAGCGCTTCGACGTCGTACAATAAAATAAAAAGGTATTAGTATAAATAATCGATGTGATAATTGAATCAAAAGCACAATATTGTACCCACTGGGGATCTGGGGAACCTCCCGGGTCGAACCCGGTGGCGGGGTCGGTGGGCGAAGCACTAGACTTCAGAGGTGGTTAAAATTATCTCGTCCATCTTTTTTTTTTATTTCAATTAGTGCAAAAACAGGAAAACAGACGTTTTTGAAGAGAAAACTTTAATAGGCGCATTGGGCATTTTTTGTGATGGGAAAAACCTGGCAACTCGCGACACCATATACCTTACCTCTTAGCCTTACCTACACATTTGACTTGACACATTGTCACGTTATCTTTACTACACTAAGAGGTACGGGTAAGGACCGTTCCAAGACTGATCAAGAAGGGTCTGGTGATCCTCGTCAAGGTTACGGCAGAATACCAGCGGCTATCTACTCCCCAGTAGTAAGGCTGAGTCGAGGTATTTTTTGCTGTTGTGGCACACAATTCTATTACCTACCTACTTACATTAGGAATTTCCTGTTTTTATTTCTATTTTTTGTTTCTCTTTGTTATGGTCTCTTTTTACGGTTTTATGTTTAATATTGTGTGCCTTAATAGTCAATAAATAAAATTCTGATTCTGAATGCCTCTATTGAGGATAAACTTCAAGTTTTCACTGCTGCCGGCACTCTCGGAGTACCACTGTTTTTTTTTAGATGATACCTAAGAGTTTTACCATCAGCTTACTTGAAAAACATGTAAAGATGTAAAGAAATAAGGTCGTGAAGCTTCGGGCACTTACCGAAGAGCATCTTGTAATAAACTGACAAACATGCAACCTCGCGACCGAACCTTGCTTTGGCAAGATTCTCCTCGGCAAAAGTAAATATAAATTGGTCACGTATTGAGATATTAATCGGGTTGTTGACAGCCCACCGTACTGTTAACTATATCATGAGATTACTTAAGTCAGCAATTTATGTCATAAATCAGCAAATTTTGCGTTATCACTGTTTGACTACTAGTAGACATTATCTTTTGCACAAGCTGGGCATTATCTAACGAGTTCAAACGCGTCATGCTCCCTTCTAGGGTTATCTAGGTCTAGGATTAATCTGAGCTTAGCTTCAAGATAAAACCAGCAATATAAATCATGATAGTTTTGGAAATACGTCATCATTATCATCGTCAGCATTGCAAAGACTTGGAAACGGCTTCCAGCGTCTGTATTTCCGCTGTGTTACGACCCTAATGTCTTCAAGAAGAGAGTTAATAGCCACCTGGGTAGGCTCGCTCCGTCGTAGATCTCATGCTTGCCTGAGCAAGTTCAAGGTCAAGAGATAAAAAAAAATGTTGACCATTACAAAAACTGCTGAATTTAGGTCTACCCAACGCTACTTATAGCAAACCTAAACCACCTCCATACACCGGCTCATCGCGACCGCCACAATTTCGTCGATCCATCGAGTGGGAAGTCAACTCTTCACAATCCGATTCATGTTCGTTGTCACAGACAGCAAAGGAAGAAGATAAATTTTAGTCCTAAAGGTTGTCGGTTCAGCGAAGTGCAATGGGTCCTGTCCACCTCCTACCCGCGAATTCTGAGAGCTATGTCAGCTAGGAACCCTTTTTTTTATTTTATTACACGACAGGGAGATGCTTGGCCTTCATCTCACCTGATTTCTCAAGTTACGATAAACCGATGCCACAGAGGCGGTTAAAAAGATACGAATGAGTAGGTTGGGTGTTGGATGAGTAAGATTGTTTTGAAGATGATGATATGAAGAGATGAGAAGAAGGCCGAAGAAGAGATGGATGGATTGTGAAAGAAGATATGGCTATGAAAAGGAAGACAGAGTTGACGGCTGAAAGGAGTAAGTGACTGGATTGTTAACCGCCTCTGTGGTCAGAGGTCCCGGGTTCGGTCCCCAAGGGGAGTTCAATATTATGCTTGGTTTGGATGGTGGTAGGACTTTGATTGAGTCTGCCTGGCTAGCTACCACCATCATACCTAATTCTGTCACCATAGCAGCAATTACATTGTTGTGTTCCGGCACTTAGAGGTAAGATATCCGGTTCCTCAGTTTGTTGAGGATTCCGGGTGAAGTGCGCTTCCACCTTCGGCCTTATCATAGCCTGAAAATCAGGTGAGAAAGATGAAGCCCTAACACATACCCAAAATAAAAATAAAAATATCTTGATATCAATGGAAATATTTAACCTAAAATAACGTAGGTATTATTTAAAATGAATAATAATTAGTTGACCTTTGTAAAGTTAATGGATTTCTTGGTTTTCTGTATCTTCTAGAGTTAAAGCTTATTTTAGCATAAAGCTTAAGCTAATAGGTATTCAAATCAGAAAGGAGTTCCGAGTGGTTATCCTTAGCATAGAAATAAAACAGACTAGTATTATTCTTAGACCATGTTAATCGTTTGATGGAGCAGGGCCCGATACAAACGCAGTTTCATGTTCATTTCGCAATTAATGAATGAATTCATGAAAATTGTACTCCAAAAACATATTGAACAATTGTCAATTTTAAAACTTAAGTAAACAGTACAATGGGCGGTCTTAAAAGTGATCTCTTCCAGACGACCTTAGGTAAGAGAGGATAGTACAAATACGGTTGATGGTAGGAGGGCGAACATAATAAAAGAGTTTTTTTTTTTTTTACATTACAAAACATATCTAAATTAATATGTATGTTAAAATAATTTGAATATGATAGAATATGTAACTACTTACTTAATAAATATACATATGTATATGAATGTAAAAATACATGTCAGTATAATCGGACAGACATATATATGGTAGACTGTGTGTATAGACATAGCTTTTTCTCAAAAAAAATAAAAAAATTGTACCGATGTCAGATTCAGAATTCCCGGGTTCGATCCCAAGGGAGGACAATATTGTGCTCAGTTTCGTTAGTTGTAGGACTTTGTTCAAGTCCGCTTGGCTGGCTACCACCATCTTACCTAAGTCTATCGCCAACACGATACACAGGGATACACAGCGGAACTCGTAAAAGTCGACCAAGGGGTCTCTCAAGAAGAAGTGTAAAGTGTAGCTGACTTAAATTGATTAAAAGACACGTTCTAGGTGTAAGAAAATGTATTGAAGGCAGCGATCACCAATCTGCCTTCCAAGCGTGGTGATTATGGCAAGACCACCCCCCCAGAGGAAGGCAGGAAGCCCAAATCAAAACAAACATAAGTGGAAATGAATGGGTTGTTGATTAGTTATACTAATACTTAATAAATATAAATAAGTAGATACGTAGATCCATTGTGCATACAATGATGATGTGATACCATATTAGTATTGGATCTCATGTACCTAAGTAGTACCTACCTACTCCACATAGATTACTAAAATCTTATCCATTTATACTTATCATAAATCCTCGGAAAACAATGACCAGATTTAAATTTCAAGGTAATTAGTACCCACATACTTCAGAATATGATTGCTCATAGGATTCCAAGCTTTTACTAGCCACGCAGGTACAATCGTCAGCACACCTGCAGCAAATTATGCTAATAAAGATTTAAAATAATGTAGTAATACAGATAATGCGCAAAAGCATTTGCGTAATATAAGTAACTTGGTGACACGTCCACGGCTTTACTACCCGCTTCAAAGACTTATCGTCGAATCGGTGTAGGGGGCTTCTATTGGATACACTTCGGAGAGTGTGCAGGGACCTCAATTTGATTCCGCCATCCCATTCTTCTTTCGGGCAACTAGACGCTCGGCGATGCGCCCTCGGTTTATGTTGGATATGTATATCCAAGCGAGGAAGGTATTTTCGTTTTGCCCACAGTGACTTTTACAACTAGAACTGTCTCTCTCCCTGTCTCTCTTTTTTATTGAACGACGGGAAAGCGCTTGGCGTTCATCTCATCTGGTTTTCAAGTTATGATAAGGTCAAAGGTGGAACCTTTGACCCGGATTTCGCATCAGTTTGAGGAACTGGCTATCTTACCTCTAAATGCCGGATTTTTTTATTGTTGTTATGGTGACAGAACTTGGGAAGATGGTAGTAGCTAGCCAGACGAACTTTCTCAAAGTCCTACCACCAACCAAACCAAGTACAATTTTGTATTCCCCTGGGGATCGAACCCGGGGCTGGGATCTCACGCCGGTGGGCGAACCACTAGGCCACAGAGGCGAAATTTTTATTTTCGTACTACTGCCTAATTTTTCACTTTACTACCATATCATCCCTGATACTAACACCAACACTAAGTACTTACCTCTAACTAAATGGTTTCCTTTCAATATATACTTGTCAATTCTACCCACATCATCACACACGTGCCTACTCAAAGTCAAAGTCAAAGTCAAATATATTTATTCAGTAAGATTTTTTAGGATCACTTTGAAACGTCAAATTTACCGCCTGTTCGGAATCGCGACCAGCACACAAGGAGAAAGACAAGAACCTCGGGCTAGTTTTTTTTTTCATGATCCATTACAATAGCTTAAAATTATCTAATACTAATTACAATTTATTCACTGGAGCAAATTCATTTTTTTAATGCCAGGCTTTCTTATCTTCTAGGTAATCTGAAATTTTATAATAAGCTTTCCTGGATAGCTTTTGTTTTACAAAATTTTTGAATTTATTATTTGACAAGCTTAGCACATCATTTGGCAATTTATTATATAAGCGTACAGTTTGCCCTATGAACGATTTATTAATCTTATATATATAACACCAACACTAAGTACTTACCTCTAACTAAATGGTTTCCTTTCAATATATACTTCTTGTCAATTCTACCCACATCATCACACACGTTATATATATATATATAATATATATATATAATATAATATATATATATATATTAACCTTATAACCTCTAGATCCAAATAACAACAACTGAAAAACACAAAAAATATATAATAAACATAGCAACTTACTACAATGTACGTTAGTACTATTAGTTATTCTGTGCTACTATCTCCCTTGGGCAGCGGCGGAGCTCGAAGGTCAACTACTTACTAAAACACCATTTTAGACTGGAAAACGTGGGCTTTCACAATGTCAGGTTAAGTGCTGATCAGCATCATCCTGTTAGGTACTTTGATTTTGGCTATCAATAACGCCAAAAACTGTAAATTTACGAAATTATTTCGTAAATTTACAGTTTTTGACTACCTGTCACCAAATTTATTTTGACTATCAATATGGTGAACAATCATTACAAAAATTCACAGTTTTTGACTACTTTCTGCTACTTAAGGTTAAAATCGTCGATTAGCTTATTCAAGACAAGTATTTTTGACGACAATATTGGTATTTTACTTCTAGCTTTTATGCATATTTTTCACCTTTGAAAAAACAAGTAAGAAGTTCACATTTGCACGACTGTTTACTAAAAAATCTGTAAGTATTCGCAAAAAAAACAGGGTCAAGCCCCGCTTCACATGTTTTACTTGCTATTTTCAAAATGAAATGATTACTTTAGAAAAAATATGTCAATCTGATTCACACATAAGTATCAAATTAATGATAAATGTACACAGATATGGATATGAAACCATTTTGAAAACTATGAAGTCTGCCCTAGCTGTCCCAATCACCATTCACATATCCTTCTTCTTATATCTTACCTATATCCTCATCTTTCCTTATCCACTTGTTTTTATCTAACTTATCTAAAATACTTATCCCCTATTATTTATTCCTAATTATTTATTGTACACACAAAACATATCTTATATTATAAACAAATGGCAAAGGCTCAAGGGGCGAAAGGCCTTAAATTTCAACCATACCCTAACAATATGACCTTGAAGAAAACATGTTGAGTCAATCCTACCTAGTGAGATAACGAGCAGGAAGAAGATGATGATGATGGTGAAGTGTGTTTTTAGTGCAGGAGATGTACCTAAATGAAATAATTTGTGGTTCATCTTAAAATAGACATTTCAGCTGCAGTGGACGGTCATCTGTCAAGTCTAGATTCTGCGGTTTGCGGCGAGTTTCCTGGCAGGTCTAGGTCATGCTTAAGACTAGATCTAGACTAGCATGTCTTGAAATATAAAAAAAAATATGGGCGTATTTGTATAACTTGATGGTGTAACATGAAGGTACTCACTTAAATACGATAAGGTTGAAAACGCTCGAAAGAATTACAGAATAAATGAATGACAACAATCTAGTTCTTGCTAATTAGCAGATTAGCCGATTATACGTAAGCTTATTTTAAAACATCGATTTTTAACCTACGCAGTAGTCAAGTTATGATGATTTATATGAACGCCCCTAGAATACACCTGTGCAGGAAAATGGAAAATCTTTGTATATAAATAATAATCAAAGAAATTCCAGATATACGTAAACGTAAGTTCCTACTGCATGTGCTGCGGAAGTCCACAGCTCTGCTTCTTCCACTTTGTTTGAGGGGCTGCAGGGGTGCTGCAGCTGCGTAATCACGTTGTCGGGGCGCTCCCCGGCGCAACTTGAAAAGACAAACTGTTTAAGAATGTTACATATTTTAACCTATCTTTGTATTGTATGTTAATTTATATGTTTTAACCGCCTCTGTGGTCTAGTGGTACCCACCGATTTCAGAACCAGAGGTCCTGGGTTCGATCCCCATGGGGAGTACAATATATTGTGCTTGGTTTGGTTGGTGGTAGGATTTTGTTTAAGTCCGCCGGGCTAGCTACCACCATCTTACCTAACTATGTCGCCGTAATAACAATTCTTGAAAGAAATGTTGTGTTCCGGCATTCAGAGGTAAGATAGCCAGTTCCTTCGCCTTATCTCAACTTGTTACCAGGTTCTCACCTGGAACCTGAACCTGAAACTGGAACCTGAAGGCGAGGAGAAGAAGTTCCCCGTCGTACAATAAAAAAAAAATAGGGTTTTTAACTTTCGTTAACGTTTATTTTTAACCATACGAAATAAAAATGTTCTTGATGTTGATATACAATATTTATGCTCGAAGCTTTGAGACAACGTATTCTCACGGTGACAATTATCCAAGAAACAATGTATTCCTTCAATGACGTCAATTTCTTAGTATGTAATCTTCACAATTTTCTCTATCAAAAGAGAATCAAATGTGATGATCTGTTTAAAGAAATTACTTTATTTTATTTTTGTACATCTTATAACCAATATAGATGGAAACAACTGCTCCTCCCAGATTTTTCAGTTCGCTAATCGTATTTGTAAATAGAGGATGCCCTGTGTGGGGGGGGGCTAACCATTGAACGGGCAAAGGAATCGGTTTTGCCAGTGGTTACGGCTGAACTATTACAACACTGGAAGTAGGACCTGCCAAAGTCCGACGCCAAGCGGTTTGCCATGTGCCGTGTGTCGTCCTTGCTCTGACGTAGAGCTAACCAAACCTAGACATCTTAGGCTATACCAGCATTTATAAAAAATATATATAAGATGATAGCCGCCTCTATGGTCTAGTCTAGTGGTTCACCTACCTGTGTCCGATCCCGAGGTCCCGGGTTCGATCTGTAGGGGGAGTACAATATTGTGCTTAGGGTTGGTGGTAGGAGTTTGTTAAAGTCCGCCTGGCTAGCTACGACTATCTTACCTAATTCTGTCGCCATAACAACAATTCTTAAATTGTTGTGTTCAGACATTTAGAGGTAAGAGCCAGTTTCTCAGTTAGTTGAGGATTCCGGGTGAAGTGCGCTTACACCTTCGGCCTTATCATTACTTGAAAAATCTGGTGAGATGTAGACCAAGCACATTCCCGTAGTAGGTAAATTTAAAAAAACAGTAGGAAAAGGCATGGAAAAATATGTATGGTTAGAATAAAAAAATCCATTATGGGAACCCTCTCTTCCAGTTACTTTTAGAGATTAAATTTACCCTACATTAAATACTTCCCTTTAGCTATTTAAAGCGTTCCAAGACGGTAAGAAAAAAAAAACATTATTACGGCTACTTCTTTTGAATTAGCGATCGTTTTGATGAGATTTCGGATTAGAAACACAATAACGTTTAAGGATAATCACACTTTGTAACCTCTAAGCCTGTCAGCTTAAAAACGTTACGTTTCTTGTAAAGCAACAAACAAACCCAATGTAATTGGTAGGTATTTGCTGATTGAGGTAGGTCGTTCCATAAGAGGTAAGATACGGCGGGTTAACAACACTTAAAAACTGTCATATTTTGTTTTTAGATGCAAAAACCATCAATCAACTTTTGCTGGCACAGACACCTCCTAACCGTTTGTAACGGTCCTTATAAGTAACCTGACGTATACCCCAGTAAAAAGTTAGTTCACATTGTACAGTCAAAGTCAAAGTCAAATATTTTTATTCACTAAGATTTTTAGGATCATTTTGAAACGTCAAATCTACCGCCTGTTCGAAATCATATTACACATACCCAATATAGAGGTATATACATATATATATATATATATATATATATATATGGATAGATACTTACTGTACTATGTAAATTAGGGCTTGAAAACTTACTGATAAAACTGTGTTCTGAAATGAAGACATTAACAGCATTTTTTTAAATATTAGGTATACGACGGGGAAGCACTTGGCTTCATCTCACATGGTTTCAAGTTATGATAAGGCAACACAAGGTACAAGAATCTTCACCCGGAATCCTCAACAGCCTGAGGAACTGACTATCTTATCTCTAAAAACAACAATTTAGAACTGTTGTTATGGCGACAGGCTTAAGTAAGATGGTGGTAGAAAGACAGGCGGACTCAAACAAAGTCCTACTCATTTTGTTTTGCGCACCTTGGGTAGCTTCTATAGGACTTATAGACCTTCTTTAAGTTCTCCTCTTTTGCATAGGGATCAGCAGAATGCATCATTTGCATAGGCATCACCTAGGTTAGTAGTCTAGGTAGTCAATTTGAAGAACCACTTTTCAGAGGTTAGGTATAACAGGTTTTTATATCTAAAAACCTGTTATACAGATAAAACCTTATGCACTATTCTCTCACGAGCCAAGTACAAATATAATACGTAAAGTAAGTTCTCTTTAAAATTTTCGTGCTTATAATTTATGAAATAATTTGTAGCATTAACTACTGCGAGAGAAAATAAACGGTATATTTTATTAGCGCGATGCAATATTTTTGTCTGCGTTAAGTTCAACCAAAACCGTTGCAAAAAATATTAAAACCTCTTCACACTCATTCTGGTGCATCAACTTCCTCGTGGGTTTAGTGTCCAAGTCACTTCAATAATACATCAGAATTGGACGAATAATCGTTTTGTATTTGTATTATGTTCCTGATCTTAGTTTTTCGGGAAAGAAGAACTTTCTGTAAGCCATTGTAGCGAAGCGTATTTTGAACCCTGATATCTATAATCTATAATGTCATATTAGGCCACATCTTTACTTGTTTTACATGTAAGCTGGTGGTCAAACGCTTGACTATCACCAATAAAAAAAATGTCTTCTTGCCGCAGAATTTATCTGTAGTTAGTGTCGGTTTTTGACCAAAAACAGTTACATAAATAACTTAGGACCTAAAAGCGACGGGTTCTGGAATGTAAATATTATGTATCCATAAATCAAGTTTAAAAGCTTGCTTTATGCATTGACCCAGAACAGAAATAATAATATGTGAAGCGGGTCGTTGACTCTCGCACTATATTTTGTTGTTTATTTTAATTATTTCTTTTGGTTGATGGATATGAATTTGGATAATTTTTATTAACAATAAAATGTATAATTTATATAACTAACTATGTACAAAGGAATCCGTCAGATTAAGGACCGTTACAAACGGCCTATAGGTAACTCAACATCCAGACCAGTACCAGCGTGCCCAGGACACTGGCTGCATTGTCACGCTGAATAGCTATAATAATTTATTGATATCATGGTGACCTTGGGTCTGTGGGGAGCCGATGCCCTTCGTCAGTGGGATTGAAGCAACAAGACTAGCTGGCTCTTATTTAGGTCAGCGAAATAACATAGCTATTCAGCGTGGCAATGTAGCCAGTGGGCATGCTTCCGTCTGGTACTGGTGGTCTGGAGCAGTTTAGTTTCCTATAGACCGGTTGTAACGATCCCTATGTGCATAATTGGTTTAATTTGTACATGATATTTTTAATTGTTTGCATGGTGACAAATTAATGAGATTTTCTTTCATGAAAATCTCTTAAAAAATGACAGATTTTTCATTTTGACTAGATATTTTTATTATTTTACCACCTTTTTTCAATTAAAATTCAATTAATTTCTTTGTCAGCTTATTTTATGTTAGCAGTGCTTACAAGAACCACTTGTATCAACCCAAACAAATATTGACCCAATTCCTATGATAGCCAAGGGACCCAATGAGTACAGCCCCCTTATTCTGTATGACCAATCGTGTCTTAACGCGCCCGTGTTATGATATGTCAATACGATTTTTAAATGCAGATATCGTAACGCGGGTGCGTTAAGACACGGTTGGTCGTACATAATAAGAGTGCAGTACGGTACTGACACTCCTTGGGTTTGGTTAAGACGGTTGCGGAAAATGGAGCGCAGGTGTCTACCACAAGATCACGGTAGTTTATTAAACGTGAAGTGTCACTGTCAAATTTAGTACCCATCCTACGCAAGTATACTGTATGCTGTTGTTTTTTAACCGCCTCTGTGGTCTAGTGGTTTCGCCCACCGGTGTCAAATCCAGAGGTCACGGGCTCAATCCCCAAGGGGAGTACAATATTGTGTTTGGTTTGGTTGATGGTTAAACTTTGTTGAAGACCGCCTGGCTAACTACCTAATTGTGTCACCATAGCAACAATTCTTAAATTGTGTTATAGTGTGTTCCGATCAGAGGTAAGATAGCCAGTTCCTCAGTTTTTTATGGATTCCGGGTGAAGTAGGCTTCCAACTTCGGCCTTATCATAACTTGAATAATCAGGTGAGATGAAGGCCAATCACCTCTCCGTCATAAAACAAAAATAAAAGACAATTCCGGGTAAAATGCGCTTCCACCTTCGGCCTTATCTTTTTTAAAACCTGGTGAGATGAAGAGATGAAGATAATTATATTAGGACATTGTATGCATAGAGGCTGTACGTTATTATTATTATTTTCACACACTTACATTTACAATATGAATTATCATAACATTAAAAATTCATTTCATTAATTTGATTAATAATTATTAGGAACTTATTCATAGTTTTTTACCCATTTTTATTGTTTATTGGAGAAGGTACCTTTTTTATTGCACGACGGGGAAGCACTTGGCCTTCATCTCACCTGGTTATAAGTTACTATTATGTGCAAACATCCCCTCCAACCTCCATCTTTCCAGTTTTCTGTTTCCAGAGTGAGTCTTGTCTTGTCCACGTAGCCTCTACCGTTACCCCACGAAATCATTATTTCATCTTCGAATTGGTAACTTAAGGGACCCTAAACACACCCACGCTTCCGATTTCAGACGTAGGTTGTGTGCAGGTAGGTAGGTTTGAGTCAAGATGGATACAATGTGGAATGAAGGTCTTTAAAATCAAAGTGATATAAATGAATGAAGAAAACGTTTATGCCAAAATGAGAAGATCAGGTTTAATGTCCCCTAATAAGTAGGTAAGGTGCCAAATGCAACGATTTAATAGGAAAACAATGTATGGGACAGAGTGATCACAAAAAAAATCACCTGGTATTTCTAAAGTACTTATTTATTTAAATTCGGAAAACCTACAGCTTATATACTATATGATAATGTACCTAATAAACATAACAGAAATAGATAGTCAATTACATTATGTACTGATAGCAATAATATAGATAAAAAAAGGTGAACACTGTATATAACTAATCTACTTATTTTATTTTTATTTATGATCCCATAACTTTTCATCTCTTAATATTTGATCCTCAGGTACATGTTAAACAAAAAGGAAATTCAAATAATTTTGCCCCCGCTTCTTTATGTATATCTGATATGTACATTGCCTTGTGTTTTAAATCTATTCGTGTATGCTTACATATGTGTGTGCAATGAAGTATTTGAAAAAAAAACGTCGGTCACTATTCTGAAGTCTCTATCGTTGCATTTGGCTACTTTGCTTGGTAGAGGACTTTATTTCACCTGGACTACGACCATCAAACCTAAGTCTGTAGCCATAATAACAATTCCAAATTGTAATTTTAATTAACTTAAGGTAAAATAGCCAGTTCCTCAGTTTGTTGAGGATTCCGGATAAAGTGTGCTTCCACCTTCGGCCTTATCATAACTTGAAAATCAGGTGAGATGAAGGCCAATCACCTTCCCCGTCGTAAAATTAAAAAAATATTCAAATAATTGAGAAGAAAAATTGCTCTATTCATTTAGTAGCTGACTGGCGATCAACGCACAACCCAAATCAGAGGTCCTGAGCCCGACTCTCCTAATCCAATCGGTTAACTATGACAATGGTATCGTCACACAATGGCCACTATAGGTGCCTTTTGGTATTCTATTGGCCATTCTGTGATGATATCATTCTCATAGTGAAGCGATTGGGTTAGATGAATTAGGCTCCGGAAGACTTGAAACTTTCACGTGGCTTCCATGCGTAATGTGCTAAGAAAAGATTTTTAGAGTATCCCACAGAAATGGGAAGATAGTCCTTGGCGTGTCGGTAGGAATTCTATAATTAACGCATTAATATTGTGTACTACCCAGAAGTCTAACATTTGAATAATAACAGAAGCCCTCGCCTTGGTCAACAAGGAAACTTCACAGATTCATCATTCTGTAAGAAACCGTGAGCGGAATATAAACAGCATCCTTATGACGTAGAAATTACATTATTATGGGTATTTGTTGATAATGCGTAATAAGGATACACTTATTGATACTTGTAGCTATAGCTGTGTCCACACTAGAATTTTATACATTTAAAATTACGATTTCATAAGGGAATCAAAACCTTTCTTCTTTCAATTCTAGGTCAACGAGACGTACTTCCCGCTGACCTAGAAAACATGAAAAATATGTAGTTGAACAAACAAAAAGCGTATTTGATTAAAATATTGTAAACCTAGATTGGTTTTTCATAAATCTCATTTTAAGTTAATGTGTTCGTATGAGAATAATAGTAGTTTATGCAACTGTCATATAAGAAGGGGTATTAAAACACGAGAGTCTGTTTATCGCATGAGGCGAAGCCGAATGCGATAATAGGTTGACTCGAGTGTTTTAATACCTAAGTTATATGCAGTTTCATACACTACTTTATCTTCACTCATAGGAAAAAATTAAATTAAACTAAGTAGGTAGGCTACAAAAACACGATCGGCAAAAAAATGTATGGGAAGCGCGGGAAATTAAGTTCAAACTACGCATGCGTGCGCCATTTTTTTCAAATCAGCCTAAAACCATAGACTAGTTTAATGAAATAATAAAAAAAAAAGATAGCGGTACTATAATGAGTTTTATGATAGGTACAGTTGGCGGTACTATAATGAGTTTTATTCTTAATTTTATGTATATGCGTTTATAAAGTGCGTCTGTATAGAACCGTCTTTGAATTCGTTATTCGAATTTTTCGATTTGAGTGTATATAAAGTTCTTTAAATCTAGTTTACTAATTCAAATTCATTTTCTGCGGTTTGCCTACACACGGTTATTGCATCAGTATGTTTAACCATGTCTAGTGATCGAACGGTAAATTATGTTTGTCTTTTGTTGTTTTGTCTTCGATGGGCGAACTATTGTACTTATATACTTAGAAACCTAACTTACATACTCGTACAAGTTTGTACCGATCCATCGATGCGCGAGTCTAACAACAAAAATAAATATTTTACCTTTAGAAAATCACTGAACGCGCTAGTAAAATCATCCAGTTTCCGTAAATCATCAACTGCTTTTTGATTTTTACCCAATAATATCGTTAATGAAAAATTTCACACTCCTTTGAACGCGAATTTAGAAATGGTTGCCCATTTCATGTGAGCGATGACCTAAAACGTGTTCAGGCACTCGCACAGGCAAGGATGAGGTCAACGATGGAGCGAGCTTATTGTATAGTGGTTCACCCACTGGCATAAGATCCAGATGCCCCGGGTTCGATCCGCTGGGGGTACAATGTTGTGCTTCGTTTGGTTGATGGTATTACTTTGCTTAAGTCCGCCTGGCCTACCACTATCATACCTACGTCGGTCTTGGTTCTGAACTTCAGCAGAAGGTTTAAATCTAGCCAGGCGGACCTTTGCAGAGATCTTTTTTAGCCGTAACCGAAAAACCAGTGATTCCGTAGCCCGAGTTAGACCTCACATACCCCAAAGTTATTTCTTGATAGCGTATTAATATAAAATGTAAAATTACCTAACCAATCCGCTTCTCTTCTGCAGGAATACTCCCAGAAGCGCTTCGAACAAAGTGCATACGATGTACAGAGCGGCAGAAGAGGACAGCCGTGAAGATGATCACTAGGCTCAAGTACGAATACCCTGAGGAGTGGGCGAAGCTGTCCACCCGGTGGGATCCTACCGGGGACTTCACTAGGTACTTCGAGGAGTTCCTGGCCAAAGAGCATTTCAATAGCATTCCTGGATCAGGTAAGTTCACTACAACAGTTCAATGCTGACCAAAATACTCATTTCATGGTTTTGACATATTATAGGTAATTGAAAGGCTGCTTAGGTTTATGACCGTGGTTGCATACATCATACAACATCAAACGTGTCTGCACTCATTACTAGTTTTAAATTGATGATAGCCAAATGATTGACCACCAACTCAATCGATAAATAAGTAAAGATGTGGCCTAAGACAGCACGCTTATCTAAGAGGAACCTGTCTACTAGCATCTACTAGGTACTATCCTAAACGGACTGCTTATAATATATTATTTCGCTTAGTGCGCTACCAAATCTGTGAATTTAAGGTATGATATTCCTAAAATGACTGGATTTTAAACTGGATCGATTAGCGTCATAAAAATATTTTGTATCAATTGTCATTTTCATGATGATTATTTTATCCGAAATCTATCGATACACATTTTTTCGCTCGAGTAACGTCGGAGTAGCGGAATAACGACGTTACTGTCAACATAAACCAAGCACAAGTCCGCTCTTATACGGAATACCTCTGGGATGGATCCGCGCAAGACCAGCATGAGGCTCTGGCAACAATAGAGAGGAGAGACAAGAAAATAATTTGTGTTGACGAGATTGTCAAAGCAGGCTTCAAAACCTCGATCATCGTCGTAAGGTCGCAAGCTTATCAGTTTTCCATCGGATACACTTTGGAGACTGCTTTGGAACAACACAACTGATTCAGCCATCCCCATTCTTATCGTGGAAAGCTCGGCGATGCGCCCGTTTATATTGGATATTCCACGTGAACCTTCCTTGCGCACTAAGCGGTTTTCTTCCTCATTTATAATGCGCACCATCCATATGTGCAACAGATAATAATAATGCGCAAGATCCATCCAAGATCTTCAAGTAAAAAGTGTATTGGTTCCTTCTAGGCAAGCGTGCTCTATCTTAGGCTGCATCATTGATAGCAGTCAAACGCAAACCTAACCCAATGAAAGCAATACTTAAGTAAATATACATAAAAGATCAAGGTCTTCTGTGAACGTATTTTCGTAGCTACAGTTTAACCACCTCTGTGGTCTAGTGGTTCAACCCACCGATTTCAGATCCAGAGGTCCCGGGCTCGATCCCCATGGGGAGTACAATATATTGAGCTTGGTTTGGTTGGTGGTAGGACTTTGTTTAAGTCCGCCTGGCTAGCTACAACCATCTTACCTAATTCTGTCGCCATAATAACAATTCTAAAATTGTTGTGTTCCGGCATTCAGAGGTAAGATAGCCTCAGTTTGTTGAGGATTCTGGGTGAAGTGCGCCTCCACCTTCGGCCTTATCTTAACTTGTTACCAGGTGAGATGAAGGCTAAGCGCTTCCCCGTCGTACAATAAAAAAAAAAAGTTGTTGAGGTGGACGAAAACCCCAATACTAGAAGGCACTTCTCCGTTGGTGCTATTTTTGGGAATAGTTTTAATATTAGCAACTATTCCAAATTGAGCACCAAACTTGATAATGTCGATAGATGATCTAAGTGAGAATTGACTAGGTAAGGAGTGCTACTTAGTGCTACTTAGTTATACTCGTAGTATTCACAGATTAACCTAACTTTAACCATTAAATCACCAGTAACGTATAACTTTTTACCATCAGTCATTAACTACCTACCTGTCATGATTAATTACTAACAAGACAATGGTTTTTGTTCGGTATATTGACGAGCGAATGGGATGCCGACGAGGGTCAATCAACGAATAGACACTTGAGTAGATCAAGTTCAAACGTTTAGTCTGAGCGTCTTCGACCTTTGAAGGATCCCTCTTCATCATTAGAGCTGATTAATGGTTTATTCGCAGCGTGTTATCAATTATCATAGAAATTTTAGACGCCATTCTTTTAATTACGCTGCATTTTGGATGAATACTTTAATTATCCATATATATACCTCATCATTCATTCTCCTGCCCTTATCCCACGCTAGGTGGGGTCGGCACAACATGTACTCTTCTTCCACTCACTCCTATCAACTGTCAACACTGCATCACTTTTCATACCCATGTCCTCTTTCACACAATCCATCCATCTCTTTTTCGGCCTTCACTTGCTCTCATGTCCATCCACGCTCAAATTCATAATCCTTTTGGTCAAATGACTATCATCCCTCCTCATTACATGCCCATACCAAGCCAACCTAGCACTCCTCATCTTTTCTACAACTGATGCCACTTTCAAACTTATCCATATACTCGTATATACCTACTGAAATAAAAGAAGAAATATTATTCAGTCGAATTTGGAAAATGGATAAAGCACAAATTGTGCCACTGGTGCTAAGTACACCTGATCAACTCGCTAATATCTATAAACATAAGTAAAACACATAATAAAAAGAAAACGCCATTTAAATTTTAGACTATAGTGCAGGACATCAGCTAGTTTGGTCGGATAAGATGCCATACTTACCTAAAATAGTAGTCTACTCGTAGAAGTTCAGTTACACCGGTTTTATTTCGACAGTCATTTGTCATTTTGTTTCCGGCATACTTGGATCAAGTAATAGACTAGTTACACGTATGGTAGTTGGAACAGTTAGTACGTGAGTATAGTTTAATTTATTTTTATGAAGGAACGTTACTTTAATTGGCTCTCTCATACCGACCAATCTCTTAATCGCCTCCTACGACATTCACAGTCTCTGTTGGAGGGCTCTTTTTATTCGAATAAAACCTGTGAATAAAACTAACGGTTTAATTATCTTCAAATCTTTCATTCTGGGTTCAAATAATCGGGCACAAATAGTTTCAGGCAACAAAACTATATTTGTACGAGTAAGTACTCTTTTAACGCGGTCTAGTGGTTCGCCTTCCCGTGTCAGATCCAGAGGTCCCGGATTTGACCCCCAGGGGGAGTACAATATTGTGCTTGATTTGGTTGGTGGTAAGACTTTGTTTAAGTCCGCCTGGCTAGCTAACACCATCTTACGTATTCTGTTGCCATAACTACAATTCTAAAAATGTTGTGTTCTGGTATTTAGAGGTAAGACAGCTAGTTCCTCAGCCCATTGAGGATTCCGGTTGAAGTGCGCTTTACTGACTTGAAAATCAGGTAAGATGAAGGCCAGGCACTTCCCCGTCGCACAATAAGAAAAAAGTACTCTTGCTTTCTCATGGCTTTCTGTGAAGGTAATAAGTTAGGATAAAATAAGAGCACTTTACACTCCAGTGAGGCTACCACAGGTTTATGTCAAATACAGTGGCTAGCGAGGGCAGTAGCTACTTACAAAATCCGCCTGGCTCGTGCAACCCCGCCAAAACGTTGCGATGAATAAGTAAAATACGCGATATATTCTTTTTTAACGTTTCACGTATCAAAATAATGTGGTCTACTGGTGAAAGTTGAAAAAAGACAAAAGTCAGTGAAGTGAACTATCCTACGTAACGTATAATTAACTGTCCTATGTCACGAATAATAATCTGACCTACGTATCGTATAATAAACTGTCTTAAGCAACGTATAATAAACTGTCCTACGTCACGTATAATAAACTAGTGTGACTCTGTGATTGGCACACAAGATATTTTGAATATGTTATTATTTTTCCAGTGAATGTGATCCCCCTGTCAGCGGGAGATCCTCCTCAAAGGCCGGCAACACCACCACTTCCCAGACCAGAACCGGTTCCCAGACCAGTGCCGGTGCCTGTTCCATGGCCGGCTCCAGAGCCCGAGCCATCCTTCGCGCCTGTGGCTCCTCCAGTGACGCAGCCCCCAGTAATGGTCTCCACGCCTCCAAGACCTGCTATATTAAACAGGTAACGAGTCCTTCTTGCAACGATATCACTGATAAGGGGACTAAGACCTCTATGTAGGTCCTTTTTGGCTCTTCGTATCAGATTCAAAGGCCCCGGCATCGATCCCCGGGGAGTACAAATTTGTGCTCGGTTGGGTTGGGCCTGGTATCCTAACATATAGCTACCATTATTTACCCTAAGCATGATGAACAACAATTCCAATTGTTGTTTTACAGCATGTAGAGAGCATGTAAGATGCTCCTTAGTCTGTTGAGGATTCCGAGTAAAGTGAATTTCCATGTTCAGGCATATTGTTAATAAACGATCGGTTAGCTCTTGACCTCTCGGCCTGTCTAGCTCTAGGCCAGAGCAAGAATGAGGTCCACGATGGAGCGACCTTGATAATAAACATATAATCCTAATGGCACTGTATCTCGCACGAAGGGACACGGCAAACCATACGGGCTCTTGCTCCTAACCACAAGCTCACAACCTACAACCAGTATTGTAATCATTTAACCGTAACCGCTAGCCGTACAACTGAAGACCACCAGAAGGTTTATCTCACCTTTACCGTTACCAGTCGTGGAATTAAAATAGCTCTCTTTTAAGACGCGGATGATTATGTTGTTGGTTGGATTTGGTCGTTGCAACACATATGGTTCCGTCGTATGTACTTTTACCATGGTTTTAAGTTCACGTAACATAATGCTCATTTCGTTTGACTTTATACTGTTTCTGACACTATCTAGGCTCGACTAGTGAGTATGGTTTTCCTCTACATTTCGGACCCGATTCGGATTTCTATAAGCCACGTGTCGCACGTGTCACACATTTACTATCAACAGGACTGACCTCTTTATTGTGACCGCAATGAGTATATTGTCAAAAAGTATTTAAGCTCATTTGGCTTTAACAGTTCCGCGACTTATATTAGCAGTTTTTTTTATTTGAAATGGGTATAAGTAATCTTGATTTCAAAACTCATTTCCAGAAGCTGCATAAGACAGGCACTGGCACTGTTGCCCGACGGGAGACAGCGAACTGCTGTCTTCGGTAGATGCTAACAAATCAGTTCTAAAGAAAATATCCTTTAAGATCAGAAAGTTGAATTCTCATAAAGTTGAATTCCCAAAATGTATAATTTCCCTGAGTGTTGATTAATTATTTTATTCAAAACATGTTCAATCATAATACTTGCTGTATTGTAGCACAAACAAAAGGAGACGAGTTTGTTGTGATTTTATTTTCATTTTTTAAATTCGGAACACCGTTCATTGACAATTTAAATTCAACGGAGGTTGGACATCTAACTGAATGATATTCAGTGTGTAAGTGTGTAAGTACACAGTCTTATGGCAACTAAAGTCGCTGCCGAGGAAAAATAAATACTACTATACATTTTATGCAACGCCGTCTAGACCTAAACAAAGCAAACCTTGTAATATGGAATATAATACATTCAAACCTTCATCATCCCTCCGACCTATTGCAATTCCATGGGAACTGATTTATGGGATGCAAAGTAGCTTATATCTCATACGCGATCCAAGAACAACATTATGTGCAAAGCTCAGCTCAATCCGTTTACTAGTTTTAGCGTGAAGGAGGAACATACATCCAAACAAACCTTCGCTTTTACAATATTAGATGTGATCTATGATCACATCTAATGTGAAAGGCACACTTACTCCAGGATTTGGCAGGACCTCTCTCTATCAAGCGTAGAAGCGTAGTCGAGGCAATGATGGAAGGTAGAGAGGCGTGGATGGCGATGGACTCTTTCTGTGAGAATGTTATGGTCTAGAAAGGGGCAGTCGAGCGGGATCGCAGGAGGCCGATCCCGCTTGAGGAGACTACAGCTCCCGCCCTATGCGGTAGTCCTCGGTAGTTCTGCGGTAGGACTCTGGCTCGCCATATACCACCATCGCACCGTTAATGCGATGCGTTATCTTGGAGATTTTCCCCTCGCAAGAATAAATAAAGCTACTGACTCCATAAAGAAGCAGCGTCGCGTCCTCGTATCTAATCGCAACCTGTGTTCATCTGCTTTAATAGGTACTTTGCCGCCATCAAATTATACACAAACTGGAGTTTCCACTACCTATTTGTTTTTGTCCGTTTAGTTTTTTGTATAAGCGTAAGTATATCGTTATAATACTCGTATAAGTAAACGGACGTTCTTGACTTCACTCAATTTTTGATTCAAATCACCAATTACTCTTGACCTTGGCTACATTCTATTTCGGACTTGTTTCCATCCTATAATTTTGTTTTCCTTCCTGTCTATAAGTATATGTTACCAAGGTGCGTATTGTTAGCAACCTGTTGCCCTCGGCTTGTTTGTATACAAGCTCCTGCCCGCGGCTGCACTGTGATTATAGGACTACCTTCTGGTGGTGTACCCTTCCGGCAATGGAGTAGCTGGCTTTTACTAACGGGTACGGCTGTATGACCACAACATTGATGGCAGGACCTGTGAAGCGGTGGTCACTAGCCAGCTGGTTGGCTAGTGACCACCTTCCTGCTGAACTCCGACGGCAGACTGTTCCCCGTGTTTCACAGGTAGTGCCTTCTGGGAAAGCTTGCTCCATCGTAGACCTCATTGCTCAGACCTAAAGATTAAAATTGATATTACAAGTGTACAATGTACCAACTGACAGTTGGGTTGGGTTCCGCCTCAGTTGTTCAACCCACCGATTTCAGATCCAGAGGTCCCGGGTTCGATCCCCAGGGGAGTACAATATTGTGCTCGGTTTGGTTGGTGGTAGTTTAAGTCTGCCTGGCTAGCTACCACCATCTTACCTAATTCTGTCGCCATAATAACAAATCTAAAATTAATGTGTTCCGGCATTTAGAGGTAGGATAGCCAGTTCCTCAGTGTGTTGAGGAATCCGGGTGAAGTGCGCCTCCATCTCCGGGCTTATCTTAACTTGTAATCAGATGAGATGAAGGCTAAGCGCCTCCCCGTCGTAGAGTAAAAAAAAAACTTAGTTGATATTTTTTTAATGATGGGATAGCTCTTTACCTCTAGGCTTGTCTATGACTTCAGCAGGAGAATAAATACCTGTTTTATACGTCATCATTTATCATCATTTCAACTCAGATACGTCAACTACTGAACATAGGCCTCCCCCAATCGACTCCACAAACAGCGATCTGAGCCGCCTCCATGCATTGACTCCACGCAATCGCCACAATGTCGTCGCTCCATCAAGTAGTGGGTCTTCCCACACTCCGTTTCGCATTTAATCGTGGACGATGCAAGAACCTTGCATGGCGACCACGAAAAGAAAGCGGAAGAAGCCCCCATTGGGTAATTTATTTTACTTTTAGCCTAGTTTACTCTTCTAAAATCTCCTCATGCTCATAAATAGACCTTGCGTGTACTTATTCATTGTAAAGGCTTGCGTGCAGCCATATTAGTAACACGTTTGTCAAAACACGGGCTGCGGCGAACCAGTTGCTATTTGTATGGATGTATTCTATTCGTGGCCGCTTTGTGAATACAATTGGGGCTCAATTGTTGAGTAATGCATCTATCTGCTATCGGAAAGTCTCCATTCTTGTTCAGAGTTTGCCTTTTCATTTATCTCCTTAACCTATTTCGTCTATCTGAGAACCGGCTGCAAATACCTCAGGTTAGAGGTTTTTTTATTGCACACAGTGCCAGATATTTGTTGTAAATATACTTACCATGCCTACTTGTCTACGATATATTTTTATAAAATCTAAAATCTGTTCAGCCGTTTAGGCGTGAATGAGTAACAAACATACAAACAAACTTACGCTTATATTAGTGTGATATTAATTTTGGAAAAACCCCCAGTTTTTCTTATTTTTTTTTGCAGTGTAGTTAACCTATGATTCGGTCTCGAGGTTTATTTTTATTTAAAACATGTTTATTTTTCATTTGAAATAGGTTTCATTCAAAACTTTTGTCATAAAGTCATAAATAAAAATAAAATAAATAAATAAAAAAAAAACACTACACAGCCGAAAAATTGGCCACTATCTTAACGGGGACTGTGTTAGATAGATAGATAGTTAAAAAGTTAATAGATATAGATAATTCTATATTATTTACCACTTACAAAAAACATAACAAAATACTGATAGAAGAAAACTCAATCTAAGCGACACGTATTTCAGGATTACCCGAAGAGGTGGAAAGAGACAGGTCGTGTTTATTGTACATAGGATTGTGACCTTAGAATTTACTCAGCTAGTGCTGGGTGCTTACACAGGCCAAACATCTACATTCATCGCACAAATGTTGTTCTTGTGTGGGAATCGAACCCACAACCTTCAGCACAGAAGGCAACCAACTTGGTTTTGAGGCTTGTAGCTTATGGTTTTTAGGAATCCATTACTGTAACAGACCAACAAAAACATTAACTGTTTTAGTTACCTCATAAATAGATAGAAATGTATTTATTGTTCATATAACACAGCTACAGCTGTGATTGTGGTTAAACGATGGTCTACCAATCGTTAAATTAACAATGGGGAAAAACATTGTAACAACGGAAGATTTGACTTAGATACAAATAAACGTGGGAGCCACACGTTTTTTTGCATCACATACACTGGTGGTAAAAGATGGACTGGCTGTTTGATAAACCTTCCTACACTATAAGATTTCTCTATGTAAAAAACCTTGGGAATCATACCTACGTCTATCGCTATCACAAGAATTTAAATAATTGTCTGTTATAGGTAGGTTATATGATATGTGTTGTTGGCCTGGGAAATAGCGACTGATCGAGCGATTACCAATACAATGCAATAAATTCCTTTTAGAAAATCTCACGTAGATAGGTAGTGAAAAACCTGTGCCGCATTTTCATCATCAACTAAGTAATAACATTTAAACGCTCAGCTAATTAAAGGGGTTTTGGTCCACTCCAAAATGTTGTTTGTCAGCAAAAACTTTAATTATTTTCTTGTTTCTTTGTCTGTCGCCTACTTACTTGCTTTCACATCTGATTTTGTACAAAATAGCTATAAGTGGAAACTTTTAATTGGCCTTCAGCAGCATATCATGTATACTTTATGCATGATATCTAAAACATACACCTAATTGTATAAGCCTAGCTGTAAGTTTTCTTTAAATTGTAAAATAAAATAAATAAATAAATAAAACAAAGATAAAACGCTTGGAGTTTCTGGGTGCAAAAAGAAAATCTTACAACCTTCTGACGGAGTACGGACATTAGTTCGAATTATATGCTGTCAATTTAGACTTTAAAATGGTGGTGGGTTGCCAGGCGGACTTGAAAAAAGTCCTGCCACCAACCCAACCAAACGTACCCAGGACCTCTGGATCCAAGAACGCAGAGGCGGCAGACATGGCATTGCTTTACACTAATTTAATTCTACTTCCTGTATTGTCCAGATATCTAAACATCCTATATGTGAAATTTGATCTGAAATGTGTCTCATAGTTTAGGCTAATTTTGTTTGCAGTAGGTAACATAGCTAGCCATCTCAGTCAATGTACTTTTTTCCCTTCGAGAAAATTCGTGAAAAGAAGATTGTGAACCCTGATCACTCTCAGAGTGTGAATCTTATGAGAATCTCTAGAGTAGTCAGAGGTACCACCAAACTTACGTTCCGCACATGCCGACAATCTCCAGATTGGATGGTGGGCCCATACACACGACATCAATTACTATACATATGTAGAGTATAGCCTCAGTGGAAGTAAAACTGCGGGCACTATGTTCAAAATGCATCACATGAATAACCTATAGCCAGTGTCCTATACTGAACAGAGCCTCCTCCAAATCTCGAGGGTTTGCCATAAATTGTTACGGTACGGTAGGAATTATGTTCCTCAATCTGCGGAGTGTGGGCACCTGTGTCCTGTAGAACAGGTACTCAACCTTTTTCAGGCACCAGTCTCTTCCAAAACAGGTAACTACACTACCATACTAATAGGATTTCCTATCTAGTTAATTAGTTACCTACCTCTATAAGTAAGTAAGACTTTTCTTTTTTAACTAGATTTTAAGAGACAATTAAATAAAATTTTATTATTATTATTATTATCACCAAGCTTGGCAGGTGGATTAGTGGTCACTGTAAAAGTGTAGATTATACACAGAAGGACGCTGCTGCCCTTGGTGAAATTGTTAAACAGTAAAAGATACATCAACTTACAACTCAAACCCAAACCAAATATATACCTAAAAACCATGCTACAAACGTTGCATAGGTACCTACTTAATGTACATATTACAAAAAACATTGGTGTACTGCAATATACATGCAATGATAGGGCATAATGCATGTTCTCACAACTCTTGCATTCACTGATGAAATTGCTTTTAGGTCTCAGACAGATCAATGTGAATTGATCTTCTGTCGCAAGTATCAAATGCTGCAATTGCTTTACAGTTATTAACAAGCTTTGGTACCTATTCAAATGTTGCTATAGCCAAGTACTAGTTTAGGTATTGTCTTACTTGTTGTACTATATTAAGTTTTTACGATGAATGAACTCACGAAGCAATCTGTACAAATAAAGGTAGACGAAAAAAATCATGACCATTAAATTTTAATAGACCGATTAGAGTGGTATGCTACCCATAGATATACGAATACGTAGAGAGTGCATATACTATGAGGAATTATTGATCAGCATAAAAGTCAATCAATTCATGTTTTATTATTTTATGCAACAACTAATTGTTTCAATGTTTTTTTTGTATTTTATTTATTATTGTTAATTGCTGGCTATGGAATATATTTGATATACCTGCATAATTAAATTATTTTTATTAAATTTACTTCTAAATTAGCTCGAGCGAGCGTAAGTCTCAGTTTCGTGATTGGCCAAAAATGCTTTTGTCCGCTGTCTGTCGGTTTGTTCTCGCCTGCAGGCCGCATTTTTCAACCGATTTTGATGAAAATTGGCACACATGTTCCTTGATTATTTTTTTGTTATGTCGATTACGATTTTTGATTGTTGCAAAATAAAAAGAAAAATAAAAAAAAGGATGGAAGTGTGCTGTTTATCAACGGATTTCAATTAAATTTGAAAAACACACTGAGAATTTAATTCTACACAAGATGTTGTGAAAAAGTTAAACGAAAAGGGTGAGTGGAGGGGAAAAGTTTTTTTTTTTCGGAAAATAAATTGATTGTGAAAAATAAATTGAGACAACGCAGTCCTCTCCGCCTTTGCAAGACAAATCCGTAGACACCAAGATCGAATAAGAATATTTTTTCCTTGTACATTGTTAGTAACTCGGTAATATACGAGTAACAAGGGGACTTAGTTTTGTACGCATGATATCACCGGTAAAGAAAAAAAAATGCTCAGTGACAGTGAAAAGTGAAACCCACCTCTAGCGATAGCGAGGTAGATTGGGAAATGGAAATCAATGGGATTATCTTATCTCAAGTCGCTGTGGATTTATATATATTTTATCCCGTCAAAGTAGTTTTTTTTTTTATGAAAGGACAGTACGCTGGCCTGGTTCTGAACCTGGAGGGCGACAGCTTTGCCAAAGTAGACGTCCCTCTGGATAGATTCGTCTGCTATGTAAAACGCAACGCTTGCGCTTGCTAATATACCAGTAGCGACATCTAGTCGTGATGTAAGAACTAACTCAGTGAGACTGTGTTACATTGAAAACCAGCAGCCCTAGCCAAGTTGACTATCTACAATCGTAAACGCTATAGAGAGCTAAGGAAATGTATGGGAATTATTTATTGTCATCGTTATATCACGTGATCAAAACAAACGAATAGTTGATTTAAAGATGATTTAAAGGCCAAGCGCTTCCCCGTCGTACAATGAAAACGATAAAATGTATATGAATAGCTTGGCATAAACATAAGTATATGCTCAGCATCAATAGACTTTCAGTTTCGAAAAGTCGATGAGCACAAAATTAAAATCCCAAGATGTTATTTGGGCCTATTTCATCTTTGCCCCGGAATAGATGTAATTTGACACTTTACATACTCAATGTGGAATGTAAAACCAAGTAGGTAGCAATGACCTACACTGCAATGATATAATACTTATTTCAAGTTTACAAGTACCAACCTACACCACAATGGTTCATTGTTGACTTAAAATGGCTACTTTTTGTACAGTCTCTTGCTGTGGTTTCATGACTGATGGAGATCGAGATTACAAGGAACTCATTTAACATGGATGAAGCCGACAGTTAGTCTACTGTCACCATTAACTCCGAGTTACGGCTATTTACGCAACGTGAATTTTTTTTGTAGGTACTTAACTTTATCTAAATGCTGATTAAACAATCTTGGTTGGGGATTGACTTTTTGGTATTTTTATTTTGCCATTTTGAACCGTCTCTGTGGTCTAGTGATTCACCCACCGGTGCCAGAATCGTAAAAGCAATAAAATAAAGTTGATTTGAGATAAGCAGATTCGGCCTAGGATCACAATATTGGTCTCGACAAAGGTTACTTTTTTGAGTCTTTTGGGGTCAAAACCTTGGGTCCGTATGAGGCCGGCTCTCCGAGTTTTCAATAATCTTGCGGGGCTTCATGGCGACGCATGACATGACAAGGGCTGAATTTAGATCAGCGAATTATCTCAGCGATTCAACGTCGTAATGCAGCCAGAGTCTCAGGCATGCTTCCGTCTAGTGGACGGTCTAGGGGTTTGGAACAGTTGAGCTACCTATAGACCGTTTGTAACGGGAATTAGGTACCCGACTGATTCCCTTGTAAAAAGCTTAATTATTCATACGGTTTACTACAGAATCAGCAATTCTATTCCGTCAGCCCGCGCTGTACCTTACCTCTTTTTATTTACCTTTAAATTAATATGTTTCAGATTCGGAGGAGACGGTGAGCTGATGGTGGGTAGTCCATCTTCAGCAGCGGGGACCACACGGCAACCTACGTATGTTTTTCTATTGCTTTTTTTATTTCCGATGGGTTAGCTTAGGTTATTATTAAGAGTTGTCGGAGCCCCTCGACATGCATCGAGGCCGGCCACCGCGGTGGTTTTAGTGAGTCGACGAGTCCGTCATCATCACACTACCCTTTCGATCCCTCGGTGCGTTAAGGCGTCTGCGAACAGATTGCCCACCGTAAAAAAAAAAAGTTACCATGCTTGCCTGGGCAAAGGTGAGGTCTATGATGAACTTCAGGGTACCTACGCATGAGGCGGATTCTGATTGATATTTTGATCTAATAAAGACTTGGTTTAAAACTATCTGCTAGATAGACAAACATCGTCCTGACAAGCTCATAAATGATATGAAATTTAGTCATAACTCAGCTTAGACCTCATCAGAAACACCGATTTGAAAGGGAGTTGAGAACAATATTTTTGAAATGTATTGCCTCGATTTTCCATACTGGTTCTCGAACTGACAGTCAGTTAGGGCACTATATAACACTGAAAAATAATTACAGAATCAGAAATCGTTTATTGCGATACACAGGTAAAGTTAACGGTTCTTAAAATATAATTATAAAAATGTCCACTGTGTTCTACCCAATCTGGGCGTACAATAATAATAATACCTAATAATAGAATAATTTAAATTAAGAAAATTAGACTTTATTAAATCTTAATTAAGAATAAATTAAATACCACACAATTTACGTAATAATACATTTAAATCAGGGAGCAGTAGGGCAAAGAGTTGCAACTAGTTATAAAGATTAATAGGATACCTAGCTTTCTCTATCATCAAGGTATTCATTGATGGAGTAATTAATATGCCTTGTCGATTGTTAAATTTAATTATTTGATAATTTAATATTTTTTGTTAAAAACAGAAAAGATCCTCGGAGCACACTATATCTACCGGTAATTTATTATACAGCTTAGGATCCATCCCGTAAACGTTCTTTGAAAATAATGTTGTGTTTCTGCTAGGGGCACGAATTTTATGCATGTTCCTTAGTGATTTTGGAACCGTAAAATATTTATGTTAGCTCTTACGTACATTGCCACTTCAAATATGTACATATATGGAAATGTAAGTATTTTTAAATTTTGGAAGTGGGGCTTGCAACTTTCTGGTATTCGTATGTTACATATTGCTCTGATGCACCTTTTTTGCGCCTTACACTAAAGACAAGCTCCCAGTCTCTTGAATTGCTCCAGAATATTTCCCGAACCTTAAACTCGATGCCACTTAGGCATGATACGCACTTATAACTACCGATTTATTAACAACTTTATGTAATAAATAGATTGCATAGGAATATTGGTTTATTTTTTTATTAGTATGTCAGTATGTGTATTCCATGTCAAGTTTTGGTCAATCCGTAATCCTAGAAATTTATTTGTCAGTGTTTCATCAATTTTGTTATCTAAATAATGTAAATCTATATTTGTCTACAAGTTCTTTCTTTGATAATAGTGTGTTATTTTAGTTTTATCTATATTTATTATTAAGTTATAAGATTTCAACCATTTCACAGTTTTAGATATAGTGTTGTTAATGTCATTTTGATGTTTTCATGTTCATGAATTTATATCAGCTGTGAAGATGATAGTACGGTCATCTGCAAACATCACCATAGGATGTGATATAATAGAAGGTAGGTCATTGATATAAATTAAAAAGAGAAGTGGACCTTTAGGTCCAATAATAAAAAAAATATATCGATATATGGTAAAATATATAATAATGTGCCGCAGGGGAGTGTATTAATACTCCCTGCAGCACTCCATATTTTACATTTCGTAGCTTTGAAACGAAGTTTTGCTGTGTATTCATATTTATGTTATCTATATGGGTCATTTGTTGTCTGTTCATCAAATATGACCTTAAAAGGTTATTCACATTGCCCCTTACTCCATATTTTTCTAGTTTTGATAGAAGTATATGATGATCAACATAATCGAATGCCTTTGTCATATCCATATAAAGAGCCGACACCGACAATATTTTATCTACTTTTCTTATGATACCTTCTAGTAGATTCTAGACTGCTTTATTTATAGTTATGTTTTTTCGGAAGCCATGTTGTTCTTTAGCGAAAAGTTTTTATTGTCAAAGAAATTGTACAAACTAAAATAAATAACTTTTTCGTAATTTTTCAGAATATTGAGATCAGTGCCACAGGCCTATAGCATGTTAAGCATTCTTTATCGCCTTTTTTGAAAAATACTTTGATTGACTAAGTGGCTTAGTACAAGACTAATCAAAAGTGCTACAAATTTAACCACTTTTGTCACAATATCATCATACCCTATACTCATGGTATTTTTAAAAGTTTTTATTATTTTTAGAATGTCAATTGGCAAAGTTGGCGTCATAAATAAGGATTGTGAATTATTATGTACGAGTATATTAGTTAATGTCAAGTTGATGTTATGATTATTCTCTAAATTATGTATGTTCGTATTAATTGGTTTTATAAGGTCAATGTAATAATTGTTAAAAGCTTCTGAAATTTGAGCTGGAGATTGTACGTAATTTCCTTTCACTCGAATTCCATTTATGGTTTCCTTTGGAAAATTCTGTTTCTTCTAAAATTTTTATGTTTAAGATAGCCAGTTCCTTCCGGGTGAAGTGCGCCTCCACCTTCGGCCTTATCTTAACTAGCCAGGGAGATGAAGGCCAAGCGCTTCCCCGTCGTACAATAAAAAAAAAATCAGTACTGTAGAGGCATAAGTTTGGTGATGAAAAATGAATAATATAAGGTAAAATAATAAATGAATAAAATAAGTTATGAAAAATAGTATGAGTACCCAACTATGACGGTGCTATGTTTGTGTCTTTTGCACCTTTCAGACTGGTAATATGGTTCAGTTGAGTTACCAAAAGTAAAATTCATTTATTTCATGTTCCATACCCAAAGGGTGCCATCGGAACCCTATTGCTAAGCCTCCGCTGTCGGTCCGTCCATGTATCCGTCTGTTTGTCAGCGGTTCCTGCAATAATGAACCGTAACATGGTGGACGGATGTTATATTAAATAAATAAAAAAATAAAGGGTGATATTTTATCTTGTAATGTGGGTCGGAACCTTAGGTTGGTTGTCTTCACTCTTGGCTGGTTTTATTTTTGATAATGAGTTTCTAATGAGTAGGTACTTCTAATAGTTTGAATTGTTGATAGACTCATCAACAATTCAAATCAGTGGCAATTTACTCTATCATCTGTTTTCATATAACAAGTTTGGCAAATTGCATTGAAGGGCGTAAAGGATTACAAACAGCAAATCAAATATGTTAATATCTCAAATCGAAGGATATTGACGCCTGCAGATTGCATCAGAAAACATTAAATTATCTAACACATGACTAGGTATCTAAAACATCATGGAACGAAACAACGCTTCAATTATTGACCCCTACTTACTTGTAAGAGCATAAAACATAAGCTCATGCGTATCTATTTTTTACTAACTATGATGGTTATAATTAACCGCAAGAATATAAGAGAAGCAACTAGATGAAGATTGAAAAAAAACGGAAACACGATTGCAAAATGTTAAACTTAATTTTGCTACCGACATACGGTACGGTCATGTAAGATAATAATATGTTACCTAAATACCTTCCATTTGATACCCGTATTGTAGTCATATAGTCAAGTAAAGTAAAAAGTGGTATATAAAATTTTACTATTTCAAAAGACAAAAAAGGATCTTAGGTACTAACATTTTAACAATATGATACAATAAATATTAAACAGACAGAAAAAATTAAAGCTATATATCTTTCAGTTGTCTCACTACGCTAAGCCTGTGTCGGGAAAACTTATAAATAGACTTATACATTTTTTGTGTATTGATTTTCGATCCCCTTTCTAAAATTATATTCCCATATCACTCTCGCACAATTAAAGCAAACCAAATGACACTTCACACCTTAAAATCCATCACGCTGTTTAAGCTGCAAAGCGTGTCAAAGAATGAGACATACGTGGTCGGATCTACCTCCTTGTGGTCTACCACGTGGTCCTGCGACAGTTGGCTGTTCTCCGTTGGGGCGCGGTAAAGCCTCTGGGTAAGCGCGCTCCATTGTAGGCCTCATTCTTGCCTGTACAAGTTTTGAGGTCAAGAGCTTACCTGTTTCATATAAAAAAGCGACAAATATCAAAACTTGGATGTTAATAAACAGAGCCTATGTTTGTACATTCGTGACAAGAGACTTGACAATAGCTACATTTGAAAACGTTCCAGACTGCCTCAGAAAGAGCCAAAAAATGGCCACGCAAATGTAGATATATCCAACCTTGTATTTTTTTTTTATTAAGGAACAATAAACGTTGTATGTGTGCAATCTACGATAACATTAGGTAGTAGTAAAAAATAATACCCACATTATTTTATTTCAAACAATTATTAAGTGTCCATTAAAGAGCTAAATTTATTCTACTTCGTCTAATTTAAAGTATAAATAATCGATTCATAACCGGTTCAGTCAGACAGGTAGGTAGTTGATCTGTCTACCAAACCACAGGTTGCTTCTTAGTTGCGTGGCTCGTTGAAGTCTGTTGTATGAAAAAAAGGTTATATCATCAGGAAGGATCATGTAAACTTATTATCTCCCTTCCACCCCTCTGAAGGGATGTGGAGATGGAAAGTGGTAAAATCCATGGCATGCAATACGAAACTTTGCGTGAATATTCTTTATACTTTCATATACCCCATCATAATTTCTTGAAAATCTTCCCCATTATAGAACTACAGCGTTGCAAAGTTACTTTTATATATTTAATTTATTGACGGATTGTCTTGAAATACAAAATAAATATTTATTATGTTTACAAGTAGGTAGTACCTACCTATGTTATTTATGCTAAACAGAAAAACAGAACCTGTCTTGTAAATATTGAGGCAGAGATTTTATGAACATTCCGTTATGTGTAAAATTGCATTATAATACTATTATTTAAAAACTAGTTCCTTAATTATAAAATAACCGGTTATATTGTTTTTCTGACCATACAATTATATGGAATCTCCCTCGGCGTATTGAGTGGTAGATTAGGTAATTATTATAAAACTACTATTTCATTACTCTGAGGTATCTAATAAGCGCTAAGCTGTTATTGAACTGGTACCAAAGTACCACTGATTTTCGTTCGCCAGTACAATCGTAGTTTGTCGTTTATTTTAAGATGACATTTTGCAGGTAGGTATAATAGTAGAGCAGAACAACTAAGTCTTTGTTGAATTGAACCGCCTCTCTATGGTCTAGTGGTTCTCCCACCGGTGTCAGATTCAGAGGTCCTGGATTCAATCCCCAGGAGGAGTCCAATATTGTGCTTTGTTTGGTTGGTGGTAGGACTTTGATAAGTCCGCCTGACTAGCTACCACCATATTACCTAATTCTGTCGCCATAACAACAATTCTAAAGTCTCAGACTGTTGAGTATTCCGGGAGAAGTGCGCTTCCACATTAGGCCTTATCATAACTTGAAAACGTTACAATGTCGTACAATACCAAAAAAAGTACTTATACTTCAAATTATTCATCTATATTTCACCTTTACAGGCCGGCCCCTGTAACCTGGGCGCCTCCGAGTACGATGCCCACACGGTTCCCTCTCCGCCCTACAGACGTGCCTCCGCCCTACTCCACCGCGATCACCCTCATCGACCAGATCGGGTACAAGATCATTCGCACCACGGAACTCGTCACGGATATACTCCGCAATACTGTGCGCGCTGTGGTTGGGTGATATCCTGTGACCACTTCTAAATGTTAAAAAGAATGTTTACTGAACAATGAGGTTCCATAACAAAACAAATTTAGGAAGGACTTGATGAAGGAAATATTAATATACAGATTACACGTAGGTGTAATCTGTAGGTGTGCATCGACAATGAAAGGGCAGACTTCAGACCAGCGCTGCCAAATACTTTTAATCGAGCCAGGGTTTCAGCTCATCTGTGTAACTGGCGTCTTTGTAGGTGCCTTCCAACTAAGTGGTCATTTGAGATGACTTTATAGTAATGCTTACAGGTTTACTGCCAAGTATTTGGACCCTTGCAGTAGATCCAGGAATTATTTATTAGCAAAAGATGCTCTGATTCAAAACATTTATCGGAATTTGAAGATGGCTGTGGTTAATTCTGTAGCCTATTATTTATTTATGTAAATCTAACTTTACCAGGATAAAGAAAAATAACAAACGATAATCATAAAATCTAGTCTAGTCATATTGGCATTGTTACACAAATTGTTCAACTCATTTTGCAACTTTCTAAATACTTTAAATAAATGGTTACACAACCATAAACGGTTTACCGAGCACCTTGATAAATTTTCAGAGCAAACGAAAACCGTAAAGGCTACGTATTCACTACAATAATATTTTTGGTAAGGAGGTTCAATGCTTTCATTTTCCATACTTTAATTATTTTACAGTACACAGAAGTTCTTAATACATAGAGCAGAAAAAATATGTAAGTACTGCGAACTAAAGCCCTAAGGAGTTTACTTACAAACCGACCCTTTAAAAAATCTGAGATTATAGGCCCAAGAGATTTCATAGATGTGTATACTTATTGGTACTTCGCTTTTTTTTACATTAAATAGGTAAGATCTTGACCTCAAAACTTGCACAGGGACTTGCACAGGCAAGGATGTGGACAACGATGGACAGAGCTTATTCTGAGTGTACTGGCTATCCCTCTCATCAACAGAACAGCGCACTGCTTGGTGCTTTACATCTGCAGGCTGGTCAGCCAGACGGGACTACTACCACAGTTGGGATCATTCAGCTGTTCACGCTACAAAAGCCAGCGATTCCGTTGCTGGGTAGACCAGTAGGAGGTAGATCCTACCTCCTACAAATACTGCTAGAAGAACTTAGATTACATTTGACTGAGGATTACAATTCCATTTCTTTCCAATCTGGTAACTGTTTGCAAGTATATTAGGTCTAATGGCTGTTGAATTATAAGATTGGATTATAGTTTTTTACCATAAACACGATATTAACTGGTATATACCTACCTATTACTGTTTTTAAGCTGATTATTTTAGCCTAGCTAACCTAGCTGATTAAACTATGATTGTCTTAGTGGGCCACCAACTATGCTAATTTAAGGTAGATTTAGCTTTAGCAGTAGCCTAACTTGCTACTAGGTAGCTATAAAAAATAAGTACCTATACTAACTAGGTATGTTTGTTAAGAATAAAGAGTCCTAGATTTACTTATTATTTAAATTAGTTACATATTCGGTTATTTACTATTTTATATTATTAATTATATTATGGTTAAGAAAATTAAATGAGTTCAGGTGAATTACGTACCCACCTACGAATCATATTTACAAAATCAATGAGTTTTGTTTTTTTACCCCTCTCTTCCAACTTCATAGTACAGGCCAACGTACACTCGTGGACTTAGGGACTTTTTATTTTTATTTTCGACGTTTAGGGCGACTGTTAATGGATAAGCCATATTTTTTACAATTATCGTTATTCCCTTATTCCTGGTTTTATCACAATTTAAAATCACATGATATTCAGTTGCTATTTTATTGCAAGGTAGTTAAAATGTATTAGGTACCTACATCAATTATTTTTAGGAAATTATGTGTACCCAATTAATATAATGAAAAAGAAAATATTCATCACCTATTAAGACATGACCATTATATTCCTTAAATGTATCGGAAGACAAGAAGAGGAGAATGTTCAGCAGCGTTTTCTGTAGGTACTTTCAACACTGCGTAAAGAACCAGTATTTAAATCATCAGACAATGGTATAAGAATTATTCGAAAGTTTTATGTTATCACTCGTTGGAAGTCCTAGCTATTTTTTTTACTGTCTTTAAAAAACTGGGACTGGCCTACTCCCGACACGACTATTGGTAATTAATCTATTCTACCACGAGGATTTCAAGAGGATTGTTGGAAGTACTTGATAATAGAACACGACGATTAGTCGTTATATACGTATAGTGTTCGCGGACCCCATTACAAAGCCCCTATTGTCCGTCCGTCGTCTTCTTGGTTAGTCATTGGGCTGTCATCTCATGAAACATAATAGATAGACAGGGTAGACAGATGAAACTTTCACCGAGTGTGTATTGCTATTGCCGCCATAACAATTTGTGGGTCGGAGCCTCTGTCGATTTATCTAAGTTTCTTTATTTATAGATAGCCCTTAATACCCAGGCCATTTTGTGTAATTTCAATTTTAATAATAATTCCAATACGTTATGCCCAATCGTGTCTTATCGTAACGCGGGCGCGCGCGTAAGACAAGATTGGTCATAGTGAATAAGTGCCCAGATCTCAAACCAAATTTATCATAGCATCCAAACTATGTTGCTATGATAAATTTTGCAGGCGATATGTAGAATTAGTATGTTGGTATTCTGATATTTGACTTAGGAATAAGGAAAAAACATGATACAGTCATCATGGTGTCATATAGGGGAAATCCAGAATTGTCACACCTGTGACTCAAAATCATCATGAGCTGGCCAACAACAATAACTAAGGAATATCCTTCCTGCCAAGGTGTAGTAGGAATTTTACAAACAGGACAAACGAAAGGGCCTTTGAAAATTACGGGCTTTTCTGTTTTATCCATAGATATGAGTGAGAGGATTTTGGAAAATTCCCACGGGATTATTAGATCGAATTCTCGGGCGTGTGCTAGTCAACTTATATCACTCGCTAGCGAGTCTGTTACACTAACAACTCTTCACACTTGTAGGTACCTCAGTCAGCACTTCTTAAGTTTATCTTGTTTAAATAATTTACTCAGTCTGGCTTGATAACTACATAAAATAGTTTTTGCAAAACAACTTCTAATTATGAATAAGTATGTCGCAAGACAAAAAAATATGGCGTGACTACTACCTAATTAAAATTCAGCAATCATGAATTTTGATTAGGGTAACTTGAATCAAAGAAAAATAATACCTACCATTAACCAGAAAAGTCAGTCTTAAGAGTACCAAAACTGGGGTTTGTTATTGAAGATAAAAGCAGGGATTAGAGGTCACTAAATTACATCATATTATTTTAGTAAAGATAAAAAAATATGTTTATGCTTCTCAACATTTACTCATAAATAAAGTTCATTTTATTATCACATCTAGGAGATTATGTTGCACCAACTAGCTACATATTGTTACATTCACATCACAATAGATAAATATGAGATTTTGATCCCTTATTGTCACATCAATCGAATACATTAAATGCTCATTTGTGGAACAGACATAGCACAGCTATTGAGCAAACTATAATAAAGTACATTGTAGAAAATTATCAGTAAAACCTTAGTAGGTACTAGTGGCAAGTTATTCAACAATTAATTCAGAGATGTTGTCTTTAGTGACAAGAGCTACTAAGCTGCCGCTGACTGGCCTTTCCTCGCCCTTGATCCACTTGTCAAACAGCTGAGCCACGAAGGTCAACGGGGTCCATGAGCTAAAGTCAGCTTTCGGCATCCATTTGCGGTTCATTTCAGTGTCCAATGTGACAGGCATGATGGCAACAGCCAGAGAGTTTTCAGGGAGACCAGAATCCTTTGCACCAAGTGACTTCGTTAGTTGGTGGACCGCACCCTTAGCCATTCCATAGCCTATCATGCCGGGTGTTGCTTCTAGAGCAGCTTTAGCGCCGGTAAGGGCGAGGAGGCCTCCTGGGGCGAGGTATTTGGAGGCCACGGTGGCCGCGATAGTTGAGCTCCACACGGATTGGCGCCACATGAGGTCGGCCTGCTTGCTGAGGTCCTTGGCCGCGTTGCCGCCGGCCCAGCCGCCGGCGACGCAGATCACGGCACTCACTTTCTCACCTTGAAGCGCGGCGGCCAGTTCTTTAACGACATGCTCTTCCTGTTGGACCCACGACGCGTCTTTGGGCACGGTGATGTTAAAGTCGGCGCTCTCGTTGGCATTCAGGTCAATATTCGCGACCCACCAGTTAGCAGATTTGAAGTGGTTGACGCAGGCCGCGCCTAGCGCGCCTCTTCCACCGTAAATTACAATTCTGCCGCTAGCCATTGTTATTATCGCGTGTAGTTGAGCTCACAGTCAGCCACAAACTGACGTGACGGAACGGACGGACAGAAAGAAACTGGAATACACGATTCTGAGTAGGCACATAACGCGCCTGCGGCAACCTCGGTCGGTCAATTCGCCACAACCAACTCTCACTTTTGTTGCGGGCTCGCGCAGTCGTGTCGTGTACGAAAGCTCGACTCGACGGCCTGTATGATGCGGGCGGGCACAAGATTATGTCTTACTTTCGCTCGTTTATTATTATTATTTGTTTGTTTGGTTACTTTATTTAAATGAGAATGGTAGAGAGAAAATAATGCATAGCCAATATTGTACGACCCGATAATGCACGGCCAAGAATGTACGACCAATAATTGGTAACCATATTAAAAAGTGGACTTGGATTACTGGCTGTACATTATCAACACGTGTCAATATTGCACAGCAAATAATCCGTGACCACTTCACTTTTTTTGTTACTATTTTGATGCCTAGTTTTCATGGGCGAGTGTATTTTTAAGTCCACAGAGTACCTAACCTAGATAGTAATTGTTTACGGTTGATGTGTTTTTATCGGGATTCCCGTACAACCCGCTGACCTCCGTAGCGAACAAATGACAAAATCACCCTTGGTTTGGTGACCCTATTGAATGAATATGTGAGGAGCTATGTAGGTTTCTACCTACATAGCTCCTTTTTTTTTTTTTTTTTTACCCAGGTAAATCCTTTATGGATACCACCAGCCCGGGGGGGCATGGTGGTTATGTGGGAGTCTCTATCAGAGAGCCTACCCACTAAAAACCTGGGGTGTTCCTTCTTTGCGTGTTTGAAGAGGTCGCGGGATCGCTGTTGCACACATCCGTAACCTCCACAGCGCTAACCCTTGCGGGTTCGTCTTTAAAGTGGGGAGGGCTCGAAAGCCTCTCACCCATCATGCTCACGGCACCCCAGAACACTTGGAGCGCCTTCCAGCTCGGGACCTCATAAAGCAGGCAATGGATCCCCCGATCCAATTCCCGCAGGTCCCCGTTGTCCGCCCTTGACGGCTAGCACGCATCCCCATGTAGGTAGAACCTTACCTAACCTACAGTAAATATTTAATATAGGTACTCATACCTAACCTACAGGGTGCACTAGATCTAGTAGATTTGGTACCTACCCTACTTAAAACTTACCTGGTCCTGTTGTCGCCTAAGTTGAGCAAGGCATGCTTTATACTAAGCACATCCTCGATCAAGACAAACTTGTGCTCGCCTAGTGGTTTCATGATGGTCGTGATTCAGGAATGTGGGATCCTCTGATGATACACTTCAAATATAGACAAATTGCTCACCGACTAAACTATATTTGTTCATGTTTTACACAAATTTTCCTTTTCCCAAAAGCCAATAATTACATATCAACGCAGAAAACACCTCACGCCTACGAATTAAAAATCATTATTACAGTGTAAATCATAAGTCATTTGCAAAGCTGCCTTTCAGTGCCTCTAACTTGAAACGGATTTAAATTGAATAGTAGTAAAGTAATTATGTGTTCGATTCCCACCAAGGACAAACATTTGTGTGATGAATATAGATGTTTGTTCTGTGTTTGGGTGTTGTATCATATGTATTTACAAAAAGTATTTAAGTATTCTATCCGTAATCTAGTTCCCACATTACAAGCTATGCTTGGTTTGGGGCTAGATGGCGCTGTGTAAAATTAATGTCCTGTAATATTTATTTATTTATTATTAAAGTGTGATTAGCTAATGTGTTTTGTTGGCACTGCGAAACGCGTTGACTTTTACACGTACAGTATTTTCTGTCAGATAATAAATAGTTATAGGCTACAAAGTAGCTTACTAACAGAATACTCGCACTCAACACATTGTTTATGTAGCATAATCACTTTTCGTTTGTATCGTTTGTTATTCGCGAAAATGCAGGTAGGTACAATATTTTGGCTCAACAAATTATCAATACCGGGAGAGGAGAAGGAGAACTGACATGACAGTCCACGTTATGACAGAATAATGAGGAAGTAAATGAAATAACAAAATTCGCCATTAATATTATGCCTAGTTTTATACATCTTTTTTTTTTGTTCGGAGTTGTGACAGGCTGGAGGTATGCGGGTACTCTGTGGGTTGTAATTACTTGCATGTGTAAGCTATGCACAGACTTATATGAAGCTAACGCTTACGTGTGTCTAATCAGTGCTTCCAGTTAGTTAACACTGACATTGACACTTAGGCGAACTGACATTACATGACAACGAACGTACCATTTGGTACTTAGTACTATTTGGTATGTAAAGTGCGGGTAATAACATAAGACTCAACTTTATTGTGAACCATATTCAAAGAGGGCGAGCCTCTGGTTACTTAAGAGCATCTACACTATCTTAATTATATTTAGCCCAATCTACTCTAAATAATAATGAAGTATCATCTGCAAACAATACAATAAATATCACATGTAGGTCTCCCTACACAGGAAGGCAGATCATTGTCGTATACATAGGTATAAGACAGATCTTAGGGCTATTTTTGCTTCTAGTATAGACTAGAAGCAAAAATAGCCCTAAGATCGTCCTTGTGCTTACACCTATATGCTTGTAATAGATGTTCCATAAGATCTGCTACCGCTAATGGCCATTTATTACGATTTAATAGGATAGGAGCTATGCATAAGGTTTATTGCATGATTCTACATTAATATTTTTTATTACTACATACCTACATTAATTCATTGTGTAAACACTCCTGCGCGATTGTTAGCTAAAGCTAGCAATCTTGCTTAAGATCTTTATCCCAAGTATCCCAGAGGTCTTCAGTATTTTTAAGATAAATTTTCTGTGTGAAGTCAATTATTATTAGAAAACTTCAAGTCTGAAGCAGGAAACACAAAGGTACAAATTTAAACACTTGTTTCAAGAAAGGCTAACGCACAATCAACAAAATGGCATATTGGTCGAGTACCAATTTATTAATCAAATAAAATACAGGCTAGGTAAGTACTTGGAATTCGCAAAGATTTTACAGCGTAAAATAATTTTTTTCAGATTTTTGAGTAATTTTAGACAATAGAAATAAATTTTAAAGTAGCAAGACTATCTTTCTGCATTATAGGTAGTTCATACAATCTACTTACTCCTTGATTAATAGATCCGACACTGTAGCCCAATCTGCAAACATCTTTAGGTACACGTTTTTAGTCGGAACACATCAACAATCACAAAGTTCATTTGGATCATTCAAGCATGGGATAATATGGTATAACGGAATTCTTTTGAACTTCCCGTTAGTACCTACTACTACTATATAACAAATAATTGTATATACCTAGGTACTAGTAGGTATACCTACTCCATTGAACTATCCTATCTATGTCACACCTTCAGGTCATCCGCAAACAGAAAGCACTGCGCTTAGCAAATGACTTCTGGGAGATTATTTATCATAATAATTAACCCCATGAACCCGATATTACTTCCCAGACTCACGCCAGAAAAAAATCAAATTCAAATCTTTTTATTTCGGACAACTTAGATCCATAGAGGTAGTTAGTAGCACATAACATTAAAAAAAAAACAATCAAAAGGGAGTAAAACACACAAATAAAATAAAATAATAAATGGAGACACTGGTTCACAGAGTGATCACCAGAGTACCAAGCAGTTTTCAGGTATTACTGTACGTACCAGGTTTGCCCACATCGATGACGAGTATCCGTCGCCTATTCGCAATTTAAGCTTTCAGGATGCTCAGGATGATCAGGGATGCAGATTTCTTGAGAATAAGAGCTTCAGAACCATCAGATTGTATCAGGTATTCAGCAAACATCCTCGAAGCACTGTAGAAATGAGGCAACCCCAACATCATCTTGAAAGTATTATTTATTACCTTTACTGGACCCGAAGAAAACACCAGGAAATCCAGCGAGCCAGCATTTTACCCCTAACTGCTAGCGACCTTACACTCCCTTTCAATATCAGCATTTTTCATGTTTATGTAACCTACCAAGAATTAATTTGTTTATTGTGAATATACAAAAATTCACATTTAAAATGATAAAATAGGTACTTACATAACATGCATTAAGTACTAACTACATTATAATACCTGAATACGGCTTTAGATATTCTATCTACTTACAAATATATTTTTTTAAAACTGAAATACACAAGCTGTTCAGCGTGGCAATGCAGCCAGTGTCTTGGGCACGCTTCCATCTGGTAATGATCTGGAACAGTTGAGTTACCTATAGACCGTTTGTAACGGTCCTTAGGTAATCTGACTGATTCCTTTGTACATAGCATTTTATTGAATAAATATTAACGTATAAGTAATTAAAAAAAATAACAATAAATTCAAATAAAAGAAATACACATTGTAATATATAATGTGAGTAGGTACAATAAATTATGGATTTAATTATTTTATGTTCGCAACATAAAATTTCAAACATTATTATTATATACGTTTAAGCTAGGTTTTTTCATTTTTGAGAGTGGTCTGGTAGATGTTTGGGTCATAGCAAGATAATTCTAAGGTTTAAGGCTAGGCACTATCATTAGTTTTTGGTATTTTTTTTTTATTTACCTGAGTACTTACATTTTGTTTAATACGTTGCTTTAATATCTTAGCCTTGCCCTTACATTTAAGGGTAGGTATACCCAGCTACTCATTAACCGTCACCAAACTACCAACATATTGTTACTAATCCTAGTGCGTAAAGCTGACGTTTACATAGGGTTAAGCAAGATTAGTATCAAGTAGGTAGACAAATCGCATCTTTTAAGATGGTTTTAACTATTATTTAGCAATACCTAGTTAAATAAGCTTGCTATCTAGCTCTATGGAGTAAAATATACTTATAAGTACATTGACAGTAATGCTTAACACTTTGAAAACCAAGCTGATATTGTTAAGAATCTCTGCATTGCGTTGTTGATGTTCTTTGTTGATGTTGAAGATACAGCTGAGCACAACCGCTACCATAGCCGACATTACCTTGGGGACAACGAAAATAAAAACAAAATAAATAAAAATAATCACACAGACACAGAACTGAAAAGACGTTCGTAAATACACAGTGACACAAAAATTTTACGTGGAAAATAAATCAGGGTTCTGAGCTAAGTTATTAAAAAAAATACCAAAGAAAAAACAAAACAAGGAAAATAAATCAGGGCTCTAAGATAAGTTATTAAAAAAATAAAACTAAGACCATTTTATACAGGTTTTACATTTTATACAGGTTTTATATTTTATACCTGAGTGTTTTTTCAAGTTTTATAATGTAGCTGTCATAACAAGGTCCTAGAACATGTATTTTTACCATCGATACGTATTGCTGCCACATGGCACGATACTACAATATGAATAATATTCCTACCTAAGTTTTTCTAAAAAATGTTAGAAAAAAACGAGGTTCTATTCCCCTGAAAGTCTTGCACAGAGAGCGCGGGATCCAAGCCAAACGTCATCTTAATGACATCACAAAACACCACTCCAGTCATCATGGCGACCGAAGTATGGTATAGCCAGTCAGCTATCTTCTTATGCCGCTGGTTCCCTTCACCACCATCCAAGAACGATATGACAAGAGCCAAGACTCCCGCGCTCGTCTGCAAACAATGTGTGTGTGTATTGATTGTGATGTGCGTCCATATGTGTGACACAGGGCCAGTAGGGATTATGACACATACCATATTTTGGTATAGGGACATACCATTGATATGGGTTAAATCACAACATAGTACCTATAAAACAAAGTCGCTTCTCGCTGTCTGTCTGTCCCTATGTATGCTTAGATCTTTAAAACAACGCAACGGATTTGATGCGGTTTTTATTTAAAAACTATTAAGATAGCGTGATTCAAGAGGAAGGTTTATATGTATAATACATGCATAATAGTATATATAGTAGAGAAACTTATTGTTTTTTTTTTTCATTTTTGAGGTTTCTAATTCATTTTTTGCGTTTACATTGCAAACGCCAACCCTACGAGATAGGTCAAAATAATATTCTACAGTTTAAAGATCTACAAAAACGTTTACAATGTATATGTCTATCTCTTAGGGATAACCCACAATAACCATTTTTTAATATCATTATTATATTTTTATTATCAAAAAATGGTTATTGTGGGTTATCCCTAAGAGAAATAATGGCTATTTAGAATAGAAATAATATTTACGAAGCGATTTTAAGCAATACAGCATTAATCCTTATCCAAATATCCAATATATTAAAGGTACCTTTTATATATTTTGCATTTAATATAAATTAATATGGCACTTTACAGTAGGTATGTAGGTAATTTAAATTAACGTTTTCGAAGATATTACAGATATATAATGCAGGGACTAAAATAATAATTTATATACTTAGCAAAACAACTATTGCCGGGTCAACTAGTATAATCATAATCTCCACAGTTTTACAAAATTTTAGTGGGGATTATGGTTCCGTCTGTGTTTGCAAAAAGTTTCGGAAAATGTAGTGGGGATTGTTTATTGAATAAGTACATTGTGCCTGTTTGACAATGTCGATTCTAGGTACCTATCACATAAATATATCTAACCTATTTAGGTACAATCTAGGTATCGAAGCGTAGTAGATAGAGTTCATTGTGGAAGTGTATTACTATTTGGATCATCAGGATTGCTGTGTTTCTATTTGAAGGGTATGGTTGCCGGTGAAATTACGGACACACGGGATGCCTCACGTTATTGGGCGCAATGCAGTGCATGCAACGTGGCCTACGTTGCTCTTTGTAGCTATAATGTGGAGCAGCTCTTAACAGATGCTAATCAAGTGGGCTACTTGCTTGTTCCATCCCCATGTTTTTTTAATAGAAAAGAACGTAAATTAATACTATAAGTATTATAAGAACTAGAAGTAAATTAATTTGAAAATTCTAAAAGGCCAGTTGTGTTTTTGTCATTTGAAAATATAAGATATTCCTATATCGTTCTATTAGATTTCCTCAAATACTCGTTATTTATGTAATTTAACCTCTCCAATACAAGAGGGCTGTTCGAGTATTCGATGCCAAAGGCGGAAATCACTATATTGGTAACGGATATGACGAATATGAATATAACTATGACGTCATTAAGTATGACGGCTGAAGGCTGGTCCTCGTGGTCGTTGAGATCCAGCCCTCCGATCACCACGAATAGCAATCCAACAAGGAGCTAAAACAAAACATGATTTGTAAAATAAGCATTAGAAAAAAGTACTATCTCCCTAAAGTAAAGGCTAACCTAATATAATAAAATTGACTTAAAATGATTTGAAACATTGTTCATCACTGAAAAAAATCGAATCTTTACAAAATGAATGGATAGGGATGAAGTGATCCTCATGTCATTGTGATCACTTCAACAATAAAAAACTACTTACAAAAACAAAACTAATGAATCGAGAGAGCAAATCGAACGAGATCTCTTTAATTTTGATTAGTAATGTTGTTGAGTTATGCTGGGATTACTAAAAAGCGAGATTTTTGATAACTGGGGTAGTTTATGGTATTTTGAGTAAGTACTCAATATGTCAATAAACCATGACTTTTTATTTTTGGGGTGGAAAGAACTACAATGTTTCGCCCATATCTTTTGAATGGTTGATCCGATAAACTGGATACTCTGAACTCGCTCTGATTACTCTTGCACTCATTATTCGGTGGTTACCAATTGAAAAACCTTTAAAAAAGTTTGTCGTAAAGTAAAATAAAAAAAAACATTTTCAGTTTTAAAGCAATTAGCTTGTTAATAATTGAGACAAGAATATTTAGCTAGTGTTATTTTAAAAAGTGCGTATCTTCGACTGCACATTAAATAATCGTAGCATGTGGACGCGGTTACAGGGTAAAATGCTTAATATATCTTGAAAGATATCATGTCAGAGGGTATTGAGTTCACAAGACACTATTTGCTGATATTTATACTGATTACTGAAACCACCTCTGTATTGACATTAAGTCTTTTGAAATGTCATACGAGAGGGTTTAGACTGCAGGCTATTTTTTATATTACTATAAAGGTTAATAAGGGGCAACTTATTCACACTATATCGCACGGTCAGTGATATGGTGCTTTACTCTCATTCTGACTTTGCATAATATGAGAGTTAGCAACACAGAGAAGCTCGAACACTCGCAGGTGAATGACAATGTATTGAGAAAAAGTGTGCTAAGGTGTAATGAAACCATACCTACTTTTATCGTAGTGTTATCTATTTCTGATATAATCTTCCACAAACCAGGCATCGCGAGATCTTAGTTTGGGTCGAACTACTACTTAGTTATTGTATATTGTATTGTCATCAAATTCCAATCCAAGCTATTTGTGAATTTTCAAGCTTTTCAAGTTTTCTAGCTTATCGTAAAATTTATTAATAATCGACTGCATGATTCTGACCCGTGTTGCGTAATTTTGGCACCATTCGTTAGGTAGGTAGGTACAATCGTGATAAAAAGTCTGCGCGGCAAGGTTTTCACTATCAAAGAAACATCCTAATTTCTAAACAGAAAACTATTAGATAGGACATAAATATCGAAGGTAACTGTCTGGTCCCGCATAGACCTTCATTTACCTACCTAAAGAACTAACCCTGATTCACATTCGTTGAAAGCGCAATATCCAAGGCCTTTTATTATTCTATAATTATGTACCTACGTAACCTACTTTAGGCATCAAAGTACGGTAAGTAAGTACTACTAATTAGGTAAATAATCGAACTCCACGTATCGAGCCAATGACGAATCGAAAGCGGAAACTAGAATATTCAACACGGTGACGACGAAGGCCGAAGCTGTTGTGGCGTAGTTGATGTTCAACGCCGATGCCCGGTGGCGAGGGTCGTGGAATCGGCAGTCACGGAGCAGGTTCAAGGAAAGAAGCACAAGCCCCATCGCCACCTAATACCAAAAAATCACAAATGTGACAAAGCCTAATGCGCGAAGAAATAAGGAGAATGTAGAAATGAAGCGCCACGAAACACCCTTATTTCAATTTTCATGAAATTTAAACTGCAAAGAGATATTGCCCCGATTGCCCCGTGACAATCAATTTCTATTTACGTTATCTGTAGCAGACGAAGACGCAGTAGGTTAGCTCACTAATTTGTCAAACTTGCATGCTACCTATTTACGTACCTACCTAATAAATATGAAAATGTATAAGCTATTTGTTTGTAACTTGCTTTATTTGTAGTCAAATAAGGGTTACACTACCTGCGGTTAACGCACTACCTGTGGTAGATATACCACACGCCGCTGGCTTACCCTTGAACACGATTCCGATCGATCGGTATTGAATCGGTATTGAATTTGTGTCATTTCTTACTCTTGAATGCGAACCTAGCGCCCAATGATTTCATATTGTGTGGATATTGAATGAACTAATAGCGATTGGAATTGAATTGTCCAATCCATCTACGCCCAGAGCAACGGGTGGGCATCCATGCCGCCATAAATAATAAAATTTTGTCAAAACAACGATTTTTAAATTGAATTTGTTTTAAAATATGTTTAGATTGATGTTTTAAACTATTTGTAATCATTGTGTACTGGTAAAAAGCCCAAATTTTGAAGTATATTATCACAATCATAAACCAATATTAGCGCAATTCCGATTTCAATCCAATGCTATCAAATTGTTTTTCAATTGATTGCGATTGATGCTGAATTGAAATTGTTATTCGGTTCGAGGGTAGGTATGTAGGTCTGTCCGACCTTACTCGTAAACTGTTTGTGGAGTACCTATCTCACCTGCAGGACTATAGAGATTGAGATGAGAACGACCAGTAGCGTGTAAAACTCGTGCTTGGGGCCCACTTGCAGGACGTACTTCAGTTGCGATGCGTTAGACGTCAGCAGGGCGATGTCAAGCATACCCTGGGCCACTGTCTTCTTTGTTGCATAACGGTTCGCGTCTAGGCCCTTTATCTGAAACAAGAAGAAACCAATTCAAATATCATTTCTCTAATGAAGTGAATCTTCTCTATCACTGCTGTAACTCAATGTAACGAAAAAGCGACACTCAAAAGAGACAAACCTTATGATTTTGCCTGTGAAAGAATGAGATAAAATACTGTCATGTACGCGTGTTGGTATACGTCTGAGCGTTTTGCGAAGCCTTGGGAAAAGGCCGTGGTCACGTGTATCGTCTTTGTGAATATTTAAATTACTTAGGTAGTATCTATCATTCAAAAACTTTAATTTCTACACATTTGTTTTTTTTTAGTGGATAGTAATCAGGTAGGTAATTTACATATTATAGGTATTGTTAAATTTCATGCCAACTCAACTGTCTCGTCTCACAAACACTCACATAGGATTGCCTTCCATCTATCCGCAAACATAAAAATCTGAGTTTGCGTCCAGCAGGGCGATCTTTATCGTTCAATAATTTACCTATAGTTTTTAAAAGGTGATTGATCCGACCATTGACCATTGACTTGCAGACTTGAAAGACCAATCATGATTAGTCTAGAAAAAGAGAACCATGTTTTTTCTAACACGTTTTTTTCGCGCCCGACTTACTTTCACACTGGTGGTACGGTTAGGAAATAATTTTGCTAACCACCACACTGATAGTCAAGCAGTGTGACAGACAAGAAAACTGTTTCCTAATCGTCACACTAGTGTGAGTGAAGTATAGGAAACCAATTTCTTTATCTTAACACTACTTACAAAATTTATAATAAGATGGGAACTACATTTTGTCAGCTTGCGAACCCAGAAATCCAAAGATAAGTAAATTTGTACGTTATATAAATGTTACTTGGCTCAACATTTTTAATTTTATTAATGAATGGTGTACTTACGGGGAGCGTCATCGAACTAATAATGTCTGTGAAAACTGGAACTCACAAATTAACAAAAAAGTGCACAAAAATTATGTTAAATGTTGAATGTTGTTGTAGACTGTGACACCTACAATATTCGACGCGTATGCACAATATGCCAGTAATATGCCAGAATCGCATAGGTATTTAGGTAGCGGTTGACAATAATAATACAGTATTATATTGAAATGGAATTCGTTTGAAGTTTGACAGCTGTCATTGAAAATATAGATCTTGGTCATAGCTTTCATTTGTACTAAAAACGAAATGAATTTGACGAATGCTTTCAGAGATATGGCCGTTTGAAGTTTGACAGCTGTCTTCAAAGGTACCTACTTATATCGAAACACCCTGTGAGAGAAAAAGCTTCATTGGCCGTATTATTAGGGTGAGGAAATCGTATTTTTATCCTTCACACTAATGTAGTTACTAACCAGTAAAAATATTTCCTAACCGTAACACCAGTGTGACAGCAGTGTGAAGGTTAGTCGGGCGCGGTTTTTTTATAGCCAGTTTTTTCAGGGGTCCGAATCTCGCAATCGATATTTAACTAACTTTCCGATAAGTAACTAAATTAAAGTTTAAATCTAAATTAAAGGGCTTGAAACTTTACGAAAAAGGGGGGTAGGTAACTGTATTTTTTTTTGGGTGATATCACGACTTTCAGTGTGGCTGAACGGACTACGAGTAGAATACCCAGAATTAAAAGAATATACATATTTTTGTATTAATTATTATCTGTGTTAATTATTTGTCCAAATAAATAAATATATACAAAACGTTTTTTTTAAGACACACATTTTCATGTATATAGGTACCTACTTATTGCTAACTATGGCCCAAAAGAGTATCTAGAACTATGGTAAACATAGACATATAATTAGCTAATTCACCCTTATGTTTTAAACGACTTCCCAAAAAAAGGTCGGAAATTGGTCCCACTTCAATTTGCTAAAAATCAGATGAAGATATTTGGACCTGGGGACCAAAACTCTTCAATGAACAGCAGAATATCATAAGTAGATATCTCCGCTAATTGTCCGATTTGCATGATTCATTTTCATTTGATTGGGTAGGTACCTAAGCTACAGACAAGAGATGGTTTTTAATAATACGGTAATCGTGGGCTCGATTCCTGCCATGATGACTTTTTGGTGGTAAATCATGGTGAAAAAATCGTGTTTAGGTACACTAGTAGTTCGCCCCGAACTGAGATCTCGTGATGTCTGGTTTTTCACCGAGATTATTTCTCAAATAGAACGTAATTACCAAAAAATAAAAGTGTGCTTTCATTACACCTTTCTCACATATTAACAACAATACTTCAGCACTTTTTTCTCGAACTCTCTTTATTCACCTGAGTGTTCGAGGCTCTCTCTTGTTGCTAACGTAATGTAATATTTCTAACCTTTCTAACATGAAACAAAGGTTCATGCCGTTTTGTAAAGTGCTTTCAAAACTGTTGCAATATTAGTCGTGGCTTAAAATTCGACCCTTCCAGTCCACGGATGTCGTAAAGTCAACCAAAAAGACGAGTTTTTCTTAGTGTAGGTAAACAAAACTTGTGTAAAAGTAACTGTGAGCACCTATCTGTCTGCTTAGCGTGGTGATAACGTACCTTACAGTTATAGTGGAAGTTCTTTCCACATTGTATGTAGTGGACAATAATGTTCTGTTGATATGGCATATGCGCAAAACCCTTACATGAATGATCTCTTTGATCATCCTTTGCCCCTTCATTTTAAAGACCACCCCTAATAAGGGCAATAATAAACTAATTTTGAAATCTGCACCCCTATTTCATGTTTTAATACATTTTCAAGACTTCAACCTAATTTAACTCTTTTGCAACCCATAATGTAAATACAGGGGTGGTTTCAGCAAATGAATTGTAAAGTCAACCCCCTTTAACAGTCTATCCTACAAGACGCGCCCCTCTGTTACTAAAACTCTCCCTAATAAAAAGTTATATATACTTATATTTTATCAATGTGCATTCGATACTCTTTAAAATGACACCCCACAAGCCAAAAATCTTTTCGTCTCACCTAACACCCCTATTTCTCAAAAACTACCATCATCATCATTGGCATTTTAAACATCAATTGCAGATGATTTAGGTGGCGTCACCTAATAATTTGAAGTTTTCTTCAATTAGAAGCACACTTTCGTTCGTGATCCACTCCAGCAAGCTGAAGTGGGTGAAGTATCCTCACCACTGACGCCACACTGCCTGGGACTCTATTTGATAACACAAGCCTTCCCAGGAACCTGCGCCACCCTCCCGACCTCGTCGACAAGACCCACAGAAAAAAACTACCCTATAGGTAGTCAAAAAAATCCTCGTACCGATTGAAGAGTATTAATGTAGGTTATCACTGCATGTTCAAAATTTTGAATTGATCGTCTCAGGATCGGATCTTTTCAAAAGATATGGGCAAAAAAAATATTTCTTTTCACATCTCAAAAACACTCATCAAAAATCCCCCGCGACAAACAAATTCTATTTACGTTATCTCTATATTCAGTTTAAATACATAAACATACAAACAAACAAAAAAACAAACAAACAAACAAACATACATACATACACATATACATAAAAAAAAAAAAACATACATACATACGATACATACATACTCATACTCTCGTTCGCTTCGCTCACTCGATCAATTAAAGCACCTATCACTAAAAAGAGTACCTAAAATAAGTTACCTACCTATTTAAAAAAAAATAACAGACTGCACTTTAGTGAACAATAACGTAAGTTCAATTATTTTGTTGGCGGCAAGACCAACTTGCTCGGCAAAGCTCCGCACCATGCACACGCTCAACCTAGTGGCAGAGACTGTAGACCTTTTTCATTGTACTCCGAACGAATTCGCAAAAATAGCCTTGTTGGTTTTGTGTTACGTAAATAGATGACTGTTTTTATTGATTATTTTATTATAAGTTTTGATTGCATATTGTGATTTTAAGTAATTATTATTTTTGTAAATTTTTGATGACTACGCTATTGTTAAAGTTAAGTCTGTAAAAATAGTTGTAATGTTGATAAATAAATAAATAAATTTTGGATGGCGGTGCTTATCGTAATGACATTAGGTAGGTAGGTACCTACCCTAAGACATTTTAAAAAATATATAAAAATATGAAAATTCCTAAATGATAATGTAATTATTATTATGGTGTAAAGTTAGTTTCTTTTTTTTTTTGTATGTGTTCAATTCGATTTTTGATATTTACAACATCACAGATGATATCAGTAGGAGCCTCGTTCTTGGAGTAGTCTCCGACGCTGTCGGTCGCATCGTTCCGCTCGCTGTCACTCTTTTCTTTCGCCTCCTCGGCCATCACGAACTGACTTAGCACGTATCGGTCAATTTTCAAGTGTTCTTAGTTTGAAATAAATTAAAAAGTAAAAAAAAAGATAATTTCGGCAGCGGTTACGATAGTGAAGCGTTTCTCAAAATATAAACAAGTTAAAACGTTCTGAAAAAAACATTGTAACGTTTCTGAACGCTCGATCAGTGAAAATAAAAAAAAGTTTCTGTACGCGCGAGAGTTTATGTGCGATATATGATTTTCTATAGAAATAGAAAGCTTGTATTAGATTGACAGCGACTAAGCGAAGCAAGATGGTGACTTGTGATTTTCCGCGGAATAAACGCTAGGAAAACCCGTATTGCACGAAGTTTTCGAGTGGTTCTAAGCGCGCGGAGATGCGAACTGAGTTTCTCGGAAGAAACAAGGATCACTTCCTCTACACAAGGCCAGTGAGGCGCACTGAGTGAGCTCTCTAAAAGTCTAGTGATTTATTCTGACTTGTATTGAATAAACCGGCCAAGTGCGTACCCGTATACCAAGGATTCCGACCCTCATTTCAACGCATAAAATCACGTAGGTATTTGTTGTTATAGGCAGTAGAAATATATACTCTGCGAAAATGACAACTGTCTAGGTTACTATTACGGCTAATTACGGCTCATGAGAAAGGTACATGCCGCAGTCGTACAGACGGACGCATGGACGGAAGGACAGGCGGAGGCTTCGTTAATAGGGTCCCGTTGGCATGACACCCTTTGGGTACGGAACTCGACGGCAAGATTAAAGATTGCCAGATGGACTTTAAAAAAGTTAAACCACCAACCAAACCAGGCACAATATTGTACTCCCCTAGGGATTGCACCCGAAACTTCTGGATCTGACATCGCCGGTTATATATTAAATTACTTATCACGATTTCCTAGGAATAGGAAACATTCACCTAGGTGATGATGACGTTGGTAATTAATTAGTAGATTAAAAAAAACAAAGGATTTCGCACCATCACCGGTCCGATAAAGGAATATGTTGATAAAGGTATGTTACTAGAATAGCATGACCAATTATGCCACTATTTTTGCATTGCATATTAGGTACCTAAGGCTAGCGATATCCTTTGTTTTTGTTCCATAGTCAATAAAAACACAAAAATAATACATGTACGTAATTATCTAATTAAATATCTTGCATCAATTATATAAATAAGTAATGAGTAATCAGCAGGTGAGCATGGCTAATCAAATCTTAAACGGAAACCAACTCATTTCCTTTGTCCTCCAGTATGCAGGTAGGTAATAAGTAGGTACCTAGACATTTAGCTAATGTGAGACCGGAACATCGCAACTGTACCTAATGGAGGTTGTGTTTTTTTTTTCAGAATGACCTAGAACTCAACTTAGGCACATTTTAAAATTATTTAATTCAACTTGGGAGTTTTATGATGTATTGGGAGTTTTAATCCTATGTATGTCACACCTGTACGTAACAATATGCATACACAACATATAAAGGATGAAAAATTAGTATGTACCTACTTAGGTACATAAACAATTCACCTTTCTCTCTCTGGCATCCTCCAACGAGGAGGAATATACTCTGATCAGAGCTTCTTGGCCTCACAGGAAAGCAGAGCGGGCAAAAAGCTGTTGCACATACCTTCGTACGTAAGTAGGTATATCTAACTAATGAAAGTGACCAAGTAGCCCGCGTTGTACCGCGCTCCAAACACATATTGCATCAAAAACGTGATATAACATCTTCAACTACATTGCAATCTCTCAAATGATTACTCAGTTGGGGTTGGGGGAGTTTGAAAGCTTCATTAAGAATATGAACTTATTTTATGGGAGGGTGGGCTCTTGACCTTGAAACTTGCACAAGCAAAGCAAGAATGAGATCTACGATGGAGCGAGCCTACCCAGGAAGGTGCCTATAAACTCTCTCCTTGAAGACATTAGGGTCGTATAGGGGAAATACAGGCGCTGGAAGCCGATTCCAACATTCAAGTTGTTATGGTGACAGAATTTGGTAAAAAAGTGGTAGACAGGCGGACCTGAACAAAGTCCCACCACCAACCAAACCAAGCACAATATTGTACTCCCTTGGTGATCGAACCCGGGACCTCTGGATTTGACACCGATAGGAAACCGAACCACTTGACCACACACTTTTAAGATTTTGGTGTATTTATTTTTGTAGATTCTTAGTTGGTCCATATAAAAAAAACAGGAGTGGGCCCGTAATTAAATGGCATCAAATTGTGAATGAATAAATAGTCAATAAAATCGAACTAGCTAGCCTATCTAAAAAACGAAATATATAATACCCGATCTATGAAACTGAAATAATTTGAAAATTGGGTCAGCTCTTGGTCAATTTTCTTGACTTTCCTCGGCAAGGATTTGGGCGTGAGGTCTGCAAACGAGCGAGCGTTCCCGAAGGCATTGTCTTTCCCGCGCAACGGCGATGCAAATGTGATATGAACTATGACGAAGAAGGAACGAACGAAACACGGTGAACCGCCTGTTTTAAAAAGTTAAAAAGGCTTACATAGATCCAGTATGATTTTTAGGATCATTTGTGTCGTCAACTAAGACCAAGGAAGTGATGGATTGTGTGAGTGACGATATGCATTTAGAGTGGATGCGATTCGAGTTGGCAGGGGACAGAGTAGAGTGGAAGAGAGGAGCTTGCTGTGCCCGCCCGCGTGTGTGATAAGGACAGGAAGAAGAAGAAGCGTATCGTCAACTATTCGCCTCAAAGAGTGTAAAATAGAATCACTCCGGTCATCGTCGGTCGTCGCCCCCTGATAACGTGTCACAAGTTTTATATAGGGTCTGTGATCAACATCCATTTTGACATTTAATAGTCGCCATTATCGACACTTGTGACATGTGACATAATTATATGAGCACCCTGTGGGTCCGGCAGGCTAAAATTAACTTACCAAACCTAGTTCGATTTTTTGTTAAGAAACTACCTAGAACCTTAATCATTATCTAAAAAGCCTTCTAACAAAGGAAAGTCGCGATTTTGATGTAGGTATGTTGCGACCACCCTCCTGCCGAAGACCACCGCCATACGGTTGGTAAACCGCCAACTGTATGGCTGTGGTTACACCTCGCACCTATGCACCTATCGCACCTATGGAAAATGGTAAATTGCCGTGTTCCATAGGTGCGCGAGTGTCCTCGGAATGATCAGTCCATCCATAGCTCCATCGTAGACTTCATCCTGACTCTGGCATAAAGCTAGACCAGTCAAGGGCTAACCCTATTACCCCATATTACTAAAAAACATGACATACCCCATTCCGAAGCCCTGCTGGCAATATCGCGGCCATGGTGCTATACAATTAGACAACTGTACAATCACATCCACATTAGAAATTACGCTACGGCAGCGGCATCACTTTGCCCTGGGATAATTATTTCCTGGCGTTGCTTGGATCATAGTGTCCTATTTATAATTTATTAGAGAAAAATGGATCAAATACGCTGGTGTTTACGTTCAACGTTTGTTTCGAAATGGTATGAGCGGGAGGAATCGATGGTTACTAGACAACGGTGGTTAACACAAAAGCTATAAACTTACCCATTGAATATAGTAGGTATATACCTACAGACAATTGTTATGTGAGTTCAATCAAGTCGAGGTTGGTATTGATACCTTTAGTTATTGGTAGCTATACCTACATTGTACCTTCACTAAGTACCTGGTAGGTTTGGTACCTACCTATTGGGTAAATGGGTATTTACTGGCCCTTATAAGAATGGTTTCAGTTTGAAAAACACATTGCCTTAGTGCCTACAATTCTTTGTTAGTATAGCTAATAGGTACATACGAACAATAAACTCAGTTCAATTGATTAATTGATTGTTAGGTACTAAGTACTAACTTAAATTCAAATATTTTACTTATTAAGACTAGATAACTACTAGATTTACTTATTTTATTTTTGTTTTTTTATTTATTTTATTTTTATAAAGAAAGATAGAAAGAAAGAAAGAAAAATCATTTATTTGATACTTACACAATATAAATTCATGCTTGGATATAGCATCTTTAGCCGATGGATGTCGTGTAGTAAGTGGCGACTATGGGACACCCTTCCAATTAAAAACGCATTTTAACCGACTTCAAAAAAAGGAGGAGGTTCTCAATTCGGCTATATGTTTGTTTGCTTCTCGATTACTCTGCCAATTCAAAATATATTTTGATGATTCTTATTATGTTTGGTAGGCCATACTTCCGAGGTGGTGCCATAGAAATTTCATCAAAATCGGTACAGTAGTTTGGTTTTTATATCAAAATAACTGGAAAAAATATGTCATCTAAGTAAACGAAATTGCGTATTCTGCTTTCCTGTGGTGTTTACGGTCACTAGAGTAGACCTATTGAACTGCTTACGTTCCAGTATCATCATCATTATCAGGGTTTTGCCATAATCACCACGCTTGGCAGGCGTGTTGTTGGTCGCAGTAATGATGATTACGTAATCTCACTGAACTGCCTGCCTTCCGGTATCATCGTCATCTGATGATGAAGCCAAATGGTAGGCAGTTCAACGAAACTCTGTAAAAATAATTTAACCAAGCATTGTTTGGGCTTAGTGGAATAAATTGTCTTATGATGCATTCTGGCTATAAATGCTGCATACTTGTATGCAGCCCATAAAAGTCCACTGCATAGGATATGGGCCTCCCCCAATGCTAAAGAAAGCAATGGAGGGTTTTGCCATAATCACCACGCTCGGATGGCGTTTTAGTGGTCGCAGTAATGATACTTAAATACTTTTATTTTTTAAGAAATATTTTCATTCTTTCTTTCTTCGTGTGGATTGTGTAAAAGTTCTACCACCACTATGGGATTACCTCAGAACTCCGTTATTAGGACTCTCAACCACTCCACTCTACTCTCTACTCAACCGATTTGAAAAATATTTTTTTGTTTGAAAAGATATGATTACAGACCAATCAACCGATTTGAAAAACTGATTTTTTGTTTGAAAAGATATGATGATATTATTTTTATTTTTATTATGATTAAGTGTTTATTTTTATTATTATTATGAGGGATGATTCCAGACCAATCTGGAATCATATCTTTTCATACAATTTGTTTTTTCAAATCGGTTGAGATGAGTTGTGGGACCAATCCCATAGAATTTTTATCAAAATCAGTCCTGTACATTTCTTATAAATCAAAAAACAGGAAAACCATAGGACATCGTGCACCCCTATACTGCACTATAGTAGGAACCAATTTTTAATTTTTGTTTAGGTCATTTGTATTTATCTTCGTTCCCATCATTGGTTCCCATATATTTCCCAGAATCCCGTATTATTGCACCCTCAACGACTCTTAAATAGGGTGTCGGAGACGTCGTGGTGTCGTAGGTTTTACTACGAAAAAAAGGTTTAAAAATTTATTAAATAATCATAAGAAAAAAGTTTATTTTATGAAATATTGTAATGTAATCTCAAAAAAACCTTTATGCAAGTAAGTAGGTAGGTAGGTACCCACTTAAAGTACCTACTTACCACTAACACTACTTCTCCTTAATTTCCCATGGAAACAGTGAGTGCGTAACCATGGATCTTTGGCCAGACAGATACAAAGCCTGTCTCAAAGCTAAAGGTGGCCATTTCGATTAGAAATATTTTTTATGAATAGTAAAGACTCTAATAAACATGTAGATACAAATAAATACTAGGTTTTAGAAATATTACATATACCTACCTTCATAGAAAATAAATGCATTTTATTTGTGACTATGGGGCCAGACTAGTATATATAGAAGTATAGGTACCTACAATAATAGACAACCTGCGATCACCAACCCACGTTCCAAGCGTGACAAATCTCCCAATCGCACTAGATGCTTGGTTTAGTTGGTGCAAATTTAAATTGTTGTGTTTAGAGGTAAGATAGCCGTTCTTCAGGCTGTTGCGGAATTCCGGGTGAAGTGCGCTTCCACCTACGACCTTATCATAAGAATTCATGTGAAATGAAGGCCAAGCGACTCCCGTCGTACAGTAAATAAAACCTCTATAGATATAAAAAAAATAAGCTTGCGAAAATTTTGTTCTTGTGGTAGGTAGGTAAGGAGGAATTAACTTATGAGCCACTGAGAGGACTGCACAGCTGCACAGGTATTAGGGACACTGACTGCAATCTCGCGTTGAATGCCAAAATTATTTAGATTTATTTAAAATGTATGATTATTTTTATGTTCATACATAAAAAATACTTATACATAGTACATAATTATGTTTGTTTCCTTTTGGCCCGCCTGAGTCAACTTGAGTTTTCAAAATTCGTACGAATACGATGCGAGGCAGGCGAGATTGCGAGCTGTCAAATCGAACGAACGAATGGAATCGAAATCTTCTGATTTTGCTTCGCTTCGCATTCTTTCTTGGTTTGGATTATTTGTTTGCATAAATAAAAACAAACAAAAATGTTGTGAACACTAGTAAAATCGTGGATTCTTTTGTTTTTTTAATCAAATTATTATTGTTTGTGAATGGTTGTAATAGAAGTGTTCAATTAAAACAAGAATCATGTAGAAATCTTGACATTCGTGCTGTGTTGTGAAGTTCAGCTCAACGTTTTGCCCGAAGGAAGATAAGCTTATAACTTCCAGATGCTGCCTTCTATGCCAATTCTGTTTTCTAAGGAAAGCCAGGATGCTTTTGGAATTAAGATAGAACCAAGTACAAGCTTTTTCAGTCAAAATTCCGCTGCCAAACCCGTTATCAACACTGAGGTGAGTCAGAGAAGATGCTAAAGTTTACACATAATTTACCAGTGGTTCCATGTTGAAATCCCTGGTTAATTAACTTCAACCTAATGTTTGTAACATATCCTCTAAGAATTTCTGCGTAAACACAAGTTTACTTCAATAAATTCCTGTAATTTTTTCATTTGGAGAGACGTAATTGCCTAGTCGCCATTTTTGTATTGCGACTACGACGACGTACGTTGATATTGAATTACATTTTGTTTTCGTGACCTACATTCGTGTCCTGTTGCAGCCACAACCCGCACAGCCCCAAAGTGATCCTCAAGTGATAAATGAGGTCAAGGCCATCTCAGAATCTGAAAAGAAGAAGGGTGATCCGCCTAATAATGCTTTAGAAGATGGTGAGTGGTCATGCCTTGATTATGAAGGATACTTTCTTGAATAAATTAATGTTGGCAGTCTTATTTACAAAACCGATTGTATTTTACCATTCATACAGGTGTTAAACATTCAAATCCAAATCAGCTGTGTCCTTGTTATGTAAAAACATTTGAAACTCCACAAGAAAACCAGAATGTTGCCACCACTTGCTTAATTAAAATTACATTATGTCTAAAATCAGTTTGGCGATTTGTTTCGTGAATAATGGAGTTTTTCACTATTAATTACCTACTTGTTTAATTTCAGAATACTATAGTTGAATTAATATATGTATAAATGCTTCTTTGCAATAAGATAATAAGTGTTTAAAGACCTCACACAACTACTTTCTGATTATACTGTAGTACCTCCTGATTAAAAACTTTTTCTTAATTCTTATTATTTGTTTCAGCATTAGCCAAATCTTACTACTCACGAATACAACAAAGATTTTCGTCCAACCCATATGTGCCTACAAACAAATCTCTACAGTTTCAAAATATAATGAGAGAATTTGATCCTGGTAAGGAGACACCTGTGGATCTTTACAAAAAGGTTGAAAAGTTATTTGGCGCTGAGCACAAGGACTTGATGGAAGATTTTTTGTTGTTTTTGAAGCCCGGGCAAGCTACCCAAGTCGGGAGGTTCATGGATAGATTCTCACTGGTGCAGATAACTGGCTTTATTGATTTGCTACATGTAAGTATGGCTTAGCCTACAGCTGTCATGACCAAGTCAGCAATCATAACTGGGCTCCTAATATTCTTTCTTGGAAGTAAAACTGTGACAAAAGATGAAGCATGCTTGTAAACTAAAAAAACATACTTTTTGTCAGACCATGTCTGCCCTCAATTGACTGTATGCTTTGCAAATTTATTGTTGTGCTCGGCAGCATTACTGTATAATTTTTCTCATTTTAATAATATCGTTTTTGTATTTATTTACCCTACCTCCCCAGGAATAAAAAGGCAAAAGCAACAGAAGGGTACTCCAGGCAGAAGCCCCCTATTGTCTTCTTGGGGGGACCACCACCATTAAAAGCATACTTGTTTTAATATTACTTTTAGGCAGTAAAAGCAAAGTTATATTAAAACAAGTATGCTTTTCGAGGTGGTGGGCGCTGCTCTGGTTTGGGTTATGTGTTGATTGCCTGTCAGTCATCAGCTACTCAATATTTCTTGTTTGAGTATGCATAATTTAAAAAAACAAAGGAAAAATTGTAGTCTCAGTCTCTTATTCATGATTAATATATTCTTGCTCAATGTCCTATATACCGTTTTTCGTGGCTCTTTGAGGTCTAGTGTAAAGGCAGATTGTAGGTTATTTGGCTCTTTCAGGGTGCTTTGTAAATAATTAGCAATTATTATTATTAGCCTGCGGTGTCCCACTGCTGGTCAAAATTAGTACATGATAATTTTAAATTTTAGTTCCATCTCCGGGAGCTTAATTTAAAAGACTTTTTTATAGTGTTTTCTCATGTTATTATTGTTAATCTGCGTTTTTTTGAACAGATAAGTGAATGAAGATATTGACATTCTGTTATCTTATCTGTGAATTTCCAAGATTTAAAACTGTAAATCTTTTTTCTATAAATCATATAATATCTTGTTCATATATACCGGCTTAGATAGATTACCAGAAAATTTGTGCCAGGGTCATATCAAAAGTTTGGGTAAAATCAGAGTGACAAAAGTCAGTAGACAGATTTGGGGCTACAACAGTTGGTAGACAGAATCAGTGTCTAAACAAAAATTTTATTGAATCAGGGTTACAACAGATAGTAGACAAATTAAGGCATAACAGTAGGAAGTGGATAGACAGAAACAGGGTTTCAATAGGTTATTATAATCTGTGTCATAATAGTTGTTAGGCAGAATCATGTTTACAACAAGTGATAGACATAATCATTAGAGTAATCAGAATTTCTGGCCATATGAGCATTGCTGAACATAGTTTTCCCACTAACGGCGACGCCACAGAAAGAGATTCTGAGATCCATCGTCTCCCTGCGACCGCCACAAAGTCGTCGGTCCATCTTCCATCGAGTGAAGGGTCACCATGCGAGAATCTTGACTCCCCAGTGGATATTGCCTCTGTGGACTGTATGGTCTGCCACAGCCTACTACTAGAATCGCTGTAGCAAATTCGCCTTATAATACTTCTTGTGTAGTAATGGTAGCCGGAATCCTCAGCAAACTGAGGAACTGGCTATCTTACCTCTAAATGCTGGAACACAACAATTTAAGAATTGTTGCTACGGAGACGTAATTAGGTAAGATGGTGGTAGCTAGCCAGGCAGACTTAAACAAAGTCATACCACCAACCAAACCAAGCACAATACTGTACTCCTTCCATCATAGACCTTGTACCGTAGATCCTTGTCCACGCAAGTTCTGATCTAATTCATGCACAAGATGACTTGTAGCTTAGAGAGAATCTGTTTTGATTTGTTCATAGAAATCATTCGCCCGCAAGCCCACAGTGCTTCGCAAGGTGATCCGCGCGCTGACCACAGCCCTGGATAGCGGGAGCGGTGGCGACGCGCGGACGAGAGTGCTGCCTCACTTCCGCGCGCACCCGCGTCTTACACACATGTTCAAAGCGCTCTTCCCAGATGAGCAGCCGCCTGACAGGTATGTCACGAAAAAGCCGGATAAATTGCATACCAAAAATCACGGGAATATTTTAAAAGCGAAAGATAATAACAGAAAACAATAACTGGAATCAGCATAGGCTAGTACTGGGAGAAGAAGAGAGTGTGGCAAACTGGATAGCAATTGGCAGAAAATAACGCAATCTTTCAAGGTCGCTGCCGAAGCTTAGAGCTTCTTACATGTAACCAGAAGTTGGGGGACTCCATGACAAATATCGTTCAAACGTTATACCGAGATTGTTTAGTCACAATGGTGGGTTCACAGTTGGTGGTATGGTAGAGCTTGTTGTATGTACAGCTGGCTAGCTACCACCGTACTAGGTTTATTGCCATAATATCAAATCAATTGTTGTCTTAACCATTTAGAGGTAAGATAGCCAGTTCCTCAGTCTTTTGAGGATTCCGTATAATGAGCGGCCTCCACCTTCGGCTTTATCATAACTTGAACCGCCTCTGTGGTCTAGTGTTCGCCCACCTGTATCAGATCAGAGTTACCGGGTTCGATCCCCAGGGTGTACAATATTGAGCTTGGTTTGATTATACTTTGTTCAAGTCTAGCTACCACCATCTTACCTTATCGTCAATTCTATATAGTTGTGTTCCGGTATTTAGAGGTAAGATAGCCAGTTCTTCAGTCTGTTGAGGATTCTGGGTGAAATGCGCCTCCACCTTCGGCCTTATCATAACTTGAAACCAGGTGAGATGAAGGCCGAGTGCTTCCTCGTCGTACAATACAAATGGTTGAAACCAGGTGAGATGTAGGCTTCCCCGTCGTAGAATATAAAAATGTGTATATACATATAACACTTTTTAGAATACATTGTAAAAGCCATTGTTTTGGTTCACAGTTCGAAGGAATTGGCGAGTGACACGATAGCCGAAGGCTTCCTCACGCACGACCGCGGCGCTGACCTGTGGGAATTCCCAGACGAACCTGATACTGCAACTACTGGCAAGACCACGGTTGGCGCCAGTGGCACGCTCAATACAATGGTAAGCCGCGATACCCTTGCGCCATTACATCTGCCTGGGACACCAGTTAAGGCTGATTCGGCCGATGGACACGAAAAGCCCAAATATAATAATCCTTACTTATTTGAGCCTTTTGGGGTTAAGTTAAGATCTTGGGTCTGAACCGGTGGACTACGGTTTTCATCGAGACGACGCGTGGCCCATTGAAAACATAGCCAGCGAATTAGGATAGCTGTATCTATCCTAATTTGCGGTAATGTAACTAGTGTCTTGGGCATGCTTCCGTCTGCTCTGGTCTGGTACAGTTGAATTCCAGAGGTTTGAGGGGCTTTTCTCGGATCTTGATAAACCACTTTAATGATTCTTGCATTTTACCACACATTTTGGTTTATCAATTTTTCCAACTAAAACCGGGCACGCAAGGCTTAACACCTTTATGACTAGTTGACAGGCGCAATGCAGTGTCGTGTAGGTAAGGCCTTGGCAAGAGTAGCATTTTAGCAAGTTGCATAAAAAAAATAACCTTAAATATTTTAGAGATAGATTGAGTAGGTACTTATAGTTATACAACTCACAAAAAACCTTTCTTAAGACGGTTCCTAAAAAATTGGTTCAGCCCTTCGAAGATAAGCCTATCTCGATACATTTTTATAATTTTCACCATCTGCTTGTTGTCATTATATTCGTATAATAAAATACCACAACCAGTCTGGACAAAACCCCAAAATTTATTTATTTATGGTTTCGCTACTGACACGTCGTACAACTGTTATTTTCTGCCTCGCCTATGTTACCTGCTCCACATAGTAACAACCATTTTACTTAAACACGTTTCTCGCGTTTAAAAATAATTAACGTACATTATTCCAGTACCTGAATGGACGAGTATTTCTCCAACACGGCCGCATGCTCCGGTCCGCGCGCGTCGCCTTCCCCTACTCGAAGGAACCTTACCGGGTCCACGCACGCCGCCTCGCGCCCGCCCACTGCCACCCCTCCCCCCCAGACTCCGGCGATGAATCTCACAAGAAGAAACCACAAAAACGACCCAGAAAACAAACAAAATCACCCACCAAGAAAGACGTCAACGACAACCGAAAAGACACAATCATCAGCACCAAACCTAAAAAGCCACAAAAACCCAAAATTAACAAGAGAGAAGAGGTCAAACCAGACGTACCTAAAAAAGAAAAGAATACGAAAAACTCGATAAAAAAAGAAATAGATGCTCCGATAAAAAAAGAAACAGAACCGCCTAAGACTAAGCAGCCGAAATTAGAGACGATCACTGAATATGTTAAAAACGCAGACGCGGAAACGCCGAAAATTAAACCCAAAATCGAGGCAAATGTCATTTCTAAAGTTACAGAACTAGATTCTTCGGCTAAGCAGGTAAAAGTTGAAGCAATCATTGAAACAGCTGAAGTTTTTAAAGAAGCACCAAAATTCAAACAAACCAGAGTTATTACTAAGGCATGCGAGAAAATCTCTTTGCCAAACAGGCCTGTAAAACCAAAAATAGAGGCGACAGTCAGCGTAGAAACCAATATCGGCAATATAAACAACTGGACGAGAGACGAAGACAAGACTATGCTCCAAGTGTTGAAAGGCGAAGCCGGGTCCGAGAAAGTGTTTGGTAGAATAAGAGAATTGCTTCCACATAGAAGCGAAACTGAAATAAAAGATAGATTTTGCCATGTCATGACACTTTTACAACAAATGGCGGTTGGTGAAGTTACTTAGTGTAAAGGACTGATCCTAGATTAAGAATATTATATAATTTTCAATAAATTGAACTTATTTTAACATATCTTAGCCTTTTATTACAAAATACTTAGTCATTATTATACAAAGTTAAAATAATGACAAAAAAAAAAAAAAATATCAATAGAGAAGTGGTTATCAAAATAAATTTTATCACAGGACATTCAATAAGGTCTCATTTGATAAATTATTATTACGAATTATAGAAATAGGTACACTTTGAAATGAAGTTTAATTCTCTTTGAGAATAACATACGACTTTGCATACGACATTCAGTGCTATTTTTAAAATGACAGTGATCTGTGTTAAAATGTCAAACGAGAATGCCAGTTTATATAACAATATTTTCGAAGTGTTTTTTTTTATAATTGCCAAAAATGTTCAGACTGAGTGATAACTATTACCTGCGCAAATGCTTTCTAGAAAAGGAACAGGTGCCTACCCAGACCGTCATGATAAATACCATGACGAAACCTCTAGCTGCCGTTTACTTCAAGTCTATGACACCCAAACTCAAGGTACTAGCCGGGCTAGAGCCTCCAATGAAAGGCGGCGGAAGTGAATGGTACCAACCACCGGATGAGGTACTCAAAGGCAGAGTGGTCTTGAAACCGGTAAAGAATGAACACCTCAAAATGCTAAGCTACGACGGCATCGGCTGCTTAGGTGAAAAGTTCGTAAACGACCACCACAAACATATGGAAGAAGAAAAGAATAGAGTTCTCCTAGAGAGTGATATCAACTGGAAGCGAACAATCGAAGCGAGCTGTCGACAGCAATGGGAAGACTCTTCGAAAGAAGCGGCTAAACATAACACAGACCTCATAAAACACGCTTTTCTCGAATTCTCTACTATGTACACAACTTCTATTACCAAAATACAACAAATACTGTACGACTCCGCTGTAAAGGAAGTCGAAACTATGAGAAAAAATTCATTCGATAAAATGCAGAAACACTATGAAACACTCGTGAAACAGCAAGCTTCCATGCTTTACGACCGCTACACTGAAAAGTTAATGAAAGAGAAAGCTAGATTGAAAGCTGAATTCGTTTTTAATGTTGAAGAATCTCGTACTGATACGGGGAACAAGGTCCACGACATGAACGCTGACAAGCATGTCGCCATAGAAAAGTTAAGGCATCAGCAAGAAAGCCAAAACCTGGCCTGCCAAGTCTACGTTGCTCTCAAAGAACGTGAAGAATGCAAAAAGGAGATCGAACTGTCAAAGTATGAACATAAAAAAATTGTAAGAACCCTTAAAGAACAAATAGCATTGAAGGATTTTGAAGTTGAACTTGAACGAGAAAAGGAAAGAAAGAGACTAGAGTTTACTCGAATTTGGCAGAAAAAGGTCTGCCAAGTTGTGAAAAAGTTCCAAATGTTTGTATTATACTGCCTAAACACGCTGCCTGAGCACGCGGACTTCTTCATCGACATGGAGAAACTAATGTTGCTGCAGTTGAATGAAGTCATAGATGAACCGAGCGCTGAAAGCATTTTCGTAGTTGAAGAAGAAAAATTCCACACCCCAATTCCACATCCACACCCATTCTATCTCTTCTGTGATAAAGGGTACAAGCCTAAGCTGGAACAAAACCTCTGCCCGAAACATTGCACCTCCAGTGCATCACAGTTACCAGTGATTGTAATCAATAAGAGGTTAATTTACGCTGCTTGTGACAACTTCGAAATGTTCACGGATAAAGTAACGCAGTTTGTTCACGGGCGTCGCGGGGATGACATCGATTTCGAAGATAAGCACGAATACCAACTCGATGTTCCTGCCGCAATAACATGTTCAAAGGAACTTCTCGAGCTCAAATTAGAGAGTTCACTTCTGCAAGTTCTGCAAAAAGAGTTTACAAACATTAGGGACCTGCCCATCGAATGTACCAAGTGTAAATGCCGTTCCACGTATTGTTTCTGTGACAACGCAAGGCAACCATTTACTCCGCGAAAACCTTTTGAAGAAAAGCATGAGCCATCCTTGATGTCGATAGCTTCCGGAAACAAGATCAACACTCGAAGTGCAGAATTGGAACACGAACGAGAACCAAAATGGGAGAGTTACATAAAGTTTGTTGAATCGAAGAAATGCAGATGCGCTAAGATGGCTAAGAAGCATTTGAATGAGCATCTGCCCCCTTACATGAGGAATATGTCAATTTACGAGCCGCCTGACCTTCCGAACTATGAGATGTGCGATGTGGATACATTGAGGAAGTTGGTGAAAAAGGCGCAGGGGAAACCTCCGCGCACACCGCCGCCTGAGAAAGTCCCTTCAAAATATCGCGAGGTTAGCACACAGTACTCTAACCAGGAGGTTGACTTTTTATGCACGTGTTTCGCGGAGACCGAAGCGGATAAAATATTTAGAGAGCTGCTGGAGGAAAACAAGGAGTGCACGGAGAAGGTTCATTTCAAGGTGTTAGGCGATGACTTGTCCGCTACGCACCTCACTAAGCGCGCAAGCTCGTTTGCCACGGAGTGCGCTTACACCTTGAAGAGTGTGCTGGACCAGGAGCCAGAGCTAGAAGAGATATTCAAGAAGAAGGATTGCGGTTCAGAGCGGGAATATGACAAAAGCGATTAACTTATGTTCTGTGGGCACCTTACCTATAGGCATAGGCAGCTTTTATGCGAAAATACGTATAAATTGTCGCAGCTCATCGTATGAATTTGCAGCATGAAGTTCAAACGCTGTGGTTATTCGAGAATGAGTAAGTAGGCAGGTATATTATCATCATTTATAAATAAAAGGTGCCTCTGAGTTTTTACAATGTTTCATTTAATTCGTTCAGGTGCAGTTATAGTACCTACGATCCATCTACGGTTTTGTAAACCGTAAATGGATCGTACATTTTTCATTTGACAGCAGTTACATTCCAATTACAGTCAATTGTCATCATGTGTATTTTATTATCTGTGACATAGTGTACAAATACGATAGGTGAAAAGGTTGAGATGCGGGTAAGATCCGAATCACACCGGAATGGCATCGGTCGCAGCGACAGCGACGACGACGCGACGATTGTGGCAGCGGCTGGCAGAGCGCGGCGCGCTGGCTCGAGACAAGACTGGACTGAAGTGAAGGCGCCGCGAGCAGCCACGTCTTTTCAATCTAAAGTATCAAGTTTTTCAGGGCGATTTCCATCCTGAAAGGTGTCGCTTCCTTTCCAAGCAAGAACAAGACAAGGGCCTTGCACAGCTCCTCTTCACCAAGCATATCCTCGCGGCTTTAGAACCGGTCCCTCAGCCCGCGGATGTTAAAAGCCGACTAAGATCAAATCTGGGCAGCTTATTTTTTACGACAGGGAGATGCTTGGCCTTCATCCCACCTGATTCAAGTTATGATAAGGCTGAAGGTGGAAGCGCACTTCCTCCGGAATCCTCAACAAATTGAGGAGTTCCTCAACCTCTGAATGCCGGAACACAACAATTTAAGAATTGTTGTTATGGCGACAGAACTATGTAAGGTGGTGGTAGCTAGCTAACAAAGTCCTACCACCAACCACCTAGCATAATATTGTACTCCCCCTGGGGATCCAACCCGGGACCTCTGGATCTGACACCGGTGGGCGGACCACTAGACCACAGAGGCGGTTAAAATATATTATCTACCCGTCACTGCCATACTACCACCAATCCGCCTGGCAAGCGTAATTATGGAAAAACCCTCGCAGTTTTTGAGGAGGCTATCCAGCACTGGACATAATTGTGCTGGTGATGATGACCTTGTATTTGAGTGAGTAGTCGTATGTACAACAGGTAGGTAGCTCGCGCCGTCCCAAGGGCGAGTAAATCGTTGCGAAAGACTCATCACGTTGGGTCTAATATCATAGTTTTAATTTTTGTATTTTATTTAAAAAGGCGTACCCGATGTTAATTTTGTCATTACGAGATTTAGTTTTCGGGGCAGATAGAATTACAAATTATCGTATGTATGAGAAATGGGGGCCCACGGTAATTATGTAGGTACGTGCGCCCCTGTTCATTCGTGGGGGCAGATAGTAGATCATATATCCGTAAGATAGCCATAAGTGTATACCCCACGAACGACCCCCACGTGGGGGCAGACGGTAACAATTTGTTTTATGTCTAGTGTTGCAACACGTACAAGTTATGATGTTTATGATCCGCAGGCGAATACTTTATTGACCATTAATATTGTGGCGAGGTGACCCTGTGTCCTAAGTTCAACCAACTTAGTCCATGGGTTAAATAGTTTTTTTTTTATTCGTTAGTTGTATATTGCCTACTATCTAGCATACTATTTTATTTACAAACGAGTACCTGAAGTTAATTTTGTCATTACAAGATTTAGTTGTGGGGGCAGATAGAATAACACATTATCATACCCGTGCGAGAAATGGGGGCACACGGTAATAATGTATTACCGTGTGACCCCACTGTTCATACGTGGGGGCAGAAAGCCATGCGTTACCGTCTGCTCCCACGTAACGGGGCGGACGGTTAGGCGGTTAGTTTATTTGATAGCTCTTTTCACTGCGACAAACTAGGAGAGCGAATTCTCGCCGACAAAGTGAACAGTCAGAGAGAACTCTCTCATAGTGGTCTATTAGATTTAACCGCTTCTGTGGTTCAACCCACCGATTCTGATCTTTCTGATCCAGAGGTCCCGGGTTCGATCCCCATGGGGAGTACAATATTTTGCTCGTTTTGATTGGAGGTAGGACTTTAGACTAGGACGAAGTCCGCCCGGCAAGCTACCACTATCTTACCTAATTCTGTTGCTATAATTAGGTAACCAGGGTTATGTTCGCACATTAGCGCAATATCCTAGACAAGCTACGATATATCACAGAACCTAGCATTGAGGAGCATTCGCCAAGTGTAGCTTGAAATTGAAAAACATGTTTGGTCTATAAAATCTTATAATATTAAAAATCACTGTCATACATATTGTGTAAGGTCGGCAGTGGGTGCCTGCACACGTGATACGATAGGTAACATCATAGATCTTACAACGCCGAAGCGGCAAACACAATTACAACTAAGCAAAATCAGGACAAAATGAATGATTTCAATTAAATACATTTACATAGATAGTGAAATTTATGAGACCGCGACGCGCAGTTTAACTCGCGCGCCGTTTTTTTCTAATTTAAGATACTAGGCTGCAGCGTTGCCATAATATACGTCCCGATTCCGAAACCGCTCGTGTACCTACTACTTATATAATAGTTTCAGTCCTAAAACTGGCGAGGCGATCGCAGGCCGCTACTGCGCCGACCGACTGAACGAACGCTCTCTGTCGACCGACTGACCGAACGCTCTGAAGTTGGCTGCGAACGCTCTGCGACGACCGAATGACCGAAGGCTCTACGCCGTATGGAATGTCACACCACTGGGACCCCCCACAACTAAAAAATGCATACTGTAAACAGTACTTATCCTAATCTCTACTACACTGCTAGACGCTCATGCTAATCTTCAAGGAGCTCCGACACTCAAATAGTTTGAGACAAATAGAACAAAACAAACTTATCCAATCGGTATACAATGATCATCGACGTATTTTATATTTATCGTAACAGATAGTTCAACCAAATAACATTTCTTTAAAATACTTGGCTTATTAGTTGTGAAGAGAGACACCTATCGCAAGAGGTAGATAATCAGTGCAGTTATTGGCGTATCCAGTGGTGGTAGAGCTGTGTGTGTGGAGAGCGTGTGAGGCGAGCGATCGCCGGCAGAGGTCAGCGCGAGATGGCCGCCTAGCTGTAGAGGTCGTCGTCTCCGCCCTCCTCTTGGAAGGTGGGCTGGTCTCCCCCAGACGTGCCCGTCCCGCCGGCCGCTCCCGCGTTCGTTGGGAACCTGTAGCCACATACACCATTACCACTTGATAATAATGATCATCCATATTATCCATATATCTGCCATAATAATAATCCAATAGTGTTGAGTTTTTCCAATCTAATGTAGGCCTCGGTGAACCGCTTATATTCGATCTCCATTACAAACGTAGTTTGTCGTTCATTTCGAAATGGCACGTTTAATTCCAATGAAATTTTGGCAGTATAAATATCAGATATAGATAATCTGTTTGAAAATGTTTCGATATAGGAATTGAAAGTTTGTCAGTACAGTACACTCTGTGGTTTATTACTTTATCTTAACACACAATAAAATCCATTAAAATTTATTCTTATTCTAGTGATTTTCTGGCTATAAAATCGTAGTGGAACGCCCGGGACTTTAATGCCGTCATTCCGTGAAAATTTCTGGGAATGCTCGCTCCATCATAGACCTCATCTTTGCTCGGGCCTAGAGCTAGACAAGCTAAGAAGTCAAGAGCTAACCCGTCATGAGGTCGAGACCTTGGGTCGGCTTTCGATCGAGTTGACACGCTACCAATGGGTTGGCTTTTATTTAGGCCAGCGAATTAGCATAGCTATTCAGCGTGGCAACGCTTCCGTTTGGTACAGTGATCTGGAACAGTTGACTTACCTATATACAGTTAAACGTAATCCAACAGCTTCCCTTCCTTTGTACATAGTTAGTTTAATCGTACATATAATTTTTAATTGTTTCAAGCCTACTATCATCATGAATAAAATAAGACAGTGTATTGACCTGAAGTTGGTGCCGAAGCCGCGGCTCTGCTGCAGCGTCTGCGCGAACATCTCGTACTTGCGGATGTCGTTGTCGGAGACGGAGCGCCTCGCGAACTTCATCGCCTCCTCGAAGTGCGCGCGGCTGATCTCGGGCACCGGGTCCTCCTCGTCCATCTGCAGAGAACACAATCATAAATAAACTCCTCATACACTCGTTTCCTGCCCCTATCCCATACTTAGGCAGGGTCGGGAACACAATCATAAATATACTCCTACACTCTTCGTTTTCCTGCCCCTATCCCATACTTAGACAGGGTCGGCAAAACATTCATAAATGTAGTCCTACTCTTCGTCTTCCTGCCCCTATCTCATACTTAGACAGGGTCGGGAACACATTCATAAATGTAGTCCTACTCTTCGTCTTCCTGCCCCTATCCCATACTTAGGCAGGGTCGGGAACACATTCATAAATGTAGTCCTACTCTTTGTTTTCCTGCCCCTATCCCATACTTAGGCAGGGTCGGGAACACATTCATAAATGTAGTCCTACTCTTCGTCTTCCTGCCCCTATCTCATACTTGGGCAGGGTCGGGAACACATTCATAAATGTATTCCTACTCGTCGTCTTCCTGCCCCTATCCCATACTTAGGCAGGGTCGGTAACACATTCATAAATATAGTCCTACTCTTCGTCTTCCTGCCCCTATCCCTTACTTAGGCAGGGTCGGGAACACATTCATAAATATAGTCCTACTCTTCGTTTTCCTGCCACTATCCCATACTTAGGCAGGGTCGGGAACACATTTATAAATGTAGTCCTACTCTTCGTCTTCCTGCCCTTATCCCATACTTAGGCAGGGTCGGGAACACATTCACTAATATAGTCCTACACTATTATTGTGGCTGTGATTTGTTACCTCCATGACGGCGGCGGCGCCGGGCTGCTGCGTCTGGCGTGTGCGCTCGCGTGTGATCTCCGCCTCGATGGCTTGTCGGATCGCGAGCTTGCACGCGCGCTGGCAGATCTCCGTCAGATCAGCGCCGGAGAAACCCTGTGTCACCTGTCGACAAATATTATACCATAGATAAAATTCTAAATTATTACCTTTACTGACCTTACAGTACGGTATAAGTAATAGCTGTCTACTGCGCTGTAGGTTGTGGATTCGATTTATCTATTAGTGAAGACTTGTAAGAAATAGATAGCTATTTCTATAATGCTCATAAGCGACATTGTATAGTAGGTTTTACCAATTAAAATAAATAAATTTTCACCCGGGACATACATTTGTGTGATAAATAATGATGTTTATTCTGTATTTGAGTTTTGTATCATAATAGTAAGTATGTATTTACAAAAAAACAAGTATCAAGTATTCTATCCATTATCCAATTCCCATATTACAAGCTATGCTTCGTTTGGGGCTAGATGGCACTGTGTGAAATTAATGTGTAATAAAAATCAGACCTCATCCTCATCCAGGTAATGCTCAGGCAAGCCTTTGAGGTCTAGAGTTTACCCATTCCCAAATACACGCGCGACTTCTAGCTAGTTACATTCATGATCTCACCTTAGCGATGTAAGTGAGGTCAACCTCCTTTGCGATGGGAGACTTGCGCAGGTTGGCTCGGAGGATGGCCTCGCGAGACTTCTCATCGGGCAGTGGGATGTAGATCAGCTGGTCGAGACGGCCCGGTCGCAGGATCGCCGGGTCGATGATGTCGGGTCTGTTTGTCGCACCTGCAAGTGTATTGTTTTTTTGTTTATTTGTTATACCAAACTTTTTGTAACTGGCTAACCCTAAGTGACCCTGTGACATGGCAAATGTAGCTTACTACTGCTAAAAGGTTTTACTGCTTAACTGTGTAAATTTTGTGTTATTTTTAAATAGGCTTGCATTGCCTGCTTTATTCGCACTCTTGCCTAGAATCACCCTATTCACTTAAGACTTAAGACTCCCCATGTTGTAACAATCGGTTAACACAGAAAACTAGATTTGTGCCATCCATGTTTGTGCCAGTCATCTGCATAATATTAAATATTAATTTATCCGCCTCTGTGGTTCGCCCACGTGGGAGATCTACCATACAACACTGGTTTGGTCGGTGGGAAGACTTTGTTTACCACCATCCAAGTCTGACGTCATAACAACAATTCTTAAAAAAAAATTGTGCTCCGGCAATTAGAGGTAAGATAGCCAGGTCCTCAGTTTGTTGAGGATTCCGGGTGACGTGAGCTTCCACCTTTAGCCTTATCATAACTTGAAAATCAGGTGAGATGAAGGACAAGCACATCCCCGGCATACAATAAAAAAAAATACGCGAGAATCTTGGACTAGACAAATTTTAGACATATGGTACCTAAATCAAATAATAATATAATAAAATTTAATTAGTAGTATTACTTCTGGGAATCCAAGCGGATTTCAGACTGGAGATTTCCCCTAGACGATTGAACGGAAATAACATTCACGTCATTTTTAACGAATCACATCGTGAGTTTTATTTAGCTAGTGACTGTAAATAAGCGACTGACCGATGATAAAGACGTTCTTCTTAGCGCCCATGCCGTCCATCTCCGTGAGGATCTGGTTGATGACGCGGTCGGCGGCGCCGCCGGCGTCCGACACGGAGCCCCCGCGGGACTTCGCGATCGAGTCCAGCTCGTCGAAGAATAGCACACACGGGGATGCAGAACGGGCCTGGAACAATCAATTAAACACATAATTATATATATGCGGCCTGAGAATACTAATACCCTGAAAATGTATAGGTTGTGTTCCAGCATATAGAGGTAAGATTGCCAGTTTTACTTGAGGATTTCGGGTGAAGTGCGCTTCCACCTACGGCCTTATCATAACTTGAAAATTAGGTGAGATGAAGGCCAAGCACCTCCCCATCTTATAATAAATAAAAGTCTTTAGAACACTTTTATACTAATATTATAAAAGCGAAAGTTTGTTTCGTTTGTTGATCATTCACTCCAAAACTACTGAAAGATTGAGATTAAACTTTACACATATTACGCTCTAGACCGGAAGGGATACTTAGGCTACTTTTATCCCATAAATCAGTTCCAGTGGGTTAAGAATGGGATATCAAACATCGCCTTTTACCGATTGGTTTTTTGATAATCCTTCATGCAAAAACTACATAACGGATTGAGTTGAAATTATATAATTGCCTAGGAATAACAAATGGGCTACTTTTTGTACACAAGGCAGGTGATTTCGAAACAGAAGATTTCGAAGGAGGCGTTTCAAAATGATCCTAAAAAGCTTATGGATAAAAACATTTTGACATTTGTGAAGCTAAGTTTGATATATTATTTTAACAATTTGCTCAAAATTGTAGCGTATCAAATAAAAGCCGTCGAATGTATTTATGTTTAAGTTAAAACTTTACAATATTACGAGTTGTAACTGATGAATCAACAACCGTACGTGACAAGCATAAACATAGGACCAAGCAAATAGAAGGAATATAACAATTATTCGTAATAGAAATAGCACAAATTATAATAAACATAAAATGTAGGCATCCTACCTTGTCGAAAATATCGCGCACGTTGGCTTCAGATTCACCAAACCACATAGTGAGTAGTTCCGGTCCCTTTACCGAGATGAAGTTAGCCTGGCACTCGTTTGCGATCGCCTTGGCCAACAAGGTTTTACCTGAACAGATATAAAGATGGATAGATAGATAAACTCTTTATTGTACACCAAAAAACAAAAATAAACAGACATGCAAGAAAAACACTTAAACTAGGTACAATGGGCGGCCTTATCGCTAAAAGCGATCTCTTCCAGGCAACCTTTGGATGGAAAGGATAGCAAAGAGCAGACAAAGCGTATCAAACACAGTGGATAGCTACGAGTTGTTGCAGCAAAGGTTGGATAGACGCGTTGCTCGAGTTGCTTTAACTGTGCGGCAAGTTGCCAGCAAGTTGAACGTTGCAAAACTAATACAGTTGAGTTACCTATACGCCGTTTGTAACGGTCCTTCGGTAATCTGACTGATTACTTTGTGCATAGTTAGTTTAATTGTACTTTTTATTGAATTATTTAATTTGTTATTCGCGCCCCCCCTATTGAAATTATATAGCCTCCCAACACTCTCACAACTTAGAGAAACTAAACAACACCTCACACGCCAAAATCCATCAAACCATCTTAGGTCATATAGACCCTATCATCTCTCATATTATGTCTGCATCCTAGACTCTAGGATGCAGAGCGTTACAATAAAATAGACACAAGGAAATTTTTTTGTTACGGTGCAAAATACTACCAGATTTTTTTACACGTGTCAATTTTTTTTAATGATTCAAAAACAGCCCTTTTCTCGGAACTAACCAAAGCACAAGCGCTTACAATGCTATATATTCAACCTACATCTACAGTGTCAGTGTCGTGTCACTGATATTTCCTTCGGCCTCTACTCACCACAGCCAGGCGGTCCGTAGAACAGCACTCCCCGCGAAGGCTGCATGCCGAACTTGAGGAACTTGTCGGGATGCTCCACAGGGTACTGCACCAGCTCCTGCAGCTCTCGCTTCACGTTCTGCAGGCCTCCGATGTCGCCCCACGACACATTCGGCACCTCCACAACGGTCTCGCGCAGCGCCGACGGAGAGGACTTCGTCATTGCGTACTATAAACACAATAACACGTCAGGATACGGTAATTTTGTGTACTATTTTTTTTATTCTTTCATTTGAATTGGCTTTCATCTCATCCGGTGTCAAGTTATGATAAGGGTGGGACTCAACGGACAGAACAGCAGATAGAGCAAGGTCTGTGGTTTGCCTCCACAAGAGATTCGCATGTTGGAGTAACCCCATTTTCCTCGGTTGTAACCACGGTGAAGTCGGTTTATGGTCTTCCAGATCCCATGGCTGGTCAGAGCCGGCTGGAATCTCCTCTGTAGCGATCATAAGCTTAGATGTCAATAGCTAAACCTTCATTTATACAGACAGAAAATCCGTGGTTATGCTGTATATGAATACATCACCAACCACCTCTAGCCATGAAATCCTCTCCACCCAAAGGTTGTCTGGAAGAAATCGCGATAAGACCGCCCATTGCGCCAAGTGTGCAATAAAGTATTTTCATTCATTAATTCATAAATGGCACTCACTCTGAAGTTGTCCATAGAAACGGCGAGCGAGGCGAGCACCTCCGCATCGATCTGGTCGTCCTCGAGATCGATGAGGTCCATCTTCTCCCGGATCTGCTGCAACGCAGCCTCGGAGCACAGCGAGGCCAGGTCCGCGCCCACGTGACCGTGAGATTCCGCTGCGATCTGTCAACACAACACAATCAGCCTCTTCAATTCAATTCATTTATTTATTTCTCTATAATCTCTAATTATTATATAACAAGCTTAATAACTACACACATAGAAAAGTGCAACGTATAGGTATACTTATGTTATATCTATAACCTACAAGAGAATGGCTTGTTTTCTGCATCAACAGGATCTACACTAAGTCATCGACTTGTGTTGCAGATCCTGTTTGCCTTCTGGAAGCACATTAAAATAGTCATAAATTAAATCTATCAACAAAACTATATTATACATAGGTATTACATTCGGTGTTAATGATCTGTAAATAATTTAGAATAAATGACATATCTTTGTACGGTGTAGCGAATGTCATACCATACGGAATGATTTCGGGTTGAAAAACATTTCTGAAAAAAATCTGTGGGATTCTCGAATATGAGTGTCAAAGTTTCGGAGTAAGTGTAGTGTGTCCATCGAAGCTGCCGAATTCGATCCGGTAAGACTTTCCGAATGTTTGAGAATACTAATTTGAAATCACCGTTCGTCATCACATTTTCGGCGTCTGCGTCGGGTGCATCGATATCGATCTCAGTTCGACTAGGGTTTCGTTTTTCCAGACCTTTTTCGTTTTCGAAGCGGAATTAAAAAAATCAATTCCCGGAAATCGGTAAATTTGAAAAAGTGGTTGCTTTCTGCTATTTTTGCCTATGATATGTCAAGTTTGTTAGTAGTAGTTCAGTCTTATCGATCCTAGTTTACAATCTGGCCAAATCATTACGAGCGTTTTAGTTGGGCAATCAATTAAAAATATAAGCATTTAAATTACAAATATACTGTTTTTACATGTAGCCTGTATGTAGTGGCCGATTTAACTTTAATGAATCCATAATGTGTTTTGAAGCTACAATATACCATTTGAATTGAAGCTACATATTTGGCGTACCGTATTACCGGAAACGAAACCCTAGTCGGGACTGTTCGTTGACACTATAAATGAAACTCGGGATGATTTGTCACCTGTTCTAGATCAACATCGTCAGCCAGCTTCATGTTCTTGGTGTGGATGCGCAGTATCTCGAGCCGGCCGGTGGCGTCGGGTATGCCGATGTCGATCTCGCGGTCGAACCGTCCGAAACGACGCAGCGCCGCGTCGATCGAGTTGGGACGGTTCGTCGCCGCCATTACTATCACGTGGGACGATTTCTTCATACCTGAGGAAATCAGCGATTGTCTATTGTATTGTACTGGAAATGGATTTTACCGACACAGCAGGGTTCGCTCATATATTGAATATAGGCCTCTCTCTCACATTTTTTTTGCGATGTCTGTCGTGACAATACAGTACAAATTGTTTTCTCCTACTTGCACGGAAATAGCTTAATAGTTTTAAAAAGAAAATCCGAATTCGACACTCGGCTGTTTTCTGTACGCACGCAAGAAATTTCCAACAGGACAATCATATAGATTGCTAGACGGTAGCGAGGATAAAGGTTGATAGCGCATTTCTTTTCAAAATTAAAAAAAAAATAACAAAGACCACGCGCATCGAATTGGTAGTAATGAAAATCAGATACCTACTCTGTAGGTGTAAGTTGTGGCTGTTTTATGTTCTCATATGTTTATCATAATTTTAACAATGAGTACCTACTAGTTCTGCGGAAGGTGAATTAGATTTAATGCTACTAGACACATACATAGCTGAAGAAGCAAACTTGTTTCCTTGGAAATTAAAGAAAAGTACTATTCAAGTCTTGGTCGAAATAACAATTAACGGCTTTGTTTATTAAAAACACTTTGTAAGAACTCGGGGCCTTCAATAGCTTACTTCAGGCCTGGACAGTAATCTACTATTATTGGGCACTAGAAGTAAATAATGTGTAAAAAGACCAGCCTTACAGGGCAGACAAGAGGACTATTTAATTGATGATCAATTAATTATCACCTAACACGTCCCAGCCACAATGTCGTTGGTTCATTTAGTGAGAGGTCCTAACACTATATAATCTTTGCATCTTTACATAACAGATCTGCTAAATTATTAATGTACTAATATACTAATTAGCACTGTTAAGCTATTTTAAAAAATTGTAACTATAAAAATAAAACAATACATTAAATAATACTAGCACACAATGCGCGGTTATCAGTATAGATATACAATATGTAAGACTTACCATCCATAAGAGTCAACAGCTGAGACACAATCCTTCTCTCCACCTCTCCGTGAGTCTTCTCACGTTTGGGGGCGATGGCATCCAACTCGTCAATGAAGATGATGGCGGGGGAGTTTTTATCCGCCTCCTCAAACGCCTTACGCAGATTGGACTCTGATTCACCGGCTAGCTTTGACATGATCTCGGGGCCGTTGATCAGGAAGAAGAATGCACCTGGATTGAGAATGAAGAAGTGTAGAATTTATGAACATATTATATAGCTTGTGTTTATTTTTGAAATGGCACATCCAATTAAAATGAAAGTTTACACGTTGATCGGATACAGATAATCTGCGACCATGGTAAAAAAATATTCAGACATTTGGAAAAGGGTTTTTCCATACAAAAACATATGTTTTTAAGAGAAGTAGAGCTGTGTGAAAGAGCTTGTGCGGGTAAATACTACCACTATTCCAAAAGGTTTGCGTGCCCGTAATTTCATCGGCAACCATACTCTTCAAACCGGAGTATGGTTGCCGATGAAATTACGGGCACGCAAACCTTTATGCCTCAAGTGGACGGGCGCAATGTAGTGCCGCGTTGGTCATGTATTTTGTGTATGTGAGATCTACTGTAAGGCTTTGTTGCAAATCTTGCCCGCACCCATTCCGCATGAACTGATTGATCACATTAAAAGTAGCCTGTATTATTCCCATTCTAGACCAACATATGTGCCTTCAGTTCAATTCGTTCAGTAGTTTTTGCAAGACAAAGGAACCAACATCCAAACAAACTTTCGTCGATTTAATATTAGTGTGGTATAAATAAGTTTTATTTCTGAGTAAACCAAAGAACAGAAAACAATTAATTCAATACCATCTCTACGCAAAATAATAACTTTATTTCGCACAACTAAGATTATTTTCACCCACCGATATCAGAACCAGAGGTCCCAGGTTCGATCCCCAGGGGGTACAATATTGTGCTTGGTTTGGGTCGCGGTAGAACTTTATGCAAGGAATGTCTCCAAACATACCCTTTCACGCGCGATCTAAAAAAGCATATAGAAACAGTGGTTTCGTCGTTGAACGGTCTTAGAATGTGTAACTGACCGGTTTCGTTGGCCACGGCGCGGGCGATGAGCGTCTTGCCGGTACCGGGCGGGCCGTACATAAGGATGCCGCGCGGAGGCTTCACGCCGATCGCCTTGAACAGAGACGGATGACGCAGCGGCAGTTCCACCATCTCCTTGATCTGGGCGAGCTGCTTACGGCACCCTCCGATGTCGTCGTAGCCAACCGCGTTCAGAGCCTCTTCCTCTTCCTATTAAAAAATTATATATTTTAGCTTTGTACAGACTTGGACGACAATTCTGCGGGCAAAGAATTTTAGATTACACTGAATAAACCATAGTTTGAGTAGCGTGTCCAGGTCCTACCATACTATCTGTGTCGACTACTTTGTGACAAGTGCTGGAATTTACAGCATTTGTATCTTAACTTAGATTTCATTGAATTAAAGTCAGGCTATGTCTTAGAATTAAAATTATAGTCACCATGAATAAACTTAATCAATACGAAAGGCGTCTTAATCGCGCATACCTTTTATTACTCCCGACAGCTTCGGCTGTGTCATAACAGCCATGGTCATGGTCAATGGCATACTAAAGTACTCGCGGCTATTTTCGTTGTTGTGAGGTAGTTTTATAAACTACCCATTTTTATTTTGTAAAGTTTTTAAAGTTTGTAAAGACCCGTTTCGTAGGTATGTGTGATAATAGCGAAGATTCAAAAATATTATGATTCAAAATATTATGTACGCGCGTAAAAACATAAGCTTATTTGACAAAAACTGTGATAAACATAATTATAATACTAGAAATAAGAATAAACTCGCTATTCCCACAACTAGGCTTCATAAGGTTAATAAATCGTTCATGGGGCAAACTGTACGCTTTTATAATAAATTGCCAAGTGATGTGCTAAGCTTGTCAAATAATAATTTCAAAAATGTTGTAAAACAAAAGCTATCCAGGAAAGCTTATTATAAAATTTCAGATTACCTAGAAGATAAGAAAGCCTGGCATTAAAAAAATGAACTTGCTCCAGTGAATAAATTGTAATTAGTATTAGATAATTTTAAGCTATTGTAATGGATCATGAAAAAAAAAAACTAGCCCGAGGTTCTTGCCTTTCTCCTTGTGTGCTGGTCGCGATTCCGAACAGGCGGTAGATTTGACGTTTCAAAGTGATCCTAAAAAATCTTACTGAATAAATATATTTGACTTTGACTTTGAAAAATCCTACAGCTTTTCGATACATATGACTTAGTTTGTATTTGTCTGTGTCTTAGCTCACCTCACGCTTGATAGGATCACCCTCGCAATGTATCACAGTGTCCGGAGCCACAATACAGTAAGGTGAAGGATCAGTCTCCACCACTTTGAACTCCACAGCGCGCATGCCCCCGCGAACCATGAACGTGTCGTCGCGGTGGATGGGACGGTACGCCTCCATGAAGTAAGGCTTTAGGTATACTTCGAATAGGTTTCTGTGGAGACCAAAACAAACAAATAATGCAAATATCAAGTTGTGTTTTTTTTATTGGAGGATGGAGATGTGCTTTGCCTTCATCTCAAGGTGGCCGAAGGTGGAAACGCACTGTACCCGGAATCCTCAATAAACTTAGAACTGGTTATCTTGCCTCTAAATGCCGGGACACAACAAATAAGGAATTGTTGTTATGGCGACAGGATTAGGTAAGACAGTGGTAGCTAGCAAGGCGGATTTAAACAAAGTCCTACCAAACAAGCAAACAAAGTTGCACTTTCAACTATCTGCAGCTTTCAAGATCATGTTGTTATTTCTGAAGAGATTGTAATTAACAGACAAATTACTATGTACATACAAAAAAATAATAATAAGCAGATCCGCTTGCATTGTTATCATAAATTTTAATAAACTTATGCCTTTTTTGTACGAAAAAAATTCTGAACAATGAAAAAAAACCTGCCATGAATTGTAAATTGTTTGAAATTAAATAAGATGCCATTAGTAAGATCAGCATATTCATGGTTACAGGTTAGGTAAATTTCAACTATATATTACATAATATAATATCCAATACAATTCATGGCAGATAGTTGGTAGGACCAGACTCTATTTTTTACCACTAATGTGGCGTACAGACATGACATGCCAACAAATGGAAAGAAACACTTACCCAGTCAACCCCTCAACCGAGTCATCAATAGGCAAGATATGCACCCTCTTGCCGTACTTCACAGATGGGCATGGAGCAATGGACACCACATCAGACAACCGCACGCGCAGGTTATTCCTCACGACGCGGTTCATGCGGATCTTTTCATCGGGACAGTTGTCATCGGAGAGCACAATGCAGACAGTCTCCTTTCGGCGCTTGCCTTTCAACAGGACAGTGTCTCCACGGAATAATTGTAGCTGCTCCATTTTGGCCTGTTTGGAGATACAAGTTGCATTAACAACAAGATAAAAAGAGAGAATTTGAATTAGATCATACAAAACATACAGACAGATGATACAGCAATACCGACAATTAGGTGTACTTTATCTGTGACCCTTAGGTGACGCCGCGAGAACTTCAACATAACATTTTAATAGACTTATAACATTGGTGTGGGTGGACATGAGTCTTCACCTTGAATAACTTTGATTCTAGTTTTGTTGTGAATAACTAATGCAAGAAACAAAATTCAATTCAAAAAGTGCCATCTAATGGTCACAGAGATATAGGTAATTATTTTAGTAGGATGCCATCTTAATTGTGTCCTTGGCCTGAAATAGTCACTAATTCATATTTTCTTGGCAAGGGACTTTTTTTAACATTAGCTTGTAACAGCCGCTTTGTCCACAAGGTACCTATGTGGATAAAAAGTAGCCATTGTTCCCATGGCTTAAACATTATCCAATAGCCATTTAGGAATGTGAAAAGGTAAGGTAGCAAATAGTCAAGTCAACAGAATTACTTTAAGATATGGATTCACTTGTAATATTGCATGAGGTGGCTTTTGGGTATTGTGTTAGCTTCACACTAGAATTTGAGAATAGAAAATATTAAATTATAAATTTTGTTTATATGTGTGTATAAACAAAATTTATGTGTGTTATTTTATTGTTTATTTGTGTGTAGTGAAATATGGGCCATATAAAATAGTTTATGGCAGATGTGAAAGTATATTTCAGTGACTTGAAATATTGCAACAAATGTGTTCTTCGAATAAAATAATGTTCTAAAAGAAGAACATAAAATTAATGTACCTAATGTTATTGTGTTACATTCATATATCTCTGTAGTGTACTATTTATAGTTTGGGAGGACTTTCCAAGCCATAGTCTAAGCTCTTTTACTCTAGGGAAATCCCCACAAATAGAGTGAAGTTTGTTGATGGTTGATATTGCCCATATAGCAACGTAATGCAGTAAGTAGTTACAGTGTCCTGTTGGCAAGCAGTCCAATTTGCTAAAGGGAGGAAAACATGACTGTGCAGTGTACACTGTGGTGCTTCATGTATTTTTGTTTGTTGTTGTACCTATCCGATTGATGTTTCATTCAAATTGGACTTGGACTAGATTGGGTATGGCCTAAGCCATCATCCTATATCATCCAAATAGGACTTAATGTATGAACGACTAATGTATTTAAATTGATGATATATAATACACTTGCTAGTGTAGGGCTAACAAGGGGTAGACTTACTTTGTTCAAAGAAGGTTAATAATTATAAAAAATATATATTTTATAGGTTAGAATTGATTGGCAAATATACAAACAAAACAAAATTTTGGAAGGTATCTGTATAATTACACTATCAGCTGCACAGATTACGACATAACTAACATTATTATCATAGAGTATGATTGCTCTGTGAATCTGGACCGCAAGATAAGTTTGCTTATGTAGAAATATTTTCAACCAACTGCCTCTGATGGAGCATTTTTCAAAGAGATTATGTCTATTTTGATTAATTAGTATGTTATTTCAATGGCACACTCTGGTTCTTGCAGTAGCTTGATGGAATTTGAGATGTGATTGTGCCATTTCATTTGTCTGTGTCATAGGATTACAAAATATAATTATTAAGTACTATCACTAAGCTGTATGCTGCTCCACTTCTATTAAATCTATAACCAATTTCATAAATTCAAATATTTGTTTATATTATCTTGGTATGGCTATAAACTGACTTTAATGATATTGGGGGAAGAACATAGGCTACTTTTTAAATCCAGTACCACACAGTCAAAAGTGAGTATTTGAATGAAAGCCTGTATGCCTATCAATTATTAAGTGTTTCAGTGTGGTGGCCACCAGCTTAGATGCAGATGTGGCCTCAGACTTTTTCAAGTGTGTAGATAGACAAATTCCAAGTTATTGGTTATATCGAAAATGGTCAAAGGAGTCTGAAGGCCCATTTTGAGGAAAATAAAACAGCATCATTTAATGAATTGCATGATTCTCAGAAAAACACAATACAGTTTTCAAAGAATGAGCACTTTAGTTTGTTTATAGGTCCTTTTCAGAGCATGATCTGTATAAATCAACAGGTTTGGTTCCTGGCTAGGAAAAATATTTTTCAAATATCCACATAATTTTGTTTTAATCAAAATCAGCTGAGACTCCTTTGAACATTTTTTGATTTTCCCCAATAGTTATATATACATTTTGGCCTTCCATGCACTCAAGAAATTATCACCTGTAGGTATGCGACTAAATGACATGATAAATGCAGGCAGTAAGCAGCAAGTCAGTACTAATCATTGCCAGTACTAATGGCAATGTAACAGCTTACCAAATGGTTAAGCATAGTGGTAAGTAGAATTCGTGTTTTCTACAGGTAGTTTTCTTCAGAGTGATAGGATAAGGCTTGTAGATAGATTATTGAGGACAAAGGATCACTGACCTGTGACAGGGAAACGACAGAGTTGTCATCGCTGACGGCCTCTTCAACGATGAGACGATTTGGCCTATCCTTACGGCGGAGGATCGCGGTCGATAAATCATCAGGACTGCGAAAGAACACACCCTTTATTATAATAAGTAGGAAACAATCTATATAAAACAACGTGATAAATATCAACAGTAGAATCGGCAATCCTCATTGTAGAAGCTTGGTTTAGTTTCGAAACTATCGACATGATGACAAGCCAAATTCGATGAGCATACAATGGGAACGCCGATAACACACAAGTTAGCATTCATATCTCTATAACACAGGTTTGATGTGAATAACTAAGGACTTACTTTTTGTTGTCTGCCATTTTTAAGAAAAAGCTGCACAGTAATTTTCTGAAAAAACTATTTTATAAGAAAGCCGAACGGACTAAACTAAATCACTTCACTTCGACCCTAGCCTAGCGTGACGTTGCCGTATTTCATTTGTTCGAGTTTGACAGCAGTGTTGCTAGCCATCAAAACATCTTTTACTTGTCTATGGGCAACTACAGATTGCAATGTATACTATTTTTCGAAAGTTACCGATTTATTGGTTTAATTTATTTGCGTCAAGACATTCTCGATGGCCTTACCAAATCATTTTCTAAAACGTTGGTACCTATTGTTTGATACAGGTACAGTACAGCCAGAGCGCGCCTTTATAAATAAGTTAGAATTTTATATTTATTCATACTCACCATGCGCTGCGCGCGCGGAGGAAAGCAATATGAGCTTGGGTTTGGCTTAGTAAAGTGGAGTGCAGAAAGCTAAATCTGGCTTTCATCCCTTACTCTAATGTAATTAATAATTCTGAATGAACTCATTATTTATCTCATCCAGTCTCGACACATTGATTAGGTTCACACCTCTACACCGTAAGGACAATATCGTCAGCTATAAGCATGCACCAGGGTGCTTCCTCGTGATGTCTGATCTTGGCATCCATTACCAAAAGAAAGAAATAGGGCACAATGTCTTCTCTGGTGTAAACCGACGGCTAAATTAAAAATATTAAGTTATATGTGTAGGTAAAGAAATATCCATAAAAAACTGTTTGATTTCATTTTATTTGTTTCATTAAAACGATATTTAGAACCAATTACATATACCTATCAAAATTAAAAAAAAACCAGAGCAATACACAATACAATACAATAATTGCATGGAAACGATTGTTTTTTTATGCAAATATGGAGACGGAACAAGCAAGCAGCCCATCTGATGTTAAGTGCATCTCTTGCTAACAACAAAGTTTTAATGCGTAGGACATATATTAAATACTTATAGTAATTATAGGTACTTAGTTAATTATGTTTGTTATTTTTTTAAGGTATAAGTATATTGCTATGGGCCGTAGACTATTTAAGATAAAATAAGATCTGTAATTTTTCCTATTGTTGCCTGAAATAAAATATATTATTATATCCACCAGGAACATGGTCTACGGCGGCAGTAAATTGCGCCCTAAAACTAGAGACATAAAGATGTTTAGATTCGCGTGCCCGTTATTTCACCGGCAACCATACTAAATCCGGAACACAGCAATGCTGCTTATTGGCGGCCGAAATAGGTGTGGTAGTACTTCTCCGGACAAGCCACCTCTGTGGTCTAGTGGTTCAACCCACTGATTTTAGATCCAGAGGTCCCAGGTTCGATCCCCATGGGGAGTACAATATATCGTGCTTGGTTTGGTTGGTGGTAGGACTTTGTTGAGGTCCGCCTGGCTAGCTACCACCATCTTACCTAATTCTGTCGCCATAATAACAATTCTAAAATTGTTGTGTTCCGGTATTCAGAGGTAAGATAGCCAGTTCCTCAGATTGTTGAGGATTCCGGGTGAATTGCGCCTCCACCTTCGGCCTTATCTTAACTTGTTAACAGGTGAGATGAAGGCCAAGCGCTTCCCCGTCGTACAATAAAAAAAAGGAGCATCAATCACCATCAAATACTTTCTCAGGTAGACACCGCTATGCCGCAGATACCTAACTGCCCCTTTCCGCTAAAAAATCGAGGCGTGAGTTACCTAGGTACTACATGGACCATGTGACCTACGTAGTAAGGCATTGTTTTAAGCAAGAGATGCACTTAACATCAGGTGGACTACTTGCTTGTCCCGTCTCCTTGTTTTATAAAAAAAACATGAATCGTTAAGAAGAAGATGATGACGATGGTGATAATATTGAATCATAATGGCTTCCCTCTTCCCTCATAGCTTTTTTCATATTCCTCAATAGTTTCCTTTGATCCATGTAACTTCGTTTGTTTACAGCATGTACGATGACATCCAGTAGTTTTTTGGTTTCTGTATGTATGTCTAGCTTGTCCTCAGTGCCATAGTCTTGTAAATCGTGTATGTAATCGTCAAACCTAATGCTCTCTTGTAAAGTGAACACATCATTCATACTTTGTAGGAACTCAGTTAAGCGAGACGATTGTTTCTTTAATTGCTGACGGTACTCGGTAAAAGTCTCTTTCACCTCGTCTCGATCAGTTTTCGACAACGATCTAAAATACTTTGCCAACTTCTTCGTTGGCTTATAATCCATTACCTCAAATTCCTTGCTCAATATTCTACAATATCGTCTCAACTTCCGAGGAGGAAATGTGGTGGTCAGTAATGTTAAAATGTTCCTTAGAAATCTTTTGAATATGCCGCTTTCTGTATGCCTTAGCCGATAGGAAAATTGAGACAATTCGTCATAATCACGGTTTTCTTCCGATAACCGTTTGGCATCAACTAACCCAATACACACACTTACACCATAAAAACTCAGAATACACAACCCCTTCACAATGGTACACATTCCGAGAAATCTATCTACCATCCAGCTATGTGAGTGGATGACATTCTTATCATAAAGTTAATTTTACGGTCGGCGGCGACAAAACCAATCTTAGTCCGAAATTGAATTAAGTTAGAGGCCGGTCCTATTTCCCCCACGATATTCTAATACAGCTAAAACGAATTTGTGTATTATAACGTCTCTTACATCGTCTTTTTGTTTACTTAGTCTATAAAATACTTAAAAGGTTTTGAAATAGGTACATCTCGTGTTCGTTGACCGATATGTTTGGTCCTACCTTTTCCGTATTGCTTGAGAAGGTAAATGTTGTGATCCGTTTTATTATCGTCCCAGATTTTGTAAATGCGGTTCATTGCAAAAAAGATTTTATTGCATGCGGGTTTACCGCCGTGTATTACTTTCAAGAAGGTTTTTACTTTCTTTTTAAGTATTACATCGTTCATCGTCTAATTAATATGTGCACCACCAACCACATCTTTAGCCATGAAATCCTCTCCATCCAAAGGTTGTCTGGAAGAAATCGCTTCTTAGCGATAAGACCGCCCATTGTACATTTATTTTTTAAGTTATCTAGTTTTTATTTTTAAGGTGTGCAATAAAGTATTTTTAATTCATTCATTCATTCATTCATTTCATTCATTCATCGTTGAAACGGGAAAGCTTTTTCAACTTGTCACAAAACTTATTCAGCGTCGCTTTCATTTCCCCTGAGCCCAGTCTCAAGAGACTTTTGCTCAAAACGTTAAAATATTTGGGAATTCTGAACGGCGAAAAATTGTTCAATAATAAAGAATTACAAATGTTGACAATGAAATCAAAGAATGGTCCATATGGAATAACGATTACTTTTTCAATTTGTATAAATCTCCCACTTAAATAATGCATGTCGTATCGTTGGGTACTAACTATTTCTTCTGTTGAACGACATCCGTGAATATACGGCAGGCCACATCGTTTTGCGTTATAGTTTGATTCGTGCAATTTATTTTCATAGCTCTCTTCATCAGTTGTCCCGATTTTAAGAATGAGATAAACCAGTAACACACAACCCAGTTTCATGTCAACAAACTCTTCACCTGTCCGAAGTAAATATCAACTCCAGTATTTCTAATTTGATTTTTGTCACCAATCGACGCTCTTATCAGTTTCATAACCTGAAAGAAAATTCGTTTTGAAATATGCGAACCAGCATTTTGTAATATACAGATAACATTTCATATTTCTGAGAGATTGGTTAAAATAATCATAAATATTGGTAAAATTTTGTAAAATTACCGACTATGATTTTGTTGTTTGCCTATAGAATGCATCATCTCTCCTGATGTTAAGGTATGATAAGGCCGACGGTGCAAGCGCACTTCTCATGGAATCCTCAACAGTCCCAGGAACTGGCTATTCAAGCAAGTCCTACCACCAACCAAACCAAGCTAAAATTTCAAAAACAGAACCCAGAGGTCTGATACCGATGCGATGGGCGAACCACTAAGACCAAAGAGGCAGTTATCCTATAGAATGCAATCTTTTTACAACAAAAGCTACTTACGGATAGTATTATTGACATTACCTGCCACACAATGACAGTAACAAGCGCTGCCAAGAGCGTGTCTTTGCTGACGATGAATATGCAGCTGAAGAGCATTGCGTCGAACGTAGATAGGTTCCATTCCTCTCCCCACCTTTGAACAACATTAAACACGATTTAAATGTATTTTGATCACACAGAAGTAAACGTATAAACAAAACCTTTATAAGGTATAACACCTTCATGCCTCAAGTTGTCGGGTGCAATGCAGTGCCGTGTAGGCTATGTTCTTTGTGGATGTGACCTACGCAGTAAGGCATTGTTGTAGGCAAGAGATGCAGTTAACATCGTTTAACATCAGGTTAGCAACATCAGCAAGTATGCTTGTTCCGTCTCCTAGTTGTACTGTAAACCCTTACCAAGTCATCGAAAGACACGATGGTGTAGATTCATCATCGTAGAGCAAGGCACTGGTCGTGCCTGCCTCTCGTGAAGTGTGTTCTACATCCAACAGCCTCTCAATGATGGTACGTTCACTTGCCACCCAATTGAGTCCATCTAGAGCCTGAAATAATAAGTACAAACCATGTACCTACCTAATCAAGGGAACGAAGCGTGAGTGTGTTTTATTTTCTAGCTGTTGGACAATATTTGTATCTTTGCTCTTGAGGATACCAACTAACAGTTTTTCTTTTCCATTTACCCTTTCACCACGGCATCTCCACTGGTTCAACACTTTAAGTCTATCCCTCATTTCGTGGCAAAAAATGCTGGTTTTTTTAAATTCATGGAGGGTTTTTGTGGGTCCGACTCTCGCTTGGTGGGCTTTTTGTATTTATTGTTGACATCAAAGTGAGGACTCGTATCATACCATACCATAGTTCTTTGAGGCATGCTCTCACTAATAATAATAAATTCCGATTTGACATTTTTAAGTAATTATTTTGTATTGTCATTTTTATTGTATGTACCATTCTTCTCTGAGGCATGCTCATTAATAATAATTAATTCCAATTGACATTTCGTAGTAATTATTTTCTTGTGACATTTTTTTTTATGTTCATTTTCGACGTTCGACGATTTGTATTTAATTTGAATTTGAATTTTATTTATTTTGATACCTTCCCAATTTTGTGTTCTGTATCTTATGTTATGTTTGTTCTATGATCTTGTGTTGATTGAAAATAAATTATTTGAATTTGTATATCACACCAAGTTTTAACTATGTACATTATTAGAGCTTAACGATATAGATAAAATAAAAGTCGTTATTTATATTATGTCAGGTAACCCGCTATAATAACACGTATGTACTGAAAATATCAACCTATTACGAATCATAAAACCTTCAAAGGTAGGACAGACAGACAGCGTAGGCAAGGGCACCGTCGTCATAACTTTCAATTTCAATTTTATTAATTTTACCACATGATAGGGTGAGTGGTTGAAGGATTGACTAAACCAGGCTAATATATCGAGTGTTTGTTTTAACTATAACAGCACAGACAGTTCTTTTGAAACACAGCTCCTTTTAGGATAAAATCATTTCGGCATTAAAACATTTTTGGTCAAGCGCGAGTAGCGCCTTAAAATGAATAAAAATGGCAAAAAAATGTATGCCAATCGACTCAGTCCCTTGTAAGGATTAGTTTTATTGTACCGAATGAAAAAATCTGGGCAGCGGAAGTTTGTCTAATAAAATGTTTTCAAATAGGTACTTCGTAATTTGATTCAAAAATGGTATTAAAACTATTTAAATAGATGTTAGATATGGCCCCCATGCTGCTGTATGCAGGCAAGGCACGTTTCAATTTGTATAACTCAACTTGTATAAAAATCTTACCCTTTCGAAGAAAGCAGCCAAGAATCTCGATAGCAAAGGGCGCCTCGATTCGTTCTCCCCTAAAATACCTGTTTGGACAGTACACGCAATATATCATAGAGATTACAAATAAAGGCGAAGCAGGAAAATATTTACGCAAACACGCCACACAGGCAGGAACCTCGCATAGTAGGTACTATGAGGTCAAAGCTTCGGTGCTTGATCGGTGTTATGCTCTAGCGAACTAATGCCAGGTTTTTTATTCAACAACGGGAAAGCGCCTTCATCTCACCTTTCAGTTTTTTATAATACCTAATATGACTACCAGACATTTAACACAAAGTAGTAGTAGTAATTAATGCTTTCTGCTAAGATGTGTATGGTTTGTATAAAATCACGGAGATTATGTCAACAAAAGAAAGCTATCAACACTATGAAAAAAGGGTGCTTTCATTATACCATTCAACCACACTTTTTCTCAATCTCTCATTATTTTATCTGAGTTTTAAGGCCTCTCATTGCTAACTCTCATTCTTTGCAAAGCTAGAATAAGGGAAAAGCATCATAGTACTAATCATGACCATACGTCATAGAAGGCAGAATGACAAAGCTAATGTCGGTTTCATGAAAAGCGGACACATAAGTTGTGCCCTGGCAGTTGTGGTTTAAAAATCTAGCCCACGGATGTCGTAAGAGTCGACGAAAGAGTTTCACCACATAAATATAAATAAATAAATGTTACAGGACATTAATTTTACACAGCGCCATATAGTCGCAAACTAAGCATACTTAAAAACTTTTTGTAAATACATACGTATTATAACTACAACACCCAAACACAGAACAAACATCTATATTCATCACACAAATGTTCGTCTTGGGTGTGGGAATTGAACCCACAGCCTACAGCGCAGAAGGCAGAGTTACTACCAACTGAGCTATGAGGCTTGTTAAATAGGCAGCAACTTCCTTCTGTGTTTGAACAAACATTAACTGTGAACACCAATCTGTCATTACCAACTCAATGGTAATCATAATTGAAACGGAGGATTAGTGAACTACAGTGAACAAAGGATGTTCACTTTAGTTCACTAAGATATTTAATTTATCCTCAGAAATACTAAGCAGGTATTGTAAGGTGACCCACATACCAGGTACGGGCATTGACAGCTGTTTGTACACGGCCCTGCAAGTGAAAACCGTTGTGAAATACACACCGCTGGCTTTGTTCAGCTGGATAATTAACCCGGCGATCAGATTGCCTTGATTCCTCGTGATTCCTCGCTGAAGTTACTTCTGCGAACGCAAACCCTCCGGTCTCTAGCACAATGAACATGGTAATGAGACACGGAGAAATTACTTGCGCGCTTGTTGCTAGGTTTATTATCAGATTGTATTTATAGCACATTGTAGTGTGATTAATTATAAATAATCTCAACAGAAAAGCTGCAGTTTGCTTCTGTGTATTATGATACCTCAACTGCAACCACCAACCCGCCTGCTAAATGCGGTGATGCATAGCAAAACCCGACTGTCGGAGGAAGTTTTGTCCAGCATTCTCAACCCTCAACTCAATCAATAATTTATTTGTTGAATGTTCATGAATGGGCTGTTGATGCGATTCAGTTGTAAGCAGTTCGTACCATTAATTACCAGACATGAGCTTTCTCCATGGGTTTTGCCATGGTGGTCAATATTTAAGGGTATTTGCAAAAGGCCTAACATTTTTATGCCTCACTTATGCATATTTATCCGTAAACGGTTTGTCTTTGAAAATTCCTCAAACCTTGACATACCTTGAGTGACATTTGTTCTCCAACATGGTAAGTAATGCCACCATGTCTATATTTGGTTCTTTTTTCAGAGAAAAAAAGTTTACTATGGCAAGAATCTCATCACTCGCACCAACGGAACCCAGTGTATTGATTAGCGCCGGACTTTGGCATGAGGGTTGCAAGCCAGGCCGACCTTTATATTTATAGTTCATACCATCAGCGATGTTTGGAAATCAGTATTGCCTATTACTGCGACGGATGTTCCAGGTTTTCTGTCTCGGAAACAGGTTGACTTTTACGATACCCTCGATTGAAAAAGGTTGGTACTATTCTGCTTTTATTATTTTCTAAGAAAAAACCGTCTTTCAGATCCAAATACCTGAGTTGAGGAACGCAGGCAACTCGACACGCAGACAGAGGCCCAGCCATGGACCGAACTTCTTTGCAATCCTCTTTCCTAAAAAGAAACCCATCATGTATTATATATGAAATCGAGTGTAGCTGACTGATTGAAAATTAACGCACAACCTAAAATAGTATTGAACCTTATGTAGTGAACTGGTGCACTAAGATATAATTTCAAAATATCATTTCGTAATGCACTCCGATGCTTATAAAGAACACACCCTCCAAAGTTTCATTGTTCCAAAATTTCATTTCGTTTTATTCATTCAGTCAAATAAGTCACTCGAGCCAAGTGTGAAACGCCCGGGTATTTTATAAAATCAATTTTAGTATTTTTTTAAATTCCCTTACAATACCAAACTACCAAAGGAAGTCTAGGACATCTGGTTTGGACTGTTCGTTAATTATCAGTCAGTCAGCTTCACGATGATTTGATATATTTAGATTCTAATCCTATCCTCTTCAATGGGGATTATAGAAAGTTTCATGAATGCATAACCCGTGCACAATTTAATACACGAAATTTCATTTGCAAGCCATTTCACAATGAAATGGCTTGCAAATGTAGCGGTCAGGCTTAGAGTCATTATCGTGCTAATGCACGTTAATGTTACCACTCCAAAAGAGACGTTTTACATATCATAATCTTTCATGAATATTGTTCACATTTCAAAATGTTCAATGCTAGGTATATTCTCTTGAGCTGAGTTGAAGTTTGTTAGATCTAGTGTTTGACATAGCTCTTTCAGCTACCTCTCCCATATCCTTTCACCCTTTTAAGTCCGCCCATTATACTTAGACACTATTTTTTCTAAAACATTTAGTTAATTAACCTGTTTAAAATAAAGTGTTGATTTATTCATTCATTAGTTCATTCACTCATTCGTTCAATCAATCATTCGTTTATTCACTCATTCGTTCAATCACTCATTCGTTATTTTTTTCACTTAATCTATCCACTTTTCCACGTCTCTTTATTAGAAAATTATGTACTTAACTATAACGTATTCAATGTATATACTACAGGGTGAGTTTTTTTTCAGGGCAACTGAGTTGAGGACATTTTTGAGTTCTTTGATTGATTATAAAAAAAAAATGTATGATGACTATGTGCCCAAAGTTGTTGGAACACTTTCAAAATTGAACATTTATAAATTCAACTGAATTTAGTAATAGTTGTATGTAGGTACAGTCTGAAATGCGCAAGCGAAGCTATTTAATCTTATTATGCTGTTCGTGTAAGAACTTTTGAAAGTCGGAACGTTAAAAAGCCAAATATCGCCGAATGCGAAGAAACAACTTTAGCGTTTGAAAACAGAATTACTAATAAATTTCAAAATTAGAACAAAGTTGGTTTTATGTCATGGAACAAATTTTTGGATTGTTGAGATGGAACAAGTGATGTTGAAAAAAAATAAGTTCTTAAAAAATATTTTTCAAATAATTATTTTCTATCTGCAACTATACGGTGGGTACGACACTATTCAAAATGTCCAACCATACGGTGTCCGTGCCTTGTCATCAGCTACGTTACCACATGGTTACCACGAATAACGAACATTTTTTGAATCCGATGACAATTAAATTTAAACTCATCATGAACAGAAAGTACAGCAAAAGAGGATTTAATAGCTTTGCACGCATAGTGAACGTACAGCCTTTACTAAATGCATAAAGATAAATTTATAAATTTCCAATTTTGAAAGTGTTCCAACAACTTTGGGCACATAGTTATCATACAATATTTTATTTATTATCAAACAAATAACTCGAATAGACAAAAACATTTTTTTTTTCAAAATCTATTTTTTCTAGAAAAACTAGAAAAAAATGAATGATTTTTAATGCAGAACTTATTTTTTTTTAAATCGAACACGTAACACTTAACATGACTTTTCGATAACTCTCACGGTTTCAGACCCTCAGTGGCTCTGGAAAAAAACGTAATAAAATCAAATCCTGTATACTCGTATTGCTGTTTTTGTTTTTTATTTATATATAGGTATATATTTTATTCATATATTTCTATAGATGTGTTTTATAAATATAGTATTATTTATTTATGATTATATGTATTGTTATGTGTGTATATATGTATAATAATGTGTGCAAAGTATAACTCTTTTACCTTCCATGCACATAATGCGCGTAATATTCCTCTTGGAACACAATTAACGAGAAACCTACTCCAGTGCAAATGCTCGGAAGGGTCGTCACGTGAGAATACACAAACTTCTCTTTCACATAGCCAGTTATTAGGACCAGTCCGTATGCTGACCACCAGGCTATGGACAGGACAGCCCACTTGTAGCCGTCGTTTTGGGGTACCAGTGCGTTCCACGAAGACATCAGCTGAGAAAAAAAGTTTTTTTTTGTTTTAGCTTAAAATCTTTTTTTTTTACTTCGGGGAAGTGCTTGACCTTCATCCCTTCATATCATCTGGTTTCAAGTATTGATAATGACCGAAAGTAGAAGCGCTGTATAGAATTGTTATTATGGCGACAGACTTAGGTACGATGGTGGTAGCTAAGGTCAGGTAGACTTAAACAAAGTCTACCACTAACCAAGCCAAGCACAATATTGTCCCCCTGGGGATCGAACCCAGGACCTCTGGATCTGAAACCATTGGGCAAACCACAGAGGCGGTAAACAATAAAACATACTTAATAAAATAAATAAATGTAACAGGACATTAATTTCACACAGCGACATTTAGCCCCAAACGAATTTAAGCTTGTTTTAAAGGATTTTTTTGTTATTTAGATTACATTATACTTAAATACGTTTTTTTTGCAAATATATATCATACAATACAGCACCCATACCCCCTATATGGAAAAAACATATATAGGTACGTATATACACATCAAACATATTTTTGAACCGGTCGGGATTTGAACACACTACCGAAAAAGCAGAGCTACTCTACCAACTAAACAGTGAGGTCTTATAATTTAGTGAAGAGGAGTCTAAGGTATTTGAAGGGCTTTGTCATACGCCATTCACGCTTGGCAGGCGGTTTGGAGATCGTAGTGTTGAAGACACAATCTGCCACTGTTCATTTTCTGGATTTTGGAGTTGTTCTGTCCATAAGGAATCAGACACTATGTTCAACAACCAATGTTGTCAGGGTTGATACATTAGTTAGGACGAGGAACGTTTTTTTTTATAGTACGACGGGTATGTACTTGGCCTTCATCTCACCTGATTTTCAAGTTATGACAAGGCCGAAGGTGGAAGCGCACTTCACCCGATATCCTCAACAAACTCAAGAAACTGGCTGTCTTACCTGTAAATGCAAGGAACACAACAATTTAAGAATTGTTGCTACGTTGACAGAATTACGTAAGATGGTGGTAGCTAGCCAGACAGACCTAAACAAAGCCCTACCACCAACTAAACCAAGCTCATTAATGTACTCCCCCTGGGGATCCAACTCAGGACCTCTGGATCTGAAATCGGTGGGTTGAACCACTAGACCACAGAGGCGGTTAAACACTGTTGAACTACTGCCATGTAGACATAAGATTAGAAAAGAATCCTCACCCTTTAGCAGAATGGAAGCTATCCTTATTGCATGCTTAAAAAGCAAGCTTATGATAAATTGTTAGGTACTTACTTGAAGAATCAGAAGAGCTAGAGTGACAGTGTAGCCCGGCGTAGCTCGTCTCATAGTCTGCATTGAACTCCATTCCTTGGCTAAAATCTTTCGCTTCCAACTCTCATTTTCAGTTAATAATGTTTCTATTAAATAAAAATTTGCATAAATTTAACAATGTCTGTCTTTTTAATTATTTTGACCCGAAACTTAATTGTTGTATATTGTTGTTGCTATGATCAAGTGAACAATTTACGAGAACGTAAAGACTCACCTTTTACTGGAGGATTATATTCTGACCAATCCAAAAAAAAAATGTCGCACGTGCACTGTTTCCAATTGATCCATAATATTTTTACAGCCTGAAAAATAAAACCGAATGTATATTTAAATAGTGTATACTTTTTATATATACTTCCTTTCTATAATAATGATTAGCTCTTGACCAGATCGAGAATGAGATCTGCGGTGGAGATATCTAGCTAGAAGGCACAGGCTTTCTTGCCCACCGACGGAACCTGGCAAACCATATGACACAGGACATCGGCAGTAGGGTTGAAAAAATATGTCCTACCAGTGACTAGATTCACGATCACGAAGTCATCATCAAAGCCCAAAAGAGTACACAACAAGTGTTTTTTTTTATTGTACTACGGGGATCTATGCTTGGCCTTCATCTCACCTGATTTTTAAAGTTATGATAAGACCGAAGGTGGAAGCTCACTTCACCCGGAATCCTCAATAAACTGAGGAACTAGTTGAGAACTAATATCTCGTCTTGTGAGGCGGTCGATGGACCACGCCCAAAGAACGCTAAAGGGTACTACCGGAGATATCTTGTTTTGTCCAAAGAATGCTATATGGTACTACCGGAGATATCTTGTTTTGTCCAAGGAATGCTATATGGTACTACCGGAGATATCTTTTTTTGTCCAAAGAATGCTATAGGGTACTACCGGAGATATCTTTTTTTGTTCAAAAAATGCTATATGGTACTACCGGAGATATCTTGTTTTGTCCAAAGAATGCTATATGGTACTACCGGAGATATCTTGTTTTGTCCAAAGAATGATATAGGGTACTACCGGAGATATCTTGTTTTGTCCAAAGAATGCTATATGGTACTACCGGAGATATATTGTTTTGACCAAAGAATGCTAAAGGGTACTACCAGAGACCTCTTGTTTTGTCCAAAGAATGCTATAGGGTACTACCGGAGATATATTGTTTTGACCAAAGAATGCTAAAGGGTACTACCAGAGACCTCTTGTTTTGTCCAAAGAATGCTATAGGGTACTATCGGGATCACAGTTTTGGTCTTAAATACTCAGTTGGACGCTGCTGACATCTCCTGGTGTAAGCAACGTCCAACTGTCGCCTCTTACATCATTCATGGGTTGATAGGATATGAACCAATTATTGCCGGGGTCACCCCTGTCTTCAAGGTTAAGACATGATATTCGGTACCTTTAATCCGACGGCGGTGTAGATGAAGGCTTTGATGATCCGTTCCTCTGAGCGAGACAAAGGTAGCGTCATCCCAAGAGAGCCTGCCTCAGCTGCTAACGCGTGTAACGTTGAGAATAGAGCTGCCTGCGAAGAATAGTAGTAATCTAATATATTACATATAACAGGCTTCACAGCTCAGTTGGTAGTAGCTCTGCCTGCTGCGCTGTGAGTTGTGGGTTCGATTTCCACGCAGGACAAATATTTGTGTGATGTATACCATATACATTACCCACACCCATATACACTCTACAACACCCAAACACAGAACAAACATCATGGATGTTTGTTTTGTGTAGTGTTCGATAAGCATGTATTTAAAAAAAAAGTATATAAGTATCATATCCGTAATCTGGTTCCTATATTACAAACTTAGTTTGGATTCATGATTTCCATTAACAGATAGCTTATGTAATAAGAAGTAATTTAAGCTACTTATATTTTAGGAAAATAATAGGGTTCGCGCAATAAATAATTAAACCCTAAAATCTCAAACATTCCTCATAAGCATTAGAAAAAATTGCTCTCGCGCACTTCACCCGGAACCCTCAACAGTCTGGGGAACGCTATCTTACCTTTTAATGACAGAACACTACAATTTAGAATTATTGTTGTTATGGTGACAGACTTAGGTAAGATAGTGGCAGCTAGCCAGGACTTAAACTAAGTCCTACCACCAACCAAACCAAATACAATATTGTACTCCGTGATCAAGCTCGGGACTTCTCGGGATTGGTGTAAAAAAAACTTACGAAATATAATGTGTCAGCAATAGACCCAGCCAGAAGAGGTACTACTGTGTAATATAGACCTCCCCTTCTTAAGGTCCCACGCCACTGAGCCAGGGCAAATATTGTTAGGAAAGCCCCTAGTACTCCGCCCCAGATCTAGAAATCAAACATGACATAAGTATGCTACATATAATATTTGTAGGCTTTTCAACCAGATCTGATATCAGAAAATTATGTGACCTTAAATACGCTACAAGCATCGTAGCTATGTACTACAGGCTCTGTAGCAAAGTACTACGAGCGTCTTAGCAAAGTGTCACAAGTTTCGTAGCAAATGACTATGAGATTCGTAGCATAGTGCTACGAGTTTCGTAGCCTAGTGTTATTAACGGAATGTACTACAAGCTTTATAGCAAGGTGCCACGATCATCTTAGCAAAGTGCTATAAGTTTCGTAGCAAATAACTACGAGTTTCGTAGCATAGTGCTGCGAGAGGAATGTGCTACAAACTTTGTAGCAAGGTGCTACAAGCGTCTTAGCAAAGCGCTACGACCTTCGTAGCAAGTGCTTCGATTGTCTAAGCAAAGGACTTTGAGTTTTATACGAAAGAAATGAATCAAAACTTTTTTTAGTGCAACTAACCTCTAGGCCCCGAATCACTCCAGCACTAGGCATATCATGTTCCAACTTGAGCGTTGTCATGACAACGTCCTCTTCCACTGGTTTGATCGCGTATTGTGCTTCAAGTGTTACGGTAATTCGAAGTGATCCATTCACATGCTTCACTCTTTCAAGGCTGCAAACCAAAACGACCAAAAAATAGCCTGTACAGCAAGCCTCATAGTGCAGTTGGTATAAGCTCTGCTCTTTGCGCTGTAGGTTGTGGATTCGATTTCCACCTGGGACCAACGTTTTGTGTGATGAATAAGTAAATAATAGTTAAAAATACTATAAGCTTTGCTTAGTTTGGAGTAAGATAGGCTGTGTAAAATCAATGTCTATCTAAATATACCGTCTTCGCCGTTCTTCAAAAGAAATTTCAGACGCACAGCCTATCATCCCCACTTGCTTGATATCCCACGTGTACGAACTAAGCGCTTTCACGAATATTTTATTGTGCGCACTGCAGGAGCTATATTTCCACTGTGTTACGACCCTAATGTCTTAAATAAGAGAACTAATAGGCACCTTCTGGGTAGGCTCGCTCCATCGTAGATCTCATTCTTGCCTTTGTAAGTTTCATGCTCAAGAGAAACTAATAGAAAAAACTAGACAAGATGTTCCTGAGCTAAAATCTCTGGCTCATATTTAAGCTTTAGAGATATTAAATATTTCATCTAATATCTAGATAATTTATTAGCAAACCGTCTCGTAAGCATCATCTCTCATTTTTATATTAACTTTGGAAATGTCGGGTTTGTATGAGCGTTATCAAATAATTTAATTCTTGGGTTATTTTAGGACAGGAGTTACATTCGATAAACCGTTATCCTATACTCTCGAAACCAACTGTACCTTATGTATTCTGTCATTCTGTACAATTTGTTTCTATTTTTCGTTGTGTCATGTGTGTATATTAATACATTATGGAGAGCTAGCACGTTTATAGTACACATACCAATGCAACTTTATCATAGAGTGTTATCTCAACAACCCTCACAGCTCAGATGATAGTAACTCTGCCTTCTGCGCTGTAGGCTGTGGGTTTGATTCCCACCTAGGACAAACGTTTGTGTGATGAAATTCGATGTTTGTTCTGTGTTTGGGTGTTGTATATAGTACGTATGTATTTACAAAAAGTATTTAAGTATTCTATCCGTTATCTAGTTCCCATATAACAAGCTATGCTTAGTTTGGGGCTAGATGGCGCTGTGTAAAAATTAATGTCCTGTAATATTTATTTTATCTTCATAGCCAATCGCTTGACCAAGCTCACTTGAAAAACACGTATAGATAACCGATGATGGAGCACGCTTGTCTAAAAAGAACCTATTTACTCTGAAAATTTGGAACTTCAAGATTGTACTGGTGCGGAAAAACAGACATGTTTTATTCCTTAGCAGTATCCATGATGAAAGTTTAGGCAAATCGACGTGTTCGGCGCAATGGAACATCTACTACGTACGGGTAGCGCCTGCCGTACCGTCAGCTAGTCCGGTGGTGGTAAGGGGAAGGAGGTGCAAAGATATCGTGCGCACATTCGTCAAAGTGGAATTTGTAGAGCACAGACAGCATGGCAACTCACCGTTTGTGTTCCAAAAAGTAAATTCAAAATGCAACATTATTACATTTTGTTAGTTATTTGCATGTGTCGTAACACTGACTTGATGATGCGCGCTTATTTGGGAGACTACACAAGAACAATGTACGAATGTGAATGTGTTGTATCTGCTAGCTCTTTTAATGTTAGTTATAAAAATAAATGAATATTTGCCTGAGTCTATGTCTAAATAATAGTCACGCTTCTACGTGTGTCTGTTTAAGAGTGCGGTTTGGTTCCTGCGTTTATCTTTCCAAATCGATAACATCCTTGAGTTTTCATAACCCACAAATCAACCATATCTCTGTGGTCTAGTGGTAACTCGTGTGGCTCTCGATCCGGAGGTCCTGGGTTCAAATCCCGCGTGGAGTACAACCTTGTGATGTTTGTTCTCAGTTTGGTAGGACTTTGAATTTTAATCACCTTACTATCCGATAAGGAAGATAATTCCGTACTTCCCGGGTACCTTATTTTAGTAGGTAAGCTTTAAAAAGTAATGTTAGATGGGTTATTAGTTGGTTGTCATGTTCGGTTTTAGTCACGTTCTGTTTTAGTCATGAATTGTTAAAGTTCTCTATTTGTCATATTCTCCTTTTTTCATATATTGCCTTAGCCATATTCCGCTTTTGACATATTTTGCTTGCGTCATATTCTGCGTTCGTCATGTTCTGCTTTTGTCATATTGCGATTAAGACATGTTCTGGCCTATGGCGGCGGCTCGTAAAGTCACCACAGGCACCAGTATAGCTATTCTGAGACATTCGCCTTATCGGATCGAATTTTGACATTAGTAGGAAACTCCCACAAAAATCAGAAATGGTTTGAGAAAAACGTCTATCAGTTTCTAATTCGAATCCGACAACAAGTGATTTGTTTTTTAATTAAAACATGAAAGTACGTACTCTGAAAAACTTAAAACAATGCTCTTTTGACAGGATTGTTTTTTTTTCATGGAAGCTTCTTTGTTTTCTACGTAATAACGGAATTTATTATTACATAACAGGTTGTTCTTGGCTTTTTTTTACGCCTCAAACGGTTTTGTATCCAATTTCAATAAGAATATTCACTTACCGAAGTCTTATAAGCAAAGTGCGGAGGTAGATCGTGTTTGTTACGTTCGAGGTGGTAGAAATTGAATTGTGAATGATAAAGTATCGTCTGTATCTACTCGATATCCATGTCCCTCTCTGGAAATTGAAATTTTTATGATATATCTTATATCACATCAACAGCCCATTAGTGTCCGCTGCTAGATAGAACCTCCTTCAATATTGAAGGTTTTGACATAATCTCCACTCTTGGCAGACTGGCTTGGATTGGTGATGGAGAGGCACAAAAAGAGTTACAGAAGAAGCTATTGAAAAAAACTTATCGCCTCTTACGACATCCGCGGCCTGAGTTAGAGGGGTCGATTCTAGATACGCTAAGACAAAACTTCAGACCCATTTTTAAGTTTGTTGCGCCCATGGAGGAGTGTGAGATTTGGAAGAGAAGCCAAAAAACTTTTTGTTTTTCGCATTATACAAGGTTTCATACTGATATGATCGAAAATAAAAAGGCAGCACGGTTACAGTAAATAAATTTCATAGACTTTTTCTGCCCACCCTGCGAGTTGACAATGGATTTTAAACACTTTTCCCGCCCGCATAGTAGTAAAACGCCCTCTCCAACTATATCATGAACTGTGACTATTGAGACATAAATAAACCACTATTACGTATTCTGAGTATATTATAATCGACACAAATAATAAATATTACGTAGTCTATTATTATCATTGTAAATAAGTTATTTTTGTCTAATATTCGCGGAACTATGATAAAACTAGCGATGTTTCTTACGCTTACTGGATTTGCGTAATACTATCATTAATGTTGTTTTCATTTTATGATAAAAAAATGCAAATTGTTTTTTTTTATAATTTTTAATTTATATTAAATTATTACTCTTTATTAAACCTTTTATACGTACTGTTCTACATATTTTTGCAAATATACGATTTCAAGTAGCCCGTAACTGAAGCGATGCGGGAATTTGCCATAATCGCCGACTCGGCAGGCGGGTTGATGATTGCAATATTAGTGATAAGATGGCCGAATTCCGGTTATAAGTATCTCGTTGCCAGTGAAATTGCAGGCACATTAGGCTTAAAAACAGCTAAGATACCTTCTTGCCTTCCTTTAATCCATTTTTCTTCTTAGCTTACTCTTGTTTATATTGTGTGCGATAAAGTGATATAATCATCAAATAATCAGATAGGTACTTAAATAATATGATATAAAAGGACTCTTATTTCACCTAGCGCCATCTAGGCCCAAACTCAGCAAAGCTTGTAATACGTAATTGCATATTACAAGCTTACACTTACATATGTATTTTTGTTATAATACTTCTCTATATAAATACTCTTCTTACATACTTCAATAGTCCATAAATGTCCACTACGCGATAGAGTCTTTCAAAATTGAAAGGTCAATTACCACTCATGGAGATAGCAGTAAAGGTATAAAAATACACAGAAGTAAGCTTCCCTTCTAAGAACTATCCTTAAGCCGGCTTTTACGACATTCGCGGGCTGAAGTTGAGGGGTCGATTCCACAACCCACCAAGTCGACTGCCACAGCAAATTTAACAAATTCCGTATTTACTCACCTGCACATAATAACCATTTGGCTTCCTCATTAAAACAGACAGTGGTTTGTACTCGCCGTACACGAATATAAATGGAGCCAAAGTTTCATTATACTGCATTCGTTTTAGCTCTGTTACATTCATTGGGCAGTCATTTCTGAAATAATTTACATAGACGAAATTAATATCTACGTCAATCTTTAGGAGCGCATTTCTGTCACAGAATGAATTCATTATTCGTATATATTTCGTATTTCAGGTTTAGCTCAGAGGTTTGATCACAAGCTAGTTATTGTACTTCAAGTAGGCATTTTGAAGCGCGTCTACGTCCGAGAAATTATCTTAATTTGCAATCATGACCTATTTGACACGAAGTACTATCGTAATGTAAAGTTAACATTGATGTGTTTTAACCACCTCTGTGGTCAAGTGGTTCGCCCACCGTTGTTCTATCCAGAGGTCCCGGGTTCGATCCCTAGGGGAGTACAATTTTGTGCTTGGCTTGGCTTGGTGGCAGGTCTTTGTTTAGTTGACCTGGCTAGCTATCACCATCTTACTTAAGTCTGTCGCCATAACAACAATTCTAAATAGTTGTTTTCCGGCATTTGGAGATAAGATAGCAATTTCCTCAGGCTGTTGAGGATTCCGGGTAAAGTGCGGTTCTCCCTTCTGCCTTATCATTACTTGAAACCCGGAGAGATGAAAACTAAACTCTTCCCGGTCGTACAGTAAAAAAACATTTGTTTGATGAATATAGATGTTTGCTCTTCTTTTGGTATTGATTTTATTATGTGTATATTATTATTCTATCCGTAATCTAGGTCCCTTGTCACAAGCTATGCTTAAATTAATAAATTCTTCCCCATGGCAGGTCAAGCCACAGACAAGCTACTTTCGAATTTATAAATTGTTATGAGGTATGGAGTATGGATATATTGAAGTATTATTTTTAGTTTACAAAAGACAGGGATATCTTACGAAAACGTGTCTCCTACTTTGATGTTTACTGGTAGCTGGCATTGAGTCAGTCTCTGTGCGGTATTTTGCAAAAATTCCATCCCTCCATTCGGTGTATAAACTGCTAGTGCTAGAAATATTGAATTCTGAAAAAAGAAATGGAAACGTAATGTGAATTGATAGCTTACAAACTGAAGCGTAATAATTTACTTTATTTCAAAATACAGATTCTGGTTAGAGCTGATATGTCTGTGTGGCCATGGCGTCTGTTTCCTGATGTGTGTGTGACGATTCAAAATAGTCCAATGGATCGGCCACTCACGAGTGATGCCTTTGGTGTGACGGGGAGGTGTGTGTTTTAATTTGACCTGGTTTTCAAGTTATGATTCGCACTTCACCCTGAATTCTCAACAAACTGAGGAATTGGTTATCTTACCTCTAATTATCGGAACACAACAATTTAAGAATTGTTATTATAGCGACAGAATTTGGTAAAATGGTGGTAGCTAGCCAGGCGGACTTAAACAAAATCCTACCATCAACCAAAGCAAGCACAATATTGCTCCATCCTGGAGATCGATCCCGGGACCTCTGAATCTGACACCGGTGGGCGAACCACTAAACCACAGAGGTGGTTAATACCTGCTTACCAGCAGGTAGGTTAGGCTTGTTTGCTATCTTAGTTTATTAAAAAAAATGCTTATAAAATGGTCGATAATCCCATAGACGTTACCTCTCCGTGGCGCTGCACAATAATTTCCCCGGTGCCTTTATCAATCGGCGACGTGATTGTGAGATGTGGAAGACCTGCCAAAAATCATGCATCACACTAAAGAAACTGGGTTACTGGGTTAAACAAGTATAAAAAGTAGTAATAACCATTGATTTATCCAATAGTAATGTGCCGTAAGGTGGTTCTTCAGGGCTTCGTACGTAATATGGTTTTCGTAAATTGTGTCTTTAAAACAAAAGTAGTAGAGCCCCTTGTTACAGGGCTCGTCTAGGGAAGTACAACCACCATACCTATTTCGGCCGGTGAAATTACTGGCACGCGAGGCTTAACATCTTCACATTCTGCCTCAAATTAACGGGCGTAGTGCAGTGCTGTGTAGACTATGTTCTTTGTGGTCACATCCTACGTAGTCAGGCTTTGGTATAGACAAGAGATGCACTTAATATCGTTTGGGCTGCTTGCTTGTCGGTACAAGCAAGCTAGTCTCCAAGCTGTTAAACGCGTACCTGAAGTCGAGGATCCTATTACCTTTGGACTGAGGTCTACATAAAATTCAAGATTATTTTGAATGGATGACTATCAGATCAGATTTACCTTTGGGAGTTGATATTTTAGGCTGTGCCCAAAGTCGACAGGGCCCTCCATGGTCTGTCGAGTAAAAGTTTTTGACACATTCGTTAGCCAACGTCCGGCACGCTTGCAAATTGTTTTGCTGTAAAATACAATAAAACCACATTGTTAAAATAAATGAAAGTACTATGCATAATATAGTATATACTAGGGTTAGTTATTTGGGCCACAAGGTACTTACATATTTGAGTTTCTTTGTTTGAGTTGTTAAATTATGTTTTACCTTCTAATTCACGTAAAGGCCGCCTCTGTGGTCTAGAGGTTTGCCCACCGGTATCAGATCCATAATAGGACCCGGGTTCGATCCCTAGGGGGTTTACAAATACGGACCAGGTTTGGCTATCCAATAACCAGCTACCACTATCTTACCTAAGTCTGTCGCCATAACAACGATTCTCAATCATTGTGTTCCAGTTTAAAGGTTAGAAAGACAGTTTCTCAGTCTTTGAAAGAACCACGCTTCTACTTTCGTCTTGATTATAACTTTAAACATGGTGAGATGAAGGCCAAGCGCTTCCCCGTCGTGCATTATCTTACCCTGTTTTCAGAGCTGGGCGTTAATAGCTGCGACACAATACTTTTGCAGTAATCAAATTAACTATATTTATTATCTTGTAATCTGTTTTGAAATACAAATATGACATTGTACTAGAATAAGAATAAGAATAGTTTATTTGATACAGTAAAATAGTTACATACATATTATACTTATTTATGATATAGTTATTATTGATTATTTATAATATTTCATTTGATTGCGGGAATCTTACCATACACAAGTACTCATGCTTCACAGCATTCAACAGATCCAAGGGATGCAGGAGCTTATCCTCAGACTTTGGCCTCATGTTCACATAGGCCTTCGGCACGCAAGTCCCCCTGACCACCACCTGGCTCTTACTGCATGTACAGGCTTCACATTTGATGCACATGTTGTCTTGGACCCGGAAGCCGCGTGCACATTTTACACAGAGTACCTCTTTCATTGGAGACCCGTCAAAGTTTTGAGTAACTGATAAATAATCATATTACCTAATTTAATGTACAATAACTATGTGCAAAGGAAAGAAATGAAAAGTCAGATTACCTAAGGACCGTTACAAACGGTCTATAGGTAACTCAACTGTTCCAGTATTTTTCCGTACCATAAAACAAATTTTCCATTGTCCATAGGACTATGGAAAATTTGTTTTTTCCATGTTACAGTTGACCGCTCCATAATACGCAAAGCTATTAATATGAGATCTATGATTAGGTAGATTACAGATATAAATTCTTAAATACATATTTTTCTAAATACTTAAATAATTTAATAATTTTTAAACAGAAAATTATAAATATTTATATAATACATATTTTGTGGGTCTTTATCGCTATAGCTATATATAAATATTATATATTTACAAAATATCAAAACTATCCAAAACAAGTTACATCCATACATACCCGAAATATAATCGTTCGGACATTTCCTACATACAAGCTTCCCAGAAATGTTTTGGCATTTCCTCGGCACGCACGCTAAGCCATCTGCAGACACGATTTGTGTAACGTTGCAAGGCTTGCATCTGTCGGCACTGGATGGGATGCTGTGATCCTCACATTTACAACTAAATCCTGAATAAATAATCGGTTAAACAGCTTTAATCAGATCTGAAGACGAACGAAGGAAAAAGTAGTTGAAAATAGCATAACATATGCTATCCTAGGTGCTAAATGAGAGGGACAGCGATATACATACTCACACGTAGGTGAGTGAAACGGATAAATGGGATATCATTGCAAAAACACAGCTATAACTAAAAATGCTATCCGTTGACTTGCATTGGGTCAACCTTGGGCAGAACAGAACTTAGGAGAACTTAGAAAAGCGAAAAAAGTCCAAGAGTTAATCAAAAACTACTCAAAATAATCGCGCTATTTCAGAGATAAATTTAGTAATGTGTGCAAAACATCACACGTCTAAATTCAATAGTCAAAGCTTACTCCACATTTATCTCAATGATTTTTTTTTTTTTTTATATTAAAAATTATTGTGCTCACCATCTAAAGATCGAATCATTGAGCTGTTCACTGGACAGCTCAAACACGCCAAAGACCCGGAATCATAAAACTGATCCTGGCTACAATTATCAGGCAGTTCCAATGCACGCGCTTTTGATATTGCGAAGAGCATCAATGAAATAATAAACATCATCATCATGATTCAGGAGTTCACGTCATCAGGAGTACTGTGTGAAGGCTATCCACAGACATTCATCACTGATTCAACATAGGTACACTAAAAGTGACAAAGATAAAGAATTTTGGATTTCAAGGCACAACATTTACAAATGGACAAATAGACGAGTCCCGTCGCGGATTGTGAATAATAACATCTGTAAAGATAAGGATTGTTCATGAGCTTGAGGTACGTGGTTTTTGGTAAATTTTAGCTTTAAAACACATTATGGATTCAAAGATGTAAAATTCACCACGACTAAAATACTACATCTAACTGATAAAAACAATCGTTTGGAAATTTAATGTTCACGTTTTCCAAATTGGTCGCCTCTAACTGAGCGAACTTTGCTCATGTATATTAATAAAATAATTATAACATTACAAACTATTTCCTATCGTTAAATCAAGTTACAGATAGGTACAAAGGTATAACATATATCGTAAGGATTCAGTCAGTTACTAAACGGTGGAGAAAATAAAGTAAGCAAGTCTTAGATTACTAATAATCATAGACCTTCGAACTATTTTACCTTTGTCCACAAACGATCGCACTCCATCTGTTAATGTGGTACACCATCTCACTATACGCGTTCGTTCCACGTCATTGATGGTCCTAATTGCTTTATGGGTCGTTATGACGTCATCACCGAAATAAGGTTACTTTAGCTCAATTAAATTAATACACGTAATACACGTACCTACGTAAGAAGGTAATGCAAAGGTTTTAGCACTCTTTTGTTTATGTTTATTGGTATCCGTTGCTAAGCAACGCGTTAAGAAAGGTTTCTAACTGACCTCGCTTTACCTACGCTACAAAATTATTCCCAAAACCTTCCCCGACACTTTGATATTGACAACTCTCACAGCTAAGCTCTACCATTTGCATCGTAGGTTTTGGGTTCGATTTCAACTTAGGACAAACATTTACGATGTTTTTTTATCTTTAAGTAGGTACATACAATTATTTGTTTATATGTTTGTTCTGTGTTTGGGTGTTATTTCGATAATCTCTACCTTTTGCATCGTAAGTTGTGGGTTCGATTTCAACCCAGGACAAACATCACAGATGTTTTTTTGTTTTTATATCCTTAAGGACAAGCCTCATAGCTCAGTTGGTAGTAACTCTGCCTTCGGCGCTGTAGGCTGTGGGTTCGATTCCCACCCAGGACAAACATTTGTGTGATGAATATAGATGTTTGTTCTGTGTTTGGGTGTTGTATCATATAGTACGTATGTATTTACAAAAAGTATTTAAGTATTTTATCCGTAATCTAGTTCCCATATTACAAGCTATACTTAGTTTGGGGCTAGATGGCGCTGTGTAAAATGAATGTCCTGCAATATTTATTTATTTAATTATTTGTTTATATGTTTGTTCCGTATTTGGGTGCTATTTTGTATCATATGTATATATTTAGGAGAAAAGACGGTTTAAAAGTATTCTATCTAGTTCCCATATAAGTAACAAGCTTTGTTAAGTTTAGGGCTTGATGGCACTGTGTGAAATTAATTTTCATAATAGCCAGAACCAAATTGAAATCTGAGTAGTACAGTAAACTATTAGTTTTTTTTATACAACCTAGGCGACGGAACAACCAAGTAGCCCACCTGATGTTAAGTGCAGCTCTTACCTATAACAATGCCTTATAACTTAGATCTCATCCACAAAAAACATAGCCTGCGGCACTGCATTGCGCCCGTCAACTTGAGGCATAAAGGTGTAATAAGTATATTACTCACAGCAAAACCCAAAAGCTAGAATGAAAGCCACATCCATCATCCGCCTAACCACATTCCGTTTTAAAAGCCGATGAGCATCTATCAAAGAATGCTGACAGTAAAAAGCGAGATAAAGCCCTGAAACAATGTGTGATTTATTAGTTTCAACCCTTTACCACGGTACATTACTCTAATCATATGCAGCTGACAGACCGTGTTTGATTCATTTTATGTCTTAATGCAGTTGGGGACCGGTTTATCTCTTTGACTTTCAAGCAATTTAGAAGACAAACCATGTTTTAATATTTAAGTTGGCAAACAGGCATACCTACGGCCCGCCTGATTGTAAGCAGTTACATAGCGTAAAGGTGCTGCAGCATTGTGTATAAACATAATATTTGATCTGGAACCATTTAGTGCTGTTGTCAATTCTGTTGCCTAGGTCCCTAGGGATAATTATTTCAAAATTACGACATTACTTATTATGCTGATTTTGCAACTTATTGTCATATTCTTGAGTTTGGAATTTGCGTCGGCAATACTAAAACCATCACTCGATATAAATATCAGTCAAGAAAAGATAATAAAATGCGGTTTAGGAATAGCAAACTCGAATTTCAATTTACGAAAAGAAACAGTCCTGTTTTATAAAGATGTAGACACGAGTCTCGTCGGCAGATTTATAGAGACCTATAATGGAACAGTGATGGTGGAAAGTAAAGGTGACTCCGTCAGACAAGTGGTACTTATTGTAGAGTCTGTACAGAGCTTTATGAAGATATTAGGAAAGTTAAAGCCAGATCTGAAAGGAAAGTCGCTGCTGAATGCAGGAACGAAGTTCTTGATTCTTCTTTTCTCAAATAGAAAGCAGATTGAGCGAATTAACAGCCTGCTTTGGAGTTATTTCGTAACTGAAGTCATCGTTGTAGCTAAAGATAATGAAAACATTCTTCTATACACCTACTTTCCCTACAAAAATCCGTTGAATTGTCACAACACTCAATCTACGTTGATTGGAAGATGGAATGAAACGTTTATGCTAAATAATCTCTACCGAGATAAGATGCAGAACATGAACGAGTGCCCTCTTTACATTTCCACGAACAAATTAAAGATCCCTCTCACTGAGAAGAAAATACCTTTGGAAATAATCAAGAAAACAATCGTAAAACTCCTAAGAGACATCATGAACTTTACACCTATAGTGTCTGTCAGAGAATACATCAGCATTGATTCATTACGAGCGAGAAATTGGTCCGATTCGCTGAGCGATGTCATTGCAGGAGTTGCCAACATCTCAACCTGTACCATCCCGTTAGGTATTGACAAACCAGGGCTTTTAGACTACACGATGCCGTACTTCAGGGTGAAGCTTCTTTGGCTTGCGCCTCCGATAACCTCCGGCCCTGGCTGGTGGAAATTGCTCACACCTCTGAACGGATATCTATGGTTGATTCTTCTGATCATCACGTTTTTTGTAAAATCTCTACCGTTTATTACGAAAATTAAGTTTATCAATAGATTCTGTTTAAAATACCTAGTAAACGCGACCAAACTTCGTGGGACCGTCTTTAGAATTTGGGGCGTGATGATGGGTCAGCCTGTGCACCTTGCGCCTACCAGATTTAGAGATTTTTACATCATAGGTTTATGGATCTGGTTCACTTTTGTAGTTCGTAACGCCTACCAGAGCGTTCTGATCGGGGCTCTTAAAACTGACAGTATCGAAGGCAACTACGCCAATTTGAAGGAAACGGTTGCAGCCGGTTACAAGATCGCTGGGCTCTCCGGAATCTTCAGTCACTTCGAGAACGATTCGATGATAAGAGACAGGTTTGAAGTCGTGCGCGAAGAAGATTTTGATAACTTGTTTCTTGCCGTGATAGAAGGGAAGAAGAAATATGTTCTGGCCACGTCACTTGAATATGCAACAGCGTTTTGTATATCACGGGGTAAGAATGAGAAAGAATGTGGTCACGTGCTCCCTGACTCTATTATGTCTCTGCCGTTGGTGGTGTGGATGGTGAAACACTCTCCATATAAGAAGCCTTTATCTGTTTGGCTTCCCCGACTTATTGAGAGTGGTTTGCTGCAGAGGGATGCTACAGCGAGTAGCGCCCGATGCTGTCAAATTTCATCAGACCCAACACCTCTGACCGATCACCAAATAATCAGTTGCATACTTTGCCTGTTCCTGGGATATTTTGTATCATGTGTTGTGTTTATTATCGAAGTTGTCAGATTTCAAATGATTGAGTATACCATTGAGAAGAAAATGCCATTTAGGAATTAGAGGCAAGAAAAACAAGTACTTAGTTCAGATATTTGTTTAATTAGACGTCAAATATTACAAAACATACTTTGTGTCTATTACTAGTTAATTGACCTAAAACAAATTTAGATACATAAGTACAATAGTGGCTAAGGACATTGTAAATGTCGACACTACAAAAAGTTTTTTTTTTATTTTATTTGATATAACTTTTACACAACATTCATATAAAAATAGACACTTATTACGACTACTTATTTATTTTTCAAATATATCGCCAGAGTAATGTGATTAAAATACTATTTTGCCTTATTTTGGTACAACAAAATAACTTACCAAATAACATTAATACTCTACTTATTTAAAATACTAGTACTTAAAAATAAACTTTGTTAATCTTGAAGACTAGATTCAACTACAGCCACAGAAGATATTATAATAATAGTAGACTCCAATCTAATTTACATTAAGTTTTACTGTTACATTCAGCTTGCCGAAATAGGAACTAAATAGCTATTAATTGAACTTCAAAAGATAAATTGAAAAAATAAACTGAAAATAAATGTTTACAAAGCCAGCCTTTACAAAAATAAAACCAATTACCATAAGAAGAAAATTTGGGGCCATCAAGAATTTCTAGTCGCTGCTTAATTATATAGATATTATTAAAGAGCGTCGCTCAGTCGTCTTAACTTGTAAAATTTACATTTTATAGCCATGCAGTTAAGCTCGGACGCTGGTAACTGAATAAAATTAACATACAAAGTTTGATGTAACGGATTTATAGTTTAACACGCTGTTTCATTTAATACCTTTATTGTAATAGAGTATGATTAAAAGCGAGCATTTAAATCGCAGCTACGAAGTTTTTTTTATTATTACACGACTGGGAAGCGTCTGAGCTTCATTTCACTTCGAATCCTCAACAGTCTGAGGAACTGGCTAACTTACCTCTAAATGCCGGAACACATATTTAGAATTATTGTTATGGCGTCATACTAAGGTAGGATAGTGGTAGCTAGGCAGCCAGGCGGACTCGAAGCAAGCCTTACCAATTCCAACCCAACCTAAAGAAGACTAAAAAAAGTTTACTTAAAGGTAATATGAGACAGGAAAATATATCCAGCTTTTTTTTATTGTTCGACGGGTACACCTGATTACAAGTTGAGTAGAAGGTAGGTGGTAGCGCACTTCACCCGGAATCCTCGATTAACTGAAGAACTGTCTATCTTACCTAATAAAGTCCTACCACCAACCAAACCAAGCACAATATATTGTACTCCCCATGGGGATCGAACCTGGGACCTCTGGATCTGAAATCGGTGGGTTGAACCACTAGACCAAAGAGGTGGATAAGCTTAGTTCCTTTGAAAAAATAAAATCGACACGTGTTTCTCTACACGAGGCATTCTCAGAAAATATAGTGCAGTGCAATCGCTACATTTCCTGAAGATGCCTCGTGTGCAGGCGAAACACGTGTTGGATTGATTTTTACAAAGGACCTTTGCGGATATGTTTCTTATATTTTTCATTTTCATTTTGAAATGGATCTCTGCGAAGTGACGCTTGATAGCACACCGCATTGATAGAAACCTATCGGAACGTGCCAAAACACCAGCTCCTCAAACATCCGCTTACATCATTACCGTTTTCCCAATATATGTCTTTATCATAATATACTAGAGGCAGGGAAACATTAATATGGAGTTATGACTAGTACATAGTTTATTAATTGGGGTTTCAACACATTATTACCTAAGTTTAAACGTCTTATTTTTGCCAATTTTATAAATCACTTTATAAGTACAAGCATCCAAACCAGTCGTGTTTTTGCACTGAAACTATGACTGATAAAAGGCAACATTTCCTCAAAACCAGAAACTTTTTCGAAAATAATAAAACGTTTAAACCTAAAATACATTATATTCAAGCGATTGACACCTATAACAAAACATTTTGTTACAATTTAAGGGGTGAAAAGAGCTTTGCCCCGAAACGTAAATTCTATATCACATTTGACGCATAGAGCGGCTGCAGGGAACGCTGAGATAGTTTGCTAAATACCTATAACACGAAAACAGTTTCAGTGTATATAGGTATATCCTTTAGAAAAGCGATTTAATACATCAATCACTTATATGATGATCTCCTCGCATCATGCGGTCAGCGGCGGATCCACTAAATACGGCACTTGCAACGCTAGGGGAGGTTGGGGCAACGCTGGGAAGAGGATAGAGTACTGCGGGGATCCTTTTAAAAGAGATTTGACACATTATTCACCTAAATAATGATCTCCTCGCATCATGCGGTCAGCGGCGGATCCACTAAATACGGCACTTGCAATGCTAGGGGAGGTTGGGGCAACGCCGGGAAGAGGATAGAGTACTGCGGGGATCCTTTTCGATTTGACACATCAATCACCTAAATAATGATCTCCTCGCATCATGCGGTCAGCGGCGGATCCACTAAATATGGCACTTGCAACGCTGGGAAGAGGATAGAGTACTGCGGGGATCCTTTTCAAAGATATTTGACACATTATTCACCTAAATAATGATCTCCTCGCATCATGCGGTCAGCGGCGGATCCACTAAATACGGCACTTGCAACGCTAGGGGAGGCTGGGGCAACGCCGGGAAGAGGATAGGGTACTGCGGGGGAGGTTGGGGACCCTGGGTGACTAGCCTGGCCTCTGGCTCCGAGCAGTGCAGCAGCCAGTGCGTGAGCATTCGTCCGCGGCCTTTGAGCTCGACGTCGCCGCGGCATTCTACGTCGAAGGTTCCCCATTGTTTGAGGAGGGCGCGGGTGCTCTCGCTAAGGTGGATGCGGAGAGCTACAAAAAAAACTTTTTATATGTTACCTGAATTAATTAATGAAAATACTTTATTGTACACTTTTTAAAACTGGTTCGAACCGCCTCTGTAGGTTAGTGGTACGCCTACCGGTGTCAGATCTAGAGGACCCGGGTTCGATCATCAGGGCGAGTAAAATGATGTGCTTGGGTTGGTTGGTGGTACGACTTTTTTAAGTCCGCCTGGCTAGCTACCATCATCTTACCTAATTCTGTCGCCATAACAACGATTCTAAAATTGTCGTGTTCCGGTATTTATAGTTAAGAGCTTGAAAACCAGATGAGATGAAGGCCAAGCGCTTCCGCGTCTGCCAATTTTTTTTTAAAGTACATTAGCCGGTCCTCATCCCGACAATCTTTAGATGGAGAGGATTTTCGATCTAACAAATTTAACCTACGGTGGCCTAATTATTGCTGTTTAAGCGCGTATCAATCGATTTCTAATAAAATGTATATGTTTTTATATAATATACATGGTCAGCTCTTGACCTTGCTTATCTGGGCAAGGAGGTCTACGATAGAGCGAACCTTCCTAGACAATAGCAATTTATTTATTTATTTATTTATTAAGGCACACAAAACAAAATACAACCAATTAAAAACAAAATATAGATAATCAGATTTACGGCTAGATTGTATCTCTAAAAATGTGTACACAGCATGATTACAAAAATAAAACGAGACAGTTCTGTGTTACACTGTAAGAAGAAAATAAAAATCGATACAAAATTATAACAAACAAAAAGAAGGAAAAAAATAAAAATTAATTAAAATACTTACACAAATCCATAAAAAAAAACAATTACTTATTTGTAGCACATTCTTCAAAAAGAATGGCTAAGATATCCTTCTTAAATTTAATTAATTTATTGTTGAATATGTCCAAATTTTTACTATTATGCACCAACAATTCATTGTAAAAGCGACACATTCTGACAATCGGATTGTAATAAGATGTGTTGTTTAGGTAAACTTGCAAGGCGAAAGTATGTTGAAAGGGGAAACGAGACCTAGGTTTGATGCTAATGTTGATACATGAGAGAAGGCTAGGGGAGTCAATAATAGAGTGTACTATTTTAAAAAGGTGTATAAAATCTAGATACTTACGACGTGTTTCTAGCGACAAAAACTTGAATTTATTTAGTTTATCAGAATAACTAGGGACTGAACGCTTAGTGCCACATCGGTAACTCAGAATATTCAAAAATTTCTTTTGAATCTTTTCGATTCGGTCTGTATGGATTTTATAGAACGGTGACCATATAGGTGCATTATATTCCATAATACTGCGAATCAGCGAATAGTAAAGGGACACCAGAGTTTTTGGGTTCTTGAAATCATTGGTGGATCTTGAGATGAATCCGACTAGCTTGGAACATCGCTTTGTGATGTAGTCATAATGGGCACGAAATGTTAGCTTTTCGTCAAACATTACTCCAAGATCTTTTACAGTGGATTTCCTATCGAGGACATGGTTCTCAAGGCTATAGTCTAACAAAATTCTCTGTTTTTTAGTAGTAAATGTGATCACACAACATTTTTTTATATTAAGGAACATTTGGTTATCAACACACCAGTCATGCACGGAGCTTAAATCAGATTGCAGAACCATGCAGTCGCTGTTACGAGTAATAGTGGAATAGATTTTCAGATCGTCAGCATACAACAAGCATGGGCTTTTAAGCTTGTCAACCAGATCGTTGATAAAGACAACAAAAAATAAAGGGCCAAGATGAGAACCTTGTGGTACCCCAGATGTTACCACGACAGGTGACGATGTGAAGCCTTTTATAGCCACCAGTTGACTTCTTCTATGCAAATAAGATTCTATCCAACGTAGTAAGCTACCATGGATACCATATGAGGCTAACTTACTACCCAGCACTGAGTGATTCACCTTATCAAACGCCTTTGAAAAATCTGTATATATGGCATCAACCTGGGTAGATTTGGCAAAGGCACTGCAAAGATAATATTTATATTCTAAGAGATTTGATGTTGTAGATCTATTTCTGATGAATCCATGCTGACGGGGTGATAGAAGCGGTTCAATATGATGATAGAGTGAGTCGTATACTAGTGATTCAAATAGTTTTCCAAGGCACGAAAGTATACTGATTGGTCGATAATTCTCACAGCATGATTTATCGCCCGATTTAAATATAGGTACAATATGAGCTGTTTTCCATACACAAGGAAAAATTCCAGTATGAAGAGATGCATTAAATATTATACTCAAAGGTATGCATAGTTGCTTAGCGCACCTTTTTATGAAATGGGGAGGAATACCATCAGGACCGGCTCCCTTATTCGGGTCTAAACGAGCAATCTTGCGTAGTATATCTCGTTGGGAAATCACAATATTGTAGAGTACTGTATTTTTACCGTAAAATACCGACGATGGGTTAGGCACAGTTACATTTCTCTCATAGACCGAACTGAAATAGTTTGAGAAAAGCTCACAAATAACTTTACGGTCCGACGATATTAGATGACCATACTTGACAGTTTGTGGAATGTCACTTGATGATTTTTTGCAATTTATAAATCGCCAGAAGCTTTTGATGTCTTTATCCAGTGATGTTTCAGTATTGTAAACAAATGTATTGTAGTCATCAGAGATAAGTTTTTTACATCGTCTTCGAAACATAGCAAAGGTGTCATAATCTCGAGGGTTTTTAAAAGTGACGAATCTACGATGATATTTAGCTTTATCCGCAAGGCTACGTTTTAGAGCAGGTGAGAACCAATGAGGGTACTTATAAGCATCATTCCTAGTCAGTGGAGTATGTTTGTTTATTATTACTCTGAGTGTTATGTAAAACGAGTTGACCATTTCATTAATGTCTGTTGAGGATATAATATTCTGCCAATCAATAGCTTCAAGATCTTTGCAAATTTCGGGAAAATTACATTTACGGAAGTTAAGACGTTTTTGTTTCTTTTTCTTAAATGTGCATTGAATATTGTTTTTTATATCAATGTCAATGTCTAAGGAAGGATGATGTTTGTCTAAGCGAGTCATTGGGTCGGCGCTACTAACCTTTACTGCAGTAGTAGTCGAGAAAATAAGGTCTAAGTAACGGTCATTTTTGTTCGGTATATTATTAAATTGAAATAGATTGCATAGGGATATGGTATCCATTAGATAATCAGCTTTACTACCATGATAATGACCAGGAATCATTTGATGAGAGTCCGGAGATGGCGCCCAGTGCATGTCTGGAGTGTTAAAGTCACCCAAGCAAAGAAATTCATCAGAATGACAAGATTTTTGTAGTATAATATTTTGCAAGTTTGTGTAAAACTGTTCAATATCCTTAAGTGGCAGGTCGGGAGGAAGATAGCATAAACAAACATTTAATTTAATATTACTTGCTGAGTTAGGAAGAACACTAATCCATAAGTCTTCCACTTTGCTATCCCATGAGTCCTGTCTAATAAAACTGATATATTTTTTTAAAGCTATAAGAATACCACCGCCTTCATCTTTACCATTGCATGAATTAAATCGGTCACGTCTTAATACATTATAACGAGTATCAAAAAGTTCGCCATCAAAAATACTATCATTAAGATTTGTTTCAGTGATACAAATAATGTCATAATCACTATTTAGTATGCTATTGTAGAATTCCTTAAGCTTAGTACGAATTCGGTTAACGTTCTGATAGAATATCTGCATAGTAATGTGACGTAAGATGGACAATAGTAAAAAAATAATAAAGTAAAGCACACAACAAATAATTATAACTAACAATGAAAAATAGGTTACAATTTTAAAATTAAGACGCACACTTTAAAATTTAAAACAATAAATTATATAACTAATTACGAAAGTTTGTTGATGCAATCAATACTTTTAATCAGGACGCAGTCCGCGTTGTCAGCTTTACGCATGTAGACTCGGCCATATCTGACCCACACATATTTAAATTTCTTCACTTTTGCTGCGTTCCTAGCCGCTGCATGTAAAGCCTTGCACTCTGGAGACAGATGCTCGGTAACGTAGATCTGACGCCTCTCCAGAGGGAGATTCAGATGGGTGGTATTGAGTGGAAGGTCTTTATGCGCCCGGTTGTACCGATGACACGCAGAGAGGACATCGTCTCGCAGACGAGGGCTGATAAGCGACACGAGTATATTGCGTGGGCGATTTGATGAGTTGCTCATCTTGGCTACTCTGCGACACGAGGAGATCTGCTCTTCAGTAATTTTTAGGTCTAACGACTTGCATAGGTTTTGAAACAAAGTGATTGGATTTTCATTTCGGCTCTCTGGAACAGCTTGGATCTCAAGGTTTTTAGTGCGGGATATTCTTTCGATGGTAGAAAGACGGCTGTTTAATAAGCCTAATTCATTGTTGACCCGTATATTTTCAGCTTCCAGATCTTTTATGAGGAGTGACTTCTTTTCAAGCTCCTGTTTCAAGGTAGTCTGCTCATTGCACATAAAGTTAGTAGTAACGGTGAAATCGTTTTTCAAATGCTGCATTGCTGAGTCTATCTCAGCGTGAACTAACTTTTTTACGTCGGCCTTCAATGCCGTGCGAAAACTACCCATAAAATTAGATAGATAAGAGCTGAGCTTCTGGTCTAATTTTTGCTCTAATAGCGTACTGATTTTGTCCATCGTTACCAGGCTGTCGTCATATTGACTAAATATAGGCGATCGGTTTGTGATTTCGCAAGACATGTTGATAGAATCCTCCAATATCGGCACTTGAGTCTGACGGACAGGTGTGTTTACGTTCGATTTAGCGCGCCTTGTTACATTGGCGCACGATGGACAGGTCCAATTGCTACGATAATCATTAGATAGTGATTTGAATTGGTCTTTACTTATGTTCAGGCATTCAGTGTGATAAGAGCAATGGCATTGGCTACACTCTAAATAATATTCCTGCTTGTTAAGCTTTTTGTTGCAAGCTAAACAATTATTATTCATCTTTACAACGGTGCTGCGTCCTTACGTTGGCTTGACAAGATACAAAAAGACGGGCGCTCAAGGGTTTGAACGAGGGATCACCGCGCGTTCTCGCAAGTTTCAGTCCAACGCCCAACAACCTGAGCTAGGGGAGCTCGTGCGGTGAAGGTTGAAATAGTTCAAGTGATGCTATCGTTTACTGTATAAACCGAACTGGTTTTGCTATGCGATGGTACTGGATAATGAATCTCTCGGTCAACCGTCAAAGCACTGATGTAAATTGCCCGCACTTTGCATTAATCAACAAGTAAACTTGATCACAGTTTTTAGTATAGTATTATAAAAACGTACATAAAACACTCGCGATGAATTAACACTCGATAGTCCATATCTTTACACGGATGATGGTGCGAGTTTTATATGGGTTCGGACTCTTTAAACATTTATTTAACTTAAAATTGTCGGATCACAGTAACACAGATGCTGTCTTGAAAAGCCGCGCGAGGGTAATTAACTCTAGCTGAAGGTGTTGGGGTCGTCTTTTTGGCTTCAAAGTAAATAAAAATATGAAAACGTACGTTGCCCGGTGGACTCCATGCGACTGGCGGTGTTGACCGTGTCTCCGAACAGGCAGTAGTGCGGCATCTTCACACCGACCACTCCCGCGCACACCGGCCCAGAGTGCACCCCTACGCGGACCTACACATCACGATTACATACATTTATACAAAGAAATATACACAGAAGTCTCTTACATGAGAGCTATGCTATCTTGCTCTTGACTAGGTGCACGTAGAAGTCCTTTTGTGAGTGATTACTAACAAACAAGAAAAAAAAATACAACCGAATCGAGAACCTTCTCCTTTTTTTGATATAAAAACAGAAGGAGGTCCAGTAAAATAAAGATTGTTAAGTATAAATCTTCATATTAGAAAGATACTTCTACGGAAAAAGCCGTTTCAATTGCTTGTTACCTAATATTTTTCAATGAAATTTCGTCTACGTGTTCCATAATCAATACTTTAGATCGTCTAGTTTAATTTGATTGTGAAAGAGTATTATTTAAGCAGAAAATACATTAACAAATCCAGTGAAGTTTCGCAAGAGCCAGCCTTTACGCCGCTTTGTTTGTAAAAAAACGAACATCTTACCTTACATATAAAGCATAGATAAACATTGAAAGTTAGACATTGACATGTATTATTTAACGTATATTATTAAGTTTATTGTAATTGTAATTTATATGTTATTCTTAATAATGTGACTAATTGTGTACACAGCGCAACTACCTATATTATACTTCCTATATTATAAGCATAGCTTATAATATAGGAACTAGATTACGGATATAATACTTAAATACTTATGTAAATACATACGTACTATATGATACAACACCCAAACACAGAACAAACATCTGTATTCATCACACAAACGATTGTCCTGGGTGGGAATCGAACCCACAGCCTACAGTTAGACGGCATTGTATTATGAGTCTGTGTTACTTGAAATAAATGATTATTTTTATTATTGTAATGGTCAGATAGAGTTAAAAGTCGAAGATTCAGAAGATTCATATAGCGAAAGGCTATTTTCCAAGTGGATTACCTCAAGTCTATGCGTAGGTCGGTGTCGTACGACGAAACTGCGGACTGCCTCTACGATAGCCAGCGCCATCAAACATATCTCCCGCGCGTGTAGATCACCGTTCCTTTCCGGCAGGCCTGATACCACCATGTACGCGTCGCCAATCGTCTCCACCTGTTCAAATTGTACACAATACGTTATAGTCTGCGTTCATGGATCATCATAGTAGTATTTTTTATTGTACGACGGGGAAGCGCTTGGCTTTCATCTCACCTGGTAATAAGCTGAAATAAGGTCGAAGGTGGAGGCGCACTTCACCCGGAATCCTAAACTAACTGAGGAACTGGCCATCTTACCTCTAAATGCCGGAGCACAACAATTTTAGAATTGTTGTTACGGCGACAGAATTAGGTAGGATGGTGGTAGCTAGCCAGGCGGACTTAAACAAAGTCCTACCACCAACCAAACCAAGCACAATATATTGTACTCCCCATGGGGATCGAACCCGGGACCTCTATATCTGAAATCGATGGGTTGAACCACTAGACCACAGAGGCGGTGCTTTTGGAATATGAACTCTATTTCAATGAACTTACCTTATACACATCGTAGAATCCGATGATTCTATCAAAAGTGCTGTACAACTCGGTGAGCAAGTCCACAACTTGCATCGGCGTACAACCGGCGCAAAGTTCGGTGAAGCCGACGATATCGCTGAAGTATACGGTGACAAATGTGCAATCTGGTTTTGAAATATGAACTCTATTTCAATGAACTTACCTTATACACATCGTAGAATCCGATGATTCTATCAAAAGTGCTGTACAAGTCGTTGAGCAAGTCCACAACTTGCATCGGCGTAGAACCGGCGCAAAGTTCGGTGAAGCCGACGATATCGCTGAAGTATACGGTGACAAATGTGCAATCTGGTTTTGAAATATGAACTCTATTTCAATGAACTTACCTTATACACATCGTAGAATCCGATGATTCTATCAAAAGTGCTGTGCAAGTCGTTGAGCAAGTCCACAACTTGCATCGGCGTAGAACCGGCGTAGAACCGGCGCAAAGCTCGGTGAAGCCGACGATATAGCTGAAGTATACGGTGACAAATTTGCAATCTGGTTTTGAAATATGAACTCTATTTCAATGAACTTACCTTATACACATCGTAGAATCCGATGATTCTATCAAAAGTGCTGTACAAGTCGTTGAGCAAGTCCACAACTTGCATCGGCGTAGAACCGGCGCAAAGCTCGGTGAAGCCGACGATATCGCTGAAGTATACGGTGACGCATTCGAAGCTCTCTGGCTGAACCACTTCACCGGTCATCAATTGTTGCGCTACTGGCCTGAGAAGGGTTTACATGGTCAATTCACAACACAGTTATTAGGGCTGCATTTTTTTTATACAACTAGGAGACGGAACAAGCAAGTAGCCCACCTGATGTAAAGTGCATCTGTTGCCTATAATGCCTTACTGCGTATGTCACATCCACGAAGAACATAGTCTACGCAGCACTGTATTGCGCCCGTCAACTTGAGGCTTAAAGTTGTTAAGCCTCACGTGTCTGTAATTTCATCGGCGACCATACCCTTCAAACTGGAACACAGTAATGCTGATTGGTGGCTGAAATAGGTATGGTGGTTGTACTTCCCCGGACGGGTCCTTTCACAAGGGGCTCTACTACTCTGATAAGGGGCTCTACTACTCTGCATTATGTGTAAGGACGACAATTGTCATCTGTATTTCTGTATGAGTTTCACTATGGCCTGGGAAGGAATTACCTTGGTAATGTTAACAACTATGTTGTCTGACTTAGATACTTTCCAATCCACTTCCCAAAAAAAATAGAGGAGGTTCTCAATTTGGACGGTATTTTTTTCTATGTATGTCCACCAATTTCTCCGCGAGGTCAATTGAAATAATTTAATCATCTCATGAAAATTGGTCTCTATTTAATTTGGTGAAAATACAGCAAATTAAAGATATATTATCTTACCCATATATTTTTTTCATTTTGCAAGTCTCCTGTGAAGTCGGTTACTATTTTATTTATAACTCATAATAGGTTCTTAGCTGTATTGAAAAGTTTTACACGAGAAGTTCAAATGTCGTGTGCAAAATCCAATCTAACGCCGAAAATCGTAAAACAGGAGCGATATGGTCCTCCAATGTGGTCTAATTAAAACCGAACTACCGCTTGACCGTACATTACAACCCAGCAGTTCTGTAAGCCATAAATTGTAAGCTTCGTAAAACCACTCTCAAACTACGAAATCTCAAGAACGACCTCTAAGTTTAGCGTTCTTTTATCTGTGTCCAAATCCACTCAGTAATTCAATCGCGAGGCTAAAGATAACATCAGCAATAACAGGCTATTTGCGATGGAAGATGGCAGACGCTATTTTTATCCAAGATCTTGAAAGAGCGATTCCCTTCGAAGGCCTTAGTGCTAATAATCATATAAATTCGAGCCCCAAATAAACGAATGAAGGCATTCTAAGTGGAACAAACTATGTGTATTTTGTCCTAGTCAACACGCAGACAAACAACTATAAAATATGAGCAACAACTCAGGGACACCGACATGACCTAGAAATTTATGTTTGAAAACTATTTTCAGTATTAAGCCTGGTAAAAAGATAGACCAAGGCCTAACATCTGTTAACACGTTGCGTGCTGACCCACACACACTTATGCGAGTATACCGCGGAACGGAAGAATATACTGATTGATACCAGTGATTTACATTGTTGGATACACATTAATTGGATAGTATTTCACTTAGCATTTATAACATTTTATATAAAATAAAGATTGAGATAAAGATACTTTATTTCCTAACTTACAGTGTCAGTTTTAATCTAATGTAAACTAAATACCTACAGTATACAGTAATATGTAAGCAATCGCACAATTTTTTGTGGAGGTACACATAGTCAAGGTACAAAAATCTTACCCTCCGTGTTATTTTTAACTGTATAACGGATGGGTAAACGCCGAATATCTGCTACTGAAACTGTAATTTTAGCTTTTCCACAAATTCTGATTTTGTCAGAAGAATGACGATGGACAGTGCATTTCACATTCGTGAGATAAGATAAGATAAGATCGTTTATTTACCAGAACATGTAATACGTTAATAATAATAAATAATAATAATTGATGTCCGGTCAGGCATGCAAAAATGTAAATACTGGTATAGGCACTCAACGTGTTAAAATAATAATCAAAAGCCAATAAATTATAAAGGATTTAGGGAATCCTATCTACTCGTTTTAACTAAAATGGGGAGAGGCAAAAAAGTGCCCCCGTGCCAATGTCTCACGTGTTTATAAATACCTCGGTAGCACTTGATACAGCAACTCCTCAGACCTCCTCTTCTCCAAGGACAGCTGTTCTGTCTTCTCTTCGACCAGCGACTCGAGATTGTTGGCGTACTGCTCCATGCGACGGAGCAGGTCATCCATGAGGTTATCGCAGTAGCCCCTAATGAAGAGTAAATCAATGAAGGCGAAAGGTGCGCGTAAAATTGGTGCATTATCATTCCCCACCCCATGTTCTTTGGGCTTGGTCAGGTCACTAGGTATACATACCTTCAATTTATGTGTCTGTTTGTTTTTCTTGACAAAATATCGCAATTTGTATCAATTTGATTGAGTTTAATCATACTTTCAAGCATCGCTTTGTTTTACTTATTTTTGCAAAAAAAAGCAAATGCTTTAAATGAAAAGTATTTTTTATCGCCATTTTCTAGGTTTATTTTCGGGTCAAACAGGAATAAACCGTAAACCAATGTCCCTTATGCTCACTGATGAAAAGAAATGGCCGCAAGCAATATCCACATGTCGGTAGCAATACATGTTATTATTAAACTCGTATTTGATTTACCACCCAGAATGGGATGCAAGAATTATATTTTCATTGAAGCAGTTTTGCATAAAATACGTTTTCTTCTAGTTTTACTTACTGTGGATTCGGATACAATGTTACAAGTGTCCCATTTGAGGTTCAAAACAAAGAAAAGTTTAACAGAGCGGTCTGCAATCCCAAATTGGGAATTATAAGCAACATAGAGAGTGGCAAATATTAAAGACCAGCAGGGAACTACGCGCTGTATAAACATCACAATTAAAGATTCATGTTTTGCTTCGTCTTTTAAAACTATAATACGTTAAAGTTACGATGTTTTTATCATGATGAGTAGGCGAAGGAAAGGGACGTATGGAGGGATTAAGAGGAAGCCTATGCGCGCAGTAGAGGCGACTATTGCCGAGTTGGACTCAGGTGCAATCATAGTGAATAAGTAGCATAAGTTTTACAAAACAGAAATATATATTTAAGTTTTAGGCAAAGGAAAAAAACATTTTTTTTGTACGACGAAGGGAAAGCGCTTGGCCTTCATCTCACCTCATCGGTAACATGTTGAGATAAGGCCGAACGTGGAAGCGCACTTCACCCAGAATCAACTGAAGAACTGGCTATCACCCCTCTAACTGCCTAAACACTACAATTTTAGAATTGTTATCATGGCGACAGAATTAAGTAAGATGATATGCTTTGTTCAACAGAATAAGCTGAAATTTCGAGCGTGAACAACAATAATTATGACAAGAAATAAGATCTCATCCCCTATCCCGTTGTGCAGAGACGTATTATTGTTACAAAAAAGCCTATTTCCATCTCAAAAGGTGTTAAATAATTTGTCAAGTGAATGTACGCGCAAAAAGGGTTTGGTGATATAACAGCCGGAAGTATGTTTATACCGTGAATACGGGGAAAATAGGTCAATGACCTATAAACGGCGAAAACAGGAAGGGTGGCTTACGTTAGGTGTAAATAGTACCTATACTAGAGTGCAATAAAATCGCATGTAAGCAAGTATCTCTGAAAGTTAAAAAGACATCTGATGAAAGTCTAATGAGAAAAATATTGGTGATACTGTACCATCACAGCTCATTAGTGTCCACTGCTGGAGCCTCCTCCAAATCTAAAGGGGTTTGCCATAATCACCACGCTTAGCAGGTGGATTGTTGATCGCAGTAAAGGTGAGAATAATACACAGAAAGGAGCTGCTGCCCTTCTTCTGGTGAGCCCTTAGTCAGTTTTTACGACATCCATGAGTTGGAGGGGTCAATTGTTGAGCCACGATTTATTTATTTTTACCACATGATAGTTGGGAGTGTTATTTAAGGCCACATTCACACAGATTCGTATTTACAGGATAATTTGGGATCTGTCGCTTTTGGAGGTTATGATCACACCGTATTTACAGGATCGTTTTTAACTAAAAACAACTAACTTGATGTAATTGGCGTTGACGGTGTCAAACGTGGGTCTCTCATCAGGCAACTCGCTCCAGCACTTGGACGCCAGCTCCAACAGTTCCAGAGCGGTCCCTCCCCCTCCCCCCGCAGTAACCTCACCCCCTCCCACAGCTGGACGGAAGGGTGGAGACTCGTGGGCACACACTCGACTGACTATTTCTAAAAGAATGACACAATACTTAAAATTATTGTTGTAGACTCTATTAAGACGTAGTTAGGAATAAACGCAATCGGGCACACTGAAGACCTTGAGCTTAGAACTTACTATTGTTACGTTGTGTTGTGTACTGTTTTATTTATTATTTTATTTTATGTTGTTGACGATATTAATGTTATTCACTCACTTCCCACAATATTTTGAAAATATTATAAGTTGTGTGTGTACTTTAATAAATAAATGATCTGTTCTATTCTATTCTCTTAGAAAAGCGGGTCATCGCGGGTCATCGTCGCGGTAGATCCCGAGTGACTAGTGCGAGTTGCAATCGAAGTTCATTCGATTCACGTTTGCTCACATACATTAAGAACCCGCGACGAGACTCGAACCCGCATGATCATTTAGAGATATTTTTTTGTGTCATTATAACATTTGTAACTATTTTTTTTGAATTGTAAATAAAAGGTGGAAATAATAATGAAGACCTCTCCTCCCCGGTGGAGGATGACACGAATTCGAACAAAACCAAAATTGATACAAAAAATTATCTAAAAAGGTATTATATCATTCTTTAATATGAAAGTACCGACCACAGAGAGAGAGAGAGAGAAGAATAAATAAGGTACTTTAGTTAGATAGATAGTAATCTTTTTTTTTAACTTTTTTATGTTGATAAAATCGTCATGAAGCTGACGTACTGACTGACAATCAACACACAACACAAACCAGAGGTCCTAGAGACATAATTTTTTTAAATATATTTGTTTACTTCCTTTCGCAGTGTACCTACGGCCACTCGTACACTACAAATCTAACAAATTAGTCTGTTAGTCTAAGGATTTTAAGAATGTTCCAGTCGTTTAACTAGTTAACACATAGGTACCCAGGAAACCTCTTTTATTCTACGCCTTTAATGGTCAGGGGCCTTACCACAACGTCTTTTAGCGTTCTCGCATTGATATTACATTACTTTGATTCGTTTTTTGTACACTGGATAGATAAACTCGTTATTATACACCAAAAAACAAAAATGAACAAACAAGCAAGAAAAACACTTAAACCAGGTACAATGGACGGCCTTATCGCCTAAAGTGATTTCTTCCAGGCAACTTTTGGATGGAAAGGACAGCTGAGAGCAGACCAAGCGGTGTACTAAAGTACTAATCAAGTAAACATTAATTGGATAATTGGATAGATACTGACAAAAGTAAAGTATCATCAAAACAAGAATGCTCTAAGAGGTCGTGGTACCCCCCAGGAAACCCCCGTCAATCGTTAGACACCCGCTATTTTTCCCTTACCTTTATTGGACAAGGTCGGCGTGAAGTGATGGAAGGGCCCGGCTCTCAGCACGATCTCCTCGAGAATGATGCCAAAGCTATAAACGTCACCCTTCAGGGATGCCACTGAGCCGGGGTAAATGCTCCCTGGCACCAGCTCTGGAGCCGTCCATAGCAGTTCTATGGACAAATAATTATCTTGAGGGGTTTTCTTTTCCAACAGAAGTATTTTTGTATCGATGAGGCAATGCTATGTAGATTTGAACTTAGAATATGACCAACGCTACGTTGTGGTATCACACTGTGGCATGTTGAGATAGATCCAGAACTACTATATTTTATACTTTATACTATATGTTCTCGGAAAGCGCCTTATTTTTTGAGAGGCAGAATGTAGGTACGTCACGTTAACGTGCTATTTTATTTTGGGCCATAATAATATGAAACCTAATATAATGCCGAAAAATAAAAAGTTTCTATCACCAAGTCAAAAATGATACTGGACACTTGTTTTTCTGAAAGTTTATTTGAAAAAATGAATAAAGTGTGAAAACATTTAATAACTGTAACAATTTTAAATTAATCTCCATAAAATAATTTTCTCATACATGCATGGAAATTTGGGCACTATTTTGACAACCTTCTTAGAGATAAATCCAAATTGCTGTACTGGCCAAATACATGCGAGCAGCGGCCGGCCAAATTGTAGGAAAATCCATAATCTGTTGTGTTTCAGCGGCCACATAGATTACATAGTACACTCATATCTGTCGTGTCATTTAAAAATGGAACGGTCTTTTACTCCGAAACATAGCAACCAAGACGATAACTTAACAAAAGATTTATTTAAATTTCTAACTGGCTAAAAGCTGAAAGCTGTTTTTTAGAAAAAAAAACAAATGAACACTAACGCGGGAAAAAATATTGTTGTTCGTCATTGATTTCGAAAAGTAATTCTATTACCAAATAAAAAGTTCTGCCTAGGTACTACTTAGTTTTAATTTCCGCGCATTATTTGAGAAAAATACAATACAAGCCTTGAGCCTTGGCCACTATGGACCTACGGAAGAAAGTGTTATTCCCAACTCATGTGTTAATACACACCAGTTGGGACTCAAACTACCCTCGTCGGTCATTTTTTCCCCTCGGTAGACAATGTGTTACCTAGTCAATTGATTTGATTTGGTGGTGGTTGAAATAAACGGTTTGTTTCTTACTTGAGAGCGTGCCAATAAAATAGACATACATAACATACTCTCAAGAAATATAACCCTCCTTCTTTAAGACTTCTTTTTACCTGATAGCTTTAGTATCAGGTGAAAAGAAGTCTTAATGATATTCTAGAACAATATCTGTAAACAGCTCAAGCTCAATTTGGTAATTCGTTTTTGCATGAATGAAAAACAAAGAATAAATCTGTTATGTATGGCCTTCCCGGTCTAGAAAAACATAATGTACAATGTCTCAGTTCTATCCGTTCAGTAGTTTTGACGTGAAGAAAGAACAAACATCCAAACAAACTTTCACATTTACAAAATTTGCATGAATATTGTCGTGAATTTTAGAAATGACGGAAACAACTTGTGAGTGGTTTCAAACGACATAATTGCCCCAATCCTAAATGCGGAACAGATATTCGCTAGTCAAAATCGCACTCATGGGCTTTGAACAGTATGTACCGTTATTGTTGACACCTTTTTTGAATTATTGACTGTACATTATCGAGCCTACAATATAACCAACAATAATCAGCCAATCATCTAGTTGTGCAATATCAACATGTGAAAATAATGTATGTCCCATAATTTCTAGATGTTTTAATTGATTGATGAATTATCTGGTCGTGCATTATCTACATGTGTTACACTGCACATCCAATGATTCAAAGAGAGTTTTTTACACGCCCAATATTTTGAAGTCACGGCTTCCTGCTTAGGCTGTTCATGCATATTGGTCGTTCATTATCGGACCGTGTGTTATCTGGTTGTACATTATAGTAACCCCTTCCAGTGACATTCCCGACCCGAAATAGCGTATTACGAATGTCCCAGAAAGTACGGTCTAGCGGAAGACCGGAATCATAATATTTCGAAGGGCAAAGGAAACCCTGCACAGATTCTTATTCATTCAACCTTTTTTTGTTAACATGAAATATGTTATTTTGTGTATAAGCTAAAAGTATTTCATTTTTCCAAAAGTAAGTAAGTAAGTACTGCAAAGTAAGTTATAATTTCAAATATATATTATATATACATAAAAATATCTCACTACGCAGGTCAAACATTGTTACTCACTAGATAAAAGTTATGTTTTGTAGTTTATATATTATTATAGTATATCATAGCTACAAATATGGTAGATAGACTATGTTATTACATCCTTACGGAATACATACAAAATGGTGTAATATCAACATTTTGTTTTGAAAACTTTATCACTGTTTTACTCACATAACTGATAAAGGGGACATAACATTTGCTTCAATTTTATATATAAATAAATATTATGAAAATATATTATAGGGTAGAAGGTATAATATAAGGTTTATTAGTATACATTTGGAAATGATAATTAATAATTCGCGTTCAAAGTCCTAAATCCAAAATCATCTCAATGATAAAAAAAACAATAGAGATGTGTGAGTAGCTGATCTGATGATCCCGTGGTGCTCTACCACCTACTGTTTATACGATGGGTCAGTTCTTGACTATGAGGCTTGCCTGGGCAAGGATGAGTTCTACGATGGTTGCTCCATCGTGCCTTCCCCGAAAATTTTGAAGGTGTTATTTTTGCTAGCGCTTTGTCCATCAACGTAATGATATCTTACTTGAATTACTTGAGTTTACTAGAATTACTCGAGTTTGCCCCCGTGTCTCTCGCTATGTACTTGCTGAACATTCTGTCCGAAAACAGCGTGGACATATTTTACCAAAACCTGCCGAAACTTATAGAAACGGCACAAGTTGTAATTGAAACGAAATGTTTATAATGTGTAGTAACTATAGTATTTGTACCTTAGATTAATAAACATAAGTTACCTAGATTTAGCATCGCCTAAGGGTTAAATAAAAAAATCTATTATGATGTTTTTTTCTAAATAAATAAATTAACTAGCTGTGCATCTAAAATGTCTATTATTTAGTATCTGTAATATCAGTATTTTCTGGGACAACTTTTCTTAGAATCCAAAGTCTATTCGGAATACCATTACCTGCATAAGCGTTTATACAACCCATTGGAAATGTATTCTATTGCCCAATATTTGAAATATGGGAGCGGAACAGACCTTTCTAGTCAATGGTTTTCCTTATTGGTCGATACTGTTTTATTTTCCTATTCCATAGATGGCATTTCCATATTTATTTGGATTCAATTTCTATCCCCAGCATATTCTTGCACGATTCTGTTTTATATAATAGTAAGTATTGAATCATGTACGGCTGATCTCACTTTAAGTTCAAACTGGATTCGCTTGTGGCGTCGTGAAAAACTATTGCCGGTATTAATACCGTTGGTTAACAACGGTATAAAGGTCATATTTTACCGTCTCTGTGGTCTAGTGGTTCGCCTACCGGTTTCAGATCCAGAGTTCCCGGGCTCGAACCCCAGCGAAGTACAATATTGTGCATGGTTGGTTGGTAGGACGTTGTTTAAGGCCGTCTGGTTAGCTACAGCTATCTTACTTTATTCTGACACCAATTCTAAATTGTTGTGTTCCGACATTTAGAGGTGAGATAAACAATTCCTCAGACTGTTGAGAGTGAAGTGCGCTTCCATCTTCAATACAATACAATAACTTTATTTGCTTGAAACACAGGTAAAACATAAAAGGATATATTCAAATAAGAGCTGCCGTGTCTCGCCGTCCAATAGGCATGCAAATTTTAACAAAATTACACAAGTTTCCAAATAATATACGGTAAAAAAAAAATAGAAATTATTAAAAAACATAATTAACTAAATATTAAACAATGTCAATGAGAATTTAAAGTACTTACCTACTTAACTATTATTCGTGCTTATTTACTTAAATACATTCATCTGTCAACCTTCCGCCATATCGTAACTTGAAACCAGGTGAGATGAAGGTTTCGCTTCCACGCCGTACAAAAAAAGGTTTGCGGTTAGGAGTGTAAACGTTACCTTCATTTGTTTTTACGCAACAGTACAATGGTGAAGTCTTCCAAGTTCAGAGTGAATAGGTTTCTTTAAAACAAGCCTGATACATCATCACTTGCTTTCAAGTGAGCTGGTGGCCGAACGTTGGACTCATTCGTCGAGTGTCGAAAATCTTAAGCCCGACTGCAAACATTTAAACTTCTTGGTTACACGAAAACACTGCCTTAGAAGTAGAAGAAACGATACCTCACACGTCGAAATACATCAAGGCGATAAGGCTGTAGAGCGCGCCGTGTCAATTAAATAGACATTGAAAATAGGTACATAAATGCTTTCGAAAAAGAGACGGTCGGGTGATAAAAAATAGACCTGTGTCAACACACACAGCCTTAATCCCGGTTTTCATTTAAAGTCCAGTGACGAATTACTATCAATAAGTCTATTGGGATGAAAAATCACAGCAGTTAAATGGATAAGACTATTCGGTGAGACAATTGGGAACAGATTAAAATTCCTTTGAATATTCCTTTGGTATGCGGCCACTCACTAAGACAAACACGCTATGCTTTCAGGGCTGTGGTTTATCTGCCAAAGTTAGTGAGTAAACACAAAGTTTTTCTTCATTATGTTTGGGGAAAATGCAGATACCTTGTTAACAAGTTAGCTTGTTATTTTTACATGAAATAAAATATATATATTACAGGACATGATTTCACACAGCGCCATCTAGTCCCAAACTAAACTTGTAATATATGGGAACTAGATTATGGACAAATACTTCCAAATATATATTTTTCATAAATAGGTACATATTATACAATAAAACACACAAACACAGAACAAATTATTTGTATCATGTTCATCACACAAATGTTTGTCCTGGGTGGGGATGGGTAAGCTATTGATCTCAAAGCTTCCTCAGGCAGGGATGATGTCAATGGAGCAAGCTTACCCAGAGGGCACTGGGTCTCCCAAGCATAAACGGAACAGAGAAACTGCTTGGGGTTGAACTTCGGCAGGTTCGTTACCCAGGCAAAGCTGCATGACAGGGGTATATCAAGGGTGTTTTAGAAAAATCATGTATCAAATGACGTCACTTAATAAAAATTAAAAAAATAGATATTTATATCATAAAAATAAAAATGTTGACTTAGATTAAGGTACCTTCTTACTAACCGAAGTATTCACTATAGTATTTTCGTATAGTGTACCTTGGCTGAGCTCTGTCCCTCGCACTAGGTCTGGTAAGAAAGAGCCTGTGTGGCGAGGTTAAAGTGACATAATACATACTATTGATTTCTAGCATAAGTATTATATCTGTTATCTTGTTCCCATCTTAAAAACTATGCTTAGTTTGGGATGGCGCTGTGTGAAATTAACGTCCTGTAATATTGATTTGTTTATTTGATCTGGCTTCTGTTATAAGTGGTATACCTATTGATTTTACTAGCTGCTGGATATTTTGCAGACGTAAAATATAAAAAAATCGCACTGAGAACTGTAAAAACGGACAGAAATGGGAACTGTTATGTATAACATAAGTTTGTTTGTGCAGATGCAATGAGCGTAGAAGTCCACTAAAACTGTTGGGATCCGGCATTTAGAGGTAAACTAGACTCCTCAGTATCTTGAGGATTCCGGGTGAAGTGCGCTTCCACATTCGCCATATCATACATAACGTGAGATTACGGACAAGTGCTTTTCCGTCGTAGCAAAACCTCTATTTCAAACGCGCTTGCTGAAATGTTCCAAACATTTAGTTTTCGAATAAGAGGATTTCATTATAGCGACTCGAATTTAGGTAAGTTTGTTGTGTCTAACGAGCTACGGATAGTAATGTAATGGAGATGTTTAATTCATTACAAAGTAAAAGCATACGTTAACAAACATCGAAAACGTGTGTAACATATGATACTACATAATTAAAAATACATACACATTAGTAGTCAGATGAAAGGAATACTTGAGTGTTCAAAGGACTCAAAATGAAACGATTTATTAAAATAAGTTTGAATCTGAATTTAATATTCATATAATAATAAAAAAGGTTAGTCTATTTTTGTAACCTACCTAATAAACTACTACCTTAATTAACGATACAAATTAAATTATAAAATGGTACCTATTGCAGCTCAGTTGGTCATAGCTCTGCCTTGTGCAGTATTCACCGCAATCAATTCCCATTTTTTTTTATCTTACATGACATTTATTTTACACGGCGCCACCTTGTCCCAAACAAACTTGTAATATGGGAACTAGATTACGAAAATAATACGTGTATACTTTTTTTGTTGTAAATACATACTTATCACACAAATTGTTGTCCTCGGTGGGAATCGAAACCATAACCTAAAGCCCAGAAGGCAGAGCTACTACCAACTGAGCTGTGCGGCTTGTTACATTACAACCTTTGCTTAGTTTGTTGCTAGATGGCGCTGAATAAAATTTTTAGTAATATATATATTTATATATAGGTATAGAAAGAGAACGTTTAGAAATAGAGTCTTTGTATATTGCGTCTTATACCTTGAGGTCGAACAGAAAGCTACATTTCATATTTCATGTAAACTTCATTCCAAGGACAAATAAAACTCGTTAACATAGTGTTACGGTCTTTCTTTAATTAAATTCCTAAAGGCTGCACTTATTCTGAAAGATTAAGGTATTATCAAGATAAGGAGACATTTAGATCTGTTTGGATTAGCAGAGATCCAGCCGATAATAATGCTGAGTGGATCCAACTTGTAATCAAAAGTTACGCAATAAATTGTAAGATTAAATACGTTTCTAGAATTGAAGTTGAAGACAGATAGAGTATATTTTCCAGTAATATTATATTAAATATTAAATCAATAAATATTATTTTTAAATACTAATTTTACACAGCGCCACCAAGCCCCAAACTAAGCATAGCTTGTAATATGGGAACTAGATTACGGATAGAATAATTAAATACTTTTTGTAAATACACACACATATATATTGCGCGTAAATAGTCCTGAGGAACCACCTTACCATAAACGCTATATATTTTTAAAGTAAGCTGTAAACTGAATTTATTCTTTATCTTCTCCCCGGAGAGCGTCTATTCCATTGAGTTTCACTTATGTGGTCTAGTGGTTTCAGATTTCAGATCCTGAGGTCCCGGGTTAGATCCCATGGGGAGTACAATAAATTGTGCTTGGTTTGGTTGGTGGTATGATCTTGTTTAAGTCCGCCTGGCTAGCTACCACCATCTTACCTAATTCTGTCGCCATAATAACAATTCTAAATTTGCTGTGTTCCGGCATTCAGAGGTAAGATAGCCAGTTCCTCAGTTTGTTGAGGATTCCAGGTGACGCCTCCACGTTCGGCCTTATCTTAACTTGTTACCAGGTGAGATGAGGGCCAAGCGCTTCCCCGCCGTACAATAAAAAAAAAACCTTCATAGTTTTACGATAATACAGCCTAAAAATGTATAACAATTCAATATATTACATATATATTTAGTATTGCCATGTTACTACCTTTTTGTTTACCCTCCCCTTATTATTTCTCTATTCTCACCCCTTATATAAAAATTGTAAAACGTATATCGCTCCCACAATTTAAACTAACCAAATGTCAAAACCTATCAAGTAATTTAGGCTGTAGATTGTGCTAATGAAATAGACATACAAAGTCTCAAGAAATATAAAACTCGAAACTTGACTGCCTGAGCAGTCGTGTAAAGATATACCCTCAACTTCTACTACATTTATGAAAGCTTTGTACCTTCCTTATAAAATAAAAAATTCACTCCCGCGTCGATTAATTGAATGTCACAAACATTACTTTCAACATTCTTTTAAAGATTTCGCAAGTCTGTTGCCATTGCCATACAATTCTAGATTGCTGTATTCCGGCATTTAGAGGTACAGGCCAGTTCCTCAGACTGTTGAGGATTCCGGGCCGATCTTACCTCTAAATGCCGGAAAACTATATTTTGAATTGTTTGTTATACCGACAGACTAGGGCTTAGGCTTATTAGGGCTGGTGCGGCGGCTGATTCGGCCGAGGATCACAAAAGGCGCAAATATAGTGGTCTCGACAGAGCTTACCTATTTGAGCCTTTTGGGGTGGAGACCTTGGGTCCGTGGGGAGCCGATGCCCTCCGGGTTTTCAAAAATATTGCGGGGCTTTTGATTGAGGCGACACGTGACCCAAGGGCTGGCTCTTATTTAGGCCAGCGAATTAGCATAGCTATTCAGCGTGGCAATGCAGCCAGTGTCTTGGGCACGCTTCCGTCTGGTACTGGTCTGGAACAGTTGAGTTACCTATAGGCCGTTTGTAACGGTCCTTAGGTAATCTGACTGATTCCTTTGTACATAGTTAGTTTAATTGTACTTTTTATTGAATAAATGTTCCTTAATACCGACAGACTAAGGTAAGTTGGTGTTTGCTAGACAGGCAGAATTAAACAAAGTCCTACCACCATCTTGGATGGTGGTGCAAAGCACAAAATGGTACGTCCCTGGGTTAGTGATCCCGGGACCTCTGGGTCACCGGTCGGTGAACCACTAGACCACAGAGGTGGTTATAATATATTGTAATCGGACGTGCCATTTAAAATGAGCGTCAAACTACGTCTGTATGTGAAGGTGACTGGTGCCCGTCATTACAAAACATTTCAATTTGAGTTTTTAAGGAAATTTTAAACAGCTGTTGGTTTTTCCGAATTTAAATTAATACATAAATGTGCAGGATAAAGTAACGGATATAGACAAGGTATAAAGAGCTGCTTTTCGTACTGATTACTAAGAAATTAACAAGCCTCAAAGCTCAGTTGGTAGTAGCTCTGCCATCTGCGCTGTAGGTTGTGGGTTCGATTCCCACCCAGGACATACATTTTTGTGATGAATATGATAAGTAATATTTATATATAAAAAGTACTTAATCCGTAATTTAGTTCCCATATTACAGGCTTTGCTTAGTTTGGGACTAGATGGCGCTGTGTGATATTAATGTCCTGTAATATAAATTAGCATGACTTACTGTAATAATAAGTGTCGTCCTTGATGAGGTCAGTTGGCGTGCAAAGCGTGTTAAGTCCATAGTCCGAGATCTTGAGCACGAAGCGTCCGTCGATCAGGCAGTTGGACGAGCGCAGCTTGCCGTGGGCTCCAAGTCCACCGTGTAAGTAGCACATGCCCTGTCGATCACAACAACACTTTTTTTATCTCTAAGACATTTAACATAACACTTCTATAAATACTACTATGATGTATAATACTAGAATGTTACGCCAGTACAATGATTTACTGAAAGAACTTAGTCAAATTGACATCTTTGTTCGCAACTTAAGCCAATTCAGTAAACAATTAAAATCTATTTTATATACCAATTCCTAATTTGTCAACCCGTAGAACTCTGTTATGTTAATTGTTGTCATGTTTTTGTTCACTTTTTTTTTTTTTAGTCTCCGTTCGTTACCAAATGTATTAACTTAGTTGTGAGCACATGTTTTTTACCTTACAATCTAGATTTGTACCTTAGTTTTATTTTTTTTAGTTGTATTTTTAATTGGTTGTAAAGTGTATTGTGTTTAATAAATAAATAAATAAATACACTTCTTAAGTAGTAGGCAGTACGTTTAATTCCAAGCGCTTCCCCGTCGTCCGATAAAAAAAAAGCGTAGTTAAGATTTTCGGATTTTTTTTAGTTTAGTTTAATACTGTTATTAAATTGCTTCTGTTTCTTTTCTTTTGTGTAGCTGTCGACACTAAGAAGGTTCTGATTGAGTCCTAGGTGGAATTGTAAAACAAAATCGGGCGCAAGCGCGCCACCCTTTTGAACAAAACGTTGAGCTCGGCTGAGTGATCGGGTTCAGTTAGGTACAGGGACACATACAGTATCATGTTAGAGGCAATTCACAGGACAGGTAGATAAAGAGTAGGTACATGTTTTTAAGGAAATTGTATAAGCTGTTGGTTTTCCGAAGTAAATAAATAAAAATAAATAAATGATAATGCCCGAAAACGACCTATATCAACAATCTGGCCGGAGTATGTTACTGAGTAATTTTATGCTAGCTTAGTATCTAATGTCACGTTTCTGACAGTCCATTTAAGGGATGACACATTATTGTTGTGTAATTCGAAGTAGTCTAGAACCACTAACTAACCACCTCTGTGGTTCGCCTTCCGGTGTCAGATCCAGAGGTCTCTTCCCCTCTTATTACCGGAACACAATAATTTACGAATTATTGTAATGGCGACTGAATTAGGTAATATGGTGGTAGCTAGCCAGGCGGACTTAAACAAAATTCCTACCTCCAACCAAAACAAGCACAATATTGTACTCCCCTGGGGATCGAACCCGGGACCTCTGGGTCTGACACCGGTAGGTGAACCACTAGACCACAGAGGCGGTTGAAATAAATTAATAAAATATTGTAAACTAAATATGTAGACAGTTGAAATTTTCACAGAGTTTGTATTTCAATTGTCGTTATAATTTAAATCATGTGAGTCAGAATACTCGGTGTGCGTGTTCGCACTTGGCCGGTTTATTTCAGTTACGTACGTCCAAATACACCGACAAACGCAGAGCTAAAGACTAGGAAAGCTGGCCGTCGTAGACCACATCCTAACTCAGGCAAGCCTGGAGGTCAATATCCCCATCGTAAATATAAAAAAATAACAATGTTATCACACGCCATTCGCTCCCTACGAGCTGTGATAAAACGATTCAATTCGCTTTCTCTTTGTAAGTTTATAGCCTTTCCCTGTCTAGCTTCAAGAATATGACCACTTAGAGCACTATCCGTGACCCTGACGACTTTTAATACCAGAGATATTGCGTCACTTTTATGATGGACGCAGATATTGGTAATATTCTGTATATGTGCATTTACCATGAGTTTTGGCAAACGAAACTCGCCAGAGACTACGATTAAAATGTCAGCCAGTGCGAGTCGGTCAGAATTCAAGGCAAAACCAGTCTTACTTTAAAATAATCAAAGCCACCTCTCAACTAACTCACTCTTATGCTCGTATTCAATGATTCGCTTTTTTCACTAATAAAACGATACTTTGCTGTTGCATTATTTAACTCAGAATATACGCAAAGTAATCGATTATAGAAAGAAACTGAACTTTACGCTGGTCGAAACTATGTTCTTAGCATCTGGTGATCTTATTTTGATACTCTTGCCCCTTTAGCAATATTAAACAAGGTCATGACGCTGTTTAAATGTCTGTGTGAACCCACAACGTTCAATTCCCAGTCAGGAAAAACATTTGTGTGATGAACACAGACCATAGAATTTAGTTCCGTGGTGATATATGGCGCTTGGCCTTCATCTCACTTGTGTCAAATTATTCTGTAATTAGTATGTCAGTATTATATCCGTGATATAGTGTTCAGTCCATACATAGCTTTGCTTATTTTGAGCTAACTGGCTCTGTGTGAAATTAATCTCCTGTAATAATAATATGTAATTTGGAGTAAACTATTACCTACTGTAGTGACATCGGAATATTTTATTATAGTGACTCGTTTCTTCGTTTATACCCGTAGTGAGGGCCCTGGGACATAAACGTTCCGTTCTATTGTGCGGTTGAGATTCTTTGTTTTATGGCCTACAACATTTTTTGTTGCTCCATTCCATTAATATTTTGAGTCAATATTAGTGAAACGAGGATTCCAGACACTAGAGGAGATTACAGACCAGAGCCTTGGGTAATTATCTTTCCTGAGCCTTACACAGTCTAAGTAATTACCTAAAATACGAGCTCCAATGAGGGCTTAATTAACCCGAAGGCGCTCAACCATAAACGTGGAGAATAATATTGTCAATAAATAAATCAGTTTGTTTTATGTAGATAGTATGAACTTGAGTCGATTTTTATATATTAGGTATGGCTACTTTGATTGCATTAAAAAAATCTCCATAATACGTATATCTATGCAGACGATGTTTTGGCACGCTCGATATGTATTACGTAAATTATATATATAATTCAAATTTTATACATTCGAATACTATTCATTAAAACACATCTTGAATTTAAAATCTGAAATTCGCCACAACGTACAGGCTGTATCTAAAAATTGGAAAACATATCCAAATATATGGTTGTAGCTGGTCAGCTATAACCATATTTTTGTATGTATTTTTCATAGTGGTTAAAAAAAGATAAATAGTTGAAATGGAGCTTAAAAGTGAGTTATTTGAGAAGTGGCTTAGCATTGATAATCGACATTTTTAAGTAAGACTGGTGTATGGTGAACCTTTTGTGACATAAATATTCTTAGAACAAACGTAATATCACATCAACAGTCCATTAGTGTCCACTGCTGGACAGAGCCTCCTCCAAAACGGGAGGATTTTGCCGTAATCACCACACTTGGCAGGGAGATTGGTGATCGCAGTAACGGTAAAACATAAACTTTTTTTATTGTACGACGGGAAAGCACTTGTCCTTCATCTCACCTTGTTATAAGTTGAGATAAGGCCGAAGGTGGAGGCGCACTGAGGAACTGGCTATCTTACCTCTAAATGCCGGAACACAGCAATTTTAGCATTGTTATTATGGCGACAGAATTAGGTAAGATGGTGGTGGCTAGCCAGGCGGACTTAAACAAAGTCCTACCACCAACCAAACCAATCACAATATATTGTACTCCCCATGGGGATCGAACCCGGGATCTCTGGATCTGAAATCGGTGGGTTGAACCACTACACCACAGAGGCGGTTAAAACTAGGAAACGAATATTGCAAATCTTACCTGAACGATGTCGTGCACCAACGAGGTCCTAAAGTTCCAGTCGAGCTGTAGCTCTTCATTGGCCAGTACGTCTTTGAGGGAGCCCTTGGGACAGTACTCCGTCAGTACGAACACGAGGGGGCAATCGACGCACGCGCCGATGAACCGCGCCGTGTTCTCGTGGGACACGTTCCGGGCCTGATTAATGTAACACGAAATGTAGCTTCGAGTCCAACAGGTATCGAAATACTAGCTCTGATCTATCGCCTATGGTCTACTACACATTCATTATCCATTATCAACAAGCCTCATAGCTCAGTTGGCAGTAACTCTGACTTCTGCGCTGTAGGCTGTGGGTTCGATTCCCACCCAGGACAAACATTTATGTGATGAATATGTTTGTAATGATGTTTGTTCCGCGTTTGGGTGTTGTATCATATATAACGTATGTATTTTCAAAAGTATTTAAGTATTCTATCCGTCATCTAGTTCCCATATTACAAGCTATGCTTAGTTTGGGGCTAGATGGCGTTGTGTAAAATCAATGTCCTGTAATATTTATTTATTTATAGTATAAGTAAAATATTTTTTCCATACCTATACAATCACTGACAATCAGCATAGTGGGTGGATTATGCTATATTCAAAGCTGCTAACATCTAAAACATAACTTTACCAGACCCTCGTAAACTTGTGACTTTCAAATCACAAGTACCCATAACATTTTATATGAAAGCCCTAGTTCAAGTTCAAATTACTTAGAAACGAAACACATATAAGTAAGCAGTGACATAGAAACTAACTTCTTCATGTGAGCTTTTAGAATCGCTTTCAAGTTCAAAGTTGTGCTGGAAGTTTCTCATAAGCTTTGCTTTTGCAATACTCTTAAGTGAATTATAACGGAATATATTTATTTGCCTTCAAACACCTCAGGTCGAATAAAACTATATGCCATATAAGGATTTTAAAGAATCCAAGTTTAATTTATTAAATAAGCAAAATCACAAACACAATTCGGTCACAATCAAAATTTAGACAGCGCCATCTATCCCTAAACTAAGCAAAGCTTGAGATATAGAAACTTAATTACGGATAGAATACTTGAATACTTTTTTTGTTAATACATACATACCTATATATGATACAATACAACACCCAAACAAGGAACAAACGTCTGTATTCATCAAACAAATGTTTGTCCCCGGGTGGGAAGAGATCACACAGCCCACAGCGCAGAAAGCAGACTACCAACTGAGCTGTGAGGCTAGCCTTCAGTGAGTTGAGCTAATGACCAGATTTCTTATAAAACAGACAAATAATATCTTACAATGTGTTCGATATTGCAAAAAATATATTGTCTTGATTTTCCACTGTATGAAGCCCTGCAAATTCAAGTTTAACATAAAATTAAAGCGTTACGTTAGTATTTCTTATATTATCGGTATTATCATACATAATTGATTCGTAACTGTGCATCAGAAAGGTCTAAGGAATATTAGGAGGTACGCGCGATTAAGACCTTATATATGAGAATTAAGATAACCGCCTCTGTGCTATAGCAGTTCAACCCACCGATTTCAGATCCGGGGTCCCGGGTTCGATCCCGATGGTGAACAATATTATGTTTGATTTGGTTGGTGGTAGGTTTTTTTTTCAGTTCGCCCGACTAACTACCACCATCTTACCCTATTCGGTCGCCATAACAACTCTAAAATTTTTGTGTTCCGGTATTTAGAGGTAAGATAGCCATTCCTCAGTTTGTTGAGGATTCCGGGTAAAGTGCGCTTCCACCTTCGTCCTTATCTTAACTTGTAACCCAGGTAAGATTAAGGCCAAGAGCTTCCCCGTCGTACAAAAAAAAAAGACCCGTTTTGCATTAATTATGACCTACATTTCCAGAACTTGTTTGCTTCACGCTACTTTCTAAACGGAACTGTCTTGATCCACTTTCATGAATACACGATGAGTTGTATAGTTCTAATTTACAAGCACTCCACCCCTATTCAAATAACATTCAGTGCTACAAACAACCCTCTTTCAACTCTATAATACATGTACCATTTATTATGTCAACAATAAATTGAATTGAAATGAATAACATACCTAACATGATACGTATAAGTCATACCACACACACTCACCCACTTTTTTTAATGGTATGGATATATTATATGGGCGGTATGGATGAGGTAGAGCAACCTTTCCTAGAAGCCGCCTATCAAACACAACAAGCCTCATAACTCAGTTGGTCGTAACTCTGCCTTCTGCACTGTATGTTGTGGGTTTGATTCCCACCCAGGACAAACTTTTCTGTGACGAATATAGATTATAGACGTCTGTTCTGTGTGTGGGTGTTGTATTGAAATGTATGATAAGTATGTATCTACAAAAAAAAGTATTTTAAGTATTCTATCCGAAATCTAGTTCTCATATTACAAGCTATGCTTAGCTTGGGGCTAGATGGCGCTGTGTGAAATTTATGTAAACTATTTTTTTTATTAATGACACAGGCACTCCTACACACCGACGGAACCCAACGGACTTCGGCAAGCGGAAGGGAGGTTTGCAGGCAAGGTGGATGTTACCACCAGCGATAGCATTATTCAGCCGTCACCGATGAAGGCCCAGTTGGCTCCCATTTTTTTATTGGTGATAACCAAGCGTTTGAATAAATGAATGAATGAACGAATGAAAAAATGAATGAATGCATGAATGGAAATACATTATTGCACACATAAAAAAAATAAACTTGATTTCTTAAAAAATGTATATACAATGGGCGGTCATATCGCTTTAGACTACCAGCTTACTTGAAAAACAAATAAATATGTGGCCTAAGATGGAGCACGCTTGTCTTAAAGGAAGCTATTCACTCTGGACTTGAAGACTCCAAGATTGTACTTGTGTGGAAAAACAGAGTTCTATTCCACACCAGTATTAATGATAAAGGTTGAGGCGAAATGATGAGTTCGGCACAATGGAACATTTACAAGATACGGTTTTTTTTTATTGTATTACGGGAAAGCGGTTGGCCTTCATCTCACCTGGTTACAAGCTGAGATAAGGCCGAAGGTGGAGGCGCACTTCACCCGGAATCCTCAATAAACTGAGGAACTGGCTATCTTACCTCTAAATGCCGGAACACAACAATTTTTGAATTGTTGTTATGACGACAGAATTAGGTAAGATGGTGGTAGCTAGTCAGGCGGACCCAAACAAAGTCCTACCATCAACCAAACCATGCACAATATATTGTACTCCCCATGGGGATCGAACCCGGGACCTCTGGATCTGAAATCGGTGGGTTGAACCACTAGACCACAGAGGCGGTTTGTAGCCTGCCGGACATCTGCTAGCCCGGTGGTGAAAAGATGATGGAGGGATTAGGTCAAAGATATCGTGCGCACGCTTGCTAAAGTGGATATATCTCTGGCTTAGTAAACCTTGGCCTACGATACAAGATTTATCCAAGCTTCTCCGTTTCGCGCAGTCTCACGCCAGCTGGCAGCGCTAAGTAATTCCAAACAAATTATTTGCTACACCGTTTGTTCTAGCACTTTTCGCTCAGTAATAAGAATTCCATTCGTGGCAGGTTGCAATTGTTGCAATCTCATCACTGCTTATTGCCTATGGGAATGCTAGCCGTAGTTTATCCTTCGAACCCCCCAAAAACCAGCTAGGCTTTGCCGTGTCCCATCGTCTTGCTTTGGCCTTGACCTAGACAAGCCTAGAGGTCAAGAGTTAATATATACAAAATCTGGTAAAGAAACAAGATGGCGGTCCATCTGACTCATGACTAGATATATTCTATTGATGATGGAAACTGGATGATAGCGTGGATCATTGATCATCATTGGGAGGGGAAGTCAGATGCATTCATCCTGTCTGATTGGTATTAATACGGCAGGTTTCATAGTTTTCACCACATTAGTTACGTATTGGAACATCTAACAATTTAGGGGTTTTGAACTCCGGCATTTTAACTATTTTTTGTAGATATTTGAATTTTAGATGTAGATAGATAGATAGCTATAACGTTTATTCACACACGCATACAGTAAAAAAATAAACAATAGACATGACAGTATGACAATTACGACAATTACGACAGTTATGACGGTTATGACAGTTGTGACAGTTATGACTTTATAAACAAAAACAGCTGTCTAAAGAATGTATTTTGCATGAGATGTGATGTGGAGCTTACGACAAGTAAATATAATATTGCAGTGTGCCAAGCTGCGTGAAAAGCCCCGAGCTCAGTATGTTCTGCGAACGAGTCCACAGCGATGATTGTCAGCACAGGGCTATGGTGACATTATAAAAACAGGGGTACGATACCAAGATAGACTATACCAGGTATAATATTGTGCTGGTTTGGTTAGTGGTAGGACCTTGCCTAAGTCCGCCTGGCTTACCTAATTCTGTTGTGATAACATCAATTCTTAAATTGTTGTGTTCCGGCATTGAGAGGTAAGAAACCAGTTCCTCAGTTTATTGATTATTGCGAGTGAAAAGCGCTTCCACCTTCGGCTTTATCATAACTAAGCCAAGCACATCCCCGTAACACAATAAAAAAAAGCTACTAACAATTATAATAAAGTACATACAACAGAAGAAAAAAAAAATACAAAAAATGTATGTTCTTACATAATAATACGTACTACGTAATTATACGTACATAAGTAAAGTTAATAGATTTATCAATTTATTTTGGGTTATTCGGGATTCGACCGAAATTTTTCGTCCATCCACATTTTATCTCTTGCGAGGCATTAAAAGTCACAGTCAAAGTCAAAGAGACATTTTTATCCCCATGTATTAAGTTCAAAAGTTTTTACAAACATTCAAACAGCATAATAACAATGTTCTGTATAATGTGTTGTATTCTGGATCCAGTAATTGGGTACATAACTTCAAGCTTTGATCAAAGCTTATGACAAAACTTTTAATTATGTGATTAAATATTAACCCCTCATACGTACCTACCAAGGTGAGTGTTAAGGTTAACATTGTTATTTTTGTTATACTGAGGTAATATAATCCCATGGGGTACAGAGCAATAAAAACGGTGAACTCTGTACTATTGTGTTGGTTTTTAGGGTTCCGTACCCAAAGGTAGCCTATGTCAAGCCTCATAGCTCAGTTGGTAGTAACTCTGCCTTCGGCGCTGTAGGCTGTGGGTTCGATTCCCACCCAGGACAAACATTTGTGTGATGAATATAGATGTTTGTTCTGTGTTTGGGTGTTGTATCATATAGTACGTATGTATTTACAAAAAGTATTTAAGTATTTTATCCGTAATCTAGTTCCCATATTACAAGCTATGCTTAGTTTGGGGCTAGATGGCGCTGTGTAAAATGAATGTCCTGTAATATTTATTTATTTAAGTGACCCTATGACTGAATCTCCGCAGTCCTTCCGTCTATCTGCCAGCGGGCTGTATCTGAACTCAGCTAATAATAACAGAACAACAGTTACAGCTCAGACGATTATAGCTCTACCTTCTGCGCTTCTGTGTCGGTTCGATCCCCGATTGGGACAAAAAAATATTTGATGAATACAGATGTGTGTACTATATCTGGGTGTTATGTTGTATCATAATGAATCTATTTATAAAAAAATGATTTCATATTTTCCGTTATCTACAGTCCATCAAATACGAAATACTAAAATATAAGAAATACATTTTATATCCATCTACCCTCATGGCATTCATCCATCATTATATGACCATACCTTCCTACCCATTACTCCTCAACCAATCTGTCACTGTCACCACTTCCACGCTACCTCTGTAGTTATTATAAATACCTGCTTAATTTCCCAAAGCAGCTTCTTATTCAGGTCCAGCTTCTTTCTATGTATCTTCTTCACGGCCATTCGGTTCCCTTTGTAAAGTCCGACGGTGAATGAGGATAGGTTCAACGCTGAGTTGACATTCGAAGCCGCGCTGACGCTACCTCGGCTGCTCCATCCGAGAGACAGCTGAACATATTTAAAATTATTTAAATAATTAATAGTAATCTGAGGTAAGAGAGCCAGTTCCTCAGACTGTTGACGATTCCGGGTGAAGTGCGCTTCCACCTTCCACCTTCAGCCTTATCATAACTTGAAACCAAGTGAGTATTTTGTTCAACGGGGAAGCGCTTGGCCTTCATCTCACCTGGTTACATGTATAAGGCCGAAGGTGGAGGCGCACTTTAACCAGAATCTTCAGTAAACTGAGAACTGGATATCTTACCTCTAAATGCCGGAACACAACAATTTGGAATTTGTTATGGCGACAGGCTTAGGTAAGATGGTGGTAGTCCTACCACCAACAAAACTAAGCACAATATTGTACTCCCCTGGGGATCGAACCCGGGACCTCTGGATCTGACACCGAACCACTAGACCACTAGACCACAGAGGCGGTTTCCGGGACCTTCACCGTCATTTGCATGTGCATGACACACAGCGATATTTTCCTATTAGACTGGCCTAGATAAGTATACATTCAGTACTTAGTTAATATCTACTGTCCATAGTCTCTTGATAAATTACCAGTATAGGTAAATACCTCCAGGGACGGGTATTGTATAATGAAAAACACGTTATGCGAGAATGAACATGGCTTTGTCCAATTACTTTGCATCAACAGTTTTAATTAATCAACGGAGGTGTAAGTTAACGTTTCAGTTGAAATTGAATGGAAATATAAGAGCTGGTTGTATTTTCAGTTAAAATATCGCTGTAATAATGTATTTCATTCCCACTGGACTGGGGCAGTTGTCCAAGCGTCCTCGGAGCGAAAGGCAATTTTTTTTTTATTTATTTTACGACGGGGTGGTAATTAGCCTTCATCTCACCTGATTTTCATTTCGATAAGGCCGAAGGTGAAAGCGCACTTCACCCGGAATCCTCAACAAACTGAGGAACTGGCTAAGGCCAGTTCCTCTAAATACCGGAGCACAACAATTTAAGAATTGTTGCTATGGCGACAGAATTAGGTAAGACGGTAGTCACTAGCCAGGCAGAATAAAACAAAGTCCTATCACCAACCAAACCAATCACAACATTGTACTAGAGACCGCACCCGGGCCCTCTGGATCTGACATCGGTGGGCAAAACACTAAACCACAGAGGTGGTTACTTTAACTTCGTCTTTGAAATCTAATCAGAATTAGAACCTCACAATCCAATACAATCTGGCAACTTTGGCTCCAACTTCAATGAAGTTTTCAGGGAGACAAAACCTTTCTACAATTGTAATTATTGCAAGCAGAGATAAGATCTCAGCACAAAAGCAACACAATCTAGCAGCGGCTGTTAAATCTTATCACAAACTTGATACCTACGGCCAAGAAGTTATTGCAACCAGCACTGGCAAGGCAAGGCTATAATTCTTTATAATTTGATTTATGTGAGCGGCCGACCGGACAAGAATCCCCTAACAAGGTGTACTTCTCTTGAAACTCTATAGAAGTTACGGGTGGATTATACAAAGTGAACTAAAGAGCCTCTGGGCGGAGATTTACAATAATGTACGTAACTTTCTGAAGGGGATATTCTTTATTGTAAACAAGAATTCACCCGTAGCTCACTAAGTTTAGGGTTTCCTCAACTTCGTAAGTTTAGTCAAATAAAGGAGTTTTTTCGGACATTTCTTTCCAACCTCACAGAGTCGAGATGTTTTTAGGTCGAAGCTGAATTATGAAAGAACTTATAGTGCTTAAATCCAACTAAGGGTAAAAGCAATATTTTCCACTTTCTTTTACACGGGGTGATAGGGAGCAACCTGGACGTACCACTAGTACGTCCAGGTTCTAGTACGTCCAGTAATACGTACTATATAACTTGTATATATATACCTACTTATTTTTTTTAGTAATCATTAGATATTTTGTAATGTATTTTATATTTTGTTGTTATTAATAAGTAGAGGAGAAGGTGGTAACGTGGCCCTGCTGATATATAGGATTCCGGGTGAATTGCACTTCCACCTCTGAAGGTGGAAGTGCAATTCACCCAGAATCCTCATCTCACCTGGTGTCAATTTATGATAAGGCTGACCTTATCATAACTTGACACCAGGTGAGATGAAGGCCAAGTGCTTCCCCGTCGTACAATAAAAAAAAACTTTTTTTTTTCTATATTCCATTTCATAAACAAATAGCAGTAAGAAAATGTTTGTAAAGTAAGTATGTTATGTAAGAAATGACATTACCTTCAGAACCTCGTTGATGCTGTGCAGTGCAGGACTGGCTCCCAGTCCGGCTCCTACTTCTACTAGCACTTCCTCCGGTCTCACTCGCCACGCCATGTTGTTTAGCTCTGCGTCTCTCCGCGCCTGACTGTCCAATACATATTTTAATTACACGAGCATCTTGTAATGATATATATATATTGTTTTTTTCACATTTATCTTTTTATGATATCCAAAGGGTGGCCGGGATTTCTCTTGATTTCTGGCCGTCTGTCTTTCATACCTAAGGGCTGTATTAGGTTATTCGTTGATTCGTAATAGGTAACTGGTTGAAATTTTTAGAGAAAATGTCGACGCTACCTTATTTCGTTATGGCGGGCTACCTGACAAATAGTAAAATAATAAGGGAGCGTGTGTTATTATAGTTCTTACCTAACAACAAATGCTAAGCACCGGCCAAGCACGAGTTAGACCCACACGAATGATCTAGAGTGAAAAGCATTTATTTGCCTTGAGATGTGTGTGTGGGGACCATCTGAGTGAGCACGAAGGTGTGTAAAATTTGTCATTTTAAAGTTTATACGGGTAGAAGTATTTTGTCGCCATATTTTTATTGTCGTTGACTTTCGAACACTGCTTAGATTCCGTACCTGTTATTGTCTTGCTTGTTTTGTAGAATGTAGCCTAAGATAATAAATGTTGTGAGTAAATCGAATAGAGTTCAATTGGCAGTATATCACTATATTATATCAGGCTAACCGGGATGGACCGGAAAACATTTGTAGCAACGGAACTCAATATACTTCTCGCATCATAAATAATCACAACTTTAGTTCCCGTTTCAGCATACTACTGAATTAAACTCGCAATCCTGAGTCGCATGTCGGTTTTCCGCGTAATTTATAGTGGTTTTTGTTTCCATTCGAGATATTACGAGCATGTAACCCAAATACGCTTTCATTTACAGATATTTATTGTCCATTTGGATATGTGTCTTGTACTAAATCTTTTGAGAGATAAACAATGCGATATATTTATTTTTTGTGGTACGACGGGGAAGCGCTTGGCCTTCATCTCATCTGGTTACAAGTTAAGATAAGGCCGAAGGTGGAGGCGCACTTCACCCGGAATCCTCAACAAACTGAGGAACTGGCTATCTTACCTCTGAATGCCGAAACACAACAATTTTAGAATTGTTATTATGGCACAGAATCAGGTAAGATGGTGGTAGCTAGCCAGGCGGACTTAAACAAAGTCCTACCACCAACCAAACCAAGCACAATATTGTACTCCCCTGGGGATCGAGCCCGGGACCTCTGGATCTGAAATCGGTGGGTTGAACCACTAGACCGCAGAGGCGGTTAAATCATTATAGACCTTTAGACCAACGTAACACAGCAAAACCTTGGCGGTGAACTTCGTCAAGGCATACTTAGATCCTAACAATATTGTTATACAAACTAGCAAACGATTTCGTTGGCTTGATCACTAGGAGTAAGATCACACCCCTATCTTAGTACCTATCTATATAACTATCTATAGTACCTATCTGTGAAGAGAAAACTTTAGACCCGCGCGCACGAACGCCTACGAGATTCGACATCAAATGTAGGTATTAATAATATATGAAAAAGAATGCGGTGGGCCAAAATTTATTTCATAAATATTTTTCAGTAGATTTCAACCACAAGGTACCTCATAATTGTGCTTATAAATTTTCAATAAGCCGAACGACTTGAAAAGTCTTGTATTGTTTTACAGTAGCTTCGAACGAACTGATTTTTTTTCATTCATTCGTCATTTGCTATAAAAAAAAATACTATAAGCTACAAGTTGCAAGCTCTTCGCCTTTTAAATTGTGGAAAACCAATGACACATTCCAGTTGGATTTTTGGTTCTGGGGACAAGATGGTCGTCCTCACGATGTGACCTTCACCATCATAAATAAATAAATAAATATTACAGGACATTAATTTTACACAGCGCCATTTAGCCCCAAACTAAGTATACCTTGTAATATGGGAACTAGATTACGGATAGAATAATGCTTAAATACTTTTGTTAATACATACATACTATATGATACAACACCCAAACACAGAACAAACATCTATATTCATCACACAAATGTTTGTTTTGGGTGGGAATCGAACCCACAGCCTACAGCGCAGAAGGCAGAGTTAAAATCATGCATGTGCATGCGTCAAATGCGCACATAAACTTACGAAAAACAGAAAATTTACCATTGGTGCACGACTGGATTTGAAACCACAACCTCCGGATCGGAAGGCGGGACCAGACCCACTTGGTCACATAGCTCTTTGAATTGTAATATTTCGATCAAATCTAATAAATAACAGCAGGTAGGTACTTATATCTGCTTAGCTAATTAGCGATAAGTTTAAATCTGTTTTTAAAGACATAAATACAATTTTGGGATTGAATGGGATTGAACAAGTTAGCCAAATCAGAGAGATCCTCGGATATGGGACTCAAGGTTTATAACATAACTAACACGATGCGTGATGTGCCTTCCATCAGTACGTTTAAAACTAGATTAAAGTGGCTGCTTGAAAATGTGTTAATCTCAATGTTATTTATTGCCCGGGATTGTGACATTTGTTTTTTAAATAATCATTTTACTAGAATGTATTTATTGTACCTTTATTTTCTTTTATCTGACTTGTAACTAGGAGCTTTTAATAAATGATCTGTATCAGAACTACAAAAAAAGTTTAGATGTGAGCGTAAAGTTGAAACATAAAATTTCAGTAAGTACTTATTTTGTTTATATAGAGATCGTACGTGACGATACCAATGTTTTGTGCACGTCGACGATATTAAAACAATGAAAATGTAATGTATTAAAATAAAGGGCGCCCAAAGGTTCTTTTGTGAATCGATTATCTTAAATATAGACCCACGTTTCAGGTGGACCTCAGGGCTAAGAACGCATGAGACAGTCTTTGCTAAATTGTAGCCAAAAAACCGTTGCACTTGCAGCGCAGCACTCGGAGCGACAACACGTTAGCAGAGAGCTCGTCAGCTTAGCGGCAAGACCATTATATTCCAATCATACTAGGGTTTCACCTCGGAATGAGAGATAAAAGGGTGAAAACTCACATACAACTTTCTTTTGGCGTTCGTCTCAAAAGTCTCATAAAGTCTCGAGTCTGCGTCGTATGTTATTAAAGGTCACTAAAATAGCTATTTCGTTTTAGCTAGGTTTCTAATTTAAACTAAAAAATAAAAGAGCCTTAAATTTGCGTCAAATTTTGTATCAAAATTAAGTGCTCAACCATTTTTGAGACCCCTTCAGGACTATATATTTCCTGATGATGCATCGTGTAGAGGCGAAACACGGCCTACCTCGTATCGATTTGAGTTTTTCATTTCAAGGAATTTGGCGGATTTTTTTCTCTTTTTCTTCTGGATTTCGTTCTCAGGTTTGTATTGAAATGGATCTACGCAAAGTTACGCCACTAAGCAATATTTTTGAAATTAAATGCTTTGAATTTCCTTAACGGTTATCTGACTGAACCAGCCAGCAATCATTACCCAACGGTATGTCAACAATGTTTATGTCGATCGTGGAATCTCGCGAAAATGTCTTCAGTCAAGTTCCTTAATCGTCATAAATGACTAAAGTGAACTAAAATGTATAAGTATTTTTTTGATTAATGGCGAATGTGGAATCTGGCAGATACACATCTTCCTAAATCATCATAACGAACAAAGTTTGTTCTGTTTTTTTAACCAAGATTCATTACGCGCGTATATAACCCAGTGGAACTACCTTAACTACGATCTCACTAGATGCGACAATGTAGACGAACAGGACAGGACGCCTTGGAGACGCTCAAGTTATATTTTTTAGAAAGTAAGGCAGCCAACGAATTCCACTGTTTATTATTATTATTATTCATTTATTTCAGATAAAATCCAAATTTAACACCATTCAAAATAACACAAAGACACAATATAAAAATACATACAAAAGAATTAAATGGACATTAACGAATTTTAAATTATAACAAAACAAATAAAATAAAAATTAATTACAAATAAAAGTTACAAATTACAAAATAAATTATAAAATTATAACATTAAAATAATTCAGATGGAGCCCATACAAGTCCGCATCCATCTGTTTTGCATAGGGCAGTCTGCCCGTGCGACAATCATCTGCAGAATGCCGTTGCTGCTGCCTCGCACACGCTGGAGTAGGGAAGCGACTTTCTTGTGTATAATTGCATGAAAACCGTCCGTGCGCGCCTCCGCTAACCTCCCAGATACGCTGCAAACGCGATGCAGCCGCAGCAACATCCTGAGGATGTTATCGTATTGGACCCCAGAGAGCTGGCAGCCCGCTGGGTGTGGTTCACCCATAAGCTACTCGAGTACAAGGACTGGCAGTAGGCCTTGAAAAGTGTGATTTTTAATTCCCTGGAGCAACGCGTGAACCTGCGAGCAAGCATGTTTCCCCGACCGCCAGCGCTCTGCGTTTTCTTTCTATATTCGCGTCGTCCTTTAAATCATCAGTTTAGCTGTTCGCTTAATAAAAGCGGAGCCCAACGCTTATTGCGGATCGGGGGGACACTAACGAGATTCGGATCTTCAGCGGAGGAAGTTTTGACAAATAGAAAAGCTCTGTGCTTTCTGCTTTCTAGTGGTCTACCCCGGGCAACGGAATCTCTCATTTACGTTGCGATACGAATGATCACAACACTGGTAGTAGGACCGGTAAAGGTTCCATTCTCCTGCCGAAATCCGGAACCAAACGGTTTATCCGTCGATCGCGGGAGAGCCTGTGCTTTCTAAGAAAGCTCGCCTAGAAGCCAGGTCAAGAGCTAACCGATAAAAAAGAGGGCGAATCCAAACAAAATATTAAATTCTCTCCGCGCCCAGATACCGATAGCGGCCTATTATCAAGTTCAAAGGAAACGGAACATTTATGTCACGTCCTGGATTCCTTAACCCTTTCAGCGTAGGGACAAGAGACACGCATTATTGAAAGGTGTGCTCGAGTATTGAAAAGGCAACATATACGTGACATTGTAAAATCTCACGTACTACAACTTCCAATACGATCATTTAGAAGCTAGTGTTTCGTCAACATCTATCAGTAAGCTTAGGTTTGACTTAGGAATCCTCGACAGTCTGAGGAACTGGCTATCTCTCCGGAACACAACAATTTAGAATTGTTGTTATGGGGACAGAATTAGGTAAGATGGATGGCTAGCCAGGCGGACATGAACAAAGTCCTACCACCTACCAAACCAAGTACAATATTGTACTCACTTTGGGATCGAACCCGGGACCTCTAGATCTCGATCTAGACACCGGTGGGCGAACCACACATATGTACATGTAGATTAATACGCTAAAATAAAACTTTGGACCCCTTTTTAAGAATATTACTCGCACGGAGTGTGAAATGGAATATAGCTGGAGTGCAGAGCCAAATTGTTTTTATTTAAGGTCGAATTACAAACACTGGCCGACTACTAGATTTGTTAATAAATAAAAACCACTTACTTGTAGGCAATGTAGGCAGCGGTGACGGCGAACAAGAGAAATATCGCCAGGCCGGTGAAACAATAAATTATTACCGGCTGCGCCTCTGTCCCAAGCAGCGTGGAACAAGTGCGACATTATGGCCACTATTTTATACATGTCAAAACATATCGGGTAAAATATACCAAGAACACGGGGATTTCACTTACATTTTACGGAGTGTTAATATGTTCTAAAATTTGATGTAATTTCAAAGTCCCCATTAACCCATTAACTATCAATGGGGACGTTAGGAATTTTAATTACCAACGTCTCCACTGGCTTTGTTACCCGTTAAGAACATAAAATCTTATTGGTTGCACTATTTAAATTTGTAGTTTTTACAAACTACTAATTTGACGATAGAAGAGTCCTTTTGATATTGAAGTTAATCCCTTTGCTTTTGAGCCATGAAAATATTTATTAATCTTTACTTTTAATTCTTAGGCTTGGAAAAAATTGCAGACTTCAAATGCTTGCATGCAACGTGTACGTACAATTATAATGTATTATTTAGTCAAAGAAGTCGAATCATGACTATGTCACACATAACTATTACTTAACATACATGAGCGCTAAGCTGAGCAATGCTTATGATATGGGAACTAGATTACGGAGAATATAAATACTTAGGTATTATACTCGTCCATGACTCCACAGTGTGCTTCCTTTGCACTTTATGTTATATTTATAGCTACTTATTTATCCCCATCAATGGGGACGTTGGGAGTTTAAATTACCATTTTAACTGAATACCTTGGCTATCATTAAAACCAATTCATTCATCATACTTTTCATTTTTAGGCTTATTAAAATAAAAATTTATATATATCAAATAAAAAAGGCTTATAAAAAAAACTTGCAAGCAGCGTGAAAGTAAGTTCAATTTTAATTTATTATGTGGTTTGAAGTAAAGTTAGTAAGTAAGAATCATTACTACATATATAAATATATATATATATATATATATATATTCTCCGAAATCCGAAACATATTTACATATATTTCGGATTTCGGAGAATATAAATACTTGAAATTTAGCTCCTTTGCTCGTTTTGTTCCATTTATTTTTGTTGTGGTACCTATTGGTCCATAATAGTAGGTAATACTGTACCACAGCAAGAAAACAATTTTAGCCATCGCTGAACACAAAATTGCAAGCAGGCAGGTTTTTACAGGGACTTTGCTAACTCGATTCACCGATCCAAGCTCTACTTAGACACAGCTCCATTAGGTACAAATTCTCTAGTAAGTGCAAAAGAAAAGGAGGATCCAATTAAAAAGTTTCCAGTTTAAATTGCACGTAAAGAAGAGCTTTACCGAGGACTCGCTCTGTAGCCCTACCATGAGTCACTGTAGTAAAGTCGTAATAGTTTGCCGAAGAACACGGGTTGGTCTCACTCCCAAATCTACTACATGTCACCGGCGGAATACTACTTTCGATTATTTAGTTAGTGTGTCATTAGTACTATTTTTACCCGGTTGACTCAGGGGGAGGATTTTGTTTTGAATGTACTTAGGTATTATATTTTTTTGTAATCACATTGTCCGAAATAAGATTTTAATTATTATAGCTCTATAATGGCCATATGTTAGTAAAACCATGAAGATGAATTTTGCTGTGACTTTAAGTATTTTCAACTTTCAAATAGTGGATTTTGTATATACTATCCACTTAAGGCGCTGTACAAATTTATACACGAAGTGATTATATTAATAATAAAATTATAGCTCTATAATGGCCATATTCTCTCGATCTCTTTACATTTTAAATTTCTCTAAAATCGGATAACCCGTTCGCGAGTCACAAACATTGCCACATACATACATACATATAGTGCCGGGTAACCCAACTCAACTCGGAAATCTCACACGCTTGGCTCACTCGATGAACTAGGTATATTATATTATCTTATGTTTGATTGTAATCGCAAGTGAAATACGAGTACAGTTTATGAACTCGTGGCAAACATACCTTATGAATAGTTCCCAAGGGATTACTCGATTTTGGTTTAAGCTGTTTACCCGCAATGTATGAGCGCAATTTTCAGCAATATACTGTTTATAAAGTAACCGTATCTTGGGAGCATTACAAGATTAGGTGTCTCGCAAATGAAACGTATACCAGTCACCACTATATATATTTTTATAGGCTTACGTTCGAATGTTATTTCGCCTGATGATTTGCAAAGACGCACGCTACGATGGCGCAGGCTTGCCCAGAAGTTATCTGTTCATCCTTGACTTGAAGACTCCCATACTTTCTTTATAAATGATGGGTATAGGTAAGTTAATAGAGGTCAAGAGCTATCTTGACCTCTATTAACTTACCTAAATCTGTCGCTAAAACAAAAATTTTAAATTGTTGTGTTCCAGCATTTAGACTCTAAATTTTAGAGGTAAGATAGCCAGTTCCTCAGTTTGTTGAGGATTTCAAATGAAGTGCACTTCCACCTTCAGCCTTATAATAGCTTCCGTCGTACAATAAAAAAAAAAATTTGGCGCCAATGTTGTCTTATTTGTTTTATAGGAGGGTTGGCCGCTAGCCAAGTGAACCTATACAGTTCCTACCACCAGGATTGTGATCATTCAGTCGTAACCGCGAGCAAAAGCCAGAGATTCCGTTGCCCGAGGTAGACCATTTAGAAGGTTGATCCCACTTACCCTATTAACTTATTTACTAGTAACGTTGTTTAGTGTACGTCAAAAATAACGTATTATTTTTGTTCTGTTTGCACTGTTCTCAACATCTGCTGTATTGCAGTACTCCCTGAAGTGTTAATTTTTGTGGCAATTGCTTTCTCAACCCCCCAAACGGATTATGCCATTGCGAATTTAAAGCACCTCGCGCTCATTCCCAAGCAACCCACGTAGGTACTTGTTAATAATGAATGAATGAATCTGTGCTGCAACTCGAAATGGATACAATATTGACGTTGAAAAATGAGTTTTATTTCCATTAGAATCGGATTGAATTTGGATTGAATATTAGCTCAGTTTAAAACGACTGCGGTCGATTTATTATTGGGTAATTTTATTCAATCATAGTCGATATTTTGATTCGGCTTTGCGTATTATCGCCGTTTGATTTCGATCCTTTGCAGGAGAGATTAATAGGTCTTCTATGCAAGTTTGGTCCATTGTAGGCTGCACCATCGCTTACCATCAGGCGAGATCGTAGACGAAATTTATCAAATATGTTAAGTTGAAAGTTGAAAAACAAAAACACACTTCATGGTTTTACGAAAACAGCACTTATTACAATCTGTATTTATTTAGAATCGGCAAGTTATTCCTTACATTTATTGTCCATATTGATATAAACATTTAATGGTATTCTCCCCCCGTCTAATTTATGAATCGCACCCCCACTCATATTAAAATTATATAGCGTATGACCTTAGATCATTATAACACAGGATATCGCATGCCTTACACCTACTGCGAAAATAGTGGCTTAATTTGGCATACGATGCTAGTAAAAGTTAGCAACATAATTTATCGAGTGAGTGAAGCTAACGAGATCTCTGAGTTTAGTTAGCAAATCCGGCACTGTATGTATGTGGCAATGTTTGTGACGGCATATCTGTCGAACGGGATTTCCGATTTTCATAAAATTTAAACCGTAAAGAGATATGTCAATAAAATTTAATTGTCGCGGTGTATGATGTAACTTTTTACTAGGGGTGGTTTTTGTAAGAAATACGTTATGAAGGTAAAATGCTTAATAATGTCTTGCATGATTATACTGTTAAAGAGGTTGACTTCTCAATTAACCTGTTTTTTCATTTGCTGAAACCACCCCTGTATTAACAATATGGGTTGAATAAGGGGATTGAAGTCTTGAATATGTGTGAAAACTTGAAATATCATTTGAACCCATTTCACTTGCAGATTTAAATTTTTGCCCCTTAATATGGTTTCTAAAGATGAAGGGGCAAAGGATGATCACCAGGTCTTGAAAGATTATTTATTTATTTATTTATAAGAGATGAGATAGAGATAAGAGATAAGAGAGGGTATTCGAAATCGAATGAAAACTTGTCTATTATTTTTTTGTAATTCACTCAATAGGGTTGACTCACCAAGGGTGTCGAAAAATCCAAGGATTACTTTTAGTTTTTTTTAATGCAAAGGGTTTGACTGCGCATATCTCACATAAACAGTAAATTATTGTCCACCAAAATGTGGAAAAAACTTCCTCTAAAACTGTTTAACTCTAACCAAACATCACGATATCTCAGTTCAGGGCGAACTACTAGTAAAACTAATGCTTTTCAAAAGACACATGGGCCAGTTGACATAAACCTCGAAGCGAGATTCGAGACATATGAACGCCTGAGGCTTCGTCAGTGCATGAACTATCTTTTTATTGACAATAGCCAAGCGTTTGACCAACAACTCACTTGAAAAACAAGTCAAGCTGTGGTCTAAGAAGTGTACTAACTGAACAGGTTCCTTTTAGACAAGCGTGGAGTACGCTTGTCAACCTATTCATTCTGGACTTGAAGACTCTAAGATTGTATTGGTGCGGGAAAACAGACGAAAGCAAGGATTTCCATTCCTTACCAGTATTAATAATAACGGTAGAGGTAAATCGAAGATTCCTCTTATCCCGTTATTCAAAGAGTTTCTCTTATCGAAATCGATTGTCGACTGCATCACGCTGCTTTGTTCACATCTTTAGTAATGAATTCTATTAAAATCTAACCGAACTGACACATCACATCTCATCAACAGTCCATTAATGTCCACTGCTGGACAGAACCTCCTCCAAAGCGGGAGGATTTTGCCATAATCGCCTCGCTTGGCAGGCGGATTGGTGATCGCAGTTAAGTAGAGATCACTTAGTCGGCTTTTACGACATCTGAGTTGGAGGAGCCAATTCTTATGCCGCGACCGCCAATATTTATACAATAAATTAGTCTTATCTGTAACTGTCGCGATACGCTTGCCTCAGTGAATGTGTCAGTTGAACCATCGAGCTCTAGAAGGTTAATGTTACCTCCTTGGCACATAGGATCAGTTCCCAAGAAGCCGCAGCGGGGGGTGTCAGGCGGAGGCCCGCGGCGCCCTCCAGGCCAATGGATGGCCTTACCGCTGACTGGCTTGTAGCTCATGTTCAGTCCGTGGTAGAAAGCCACTACCTGTGAGAGAACCACGTACTGGTATAAATTCAGTAAGATTTTCAGTTAAGGCAAGGACCAAATTATAAATCCTTAACCATTTTCAAAATATCAAGTGTATACATATCAGTGCAGGCGAATGTATACATGCAGGCTTAAATTATGACTATAAACTAATTACAATAAATTCGGTGGACCAATATATTTTCAAACATGGTTAGACATTTTGTTTTTTGGACGTGAGTTAGTCGAAGCGCTTTTTACAGTTGTATTAGCAGGAACTTGATTGAACCTCGTGTTTTACATTATCATTGTATTATTGACCTCATGCCTAGGAAAAAACCGCCTCTGTGGTCTAGTGTTTAACCCAGCGATATCAGACCCAGAGGTCCCAGAACCCATCGGGTGCTTGATTTGGCTGGTTAGCTACCACCACCTTACCTATGCCTTACCTATGCAAGTCTTCCACCCTTGGCCTTATCACAACTTGACACCAGATGAGATGAAGGCCAAGCGCTTCCCCGACGTAAAATAAATTCCCTTCATAATAATAACCTAAATAATATTCAAAGTTGTATAAAATATGTAATTATGCACAGGTCAAATCTATCAAAACGCGTCGCTAGAAAATGAAAACCCTTTAATTAAACCATAATCCAGTCCGTTTAAATTTTCAATTAAAAAGATGCCGTTAAAAACGTCCATTTTAATAAGGTCTCAGCTTAAAAGCGACACAAGTTTGCATCGCAAGCTCACGGGACCACCCGAGGGCTTTAAATACGGGGGAGTTAAAGCGAATGTTTCTTATTATATAGGTATATTCCACTGTTTTAGTTGTAGTGGTATTTGAGTAAATCGCTTAACCTTTCAACTTTCTTGTAATTTTTAAATTCTAACAGTATTCATTATGTAGGTAATCTCTTCTCACAGGCTCTAATCGACTCCTTTTTTTTGTTCAATGTGGAAGCGCTTGGCCTTCATCTCACCTGGTTACAAGTAGAGATGAGGCCGAAGGTGGAGGCGCACTTCACCCGGAATAATCAACAAACTGAGGTGGAAGCGCACTTCACGCAGAATTCTCAACATACTGAGGAACTGGCTATCTTACATCTAAATGCCGGAACACAACAATTTTTAGGAATTGTTGTTATGGCAACAGACTTAGGTAAGCTAGCCAGGCGGACTTAAACAAAGTCCTGCCGCCAACCAAACCAAGCACAATATTGTACTCCCCATGGGGATCGAACCCGGGACATCTGGTTCTGAAACACCGGTGGTCGAACCACTAGACCACGGAGGCGGTTAAGTTTAAAAAAATCATTCATTGACTGACTTAGGAGGCGATACGACTACTACTGCTTTTCTCTGTGGGTGCATTCAATATTCAGTCTGTTCAGCGTGTATGGTGGTGGCTTTTCTCTGTGGGTGCATTCACAATTCAGTCTGTTCAGTGTGTATGGTGGTAGCATTTCTCTGTGGGTGCATTCACAATTCAGTCTGTTCAGTGTGTATGGTGGTGGCTTTTCTTTGTCGGTGCATTCAGTATTCAGTCTGTTTAGTGTGCATGGTGGCTGGTAGAGTAAATACTGGTAGGCAAATATACTCAATCTTAGGCCAGTGAGAAAATCTATAAATAATACCAACACTTAGGCATTTTATTAGATAAAGCTAGATGGTCTAGAATCTCCGCTATTTGTTGTTGAACGTTCTATAAGGACAATTTTCACACCAAGTTTTAACTATGTACAGTTATTACCGTTTTGAATAGATTTCAAATAAAAAAACGTTAAGAAGTACGTACCTCATCTAAGCTAAATCCGTAACATTGTTCATAAGTGTATCAAATAAAAAGCTTTTCTGTCCAAAATAAATCATACCTAAGCGTAACCCGAAAAAAAGGTTTCCAATCTCTTTAAAACGTAAATAAAGAATAACTTTTAGCCTCTGCATCAATAGACGATACCCGCTATCAGAACATAATGTTTGCGAGCGAACCTTTCTTCAAATATTTGAACGAATACAAAAGACTCGAGAGGCTTAGCTCAGAAACGACCTCCTTTATTATACCTACGACGTTTTATGGGTCGCAGTTTATTCCGTCAAGGTCAACGCCGACCATTACCTACCATATTTAAATTCATTCAAAAGTGGACTTTATTTTAATGACTTTAGGTTTTAAATTAGCAAGTGATTACGTTGAATGAACGGGCTACTTTTTTAACAAGCTTTCAGTAAGACTCAACAACCAACCCCAAGCCAGAAGCTTAAAATAATCACATTGTCAGGACACCTACTTTATAACTTTAATTACATTTTTATGGTTCCGTAGCTGACGGATCAACCTACCAAACTATTAGGTACTAAGCCTCCGCTGTCTATCCGTTTGTATGTCAGCGCGCTATACCGTAATTAATTATATGGGTGAAATTTTATAAATAATTTTTTATTCCATTACGTTGAAATTTTCACAGAATGTATTTTCCTATTGCCGCTATATTGTCAAAATAAAAAAAAATATGGGTATGTGCATTTTCCGCACTGTTTCTTTTACACTCAAAATGTTACTTAATTTGTTTACCTACAGTTAAAACCTTAAACGTTAAACGTAAACGTTTCTTGCTTATGTGGCAAAAAATAGGGGTTTACCTCAGAATAAGAGGTAATAAGCTGGAAACTAGAATAAGACACCTTCATTTGCCGTTCTAAAAGATATCTAGCCGTTCTCTCAAAAATCTCCGAAAATATCGTCTGCGTCGTGAGTTATTCAAGGTCAAAGGTCAAAAAGATCGGTTTTTCGCGATTACCTAGGTCTATATAGCTTCAATGATGTCATTATTAAGGTATATAAATACTTAGTTACAATCATTTTTTCATGCGCTGAACCGTTTTTGATATGAGGGCGGGGGCGACGAGTAAAACTTTGTTATTTGTATTGTTACTTTAAAAACTCCAGATTCGATAACGTTACTTCCGATGGGAATCAAACAACAAAGCGAACCGAGACTCGCATTCATCACAAGCTTTTAGAAATAAGGATGTCTTCCTTCCGCCTGTCTCTATTTGCACGATCGCTATATTTATAGACATAATAACTTTATCCTATTACCACTACGCTGGAATCAAAAGTCAAGAAAAATAGGTTTCTTGACATAGTTCAGCTAATGTTATGTATGTTATTTATTTATAAATGTAAAAACTGCTACTATAAATTCCATTAATTCGTCGAAATATTGGATGGCTGTGTGAAATTTATGTCCAAGTTCATGAAACATGTAATGAATTTGGACATTTATTTTGCACAGCGCTATGTAGTCACAAACAAAGCATATTCGTAGCTCATATGGGAACTAAGTAACGGATAGAATACTCAAATACTTTTTGTGTAAATACATTTCACTATACAACACCCAAACACAGAACAAACATGACACGTTTGTTGTATGAATATACATTGTATATTCAACATTCATCACGTTAATGCTTGTCCCTGGTGTAAATCTAACCCACTACCTAAGTAGAAAACTGAGTTACAACCAATTTTTTGTTTATTGTACGTCGGAGAAGCGCTTTGCCTTTATTACACAATACAATACAATAATTTATTAATGATACTAAGACGAAGAAAGCTCGAGGCTTGCCTGGGCATCGGATAGCCAAGGATGTGGACTACGTTAGACCAATCTGGAATCACATCTTTTCTAACAAAAAAATATTTTTTCAAATCGGTCGAGTTGAGTTGAGGGTCTCCCTTCCCATAGAAATATTAAAATCAGTCCAATAGTTTGGCTTTTCAATAAAAAAACACGATAACAGGAACGAAAGATCGTGCCCGTTATCCTGATATAGTGCACCCCTACACTGCACTATAATAGGAATCTATTTTTATCATTTGTTTAGGTCGTTTGTATTCATCTTCATTCCCATTATTGAGTAGATATTTCCCAGAATCCCGTATTATTGCACCCTTACACAACTCTTAAATAGGGTGTCGGAGACGTCGTGTTGTCGTAGGTTTTACAACGAAAAAAAGCTAATTATAAACTTTTTTTCAACAAAAAATAACTCTAAGGTAATATAAGATAATATATATGTTCATAAAATTTGAAGTTGGTGCCGAATTGCCAAGCACAACAACATGTTTATTGTATGGCACCGCCTTCAAATTATATTTACGTCAGAGTTATTTTAAAGTTGTAAATGGTGAAGTCGGTACCATTTTTATTCAAAAAAAGACGGTTTGGTAGGTACCCTATTAAAATACTTCTTATGTATGTCATGCAGATTTATCTTCAAAACGGTATAACATATAGACTTGAAATGTTCTGGGCCCCGATTCTATTAAACCGATCCTCACCGATCTTCACTATGACAATGGTATCATCGCAGAATGGACACAAGAATACCAAAAAGCACCTATAGTTCCCATTTTGCTACGATACCATTGTCATATTGAAGCGATTGGTTGAGTAGAATAGGGCCCCCTATAGTATGACCGCCTCTGTGGTCTAGTGGTTCAACCCACCGATTTCAGATCCAGAGGTCCCGGGTTCGATCCTTTTGGGAGTACAATATATTGTGCTTGATTTTATTTAAGTCCGTCTGGCTAGCTACCATCATCTTACCTAATTCTGTCGCCATAATAACAATTCTAAAATTGTTGTGTTCCGGCATTTAGAGGTAAGATAGCCAGTTCGTCACTTTGTTGAGGATTCCTATTAAAGTGCGCCTCCTTCAGCGTTATCTTAACTAGTAACTTGGTGAGATGAAGGCCAAGCGCTTCCCGGTCGTAAATAAAAAATAAAAAATGACTTACCTCAAACTTTCCAGTAACAGGGTCAAGGTCTAAAATGGCATAGTCGGCATCCCTGTCACCAAGCTCGTCTATCCTCACGTGCCCGGTTATACCTGTTAGTACAAAGAAACACGTTTTATGCAAATTGCTACCTTATGCGTTGGCATAAAGGTACAAGATCGTATCCGACTGCAGGCGACAGCAACAGGCGACAGCGACAAGTGACTGTACCTACTGGTACAGTCACTGGTGCCTATATTGTCTTGTATTATGTATTGAAACTGGATAACTTAAAAATAAATGTATATACAATGGACGGTCTTATCGCTAAGAAGCGATTTCTTCCAGACAACCTTTGGATGGAGAGGATTTCATGGCTAAAGAGGTGGTTGGTGGTGCACATATTAATTAGGGTCTAGCTAAATTATCTACACGTATATCATACATTATAAGTAAAGCTATGCTACAAATATACACACTACTTATATAATATAAATATAAATACCTACATATTATACACTATGTACTTACATACTATACTATACAAAAATATGTATATATATATATACATACATATATATTTACTTAGATGGATGATAATAATTATAATAAATGTTCTAGGAGTACCATGATAAAAAATATAAAACGAGTAAAGAGTAGTAGAAGCCCCTTTTGAAACGGCTCGTCCGGAGAATTACTACCACTATACTTATATCGGACGCCAAGCAGCATTGCTGTGTTTCGGTTTGAAGGGTATGGTTGCCGGTGAAATTACGTGAGGCTTAACACCTTTATGCCTCAAGTTGACGGGCGCAATGCAGTGCCGTGTTGGCTATGTTCTATGTGGATGTGACCTATGCAATGTGCCTAGGCTTTGTCATAGGCAAGAGATGCACTTAACACCAGGTGCGCTACTTGCTTGTCTCGTCTCCTAGTAGTATAAAAAAAATGCCGGCAAAGAATATGGGGCTCTACGTACCCTTTGATGTCGCAAGAGGCGACTAAGAAGTTATACAATACTACCTAGAAATCGGCAGCAGCGTAAGAATGATTTGTGTCCTGCAGAAGAATTTTATTGTAATGATGATGCCGATCGCCGTGGCGGTCGTGGTTTAAGAAACGACCAATCCAACTCAAGCCGCGGATGTCGTAAAAGGCGACTAAGGGATCTCAACAGACTAATGGTTTTCGTTTAATATTTCATTTGAATTGTACCAAGGGCTCAGTACAGATGTGTATTTCCAACAGTGCAATATTTTTACATTAAATGAACAAGTTTTTGTGAGATACGACACACGGTCTAAAAGGTTTGTGTTCAACGCGTTGAGTGCTTGAGACTCGACCCCATACGTACACACACATACTGTATTCTACATGCAGCACTAAGAGCTAAACTGTTTATAAGGTTCATAATGACTTTATCATTATTCTACTAATGTGAAGCGCATGGCCTTTATATCATCTGGTATCAAGTTATAATAATGTGGAAGTGCATATAAGCCGGAATCCTCAACTGACTGAGAGACATACTCTCGAGTACCGGAACACAAAACATTGAATTGTTTTTGCATCAGACTTAGCTAAAATGGTGGTAGGTGGACTTAAAACAAATTCAGGATCACTGGGATCCACTCAATAACTGCCACTTTTTTATTTTCTTTTCCTCCTTTCTGTGTCCTTTTTATGTTAAAGTAAGATAAAATTTTATGAATAATTGTATATAGGGACACAGACTAATTTCTTGTTCTTGGAGGTGGGCGTTGGTGACCGCTTCATAGTTTTGTACAACTATTTATTATGTTTTGTTCTGATTTTTTCCATATTTTTGTATATTGTATATTTGTATACACTACTGTCACTACACCTATATAAAAGTATACTTACCTACCTTTTAACCTAATCCATTCTATTTATGGATATGCCTTATCTGAACGTCTTGTCTATTTGCACAGGGTTACATCCATTACATGTCTAGCTAATTAATTGATTGTTTTTACGTGTGTTATTAAATAAGATTTATTCCGACGTAGATCCAAACCCACGTACGTGGCCGGAGAGTACGGGGAGAGTAAGTGTTATTCAAATGCTGAATATATTTTAGAAACGCCCACAGAGGTTCATCTTTGAATATATGAATCATATACGAAGGACTTACTAATCTTCACATCAAATCGCCTCCCGGTTTCTTACCCCACCGGTATCGGACAGTCTCAGGTCCGGGTTCGATCCCTAGTGGGCTGGAAATTTATGCTTGATTTGGTTGGTAGTAGGACTTTAAGTTCACCTGGCTAGGAGCTGGCTATCTTACCTCTAAATGCCGTAACATAAAAATTTTGAATTGTTGCTTTGGCGACATACTTAGGTAATATAACTGATGAAACTATCATGGTTATAATACATTATAATCATGGTAAATATCCCGTTAATATTAGTTATACTTGCATAGTTAAGTTGACGGTAGCGTGGAAGTGCATATAAGCCGGAATCCTCAACTGACTGAGAGACATACTCTCGAGTACCGGAACACAAAACATTGAATTGTTTTTGCATCAGACTTAGCTAAAATGGTGGTAGGTGGACTTAAAACAAATTCAGGATCACTGGGATCCACTCAATAACTGCCACTTTTTTATTTTCTTTTCCTCCTTTCTGTGTCCTTTTTATGTTAAAGTAAGATAAAATTTTATGAATAATTGTATATAGGGACACAGACTAATTTCTTGTTCTTGGAGGTGGGCGTTGGTGACCGCTTCATAGTTTTGTACAACTATTTATTATGTTTTGTTCTGATTTTTTCCATATTTTTGTATATTGTATATTTGTATACACTACTGTCACTACACCTATATAAAAGTATACTTACCTACCTTTTAACCTAATCCATTCTATTTATGGATATGCCTTATCTGAACGTCTTGTCTATTTGCACAGGGTTACATCCATTACATGTCTAGCTAATTAATTGATTGTTTTTACGTGTGTTATTAAATAAGATTTATTCCGACGTAGATCCAAACCCACGTACGTGGCCGGAGAGTACGGGGAGAGTAAGTGTTATTCAAATGCTGAATATATTTTAGAAACGCCCACAGAGGTTCATCTTTGAATATATGAATCATATACGAAGGACTTACTAATCTTCACATCAAATCGCCTCCCGGTTTCTTACCCCACCGGTATCGGACAGTCTCAGGTCCGGGTTCGATCCCTAGTGGGCTGGAAATTTATGCTTGATTTGGTTGGTAGTAGGACTTTAAGTTCACCTGGCTAGGAGCTGGCTATCTTACCTCTAAATGCCGTAACATAAAAATTTTGAATTGTTGCTTTGGCGACATACTTAGGTAATATAACTGATGAAACTATCATGGTTATAATACATTATAATCATGGTAAATATCCCGTTAATATTAGTTATACTTGCATAGTTAAGTTGACGGTAGCGAGTCAGGCGGGCTTGAAAAAGTTCTACCAAACGAAACCAAACACAATTATTGTACTCCTCTGGGATTGAACTCAGTACTTGTGGACCTGACACCGGTGGACGAACCACTAGGCCATTATACTGAAAAATATATAAGTATGACAGAGTCTGTTGAGCAACGCAAGGCATGCCTCAACGAGTGCGTCGCGCTGGCGATCATTCAGTTCGTTTGGCACCCATTCATTTGATTATTCGTTTTATCTCGGCAATTTGTCGCTAATGTCGCAAAATCAATATTATTGCGATGCTAACCTCAAAAGATTCTGCTTTTGCCGTAGATTGAGTATCATCAGCTTCCACAATCGCCTACAATAATTCGTCGGTGTCGACCATTGTTTTAGGGCGACCGCGAGGGATTCATTTTTTAGATCAGATATTGATCAGATACTGTCTGGTACTGGCCTGGAACAGTTGAGTTACTTATAGACCGTTTGTTGCAGTCCTAGGTAATCCGTCTGCTTTCCTTGTACATACCTAGTTAGTTTAATTGTACATATTATTTTTAATTGTTTGTGAATAATAGTATTTTTTTATCAGAATAAACTAAAAAGATTTTTTGAGTTTCTCCTTTTGGATATTTTTTTTTTAATTATATAAAATTTATAATATCACAACGCCACCTAGCCCTAAACATTAAGCAAAGCTTGTAATATGGGAACTAGATTAGGTACGGAGAATTTAAATACACATTGACTACAAATTGTAAATACATACATGTGATACAACATAACACCCAAATATAGAATAAAGATTAAATGTAAGTACACTTTATCATTTGATTTTAAATAAAATAAATATATTTTTTTGCTCAGAACAATATTAACAAAAACAACACAACCCAAGTCAAACAGAATAAAATGTGGTGGAACAACCTCCGTGGTAGTTTAATCGGCTCCAGAGGCTTGATTCCCTTAATGAGGTTCGTTCCCAATTAAGGGGCATGTGTAGATTGAAAGATGGAATCACCTGTTTGTGTGTTATGTAAGCTGATTCCGTACTTCCTCCTATAGTGTATGTCAAGAAAGAAGCGCGTGTTTATATTTATTTCTAATTAAATATAACATTGCAGAATTATTTCCAAACCCTCGACTCCACTAAGTTCAACTCAAAGTTCAACGAGTTGATCTAATTTGTTTTTTTGTCCACTTATTTCAGCTTTGTAACTAGTTACTTTGTGCATGTTGAAAAAAGGGGATAATTTTATAAACTTGTTAATTGTAGTTAAAAATAGGTACAAAACTAAAACATATGCCTATGTATCTATCTCGATTCTATCTATTCTATATCATATCTTTGGCAAAATCCCCTACCTTCTCCAGCAGGATGATCATGACAATAGAAGGTGCCAATGGATTATGATGTTATTCCCTCACTTTCCGCACAGATATCAGAATACTAATACAGTGAGTATATAAACTATGATAAGTTAAGTTGGGTTAAGTTCAGTTTTAAGAGTAGTAGAGCTCCTCGTGAAGGGCTTGTTCGGGAAGACTAGCACCAATTTCGCCCGCTATCTGTATAGCGGGCGCATTGCCGTGTTCAAATTGGAAGGGTGTGGTTGCCCGTGAAATTACTGACACGCGAGGCTTAACACCTTCATGCCTCAACTTGACGGGCGCCATTCATTACCGCGTTGGTTCTTTGTGGATGTGACCCACGGCTTTGATATAGGCAAGAGTTGTATTTAGCAGCAGATGAGCTGCTTGCTTGTTCCATCTCCAAGTAGTATAAAAAATATAGCTAAAACGTGGATACAGACGCAATGGCTGGTTTACATATTGAAAGTCACTCAGCGACGCTACGAATAAATTGCTATCGGTAATGTGTTTGAAATGTATCTAAATGGCCAAATCAGGAATGAGGATATGTGACAATAAACCAAGGTGACATAGCTCAAAGGGTTAGAAGGCTAATAGGGCAGAGGACTGGCCATATTTGCCTAAGGAGTAACCACCGGTATGGTCGAGTCCTTTAGTGGAGACTACGTCCAGGCAAGTATAATGTAGAGAAATGGTTAAATAAAATGACGCCCTCCATATACGGAGGCGCCACAGGCGAGTATTTTTTCAGGGTCACTCAGGTGAAGTCTGAAACCGTGAGAGTTATCGAAAAGTGATGTTAGGTATACGGGCTCAAATTCGAAAAAGATGTTTCTATATGTTAAAAAATAATATAAAATTTGTTTTTCAAAAAAAGACAGTTTTTAATTATTCAATTTTTAATTTTGGATTCTTTGTTTAATAACAGATTAATGAACGTATTATAACTATGTGTTTGAAGTTGTTGGATACACTTTTAAATTGTACATAGTTAAATTGAACAATATTAATTTAGCGAAAGTAAATTCCGACTATGTGCGCAGACGAAGCCATTAAACCCTCTTTGCTTTCGGTGATGAACTTTTTGAAGTAGGAACTTTATCGATAAAGTTGGTATCCAAACAGTTCAGCGATCTAAACTTTTCAAGAGAATTCTAAGTTTCAAAAATAGAAAGAATAAATAGTTTTTCCATTACATTCAGAGAAAGTCCATAGATCGGTGGCGTACCTTGGGAGACCTACGACAGTCGTCGAGCCATGGACTGCAATAATAGGTTGATGATAATGATAATGTTAATCGACTCACCATGGAAATCCCGCCCCCACATCCGCTTGGTGATGTTCCTGCCGTCCCTGATGTCGCCACCCTCCGTCAGGGTTTCGTTCAGCGCCATGCCGAGGAGGTAAACACCATCGTAGAATGCTCCAATGAAGAAATTCACCTGCGCAAAAGACAGCAGTTCTGAGCAGCTGAATTTGCGGCGGACTCGGTTCTCAACTCACTCGAATCAGCACCGCACAGCATATGGCTTGTTTTGATCAACATCATACCGTCCTGATTAACATTTTACTGGAATTATTTTTTAACGCCATGGTTTGGCGTAAGATAATATGATAAGATAAAGATAATAATAAGATATTTGAAAGTAATAAATACGTTCTTTACGTTTTTACTATTTAAGTATAAATGTTTGTTCTGTGTTTGGGTGTTGTATCATATAGTACGTATGTATGTACAAAAAGTATTTAAGTATTCTATCCGTAATCTAGTTCCCATATCACAAGCTATGCTTAGTTTGGGGTTAGATGGCGCTGTGTAAAATTAATGTCCAGTATTTATTATTTATTTACAATACGTCAATACTTTATCTTCTAAGGATGCCTCGTGTAGCGGTGAAACAGCGGCTTTGTTGATAAATTTGTTGGTAATTAATATTATCTGTGCATCCACGTGGCCACATATTTCATGGCGTATCGTCATAATTCGTATCACGTCTACCTTAAAATTGATGGCATTCATGATGAAAAGCCTGCTCGAATAACTAGGTATCTGACGTATATCGGTATGGTACGGCGGCGTAAATCTAGCTCCGGACTTAATATGTTTTGGAGAATGTTTTGATACTTAATATGTTTTGGAGAAAAATCGAGAAACGATAACTGAGCTGACCTTTCGAGTGAATAGGTTTTTAAAGTGAACATTTTTATTTTTATGGGAGAGTTTTTAAATTCTGATCCGCACCTTTTTGTGTGACGAAAAGAGATGGGACAATGTTACCCCACCACTTTTTGTCACACGTTTGTCACGTTACAGCTTTCAATAAGTCAATCACCTTCTCTAGTTGTGTTCAAAGTAAGAATTAAATGTTTTTACTTAAACGAACCTGTTTAAATAGTCTATTTCTACCTTTATCGCCATAAGTATTTACTGTTTTCTGTATTGTTTTATATGTTTTATCATGATACTTTTAGAATATTTATGATATTATTACCTTATATATTTATATATTTTTATTTGTGTATTGTATAGTATGTAGGTACATGTAATTAGTGTGTATATTTGTAGCACAGCTTTACATAATGTATTAAGTATAATAGTCAATTTTGCAAGACCCCTATTAAATTATGTGCACCACCAACCACCTCTTTAGGTATAAAATCCTCCCCATCCAAAGGTTATCCGAAAAAACCGCCCATTGAATATATATATTAGTACAAGTAATCCTCTTTTATTTTTAAGGTGTGCTTTAAAGTATTTTCACCCATTCATTCAATGTGTCGGGTAGAGTGTGAGCTGATTAAAATGTTTCCATGCAATATTTTCACTTCTATCGTGTCTTTACGATACACCCTGTTTTTTTTAATTTCCAAGGCTTGCCTGAGCAAGGATGTGTTCTATGGAGCGAGCCTTCCCAGAAAATTAAATTCGGAAGGTCGATCGTAAGCTTTCTTCTGCATTTGTCTACCACTTGCTAGCTACTACCAGCTTAACTAATTCTGTCGCCATAATAACAATTCAAACATTTTTGTATTCCGGAATTCAGAGGAAGTATAGCTAGTTCTTCAGTTTGTTGAGGATTCCGGGTGAAGTGCGCCTCCACCTTAGGCTTATCTTAACTTGTTACCAGGTGAGATGAAGGCCAAGCGCTTCCCCGTCGTACAATAAAAAATAAAATAATCTTTTACTGGGATCACCAACCCTATCAAGCGTGATGATAAGAGTAGGACCTTTTTGAAGGAGGTTTCAATGACCTGTTAATAATGAAAGAAGTACGAGTCTTATGTTACCTTTAAAATGCATTTTATGGAGAACAAATCGACTATATAAATGTTGACTTAAAAATGGAGCACGCTGTGTAAAAAGCCAACTACGTATTTCTTAGGGGCGTGGGCGTGAAACTTCAAGCTATTTTACAAGAAATACACCTCTAAAACTATATTACATGTTACATTATATACTACAGGACATTAATTTCACACAGCGCCATCTAGCCCCAAACTAAGCAAGCTTGTAATATGAGAACTAGATTACGAATACTTTTTTTGTAACATCCAAACACCGAACAAACAATATTCATCACACAAATCTATGTTTATCCTCGGAAGGAATCGAACCCACAACCTACAGCGCAGAAGGCAGTTACTACCAACTGAGCTATGAGGCTTGTTAGCTAAATTATAGCAGAGGTTCCTATCACCACTATATTAAAAAGTTGTTTAAAAAATGTTGGTTAAAAAAAAGTTGGTTCAAAAACTACAAGCATGAACCAACCTCCTCTCCATCCGAAAACGTGTAGTTATAATGCTGCCGGGCTCTCGCGCGCACCGTGTCTGCGAACTCGTCGAACCTGTCTCCGGTGGGGAGCTTCAGCGAGACCCGGAGTAGGGCTTCGTAGGCGGCGCGGGCGGCGGCGTCGCGGCTGTCCCCGGCGGCCCAGCCCGTCTCACCCCAGTATCCACCCTACGGAAACCGTAACCTTTCAATTACTAGATTCCTCCTTATATACAAAAAAACACACGAAATTAAAAAGCATAGTACAAACGCGAGCTTAACCCTTGTTTTCTTACAGTAAATTAAGCGAGAGGCAGAGGCTGTAGAGTGGACAAAACAAATGTACGTTTGAACCGCCTCTGTGGTCTAGTGGTTCAACCCACCGATTTTAGATCCAGAGGTCCCAGGTTCGATCCACAGAGGGAGTACAATATTGTGGTAGATTTGGCTGGTGGGAGGACCTTGTTTAAGTCCGCCTGGCTAGCTACCACCATCTTACCTAATTCTGTCGACATAACAACAATTGAAAAGATTGTTGTGTTCCGGTATTCAGAGGTAAGATAGCCAGTTCCAAGGATTCCGGGTGAAGTAAGCCTTATCATAACTTGAAAAGCAGGTGAGATGCAGGCAAAGCACAACCTTGTCGTACAATTAAAAAAAAAATAGTACGTTAATTATTGTCATAATTCAACCGTTATCATAGCAAAAGCGATAAAAACAGACAGACTTGAAGCAATCAAAAGGTCCACGTGTAAGGACGGCAACAATTATCTCGTTAGCCGAGGGTATCCGCTGGATTAATGCACGGAAGCGTCGCCTTTCAATCAACGTGTTTATTTTATCCGTGAGCTCTGAGCTCGGAACCTTGCCTATGGATAGCTATCAAGTTCTAGCTATCACAAATATTACAGGACTTTAATTTAATATATATTGAAGCACGCGCGCCATTTTTCGCCGCTTAGCACAAAGTTTTACACAAAGCTTGTAGTATGGATAAAAATATGAAATATGTATTTAACCGCCTCTGTGGTCTAGTGGTTCAAGCCACCGATTTCAGATCCAGAGGTCCCGGGTTCGATTCCCATGGGGAGTACAATATATTGTGCTTGGTTTGGTTGGTGGTAGGACTTTGTTTAAGTCCGCCTGGCTAGCTACCACCATCTTACCTAATTCTGTCGCCATAATAACAATTCTAAAATTGTTGTGTTCCGGCATTCAGAGGTAAGATAGCCAGTTCCTCAGTTTGTTGAGGATTCCGGGTGAAGTGCGCCTCCACCTTCGGCCTTATCTCAACTTGTTACCAGGTGAGATGAAGGCCAAGTGCCTACCCGTCGTACAATAAAAAAAAAAAAAAAATGTATTTGACAATACATAGATATAGATAACAATAGAGAGACAATAACGGCTGATACACGATTAAAACAAACAGCAAGAGGTTATTCATTGAACAAAACACATACAATAGGTACCTAAAACAATACCATTAGCACAGATAATAAAATACTAACGTACATTAGTAAGCTATGTGTATATATGGCAAGTCAAAGGTTAGTAGCTCATTGTATAACATTGCTCAGAGAGCAAACAAAAGTGGTCAAGTGAACCACTTGGGTAGGCCCACCAGTGTCAGATCTAGAGGTCCAGTGAGGATAGGTGTCTTCTATCATCAGTCTTACTTGATACTAGACGAGGTTAAGGCCAAGCGCTTCATTTTCGTACAATAGAAATAAAAAACTACCAGGGTAGAATTCTTGTGTATATTATGTAAATGCGTTTGTTAATACAACACCTAAACACAGAACAAACATCAACATTCACCACACATAGGTTTGTCCTGGGTGGGATTCAAACCCACAACAGAAGGTAAGGTGTTCTAGTCACGGGTAACCTTCAGCCGCGCTTCAGACTAATGTAATACTGGGCGTCTGAGTGCTTGTTACCTCTATTACGAGGCTGCTACTAAGGCTGAAGCGGATTTGATAAACTCTATTCACTAAATAAAACATAATTACAAGTACTTTTGTAAACGTGATATGAAAGCCGGCATGCACTAATCAAGTTTTTCTGAGAGCTATTCACTAACCCGATTTCGCTCACATTTCTATAGGGATTTTTATCTCCAAGCTTAGCATAGCTTGTAATTTGGGAACAAAATTATGGATAGAATGACATGTTTTTAGTTTTTTTAATACATACATATGATACAATGTAACACCCAAGCACAAGGCTTCTTAGTTGGTACTTGGTACTATCCCAGAAAGAGTGGAGTTCTGCTATATGATAGGTGGGTTCTGTATTATATGATACCGTAACCAATGCAAAGCAGATATAGGTATACGTTTACGTATACGTTTATCTAAAGCTAGGAACGTTCACAGTTCTGATACCAATGCAATTTTATTATACAGTAGTATTGTTGCAATATCAATAGTTTCGCTATCGATAGTTTACCCTGAAAAACAGTCGATAGTGCGATAGTCTTATCGAAAATATCGAAATGCTGTAATACTATCGATAGTATCGATATCAAAAGCTAGGCGATATTATTGTAACTTTGTTGGTACAATCGATAGTATTGCGTCAAAATAGTCGATACTATCTATGATCTATCGACGCGTTTCAATAGTATCGATAATTTTGTTTTAGTAACTATCAACGGATTTTTGATACTATCGACTGGGAATCAAAGGACACGTTGTTAACACGAGGACACAAATATACGACATGTTTAATGCTAATACGAAGAAGCTTGCGAACGAATGACGCTATGGACGACAACGTTTGTTTGATGTATTTTGACCTTGCTTAAGTTGTCCAGACGTGTCAATCTAATGTACGTACGTGTATAATGTACGGGAAGCGCTTGGCCTTCATCTCACCTGGTAACAAGTTAAGATAAGGCCGAAGGTGGAGGCGCACTTCACCCGGAATCCTCAACAAACTGAGGAGCTGGCTATCTTACCTCTGAATGCCGGAACACAACAATTTCAGAATTGTTATTATGGCGACAGAATAAGGTAAGATGGTGGTAGCTAGCCAGGCGGACTTCAAAAAAGTCCTGCCACCAACCAAACCAAGCACAATATATTGTACTCCCCCTGGGGGGGATCGAACCCGGGACCTCTGGATCTGAAATCGGTGGATTAAACCACTAGACCACAGAGGCGGTTAACTTACTTTATGAATGACCTGCGATTGTAAAATATTTTGAATGATACCACCGGTAGACGAACTACCCACTATCTTTTACCTTATGAGCAGAGCAAGCAGTCAAAAGTATCGTAATATGTTCCGACTATCAATAGAGCAATAATATCGATACTATCTATAATAACGAAACTATTGATTATCGATAGTTTCGATACTATTGATCTTTAACAATAGTATTACTCATTTTTAACAATCGATACTATCGATAGTATTGATGGTATTGTGAAGGGTCGATAGGACTGTCGATAGTATGACTGATTTTCAAGGCCACGATAGTATCACGATACTATCGATAGACTATCGCTATCGCAACAACACTATTGTACAGTGTGTTTCAAATAAGCTACTCATCAACACCAAATTATATATTTGATTATAGGTTGTTGAACAAATTATTTAATACTAGCTGCGTCCCACGGCTTCGCCCGCGTGGAAATCCCTTTAAACAATGTTTCTGGGTTTATTTTCGGGTGTTAGTGCTAATACATACAAATTGTGGGCACTGGACAATCGTGCACACACAAAATACAGTTACCGGTGAGAAAAACACGGAGTGGCCAAATGCAAACCTGCCACTTTTGTATTTTTTTATTATACACATAAATATAATTTAAACATGTAAAACGGAAAACGTACAGAAAAATGTACAGAGGCGAGTTTAACCCTTAAAGAATTTTCTACCGGCAAACCTTTGAGAGAGAGAGAGAGAGAGAGAGGTGGTATACTGACAAGGTAGAAAAGTGTACTTGAATTAATATACAACTTTAATAGACAAATGAAATATACATACATATATCAAAAATATACCTACTATATGTTTATCACCTACTAAATACCTATATAAATATAAGGCAAAATTATGATATATAAATACAATCTTTATACATACACATATAAATAAATATATACATATTAAGATGAATTAATATGTGTACTTTCAATGTTTGACCTTGTGACTTGTTTATAGTCATTGTAAACGCCGTTTTATGGGGTACTGTAACCTTATAATTTGAAATGGCAACTTTGATGGAGATGCGTGGTATAATTACTGATCCTCCTCCATCCAGTGTCTTGGAGCATCAATGTTGCGCATTAAAAGCACAGGCACCCCAACTTTTAAATGAAGCTTGTGTGATGGCACCCCTGGTATTTCTAATATTCTAAATAACCAGAAAATAGAAGAGGTTGATGCGTTTAAATTCTAAGGTATCCACCTACATAAAAATATTAATTGGAATTTACAAATTGACAAAGTATGCTCTAAGCTCGGTAGATACTTTTATGTACTGAAAAGGTTACGTGAAATAGCCTCAATACAAGTGGCTCTCCAATGCCTATTACGATTACGTTGGTTCGGCTCTTCAATACGGTCTCTTATTATGGGGTAATAGTGTAGATACTGACAAAGCTTTCAGAGCACAGAAAAAATGTGATCATTCACTCCGTGGCGCTCATTTTTTTAGATCATGTAGGCCAATTTTTAGGAAATATAGTATATTGACTCTTCCCTATCTATACATAAAACAAGTGGCAGATTTTGTTATTAATCATTCAGAATTTTTCTATGACACAAAATCAAGCATTTTACATGTGTATAAAGATATTTAACAGGTTGCCAATTGAAATAAAAAAATTAAAAGGAGATTTGTTTTGTGGTAAATTAAAAAAGTGCCTAACCGATTGATGTTTTTACTCAATCAATGAATATCTAAATTATAGGGAAACAGTATACTAGATAAGATTATAAGACTCATATTTGCATGCCAACAATTGTGGTAGGACATACTATGGACTTTATTTACCCTATAAGACCTTATTGTAACACATATGTTCTGGTAGTTCAGAAACTCTACTAGGAAGGTAGTGCTGTCATCAGCTGCCACGACGGTGTTAATTAATGGAGATAAATTGATTGACAGGTACGTGAAGCTTTCGCCTGTAAGATGTGACCAAGTTTTGGATTGCAACAGTATATTCGGGTTATTCCATTTTTCCATTTTAGGACTTGTGAAGAGCGCACGCGCGCTCTGAGATCTATCTGTGTGTGGCTATTTGTTAGTTTAGTCAAGCTATAATACATGTTTCATCATTTACTTTATCGTTTATTCAATAAACCAACTTTTCAGTGAAACGAACCAAGGAATCGCCTCCTTGGGGTAGTTTTTTTTTTTAAGTATTGTTTTAATTATTTACTCCATAGCTTATTTAAATCGAGTAAGAATGAACAGAACTAAGGACTTTTGCTATAGAAACTTTAACATCCTGTATTACCCCACTTAGGGGATGAATTTCAAAAATTAGTATACTTAATTCACCTGTGAATTAATCCTGATGAATTAAGTCTACGGCACCAAAACACTCTGTACCTAATTATGAACAAGTCGGCACATATAAAAAAAAATGATTGGAAATTGAATTGAGGTTCCAACTTTCAAATTCCAGTATTTTTAAAAGGAAACGAAACGCGAAATAACAATTAAAAAAAAAATGTCGGCAAAACTATAACTAGAAGTATTAAAATCTAAATGGTCGGTAAATAACGAAAGCCGATCAGACCGTTGTATGCGCCAGCTTTCCGTAATGCACCAAAACTCACCTGAAATATTTCCACGTCGAGAAACGCCCAGTCTCCGCGCGTCATTCCCAAGGCATGAGCTGCCAACAGAAATTCTCGGACCAGCGAACCCCGCACGCTGAGGATAACCACTGTAGAAAAACACCTTAGGTGAACATTATTTCCGAGGAAGGTAACCTTTATAAAATTCATTTAAAATTGAAACGACTACACTACTTTGTACACCAAAAACATATAGGGCAATTGACAATTTGAATACTAAAGTTAGCTGAGTAAAGTCAGGAGGGAGGGCTCTTAGTACCTATATGGCCACTGATCTCAATAAATTCTCAAAGTGTAATTTCTGACAACCGAAAGACTGGCAGGACTATGGAGGGCTCTTAGTATCTATATGGCCACTGATCTCAATGAATTCTCCAAGTGTCATTTCTGACAACCGAAAGACTGGTAGGAGTATGAATTAGATGGGCATCGATCTAGATGAATAAAGGACTCCAAAACCACCTTGAGAGTACCTAATAAAAATGTTTACTTTCTTCGGCCATTTTCTTTGTTGCATACAATACACAAATCTGTAGACTATTACTCTCAGCAAACAATAAAACAGCCTAACACACAGTTTACGATACCGCAAAAATACGCAGTCGTAATTCGCAGAGCGTTCATAAAACTAACTACCTCATATATTCAAGCAAAGTGCCAATAAAAATAGCAAAACAGAGGGCGCTGTGTGGTATCTGTGCGCCCGATCCATCCCGTAAACAGACCCGTCAGCGTAACGTAAACAAACCATGCCTGATTAGGTAAATACTAGTACACTGTTAAGGCGAGCGCTGAAAATCCAGCCAACTCAACGAACCATTAAATAAAAGCAAGTAGGTAATTTTTGAAATTGTACCTACTTATTTTTGTGTGTTCGAGGAATATGTTTTTTTTTACGACACACTGACACTTATACTCAAACTTCAACTTTCTTTGGTGCACTCCAAAACTGTAGACAAAAAACTACTTATGTAAAACGTACTACACCGGGATCGTACGACTATAAACATATTTGTACGTGGACTGATAGATTTGAAGTTATCTGTCGGTATTACTTTTATTTGTTTAAATTTTTACTAAACATTTTTATTCCGTTATTTTTGTGAACAGCAATAATAAATATATAATAATAAGTATTAGGTAGGTATAGTATTTTCATTAATTACCCACATTGTCAGTTGCAAACCAGTAGGTGTGATTACTTCAAATGATGAAAGAACCAACTATTTACATAGTTCGCGTACCCAGTAGAACCGAAGCAACGAACATTAAAACCAACGCTTGTGCAAAGCTGAGTGGGCTTAAAATGTTTGCAACGTCCAATACAGATGCGTGGCGAACGTATTGTTCGAGTAGCATCGCCTTAAGAAGGCTCCGGCCCCACTGATTATCACTGTCCAGTACAAACGTAGATTGTCGTTCATTTCGAGATATTCCACGTCCGTTTCCAATGATTTTAACAATCAAAATCTGATATGGTTATTCTGTGTCTGTTGGTAGTATGTCACTTTTATATGAACACTATAACAATCAAATAATGTAGGAAAGAGTGTTTGTATGGAAAAACATATAATCATCATATATTTCGATTTGTTTGTTTTTTGTTTAGTAACACACTTTTGTCACAGATCCTTCAGCAATTATAATGGCAAGATTTCATTTGACGTGCCATTTCGAAATTAACGTCAAACGATTTTTTATTGGGATAACGGTACTACAGCCCCACTCAGCACGGGGAGGGGTAAAAATGTTGTCCTCTGTCATTATCCACCGGTGAAGGTGGATAAAAACAGAGGACAAAATTTTATCTCCTTAATCTTAATCTCTCTTAATGGTAAATTTCAGCCAAAACTCTAACACCGATAAAAAAGACAAGTTGTACCGACCCAACCTAGTCTGGGATAACAGACAAGAACATGATAGCTTAGCTGCCTCAATTCTCTTAACACATGGCACTTGTGTAAAAACGTAACTCAACAAAGTTTAAACAAAAAAGTTGAAAGAAATCCTCTTTTCAATCTAAGTTTGACGGCTATAACTCCTGCTCAAGCTTGTTTTCAATTACTTATTTCATAACTCCGCTCACACGAGCGGTGCCTTGAAATGCAATTTGTACCTTCTCCATTTGTATTGCAGAGGAAATAAAAGAAACATCGTAAAAATCAATTTCAGTTGAATCACTCACGCCTCGCTGAGCGCGGCTTTGAACTTCAGTGTTCAAGGATCTTTGGACCATCCATTTTGGATTATATATAGTCTTATAGACTTGTACACGGCAACAGTCTGTACTGTTCCACCAATTTATTATGTATGATGTATATATATGTATATAGCACACAAACAACGTTGTGTGCTCCGTTCTATTTTGTTTGCAAATGTGTTTATAGAAACATTTTTTTCTTTATTGTACGACGGGGAAGGATTCGCCCTTTAACTCAACTGGTTTCAAGTGATAAGGTCGAAGGTGGAAGCGCAATTCACCCGGAATCCTCAAAAAACTGTCTTACCTTTAAATTCTGGAACGCAACAATTTAGAATTGCTTTTATAGCTATAGAATTGGGTAAGATAGAGGTAGCTAGCCACACGCACCCAAACAAAGACAACTAAACAAACCAAGCACAAAATTGTACTCACCTGGGCATCGAATCCGGCACCTGTGGATCTAACCACATAGGCGGATGTTTTAAATTTTTCAATGTACAATTTATCTAAGATACGTAACGTCTGTAGTTAAATCAACTGTTCCAGACTAGTACCAGACGGAAACGTGCACAAAATACTGATCGCATTACTACGCTGAATAGCTTTGCTAATTCGCTGGCCTAAATAGCCAGCCTTTGGGGTCACGCGTCGCCTCAACCGAAAGCTCCACAAGATATTTCCAAGCGATTCCCCGTCGTACAAATATAAAATGGAAAAACTCAGCTTGTTGTTAAAAGTAGAAGTCATAGTTACCTCTGGCATACATGCTGACGTCACGCAGTAGAGCCTCGCACGATTCTCGCTCGTTGCCATCCAGCTCGCGCACCGCTTTCAACACGCCATGCTTCCTCAGACCCCACTCTAAGCTTTTACCTGCACAGTACAAAAATATAAATTAAAAAAAAAAAAAAAAATCGGATGAAAAAATAAATTCAACATGTATTTAATTCTTTTAAAATATATCAATTCATTTGATTTTTTTTTTATTAAATTGAATCATAAATGTATTCATATATAATTTTATAAACACATTATGTATATTTATTTGAGATTAATTTCCACAACGGTGAAACACATGACTTCTATTTCATCAAACTTCAAAGATGACAAACTTGCATACAAACGTTTTATACTTATTTCACCTACTTAGCATTTGCCTGCAAGAGGTTATTGCTATAATCACCACGTTTGGCGAGCATATTGGTGATCGTAGTTGGTGCTAGATACCGAATTAAGTGACTGCCCTTCTTCTGGTGAGATCCCTTAGTCGACGTTTACGACATCCGCGGACTGAGATGGAGAGGACGATTCCTCTGTTGATGATGAACATCTTTCTGCCCGTTTTCACACACTAAGGTATGGTCATCACAACACGTCATCTTCTTTCACTCTCTTCTCTTCACTCACTACTTTCTAGCCCATATCATCCGTCACACAATACATTCATCTCTTCATATGCCTTTCCCCTAATATACATCCACCCAAATATTCAACATTCTTTTCGTTACATAACCATAACCTATTACTTTTCAACATTTCCGTCTCTGGCGATAGCGCCACTTTCGCGCTTTTTGTATCTAGTATTATATACTGTAGCTAAGATTTACCGAAAATGCTTCGAGTGACTTTGAGATGAGACGTGTAAATACACCGAGTACCTAATCAAGATTGGTAATTGCTTATTATTTGTTCAAAATACAATTCCAAGACAATGTAGACTTAAACCTATTTGAATTCAATTCAAAAGTTTCACATTCACAAATGGAATGGATCTCGAAAGTTGGATCCGATACGTGAAAATTAGTTTAGCACGGTCAGGTTACGAATACGTGGGTTTTGTTACAATGCAGGTATTGTAAAGCACGTTTCGATGGAGATAAAAGCTAGCAATAAGATACTTTTTAGTCTGATAAAGTGCAATAGAGTGTGTTTTTCAGAAAATCATGATTTTTAATTTAAATTACCTATTCCTTAAAAAATATAGCAACATAGAAAATTTGCGCTTCTACTTTCGGGTTCATGACTTGAAACTAGGTGAGATGAAGGTCAAGCGATTCCTTGTCAAATGAAAAAATAACACAGAAACCTTGGTAATTATGGTGATATCCACATTTCGGATTTACTATAGAATCATAAAGGAACACACAACATTTCAATGCGTAGGCCTTACAGTTTCGACGCTAACGTGACCTGTCAACCTACCAACCTACCAACCTACCAACCTACCTGTAACATCAGTGGTAAATCTATTTCATATAGTAGATATAACACCCCACAGAAAAAGTAGGTATCCGATGGAATGGAACCCAAATGCAGAAGGCAGAGCTAGCCAACTTAGCTGTAAGGCTTACTACCTATGTTGTTATTGTTTGAAACAAGTATCAATCATTCAGCTAATTCACTAACTTGTTCACATCACACCTGCGTCGATCCAGACTCTGACAGTGACGCTTAAATATTTATGAGGTTTCTAAACTAGTCTTATTAACCATGTAGGTACTTTCAAATAAAGCAAAAGGCATCTATTGTACATGATAAAATCATCATCATTTCAGCCTAAACGTCCACTGCTGATCATAGGCCTCCCTCCAAAGGCACATATAGCGGTCTTAGCCGCCTCCATCCATCGATTCCTCGCAATCGCCACAATGTCGTTGGTTCATCGAATGGGAGTCTTCCTACAATCCGTTTCGCGTTTAATCGTGGTCGCTATGCGAGAACCCTTACTCCAGCGGTTATCGGTTCTGCGAGCTAAGTGGCCTGCCCACTGCCACTTTAGCTTGCTGATTCTGAGAGCTATGTCAGTAACTTTGGTTGTCTTACGGATATCCATTCCATATCATGGATTTTATCACGTAGTGAAAAATCCAAGCATAGCTCTCTCCATAGCTCGCTGTGCTAACAGTTTGATTGAAACAATATGTAGATTGTACCTACATTAAACCAGCACGGGAAGCATTCGGGTTTCCTAAGTACTGTTACAAACAGTCTATGAAAAATATTTATGCACAGGGTCTTATCGCTTACAAGCGATTAGATGCAAGGTTAATTTTAAATGTTCATCGTCAACAGCTATCTAATGTTTGACATGAGTCTCTTCCTAAACTAGTGGGCTTACTCTTCACAGATTTCTAACAGGCGGGTTGATGCTATGCTTAAAAAATAATTATCACTCAGTTATTTTAAAACCTCAAACCTACGGGAGGCTTAAAAGATCATAAAAAATACACATACCCACATCAGTACCCTAAAAGTACATCCTATCCTAAGCGAAACAATTTATTTCAATAAAAAAAGGTTTCCCGAAGATTTCTCGTGAAATAAAACCAAACCTCGCTTTACACGAGCAAGCTTTCAGGTACAGTCACCTGCAAATATATGTAATACTCATCATTCGTTTCCGTTCGGTTTAGTATCTGGTAGATATGTTGTTAATTTGGTATTCAAGGGTTATCCATTATATAAAATCGATTTACCACTGACGTGATAGGTAGATAGGTATAATCACGCTAGCGCCGAAACTGTAAGACCTACGGACTTGAAATTTTGCCAAACTTATTGCATGGAGATATCTTTATATTTGATTTAATCGAGTTGAAATTTTATAAATGGGTTGATTGCAGTTTAATAATGGGTATTTAGAATAAAAATCTGAAAATCTGACTATTAAAAAGAGTAGAAAGGGGCAAAACAGTTCGTATTTAAAATCTGTTTTATGATTCTATGGAGTTGAAAATTGGTGTGTGTAATTCTAATAACTTTTAAATGTTAATTATTAAAAAACACTTCGGAGAATCTTTCTATAAAAGGGTGAAACGAGGAAAAACTTTTTGTATTGAGATGTACGTATATTTGATCCGATCGAGTTAACATTTTGTAAGTGTGTTGATTATAGCTTAAAAACGTATAATAAAAAAATATTTAGAAAAATCTTACAATTTAAGGTTAAAAAGGGGCAAAATAGCTTTTATGCAAATTCCTTATTTATGATCCGATTAAGTAAAATAAATGTATGTGTATATTTATAATACGTTTGACACTCGCACACTCGCATAGTGCGCTAGAGGAGTATCTTTTTGGCCATTTTGCCTGGCTAGATTTTTACTGCAGCGGCGAACTTGAGTCCTTTGTCGGTTCAGTGATTTTCCAACCGGCCGCTGCAGATCACGTCCAGGGGGCAGGTGTCCAGCGGCAAAATTACCGGGACGGGCCATGTAGAAACTAAGAAACCTATTGTTTTTTACCCCTGTATTGCCATGCTATATTATCTATAGCCACTCCGTTTTTCTTATTTTACCGTGGCGAAACACGGGCACTTTCAGCTAGTAGATAATAAGGCTCAAATATAAAGGCAATAATAGAATTAACCAGGCGTAAATATTAAAGTTATTGCTACATTTTGAAAATTATGACGTGTGTATTTTATTCTAATTCAGGCTGTTTACGTGGGTAATCATTGAATGAATATAGTTTTATTTATCTGACGGGAAAGCGCTTGACCTTCATCTCACCTGATTACAAGTTAAGATACGGCTGAAGGTTCCGCACACTTCACCCGGAATCCTCAACAAACTAAGGAACTGGCTATCTTACCTCTAAATGCCGGATCACAACAATTTTTATAATTGTTGTTAAGGAGACAGAAATAGGTAAGATGGTGGTAGCTGGCCAGACGGACTTAACAAAGTCCTGCCACCAACCAAACCAAGCACAATAATGTAGTCCCTCTGGGGATCGAACATAGAACGGTATGCGAACCATTAGACCACATTGGCGGTTAATACTGCGCGGGGTCAACTGGGTTAACTTATAAATAACCAGGTATATTTTATACAGTAATATTTATAGTAAGATATTCAGAGTTTTGGCATAAATTGTTCACGAAAGTGTCTGTTTCAGTAAACAATGATTTATGACCTTGACATAATCTCTAGACTGGAATGAACACAGTAGTTTTCTCAGATATGGTTGTTCCTTGACTTTAGGTACGCGTCAAATGGGTTTTGGCAAGTTTTAGCTTCAAAACACATTGTGAATTCAAAACGTGAAATTCGGGACTCTAAACGCTAACCGAATTGTCTGTACGTCAACGATTCAAGCTGCGTACTCGCGGGTAGCCAGATTTTGTACGGCGTTGTGTTTTTCTCACCGTCACGGGATGATAAACGACGTGCTTTTCATCCCTCAGTTTTATTAAACCTTTATTGTACCTCAACACAATATTGTTTGTAGACAATGGCATGAAATTGTATACCTCCTTTCAAGCTAAGTATAGTTTTTTCAATTCACGGTGGCGTGATCATTAAGAGACAATGTTAGAAAAATAGAAGGCGTTGTACGCAAGCAATTTTTATCAGAAGTCTGCGATAATATGTTATGGTACAAATTGGTTATTTCGGATGACAAGATGAATCGCCTTAGATTGTTTACATGTTATAGAATATGTCATATTTATCAGTAGGGTATGTTTCAGACGTTATTATGTGTGAATTCATTAAATTGAACATGATAATTGAATTTTTTAAAGAGTGCAAATGCCGAATCTATAACAACACATAATATACCTAATTTAAATAAAAGGGATTTTGAACTTTTTTTAATGAATGAATAAATAATTTATTTATTTTTTAGAATGTTACAGTACATTTGCATAAAGTATTGTAACATAAAAACCATTAAGTACTGGTTTGTGTTGGCGCTCATACTCGCCTATCTATAAATAAATTAAGTATGTAAGTACTTATTATAAAATTGGGAAGCGATTGGCCTTCATCTTATTTTTATTTTACTCTATCGTAATTACTGCATATGCATAAATAGTTAAAAATTGGTGTGATAATAGTTTTTATGTTCGTATAACAACAATTACTCAAAATCGGCCAAGCGTGAATCGGGCCCACGCGAATGCTCCAGAGCTAAATTGAAAAAACCTGCATTCACTTGGCCAGTTCATTAATTCATCTTTAAATTATTTTTGCCGATGTTTTACTTAAAAAGACTCAAGACTCAAAGGACTCAACCAAAACATTATTTTCACAAAATTAAACCCATTAAATTAAGTGTTGTGTTTGTGTCCGAATTTTTCATGCGTAGGTTAACTGTATAAATATTTCAGCAGGCAAAACAAAACAGAGAATCCAGGAAACGAAAATACATCAATATTTTTTTGTTTTTTTTTTATACATAATGGATAAGCAATTTCAAAACAGTTTTGTTAGAATCGAAAATGTTCCGCCTAAATATACAAAATTCCTTATTGAAGCCCCAAATTTTAGGTTCCCAAATTATACAGACGCCACCGATTTTAAATAAACTAAAATAATTATTTTACCTTATAATGAAATGGTGATTTAAATTGTACGAGAGTGACACAAACCGTCACATCCCTTGATCGCGATATGAAAGATGGTTTCATATTTTAACTGTAGGTTAAAATATGAAACCATCTTTCATATTTATATATTATATATGGTATTATTATATTTGGTACCTATGTATAAGTACTAGGATGTAAAAAAAAAAATTCGATCGCAACTGTTTTATTTTGATACGACGAGAAAGCGATTGCCATTCATCTCATCTGTATTGAAGTTACGATACGGCCGAAGGTGAAATTGCACTTCACCCAGCATCCTCAACATACTCAGGAACTGGTTAAAAAAAATTGTAGGTAGGTAGGTGTATCTGTTGACCTATAATTCAGCATGTCTATGATCTTTGCCTTTCTCCTTTCCAACCTATATCGCAGTAGATCTAATTAACGTCTACTTCGCACTATGACTAGTCACAACGCGACTAAGCCCCTCTACGCATTAGGTACACCAGTCTCAAAAGATATTATGACAGGTAAAATGGTGGTAGCTAGCCAGGCGGACTTCTACCACCAACTAAACCTACCACCACCAGACTAAAATATTTTAATAAATCAAGGAACATGTGTGCAAATTTTCATCTAAATCGGTTGCAAAATGCGACCTGTAGGCGAGAACTAACCGACAGCCGACAGACAGCGGACAAAAGCATTTTTGGCCAATCTCGAAACCGAGACGCTTCGCTCACTCGGTCAATTAAAAACGTTGCTGTTACGAAATAAAAATAATTCTGTGCTGCTTACCTATGCAATTGGGTCGAGACTTACCAACAGTGAGCGAGAACAAGTCGGACTTGTCGAGGAGCAGAGCCACGTGGGTCCAGCCGAACCTCGCGAACACGCTGGTGAACACCCGTGGCAGACGACACTGGCAGTACGACATGCGAGTCAACGTCGGGTACTTCCCTTTATCGTTGAACAGCGTCACGGGCTGGAACAAGAATCACTTGATCATATTTACGACAGTGGTTATTTTTTTTTATTGTACGACGGGGAAGCGCTTGGCCTTCATCTGACCTGGTTATGGTTGGAGGCGCACTTCACCCGGGATCCTCAACAATCTGAGGAACTGTCTATCTTACCTCTAAATGCCAGAACACATTTTTTTTTGAGAATAGTCATTATGGCGACAGAATTAGGTATGATGGTGGTGTCCACGCGGACTTAAACAAAATTCTAACACCAACCACAATGTTGCTCCTGGAGATCGCACCTCTGCATCTGAAATCGGTGGGTTGAACCACTAGACTATAGAGGCGGTGGTATTCCTGCGTGACGGTTGCGGCTTAAGAATCGACCCCTCCTACTCAGTCCATGGATGTCATAAAATCTGACTCAGGGATCTCACCAGAAACAACCAGAACCTTGACAAGGTCAAGACCTCAAGGTCAAGGTTATATTGCGCCCTTGACGGCATTGAGGTAAAGATATCTAGAAAGATAGGTACACTTACCCTAGTTCCTTTCTTTAAATTCCTTAGTCTGTGCATCCGACTGACGACACTGGCTGGCGCGGCCAACTCGCCTTCTGATGGTGGCTACAAAAACAACAAAAAATATTGTCATCAAATACAAAAATAAATGTATTTATTTGGAATAAAAATATAGTTTAAACAGAAATTGATTGCAACGCAATTTGCAACTGCAAATAACAAAAAACTGCTTGCCTATTACCTAAGTCGTTTTAGTTGTTGCCATTTTAGTTTCAAACAAAATGGCGGCTTTTCTACTGAAAAAAAAATCGGTTTCATTGATAAGTCAAAGAAAAGCCGCTATTTTTTTAAACTGATTGTAACCCAAATGAAACGGCGCGGTCGGAAACGCTTTTAACATTGCTTCTAGTGTTTCTAGAAATACTAAAAGCAATCGGAAATGCGCGATCATTGCTAGAAGTAAAACATTCATAATTTCATAAACTAGTAGGAGGACTAGCCTACTAACTAAATAATTTAATTAACCACTAAACAAACGGATTCAAATAACAAATATTACCAATTGACATAACAAAACAACGGAGTTAATCTAATTTTATTAAAAAAAAATGAAGATGAATTACCATTTGTACTCGGAGATGAGAAGGTAAAAAATATGACATACCTATGATATGATCAGCGCTCAAGATGAGTATGGATATGGCACAAAGAATAGGAATCTGCGTCATGACCCTCGTTGCTCAACTGGGACGCTACCGCCGACGGCGAAGCCGATCTATATTGGCTTAAAATTAACTTCATGGGAACTAGAAACGATTTTTACCGTCAAATGTACTGAACGGATAGGTTTCATAACATGTGTACACTTTTGCGAAGGGAAACGCCATTTTGGATATGACACATACCCGGTAGGTAAAAATCGTTTCTAGTTCTCAAGAAGCTAATTTTAAGCCAATGGAGATCGGCTTCGCCGTCGGCGGTAGCGTCCCTGGTTAGAGCGTTTCCGGCCCTAGGAGCTTATAAATACAGCGGAAATCAAAAAGGGCAACAGGGTTGAAATTAGATAGATATGTTTTTAGGGGTTCGTACCCCAGGGTGCCGATTGAACCCTATTACTAAGGCTTGGTTGTCCGTCCGTACGTTCTTACGACCTAGCTGTCTAGCTTTTGAACCGTTATTCCTACCTTATGATGGATCTCTTTTGTCTCGAAATCGGTAGCCGATTGAAATGTTCAGAAAATATGTTTCGCATATTTAAAAAAAAATAACTGGCCAAGTGTGAACACGCACACCAATGGTTTGAATGAATGAATTAATGAAAATACTTTATTGCACATCTTAAAAATAGAACTAGATAACTAAAAAAAATGTATTTACAATGGATTACTGCTAAGAAACGATTTCTTCCAAACAACCTTTGGATGGAGAGGATTTCATGGCTAAAGAGGTGGTTGGTGGTGCACATATTAATTATGTTTGACCTACATTTCAAACAATAATTACTCATATCACTTTCCAGGTAAGCACCTAGGTATTGTTATGTTTCGAGAAATGTTTAATTGGATAGCTTTTGCCCGTAGTTCTGCGAAGTTCGTCGAGATAAATAATAACAGCAACAAATAATGATAACAATATTAAAATAATAATCATTTATTACATTTATTTACACAGAATGCTAAGTTGGTTCGGGCATTTAAGGAGGATGGTAGAATGCAGGAAGATGTACCTATCCAGTTTATAATGTCGAGTATGAATGGTAGGTACAGTTGGGAGGAGAAAATCTTTAAGAGTAGTAGAGGTCCTTGTGAAGGGCTCGTCGGGGGAAGTACTACCACCATACCTGCTTCACCTGCCAAGCAGCATTACTGTGTTTCGGTTTATAGGACTGGTGAAACTACAGGCAAACGAGGCTTACCACAAGTTGACGGGCGCAATGCAGTGCAGCGTAGGTCATAGTACCACCCCCAGGTCAGAAGAACTCTGAACTGCCAAGCATGTCTGAAGAGCGCGATGAGAGTGAATGAGGTAATAAACTCTTTTTGGAAAAAAATGGAACCGACTTCACCACTAAAAACTTACAAATAACTCTTAGGGTAAGTTCATATAATTTGAAGTTGGTGCCGAAGTCGGTTCCATTCTTTTCCAAACAGAGTTTATTTTTAGCTTTTTTTCGTTGTAAAACCTACGACACCACGACGTCTCCGACTACACTATTTAAGCGTCGTGTGAGGGTGCAATAGTACGTTATTTTTTGTATGAAAATGTATTTTACAAATCGGTTGAGTAATAACGGAGTTCTGAGGTAATGCAGTAGTATAGTCGTTAAAGAGTCATCGATCACCAACACGCCAAGCGTGAGTATTATAAAACCCTCCATTGCTTTCTTTAGCATTGGGGCAGGCCCATGTCCTATACAGTTGACTTTTATGAGCTGTAATGATGATGATGATACATGTATACAGCATAAATGCTGCTAGCCAGAATTAAAGATGGCAATAATGGTTAAAATTAAATATTAGTTAACTGTTAATTGATAAAAAAATATATCGATATTTTTATTGGTTGAAAATATTAGTTAACATTATTTGTTTAGTACATGATTTGGTTATTGGTTGATGTAAATGCAGTTGAATACTTTATTCTATTGATCAAATAAAAGTAACCGCTAATTCGTCTCTATCATAGTAGCACTATGGGTATTTGTTTAAAATATCACATCACTTTGTATTGAATAAAAATATCATATACAGCAAATCAGAGAAATTTAATCTCTATAGTGAGGAGTCCAAAGCATACAATTGAATGAAGTCAACCTAATACATAGTTGAAAACTCTGCGAGCAGCAACATACGAAAATGTTTCTTATTTGTAGCAATTTAAAGTTACAGTTTCAATGCATTCAATTACGTTAGTTCTAACTCAGGCTGAAGTTGATATGATATTTTTATTCGATAATGTTAATTCTGATTATTGAATATAATGGTTGATTTTTAATATTAGTTAAATTTATTGGTTGATAGTTATATTCGTCATCTCTAGCAGAATGCGTCAAAGTCAATTCCACTTACTACTACGTATCATCATTACTGCGATCAAAAACAAGCCAAGCGTGGTGATTATGGCAAAACCCTGATGATGATGATGATTATGATGATACTGGAAGGTAAGCGGTTCAAAAGGTCTACTCTAGTGACCGGAAACACCACAGGAAAGCGGAATACGCAATATAGTTTACTTGGATGACATATATTTTCCAGTTATTTTGATATAAAAACCAAACTGCTGAACCGATTTTGATAACATTTCTATGGGACCAAGCAAGTATGGCCTACCAAACGTAACAAGGATCATCAAAATCTATTTCGAATTGGCGGAGAAATCAAGTAATAAACAAACAAAAAAAAACATACACCCGAATTCAGAACCTCCTCCTTTTTTTGAAGTCGGTTAAAAAGGTGTGCTGCATGCACATAGTAGGAGGAACTCCTATAACTCTGCCTACCCCTCTGGGAATTCGACGTGTGTATGAATGAGTTTATTATATTTAAACGAAAATATTATTATTTATGAACATTCGAAAACCATCTCAAGGAACCTCGTTATAAAAACAATCGCGAAGAGTCAATTATGTTTATTGTTTTGTTATTGGATGAAACATTCCAGCATTGGAGTTTTTTTGATCTCAATAAATATATTAGGGCCAAATTGGATCAGGCGTTTCTCATCGAAGTTATTTTATCTCATCGAGTGTCTTAGAGATAGCGCATAGCAGGATTTCCTACTTACTATTTGAGCAGCGCGTCTGGATAAGTACATCCGCCTTACAGAATATCGCAACCAAATAGCACTATATCTATAATGGTGTGTTTCTGCGCTGAGTAAGGTCGCCAGAGGAGAGACGCTTTTAATCATGCGGTAGGGCATTGTAGAATTTCCTATTCATCTATTAATTATTTGAGCAGCCCGTCTGGGGAAGTACCTCCGCCTTACAGAACATCGCAGGCATATAGCACTGTATCTATATAGTGTTGTGTTTCTGCGGTCTGTAAGGTTGCCAGAGCTCCTTTATGTAAAAAAAAAAAAATTACAGTACACTAATTTCACACAGCGCCATCTAGTCCCAAACTAAGCATAGCTTGTAACATGGGAACTAGATTACGGATAGAATACATAGATACTATTTTTTTTTCTCTTTTTTGTAAATACATACTTATCATACTATACAACACCCAAACACAGAACAAACATCTATATTCATCACATAGATGTTTGTCCTGGGTGGGAATCGAACCCACAACCTACAGCGCAGAAGGCAGAGCTACTACCAACTGAGCTGTGAGGCTTGTCAAAATGTGGGTTGACAACGCACGAGTGATGCTTCTCGTGTTGCAAGCGTCCATAGAAGACGGTAGCCGCTTACGATCTGGTAGACCGTATGCCTGACCGGACTAAAAGGAAACCCCCGCGACAGTCGAACTTAATGTATGTTGTCTATTTATACAACAATCTCCTGCGACAACCAATTTGAAACTGTATAGAGATAACGTAAATATACGTTATCTCTATACAGTTTCAATTTCATTCAAATCGGATAAACCGTTCTCGAGTTATGCCGTCACAAACATTGCCACATACACACATACATACATCTACCGTACTGTTCAATGAAAAATGGGTGGACGTACGATCTGGTCAAAGTAGCTAGGATCAAATGGATGCAGAAGGCACAAGATCGAGAAGCATGACTTGTATTGGAAGATACCTTCACTCAGGCCTATATTCATATTCTAGAGACACAAATGTAAGTGAACCCCATATATTTTATTAATGGTAAAAATCCTCAATAATCACATCATCACATCGACAGCCCGTTAGGGTCTGCTGAACAGAGCCTCCTCGAAAGCTGGAGGATTTTGCCATAATAACCACGCTTTATAGGCGGATTTTTGATCGCAATAAAGGATAATCATATACACACCTTTACTTCGATCACCAATCCGCATACAAAGAAGGATGCTGCTGCCCTTCTTCTGGTAATAACCTTTAGTCAGCGTTTACGACATCTATGGGCTGAATTAGCGGTGATATTTAATCCGCGACCTCCGTGGCCAGAAATAAAATAATGCAATAAACATTTATTCAATAAAAAGTACAATTAAACTAACTATGTACAAAGGAATCAGTCAGATTACCTATGGACCGTTACAAACGGCCTATAGGTAACTCAACTGTTCCAGACCAGTACCAGACGGACGCGTGCCCAAGACACTGGCTGCAATAATATCATAATCATTATAAAATAATGAATGAGGTTTGTTTCACAGAAAATTATCAAGAACAATCAAAATAATAGCAGTATTGTAGCAAAACATGATTAGCCAGGCCCGGGGTCGTCATCCCTCGGGCACAGAACAAAGTACCTTCATAATTAGTAGCTATCTAAATTATTTACGTAGAACTCGCAAGCGTACCTAATAAACTACCAAATAATAACCAACTTGGCGTGTTTGAACTCTACCACGTTCATATAGCGAAAGACAGTAGAATAAGTGTAGTAGAGCTCCTCATGAAAGAGCAGTACTACCACCATACATTACAGCCGCCACACAGCATTTCTGTGTTCCGTTGAAGGGTATGGTTGCCGGTAAAATTACGGGCACGCGTAGCTTAACACCTATGTGCCTCAAGTTGACGGGCGTAATGCAGTGCTGCGTAGGTCATTCTTTGTGGATGTGACCAACACAGTTAGGTTTTGCTATAGGCAAGAGAATTTAACATCAAGGGCTGCTTCTTATTCCGTCACCAAGTTGTATAAAAATAAACTCGAAGTATGGAACCAGGTTTAATTTATGGTAAAATATGGTAATAATAATTGTTCGTTATGAATAATAATGTTTCAGAATTGAATACCTACTTAGAAGGTGAGAAATGAGGTCTAAGGCAAAGCTGCAATCATACACCCTTCAGTTATTTCTTGGATCCTGAGAACTTATATCGAAATAATAATTAGCATTGCTGATTAGCAATGCTAATGCTCTGGCCAAAATAACAGCCAGCCCTTGGGTCACGTGTCGCCTCAAAAGCCCCGCAAGATTTTTGAAAACCCGCAGGGCACCGGCTCCCCACGGACCCAAGGTCTCCACCCCAAAAGGCTCAAATAGGTCCAAAAAAAATAGGTCCTCAAATAAGTTTACAAATCAGTTGCTCCTATTTACAAGTGCTTACCCGTCGTACAATAAAAATAAATAAAAAATTACTAAGAATAAGTAGGTAAATAGTAGGAGTGTACTTTTTTTTGAATAGAGAACGAAATGTCGGTCTAACCCGGTCATAGATTTAAACCAGCAATCCACCAGCCATTCGTCTCACACGCGCGAGCATCAACTGCGTTCGCCGCTCTTCGTGGCTCATTACACTTTAAGGCGAATACTCCGGTCAAGGTACGCGTAGACCGTTTTTGGTAAAATTTTGCTTCAAACCACACTGCACGGATATGGTACCTACTTTTATAAACAGATGGTACACATATTTTGTTATAAGTAAAAAAATAAAGTCAGTAAAGTTCGACACTCTCGACTTTGGCTTTTATTTGATATTCAATGGTAGCAAATATTTATTGGCTCCTGTAATCCTTCTTCTTCTTTTAGCCTCAAAGCTCTGTTGGTAGTAGCTCTGCCTTCTCGCTGTAGGTTGGATTCCCACCCAGGACAAACATATGACTGTTGAATGTAATTGTGTGTCCGTAATTTAGTTCCCATATTACAAGCTATGCTTATTTTTGGGCTAGGTGGCGCTGTGTGAAATTAATGTCCTGTAATATTTATGTCTGATATGCATGTATTTAATAAAATGGGTTTTGTGATATAAAGTACTCTATATAAAGCTCTGCTAGGTAATAGGCCACTATTACCTAACTCTGCTTCATTTGGGTATCAATCGGTTTCAATGGCAAATCTTAATTGAAACCGATTGAAACCCAACTGAAACAGAGTTAGGTAAAGAAGAGTAAGGATGGTCCATTACTACGTCTAGCCAGTTAGTGTTATGTGGTAGCTTGGACACTAACAGCGGACAACCATAAACGTGTTCAAGTATTTATACAACAACACCTCTAAGTAATGTATATATGTAAAATTGCTAACAAATATTTTTTTTTTTTTTTTTATATAATAGTTTTTTCTGAGGTTGACATGAAATTATAAATTTAATAATTACATTTCCACATTATCTGAATTGTAGGTTTCTTTTTTTTCACATTTATATTTTATTTTTAGTTACCTATTCGTTTTTATGGCATATGTAATTATATATGTAACATTAAAAGAAGAAGCCCTGGATCCTGAAATACAGCCAAGGCTAGTTCAGGACCCTATGGATTCAATATATATACTGTAACACTGTTTCTGTTTTATTTATTAAATGATTTATTATTATTTGAGATGTGGTGTGTTGATGATGCGTATCAGCTGGACGCAGAAGGTTACCAACGTAAAGCTTTTCCAACATGTCGGGAAATCCCGTGAATTGTTGAAGACCATCAATTCACGAACAGTTTCATATCTTGGCCATGTGCTAAGACATGAAGCATAACAACTCCTTCAACTTATCATGATGGGCATGAATGGGTGAACGACGCGTTGGGAGAAGAAATAAATCGAGGTTGAGGAACATCCGTGCGGGAACGAGTATTGCCAGCGATAAGCACTTATTTCCCTTGGCGCAAGACCGGCAGGGACTCGCTGAGCTGAAGGCTAACCAATAGTGGAGCGCCACCAGAAGAAGAAGAAGAACCTTTTAAATGTTTGTTTATTTAAATCGTTTGTTTATATCATACACGACACGGATCACGAGCCGTTTTTTTATTATTATTCTACGACGGGGAACCGCTTGGCCTTCATCTCACCTGGTAACACGTTAAGATAAGGCCGAAGGTGAAGGCGCACTTTCCCCGGAATCCTCAACAAAGTGAGGAGCTGGCTATCTTACCTCTAAATGCCGGAACACGACAATTTTAGAATTCACATGTTATTATGACACAAAAATTCACAACCGACGATGACGGGACTCGAACCGCATTTTTACCTTAAGCCGGAAACGCTCTAACCAACTGAACTACGGGGATACCCATAGCTACCCAGTATAATAACATGAAATACAAAAGTTTAATTTTAGAATTGTTAGTATGGCGACAGAATTAGATAAGATGGTGGTAGCTAGCCAGGCGGACATAACCAAAGTCCTACCACCAACCAAACCAAGCACAATATTGTACTCCCCTGGGGATTGTATTTATACTCGCGATTATGATGATATGCTAATAATGTTGTTGTTTTTCTAAAATACGTATCGTGAATTAATTAAACATATATAAACATTAGCGTGCCGTACCCAGATTGCCAACGGGGTTCTATTACGAAGCCTCCGTGGGTTGCCCGTCTGACTGTCAGCGGGCTGTCTCATGAACCGTAATAGACAAATGAAATTATCAAAGAGTGTGTTTTCATATTGCCGCTACAACAGAAGATGAAAAATTAAACTAGATTACGTGATTTTTGCTTTGAAATGTGAATCGAAACCCACGATGTGCGTGCACTTCGTCAGTTTATTGATCGTACGGGTTTTCACGAGCCATGTCGGTTAAGGATGAAACATCGGTAATATTCATCAAACATTATGATTGTGGGTATTCCCATACGATTAATTATGAGAATATAGTTGATGTAGTCCGGGGTTTATCGCGAATTGTTATTTTATTTCGAAAAGGTCAGCTCGTTCTTCCATATGTCTCGAAACTTTCACATCTTAGGATGAGATCTTGAGATTGAGCGAGACTACCCAGAAGATGCCTATGATCTCTCCCTTGAAGGCATTATTCTCGCATTGTCATAAACGTCGCGTCTGTGTAACCGCCTCTGTGGTCTAGTTGGTTCAACCCACCGATTTCAGATCTAGTGGTCCCGGGTTCGATCCCTAGAGGAGCAATATTGTGCTTGATTTGGTTGGTGGTAGGATTTTGTTTAAGTCCGCCTGCTTAAGCTACCACCATCTTACCTAATTCTGTCGCCATATTAACAATTCTTAAAAAAATGTTGTGTTCCGTAATTCAGAGGTAAGATAGCCAGTTTCTCAGTTTGTTGTGATTTCCGGGTGAAGTGCGCCTCGACCTTCGGCCTTATCTTAACTTGTTACCAGGTGAGATGAAGGCCAAGCGCTTCCCCGTCGTTCAATAAAAAAAAACAAAAAATAAAAACCCTCTCCACGAGCTTGATGTAGGCTGAGACGTATTATTTAATATCTTTACTGCTCTAACTTGCACAAAGTATAGGGAATCGAATAAAGATCGCAAACCGTCACATGTCATGTCTCTAGTGATCTATCTAGTTATGTCTCACAGACGCGGATGCGCCAATTTGGCAAAATGGCCGGCCGCCACAGTTGAAGGAAATGAAGAATGTATTTGTACCCACACGTTCTGTTATTAAGCTACCAAGGAAAATATTTTTTCTCTCACTTGACAAACCAGTAAAGATTTGGTTAAAGATACAGTACGCTTGTCTAAAAAGAAACTATTAACTCTGGACGTGAAGACTCCAAGATTGTATCGGTGCGGAAAAACAGACGAGGGCAACCATCCACCTTAATCCAATCCCATCGGGTCCGTCAATGCCAAGTTCAATTGGAGGACATTCCAGTCTTCGAGCTTTCACGTTGATTTGTTTGTACCCTTGACTTGACCAATGGGATGTGGCAGACGGCCAGGCTATTTTAAGGCAGAAATACAATACAAAGGCTTTTAGAGCACCTTAGAGGGTTAGCGGTTGCATGATCTGTGGGATACAATTTACTCGTGTGTTATGTATCACATCACATCAACAGCCCATTAGTGTCCACTGGAAAGAGCCTCTCCAAAGCTGGAGGGTTTTGCCAAAATCACAACGCTTGGAAGGCGGATTGGTGATCGCAGTAAAGGTGTATATAATATACAGAAGGAAGCTGCTGCCCTGGTGAGATCCCGTAGTCGGCTTTTACGACATCCATGGGCTGAGATGGAGGGGTCGATTCTTAAACCGCGAGCGCCGCGGCACGGTGTTATGTATAGGAGGTGTTTTATCTATAGCCGAGCAATAGTTATGGTTGCTTTATGACGTGCTTTTTGAAATCATAAACTTGCAAAACTTACACAATGTAAAATGTTATTTTAATGATTTTAAAGATCAACAAAAAAATTACTAGCCCAAGTTCCTTGCTTGTCTCCTTGTGTGCTAGTCGGCGGTATATTTGACGATTTAAAATGATCCTAAAAATGTTACTGAATAAACTATATAATTATGATTTTCTTTCGATTCGATTATTGAAGCTTCTATTTAAATTAATGACGAGAAATGTTTCAGTGTTAAAAAAATATAAGTCGAAGACAATGATTGTCTGTTAGAGATCGCTCTTAATCGATAAGACCGCCCACTGTACTGTCAGCTTTCGTTTTTTATTTACAAATGGTCTTATATTATTTTGGCGAATATATGTGTATCCATTCATTCATGTCATTCATTCTTTGGTGACTGCGAACTGATCTGATGGAGTTAGGAACTCAGTATACAGGCTGATTGACATATGTCATACCTGTCAAGTTCTGCCGACAATACTATGGTTATCTGATAAGTCAAGAGTTGCTCCACGTAACTAAGTCACTAACAATAAATACTTGTGTAGCTTAGTTGAATCATCTCTTAGATAAGAGCTAGTGAGGATTTAAATCTTTAAATAGGCAATAAGTTTTGTAAATAAATATATTATTATTATTTTTATCTCTATGTTACCTCGTAAAAGCTTGCTTTGAAAAATCATATACAAAACGTAAGAGAAATTCCATTACAAACATAATGTAAGGTGAATTTAAAGCACATAAAGTAAGCAAGACTTCAGTTTGTTTAAAGTTCCCAAATCTCATGCACATATTATTACAGTTCGTAGCATTTGAGAAATCCTTTCACTCGAAAGCAAACGTATAACGTTGCTTTATCGAGTTGAAATAAACGTTAAGTCATTCAGAGTTTCATGACGCCAGAGTATGAACTGAAAGTCTGGGCTAGGTGTGATAGGTTCTTACTTGATTACTTGATTATACTTGATTCTTGCTCCGACCTAGACCTTAAGCCTAGGTAAATTAAACCATCAATTACAAAAAAAAAAACACAGCGTTATTTTTTTTTTTTTTTATTCTACGACGGGAAAGCGCTTGCCTTTCATTTCACCTGGTTACAAGTTAAGATAAGGCGGAAGATGGAGGCGCACTTCACCTCGAATCCTCAACAAACTGAGGAAACTGGCTATGCTACCTCTAAATGCCGAATCACAACATTTTTTAGAATCGTTATTATGGCGACAGAATTAGGTAGGGTGATAGTAGCCAGCAGACTTAAACAAAGTCCTACCACCAACCAAACCAAACACAATATTGTACTCCTGGGGATCGAACCTAGGACCTCTGGATCTGAAATCGGTGGGTTGAACCACTAGACCAAACATATTATATGTATAAAAACAGTTTGCAACAGTCAAGTGTTGGCAAAGGCTATTTGACTAGTAGACTAGTTGTTGGTAACTAAAGCTGACTTATCCTGTCCAATACTTGGACTTTGTTGTCTGCATCTGAGAGTAATGGAAGGGTAATCCTCACAGTTTCCGACACCCACGCACAAGAAATTATAGGATGAGGTCAGTCTTGAAACTAAAGTAAACGGAGAAAGTTTCAAAGTCTCTGGTAGAATACTTACCGTGTAGTGTGTATCAAGTGTCCTTACCAACTAAAGATCGACAATCAAACCTGCTAATATTGTGGTTTGAAACTTAGAATTTGGTTGTTGTAATTAGACTTCTGCATTATACGGAATTTTCATTATTCTTATGCTTATGGTCTAAGCAGTTTTTTACAGTACACATATTAGAGCGAAGTTACAGAGGTATTTTTTTTTTATACTACTAGGAGACGGAACAAGCAAGTAGCGCACCTGGTGTTAAGTGTACTCTTGCCTATGACAAAGCCTTACTGCATAGGTCACATCCACAAAGAACATAGCCTACACGGCACTGCATTGCGCCCGTCAACTTGAGGCATATAAAGGTGTTAAGCCTCACGTACCCGTAATTTCACCGGCAACCATACCCTTCAAACCGAAACACAGCAATGCTGCTTGGCGGCTGAAATAAGTATGGTGGTAGTAATTCTCCGGACGAGCCCTTTCACTAGGGGCTTCTACTACTCTTAACACTTAGGTATAAAAAGTGTTGTTATTAGATACAAGCTTATGCCCGCTGCTTCACCTGTGTGAGATACCCGAATAAAAGTAGGTAGATGATATAAATGTAAAATGAATGAACTATTTACTATTCCTAAGCTACCACAATACTAACTGATGTGAAAGGTAAGATAGTTGCTCAGTCTGTTGAAGATTCCGGGTGAAGTGCGCTTCCACCTTCGGCTTTATCATAGCTAGACTCTAGCTGAGATGAAAGCCAAGCGGTCTCCCATCGTTGAACAAAAAAAAAAGAATAATAATGATGATAGCGATTAAATGAATCCGAATTAATGAGACCGCCCTTAACCTTTAATTAAAATGGGCTCTCAGTGGAACTGTGCGGACGAACATTGCATTAATTGTGGTCATTAGTGAAACACGCGATCTGGGCCCGAATCTATTAAACTATTCGCTTGACTATGACACTATCGTCGCAGAATAGCCACTAGAATCCATCTTCGACCTCATCTCAACCTGTAACCAGGTGAGATGAAGGCCAAGTGCTTACCCGTCGTACAATAAAAAAAAGGCACTTAATAGTGGCCATTCTGCGACGATAATAAAATAAAATAAATAAATAAAAAGGCGTTTATTCACGCCATTGTTACGATACCATTGTTATGACATGCACACCAATAGTTCCAACCCAACCCACATTTCAAGACAAAATAAGTACGTTTAGTGTTTACACGAAACGTAGTGGGGCGTACATTTTTTTTTAATGTACGAAGAAGAAACGCTTGTCCTTCATCTCACCTGGTTTTAAGTTACGATCAGAGCCCTTATTCTGTATGGCCAATCGTGTCTTAACACGCCCGCGTTACGATATCTGCATGGAATCATCGTATTGACATATCGCAACGCGGGCACGTTAAGACCCGATTAGTCATACTGAATAAGGGCTCTGGCCGAAGGTAGAAGCGCACTTCACCCGGAATCCTCAACTATCTGAGGGACTGGGTATCTTATCTAAACGCAGGAACACAACAATTTAGAATTGTTGTTATGGCGACAGATTTCGATAAGATGGTGGTAGCTAGCCAGGCGGACATAAAATAAAGTGCTACCATCACCAAACCAAGCTCAATATTACACTCCCCTGGGGATCGAACCCGGGACCTCTGGATCTGATACCGGTAGGCGAACCACTAGACCAAAGAGGTACCTACCTTGTTATATCAGCAATAGAAATACACACTCTTTGGAAATTTTAACTGTCTACCTATTACTGTGCATTGTATAGAGCGCCCGCTAGCAGGCGGACTGACGGACAGCGCTACAGGCTTTGTAATAAGGTCCCGTTGGCACCCTTTGGATAAAAAACCCTAAAAAATAATTTTCTGAAGAAAAATGCACAAAAATTATGAATATTTTACTTGTAAACTCCTGACAGAGCGCTTGTTTGAAGAAACGATGATGGAGCGAACTTTCACAGAATGCTTATAACTTTCTTTTAAAGGTAGCTGATAAATTATTCTTTACTGCCGGCAAGATCCATTATATTAAATAAATTAGGAACATAAAAAACAAAGAGAACAGCGTTTAGAAACATTAACGATGTGACGTTACGTTGACGCACTTCGATCAACATTCCGTAGCTATGAAGGCGGTTTCTATCGTTTTTTTGGTAAGTTGTAACTTTAAACCAAAGCGTAGATTCAAAAACGTTCAAAAAATTTACCACTAAATTAACATACTACTACATTTAACTACTAACAATATATTTGAATTACAATGCTTGGATTTACCGTATTGGTTCCCTAACCGAGCAAACTTTGCTATTAAAAATTCAGTCAGTAGAGAACCAATATGGAAAATTTTACATTCAGATAGATGCGAATTTAACGTTTTTTAATGCACAAATGCATGAGCACAATGCTGTGTCGGGTAGAGTGGGAGATAATTGAAATGTTATCCGCCTCTTTGGTCCAGTGGCTCAACCCACCGATTTCAGATCCAGAGGTCCCGGGTTCGATCCCCAGAGGGAGTACAATATTGTGCATGGTTTGATTGGTGGTAGGACTTTGTTTAAGTCCGGCTGGCTGCCACTATCTTATCTAATTCTGTCGCCATAACGACAATTCTAAAATTGTTGTGTTCCGGCATTTAGAGGTAAGATAGCCATCCTCAGTTTGCTGAGGATTCCGGGTGAAGTGCGCTTCCACCTTCGACTTTCAACTTGTAACCAGGTAAAATGAAGGCGTCGTGTGGCTTTACAACACAGCCTAGTTTTTTTAATGAAGAACTTTGAAGTTTTATCTTCCCGGGGCCACCGTGGCACTAAATCAAAATGATTTAGAATAAATATTACAGGACATTCATTTTACACAGCGCCATCTAGCTCCAAACTAAGCAGAGCTTGTAATATGGGAACTAGATTACGGATAGGATCATTAAATCCTTTTTTTGAGAATACATATTTATATGATACAACATCCAAACACAGAACAAACATTTATATTCATCACACAAATGATTGCCCTGGGTGGGAATCGAACCCACATAGGTGTGTGGGTTTAGCGCAGAAAGCCAACTGAGCTATGAGGCTTATTACTGTAATAATGTTACTTGGATGCTGAGGAGTCCAAGCTGCCCGCGGATGGACTCTCACTATCTGGTACATACCTGGTCTCCCATGCCAGTGATGATGGGCGTGTTCCAGTAGGCGGCGAGTCGAGCTACTGGCTCCAGTGCAAACGCGCAGGCGGGTCCCACGAACGCGATCACATCGTCCTTGAAGTGCATGTCGGCAGCCAGCCCGGGCGCTTGCGCTCCGGAGCATGTTGGGTAGCTGAGGACAATACATATAACTGTATATAACTGTTGGAGCTATCATGGTTTCTTTATCTCATCTGGTTACAAGTTGAGATAAGGTCGAAGGTGAAAGCGCACTTCACCCGGAATCCTCAACTGAGGAACTGGCTATCTTACCTCTAAATGCCGGAGCACAACAATTGTTTGAATTGTTGTTATGTCGACAGAATTAGGTAATACAGTGGTAGCCAGGCGGACTTAAACAAAGTCCTACCACCAGGCAAACCAAGCACAATATTGTACTCCATTTAGGGATCGAACCCGGGACCTCCGGATCTGACATCGGTGGGCGGACCACACTAAAGATGGCAATAATGGTTAAAATTAAATATTAGTTAACTGTTAATTGATAAAAAAATATATCGATATTTTTATTGGTTGAAAATATTAGTTAATATTATTTGTTTAGTACACGATTTGGTTATTGGTTGATGTTAATGCAGTTGAATATTTTATTCTATTGATCAAATAAAAGTAACCGCTAATTCGTCTCTATCATAGTAGCACTATGGGTATTTGTTTAAAATATCACATCACTTTGTATTGAATAAAAATATCATATACAGCAAATCAGAGAAATTTAATCTCTATAGTGAGGAGTCCAAAGCATACAATTGAATGAAGTCAACCTAATACATAGTTGAAAACTCTGCGAGCAGCAACATACGAAAATGTTTCTTATTTTTAGCACTTTAAAGTTAAAGTTTCAATGCATTCAATTATGTTAGTTCTAACTCAGGCTGAAGTTGATATGATATTTTTATTCGATAATGTTAATTCTGATTATTGAATATAATGGTTGATTTTTAATATTAGTTAAATTTATTGGTTGATAGTTATATTCGTCATCTCTAGACCACACTAGACCACAGAGGCGGTCAAAAAGTTATGATTCTGATATAAGTCAACATCATTCACCATCAAATCATTGTAATTATCCCGTCAATATAAGTTACATTACGCATAAGGCTTTTGAATAAATATTTATATATGAAAAAAAAAATGGCAGAAATCCGCTACATTCCATGCAAATAACAATCTTGGCATCCTCAGGAAATATATAGTCTTGCTGCTTGCTGCTTTAGCTGTTTTAAAATCAATCAATAAATAATCTTGAGAATTATTTTGAAGCATCAATCTACTGCCTGTTTGGAATCGCGGCCGGAGGCGCGATTGTCGTATTTTTTTTCACAATAAAATCTAGTTGGTAAAAAAATATAATAGAGGCTTGTTTTTAAATCAGTCAGGACCTCACAGTTAGCCAAAAACTTGTAATTTTTTTCTACGTGCAAAATAGCCTTAAAAAGACACACCTAAAAGATATGTCATAGAAAATAGTTATAATAATAATAATATACCTTATTATAGTAGGTATTTTATAACCACTATAAAAATTTCAATATACCTAGCTAATTGAAACGCCTAGTTCAAACATTCGATTTTTCTTTTCATCTGCGTTGCATCTGCGCTGTCCGTAGATGGTCTACGCTGTAGAGGCTCTACGCCACACGTAGATGGTCTACGCTGTAGAGGCTCTACGCCACACGTAGATGGACTACGCTGTAGACGCTCGAAGCAGCACGTTTTAAATCTACGCCGTCTGTAGCCGGTAGTGGAATGAACAAGCTTTTGCCACAGTGTAGCCTCTATAGTAAGACTATTAATCATGGGCCGGTTGGCAGTAAGTTGTGAGCTAGCCCGCACCGTTGTTCCGAAATTGTTGACTTGATCTCTTCTTTTTGACCTAAGGCTCGCCTGGGCATTACCTGGGCGCAGATATAGTCTACGATGGAGCGAGAAGACTTGCATTGACGGAACACAGCAAACTGCTTGGCGCCGGACTTCGGCAGGGTGGTAACAAGCCTGGCGGACATTCAGCCGTAACCGTTGACTATAGGTCAATGATACCGACAAAAAAATGGCATTCATGGAGACTGCTGACAAAAGTGAAAACTTTAGAGTAACCAGCAGTTAACCATAACCCTTATTGAACCAGAGTCCTCTCTCTCTGGTCAGAGTCTGGTTTTTTTTATTTAAATTTACTAACATGCAAAAAACAGGGAGCCGTAACAATGGAAGTGAAACTTTTGTATTACATGGAAAAACATTTTAATTATAACCCACTCGACCCAAAGCAGTGCCCCATACAGTACCAACAACTTTTGGTTACACAAAAAAGTTGCGTATTAGAATTTCAAAACTCTCCCATAAAAAACACTTCAAAAATAAACTAGTTGTTTGAAAAAAAACTGTAAACATACTTAGACTCACGCCTGTTTCCCAAAGGGGTAGGCAGAGACAACGGGTTACCATTTACGACGCTCCTTCCACGCTTCTTATGATCCTAAATTCTAGAAAGGGCAGTACCCTAAGCCTACGACCTACGAGCAAATGGTTTCCAATTAACGATAGCAATGCCTTCGCCCCAGGCTTTCCACAGGGATTCCCAATGAACTTATCGCAGTTCAACGATGCTTTTATCGTTAACTACAATGAACTAAAGTCACAATGTCTGAAAACTCAGCGCTGGTAGCAATTAAAGACATTTTTAAATTTGTTCTATTAGTTTCACCTCATAAAAGTTTTGAGTTTTATGTTTTTAGATCGCATTTTGTTTGCTAGTTGAACCCAATTAAGGGCTTTTTAAACCGCCCCCGCCTGTTAGTGACCAATGCAGTTAAGATAAAAAGACAGTTATTTATTGCTCAATCATTAAATAAAACAGGGGTGAACTCCATCTGTCAAGCGTGGTGATTAAGTCAAAATGTTGTTCATTACCATTTTGATTTTGTTTCTTCACATTTTGGAGGAGGCTCTGTCCAGCAGTGGGCATTATTAGGCTATTGAAGAGTAGGGAGCAGAGCTATTTAGTGGAAGTAAATATTACGTCAGTTTCCCAGAGGTGTAGACAGAAACAACAGCTTTCAATTTACCACGCGTTTATTTTAACCGTCTCTGTGGTGTAGTGGTTCGCCTGCCGGTGTCAGATCAACAGGTACCGGGTTCGATCCCCAGGGGAGTACAATATTGTGCTCGGTTTGTTTGGTGATAGGACTTTGTTTAAGTCCGCCTGGCTAGCTACCATCTTATCTATAATTCTGTTATATATATAAGGCGATAGTAACAATTTAAAAAAAAAAGTTATGTTCCGGCATTTAGAGGTAAGATAGCCAGTTCCTCAGTTTGTCGAAGATTCCGGGTGAAGTGCGCCTCCACCTTATCATAAAAATAAAAAAAAAACGCTTGCACACCTCATTCTTTTCCCTCATTCACTCTCACCACGTTGATCATACATGCTCGTGGGTTTAGGGTAGATACTTCCTGAGCTGGCCTTTCTCTAGAATTTAGATTTTTTTCAGAGAACGTCCGCCAGTGTTGCCCTCCCAACTGCTTCATTCACACTCGAAATAATATATACTCACTTCGTCAACCTGCTTTCATCCATCCTCTATATGTCCAAACCATCTTAGGATTCCTTTCTCAAGCTTTGTCACTAAATCCTCTTTCGATAACCCTAATCAATTATTACACCTTTAAAATTTACAGCCGATAGTATAAACTAGTTCTGCTACTCATTAAAATTGACAGCCATTAGTATATACCACTAGTTCTGCCATTCACTACAATACAACCCCAGTAAGAATATAACTATAATTTATCAGAGTGAAGGGTTAGGTTTTTAGTTTCTGCGGCGTAGGTTTATGCCGATCACGTACATTTTATTCCGACACTAAAGTACTTGCTATCAGACTTAAATAAAACCCTTAGGTAGATAGGTATTTCAGATATTTTTCTCCTTTAGTGATATTATAGATATTTATTGTTTTTATGATTAATATTTATGTGAAAATATAGATATTAATAGGTAAAGTACATATATTTTAATAATACGGTCACAGGTATAAAAAACTACTATATACATGCTATAATTTCACAACCCGCGTCGGGACTCGAACCCGCAACTTTTCTTCAAGCCAGAAACGCTCTTAACTAGCTGAGCAACGAGGGTCCTGACACATTTTACGAATTTTTGTGCAATAACATTTTTGTGACATTATATTTTATTGTAAATACATAAATAAATAAATAATAAATACATAAAGATAGAATACTTATATACTTTTTTTTTTAATACATACGTACTATATTATACAACATCCAAACACGGAGCAAACATCTATATTCATCACACAAATGTTTGTCCGTGGGAATCGAACCCACAACCTACAGCGCAGAATGCAGAGTTACTACCAACTGAGCTATGAGGCTTGTTAAATGCGATCAATAAGTGCAATCACATGAAATAAAAAGCCTAACTTTATACTTTTGTAAGGAGGTACATATTTAATCATGTTTAAATTATTATAACGTATCAATTTATTCATGTTTTGTTTTGTAATTTGAAAAAATTATAAATGTATTATCATAATGTGCCGTCCCATCATCCAAACTTTTACTATCCTCCTTATCCAAAGGTTGTCTAGAAGAGATCGCTTTCAAGCGATAAGACCGCCCATAGTACTGTTAACTTTAGTTTTTAAACTGTCAAATATTGTCTATGTGTCCAATTAAGAATTCCATTTATTTCATTTCATACGTAATTATTGCTACTTTTCTATGACTGAATACCAGGAAAGCCCTCATTTATACCATATAGCCAATACTTAGATATATAATACAGGCCTTCGCCGGATATTAGCTTCTGCTTCATCCGGTTATGCCTCGCATTGTTGATGTTTACAAATACCCCGCGATAGAGCACACTTTGTATACTAATGGAGACATTAATTACTTATTTTGTGCTTAACTTGGCTCAAAGCTCAGTTAGGTACGTGTTACTTAAAAGAGCGGACAGTTTTCAGCAACTACGCTGGTCATCGTTTTACAATAATTGTTTATTTTTTGATACATAACAAACTTGTAAATGGTATTATATTGCTAGAGGCAGAAAACGATATCATTCAGAAATAATTTGCATATCTTTCATCTTCATCAATTTGTACTATGAACAATTAAAGTAAGTTTTTACAAAGGAAGCAGTCGGGTTACCAAGGACCGTTACAAATGGTCTTTAAGTAACTCAACTGTTCCAGACCAATACTATTCGAAAGCGTACCCAATACACTGACTGCATTGCCACGCTAAAGAGCTATGCTAATTCGCTGGCCTAAATAAGAGCCAGCTTTTGGGTCACGCGTCACCTCAATCGAAACTCCAAGATTTTTGAAAATAAATGAATAATTACGTCTTGAAATTGCACGAAGAAGATGTTTTTAGATGAATGGACGAATAAATAAATGAAATTCCAAAACCAAAACAGAACTCACCAGAACTCAGTAGTAAAACCACACATCGGTGAATTCCAATAGCCATCGAGAGTCAAACATTCGTGTAATTACAAGTCATTAACGCCGGAAACCATTCGCATCCCCTTCAATTTACCCGAGTTTTGCGCTGTAAATGGTAACAGCGGGCTCTTAAATGCAGACTCCTCTTTTTCTATCGCTATAAAATCGCACAGAAAATCCCCGCGGATCTTCGAGGACGAAACGATTCTGGTTTTTGTAAGAATTCAAAACTAAAGTGATTACTAAATCTTAATAGATTCGGTTATTTTTGAATTCTCGTTTTATGAGTTCGTCTAGTGTCCCAGCAATGGAAATAGTTTTGACCACCAGCTCACTGGAATGCACGCTTGTCTAATGACAAGCGTAGTCCCATCTTTACCTGCATTACCAAGAAGGAACCAATCCAATCTGGACTTGAAGCCAACAAGAATGTACTAGTACGGAAAAACAGAATATAGCAACAAGCTTCATTCCTTACCTAATGATAAAGGTAGAGGCAAATCTATGTGTGAATACAATGATGAAGATCTACGGGTAACGGTAATCTAAGGTACGGGTTGTAACCTGATATAGGTACGTCTGCTAGTCCGGTGGTGGAAAGCGGGAGCAGGGTTTAGTTTAAATATATGCACATTGTTTTGATATGAAATGGGTTTGACGTTTCAAAATGATCCTAAAAAATCATGAATATTGTATTGATTTGTAAAACTCTTGACCTCAAAACATGGACAGGCAAGGATGAGCTCTCCCTCGCTCCAACGGAACACAGCTAACTGCTGGGCGTTGGACTTCGGCTGGATGGTAGTCGCTTTAGACCTTTGCATATCCAACCACCTGAGTTGGGACTCCTCTAGCAAAAGCCAGCGTTTCCATTGCCCGGGGTATACATCTAGGGGGTCCCTTCTGCCCCAAAGATCCCACGTACCCCAGCGAATCACAAGCCTCATAGCTCAGTTGGTAGTAGCTCTGCCTTCTGCACTGTAGGTTGTTGGTTCGATTCCCACCCAGGATAAACATTTGTATTATGAATATTGATGTTTATTCTGTGTTTGGGTGTTGTGTATGATAAGCATGTATTAAAAAAAAAGTATGTAGGCAATATTTCCGTAATCTAGATCCCATACTTATTACAGCTACGCTTAGTTTGGGGCTAAGTGGCGTTGTGTGAAATTAATGTCCTGTTATATTTATTATCTATAATATTGATTATATATGAATAAGTGAGTACTTACTCATAGATAATCAATAAAAAGAATCATAGAAATCTTGAGAGTTCAAGGGTAAAAAATAAGGAAAAAAAAAAGAAAAGAAAGACAGAAAGTAAAGAAAAGCAAAAAGTCTTCCACCGCGTAGGTATCTATCTATCTGTATAGGTTCGTGCTGGTAAATTGTTTTAAATACCTTTAATCCTTTTATACCTAAAGAAAACAAGTACCTAGTATTTAAAACATACACAGTATGCTCACCTTCCTTGAACCTTCTGCAGCTCGACCCCATGATGTGCCAAGAACTTTTCGTTGACTTTGTCCAAAGCCAGGTCTACAGCTGGGCCGCACCGCTCCAGATCAAACGGAGAGTCTAACCGCGAGGCCATCAGCACACCGATATTGTAAACTTGTTTATTTGTAGCCTCGGCTAATATCGGGATCAGAAATATGTAGAAATTAATTATATTCATTTTGGAAAACTTCTCTAGCATATTTTTAGATAAACAAACTGAGTGTAACCAAATATAATTTCAAACTTATTCCAAAACATTCACGATTATCACAAAAAAATGAAAGGAGATTCCTACAGAAATCCCTTTTAAAAACAAATGTATTACTTCGACGTTATCACACTATCAAATACTGTAAGAGACGGCTTCGACAAAAAAATACTTTTACGAAAGCGTCGCAGAAAAGCGACGAAACACGACCGTCCACCGCTACGGTTTCATCAACACTGAAAACGAAATCCCAGCAACGAAATCCTAGAGTTGATAGGAACAGCGCGGCCAGTATATCTATACAAGAAGATATGTTCGCAAAATATATGTATAATGCATAGTGTAGCAACAGGTCAACCAGTTTCTCGCCTTTTCGAGCCATTAATCCTGGCTGAGTTGGGACAAAGGGCGTCACAAATTACATTAAAATTTGTGACTTTGCTTCCAGCGTTCCAAAGACGTTTGAAATTGATATGGAGATGATAACGAGGTGCGTGGGTAAATGTTTGCATATTGAAATGTAACGATAATAATTTTGACTATACGTATCATTATACCTTCTATACGAGGTAAGTTAGGTATACGGAGGAAATTTAATGTTGGTAATCTCTTCTTTTCTAATCTTCTTTCATTGGTAATCAACGGCAAAAACACAGTGAAACAATGGCATTGAAATTAAAGAAAAGTATTGACTAGCTCAATACTATAGAAAAGTATCTGAATCACCGATCAGTCTGTCTTCAATATCATTTCAGTTCTATTTCAAGTCTGGTCCAAGTGTCCGTTCCGATCCATGTGATCTACATACAAGGGCGTAGCAAGGTACGGACCCCCCTGTCCGTACCTCGCTGTCTAATTATTATATATTTTGTCTAATTGACCGAGCTAGCGAAACGTCTCAGTTTCGAGAATGGCCAAAAAGGCATTTGTCCGCCGTTTTTCGGCTGTCGGTTTGTTCGCGACTACAGGTCGCATTTTTCAACCAATTTTGATAAAAATGTTGATAAGTTGAATAAAACACCTTGTTCCTTGTTTTTTTTTGTCAATCGCGAATTTTGATAGGGGGGAAAATAGGGGGAAAAGGGGGAAGTTTGCTGTAGCGTTATTAATCAACGGATTTGTTCTACCAGTGGGTTATACACTACTAACTAGTGGTGTAAGAACAGTAGACCTCGCGTGCCCTTATAACCATGAAATAACCGATGCTTTCCTTTTTCACCTTTTTTTTTTTTTTGCTAATCTCGAAACTGAGACGCTTCGCTTCTGTCTGCTGTCTGTCAGCTGTCGGCTGTCGGTTTGTTCTCGCCTACAGGTCGCATTTTTCAACCGATTTTGATGAAAATTGGCACACATGTTCCTTGATTTATTTAAATTTTTAGTCGATCGCGATTTTTATTGGGGGGAAAATAGGGGGGAAAGCGGGGAAGTTTGCTGTAGCGTTATTTATCAACGGATTTCAAATGAATTTGAAAGACACACTAAGGATTTAATTCTATACAAGATGTTGTGAAAAAACGCGAGGTCTACTGTTCTTACAGAACTTATTATTGTTCTAGTATATATTTTTTTCAAATGACATAATTTAAACGTACCTAAACAAATTTAATAAGGTAAGTGTACCTTTTACGGTAAAGTAATTATATTAATGCAATAGAGAACTTGCAGCTATAAAAATATAGCCCATATATATTTTTATTACGATCTTTAGTTAGTGTCATAAAATTACGCATAAATTTGATTAGGTTTACGTTTTAATAATTACGTCAAGAATATGTTAGAAGCAATATTTCGTATCTCCATGGCACTTTCCTCTTTTTGTTGAGAATTTTTCAATTTTTCAGCTCCAACTCAAAAACGGTATTTCCGAGTCGGAAATTCCGACCATGCTGAAAATAATTTTCTTTGAAAGTATTTATTAAACGTTACCTATTTATAAATATATATTATATTTACCAATGTATATTTTTTCATATTTTATTGAGTGGTCCTTTTCTACACTGCGTCGTGTTAAAACGTGGCTGAGATCAACGATGACTAAAAACCGTTTGAACGGCCTATGTACGCACAATGTACTCCGAACCATGGTACAAAAAACTAAAGATACCAGTGAATCTGAGGTGTTATAGCAGTTTTGTGAAGAACCTCGTTAACTAATTATTTTGTGAAATAATCCCACTGCTCGTACAGAATTTACCTTAGACATATTCATGGTTTGTCTACGCATACATAAATCCTAGCTACACCCTTGTGTACATATACACATGGATCAGAACAGACAACAGAAATCTTACCTTAGTTAGTCGCTATAATCACAATTCAAAACGTTTATGTTCCGGCATTTAGAGATAAGTTAGCCAGTTCCTCAGTATATTGAGGATTCCGGGTAAGTGTTTTTGTGTTACGTGTAAGACTGCGTGTGTAGGAACTCTATTTCTCTTTACACCTGTATTAAAGCCATTCCGTTTTTACTGTTTTACCGAAGCAAAACACTGGTACTTTCCGCTGTAGCATCTGTAGAACCTTAATAAACAACACAGCTCAGTTGGTAGTAGCTCTGATTCCCACCCAGGACAAACATTTATGTAATGAATTGATGATTTGTTGTGTTTGGGTGTTGTATCATATAAGTACCTATGTCTTTACAAAAAAAGTATATGTGTATTATTTCCGTAATCTAGTTCCCATATTATAAGCTTTGCTTAGTTTGGGGCTAGAAAACTTCTCCAAAACGTGATATTTATGAAAACATTATGTACGCGCGTAAACTGTTATAAACATAACTATAATAAGTACTAGAAATAAGAATAAACTCGCTGTTCCCACAACTAGGCTCCATAAAGTTAATAAAACGTTCATAGGGCAAACTGTACCTACGCTTTTTTAATATATTTCCAGGTGATGTGCTAAGCTTGTCCAATAATAAATTCAAAAATGATGTAAAATAAAAGCAATCCAGGAAAGCTTTTATTTAAGTAATTATAAAATTTCAGATTACTTAGAAGATAAGAAAGCCTGGCATTAAACAAAATGAATTTGCTTCAGTGAATAAAATGTAATTACAGTCCATCAATTCTAAGAAATACATTTTGACGTTTCAGATTTCTCATTTCTTGCTAGAACTTTGTTCAAACGTAAACTCATGATTACAAACAGTAATTCTTATTCTGTCGAAGAATTACTTACTCTGATAAATAATTAGGTTTTTGAAACATTTCTGTACCATAATCTATAGGTACTTGAATCTCGTAAAACTAGTTTGAAACAAAAACAAAAAATAAAATTTTAAATGAGGTTCACGTTAATACAATGTTTTATCATTAAGTTGTTTACAAGTTAGTGCTGCGACAGTATACAATTCTTGAGTTTCCAAATTATCGGTAAAAATATTGAAATAATTTAATTCATCGAACCGACTTTTTGACGGAAATTCAGTGAGATAGTGTTGTGTAGTGCACGAGCGACCGATAGAGCGCTCCCACAGAAGAACTACGCCAGCAAGTTCCTTGCGCAATCGGTCCGAAGTTTAGTTCAGAATGTTTCTTCGAATGACTTGCCATAAATACATATACTTAAATAAATAAAACATAATTATTAAATATAATTATTGATTATCTTTGTCATGGCATGGCATTTGCCTTTAGAAAATCTTTTGATGGAATTAATTCTACCTCAGTTTCTACTTAGTTAAATCAAAAAAGTAGGTAAGCGATCATTTCGTTCCTACAAGGAATTAGATTTTTCAATTTCTCATAAATATCAGATATTTTCGATAGCGATTACCTACTTATTTGGTTTACATCCCTAGACAAGTTAATCTAACAGCTGTCAAAGTGTATATCTTAGATTTGATGGACTGTATACTAGCTATTTGTAATGGATCCTAAAAAAAAATCTAGTCCGAGGTTCTTGCCTTTCTCTGTGTGCTGGTCGCGATTCCGAACATGCGGTAGATTTGACGTTTATAAAGTGATCCAAAAAAAAATCTTACTGAATAAAAATATTTGACTTTGACATTGACCGTGAATTGTTGCAGGCCATCAATTGAAGAAAAGTTGCATATTTTGGTCACAAGCTAAGACACGAGCGATACCAACTGTTTCAACATGTCATGATGAACAAATAGCTGGTGAACGTGTTGAAAGCGTCGAGCACCTAATTCCCTTGGCTCAAGACCCACAGAAACTCGCTGAGCTGACGGCTAACCTCCAGTAGTGGAGAGCCACTAGAGGAATCTGTTAAATTTTAGCTTAATTAAAAGGTGTAGAGAAGCGCAATGTATTAAAGAGTGAGAGAAAAAAGCGTGCTTTCATTGCTCCTTACTTGCCTTACTTAGCACTCTTTTTCTCGAACTCTCTTTATTCACCTGAGTGTTCATAGGCTCTCTCTTGTTGCTAAGTTATTGAAATATCCTTACTAACATGGAACAAAGGTTGATGACTTTTGAAAAGAGCTCTCAAAACCGTTGCCTTAGTAGTCGTGATTTACAAATCTACCCCTCCAGCCCACGGATGTCGTGTAAACAAAACTTTAGTGCGCGTCAATCTGTCTGCCAAGCGTCGTGATTATGGGCCAAGCCTTACAGTTATAGAGGAAGTTTTTTCCACATTGTGGTGGATAATAATGTACCTACAGCTGATATGGAATATGCGCAGTCAAAACCCTTGCATGGTGATTGACCCCAAAGGTGATTCTTGGATTTTATCGACACCCTTCCCTATTGAGTAGGTAAATAATAAAAAAATTATAGACCACTTAATACCCTCTCTTATCTTACAAAACCTGATGATCATCCTTTACCCTCCTTCATATTAAAAACCACCCCTATTCAGGGTAAAAATAAACGAATTTTGAAATTTGCAGTCTCAACCCCTATTTCGTATATTTCATGTTTCCACACATTTTCAAGACTTAATCTTATTTACCCCCTTTTGCAAACTTTAATGAAAATAAAGGGGTGGTTTCAGTAAATTAAAAGAAAGTTAATAGTGAAGTCAACCCCCTTTAACAGTCTATCCTACAAGACATACCAAGCATTTTAACCCCTTAATGCGCCACTTTGTTACGAAAACCATCCCTATTAAAAAGTAAAAGATATGGTGATGAGTAGTATGAGTTTTTTTCCAGGGCCACTGAGGCCAAGTCTTAAACCGTGAGAGTTATCGAAAAGTCAAGTTAGGAGCTACGTGATCGATTTAAAAAAAAATAAGTTCTGCATTAAAGAATATCTATTTTTTTTTTTTTTTCTGGAAAAGTGAGTTTTTGAAAAAAATATTTTTTTGCATTTAAGAGTTCTTTGTTTGATAATAACAAAAATAATGTATGATGACTATGTGCCCAAAGTTGTTGGAACACTTTCAAAATTGAAAATTTATATATTCATCTTTATGCATTTAGTAAAGGTTGTAGGTTCAGACTATGCTTAAGCTAAGCTATTAAATCTTCTTTTGCTGTATTTTCTGTTCTAAACTCACCCTGCATATTATGAATGTGCAGCCGATACTCTTTCAAATGACATGGTCGATATCACTTTGTATTTTTTTTTTATATACATTTCACACAACTCCATCTAGCCCCAAACCAAGCAAAGCTTGTATATGGTATCAAGATTACGGATATAATACTTACATCCGTAATCTATTAATAATACAGCAAAAGTAATACTTTTTTTTCAATAACTAATACTTATCATACAATACAACACCCAAACATATTATATTCATTACAAAAATGATTGTCCTTGGTGGGAATTGAACCCACGACTTACAGTGCAGAAGGCAGAGCTATTACCAAAGGAGCTGTGAAGCATGTCTGCGTAGAGATGAGAGTGACTAAATGATTATCTGAAGAATCAATAAAAACAGATATTATTTGAAACGACATTTAATTCAACAAATCCTCTACACACTGCTTACAATATAATATACTCAATACAATAATTACACATCTGAAAGGTACTATTTGGTGTTATAAATTATTACACATAACAAAATAGGTACGGTACATCAATAAATATATCAATAAACTAAAATTACAACAACTTTAAATATGTTTTGTAAACTTTGTACAATAAAACGCGAAATATATTATTGTTCAAATCACCTACATACTCTACATAGGAGTTATAATAATATTCTTATAGACTAATCCATTGGAATATATTCATGAAATACATTTTAAGCGTATATTCAAAATACATATTGCTATGGTTCAGAAACCATCTATTAGGTACATTGATACATACATCTACATCAACAACAATACATATTTTGTAAGTAATAATACATGTACTAAAATAAGTATGTAAAATATAACACCTCAACTGTAAATTAATATATTTTGAAAAAAAAATAACCGCAAGTAACCTACACTTACAATTATAAAAAAACTTATGCCAGTTTGACTGAACTATACAACCCGAAGAATTTTAGATGACCTTATTTTTCATACACTCATACTTTGCTTTTCGTTTTGTACACAAAAACAAGTGTTATCTTTTGTAAGATATATAACATTTAAAATGTTTAGATATAAGATAAAGGTCATAGTCTATTTTTCAGACTGTACACATACGTAATATAGTTGAATTAGTTTATATCAACGCAATACTAATAAATAACGAGGATTGGTTCCAAAATGACACTAATACTACACACATATAACATCAAATATTGGTCAAAACCATAGAATAAACTAACATTAGATTGGCAATATAGTGATTGGGACAAGACCAAAATACATTAGCGAGTGCGAGGTAAATAGTGCTGCGCCACGCACCACCCAATACTTCATTTATCGATAATATCTGATTTGACTCAGATGTACTTTGTGATTATAAATTTAATCACTTTAAAGTACTAGCAATAATTTTATTGTTTTATTTCCTACTTGTGGAAATAAAACAATAAAATAACAGTATTTTCGATTTTTCTCCATTAGGTTAAGGTTAAGGTTAAGGACATTAGAAGATTGAAGGCCATTTGCCATTCGTTCCGCAATATTTTAGTTTGGAAATCAATGTTTCATAATTTACGCAGTCGAAGGCCTTGGAAAGATCATAGAAGATACCAATAGCATCCATACTAAACAAAACATGTTGGATTTTTATTTTCCTCCAAAGATAACTAATTTATTATAAAAATGTCGAAAGCTTTCCATATAAGTATTTTGCACTTTTGCTGTAAAAATAAAAATCTAAGAATTTATCGAAGTTGCAGGCTGTGTGGAACCTTGCAATGTATCACCAATGCAAAATAACTGTTGATAATAGTTAGTTTCTATTTGTCAAAAATGAGGTGAATATAATCTCACAATACATTCAGAGTATTATTGGGATATATTCTACAATTTTTCCAATCCATGTATGTACAAAACTTTTATTGCAGTTCTTAGATGCGTTACATCCTGGTAATGTACAGGTAACCATAATAACTCACGTCTATTAAACACTAATAATCACATAGAAACCTGGGATTTTTTTTAATCAGAGGGATTTGTTTCAGGTCACGATTGACGCCAGTTCGGTACAGGCCGGTAGAGTGTTCGTGAATGGTCTCGTCTAACTATCTCACTCTAACAAAAGCTTACACTATTCTCTTTCTCTTTATCTTTTGCATGCCAATCTACATATAATAAATCTATGGTTAAAACACACTGATCTTTGCCACAAATGTCCTTGTATTAAGTGAAGATAGTAAATAAATAAGTTATAGGTCATTTCACACAGCGCCATCTAGCATGAAACTAAGCAATGTTTGTATTATGGGAACTAGATGACTGTAATAAAAAACAGATCCAAGATAAAGAAAAAGGAAAAAGTAAAATATCCTATCAAAAAGTTTTACAAGTTATTTGCCCTACATCCAAATAATTATTGTTCTATATTTTTTATCAACAACTATTGATACCTATCGAAAGATGTCAAATAAATCGTCAAATTAATGTTACAGGACTTTAATTTCACAAGGCGCTTCCTAGTCCCAAACTAAACATAGCTTGTAATATGGGAGCTAGATCACGGATAGAATACTTAAATACTTTTTTTTTGTAAATAATTACTTATCATACAATACAACACCCAAACACAGAACATATATATTCATTACACAAATGTTTGTTCTGGTTGGGAATGAACCCACAACCTACAGCGCAGAAGGCAGAGTTACTACCAACTGAGCCATGAGGCTTGTTACAGCTCGTTACAGGTATATATGTCAACTTTCGATAGGTATCAATAGTTGTTCAGTTACATGCTTTGGAATGGTATTAACACAAAGGAGAATGCCTGCCAAAGATCAGTATTAACGATTACCAAATATACATATGAACGACAAACATCTAGAAACAACTACAAGAAAATAATAATGACTAGAGTTAGATTATTATTAAGCTAAAGCTAAATTAACACGACACGAAAATGCAGTAATAGAAGAATATTACATGTAATTTATATTATATTGTATATATATAAGATATCAAAACATTACGATAGGTACATTTCGACATAAATAAAATAGCGAACAAATTGTAGTTATAAATATGTTATCATATAAAATTGATAACACATTAGTTCTTTACATTTAGGCAGTAGATATTTATCCTTTGCTTTTTAAATGGTAATACTACACGACTGCGCTAATTTTATTTTGTGATTATGACCAATTTTACTGTTTAGTTATTGTTACAATAACACATATAGGATAAAAATGTATAATCCTATTTGACACCACTATACTTACTGATAGTAGCCGGCGCCACTTTTTATATTAAAAACGTTTGGAACACTTCTGACATGGCAAATCGTTTACGTTGGATTTGCAACTTCTAAATTCAGCAAAATATTTTTGGCTTCTGTTTAGTTTTTTTATATACACAAAATAATGTTTAATACCAGAATTAATGTTATTTTGAGTGTTTCCAGCTACAATCGCACGATCACAAAACACACGAACACCGTACACTATAAACCACTACATTAAAATTTGTGCGTATCGACCTAAAATTACCTCTACACTCCTCACGAACTAAGGGGCTCAATACACCGACAATAACTTATGCCGGATTATTTGGCTTGGTTTACAAAAAGCTTAGAACGTTTGGTTTTATTAATGCATATATATTTTATGTTTACTGTTTCTTTGACTGGATATAATATCGATTACATATATTTGTATTTTTCATTCGAAGAACTTCGATAATCGTTACACTAAATAAAGGAATTTTAGATTAGACAGTATTACTTACGAAGATTTTGTTTTTTTTTAAAGGTGGGTCGGGTCAGATATTCCTCTATGTTGATAAACTAAGTTTTTTGTAAACCTTCAAAAAACGATCCAACTACGAATAACATACTTTCTTATCTTCACTGTTCTTATCTTAATAAATATATATCTTTTTAATTTATTGCTGTCTCTGTCGCACAGAGTAAGAAGAGCTCGATTGATCTCACTTACATTTACATAAAATTGTACTCAAAGGTATAAGGGGTAACTAAGCTTTGGTTACTTTAAATGGCGATTAAAATACTATTTCGTATCCCTAAAAGGTCCCCTAATTATATTTTAACGGTAATTGCTGTACACTTTATAACCTACGCGTGGGTCTTCATCACCATCATAAGTATTTCGTCTCATAAGTTTTAATAACAACCAACGTCGGTTTTTAATGCATAATAAAAAAAAACTATTTATTTTAATCGCAATGAATCAGTTACACTAACGGTAGTGGTGGGTATTACAGCATACTGTCATGGATCCATATCCATGACAATATAATGTAATATATCCCTATAACAGCGCGCAAAAAAATATAGCTAACCGAGCGAAGCTGGAAGCGGAGTATCTAGTTAGTTATTAATTATAATTTTATGAATTACAATAAGTATGCTATATCTACATTCCAAATTTGGTGGGCGAACTTATTTTATTGTAAATGGAACTTACTAGATATCTTCCTTTTATTTCAACTGTCACAAAGTAGTTGCAAAGTTGAAAAAATTGGAAAAAAAATCCAATTAGTTCAACGAGTTGAAATTGGAGATAGGCGATATAAATATACTAACTAGATAATCCGCAATATACTAACTAGATAATCCGAAGTGCGAACAAAATAAGTTTATTTTGTTCGCACTTCGTGTCAAAAAGTAACTGTTGGTAGGTAAGCTGATCTATTTTCAAAATATGGAGCTTCCCAATAGTCCAGAGCTTAGTTAGAGCTAGTTGAGATGTTCAACAATTGTTTGATTTCACGCGTAGGAAATATAATGTATTGCAACTCCATTTAACTATTAACTACATAATGTGTACATATATCAAGCTAACGTCAAACCTTCTTTATATAACAAAACACACAATCAATTATAATATTATTGCTTCTATTGAATTTTCGGAAGACTGCTATATTAGGCATTCGGTCGGTCTATACTAGAGGTATATATGTTTATCGCTAAGTAAATGTAAATAGTGCTCGTACTTATATATAAAAATATATTACATTTTTTGCTCAAACATTGTGAATTAAATAATTATAAATCAAATTTGATAAACAAATCAACATTACAGAGACACTTTACACAACGCCATCTAGCCCCAAACTAAGCATAGCTAGTAATATGGGAGCTAGATTATTTTTTTATTTTTTTGTAAATACATACTTATTATATATATAATAAAACACCCAAACACAGAACAAACATCTATAATTATCTAACAAATGTTTGTCCCAGTTGGGATTCGAACCAAAAACCTACAGCGCAGACGGCAGAGCTACTACAAACTGAGCTGTAAGGTATGTTTATCAAAATATGAGTGGTAATTGTTTAGATATATTTCGAGCAAGTTTTATAAGATATCTACTGTATAGTAACTACAATACACTAGTACTAATAGGTATCGACAAAGTATGTTACGGAGATTAGTTTGACATAGTCATTGAATAAAAGAGTTAGGTAGTTTAATAAAAGAGAGATTTTGAAATTACGATCCCTAGAATTATCAAAACTCGTTAAGATATAAATAAATTGGTAAAATGGAAAATATCCGTTATCAAATCAACCATAAAAAACTGTTATTATGAACTTCTTATTTTTAGATTATACATTTATAGTATTACCATGTTATAAAGTTGGTTCAACTTCGTGATATAGAGGGTTTATTGAGATTTCAGATTGAAAATCTCGTCAAATATCAAGATTGGAAATGGATGGAGATTTGGTACAACTAACTAGGCTTAACATACAACAAAAATTTACACGCTAATAAATAAATAGGAATTAATTAAGAGGTAGAGGACCGATAATAAGGATTTCATTGGATATAACAAATTTCAAGTCTTAAATTCACCAATTTTTTTCACCTGGTAAGACAAAAGGAACTATCAATAGTTGATGAATTTGAGACTTATTATGGCAAGTTTTGTACTAAATGCAGTTAAAATATGGCAACAAATTATTTACATTGTTGCTTAAAATAGATAAAACACCTAGCTTTGACTTTTAAAATCAACTTTGAAACAATGGCGTCAATAATAAACGCGAAGCTACAATGCACTACACTGCACCACGTTTATTATTATGGCCTACAACAAAACTAATTGAGGTAGAATAGGACAGGAGCTCTTATCACAAGTAATTTAGGTAAAATCTCTCATTTTCGATGCTAATTATTTTTAATACAAGGGGTCAATATAGAATTTATATCATGGCTTTTAGGCCGAATTACGAATAGGCGTTTCAAAAGACAACGTCATCTTAATTAACATTACAGATAAATATTTAAAACCCATTTTATAATTTATAGCGAAAATAGAATTAGTAAACATGCATTACTCTCATAATATTTTCGAATTATATAGTTATTACTGGTCAATATGGATAAATGGTTTTTCTTGAAGGTAATGTTATTGAGATACTTGTTGACTTTCTACAAGATTCTTACGATAAAAACATACGTAAGATTTATGAAATGTCAGCTACATTGACATTTCATAATCGGTGGTGAAAGTGACATTCGCATTTGATTGATTACTTCAAGTCGCCATAAAAAGAAGAAGAGAGGAAGACTTCCTTGTTGATCACTTAGCTATTTTCTGAAACCTTTCCTGATGCTTTGTGCTACCTCTAGGTTACCAAGACTGATTTTCTGATATCTTAAAAACACCGATGGCTTATATAGTCATATCTACTTTGTCACGTTCAGTACTTTGAGGAAACAAGGCGCCATTTTCTAGTTGTTTCTTTTATGTAAAGTATAGAATGATGTTCCCAGCGCTGCCATACAGGTGTTAACAAATGAAAGAGAGAATCTTACTGGTCTAAGGCGCGGAGTGATGCCGACGCCTGCGCCTGAAGACGAGCGCGAATATACTGCGCAAACGCCGCCAGCGTCTACGCCCGCCGCCTGACGATACGCCAGTTCCCATTATTGATGACTGAAATACAATATGCGCCTTTTGGATGTAACGTTGCGTCTAGCGCCGTTACCTATAATTAGAATATGCATACGGAACCACAAAAATATTATTTCAAAACAAAGGATCTTCTGCGCGACCATAGAAGCGGTGCGGAACGCCATCTCAAACCGGCCTCGGTGTACCACGTGACACCACCAGTTGATTGCCAATGCACTGAGAGATCGCTCACTACCGCCTTCGCGTGTGCACGTATATAAAATTATTTAAAGTACCTACCTACGACCTACCAAATTTACTCAGGATCCCTCTAGGGTGAGTTTTTAATAAATGTAACCCCTTCACTATCACCTGCCGTAGCGCTTTAGCAATTGTAGATTAATATACCATTGTAAAGCTGTCTGAACGAGTCATGCTAAACTGCCGGTAGTTTCACCCTCACCGAATCGTTGGACCTTGCACCCACGCTACTGAGGATCAGCTGTCCTTCCGGTGACTCGCAGGCCTCCTAAAGAGCAGGCATTAAGTCTCTCCTTGTTCCAGGATTCCAGTACGGGAGTTTGAGGGATACAACTAATTGGTTGCCCTACTTACCTACCTACCTACCTACCTGCCTGCCAATCTCGTAGTCGCTACCGACACGACTGCTGGACTTTACTACAAATATTTCCTCATCCCTGAGAGCTGGAGCGTCTACCCACTACCGGAAGCAGCCTACTGGGGACTCGCGTACTCAGGCCAGTGATTTGGTGTAAATAACTGTTGAGTGCGCAATTTGTGCGGCTGTGTAATTTTATAAGGACATTAAAAGTGAGGCTGCTAAACCCTCTTTTAATACCCACTATACCTCCTACCTATCTGCGACCCTAACGTCACAGTGGCGCCCATTTACGTGGTAATTGCACAGCCTATCAGTTTTCGTACTCATCAGATTAACTAACTAGCAGTTTAGCCAGGTCTAGATCGGAACGTGTGAACGAAGCGGCGATCTGTGGCAGCCAACGCGAACTGGTACGTACCTACCTGCATTTCACGCTTTTGCTGGTGTAATGTAACGTGTCTTCTTCTATTATTTCGTTGTAAATTGTTACGTACTTGTAAAACTAACAATCTTTATTCTTGATCTATTATATACAATATCTAAATTCTACTAAATATAACATTGCAAGCATCTTAAAAGTTTTAAAATTATATACTACCTGCTAAATAAATAAATTATACGTAACAGTTCGCATATCACTTTCATGCCGATTTTGCACCATAATTCATCTCCATTTGCACCATAAAATCGCCGATTCGTAGTTATATATTCATTATCATTGTAACAGACAGCTATTTTTATTTTTCTGTAGCGCTTGGCGGCGGTTGCAGTTCGTTCTCTTATAATACGTATAAGAGGCGATATTAGGGTACCTACCTGTATCTTACGTACCTACTTACTTTACAACTGTTTTAATTTTAATTTTCTTGTGTTTTTTATAATTGTTCTGTGTTCTTGCTATCATAATATCATATCATATCATTAGTAATGGAAACTCACCCTATTAAATTCCTGCTGCTAAACAAAAATGAGCTTTCGTATGAGGTCCTTATTAGAGGCGAGGAGCCAGCACCTACAGTTCTTAAGTTACGTAATCAAATTAACAAACTAACTACGATGATTCCATCTGAGGACATACAGGAGTCGGGCGTGGAACCCGAGGCTGATCTGGAAGGCGTTACGTTATCGATTAGGGAATTTATTTCGCGTATAAAAATACTTAGTGAGAAATACGAAACAAATCTTTTCGAGCGCACTAAAGCGTTAGCAAATCACATTTACTTTCGACTAAGCCGGATGGATAGAACTGATATTGCTGAGAGGGTAGATAAGCTACAAAAAGATTTCTATAACTACTACGCTACGCTAACTAAACTGGCTCAAAATTACATTACAAGCTTTGCATCGTCGTCATTCGAGCAGTCTAGCTCTAGCCAGTCGTTACCTACTAATGTACCTACGGTTGATTCGTTCAGATGCGAACGTAATCATATATCCGACTTACAAAAACTAAAATTTGATGGGAAGTCGTGTGTGCGTGTGTTTATTCAAAGAGCGAATGAGTTTTGTACGTCTAGGAACATTTCACATAAAAAATTGTTGACCTACGCAACAGAAATATTTACAGACCAAGCATTACACTGGTATCGGAGCGTAAGACAGGAAGGTCATAGCTGGGATGATCTCACTAAGTTACTAATAGCTGATTTTGGTCAATTCGACTACGACTATAGGTTAGTGTCGGAAATTCGCAACCGTACTCAGGGCGACTCTGAAAATATTGTCATATACATGGCAATAATGTCTGAAATGTTTTCTAGGCTAACTAAACCTATGTGTGAAGCAGAAAGACTTGAGGTACTGCTACACAACATCAGACCCTGCTATGCGAATGTTCTGGTCTCGCATGGTGATGGTATTGACTCCATTGATACTCTTCGATCATTATGTCGTAACTATGAAAAAATTCAAGCGATGTCCGCTCAGTTTCGTGAACCTCCTAAGGTAACCACGGAAACCCTAGCTCCGGATTTAGCATTCTCTAGACCACAAGATGCAGTTAGTTCTAAAAACTCTGGGAAACCCAACTATTATTTTAACAGATATAGTAATAATAACTATAAATCTAACCAAGGTGTCGCAGGAGGCTCAAGCCAATCCTTTAACAGGAATAGTGCGATAAAACCTGCCCCCGGTAACTCTTACTCCGCGCGTGAACAGGTAGCTGCTATAAATCCTACCATGCAGTCAAACGAGAGACGCTATTGTCCTCGCTGTCGCGTGAACTCTCACACTCTGGGGCAGTGCAGGCAAGACCGTTTCGTCGTTTGTTTTAAATGTGGAAAAAAGGACGTTAAATATCCGGACTGCACGGACTGCAATCCTTCTGAAATGTCGCAGTCAAAAAACTAGACAACTCAGATTGCTGCAATGTTAGTACTACCACTATTAAAATACCTAAAACTACTAAATCGGAGTGGAATGAGTGGCTACACCTAATAAAAGTATTTTCTTCTAGTTACTCCATTGCATCAATCTTAGATCAGAAACCTGCTAACGACGTGCGTCCGTACGCATATATAAAAATAGGCGACATATCTACCTACGGGTTACTCGATTCAGGATCGGCGGTAACGATACTAGGTAACAACTCACACCTACATGTACTTGCTTCAGGACTTACACTGGTTGATACTGGCCTATCGAAATTGTTTGTGGCTGCCGGTGGCCAATCACTTACTGCCATTGGATATATCTACCTACCTATTCATTTCGAGAACATCTTCCATGTCATAAAAGCATACGTCATACCTGAGGTAAAATCATCCCTGATTTTAGGGGTTGATTTTTGGCAAAAATTTGAGCTATGCCCTAAGTTTCTAAACGCAATAACATTGACAAATAAAACTGGGAACTGTATCGGTGAACTAAATCATTCTCCTGGCATCCTACAATCCTACGATGAGCTAATAGGCGTGGAACGAGTGACTGCCGACAATGTCGTGGATCAGTTCAAATCTATTTGTTCTGAACGATGCGGTCTAGGTCGTACACAACTCGTGAATCACTGTATTGATACAGGTGAGTCTGCCCCTATTAGGCAGCGATATTACCGACTCTCACCTGAAAAACAGCGAATATTAGGAAAAGAACTAGATGAAATGCTTCGCCTGGGTGTCGTCGAGCCCTGCGAAAGTCCTTGGTCATCACCGGTATTGTTGACCCCAAAAAAAGATGGCTCATTACGATTCTGCTTAGACAGCCGTAAACTAAACGCGGTGACTAAGAAGGACGCATACAAATTACCGTACATCTCGGAAATTCTAGACAACCTAAAAAACGCTCGATACCTATCTAGCATCGATCTCTCCCGTGCATACTGGCAGTTACCAATTTCAGATCAGGATCGAGATAAGACTGCGTTTTACATACCTAATAGAGGGACGTTCCGTTTCGTCACAGTACCTTTTGGTTTAACCAATGGACCTGCTACTCAACAGAGACTAATGGATCTATTATTTTATGGCCCTGAATTCGAAAACTCAGTCTTTGTATTTATTGATGATGTAGTCATCGCATCTCCTGACTTCCAGACTCATATTGCTCTTCTACAAAAAGTGAAAGAGAAACTAAAAATGGCAAACCTAACTATTAACTTTGAGAAATCCCAATTCTTTCGGAATGAGCTGAAGTATCTCGGTTATGTGGTTAACTCTAAAGGCTTACACGTTGACCCTGGGAAGGTTGAAGCTATCCTCAACTTTCCAATACCTACGAACAAAAAGGAGGTTAAACGATTTCTTGGTACCGCTTCGTGGTACAGAAGGTTTGTACCAAACTTTAGCGCTATTGCTGGTCCTCTAAATTGCCTAACTTCTACCAGCAAAAAGACCAAGTCATTCACGTGGACCGAAGAGGCGGATAACGCATTTTGCAAGCTAAAAGAATGCCTGGTTTCAGCTCCGATTCTAGCATGCCCTAATTTCGATTTACCGTTCGAGGTCCATACTGATGCCAGTGATTACGGAGTAGGTGGCTTACTCACGCAAACCATTAATGGTGTAGAACACCCTATTGCATATATGAGCAAGTCCTTGTCCGCTCAAGAGAGGAACTACAGTATCACGGAAAGAGAAGCCCTAGCAGTCCTCGTAGCCCTCGAACACTGGAGGTGTTATCTAGATAACGGAAATAAATTCACTATTTATACTGATCATTCTGCACTAAAATGGTTCCTTAATCTGAATAACCCTACTGGCCGTCTCGCACGCTGGGGTGTGCGAATATCTTGTTTTAATTTTGAAATCAAACACCGTCGTGGTTTGGATAATATCGTACCGGACGCGTTGTCACGCGCATGTTCGGTCGCTATGATCGATACGTCCCTTAAAACTACAAATACTAAGGACGAGTGGTACCTAAATATTTACCACGGCTGCCAAAGCTCACCAATTTCATTTCCTAACTACACGATTAAGAATGATAGGCTTTACCGCTTCATGAAGGGTAAATGCTCACTAACGGAAGAATTCGAGTGGAAAGAGGTTGTACCTAATGAAGTGAGAGAAGCTATTATAGTTGAAAATCACGCAGAACCTATAGCAGGTCATCTCGGTATTTTCAAGACCTACAAACGTCTATCCTTAAAATATTACTGGCCGGGAATGCATGCGGACGTAGTAAAAGTAGTTACATCGTGTGATACCTGTATCGCTCACAAACACCAGAACCATGCCACTCTAGGTGAAATGGGAAGACCTAAATCTTGTTCTAGGCCATTTCAAATGCTCAGTGTTGACTTGGTCGGCCCACTACCTGTTTCTAGAAAGCAAAATACCTACCTACTGGTTATAACATGCTGCTTTAGCAAATATTGCCTTTTGTTCCCAATTAAACGTGCTACCGCGGAAGTAGTAACAAGGATTATAGAAGAGAACGTATTTTTGGTCCACGGGATTCCCGCAACTATCATTATGGATAATGGGAAACAGTTTGTCAGCACCACTCTAAAACAAATGCTATCTAAATATAACGTCCCTCAACTACACTATACTCCTAAATACACTCCTCATGTAAATACTGTAGAGAGATATAATAAAACTATAGTAACTGCAGTTTCTACATTCATTGCTAATGACCAACGCATCTGGGATACGCTAATTACTAAAATACAATTCGCGATCAACAACTCCGTAAACGAAGTCACGGGCTACACACCGTCATTCTTAGTGCATGGTCGAGAATTGGTAACCTGTGGTTCCCACTACACGAATAATGAACCTGGTGCCGTGGAAGACCTAATCTTCCAACCACGGGATCAATACGTTGATAACCTGGGTAATCTTGCATCTATATTTAATAAAGTACAAAAATCCCTTTTGCAAGCACATAGTCGAAACTGCAATTCTTATAATTTGCGAAAAAAAGCGATGGAATTTAATGTAGGTGACGTAGTGTGGAAGAAAACCTTTTATCAAAGCGATAAAGATAAATATTTCAACAAAAAACTAGCTCCTAAGTACATAAAATGTATCATTACTTCTAAGAAATCTCCTATTGTTTACGAGCTTAGCGACATGAATGGTACTAATCTTGGCTCATGGCACATAAAAGATTTTAAATTAATAAACTATATGGTCTAACTAATATAAAATGTACATACAAATTACCTAATTCATTATATTAACCTAATTATTATACACATATACCTAACTAAATTAATTTTAAGCAGTTTTTAAATATTATTAAGTATTCAATTCCTACGGCTAAAGTGCTACTAGGTAATCAATAAATAAAGTACTACTAAATACATACCCATTTAAGTTAGTTACAGTTTTAAGTTAGTATTTAAAATAATCCAATTTAATTTTGTTCGTTCATAGATAACGCGGTACCTACTCGAATAGTAATGTTACTATCGCGCTGCAACTGTAGTGCGCGATGAATCATCGCTATACAATACATAGCTATAGGTATTGACTTAGCCATCTATTGGTTGTTGTCATGCTGCGCTAATGACTGGTAGATGGGTAAAATAACACCTTCAATCAGTAATTACGAATCATTATTTACTTACCTATTGAATATACCTACGTGTTGCGTTATTTCTGGTTACCTACTCAGCAAATATATTTCAGTACCTACGTTTAATTACCTACATAATATTATGAGTTGTAGTACCTATTCTAAAAATTGAACTCCTCAATTACTGTTTCGAGTGTACATGTTCTGTTTAGCAAGTATACTCTGAATGTTAGGGTCTTATGGCACCCCTAAAGTGACTACAGACAATATGTTAGGAATAATGAAAGATGAAGTATGATTGTCAGGATGAATGTAGGACAGTACTATGAAATTTCAGTGTAGTAAGTCGGATTTTCTTAAGTAAAATCCTACGTTTTTTGGCGGGGTACTGTAACGTTGCGTCTAGCGCCGTTACCTATAATTAGAATATGCATACGGAACCACAAAAATATTATTTCAAAACAAAGGATCTTCTGCGCGACCATAGAAGCGGTGCGGAACGCCATCTCAAACCGGCCTCGGTGTACCACGTGACACCACCAGTTGATTGCCAATGCACTGAGAGATCGCTCACTACCGCCTTCGCGTGTGCACGTATATAAAATTATTTAAAGTACCTACCTACGACCTACCAAATTCACTCAGGATCCCTCTAGGGTGAGTTTTTAATAAATGTAACCCCTTCACTATCACCTGCCGTAGCGCTTTAGCAATTGTAGATTAATATACCATTGTAAAGCTGTCTGAACGAGTCATGCTAAACTGCCGGTAGTTTCACCCTCACCGAATCGTTGGACCTTGCACCCACGCTACTGAGGATCAGCTGTCCTTCCGGTGACTCGCAGGCCTCCTAAAGAGCAGGCATTAAGTCTCTCCTTGTTCCAGGATTCCAGTACGGGAGTTTGAGGGATACAACTAATTGGTTGCCCTACTTACCTACCTACCTACCTACCTGCCTGCCAATCTCGTAGTCGCTACCGACACGACTGCTGGACTTTACTACAAATATTTCCTCATCCCTGAGAGCTGGAGCGTCTACCCACTACCGGAAGCAGCCTACTGGGGACTCGCGTACTCAGGCCAGTGATTTGGTGTAAATAACTGTTGAGTGCGCAATTTGTGCGGCTGTGTAATTTTATAAGGACATTAAAAGTGAGGCTGCTAAACCCTCTTTTAATACCCACTATACCTCCTACCTATCTGCGACCCTAACGTCACATGGAGATACATCAAAAGCCGGTTTGCCGTGTTCTTGGTACTCGGGAAAGCTTTTTGTTTATTTTTTATTATACGACGGGGAGGTGTTTCGAATTCATCTCACCCTCACCTGATATTCAAGTTATGGGAAGCGCACTTCACCCGGAATCCTCAACAAACTGAGGAACTGGCTATCTTACACAACAATTTTTAAGAATTGTTGTTATTATTAGGTATTAGAATCAGGTGAGACGGTGGTAGCTAGCCAGGCGGATCTAAGCAAAGTCCACCAACTAAACCAAGCACAATATTGTACTCCCCTGGGGATCGAACCCGGGACCCCTGGGTCTGACACCGGTGGACGGACCACTAGACCACAAAGGCGGTTAAGTTCTATGCCATGACAACACACGCGATTTCTTGCAATGTTCATTGTAGGTACTGTAGTTATGAGAGACAGTATGCAAGTAGAGTTACAATGATTGGTGCTCTTCTCTCAGATGTCATTTCGTATTACCTGTCTCTGTCTTTCAAGGCGCCGTATCTCCCTGATGAGTGCGTGGAAGGAATCGTCGACGAAATGACGCAGCGCCGCCGAAGTCTCAAAGAACGGGCAGCCGAGCTGGGTGGCCAGGGCTTTGCCTTCATCTGTACTCACCTGAAGTAACAACATACATATAACAAGTAGAACGTTCAGGACTTTACCTTACTCCCCGCGGTAGTTTACAAAAAAACTTCGTAACCCATTATAAAAGGTGCAGCTATCCATTGGTAATTTGGGTGTTTTATTGTATTATAACATAAGTAGGTATGTATTAAAAAGGGATTTGTATTTACTTCCCATATTACAAACTTTTACAAGGTGGAGCTAGATGGCGCTGTGTATAAAAAAACAAAAACAATGTCATGTCTCTAGGACCTCTGGTTTGTGCTGTGCATTAATTGTGTGTCAATGATTTAACATATTTTTATATATTGTATTAGATAACAATTCAATGTTGTTTTAATCATTTTTTCGTATTCAGCGCTCAAGAATTACACACATATATTCAGAACCTGCATCAGGACCCTCATTGCTTAATTGGTTAGTGTTTCCAGCTTGAGGAATAGATATGGGTTCAAGTCCCGTCATGGGTTGTGACTTTTTGTGTCATTATAACATTTGTAAACAATTAAATCATTCACAAAATAACTTAACTGTTTCACTGGTTTGAAGTAGATGGAAGCATGCCCATGACACTAGCTGCATTGTCACACTGAATAGCTTTAATTTTGCTGGTCTAAATAAGAGAGTGATAACCCACTGGTACAGATTAATATTTTAGCTACAGTTTGATGATAATGTAACTTACAGACATTAAATATATATATATTGTTCTGTGTGACACAATTTTCCCTTTACCATATAATGGAACTGGCCCTGGTCATAAATAAAACAATGTGAGAATATCAAAATTTTCTGCTTGATTATCAAAAAAGTTAAATCTTGGCTGGTAAGTTTATCAATATTTGTGCAATCATCTTGCCTTAACAAGAACTAGATAGATTTACTTGAATCTAGTTAAATCTGGTAGCAATTTAGTGGTAACATTGTGAAAATGTAGGAGAATTAAATATTTAAATCTACCATAGATATTATGTTATGAGTAATATCTAATGTTTAGCACTCACTTGTCGGAACCGAGGTGCCAAATCCAGTTTGTTCCCAACCAGTACTAACGGTAGAGTCTCAGCTGGTCGTGCTTGGTACAACAGTCGTCTATATTCAGATGCTGCTCGGAATGACCGTCTATCTGTCACAGAGTAACAGAGTACAAAGCCTTCTCCACAGCGCATGTATTGTTCACGCATTGCTGTAAACTCCACCTAGAAAAAAAAAGACAGCTTGAACTTCTGACGTTCTGACTGCAGCATTTATTTGAAAATTTTAGAACACACTTATTTACAATATAATAATTTAAAATAGCCTATTTGTTTAGAGAGTTAAATATATTTGTGTAAGTAATACTACCTACCTTTGTAAAATTATGTTTTAAAATGTTACCTGTCCAGCTGTGTCCAGAATGTCCAATAGGGCCGGCTCCCCATCTATTACAGCTTGTTGCTGATATGAGTCCTCTGTAATGATATTTAGAATCAGCACTTGTATTACATTAGAAAAAAACATTTCCTTGTTTCCATAATGACATTCTAAATAGTAAAGTAGGTAGGTTTCATGGTTAAATTATTGTGTTCATGGTCATCCGAAAAATTCCGTTGTAAATTCCAATGTTTATTTACATCGTACAGGAGCGACACAAACACTATCAGAGTTTATGATAGATAGGTTTTTAGTAGGTACCTATAGTAGGGTCATGGTAGTCCAAAAAGCTGTGGCTCACGAACTGCAGCGTGACTGCCGACTTGCCTACCCCCCCGTCACCCAGCACCACGACCTTGTAGACGCGGAGGCCGCGCGAAGTGCCCGCAGCCTCGCCCGACATAGCCCCGCATGCCTGGCGGCCGCCGCCGTGGCCCTCGCCGCCACTCCCTTCAGGCCTCCGCACCCATCGCCCGCTGCACAGACCCCCACCCAGCACTAACACCACCGTAAAATCGGACGTAAACGAAAAACTACAACCTTTTATTCACAAAACTCATTTTGTTTCTATTTTGTGTAAAGTAATTTCGACAAAAAATCGACAGCTGATTGACGGCAGGTTCTTGACATTTTCATAGTTTATGATTGATTGGTGTTGTGTTGGCAGCATTGCTTATATTTATTATTCATTCAGTGTCAGACAAAAAAACATTGATTTAGCAATCGAATCAATCACTAAAACATCGCAGCAATGTTAAAAAGCCGAGTCTTTTTGTAGTTTGTCTATGTTTTTCTTCCGGAAGTTCCTCTGCTTTGGTGACACTGACACTGACACCACCGCACCATACCCATACATCATGACCTTCATGTTCGTTTCGTTCTATGGATTCGTTGGTCTAGAGGTTAAGAAATGAAGATACTTGACTTGATCTTGATTGTTTTGATTTCGTTTTCGTCGAAAGTTATGCTGTGAATTTGTTGTCGTTTCTTTATTGAAAATGGCTCACACTCAGTTCGTAGATGAATTAGTACGCGAGTACATTATGTACAGAGGTTTCACGTCAACTGTAAAAGCCTTTGATAGCGACCTAAAGGCAGATAAGGACAAAGGTTTCAGAGTAGATAAAATTGTGGAGCAAATCGTACAATACATCAATGTTTCAGACCTGTATGGGCTAAAAGAGTATTGGACACATTTAGATTGCTTAGTTTTCTCAAAGCTTGAAGTCCATGTTCAGCCAGGTACGTTAAAAATAGTCAAAAACGACTAAAAAGTAGAAAATATTTGAATATATGATAATAATAATAATCGTTCAATACTTTGGCTAAAAACGTGCACGACAACTCGTGTCGTCTCTCCCAACCCGACTGTCTCAAAAATGGGGATTATGGTTTTTGAATGTTTGTATGTTAAGTACTAATGTCTAGTGCATTGGCATCCCCTGCAGCATGAATGGCATGATGGAATTTAATGTATTTGATGTGTAATTTATCATTATCATTTGTTTTGTATGAAATAAAGGATTGACTTGATTATTACTATTATAAATTTAGGAGGGCTGTTTAAAAATTTAAGAAAGCCCCCCTTTACAGACTAAACAGTTTTTTTTATAAATACATACCTATATTATTGATAGGTATCAATTAAAATGATATGCTGATTCTAGATATTTAAAGATTAAAATACTACACATGGTGCTGATCTGGTAAAACCATGAATTTATATATTTTGCGGTAAGTTTTAGTTTTTTTCAACCTTCAACTATATTCTCATACAACTACTTACTTTTACAGCTGTACGTAAATTGGAATACAGCCTGTACAAGCTGTACCTGGTAACGGCAGCTCAAAGCACTGGTGGAGTTAAAAATGACAAAGTGGCAGACTTCTTATCGAAAATGCTACCCGAGCTGCAAGGACAAAATGAATGGAGAGACTGGTTCTGTAAGTTTTTTGTCGTGGCTTTATACAATGCATACTTAATGTATTCAACAAAGTATGTAATGAAAATTTTTAATAAAGTACCTAAGAGCATGCAAAGAAATATCATTTTGGTATAGCTGCCCAAAACAATATCTGAAATTAAATGTAGCACCACCTGGTTCAGCAATTTCAAACCTAACCTACTGTATAAAGTGAACAAAGTGTTAAAAATATCAGAATTAATGACACAAAATTCTTGTTTGCTTTATACAGTAGGCTAGATTTGAAATTGGTGAATGACACTTCCAACCTCAATGCCACATGGTATTGGTGGGAGACACCCTTATAGTGTTAATAATTAGTGTAGAAGCCTGAAATTTATGGACATCCTGAAATTCGATTCAATCGCTTAATTAGGTATGAGACTAAGCTGGCATTTGGACTGGCTTAGTACTTATTTGTGACAATAATAGTAAAAAGTAAGGTTCAAAAATAATTTCTAAAAAAGACTTACTTTTGTATCAATCCCAAAACTTCTAACTTTGACTTGACTGACCTGACCTGACCGGACAAGACTAAGCAGTCCCTCTGATATGCATCCTTATGAGTGCGTTTTTTTCCTGAGGGACTAAAGGTGTTTTTAAGAGACACACAACACACCCTGCTAGTGGTAATTTGACCTTAAACGAAATGCAGTTTAGTTTACTGAAATAAATAAAATATTTAATCTCCAGTGCTGCCCTACATCCAAAGGCCGGAAGAGAACCCATCCTTCAGCATGTACTTCACTCGTTCCTGGCAGGACAGTGTGCTGGTCTCGCTACACAATCTGCTGGCCACCGTGTTCCAATGCATGCCGCAGCCGACCCTCGCCAGCTATGAAGGTGAAGCAGCACTTGTCAAACGACTGCAGGATAAACTGTCTTCACTTACTGGAAAGGTAAGGGATAAGAATTGTGGCATATCTACCTGCCAAAGTTTTGTTTTTTACTCATTGTTTCAGTTCATGTCGTGTTATAATAGAAGAAACCTAAACAATAAAAAAAACAAGTCATATGGTACCAGTGCCACAGCCTTTTTTTTATAGTATTTACAGGGAAGCGCTTGGTTTCAAGTTATGATAAGGTTCAGTTTTATCAGTTTGTTGAGGATTCAGGGCGAGGTGCGCCTCCACCTTCGGTCTCATAATAACCGGAAAATCAGGTGAGATGAAGGCCAAGAACCTCCCCGTCGTGCAATAAAAAAATTAAGAATACCCTGACATAACATAAATAGTAAAAGCCATTGTATTGCTGTGACAAATTTGGCGTAGGTGGCCGTCTGAAAGTGGTTAGCTATGGTTTATTTGTACTGATTCACCAATTTTGTGTGTGCACTCTGATTCTAATAATTCCAATATAGCAGCTAAAGCTTTATATTGACAGTAAGATATATTAATTTGATATTATTACAGACCCAACCAGAAAAGACCTCGCCAAGCGGGCACCAATCCCGGCTCTCCCAATACTCGGACCGCCTTCATGGACCATTGCCTCTCGTGGACGACTTCTGCGCAGTCCCGGCCGAGCAACTCGAGGGCGGGCGCGAGGCGCGGGGACTGCGGGGTCTGCTGCGGCAAATGGGGGGCAGCCCCGTCATGGGGAGGAAGGCCGCGCGGTCACACAGTCAGAACTGATACTAATAATTCTAACCTAAAGTAAAGTCTGAAAGAGAACCCTCGTGGATTTGAGGGAGCTCCTGTGCTCTTGTTATACAAGCACCCTACAATCGTATGGCAATCATGTTAGTTCACTTTTTGGACGTTTCTCCTTCTGAACAGACTACCTGTGGCATGTAGCAATTTGATTATTCATACTAGAAGCGTTAGCTTAGAACTCCTATGCTTGGAACTACAAAACTAAACAAAACGTGGCGCCATCTATTGTGTTGACATGTACCGGCCATCATTCAGTCTGGTTATGGCTGCATCAGTAAATGGGGGACTAACCTCGTCATGGAGATTTTATGCGCCGCCATTTCATAATTGGAAACGTTACTATGAAAAAGCGAAAGCGGGAAACGCACGGTGTCTTTGAACAAAATTGGTAAAGCCGGGTACTAGAAGTTTTTGTTATTAATGGCATTAAGCAGGCTCTTTATGACGTTTTTACCGAGAATTTGTAGGTTTTTTTTTTATTAATTTCATGCTACGACGGAGAAGCGCTTGGCCTTCATCTCACCTGGTTACAAGTTGAGATGAGGCCGACAAACTGAGGAACTGGCTATCTCACCTCTGAATGCCGGAACACAACAATTTTAGAATTGTTGTTATGGCTACAGAATTAGGTAAGATGGTGGTTGCTACACAGGCAGACCCAAAAAATGTCCTACCACCAACCAAACGAAGCACAATATATTGTACTCCCCATGGGGATCGAACACGGGACCTCTGGATCTGAAATCGGTGGGTTGAACCACTAGACCACAGAGGCGGTTACTGGAATCGTGTCCACAGTCTGTAGGTGTCGGTGTCATAGTTGTCGGGAGATACTCTGTGTGTTTTGAAGTGAACTAGACATAGTCAGGTATGAGCAGATAGATGGTTTCCGTTACCACGATTTTAGCGAGAATTTGCAGGTGACTGGAATCGTGTTCACAGTCTGTAGGTGTCATCGTTGTCGGAAGATACTCGTGTGTTTTGAAGTGGAATAGACATGGCGAGGTGTGACCAGATAAGTCTGTATTTTTTGAAGTGGACTAGACATAGTGAGGTGTGAGCAGATAAGTGGGTTCAGTTACCACGTTTTTAGCGAGGATTTGCAGGTTACTGGAATCGTGTCCACAGTCTGTAGGTGTCGGCGTCATCGTTGTCGGGAGATACTCTGTGTGTTTTGAAGTGAACCAGACATAGTCGGATGTGAGTAATAGCTAAGTGGGTTCAGTTACTACATTTTTAGCGAGAATTTGCAGGTTACTGGAATCGTGTCCACAGTCTGTAGGTGTCGGGAGATACTCTGTGTGTTTTGAAGTGAGCTAGACATAGTCTGGTGTGAGCAGATAAGTGAGTTCAGTTACCACGCTTTTAGTGAGAATTTACAGGTTACTGGAATCGTTTCCACAGTCTGTAGGTGTCGGTCGGCGTTATCGTTGTCGGGAGATACTCTGTGTGTTTTGAAGTGAACTAGACATAGTCGGATGTGAGTAGTAGCTAAGTGGGTTCAGTTACTACATTTTTAGCTAGAATTGGATATCTTTACTACTCTTTACTACTTTAATACTGGAATCGTGTCCACAGTCTGTAGGTGTCGGTCGGCGTTATCGTTGTCGGGAGATACTCTGTGTGTTTTGAAGTGAACTAGACATAGTCGGATGTGAGTAATAGCTAAGTGGGTTCAGTTACTACATTTTTAGCGACAATTTGCAGGTTACTGGAAGCGTGTCCACAGTCTGTAGGTGTCGGTCGGCGTTATCGTTGTCGGGAGATACTCTGTGTGTTTTGAAGTGAGCTAGACATAGTCTGGTGTGAGCAGGAAAATGATAGGACCAATTTTTTATACCACGTTTTTCAGACGCGAGATAGTTTTTTTTTTTTCGTGTTTTGGTTTAGCTCTTGGTTCGTGTTGTTCTGGTGCTTTATGGATTGCGTTTGGCATTTTATTATTTTTGAAGGTGTCACAGCCTTCGCTATCTGCTCGTAACAGTGTCAGGCGTCAGATTCAAAAAAGTCTTTTGTAACGGTGCGACAGTGGCGTTAACTACACTCCTTACACCGTCGTCTTTGGCACTAGCTTGGAGTCGCGGACGTCTGTCTCTTTGTTGAATGCAAAGCCCTGCATCGTTTGGGTCTGCAGTTGTGTTTTTGCTGCAACATTTCAATTGTTTGCTGCATGCCTGTTATTATTTTGACACTAACAGAGTTCGAAATAAACTCGCCTTGTCTTTGAAAGATGTGGGGCCTGCTATTGTAATTTATGCTCCAACGGGGCTTCGGCGGTGATGACGGTGGCGTTGACCACGCTCCTTACGACGTCGGCAGTGGCACAGCTCAACTCAGCTTGAAGTGAACAGTCCGTAGATGCCGGCGTTGTTGTTGTCGGGAGATACTCTGTATGTTTTGAAGTAACCTGGACAACGTCGAATCGTGTCTACAGTCGGTAGATGCGAGCGTCGACGTTGTCTCTTCTCTTCTCTCTTCTATACTCTGTGTGTTTTGATTTGATTGAAGAGAACTGGAAAACTGCAATTGTTTGTTGCATGTCTGATATTAGACTTGTTGTTGGTCTTTGATGGCGCCTTTGCTATCTGTTCGTGACCAAATAAGTCTATGTAGGTAACGATGAGACAGTGGCATTGACGACGCTCCTAACGTCGCCGCCTTTGGCAATATTTGGAGTCGTCTAGGTAGTTTATTTGTTGAATGCCAAAGCCTTGATGGTTTAAGCAAGATTCGCACTTGATTCGTTTGCTGCAACATTTTAATTGTTTGTTGCATGTCTGCTATTATTTTGACACTAACATTACAAAGCTCGAAATAAACTTGCTATCTATACTCTTGTGTGTTTTGACTGAAGAGAACTGGAAAACTGCAATTGTTTATGCAACAAACAATATTATTTTAACATAGCTCGAAATAAACTCGCCTTGTAACACCATCGATGGCGGGGTCGTCGGGTTCTCTGTTGATTGCATAAAACCTTGAATGATTTGGGCCTACTTTTTTTTATATACTACTAGAAGACGGACTACGGCGGTGATGACGGCGTCATTGACGACTTTTCTTGTGGGCTGAAGGTTAATGGCTATAGCACAGCGGCGCTACGGCCTCGGTCTTCGCAGCCACGCGCAGTTCTCACAGCTGTGATCTCAGTTACAGGTGGAAGCGCGCTGCGCAAAGCCTTGAAATTGAGCGATGACGGTTTCGAGAGACACAGACTCTACTCTGACACCTTGGTAGTCAGAGTAGAGTCTGTGAGTAGAGGTCCGTATGTTGATGGCATTCAGCCCTGAAATGAAGGTAAAAAATGTTTGCTGTACGGATGCTTCGGCCTTGTTCTTCGCAGAGTGCTAGTGACGTGGTTATCAACCATGCGCAGTTATCACAGCTGTGATCTCAGCTACAGACGGAAGCGCGCTGCGCAAAGCCTTCAGCCCGATCCGTCCAGTGGTTTGGGCTATGCGTTGATAGATCACTATGTCAGTCAGTCAGTCACCTTTGAGTTATTACTAACCCGAAACAAAACAAATGCAAAATTTCTAAATCCTTTCTTAGGGGATGCCTCCTTCATAGTAGCTTTATGCATGCAAAGTCTCAGCCCGATCGGTTTAAAATTGACAAAGTTTCATACAACTTTCATCCCCTATTTTATTCCCTTAGGGGTAGAATTAATCAAAATCCATTCTTGGCGGATGCCTACGTCATAACATCTACCTGCATGCCAAATTTCAGCCCGATCCGTCCAGTGGTTTGGGCTGTGCGTTGATAGATCACTATGTCAGTCAGTCAGTCAAAACTCTTGTAACAGTAATTGAGTTTCTATATAAAATATTAACATCTATTAATGTTTATCTATTGGGACGTCGCATCGTCAGTGGTAATAATTAGGCCTGAATATAGATGGCGCCATGTTGAATTCACACAACATTAGGGTACTTACCTGTTATGTAAGTACCCTAATGTAGTTCAATAGCCAACGGACCAGCCCTTTGTGCAACAAAGCAATGCTAGATTGGGTTAGCGATTTCTACCGAACAGTAAAACTTATTAAGTAATCTGTGTGTGTGTGTTGTATGTGTATGGGAGATATTCATTAAGTCATTTTAACGATGTAGGTATGACTCACTGTAATGAAGTATAATTGTTATCATTCCATGTTGGAAATGATTAAATTTTATTAATAAATTATGTAAAAGACATTTCTTTCTCAAAAATGTAACTACCTTAATATTAATATTTTCTTTGTAAGGCCATTAGTAGTAAGAATATACTGTTTTGTTTTTAAATCATCATAGTTTTACTGATTTACAGATCTTAGTTTTACACAAGATGACCTAAAGGTCATCATCTTTGCCCAGGCAAGCCTAAAGGCTTGCCTGGGCAAAGATGAAGTCAATTCATTTTATTTTTTAATTCATTTCAATTATTGTTTGTGAACCTAGATAAAAATATATTTAAAACCAGAAACAAATTTGTTCTGCTAAAAAGCATACATACATTACATTTGATTCACAAATATCTTCGATTAAACTAAGTAAAGTCATCAGAAAATGTAATATATCAGAAGTCAAAACAGAAATAAGTAATAAATGAATAATCTCAAATTAGATTAAAATAATAAAAGTCATCAGTAATTAACATCTGCATATCATTTATCATCATTTTAAATAAACAATAGATAGTCAAATCAATATCAATAGTTTGTCAATAACATTAAAGTCGGTAAGTACCTAACTTATTTGAATAATAATAGGCCTTTTTAACAAGAATATCATTCAGGCGATTCTTGAATTCGCTCATGGACAGTGCACGAACAGATTTAGTGATTTTGTTATAAATAGTATTATGAAGGAACATGGAATAAGCTTACCCAAAAGGTTCTCCCGCACATTAACGCTTATCACCAGTGTTGGGATCATTAAGCCTGATCTGCTAACAAGACATTCCGTTGGCCACGGTAGACCACTAGGAGGTGGATCACACCAACCCTTGAAGTTTAAACCTCCACAAAACGTAATGGTCTATAGAATAAAAATTTGGACAATTTTCTTGTATATTAAGATCCTAACCCGTACCTACTACAACGCTTTTGAAGAATCATTGAGACCTTTGTACGGAGACTCCTTGATCTTGGATTTCTAAACTTTTTTATTAGAAATGTAATCACGTGACTAGTAGTAATTAATGCACGTGACATTCAGTGACAGTTTAGTTTAAAATCTTTAACACAAAGCGCCAAAGTGAAAATTAATTTGGATTAAAAATTCCTGTTACGTACACAAAATTGTCGGTAAATAAACTAAGATGGCGTTCTCCCACGGGTTCCAAATCGACGTCTTGCAAAAGTCTGCGCGTCGGAACCAAGTGTGGTACCAGCAGAATATCATGAAAGTGCTGGAAGCGGCCAAGGAGAAGCGAGTCAGGGAGATAGATGCCTCGATTGCGCTGGCTGATAAGTTGCTGAAGGTAACATGGAATGACTAGTGAGTAGGTAACTCGGGACCTTTCTTAGTCTATACCTACCTAGTTTAGCCAATCGAATCCTGATTAATCATCCTCCGTGGATGCGGCAGACGATAATAGGTACATTAACAGTCTGATAATGTATGACCAATAAATGCAAGGTAACATGGAATGGCTAGAGAGTAGGTAACTGCTCGGACCCCGTGAGTATGTCCTAAAACACTTTCTTAGTCTAAGGGTACGAGTGTTTCCTAACGAATCCTGCTTAATCCTACGTGGATGCGGCAGACGATAAATTACAGCGTGATAATGTACGAACAATAAATAATATTGTAGAACATGGAATGACTAGAGAATTGGTAACTCTAGACACCGTGGGTATGTCCTAAAACAGTGTGCATTACTCCGGAAAGTATCTTCTAAAACGAAATGAGTTCAACAAATACTTAGAGCGATATAATGCTGTATTGAGTATACAGTGTAAGTTTTGTGTAAAGAGCTACTCATGTATGTATATCTTACGGGTGCACATTTAATGGTTTCCGAGAAACACGATTCTGCATAACGTTCCCCCAGCAGGAAATGAAATATCTCAAAAACCTTAAGGCCCACTAATTCCATTTTTCGCGCACTTTTATGCACAAATGTAAGCTATCTGCCCATATATGTCACTTTTGGCTACGGTCATTCGTTTAGAATCTTCCTGCTGGAAGAACGTTGCTCCAGCAGGAAACGTTTGTCGCGTTTTATTCCAAAACGGTAACATGCACTAATTTCAGACTTGGCGCACTAATTAACCTTATATAATACAGCATATATCGCTCTAAGTATTTGTTGAACTCATTTCTTTCTAGAAAGACACTTTCCTGCTGGAGTAATGCACACCCCTAAAACACCAATGAATGCAATGCAGCTAATCATTCAAGTCTTGGCTTCAATTATTAGCTGCGGGGTTAAACAAAACCTATAGATAGGGACATTACAGATGGTTGAGAGGGATGATATGGGCAAGAAAAGAGTGGGATGAGATGAGAGAGAGAAAGAGGAAAGTGGAGGAAGAAGTCATGTTGTGCCGAACCCACCTAGGTATGAAATTAGTAGCAGGCAGTACCTAGGTAAGGTTATGACAATAAGTATAGGACCCGTGGAAGCAATAGGCCACTGCAAAAAGAAGAAATAAATCTGGGCCATCAAAATGAATTTACTCAAGTAACAAACACCGCAATTATAACAGTGTCTGTCTTTGTTTTAAGTAAGTTGCACCTTTATCACACTTGTAAGTTGCCACCTTTATCATGATTTCTGGGTATCGGTGTCGGTACGATCCTGATCCAGAAACAAGATTTTTCCTAGTTTGGGTAGGTACTATGGTTTATCACATACATGTTCTTTCAATGTTTCTTTTATACCTATTTGTATTAAATGTTTTATTCAGTTGCTAGACGAGCCGGTAAAGAAACCGGCGGAGGTTCCGCCCCGATTGCTGATCCCTGCCGAGGACGACAGCTCTATGAAGCCCGTGGAGGAAGAGGTGCTGGATTTGATCTACAAGAGCACGGAGAAGGGCTCAGGCGAGCGGTACTTCAAGGCGAGAAATAAGAAATCACCAGAAGAAAAGTAAGAGCCCTCTTCGATCATGGAGCTTCGGAGGATGCAACGCAAACGTAAAACAAAATCACCTTATTCCAGGGAATAGAGAGTACCTACCTACGTTGAGGTTTCTTTTTTTTTTTTGGTTCTTGTTTTTTTTCAGGTTAGCCTCCGCTACAACTTCATCATATTTCTCTTTTAGAGGCTTAGCGAGTTTTGTGGTCTCGCTCCGTTTACATATACCAAGGTACTTAGGTATACTTTTCTAGGTAATGCATACCTACATTTCGAAATACCAAAATAAAACAGGATGGTACCTAAAGAGTTATCCCATTTAACTCCGCGGGCCCCACGAGGTTTTATGTAGATCGATAATACCTACCAACCTGATGTGTATGTCTCCAGCATGCACAGAACGAATCTGTGATAGTGCAATCCTATACAACCAACAAACCTATACATAATAGAGGCGTCTGTGTTCACTGAGATCATATGTAAGTATTATAAACTTGCGCCGCCAGTAAGTATTTCGTTCGTATGGCCCGCTTAACAGACCATGATAGTTACTTGAGCCTCGCTTTTGCTGAACAAGATTTTAAATTATAATAATAATAAATAATAAATAAATATTACAGGACATTCATTTTACACAGCGCCATCTAGCCCCAAACTAAGCATAGCTTGTAATATGGGAACTAGATTACGGATAAAATACTTAAATACTTTTTGTAAATACATACGTACTATATGATACAACACCCAAACACAGAACAAACATCTATATTCATCACACAAATGTTTGTCCTGGGTGGGAATCGAACCCACAGCCTACAGCGCCGAAGGCAGAGTTACTACCAACTGAGCTATGAGGCTTGTCAAATTGTCTTCTTGCTCTCGGTCTGATCTGAATGCTTGCTCACTCATACGGGTTAAGTATTATGAGTGAGCAAGCATTCAGTTTGACTATGATATTATTGCTTCCAGATATTTCTTCCGCATCCCTATCAGCTGGGACTACGGCTGGCAACAGAAGCAGTCTCGCGTGCCAGCCCGCGACATGAACCGCGGCCGCTGCGCCATCCTTCGGGAGACATTCTACAGGAAGAACAACCTAGCGCCGGACCCGCCACACTACTCGCAGCCGTCTGGGGGAGAAGTCGGGATATGCAGCGAGTATTCCTGCAACTTCAGCGGATAGTTTCCAAATCACTAAACAGGTCTGTTGTCTACTTAGACTAGGAAACTAACGCTTGTAGGTACTACGCTTGAATCAACTTTCTTTTACCTGATGGTAAGCTGTTACTATTGTCTATGGATGCTAGTAACTCCAGAACCAGAAGCATCACTCGCTTTGCCGACCCTTGAAAACATTTAAAAACCCTCATGGAAAACCCTCGACAGAGACCATTCCACAATTGTATGATAAACGGGAGAAAATTCCTCTTGAACCTTGTTGTGCGCGAAGGTAGTCATGTGTGGGGATGGAATCTCTGTCAATGGCGAGCGGTGCGTGTTAAGAGGCTCTAGAGACCACATCAAGCAATTCCTCGGACCACAGCCCATTACACAAGCGGCCGAACCAAAAAGTATCATCTTTGAACCGAGTCAAACTTTATATTAATACTCATCAATCGGTACGAGGATTTTTTTGACACTAGAGTAGTTTTTGAAAAATATTGGTGTAAAGTGAGACGTGAAGATTTTTGTCTTGTGGGGTGTCATTTGAAAGAGTATCGACTGCACATTCATAAAATATATATTTTACTTTTTATTAGGGGTAGTTTTCGTAACAAAGGGGCGCGTTAAGGGGTTAAAACGCTTGATATGTCTTGTAGGATAGACTGTTATTATTTATTTTATTTAAATATTTTTCTGTTTCAGGTAAATACTGATATCTCCGTAAAATAACGCCTCAATCAATTAACTGTCTAAGCAATGCTTTAGTGAGAGGAAACCGCTAATCACTTCTCAAATCAAGAACTGTAAAAAAGAAACGTGTCATGAACTTTTGGAACATAAAAAATAAGCTACCCAATACTTGTTAGATATTTTTTTTAATTACAGACAGAATAGAATAAGTCCAAAGAATCTAAACTTACTACTACTAGTCCGACACTGACTTTAATACTACAACCTTATTTGTAAGCTATTATAATACATACATAGTCAAGTCACGCCTGCTTCCCAGAGGGGTAGGCAGTGAAAACGGATTTCCACTAACTACGCTCCATCAAACCTCTTGTCTCATTCACTCTCATCGCGTTCTCTATACATGCTCTCATTCAGGGTACTTCTGACCATGCCTCTCCCGAAACCATCTCCGACAAGCTAAAATAATACACAATGTTATAGCAAAAAACATATATTTTATAACTTTATTATTTATATTATTTACAATAATTCAACTTTTATTTACATATTAACAAGTTACGGTGGCTGCCAGCCACATCGTACTGTCAAGAAATTAATACATTAGGTTATGGACATGTCACGACGCCAAACGTTTGACCAACTAAATAACTTGTCTCATATTCATTATAGGGCTAATAAAATGGCCCAAATCGTACATTTACCAGCGTGCCCATCTTTCAACCAAACAGAATTGTGATGAGTACGATAATGTCCAATGGGTGGATTTCAAGAATCAAATGTTGCTTTATTCCTTAGCCATGATACATACTGGTAAAAGTTCAAATCAGTGTAGCATTTCTCAAACACACGGAATGATTTCAGATTCGACCTACAGTTCGATTTCAACACTATTACTACTCAAACAATTTCTGAAAATTTTTCGAAGTCTCGAATAGGTACTAATGTCAACATTTTTAGATTTCGGAGTTTTCGAATTCGATTCGATGGGGCTTCCCGTATGCTTGGGAATAGCTATGCAGGAGTCTCGAGTCTTACCATAGGTACGGAACACAATACTTGTTACATTACAATGTTTGTTAAAATTATAACAAATATTGTGATAAAACAAAGAAATCCGCACATCGTAAACAAACAATGCTCAAAATAATAATTATATTAAATAACCAACCAGCAAGCAATGATTTATTTTTATATTCAGACAGCAAAATATATTTAATACGAACTTTGGAGTATGTTAGTATGTTGTTTTTTGCTATTTAATTCACTTCGTTTGCTGACAAAATACATTTTGGAGTACATTAAACAATATCACTTCAATTAGTTGACCGTTTTGATAACCTTTGTTAACTATCATTTTTTCAACTTACAATCATTACCAAAACATATTGGACACATACAAAAATAAAAATTATCACTAATAAATAAGAGGGATTGTATTTAGAAATCAAAATAAACATTTTATGTACAATTTAATTACTTATCAGTCCTTTAAACCACTCTTACTAGTAATTAAGATTATTGATAACATTGTGCAAGTAAAATTGCTTACAAATAGAAGTTAGCATTCATCAATTTTATGACTAAATCGTTAACATTTTCACAGAAGTATAAAACAGCATTAGAAATAATAATTTTGATGTTTCTGGAAACATTCATGTAGTTCACTACAGGTGCTTTTTAAGGATCCCCAGATGGTTAGATTGTTTTTGATGTAACACCGCTTAGATTTTCCATATTTTTTACCTAACTGACTGAAAATGTATTCCTCCACCTCCAACACTTGGAATCAGCTTCCAGCGTCTGAATTTGCTGCGTCACAACCCTGATGTCTTTAAGAAGTGTAAATAGGCCCCCAGCCCCCTCAGCACGGGGCGGGGACAAAATTTTTGTCCTCTGTTTTTATCCACAATCTTGAGATAAAATGCTCTGAGGGAGCAGGGGTAGGTTCACTCCATCGTAGACATCAGCTCTGCCTTTGCAAGTTTTGAGTTTAAGAGCTCGCCCTGAATATATAAAAAAAAACGCCATAGGAGTGTGCAGACTCAAATGCCGAACCATATTAAAACATAAATGAAGAGTAAGAAACGATACGACAGAATTTAGAGAAACTGGGGTATTTTGGTATCCACATTTACCTACAACTTTTTTATCTTAGTGGTTGTACTAAGGATGAATGATAATACGTCTCTATATATCCACATTTACCCACAACTTGTTTATCATAGTGGTTGTATGGTTGTACTAAGGACGAATGATAATACGTCTCAATAGCACGATAAATACCCGTAAATAGTTTCAAACAATCCAGGTCTGACCAGGAATTAGGTACCGAGTATGGCGCCGCTGTCCGCCGTGTCCGCTGGGGTGTATTATCAGCCCATGCATATCAACATGTAACGATAATGCATGACCCGATGATAAAACGTTTCAAGGTAATAGTGATAAAAGTAGTAACAATATTACACTATCAGAGGACACGTAATGACCTACTGTGGGAGTAAATGTTGTGGCCCGAGCGATCCCGCCAAATTGTCTGTCACATGATAAAATTGCATCAAGATTACTTCTCAGCTTCAACTTTTTTGTTATATGGCAATTAATGATGGGGTCACTTTTCTGTCAGTGTCCAATTGTCCATAGCATTACCATACAGACCAGTGATGTACAGAGCAGTTAATGACACTTTCAATGCTCGACACTGGCAAATTCGATAAAATGGTTGCACGCCATATCAAAGTTGACGTAACAAAGAAGTTGAAGTTTGCTATAAGGTATAGGTCAGTGGAAATAAAGCCAGTTTAATGTCACATTACGTGTTATTACTGCATACATAACCTCATTTAGCTACACGCCGTTTTTTGCTTGCGACTGTTTATGTCGATACGATTTCGCTAAAATCAGTATATTTCCTAATATAAAATAAACATGTTAAAAAATCACGATGTACTCTAATAATAAGATAATCAGCTATAAAATTACAATCCAAGTTCAAATGTAACAAAATATGTATACTGTACAATAACTTTAAAACCATATGCACAATAATGCACATATAAAAACCATTTATGCCTATACACTAACCAAATTTCATCTGAAAAATGTACGCTAACAAAGGTGTGTCATGAAATGTTATACTTATTTTGTATTGCAGGTATAACACGTCCTTACCACTGTAACATTTATACATGTTTGAGGAGTACAAGCGTACAGAAACACAAACGTGTGGCAATATCATTGATTTTTTTTTATGTTCGGTCTCCAAAAAAAATCAGTTTTAAGAGGGCCCTGTAGTACCGCTAATTTTCTCCTTCCGCCACTTTCGAAACCAAAGGTTCGAAACCAGTTTATAAAATTACATTTCTTTATAGGAAACCTGGTTTCAATTACAGAAACATATTTCTGTTTTCTAAACCGGTTTCAAATACAGATTATAGAATCTTCTTTTGATACTCGTTCAATACGTATAGAAACTACTTGATCAGATATATTAACCTAGCCACTTACAAATATTTTATAACACTGACAAAACGTCATCTCACTATCAATAGGCTTGTGATAGAACTGATTGATTTCAAGAGCTGATTATTGAATTTGAAATGAGTCATGTAGTTTGTATAAGTACGTATTGAACGAGTTTCAAAAGAAGATTCTATAATCTGTATTTGAAACCAGTTTACAAAACAGAATTATTTTTCTTTAATTGAAACCAGGTTCCCTAAAGACAAATATAATTCTTTTTTTAGAAACTGGTTTCGTACCTTTGGTTTCAAAAGTGGCCAAAGGGTGATTTTCGCTCTCTCCTCCTAACGTAGTTCCTTCTTCATTTTGAAGTGGTAAGTCATGAAATTTTGCAGGTATAATCGGAAAGAGATAAACTGTGAGTGTGATACGCTACTTTATCTTGAAACGCAATAACAATGAAAATGTATGGAAAAGAGTGTTTGTATGGAAAAACTCTTATCCATATTATATTTGTTTGTATTAGTATTTTAGAAAAAGTAACACACCACAGACACAGATTATCCCTATCCGATAATACCTGCAAAAAATCTTTTCAATCAGACCTGCCATTTGGAGATGAAATGGAACTACGTTTGTATGGGAAAGTGAGACTACTGGGCCTTCTTAAGTTTTGACAGCATATAAATCGAACTCATGGCGGAGAACGTCAGTAGTTTGTTGGGTTTTTACACACAGAAATAACTAGTATTTAATTCGCAATGTTAGAAGTTTATCGACCACATCACAAAGCTTGGACGGCAAGCCGATAATATAAAAAAAAATTGATAGATCAATTTGAATTCAACAGAATAACGGCAACAGAAAAAATGCAACTTGTATTATGTACATAGAGACAGAACAATCATCAACTCTTGTTGAAATCACAAAGGCAGGGAAGTATGGAATTATAGGTTGAATTGGATCCCGTCTTACATTACAACGGTCTTTTTAATGGTTTTAATATAATCAAATAATTGTGATTTTAGATAAAGTAAAAAAAGCCTAGATTATCCTGGACATGCCATTTCGAAATGAAAGTTTGTTGGGAGAGCAGTGCTACTGAACCACCAGGTTTTTTGTTTGCAATACCCATGACGATGGTCTTAACTCAAGTGGTTGTTTACTAAACTAACTAATGGATCTCACCGGAAGGGCTACTAACTTCAGTCTATTATCTAACTCCACTGCGATCACTTATCCACAGCCAAGCGTGGCGATTAGGGTAAAACTGCTCACGAAGGCCCCCGCACTTCGGTCGCCGTCATACAGGGAGATACTACATCACCCAAGCTTTTTACGGCCGCCTGTCTCCGAAGGCTGGGGGTCGGACAGGGAGCACTATACACCCAAGCTTTTTACGGCCGCCTGTCTCCGAAGGCTGGGGGTCGGACAGGGAGCACTATACACCCAAGCTTTTTACGGCCGCCTGTCTCCGAAGGCTGGGGGTCGGACAGGGAGCACTATATCACTCAAGCTTTTTACGGCCGCCTGTCCCGAAGGCTGGGGGTCGGACAGGGAGCACTATATCACCCAAGCTTTTTACGGCCGCCTGTCTCCGAAGGCTGGGGGTCGGACAGGGAACACTATATCACCCAAGCTTTTAACGGCCGCCTGTCCCGAAGGCTGGGGGTCGGACAGGGAGCACTATATCACCCAAGCTTTTTACGGCCGCCTGTCTCCGAAGGCTGGGGGTCGGACAGGGAGCACTATATCACCCAAGCTTTTTACGGCCGCCTGTCCCGAAGGCTGGGGGTCGGACAGGGAGCACTATATCACCCAAGCTTTTTACGGCCGCCTGTCCCGAAGGCTGGGGGTCGGACAGGGAACACTATATCACCCAAGCTTTTAACGGCCGCCTGTCCCGAAGGCTGGGGGTCGGACAGGGAGCACTATATCACCCAAGCTTTTTACGGCCGCCTGTCTCCGAAGGCTGGGGGTCGGACAGGGAGCACTATATCACCCAAGCTTTTTACGGCCGCCTGTCTCCGAAGGCTGGGGGTCGGACAGGGAGCACTATATCACCCAAGCTTTCACCTACCTACCTACGAAGACATAATAAAATCGCTTCCATGTCCCATATCCCATGATGTCGTGAACGACTAACATGAATAGGCTGCTGATGTGTGTGTGTGTGTGTGTTTACGTGGGATGCGGCGGGGGCGGCGGCGGCGGCGGCGGCGGTAGGGCGGGCGGCGAGCCGCTGGTCCAGTTGACGAGCGCGTGTTGAGGCATCTGCGTCGCCTGGAAGTGGTCCTTGAGCAGCGCCTGCGAGAAGTTGCAGTGCATTTGGTACGCGTCGTTTTCGCGCGCCTCGTCGCCCGCCAGTCGGTACAGGTCTGCAACAAACGCGACGTGAAACCTCGTGTTTGATATACAGCCACTCTAAATAGTTGTGCTCCGGCATTTAAAAGTGTGAAGACTCGGCCTAATAAAAATAAAATGAAAATTATTTATTTCAGACCAAGATCCATATATATATCAATTTATTTTAAATGCAATAAAAAGTACAATTAAACTAACTAAGATCCATATTGATGTTGGTAAATTGGAAATCTCAGGAACTAGGTGTTAGTAATGTTACGAGCTGGAGTTTGCAAGAATTAAAAGCAACCGGTTATTACTCAAAATAAGACACGTTTATTCAGCACCAAACTAATTACTCTCAAACACAGTACAACACTTCTTAGTTATACTACCGAATCACTAAACACTGTTATCGTACTCAAATATCACTTGATGTTAACTCGCTGTATCGTAATCGAATACTGACTTGCTTTCGAATCGCGCGTCAATTTATATCCAACTTTATCGAAAGTTCCAGTAAGCGCGGGAATGGTCGCTCCGCTAACTGTTGCGTAATCTGGCACGGCGCGGCGGTCATAAATCATCCTTTTGTGTTATTGATAAACAAGTTGTTATTGTCTTATTTTCTCGGAAGTATGCGAAGGTTCGCGAATATTCTAGACGCTTCGAACTGGCGTAACAGTAACAATAAAAATCAAGAAAGAAGTATTGGCTACTGTACTGACTACCCCCTAATAGGTGATCCCAATAAGATCCGAGTAGTGCTCAGAGGTGAATTCGAAGGGAAAAATTTGGTGAATCCATTGTTGTTTGTTGTGTATAACCTCACTAATATTATAAATGCAAAAGTTTAAGTGAATGTTTGTTACCACTAATCTCCGTAACTACTTAACCGAGTTAGATTAAATTTGGTATAAATCTATATACCAAATTTCATAAGTAACGTAAAGTTTCTATGGAAAAAAATCCTTGGATCGATTCACTCAAAACTCGGTTTAAATAAACTATACTGTAATGTTTTCAAACAGTATTTTTATTTAAAAAAAACTACCCCTAGGAAGTGTGCAATAAATGCATAAAGATGAATTTATGAATTTTGAAAGTGTTCCAACCACTTTGGGCACATAGTCATCATACATTTTTTTTTATTATACAACAAAAAACACATAAATGCAAAAAATTTTTTTTTCGAAAACTCACTTTTCCAGAACAAAAAAAGGTTTTCTTTAATGCAGAACTTATTTTTTTCGAAATCGAGCACGTAACTCCTAACGTGACTTTTCGATAACTCTCACGGTTTCAGACTTGGCCTCAGTGGCCCTGGAAAAAACGCATATATATCATAATATACAAGGTGAAACAGAATATGTGTACTAAGCAGTGGGGGGCTTTTCGGACCAGGAAAAGTATTTGTTGTGGTGGGGAGATAATAGTGAATTCCCATTTTCAGTTTCCCATACAAATCTTTTCATTTTCTCAATGGCAATAAATAGTGACGACCCTATTCCTTTACCGCACTATGCATGTAGGTAGGTAGGTATAAGTTGGTGCAATTGTCTGTGTCAAAGAGTATTAAGGACAGATGAACCAATTTTAGTGGGAACTTGGAGTCATCTCGTGAAAGTAGGTTATTAGATAGAACATACACATTGATAAATTACATAGGCACCTACAGTTACAAAAAGATGATAAATGCGATATTGGACGAACAAAAGTACATTATAGGAACGATTATTTTGTATTTTAGCTAACAGATAGATAAAATTCTTATTGATTTGACAAATGAAACCTAGTAATGGATTGTCTCATTAGCAGCCCAGGCTTTTCGACGATTTTCCTCTGTTAGTGAAAGCGCTTTTCGTTCTTTGTGATTGTGACCTTCAGCTATGTTGCCTAATCTGTCTAGAGCTGAGGTCATTGACGCGAGTTAAGAAACAGCTGATTTTAGGGTAGTCTCAACTCAAAAAACCAGCTGTTGGTGTCAGAACTTTGATCCTGTTTGACCAAAAACTTTGAACCAAAATTCAAAAAGTCGTAAAACAAACGTTGTTCCACGAGTCGGGTCGGATAACCCCGTTTCGGCATAGTACACATATTCTGTTACAGGTTGTATAGTAATAACATATACCTTTGAGTATAGCGGAGGCCCACAGCTGCACATGCACGTCGGGTATCTTGCTGGCGAGCTGCATGGCCGGCGTCACCATGTTCATGGACTCCCGCGAGTTGTTTATCGAGAGGAATATGTGTCCCAGCAGAACTAGCGAGCAGGAGGTGAGGCGGTTCAGGTCCTCGGCGTTCGCCATCTTGAGCGTCTCACGGAGATATCGCCTGCAAAGGATACAACCAATCATATCCAATCATATTTAACAAGCCTCATAGCTCAGCTGGTAGTAACTCTGCCTTCTGCGCTGTACGTTGTGGGTTCGATTCCCACGCAGGACAAACATTTGTGTGATGAATCTCGATGTCTGTTCTGTGTTTGGATGTTGTATAATATGGTACGTATGTATTTTAAAAAAAAACAGTATACAAGTATTCTATCCGTAATCTAGTTCCCATATTACAAGCTTTGCTTAGTTTGGGGCTAGATGGCGCTGTGTGAAATTAACGTCCTGTAATATTTATTTATTTATATAACAGGCCACATTGTACGACGGGTAAGCACTTGGCCTTCATCTCACCTGGTAACAAGTTGAGATAAGGCCGGTGGAGGCGCACTTCACTCGGAATCCTCAATAAACTGAGGAACCTATCTTACCTCTATATGCCGGAACACAACATTTTTAGAATTGTTATTATGGCGACAGAATTTGGTGAGATGGTGGTAGCTAGCCAGGCGGACTTGAACAATGTCCTACCGCCAACCAAACCAAGTACAATATATCACAATATATACTTCCCATGGGAATCGAACCCGGGACCTCTGGATCTGAAACCGGTGGGTTGAAACACTAGACCACAGAGGCGGTTAGACTTCGGTGTGTGTGCGCACGGAATCTTTGACCTAATCCCTCCATCCCCTTTCCACCAACGGACTAGCAGACGTACGGCTGGCTACAGCCCGTACCTTGTAAAATTTACTATTTGTAAATGTCCCATTGTGCCGAACACGCTTCGCCTCTACCTTCATCATGAATAAAATATTACAGGAATAAATAAATAAATATTACAGGAAATTCATTTTTACACAGCGCCATCTAGCCCCAAACTAAGCATAGCTTGTAATATGGGAACTAGATTACGGATAAAATACTTAAATACTTTTTGTAAATACATACGTATTATATGATACAACACCCAAACACAGAACAAACATCTATATTCATCACACAAATGTTTGTCCTGGGTGGGAATCGAACCCACAGCCTACAGCGCCGAAGGCAGAGTTACTACCGACTGAGCTATGAGGCTTGTTGAATACTGGTAAAGAATGGAATTCCTTGCCTTCGTCTGTTTTCCCCCACGAGTACAATCTTGGAGTCTTCAAGTCCAGAGTAAATAGGTTCCTTTTAGGCAAGCGTGCTCCATCTTTGGCCACATCTTTACTGGTTTTACATGTAAGCTGGTGGTCAAACGTTTGACTATCACCAATAAAACAACAAAAAAAAAATAGCCTCATAGCTCAATTGGTAGTAGCTCTGCCTTCTGCGCTGTAGGCTGTGGGTTCGATTCCCACCCAGGGCAAACATTTGTGTGATGAATATAGATGTTTGTTCTGTGTTTGGGTGTTGTATAGTACGTATGTATTAGCAAAAAGTATTTAAATATTCTATCCGTAATCTAGTTCCCATATTAAAAGCTATGCTTAGTTTGGGGTTAGATGGCGCTGTGTAAAATTAATGTCCTGTAATATTTATTTATTTATTTGTAATCAAAAGAGCACCAAATACACTATTACACATATTATATATACAATATTTTGTTTATTCTTTCCTCATATTTGGCAAAGATCACATCCAGTACTACTTATAATAGCCGATAAGTCCGTCTGCTATGTCCATGAGTGTGGGCATGGACTTAGTAACACTTCAACAAAGGAAAAAAGGTTTTTTGGAAGAGCACGAAAAATTCCCATCTCACTCTGGAAAAATACTCAAGAACTCATTTGAATTATTACGTTTTAAATACTAAAAAGAAAACCCGACTTCAATGATGAATATGATATTTGTTATATTTTCCAATTATTTTAATGACAGATGGATGGACACACAGACGCGTGATCCTATAAGGGGTCTTACGACATTTTTTTATATTTTTTTAAAGTGTAGTTTAATTAATATATATGAAGTAGATGTATTCAAGTTATGTCTAGAAATTATTATGCAGGTTAATTAACACAAGCATAGGTATTTTCAAAACATACAGAAAGTTTTCGGATGTGAAACATCACTTTTTGTCGGATCCGACATAGAATCTGAGTGATATTCGAATTCTAACGTCAAAATATTTAGATTTTAGAGTTAAGAATAGCGTTCTAGGAATCTCCATCGGAAGCTTCCGAATTCGATCCGATAAAGCTTTCTGAATGTTTTAAAATACCTATGCAGATTTCTCATTAAATATTTTTTTTAATCAATGGATAATATTTTGATTGACTGGCTCGAACCATACTGGAGTACTTTGTCCATTCCACAATATAAAGGCAGAAAAGGCACTTACTTGGCTTCATTATACCGCGCCTGAAAGAATGCTTGAAGCCCTAACACGTAGTATGAGGCGGCGCGGAGCCCGTGTGCGTACGGAGGTAGGGCTTCGGGCCGCACCTGAAATTTTAAATAATTTTAAGTCATATTTTACATGAAAATGAACTAAAAAAAACCATACATTTTGTTCTATGTTTGTGTATCTGGGTATTATTCTTCAGGCACAGACTTTTATAGACAAACATGAATGAACGAATCGAGGTTTGGTAGGACAAATCAACATTGTTCAAATGGCCATGTTTAGATAAATTTATATTACCAATCTAGTTTGGACTAGAATCAGACTGCAAAATTACACAATAATTATTGGCCTTGCAGCTCTGTCATTTGTTGGTTGTGGGTTCGAATATGAATATAAATATTTGTTCTGTTATATTGCGTAGTATCATAAATATGTTTTTTTATTTAACCACCTGGGACGCTACCGCCGACGGCGAAGCCGATCTCCATTGATGGCTTTAAATTAGCTCCATGAGAACTAGAAACGATTTTTACCGATTTAGGTATGTGTCATATCCGAAATGGCGTTTCCCATCTCAAAAGTGTACACATGTTATGAAACCTATCCGTTCAGTACATTTGACGGTAAAAATCGTTTCTAGTTCTCATGCAGCTAATTTAAAGCCATCAATGGAGATCGGCTTCGCCGTCGGCGGTAGCGTCCCTGTGTGGCTTAGTGGTACAACCCACCGATTTCAGATCCAGAGGTCCCGGGTTCTAACACCAGGGGGAGTAATCTGCTTGGTTTGGTTGGCTAGCTACCACCATCTTACCTAATTCTGTCGCCATAACAACAATTCTAAAAATTGCTATGTTCAGGCATTTAGAGGTAAGATAGCCAGTTCCTCGGTTTGTTGAGGATTCCGGGTGAAGTGCGCCTCCACCTTCGGCCTTATCTCAACTTGTTACCAGGTGAGATGAAGGCCAAGCGCTTCCCCGTCGTACAATAAAAAAACTACAAAGAAATATTCACATTCTCTGTAATATATGCATATTTTGCTATACTTTGTCTGGGGCTAGATGGCGTTGTTAAATTGTCTAGTAACATATATTTATTTACCTGTTCCATGAGTTGCGCCAATTCCGTATCTCTCCGCCCCCGAAGGTACACTATCGCGAGGTTCAGTTTTGCAAACATCCATAAATCCCGCTCTTGTGACATCTGAAGAATATATCCACACCTATATATACTATATATATATATATATATATACACCTATATATATATATACACCTATATATATATAGGGACCGTGGCAGGACCGCCAGCTAGATGGACTGACGACATTGCTACTATACAGGGTAAAACCTGGATGCAAAGGGCTCATAACAGGTTAGAGTGGCGTTTTGGGGAGGAGGCTTATGCCTAGCAGTAGGTTACATAAAAGCTGTTGATAATGATGATATGTAATATACATTTATTTATTTATTTAACAAAATCCACAGCTCTTAAAAACTAAACAGGATTTGAGCAGGACATTGTCTGATTTTTTGCTTGTATGATTAATGAACCGGAATATTTAGTCTGTCAAGTATTTAATCTTAATCTAATATAATATAATAATCGCTAAGCTTTGCTTAGTTTGGGACTAGATGGCGCTGTGTAAAATTAATGTCCTGTAATATTTATTGTTATCAACTTGTTACCAGGTGAGATCAAGGCTAAGCGCTTACCCGTCGTACAATATAAAAATAAAATTAAGATAATCTTTGTCTGTGGCGCGCTACTTTTTCTGAAAACGCAATATCAACGAAAACATATGGAAAAGCGTGTTTGCATGGAAAAACTCTGTTCCGTATATTTTGGTTTGCATTCGTTTTTTAGAAAAAACAACGCACCATAGACAGATAATTCCTATCCGATCACACCTGCAAAAAATATTTTGAATGAGACTTGCCATTTCGAGATGATAATGGAACTACGTTTGTATGGGAAAGTAAGTCTACTGGACTTAAGTATAGCTTTATCCCTAGTCCGGCGAGTGACTTACGTGTATACAAGCGAGGAACTGCGACTCTGCCTGCTCCATACAGTTCATAGACATGGCATACAGTCCGAGTAGACAGTGCAACTGAGGGGTGTGCGCAGCCGCCGTTTGAGCTGCACAAAAATATACACAACTTATTACCGCTCGCTACTTTTTAATATCTGTGTGAAACTATATATTTTGAACACTGTTTGCAAGGTGAGTCTCCAACAACAAGTCCCAACCTGTCATATACGAAATTTCAAATGTATCTGAAAGTTGTACCAGAACACTGAACCCATTGAGTCTGCTTATTGCAGCAGCCATCTTTAAATAATAATTTTTGGCAACAATCAATGGGATCAGTTGCCCCATTATATCCATTAGGTCAACTGATCCCACGGGATAAGTTGGAGCGGCCTCAGTTGACTAAAGTGCCAAGTAATTACTATTAATTATTTTATATGATGACAATAAGTTAATTATTACAAGATACAATATAAGTAACACCTTTAAAACATAGATTCATCACACAAATGTTTGTCCCGGGTGGGAATCAAACCCACAGCCTATAGCGCAGAAGGCAGAGCTGAGCTGTGAGGCCTGTCAAAATGTATGTGTAGAATAATTAACAAGCTGCATAGCTCAGTTGGTAGCTCTACCTTCTACGCTGTAGGTTTTGGGTTCGATTCCCACCCAGGCCAAACATATGTGTGATGAATATAGATGTTTGTTCTGTGTTTGGGTGTTGTATTGTATCATAAGTATATATAACTAAAAAAAAAATGTTCCCATATTACAAGCTATGCTTAGTTTGGGGCTATATGGCGCTACGTAAAAATAATATGTCTCGTATTTATTTATTTTATCTAGGGTTAACTCACGTATACGCTTACGTTGGTACCTACATCAACAGCATCAACTATATATCATATTAATATACTTAAAAAATAACTTTTCGCCTGGTGACGTAGCTTTGTGTGTTGCCACACAGTATTCGTTGTTTACAATTTCTGTAAGCTCCTTTCTGAAAATACTCTAGATGGAAATAAACTTAGTTTTGGGCTAGATGGCGCTGTGTGCAATTATAATATGTCCCGTATTTATTTATTTTATCTAAGATTTACTCACGTATACACTTATGTTGGTACCTACATCAACAGCATCAACTATATATCATATTACTTGGCTTAGTTTGGGGCTAGATGGCGCTGTGTGCAATTAATGTCCTGTAATATTTATTATTGTAACATTAGAATAACTCACGTGAGGGCGCGGAATGCAGTAGGTCGGCGGCTCTCGCTATCTCGGCGAGGGCCTGCGCCTTGCCCCCGGCGACCAGTCTACAGAGCGCCGCGTGCTCCACGAGCGCCATCCGCAGCCGCCACGCGAGCCCCGCCCCGCTCCGCCCGCAGAGCCCTCCGTACGTAGAGGTGCTCACGGCGCTTTTATCCTCACTGTTCGCTGTAAACACCTATCTGTTTACCTAACCGCCTGTGGTCTAGTGGTTCAACCCACCGATTTCAGATCCATAGGTCCCGGGTTCGATCCCCAGGGGAGTACAATATTGTGCATTAGGTTGGTGGTAGAACTTTGTTTAAGTCTGCCTGGCTAGCTACCACCATCTTACCTAATTCAGTTGCCATAATAACAATTCTTAAATTGTTGTGTTCCGACACTCCGCCTCCACGTTCGGCCTTATCTTAACTTGTTACCAGGTGAGATGAAGGGCAAGCGTTCCTCCGTCGAACAATAAAAAAAAAAGATCGTTATGCATGGCTGAACATCTCTCTAAATCAGCACTTAGTTGATGAATAAGAATTGCAAATCTGAAAGGGGTGGCTATTCTGCAATTAGTTGTATTGTGCATTGCTCCCCTGTTATCCTGAAGCCAGCCCAATTCCTTAAAGTATCGGACAAGGAACCAGAGACATACTGATATTTTGAGATTTTGAAAGTGAAAGGTTTCTATTGAAATCTTTCACTTTCAAAATCTGTATGAAACTATCTATTTTGAACACTGTTTCCAAGGTGAGTCTCCAACAAGTCCCAACCTGTCATATACGAAATTTCAAATGTATCTGAAAATTGTACCAGAACACTGAACCCATTGAGTCTGCTCATTGCAACAGCCATCTTTAAATAATAATTACTCTGACTCCAAGCCAAGTGCGCGATCTTATTTAATCTTCGACTAGCTGACCAGCAGAGCTTCGAGCAGTTATAATTGCGCAGTGGCATAAAAAAAGCTATTGTATTGATCTAGACAAAAACTTTACAGGATCACCGCTGGGTTAATCTGATGATTGCCTGAAAATTTCATCAAAATCGGTCCAGCCGTTATGATGTCCATAGGGTACACACACATATACTCATCGACTTTAAATATTCAATTACAGCCAGTATTATACAGTTCACGGCTTTTATATCAACACCACACACACATATACTCATCGACTTTGAATATTCAATTACAGCCAGTATTATACAGTTCACGGCTTTTATATCAACACCACTGAGTCATGCAAATTGGTTACTAAATCTTAAGAGGGCCCCGGAATATCGCTGTTTTTTGCTCTACAGTACAAAAGTAGTTCCTATTTCAGGTTTTTTAGAAAAAGTAACGCACCACAAACACATATTATCCCAATCCGATCATACCTGCAAAAAATATTTTGAATCAGACTTGCCATTTCGAAATGAAAATGGAACTACGTTTGCTTAGTGAACAAAATATTTGTGAAATAAAAGTGAGCCTATTTGGCCTTCTTAGGGTGGATTTCACCCCAATAAGTTTTATTCTAAGGATAATGCTATTAATTATTGGAATTTATATGTGAGAGGTTAGTTACCTACAAGATGTAGGTATAAAGTACGAACCTAGCATGTAATTTTGAATTAAAATTATAGGTTACCTACCATCTAACGTAATTTTAGGATACCTGAGCATGCTTACCTATGTACCTACTCTAGATACTTACATACAGGTACATTAGGTACTTACTCTATAACCAAGGTACAAACAGATTTGATCATATAAAGTAGGTAAATACAATTAATGCGTTGTATACATCGACGTACAGTTTACAACACAGTGTAGGTATGTAGGTAACGTTTGCATTCTACTCGCTTTGATTTTTTATTTGAATATAAGCCTATTTGTTCTATCAGAAACCAATTATTCAACCAACTCTTGACAACCTTAAGATTTTATGCGACCAACGACACACAATCAACCACTGGTGATTTTAGTGGGCTAAGTGTATAGACAGCACACAGAATAATACACAAAGTTAGTACAGCAATAGCATCATTACACCATTACACCACGAATATCATGAAATTTCAAAATACAACATTTACACTTCTTTCTTTCTTTTGGCGAGCAATCGTCTTACCTATTCAAAACGTCCTGGTAAGATGGTAAGATATAATAATAAGGTACTGAGAAAATGACAAGGCTATTTAATTGTTCTGCATTCACATTCATTCCACATTCAATCCCACAGATAGCAAATAAACACTAATCAACCGCTATACTAGGATTAAATATTTGCCTTTAAAAAGTGCAGAAACGTTCTAAGAGTAAATAGAGCGAATAACTTTAACCCTGGAATTGTTATTCTTGGATAACGACGCCGCTGGTGGAATTAGCCCTAAAGGGAATAACAGTGTATCACTTACTGGTTAGTTTGTCGATCTGTGCGAGTGCCTTCTCAGTGTACTTGTGCGCTTTGTCCATGTAGCCAGCCTGCGCGGAGTGCATCACGGTCACCAGATACACCAGCACGTACAACTGTTGTCGGGACAGCCAGACGAACGACTCGGCGCCTGTTGTACTGCCGCATACCGCTGGAGACAATACATCATACAGTACAGACGCTCAGGGGATCGTTTAGACAAGCGTTCTTACATGTTCTGGGCCATCTATATCGATCGAACATATTACACTTAGTCCGATCAGAAGCGCGCGCCGCCGCCCCGCCATGATTGAGGTACCCAAGTGGACCAACCTACTTAAGTTTGCCCCCATGTCACTCGCTATATTATGTTAATGTTCTGTCTGAAAAAAGCGTGGACATATTTTACCAAAACTCATTGAAACGAAATGTTTATAATGTGTAGTAGCTATAGTATTTGTACCGTAGATTCATTAAAATACGTTACCTAGATTTAGCATCGCCTTATGGTTAAATAAAAAAACCTGTAATGATGTTTTCTCTGAATAAATAAATAAATTATTGTCACTAAATGTTTGTTTTGTCCTATAGTCATATTTCTGTGTACAATAAAGTGTTCATTATTTATTCATTCATTCATTCATTCGAACGTAGACATTTACGTAAGCCAAGCGCTTGCTTGGCTTTCATCTCACCTGCACAGGTATTTTCAAACGTTCGGAAAGTTTTATCGGATCGAATTCGGAAGCTTACGATGCAGATTCCGAGATCGCTAATCATAACTCCGAAATTTAAATATTTTGACATTAGAATTCGATGCTCCACACCCAAAAATTTTCAGAAATATGGTGAGAGTAGCGTTGAAATCATTCGGATTCTATGTCGGCTCCGACAAAAAGTGTTTCCGATCCGAAAACTTTCCGAATGTTTGAAAACATCTATGCTGGTGTCAATTACGATGAGGCCGTGGAAGCGCACATCATCCAGAACGGCAGACAGAGGCGGTCGAATGTGTTTTCCTTGCATTGCTAAACAACCATTTTTTCTTTTTAATCTTTGACGTACAAGCGCTGCCGCGGCACATTTTGGCGGTTCGTTACTACGGGTAACGTAAAAAACATGTGTACTCACAATCGTCGTCAGGCCACGTGGGCGTCATGATAGTCTGAATACTCTGCTGTAATTGTTTCAAACACTGTTTCACGCTCTTAACCTGACCCGCCATAAGGTAGTGGCACACCTGCGAAACAAATTTGCCTAAATGAGTAACATACAATTACAATGCACAGCCTAATAGTCATCACATAAACATCCCATTAGTGGTATGCAGGAGAGAGCGATTTTGCCATAATCACCACGCTTGGCAGGCGGATATTGATATTTTTTTTTATTGTACGACGGGGAAGCGCTTGGCCTTCCTCTCACCTGGTTACAAGTTGAGATAAGGCCGAATGTGTGACGCACTTCACCCGGAATCCTCAACTAACTGAGGAACTGGCTATCTTATGCCGGAACACAACATTATTTTTAGGAATCGTTATTATGGCGACTGAATAAGATGGTGGTAGCTAGCCAGGCGGACTTAAACAAAATCGTACCACCAACCAAACCATGCACGATATTGCTCCCACTGGGGATCGAACCCGGGACCTCTGGATCTGAAATCAGTGGGTTGAACCACTAGACCACAGAGGCGGTTCGCTGTAATATAGTAGATACACAAAAGGTAGCTGCTGCCCGTCTTCTGGTGAGATCCCTGAGTCGGCTTTTACGACATCCATGGGCTGAGTTGGGGGTCGATTCTTAAGCCGTGACAGCGGCGACATTTACTTTAATGCAAGCCGTTCGTCTCAGTGGCTTTAAATTTGAAGGGTGTTTGAAGGGGTGTATTAAGATTTTAGGAATTTTCACAGGATTACTGAAACGGCGATCTAGAGTAGATCTAGACTTTTGACTTGAGGGAGACAGTACCAGGGTCACAGTAGACAGTCACAATTTTATTTAAAAATAAATTATCTTTCTGCTTATTTCCGCTAATTTACGAAACGTCTGGACCGATTTTGACGGGACTTTCAAAGGCAGATAGTTGTTATTACAAGGAGTAACTTGGCTACATTTATTATAGAAAAACAATTAGAGACCGCGCATCAAAAATGTCATGAAATCCAATGAGTATACTTAATTTTTAAGCAACCTTTCGGGTTAGGGGTGCAAAAGGAAGGTATTTTGGGAAATTAAGACCACTGGATGACAAGAACGAAGACCTGCTGGCTTACCCTTGAACACGATTCCGATCGATCGGTATTGAATCGGTATTGAAGTTGCGTCATTTCTTACTCTTGAACACTCTTGAATGCGAACCTAGCGCCAAATTGATTTCATATTGGGTGGATATTTAATGAACTAATAGCGATTGGAATTGAATTGTCCAATCCGTCTATGCCGCCATAAATAATACAATTTTAGACAATTTCAAAATAACAATTTTTATATTTTTTTTTTATCCGAGTTTTATTCAATAAAAAGTACAATTAAACTAACTATGTACAAAGGAATCAGTCAGATTACCTAAGGACTGTTACAATTTTTATATTGAATTTGTTTGAAAATATGTTTAGATTGATGTTTTAAACTATTTGTAATCACTGTGTACTGATAAAAAGCCCAAATTTTGAAGTGTTTGTCGATTTCAATCCAATGCTATCAAGTTGTTTTTCGAGGGGCAATTAGTCAATATTGATAGAGTATTGGATTGCGATTGATGTTGAATTGGAATTGTTATTGGGTTCGAGGGTACACCTGCTGGTCGATAGCGAGTCAGTTATTATTTTTGACTCATTCAAAAGGAAGATCAAATTATGACCATCAGAATGTTACAGGGCATAATTTCACAGCTCAAACTAAGCATAGCTTGTAATATGGGAACTACATAACGGATTAAATACATATTTTTTTGTAAATATACACTTATAGCAATACAACACCCAAACACAGAACAAACATCTATATTCATCTCACCAATGTTTGTCCTGGGTGGGAATCGAACCCACAACCCACGGCGCAGAATGCAGAGTTACTACCAACTGAACTATGAGGCTTGTTGGCTCGGGGAACCACCTTCTTGCAGGTTTTTAAAAGTTGTCATAGTATGTCAGAAATAAAGTTATGTGATTGAATATTTACCTGAAGCACTAGGAAGTAAACTTTGAGGTATTCCTTTTGATGTGGACTGCCGACCCATGTGTCTACTAGGTGTCCGGCTTGGTTGAGCAATGGCAATACTTCTTGGATCTTTTTATCTATTAATAATAACTGAAAGAGATGTAATAGTGCAATGTTAGATGATACACAGGTTACTTCTGTTTTTAATGCGTTCGCTAATCTGCCTGCCAAATAGTGGTGAAATGTATGAGGTGGTACTTATTCTAACAATAATACAAATTAAAATACATAGGAATGAGTTTTCCAATACAAATACTCCGAACGACAAAAGGTAAAAGGTAGTCTTTAGTGTAGCGGTTTGTTGTCCCTAGATTAACAAAATTTGAAATAAATTGATCACTACGTAAAATTGTTATTGAGTGGGTGTCATCTACCTATATAAGCGCTTATCTGTGCTCCAAGATGCACTGTACCATATTAAATAGGTAATATAATCATATTTAAATTTGGATACTTAGGAAAAAGTATTTTAATTGGTGATAGCTAAGAGTTTGACTATCAGCTCACTTAAAAAACAAGTGAAGATGACTAAGATCCATCTTAGTTCATATATTCACCTGGCCTACTTGCCTAAAAGGAACCTATTTACTCAAGATTTGAAGACTCCATCCAAGATTGTACCAGCACACTTAAAAAACAAGTGAAGATGACCAAGATCCATCTTAGTTCACATATTCACCTTACCTACTTGCCTAAAAGGAACCTATTTACTCTAGATTTTAAGACTCCATCCAAGATTGTAATGGTGCGGAAACAGACGGCGAGAAGTAGTTCTATAACTACCAGTACTAATGGTAGTTAGGTTAGTTAGTAGGTGTGAATCAATCACCACAATAAAACATTTTGTTTTTTTATACAACTAGGAGACGGAACAAGCAAGTGGCCCACCTGATGAACTTACTGCGTAAGTCACATCTACAAAGAACATAGCCTACACGGCACTGCATTGCGCCCGTCAACTTGAGGCATAAAGGTGTCTAGCCTCGCGTGCCCGTTATTACACTGGCAACCATGCCCTTCAAAGCGGAACACAGCAATGCTGCTTGGCGGCTGAAATAGGTATGGTGGTAGTACTTCCCCGGACGGGCCCTTTCACAAAGGGCTCGACTACTCTTCTATACGAACATCTACAAGGTACAGGAACCTGCCATATATCCGCTAGTCCAGTGGTGTAAAGTAGTATTAGTAAGACACATACAGAGAATTAGTTAATAGAATTGAGACTTACCATTACCCTACTGAGTAAGAACAAAACTCTTGTGTACGCCGCATTTGAGATCTGTGCATAATCCACTCCAACTCCAAGTAAACTACTTGCAACTTCATATTCACGCTCTGTTGCATGTATTTGCTAGAAACAAATAAATATAAGATACTATGTAGGTGGACTATGTACAATTTGATTCAGTTTAGAGCGTCAATGGTGGCATTAAATGATTATTTTACACAAGCTTAAATAAGGAATAAAAATATTACAGGACATTAATTTCACACAGCGCCATCTAGCCCCAAACTAAAATGATTTCAGATCCAAAGGTTCTGGGTTCAATCCCCAGGGGAGTAATATTGTGCTTGGTTTGGTTGGTGGTAGGATTTAGTTTAAGTCCGCCTGGTTAGCTACCACCAGCTTACGCCTTATTAATTCCGTGGCAATAATAACAATTCTTAAATTGTTGTGTTCCGGCATTCAGAGGTAAGATAGCCATTTCCTCAGTTTGATGAGGATTCCGAAGTGCGCTTCCACCTTCGGCCTTATGCCTATATATGCCTATTCAAGAAAAAAGTAAAGTTTACAATATGTGTATACCTACTACCATGCTTAACTTATGGTTGTCAGACGTGGGCATTGACAGAGAAACTGTCTTCTAAAATAAAAGTGCAAAAATGAAGTGTAATGGGAATCAAGAGATATGATGAGAAAAGGTATGATTTTAAGACAAAAAATACAACTAAATTCAAAAATATACAAACAGTCCACAGAACACTTAAATGGAGATGGTATGCTAAGATGGTATGCTATGGCATATGCTAAGAGAGTGAAAAGAGAAATGGACAAAATTATTCACAGAGTGGTGTCCTAGGGATGGACTTAAGAAACAAAGGGCAACTGACAAAACAAGGAGGTGAGATTCAAAAAGTGACTAGCAAAGGATAGAGAAAGTGAGATACACATTCTAAAATATAAACAGAGATATTTCCTTTGCCTCCAATTTTGTTATTTCCCTTTTCTATTTTTGATCAAAACTATGGTTAATCTTAATCCTTTTTAGGCCTTCAAATAAAGCACATAAAAATTTTAGTTCTTGCCGTTTGGCTTTCATAGGCAATGCATGTATACAAGGCAAAGACTTTACATTGTACACACTGGTTCCAACCCTCAAACGCGTTAATTCTGTGCTCTGACTGTAACAGCTGATTTGCTCAGGTTTAGTTTTTACAATTCACTGTTGTTTAAGATAATTAATGAATTGATTGAAATGAAAACAGATCCTATTTGTTGTGCTTCCTCATTAATTTCAGCCCAAACTTCAGGAATATATGTTGCAGGAAGTAGCTGAAGACTCGCAGATAACCTAATAATTTATCTTCCCTCTTTGGTATTAGTCACATTTAATTTGCCTGACTTTCGCCATAATAAAGTGATAATAGCACCCTGTCAGTTCAGCTTCAGGGAACACCATAAAATATGAAAAGAATTTATTTGTGCTATCTTGTAGTTGCATTTGAAACATTTTATTTTAATTCCGATATGAACTTTTATGCAAGCAAACATCTTCTTATACATGGTTTAATTTTTTAATTGGTAGGCATACATATATAACGAGTTCAACATTGTTGGTATATGTGCAACTAACATGTATTGAATACAGCTGATGCAAACAATTTGGTAATTTAAAAAAACCATCTCCGAAATACAGTGCATTGCCGACATTTTGATCTGCTGTTTGTTGGCTTAGTTTAGTTAAAATACAAAACTTTTTCATTTTCTGTTCCATCCACATAAAAGAGAAAGTCTTTGCCCAACAATTCTGGTATTTCAACTTTTCTTACATTAATAAAATAGTTTGAGACTTTGAGATTAGACTCTCTAATATTTTTGTGACAGAAGTAAAATTTTGACAAGACTCCTTGCATTTCTCCATTATACAGTTGATTTTATAATTTTCTTTGTGACCTTTGCATGAATGCACACTTTCTCAGGTAATTTAATTTGTCTTTCTTTAACCTTTAAATACCGAAGTGTGGTCTGACAGACAATTTGAGTTTTCAATATCATCACCTATGTTGGCATTGTGGTATCACCCCATGTATTTATCTACCCCTCGAGCCGTCCCCTGGTAGAGTATGTGGAAAGTGATGGTGTCAGCGCATGCAATTTCGTTAAGTTCTAACAGACCACTTGTCCACACTTATGTAACTCTTATTGGAGTATACTTATTTGTTGTGTTTACTTATGTTTGATAGTTGTAAATTGGATAGTTACTATAACTTGATGCCATGTGGTTTTTGAGAATACAACTGAAAATAAAACAAATTTGAAAAGTACATTTTATCTTCCAATGATAAATGAATTTATTGTTTGTTTGTCCAAATAATTGATATCTGTGATTTAAATGCTTATAATTAGTTATACATGTGTAAACCCTTTTGGTTTTATTTATACAATAATTAATGTGTAACCAATGATTTGAAACAATAATATATTAGAAACTCAAAGTATTTTTTTTATAGTATAACAATGGTGGTCTAGCAGGCATCATGTCGGTCCCTAGGTAGTGAAAATGGCATGTTGGTACTTAAAGGTTAAATATCTCCATAAACTTGTTCCACTTTCATTTGTTGCCCAATGATTATAATATGTATCCATCTCGCAATAAAACATTCCTTCCTTTTTGGCTAGGTATAATAATAAATGGATCATGAATTCCCTTAATTTTATTGGCATTGTATACTATCCATAATCTAGTTCCTACATCAAATTTTGTTTAGTTTGGGGTTAAAAGTGTGAGAAATGTATGCCTTATAATATTTATTTATTTAACACAATCAAACAAACTTAATCCTCACCTGTTGTGGGATAATGGGCAGGAAAGATGATGACAAACCAACAAAAGCACTTATATATGAATTGAATCAAAAACGCTTATGGTAGGTATAACAATCCCAAGGGGTTTATGTTCTGGATTTTATATAAATAACATGTAAACAACATGAGATATATTGTGAAAAATTTACCTATGACATGATTTCTATTAGAAAAATCATAGGTACCAGTTATTGATACTACTCACCGCCAATTGGAATATTAGTCTACTATGCCAGTAGACACTGTGTTGTGACAATTCTATAGCTTTCCTGAGGACTGGTTTAGCAGACTGGTGCTGACCCTGCTGTTCAAAGAGCTCTGCTAGCACGCTGGCGGACTCAAACCTCACGTCGTCGAACCCGTTTATCGACTGTGAGAGGCACCACTGCAATCATAACACTGTTTAGTAACAATCTGACCCACTTCATCATCAATGTTTACATACTTTGAGAAAGTTTTCTTCATTATTCTCGCAAGAAACCTCAACATATCCGACCCGCCACTGGCTAGAATAAAGCCCGAAATTCTAGAATGTATCCAGCACATGCAATGGGATAGCTGGCAGTAAAAAACTTACACTCTGTTCCAAATGCGATCTCGCTAAGTCGATGTTTTTGGTGTGTGTCAAGAGTATGTTTCCGAGTTGCAAATGTGTCCGGGCTTCGACTCTTTGAGGAGGTTTGAAATTAAATACGGCTTGTAAGCACTGAATACAACTTTTTATGTCAGAAGGATTCGATGTGCGGAAATGTTCCGCTAATCCAAGTAAAGAAATATACCAAGCGTCCTGAGTTGACGCCATTTTGACATTTCTGCTTTTTGGATTGGATTGGAGGCAAATTCTAATATTTGGAGGGGTTAATAAACAGTAAAGTGTTTCCAACTTTCATAGATCATCAACGCCAATCAAAGCACAGAAAATAAAATGTTTTTTTGTTTGATTCAATAGTTTGCAATCAAATCATATATATAGTTCAGCCCAAAGAGTATAACAGTGACGTAGCTCTAGGGCACAGAACACTAATATCCTATCCTAACCGTAATCATAAATAAGTATAACAATTTTATTTATTTATTTATATTTTAAAATCGTTGTAAGGCAAAAGAATTAGGCAAGATGGTGGTAGCAAGCCAGACGGACTTAAACAAAGTCCTACCTCCAACCAAACCAAGCACAATATTGTACTCCCCTGGGGATTGAACCCGGGACCTGTGGATCTGAAATCGATGAGTTGAACCACTAGACCACAGACCACAGAGGCGGTTAAAAATAATAATAATAAATAAAAAAAATATATATTACAGGACATTTATTTTTACACAGCGTCATCTAGCCCCAAACTAAGCATAGCTTGTAATATGGGAACTAAATTACGAAATAAAGACCCAAGGGCTGGCTCTTATTTAGGCCAGCGAATTAGCGTAGCTATTCAGCGTGGCAATGCAGCCAGGCTTCCGTCTGGTACTGGTCTGGAACAGTTGAGTTACCTATAGGCCGTTTGTAACGATTCTTAGGTAATCTGACTGATTCCTTTGTACATAGTTAGTTTAATTGTACTTTTTATAGAATAAAGAATTACGGATAGAATAGTTAAATACCTTTTGTAAATGTGGCGCTGCGTTCTTTGATGCGTCTTCAGGTAACTTCATGAAGTTTAAAATTGAATCCAAGACCTCTTATCATGCATCTTGAGTTGATAGCTATCGTTGAAGCACTATCTTATATAAATTCAATCAATGGTGACAAATTTGTTATTCTTTGCGATTCCAAGAGTGCGCTACAACATATATTTCGATGTACTTCGCCTGTGCGAGGCACTCCAGTAGCATATAGGATCCTAGAATGTATTTTAAGTTTACAAACTAGACATAAGAATATTGTCCTGCAGTGGATACCGTCCAATGTACAAATTGAAGAAAATGACATCGTTGATCTTTTGGCAAAACAAGCTATAGCTGACGGTGTTCCTTTGTCAGTAAGCCCATGGCATTCTGACTATGTTCGATTTGTTAAAAATCAGTGTTAATCACAGTCAGTAGATCAGTAGATAAAGGGATATGGTTTCGCACTATACAACCTACGATATCGTCCTATCCTACCCGTGGATAGACGAAAATAAATACAAAAGAAACGTGTTAGTTACTGCTCTCAGGTTACGTTCCGGGCACATTCCGTCTAACAAGTTTGCATTTTTAATGAAAAAAGTAGAATCACCAAACTGTACCTAATATATGTAGCAAAATTGATGATGTCCAACATTTACTGATGGAGTGTGTACGGAGCGCAGACAACCGAAGTCTCATAGTGTATAATAAATTTGATGTTGGTATATGTAATAGTATTTTGTCAGATCCTATGTGTACAGAAGCTCAACTGTTTTTTAATTTTAAGTTTGTTTAGAAGTTTAGTTTAGTTTTTTCTTTTTAATTAATTTATAAGATAATTTGCAATCTATTGTGTTAGTTCATTTATGACTAGGGGTTAGTTAGTTAGTTACTTAAAATTAATTAATGATTTTGTCCTTTCTATCAATTTATATACTAATAGGACAGTCAAATTTTTCAGTTACGATGCTATTGCTGCTCCCGCGGGTTCTGCTGAGTAGTGAGGCTGACTTTTTTCGCCAGATAGCATCGAATGTGTCGGTGCGAGCCTGGGCGAACATGGCCGAGGCACTGCAACAGCAACCTAAAAGCGTTGTTATATTTGACCCGCACAGCATTGTAAGCCTTTTCGGTATAGTTGACCCACAGACACGCTGTGTAAAATGAAGTACAGTATGCTCTGAATAAAGTAATCTTCACCACATCTGTATATCGTGCGAATCTAGCATATTTGCCCTGACCGACAATGCTCTGCGTTCCCTCTCCATATCATCAGTCTGTCAGGTCTTTAGTCACCAAGTGTCCTAGGTATTTAAAGCTAGACACTCGTTTGAGAGGTACGCCATTAAGTGTTACAGGTGGAACAAATATCGGACACTTGCTTCTTGGCTTTGAAAACCATGAACTCCGACTTTTTAAAATTGTATGTAAGTCCATGTGATATATAGGACTCACATACAGCAAAAAGCCTCCGTAGTGCACTGATTGAGGGGAGCAGCAGCACCATGACATCGGCATAGCTAATGTTGTTTACATATAACCCATTAACGTGGTAGCCCACAGGCATGCAGCTGAGTCCCTTAATCAGCTCGTTCACATACAGACAGAAGAGGGAGGGTGAAGTCAACCCCCTGCCTCACCCCGCACTCCTGCCCATATGCGTCCGAAAGCTCACCCGCCCACCTCACTCGGTTCTGCTGGTGGAGGTACCAATACCTATACAGTGATACCAGCTCAGGCGGAAGCCCTGCGTCTCTCAACTTGTGCCAGAGTACATCATACGACACCATATCGAAGGCGGATATTCGAGAGGTCCAGGAATCAGGCATACACAGGAGTCTGCCTGTCCGTGTAGTACATAACAGTGTGCTTCAAGCTAAGAATAGTTTCGGTTGAGAGTCTAGCACAAAACCCAAATTGAGCATCGGGCAACCGCAATTGCTTGTTAAAGTGAGAATTTAGCCCACTGTCAAGCACCTTGGCCACAATCGAAGCCAACAATATGGGTCTATAGTTAGACTTTTCCGACATATCTCCAGTCTTGTTTTTAACGACTGGCACCACCAGAGTCCGCATCAGTTCGACAGGTAAGTACGAATGACTTATACACACATTATACAGCAAAGCGAGTACTCGAGGAAGGTGGACACCAGCATGCTTCAGGTTTTCGATGCTGAGCCTGGAATCTCACTGGAATGCGACCTCACATTTAAGTCAGTCTTAGAATGATGATTTGCTAACAGGTCTATTTTGATTTGGTCCTGATGGTTTTGACACCACTTAAGCCTACTCTTAAAGATCTTTCGCGCTTGAACCATGTCATCATATAGTGAGCCGCAACTTGGTTTAACGTGCCATGCCCATATGCGATATTTCGACCTAGCACTCAAGTGAGCACTTATTTCACCCTGCCACGACTTTTTTACCCTTACATCTATTCATTGATTTATTAGATTCAGTGGCCGCCGCAGAAAGAATAATAAAATTAGTAATACTAGCTAATTTAGTAGTATTAGTAATACTACTAAATTAGTATACTAGCAGAAAATGATCAGACCAATATGAGGGTAGTCGTCGGATCCGAAAGAGGGTAGACAGATATGTCTGTCCTTAGGAGCTGCAAACAATCGCCGAACCAGTCTACTCGTGACCATGGAGCGTGAAACCGCTTCGAAATATCGAGGTAAAATTACATATTACCGTGGTAATAAACCCGAAATGTTTGACAATTTAAATGTAGTGAATAACCACGAAAACCTAAAAACTTATATTACTTGTGTCCGCACAAACCCAGTCTTGTTCTGCGGAGAAATCCAACATTTCACGAAAGAAAAGTTCGCCTAGATGGGTATTAAAATCACCAAGAATAAAAACTGATTCAACATTATTTTCTTCAATTATTGCACTAATTCTACTTAAACAATCCGTGTACTCCACTAAGTTTTTATAACCATCGGTAGGCATGTAAACACTTATAACAAGCACAGGCCTGTTATTTGTAGTAAGCCGAACAGCTGATAAACGCGGGCTCGCACAGTCTATCACTGTTACGCACGGGAATAATGACTTGCGCCATAGAAGCGCAACTCCGCCATAGGGTCGGCCTACTAACGGTCCGCTGCTCAGGTCGACAGCAGATGAACCGGTGCTTCCGAAGTCTTCATTGCTGATAGGAGAGGCAGATCGTGAGGTGGTAACCACGTCTCCTGGAGCGCCATGATATCCGCAACAATGCATAACTGCCGAATACCTTCCAGTGAGCGTTTAATACTTTTACAATTAAATGTGATCATTGTGGTGTTATACATTTTGATAGACAAGGTTTCTCTCTTCTGCTCTGAGATTTTATAGGGCATAAAGCGTCGACATGTCACACCGTCTGGCCATACCTCATAATTGAAAAAAGATTCCAATCTATGCCTTGTACTCAATATACTAACACCTTGAACGCATTGTAATCACGCTTATTTTTCATTTTAATTTTTGAAGAGAAGCTTTATCATTCGTCTTTGAGAAAATAAATTCCTGTATGTCTCTCTCTAATGTGTCCTTATGTACATTAGATATGAAAAGTGGAATCTTAACATCTGCGGGTCTAAATTTGTCATTTGGTTTTATAGAAGCTTTCCCTGTGATACCGGTTCTATGCCTCTTTCTCTGAACCTCAATCCTGATGTCCCAGGGAGATGAGATGGCGCTAGGGTGTCGACGCAGGTAGCGTCCCACACCAAAGGCCTACCTATTTCCCAAGGGACAAGAGTCATACCGTCAGGCCGCTTACCATCGTCACATAACAGACCATTCGGATCAAGAACGACTGGTACATTGACACTGGTAAAAGCTCGACGGATGATGTCATTAAGGCTTGCGAGGCGCGAAATCCTGCCGGGTTGATCTACAGCCGCACCGCACCGGCACTGGTGAGTGGCGCAGCATCTTGCACCCAACCGAAGTCAAGAGGCAAAACGGAAAGCTACAGGATCTATAAGTGTACCGGTATTGTAAGATGGATGTGCTTGCAGCCAAAGACCTGATTCTCATTTTGAAACAGCTAAGAGACGAGCACGATCTGTGGAGGTTGAGCACGTATGCAATAGATAATTCCGTGTCAACTCGCACAGAGGCCCGTCCCACTGCCGTTGTGCCGAAAGGTGTTTTGGGGATCGGTATTAGGACAAGCACTATGCCAAGCATTTCGAGCCTCGATTTCGAGCCAAGATAAGAAATTTGGAGTATATTGACAGAGTATATATTTATAAAATAAATTATGATACAATTTGATTATTATGTCAAGTTTTTATTATTATTTTAATTGACTGGCAGCTCATAAAACTCACTTATATAGAGTAGAATGTGTAGTCAAGAAGCCATTTTCGCAGTCTATTTTTAAAAATCGTGGTGGAAGTTGCGTGTCTTTTGACCAAGTCCGGCAGCCTGTTATACACTGATATACACGGACCTCTCCGAGTTACAAAGCTTGTGCGAGGGCGTTACGAGGAAGTGAGCCATCCTATTGCTACGCAGGGCGCGAGATGAGTTTATGCCTCCTTGCTGGAAGATGTTTCTATGAGTGAAAGTAGCTATCTGGTAGATGAGTTCGCAGGGTAGAGGCATAATTCCCAGCTCTTTGAAAAGCGCCCTGCATGACTCATCGTCGGGTACACCCACAATAGCGCGCACAGCTCGCTTCTGCAATACGAAGGCTCGCTGGACATCCGCGGCTCGCGCCCAACGCTCGACACCATAGGTGAGGACAATGTGGACTGTGGCAAAGTAACATGATAGAATCACGCTGCGGGTCGCCGTGCCAGTTAGCCTTCGTAATGCGAAGCATGTACGGCCGAGCCTGGCACAAGCACCGTCGATATGAGATTCCCAAGTAAGCCCGCTACCGATTTGAAAGCCCAACAACTGTGTTGTTTGGACCATCTGCAGTGTTTCCGGCGGTCACTGAGAAGGGAGGTGGTGCTGAACCGTTTAGGAGAAATGTCATAAAACATGTCTTCTCACTATTCAAAGCTAGACCGTTTGATTGAAACCACTTTTCGAGTCTCTGGACCACACCGTTCAACCTTTGCTCCAGTTATACTTAATTAGTGTACCTACGAGCCCATTACCAAATTGTCAACATGAGCCAAGTTGTACCTACTGTTTCTTTAAATTATGTAAAACATCACAAATGAATATGGTTATTCTGTACCTACTTATATTTAAGAAATATATATATTTTTTAATGCCACGCAGAGGCCGGACTCGCGCGCGCTCTACACGCGCCACACCACCTCCCGCACCAGGTGCTTTGTGGTGCACCCGGCCCTGTATGCGTACTGCCTGTTTGACATAACATTGCCCTCTACTATGGTCCAGGTACTATATGGTAGGATATACTATGGACATTATTAACCTTTATGACCAATAATGTTGTGACACATAATGTTCTAGTAAAAAAAACATTCAATTTCATTTCAACACCAACGAACTCCTATTAATTTTGAAGTAGCTTTGTGCGGTCATAATTATTTAATATCTCAAGAGTTTTACTATAAAACTTAGTTTATAGGTACGTATATCAAGAGTCTATGATATGTGAAATGGCTTAGCTTCAGCGATGATATCTTCCACAATACTGTAGCATTTACTTTGAAATAAATATATGTTATAGTTTAGGATAGATGCTAGAACGCTTGTTTCGAAAACACGATTACATAATATTTATAGAAAAAAAAATCCATAGTTGACTCTAACTTGTACCAAAAATGTTCGCCATTCAATAAATACGCCCAATTAGGGCATTGGAATAAAGTTGCGTTGAGTTGCTAATCTGAGGTACTAATAGCCCGTTCAATATAATTTTTTTATTGCTTTAAACACATTACCTACCTATTAAGTAATAAGGCTGTACAACTAGAGTAGACGTGTGTAAATTGGATTTTGGATAAGACTGTACCAAAGTACAAGAAGACGATTTGTAAGGATGATAAAGAGAAAGAGAGACTTTTTGAAAATCTGACCATTTGTAAGTCTAGTCTGACCTTACGAAAATAAAGGCTTTTTTATACGGGCACCTACCTACGCCATTCTTTCTACCTACCGAGTATTTCATTTCGTCTGACACAATTGAAGACATTTTAAAAGAAGCTCTTTAAAAATTTTACCTGGTGAGAAAATAACCTTTTGCGTTACAAATGTAAAAGGTTATTTTCTCACCAGTTAATTTATTTTTAATTTTTTTGATTGAGGAATTCTGTAAAACGCAACGATTGCGCGATCCAGCGACGGTCACATTTTAGCTGCGACATCTAGTTATGAAACGAAAAAACTTTGGCTGCGTATAATTTAGTAATTTAGTAGGTAGTGCATAAGAAAACTAAGTAGCGACAAACTTTCTGGCGAATGTTTACTAAAAAAATGAAATAAAAAAAGTAAAGAGAAAAAAAATGTTTTTATACCTTGTCCCCGAAATCTTCACTATACACTGAAAAAATGTTGAAGAAACAACTTGGGGGTTTTCCCAAATTCATATTATATACATACTTATGTATATTTCAAGTTAACCCAAGTATCTACCTACTTATTAGTAGGTAGGTACCTAATTGAATGTTTGGGAAAAGCATCCACGTGATACCCCTTGCGTGTGGAAAACTCTTTACACAGCGAGCTCATATTCGGTTGGTTTTTGATGGATTTGATTCATTAAGTAGTAGGTATGTGTGTTAGAATCTGCACTAAGATATGGGATTATTTTTTGGGGTAACTCAACAAATAAAGATTATATCTTTAAAATGCAAAAGCGTTGTTTACTATGTTTAAAAAACAAGTAACGGATAGTTAGCAAGCCTCATAGCTCAGTTGGTAGTAACTCTGCGGTGTAGGCTGTGGGTTCGGTTCGATTCCCACCCAGGACAAACATTTGTGTGATGAATGTAGATGTTTACTGTGTTGTATCATATAGTACGTATGTATTTACAAAAGTATTATCCGTAATCTAGTTCCCATATTACAAGCTATGCTTAGTTTGGGGTTAGATTGCGTTGTGTAAAAATTAATGTCCCGTAATATTTATAGTTGTAAACCTCTATTTTTAAAGCACAAAATTCTAATAATCAGAATCCTAACTTGTTTCCACATCTGTCTGAAATTGTTGAGAAATAGGCGTGCAAGTCTGACTCGTTTACGATCCAATTTGAGTTGATTCGAATCAAACGGCTCAACTCGCGCATCGCTTAGGTAGGATGTCCATTTTAAAAAGTACCTCTGGGAACGATATTGCGTAACTTTTACCAAATAGGTATCTCAAAAACGTCTGGATACAATTATTTAAAAGCATCTTACACAATTTCACTACGTTAAACTAGCTATTTACTGAATTCAGGAAAATGCGTAATTTTTCCGCCAGATGTATGCACACCGCACCGTTACTGCGGGTTTCGTTTTTCAAAGTAGACCCCCTGCAGTATCTAGCTACAAAAAATTAACTTTGCAGGCTGTATACTGTAGTGTTCAAAGAGCATGAAAATGTTTTTCCCAAAGGTAAATATGGTTTACGATTTCCCCATTCCTAAACGGGCCATAAAATCCGGGAATTTCCGTACCTACTACCTACCTACCTTACTCTGATGCTAGTAAAAATAAAAAATAACCTCTATATATTATTATTTCATTTATTCATCAATAGTCAATGATCCACTGTTGATGTCATCAATAAGATCGTGAGGTGGCCTGCCATCAATTGTGCAGCCAACGGACTGTGCTGTTCCTAGGATCTCCTTGACTGTTCCAGACAGCTCACGGGCCATGGACCTAGGCTTCATAACCTTGGCAATGGTGATGACATCTTCTAAGGTGATGTTGCCATTGTGCTTGACTGGAAAGTAAGGAGAATGTATTTATACTTCAAATTGAACCAAGTGATTATAGTAAATATATGAGCAACCTAACAAATCATGTCTTTCGTCAATAAATCAATTCAATAAACTTTTTAAAAGAAGACCAACAATTATACATGTTTTGAAAACTATCAAGGATGCTTTTAATTGTGTGAATTCTTTAACATTAGAACCAGCAAAAAAGTGTTCAAGGAATGTTGTAGAACAGAAAAATTTAATTCTGCACGTTCAAATGCAGCTGGTCATTTAGGAAATGAATGTACTTCTCATTAGAAAAATAACATTAAGTGAAAAAACAAGGACGCTTTCCCAACATTTTCGTGGTTGTTTACCTTTTATTGTTTTTTTTATACTAGAGGTATAAGTTTGTATCATTTACTACCAGTTGAATTTACGTTTTCATTTGAATTCAAAAAGTTGAGTGAATTGACTTGTATTTTTTGTGGTAGTACTAGAGATACAGAGGTGTGTCACCTGTACTACAAGCTGTACTTCTTGGTAGTACTACTGACACAGGGGCATTATATTTTAAAAATGGATGTTCAAATATTTTACAATTATACCATGGGGATGTAATTTTATATTAGTGACAGTTTATTTTTTCTTGTAAGATGGCGTAGCGCTTGGCTTTCATCTCACCTGATGTCATTTAATTTTTTGCACTACTGAAGGCCCTTCATTTCAAGTGCACTTCACCCAGAATCCTCGACTTGTTGATGCTCAATCATTTGCATTCATGCCAGTAGTTGATAACAATACTCACTGTTCTTCTGCTTCTTCCTGTCACGTGGGGGCTCCTTCAGTGCTCTGATGATAAGGGCTGCTGCAGAGGGCACCACAGAGATCTGCGCCTGTCTGTTTTGTACTATGAGCTGGACTGTGACCTTCAGACCCTTCCAGTCTCCAGTGGCCTTGGCAATATCATCACCAACCTTTTTGGGGGACTGTAGCGAGAAATAATGTGAGAACAAGAAATAAATGTCAGAAAAAAATATTATACAAATTTCATCTTTTAATTTGTTTATTATTTCCAGATATTTGACAGAGATCACTATCCAGTCTGTATGCTACTACACTCATGGACAAAGGAACGCCTTAACAATAAAAAAGGTTGGCAATGTATGAAAAAAACCCATTTGTTTTGGGTAGGTCCCATTTGTTCCATGGAACATGACGTCATAGGACAAAATTTGATATTTTTTTCTTATTTTGTATAGAACATGTAATACTTTTATTTCTCAAATTATTCTATAGGACAAGGTAAATGAGACCTCTTAAGATTATATTTCTTGTGAACTGGTGGTACTAGAATGCTCTGAGATTGAGAATCCTTTATGGGTCCGCGAGACGATCAAGTGCACTGGACAAGTCTACGTGCTTGAAGTGAATATTGATCGTTTACTGCGTTGACTTGACAAGTCCCGTCAAGTAGTAGATACTTGACGGGACTTGTCAAGTCAACGCAGGGCTGGACCATACTTGACAAAAATTTTGATTGACGGCACTTGAACCACCTTGCGCTTGATGCGACTTGACGCGACTTGACAAGTTTTATTCATTTGCGGCCGGAACATCGAAGATGGCGGACGACGAACCGGACCGAGACGTTGCTTTGGCGGCAAGCGCCGACCTAATTACCGAGCGTGATTTTGTGTTACTATTAATATCTCTCTACAGAGATTATCCTGCGTTGTGGAAAATTATAAGCAAGGAGTATGCGGATATAAACAAAAGGTCGCTTGCTTTATCAAGCATAGTCAAAGCACTTCGAGTATATAAACCTGCATACACTGAAGATTTATTGAAGAAAAAAATTAATGCTTTAAGAACCAACTTCAACAAAGAAAGAAAAAAGATTGAACAAGCACAACGCTCTGGCGCGTCCAACAATGTTTCAAAAGAATCGTTGTCCAGTCGTAGAATTTTTTTATAATCGTCGGGCTCAGTTGCTTGAAGAGTTCTTTGCAAATGTTCATGCGTGAATCGATATCTCATTTTATACCATTCCTTACACCATCGCCTTTTTCTGTGATAGATACCGCTAGAGTTATAGCAAGGAATGCCTTGTCTGCGTTGGAAACCATTATTAATTTTTGCGACAACCACTTTCCTGAGCTCAGGGAGGTGAACGACTGCGGTATGTGGACTTGACGGCACCTTCAAGTCGCGTCAAGTCCCTCGTCAAGTGAAATCGTCAAGCACATAGACGTGTCCAGTGCACTTGATCGTCTCGCGGACCCATTACATAATCTGGAGAGTCCTCCCCACGTTTCCGATTAATTTTATTCATATTTTAATTATTATTGGTCATTCAGGTATGACAGAATAATTGTCATTATCCGTGTCATTTAGGCAGGCAGATTCATGGAAGATTTTGGGAAAATCGGATTTGCATTTTGTTCTATAGCATGAAAATCGGGTGAAAAGCTAGTATGTAGTTCTATGGAAAAAATTGGGAAGAAAACGTCTCATTTTGTTTGATGATGTCATGTTCCATAGAACAAATGGGACCTACTCAAAAATTCCATTACACACAGGCCACATACATACCAAAAATGGTTTAAAAAAAAAAAGGTACTTTTAAAACCATTTGAGAACTTCATTGGTCTTCTTAGTTATTTTACATTAATTTTACAATGTTCATTCATATAATAAAATTCTATTCGTTTTTAATAATATTTTAGAGTGTTTGGTAGTTGTGTTTTGTAATCATCATTCAATAACAAATGAGATAGTGCCTCTAGATTTGTTAGATTGGTGACTCAAACACAATTCTCATCAGTAGGCTGATTTTCCTAGTGTTTTACCACAATCGTGTTTTGTCACATTCATTTGATTCAGTTGCTTTTTGTTAATAACTCACATTTTATGTTCTTAGTTTTGATCACCGCATTCAGTCATGAACACATATTTAAAATATCAAGTTTTCTAACAGCATTTGTCTCTGATCATGTATTCTGAAGTCATACTTTTAAATGGGTTTGTCAAATAACCTAATAAATACTTCTAACTGCACTAACAGTGCAGCCATCTCGGGCACACTTCCATTAGGTACAGTTGAGTTACCTATAGATCATTAGTAATGGTCCTTAGATAACCAGAGTGCTTCCTTTGTACATAGTTAGTTTAATTGTAAGCCAGGATACATAAATTATAGGCAACATGTATAGGTATACATTCATTTTTGAGACTTTACATCTCTGTACAATACAATTGAAAGTCAAAAGTCAAATTACTAAGACAATATGATGTCACACAAATTATTTAAAGGGCAAAAAGCAAATAAGTCACCAAACTGTTCAATAAATTACCAATAGAATAAACTGCTGCCAAACTGCCATAGATGTAGCACATGTGACAATTCATGATTGTGGCAAAACAATATTAGGAAAATCAGCCTACCAAGGAGAAATGAGTTTGAGGCACCAATCTAATAAATTGGTCTCTAAAGCTGCGACTGGTACACTAATATTAGTGAAATGTGTAAGTAAATTTTGATTCTCTGGCGTTTCTCTAATTATGTCCATGGGAGTATATTATCTAATTATTAGATGGTTAAGTCTGAAAAGGAAACATGGCATTCATATAGCCTGGTCCGCGACTCCTTATTGGCCATTCGGAGTAGCCGCGACAGGGAAATTAATCCTGAGTCGCGGGTTCCTTCCATCCGCCACCCGGAAGGACGCGCCTGGTAGGGAGGCACCCCCCAAGATCATTCATCATCAAAGAGATGGTCAGACTGAAGTTCTAGAAAGTTGGGTAGGTACTTGACCCACATACGAATTATTTGAATAGCGACTTCATTAAGTATCTGATCTGACTGCCTCTTCTAACTGTCGGTACAAAGATAGTCTTGGCACAATTTGAAATCAGGTTACGACTGCCATGCAAAATGTTAAGGTTATGAAACTGAAATAAGTTTTTTTTACACTTACCAGACCGAGAGGACCGATTTTGGGAGCCAACGAAGATGTGGCACCAATTTCTCCACCAATGCATCTCAGGTTAACTGTAAAATCACAAGAAACTTCGTAACCACAGTCGCCGGCAAAACACATACATATTCACAATTAAATCTTCCCTTACCGATTTTAATTTCGTTAGGATCAAACTTAGGCGGCATTTTGATAGGTTATTATATAGCGATATTGCGTGATTATTGAAATACCAAGAAGATAATCTTGGATTTATTAAGCAAACCGTCACTAAACGTATTTCAACGCGGACAGCTCACAGCAAAAGAGAGAATTTTAATCGATCAATTCATTCAATCTGTCAAAGAATAACAGACAGGCACAGATCAACAACTAACTATGACAACAGTCAGTCATAGAAATAACAATCAAGTAAATCAAGGGTGAGGGCATGGACCTATACTAAAACTAGACTGCGCACTGTATTCTTAAAAACGAGCCAAACGAGAGGTTTGAGAATAGTAGTTCATCTCGTTCTAATAGGGTGTCCACACCGCCCACTTCATTTAATGAAAAACTAATTTGTAGATATATTTATTTTCTTAGTTTATTCAACATAGCGGTGTCGATTTCCCAGGACCTATCAGTATCCGGTTTTCGAAGGGTCGTGGTCACCATTCCTACAATGGATACATTTGCCTGTTTTTAGTTTTTAGCGATTGGTTGGCTAGACGCTTTATTGCTGGCTTCAGAAGATTTGTAGGACGAAGAGGTGCTATTAGCGACATCTGGAGCGACAATGGCACTAATTTTGTTGGCGCTGCAAAGGAACTTCGGCATCTTGTCGCCGCAGAGAAAAATTCCGTGGCCGTTGATATTAGGGAGTGGTTGAGTGACAACGACACTACATGGCACTTCATCCCCCCTCATGCCCCAAATTTCGGAGGGCTGTGAGGCTGTGAGGGCCGAGATAAAGTCCACCAAATTTCACTTGAAGAGGGTGATAGGGAACTCTACTCTCACTTTTGAAGAAATGTCCACGCTGTTAATTCAAGTAGAAGCATGTCTAAATTCCAGACCATTATCTATGATGCCTGACAATCCTGACGACCCAACTCCTTCAACTCCTGGTCACTTTTTGATAGGCGAGCCACTGATATTGGTGCCTGATCGCAATTACATAGGAAGTAACCCCAGCATGTTAAAACGTTGGCAGTTGTCTCAGCGCATGTTGCAAGAATTTTGGCGGCGAAGTCAAAGTCAAAGTCAAATATTTTTATTCATTAAGATTTTTAGGATCATTTTGAAACGTCAAATCTACCGCCTGTTCGGAATCGCGACCAGCACACAAGGAGAAAGGCAAGAACCTCGGGCTGATTAATTTTTTTGAAAATCCATTTAACATTTAGGTACATTGTTTATAATAATTTAATAACATTACAAGTGTTACCTACATCATAAAACTAAAAACTTAATATTATCTTAAAACATTGATTACTACATAACTATCTAATGGGCAGTTTCTTGACATTGAAAAACACCATTTAACTGTCAACTGGTATAGCAACATCGGGCCACGCGTTCTTATCGTCGATATAGTCACTTATTTTGTAGTAGGCTCTTTTAATTAAATTATTCTTTATATACAATTTGAATTTACGAGCAGAGAGTTTGGTGGCGCTTTGAGGAAGCTTATTATAGAATCGTACACAGTTTCCTAAGAATGAATTATTTACTTTTCCTAAGCGATACCTAGGTATGTCAAGTTTATTTTTATTTCTAGTATTAACACTGTGTACATCACTTCTTTTAACAAACTCATCAATGTTCCTGTGTGCGTGCATTAGGTTTTCATAAATATATTGGGAGCTGACTGTCATAATACCAATCTCTTTAAAACGTTCCCTGAGAGAGTCACGAGTTTTCAATTTATAAATTGCCCGTACAGCTCTCTTTTGCAGGATAAAAATGCTTTCAATATCTGCTGCATTTCCCCATAAAAATATGCCATAGGACATAACGCTGTGAAAGTAACTAAAATAAACTAACCTCGCCGTGGTTTCATCAGTAAGATGCCTTATGGTACGTACTGCGTAAGCTGCCGAGCTTAGCCGGCTAGCTAATGTATTAATATGAATACCCCATTGCAACTTTGCATCGATATTTAAACCCAAGAAAGTAGTTGCTTCCATAAAGTTAAGTATTTCCCCATTTAAGATAATGTTAGCATTGCTGACTTGAACGTTAGGCAAGGTGAATCTAATGCATTTCGTTTTTTTCTCATTTAATAAGAGGTTATTTACCGTAAACCAATCAAGAACTCTAGCTAGAGAAGCATTTACACAATCATAATTATCTTTAGCCCTATCAACTCTAAATATTAATGAAGTATCGTCTGCAAACAATACAATATCACATAAATCCCCTACACAGGAAGGCAGATCATTGACATAGACTAGAAACAAAAAAGGCCCCAAGATTGACCCTTGTGGTACACCGATGTTAGTGGATGTTCCCGAAGATTTGCTACCGTTAATGTCTACTTTTTGAATGCGATTCGATAGGTAGCTACGCATGAGGCTTATTGCCTGATTCTGAATGCCATAGTGTTTTAGCTTTGAGATTAAGGTGTCATGATCTACGCAATCGAAAGCCTTAGATAAATCACAGAATACTCCTATGGCATCCTGTTTTCCTTCCCAGGCTTTAAAAACGTACTTCAACAGCATGGCACCAGCGTCAGTGGTTGAACGACCTTTAGTAAACCCAAATTGTTTTTCATGAAGTAGCCTGTTACAGTTAAAATGTGACAACAACTGGTTAAGAATAAGTTTTTCAAATATTTTACTACATGCTGGCAGAATTGAGATTGGTCGATAATTTCCTGGATCCTTTTCATTTCCAGATTTGAATAAAGGAATCAACTTGCTATATTTCATAAGATCTGGAAAGATTCCTTCGTCGATGCTTCTATTAAATATATATGCTAGACATGGTGCTATTTCAAAAACAATCGTGCTTAAGATCTTTACGGACATCCCCCAGAGATCTTCAGTATTTTTAATATTTATTGACTTAAAAGTTTTTAGAATACAATCAGCATTGACGTGTCTGAAGCTAAAAGAAGCATTACACCTTTCAACACTTGTTTCAAGAAAGGCTAAAGCACAATCAACAGAGGAGTTTAATGGTCGAGTAACAATTTTTGGTACACAAGAGAAGAAACGGTTAAATTCATTAGCAACTTCATAGTTATCAGTCAAAATTCTATCGTCAACTTTTAAGTTTATCTGCTTTTTCAAATGTTTTGCTTTACCTGTTTGATTATTTATCATTTTCCAGGTAGCCTTTATTTTATTTGATGACTGCTCAATTTTCCTTTTTATTTGCAATGATTTCGCAGCATGACATACTTTTTTAAAGACTTTTGAGTAGTTTTTGACAAAAGAAACAAATGATAAATCGTGTAGCCTTGACTCTCTTTCTGCATAAAGTTCATACAATCTACTCCTACTTTTATAGATACCGGCTGTTGCCCAATCTGCAAACATGGAACCAGATTTAGCTTTGCACGTTTTTTGTGGAAACGTATACTCGTGTTCTTTATGTATTAGATTAGACAATATATTATAAAGCTCATTTGGATCATTCAAGCATGGGATCAGGGAAATCTTTTGACTTATGTTATTTTGGAATTTTATGATGCTAGCTTCGGTAATTGGTCTGCATGTGATTTCCGGTAGCTCTTGTTGTAAGTTACAATCAAATAAAACATATTGACCATAATGGTCTGAATCAAATTTTTTAAACACGTCTTTTTCAAGGGGAATATCACTACAATATACATTATCTATGCAAGTGGCAGTTGTTAGAGTTACCCTAGTTGGTTTATCGAATTGGTGCTTACTGATGTTCATTTTACTTAAAAATAATTCTACTTCTAAGTTTTTGCTGGAAAGGCCTTGAATATTTTGATGGACTATGTGTAACCTATTAGGCTTTCCCGTTGTCTTGGTGGTCAGTTTAAATGCTTGTCATCTGATCCTACTGTTTGAACGCCCATGATAGTACTGCTACTAACTGTAAGCCCGTCAGTGTCTGTAGCTATAGTACCTATAACTTTGTCACAAATATTAAATGCTAACAATTTAGCAATAATTATCCTACTATATCTACTGAGATACATTGTATCTGGTGTTAACCTAAAGTCACTAATAAAAATATTAGTGTCAAAAAATAAAATGTCACTATGACGACATGTCAAGTTGTAAAGCATAAGGTTAATATTAAAAATATTAACATTCTCATTTTTTGAAAGCAATTTAGAGTATGGGAATGCACACAATATCAGTTTACCCAACCCCATGTCCAATTTATGTAACAGTAATTCAACTAATTTATTTACATATAGGCGCTTGATACCATTACTATTACCTAACTGTACAATCAATGTTGTTTTATTGTCAAAAGACGCCTCATTTAAGCTCTTTATCAGCCTATGGATAGAAGAGTCAGGAAAGCAGTAGTTAGTTACCATTTGGTCTCCTAACCTATCGCTTAGCAACCGACCCAACCCTACTCCTAGACTATCTGAGTACACCATAGTTTTCTGGGTCTGTCGGCAGGTTTGAGGTTGCCTAACCAGAGGCTGTGTTGTGTGCACTGGACCTGCCTCAGCCTGTAGGTCTTTATTTTGTTGAAGCACTAGTTCATAAGTCTCATAACAGTTGTCCACTGAACTCAGCATTGACTGGATGCGTTCATGATCAGCCAATAATTCTTCATATTTGCTGTGCAAATCGGCAAGTTGTCTCTTGAGAGTCTTGTTTTGACTGAGAATCACCAACATCTCAGCCTCACTCTCATCCTGCTCTTGAAGAAGCTGCTTATGGGCCTCAGTGAGCTCAGTTAGCTCTGACTTGGCTGCCATCAGCTTGGTCTGCACATCACATTGCCTCCGGGTCAAAGGCATTGTTTTTGTTCTGGAACACAGCGGTAAGCAAGTGTGAGTGAGTTTAAAATTAGAGATAGATATAGATGAGGGTGGTAGATAAGATTCAAGTTGGAGTAGTTAGGGATTTAAACAAAGATAAGTTGAGAAAGTCTTAGAATGTAGTTATAAGGGGAAAAGAAAACTACAAAAGAAAAAGATTTTACACTTGCAGATGTGGCTAGGCCCCTACCTAGGGCCTACTAGCTCTGTATGAGTGATATTACAATGATTTTATAAGGTACATAATTTATATTAGGTAGTACTTATCTCAAATATAATCTCAGACTAAGTACTTAGTTATGTTGAACAATTAATGATGGATATTACAATGTTTTACATAGGTGCACACAAATAATATATTAATTTTAATTTTATCCAAGTAAATATACTCTAAGTTCAGCAAGTCTTCTTGGATTCTTTGTAATTAAGTATCTCAAGATTCAGGTGATTTGGATGTCAATTACAGATAATGGATGTAAACAAAGAATTAGGTTAGGTTAGTTACCTATAGGTAATTTAGATACCTATAATGTTAGTTTATGCTGTGTCTTTGTAGTATTTTCTGTGTGAAGCAGTAGGTTGACTACAAATAACTTCCACGAATGATTGTCAAGTTATTCGAGTACATCAGTGCCTGTGTGTGTTGGGTCAGTGACTCATAGACATGAGTCATGTAATGTTGTTATTGTTGGTGTATGTTGTTAGAATGTTGAAAAACAATACTCCCAGGATATTTGATAATTATTTGCAGCTCAGGTATCGTCTGCAAGTCAGGGTAATACTCTAAATCCAGAGATTGGTCACGTAGCAGAACCGGCGGCGGCGGTAGATTACGCCGACAATTAGCACAATCAGTTTAGACCGAAGTAATACACTATTACACAGTTTATTTCCACTTATACTAAGCAGTTGTTATAGTTTTAGCGTTTTATTTAGTTGTATATTCGTTTAAACACTGTAAATTGCGAATATATTTAATTAATTAAAATCAGCTGATAATTTTACGTACTAACTTTAGGGTTGCCACACGGCAAAAAAAAAAAAAAAAAAAGCGAAAAAAAAGCGATGGTCGGATGAGTATATGGTTCATTTGATTCAACGTTTTAAATGGAATAAACGCATTCCGGAACCTAACATAGGAGATATTGTTTTAGTCAGAGAGGACTACTTGCCTCCTGCACGTTGGTTGTTTGGTAAAGTACTTCACAAACACCCTGGTTTGGAAAGTATCAATCGAGTTCTCACTCGGGTCAGTATGTAAACGACCCGTATCTAAGTTAAGCATTCTACCTGTAACTGATTAGTTTTCGTTGAAGAAGACTGTGGCAGCAATTTAAGTTTTTTTATTATGTTTAAGATGTTTGTATCATATTGATTCATTTCTTTAAGTTTGTTCATTTTGTAAACTATTTAGTAGTCGTTTTTTTGTTAGTATTCAGTCCACATTATTTGTGTTAAGTCAAGTTATCGAAGCACTCTTAAGATATTTGTATTATATAAGTTATTCGTTCAATCAAAGTTTGAGATTTCTCTTGTTATGAACATAAACAGATGTTCATGGCGGGCGATATGTTCATGCCATTTATTTGATTCCTAAACATTTCGATCATTCGATGTTGTGTGATCGTTAGTTCATAATATTGAACTAGATGTCGCTGCTAAATTTGGTACGCTTTCTAGATCACGCAAGCGTTGTGTTTTACGAATATGGCATATAAAGTAAGTTATGTTTTGCACTGAGCTCGTTTCGGTGACCTTTTGATTGAACAAATAAAGCAAGTTTGTCATATCGAAAGCGCCTTTTTATTGGGAAGTGACCCTGTTCATTCACATAGATACCTGGTATTAGCAGATCATTGATGTGGAGCTGGAATAGAGTTATAGAAACTGCGATAGCCTCCCCGTGTGTTTCGATGGCTTCACTCCAGGTGTGAGTGGCATAGAGCTATCCCCTGGAGATCGTTTCCGGCAAAAACCGTACCGGTGGTCACTACATGGAGTCTGCCCGCTCGAACAAACAATTTCGAAACTTATTTTCAGCTCGTGGAGTGTTAATTTCATGTACTTAATTTTTGAGTACGCAATCCAGTTTTAGTATAGATCCATGGGTGGGGGAAAGAAACGAGAGGCTATTCTAGGCCAATACATTTTGATGCGCCATCTATTATTTGTTTCCAAATCTATTTGCTAAACTCATTTCGATCGTTGTGAATTATTTCGTGACCCATCAACAACACAACACCAACGGAATCCGATTCTTGCTTTCATTTTGACCCGGCTCTATTATATGGTTGTAGGTTCTGACTGAATTTTTGCTTAGCATACCTATTTACAATAATTACGAAAATCCGCCAAGACTATTTATTGTGAGCACCATAGACTTATATTGTTAGAAAACTATTTAGTTATGCATAAATACTTTTTCTTTATTATATTGATAAAAAAAATAAAGTATTTATACATGTTATTTTCACTGTCACAAAGATAGAGAATTCTGATTGTGTACAATGTACTGAGAGTTTTTACTAATATAATATTTATTCACTTTGCAATGCTGTGATTATTTAATGTAACTTGTATTATCCAGTTATAGCTGCAGATTCATAATTATAATAGGTCATGGGCCACTGAATTGCAGAAAATACATATTTTGTGAAGTGAAAAATTCTATGACACATAGTCTGTCATAATGGAAAATTTGTCTTCAGCGTCGTATAACGAGAACATTGTGAGTACTTCGCATACGATGATAGAAAAATTGAATGGAGTTTCAAACTACCAAAAATGGAAATTCCAGATAAAATTATTACTGATTGATAAATTGCTTGTGGGAGTTTGTTACGGATTCAACGCTTACTAGTAAAGACCATATGAAGGATCAACGAGCATATGCTAAAATTTGTTTGAATATATCACCAAATTGTTATCCTCATGTAAAAATTGCCAAAACTGCCGCAGAGGCATGGAATAATTTGAAGGCTGCGTATGAAAATACAGGCATAAGTAGGCGATTAATGCTGAAAAGAAAACTTGCACAAATTAGATACATCGATCATACAAATATGGATGCTTGTATAGGAAACATTACTTCCGTCACGCAAGAATTGGCAGATATAGGATGTATTACGGAAGATGACGAATTGGCAGAACTAATGCTTATTGAACTACCAATGGAATTTTACGCTCTCATCATGGCTATGGAAGCAACAAATGCCAAACTGACATCAGAGTTTGTTAAATGTCAGTTGATACAAAATGAATTTAAAAGAGACATTTTTAGTTCTTTGGCATCATCGTCCCAACAACATTCAGAAAATATTCTTGTTGCAAAGAATAAATTTATCCCGTTATAGCGTTATATTATCCAGTTATAGCTGCAGATTCATAATTATAATATTTATATATATAATTGCAGTGATGCCCCCGTTGCTGAATAAATTATGTCCAATTGCCGGTACACGATTAAGCCTTGGTCACTGAGCATATAAGGCTTTGGTTGGCCCCACACATAGTACAATCCTGAATGAATGAACCCATTTGGTCGTTGACATCTGATACGACTATTCTTCACAGAACACTAAAAAGCCTAAACTTTGTTATATATTCTGTGTTGACATCTGTTAAATTTTGTCACTTTATCTATGTGTGAGCCCCCTTGAAGTTTATTATCTAAGGTTAATCCCAAAAATACAGTGGTACTGACAAATTCTATGTTTTCCTCATTAACTTTTACATTACCTTCAACTTCAGTTACATTTGATTAAATAAATCGAACACATATGGTCTATTTCTGATTGAGTTTTAAGTTATTTACATTCAAACAGTACTCATTTAAACAATTAACAAATTTTGAGATCGTATTAATTACGTTGTCAATGTTGGTAATTTGTCGCTTCAATCTAAATAGAAGTGACCTGCACTGAATCTGCAAACAGTAAAATCTCATGATCATCTGTAACTATATGGGGCAGATCATTAATATATACTAAAAATAAGAGAGGCCCCAATATCGAACCCTGTGGCATACCCATGGTAACCAAAGATCCTGAAGAACGCTGGCCGTTCGTCGACACGCGTTTATGTTCTAGGCTCTGCAAATTGGCCTCAATGACGCTCAATTGAGTCCCGGGCTTGACATTTTTCATTTGACAGATTATTACGAATGAATTTTGTGAATGAATGCACCTATATAGAGCATATCAATCTGTGTGTGACAGTGACAGCTAAGTGTCACTGTCACACACAGATTGATATGCTCAGTGCAGTGCACAGATTGTTATCTATGTTTTCTATTTGCTGTGCTGTGCTCTGCTGATGTTACCTATCGAGATTTGTTATTTTCATCACATATTTGTGAAATAATTTTTGTGCAGTGATTGTTACAAACATATAATTATGGCTAACGACGAAGTTGTGCTAAAACAGTATCTTTCAAAGTATAAACATCGCGACTTTACTTGTCGAGAAGTAATCAACTTGATTCAATTTTATAAAAGTCTGACATATCGTCTTGAGGGCTTTGTGTTTAACTCGGGCAGTCGGAAAGAACTGCTTAACCTGGAAGGAACAATCCCAGTTAACTACAAGGGATCTTTCTACAACATCCCCGTCAGTATATGGCTAATGGATACACATCCACAAAACGCCCCATTGGCGTTTGTGAAACCTACGAAGGACATGTCAATTAAAGTTTCCAAATACGTGGATACTAATGGCAAGGTTTATTTGCCCTATTTGCATGAATGGGCTCCGAATACCTCCACACTGCAAAATCTCACTCAGTGTATGGTAGCGGCGTTTGGTGAGCTGCCTCCTGTATATTCTAAGCCGCGAAATGATACTAGGCCTCCTTACCCTGCCAATTCATTCATGCCTCAGCCTCAGTCGGGCTACCCCTATGCCCAAGTGGCGCCTCAACCAGGGTACCCAGGGGTAGGTCCTGAGTACCCTTATCCTGCAACAACTAACATACCTTACCCTAGCTTCGGTACTCCTTATCCTGGATCTGTCAACACAAATGGTGGAATGCCTTTCATGCAACCTCCCACATCATCTACCACTCCGTATCCTCCAGCTGCAGGTTACACACAGACACCGGATGTAGCAGGTGGGACTATTACTGAAGAACACATCAAAGCTTCTCTTCTATCAGCAGTGGAAGATAAACTAAGGAGACGTCTGAAAGAGCAGGCTCAGCAGTCAAATGCAGAGTTGGAGACACTGCGTCGTACTCAGCAGGAGCTCCGAGAAGGCAAGGGAAGACTTGAAGACATACTGGCAAGGTTGCAAAAAGAAAAATCAGATTTGGACAAAAATGTGGCATTGTTACAAGAGAAGGAAAAGGAGTTAGAGTCTGCAGTTGAAAAACTGGCAGAGCAAGAGGGTGTGGATGTTGATGAAGCTGTAGTCACCACTGCCCCACTTTACTCACAGCTTTTGAATGCTTTTGCTGAGGAAGCAACCTTAGAAGATGCTATGTACTACATGGGAGAGGCATTGCGTAAAGAAGTTATTGATCTGGACACATTCTTGAAGCAAGTTCGCTCACTGGCTCGCCGACAGTTTACCTTACGGGCATTGATGCACAAATGCCGACAGAAGGCCCAACTGGCTTGCTAGTATGAAATCACATGTAGGTACAAAATGGTGAAAGATTACTCTGGTTATATATCCAAACACAGTGTTATGTGTAATGTAAATGTTAAATCTCATTTTATGCTTGATTATATTATAATATTCAGGATGATATCACAGGCCTTCATAATTTAGAAGTGTTGTGGTATTTGTAAGTGCACAGTCATAAGCCTGTGAGTCACCAAGAACTGCCTATGATTAAACTAAATAGTTTATGGTTGAGATGAGATTTGGGTAGGGCAAATAATGTCATCTTAATTATGTGGTTCCAAACAGACTAAATTTTAAGGGAAATAGACAACTTTCAGTAAAAATACAAACAAAAGCTTGCTTTGTTCGAAAGAAGAAGTAAGATCACTTTCAGTACATTTTCTACAGTAAATGAGTTAACTCTTATCTTTGCATTTTGCATGCACACTAGTTGTCTTGTTATCTATGTTTGTGTATTACTTACTTCAAATTAATTTTAGATTGTATAACTTTGTACATCTTGTGTACTATAAATAAGACATTATTTTCTCTCTTTAGTGGTATAATTTTCTTCAAATGATTGAAATTGCAAAACCATCCATAAACCTCAGAAAGAAATAGACAATAAGGCAAATCATTGTTAAACTTGTGATTATTGCACTATGGTTGTTTGTGCTATTGTTAGCCCATGATGCATCATACCGTGTACCAATAGATAGTGTTGGCAGTTAGGCACTATGTTGAATTTGTAAAATGTTAGCTTTTTAAAATTATAGTAAACCTAGATTAAATACGTACCAGAAAGTTATGTTAAGAAGGCTCCGGAGTATCAGATTTTGTCTATCCAGTACAAACACAGTAGGTCTGTAGTTCGTTTTGAAATGGCATGTCTAATGCAAATTAAATTTGGCGGGTATAGCTTTTAGAAAAAGTACTGCACCACAGACATTTCGATCAGACTATACCTGCAAAGGTTCTATTAAAATGGATGTGCCATTTCAGAGGACTAACTTTGTTTATATGGGAAAGTGGTAATACTGGGCCTTCTTATGTAGGTACTATAATATATCCTATATTTTATTCTATATTTATATTTGAAGGTAAATTGAGAGTAGGCAGTGTGCTGATGCTGAACACAATTGGGTACCTATAATTTGTAGATTGCCTACTCACAAGTCACAGGCAAATATTATGCTAAGTTATTATAATCTGCCTGGGAAATTACAGAATGTGACTTGAGTCATAGCAAATGCAGAGGGGCTTATTGTTGAATCTGGCAATATTTGGCGATACCCCGAGTTTAAATTATAATTTTTTACCCACTACAGACATTTAATTTTTTTATTGATGTTAATAAGTTTATAATTACTCACATACATATTCAGCTGACTGAAACTCGTCACAATAAAGATAATTATCTTCAAATGATGTTTTAATTGTACATATAAATGTAAAATTGCATTGTAGCTGACTGTCAACAAACATACAGCCTAACCAGATGTTGCCAGAGGCGACAGAATTAGGTAAGATGGTGGTAGCTAGCCAGACAGACTTGGGCACAGTCATACTACCAACCAAACCAACCACAATAATCTTACTCTCACACTGTATGCAACACCGGTTGGCAAACCAATAGACCGCAGAGGTTACTAAGAATGGAATAATTATCCACAATACTAAATTAGTCTAGCTAGGGTATGTACCAATATTTAAAATTTATCACTATGAAAATGTTGCATTTATGGTGGGCACTCGTGTACCTACTCTCAAGATGTTAAGTTGTGGTTTGAGTAAACTGTCTTCTGCCAAAATTACACAACAGGTAACGTGTTCAAAATAAAACAATTTTAAACCAGGCATATGTTTAATAAAAATGCAAGCTTAGCATAAATAAATAGAGCTCTGTTTTGCGCGGAATGCGATTCGCGTGATTTGATTATTATTCCATTTATTTCTTGCCCTTGCCTTTCTTCGCAGCTGCGGCAGCGGCTTCAAGGTCAATCGGTGCTGGTTTTACGAACGGGATTAGGTCTTGGTACTGCTCTGGCATCCACTGTTTGAGGGCTTCAGGCACCTGTTAAGCAAAGGCAATTTTTTCTAGAACCACAAATTTTTAAGAGTCTGATATGTGAAATGGCTTAGCTTCAGCGATCATATCTTCCACAATACTGTAGCATTTACTTTGAAATTAATATATGTTATAGTTCAAGATAGATGCTAGAACGCTTTTTCTAGCAATTCAAAAACACGATTACATAAAAAATCCATAGTTGACTCAAATTTGTACCAAAAATGTTCGCCATTCAATAAACACAGTAAATAGCAGACGGTCTGTGTTTTCGATTTTCGAAATTCAAATCCCTTTTCCCAGAAGCTGCCTTAAGGCACTGGCTGGCACTACCGACGGAACACAGCGAACTGACTCTGGCTTGAAGCCAGACTTCTGCATTAGGGTTCACAAGTCCACCAGTGAGGGGATAAGCTGAAGAATTACTACAATATTTTTGTTATAATAATAATCAATTTTACAGGACATTAATTTTACACAACGCCATCTAGCCCTAAACTAAGCATAGCTTGTAATATTGGAACTAGATTACGGATAGAATACCTTTTTTTTTTTTTTTACATATATATATACCTACATACTTATCATACAATACGACACCCAAATACAGAACAAACATATTCATCACCCAAATGTTTGTCCTGCATGCGAATCGAATAAATAATGATGTACCTTGATCCCTTCCTCAGTTTGGTTCACTTCAAGCACAGCGCAGATGACTCGTGTCGTGGCGCACATGGTAGCATTCAACATGTGAACGTACTCTGTAGCTGCATTCATCTTTTTAGTCTGTCCATATCTGCAATTACAGAAACTGCCTGTTACCATTTAACCGCCTCTGGTCTAGCGGTTCAACCCACCGATTTCAGATCCAGTGGTCCCGGGTTCGATCCCCATGGGGATTACAATATATTATGCTTGGTTTGGTTGGTGGTAGGACTTTGTTTAAGTCGCCATGACATCGATTCTAAAATTGTTGTGTTCCGGCATTTAGAGGTAAGATAGCCAGTTCATTGATTCCGGGTGAAGTGCGCTTCCACCTTCGGCCTTATCATAACATGATTAATCAGATGATATGAAAACCAGCACATACACATCATACAATAAAAAAAAAACAACAAACAGCTATTTTCATCACACAAATGTTACCCCAGATGGGAATCGAAACCTTGCAGAAATTCTGTGACTGACCTGACCAGCAGCCTCCTGGCCTGATACTCCAGACAGTTGCTGCAAGACACCAGTTCCCGGAACGCCCCCGACCCTGGGAACCACGCCTCCAGGTCCAGCTTCTTGGCTGCGGCGTGGTTGAGCGCGCCCGACACGATATTCACCACCCGGTATGGGATGCCGAGCAGCTGGTAGAAGTTTTCAGCGTTGGCTATCATCTCTTCCATCATTATCCAGGAGGCGTTGTCGTGGGGCGAAGTTAACACGAACTGTTCGATCTGAAACAGACGTGATTTGATTATTAGGGTTCCGTACCAACGCTGCCAACAGGTCCCTATAACTAAGCTTCCTCTGTGTGTTCGTCTGACTGTCAGCAGAATGGATCTCATGATCCTTTTAGGGAGACAGTTGAAATTCGTGTTATTTTTCTAGCCGCTATAACATTAGGTTGGTGGTAGGACTTTGTTTAAGTCCGTATGGCTACCACTTACCTAAGTCTCACAATAACAACGATTCTAAATTGTTGTGTACCGGCGTTTAGAGGTAAGATAGCCAGTTCCTCAGAGTGTTGAGGATTCCGGGTGAAGTGCGCTTCCCCGTTGTACAATAAAGAGGGCGCATATTTTCTTACAACAACCATCGGAAAAACCATGTGTTATTTTTTTTCATTTTAAACTGGGCGGTTGATAATAACCAAGGTTACCTTTTCAAACTGATGCACCCTGAAGATACCACGAGTGTCGCGACCGTGAGATCCCACCTCCTGTCTGAAGCACGTTGACAAGCCTGCGTACCTGGAATTATAACATTACATTCTGTTTACATTTTTTTTATTGTACGATGGTGAGATGTTTGGCCTTCATCTCGCGACCGACACTGCATACGGCTGAGTAGAAGTGATGATAGCTAATTGATTCAGGGTCACTTTGCTTAGACCCATTACTATATTTTATGTATATAACGGCATTTAGAGGCAAGATAGCCAGTTACTCAGTTTGTTGAGGATTCCGGGTGAAGTGCGCTTCCATCTTCAGCCTTATCATAACTTGAAAACTCCTCCCCGTAAAATAATAAAAAAAAACGCGACAGCTCGAACCAATACCTACATGACCCCTAAAAAGGCCCAGCAACTGTCGTCCATACGAAATTAGTTTGGTGATCATTTGTTGGCGTCCGATTCAGAAGAAATTTTACAGGTATAACAATCTTATAATCTTGTTTTGCGGTTCTTTCTATAAACACTATTGTGTTTTTAGAAAGTTTTTTGAATTTATTAATGTGACCTGTAACACAGGTTTTTTACGAAAACCTATCTCAGCCACCAGTCCCTCACTAAACAGGTTCAATGTCACCTGAGCCTATTTTATACAATTGTTGTTATTACTATTAAGGATCTGTTTGTGTGAGAGACGATAAATAAATTATTATTATTATTATTGTTTATATTATTATGGGAACATTCCCTCTGGATCCGAGGAAGTAGCCTCACCTAATAGGTAGTGTCGCTTCTGGCAGCCACTCGTCCCTATGGTAGGCGGCGATGGGTTGCTCTGAGGTGGCGATGAGGTACTTCTCCTCGACCACCGCGTCTCCCTTGTTCTCGGACCCTTTGCCGACGACCTTGTACAGTTCCTCGTCGAATTGCGCCAGTTGGGCCACTTCTTGCATCACCTGAGGATCGAAATAAGTTTTGCACCTTCTCAGGTTTTATCTCGTTGAATGCTGATGCCCCTAGATGGTCTATGAAGAACACACCGTGTGTGTTATACAGCACCCAACGAGTATTGGTAATTGGAGTACCTAATGGTTTTTTTTTTAAATCTATTCTATGATTAGCTTTGGATTGATCTAAAATGACTGATTGACAAGACAGTTAACATACAACACTAACTAGGAAACAAGTGTCAAATTGAGAACATAAACTTCCAATATCGAAATGATAATTGGTGCACAACTGGATTTGAACCCACAACTTTCGGATTGGAACGCAGGGTCTTACACACTAGCCTACATAGCTCTAAAGATTCTTTAAAAACATCTGTAAACTTTTAATCATACCTCTTTCTTCATAAAGAATGGTGTGTACAGTGGAGTGTAGCCTTTCTTCAGTAGTATCCTCAGAGAGAGCTGGATGAGGGCCTGTTCTAGGAACACGGCAGCGCCTTTGAGGTAGTAACCACGGCCCCCAGCTACTGCTGTGCCTCTTTCACCATCCATACCTGTAACATTAGTATTTGGACCAATTTTTAGGATTCTGTACTTCAAGGGTGCCAACTGCCAACGACGCTATTGAGACTTTGTTGTCCATGTCTGTACAACTTTAAGAGAACAGTGAACAAACACAGCAAAAAAAAAAAACCTTTTGTCAATTATGGATAAGATTCCATAATTGACAATTGGTTATTTTTTTTATTTGTTTTGTTGAAAAACCAGAGAGTTATCGAAAAGTCATGTTAGGAGTTACGCTGGTTGTAGGACTTTGATTAAGTCCGCCTAGCTAGCTACCACCATCTTATCTAATTCTGTTGCCATAACAACAATTCTAAAAGTTGTTGTGTTCCAGCATTTAGAGGTAAGATAGCCAGTTCCTCAGTTTGTTGAGTCTGACTCAGATTTGTTGGGTTCCGGGTGAAGTGTGCTTCCACCTTCGGCCTTATCTCAACTTGTAACCAGGTGAAATGCCCAGCGTCGAACAAAAAAAAACGTGCTTGATTAAAAAAATCGTTATGCAATACATGAATAGAATTGTATAGAAAATTACTTTATTAGACCATCACAAACGGTCTATAGGTAACTCAACTGTTACAGAATGGTACCAAAAATTGCAGTAGATGAATAGATGGTTGATGTTTCTCTAGCAAAATATTTGCAACTAAAATTGTAAATAGATGTAGGTATAAGTTGCATTGCGTCTAAGTCTAGATCTAGAACAATAATTTTACCTACTTTTAGTCAAACAGAAAAGGCAAAATGATTGTGACACTTGACATTTTCTCCTTGTGTGCCAGTCGAGATTCCAAACAGGAGGTAGATTTGACATTTCAAAGTGATCCTAAAAAATCTTACTGAATAAAAATATTTGACTTTGACTTTGCACTGGACTGTTTAAGTACTTTATCATACATTCAAGCAAAGTTATGTGTGTTTGTTGCTTTCAAGATCCATAATTTTCAATAAATCACTTACTTCAGTTACCTCAATCAGTTACTTAACTAGCTACAACGTTTTTATATCTCTGGACTATTTATAATAAAACAATGTTTGTTAAATGCAAGGATAGATAATTTTGAACTGTATAACTTTGCATTTGGAAGTTAATATTGACTATGCAAGGTTTAAGGGCCTTCTAGTTAATAGACAGAAGGATAGCACTCACCATCAATCATACAAATAAGATCCACATGAGAGTATTTAGTCCTAAATGCACAGTCTCCGTGGGTCCTCTCAACCTTATTGTGGTCCTCATCATCATCAACGGGCACTGATGAGTGCAGGTGGTTCCCAACTTCTCTAAGGGCAGCTGAGCGAGCCTTCTCTGCGGATAGCAAACCTTGTTCGTTCTTAGCTATAGCTTCATCTATTAGTATCCTGACCTGAAAGTAGGTATTTAAAATATATATTATTTCGTGTTTTATTCATTGAACTAGAATGGTAAACATGCATAATACATAGTTGCAGGCTGATGTAATAAGGTCATTGCATTATGACAAAGAATAGATAATTAAACATAGTTATTGATTCTTTGTCATAGAGACATACTGTATGAATACTTTTCTGTGATGTTCCACATATCTTTATATATACCTACAAAAGTCTTATAGAAGAATATCAGAACAAGGAAAACTATGTTTTAAGCTAGGAAGTTCACAACTATAATTTATTAAAGAAAGAAAAGATACATAATATTATACAAAGGAGAGAATAATGCTCATTTTTATTTCACATTTATACATAATTGGACACTGTGTTTTTCTGCAAGTTCTGCCTAAAAATGTTAAACTTGCCTAGTTTAACATCCATTGTTATAGTATGGTACCTATAATAAATAAATCTGAATCTGATTTATAACATTGTGTTATAAATCTGAGTTGAAGGCAACCTCACTCTTCATAAAAATTACAACATGCGTTCAGATTTTGATCCTACAAATTTTGAAAAGAGTTTCCAACTTGAGGAAAATATGTGGGTCCCATTCTGGGTTTTAAATGTTTGTGTCATTAAATCACTTTGTAAGGTGCATAGTAAATGGAAATCCGTTGTCTCTGTTATGTTTAACATTTGGAACTGAAAGTATCCAGTTCAGCATGTACTGTAAAAGTAAAAACCCTCACATGCAGAGGGCACTTGTGTACCACTGACGTTGCAAGTATCTTATTGTTTACTATATTTACCATAGATTTAGATTATACTATGATATTTAGTAACCATATGGAACCAATCAGGATACTAGCTCACTATTTTTGTTATTTTCTTTTTATGAATGAAATGTTTTGGTAACTTCTTATTATGAGTTTTAGAATTCATGTGTCTAAGTTCTACGCATTACCTTTTTTATTTGATTTACAGTGAGCGGTTTAAGATTATCACCAGTAAGATTGATGAGGTTATCGGCGACATCGGCCGGTACTGGCTCGTCTTCCGAGCCCTGTGGCGCCTTGCTCTTCATCTTCAGACCTATTTCTTTGCTGCATACATTCTTCAGCTTGTTCAGGTTGTCTGCATCATGCCGCAATCTCCTCCAAAGAGTGTCTTGGTCTACAACAGTGTTGACCAGGGCAACATCTTTGTACCGCTTGCGTTGGTTCTCACGAATTTTATCTGGGTCGCCGTCTTTATCAGCGCGGAACAGGTCTAGGTCCAGCACCATTATGTGTTTTGTCAAAAATTACTGAGTAAACTGAGTTTTTTACAATAATGAAGGCAGGCGTGAGAAACTAGGATAGGAAGGCAGCACAGCAGGCACGTCAGCCAACCAACAACAGTCCATGTCACAGAACGAAACGAACATTAATCATCATCATCGGTCTCCTACACCTCAACCCCTTCTGGGAGGTGTGGGTAAGAAACGAGCAACTCTTCTTTCTGGCTTCATCTTCAGCGTAACTGCTGAGTCATGTGGTTTTATTGTGAAAGGAGTAGCCGGCTGAAAGGTCGCAGCGGCTTTGAATGCAGGTTTCACTGTCGCGGGGAAGGCTGAACGTCACTGTGTTTGTTGTTAGTAGGCTAATGGCTAATACATTAATTATTACTAATTTATATATATAACAAGACAAGGGTAATTTAGGACATCTTTTTTTTTCAAACAAAATATTTTGTCTTCTCTAATCTTAAAATTATACGATGCATAGAATAAGCTCTATTTCTATGAAGAAGAGCTAGGTGAGCGTAGAAGCTCACGAGGAAGAGCCCTCCATAGGCAGCGGTGACACACTAATAGTCCAAGTTGGATGGACAGGTAGGTTGGACTGTCATTGTCACTCACCACAGATCAATAACCATGTATTCTAATTGTCACATTCACATCTATTCATTCGAACACTAATATCCTAACGAGAGGCAGGTTAATTAAGTTCGATTGCGCTGTTATTTTATCTCATTAGGTCGGTACCAAACATGTACCGTCTGCCCTCACGTGGGGGTCGTTTGTGAGGGTAGACGGAAACGATTAGTTTTTCTCCCCAGCTCTGAGGCAGTTTGTGCTCAAGCTGAGTACCAATATGACACGAAAATTCGGCTTCAAAATCTGCGTCAGGACCCTCGTGGCTCAGATGGTTAGAGTTTTTTTTTTATGATTGAATAAACCATCGTTTGACCCCAATCTCACCTGATGTTAAGTGACGATGTGGTCGACGATGTAGCACGATGGTCTAGGAGACACCTATTCACTCCTGCCTTAAAAAATGCATTTCCGGCTTTATGAAAAGATGCGTCGTGGGTTGTGAATTTTTTTATCATTATAATATTTGTCTATGTACTGCCCATCGAGCCTACAGCAGGGGTACTGCCAGTTGCTATTGCTAGCTTTAAAAAATTGACGATTCTGTTTTAAAGACACATGCATGAACAGAATCAGCTGATTTGTTATTGTTATTCTGAAGACATGTCCGAAGGTACCAATACGTATAATTGCAGCACATAATGGAACACAAATAGGCGGAATTTCAACTTGTTTGATATGGCGTGCAACCGTTTTATCGATTTTGCCAGTGTCGAGTATTGTAAGTGTCATAAACAGAAAAAGCGGGCAAAAATATTGAGGATTCTGCACTTCGATTAATTCCATTTTTTATGGAGGGTTATTAATCTACAATCTATAAAATAAAAAGTTGTTAGTAAAAATATATATCATCAATGCAATGCAAATTGCATCGCCAATACACGTTCACAAAATTTGTCGCCTCGGCCGGTAAATTACCAAAGCGTCTAATGTTGCATGCAAGTCGAATACTTTGCTTACTATGTGATTGGCACAGAATTCTGAGAGTAGTTCACAATTTGACGATCGATTATTTTGTTAGAATTTGAGTGGGTATTGGTGGCATTTGGTGTGTTTGTAGACTTGCCAGAATACATTATTTTGATACGAAAAAAAAACCGTATTTATCTTAGTCTGTCCTCTATCATGATTATTCACGATGTGGTGACAGAATTAGGTAAGATGGTGGTAGCTTGCCAGGACCTAAACAAAGTCCTACCACCAACAAAACCAAGCACTTCCCCTGGGGATCGAACCTGGGACCTCTGGAAGGCGAACTATTAGACTACAGAGGCGGTTAGGGTGGGTTTGTAGAATAGCCACCCCACCGCCTCTAAAAATGTTATGGTCGTACTGACAGCAATACACTATCATGTGTATTGCTATCTGTGTGACCATTATATTTTGAAAGGCATATTACACATAATATTACATTTTGCAAGAAATTCGTGCAATGACGACGGAAGTGACATGGGCGTTGCGTAAATATTTACTTACATGCAAAGAAGACATCTTCTATGCGGATATTTATTAATATTTCAGGAGCATGTTTTTCCGGCTAGATTAAAATAATATTTTTGAAGTCGGTTTTATACCAACATCATACATAGATGATATAATAGTATTTTTTCCATAGATTTAGAATACACTAACGTTAGATTGGCAATAGAGTGGTTAGGACAAAACATAAAACAAAATGCATTAAGGTGCGTGTAATTTTAATGTGTGCGTGGCAACTAGTGCTGCGCCATGCACCATCTGATACTTCGTTTATCGATAATATCTGATTGACATATGTACCTAAAAGTGATTAAATTTATGTAAGAAATAAAACAGTTAAATCATATTTAGATTTTCGCAACAATGTATTTTCACTCTCTAAGGTTTGGCATTAAAAGATTTAAGGCTTTGCCATTCATTCCATAAAAATATTATGTCAATTATGTATGTACAGTTTTGAAATTCATATTTCGTAATTTATGCAGTCGAATGTCTTGGAAAGATCACAGTAGATACCACATCCATACTAAACAATACATGTTTTGATTTTTATTCTTCTCAAAGGAGAACTAATTTATTATAAAAATGTCGTAAGCTTTCCTAACAAGTATTTTGCACTTTTGCTGTAAAAATCTAAGAATATAACGAAGTTGCAGGCTGTATGTAATCTTTGTCAGTTAGCAAAATATCGATAAGTGTCATCGATACTGGTAAGTTTCTGTTTGCATACCTGAGGTTAATATTATCAGTATTTAACATTTTTGATATAATATAATAAATTGAATACCAATACACTCAGACTATTTCTGGGATAAATTATTAAACATTTTCCAGTCCATGTGATTGCATTTAGATATCTGAACATTTCAATCGTTCTGACATGTGAAATTATTTAGAATAATGTTGAAAATAGCATAAACCTAACAAGAAGTCTATGTGGTAACATTTTGTTGCACGCAACGTACAACGGAAAATTTTAGGTGGGACTTTTAGTATCACCGAAAATTTAGTAAACGGTCGAGCGGTAATATGCGTTACGTCCTTAAACGTAACCATCATATCTCACGTCTATTTATCACGAATATTCACATAAAAACCTAGGACATTTAAAAAATAAGAGGGATTTGTTCTGGTCACGATTGACACCAGTACGGTACAGGTTGGTAGCGTATTATGGTCTCGCCTATCTTACTCTAACATAAGCTTACAATATTCTCTTTCTCTTTTGCATTGCCAATCTACGTATACTAAATCTAAAATTTGTCAGCACCTATGTGTAAAAAAGCTCAACTGTGTTTAAATTTTAAATTTGTTTAAAGTTTCATTTTCTTTTTACTTTTGTAACTCTCTATTATTTGTGTCTAGTGTTAGTTGTAATGATTTGATAGGCATGACTGGGTGATGTGGTCGCATCGCGACAAATCCCTCCCTTTCTTTGTTTTAAATAAAAAAGGTTTATTTTTTTGTGGCAAGATTATGCAAATTACCAATCATTTTCCTATCATACCTTGGTCATACCTACATACCAAAGCTTGCAAACCAGGAAGTGAAGTGGGAGACCTCCGTTTGCTATCATTGAGTTCATATAGACCGGTCGCAGAGCATGACTTCTCAGGTGGAGCACGCGATTTTGCAGACGCGGGCCGCCCGTGCAATGCTCCGGCCTGTCTTATCTTCGAGACAGCCTTTAAAAACAAAGATTGGAGTCTATAAGACATACATCCGCTCGCGATTCACATACGCAGCGCCTTCCTGGTGCGCGTTGTTTTCGAATACGAACCAGAAGAAGCTCCAAACACAGCAAAAAATCTCCCTACGTCAGTGCACAGGTGAGGAACGATGTCATCGCCCGTGATGTGCAGATGCCAAGCATTGAAGACTTTGTGGTATTGTTGGCGCGTAGAATGTATGACCGCGCCGACAACTGCCACCACATCCTTCTTAATTCTCTCGCTCCACTACACACGCGACCACCGGACTATCGGGGACACCCTGCCACACTAAATAGTAGGCACATCTGAGTCTACAGGATAGGATGCAACCAGGAAGAATCCCCCCTCAATGAAGTCTTCTTAATGCTACGAATGGACCACCTCCTCATGAAGGCACCGAAGCGAAGCCCCGCGTCCTCGTGGTTGTAGCCACGAGAGTTGATGCTAGGATAGTTAGCGCCAGCTAGAGGCCCTTACCCGCAGCTAAACAAAGAAAAGCTGCAGACGAACCGATTGATTGACCAAAGCTTGTGAGTAATAGTATTCTATGTACCAAAGAGTAACATACTGTGAGTTATTGAGTGTTATGATATGTCAAATTTTGTAAACGATCGGCCCTCTTTTGTGATTGTGTATCCGTATTGTAATTTGATTTATTTGTATGAACTATGTGGCTTTGTCGGATGTTAGCTAAGTTTATTGAAGCTTACTAAGCCGCCTACGAACTGTGAGTCCGATTTTACTGACTATTTTGCCTTTACGTTGTCAAAAATATGTTGTACAATCTCTTGTTTACACGTCTGCGGGTATTGGGTTCCGTGATCTATTTACAAAGGGGAGGATTATTGCGGCTATTACACCGGCTGAACCTTTTAACTTTTCTATTCAGACCTTGTCATCGACCAGTCATCGAGTATCTAGTAATTTATTGCTAAAATAACAAATTTAGTAGGTACCTAACATACCTCCCACCACGTCTTGTTAATAATTCATGGAAAATAACTACCAGCTGATTGATAAAGCTCCTATTCTAAGTTGTATACATCTCTATTTAATCGAATCCAAATGTTCATTTTGGTCCATAAACTGTCTCTGATATTATGTTTCGGGCTAAATTTAAAATAACCTTCCCATTGAAAATTAGCTACTAACTGAACAAAATGTTTTGAAAAGAATACACCTTGTTGGTTTGAATGTCAATTTTTATTTTTAGGTTTTCAATCTCTAAGTGTGCCACAGGACTCTATGACTAAGCTTCTGCTGTCTGTCCATCTGTCTGACTGTCAGCAGGCTGTATCTCATGAACAGTAATAGGAAGTCAGTTGATATTTTCACAAAGTGTGTATTCTCGCTATAACAACAACAACAAAAAACCCATATTAACAATGTTAAATCACTGAAACTCCTTGAAAATATCCACCTTGTTATTTGTATACTATACCACTTATCAAGTATGTGTCGATTGCCTATACAAAATAAATTTATACAATATTTCTCATCAGATAATTTTGCAGGCAATGTCAAGATGATTCCTCTAAAAGACAACCAAGATGTGGCATCATTTCTTGTCACTAAACACTCTTGGAAGGGTAAATACAAGCGGGTATTTTCTGTGGGTACCCATGGGATTACCACCTATAATCCGGACCGTCTGGAGGTGACCAACAAATGGCTGTATGCAGATGTAGTCACCATCGCATCAGCCAAGCATTCAAACTCCGTAGCTAACCATGACTTTACACTGGTTATGAAGAAAGAAAAGAAAGTGGATTCCATGAAATTCTCTTCAGAGCACAAATGCCTTATTCTTACAGAGGCTTTCAAATACAGGCATTTGTTTGCTGAAAAACCGAAGGATATTTTTGTAAGTATTTAAATGTTCTATAGGTAGTTTCATAGTGTTATATTATTGCAGCCTATTGTGTGCTTATAGGCATTGTTGATTTCCTTAGTTTTCTTATTGCTTTAATTATGTTGAGGTACATAGAACAATGGTCCTATTCCCGATGAAGCTATACACAATTACCACATTAGGGAATACCAATACAGTGAAAGCAAATTGAATGAAATTTAAGTAGGTACTTATAACAAATTTATCTTACTTTGTTTTGGTTAGGATCAAATTGTGTTATCACTTTTATTTAAAAAAGTGATCCTAATTAATAAACTGTTTTGAATTTTAATTGGTAAGTGTTCTTGTACCTACTGGACATCAGGTCCATCACCATGTGTCAGACATTAGGTCACATTCATTTAAAGCCTAATGAATCAAATTAGTCACTAGACCAGGATAAATTAGTATGATTGTAATGTTGATAAAACCCTCCAATTCTGGAGGCGGCTCTACTGCGACACTACTGTTGATGTAATGTGTATATGTTGATATTAATTTTGTTAATATCTTTAACTGTATTAGTAGGTATATTGATATGTCTCATGAAGAGAAGACTATGGTGCCACAAATCACTAGTTGAGGCAGTTTCTTTTATGAAAGTGGCCTGAGCCTTCGCATCTACATACAAATACTTTATATAATTATATAATATATGCCTTAAGGTTTTACTTAGATTTGGTAGACTATGTTTAATCTGCTACTGTTGTGCGACCCTTCCAACACCAATGTTTGCATTCTTATATTTTATTTTGTAGTAAGATTTATTTTGCTTGTAAAAATTGAAGACATATTGTTTAAGATATAAACGATTGCATTATATTCTATATCATTTAACAGAGATACCAAGCCTACAAACACCACTGGAGTGGGACCAGACTCCCAGTTGTGCTTGAAGTGGGGCCATGTGCATTGGACCAACTAGATCCCTCCACCCATACACTGCTGGCTAGTTATCCTTATTGTGACATCCAGGGTGTTCTACCAGGTAACAATCATTACCAACAATATCATGTTTTTAGAGCCTATAGAGCAAGCTTTCCCAGACTATGAATATGATTACACCTATATTTACTAAAATGAGCTTAGAATTAATAGATTTTCCAAATAGGTGATAGATTTGATGTTCCAAAGTGGTCCTATAAATAATAATAATAAATATTACAGGACACTAGTTCTACACAGCGCCGACTGAATAAAATAATATTCAATTGCATTTAATTGAATGTTGAACAGTGACAGGAATTTTAACCGCTTCTGTGGTCTAGTGGTTCAACCCACCAATTTCAGATCCAGAGGTCCCGGTTTCGATCCCCATGTTCAGTATACTGTGCTTGGTTTGGTTGGTGGTAGGACTTTGTTGAAGTCCGCCTGGCTAGCTACCACCATCTTACCTAATTCCGTCACCATAATAACAATTCTAAAATTGTTGTGTTCTGGCATTCAGAGGTAAGATAGCCAGTTCCTCAGTTTGTTGAGGATTTCGGGTGAAGTGCGCCTCCACCTTCGGCCTTATCTTAACTTGTTACCACGTGAGATGAAGGCCAAGCGCTTCCCCGTCGTACAATAAAAAAAAAAATGAAATATGTAATGTTTGTCTTTGTAGTTTACCTATAGTTTGTGTATGTAACTATAATAGATGCAGTGATTCTAGGTTGTGGGGTGGACATATTGACAAACCAGCTACTACTGTTACAGCCCTGTGTATCATTATTTCTATATGTGTATGAAGGAAATATTTTTTTATATGCTGTTTTATCTTCTAGTAAGAGATATCTCCGGTGGCTTTATCCTGGCCGTGGGTGGTTACAGTCGTCTGCACCTCTTCTCAAATGCAATGGACCATCAGATCATCATCAACAAGATGATGGAAATGTCAAACCTTATATTGAGCATCAGTATCAAAGTCCTATCAACTCACACCACTTCTGATGACTATCACAATCAGAGATTTGGAATTTACAGGTATTTTTTAAATAACTATATTTTTTAAATACAGACATTTAACATTTAAATTATTAGCGTTCGAAACTCAACCAAGTATTAAATGAACTATGAAATATTAGCTCTTGCTAATATTCATACTAGCTTTAAGCACTCCATCTCATTGTGTGTGTGTTTTTTTTATATAGAAATATTGTAGCTTAACCATAGGAAAATCTATACTATAGTCTGAAAGCTATCTCTCCACTTAATGATTATCATGTATTTAAATTTATCTGAACTGGCTGTTTTTTACTTGATCTGAGGGGCTGGCATAAAACTGTGATGGTTTTATATTGCTCACTGGTTACATACAAGGACGAAACATGCAATTGATTACGTAGGTACCTACATAGACGAAACATCTGTTCAATCGCAATTGATTATGTAGAAGGACGAAACATCGCGTTGCGAACTCAGGCCGTAAAGAAGTGTCACCGACAACCCTGCTCCGTTATTTTAAGGAGCTGGGCTGGCTGGGGTAGGGTTAGTTAAAACCACGGGGGACAATGCACAATACATCCCACAGCTGAACGTCAGTGCAGGCCTCGGTCTCACTCAGAATAAGAATAAGAAGGACGAAACATTGGCGACCTTCTTGTGTCAGGTCCGCGCAAAGCTGCCGCCCAGGTTCAGAACCAGGCCAGCGTATTTGTCCTTTCATAAAAAAAAAAGACCTTGTGTACGTCACGCATTTGTGGTGAAAAGCCATTATGAAGCGTGGAGATGCAATAGCTGTTTCTTTCTCTTGACATAAATATGACATACCAATGTATTTTTTTTTTTTTATTAATTTTACACAATGTTATCTAGCGTTAATCTAAGCAAGGCTTGTAATATGGGTACTGGAAAACGGATAGAATACTTATTTCTACCTTTTTTTTTGTAAATATGTATGTTCGGGTGTTGTATTATATGATATTTGCAGAACAAAAGTGTTTGTTCTGCAAATTTCGTTGCACAAATTTTTGTCCGGGGTGAGAATTGAATCCATTATCGGCAGTGCAGAAGGCAGAGCTACTACCAACTGAGCTGTGGCATACTGGGCATGTTAACGTAAATATGTGTTAAAATGAAACAAATGATTCTTCAAAACAGGCATTGAAATTACTTTATCATATCAAATACTCTCTGGATAATTATCACAAACTACACAAAACATAATGTAATGAATACCACTCGCTGACACCAATTTGATGTACCTACCTACTTAATTCTATTTCACATTCACCTTGCATCATCACAGCTTGTATTAATATAACTTCATTATACATGTGCTCTATATCATGAGATGACTCACACTGCTTTGTTCCAACATTTTATTTGTGAGTTATTGAGTTACACAGGCCACATATTAGCTACCTAGCTAATTTTACCCTCATCCATCTTCATCATGTGAATGTTAAAAGAATAGGATCTTGTCATTCTAGTTCCCATATCACAAGCTATGCTTAGTTTGGGGCTAGATGAAGCTGTGTAAAAAATAATGTCCTGTAATATTTATTTACAAGCATCATAGCTCCGTTGGTAGTAGCTCTGCCTTCTGTGCTGTAGGCTGTGGGTTCGATTCCCACCCAGAATAAACATTTGTGTGATGAATACAGATGTTTGTTCTGTGTTTGGGTGTTGTATTATATAGTACGTATGTAAATAAAAAGTATTTAAGAATTCTATCCGTAATCTAGTTTCCATATTACAAGCTATGCTTAGTTTGGGGCAAGATGGCGCTGTGTAAAATCAATGTCCTGTAATATTTATATTTATTTACTTAGAACTGAAAATATCACGGCTTGTTTAAGTTATCATAAGGCCGGAGCCTGAAGGAAGGTGGAAGCGCACTTCACCCGGAGGTGAAGGTAGCTGTCCCACCGATTTCAGAACCAGAGGTCCCTGGTTTGATCCCCAGGGGAAGTCCAATTTTGTGCTTGGTTTGGTTGGTAGTAGGACTTTGTTTAAGTTCGCCTGGCTAGCTGCCACCATCTTAACTAATACTGTCGCCATAACAACAATTCTAAAATTGTTGTTCCGGCATAAGATAACCAGTTTCTCAGTTTGTTGAGGATTCCAGGTGAAGTGCGCCTCCACATTTAGCCTAATCTTAACTTGTAACCAGGTGAAATAAAGCGCTTCCCCGTCATACAATAAAAAATATATATATATATATATTTTGTGTACGATTTCCAGCGGCGATCAGCACCAGACGTCGATGAGCGAGTTTATAGTACACAAGGTGAATCCAGCGCGTCACATGGAGCCGATGAGACGCACACTCTGCCTTTCAGACTCATGTTTACTGGAGAGAGATCCCCAAACCTACTCTGTAAGTATGACACATTCAGTCAGTGGCAACATGATTTGTTTTTTTAAAATGGAGGTCTGTACCCAGCAGTGGGCTGATATGATGATAAACTATAACAAATAGCAAATAGTACCTACCTAATAACAAAATAATATACATATAATAAAATAGTAGTAATCAGTTGAATATGGTACTGAAACTAGGAAATTGCGCAGGACCCTTGCTGCTCAATTGATTAGAGCGTTTCCGGGTTCGAGTCTTTGTGTCATAACATTTGTAAATAGTATCCATGGCTAAGTCTCTGTTTCAAGTTTTTTTGAAACAGATTCTGTTTTTTTTTAGTTCTTTAATATGGGCAGAAATCCAAGTATCTATATGTTGTAACCATTATAAAGTAATCTAAAATTGGTGTCAAAAAGGTGGTGTTGCTTTTAGGTAGTTTGCCTCCGTCCTCTAAGCGATGTGTTCGCCCTAGTCAGAGATGCTGATCATCCACAGAAGTTTTCCATAGAATACCTGAACGGGCAGACGCGCACTTATTTGGCCGGAGAAAGGTAAAATATATGAATCTAATATATAAAAGGAGAAGAGATTGACTGACTGACTGATTCAATTAGATACAACGCACAGCCTATACCGCTGGTTGCTCAGACTTGACATTTTAAGGGTATGATTGTCTTGGTGTGTTGACGTCCAAAAGAGGGGAATTTTGAAAATTCCTTTTTGTTTTGACGAAATTTTACATGTGAGTTATTGTTTGGTTTCTCTATTCTATATTGTGGACATAGGTTACATAGGGGTGAATAAAAATATATGAATAAGGGGAGAATACATTGGAAAGTTTTATTGTAACAATATGGGTATCAACTAAAAGTTAATAGCATGCTGATTATAAATATATTTTGACCGACTCTGTGGTGGCACACCGACAATACCACATACAATAATAAATATATACTGTAAAACTTTTGATGGCTGTGTTCTCGTTAAACCATGAAGTTTGAAATTCTGCATTTGGGTTTTAGTTTTTTAACTTTGAAGTTGTTTAGGGATTCGTTACTAGCATCGCTACTAGATGGCGTGCGCTCGGCGGGTCAAAGAGACGCGCACGTTCGGTCGACGGCAACGCCGCGCGGATATCGCCTCGGACCCTTGCACCAGTCTGTAGACGAGGAGACCGAGTCCAATCATCTCAGGTAATCTATCTACATATAATACGAGTATAATGTAGTTTATCTTGTTATTTATATGTTAGCTATGTTATTGATTCACGTTGTACACTTTTCCCTTCTATTTAATCTTGTTTCTATCTATCTAGGTGGAAATATCTAATGGAAGAGGCCTCGCCTTTGCCATACTTTTTTAATTCGATGCTTATGTAATTGTGTGTGCAGTAAAATTAAATAAAGGTTTTTTATAAGCCTATTGTGTTCCACTGCAGGCAACAATGGGCCAGTATTTTATGTACATGATTATAAGGTTGGAGAATGATGATGATGTACCCATAAAAGTTTACCTATTCCAGATTGTTCCAAAATCCGGTGGGAATGTCGCGCGCAGAAGTGATAGAAAGATTCAACGCTAACATTGGATACAGCGGACTTATATACTCCGTCAGTCAAGACGTGAGTTGCTTGTTACTTACTGCCTCTTAGACAAACCTCATAGCTCAGTTGGTAGTAACTCTGCCTACTGCGCTGTAGGTTGTGGGTTCAATTCCCACCCAGGACAAACATTTGTGTGATGAATATATATGTTTGTTCTATATTTGGGTGTTGAGATATTCTATTCCGTAATCTACTACTCCATCAAATCTATAAAATACACTTTGACAGCTGTCAGATCAACTTGTCTAGGGATGTGAATAAAATAATCGCCATCGAAAATATCCCATATTAATGAGAAATATTTATTTAGGTACCCATATTTATTCATGACAAGTCATTCGAAGAACTACTGAACTAAATTTCGGTCACTCGCGCACTACTCAAAAATATCTCACTGAATTTCCGCCAAATGTTCGATTAATTAAATAATTTAAATATTTTTACCGATTATTTGGAAACTCAAGAATTTTAAACTGTCGCAGCATTACTGTAAACATCTTAATGACATAACATTGTATAAACGTGAACCTCATTGGCAATTTTAAACGTTTTTTTTATGTTTCAAACTAATTTTACGAGATTCAATGTAGAAGCAGCACAGGAATGTTTACTAAATAAATTATTTATCTGAGTGAATAATTCTTCGACATTATAAAAAATACTGTTTGTAATATTGTGTGAACAAAGTTATAGTGTAATAAGAAATGCGAAACGTCAAAATGTATTTCTTAGATTTGATGGACTGTAGTTACCATATTACAAGCTATGCTTAGTTTGGAACTAGATGGCGTTGTGTGAACACAGCACGAGTCAAATAGTGTCCTGTAATAATACTACTGAGGAATTTATCGGCAGATCTTTGCAAAAGCTTAAACTTAGCTCTGACTTCACTTTTATGAGAAGTAATTCTAAGGTTAAGATAACATAATTCGTCTTTAAAACTTACTCCTCATAGTTCGTAAATATTGCTTGTGTAGTTAATTGCACGTGTTTGCCAATAATCGCGATTAAACATGGCTTCTTATTGCTGATAAGCAATTGCTGTTTATCAATAAAATAATTGTATATAACTTTTGAAACTATCATGGTTATTAACACTATTACTAATGGGATATTTACCATGATTTATTTGTGAATCATGGTGAATATCCCGTTAATATTAGATATAGTATAACTGTCTATGTTACCAAAAGTCCAAAAGTGGTTTTTCGGCCACCTTTATGCCTCAATACAAATAACCTGAAAACAGAAAGATAACAAATCAACATAAAAAAAGAAACAAATCCGCCCAATCCGTTTGAAAAATTTCAAACTGACACTTGTTTCGCCTCAACACAAAGCATCTTCAGGAATATTGTCTTGCTGCTAAGCTGACGAGCCCTCTGTCGAAGTATTGCTGATGGCGCTGAGATTTGTAAAATTGTTGTGTTCCGGCATTTAGAGGTAAGATAGCCAGTTCCTCAGTTTGTTGAGGACTACGGGTGAAATGCGCCTCCACTTTCGGCCTTACTCAACTTGGAACCAGGTGAGACGAAGGCCAAGTGCTTACCCGTGGTACAATAAAAAAAAACTACTTTTCATCCCATAAATCCGTCCCCGTGGGATGGGAATGAGTCCCAGTTTAGGGCAACAAGTCTGTAAAGTTTCAGCTCAATCCGTTCAGTCGTTTTTGCATGAAGGCGGAACAAACGCGAACATCCAAACAAACTTTCGCATTTATATTATTTTATAATATTATTATAGTGTTACTGTCTGTTTGTCCATTGCGTGTTTGTTGCGTACTCGTTTGGTAGTTGTGTGGTTGATTGTTTTGTTTCATACGTATTTTTTGCTTTTGTGCTTGATGTTTTGTTGCATTAATTTTGAACGTTTAAAGTTATGTTCTGTGCCTTGTAGGCCGCCCCCCTGTTGTGGCTGTTTCTTACGTGGGATTTAGTAAGTCCCTTACAATTTTACTATTACTTTCCACCCTTGACAGCTTTGGTGTCCTAGTACTTTTAAAATACGTATATGGTGGTGTTGGGTTGCATTTGCATGGCGACCGTAGAAAACCCGTGGGAATAAAATATCCTCATACATTGTAATATTACATCTCTCTTGTATGATCTGTCTTGTAAATAAAATACATATTTAATTATATAAGTTGCCTATCAATCATGTTAGTTGTATAGAATATACATTTGATTATTATAAGAAAACCGAATAGAGAAAATAAAAAGTTAGTATTAGTTTAGTGGTTTTGAAATCTTTGGTTTTGAAATTTAACTTACTATAGAATTATGGGAGAATTAAAAAGGTCAATTAATGTTCGGTCATTTGATGAACAAAGAAGTCTCGATCTTCAGTAATGAGGAAATGGCGGAGGAGGATGAGTGATTGAATGAAATGAGGTGCCCGAGCAAGAATGAGTTCTACGTTGGAGCGAGCATTCCCAGAAGGTTCTGACTCTCTCGTGCACCGACGCAACACGGCCAACCGCTTGGCGCCGGACATCGGCAGCCGGGTGATCGCTAGCTAGGTGGACACCACTAGTGGTGTGATCATTCAGCCGTAACCGCTAGCAAAAGCCAGAGATCGCGTTGCCCTGGGTACAAACAGTACAGTTGTGCGACGGGGAAGCGGCCTTAATCTTACCTGTTTTCAAGTTATGATAGTTATGATAAGGCCTAAGGTGGAAGCGCACTTCACCCTGAATCCTCAACAGTGTAAGGAACTGGCTATGGTATCTCTATATAACACAACAATTTCATAATTGTTGCTACGTCAGAATTAGGTAAGATGGTGGTAGCTAGCCAGGCGGACGGAAAACAAAGACGTACCACCAACCAAACCAAGCACAGTTTTGTACTCCATCTGGGGATCTAACCGGACCTCTGTATCTGACACCGGTGGGCGAACCAATAGACCACAGAGGCAGTTAGAACATCACGTTGACGGGTACATGAACACAGTGACATATCACCCCGACAGCGCTTATTCGCGGAAAACAAGGAGAAGCTGATCACCGGAGCGTTGTCCGCTCTGGTGAACAGCTCGCCGACCGCCAACCTGCCGCCTCGCGAGCTGGAGGCACAGTTCCATGCGCTGCGGAGGCTGTGCGCGAGCAAAGTGGGCTTCGCGGCCTTCACTACACTGCCTGGGTGAGTTCATGTGTGTGTCGATGTAGATACCTATAAGTCATCACCTTGCTGCCCGCTATCCCATACTAGGTGGAGTCGGCACAACATTTCTATTAAGTTTGTGTTTTTTATTATTATTAGTTTTACCATATCCTTTTTTATATATCTAGATTCGCTGAAATTAAGTAAGAGCCCACTATGACCCGCTCATTACTGTAAACCTCGAGGTGACCAAGCATCCGAGTGATTAAATTTACCCCACTTTCTCATAATGCGTATGCAGCATTTGCTGAGCTTACCCGTTTTGATCATAATTTAATAATGTTTTCCACAGTTACATACTTATGTTTTTTAGGTATTTTTTCTGGAGCATGAAATATTTGATTTGTTATTTGTATTTGTTAAATGTCTTCTTGTTTTGGCTAAAATTTTAAGGATTAAGTACATTTTGGTATATAGCAGAAGGTGCCTACTAATTATTTCTTGAATCGAGTGTCTTGGATTGATTGTGATTCTTGGATTACACCGAATGTGATATGACATGTTTGTCGTAGTTTCCGTGAGTGGGTAGGCAGCGGCGTGGTCGGGGCGCTCCGCCGCGGTGGCGCCGCCTGTGCCCCCGCAGCCTTGGACGCCGTGTGTGCGCTGATGCAACCGATGCACCAGGAACCAGACCTCAGACAGGAGCAGCTGAACAAAGCCAGCATGCTGTCCTCTCCGCCCTTCCTAGAGTCCCTGTTGTCTATGTGGACGGAGCATGTGGTACGTAAATCACACTAATATTATAAAGGCGAAAGTTTGTGTTTGTGTGTGTGTTTGGCGGCCCTCCACGCCGAAACGGCTGATCGGGTTTGGATGAAATTTGGTACAAAGATAGGATATATCGGCTACTTTTTATCCCATGAGTCAGTTCCCGTGGGATGGAAATGGGATGTTGAACATCGCCATACGAAGCTTATTGGTATTTTGTTGCTCTTTTACCTAAAAAATGAAAGAACGGATTGAGCTGAAATTTTGCACATAGTTTCTCTAAACTGGGAAAAACACACAGGGTACTTTTTTCCCATTGTTTTAAGTGTGAAGAATTTTAATCCATTTTTTTTTTATTTTTGATCCGCCCATTATTCTTGGACACTAAATGTCTATAGTATTATTTCTGTGTACAATAAAGTGTTCATTCATCCATACTTTTCTACCTATTTAGTGCATTGCCTCTCTCTGTCAAATGTGTATATCTATTTCTATGCTATTATTTTTAGTATATAATGTTTGTGTATAATAAAGAATTACAATAGCTATGCATGTTTTGTGTTGCAGAATTCAGGCAGCGGTGCGTTAGTCGTGGCGGCCATGTTGGATTTTCTGACGTTTGCCCTCTGTGTGCCGTACAGTGAAACTACGGACGGCAAGCAATTCGACCAGCTGTTGGAAATGGTGGCCAATAAGGGCAGAGTGCTCTTCAAACTATTTGAGGTATAGTTGAGGTTGTTCTGCTGAGTTTTACCCGCGAGATTGTGTTAATCAAATCTTTGTAATGTTTTAATGTAAAGATTCAAATGATGAAGAGTATTTGCAACCACAAGGCTCGACAGCTTGAGCCACCGTCGTCAGCCTGTCTGTCGGTATTGTACAGGTTGTCTTCGGCCTTACCTTAGCTTGTAATCAGAGATGAGATGAAGGCCAAGCGCTGCCCCTAAGTAGAAAAAAAAAACAAAAAAAATGCGCATTTCCAAAATTTGGCATCAGCTGCCAGCTGTTTTTCCAGAAGCATATGATCTTAACACCTTCAATGTTAATTGCAAGTTAATAGGCATTTTCTGGGGAGGCTCGCTAAATTGCAGACCTCATGCTTGCCCAGGCAAGCCTTAAAGGCTAACCCATCACAAAGAAAAAAATGATATAAACATCTCTGATATAAAAAATGTACACTTATTTAATGCATCTAAACTCACTAAACATATTATGCAAGAACTTTACTTATGAAATAGTTGCGATAGATACGTTTAGGCGACGACATACCTATCTAGTACTTACTGTATATTAGAATAAGAATAATAATAAATTTATTTGGACTCAATCAATCATATATAACAACAAATTCAATACAACCGACTTAACCTAAAAAAATTATTAATGTCAAATAAAATTAATGTAATTGTAAAAAGGAAAAGATTTGTTTTGGATAGATGTCTATGCTAGACTAAAAGCCTGTGTTATAGACATCTGCATATTGCTACATAAGATCACTGTTCAAAAGTAAGTGACATGTATTTCTCTTTTTATGAATAACTGTATTAAACCTAAAAACAACCGCCAACTTATAACCGCCTCTGTGGTCTAGTGGTTCAACCCACCGATTTCAGATCCAGAGGTCCCGGGTTCGATTCCCATGGGGAGTACAATATATTGTGCTTGGTTTGGTTGGTGGTAGGACTTTGTTTAAGTCCGCCTGGCTAGCTACCACCATCTTACCTAATTCTGTCGCCATAACAACAATCCTAAAATTGTTGTGTTCCGGCATTCACAGGTAAGATAGCCAGTTCCTCAGTTTGTTGAGGATTCCAGGTGAAGTGCGCCTCCACCTTCGGCCTTATCTCAACTTGTTACCAGGTGAGATGAAGGCCAAGCGCTTCCCCGTCGTACAATAAAAAAAAAAAAAACTTTTTCTTTCGCAGAACCCATCAATGGCTATAGTGAAAGGCGCCGGCCTGGTGATGCGAGCGCTGGTAGAGGAGGGCGCGGCTAACGTTGGCTCGCGAATGCAAGCGTTGGCGTTGGCCGAGGCCGCGTTGCCGCGGCACTTGCTGACCGCGCTGTACGCGGCCGCGGCTGACGGCACGAAGCTACACCGCCGCCATCTGGCGAGGCATTTGGTCGCGCTATGGTTGGTCGACCATGCGCCGGCACATAACCTGCTCAAGAGGATCATGGTACGTATTTGGGGATTAGGAAAATGCTTGGCACAGCATCAGAGTCACTTTCAATGTCGCTGTCGCAAACTCGGGCGCTCAACGAGTGTCACCAACTACCCAAAGTCCTGCTCCGGTATTTTAAGGAGCTGGGCTGGCTGGGGTGGGGTTAGTTAAAACGGGGGATATTGCACAATACACCCCACAGCGGGACGTCAGTACAGGCCTTGGTCACCCCCACTCGGAACAACAATACGAATAAGGATTATGGTACGTATTTCTTACCTCTGTTGTGTTTGACATTGGCATAAATGGGAATGCATGTTTAGATGACGTCTGATAGAGAATGATGGAGGAAAATGACATGAGGTACTGAAGACCCCGCCCACTTTTTAATATAATTATTCAGATCGTATGTCCTTCTTATCTAAATTAAGATTGGATAGAGAACTATGTTCATCTAATATAAATTAAGAAAGGATAACTGCGAATATAAGCCCGGTTTCTTAATACACACGAGTTGGGAATAGCACTTTCTTCCGAGAGATACATATTGCTTTATACTATATCTACGAGGAAAGTAAAAGACAAATATTTAATTGAAATTGAATAACATTTTGAGTAAACAAATTGTTACAATTATTTAAACTTGTTTTTTTTAATGAATGCTCAATAAAAGTGAGTGGCCAGTATAATTTTGCAGACTTGTGGTCATAAAAACTTTTTGTTTTTTGGCATTGTATAAATAAATAAATATTACAGGACATTAATATTACACAGCGCCATTTAGCCCCAAACTAAGCATAGCTTGTAATATGGGAACTAGATTACGGATAGAATACTTAAATACTTTTTGTAAATACATACGTACTAAATGATACAACACCCAAACATAGAACGAACATCTATATTCATCACACAAATGTTTGCTCTGGGTGGGAATCGAACCCACAGCCTACAGCGCAGAAGGCAGAGTTACTACCAACTGAGCTATGAGGCTTGTTAATAAGGTTTCATACAACGGTTTTCCATATACTTTTCCCTCCAGCACGTAGTACAACGTAGCATAGTGTACTCGTACGTAGACTCTGTAGGCTTAATCGTGTGATGTGTTCAGCCGTCAGGTCTGCTAGCGTTCCTGGAGTCGAGCGACGCGCCGCCAGCCGCCGTGCTAGAGGAGCAGCGTCTGCAAGAGCGAGACAACCTGCAACTAGCGCAGGCCACGCTCAAACAGCGCTCCCCCCACATCGAGGCCATCGAGCGGCAACTCAAGTACGTCGAGAAACATATCGAGGTATGGCTCATTCGTTTCGTGTGATCTAGACTTATAAAAATGGCTTCACTATACGACATGTCCAGCACGTTATCCGCCTCTGTAGTCCAGTGGTTCAACCAACCGATTTTTCTTTCATTTTTTTTTATGTATTGTTCGACGGGTAAGCACTTGGCCTTCATCTCACATGGTTATAAGTGAGATAAGGCCAAAGGTGGAGGCGCACTTTACCCGGAATCCTCAGCAAACTGAGGAACTGGCTATCTTACCTCTAAATGCCGGAACACAACAATTTAAGAATTGTTGCTATGGCGACAGGATTAGGTAAGATGGTGGTAGCTAGCCAGGCAGATTTAAATAGCCCTACCACCAACCAAACCAAGCACAATGGCACCCCCCATGGGGATCAAACACACACATCACAGAGGGGGTTGAAGGTTAAAGGTTGGTGGTAAGACTGTTTGAGTCCGCCTGGCTACCACCATCTTACCTAAGTATGGCGTCATAATACCTGTTCTAAATTGTTGTTTTTTGGCACTTAGAGGTAAAATAGCCGGCTCCTAGCCTAGGTGAAGTGCGCTTCCACCTGTGGCCTAATCCTTGCTGAATAAACGATAATTGAATATTTACGTTGTATGTAACAGTCACGTGATGTAAGTAATATCTGCAGCATTACGCACAAGTAGCGCTGCAACACTGGATGCAGCGGGCGGGTCGCTCGCCGCCGTCCGAGAAGCGCGACGCGACGCAGCGGCCCGTCGTGCTGCGTCGGCGCAGGGAGCGGCTCAAGTCCACCGCCAATTGGCCCATGTTCTACTACCAGTTCCACAGGGACCACGCGCTGCCTAATCTCATTTGGAACCATACGGTAAGATATTATGATTATGCTGTCCCTGTGTATCTAGCAAACGCCCGGGATTTCGTTCCCGATATCCTGTGCGAATTTCCCAAAACCCTTATTGCTGTAACCCTATAACACGAACGGAAGCTTCTATTAAAAAGTGTAGGATTTTCTTATTGCAACCTTATACCAGGAACGGAAACTTCTATTAAAAGTCTAGGATTTATATATTGGATTTCATGGGGGTCTATATTGCTCGGAACCCTAATTATTTTTCTGAAATAAAAGTATTCATAGTTACTCCTCATAATATTAGCTATCTGTCAGTGAAAATCCCGTCAAAATCGCTCAGGTATACGCATAGATAATCGCAAAGCTCAGGTGCGATCTTGTATGGAGTACTGCTGCCATCTCTGGGATGGTATCAGCACGAAGCCCTGGCCTCGATTGAGCGTCGTGCTATGTGCCTAGCTCATAGGGTCATATTCGTTTGTTTAGGCCAATTTGCAAAGCCTAGAATATAGGCGGTTGCCAGGCTGTCTGTGTCCTATAAATTCCAGTTTGGCGAGTGTACGCACGATATATATGGGATTAGTTTATAACCTAATCCCTCCATCCCCTTTCCACCCCTGGATTGACAGACGTACGGCTACAACCCGTACCATGTTTCGTTGCGCCGAACAAATCGTTTCGCCTCTACATTTATCATATACTGGAGAAAATTGGAACGTCTTGCCCTCGTCTGTTTTTCCGCACGAGTAGAATATTTATTTATTTATTTTTATTTATTTATTTTCTAGGAAAACCAACAGCACATACAACTTAAATGAAACAGAAATAACAACATTAGGCCAATAAGAGGTTTTCACGTATAGGAAGCAATATAAATAACATAAAAAAGTGTGAACAAATCAGTATACCTACAATGAAAGAATAGTACTTAATATTTCAAGAATAATAAAAAACTAAAAAATAGAGGAAGAATACATATAAGCAATCATCATGTGCCACCAAAGAGACTAAGTACATACTAAATTCTGTTTAAAAAAATAATAATAACTTAAACTAAATATAGGTACCATACAGAATAAAATTAGTTGGAAAAGAAGCCGTTACAGAGCATTGAGCCCTGAGAATATTGTGAATAGTTTCTAGTATTAGACAATCGTGCTCCATCTTAGGCCATCTTGGCTAGTTTTTCAATTGAGCTGGTGAAATGCTTGGCTATCACTAATAAAAAAAAACGTGATGTTTTTTTTTCACCCGGAATCCTCAACTGCTTGAGGAACTGGCTATCTTATCTCGAAATGGTGGAACAACAGTTTGATGTTAAGATGGTGGTAGCTAGTCAGGAGAACTTACAAACTCCTACCACCAACCAAACCAAGCACAAATTGTACTCCCCTGGGGACCGAACCCGCGATCTCTGGATCTGACACCGATAGGCGTATGTGTATTAAGTTTGTTGTTCGTCGTCGTTTTGAGCAGACGGGTATCAGCTTTTATTTACAAAACTCGAATTAGTGCTGTTCGAAAATAGTCATTGTGCTAAAGATAATTGAGTAATTAATTGTTAAAACGTTGCCTGCAACTAAGACCCCGCCCGCGACCTGCCTTCATCTCCACGAGATTCGATAAGTCGTTATGTTTATCGAAGTTGAGGTAGAGTTTATTTGAGTATTGTTCACAGCTTCAGAAACTTGCGTCTGAGGGTCATTTTGTACTGTAAAGGTTGGGGTTTACATTTTACATTTTAACAGAACTTTTCTTCAATTTGATATATTTTTATAAAATCTTTCCAGTTATTACGTATATTATTGCAGCGTCTTACAATACCCGCGGCTTTTGATTAAATTCAAATGTGTTCCATTCAGCTTGCCGTGGCCAGCTCGATTTTAGAAAAAGTTCCATTTTCAAATAAGATCGACGCGGCGCCGGCCCCGCCCTTCGAGTATTAGTCTGTTGATCTGTTATTACGAAATTAGACTTTAAGGCCATTGCAATAAGAACTTATACTTAACTTAACTTTTTAATATACTTTTTAATTATACTTAATTTAACTTTAACTTATTTAACTATGAAAAGTATAAATATTAAAACCCAGCGGGTTATAATGAGATTCCGTAATCATAATAATGAATCCGTAGACCCGTGAAGAGCTCCGAAACGCGCTGGAAAACGAGCTCCGCGCGTTCAGCTCCGACCGGGAGGTCGCCGGCGGCCTGTTGACGTCGTGGAACCACGCGGAGCTCGAGGTGCAGTACCAGTGTCTTCAGAACGAGGTCAAGATCGGGGACTACTATCTGAGGATACTGCTCGAGCAGCGGGACAATGACGACAGCCCTATCAGGAAATCGTAAGTACTTGATAAATTTATTTCTTAAAATACTAGGATACATAAAACAATTAGAGCTAGGTTGGTAGAAGGTAATTAAATAATTATAATTTTGGTGCCCTGAGTTCCGGACAAGAGATTCTGTATCCCGGTCCTCAGTGCCCCCCCCTTAAATTATGTTAAACAAACAGAAACAGTACTGAATAATGGTAACAGATAAAAATGGTTACTTGTGGAGGTTTTCAGCAGCTTTGTTTGTACGACCATCACGCCAAAACTAAAAAAAAAACTGCTGAATGGTTTGAAGTGAAACTTTGCACATAAGTGGCTCTGGACCGGGGAAATGGCATTGTATTATTTGTAAATCAATTCCTGTGGGATAGAAATAGGATCTTATTTTTTCATGTTTAATTTTTGTACAGAATAATGTTAACAGAGAAAAAAATATGCCTTTGGAGTTTTTCACCAGAAGGGTTTCTACACAAATTACCATAAAAGCGAATGTTTATTTGGTTGTTTGTACTTCCTTCACGCCAAAAATGCAGAACGGTTTAGAATGAAACTTTGCACATAAGGTTTCCTAAAGCAATTCCTGTGACAAAACGAATGCACGGATTTTAATTAAATTTGACATGGATTTAGTTAATGACATTTTGAGCGACTTGGCTACTTTTTTTCGGGAAAAATTATAATATACTTAATAAGCTTACAAACTTAGCAAAGCGTGTACTATGGTATTTCGTTAAATAACATATAACATATTTATATTGTTCGCTTCGTTACTATATACCATATACTGAAATTCAGGACAAGGAAAGTCAGAATTCACAAACAAACTTTTTCTTGTGTCTTTTCAGCATGATGCAACGCATAGGAATGTTTCAACGTATGTTTGTTTGTGTCTAGATACGAATTCTTCAACGACCTGTACCACCGGTTCCTGTCAACGCCCAAGGTGGAGATGAAGTGTATGTGTCTGCAGGCCATGACGATTGTGTACGGACGGTACTTTGAGGACATAGGCCCCTTCGCCGACACCAAGTACATTGTACAGATGTTAGATCGGGTAAGGGAACTATGCTAAGTACATTGTACAGATGTTAGATCGGGTAAGGGAACTATGATAAGTACATTGTACAGATGTTAGATCGGGTAAGGGAACTATGCTAAGTACATTGTACAGATGTTAGATCGGGTAAGGGAACTATGATAAGTACATTGTACAGATGTTAGATCGGGTAAGGGAACTATGCTAAGTACATTGTACAGATGTTAGATCGGGTGAGGAAACTATGCTGAGTACATTGTACAGATGTTAGATCGGGTAAGGGAACTATGCTAAGTACATTGTACAGATGTTAGATCGGGTGAGGGAACTATGCTGAGTACATTGTACAGATGTTAGATCGGGTAAGGGAACTATGCTAAGTACATTGTACAGATGTTAGATCGGGTGAGGGAACTATCCTAAGTACATTGTACAGATGTTAGATCGGGAGAGGGAACTATGCTGAGTACATTGTACAGATGTTAGATCGGGTAAGGGAACTATGCTAAGTACATTGTACAGATGTTAGATCGGGTAAGGGAACTATGCTAAGTACATTGTACAGATGTTAGATCGGGTGAGGGAACTATGCTGAGTACATTGTACAGATGTTAGATCGGGTAAGGGAACTGTTAATAAATAAATAAATATTACAGGACATTAATCTCACACAGCGCCATCTAGACCCAAACTAAGCATAGCTTGTAAAATGGGGACTAGATTACGAATAGAATACTTAAATACATATTTTTTTTTGTAAATACATACTTATCATACAATACAAACAAATGAACATAAACAAAAAAATGTTTGTCCTGGGTGGGAATCGAACCCACAACCTACAGCGCAGAAGGCAGAGCTACTTCCAACTGAGCTATGAGGCTTGTTAGTCTCTATCTTATATCTGTGCTAAGTACATTGTACAGTTGTAAGATCGGGTAAGGGAACTATTTTTGAAGTGAAAACATCTTTAGGCGCGTTGGGCATTTTTTGAGATGGAAAAAAATCCATTGAACTCGCGACACTGTTACGGTTACCGACACCACTTTTGACACATTTGACTTCAAACACATTAAGATTTTAGTGCCAACAATCTCAGCTGTTCACTTCGGCAAAGATCGAGAAGAAGGGCAGTAGCTTTTTTCTGTTATTATTTAGATCTAAACCGCGATCACCAATCTGCTTGCTAAGCGTGGTTATTATGACAACTCCAGCTTTGGAGGAGGCTCTGTCCAGCAGTGGACACTAATGGACTGTTGATGATGAATAGATTAGGGTTTAGTTTCTGGCTTTTTAAAATATCCCGAAAATGTTTTATGTGTCACAAATATAATTTATGTATTACAAAGATAATATGGTTTTTAAAATATACTGTGGTTTTACTGTTTTTTGATTCAAAATAAACAACTTTAATACGAAATAAGAAACTTCTTTTTCAAATATTGAAAATTGGGACATGAGTAAAAAAAATGTATTGAAATTAATCCTATGCAAGATTGTGTATATTCATAACGTCCTAAAGCATAGTGTAATTTCAATGGTGAAAGGAGTAAAACTGTTATTTTGTCGTTACGTTATCGTCTTTTTTTGTTTCAGACCTGTGATCGAATGGAAAGAGATAGACTTGTACAGTTTTTAGCGAAATTAATTTTACATAGGAGAAACGTCAGTGAGATATTAGAATGGAACGGTATTAGGTAAGTAACATTTATTTTTTATTGAAATTGTAATTAAAATTGAAATCATTTATTGAAAAAGAAATACATATTAACAGTGTCCGTTTACAAATTTAACTGTGATCAGTTTCTCGTATTATGGCATAACTTAACACTAAACAAAGGTATAAGTACCTACCTACATTATATTAAATTAAATTACATACATAACAACAAATAATATAGCTAACATCACAAATTTATAGGAACAATTTTAGTACAATAATTGATTGATAATAATGACAGATTTATTTTTCAAACATTGTTCATTTGGGAACGCTATATATATTGTTGATAGCCAAGCGTTTGACCCCAGGCTCACTTGAAAACAAGTAAAGATGTGGCCTAAGATGGAGCACGCTTTTCTAAAAGGAATTTACTATTGAAAACTCCAAGATTGTATTGTTGCGGAAAACAGTCGAGGGCAAAGATTTCCCGTACCTAATGTTGGGTTCCGAATTAAAAAATATCCTATATTAAATTTGTCTGCCCAGGAAGAGAAACATCGTGGCTATAAACTGAACTAAAATGATCGCTATACGATTTGCGCTTGCTTGACAAGATTACAAAAACGCCCCTAATATTTTACGACTCTATTCATGACATTATTTTTGTGCAGTATCAAGTGCAACCACTTGATTTTTTTTAATTTTACGTCAGGATAGCGCTTGGCCTTCATCTCACCTGGTATCAAGTTGAGATAAGGCCGAAGGTGGAGGCGCACTTCATCCGGAATCCTCAACTTACTGAGGAACTGGCTATCTTATGCCGGAACACAACAATTTTAGAATTGTTATGGCGACAGAATCAGGTGAGATGGTAGCTAGCCAGGCGGACTTAAACAAAGTCCTACCACCAACCAAACCAAGCACAATATTGCTTCACCTGGGGATCGAACCCGGGACCTCTGGATCTGAAATCGGTGGGTTGTCTTCCAGGATCCTAGTGGAACTAATGACACTCGCGCATCTCCACACATCCCGGGCGACCGTCCCCGCGCAAAGTAATGTCATCGAGGCGGGAAATATCACAACGACAGGCGACAAAGAGTGGTACTACAACCTGGAACAGGGCGCCAACGTGCAGAGGAACGGACCTGTTAGCTTCCAACAGGTAATTTGTCATACAATAAAGATAATGATAAGAGATAATTTATTTGCTAAGCCATGTGTACATTAAGATGGACTATTTGGTATCTGTTGGTAGTCGCTCGGAAGGTAATCTTCGTCATGTAACCTGTAAAACACAGCTATTTCGCAAGAGTGTGCTTTGCATGGCTCCAACTATACACAACAAAATCCCCAAATCTGTTCGTACACTGTCGACGAATTAATTCAGGTGTCGATTATGTGATATTTTAGAAAAAGAAGGCATATTATACACTAAATTAGTTTCTTAACGACCATTTCTAGAAGTTACTGTAATTTTTATTTGACATATTTCTTAAAATTATATTAAATTTATTATTATTTTTTGACATGTAATTCATTTAAAATTAGAGATACAGGGTGGGCCATGAATTAGTAAACTTTTTAAAAAATCTTAGAAAAAAAACAATAAGACTTTTGACAAAAAATATTTATTTGACAGTTAGCTAATACACAGGAATTTACTTTTTGAAAACAATATCATTTAAATGTCCACCATCGCAACGTATGCATTCGTCCAACCGAGTACGAAAATTTTCGATCACTCTTCGACATAAAGACTGTGAAATTGCTGACATCTCTTCTCTGACTCATTAGAGGTGTAGCAAGTGTCTCCATCTTGCTGAAACCACGTATTCCGATTGTACCCAGCGAATTCCTGTAGCTGTGGTGACAGAAACTCTCGTAACATTCGCACATACTCAGCAGAGTTAACAGTGACCGTACGGCCGCGTACATCCTCAAAAAAATAGGATCCTCAATAAAATTGCTTTACGCAAAAGGCGCGCTGCGGCCCCGTGAACCGATCCATTGCGACTAAATTTCCGAGAAACGAGCTAGCTACTAGATCCCTCCCCTCGCCCCGCGCCGCTTTGGTTTGTGCGGGAAATCAAAATTAAATGTTAACTAATTCATGGCCCACCCTTTATATGATGTAAAATGTGTAAAAATTGTAATGTTTGTATGCTAATTAGCAGGACCTAGCAGATAGACCAAGCTTTAAGACATTTGTATACCTAGGTTCACGAATAATAAATGAATTATGAAATTATGAAATTATGAAAATTATGAAATTATTTTAATAGTGAGTGTGTTACAACATGCTTTACCGATATCGTCGGTGTACAAATTGACAATATTACATATATTTATTTCGTAGGAAAAACAGCACGAACGACAGAAATTGCAAACAACATTAAGCAAAAATAAGGTTTTCACGTATATATACAGATTACATATAACTAGAATGATTTCAGTCGTGGCGCTGTTTAAAATGCGTATTGTAGGCTTGTCTCATTTTGAGCGAAAGAAACTATAGGAAATAACAATTATGTCACTTAAGTATAATAATTTTTATGACCTTCATAAAAATATTTTTATAGAAAACAATAAAATGTAAATTCAACAAAAGATTCACTTCGCCTCTGATCACAAACGGAGCGTGGGTTTGTAAAAAAGCTAACATTCTATATGTGACAAGCCCTTTTTTTTTTTTTTTTTTTCTTCGATGTTTGCTCAGTGTTGATTTTGTTTCAGCTCAAGGAGCTGTACAAATCCGGCGAAATAAACAACAAAACGAAATGCTGGGCGAACAGCATGGAAGGCTGGCGCGCGGTCGGCAGCGTGCCTCAACTCAAGTGGACGCTCCTAGCGCGCGGCTCGGCCGTTATGGACGAGAGCGCCTTAGCCGCGACTGTACTGGACCTACTCATCACTTGCTCCAGATATTATCCCAGCAGGTGACTATTCATTCATCCTAATTTATGATATCACGTGGTTTTTTTTTTTTTTATTGTACGACGGGTAAGCACTTGGCCTTCATCTCACCTGGTAACAAGTTGAGATAAGGTAGTAATTTTTGGGACGAGCCCTTTCACGAGGGGCTTCTAATACTCTTAAGTATACATTCATAAAGTGCCTAAATTTCCAGAGATGAAGAGGACGCCGTGATCAGACCTCTGCCGAAAGTGAAGCGATCGCTCTCAGAACCAGCGTGCTTGGCGCACGTCGTCCAACTGCTACTCACCTTCGACCCTATCCTCGTAGAAAAGGTGAGCGTTTACACACAAACACTATTTTTAACAATGAAAGATACGGAGGAACTTTATCTTTGAGCTGCAAACATTAAATCGGTCCGTTCGCTTAAATAAATAAATAAATATAACCGGACATTTTCACACAGCGCCATCTAGTCCCAAACTAAGCTATATATATCTACAAATATAGGGACACAGATACAAATAGTAGGGAGTAATAGTAGAGGGACACAGACTAATTTTCTTGTTCTTGGAGGTGGGCGTTGGTGACTGCGTCACAGTTTTCTGTAACAATTGCTGTTACCATCGTTTGCTATATATGTTTTGTTCCAAATTTCTTTGTTCCCAATAAATAATTTTATATTTGTATAAGCATAGCTTGTAATATGGACACTAGATTACGGATAGAATACTTGAATACTTTTTTTTTGTCAATACATACTTATCATACAATACATAAAACATACTAATTAAACAAATGTTTGTCCTGGGTGGGAATAGAACCAACAATCTATAGCGCAGAAGGCAGAGTTACTACCAACTGAGCTATGAGGCTTGTTAAAGGTGTTAATTAGATTATTAGTGATGTCCTAAATTATTTTTTCTTCTATTATAATTCTATATTAAATATTTATAGTGAATCATGTATTGTGTACTTAGCTGTAAGATTCCTGTAATTTACTTTTTAAGTTGTGTACAATATGCTGTGGGTTCGATTCCCACCTAGGACAAACTTTTGTGTGATGAATATAGGTGTTTGTTCTGTGTTTCGGTGCTGTATTGTATGATAAGTATGTATCTACAAAAAAAAAGTATTCTAACCGCAATTTCCAAGTTAAAAGCTATGCTTAGTTTGGGGCTGGATGGCGCTGTGTGAAATTATTTATTTATCGCTGAATTATTTGTTTACTATATGTTTTCAGGTAGCAACCCTACTATACGAGGTGATGCAAGACAACCCTGAAATATCGAAGCTGTACCTAACCGGCGTGTTCTACTTCATGTTGCTGTACACGGGATCGAACCTACTGCCCATCGCGAGGTTTCTCAGACTCACGCATATCAAGCAAGCGTTCAGAGCTGACCAGGTACACAATTTACATAATAGTCATTCTATTCTATTTTGATTGATTATTTTACTATCATGTGATTTGTACTGTTTTTTTTATAAATACATAATAAATAAATATTACAGGACATTGATTTGACACAGCGTCATCTAGCCCCAAACTAAGCATAGCTTGTGATATGGGAGCTAGATTACGGATAAGAGTACTTTAATACTTTTTTTTGTAAATACATACTTATCATACAATACAACACCCAAACACACTAATCATTCAAATGTTTGTCCTGGGTGGGAATCGAACCAACGACCTATAGCGCAGAAGGCAGATTTACTACCAACTGAGCTATGAGGCTTATTAAACACATTTGACGCTTTTGTACATATGACTAGTATTTATAACGCTTTGAACTCTTATGTGCTGTAATGTTACAAAATAGTGAATAAACAAATTATGAGAATTGTATTGCCGTAAGATTTTCAAATATAAAGTCACAAAATTACTATGTGAAAAAGCATACAAGAATTCATGGACAGATTGTAAATGTTGTCGAGCCCTGTCTTCGTTTTATTGACATATTTACCTTATATATGACATTTGTACGCCTGTAAATACGGCGAAACGTAGTCGATCTGTTTTATTATAATGTATATCTATTGTAGAGTGATAGACCTACACTATCGATCATATTGATGTGATGAAATGATACTGTTTATGTAAGAATATGATATAGCCACACGGAATATGCAAACTGCCGCGTAACTACTAAATATTATGTACATTGACTGTACATCTATATTTGTATTTACCTATGTTTCAAACAAGTAAATCAATGATTTATATGAATTATAAATTACATGTACAACTTGTAACACCAAAAAGCGGATTTCTATCACCTTCAAATGCGTAATGAGAAAGGAGTGTAGCGCCTTCCCTAAGTCTGTTGTTCCCATGGAATTAATATGTGCTACATACAATTCTCAGGTGCCAAAACAACACAGTCAAACAGACCATTCTCATACATTTTTTTTTATTGATAATAGTCAAGCGTTTGACCACCAGCTTACATGTAAAACATTACAAGAAAAGATGTGACCTAAGATGGATCACGCTTGCCTAAAAGGAACCTATTTACTCTGGACTTGAAGACTCCAAGATTGTACTCGTACGGAAAAACAGACGAAGGCAAGGAATTGCATTCTTTACCAGTATTAATGATAAAGTTCGAGGCGAAACGATGTGTTCGGCACAATGGAACATTTACAAGGTACGGGCTGTAGCCAGTCGTACGTCTGCTTGTCCGGTGGTGGAAATATACGTAGACAAACTCTGGCTATGGCCATTTAGACACACCACTCATCTTAGATTATTGTATGTAGCTATCCTATGAAACTTATGTCGATGGAATCCCTAGTAAATATACTATCTGATATCTGATCTACTTTAGATAAAAAATGTTTGTATTTGGTACTTCGGGCCCTATATGTTTCTTGTTGGCAATCGCTTTCCATCAAGCTAGATTGCAGTCAAATTAAAACTTCTACTTCTTTGTTTTATGGCAATTGATAGGGGTCACTTTTCTCCCAGTGCCTATGCCATGATAGCCTCATCACGGATCAATGTGTGTTATAATATGGCCGGTATTATAAAATGGGATGGGATCACCAATGTTATCGATTATTAGGAAAACGAATGTAACGGTTGGTTCCAGACGTCTTCAGACATAATGCAGCGCTCGATACTAGGACAGCTGCTGCCCGAAGCGATGGTCTGTTACCTGGAGAACCACGGCGCGGACAAGTTCGCACAAATCTTCCTCGGCGAGTGGGACACACCTGAGGCTATATGGAACTCTGAAATGAGGTATCAAGATCATCATCCTCCTGCCCTTATCCCACGCTAGGTGGGGTCGGCACAACATGTTCTATTCTTCCACTCACTCCTATCAACCGTCAACTCTGCATCTACACCTTTCATACCCATGTCCCCTTTCACACAATCCATCCATCTCTTTTTCGGCCTTGCTCGCATGTCCATCCACGCTCAAATTCATAACCCTTTTGGTCAAATGACTATTATCCCTCATTACATGCCCATACCATGCCAACCTAGCACAATGATGTTACAACATCAACACCACAAATCTAGCATTTCATATAACATTTTTTTTTTATTGTACGACGGGGATGTTTTTGGCTTTGATATCATCTGATTTTCAAGTTATGTTACGGCCGAAGGTGAGGAACTGAGGAACTGGCTATCTTACCTCTAAATGCCAGAAAAAAATAAGAATTGTTGTAATGGCAACAGACTTAGGTAAGATGGTGGTAGCCAGGCGGACTTGAAACTAAATCCTCCAACCAAACCAAGCACAATATGCCTCCCCCTGGGGATCGAAACCGGGTCCTCTGGATCTATCACCGGTGAGCGAACCACTAGACCACAAACGCGGTTAACTCGATGCGTGCTGAGCATTCACTGTTCTACGAAGAACACACCGTGAGTGTTTTACAGCGCCCAACTAGTTAAAACAGTACTTGAATTATGTTGCTGGATTTTTTTGAGATGTACGGGGATCAGTGAAATGACCAGAGCCCTTATTCTGTATGACCAATCGTGTCTTAAGACGTGCGAAACGATTATGAGAGTTGACAACGGCAAGCTGTAGGTGGCGCATGCGTATCGTAAATAGAACCTTTTGATATTTTTTATTCTGAGATCGCGTTGCTGGTATGTAGGTAGGTAATGTGACCATATGATGGTACCTTTACTGGCACAGAACAAATTAGTGGTTTAAATTCGTCCTAATATTTATTCTGAGTCTAGGTGTTGTCTGACCGCTGCGAGGACGACAAGCACACCTCCGACGTCGACAGTGGTCACAGAGCTACTGATGAAAGGCGGGCGCGCGGTGCGCCTGTAGTTTTTCCAATAATTCATTATTAAAATTAATTTTGAATTGATATCAAAAATCTAGCTTCCCTTTAATGTAGATCTACATGTAACCTATCATTTAAAATAAATCGTAAGTCTATGCATTGTAGGCATCACAATATTTCTCATGTAAATTTTGAAACGTACCATTTTCAATAAATATTTTCATCGAGAAATTTTTCAGCTATTATGTTTTCAGCTTACTTTTAATGTAGATAGTAATAAATAAGATATAGTAATAAATATATAAAAAATAGACTCGTGACTTGTTCAGAAGTAGTATAATTTTCCATTGGAAAAAGAGGAAACGTCTAATGATAGGGCATTTAACGCGCCCGCGTTACGATATCTGCATGGAATCATCGTATTGACATATCGTAACGCGGGCGTTACGACACGATTGGTCATGCTATTCTGTATGACCTATCGTGTCGTGTCAGGGGGTTGCTAGTACAAGGGCACGTTTATTACTGACTCGAGAACAGTTTAGGTTCACAGCGCGCTGTGTATGATCTTAAGATTATTTAAATCTTCTTAATTTTAAGCCACATTTTAATGCAAATAATCTAGTGTTTCTGAAACGATAATGTTAGTTTCTCTTTACTGGTCGCATAGGTTTCCAACTAGCCATTATAACAGCTTGCTAGAAAAATATAAAATTTCTAACATTACGGAACATTTAATTTCTACACAGAGCCGTCTAGCCCCATACTAAGCATTGCTTGTATTATGTGATCTAGATTATGGATTTTACTTGTATACTTTTATATATAACACCCAAACCCGAACCCACAGCCTACAGCGCAGAAGGCAGATTTACTGCCAACTGAGCTATGAGGCTTGTTAAATGCATGCGTTTGACTGGAAATTTATAGCACGACAGACATTTTTATTTACACTTTAGGTCACGTGGGCCGTTTGTTCTGTGTTTGGGCGTTGTATTATGTAAAAAAAAGTATTCTATCCGTAATCTAGTTCGCATATTACAAGCTATGATTAGTTTGGGGCTAGATCTCGCTGTGTTAATGTCCTGTAATATGAATGATTTGTTCCAGACGCATGCTGATAATGAAAGTATCAGCCCACATCGGTGAGTTCACACCGCGACTGCGCGCCCACATCGCGGCGCGCTACCCGTACCTCGCGATCCCGTGCGTGGCGTACCCGCAGCTCCAACACGAGCTGTTCTGTAGCATGTTCTACTTGCGACACCTGTGCGACACGCACTCCTTCCCCGCCTGGCCTATACCGGAGCCCGTGAGTATACACGGCCATTGTTGACACATAAATAAATATATATTACAGGACATTAATTTTTACACAGCGCAATTTAGTCCCAAACTAAGCATAGCTTGTAATATGGGAACTAGATTACGGATAGAATACGTTTTTTTTTTAATACACACTTTTCATACAGTACAACACCCAAACACAGTCTCTTCGCGGCTCGCAGCCCATATCTCAGTAGCCTCTGTGGTCTAGTGGTTCAACCCACCGATTTCAGATCCGGAGGTCCCGGGTTCGATCCACAGGGGGAGCAATATTGTACTTGGTTTGGTTTCGTGGTAGGATTTTGTTTAAGTCCGCCTGGCTAGCTACCACCATCTTAGCTAATTCTGTCGCCATAATAACAATTCTAAAAAGTATTCTAGTTGTGTTCCGGTATTTAGAGGTAATATAGCCAGTTCCTCAGTTTGTTGAGGATTCCGGGTGAAGTGCGCTTCCACCTTCGGCCTTATCTCAACTTGTTACCAGGTGAGATAAAAGCGAAGAGCTTCCCCGTCGTACATTATAAAAAAAAAAATTGCCAAATAGTGCTTCTGTGTTCCTGTTACACAGCACTTCCATTATCTTCCACCAACACTTCCAACTTTAACAAGCCTCATAGCTCAGTTGGTAGTAACTCTGCCTTCTGCGCTGTAGGTTGTGGGTTCGATTCCCACCCAGGACAAACATTTGTGTGATGAATATAGCTGTTTGTTCTGTGTTTGGGTGTTGTATTGTATGATAAGTATGTATTTACAAAAAAAATATGTATTTAAGTATTCTATCCGTAATCTAGTTCCCATATTACAAGCTATGCTTAGTTTGGGGCTAGATGGCGTTGTGTAAAATGAATGTCCTGTATATATATATTTTTTTAACTCTTCCTCTTTCCACAATATCTATATAGTGCTGTGTTCCTGTAGTGAGTAAGGTCGCCAGAGCTCCTTTAATCATGCGGTAGGGCAATGTAGGATTTCTCATTCACTATTTGAGCAGCCCCTTACAGAATGTCGCAGGCAATATATTGTGGTGTGTTCCTGCGGTGAGTAAGGTTTCAAGTTCCTTTAATCTAGAGATAGGGCTAAATAGCATTATATCTATATAGTGGTGTGTTCCTGCGGTGATGCATGTCGCCAGAGCTCCTTTAAGCTGGTCGGTAACGCGTGAGTGATGCTTCTCGTGTTGCAAGCGTCGGTAGCCGCTTACGAACTGTATGCCTGTTTGCCACCTTAGTAGTATGTCCGTCCTATATCGACGATAAGAACGCGTGGCCCGATGTTGCTATACCAGTTGACAGTTAAATGGTGATTTCTCAATGTTAACAAACTGCCCATTTGGTAGTTATGTAATAATCAATGTTTTAAGATAATATTAAGTTTTTAGTTTTATGATGTAGGTAACACTTGTAATGTTATTAAATTATTATAAACATTGTACCTAAATGTTAAATGGATCATCAAAAAATTAATCAGCTCGAGTTTCTTGCCTTTCTCCTTGTGTGCTGGTCGCGATTCCGAACAGGCGGTAGATTTTGACGTTTCAAAATGATCCTAAAAATCTTAATGAATAAAAATATTTGACTTTGACTTTGACTCTGACTTTATGTAGGAAACAAAGTCAAAGTCAAGGTCAAATATTTTTATTCAGTAAGATTTTTAGGTTCACTTTGAAACGACAAATCTACCGCCTGTTCGGAATCGCGACCAGCACACAAGGAGAAAAATTGAACCTCGGACTAGTTTTTTTTTTTTAACTCCACCTCGCAAACCAACTGAGCCGTCTTAAAAATAGTGAATTATAGAGCAATTGTATTATTTTATCATGAAATGGTTAAGCTAGAAGCTTACCTGGCCGAGGATGTAATGGAGCGAGATTCCCCAACTTTCCACCAGGACACGGCGAACTCTTGACGGCATTGCCCTGGCGTTTCCTCGGTATAAGTTTCTTGCATGATACCCCCAGGTCCGCCTTCTCAAAGACGTGCTGGAAGCGTGGCGTCGCGAAGTAGAGAAGAAACCGACGCTGATGACCGTGAGCTCGGCGTACGCTGCGCTCGGCCTCGGTGAAGGCAGTCACGACGAGACGGCGGTCCGCAAGGCGTACTACCGCCTCGCGCAGCTACACCACCCCGACAAGAACCCCGAGGGACGGGTAAGTGGAAACTCGTTTCTTATAATATTTGTATTAGTATATATTTATATAGAATTGAAGATTTGAAACTTGTGTGGCTATGCAACATAATTAAATAAATGAAACGGTTATTACCACAAAATTCTTACGTCGATTTGCTGACGTTTCGAGATCATTTTGAGACCCCTTCTTCACGAGCTTCGCCCGCGTGCACGTTCGTCGATCGCGCGGCGCAAACTGAGTATTTATATATTTATATTTATAGCTATTCAGCGTGGCAATGCAGCCAGTGTCTTGGGCACGCGTCCGTCTGGTACTGGTCTGGAACAGTTGAGTTACCTATAGGCCGTTTGTAACGGTCCTTAGGTAATCTGACTGATTCCTTTGTACATAGTTAGTTTAATTGTACTTTTTATTGAATAAATGTCTTAATTATCTTATAACCTGAAACTTGTGATTAATTTTCTTCATTATGTTTCTCAGGATCGCTTTGAGGCGGTGAATCAAGCTTACGAGTTTCTGTGTAGCCGCAACGTTTGGAGCGGCGACGGACCCAATACTAACAATATTGTTCTCATCCTACGCACACAGACAATACTGTTCCAGAGATATTCTGATGGTGAGATATTAACTATTTATGACTTAAATGTGATGACGTACTTTTGCTTATACTTTGTCTATTGCACACACGAAGAAGTAAAAAGAAGAAGAAGAAGTACAAGATAACTTAAAATTAAAAAGGAGTTTTCCAGCAAACCTAGGTAGAGAGAGAAACCAGATTTTAAATATAATGGGAAGAGTGTACAACATTCATAAATAGCATAATTATATACTCTTAGGAATAATAAAACAGACTACCATACATAATAAATATAATTATACGGTTAATATAGTATACGTACTGGCCGTCAATAAACTTGATATAAGTGCCCCTTATGTAACATAAGTCAATGTTCCATCATTAAGATTAAAAGAAGAGCCTTTATTGCTGGCAAGTTTATCATATCAAGTAGATACCATTTTTTTTTTGTATTCCTATTTATCTTGACCTTTGACATAGGCCTCCTTTGCGGTGCGTGTCAATTCTGCACTAAATGCGTTTACCAACTCGTTATAAAGCGATTGTTCAAAAAACACATGAACAATGAAATCCGGTTTCATTAACTTTGTTTTTTTATTATTGTACGACGTGTAAGCTTTGCCTTAATCTCACTTGGTTACAAGTTGAGATAATGCCGAAGGTGGAAGCGCACTTCACTTATTCTTTCTATCGCACTTAATTGTTTTAAAAGCGCCCTCCTGAATTCTGTTGTGATTAAATATTTTTGTATTTGTTTGTTATTTTGCATTCTGTCCACATCCTTTCATTTGTACTACTTAAAAGTGGAAACTTTGCTGTATTAGGAATTGTTTTTAATGTATTACCTTATCATAATATTGTATCTGAATGTGACAAGAATAAAAAAAAAATATTCATAATAATTTTTATTTTCAATCGATATTTATTTTCCAGTTCTTGCCCCATACAAATACGCCGGCTACCCCCAACTGCTTAGCACCGCGAGGTTAGAAATAGAAGCTGAACAATTGTTCGCGGACCGAGAAGCGCCGGCGTTACTACCCGCGGCTTGTGAACTGGCACACGCCACAGTTCAATGCTCAGCCTTGAACGCGGAGGAGCTGAGGAGAGAGGGGGGGTTGGAAGTGAGTTTACTTTACTACTGTTGATGTGTTATATTTTTATTTTAAAACTATTAAAACGCCCGGGATTTTATTCCCGTGATTCTATGGGATTTTTTGGCTCTCACATACCCGCTAAACAAAAGTGACTAGGTGGGTAATAGTCACAAAAACATCAACAGCCCATTAGTGTCCATTGCTGGACAGAGCCTCCTCCAAAGCTGGAGTGTTTTGCAATAATCACCACTCTTGGTAAGTTAAAGTCTTGTGAGTAAGGTCCTTTTTGCAGCGACACGATCATTTTTTTTTTTTTGTGTAATAATTAATTGTTGCAAATAAAATTCTATTCTATTCTATTCTATTCTATTCTATTCTATTCTTGGTAGGTGAATTGGTGATATCCGTAAAGGTGTAGGTTGGTGGTAAGATTTTTCAAGTCCGCCTGGCTGGCCACTACCATCTTACCTAAATATGTCGTCATAGCAACAATTCGAAATTGTTCTGTTCCAGCGTTTTAGAAGTAAGATAGCCTCCTCAGACTGTCTAGGATATCGGGGGAAGTGTGTTTTCATCTTCGGCCTTATAACTTGTTAATTACTTGTTATTATAACTTGAACCCAAGTGATATGCTACAAATACGCTAAATACGTTTGAAAAATCCAACTTCAGTTTTTCAAACGCATTTAGCGGATTTGTTTCTAAATATTTTTCTGTTTTTAGATTATTATTGAGCGCACATTAAACTGAAAAACAATTCAATTTGCTATGGCGGTCGCGGCTTGAGATTCGACCCCGCCGACTAAACCCATGTCTGTCTTAAAAGCCGTCTAAGGGTCTCTCAGAATCTCACCAGAAGAAGGGCAGCAGCTTCCGTGTATTTTTTTTATGACGGGGAATCGCTTAGTCTTCATATCACATGGGTTCAAGTTATAATAAGGCCGAAGATGAAAACGCACTTCACCCGAAATCCTAAACAGTCTGAGGAGCTGGCTATCTTACTTCTAAAATGCTGGAACACAAACATTTTTGAATTGTTAGCTAGACAGGCGGAGTGAAATATGATGTGTGTGTCAGGTACTGCACAGCGCGCTGTCTCGCTGCGTGGGCGTACTGTCCCGTCAGAGCAGGCCGGGCGAGGTGTGCGCGGCGGTGTGCGGTCACGTGGCACGATGCTTCGCGGTCGCGTGCGCGTTCGTCCAGTGCCGCGCCGTCGCCGCCGACCTGCCCGCGCTCTGCGCCGACCTGCTGCCTCTGCTCAAGTACCCGGTAACTCGTCCTATTAGCTTTTTATTATTGTCAGACGCCTTTTCCCAGCAGCGATATAAAAACAGTTTGCTGGTATCATCGACCGACTTGCTTTTTGCTTCATCTAGCAGGCGTACAATGTAAAAGAGCTATCCTATCTCTACGTGTATGAGTTTGCTGACCAAAATCATTGATTGTCCATTTTTAGTTGCTTCGCCCAACAGGGACACACAATATTGTATAATCAATAATTGTATTGTATGATAAAGTGTAAAATGATTGTTCCGGAACCCTGTTTCTAGCAATTGAAAATATCTTTGATATGAAACGTTGCAGCACCTCGGGGATACGGCGTGCGCAGGCGCGGAGGCAGTGGCGGCACTCGCGGCGGACGCGACCTGCCGCGGCCGACTGGCGATCGCCGGCGCGGTACACGTGTTACTACCCGCAGTGGTGCAGTACGACTACACGCTCACAGAGTCGGGCATCGACAGCGACGCGAAGGCTAGCAAACAGGTATCAGAACATCCCAATGTCCATTCATTTTTTGTACCACTAAGGTGGCAAACAGGCTTATCTTTTTTTTTTTTTTTGTACGATGGAAAAGCGCTTGGACTTCATCTCACCTGGTTACAAGTTAGGATAAGGTAAAGTGGCGCACTTCACCCGGAATCCTCAGGAATCCTGAGAAACTGGCTACCTCTAAATGCCGGAACGCAACAATTTTAGAATTGTTGTTATGGCGACAGAATTAGGTAAGATGGCGGTAGCTAGCCAGGCGGACGGACGAAGTCCTACCACCAACCAAACCGAGCACAATATTGTACTCCCCCTGGGATCGAACCCGGGACCTCTGGATCTGAAATTGGTGGGTTGAACCACTAGACCACAGAGGCGGTTAATACGGCCGACCTGCCGCCAAATCGCGTAACTTGAAATACGTTATCAGTGAACTGCAAGTCGATTACCAGTGGTCAAGCACAGTCACAATTTGTCAAAAATAAAAACGAAAGTGACAATTGAAGTCTAGGCTAGGTTTCAATTGTCAAAATTGAAGTCGATGTTGATTACCAATTGACTTATGCGATAAGGAGACTCGGGCGTTTCCAGTCATTGAAAAAAAAACCGACTTTTAAAACACAAAATACTGTTTACTAGGTAATCTCTAGAAAATCCTCCCTCGGCAGGGAGACCATTCTACAATTTTAAGGTTCTTGGGAGGAAGTTGCTCTTGAACCTTACGGTACGCGAGGGTAGACTCCAATGTGCGTAGATCTCTGCCGATTGCAAGAGGTGCGATGATAGAAAGCTGCAGGCTCCATATCAAACACTCCCAGAACACAACCCATTATACATTATACGGTAGTACACAAGTAGGAAAAGTCTTCGGTTCAATACCATAGTCTGTAGGTACCTTAGTCGTATTATCTATACCCTTAATTTTTCATGAAATTTTTAGGGGAAATAAAATTACAGTTTTTTTTAAATTCAAATTCATTTGTTGCCAATAAGTTTAAATTAATTATACAATTACTAGAGGACCCCACACTAGGGCTAGCCTGTGCCGCGGGAGTCTATTTAATGAATTACCAAAAAACTTGTGCTACTAACAGGGCAAAACCAAATTAAATAAAAAAAAAAACAGAATTACTGAGTATGACAAAAGTGGTGTGAGAGAGAGCGTGTTTGTGTGAATATGTGACACCTTTTTATTTTGCCTTAAAATGTGGTTTGGAACTGTTAGCGTGCATTCTGATGGAACCTGTACTATTTTGTTCGGAGGAAGGCACTGACATTCCACCTACACAGTTTTCTAACTTATGCAGTTACTCAACGTCTCCACGTTGCTAGTTATGTACCAAAAGTTGTTCCTCAGCATTAGTTGTTCATGTTGTTACCACTTGTTCCACTGTATGTCACAGGAAATAGCGAATCAGCTAGCGAAACAGTGCGTAATAGCACTAGCGGCGTTATACGGGCCGCATGACGAACAGACGGCCGACGATATCCGGATACGATCCGCGCTACATACAGTACTAACCCCATATCTATGTGGACGACTGGCGCAGCCGGACCCACACGAGGTAAGCCAATTACCTATTAGTCCGCTCCACATATCGTTGACGATTGGCGCAGCCGTACCAACACGAGGTATATCAAATACCCATTAGTCTACTCCACACGCAGTACTTATCACATATCTATGTGGACGACTGGCGCAGCCGGACCCAAACAAGGTAAGTTGAAAAGATAAAAGATCCTAAGCTTTCGTAGGGCTCTTTTAAATAATTTAATAATTAAACTCTTTTAAATACCTATCGTGGCAATTTCAATGTGCTTAGTACAACCAACCAGCCTCAGTCATATTTTGTTGCGTTACACCATCGATTAAACGTAACACGCATCGTTTCGCTGTATTTTAGGACAGCCCAATATTGAAAGTGGAGATATCACAAGTCATTTCCAGCAATTATTAAGGACAAGAAAACGTAGACAAGAAAACGATCAAGTTCGTTCACAACTATGACTTGTCATCATTTACCTATGTATTTTGTTCTGTCTCATTAATATCAAAAGCTTTATTATCTTATTTGTTACAGCTATTAAAAACGCTAACATCGAACTGGAGAACGCCCTACCTAGTGTGGGACAATAGCACCCGCGCGGAGCTCAAAGACATGCTACGGAACACCCGCGCGGGAGACACCGGGGACGGGCCGTTGGTTCCACCTTTCCAATACTCAGCTCACGAAGGCCTACTCGCCGTGGGCAATGTGTACTTGCAGATCTATAACGAGCAGCCCGAGTTCACCATAGAGGTAACGACTGTTGTAAAACTGCGTAAACTTTTTTTTTTTTATAGCTTATTTATACTTTATTGCACACACAAAAATAAAAGTACAACTTAGATTAAAAATGGCAAAGGCGAGTTTAACCCTAATGACAGTTTTCCTGCAGAAAACCATTAATAAATAACATGCATACTCTTAGGAATCATAAGACAAACTATAATACGTAATAATGATAAATTTACTACATACCCAATTAAACATACATAACATATATATTACATACTATTACAAGTAACTATAACCTATACATACAATCCATATATATATATATATATATATATATATATATATATATATATATATATATAGAAATGTATATGGAGAGGTAGTGCACTTTGACTTTGCTCTTGAAGAAGGCTAGCGAGGGACTGATGCCAAGCGATAGATCACCAGAGTACTTGAAAAACAAGAAAAGGAAGTTATTCACTCTGGACTTAAATACTCCAAGATTGTACTCGTGCGGAAAAACTAAAGAGAGTAAGGATTTCCATTCCTTACCAGTATTAATGATAAAGGTAGAATTCACCTACGCTTACCTCGATGCATTAAATACACTTTTAGTTAAATCTAAACACCTGGGTGCATTAAAATTACTATTAAGTCAACTTTATTTACTCATATGAAGAACCTTTATATCAGTATAATAAAGGAAGTACAAAAATTGTACTAGGTAGTAGGCATATTAGATAAAAAAAAAATAGCGGCCATCTTTTTTTTCTCTTGCGGCCTGTCAGTTCAGTTTATTTATGCCAAAAACAAAGTATATCTCTATATGAAATATAAATAATGCAAAAAAAAATATTAATTAAGTGTCATTGATATGGACGTACTTTTTTATCCTTGACAGTCCATCGTAACCATAAATAAGTTACAGCATTTTCTGTGGTGTATTATAAAATGTATTGACTGCGATTTACAATGCGACAAATGTAAAACCCTCCCAAGTTAATAGGTTAACTTCATTAAATGGTTTGTTTACAGAATCCCCAACAACTAATCCTGGACTTGTTGAAGTTCGTTCAGGAGCAGACCAAGTTGGATATGACGCAGGAGCGAGTGGAGCATATCACGATGGCGCTCAACGCCCTCGCCAATGTCATCATCAAAAATCCCGGTAACGTTTCTTTTTACATTTCTGGTTTCCTTTATAAGTATCAAAAACTAAAAACAATATGACACACTGATGAGAATTATGAGACTTAATGCCTAATGTAAAATAAGGCAGTGTCAGATATAAGCAGTGAGTATTTCAGTCTACCCGTGATCACGGCCGTAACGTTTTCGCAATGACGTGTTGTCGCAGTTGTAGGTAGTTGGCAATGGCAAGAAAACCACGTGATGGCGTAAATCGCTGACCCGCGAGAACGCGTACAATATTGTGTGGTTTGCAAAAACCATACCGGTACCATGAAATACATAATAACATGGCGCCCCTATCGGAAAAGTAAAGCAATTGTACTTCCTTTCAATGTCCCTAAATGAAAACGAAAATTGTTTCAGTTTGCTTTCAGAAACTCGTATTAAATCATCACACGTACGTTCATCCCAATCGGGAAATTGGATTGAGAGTAATTTAGTTCCCTTTTGAGTCAGGTGCGGAGATCCAATGTATCGGCCAGTTCGGTCTAATCTTCGGCCTGTTGTCTGCGCGCGCTCACCCGCCCCTGCAAGACGCGGCGCTGCGCTGCGTGTGCGCCGGAGCGGGCAGTCGCGAGTGTGTGGAGGACATCGCGGCCAGCGCCGTGCTGGGCCACTTGCTGGCCATGCTGGCGGAGCGGCCGCCGCGACCCACGGCGCTCGAGGTGCTCGCGGCGCTGCTGCCCAACACTGCGCTGTGTAGAGAGGCGCTGGCCAAAGGTGAGTCACTGTGTAACGTGAGGATATGGTGACCAGCTCTATACTGGGCCACTTGCTGGCCATGCTGGCGGAGCGGCCGCCGCGACCCACGGCGCTCGCGGTGCTACTGCTCAATACTGCGCTGTGTAGAGAGGCACTGGCCAAAGGTGAATCACTGTGTAACGTGAGGATATGGTGACCAGCTCTATACTGGGCCACTTGCTGGCCATGCTGGCGGAGCGGCCGCCGCGACCCACGGCGCTCGCGGTGCTACTGCCCAATACTGCGCTGTGTAGAGAGGCGCTGGCCAAAGGTGAATCACTATGTAACGTGAGGATATGGTGACCAGCTCCATACTGGGCCACTTGCTGGCCATGCTGGCGGAGCGGCCGCCGCGACCCACGGCGCTCGCGGTGCTACTGCCCAATACTGCGCTGTGTAGAGAGGCACTGGCCAAAGGTGAATCACTGTGTAACGTGAGGATATGGTGACCAGCTCTATACTGGGCCACTTGCTGGCCATGCTGGCGGAGCGGCCGCCGCGACCCACGGCGCTCGCGGTGCTACTGCCCAATACTGCGCTGTGTAGAGAGGCGCTGGCCAAAGGTGAATCACTGTGTAACGTGAGGATATGGTGACCAGCTCTATACTGGGCCACTTGCTGGCCATGCTGGCGGAGCGGCCGCCGCGACCCACGGCGCTCGCGGTGCTACTGCCCAATACTGCGCTGTGTAGAGAGGCACTGGCCAAAGGTGAATCACTGTGTAACGTGAGGATATGGTGACCAGCTCTATACTGGGCCACTTGCTGGCCATGCTGGCGGAGCGGCCGCCGCGACCCACGGCGCTCGCGGTGCTACTGCCCAATACTGCGCTGTGTAGAGAGGCGCTGGCCAAAGGTGAATCACTGTGTAACGTGAGGATATGGTGACCAGCTCTATACTGGGCCACTTGCTGGCCATGCTGGCGGAGCGGCCGCCGCGACCCACGGCGCTCGCGGTGCTACTGCCCAATACTGCGCTGTGTAGAGAGGCACTGGCCAAAGGTGAATCACTGTGTAACGTGAGGATATGGTGACCAGCTCTATACTGGGCCACTTGCTGGCCATGCTGGCGGAGCGGCCGCCGCGACCCACGGCGCTCGCGGTGCTACTGCCCAATACTGCGCTGTGTAGAGAGGCGCTGGCCAAAGGTGAATCACTGTGTAACGTGAGGATATGGTGACCAGCTCTATACTGGGCCACTTGCTGGCCATGCTGGCGGAGCGGCCGCCGCGACCCACGGCGCTCGCGGTGCTACTGCCCAATACTGCGCTGTGTAGAGAGGCACTGGCCAAAGGTGAGTCACTATGTAACGTGAGGATATGGTGACCAGCTCTATACTGGGCACCTTGCTGGCTATGCTGGCAGAGCGTAGGCGGCCGCAGTGATCCTCAAATAAAATTTTTGCTATGCATAGACTTTTAGGCACTCAACATAGGCTTGATTAGTAATAATTACTTTTCATAGTGATATCTCTCACGCATGGTTTTCTGTTCGACAGGAGCTGTGATATACCTGTTAGACTTATTCTGCAATAGTAAGCTTCCCGAGACAAGAGAAGCGGCCGTGGAACTGATGGCGAGAATGATGGCCGACAAATTACACGGACCAAAGGTAATGAATCAACAAACCTCGCGGTCATGATTTTATCAAAATAACCAATGACACCAATAACAATGTTGGTCTTCACAACACAGGGAATCCTAGTGTGAAGACCAAAGTTAGCGAAGAACCCCTAATCTAATTCATCCCACCCTAACCCATTACATATATAATAATTACATACTTATCTAACTTACCCACATAACAAAACCCCTTATTTAGTACCTACAATATGCCTATTGAGGCTACTCAATGTTAATTTTAATTTCTTAGTTGAAATAAGTTAGGTTTTTCTATTGTAAAGAACATGTTGAATTGTAGATAAGTACTGTATATGTAGACTTAAGTTGAGAGAAATAAATTTATCTTATCTTATCTTATCTACACATCTTCCATAAAGGTCTGTCGGATTGTGCATTATCTGGCTATGTAACATTAACACGTGACGGTAATGTAAGACCCAATGATTCGAAGCCAAATGAGCAAGGTGTTTTTGGAAGCTTACTAAAAGACCAGACAAATCTGGCCGTGCATTATCAGCATTTCTCATTGTTATGTTCCGATATTAAGAGATAAGATAGCCTATTCCTCAGCGAAGTGCGTATCCTTCTCGGCCTTACATAACATGGCACCAGGTACATGAAGGCTAAGCGCTTCACCGTCAAAGCACAAAAATGTGCAATTGATCAAAGCTATCGTGTGTACAAATAGGAATTCACATATGTCGTAAGACATTTAAGCAAAGCTTGCAAAGGAGCTAGATTGAGGATATAATACTTTATTTGTACAGACCACACAGACTCACACAGCACAAACATTTATATTGACAAGCCTCATAGCTCAGTTGGTAGTAACTCTGCCTTCTGCGCTGTAGGCTGTGGGTTCGATTCCCAAACAGGGCAAACATTTGTGTGATGAATATAGATGTTTGTTCTGTGTCTGGGTGTTGTATTGTATTTAAAAAAAAAAAAGTATTTAAGTAGTGTATCCGTAATCTAGTTCCCATATTACAAGCTATGCTTAGTTTGGGGCTAGATTGCGCTGTGTAAAAAATAATGTCCTGTAATATTTATTTATTTATATTTATTTATTCATTATACAAATGTATGTATGAATTTATTTATTTAAAAAAAAATACAAAAAAATATCAACATGTAGACACTAAAAGACCAATATTGGTTTGCTTTCCTGATGTTTGCCTTGGATGGGAATCTAACCCACAACCTACAGCGCAGACGGTAGAGCTACTACCAACTGAGCTGAGAGTTGTCAAATGACGTATGGTGTCGCACGGTCCCAGGTGCACCTGACGATATCGCGGTACATCCCGGGCGTGTTCGGGTCGGCGATGCGCGAGTCGGGCCCGTCCGCCGCCGTGCACATGTTCGACGCGCAGCACGAACACCCCGAGCTCGTGTGGAGCGACGCGCAGCGAGTGCGTCTCGCGCACCACATCGCGCAGGCCAGCGACAGGTACTGCTCACTGAAGGTTTACTTCAACCGTTCTCATTTTAAACTCGATGAAACGAGACAGCGACACTGAAAAGAGAAGCAAATACATCTACAAGATTAACTGTAGCACTGTTGTGATTTTAAACTCTGTGAAACGAAACAGCAACACTAAAAGAGACAAATATATACATCTGTAGGGTTTAATTTAGCACCGTTGTGGTTTAAACTAAATGAAACGTAAAAGCGACACTAAAATACAAACATTTGCATCTACAAGATTAATTATAGCACTGTTGTTATTTTAAACGCAATGAAATGAAACAGCGGCACTATAAAGAGACAAACATATACATCAACAAGAATAGCACCGTTGTGATTTTAAACTCTGTGAAACGAAAAAGCGACACTATAAAGAGACAAACATTTATGTCTTTAGGATTTAGTCTGCGAGAGAATAAGATATGAATTTTTCAACGCGTGATAGTACTTGTACTTGCGCCTTCGTATTGCAAAGCTTGGGAAAAGGCGGAAAATTTACGTGTAATTCACAAAAAAAAATTGTACAGGCATCAGACAAACCAGCATCTCAGTCTATTTTAAGACCTAGCTGTAAGTTTTTCTAAAATTTTGAAAAAAAAAATGCACAGGCATCAGACAAACCAGCATCTCAGTCTATTTTAAGACCTAGCTGTAAGTTTTTCTAAAATTTTGAAAAAAAAAAATGCACAGGCATCAGACAAAACAGCATCTCAGTCTATTTTAAGACCTACCTGTAAGTTTTTCTAAAATTTTGAAAAAAAAAATGCACAGGCATCAAACAAACCAGCATCTCTTAGTCTATTTTAGGACCTAGCTGTAAGTTTTTCATCTCTTAGTCTATTTTAGGACCTAGCTGTAAGTTTTTCTAAAATTTTGAAAAATAAATAAATTGTACAGGCATCAGACAAACCAGCATCTCAGTCTATTTTAAGACCTAGCTGTAAGTTTTTCTAAAATTTTGAAAAAAAAAAAATGTACAGGCGTCAGACAAACCAGCATCTCAGTCTATTTTAAGATCTAGCTGTAAGTTTTTCATAAATTTTGAAAAAAAATAAAATTGTACAGGCATCAGACAAACCAGCTGCGCGATCCGAACGCGACGTTCGAGGACCGCGAGACACTCGAGCGGGCGTCCGCGGGCGCCCAGCCGTGGGCGCCGCCCGGCGAGTTTGTCGTCGGCGGCGTCTACCTCAAGTTGTATCTACAGAACCCGCACTGGAACCTGCGCGCCCCCAAGAAGTTCCTGCAAGAGCTGCTCGCGGAGACCCTGGTGGCTATCAAGAAGGACTCCTCCGAGGTAATGGTGGGGTGGTGGTAGGTGGTGGGGTAAACGTGTGCTATGTCGAAGTCTTGCAGCTATGTATTTATCATTCTAATTGTCACAGCACATGCTATGTTTTGAAAACCGTAATAAATAATATCGATAAAAACTCGTCTGTGTTGTGTCCTATAACCGTATCAATTTTATTAAAATCCGTTCAAACGGTTGAAGTCGTGAAAAGGTGACAAAGAAACGGAGACACTCATATTTTATTTATTGTGCGACGGGAAAGTTGCCTTCATCTTACCTGATTTTCAAGTAATGATAAGGCCGAAGGTAGAAGAGAACTTTACATTTTTTTACACACTTTACCCGGAATTGAGGATTTCGGGTGAAGTACAACTACTACAGTCAAGTAATTAAAAAAATATATACTTTATAGGTAATCAATAGGATTTATTTTAAAAATATTTGTTTCAAAAAATAGGCCAACGTAATTTCATTATTAATCAATTGTATTTGCGAATGTAAAATAAAATGGCCTTTGAACTCTTTATTGATCTCTACTCTTTATTTTATTAATGAATTCCCAGATCCGGAAAGTTTTACTTTCTGACAAAATATATTGCCATACAATGCGTGTGTAAATTTTATTTTTGATGCCAAGAATTTTAGATTTCTTCCATATACAGTCCGAGAAACTGGCTATCTTACCTCTGAATGCCGGAAAACAACGATTTATATTTTTTGGTATGGCGACAGACTTGGGTAATTTGGTGGCAGTCGGCAAACCACTAGGCCGCCTTTGTAGTCTGATTAAATCTGCTTGACTAGCTAACTACCAATACCAACATCGTATGTGTTCCGGCTAGATTTTCAGAAATGGTTTGAGTTGATGGGCTTGCAACCTGTCACGTATTGAATAATAGCTACTTGCAATCCGTGGGCATGTGCCGAACGTAAGTTTGCTCGTGCCTCTGACTACCCTCTATTAGGTGATCTTCAAAAGATCTACGCTCTGAGTATGAGTGATCGTGAATTGTCAAAGGGGAAAAAATCGTAAGTCCGTCTGTTGCTGATGTTTTTGAATAACGTTGAAATTTAAATCTATCGGATATTTCCGATCCGAAAACTTCCCGACTGCTAGAATTAGCTACACAGGTGAGATGAAGGCGCTTTCCCGTAGTGCAAAGAAACTTTGCATAATATCCGTGTGTCCGCAGGGCAGCAGAGGTGAGGTTTGCGCGCAAGCGTTGGCCACGTTGCTTCGTGCACGGCCCGTGCTCGGCGAGGTGTGCGCACAGCAAGGCGAGCTGCCGCAGCTCACCAAGCTACTGGGCACGTGTCCGCGACTGGCCGTGCCCGTGCTGGCTGCGTTGGCAGACACTCAGGTAAGCCTCGAAAAATTGCATATAAAAGCGTTGGGAATAGAATTTCCTACTCAGTTCCGCGCACACTGTCGCCCTCCCGGTTTAAAAAAAAAAATCCTACTCAGTACTTGAGCAGCTCATCTCGGCAAGTAACCAAATAGTGCGGTGAGAAATGTGTTCCTGCGGTAAGGTCGCCAAAGCTCCTATTAACGATAGGGGCATAGTAGAATTTGCTACTCACTATTTGAGCAGACCGTCTGGAGAAGTACCTCCGCCTTACGAAATATCAAAGTCAAAGTCAAATATATTTATTCAGTAAGATTTTTTAGGATCACTTTGAAACGTCAAGTCTACCGCCTGTTCGGAATCGCGACCAGCACACAAGGAGAAAGGCAAGAACCTCGGGCTAGTTTTTTTTTTCATGATCCATTAAAATAGCTTAAAATTATCTTATAATTACAATTTATTCACTGGAGCAAATTCTTTTTTTTTTAATGCTAGGCTTTCTTATCTTCTATGTAATCTGAAATTTTATAATAAGCTTTCCTGGATAGCTTTTATTTTACAAAATTTTTGAATTTATTATTTGACAAGCTTAGCACATCACTTGGCAATTTATTATAAAAGCGTACAGTTTGCCCCATGAACGATTTATTAACCTTATGGAGCCTAGTTGTGGGAACAGCGAGTTTATTCTTATTTTTAGAATTATAATTATGTTTATCACAGTTTTTGTTAAATAAGCTTATGTTTTTACGCCCGTACATAATATTTTCATAAATATATTGGCAGGGCATAGTCAATCTATCGCAACCCAATATCACTATATTTATATAGTGGTTTGTTCCTGCGGTCAGTAAGGTCGCCAGAGCCTCTTTAATACTAAGGGTCGGCAACGCGCTAGTGATGTTTCTGATTCGCCCGGGTGCCAAGAAGAGCGCTTTCACCTTCGGCCTTGTCTTTTTTTTTTAATGTACGACGAGGAAGCGCTTGGCCTTCATCTCACCTGGTAACATATATACCTGGTAACATAGATAGCCAGCTCCTTAGACGTCGAGGATTCCGGGGGAAGTGCGTTTCCACCTGCGGCCTTATCATAACTTTTTTATTATACTACTAGGAGAAGGGACAAGTGTATTCTTGCCTATAACAATGCCTTACTGCATAGGTCACGGCACTGCATGCGCCCGTCAACTTGAGGCATAAAGGTGCTAAGCCTCACGTACCCGTAATTTCACCGGCAACCATACCCTTCAAACCGAAACAGCAATGCTGCTTGGCGGCCGAAATAAGTATGGTGGTAGTAATCCGGACGAGCCCTTTCCCAAGGGGCTTCTACTACTCTTTTTACAATACAATAAGTTTATTTGCTTGAAACACAGGTAAAACATAAAAGAAGTACATATTCAAATAAGAGCTGCCGTGTCTCGCTGTCCAATAGGCATGCAAATTTTGACTAAATTACACAAGTTTCCGAATAATGTGGTAATAAATAATACGGTAAACAAAGATTTTTGAATATGAAATTATTTAAAACATAATTAACTAAATATTAAACAATGTCAATGAGAATTTAAAGTACTTACATAACTATTATTCATGCTTATTTATTTAAATACATTCACCTGTCAAATATTCTTGGATAGTATAGTACGCTTTTTCGATCAAAAATCTGGTGACCCTGGCTTTAAAAACAATTAAGCTATCGATTTCCCGTATATTTTGAGGCAGTTGATTATAAATCCGGGGGGGCCTGCAGAAAACGCTTTTATCCAACAAGGCTGTTGTGCGAAGGCATGCTTTTATGCACTTACTATGTAAAAAGTCAAAGTTTTTAATGTTTTTCCTAACGAATATGACCAGTGTATAATCGATTTAGTAAAAAATGTACATTTGATTGTTATGGACACAGTACCTATGTATCAGCGTTATGACCAAAGTTGACGATTTTGTAACTAGATGTCGCTAGTATGCGCAGATCACTTTTCTAGATCGCGCTGACGAAAATCAACGCGCTTTATCAAGGTCGCCGTGCTGTGTTCAATATATGAGAGATTTAACTGCACTTAAAAAGTCTTTGATTTCTCGAATACCCCTTACAACAATTTTTGGCTTGGAAGATTTGTACTTTGTCGAGTATATAAATACTGTTCTACTGTTGTACTAAATGTTCAATGTCAGAGCTATGTGTAATGGTTGTTTTTATTTACAGGCTTGTGTGATCGCGCTGTCTCAAACGGATGTAATGTCGGGTCTGAAGACAGCGGTGAAGACGTGTCGCGAGGTCGTGGGCGGCGCGTGTCAGGCGCTCGCCTCTATATTCAACAGCTCTGTCAACACAGACAGACTGGTCTTACAGGTATAAATAACGTGCACACAACTGTGTTTTATACTATGAATGAATTTATTGACACGAAACTATATAGATAAATTAGATAATATTTTATTTATTTATTTTTTATAAATTTCACGCATGTACCCGATTCTCTTTTTGATTTTTGACATTGAATGACATTAAATTGAATATTGTTTATTTCTTATTGTGATTGATAGTTATTGGTATACATTTTACATTTTTATTGTAAATGCACCAATTCCGACAACGTTACTTATATAGTAATTATATGTAATAGTCTGAAATTTTATTGCATACATTTTGTTTGTTATTATTTCTAATGTTTGTTACTTTTATTCCACTGATTTTTAGACGTGTAACTGATGTTATTAATAAAGTAACTTGAACTTGAACTTGAACTTGAACTGATAGACATCGCCTTCTAACCGCCTCTGTGGTCTAGTGGTCCGCCCAGCGGTGTCAGACCCTGAGGTCCCGGGTTCGATACCCAGGGGAGTACAATGTTGTGCTTGGTTTGGTTGGTGGTAGGATTTTGTTAAGTCCGCCTGGCTGGCTATTGCCATCTTACCTTATTTTATATAACAACAATTCTCAAATTGTTGTGTTCCGGCATTCAGATGTATGATAGCCACTACTATACGACCTGATTCAGAATATGTGTACTATGCCGAAACGGGGTTATCCGACCCGACTCGTGGAACAACGTTTGTTTTACGACTTTTTGATTTTTGGTTCAAAGTTTTTGGTAAAACAGGATCAAAGTTCTGACACCAACAGCTGGTTTTTTGAGTTGAGACTACCCTAAAATCAGCTGTTTCTTAACTCGCGACAATGACCTCAGGTCTAGACAGATGAGGCAACATAGCAGAAGGTCACAATCACAAAGAACGAAAAGCGCTTTCACTCACAGAGGAAAATCGTCGAAAAGCATGGGCTGCTAATGAGACAATCCATTACTAGAAGGTTTAATTTGTCAAATCAATAAGAATTTTATCTATCTGTTAGCTAAAATACAAAATAATCGTTCCTATAATGTACTTTTGTCCGTCCAATATCGCATTTATCGTCTTTTTGTAACTGTAGGTGCCTTTGTAATTTATCGATGTGTATGTTCCATCTAATGACCTACTTTCACGAGATGACTCCAAGTTCTCACTAAAATTGGTTCATCTGTCCTTAATATTCTTTGACACAGTAACTTTTGACACTCGACACGTCACGACAAGTCAAAGATAGCCGGCGGCTTCAAAACAAACAAAAAATGTGTTTAAAATGTGAAAAGTGTCGTTTTTCTTTGTGCTGAATAAAGTTTAATAGATTTAAAGACGATACGTGTAGTTTTCGCGAGTGTAGTCGCTAAATAAAACGTAAAATGACGTGATGAAAGTTTGTTCGAGCGCGAAACTTTGTGTTCATTTTACCGGTTACTCGGACTATATTTCGACAATCTTTTCGTAACCTTGAAAGTGACCAAAACCACGTAAAAAGTGACAAATGTGCAATTGTTCTTGATGCAATCGGAGGAACTGGCTATCTTACCTCTAAATGCCGGAACACAGAATTTTAGAAGTGTGAGATAAAAGCCCAAGAGCTTTCCTGCAGTAAAATTTTTTTTACTGTACCACGGCGATGTGCCTTAATCTCATCAGTTTTTTTTTTGCTTTTCAAGTTATGATAATATAAAATGAATATAATTGGACTTGCAGGCGTTGGAAACCGATCTCATAGGCGAGCTGCTATCGCTGCTGGAGACGGGTCTCGAGGGGCAGACGGCGGCGCAGCTGGTGAGCGCGCTGAAGGCGATGGCGCAATCCGCAGCGCACGGGGAGCGGGTCCGGGGGGTGCTGGAGGGCAGTCGCGTGTGGGAGCAGTACGCGGCGCAGCGACACGATCTGTTCATAGCGTCCGCTCCGAGGCATCAACTCACTGGTAATGCAACTCGCTGTGATGTAGCGTCCGCTCCGAGGCATCAACTCACTGGTAATGCAACTCGCTGTAATGTAGCGTCCGCTCCGAGGCATCAACTCACTGGTAATGCACCTCGCTGTGATGTAGCGTCCGCTCGGAGGCATCAACTCACTGGTAATGCACCTCGCTGTGATGTAGCGTCCGCTCCGAGGCATCAACTCACTGGTAATGCACCTCGCTGTAATGTAGCGTCCGCTTCGAGGCATCAACGCGCTGGTAATGCAACTCGCTGTAATGTAGCGTCCGCTCCGAGGCATCAACCCACTGGTAATGCAACTCGCTGTGATGTAGCGTCCGCTCCGAGGCATCAACTCACTGGTAATGCACCTCGCTGTAATGTAGCGTCCGCTTCGAGTTATCAACTCACTGGTAATGCACCTCGCTGTAACGTAGCGTCCGCTTCGAGGCATCAACTCGCTGGTAATGCAACTCGCTGTAATGTAGCGTCCGCTCCGAGGCATCAACTCTCTGGTAATGCAATGTCCTGATTTCGTGTTAAATTGCAAACTGTGTAGGGAGACCAGAAATGAGAGGATACGCAGCAGGAAAACGACACTTTATTCGTTTGCGAACTCCAACCCACTCTTCATGCTTGGACAGCTATTGCAATCAAAAAATATCTACTTTAAACAATGTTCAACTAAGCAATTACAGAGTACAATTATTATGTACGCTGTTGAAAGGGACACAGCCAGTTCCTCTGTTAGTTGAGGATTCCGGGTGAAGTGCACATCCACATTCGGCCTTATCTCAACTTGTAACCAGGCGAGATGAAGGCCAAGCCAAAAAAAATGCATGTACAAATGTTATCATGACACAAAAATTCACAACCCACGACGGGACTCGAACCCGCGTCTATTCCTGAAGCCGGAAACGCTCTCACCAACTGAGCTACGGGGGTACCGACGCAGATTCCTAATTTTTGTGTCATATCTCTCAGCTAAAGCGCTGATAACTCCATCTAGCAGAAATGAACTGTGATCAGCCCTAGACATTAATATTTATTCTGTTAAAAATATTATTTGACTAAAATTACCTAATTTTAAATGTTAAATGTGCATAGGTATTTGAAATAGTGTACTATCTATCATATTTATATTTTACATAATGCAATAGAATAAGTTGACGAGACACTGATGTCACATTAACTTTTTATAAAAATGTTAACTGTTGTCATCTTTTTCAATAAATAAATCTAACCTTATCTTATCTTTATCTAGTGTTTGAAATTACACACAAAATCACTAGCTAATGTCGTGGCCAAGTGCGATCACTGGTAATACAAAGATTTGATTAAAAATGCTTATGTTTCAAGCCCCTATCCTATATGTATTTATCTTATTGGCCTAATGTTGGTATTTCTGTGTTTCATTTATGTTGTATGTGCTGTTGGTTTTCCTAGAAAATAAATAAATAAATAAACAAATAAATAAATAAATAAATAAATAAATAAATAAATAAATAAATAAATAAATAAATAAATAAATAAATAAATAAATAAATAAATAAATAAATAAATAAATAAATAAATAAATAAATAAATAAATAAATAAATAAATAAATAAATAAATAAATAAATAAATAAATAAATAAATAAACAAAGAAATAAATAAACAAATAAATAAAAATAAATAAATAAAAATAAATAAATAAATGTATGATCAGGTCCACTCCCGCACTCCGCCGGGTACCTGACGGCGCCTCCATCGAACATCCCCGCGCAGCCGCCGCCCATCGACTGACCGCCGCCGCCGCGAGCCGTCGACACGCTGCACCCGACGCGACGGTACGCAACACTTATAGCTATGTGGGTACGTCAATATACAATCGTTACTGATGTTTACCTATATGGATAGGTCAACTATAGGATGGTTCGCAATACTAACCTAGTTATGTGATTATGACTGTAGAATGGTTCGCAATACTTACCTTATTGTGATTATGTCGTCTGTAGAATGGTTCGCAATACTTACCTTATTGTGATTATGTCGACTGTAGAATGGTTCGCAATACTAACCTAGTTATGTGATTATGTCGACTGTAGAATGGTTCGCAATACTTACCTTATTGTGATTATGTCGACTGTAGAATGGTTCGCAATACTAACCTAGTTATGTGATTATGTCGACTGTAGAATGGTTCGCAATACTTACCTAATTATGTGATTATGTCGACTAAAGAATTGTTCGCAATACTTACCTAGTTATGTGATTATGTCGAATGTAGAATGGTTCGCAATACTTACCTAATTATGTCAATAGGTCAACCATATGATTGTTTACAATATTTGCGTAGTAATGTGGATAGGTCAACTACAGGAAGGTTCGTAAGAATTACCTAATTACCTGGATATGTCAACTACAGGATGGTTCGCTATACTTACATAATTATGTGATTATATCAACTAGATGATGGTTCGCAATACTTACCTAATTATGTTAATAGGACAATATTTACATAGAAATGTGGATAGGTCAACTACAGGAAGATTCGAAATAATTACCTGGATATGTCAACTATAGGATGGTTCGCTATACTTACATTATTATGTGTTTATGTCAACTCGCAATACTTGCCCAATAATGACAGTAGGTAAACTACAGTATGGTTCCCAATAATTACCTCATCATCTGGATAGGTCAACTACAGGATGGGTCCTGAATTATGTAAATTGGTGAACTATATGATAGTTCGCAATACTTGTCTTATAATATGATTATGTTAACTATAGGATGGTTCGCCATACTCGCCTAATTATCTGATTAGGTCAATTATAGGATTGTTCGCAGTACTCACAAAATGATGTGGATCAAAACCTAAGAAACGAAGTGAATAAGGCCGTCAACACACTGACGGCTTTATATTTATACGCTATACTTACCTATTAATGTGAATAGGTCAGCTATTGGATTGTAGGAAATACGATTACATCAATTTACGTGCGTTTTGGAATGTGGAAATAACAATAGCTTTCTTTATTTAGTTACAATGTTACAACCCAATTTATAATATTAATGAGCCCACAATACCTTCATCGAAAATGATATTGAATTAAAACGATGGAAGGAAACCACTGAAGAATGAAGTCTGAATGCGAGCCCAACTCAAATAGAAAGTTCTTAAATGTCATTCTAAAGTACTTCTGCATACATCTTGTTGTAATAAGGTTAGACCTCCACGAGATAATTACCCTTTATAATCAGACAGAGATAGAGAAAGACGCAAGATGATCAGGAAAACGCACTCGTGCAGACATAGCTCATACGGAAACGACGCGTTTTTTTTTTCACAGATTTTCTTAACGAAACTTTTCTATACCCGGCTGTTTGATCCTTTAGAAGGCCCTAGACTACCGTCGATTTTAGCTGTCACTATAAACATAATTCGTTGTTCAATCCGAAAGAGCATGTCCAATTCAAATGAAATTTTGCAGGACGTGCAATTTCGTGTGGAACGCTAAACTATGTTTGTACTGGAAAGCGACATACAATGGTACCACGGAGCCTTATCTGAAAATACTGTTTACTATTTAACTGCTAGATTTTAATATATTAACATAATTATAATAACGTAAAATTGATAACATACCGGTGCATACATGATCATATTCAAGTATTAACAGCCAAAGTGGGGTAAGGGGGAGACGATAATGTACATTCAGATAGTGCACAGCCAATAATTGGACACCATGGCTTAGAATTTGCGGATTAAATGTGGATTCGAATTATTGCCTCTCGTCACGTGTTGATATTGCACGACCCGATAATGTACAGCCAATAATAAAAGCCAGTGTACTGCAAAATAAGTGCATCCGAATTATTGGCCGTGCATCATTGGGTCAGATGATAGAGGGACCAGGGTAACGGAACGACAGGCATCATTTTAATCGCTTGTTATGTCATAATGTGCCTACTATTGCTATGAATTCAAGAAAATATGAGGCTGACTGTAGATCTCTAGCTATGAAAGGCATAAAGATGCGTTTTTATTGTACTACAAAGACAAGGGATGTAATAGGCCAAAAGATGACTTGTGATTTAACCGCATCTGTGGTCTAGTGGTTGGCCCACCACTATCAGACTTTGTGCTTGGTTTGGTTAAAATAGGACTTTGTCAAAATCCGCCTGGCTAGCTACCACCATCTTACCTAAGGCTGTCGCCATGACAACAATTCTAAAATGTTGTGTTCCGGCATTCAGAGGTAAGATAGCCAGTTCTTCAGACTGTTGAGGATTCCGGGTGGAGTGCGCCTCCACCGGCCTTATCATAACTTGTCACGAGAAGTAAATGCCTCGCTTGCTTGTCATAATAAAAAAAATGTGCGGGAAAAATGATCGGCTAAAAATCTCATATAGTCTATTCCATTCATTTGGGTTCAATAAAAACGCACTATACTCGTAAGACGCGAGGGCATTCCAAAACTGATAGTAGTGTTTTTAAAATATTTCTCACTTTTATACAACGCTTATGTTTCTTTAGGTCTAGAAGCTAATGTTAAATTTTATCGACAGCGATATGCAGAGTACATGACAGATCTTACGGCCATGTACCACAACCTCTTGATGCATTCTTGTTTTGATATTATTTTACTTTTGTTTCTAATAATAATAAGTTTATTAACCATAAAGGTGCAGTGCATCATATAAATGGAAGTAACATAACATTTAAAAAAAAATATAGTATTATAATTATGTAAATAAATAAATATTACAGCTATCCAAACTAAGCATAGCTTGTAATATGGAAACTCGATTACGGATAGAATACTTAAATACTTTTTTTTTTGTAAATACATGAAATACAATACAACACCCAAACACCGAACGAACACCTATATTCATCACACAAATATTTGTCCTGGGTGGGAATTGAACCCACAATCTGTGCGCAGAAGGCAGAGTTACTACCAATTGAGCTATGAGGCTTGTCAAAATAGGTCTCTATTGAGCCTGTTTAACAGAGAACCAGGATCTCGCCTCGGACTTTGCCGCTAGTAACTTAGTTTGATCAAAAAGTTAAAACAGACAACAATTTTGATGCAGAGCATTACATCAAATGGAGAAAAGTTCACTATCTGTCCTGTGTAGAACAAACGAGACAAAAGTAGTGTAAGATCAAAACGAGAATGCTATAAGTTTGTGGCTAGGCCCTAGTTCATTCGGTCAATACGAATCCCAGTAAAAAGCCAGTGAATTATAACTAGCATTCCAGTTACTAAAAAAAAATAAGTTTATCAGAGAGAACCGTCCTTGATTTGGACGCGTTACTCTTGTCATAAAAGCGCTGTACATTCCTATGGCAATCATTTTAGTTACCTCTTCAGGGTTCAATTACTATGCCTACGTCTGTCTAAATGATGTACCTTTAAAGGGTTTACCTGTAGCTTTTGATTCTTAGGTTTAGGTAGCTGGATGAAATAGTCAGTGCATACGTGTTATTACCGTGTACCATATTATGTGTATTTGCCGCGGCGGTCGCGACTAAGAATCAACCCCTCCAACTCAGCCAATGGATGTCGTAAAAGCTGACTATGGGATCTCACCAGAAGAAGGGCAGTAGCTCCCTTCGGTGTATTATCTACACCTTTACTGCGGTCACCAATCCGCCGTCAAAACATTTTTATTTTAGCTCTATACAACCTGTAACAGAATATGTGTACTATGCCGAAACGGGGTTATCCGACCCGACTCGGGGAACAACGTTTGTTTTACGACTTTTTGAATTTTGGTTCAAAGTTTTTGGTAAAACAAGATCAAAGTTCTGATATCAACAGGTCGTTTTTTGAGTTGAGACTACCCTAAAATCAGTGTGTGTTTAAAATCGACTTGTAATCTTCCGACCAGCTGATACCTACCTAAACAAGGTACGTACAAAACATACACCATAGGTAGGTAGTAAATTTGTGCGAATTTAAAATAAACTTGTAATCTTCCGACCAACTGATACCTACCTACCTACATGCATAGTGCGGTAAAGGAATAGGGTCGTCACTATTTATTGTCATTGAGAAAATGAAAAGATTTGTATGGGAAACTGAAAATGGGAATTCACTATCATCTCCCCACCACAACAAATACTTTTCCTGGTCCGAAAAGCCCCCCACTGCCTAGTATACATATTCTGTTACACCGTGTATAGTGAAAACGGAGCGACAAACTAGGTGTTATTATAGTTTTTAATTAAACTACCTATAACAACTATCTTAATTAAAGTATAACAATGCATACTAAAAACTGGCCAGGCGTGAGTCAGACTAGCGTTAAGGCTCCGTTCTGACTCGGGCCTGGCTGTTTTATTGCCACGAAGGTTCATTTTCTGAACGGACTCAAACAGCGCTGAAATCAATAAGCTGGATTAAAGTGAACTGTTATTTCGAATAAGACTTAAGATTATTTTGTAATAAGGCTCTCTTGCCATTTTCATTTTAGTCTCGACTGAAATAGATAGTTAATATTCGTTTAATACTTTCGCTTGGGTTTGTTTTATAGGGGAGTCTAAATCACGATATATCATCAAATATAACATTATAGTAAATATTTGCAACAAATATTATTTAAAAGTAAGTATTATGATGCAAAAATATGCACACCATATCACGACAGAGGTCTAGAAAACATAGTTTTCGTAATTTTGTTTGAGTTAAACATAAATGGAAATTAAGTACTGAACGACTAGAAATGCCTTTTATCTTGGTAAATAGTGGAATAATTTATGAAACAGATTTTCGGTTCAAAGAGCACATCCGGATTGATATTTTTTTCTCACAGGTACGGTCGGTAATCGTTACCATTGTCAAAAAATTATAACTAATGATAAGCAACAGTGTTGCCCTAACGAAGGCAATTGGAATGTTTTAACGGGCTCATACTACAACTAATTTAATAACACGGTTCATAGAATTATTCTCTTGTTTTTTGTTTTCTATTAAACATACAATGATACCATGCATTGATTTTAACATTTTCTGGTCAATTTAAAATGTATTCTTATGAATTATCTCACTACAAATGTATTAAGAAATTATTATAGACAAATGCATTTTGAAAGGATTCAATGCTAAAGCTGAACACTTTCACGCAGATGTACTAGTTAAGATTGCCCAGTAGTACCACTCCCATACAAACGTAGTTTGTCGTTTATTTCGTAATGGCACAACCAATAAAAAAAACACACGTATAGTGGGATGATAATAATGTGACGGTGGTGTTTTGCCTTTTCCAAAAAAAGAATACAAATCAAATTGAAAAATAGTTTCCATTATATTTATTTAGTTTTTAGAAAAAGTAAAGCATTACAGACAGATCATGTTTATTCAGTGATAACGATGCGTAAAAGTACTTATAATAACCAGCAGGCCTACTTCTAAAAACGAAAAACAACGTATCCAATGAAGGATTGCACAGTTTTATATACAAAAATGACAAGTTTTCGTGTCCGAAAACTTTCCGTTTGAGAATCGCTACACAGATTTGCTGCCCCTAGGTGAAACTGACCCCTTCTGAGATATTTCATCGGCTAGTTTTAATGAATGTGCCATTTTTAAAGGAAACAACGTTTGTATTGGAGAACGAAAATCGGCGGTACTTTGGGTATTATCAATAATAATAAGGGTAAAGATGTCGCTTGTGTGTTATGCCCATAAAATGATCGAGCTCGTCCACATTATGATAAATGTTCGGAAATATGCACCATTGATGGGCGAATGCGTGTTTTATACTTTATGCAACATTCTTACAATTCAAATAGTTTTTCAGCATTATCAATATATATTAAACAGTCATTGCGCGACCGCGATTAAACGCGAAACAGAGTGCAAGGCCACTCGATGAACCGACGACATTTTGGCGGTCGCAGGGAGTCGATGGATGAAGGAGGCTCAGATCACTTTTTATGTCGATGGGGGAGGCCTATGTTCAGCAGTGGACGTGTGTGAGTTGATATGATGATGACAGTAATGGAGCTGACTGACTGACAGTCATCGTACTGCCCAATAGGTACTAGATACTTTTGATGTTTTTTAGATTAGCTTCCTTTTGTAGTCTAGGGGTGTACTAAGCAAGGATTTTGTAAAATTTCCGCGGAATGTCCCGGGCGTTTCACTAAAGCATACATTCTGGTAAACTCTTCTATGTTTAGTTATTCTTTAATACATTGAAGTATGCTACCACTATATTCATATATTGTATTTCTGATTTCCTTCTTAAGTGTCCCCTTTATCAGTGGGAACATTCAGCCCCTTTTTTAAGAAAGTAATTTTCCCCCTTAGGGTGACTTTTAGGGGGATTGGAATAAGCCTAATATAGTAAGGAATTATAGAATAAATAAATATAATATTAAATATTTTGTATAAAGTATAAAATAAGCAAGGGAAGCCAACGAATGTAAAGTCTGAGGCGTAGACCGCAGATCAGTGATGATATTGGATATTTTTATATTTAGCGCTAAGTTATATTATACCTATGATTATACCATTGTAATATATACCTACATATATAGTTAATATAATTTGAAGATTTACACGTGAGTTTTTTTAAACCCAATCAACATAGGACATTACAGTTCATTAATTTCACACAACGTCATCTAGCCCCAAACTAAGCATAGCTTGTAATATAGGAACTAGATTACGGATAGAATACTTAAATACTTTTTTTTTGTAAATACATAAGTACTATAAAATATATGAAATATATAATACAACACCCAAACACAGACAAACATCTATTATATATATTAATTTAGGTAGATTGTGGAATGGGATCTTTGCCGATGCATTCCCCTAATACTAATGTATGGTATCTTTAAAAAAAGGGGTTGAGAAAAATTTCGTAACGTCACGAATTAAAAAATAAAAGGGCCTTATTAATTTGATTAGATTTAAATAAATGAGTCAATAATAAATCTAAATATAGAGGATATAATAAAATATTTTATTAAAACAATATGGGTATGAAATTAAAGGTGTCAATGCAGATTTTAATACTTTTTAAGACAGTGTGTTCGTAAAACCATGTTTCAATTTTACTGTTGGGTTTTAGTTTTTTAATAAAGCTAGTTTAGTTTTACTTTTCGTGTGGATGTTGCCGTGCTCGCCAATCTAATGATTCTCTGTCTAGTTGGTTAGCAGTTAGAAAATGCCTGATGCTCAACATCGGTGCATTGTTTATGTTTTTAACACTTATTTATACAAAAAAATATAAATTAACGACAGAAAAGAAAAAGTGATAGAATTATTAGATCTTTATTCGTTTTAATTGCAATTTCATCTTAATTTAAAGAGTACAATACAAATACAAAAAAATAGTATCTTATTTTGGAATTACAAATCTAGCTGCACGTAAGATTTTTTTTCATTAAAATCTACAATTCTTAATAAGTATGAAAATTGTATAACAATACAAAACATAACTGATATTATTAACTAGCCCACCCTGTATTACCAAACCTACTGCTACATTCAAGTACATCAATACCTCCCAACTATATTACCTAAGTAGGTATTGCCTGTGTCTAGTTATTGACAAAGTGTAATAGCTTTATTTCTAAAATCGTAAAAAATTAGGCGGATGAAGCTCAACAGCTCAGGTACAACTATCTTGGACCACTTAACTAAACATAGATAGTGGAAACTTACTTATTTTAACTTCATAATTTTTTAATTTAAATTATTAACATTAGTCTGGTTTTCACATCTATTGGTATTCCCACCAATAATTATCATATCTTCATTCAAAAATATAAATACAACAAAATCGAAGCAACTAGAAATCGTTCAACACGGCTTTAGAAGTTTTCTTTGGCCGATTGTATTTTACTTCTAAAAACAGAGATTCATGGTTGCTTCGTTCTTTCAATTCAGTTTTTTTTTAATTATTATCTCAGTAGTATTGTTTAGAGCAAAGCTTGTAGCTACTCGCAGCTTTGCTCCTGGTAAAAAGTAACCAACAAGTAGCCTAAAAATTCCTCCATTTCAGAAGACTCCATTCGACTGGTCCCTTCAGTAGTTTGACGTAATCAAATCATCCTGATATCCATATAAACTAACGTACGAATTCTATAATTTAGATAGGATACAATTACCAACAAGCAATTAAATATTACAGGACGTTAATTTCACACAGCGCCATCTAGCCCTAAACTATGCAAAGCTTGTAACATAGGAACTAGATTACGAATAGAATACTTATATATCTATTTTTTTTTGTAAATACACACTTATCAAATAATACAACATCCAAACAAAGAAAAAACATCTATATTCATCACAGAAATGTTAGTACTGGGTGGGAATCGAACCCACAACCTAAAGCGCAGAAGGCAGAGCCACTACCAACTGAGCTATGAAGCTTGTTAAAATTGTAGGTTATAATAGTCCATAATGTATCTGGGGAATGTTCTTGTCCTAACATGTATCTCAATACCTGTAGTCGGGTACAGAATCGTCTGTACGTTCATCATTTTTTTTTTAACGTTTGACCACCATTCATCTGATGTTAAGTGACGATGTGGCACGATGGTCTAGGACACCTGAATAGGTGTCCTGGAAACATATTGTAAGAAGCAGGAAAGACTGATCTGCAAGGAGTCCCACCTTGGCTGGTAATAAGGATTCGAACCGCTTATCTTTGAACAGCGTGTCTTGTCACAGCTGCCTCCAAGTCACAAAACCAGATCCAACTTATTCAAAGCGCCCTTGCCCTGACACCTTGGCTGTTCTATTAATGCAGGAGGATTCGACCCGCTTGTTTTTGAACGGCGTGTTTTGTCCCGGCTGCTTCCAAGTCAAAAATCCAGATCCAACTTATCCAAAGCGCCCTTGCCCTGACACCTTGGCTGTTCTTTTAATGCAGAAGGATTCGACCCGCTTGTCTTTGAACGGCGTGTCTTGTCCCGGCTGCTTCCAAGTCAAAAATCCAGATCCAACTTATCCAAAGCGCCCTTGCCCTGACACCTTGGCTGTTCTTTTAATGCAGGAGGATTCGACCCGCTTGTCTTTGAACGGCGTGTCTTGTCCCGGCTGCTTCCAAGTCAAAAATCCAGATCCAACTTATCCAAAGCGCCCTTGCCCTGACACTTTGGATGTTCTTTTAATGCAGGAGGATTCGACCCGCTTGTTTTTGAACGGCGTGTTTTGTCCCGGCTGCTTCCAAGTCAAAAATCCAGATCCAACTTATCCAAAGCGCCCTTGCCCTGACACCTTGGCTGTTCTTTTAATGCAGGAGGATTCGACCCGCTTGTCTTTGAACGGCGTGTCTTGTCCCGGCTGCTTCCAAGTAAAAAATCCAGATCCAACTTATCCAAAGCGCCCTTGCCCTGACACCTTGGCTGTTCTTTTAATGCAGGAGGATTCGACCCGCTTGTTTTTGAACGGCGTGTCTTGTCCCTGCTGCTTCGTAGTCAAAAATCCAGATTCAACTTATCCAAAGCGCCCATACCCTGACACTTTGGATGTTCTTTTAATGCAGGAGGATTCGACCCGCTTGTCTTTGAACGACGGGTCTTGTCCCGGCTGCTTCCAAGTCAAAAATCCAGATCCAACTTATCCAAAGCGCCCTTGCCCTGACACCTTGGCTGTCCTTTAATGCAGGAGGATTCGACCCGCTTGTTTTTGAACGGCGTGTCTTGTCCCGGCTGCTTCCAAGTAAAAAATCCAGATCCAACTTATCCAAAGCGCCCTTGCCCTGACACCTTGGCTGTTCTTTTAATGCAGGAGGATTCGACCCGCTTGTCTTTGAGCGGCGTGTCTAAGTCACAAATCCAGATCCAACTTATCCTGCGCCCTTGCCCTGATCCGGTCATGCGGGGCCTTTGGCCATCGTGACCGGCGGCGAGGAGTAGTGATTGTAGTTCCCTTGATGTACCTTCAGCGGTCGTTCGTAATCACGGCCCCAAAGTTTGCCTCTGTAGAGAATATTTCAAGTTAATTTTGTGAAGGGCTTTTGCCCGCGCGGCACTTTACGCCTGCCTTGCTTCTTTATGATCCAATGAGCCTTTGTTTAAATAGACAACAAACGAATAAACAGAGATACTTTCGAATTATAATATTAGTCTGGATTAAGTGTATCATTTACTATTAACTTTGTAATGCATAATAATGCTATATTGTACAAGATAACATAAAAAATACCAGTGTAGAATTCTATGTAATAATAAACGTTTCATGTTTATCAATGCGCAGTCTTATACAGCATCTTCCACACAACCTTCAGCATTTTCGGACTGTTCGTCCTCTCTTAGATACCTATTTCGAAACGAAATATAATTATGAATATGAATAACATAAACCAAATTGATCAACATAGTAAACAATTGATGTTTTTTGCTAGGGTATGCTGTATTTGCAACGGAAATACGTTTAAAGAGGCAGTGCTACGTTCGTAGAGCAAGTGCTACAATCGTAGAGGAAGTGCTACACTCGTAAAGGCAGTGCTACGTTCGTAGAGCAAGTGCTACATTCGTAGAGGAAGTGCTACACTCGTAGAGGCAGTGCTACGTTAGTAGAGCAAGTGCTACATTCGTAGAGGAAGTGCTACGTTCGTAGAGGCAGTGCTACGTTCGTAGAGCCAGTGCTACGCTACGTACAGCACAATTAACATACCGTACGAGCATGTTGAAGTATCTCTGCGCCTTGGGCGTGGGCGGCGCGCTGTCGGCCAGCTCGAGACAGAGGTACTCGTCTGCGCACGCGCAGTTCAACAACTCGTCCAGTCGCTGATGCAGCTCCGCGAAGGTCGGTCGCTCGCGGGGGTGCGCGTGCCAACAGGACCGCATCAGGTCGTATCTGCCCACAAAATCGTTCTCATATATGCGAAACTTAGTTTGGATGTTTGTCACTTCTTCAGACCAAAATCACTAAATGGATTGAGCGGAAATTTTGTACAGAATGTTCTATACCAAGAATAAAATAAGTAGGTATTTCGGGCGCCGCGCTCATTCTCCCACGCAGATCTATTAACTCCCTTTTTGAATATGACCAAACTCATTTAAGGATAAAGCATAATGGAAAACAACCATTTTTTGAGGTTATGTAGAGGTCACAACCCTCAGATATCCCCCTGTCAATGGAAAAACGGTCTTACCACAATAGTATCATGGACTGCGTGAAAGTCGAGTACTCACAGCTGTTTGCTGCAGTTGACGGGTCGCGGCATACGGTACCCGCCCCTCAGTAGTCTCAGCAACCTCGCCGCCGGTATATCGGGGTACGGAGACCCGCCCACCGTTATCACTTCCCACATCACTATCCCGAACGACCACCTGGAACAATTTCATATTAACTAGGTACTTGATACTTGAAGAAACGGGGATCTTCTCGTGATCTTCCCCAGCTACGGAATCGTAAAGGCTGAATAAAGTTATCGCTGGTGGTACCGGTTCATCTCATCTGGTGTGAAGTTATGACAAGGCCGAAGGTGGAAGCGCACTTCACCCGGAATCCTTAACAGGAACTGGCTATCTTACCTCTAAATGCCGGCACACAACAATTTTAGTGTTGTTATGACGACAGAATTAGGTAAGATGGTGGTTGCTAGCCAGGCGGACTTAAACAGAGTACTACCACCAACCAAACCAAGCACAATATTGTACTCCCCTCGGGATCGAACCCGGGACCTTTGGACACCGGTGGTACTCACACATCAGTCTGCGAAGTATAGATCCTCCTTGTCAGCGACTCGAGCGCCATCCATTTGACGGGCATCTTGCCGTTTCCCTTCTGTTTGTACTGGTTCTCTTCATAAACGTCTCGCGATAGACCAAAGTCAGCAATCTTCAGCGTCCTATCGGCCGTTACTAGCACGTTTCTCGCTGCTAGGTCACGATGGACCAGCCGGTTGGTGGCTAGGAATTCCATGCCCATAGCGATCTGTCTGCAGAATGACAGCAGATCTGAAACGATGACATTTGTTTGTACACAAAATACCGCTCGGTTGTGCAATTGTGAAATTTTAATTTGTGCAATTTGTGCTTGGTTTGGTTGGTGGTAGGATTTTGTTAAAGTCCGCCTGGTAGCTAGCTACCACCATCTTACCTAATTCTTTCGCTATTATAACAATTCTTGTTGTGTTTCGACATTAAGAGGTAAGATAGCCAGTTCCTCAGTTTGTAGAGGATTCCGGGTGAAGTACGCTTCCACCTTCGGCCTTATCATAACTTAAAATCAGGTGATAAAGGCCATGCACATCCCGACGAACAAAAAAAAAAGTGTCATCTACATAGTTACGTGGAAACGCCAAGCAGCATTGCTTTATTTCGGTTTGAAGGGTATGGTTGCCGGTGAAATTAGGGCACGCGAGGCTTGATAGCTTGGAGATGGGCCAAGCGCCTCGCTCGTCTTGCTTGTGCAAGTTTAAATATATTTTTTTATTTAATATGTAAGCACATGCAATTTTTAATAAGATTACATTCCTTCATATTTTTTTGATGAATATGCCGTGGCGTTCGCTTAAGAATCGACCCCTCCAAGTCAGCCCATGGATGTCGTAAAAGCCGACTAAGAGATCTAACCAGCAGCAGCAGCTTCCTTCTGTGTATTATCTACACCTTTACTGCGATCACCAATCCGCCAGCCAAGCGTGGTGATTATATCAAACCCCCCCCCTTTCCACCCTTTGGGGGATATACTGTCCAGAACCACTACTGTCCAAGGACACTAATGCGCTGTTAATGATTATGATGACTTCATAAAAAAAGCGTGGTAATAAATACCACTATTCAGCTTTTCCGCTCAGCAAGCGGGAGCATTGGAGGAGGCTCTGTCCATCAGTGGACACTAATGTACTTTTGATAAAAAAAAAGCATTTTCATTTGCAGCAGAACATATGTCAAATGAGAAATACATGCGTAGGTATTTCTCATTTGTATGATTACCTGACGACGTGAACTCCGAGTCGCTTTGCTGCAGATCGTACATCTTGTTGACAGCGAGACTCGAGTGCGAGCTTTGCAGCTTGCTTTTGAAGAGGTCGTTGCGGTAGTCGCATGACTCTATGTTATTATTCGTCGAGAATTTGCCGCTGTTTTTTGATGCCATGACGTCCCAGGTACACCTACACGAAAAGGTATGGCTCATTATGGCGTTTGTTGATGCCATGACGTCAGAGGTACACATACATGAAAAGGTATGGCGCATTATGGCATTTGTTGATGCCATGACGTCAGAGGTACAGCTACATGATAAGGTATGGTGCTGAAAATATATGGTTCATTAAGGCATTTGTTGATGCAATGACGACCCAGGTACACATACATGACATACATGAAAAGGTATGGTACAATACGGCATTTGTTAATGCCATGACGTCAGAGGTACACCTACATGAAAAGGTATGGTTCATTAAGGCATTTGTTAATGCCATGACGTCAGAGGTACACCTACACGAAAAGTTATGGTTCAATAACGCCTTTGGTTAGAATTTGCAAACTGAAGTAGCAGTGGGCAGGCCACATAGCTCGCAGAGTTTAGAACAGCTAAGGGGTTTAAAAAGTGCAAATTGTGGAAAGACTTCGAATGGCATAGGCAGTGATACATTCAGCAGTGGACGTATATTCGCTGAAATGGTGATGAAGAAAGCTTAGTTAAATATCGCCATACTAAACATATTGGTTCTATGTTGCTCTTTTACGCAAAAACTGAGTGAACTGAAATTTTGAAAGATATATACCCTGGATCACAGATACCTGGATCAGACATAGGCTATATTTTATCCCATGAATCAGTTCCCGTGGGGTGGAAATGAGATGCCGCCATACAAAACATGGATATTCGTTCATTGATGATCCTTGACGCAAATACTGCAGAACGGGTTGAGCTGAAATTTTGCATAAAAATACCCTGAATGAATTATAGATGGATCTCTGAGTATGAATAATACGATGGCTATCTGTGGTAAGCTAGGTACCGCACCTCAGACAGCTGAGCAGGTCCCCCCGCGCGCAGTACTCGGCGATGATGAGCCCCCTCTTCCCACTGCAGCAGCCCACGAGGCTCACCACGTGGGGGTGCGAGCCCACACTCTTCATCAGCTCCATCTCGAACCGAAACGATCTCACATCGTCCAACGTTGGGAAGTCTGGAAACCAGAACATTGGTTCAAGCCCGGTTGATATTCCAGGCTTATAATGCGCACATCTAACACATGGAATCGGCTTCCTGCGTCTGTATTTCCTAATTTTCTTTGTCTAACGAACATAATGCCTTCAAGATAAGAATTATCAGGCACCTGGGTAAGCTTGCTACATCGCAAACCTCACCTTTGCAACGCAAGATTCCAGGTCATTGGTGTACAGCCAACCTCTGTAGTCTGCTACTGGCGTTTCTTCTAGATCTCTTTTTGGCACCGTTTCCAGTTTCGTTGGAAATTGCAGTAAGTATACATAAGTCTGATGATTTCGTGATAACCACACCAAGCTCAACCTATGGCCCCAAATATTCAATTAAATAAATGTATCGTAACACTTGTTTAATACAAGGTGTGATTTTCCTGATGGTAAAAAAAACCTTGGATTTGATTACATTAGTACCTACCCATTGTAGTACTTGTACCTATAGGTATATGTACAACCTGTTCCGGGCTGATGAGATTTTTTCTATGATATCGTAGCCTTGTCGCTTATTACACCAAAAGGTCGCGAGTTACAGACCCTTGTTTGAAGTTTTTTGAAGTTTATTTTTTGTAATCTCTGGGTAAATGAAGCAATATTGGATTAACTTTTAGACTGATATTAGGGAGCTTACGCCATAGAAGAAGATTAATATCACTAGTGAAACGCCCGGGATTTTTTTTCTCTACATCCCGAGGGAAAATCCTAAAATTATAATCACGACTATTCACTGGTTTTGGCTGTGCGTTGATTGTAAGTCAGTCATTCACTCTAGTCAATGGAGATTTATATAATAACGCCTATGATTCTCACTCATCCTCACTCACCTTTGAGCATCTTGACCGCGACGTTCTTGCCCCCGGGGGCCAGGCTGCCCCTCCTGACGATTCCGAAGGCCCCCTCTCCGATCACCTCGTGGAGGACCAGCCTCTCCACTTTGATCTCCCACTTGTCCTCGCAACACTCCGTCTCTGAATCCTCGAACATAACGTCTAGTGGCTTGGTTTCTTGACCCTGGGCGATTTGAAGGGTTAAATCAATGTATATGTAGGTATACGTGAGCTGTGTGACCAAGCGCCTCCGATTCGGAGGTAGTGTGTTAAAATCCAGTCGAACTCCAATGGATTTTTTGGGCACCACAGCACCAGTGCGAGCAGTACCACCGCGCCCCCCCTCCACTCCGAAGGGAGCAACTTTACCTTTGGTTTGCAGTGATGATGCGTGTTCCTGCGCACTCTGAGCCACCATAGCACCAGCGCGAGTAGTCCCACCGCGCCCCAAGCTCCACCCGCTGCCTCGCCCCATGCCCATTCTGAGTTCACTAAAAAAAACATTTTTTTATAAATAAACATTACCTTTAGTGAGGAACAAATGGTGGTCATGAGGAAGACGTTCAGTTGGTACACGCTACTCAAACGATTTAAAATTCACTACATCCTTAGTAAGAACTTGGACTCCTTCTTCACATACTCCAATACACTTTTAGCTTTCACGCATTGGTAAAGTCGGGACACGACCAGCAGCGTCATGGGTGCGTAAAAATGCAAGCAATGCGTAAAAAAATACTGGTCCGTATGGAGCGCAGCCCCTCTGTAGGGCTTTAGATTTTCTGTTTCTTTGGCACCACCTCGTTAAACCCTCAATATCGCGAGGCTTCTTTTTTATATATTGGGTCGGCTCTTGACCTACAACGTGCCTATCAACTCTCTTCTTGAAGACATTAGGGTCAAAGTCAAAGTCAAAGTCAAATATTTTTATTCATTAAGATTTTTAGGATCATTTTGAAACGTCAAATCTACCGCCTGTTCGGAATCGCGACCAGCACACAAGGAGAAAGGCAAGAACCTAGGGTCGTAACACAGGGAGACGCTGGGAGCTTATTCCTAGTTCTTGCAGTGCGTATAATAATAGATTTTTAAAAGCGCTTCGTTCTTACTGGCATTATATCAACCAGCAACCTTATTCTGTATGACCAATCGTGTCTTAACGCGCCCGCGTTACGATGTCTGCATGAAATCATCGTATTGACATATCGTAACGCGGGCGCGCTAAGACACGGCTCAGGTGGAGAATAACCCAAAGGTAGCTGCAATACTGCATACAGGATCGAACTTCAGCTTTATCTAACTTGGGGTTTAACTCACCTTTGACGCGTATGCTTAGAATGTATAACCACCTACCCAGAACGCTTGATGTTGATATATTCAGTGATAGTATTTATACTTACAAAAAAAAGATAACAAATTATCTTTTTGGATTAGAACCTACCAATTGACTTTGTAATTTATTGGAATTTGGAATTGCTTAAATTAATTGTACGATTGAAATATCAAATTATTGTTTAGCTAATTATTATTAAAATATGACTGAAATATAATCTTTAAGGAAATGAATCAGTTTGTTATTGTAAATTTGACCTAAAACTTGCTGTATTAATTTATTGATTGTTGATGAGATTATGATTGATTGTGAATATTGTTGTTATCATTTTTTTATTTTTTATTTTGAACTACAGTTTTATTTTTGTATTTATTGTGTTTTGAATGGTTTTAATTGAATGTACCTATGTCTTGAAATGTCTTGATCTATTTATATAATCTTACAAGTTTAAAAATATTTTTAAATGATATATTTAACGTAATAAATTACTTTCTTTTGTGATAAATAAAATGTAAATATTAGGATTCTATTTATAATTTCTTAGTTCTAATTCTAATGACATATCTGACTACTTTACTTAAATTTAATCTTAATCTTAATTAAAATGTTTAGTCTCTTATGATGTCTATGTTAGCTGTGGTTGCCTTTAATGAGTAAACACAAGAAATGTTATAATTGTTATGCTGTAATTGTAAGAAATGTGTATTATTCACTGGTAATCTTTAATAAATAAATAAATAAATAAATTATCTACTGAAATATCACTTGACTTTTTTTAGGATGCCCAGCTTTTTGTCAGCAATTTTCGCTTTAGACTCAAAGGTGGTGCCAAAGTTAAGGCTATCCGTCAATTCCATGCCAAGAAGGACAAGGCGGTCAGTTACTTTAACAGATACAGATGTGGCACCTTGAATTGAATGCCAAGTGAAATTGACGCTCTTTGGCCGACAGGAGACATGCCTGAGTTTTGAAGGCATTGAAACCATTTGTGAAGCCACAATAGATACAGAGCTGGGAAGGGCTGCGGAGCTAGTGGGGTGGGGGTGCAAGGAGCGGCAGAGACGGTGTTTGGGGTTATATTCGCAGCGGTGTGACAGCAACACGCAATGGTGAGACTTCTAACTTTAACAGAACATCCGCCAAGCTCGCTTTCAAACCGGTGGAAGCTTGTGTAGCTCCTTTGCGACAAAATCGAGCACGTCGTCAGGATCAGTCTCCTTCAACAACGTTACTAACGACTTATGTTTTCTCAGCACATTACAGGGCTTGGTCGATACGCCCTCTCCGATGATCTTATATCAAGGACCTAAACGTAATATAAGAATATGGTATGTACCGTATTGTGGGAAGTAATCTTTAGCAAAGTTGAGATGGTAGTGCCGTCCATTGTAAGCACAGACCCACACTCTGTACATGTACACTGCTTCAGCCGACACGTCTGAGATCACGGCGCTTGTCTTGTTCTGCAACGACAGTCAGACATTCATCAAATATCCATAAATAACTATAGCTGTAAGGAGGAAAACTTCTGCTTTGATCTACTTTGATGGTCTTGATGGTTTGAATTGACTTACAATACAACATCTGGGTGTTTTTCACTGGCACGGTAGTAGTAATATAAATACGAAATTTGACCTCCATGCTTCAGAAGGTACTCGTGCTGTCACAGTTCTCTGTCTGCTAATCTATTTTTTTCACAAGATGGGATTCTAAAACTGTTGTGTTCCGGAATTTAGTTACTCAGTTTGTTGGGGATTCCGGGTGAAGTGCGCCTCCACCTGTCTTAACTTGTAACCAGTTGAGGTGAAGGCCAAGCGCTTCCCCGCCGTAGATATGTAATTACTTACGCCGGCTACGACTACGGAAGTGAAATCACCAGCAACATCAACAGTCACGTTGTATCTCTCTGGAGCCTCGTGCGGCGCGGCCCATTTGACGTGAATCGTCCACTTGTCGTCGTCGCCATCTTTTGTCGCTACCAACGATATGTTCACTGGTTGTTCTGGCCTTTTTTTCACTGGACCTTAAAATTAACAGAGTTTATACTGACAAGTCACGGACTGTTAGAAGGGATCTTATACTGATATTTATTAATCTAACAAATAAATTGTCCTAGTCAGATTGTTAAAAATCTTGTTGTACCTACTTCTCACCTAATCCTGACACGATGCTTTGGTTCATGGATTTATTGTAAAAGCGGACAGAGCTTTGTGAAACTCAAATCATATTTTTTTTTTATTGTTTAGCGGGGAAACCTTCATCTCACCTGGTTATCAAGTTATGATAAGGAGTAGGTTAAAGCGCACTTCACCCGGAATCCTCAAGATACTGAGGAAATGGCTATCTTAGCTCTAAATTCCGTAACACAACAATTTTAGAATGTTATAATGACACAAAAATTCACCATCCACAGACCAGTTCTCAAGGTGTGTATATTGATACACACCTTGATGACTCAAAAAATCGGAATCTGCGTCAGGACTCTCGTGGTTCAGTTGGTTAGAGCGTTTTCGGCTTTAGGAAAAGTTGCGGGTTCGAGTCCCGGTGCGGGTTGTAAATTTATTTGTCATTATAACATTTTAGAATGGTTGTTATGGCGACAGAATTAGGTAAGATGATGGTAGAGACAAAGTAGGTACTACCACCAACCAAACCAAACACAATACTGTACTCCCCTGGGGATCCGCATATTAGTAAATTCAAATATCTCACCGTCCGAAGCCTTGTCCTTGTTATCATCAGGTGGGGTCGACGGCGTGTGGTACTTAACTTCAGTGGTCCCAAGCTGCCCCGTTATCCGGATGAAACACTGATCGTTGAGTGGGAGTCTTTTTAAAACCACCCTCGGCCCTGTTTCAGGCTGGAATAAATAGTTTTTATCAACACACTAGCTTGTGTTTCGAATGCGCTAACGAACATTACTTTGTTATGCACACTGCTACAACTGCTGAAGGTCTGAATTCCTTTAACTTACGATTGCTTTAAAAAAAATGTTTGTCCCTTGCTCAACTCTCCCCTTGGCGTTGATTGGAACAAATGCTACCGTCTTCGGTGAAGTCTGTTACAGTTGTAATGTTGGTTGGTTGGATGTTTGCCGTGTTTTTTTTTGTCATTAACCCCTTGTAAAAACCCCTTACTCAACACTCTCCTTGGGGTTAATTGGATGACTACCAATGCTACCGTCTTCGGTGAAGCCTGTTACAGTTGTAATGTTGGTTGGTTGGTTGGTTGTATGACGTGTTTTTTTTGCCATTAACCCCTTGCAACCTTAATGGAAACAAGTACGAATAAGGGTGCACATAATTCACCTCGTTGCATTACGTAAGTAGGTATACCTACTACTTATTTATAGAACTAAATAAATCCAGGTGATTTAGGTAAGCCAGATGAACTAACTATAATGAACATAACTTACCGTTACATTAAAAGACGTCATTCCGCTCTTCGGACAGTAGTTTCCAAATTCGAACCATTTGTCTGTATCTGAAATAATATGGCTGATTATTACATATTTTTACTGGACGAAATTTTTAAATGTTCATATTTACAGGATCGTTGAACAAATACATATATACCAAACTTTTTGTTTGACGGCGTGCATATTAACTCGTTGGGTGCTGTAAAACACTCACGGTGTGTTCTTCATAGACCAGCTAGCTCTTAACACCCAAAGAGTTAATGATGTGGCATGGATATAGATGTCATTGGGAAACACGGTCTATGTTTCCCCGAGAAGATATCATACCATGCGCTGACATAGGCAATAAATAAATAAATAATAAATAAAAAGGCGTTTATTCACACATAAATATGACAATATTTTTAGAAATAAGTACAAGCAATTTTAACGAGTTCATGTTGTTGGTGAAAAAGTAAGAGCTCAGCAACGCTGGTCAGTCAGTCCCACTTTAATAAAAATATAAATAAATAAATATTACAGGACATTAATTTTACACAGCGCCATCTAGTCCCAAACTAAGCAAAGCTTGTAATATGGGAACTAGATTACGGATAGAATACTTAAATACTTTTTGTAAATACATACGTACTATATGATACAACACCCAACAAATTAAAAATAATAATAGCAACCGCCAAATGGTTTAGGCAGCGTATTCTAGGAGGGTCATGTGTTCGGCACACGGGTAAGTCTGCCACAAATGGGTAGGTACTTCAATTATTCGATTAAATTTAGGTACTTACAGGGAAAAATATTTCCCGTTTGCTGAACACAAGCACTTCACATAAATCTAGGAGTTTATACCTTAGATAGGCATAGGTATTGTGACGCTATAAAAGAAACTGCAAAAGTTAGATGAGTAGGTAGGCGCTGAAGACTTAGTATAATTGTAGGTATGCAGTGCTAAGATGGGAGCATTAGAATGATGGGTTGGTCAGTTCAATGTGGTATTATGATAACAGTCTGCAGAGCAGACCTATAGTTACATCTCAAGGAATCAACGAGCAAGCTATAGCTCACAAAGAGTGTATACTCAAGCACATAAACACAAAACAAAAATAAAAAAATTAAAGTACGAAGCAACAACTACTAAGTATATAAGTATGTTATATACTATTATATATTTGCTTAAAATTCGACCCTTGCCTTAGTCGTTACGACAGCCATGAGCTGAGGTCAGTCCATGGTTGTCGTAACGACAAAGAGATCTCACAAGAAGAAGGCCAGCAGCTTCCATCTGTGTTTTTTTTTATATATTAGAATGCATCCCAAAATACATCCCAATTGCATTACGATCTAGCCAAGTAGTAGGCTATTGAGTAATTCGAAACTGACCTAGATTTATACATCGAGTTATTACTAAAAACATTAACATTTTTAGTAATAACTCGTTTAGTTCTTTTGAGTCTTCTCACTATGTCCGTGCTATATTATCAACATATTTACTGCGATCATCAATCCGCCTGCCAAGCGTGGTAATTATGGTAAAAACCTTCACGTCTACCACCTTACCTAATTCAGTCGCCATAATAACAATTCTAAATTGTTGTGTTCCGGCATTTAGAGGTATAATCCTTACTCAGTCAAATTTTAAATGCGTTTATTCATAATGATTTTTTAGGATCATCAAATTTACCGCCTGATCGGAATCTCGACCAGTACGTACACGAGGAGAAAGGCAAGACGAAGTCGACGTCCTCAGACTGTTGAGGGTTCTGGTTGAAGTGTGCTTCCACTTCGGCCACACTTGAAACCAGGTGATATATATATTTATACTACTTAGGAGACGGGACAAGCATATAGCGCACCTGGTGTTAAGTGCATCTCTTGCCTATGGCAAAGCCTTACTGCACATCCACAAACAACATACCCAACACCGCACTGTATTGCGCCCGTCAACTTGAGGCATAAAGGTGTTAAGCCTCACTTACCCGTAATTTCACCGGCAACCATACCATTCAAACCGAAACACAGCAATGCTGCTTGGCGGCCGAAATAAGTATGGTGGTAGTAATTCTCCGGACGAGCCCTTTCACAAGGGGCTTCTACTACTCTTATATGAAGGCCAAGCGCTTCCCGTCGTAAAACACCTTTGACCATGAAAAACTCACCTTCAGTGTGGTTCCAAGTGATCACTCCCGTAACCACACTCTCGGATGTGCTGCTCTGAAACATCACTCTGACGTCGTAGCCCCTATGCTCTGGCACTGAGATGAACGCGGGTACACTGCCCTCGACCTGCCATGGCAACGTGCGCCCGACTTTGTTCACTACCGTAGAGTACATTACATAGTCGACGTGTGGTGATTGAATGCTGACTTCGCAGGAATTCTTATTAGGGTATATGTAGCAGTGGTTTACCTGAAAACATGAATAATAGGGTACAACCTGATTTGACATCATTCGCTCCGAATGACCCTAATAATTTTCCCACAACCCACATTTCAAGGCAAAAAATCACGTTTACCCTTTAATTTTCATTTGCGGCAAAAGAAATATACACTTTGTGAGCATTTGTAACTGCCCGCTGGCAGACAGACGGATGGATGCGGAGTCTTTGTGTTAGGGTCCCATTGGCTCCCTTTGGGTACAGAACCCTATAAAAAACTTGCTTAACTTGATGTATTTTTCTAACTATTTGAATTTTGAACCAGGCTGAAAAAGCTTGGCTTAATGTCTAAGCAATACCAAACCCCTCTATTTTCCCTAATAATTGCCTCTGAGAAAAGATAGTATATTTTGATTAGATACTCGATTGATGTTGTTTTTAGTTGTAAAGGATTTCTAAATTATTCAATTCAATTCATTTTTTTATTGTACGACGGGTAAGTGATTGGCCTTCATCTTACCTGGTTATAAGTTAAGATAAGGCGAAGGTGGAGGCGCACTTCACCCGGAATCCTCAACTAATTGAGGACGAACTGCATCTTACCTCTGCATGCCGGAACAAAACAATTTTTAGAATTGTTGTTATGGTAACAGAATTAGGTAAGATGGTGGTAGCTAGCCAGGCAGACCTAAACAAAGTCCTACCAACAACCAAACCAGGAACAATATTGTACTCCCCCTGCGGATCGAACCCGGGACCTCGGGACTTAATAAATACTAAATATTATAATAATGACTTAATTATTACAAGTGCAAGGTTAGAGTTGTGTTTGTGTGTTTGAGGTGTGGGTGGGTGATGGTGAGTTTGAGGTGTGTGCTGTGCGTGTGTTTGTGTGTGTGGGTATGTGTATGTGGGTGTGTGTATGAGGGTGTGTATACATATAAATATGTGTTGCTTATTATAACCAATGTTAGTATAGGTAGTAACATAGGACATATTTAGTAATTAACGCCTGCTGTCAATTAACGCTCAGGGTCTCTAATTATTATTCGATGTCATTTTGGTTACAATAAAGCGGTACTCAATTCAATTCAATTGAATAGGAAATAATCTTTCGAAAATACTTGATAGTCTCTAATAGTAATGACCAAACATATATTACACCACGTGATGTAAGGTGTTTTATGTTTCACTCATAGTTTTTTCTAAATTTAAAAATGTTATAAGGACACAAAAATTCACAAATTCACATTTCAGGCATCTTTTCCTAAAGCCGGCAACGTTCATATGTTCATAAATAATCATTTTGCTAAAATTAACACAACACGAATTTTATAACTAGTTTAATTTTGAGTAATTTTATACTACATAATTTTTTATAGATTTTTAATTTTGAAATCCGCGACAGCTAGAAATCTGTTTTACTACGGCGGCTGCCGCGAATCTGACGCAATACGTCAGACGGTGACACTGACACATTGGCGTGTCAGAGACGCGAACCCGCCTCCTTGGTCTGCTCACCGTTATCAGATCCAGAGGTCAGAGATTCGATCCCCAGGGGAGTACCATACTGTGCTTGGTTTGGTTGGTGGTGATGATGAAAGGGTCTAATTAAATTTGGCAAGGATTGCTAGATGGCGCTGTGTAAAATTGATGTCCTGTAACAATAATAATATGTCCTGACCTGTATCCTTGATTTTTAATAAGCCTAATAGCGCAGTTGGTTGATACTCTGCCTTCTGCGCTAGGTTGTGAGTTCGATTCCCACCCAGGACAAACATTTGTGTGATGAATATAGATGTTTTTTCTGTGTTTGGGCGTTGTATTAGTACGTATGTATTTACAAAATTTAAGTATACGTAGTATAGTAAGTATTCAATCCGTTATCCAGTTCCCAAATAACAAGCTATGCTTAGTTTGGGGATAGATGGCGCTGTGTGAAAATAAATGTCCTGTTTTATTTATTATTGATATCCTAGACTGTATCCAAACTTTATCCTTGAGCTTACATATCCAGATGATACACAGTTGAAGTCGCAGGCAAAACTAGCAGATAATTAAATCGGTACCTAGTAAGCATAAAACATATTTTATGAATACGCACGACTTTTACATAAATAATGTATTATTCGAGTGATAAACGCAGATAATGTCGATAACGAAACGCGTTCACTATCTCCTGCGTTTAGGACCCGCATGGAAATGTTTAGACATGCGCGCTGTCTGGCCTGAATCATAAATACGAAAATATTACTTTTCTAAATATATAACTAGAGCTGTATCGCCAAGGGGATATTCAAATTCAAATAAAAAAATATTTCAGCTTTTATAATGACACAATTCACAACCCGCGACGGGACTCGAAACCTACTTTGTTTATATTTTAATCTTTTTGTTTCGAAATGTTAGTTAGTTATAAGTTTGTTGTGTGTTATGTATGATTATGATTATTTATTTATTTTTAATGTACCTCTGTAAAATGACGTGCCTAGTACAAACATAGTTACTAAGGCCAAATAAATTAAATCTGAAATCTGAAACAGCATATTTTCCTCTAGCTGGAAACGTTCTAACCAATTTAGCAACTATATAGGGTCCAGATGCAGAGTCCGAATTTTTGTGCCATATTCAACTCGGCTTGAATCCGTCTATCAGTAAAAGCTACTACACCAATCGATCAATGACGATCAATTGGTGTGGTAGCTTTTACTGATGTGCTTGTGTTTTACTATAAGCTGAGTTTAATAACACAAGGGTGTTATGAAGTCGCCTCTTTTTTTTTATACAATTAGGAGACGGAACAAGCAAGTAGCCCACCTGATGTTGAAAATGAACAATGCCTTATTGCGTACATCCACAAAGAACATAGCCTACACAGTACTTACTGCATTGCGCCCGTCAACTTGAGGCATAAAGGCGTCTCGCGTGCCCTTAATTTCACCGGCAACCATACCCTTTAAACCGGAACACAGCAATGCTGCTTGGCGGCTGAAATAGGTATGGTGGTAGTGCTTCCCCGGACGAGCCCTTTCACAAGGGGATCTACACTCTTCAACATTTACTCTTCACACTTCAACGATTATAACACCTATAACTGGGTAAAAAAAATCACTCACGTAAGCATCTGTAACATAATCTTTTTCTGGTACCAGGATAACTAGCTGGAAGCTATCCGAAGGCGTCGCCTTGATCTCGAGGGAACCTCCTGATCGCGATGTTATATTTACTTTTCTTTTCTGACTGGACTCCAAATCTTCTTCTGAAACATGTAGGAAAAGTATTACAAATAACTATACATACTGCTATTATATGCATACCTAACCTACATAATGTTCCGGGCAATAGAGATGCTGGTTTTCAAAAGTTAGGGCTTACGGCTAAATGATCACAATACTGATGTTAGAACGTATAAATGTCCACCTGGTGACCACTCGAAGGCTGGCGTGTTCTGTGGGTGCGTGGGAGAGCCAGTGCTTTCGGGGAAAGCTCGCTTCATAGTAGACAACATCCATGTTCTGGCCAAGAGAGTCTTGGAGACCAAGAGCCGACCTATACTAATTATCGTGGTGTGTTTCGAAAATGACACAAATGCTTGTCCCGTGTGGGAATTGAACCCACAATCAACAGTGCTGAAGGCAGAGCCACTACCAATTGTGAGGCTTGTAAATGAATCGCTGTTCGCTCCGCTCCATACGCGGAACCAACCGTGTGTGTTTCTTAGCACCGAACGAGATATGATCTAGCTAAAAAAAGGTATATTTAAGTACCATAACAACTCGAACGTGTTAATTCAAGTTCAATAACTTACTCATAAAGTTCTCGGGACATGCGCGTTTTAATTCCTGAAAATAGAAAAGTGAATCAGGCGTAAGTATGTTCCGGGGAACGCAAAACATCCAGTGGAACCTCAGGGGTAAGTACGCATGAGACGGTTTTGGTAAAATGTTGTGACGAATTTCACGAAGCGCTTCATAACGCTTCGTGGATTCCAGAACGTGAAATCCGTCACTACATACGCGCGGTATATTACTAACAACGACAATAATGAATTGCCTAGATTTTCCATATTGGTTCGCTAATTGACTGAGTCTCTACGAGCAAAATTTGCTCATTTCGGGAAACAGATTAAAAAATCTATATTATAAGAAATCGTGTAAATATTAATATACATATCCAATGAAATGATGTTTGCGAAAAAAATACTTCACTGGCGATACTTATAGAATGACAAAAACTACGTAAAATGAGTACTAACAGTGGGAAACAGTTAATTAACAGCTAGCGACTAAAATTCCAAGTGTCCATATTAAATTAATTTGACCGCCTCTGTGGTCTAGTGGTTCAACCCACCGATTTCAGATCCAGAGGTTCCGGGTTACATCCCCATGGGGAGTACAATTTATTGCGCTTGGTTTGGTTGGTGGTAGGACTTTATTTAAGTCCGCCTGGCTAGCTACCACCATCTTACCAAAATATGTCGCCGTAATAACAATTCTAAAAATTGTTGTGTTCCGGCAAAGAGGTAAGATAGGTAAGCCAGTTCCTCAGTTTGTTGAGGATTCCGGGGGAAGTGCGCCTCCACCTTCAGCCTTATCTCAACTTGTAACCAGGTGAGATGAAGGCCAAGTGCTTACCTGTAGTAGGTACAATAAAAAAAAAAAAAAAAAACACAATTTATGTTCGATTATTTAATACTACCCTACTGGCCTTCATCTGACCTGGTTAGATACTATTTACGATTAGTATGAAGATCATCTAACCTCTATTGGGTTAACTAACACGATTTTTTTGTTATGGCCACAGACTTAGGTAAGATTGTGGTAGCTAACCAGGCGGACATAAAAAGTCCTACCACCAGCCAAACCATGCACAATTTTGTACCCCTGGGGATCGAACCCGGGACCTCTGGATCTGATATCGGTGGGGGAACCACTACACCATATAGGTGGTCCACAATGTGTTTCAAGCTACAATTTACCAAAAATCGTATAACGCGTTCTTAAAGCTGAGTATGTGGATACCTGCGTCGTTAGCAAACGACAAAGCTATTGCCAATGTGAATAATTGCATATCGAGCTTGTTTGTCAACACGAATACTGAAATGGACGTGATCACAATGTGACCGAGTATGACGTAGATGTAAAAGTAACGTTCGTAAACTGAACGGCAACCCAGGAGTTGACATCAAAGGAGGTGGCAATAAACCGTTAGGTACCTTAGGGCGTATACATATTAATGGCAAAAAAACACTATTCTTTTATATACCCCTTTATTATTTGTTGTAGCGGCAAAATAAATCCACACTAAAAAAATAATTCAGTTCGATATACTGTTCGCTGACAGACGAACGGACGGACAGCGAAGACTAGTAATAGGGTCCCGTTAGCACCCTTAGGGTACGGAACCCTTAATGTATTCCAGCAGAAGAATTAGGAGATAAAAGCATGTTGCATTATTTATTGCTTACTCCAATAATATTTTTCAATAAATGCATAACGATAGTCGTTTGTACTCAACTGCCAAATATTACGAGAAGACTTATAGGTATGTATTGTCTTAAAATAGCCTCAATGACTTGATTGATTTTGACGTGTGAGGTACCTATCGTTTGGTTTGTATAAATTGTGTAACACAAACTATAGATAGTTACTGTTTTAACGTTCAGGAACAGAAAGTTGAATTCCCAGCATGTTGAATCCTAAAATATTGAATGTTGTTGTAGACTTTTACACTATTCCACGCGGAGGTATGCGTAATATGCCGGTTTTTACCGGCATATAACGCATTACTTGTTACGAAAAATACCTATAACTACGTAAATTAGCATATTTTTTCGACAAAGGCCTGATACGCAAATTACCTGAAATTCTTTCGCAAAAGACCTGATACACATGGTCTCAACGTCTTTTGCAAGAGGCCTATAGGTAAATGGCGAAAATAGCAGAAAACGGCTTGGTGATATTTCGCTCACAATATTTTCGGACGCTTAGACCGAAAAGACATTGTCAATTTTAATTTATTTACCAGCGACATTTCGGACACCAATAATAAACACTGTTTTGTACAGTCAGGTAACAAACTTAAACTACCAAGCCGAATCCAACGATATCTTAAACATATTACACTACAACAAGCCCACATAAGCGGAATAAAAAAAAAATGCGGAATTTAGATCAATCAACTCAAACTAGTTAATAGTTTGAGTGGGTTTTGAATCATTAAGCACTCTTGAATGATTCAGACGTTTCACCTATGTATACTGAAAATATTTAATTTAGAATGGGTAATGACGTATAGACATCTAATTTTAATTCGAGAAACGGGTATTTATCGCGTATTTTACCTATATTTATCCCGTCGTTTCGGCAGGGTTGCACCAGCCGTGGTCGCGGGCTGTCTGCCCGCGACCACGGCGATAAATACCCGTTTCTCGAATTAAAATTATGTGTTCTAATCGCGAAAGTTTAAAAAAGTATAGACATCTCTAGACATTTCTACATCGCGATCAAGCAAAATACTAGATTATGTATATCATGAGTAATATATTTATTAATATATTAGGTAAATAGCTATGAGATGAACGAAGAAGATAATCATGCAAATCGGATTTCAACTGGCGGAGCTATCTACTTATGATTTGCTGTTGTCCTTTGTTGAGTAGTTGAGTCTGAAGATCTCAATCAAATTTTCACTAATTTAAATTTGACCTATTTCAGATCTCTATCGATCAAAAGTTTCGCAAATCGGAAAAGAGCTCGCAGAGTAATCGGTGGACATACCTATATACAATACCGATAACAGCTGGAGAGCAAAAGTATTCGCATGACAACCACGATTTAACGCGAAACGGAGTGTGGGAAGTTGGGAAGACCCCGCACTCGATGGGCCGACGACATTGTGGATGTTGCGAGGAGTCGATGGATAGAGGCGGCTCAGTTCGCTATTTTTGGCGTCAATTGTGGGAGGCCTATTTTCAGCAGTGGTCACATGTGAGCTGAAATAATGATTTGACATAAAACCGAAAAACCGGTCCGAATTGAGAACCTCCTCCATTTTTGAAGACGGTTGAAAACCAATAATTGACCGAGCTAGCTCGGTCAATTATTGAAGCGAATGAAGCAGTTCGAGATTGGCCAAAAATGCTTTTGTCCGCTGTCTGACGGTTTGTTCCCGCCTACAGGTCGTATTTATCAACCGATTTTCGATTTTTCATCAAGAAACATGTGTATGTTTCTTTCTAATTTTTTTTAGTCGATCGCGATTTTGATCGGGGGGAAAATATTGGGGAAAAGGAAAAGTTTGCTGTAGCGTTATTTATCAACAGATTTCAATTAAATTTGAAAGACACATTATTGATTTAAATCTACAAAAGATGTGCAAGTTATTTTATAATAAAGAATTATATATTCATTTATTAGTCCTCTCCGCCTTTGCAAGACGAACTCGTAGACATCAGATTTGACCTCCTAGGACCAGGGGAACACGAGTAATAACTCAAGCTTATACCTTTATTTGCTCAAAAGTCTGAAAGGAAAAGTGAAAGAGGAAAGCGTCGGTTATTGCATGGTTATAAGGGCTCACGAGGGCTACTGTTCTTAGAACCACAGAACCAGAACTCGCCTGTCAAGCGTGGTGGTTAAGGAAAACCCCCCGTCACACTCGTTGAGGCATGAGAGTTGAGAGATAAGTGGCAGCATATTATACTCAAATAGGTAAGTTATCAGGGTGGGTTTACTCTATTGTAGACCATACTTGTCTGTGCAAATTGCTACGATTTGCCCATGTTTTGTAGTAAATCTTTTTGAGTGATGATGATGATGTTTCAAATTTCTTAAAAACGATGCCAGAATATCAGTTTTCATATAATAAATAGACTTCTATTAATATTAGTAGGGTACGTATACGCGCAATGGAAACGTCCTACACGTTTACAGGCAAGAAATCAAAATATATATTCCAAAAAAGTAAGATTAGGGCACCTATGACCTAGAAAATAGCTGTATTATTTTATGTGCAGTATCACTTGCACATAAAATAAAACGCCAAGAAACAAGCTTTGATCTATCCTGCTTGTCCTTCAGAAAGACGTAAGTACCTTTGTAGTTTGATTTTACACCACTGACATCATTAATTTCTAACGCAAGCTTTGGTCACTAAATAAAAATAAATAAAAATAAATAGACTCACTTTTCCCCTTCGAGAGTTCACCTGTGATCACCTCAGAGCGTAGATCTTATGAGGATCACCTACTATATATACCAACACTGCGATTACCGAATCGCTAGCCAAGCGTGGCCCGTGTCATGCAATGGTACTTATTTGAGCTATGATTATGAAACGTACCTACGTTTACGTATCGTATTAGCAATGACCGTCGTTCTGTTCAGATCAAGGGCAGTGCATGGTCTAGTAAAAAAAAAGTTTTACATGCCTTTGCCCACAGAATCAGTAGCACCACCTTTAGGGTGAACTCGATGCAGAAGTAATGAAATGAGATGAGATAATTTTATTTTATTCGGGAAACATACAGATACAATATATAAAAAGGTAATATGGCAAGAGTATGGGATATGCCATCTTAAATGTCGTAAAAGGTGATCAGGAGATGAGGAGTGGTATACAGGGTGAGTTTTTTTCAGGCCAAGTCTGAAACCGTGAGAGTTATGGAAAAGTCAGTGCATTTTTGAGTTAATTGTTTGATAACAAAAAAATGTATGATGTATGGCCCAAATTTGTTGGAACACTTTCAAAATCATGGTTTCAGATTTGGCCTGAAAAAAAAACTCAGCCTGTATATCTCGGAACTTAACGATATCAGTACGACTAACCACCCGCCTGCCCAGCATGGTGTTATTTTTCCGTTATGATGACGATGATGATACTGACCCATCTATATAATGAGGGATACGGGCAGGAGAATAACAGTTGATGATGATAATGATGATGATAAACTAACATTTATGGACTGCAAAGGTAAAAACTACCTTCAGAAAAATATACCGTGATGTTCCGTAGCCAAGCGTTTACACAACAATACATGGCAACTATTTTTCATGATCGACCTACCTTTTACGATTTTGCATATCTTTTACTACTGCAAATAATACATTCTTCGTTAAAATGTAAATCTCCAAGGTGAAGGTATATAACGTATTTCTTAGAGTAAGCATAAAAGAAGGTAAAAGTGTGTTTACATTATACGCGTCACGCCCGAAAACGTATCTTTGACCACGCTAATCTCCGAAAGTACTGAACCGATTTAAATGAAATTTACAATGGTAGAATGAGTAATGTTTGGGTTAACATTATTCGTGTCATTTATCAAAATCCAATCATGTATAAATAAAATATGCATGCATCAACCAAAATCATTAAAAGTCAACACAACTTTTTTATGTACTTATATATTTTTTTCGAAAAATCGATCGTCAGATCCTTCCCAGAATGTGGATGTGGTTTTCGATGATGTGTAGTGTATGGACACAACACATCATCGAAAACCACATCCAAATCGGATAAGCCGTTCCGGAAATACGCGTGCACACCAAACAGACAAACAGACAAAAATTCTAAAAACTGCATTTTTATGCTCAGCTGCGTGTTTGCATTTAGGTAGCATCATTTATTGTTTTAAATATTAAATGTACAGACACAGCTTTTCTACGATTTTATTATAAGTATAGATAGATAGATAGATAGATAGAAGATGGATAGATTACAACATTGGGTATTTCACAGAACAAACATCAATATTCATCACACACATGTTTGTCCTGGGTGGGAATCGAACCCACAACCTACAACGCAGAAGGCAGAGTTACTACCAACTGAGCTGTGAGGTTAGTTATATAGAGTATAATAATTATTGCCGGCCACTTATGGAAGTCAATATTTCGGATTATTGATTGCTCGATAGCGGTGACTCTCCTTGTAGTAGGTACCTATTGATAACCGTAAAACGTCATAGCGCGATGTGACAAAAATAGACGCACTCCTAGGCAAAACGATTACTACCTAGGTGTGTGGAGAATGCCTCTTCACATTTGCTATTTGGATCTGCGGCTCTAAAGTCGATACGTCAATTCGAGACGCAAATCCCGCTACGCTTTAGCAATAGATTTGGGGATGTAGGTATAGAGGTATAGGTATCCTTTTAGTGGACGTAGGTAGGTACTTAAGCTGTGGCCTCGTAAAGCACAGCGCTGCGGTACCGTTACTCGGCTCCAACGCAATCTTATAACGCAGAGTTTCTGTCTGTACAAGAGGCGGCTGATTTTGCCACAGCCAAAGTAGGCGTCACTATCAAATTCAACTTTCACATGAACATACTCCGACAGACCATAGAGCCCGAACTCAATCTTGATCTTTCTACTTACGGAAGACCAGCGCAAGTTGTCTCTGGACAACCCGCATCATATGCCCGTAAGCATCCGAGCTGTTTTTATTTGGTTTTTATAAGGTTCATGCTGACGTTTGCTTCGAATAAATTACAATTCTATTCTACACGGATTGTTTCTGTGAAATTGTCTTCAAGAAATTCATGACGAAAGACGAACATAGCACTCAGAGCACGAAACCGTGATGTGCGGTGTACCCACAGACCATTCACTTCAGCGCTATGGGCGTATCCGCTCCCCACTGCCTCTGACCGCTGACGCAAAGTCAAAATTTATTTATGAAGTGAAACTTTTTATGTGACTGTTTGGAAATTCTAATCCGCAACCTTTTGTGTGACGAAAAGTGGTGGGGCACTGTGTCGGGAAGTGTGGGAGATTAATGATTCCCTGCCCCCTCAGCACGGGGCGTAATCGTCGGGATCATCGGGAGCCAAAATTCTCTCGAAGGTGGATAAAAACAGGGGAAAAATCTATATCCCTCCACGTGCTAAGGGGGCTGTAATACAAAAGTCACTTCCATCGCGTGTCCTTACGACACACCCTGTACTTTTTTTCAGTAAGCTTTTTTAGGGTGTATTTTAATCGTTAAATCTATCACTTGTTCGGAATCGTGACCAGCACGTTAATCTGGCTAGCTACCACCATCTTACCTAATTGTGTCGCCATAGCAACAATTATCATATTGTTGTGTTCCGGCATTTTGAAGAGAGATAGCCAGTTCCTCAGTTTGTTGAGGAACCTTCCGGGTGAAGTGCACCTCTACCTTTGGCCTTATCTCAACTTGTAACCACGTGCGATGAAGGCATCCCCATCGTACAATAAAAATAAAAATAAAATAGTTAAATAAGAATAACCTCGGGCTAGTCAGCTCTTTGATGACCCGTTCAATAATAAGGTAGGTAAAAACCTACAGAGCAAAATATTTTAAATAACATTTATAACTAAATTATTTACCTACCAAAATACTTGGTACTAGCCTTAAAATATTCATTACTTTCTAATGAGCACTGACTACGATCGAATAAAATAATACACATTCTAGACATTTTTCACAAAAATGATGTGTGCGGTCCGCACCGCATACCGCGTACCGCAGCGTAGTGCGCTACAATCGTGAGACCGCGGCTTTAGTGATATGCGTTGGAGTATGTTATGTCACGACACGAGCTGGAGACATAATCATCGAGCTCAATTCTTTATGTTGTCACTGTCATATTCTTACCGCCTGCTCATGTTGAACTACCTCTGTGGTCTAGTGGATCAGTGTCAGATCCAGAGGTCCCGGGTTCGATCACCAGGGGAGTACAATATTGTGCTTGGTTTGGTTGGTGGTATAATTTTAAAGTCCGCCTGGCTAGCTACCACCATCTAACCTAATTCTGTTGCTATAACAACAATTATTATATTGTTATGTTACGGCATTTGTACGTAAATACGTAAGATAGCCAGTTCCTCAGTATGTTGAGGATTGCGAGTGAAGTGCGCTTCCACTTTCGGCCTTTTCAGAACTTGAAAATCAGGTGAGATGAACGCCAAGCAACTCACGGTCGTATAATAAAAATACAATAAACTAGTCTAAGTATGAGCTACTTTTAACCGAATTCAAAAAAGGAGGAGGTTTTCATTTCGCCTGTATATTTTAAAGCGCCACTATTTCACGTGTTCACTAATCAAAAGTAGCCTATATTGCGTCCAAGACCATACATTATACCCATGGCAAATTTAGTAACTGGAAAATTAACAAAGTCATTTTCAAAGCAAAAATTAAATTTGACAGCCCATTCGTATCCCACGGGAACTGATTTATGGGTTGAAAATTAGCACCAAATGGATATGTAAGATACTAACCTTAGTACCCATAGTAGGAAATGTCTGTTTGCCTATTTTCTTGCACGGTAGGTACCTTACCTACCCTACCATACCTTTAATTAAATAGGTACCGGTATCAATGAGATTACGTACATATATAATAAACGTATTCACAAATCTATAGTAGGTGTAGTGTATGTAAAATAGGGCTTAAAACGCAGTAGCTTAGTAGTAGGTGTGCTTAGTGGTCGAAATTAAACTGCAAACATAGCATTTTTTTTGCCACAACAATATTTTTTTTAGTTGACGGCGAAGTGCTTGGCCGTCATCTCACTTGATTTTCAAGTAATGATAAGGCCGAAGGTGGAAGCCCACTTCACCCGGAATCCTCAACAAATTAAGGAACTGGCTACCTAACCTCTAAATGCCGGAACACAACAATTAAAGAATTATTGAGGCGACATAATTAGGTGAGATAGTGGTACTAATATGCTAAATATCCACCTTTCCGTGTGCGTATCTAATATTTATTATTTATTCTGCAGTGTTATTTCCTAGCGAATAAACAGACAGGCAGAATAAAAAAATGTATAAGTACGGTATATATATACCTATATACCTTATTATGCATTTAGTATAAAGCTGTTATTTTGACATTACAACAGAAACTTCATTTTAATTTATTTACGAGTATATGCCTAGTTGGTTATTTAAGCATTACTAGGATGCTGTGGTCAAAATACAACGGTAAAAACAAATCAAGACAAAAAGTAAAAAAACATTTTTTTCGCACTTCTCCATTTTAATTTTTATGAAATATGTCAATTCTCACATTCTTACATGATATGCGCGCATTATGCTACACTGAAAAATTCTCGATGGGTGCTGTAAAACACTTACGGTCACTTTACACTTACTTTAACCGCCTTTGTGGTCTAGTGGTTCAACCCACCGATTTCAGGACCAGGGGTCCCGGGTTCGATCTCCAAGGGAGCATTATTGTGCTTGGTTTGGTTGGTGGTAGAATTTTGTTTAAGTCCGCCTGGCTAGCTACCACCATCTTACCTAATTATGTCGCCATAATAACAATTCTTGAAAAAATGTTGTGTTCCGGCATTTAGAGGTAGGATAGCCAGTTCCTCAGTTTGCTGAGGATTCCGGGTGAAGTGAGCCTCCACCTTCGGCTTTATCTCCACTTGTTACCAGGTGAGATGAAGGCCATGCGCATCCCCGTCGTATAATTAAAAAAAAACGGAGAACATTCATAGCGAGCGGGACGCTCGGCATCCAACGAGTGCACAGATTACTATGAATACTAGTTGAACAGAGGTCCAAAGTTTTCTCTGAGTCTATACGGCGGCGGCGGCGGCGCTAACGCCGATAGGCACCAACACGCCCGCATGTCTATAGTTGATATAAACGGGTGACTGGGATATCTTTACAAAAACATAGCATTTGTTAAATACCTACGTAATTACTAAAAAGGTATCGAAAATCTAATAAAAACCCATCATTTTCATAATTTGAAAAACCAGCCCCCTCAACACGGGGCGGGGATAAAACTTTTGTCATCTGTTTTTATTCACCTTCGAGAGAATTTTGTGAGGAGAGAGAATTAGGTGAGATGAAGGAAAAGCACCGACCAGTTGCACAATAGTAAAAGTATACTTACTTATACATAAAAAAAAACAATAATCTAGATATATAGGTACATAATAACCAAAAGCTACTCAAAAACAACATTTCAGAGATTTATTTGGAAATGGGTGCAAAACACTGTTTTTCAATTTTTTTTAAAGACAGAAAACCATAGTATTATATAGGTACCTACCCTAAAAATATTATCTTAAAGCAGAACGTTCAATTAAGAAATTACAAGTACCTAAGTACAGAGAATTATCAGCGTTTTAAGCCCTATTTTACATACACAAACAGCCTCTTGATATAATTATGTAGTTAGATACCTATATAAGGTATTGATATTATCATACATAAGATAAGCAATAGGTATAGATACATAATTGTTGAACTCACCTCATCTGCAATCGCCATCAAGTCATTACAGACTCTAATTGCTAACTCTAACAATTTCCCTTTATTAAGTAATTGCGAACCGACACTTTCCGATATAGTTCTTGCATTTATAAAACTCGAAAACAACCAGAGCTTCAGAAAAATAAAAACATATTGACGCAACATGATCTATTCGGAAATGTTATTATATTTCGCGATTTTTCCTAATAGATACCAGAGTTCCAACAGATTTCCTGTTTTGATGATTATATTTCAAGTAATACGTGAATTTGTCAGAGATTGAAACAGTAGTTTTCCGGCCGGAAAATGTGCGCTGCGCACCCGCGCCCTTCCGCTTACAACTGGATCGTTCGAGTGCGGACGCGCCGCGACAGCAAAGCTTTACATAAGGAGCCAGGCCGCAGCAGAGGTACGGCACGCTTCGGTCAATCTACCTAAAGCTTCCTTTTAGGGTTCCGTACCTCCGAAAACAAAACGAAACCGTTATAAGGTCACTTTTTTTTCATTTTTCAGATTTAACCGCCTCTGGTCTAGTGGTTCAACGGACCCATTTTAGATCCAGAGATCCCCAGGGGGACTAATATAGTGCATGGTTTGATCGGTGGTAGAGCTTTGTTCAAGTCTATAATAATCCTTAAAAAAATAGTTTGTTGAGGATTCCGGGTGAAGTGCGCCTCCACCTTAGGCCTTATCTCAACTTGTAACCAGGTGAGATGAAGGCCAAGCGCTTCCCCGTCGCACAATAAAAAATAAAAAATAAACTCACGTGTCTGTCACACCCATTTTCTACAAAACTACCTGACAGAGAATTTCGGAACATGGTACGTACCTATCCATATACAATTTGTCACAAGTAGCGTAAATAATATAATCTTGGGATAAAATCGAACAAAATAAAAAATCCTTCAATCCAAAATTCGAATGTTAAAAAAAAGTTCTTGTTAGTTTTATCCCTAGATGATCAAATGTGTCTTTTTTGCTGTTGACCGCTGAGGAGATTAGTCTCGAGGTCCGAAGATCGTCATCATATTTTCACCAAATTAAAACGGCAACAATTTGAGATCTAACGAATAATGACGCATATAAATTCGAACTCGCAGATAACTCTAAGGATATGCATATAAAACAAATACTCAGAATCAGAATTGTGAACCTCCTTTTTAGGAAGTCAGCTAAAAACAGGTCTAGTGTGATATACGCAATATGGTTCTGGAACTAAATGGAAAGATACCCGCATTTTTGAGGTCGTTTTATAAAGGCTAAAGGAGGGTTAAAGGCTAAAAGGTACGTGCTCTACGTATCAGTAAACATTCGTTTAAGCGCTCTCTCCTCGCGGCAGATCCTTCAAAATAACAGCAAATCTAAAACAATTATTCTTAATTAGTCTTGTAGGTAATATTTCAATACACAATTAATCCGCTTCATTAAAACTTTTCTTCTTCTCTTTCTTCTTCAAAATGCGTGTTTCCGCTCGATCGGTTAGACTCAACAGTAACTGTCAAATGTCAAACTTTTTGTGTTCAAAAATTAGAAAACATTTCGCTTGCTAAATATATCCACGAGAATCACAATGCGTTAGTAATGGATGAGCCCATAACGGACAGAGCATGTTTGTACCAATCCGTCGTGCCACATTTGATTAAGGAACATATGAAATCATCGGGAAGCGAGACTTTCAAGATTTTTGCCAAACTGATCTCACACTTTGGAAAATATCTCGATATTCTGTAGGGTAGTTCAGTAAAACTGGGGCTCGCTAAAAAAAAAAAAAAGTTAAAGAAATTTTGAGTTTTGGAGCTACCTTCTATATACCTGTGATCGAACCCGGGCAACTGAATCGATGAAGTTAGTCAACGGTTACGCCATATGATTGCACGCTACTAGGAGGCAAAAAGTATTTGTCAAAACATAACTTAACGTAAACGTACTTTTCTAAATTATAAATTTTAAGATTCTAACTGAAAAAAATGTAGTTTCTCGTTGGTATCCTACTAAACTAACCTAATAAAAAACAGTAACAGACTTCCTTTTTTCCGTCAAAGGGGATTCCTCGATACTCTATCTCTACACTACACTACGTAGGTAGTACCTATAGTGCAAGTTCGCATCAAAGGGAACTAAGAAAAATAAAAGACTAGCTAAGACAAATGCGAGAGCGGCAGAAAACAGGAGCTAGGTAGGTACTGAATTGCCGCCTCTGTTGTCTCACTAGACAACAGAGGCGGCAATTCAGTACCTACTTGAACCACTGTTCAACCCACCGATTTCAGATCCCGAGGTCCCGGGTTCGATCCCCATGGGGAGTACAATATTGTGAAGTAGAGTAGAGTATGAATTCGAGGTAATTCATCGTATTTAAAGCTGAGAAAAGAACTTAATAACCTAGATTTTCTTGAGGTCTACAGAAGAAGAAAGCTACCATGGCACTTGTTAATACTATTCTGGTCATCAGACGTAGTGTGTTGATTTAGAGATAAACGATGGGTATAAGTAGGTAGGTACTTCAAGGCAATTGTAATTTCATTAAGTAAATGAATCGAACAGGACACCTTGTTATATTTCCATTTGTGCATGATTCATAGAAAGGAGAGGGACCTCACACCTACGCTATACAGTGCTTTTAATGAAGGTTGATTTCTAAAAGGTGACAATTTAGCTCGAATTTTAATTAAAAACCTGTCGCGTAATTTCTGACTTTTCTAAGGTAGTCTTCCTACCATACATTATTCCCCATACATTTTATTCTTACAACTTCAACTATCGAGTAGGTATGTACATATTATATCTACCTTAAATACGAATCAACGTTTAAGAATGACCATGATTCTCGTAGTGGATTTTATAGTAAAACGAATGAAATACTTCGAGACGACCTTACGAATATTAATTACCTCAGTATAGAAGTTAGTGAACTATGTAAATTTAAGATTTAAATACTTACCTTTAGGTATTCTTAGCAGACTCCGTACCGGAAACGTAAGACGGTCTAATAACTCAAGAATGTCACCCAATACATAGTAGAGAAGGGACAACTACTTAACTGTATAAAATGGTAGGTACTTGGTCAATAGCTACATATTTATTTAGCCTTCTAAATAAGAAAATAATCTAAACTATCAAAAATAACCCATACAAATAAACTACAATGTGTTGGTAAAAATACAAATACCAAAATACAAAAACCAAAATAAAAAAAATGTTCCAAACTTAGAACGTCTTCCCTTTAAAGAACTGGGTTGATAAAAAAAAAGCGAATATCTGCAGCAAGCTTATGAAAAATACCTATTGTATAAGAGCTTTATGATGTTAATTTCTTAGGGTGCCTCGCGAAATTTCTAGTCTAAGTATATATAAAACAAAGTCATAAAGAGTCTAAGAGAAAAGTACCTAAGCATGATCCGTATACTATTAAGATAATTTGCCCAACTTGGTAGCCGAACCCTAAGCTAAACCATCAACGATAAAAAAAACTAGGCAAGTAGGTACTATAAAAAACGCACTCAAACGATCTACGATAGATAAACGAGTGACCTACGTGTGTTCGCAGATAATAGTTTTTCGTTAGGTATAGCAAAAAGCGCGGCAAAAGGTCATCGATCTTAAAAATTCGCAGACGGGTCCCCTTCACACCTAAGCGATAATAAAGTTTGTCGGGTCACCTTGCTGTGTCCCAATCCGGACACTCGCCAACAAAGGCCAGAGCCTATCACGTCCACAGCCCGTGGGTGACCGTCCCCTATTGGAGCACCTGGGGCATCTTCACAACTGCAGGGTTTGTCTTAATCTCTCTCCGATGCCTTGCAGGCGTGTAAGGGATTTTACTGATTATATTGAGCCTCTTTCATGCAGCAGGGTATGTATGCCATAATCTCTCTCCAATACTTTGCACCTGGGGCATCTTCATAACTGCAGGGTTTGTCTTAATCTCTCTCCGATGCCTTGCAGGCGTGTAAGGGATTTTACTGATTATATTGAGCCTCTTTCATGCAGCAGGGTATGTATGCCATAATCTCTCTCCAATACTTTGCACCTGGGACATCTTCATAACTGCAGGGTTTGTCTTAATCTCTCTCCGATGCCTTGCAGGCGTGTAAGGGATTTTACTGATTATATTGAGCCTCTTTCATGCAGCAGGGTATGTATGCCATAATCTCTCTCCAATGCTTTGCACCTGGGGCATCTTCATAACTGCAGGGTTTGTCTTAATCTCTCTCCGATGCCTTGCAGGCGTGTAAGGGATTTTACTGATTATATTGAGCCTCTTTCATGCAGCAGGGTATGTATGCCATAATTTCTCTCCAATGCTTTGCAGGCGCACTAGGGATTTTTGATAGAATCGAGTGAGCGCAGCGAAAATTCATCACTGTATTTACCTATGTGTGTATGGGGTAATGTTTGTGACAGCATAACTGTTGAACGCATTAACCGATTTTGATGAAATTGAAAATGTAAGGAGATAACATAAATATAAATTGATTGTCACGGGGGATTTTTTATTAGTGGGATAGTTTTTGAGACATTGGGGTGAAAAGAAATACGATTTTTCGCCCTTATCTTGTAAATGGTTGATCCAATCAATTCAAAATTTTGAATATGCAGAGAATATATTAATACTCACCAATCGGTACAAGGATTTTATGACACTAGTGTAGTTTTTGAGACCTATTTCTCAAAAACTATACTAGTGTCATAAAATCCTTGTAAGTAAGGTATGATTATTAGGTTAAGTATGACGAGAAGATTTTTAACTTGTGGGGTGTCATTTGACTGCATATTCAAATAAACATATTTTACTTTTTAATGGGGCTGGTTCTTGTAACAAAGGGGCGCGTTCAGAGGTTAAACACAAAGTGTCTTCACAATTTTTTTTTTGATATGCTGAAACCACGTCTGTATTGGCATTAAGGGTTGTGAAAACTTGAAATATGATATGAATATATAAATATATAGGGGCCAAACAATTTTGAAATGTGCAGTCTGCAGATTCAAAATTGGTTTATTTACCCCTCATAAGGGGTGGTTTTTAAGATGAAGGGGCAAAGGTTGTTCATCAGGTCTTGCAAGATAAGAGGTATTCGGAATCTGTTTGTTTTTTGTTATTCACTCAATAGGGTTGCCAAACCAAGAGTGTAGATAAAAACCAAGAATTTATTTTGAGATGTCATGCAAGGGGTTTGACTGCGCATATCTCATATTAACAGCACATCATTGTCCACAACAATGTGCAAAGAACTTCCTCCAAAACTGCCAGGTTTGGCCATAATCACCACGCTTGACAGACATATTGGTGCTCACAGTTAAAGTTTCTGTTTTTGTTTCTGCCTTTTTACCGATGCCCACTTAACGACTATGTCTTTCGTTCTTTCTTTTGTTTCATATTTATGAAAATATTATGTACGCGCGTAAAAACATAAGCTTATTTGACAAAAACTGTGATAAACATAATTATAATACTAGAAATAAGAATAAACTCGCTGTTCCCACAACTAGGCTCCATAAGGTTAATAAATCATTCTACGCAAACTGTACGCTTTTATAATAAATTGCCAAGTGATGTGCTAAGCTTGTCAAATAATAAATTCAAAAATTTTGTAAAACAAAAGCTATCCAGGAAAGCTTATTATAAAATTTCAGATTACAGATAAGAAAGCCTGGCATTAAAAAAAAATGAATTTGCTCCAGTGAATAAATTATAAAAATAAATTGTAGTATTAGATAATTTTAAGCTATTGTAATGGATCATGAAAAAAAAAACTAGCCCGAGGTTCTTGCCTTTCTCCTTGTGTACTGGTCGCGATTCCGAACAGGCGGTAGATTTGACGTTTCAAAGTGATCCTAAAAAATCTTACTGAATAAATATATTTGACTTTGACTTTGACTTTGTCTACTTAACGACATCCGTGGGCTGGAGGGGCAGATTTTTCAACCTCGACTACTAGGGCAACGTTTCTCCAAAGGAAATCAACTTTGTCATTTTAATAAGGGGTGACACATATTCACTTATTTTTCTGCACACCAACTATGACGTGCGGTCGATGTATTGCTCATATTCTGGCTTCGCATATAATGAAAGTTACAAACAAGAGAGAGCATCCAACACTTAGGTGTGTGAAAAATAGTGCTTAAGTAAGGTAAGTAGGGTAAGTTTTGTTAATTACTACGTTATTCATGAGAAATAATTCCGTGGCTGTTTAACTAAGACCATCACGTGATCTCAGCTCTAGGCGAACTACTAGTAGGTACTGAAGTTGTTGAGCCTTCGTCATAACACAATATTAGTCCTCCCCCTGGGGATCGAACCCGGGACCTCTGATCTGACAGTGGTGGCTGAACCACATAGGCGGAGACTCTAATGCATAACAGGCGTGTAAGAAATTGCACTGAAGCCTTCTTTATCACTGCAGGGTTTGCCATAATCTCACTCCAACGCTTTGCAGGCGTGTAAAAGCTTGCACTGAAGATGCCCTGCCAACTGCAAGTGCATACTGCAAGTGCCCTGGTGATTCCTTAGTCACTTGCTACGAACAAGTTACGATATCCACGGACTGAGTGAGAGAAGACTGAGTGAGACTCTCAGACCGAAAACGCCATTCGAGTAGGCATGGGACGAAAGCTTGCATCGTAAATTGTAACCTCAAATACTCATGCGCAAGTTCATTGTCAGTCTGAGTGACAGTTCGTATTTCTTAACCGTGGCAAAATAGTTTACTAAAGAAATCCTAAACAATGAAAAACACCAGCATATAGTAGCTTTTACGGCGCACCAGCAACATTTCCTATTACCGTTTCAAGGAAAAGCTATTTGTCTTTCTAGAAAATACTTAATAGTGATCTTAGTAGCTGGTAGGGTTATTTCTTTGCTTATTTTTCTGTTTGGCAATGCATTAAAATAAATGTTCCAGGACAATAATTTAACACAGCGCCATCTAGCCCCAAGCTAAGCAAGGCTTGTGTTATGGGTACTGGATTACGAATAGAATACCTGTAGTTATACTTTTTGTATCTTTGTAAAGAGTTGTTTTGATTTGCCAAGTTCTAAATGTGTCAGATCAAAACACTTTAAAATTCAAATAGAGCTTTAAATATTCCATTAAATAAAGCGGCAACCCAAAAAAATACGTGAATAGGTAACTACCTGACGAATTTGAAAGTCGTAGGTAGCCTAGCGCATAATTTAATAAATTAATTAATTTTCAACGTATTTTCCACTGCACGACAGCCGACCTCTACATTTGCAAGATAATATAGTTAATTTAATTTTTTTTATACTTATTTACTGGTACGCTTATTTAAATTCTTATGCAACTATAGGTATGTATACCTGGAAATAAAAAAATACCTATTAAATATTCGACAGCCAATGCCGAATGAATGACAACAAAAACTTTTGCATGTGAAATTTAAGTGCTGCGTCGAACGAGAGCAAGACAATGTTAAGCTGCGAGTTTTACCAAAAATACATACCTATTTCGAAAACAGTATACCTACCTACTTCTACTGATAGTAGGTCATGCCAAGGTATATAGTATAGTAGGTACCTATCGTTTGTTTATTTCGTCTTAAGTACACCATAATATTAAAACACGGCTTATTCTAGTTAATACAGCACGATATGGCATCACATCACACATCAATAGCCCATAAGTCCACTGCTGGACAGAGCCTCCTCCAGTTTTGCCATAATCACCACGCTTGGCAGGCGGATTGGTGTACGCGGAAAAGGTGTAGATAATACACAGAAGGAAGCTGCTGCCCTTCTTCTGGTGAAATTCCTTAGTCGGCTTTTACGGCATCCACGGGCTGAGTTGGCGGGGTTTTTCGATATAAACCCAAGTAAATAATGAGGTAATTTACAAGTATTTATTCAGATAATTAAGTATTGGGAAAGCCTTTCATCAAGCATGTGGATAAAACTATAAAACTAAACAACAGGAAGTTATTCTCTAAACTCATTGACATACATATAACTTTGTTTTTTTTTTATTTTTTATTGTACGACGGGGATGTGCTTGGCCTTCATATCACTTCACCCGAAATCCTCAACATACTGAGGAACTGGCTAGCTTACCTCTATTTGCCGGAACACAACAATTTAAGAATTGTTATTATGGCGATATAATTAGGTAAGATGGTGGTAGCTAGCCAGCCGGACTTAAACCAAATATACTTATATGTAAAATATACGAAGGTAAGTAATTCGGCATATAAAATAAGATTTAAAAAACACTTACATGGGCAAATCGGGCTCGGCAGATGCATAAAACATCACAGTTTGTAAACCAAAGATCCGATTCGAATTCTGATTTAAAGCTAGCTTCTGATCGCAGCTTCGCCTGGGTGGTACCCGGATGAAAAGTACCTAATCTATATGTTTTCCTGGTCAATATCATCAATATAATATAAACAATATGTGTACGATTTCAGCTCAATCTGTTCTGTACTTTTTGCGTGATAGACAAAGGACTAATTCGTTTTGTATCGTGTTTTTGCAATGTTTGACATAATATGATTCCCACAGATTTTTGGGATAAAATATAGCCCATTACGTATTGTATGATATTATATCAAATTCAATCCAAATTAATTTAGTGACAACCAATTTTTTTTGTACTACGGGGAAGCGGCAAGGTCAAGCCTTCATCTCACCTGGTTACAAGTTAAGACAAGGCCGGAGGTGGAGGCACACTTCACCCGGAATCCTCAACAAACTGAGGAACTGGCTATCGTTCCTCTAAATGCCGGGACACAACAATTTTATAATTGTTGATTTCACATTCATACTAAATTTCATAAAAATCCAGCAAACTGAGGAACTGGCTATCTTACCTCGTGAATGCCGGAACACAACCATTTTTAGAATTGTTATTACGGCGACAGAATTAGGTAAGATGGTGGTAGCTAGCCAGGCGGACTTAAACAAAGTCCTACCACCAACCAAACCAAGCACAATATATTGTACTCCCCATGGGGATCGAACCCGGGACCTCTGGATCTGAAATCGGTGGCTTGAACCACTAGAGACGGTTAAAACTAAAAAAATAATTAAATAAACGAGATCAGGTAGGATAGCATTCTTCGGAGGTCGATAGCAATCGGTGAGGTTGGGCAACCACCCTGCGCTTTTAATTATTTTTTATCCATTCCATAATTTATATAGAGCCTGCCCTGGTGTTTACCTAAATCGAGGAAAATAACATAAAAATAAACTGGCTAAGTGCGAGTCGGGTACCTACACACTGACCCAACCCATACTAAGGTAATATTCTGTATTTTTTTTCATTACATTTTAGAGCATTTGATTTTTAGTAAGTACTTGTTAGTATTCAATATCACCTACTTGCTTTCACGATAGAGCAGAAAAAATACCGTTATGTATCTGCTTTAATTTAAGTTTTTGCTCTAGCGGCATAAAAATACACACTCTGTGAAAATTTCGACTTTCTACATAATAATGTTCATGAAATACAGCCCGCTGACAGACAGACCGTCAGACGGACAGCGGAGGGTACAAATAGGGTCCCTTTGGCACCCCCTGGGTACGGAATCCTATAATCAAACGGTCCAATAAAATGGTACAAAAGTAGTTTCTCGATCGAAGACCCATGAAACATTTCCGCAAGTTGTTTTTTTAGGATTTTTTTTAGTCTGAGGGCATCGATCCATTGCTGCCTTGGACGAATGTACTTTACCCAACCTTCGGGGGTATTTCATCACTAGTACCGGTCACTGAACTCCAATGATCTGTGATAATGGAGTTTTTGAATTAATTAAGCGCGCGGCGCGGCGGCGCTACGAATATTTTGTCGCAAAAAACCTACGATGTACCTAGCCTACCTTGGGTAGGTTTATAAAACTAACCTTTGTTTAAAATAGATCATAAGAAGGGCATTCAGTTTGGCGGAAGAAAATATGCATGATCGACATACATCAAGGACTTATATAAAATTGTCGTGACCTAATACCTAAAACCTAATAGACTGGCGCTATGACCCAGAGGTTATAGAGACTTGAGATTTTCGTGGTAGCTTCCTTTTGAAAGTAAGTGTACTAAGAATTGATTTTGAAAAATTCCCAAGGGATATCGGGAAAAAAGTCCCGGTCGTTTCACTAGTAGGTACGTAAGTACTTGAGTTCTGATCTCATTTGAATGATTCATCAGATTAGACTGACTTGGCACTGAAAATCATAAACAAGGCTTGTACTGATTTATGGTAATGTAGGTAGGTACCAACCTAACTTACGTAGTTAGGTCATCGATAGATAGTTACCTAGATGACCTAGGTAAACCAGCGTATACCTAGCCACTTACTCCAGTATTTCCTTCTCTAGCATGGGAAAATAATGATTAGGTAGCCTGTCCTACCACAAAGAGGAAAATGGGGATCTGAGGACAGAAAGTCGCCATTTTCACCAAGTAAATACAATGAGGAAAATGGGGATCTGAGGACACAAAGTCGCCATTTTCACCAAGTAAATACAATGAGGAAAATGGGGATCTGTGGACACAAAGTCGCCATTTTCACCAAGCTATACTGATACAGATGGGGTAAAATGATTGTTTCTATGGAGGAACTAAATTTTATAAATGCCCATCTCGTCTCAATCATTCCGTTTCGTCAACGGAGAACTTTAACCGCCTCTGTGGTCTAGTGGTTCGCCTACCGTTGTCAGATCCAGAGGTCCCGGGTTCAATGCCCCAAGGGGAGTGCTTTATTGTTCATGGTTTGGTTCATCATCATCATAACAGCCCGTAAACGCCCACTGTTGGACACGAGACACGAGCCTCCTCCAAGACTGAAGGGTTTTTTTGGTTTGGTTGGGGTTAGGATTTTGTTTAAGACAACCTAGCTACTACCACAATCTTATCTAATTCTGTCGGCATAACAACAATTCAAAAATTGTTGTGTTGCCGCATTTAGAGGTAAGATAGCCAGTTCCTCAGTTTATTGAGGATTCCGGGTTAAGTGGGCTTCCAACTTCAGCCTTATCATAACTTGTAAAATCTGGTGAGATGAAGGCCATGCAACTCCCCGTAGCGTCGTAAGGAAAAAATATTTTATTGTTTTATTATAAACTGTGGAACAACCCCATAGATAGCAGAGACTTTATGTCTGTCTCTGGAATATTTTGTTCAAGCACAAAAAATAGCATAACAAAACAGAATAAATGTATATAAATGCTTTCATATCACCTATCCAGGCCTCCGATTCAAGATTCAGGCAGGCCCCTCATACATAAATACGAAATTCAATCAGTGACAAATGCGGAGACAACACCGATCAACAATCCACGTCTCGTTCAAATATTACCTACTCAGATGTACCTCTAGATACCTAAAATAACTCGCTTAAATATCATATCGTAATTACAGTGACTAGAATAGATTACAATGATTATCACATTATGTAGTTTGGCGCCAAAATTCCGCGTAAAAAACTACTAATGTCCGACCGACCATGACTCGATGTCGCAAAAAGCGTACCTACCTATGTGCTAAGATATTATTGAACTCGGGATTATAAGTAGATACCTACATGATAGGTATACCTACGTACTTCTCTATAACTACTACTATAGTAAATCTACGACGTATGAACAAGTAGGTATAGATAACGTAGGTACCTACCTATAACACTTGGATGTAATAAATCATGTTGCCTTTCAGTAAAGGTTATACGATCGCGGCAAGGTCTTTGAAAAAATCCATGCATCGCAATATGTTTTTATTAAAGCAAATTATTCAATGAGTAAACAACTATTATTATTTTAAGTCTAATATTCAGGTAGCTCTTAATATGCGTCGATTCTAGGAGAGACGTATTTCTTGTCGCCAGTCAGTTTGCCACTTTGTATCTGTTTATCTCTTTCTCTGCGCATCGCCTATAAATAAGATAATTGTTGTAGAATGTAGATAGAGCATTCCTTCATTTACAAACCCGTTACTAAAATAAACGTTTCTAAGTAGGTACCTGTAGCTACAAAGCCCTATAGCTACAAGCAAAACATCCCTAAATTACGATTGAAAATATGTATAGGTATAAGATAGCTAATTGATTCAGGCGTTATTTAGCGGAGATCCATATTTCAAAATAAAATCTGAAAACAGAAAAAATATCTAGTAATAAATCCGCCAAATCTTTCTGAAAAAATCAAATCGACACGTGTTTCGCCTCTACACGAGGCATCCTCAGGAAATATAGTCTTGCTGCTAACTGACTAGCCCTCTGTGGACGTGTTGTCGCTCCGAGCTCTGCGCTTGCAGCGAAATATAGTCAGTTAGCAGCAAGCGTGTCGATTTGATTTTTTCAGAGAGATTTGGCGGATTTATTACTAATTTTTTTTTTAGTTATAAGATATTTTATTATCTGTGGTAGCTATAAGTAAGTATATGCGTATAATAAAAAAAAACATATTGTGAACACATAATGAACTAAGCTCATAGTGACAATGTCGTGGCGGTCGAGGCTTTAGAATCGACCCCTCCAACTCAATCGTCGTAAAAGCCGACTAAGTGATCTCACCAGAAGAAGGGCAACAGCTTCCTTCTGTGTTATCTGTATTATCTACACCTTTATTGCGATCACCGATCCGCCTGCCAAGCGTGGTGATTGTGGCAAAACTCTCCAGCTTATGAGGAAGCTCTGACCAGCAGTGGATACTAATGGGCTGCTGATATAGTAATGTTATTCCCAAAATACACACACAATGCTCGCCCACTTTTGATGTGTCTATGTATACCTAAAGTTTGTCAGTAAAGTAGGTGTGTATATTAAAGTATTCCAAATTTTTTTATAATTTTCACAAAGCACCATCTAGGCCTAAACTAAGCAAAACTGTAATATGGGAAATATATTACCGATTTTTGTTGTTGTATATACATACATACATATCTTAATACTCGTATAATAAAACCACCCACAAACTATACTTTATATACCTACCATACTATAACCCAAGCACAGAACGAACATCTGTATTCATCACACAAATGTTTATCCTGGGTGGGAATCGAACCCACAAACGCGGGTGGGCGTATTTTTTGTTGAATGTTGAACTCTTTATCGTAATGAAGCGCCGCGCCTGTGTTTTAAATAACGCTAACTCTGATACGCAAATATTTTTATATTTTAATATTTAAATTAAATCTGCCAGGCGCTAAGACTTATTATGATATAGTTAATAATCATAAATATAATACTAAACTAAAAGTATTTTTTTGCACATAATGTTATTCATTATTTGTTTTATTAGTACCTAGTACCTACCTACCTACTTGCAAATAGCAAATAGCTTACTAAGCTTTTTTCTTACATATTTTGATATATTGTTTTGCTGTGTTTACATCCGTTTTTACCATTCAATTTTTATCCATCAAAATTGATCAACAATCTGAGAATCCTTGCAGACCAACTATCAGGATTTTTGTTGTAGCTGAGAAAAAATGCAACATGCAGCAAAGGAACTAGTAAGACCCACAACATATATCATATGACATAGAGATCATAAGAATCTGGTGGATAGTGGCAGATCAGGACTGACCAGGCTAGGTATGTAGATTGTTGTTTTATTTTAGTTGTAAATGACTTTAAAAAAAAAAATTACATTAATTTTACACAGCACCATCTAGTAATATGGGAACTAGATTATGGATATAATACTTAAATACTTTTTGTAAATACATACATACTATATGATACAACACCCAAACACAGAACAAACATCTATATTCATCACACATATGTTTCTCCTAGGTGGGACTCGAACCCACAACCTACAGTTCAGAAGGCAGAGCTACTACCAACTGAGCTGTGAGGCTTGCTACTTAGTAGACAAGAGATAAAATAATAACAACTCTTATTCGTTTGATTCTTGTACTGAGACCAAGGCCTGCTCCATATCAGAGTATTACTTTAGTATTTTCTTAATTTCCATCATTGATGGTATTGTAAGGCTACTCGTGAAAACTTATTATTAGCTCAATGTTAATCTTAATTCTTAATCTTAAATCTTAATTCATTTTTATGCTGTATTTTTAGCTGTTAGTTTTCCAATATAAATAAATAAATGTTGCAGTTGCCTGGTTCACTCAAGATTTGCACTAGTAGTGAAATAATTACATATAACTATCACAATTATTATACGTAATTAATAACAAAAACGGGTCTTCATCGCGTACCTTTTAATATTCCCGACAGGTTCGACCGTGTTACAACGGCCGTGGTCACGGGTAAGCTCACCCATGACCATATATGCGATAGGATATATAGAACCGTTTTTGTTATGAATTATGTACAAATAACTACTTGCCACAAATCTCTTGAACTGCAGCAGTGTTTTCTGGCACTCATTAAAGTCTAATATCAGAGTGTAGCACTTTTGTTTCCCTCGTTCCATTCCATAAGCCTCCATGCAGTTCATCATCGCCATCTCTTGGACAGCACACTGGCCTAATAGCTGGTGGGAGATCATTCCTCCCGTAATATCAGTGAACGGCGAACGGAAGAATGGAGATAATGAGTAGGGCATTGCCTGTCCTGATTTTCAATTCTGCTTTTACACTTTCAATAACTAGGTCCCACAAAGCAAAGACTAATATACTGGAGACCGCTAAGTCTGGTAATTTTGATTTATAAAGTAGGTATTTAAGTCATAATGACAGTTGACATGTTATTTTTGATGTAGAAACTTTTTAGAAGACATTTATTTTACTCTTGGAAATGTGTAACAAGTATTGTCATAATATGTTTATAACATTATTGTTTCTTAAAAAAACTAAAAAGTTTTAATGTGTGTTTAAAGAAAACAAATGAATGTATCTTAATTTTTAAACAGCTATATTACAGGAAATTATAATCTTACACATTGTAGGCACTACTGTTGTTACATTAGTATGCATCAATTCTTGGGCTCTCATATTTTTTGTCACCAGTCAGTTTTCCTTCAGAAATCTGTCTGTCTCTTTCAGCTCTCATTGCCTGGAAAAAACAATAATGAAACCATTATGTAAATGCCTACTTAATTTACTATAAGACATTATGACAAATGGAAGATTGCTTAGATAGTGGGTAGTCATAGTTTCGCCAGCCAGCATTAATATATTTATTTTTAAACTGATGTGGTCCAGTTTCAAAATTTCAAATATGTATAAGCTTTGAAATTTAAAAATTGTTTTAAAATAAGTTGTCACCAAAATATCATTGATTGTTTAATACTTTCTGGTGATTTAAGAGTTAGCTTGAAATATATGAATATTTTGTTGTTGGATAAATAATTCTAGGTAAGTATTATAATGCCTTTGTATACTACTACCTACCAAGGTATTGTGACAATTATTATTAAACAATAGGTATTTAGGTATATTAATTATAAGGTAGGTAGGTGCTTACTAACCACAAAACGTTGGAACTGCAACACCGACGTTTGGCACTCCTTAAAGTCGTGAATAAGGTGATGGCACTTCCTTTTACCGCGCTCCAGACCGTAGGCCTCCAAGCAATCCATGTACCGAGCCTCTTCTTTCTGGCACTTTCCCAACAACTGGTGGGATATCATACCACCAGTAATGTCAGTGAAGGGGGAACGGAAAAATGGTGATATTGACATAGACATTGTTTATTCCTGAAAAGTGGAGGAGAGAAAAGAGAGGTTACTAAATTACGTAAACAATCATTTGAGTATTTGAACTCGAGCTGGAGATTAGTTTTTGCCAGTCAATGCCTACGCTTACACAAAATAGTTAGTGCCTGCAGTATTGTCTATGCAGTTTTGTTTAAATACAGTAGCTATGCATATGCACCAATAACCTACTTTTTGTGATTTCTTTTTGAATTCGAAAATTGAAAACCTTACAAATTTACAACAAATATCTTTCATTAGCGATTGACAAATGAGAAATTGACAATGACAATGATAGACATAATTGACATATACAGTAGACTAACAATGACACTGTTCAATTTCATTTAATTATTTTATATATTAGGCTAGATAGCGCTGTATCAAATTAATGTCCTGGAATACTTAAATTTAGTATTGTAATGAATAGTGGTCTCGACAGAGCTTACCTGTTTGAGCCTTTTGGGGTGGAGACCTTGGGTCCGTGGGGAGCCGGTGCACACCGGGGTATCAAAAATCTTGCGGGGCTTTTGATTGTGGCGACACGTGACCCAAGGGCTGGCTCTTATTTAGGCCAGCGAATTAGCTTAGCTATTCAGCGTGGCAATGCAGCCAGTGTCTTGGGCACGCTTCCGTCTGGTACTGGTCTGGAATAGTTGAGTTACCTATAGGCCGTTTGTAACGGTCCTTATGTAATCTGACTGATTCCTTTGTACATAGTTAGTTTAATTGTAATGAATTGTCATTGTCAACCATAGAAAAAAAATCTGTCTAGTTCTAGTGTATTCGTAGCTGTTGTGATGTTGTCTGTCATCTGTCATTTAAGTACCAACACAACACAAACAAAAACACAAGTGTATTGAAGTGATTTTTTTAGGGCTAATTAATTTATATGAAGTTTGATCATGAGTAATAGTATTCTATAAGTTTGATCCTTCTTTGAAAATGGATCAATGGATTAAAGAAGGCCTATCCAGGATACTGGACTTTGAAGTTCCAGACGATCTCATGCAGTAAGTTGTGCGAGAGTTCATTCAGTAAAAGTTCTCCTGTCCTGATGTCTATGTGTCAAATTTAGGTTTGATTGGAACTAATATTTTACTTTCTATGCTGTTCTACTATCTACAGGTATATTCTATCTATTCGCAACGATGAAGACCTTAGTGAGTACATGAGAACATTGTTGGACTTTGAAAACCAGCAACATAAAAGTTTCTATGTGGAACTATCTAAAAAAAAGTTTCCCAGCAAAGGTAATCAATATCATATACCCATTTACCTGCTCCATTGTAAAAGCGATAATAATAACCTTTAAAAAAATAAATATAAATATAGTACCTACCTCATAATAATTAGACTACTTTGTTGTCAATATTGCACAATATTGCTGTGTAGATTGCCAAACGAATTGCTGTTTTAAATTGCTGATAGAGTCAAATATCTTAATTCACAACTCTTATCTTTACTTCAGGGAGCTCTCTGCCAAAGCAGCAAAAAAAGAAGATTTCCAAAAACAAGCAACAAGATATCCAAGAACCTCAACCTCCGGTTGACTCAAACAGTGAATCCGAAACTAAGGCCAAGAAGAAAACCAAATATGTCAACTTATACTCGCAAGAGGGGAAAAATATGCAAGTTGTGATGTTGAAAGGTATAGTGTTCATATTTTGATTGGTACTACAATTAAACCAACAAAGATGGATTTGCAAAATAATAATGTAAAATTACCTACTTACATTTATTCTCAAATTAGGTAAATAATGGTCCTTGTGAATAAACAACCTCTTGTTAAAACTTCACTAAAATCTATACAAATAAGAAGTGTCTGTTTGTAATGTCAAAATAAAAGCTTTTTACTAAATGCATATGAAAGTATGAGTGATAGCTTAGACACAATTTAAAAAAAATCTGGAACAAATTCACAGACAGACTTTGTTCCAGCTGATCTCCCAAAAAGCTTTCAGCCAATGGAAGTGTATTCTAAAGTGGTAAGATTTTATATGCTGACTATATTTTGAGTGAGTCTCTTTCAAGATTTTATAAAAAAAATAAAAAAAAATGTTGGCAGTCTAAAAATATTTTCCAAGTGAATTGGAAGGCCAAGCATTCTGCCGTTGTTGTATAAATGAATTAAATATAGAAACATGTTGGTTTGCCATGGCAGTCGCAGCTTAAGAATTGACCCCTCCATTTCAGCCAATGGATGTCTTAATAACAGACTAAAGGATCTCACCAGAACTTAAAAACCCATTAAATAATGTTACTACACTTTAAATGTGAAAGGTTGTATGTTTACAAGTCATTTGTAACTCAATCACGCAAAAGTGGTCGAACGGTTTTGGTGAAACTGATAGTTCATGATTAGACCTGTGCTTGGAGTTTCACTATGTGACAAAATCCATGATGTGGACATCTGTAGAAGAACCAAAATCACTGACATAACCCTCAGAATAAGCAAGCTAAAGGTGCATTGGGCAGGCATTCATAGGGCAAACTGTAAGCTTTTATAATAAATTACCAAGTGACATGCTAAGCTTGTCAAATAATTAAATCAAAAATGTTGTAAAACAAAAGCTATCCAGGAAAGCTTATTATATATATTTTCAAATTGCCTAGAAAATAAGAAAGCCAGGCATAAAAAAAAAAATTGCTCCAGTGAATAAATTGTAATTAGTATTAGATATTTTAAGCTAATGTAATGGATCATAAAAAAAAACAGAGGTTCTTGCCTTTCTCCTTGTGTGCTGGTCGCGATTCCGAACAGGCGGTAGATTTGACGTTTCAAAGTGAGCTAATTGATTCAGGCGTTATTTTGCGGAAATCCATATTTCAAAATAAAATCTGAAATCTTTTCTGTTTTCAGATTTTATTTTGTTTCAAAGTGATCCTATGTTAATGTAAAAAGACTCCCGTTTCCGCACTTAGACTCCTGAGTGGTCCATTGTGCGCAAAGTGATCCTAAAAAAATCTTACTGAATATTGAATATTTGACTTTGACCTTTGACTTTGGCCACATATAGCGCAGAACCAGTAACTGGAGAGTGAAGGTTCTCGCATGGCATCCACCATCAAACGGGGAGTCGGACAGCCCCACTCGATTGACCAACGACAATGTGGCAGGCATGGGGAGTCGATAGATAGAGGAGGCTCAGTTCGCTTTTTATGGTTTGAATTGGGGGAGGCCTTTCTACAGCAGTGGACGTGTGTGGGCGTATATGGTGATAACTGGCTACCTGGAATAATTCTGAAAAATATTAAGTCCCTGTGGGATTATCAAAAAACTAACTACAGAATATATCCACTTAAAATCTGTTTTAGATAGGTCTTATGGATTGTGGGATAAAAGTCATGCTTATAATTTATCTTATTGTAGGTAATAAACTTTCTGTGAGCCAAATTGGAACAGAATCGTTCAGCGGTTTTTGTGTGATTTTCATATAGTTAAAGTACATTTACAACGCAATAGCCAATCCGCAACGCAATACGAGTATATCAAGTACTCTGGTCCCAACACCCAATCAGGCCGGTAGCTTTTGCCACCTGCAGCCATCAGCTTATTGGCGTAACTGTCTCTGTTCGCCAAATGCGTAAAAATCGATATAGGTACTTAGTAACTCTACATATTATACCATTTGAAATACCTAATCACTAGTAGGTACCTACAAGACTATTGCTTTTTTTGTTACTCACACATTTAAAAAATTTTCTCTGCACCAAATTCTAATGTCAAGGTGGACGAAGTTGCAGGCTGTAGCTAGTTGATTAATAAAGTGGTCTTATTAAAGAAAGATAACTAGGTGTTGTGGCCAAAGTATACACTGGTTATTTTTCTGAGCAGACTTTACTGTTTTACTATCTTTATTTCTCTGAAAGGACTGTGGACTTTACTCTGCTGTATACTGTTTTTAGGGAGACATCGGTGTGATTGCCAAGCAGCTAAGCATGATCTGATAAACAACTGTGTGCAGTGTGGACGAATCATCTGCAGCCAGGAAGGTTCCGGTCCTTGTTTGTTCTGCGGCAATTTGGTAAATATAAATATAAATAAAGCTGAACACAGCCCTCCCCCAGTGGACGCAACAAATAGTGAACTACAAGTAGTGAGTTAGTTTTAATCAATATGGCGGCTTTTCTTCTGAACAATTTTTCGGTTTCATTGAGAAGATAAGTTATTTACCATCTAGACCAATCTAGAATTTTTTCTCCTTTCAATCAAAATAAAATATTTCAAATTGGTTGAAAAATAGCGGTGTTCTGAGGTAACGGTTGGCGGTAGGATTTTTTTTAAGTCCGCCTGGCTAGACCACCATCTTACCTTATTCTGTCGCCCAAATAACAATTCTTAAAAAAAAATTGTGTTCCGGCATTCAGAGGCAAGATAGCAAGTTCCTCACTTTGTTGAGGATTCCGGGTTTTCTCAACTTGTTGCCAGGTGAGATGAAGGCCAAGCGCTTCCTCGTCGTACAATAAAAAAACAAACAAACATTTATTTTTTATTTTTCTTATTTCATTGATGTTTGCCAAGGGTTAGACCACCAGCTCACTCTTTCCAGGTATGCACTCCTCAGGAGCAGAGAGAACTAAACGCGAAGACCAAAGCCAGCGCCAAGCTGATGGAGAGCCTCCTGGAGAGGAACCGGCCCAAGGGATGGGAGCAGGCCTTGTTGCATCGGAACCGGCTGCTGGAGTATGATAAGACAAGGTATGTGTTTTTCTTTTCCGAGTCTGTGTAGAACATGGGAATCTTAAAGTCGAGACTAATTTGGTTACTTTTAAGCTAGCATGCTCCATCGTAGGCTGCTCAACTGAGTCCAACGAACAAGTCCAACTTAAGCTGGCCAGCTTAAGTCTCTCAGTGGCCTGGATTTAAATCTTGAATTATTTGAAAAACTACGGGCGCACCGCGCGCTCGCCTTTCAATCAGTAGCTCTGTGACCACTGTCGACGTCGGACGTGTGCTGTCGTCCTCGCAGCGGCGAGACAACACCTAGACTCAGAATAAATATTAGGACGAATTTAAATAAGTTATTTGTTCTGTGCCAGTAAAGGTACCATCATATGGGCACATTACCTACCTACATACCAGCAACGCGATCGCAGAATAAGAATTATCAAAATGTTTTATATATGATACGCATGCGCCACCTACAGCTTGCCGTTGTCAACTCTCATAATAGTTTCTGCTGCGATTTTAGCTGCGTAGCGCGCCTTGACTGTCTGTAATGTTCCTTGTCCCAGCGAGCGCCGCACCAAAGTGACGGATGACGACAGCGACTATTTCAACGCGAACAGCGTCTGGCTGAACGCGAATGAGAAGGACAAACTGGAGAAATACCAGAAGTCTCTGCATGAGAAGAAACACGCATCCCGGCTCAACAAGAAGATTAACTTCGATTTTGCTGGTAACCTATTATAGACTCTAAAGTGGTGGAAATCGCGTTAATTCTGTATTAACGTCTGATATGCTGTTCGGTGTTGTGTTCCGCATTTACAGTTAAGATAGCCAGATGAGTCTCCCAATGAGAGGTGATTTAAAACTCAATGAAACGAAAAAGCGACACTAAAAAGAGAAACATTATACATCTATAGGACTTAGCCTGCGATAGAATGAGAAATACAGATCTGTATTTTTGTACAGGTGCGCCTGCGTATTTCAAGGGATAGAATGAGAAATACAGATCTGTATTTTTGTACAGGTGCGCCTGCGTATTTCAAGCGATAGAATGAGAAATACAGATCTGTATTTTTGTACAGGTGCGCCTGCGTATTTCAAGCGATAGAATGAGAAATACAGATCTGTATTTTTGTACAGGTGCGCCTGCGTTTTTCAAGCGATAGAATGAGAAATACAGATCTGTATTTTTGTACAGGTGCGCCTGCGTATTTCAAGCGATAGAATGAGAAATATAGATATGTATTTTTGTACAGGTGCGCCTGCGTATTGCAAAGCTTTGGGGAAAGGCCGTGGTGGTTGGTCACGTGGTCAGAAGTTTCATACTGCGTGTGAATTGCACACGTGTTTTTTATTAAGCTAACTAGAGTAACTCCTCTACAGGTCGCCAAATAGTTGAAGACAAGACGATAGATTACGAGGTCGACGAGGACAAGATTCGTGAGATGACCTCTGGACCCAACCCTGGGAACCAACAGATGCAACCTGACTTGTATATAGGAGTGGCTTCCGACCGCGACGTGGCTCCAGGAATCAATGCTCCACTGTTGCAGGTATTCTATCTCCGTTGTTTGAGGCTGGTTGGATTGAGGATAGCTGGGGCGATACACAATACACCCCAGTGTTATGTAAGGGTACAACATTCCTCCCCCTTTTCTTTCAGGGGTACGGAACCGAAAGTGTGCCGACGGGGCTTTATTACTAAGCCTACGCTGTATGTCCGTCTGTCCTAACTATAAAGGGCTGTCCTATTAAAGTGGCTGGTTGAAATTTTAAGAAAATATGTGTAATTATGGCGGATTTCTTGACAAATTATTAAAAAAAAATCCCGTGCAAGAAACTGAACAGCTGTACTTTTTTAATTCCGAAAACCTTAAACTTGTGGCTACATTTTTTTTAAATAATTATAAACGATAAGAAGATAAAGAGACCTTTGTCTTAAATGTATGCTCCTTCAGCTTTCCACATTGTAATGATTGGATTTACTTTAGCAATAAAAATACGAGCTAGTCCGACTCGCACTTGGCCTTGGGTTTTGTTTTTTGGATCTTAAGTCACACAGTGAAACTGAACTTGCTTGTTTTTTTTTTTTTTTATATAATTATAAACGATAGGAGGTAAAGATACCTTTGTCTTAAATTTATGCTCCTTCAGCTTTCCACATTATAATGTTATGGATTTAATTTAGCAATAAAAATACGAGCGAGTCCGCCTCGCACTTTTTTTTCGCACGGTTTTGTTGATACGAGCATGTTTTCGGTAGTTCGATCCGTCGGTAGAGAGCCAGGGGTACGCGTCAGCTGTGAAGGCACCATGTCTGTCTGTAACGTCGCGGGTGCAGGACGCGCAGCTCCAGGAGATGAGCGACCTGGGCCGATGCCTCTCCATGCACCAACCCTGGGCGTCGCTGCTCGTCGAAGGCATCAAGATGTGAGTCTTCAATGGAGCTAGCTCCCCCATCGGCAGTTCCCACTCCTATCACCACCATTCAATTACTTTTTTTTTTTTATTGTACTACGGGTGAGCACTTGGCTTTCATCTCACCTTTATTCCCCCCATGACCATCATCGTTAGTCCATTAGTGTCCACTGCTGCACAGAGCCTCCTCCAGTGCGGGAGGGGGTTTCCACGCTTGGCAGGCGGTTTGGTGACCGCAGTAGAGGTGTAGATAATACAGAGAAAAAAAGCTGCTGCCCGTCTGGTGCGATACTTTAGTCGGCTTTTACGACATCCATGCGCTGAGTAGGAGGGGTCGATTCTTAAGCCGCGACTGTTCCGAGTTTTTTTGTGGTTTTTTTTTAAGTAATTACTATTTTTACAAAAAAGTACCCTAATTTTTTGATAAAGATGGTCCAAAAAATTTTTTCAACTTTGACCTAAACGTTACCTTTCATATAGTGATATACATACTATACTATTATATTACTATAAAATAAAATAAAAATATTAAAATTGGAAAAACATAAAATTTGGTCCAAAAATATTTATTGCCACCCTGTACCTCGATCGTCCTCTCGCCTTAACGTCGTGGGACACCCTGTAGTTGGTTCTCAAGCCACGACGCTTGTAGAAATAATGAAACGCTTCGCATCACCAGGCACGAGGGTCGCACTTGGTACACGAGTCACCGCGGGCGGCTGTGGGTGGCGGCGACCGTGAAACCTCCCGACCAGGATACCATCAGGGCTTTGGAAAACCAGTACAGGGTACTATATCCTGGTGAGTATTTGTACTCCTCAAATGAAGAGCATAAATATTACAGGACGTTAATTTTACACAGCGCCACCTAGCACCAAACTAAGCATAGCTTGTGATATGGGAACTAGATTTGAACTTTTTGTCAATAAATACTATATGATACAACACCCAAGCACAGAACAAACATCTTTATTCGTCACATGTTTGTCCTGGGTGAGAATCGAACCCACAGTCCATAGCGCAGAAATATTACCAACTGAGCTATGAGGCTTGTTAAAAGTTATTTGGCACAATAATAGGTACAAAATTGTAGGTAAATATAAGTTGAGTTAAAATGTTATAATGACACAAAAATCCACAACGCGACGGGACTCGAACCCGCATCTTTTGCCTAAAGCTGAAAACGCTCTTTGTGTCATATGATACTCAGATTGAACGCTGATCAATTGTTGCGTCATTATAAGTCAAAACGCTTGGATATTACCTATAATAAAATGATAAAATATACATTCATTTATTCAATAAAAAGTACAATTAAACATCAAGTCAAGTTACTAACTATGTACAAAGGAATCAGTCAGATTACCTAAGGACTATAGGTAACTCAACTGTTCCAGACTAGTACCAGACGGACGCGTGCTCAAGACACTGGCTGCATTGCCACGCTGAATAGCTATAAAATATTAAAATATATATTTATTTAACAGTTGACAATTTTATATGATGTTTTTACATAAACATAGTAAACACTAACATGAGTCCCACCCGGGAATCGAACCCAGAACTTAGTTGATGGATCATTCCATATAAAGTGGACGTGATTTTTTTAGTAACAGTTATTGTGTTTCAGTATTACCTCTATAATATATACAACTTTTTTTTTGTGCTACCTAAAAGTGGAAACTTTGTTGGATTAGGCAATTCTTTTTAATGTATTTCCTTTTTATATATTGTATCTGTATGTTTCACAAATAAAATAATATAAAAATTATATTGTGTTCCAGAAAAAAACTTTAAGTTCCCGACTTTCTACCCGACCGGCTGTCTACTCGGTTGTGTGAGTGTAGACGATTGTCTGCCACAGGAGGAATATGAGAAAAAGTAAGATTTTTATATTTATATTTATTTTGTTACTTGTTTTTTAGTAGTTTGATTATCAAGCTTATATATATAATGTTTGCATAACATATATCAGCCTTATAATATAATGCTTAAATTATAAGGCCGAAGGTGGAAGCGCACTTCGACCGGAATACTCTACAGTCTGAAGAACTGGGTATCTTATCTCTAATCGAAATAAACTCAACACTTAAATAATTGTTGTAATGGCGACAGAATTACGTAAGATGGTAACTAGACAGGCGAACTTAAACGAAGTCCTACCACCAACTAAACTATGTACAATATTGTACTTCCCCTGGGAATCGAACCTGGGACCTCTGGCTGACACCGGCGGACGAGCCACTAGACCACAGAGGCGGTTTATGCTTTAGTTACTTACGTTTCGTCGCATACTCTCGTAGCACAATTGTAGGAGACAGGAGTAGGTCTCTAAGGTCTATTGGTTCAACCCACCGATTTCAGATTCAGAGGTCCCGAGTATAAGTATAAGTACTTAACAATTCTAAAATTTAGAAACTAACTGAGGAACTGGCTATCTTACTTCTAAATGCAAAACACAAAAATTAAGAACTGTTATTATGGCGACAGATTTAGGTAAGATGGTGGTAGCTAGCCAGGCGGACTTAGACAAGATCCTACCACCAACCAAACCAAGCACAATATATTGTACTCCCCGTGGGAATCGAACCCGGGACCTCTGGATCTGAAATCTGTGGGTTGAACCACTAGACCACAGAGGCGGTTAAAATACATACTATAGACTCACTGTTTCCCAAATGGGTAGACAGAGATAGCGACTTTCCATTTACTACGCTCCCTGCACACCTCTTGTCTCATGCACTCTCATCAAGTGGTTCAACCCACCGATTTCAGATCCAGAGGTCCCGGGTTCGATCCCCAGGCGGAGCAATAATGTGCTTGATTTGGTTGGTGTTAGGATTTTGTTTAAGTCCGCCTGGCTAACTACCACCGTATCACCTAATTCCGTCGCCATAATAACAGTTCTTAATTTTTGTGTTTTGCATTTAGAAGTAAGATAGTCAGTTCCTCAGTTTGTTGAGGATTCCGGGTGAAGTGCGCCTCCACCTTCGGCCTTATCTCAACTTGTAACCAGGTGAGATGAAGGCCAGGCGCTTCCCCGTCGTACATAAAAAAAAAAAGAGCTTTTGAAAGGGCTTGTCCAGGGAAGTACTATCACCATGCCATTTGTGGATGTGACCTACGCAGTAAGGCTTTGTTATATGCAAGAGATGCACAACATTTGTTTGGTTGACTGTTTGCTTGTTACGTTCCAAAGCTACTTGTTCATTTTCTAAGGCCCGCATTTCTCATACAAACACACTTTTGCATATATTTTGATTTTAATTGTGTTTAAAAAAAAAAGAAAGCGATACAAACCTAAACTTTAGTTTTCCTATCCAAATTTATCTCCAAATTGTATTTGAATCGCCCATCCAAAGTCGAATTAAAACCGCTTCTTTAATCTAGTGGCGATCAAAGGGAGGTACACATTTGACGAACGAGCCCTTTCACAAGCTCTACTACTCTTATTGTATATTAGGATAATGTATAAAACCTATATACTTTTAATGTATATTAGGACAATTTATGAAACCTAAATGTAAACTCTTTATGTATATTAGGATAATGTATGTAACCTAAATGTATACTACCTACTAACAAGTCTCATAGCTCAGTTGGTAGTAACTCTGCCTTCTGCGCTGTAGGTTGTGGGTTGGATTCCCACCCAGGACAAACATTTGTGTGATGAATATAGATGTTTGTTCTGTGTTTGGGTGTTGTATCATATGGTAAGTATGTATTTACAAAAGTATTTAAGTATTCTATCCGTAATCTAATATCCATATCACAAGCTATGCTTAGTTTGGGGCTAGGTGGCGCTGTGTGAAATTAACGTCCTGTAATATTTATTTATACTAGGATAATGTATGTAACCTAAATGTATACTAGGATAATGTATGTAACCTAAATGTATACTAGGATAATGTATGTAACCTAAATGTATATTAGGATAATTAATGTATGTACCTAAATGCATCGTTGGTCTGACAGATACCCGGCCGGAGAGAGCGACAGTCCGTACGTGTTCATCTGCTCGAGCCCCGTCAGCTTGCGACTGAGGTTCCCGGTCAAAGGACAACATAAGATATGTGAGTTGGGTTAGCGTCACCGACACTTAATAGCCGAAACATCGCCTTATTGCGTAAGCCGCAAAGAGTGATGGCATTAAGGGTTATAAGAGGGTACCGCACCATATCGTTCGAAGCAGCGTGTCTCCTGGCAGGCTCCCTGCCCTGGGATTTAGATGCAGTAGGCCTCGCGATGGTCCACCAATGGCGGGAAGAGCAGCTTGTTCTGGGACAGAGACCGGCACTTAGAGATATAGAAGTCTACAGGTCTGTCTTAAAAGATAGCCTAGAAGAGGAGTGGTACTACAGACTGGCGAACCCTTACGCGGGAATCAGAACGATCGAAGCGATTCGCCCTGTCTTTAGTGAGTGGCTAAAGAGGGAACACGGTTCGCTGACCTTCCGGTTGACACAGGTGCTTTCGGGACATGGATGTTTCGCAAAGTACTTGTGCCAAATCGGAAGGGAAGCGACTACCGCATGCCACCACTGCTCCTCCAGTCTAGATTCAGCTCAACACACGCTAGCAGAGTGCCCCGCATGGAGTGCTCCCCGGCAGGAATTGCAAACAGTTATTGGTGGAAGAGATTTGTCGCTCATGGCGGTAGCTACTGCCATGGTATCCTGTGAGAGATCATGGCAAAGGGTCGCTTCCTTTTGCGAATCAGTTCTACTGCAAAAGGAAGCCGCGGAAAGGGAGAGAGAAATCTCTTCTGACAACCCTAGCCGCAGAAGGAGAACCGGACGCCGGAGGAGAAATTTTGCACACCATATGCAACCCCCATGACCAAGGCTAAGACGGTGGCACTGACGGGGTGTTCACCGTCTACTTCTACTAGCCTCGAGACGGCGCGCGCGGAGGTTCCGTGCGCCTACTTATTTAAGCGACGTAAGGTGTACTCGCTCACCTTAAATGAGGAAGCTCACACGAGCCATCGAAACCGAAGCCATGGATGAATGCTCTTAAGTGTACCCACAGCCTCGGTAAATATTCGCTAAGATAGAACCCCGTGTGGTTTTAGCCAGTAAGTCTGGCATAACCTCCCGATCCCCTCAGATTGGGAGGTATCCTCAAGGATTTCCACACGTTAAAAAAAAAAAAAAAAAAAGCGTCACCGACACGCTCACGTGACGTGCGCTTCAGACGCCAGTATGGTTAAACTGATTTATAGTTGCTTGCAGATTTAAAATTAACTATTCTATCATTTTTTTTTAATTATTTTGAATGATTGAACTTTGTCACCACATTTTTTAAATGTTGTGACATAGTTTTTTTTTTTTTTTTTTATTGTACGACGAGGAAGCGCTTGGCCTTCATCTCACCTGGTAACAAGTTGAGATAAGGCCGAAGATGGTGGCGCACTTCACCCGGAAGCCTCAACAAACTGAGGAACTATATATATATAGATAGCCAGTTCCTCACTTTATTGAGGATTCCGGGTGAAGTGCGCCTCCGTCTTCGGCCTTATCTCAACTTGTTACCAGGTGAGATGAAGGCCAAGCGCTTCCTCGTTGTACAATAAAAAAAAAATGTATGTTGTTATAATTTTCAGATGCCTTGGACAAAGCAATACATTACGCGGCCCAAAAATCTATACAAACAATGGCGAAGTTGGAGGCGCAACAGGCGAACGCTGCTTAACTTGTGTTACTAATGATGCATTACATGTACAAAGTGGGTGAATAAAAGAGAAGGAATATAGACACTGGACTTTTTACTCGACAATGATGTACCTTGGCTCCTTTTAGGTCACCTAAGATGATCTACTTAAATACGAAAAAGATTTAAGTTAAGGGAAAGACTCCCTCAAAGTAAAGGTTGGATTTACCTCGTGGTTTAACCCGGGAAATGAAATTTCTGGCTTTTGTTAGCGGTGTGGCTGAATAATCACACCACTGGTGGTAAGTCTAGGTGGCGCTTATCAGCTTCTAGCGACAACTTTAGTGTAACCATAGGGTGTAACAGTCTGACTAAGCAGACATGTATATCCTCGTAGTCATACTGGTATGACAAATTAGTATGACCACCAGGAAACTACTACGAAATCCAGCGCTAAACGCGCTAAAGTGCTATCTAGGAAACTCGCTTTATTGTAGCGACCTATGTTTGTGATTAAATCATGGCCGTCGCTGTTAGAACTAGAAGGTAAATGAGTATCCAACTACAAAAGAAATAATTTATTTACACTATTCTCTAAAATATAAATACATCGAGTTGCGCTTCCATACATCATACATTCACTCAAGTTACACAATGTTACTTTAAATTAGTCCTTATTACAATATACTTAAGAACTAAATTAGCACCAATATTATAAGAAACAGTCGTAAATGCCACAAGTGTGGTGAATACTAACATAAAAAGAATAATACTCACACATTAAAAACTAAAGTAGTAATTAAAATGCAGAAAGAAACACTTATGAAACTTATCTATGAAAGTATTACTATAGTATTCCAAAAGAGTTAAAATAATCGTCTCTAAAATAAAAAATAAGAATTTGTGACCAAGGGGTCACAAATTATTACCTCCTTAAATTGATAGCCTCTTTAAAAGTATAGACCTAGAGAGAAGTTGCTTTGGCAGTAGAAAAGATTTGGTTTTGTTCTTATACTATCAGGAACGTTACGATTCCTTCTTCTGATTTAGTTGTGGGAAGAAGGCCTCTATCGGAAGGATGGGGTCATCGGTAGCTATCGTAAAGTAATTCGGTATTCTCCTACTGTTCGCTGCAACTGTTTTAAACATGCCAGGCTTGTTGTAGTCTTTACTCGCAGCCAGAGTCAAATCTGACACTCTTTTAGAGTGTTCGAACAAATGTTCCATTTGGTCTTGATGTTTCTTATCAGCTATCTTCATTATAGCACTCTCTGACCTGGTTCTCTCTGATGTTATGTCCTTTGCGTCGTATATTGTAGTTTCAGTCACTGAAATGTCTTGTACTGACTCTCCTACTTCGGAATCCTTGATCTTCTTCCTGAGAGGGCGTTTCACGAGAACTGTGGTTGGCAATGTCTCTGTTGTTTCGTCCATTGGCTTCGTTCGCCGATTACCGTTACGAATCCTAGCCGATACCTTTGTTGTGCTTTCTACGTCTACCGTTGTCTGTCTCTGTCTGATATTTGGTCTCGCGTATAATTCTTTCTCGCTTTCATTTGTCTCCGAGTTTTGTTTGAAACGGGGATCTTTTGGAGTAAACTTTTTCCTTTCTGTGGTGGTCTCGGTGTCATTTTCAGTGTATGGAGGCCTTCTTTGAGGATATCTTAATTTAGGCGTGTTCTCGATTGGCTTTTCAGTTGTAGTGGTGGAACCTAATCTGCTTTTGTAATCTTTGACGCTGAATTTAGGTCTGTTGTATTTGTTTCGTAGTCTGGGTCTAGGGACTCTACCTATGCTTGACGCGTTATCAGGGCGAGGGGCGTAAGTTGTGATTTCGTTGCTTACTTCGGTGTCTGTGGTCGTTTCCCTGTAGTGGTTTGTCACTGGTTCTAGCTTAGCTTCAATTGGTCTAACGTCTTTGTGGAATGCAAATTCTATATTTTCTAAATCGGTGACTGCAGTAGTTTTGAATCCATCATTTAGATTTACGGCTACATCGCTTGTCGGCGTGTCTTTTTCATCCTGCTTGTGAGTGTAATCCGGAGTTTCGTACGGCGTAGCCGTTGTTTTGTACTGCTGTCGGTTTGCGATCTTCATGATCTGAGACTCTTTGCTAGCTTCGTAGATTTTGAATGTTGGATACGTGGTTACTTCGTATCTATCCGAAGGGGTGGTAGTGATGAGACGCCGATGTGCTAGTTTCTTCTTTATGACAGTTGGTGAAGTGGGTGTTATTGTAGGTTGAGCGCTGGTAGTCAAATCTGCAGAAACGCTTACGGTCGTGGATGCAGATTGGAGTTTTCCATTTGTAGGCCTGACTCTTGGTTTGATGGTATGGACTTCATCATATTCCTGCGGAACCTCGGTTGGTTGAGTTGTCAACTGAACGCGGGTGCTTGTTTCTTCTTTGTTGCGGTTAAGTTGGGCTAAAGTAGGGCGCCTTCTGCGTATCTTAGTTCTTTTACGAATCTTGTCCTTTTCAGCAGTAGTTGGTTCAGGTGTGCTAGGTCGTTTAAAGTGCTTGTAAGGTGGTAGGGTTGGTAGTGCGTCGACTGGTACGTCGCTGGCAACGGTGCTGGCTGTGGTCGTCTCCTGAGTGCTGAGTTTCGAGCTCTCTGTGGTCGGCTTCTTCGTTCGTCTCGGTATATGGATGTCGTCGTACGCTGCCGTCGACACCTTGTACGTGTAGTAATCCTTGAGCTTGTGTTTGCCGATCGGTTCGAAATCGTCGCCGAGAGGCCGCCTGCTTTGGGATTCGACTTGTCCGTCGTAGCTCAAAGAGTTGTCGTGTCCTTTCTCGGCTTCGGTCACGATGGCGTATTCCTCTGGTAGCGCTGATAGCGGTGTGGGGTTTTGTGCACCGTAGTCGGCGTAATCTTGCTTTTGTGGTGATTCTTCGGAAGACTTTTGTGTGTCATACGGCTGTGAAGTCAGCGACCATGGTGATGGTGACGAATACGTGATGACGTCGGGTTCAGAGTCAGTTGTTTCCGTTACTTCATAAGTTGGGTGTATCACTGTGCCGTCTGATTCTGGTCTACTGGGAGGGTTTGCGTAGTGGTTTGTGGCCTGCTGGTTGCCACCCGCAGGGATACTATCGTGGATCTTTTGTTTCTTGTCGAAATTGTAGTTTATGTTTTTCTGATCATAAAAGTTTTGATTCTGTCCTATGTTTTGCGCTTGAAAACTGTACTCGTAAACGTTGTTTGCGGTTGTCTGAAGTGGATTGTAGGTAGTTGCTATAATCTTATTGAATCCGTGGCTCGCGTGGTACTTTGAGAAGGGATCCTGGGGGCTGGGTTTGAAGGAGTCCTTTGTTCCAGCGTTCGGGTCTATTTTAGGCGGTGACGATACTTTGGTGATGGGAGCTGGTGTGATCTTATAATCACTGAACGTGGAGCTGAACTGGAAGTGGTTCGGCGTGGTTTGAAGCCGCGGAGTCGTGGTGCTGTAGATGAAAGGGGTAGTCTTGTAGTTTGGTGAGTAGTTGAAGGAGTTGAAGATGGTCTGCTTTGTAGATTGCGGGAAAAATGTCGGCTTCGTTGATGGGAATATGGTGTTTCCTTTGACCGTTTGAAGCCCAAAGTTGCCGAATGCACCTGAAATTGAGACGACTTAGTTTAGTACCTATTTCTTTTTTTCAACAGATAATGTGTGTCACAGAAAAATATATCCTTACCTAGAACACTAGGAGGTAGAGCAGCATCTTGGAAGGTGTACTGCCCGTAAGGGTTGTAGATCTGGTTCTGCAGGCCCAGATTCTGGTGAACTCCAAAGCTTTGCTGTTGAGCTGTCTTTACTTGCTGACTGACCGATTGAGATGCTGTGGCACTATCAGGAAGTTTGTATATCTCCTGTTTGTAAATTTCGGTTCCACCTGACTGTTGATTTTTGTTTTCCGAGGGCCTCGAGTAGCTTTCTATTGGTTTCCCGAAGATATCCAACGGTTTACTGGTTTGATATTGGGCGAACTGTATCGGTTGTATGCTCGTCAGTTGTTGCAACATATTGTTTTGCAGTTGTTGCTGTTTGTATTTATTCTGTGGGTATTTCTGGAAGACTGGTCTAGCGGCGTACGGGTTGTGTGGATTTCTGATTAGAACGCTGTCCATTGGATAGTTTTGTACGTGTTTGTAGTAGTTCAGACCATTTTGTAAATTGATGCCTCCGTTTTGAAGAAGCGCATTGCTCTGGATCGCGAATGGGTTGTGGTAGCTGCTGATCGGCTGATGGATGGGGGATTGTTGTGACGTTTGTACCGTCCTGTGCGTGGTGGGGCGGTACGATTGCGCGATGGAGGTCACTTTCGCCGCGTCTCTGGCCGCGAGCGGACGTGCCGACGACTGGTAGAGGTCGAGCACGGGTACTGGGATTTTGTATTGGGGTGCGTGGAGCGGTGATGTCCCGAATGACCCGTAGAGAAGACCTCCAGAACTGATAACCGGACGCCAGCCGCCTTTTGATACAGGCATTGTCTGAAACATGTCACTGATATGAAACAATTGTCCCGTCAAGTTCTCGGCGTTGGTCATCATATCTTACTAAAAATGTATAAACATGGCTGGTGATTTGGTGGTTGCAGTGTTGGTGTTGAGTACTCGAGTGAATGGTCCTAATGGTATAGTAGAACGAACTCGATTGATGTGATATGATAAAATATCATGAACTTGGTTTTTTTCATAAACTGAAGTCTAAGGTCTAAATTATGGAGTGGTGTAGTAACAACATTCTCTGGTTTAGTAATGTTAATTGTTCAAAGTGCGTTACCGCTTGTGTAGCCATAATCCTCCGTCTTTGGCCGCAGTTTGCCGCCGAGATCAGCGTCAACAGGGCCACTGCAGCCAGCCATAGCCGCGTTCCTGCAAAGATAACAAAATGTTGTTTTGCAAATGTTGATGCAATAAACTACAAAAACTATTTTTGAAACTTGTTGTCGAACTCAATCAATGCTTAGTCAGAACTGCCTACCAGACCACATGACATGTAATATTTAGCTTACAAGCTGACAAGCTATTCTAAACATGACAAGCTGTGATTTGAGGTCTTCCACTACAGTACACTACAGTATAGTGTTGGGTAGCACAATGACATGATATTGGAAAATTATCGAGTCAGAAGCTGATCTTGATTCTCAGGTAAGATCGAATCAGCCTGCGGATGTGGATAAAAGCCTAACTAAGGGATCTCACAAACAAAAAAATGCAGCCCGTTACATCTGTATATTATCTAAACACGTTTACTGCGACCGTCGGCTAAGCGTGGTGATTATAACAAAACCCTTCTCTGTAGGAGGCCCTTTCCTACAGAGGACTGTGGGCTACCTAAGAAGGTAACTACCTAATCAATACTTGCCTAAACTGAAAAAAAATATATAAGAAGGAACCTAGTCTAAACAAGTCTTGGAGTCCTTAAATTATGATGTCGATATATTACGTAGGCAAAAATTATACAGTTCTATAGCGAGTGCATTTTTGATTTAGAAATTCTTTGAAAACAATAGCCTGCATTTACGAAACTCGTAAGTATGGGTACGTTACAATAATGCTAGACATTACATTACAGGTGGGGGTCAGAACTTTCTAAGGCCCCTGATTATCGGGTACCAAGTACAATGAAAGCCTCGAAATTTGTCGTTTCATCCACAATCAACTCGGATTAGATGATTATTACTACGTTTTTGAGAAAGTTACAGTACAAGTACCTACTTTTATACTATTACGCCGGTAGGTAGGTATTCCTACATACAAGGGATGGTCAAAAAGTTTGAGGAATCGAAGGGATAGAAAGGTGTGGGGAGATCTTCTTTCTTGGTACTTTCCAGGTACTCAATACAGGTATAACAAGCTAGTACGTCATTTTAGACAAAACCCATTATCATTTTAGTTATTAATATATTAGAAATTGAAACGGGATAAAATCACCAAACATGGACTGTATTAAGTTTAATTTCGTTATAATGTTTCTTGCCAAGCAATGAAAAACATCTCAAATTATTTTGAAAGAAATGTCATCATTTCATTTAAGGGGACTCTTGCCCTGGAAAAACATTGATTCAGGGTTCCGTAAGCACTAGAGAAGCGGAGTCTCTCAGTCTTAGAGCCAGGAAATTACACATCCTAAAAGGTAATGTGCCCAAGACAGAAACGTCGTGGGAACACTCAGTGGCTGACGGTTCTGCTCTAGAAACCTGATGACTGCCGCGATTTGTTTGCTCTTTACGACTCTCCAAAAGAAAACTAGAACAATATTATAATGAAGGCAAAACGAGTGAGCATAACACAAAACAAGGAAATTTGTATTCGTAAATTTGTGTTCCTGTAATAGGCACTTCATCATCATCAACAGACAGTAGGTACCTATATGTTCATGATCAGTACCCGAGCACTGTTGGACATAAAAATTCTCCAAGACTGTGGTATGCTATAATATCCACAATAAAAAATCCTCTTTGGTTGTGTTTTTTTTTTAATTTAAATTTTCACAATTTTCCAAGGCCGCTATGACAACAAATTAGAAAAATAAAATTTAGGGGTGACACACGAAACGTGATATTTTGAACGATTTTGAATTAAAGCGCTATCGTAAATGCACATCACATCACCAACAATAACATCAACAGCCCATTAGTGTTTACAACTGGACTGAGCCTCCTCCAAAGCTGAAGAGGTCGTATAAGCAGTAATGTCTAAATATTTCAAACTTGTTGTGATAACAGGCCATACCTTATTGTAAACAACAAATACTCGTACAAATAATCGGTGTGAGTCGGTCACACAAATGCTCCAGAACGAAATGTAAAAAAACCAGCATACTTTGACTTGAAAACTTGAAACGGAAACGCTGCGCGTGTCCGACTCGCGCTTGACCGGTTGACTTTTTCAATTATAGAAAATTTTACTAGGTACCTATCTATACATTTAAAACATGAATTACTTTATATGCCGCGTTGCTACCCCGCCGGTACTCATATTCCATAATTACTAGTATTTTTAACGTATCCATGATGACGAAAAAGACCCAAATGGGATGAAAAAATAACGCTAATCAGTAAACAAAAGACTGATTTTGAAAATAGAATGTCATGTTTTAAAAAAAAAAAAATTAAAATTAGAACTCATAGACTTTCAGAAATAGTTTTTATTTTTATTCGAAATTACCAGTACTAAAAAAACGGCAACTTCATAGGTGAAGACCTATTATTATTATAACTGGTTGCACATTGTATTGTGCAACTAGTCAATGTAGATACAGAAGTACAGTGTAGAGCAATTAGCACAAGAAGAACTAATTACCATAATAAAGCAACCGGCTTGCATCACAATAATAAGGGCGTGCTTTCTTTAATCAACATAATTAACGACTGAAACGCCAACGTAACACCTAACTTCATAATAGTTTGTGAATTTCCGACAAAGCTAGTTATTGTTTCAGAGATATATTCCAATCAGTTGTAAAACACGAGTATCCTGAACTGGGGCCCTACCGCCGACGGCGAAGCCGATCTCCATTGGCTTAAAATTAGCTTCATGAGAACTAGAAACGATTTTTACTACCGGGTATGTGTCATATCCAAAATGGCGTTTCCCATCTTAAAAGTGTACACATGTTATGAAACCTATCCGTTCAGTACATTTGACGGTAAAAATCGTTTCTAGTTCTCATGAAGCTAATTTTAAGCCAATGGAGATCGGCTTCGCCGTCGGCGGTAGGGCCCCTGTATTGGTTTATTAGTAGAATTACATCAATTCACATTATTGTTATTCAATAGCCTCCAATAATGATGACAGCCAGCCAGATTGATCCCGATAGTTAGGGTTATCTTAACCCAACTATTGGTAATTGATATGAAAAACTTTTGATTGAGACTGTAAATAATACACATTTTTTTTTTTAATTTACAACGGGGATCGAACCCGGGACCTCTGGACCTGAGATCGGTGCGTTGAACCAGTAGACCACAGAGGCGGTTAAATATTCATTAATTGTAGCGAAATACCAATGGTTTTAGGCTAGTTGCGACACCCACTGAAATTATAAGGAAATTGCCAGGCTCACACATAAAACACGACAAGTATTTGATTTATTTTTGGTCTATTTAAGTAAATTAGGAGTTGCTCATTACATAACCTTTCACTGTTCATTATGAAAGTAGACAATTTTCTGTATCATTTCGTGTTTACGTGGTACCTACGTAATTTATGTTGTGTGAGTAGCTTCATTGAATTCTATACACGTTTGTGTGACATTACATGTTACGTTTATAGCTAGGCATGCATTGCGACAATTTGCCGAGGAAAATGGTAGAAAGGCACAGTAATTGTGCGTAGTATACCTACATACTACGCACAATTACTGTGCCTTTCTACCATTTTCCTCGGCAAATTGTCGCAATGCATGCCTAGCTATAAACGTAACATGTAATGTCACACAAACGTGTATAGAATTCAATGAAGCTACTCACACAACATAAATTACGTAGGTACCACGTAAACACGAAATGATACAGAAAATTGTCTACTTTCATAATGAACAGTGAAAGGTTATGTAATGAGCAACTCCTAATTTACTTAAATAGACCAAAAATAAATCAAATACTTGTCGTGTTTTATGTGTGAGCCTGGCAATTTCCTTATAATTTCAGTGGGTGTCGCAACTAGCCTAAAACCATTGGTATTTCGCTACAATTAATGAATATTTAACCGCCTCTGTGGTCTACTGGTTCAACGCACCGATCTCAGGTCCAGAGGTCCCGGGTTCGATCCCCGTTGTAAATTAAAAAAAAAAATGTGTATTATTTACAGTCTCAATCAAAAGTTTTTCATATCAATTACCAATAGTTGGGTTAAGATAACCCTAACTATCGGGATCAATCTGGCTGGCTGTCATCATTATTGGAGGCTATTGAATAACAATAATGTGAATTGATGTAATTCTACTAATAAACCAATACAGGGGCCCTACCGCCGACGGCGAAGCCGATCTCCATTGGCTTAAAATTAGCTTCATGAGAACTAGAAACGATTTTTACCGTCAAATGTACTGAACGGATAGGTTTCATAACATGTGTACACTTTTAAGATGGGAAACGCCATTTTGGATATGACACATACCCGGTAGTAAAAATCGTTTCTAGTTCTCATGAAGCTAATTTTAAGCCAATGGAGATCGGCTTCGCCGTCGGCGGTAGGGCCCCAGTTCAGGATACTCGTGTTTTACAACTGATTGGAATATATCTCTGAAACAATAACTAGCTTTGTCGGAAATTCACAAACTATTATGAAGTTAGGTGTTACGTTGGCGTTTCAGTCGTTAATTATGTTGATTAAAGAAAGCACGCCCTTATTATTGTGATGCAAGCCGGTTGCTTTATTATGGTAATTAGTTCTTCTTGTGCTAATTGCTCTACACTGTACTTCTGTATCTACATTGACTAGTTGCACAATACAATGTGCAACCAGTTATAATAATAATAGGTCTTCACCTATGAAGTTGCCGTTTTTTTAGTACTGGTAATTTCGAATAAAAATAAAAACTATTTCTGAAAGTCTATGAGTTCTAATTTTAATTTTTTTTTTTTTAAAACATGACATTCTATTTTCAAAATCAGTCTTTTGTTTACTGATTAGCGTTATTTTTTCATCCCATTTGGGTCTTTTTCGTCATCATGGATACGTTAAAAATACTAGTAATTATGGAATATGAGTACCGGCGGGGTAGCAACGCGGCATATAAAGTAATTCATGTTTTAAATGTATAGATAGGTACCTAGTAAAATTTTCTATAATTGAAAAAGTCAACCGGTCAAGCGCGAGTCGGACACGCGCAGCGTTTCCGTTTCAAGTTTTCAAGTCAAAGTATGCTGGTTTTTTTACATTTCGTTCTGGAGCATTTGTGTGACCGACTCACACCGATTATTTGTACGAGTATTTGTTGTTTACAATAAGGTATGGCCTGTTATCACAACAAGTTTGAAATATTTAGACATTACTGCTTATACGACCTCTTCAGCTTTGGAGGAGGCTCAGTCCAGTTGTAAACACTAATGGGCTGTTGATGTTATTGTTGGTGATGTGATGTGCATTTACGATAGCGCTTTAATTCAAAATCGTTCAAAATATCACGTTTCGTGTGTCACCCCTAAATTTTATTTTTCTAATTTGTTGTCATAGCGGCCTTGGAAAATTGTGAAAATTTAAATTAAAAAAAAAACACAACCAAAGAGGATTTTTTATTGTGGATATTATAGCATACCACAGTCTTGGAGAATTTTTATGTCCAACAGTGCTCGGGTACTGATCATGAACATATAGGTACCTACTGTCTGTTGATGATGATGAAGTGCCTATTACAGGAACACAAATTTACGAATACAAATTTCCTTGTTTTGTGTTATGCTCACTCGTTTTGCCTTCATTATAATATTGTTCTAGTTTTCTTTTGGAGAGTCGTAAAGAGCAAACAAATCGCGGCAGTCATCAGGTTTCTAGAGCAGAACCGTCAGCCACTGAGTGTTCCCACGACGTTTCTGTCTTGGGCACATTACCTTTTAGGATGTGTAATTTCCTGGCTCTAAGACTGAGAGACTCCGCTTCTCTAGTGCTTACGGAACCCTGAATCAATGTTTTTCCAGGGCAAGAGTCCCCTTAAATGAAATGATGACATTTCTTTCAAAATAATTTGAGATGTTTTTCATTGCTTGGCAAGAAACATTATAACGAAATTAAACTTAATACAGTCCATGTTTGGTGATTTTATCCCGTTTCAATTTCTAATATATTAATAACTAAAATGATAATGGGTTTTGTCTAAAATGACGTACTAGCTTGTTATACCTGTATTGAGTACCTGGAAAGTACCAAGAAAGAAGATCTCCCCACACCTTTCTATCCCTTCGATTCCTCAAACTTTTTGACCATCCCTTGTATGTAGGAATACCTACCTACCGGCGTAATAGTATAAAAGTAGGTACTTGTACTGTAACTTTCTCAAAAACGTAGTAATAATCATCTAATCCGAGTTGATTGTGGATGAAACGACAAATTTCGAGGCTTTCATTGTACTTGGTACCCGATAATCAGGGGCCTTAGAAAGTTCTGACCCCCACCTGTAATGTAATGTCTAGCATTATTGTAACGTACCCATACTTACGAGTTTCGTAAATGCAGGCTATTGTTTTCAAAGAATTTCTAAATCAAAAATGCACTCGCTATAGAACTGTATAATTTTTGCCTACGTAATATATCGACATCATAATTTAAGGACTCCAAGACTTGTTTAGACTAGGTTCCTTCTTATATATTTTTTTTCAGTTTAGGCAAGTATTGATTAGGTAGTTACCTTCTTAGGTAGCCCACAGTCCTCTGTAGGAAAGGGCCTCCTACAGAGAAGGGTTTTGTTATAATCACCACGCTTAGCCGACGGTCGCAGTAAACGTGTTTAGATAATATACAGATGTAACGGGCTGCATTTTTTTGTTTGTGAGATCCCTTAGTTAGGCTTTTATCCACATCCGCAGGCTGATTCGATCTTACCTGAGAATCAAGATCAGCTTCTGACTCGATAATTTTCCAATATCATGTCATTGTGCTACCCAACACTATACTGTAGTGTACTGTAGTGGAAGACCTCAAATCACAGCTTGTCATGTTTAGAATAGCTTGTCAGCTTGTAAGCTAAATATTACATGTCATGTGGTCTGGTAGGCAGTTCTGACTAAGCATTGATTGAGTTCGACAACAAGTTTCAAAAATAGTTTTTGTAGTTTATTGCATCAACATTTGCAAAACAACTAACTCCCGCAGGACGATGGGAACGAAGTCCCAGGTTTTTCACTAGCATAACATACAATTTTGACCAACCAAACGACTTTTGTTTCGTTATATATATAAATCCACCATGCTGGCATTTAGACTGTAGATAATGCTAATAATACAAACATACTCTAAATATAAAAATCCTCTGATGCAGTCGGGTAAAAAAGTTCGGTGACTTTATATCTAAATCCTGTGTTAGTATCCAAGGAGTTACGATCACGACGTTCAAATGTTGTATATAACAAGAAGTACCTTCCTAATTACTGAGATACTTCATTAGGAAGGCCCTAAAGCACCGTTGATTTTCCCTTCCTAGTACAAACGTAGTTTGTCGTTCATTTATAAATAGCACAGTGGCACGATAAGATGTGTCTTTGGAGCGTTACTTTTTCGATAAAACTTTTTTTTTTTACTAAACTTCGGGAGAACTCTTGGCCTTTATCTCACTTAGTGTAAAGTCATGATAAGACCGTGGTAGAAGCGCACTAAGCGCATCTTCAACAGACAGAGGAACAAACAAACTCATCACACAAATGTTTGTCCTGGTTAGGAATCGAACCCACAGCCTACAGCGCAGAAGGCAGAGCTACTACCAACTAAGCTGTGAGGCTTCCTGTGGTTATGTATATCTCTTATCTTGCTATGCCGGAATAGGTGGATAACATTATTATGTGCGATGACTATTTATGAATTTTATGGCCAATGAAAGCGAAAGTAAATGTCAAGCATGTTGCATAATCATGTGATAAATATGGCAGGTGACACCATCCCATAGTGAATTGGTAACGTAGTGTTATGGTTTTATTAGGTGTATCAATCTATAGATACTTATAATAAAACTGTGAAGACTCAAAATCTGTACATATTTTGAAAATTTCAATTGGAGAAAACCAAATTATCGATACTGAAGCCAATAATTTTTTTTTTTTCCATTTTTGTATGTCTGTCTGTCTGTAACATTTTTGAACGCACATAACGCTGACACTAGAGAATGTATTTAAATTAAGCTATGTATAATGATGACTTATATCATTGTCAAGGATCGCATTAACTTAATATGTCCCCTCACCCCCTCTGAAGGGGTGAAAAGGGGTAAGACCGTTTGTATGTGACTTTTTATTGGTTAGGATTTAGAACACGTAACTTAGTGCTAGTATTTTTTTAAGGGTGTACAACAATATACCTCGTCGAACCCGTAGTACATTACTTCCATGTTTTTTTCCTGCTGACCACATATAAAAAAATACCTTTGATTACTTGCCATATAAGGCTCAGTAGTCAAACAATTATTTAAAAAAAAAGCAATCTTCTGGGAAGGCTCGCTCAATCGTAGACTCCTATCCTAGAATCCTATCCATCATCCTTGCCCCACATACCTCGAGGTCGAGAGCTGACCCATCTTTAATTAAATAAAAGTCATTACATAAAGTAGAAGTATCTTAGGTTGACAACATTATGTGAACCACAACATATTAATTCCTATTCCCACATTCCCATATATACAAAATATAGCAAATTTAGGATGTCTATGGTGTGATGCTTTTGATTTCAAATCATAACCCCCCCCCAAAGGCTTTACGCTGATTTGCCTAAGTGAGAACTTAGGCCAGTGAATCAGCGTGGCAATGCAGGCAGTGTCATGACAATGCAGGCAGATATATATTTATACGGTTTGTAACGGTCCTCAGGTTAACCGACTGTTTCCCTTGTAAATAGTTTGTTTTAATTGGACCGTAAACTTACCTAGCTGTAGGGTACAATTTTAAGGTTACAATTAAGGACATGGATAAATAAAATAAATAAATAAATATTACAGGACATTAATTTTACACAGCGCCATCTAGCCCCAAACTAAGCATAGCTTGTAATATGGGAACTAGATTACGGATAAAATACTTAAATACTTTTTGTAAATACATACGTACTATATGATACAACACCCAAACACAGAACAAACATCTATATTCATCACACAAATGTTTGTCCTGGGTGGGAATCGAACCCACAGCCTACAGCGCCGAAGGCAGAGTTACTACCAACTGAGCTATGAGGCTTGTCAAATATAATATTAGTAAAAATAGCACAGAAGCCAGTCAAGTTTCCTCTGTTAGATTAACCATGCAATAGAACACGTAAACATGCTAGACAAATATAATAAAAAAAGCTAGACAAAACACAGACATCAGCTGACAGCAACTTTCGTTAAAAAACTTCAATTTTGCGACATAATGTCTCAATACGACAGCTAATCAAGTAAGTATAGACTATTAGATTAACATTAGAGAGTATAGAAAGTGAAAGCAATGCATCAAGCTTTTCAATAAAAAATATTTACTCGCACAAGACTTGGAAAACAAATGAAAAACTTGCATGGTGTCATTACCAAACATGTTACTAAATAGTAACTCTTACATCCGCCTAGCTATTGGATAGGTATGATACATGAAGACTTGCCTTAGTGTATATAATGGCACTTGATATGTATATACACTTTTGTATGTTGTATTGTGCCTATTTATTACCAACACGACCCTTTTATTATTTATACAACAAAAATAGCAAACAAGCATTATTGTATTAATATTTTTTACCTACGGGAAGTTTTTACCTGATTTTCATTTTACCTCATTTTACCTGATTTTCAAGTTATGATAAGGCTGAAGGTGGAAAGCACTTCAGACTTTTAGTCGTTGTTGAAAATGGCTAGAGTGGGTAGAAACTAAGTTCAAAAACTAAAACCCTAGTTTTTTCATAAAAAAAAAATGTTTTGTTGATGATGGGACATAGAGGGCGCTATATTCATTTTAATGTTTCGTCACTTAACCAGCGGATAATCCATAACGATACGCTTCCAAGCTTTCAACCTAACCTAACTCATTTGCTAAATAATGATAATTCGTTTGTTTAGAAGTTACTCATAGTTCATCAAAACCCTCCTTTTTGCTTCAACCTAGTCGGGTAAAAAAATGTTAACCACTGTGTCACCTAACTGTTTGTTTTGTCCGATGTCATTTTTGTGTACAATAAAGTGTTTATTCATCCATTCATATATTGTATGAATATTTATTCTATAAAAAGTGCAATTCAACTAACTATGTACAAAGGAATCAGTCAGATAACCTAAGGACCGTTACAAACGGCCTATAGGTAACTCAACTGTTCCAGACCAGTACCAGACGGAAGCGTACCCAAGACACTGGCTGCATTGCCACGCTGAATAGCTATGCTAATTCGCTGGCCTAAATAAGAGCCAGCCCTTGGGTCAAGTGTCGCTTCAATCAAAAGCCTCGCTAGATTTTTGAAAACCCGGAGGTATTATTATTTATATTGTATTGTATGCAGCCATAAATATATATTCTAGGTCCAGCTCTGATAGAATTTGAGTCAAAAACTCATCATAGATCATCTTTCAGACCTGGCTAATCCGAGCGATGTTACCTACCGTGTGCAAACCATGACGTCACGCACCGCAGACGGCGGCGGCGGCGGCGCCCCATTGTGCAAGTCTGCTTGATCGCATCTATACGGAAAAGCATTGTCACCGCAAGAATACCAGTTTCATTGGATGATAGATTTATTTACCCTAATAGGTTAATATCGTTTTGTTTGAACATTTTGTGATACTATCTTTTTTTTTAAGGCGCGGACTTAAACAAAATCCTACCACCAACCAAACCAAGCACAATATATTGTACTCCCCATGGGGATCGAACCCGGGACCTCTGGATCTGAAATCGGTGGGTTGAACCACTAGACCACAGAGGCGGTTACAGACACAGAGGTATCTTATTTTCATTCGAAATCAGTGATTTCATTGCTATTATTGCATACAATACAATATGTGAATGGATGAATGAACACTTTACTGTACACAAAAATTATATCGGACGGACAATACAAAAATATTAGAATACTTCCCTCCAAAATCATAGATTCGATAGTTTTTTTTACAAATGATGCCTTCTATAGCCATCGCCGTTGGATTGTATTTATGGTCATCGTGTCTGTATTTATAATTGATGGCTGTGTTTTGTTTTCCGTTCTTTTTCATAATGTTTTTCTATATGATTGTTTTCATAGTTAATTTCAACTGCTTTAATTTTACGAATTGACTTCTAATAATGCATGCCGTTGAAGTGGAAATATCAGTGAGACAATAAGTGAGTTTAAGACCTTGGTAATAAGGTATTCAATTGAAAAATAAATAATTTATCATCGATTTAGCTTATGACTCCAAGCCAGAGCAAGCTGTCCCAGAAAAAGTGTACTAATTTTCTTTTGAGTTGTTAGTGGAAAAACGGACGTGTGCAGCTGATTCCAAATATGTGCAGGGTGCATATGTTCGCTGGTTAGCTAGTTAAATAAATAAATAAATATAGTTGTAAAAATAAAGTTGATGTTGTCTATGGTAGAGTGTAGATACCGGCGGTTGAACGGTCCCGGGCTTCGTGCGCGCTGCCGACCGTGTCACGTTTCACTACAGCTATTCGCCGAGAAAACACACCACATTTTTACACTTTATCTCGCTCGAGAGAACACAGACCGCATACTCCAAACCCACAAACAAAAATAAACTCAACCTGTCTGAAAATAAAAGTGGATTTTCGTATGCAAATAGTATTATTATAATAGTCGATAATCGGGTTAGTTTTGAGGATGTATATACCTCCTAGTGGGGTAGTACTGGCTTTTGCTAGCAATGACGGGTGGGACCGATCACAACACTGGTGGGAGGCCGGCCTTCTGAAAGAGCTCGCTCTATAGTAGACCTCATCCTTGTTCTAGATTAAAGCTAGACAAACCTAGAGGTCAAAACAACCCCATCATAGAAAAAAAGGATTTCTTTGATGTTTATTAATTTTTTTAGATTCTATATTAGATCCTATTGTATTTTCCTTAAAACTACATCAGTTTTTAATTGACTGATAGTTCGGAATCCGTTACAAACACTTGGCAGGCCTCACAGTTAAAGCTTAGAGCACCTACCAACTAAGCTTTGACTGTGAGGCCTTCTGCGCGGTTGTGAGCTCAAACCCAGCACAAACATTTGTGTGATTTATATACATTATAAGAATACGTACTTACAAGAATCTTTGTATTCTATCCGTAATCTTGCATATTAAAAGCTTTGCTAATTTTGGGTCTCAAGTGACATCGTGTGAAATTATTGTCCTGTATTATTTACTGATTACTCTTAACTTAATTCAAAATTAGTAATTATTGTACGAGTTAGTAGATAGTACGTAATTAGCATCCCTTAAACATCCAATGTTGGATAAGCCCTGCTCCTAAAACTGGGGAGTTTTGTTTTAATCGTCACGCTTAGCAGCCGGATAGGATATCGCACTTAAAATATGATAAACCGATATGACCAACTCATCATTCAGTTTAAATGACAAAAACAGATTTAAATTATAATAAATAAATAAATATCACAGGACGTTAATTTCACACAGCGCCATCTAGCCCCAAACTAAGCAAAGCTTGTAATATGGGAACTAGATTACGGATAGAATACTTATATACTTTTTTTTTAATACATACGTACTATATTATACAACATCCAAACACAGAACAAACACCTATATTCAGCACACAAATGTTTGTCCTGCGTGGGAATCGAACCCACAACCTACAGCGCAGAAGGCAGAGTTATGAGATATGAGGCTTGTTAAAAAAGATAAACTAATGTTCTTTTACGTAAATAATTGAATGTATACACGAGATAATTTCACTCGGATCGGTTCAGCACAAAGCGTAACTTTCTTTTGAGTGTTAGAAAATTATAATAAAGTAGCCTTGTCATTATGGTGGGAAGTGGCCACTGACCGTAGACCAATGAAAAGCAAAATGGCGGTGCATAGAACTGCAAAGGAACGAACGTGTTTTTCTTTGACATCTCGTTCTATCGGCATCTTCAATCCGATTTTTTATTTGAAATCGGTAGATGCTTGCCTGGGCATTTACAAGAGTTGCTTGGCGGCAGACATAGGAATAGAATTAGTACTTCCCCGGACGAGCCCTTTCACAAGGGACTCTAGTATTCTCATGATACCATTAAGGTACTAATTGCGTTGTAATCACGACACTAATTCATAGTTTCGTGGTTACAACGCAATTAGTACTAAATCTGGTGAGTTTCACTTCTATTCGTAGATTCGTGTGTGTACATTGACCGTCAATCAGTTCCGGTAAGCTCTAATAATCCTACTATCTCTTGCTTTGAATAGAATAAAAGCGTTTAATTGGTCAATTTCCTACCAAAATATTTTTGGTCACCAAATAATATAACCAAGTTATTTTATTTTATGTTATTTTAAAAAATATAAAATGGAACCGATTTCACCACTAAAAACTTAAAAATAATTGGTGACGAATTGCCAAACAAAACAACATGTTTATTGTAATGCACCGCCCTCAAATTATATAAACATACACTTAAGAGTTATTTTAAAGTTTTTAGAGGTCGATTTCATTATTTTTCAAAAATAACTAAAGTATCTTTAGTTTTTTTTCTTGGTAAAACCTACGACACCATGACGTCTACGAAACCCTATGTGAGGGTGCAATAATAAGGGATTCTACGCAACGATGGGAATTTAGTGCCGAGGTGGTTTCGGCTAAGGATTAGGACCCCTCCATTTCCTCCTGAGGATGTCGTAAAAGGTGACTAACCGAATAAAATACACCAGGGGATGGGCAGCATCATCTGAGTATGTAACACCAATAATCCGATCACCAATCCACTACACAAGTGTGGTGATTATGGGAAAACCCTCCAGTCTTGGAGGAGGCTCATATGCAACAGTGGACGGTTACGGGCTGTAATGATGATGATGATAATGATGGGAACTAAAATAAATACAGATGACCAATGTTAAGAATCGGTTCATACTATGGTGTAGTGCACCCGTTCGGTTGAAAATAAGGTACGGTTGAGTTTTTTTAAATGAAATATAGCTTAAATTAGCAAAAACACATAAAACACTAAGTATGAGGATGAAAATACTAGTTTAACATAATTATGTAGATGAATATGTATATGTACACGTGTAACAATTTTTATAATAAGTAGCTAACTACATTTTGTAAAATTTTGCATAGATAGCACCTTGTGCAATATATTTATTTAATGTTAATATAAAATTAGTAGGTATAAATACGGGTATGCAAGATGATGAGGGCAGACTGTACGCGTCGCGACCGAAATCTCTTCCGGGAATCAGACTCACCCAAATGATGGTTCCCTGGGTGTACCGAAACGAATTTGGTGCAATTTTAAACAAGGGTTTTACTCTCGTATACGTCCGTTGTTGAATAATATAATATACGTGAGTAAAACCCGTGTTTAGAATGTGTAATAACATTCACACAACTTTTTGTTTTTTTAAGTTAAATAAGTAGGTACCAATGCACAAAACAAAATAACGCGTGAGTTCTTGAACAAATAGGAGAACCTTATATTGACCATTGGTTTTTGTTGTGGCAAAAAACTGGCTTGCGGTGGGTTTAGTTGGACTGCAAAAGTTTTCTATAAGAAAGATCTCAACGCGCATCTTTCTGCTGCGATGCATGTAAAAGTACTCCACGACGCGATAAACTATTGGATAATATTATCTACAAGTAAAGCCTCACGTGTGCTAGCTTGAGGGGTAGGCAGCATGATCTCAAGACTGGTAGAATTACATAATATGCCAGTATTGGATAGACCAATTTTTTCGTTTTCGAGAGGTCATAAAATATCTGTTACAAGTACGCCAAACTAAGTTTTGGAATTTATTGCTCTATACGACCTCATTACACACTTTATTTATTACGTATCATGGATATACCTACTATAAAGTTGAGTTTTTATCTTCCTGGTCGAGATAAATATCAATGTAAAATTAATCCAAAATCAATGTGCAATAGGTAAATGGATTACTGGATACATACAGTAAAGTAAAAGATTAATTATTAATAACATTCTCATGTGCAACGCTGGTTTTCAGTCAGGACCCAGATCGGGAGTGACTATATCACGAGAACCAGCGCTGGAGTTGAGTTACATCATTTTTTAACGTATAATATGAATTATTCATATAATTCCCATGGGGGACTCTGGTTTTCAGTCAGGACCCAGATCGGGAGTGACTATATCACGAGAACCAGCGCTGGAGTTGAGTTACATCATTTTGTAACGTAGAATATTCATGATTCATATAATTCCCATGAGGGACTCTGGTTTTCAGTCAGGACCCAGATCGGGAGTGACTATATCACGAGAACCAGCGCTGGAGTTGAGTTACATCATTTTGTAACGTAGAATATTCATGATTCATATAATTCCCATGAGGGACTCTGGTTTTCAGTCAGGACCCAGATCGGGAGTGACTATATCACGAGAACCAGCGCTGGAGTTGAGTTACATCATTTTGTAACGTAGAATATTCATGATTCATATAATTCCCATGTGGGACTCTGGTTTTCAGTCAGGACCCAGATCGGGAGTGACTATATCACGAGAACCAGCGCTGGAGTTGAGTTACATCATTTTTTAACGTATAATATTCATGATTCATATAATTCCCATGCGGGACTCTGGTTTTCAGTCAGGACCCAGATCGGGAGTGACTATATCACGAGAACCAGCGCTGGAGTTGAGTTACATCATTTTGTAACGTATAATATTCATGATTCATATAATTCCCATGCGGGACTCTGGTTTTCAGTCAGGACCCAGATCGGGAGTGACTATATCACGAGAACCAGCGCTGGCGCTCGATTAAATCATATAATAATAAATAAAATACAAATAGTATATTAATTATTACTTAATAAAATTATTATACAGTTCGAGCACTCCTAATAAAAATCTTGTATTTATTTTGTTATTAATTATGTAATGTAATTTGTTATTACAAATTGATAGCATAATTGTTTAAAAACAGCAAATGTTCTGATTAAAACACAACATTGTGTGTAAATAGAAGCACTTTTGATGATCGCATCGATCAATAAGAACTGGATTCAATGACCGCAATTACTCGGCGGCTTCCCACGAGTTGATTGTCAATCGATTGGACTCACATTGTCTGTTCTTGATGATAAATGGTAAAATCACTTTCATTACCTGATGGAAAAAGCGTTCGCGATGGGAATGGAGTCTGCGACACCCAAGTTAACGTGACTCCTCTGGGTAAAGTACGCATCGAATAGTTTTTGATAAATTATAGCTTTGAAACACATTGCGGGTTCGATAAACAATATTATTTTTAATTGTTTAGCAAAAATAACATCGAATTATACAAACATTAGGTACCTTATTGCTGGCACCCTTAGAGAGAAGTTGTCTCTTGCTTTCAACTAGACAATATCGAAACAAATAATGTTTCCATACCGACTGATTCAGTACGCGCATTTTGTTGTAGGTACTATTACGTCTTTACGTAGTGGTAAATTTAGCATTTTAGAATCCCTGTGTTTTAAAGCAATAATTTACAAAAACGTGTCGTTCCCATTTATTCTATGGAACATGACGTCATCAAACTAATTAAGTATTGATTGTATAATAATATAAGTATTTTTTAACCGTATAGCGTGTAATAAAGCTGAGGATTACTTTAAATTCGTACTATAAAGTAATCGTTCAATCAATGGCCTAAAATAACATTTAGTGTTGGGTGTCCATATTGATCAAATACAACATTAATAAAATCTTAAAAATCTTCACTAACTTTACTTAAATGCAAGCCGTGGGCATGTGCCGAACGTTAGCCTAGACATACAGAGTCATGTCTAGGCTAGCGTTCGGCAACGAAGGGGTAGTCAGAGTACTACCCCCCCGTCGTGTATTTTTAACATCAATCCTACGATATCAACTACTGTATCTATCTTCATAAGCATACCTACGTATGAACAAGGTTTTATTACGTGGGAGCATTGCAGCCATTGTATGGGAAAGGATCATCAGTTATGCAAAGTGAGCTACATAACAAAGTTGTGTCATGTGTAATTGGTTCCTTTTTTGCGATTGATTGAACGGAACACCGCACGCAAGAAATTGAGCTCATCAAGGAATGGCACGCTTTGCTTGGTCTGTTTTTCCCGGTTGTTCCAACATGTGAGTTTTCAAGTCAAAGAGTGATTATTCCTTTTAGACAAGCGTGGTCTATCGCAGGAATTGAATTGAACACAGAAAATTAACACCGAATTATACGAACATTAGGTACCTTATTGCTGGCACGCTCAGAGAGGAGTTGACTCTTTCTTTCTACTCAAAAATATCGACACGAATAATACCAAGAAAATTAAACATACATCTTAGTTGTACACCTACCTTTATTAAGGGTTTCAGACCCAAAGGGTTCCAGCAGAACCCTATGACTAAACCTCTGCCGTCCGTCTGTCTGTCAGCGGGCTGTATCTGAGAACCTTAATAGGTAGAGTGTTGAAATTTTCCCCTCGGTGTGCGTTGGTAGGTTTTATGTGGGAATTCGACTGTTTATATAAGTGCGCCAGAAATTATACGTTTATAATAGGTTACATAAAGAAGATAGTTAGAAATTACCGTGAAAACACGTACCTATAAATAAGTTCCATTAAATACATAACCACCTCAAATCGATCAATAAAATGACACAAACTCTTGAAACTTCATCACGTCAGACTATGGTGCAACTCACTAGATATTCCTCTCCGACCATGACCTTCGATCAGGTTTATCACTTTCCTTGGACACGTGCTCCGAACGCAAAGCAGGCGGATGTTGATGGCACTTTCTTTTGTTTTTATTGTAAGTAAACAACCTTGTTTTATACTGGCAAACACCCGAGACTTTGTTTCCATCATATTTCGGGAAATTTCCAGGATTATTTCTTATTGCTTACCTACCACCACGAAAGGGAACTAATCTAAAACGTGATGTGCAATTTTGTACGCACGTATGAGTTATACCTACTCCTTTAGCATAAAACAAAATAAAGTAATAATGTTCTAATATCTAATAAAAACAAAAAAAGAATACATATAGACAGGTAACCTCAAATCTCTATAAACCCACTTAAAAAGTTTTTAATACAAAAAACACGAATACTCACAATAAATTATCATTCACCACTATATAGAATTCAAAATCTTACAAATACACATGTATATTTATGTATGGATTTTTTTTTTATATCCACTGATAATCGTAAAAAATCCACTCTCATCATTTTCCAAATCGCAACCAATTTCATGGAGTCGATTTTAAGTATCAATGTGCAGCCGCATAAAAAAAAACACTCATAATTTTTCCCAAACGCGCCAAAAGTATAAATAACTTCAAAAACCTAGAAATACAGTGTGGAAAAAAAATCCACGGGATGACGGGAACGAAATCTTGGGCATCTTATAATCTCCCTCTATGAGAGAGGCTCTAGTTAGATTATAATTTTATTCCTGCGCCCATTCCGTGTTTGATGAATTGCAGCGAATTCACAGCAAACATACGCAGAACATTTTGTCAATTATCCATTGAAAATAACGCGCTTTACATGATTATATCGTAGATTAGAGTCTACACATTAGCAAAGTCTGTCGTCGTTGTTTACTATATGGCCTAGGCAAAATATATGCAGCTGTAGAAATACAGCCCAGTAAAAAACCGACCGACAATAATTTCGTGCAACTGCGATATTGTGTATGTGAAGCGAATTATAAGTTGTCTCTTTGAAAGAGGTCTATTGACCACTAGGCAAGCCTAGACTAACTCGTATTTAATAAAACAAGCAGGCTACAGTTTGCACCTATATAAAATGCTCTAAGTACATTCTTAAAGTAATTTATTTTTATTTTAAATGACTCTTGACCGCGATGCTTGCTTGGGCATTACCTGGGCGAGAATCTCTCTTTTCCCCATAAATATGTTGGTCACACATGCGATGTCAGTATTATGTCACACGTATATCGCAGTTCCCATGACTATCAGTTACAGTTCCCATAAGTTACGCCATTTACGGTTACACCAGTCTTTATTAGTAGCAATAACGTTACAACACACTACCAAAATTTGCCTTACACTTTCATCCGACCTTTTCTAAATTTAGCTTTAGTTTATTACTTATCACTTGTTGTGTATTATTGTTGTGTGCAATAAAACATATTCATTCATTCGTTCATTCATTAATTCATTACCAGTATTACCGTTCAAAATTGTTGGTTTCATTCATTCAATCATTCGTTCGTTCATTCATACATTCAATCATCAGCGAAAGTTACGTACGTTTTTCAGTAGTGCGCTATATGATTATCATCTTGAGAATTAGCTGAACGATACACGCGACTGACGCGGATTCAAGCTGGTGCGATGATCTTTTGCGTGCTCAGATACATTCTTAAAGTTGTCAGTTTTACATTATTGTTAAATAATGAAGCAGTAATTAATGGTGCTAATTTGTGAAAAGTAACACGGTTATGCTAAGACAGAATAAGAACATTTTTTTTAGATTAATCTCCTCTATCTAGCTCTAGATGGACTTAGCTTTCCAAAAAGGCACTGGCTGCTCTTTTGAGGCCCATTGGCATCTTGGTATAGATCTACGTCCAGCAGTGGACTGCAATAAATTGATGGATGGATGTGTGATATGCGAGCAAGTATTATATATTTAATCTGTCTGACTTTTTTTTTAAAGTGAAAACTTCTTAAGGCACGTCGGCATTTTTTGTGATGGGAAAATACTAATGAACCCGCGACACCATACACCTTACCGACACCACTTTAGACACATTTGACTTTAAACACATTGTCATATTATCTTTACGATCCTAAGAGGTACGGGTAAGGACCGTTCGAAGACTGCCTCTACCCATAGACGACAAACTTCAAGTTCGTCGGCACTCCCGGAGTGCCTCTGTTTTTTTTTCTTTCTAGGCTTACGTTTGACTGCCTCGCCTGCAGGTAGCCGATAATATAGCCTACGATGGAGCACGTTTGCCTAGATGTAACCTATTCACTTTTACCTTAAAGATTTATCGGTTATAAAATTACAGCGGCCAGTAAGTCAACGGGTACTAAGAGCTTTTCAAAGATGAATCGCGGAAGCATTCGTATACATAATTAGAAAGTTGTAGTAAAATGTGAGGAACTGAGGCTGGTTTGAAAATCACATATTGTTGTTATGTACACATACTGTTTGGTATCGCAAAAATATTTGTAAGGATTTGGGATATGCAAATCCCAAGCTTTCATAATGATAGGTAGATATCACTCATTTTTTGTGAGAAGAAACAAACATTAAAATGTTTGTCCATTTCATGGTTATCATGGTGTGGTTGCTGGTGTCATAGCTATGAATGCAGGAAAAATAGTTAAATTTTATCTACATAGTCGATTATACATAAAAAATGATTATATTTTATGTATATGGGTATCAAATGAAAGCTAGTAAAATGCCAATTCTAAATATATATAAATTAAACAACTTTTATGCTATCACATAGTCACAAATTAAGTTTAAAGTATGTCACTCGTACCTTGAATCTATTGTTATAATTATCGTCTGTGGTGATGTCTATAATACTGAACACCTGTTTTTATAGAGATCCTAATTCATTGAAAGAGCTTCAATGTCTGCGAGCACTTACATTATTAAGTGTTTTTCTTGCTTGTCTGTTTATTTTTGTTTTTTGGTGTACAATAGAGAGTTTATCTATATATCTATCTACATTATTCTTCAATCTGATGTGGCATGTGCCAATGAAGCTATCAAATGAAAAGTGTTTGAGAATTGCAGCAAGTATAGATCGTCGCTACCTATACTCATACCTTATTGAAATGTTTGTGAGAATAAGTGGGGAAAACGACAAAACTTTTTTGTAAATTATCATAATCTACACTGGTGGGGATAGTTTAGTGGTGATTATGACAAATAAACCTATTAAAACAGTAACATTGGTAAGAGTCATTTAACAGCTAGCTCAAGTTGTTCCATGACTCTACCAATGTTACTGTTTGGAACCACTAATAAGCTGAGCTGGGGTAGGTGATAGATTTATAACTAGTTAGCTAGCTAAGGGGTCGGTGTAAACTCCAAAGAGAATAAACGACCGAGAACGACCGAACTTGTTGAACATCGAAAATATACATAATATTGCTGAAACTAAATATTTTTTAAATTTAGGCCATTGCAAACAATGCAGTTTCTCTACTACTATATGTTATGTACTGTACTGTAATGCCTTTGTTGAAATATATATGTATACAATAAAAAAATACAGAAGCTGTGTCCAGAACATAAGAACTATTTATGGTAATGATTATTATTGCTCAGGCTAGTATAGGTACTCGTAGATGCATTTATAGTTTGTCAAAATGATTGTAACCAATTATGGAATGTAAAAAAAAATGTCTGTATCATTGTATTCACTGTTTTCAATCATGAATTACATTTAATGAGCAGGAGAATTTTACTGAACAATAAAAGTGAAACTGGATAATCGATCACGACCTGCTTTCTATTTGACGAACAATGATAAAAAATACTTTTTGAAGGAAACATTTACATTATTTTATATTTTATACGTAGGTATACTAGCAAAATGCCCGGAACTTTCTTCCTTTCTAGGCTCTAGGCTGAAGTAAGTATGAGGTATATGATGCTTGGGGCGAACTTACGCTCTCTCGCGTACCCACGGAACACGGCTAACCCGCGTCTGTTTTTCTGCACGAGTACAATCTTGGAGTCTTCAAGTCCAGAGTAAATAGGTTCCTTTTAGGCAAGCGTGCTCCATCTTAGGCCACATCTTTACTTGTTTCTCAAGTAGGTCAGACGCTTGGCTATCACGGATAAAAAAACAATTGTCGCCGAACTTTGGTTGGTTGCTAGCCAGGGTAGCTATTATATTTTTCGAAGTTGGCTCTATTCAGCAGTGGACAATAATGGGAATATTTGATGTTATTGTTATTGTGTTATTGATGTTATTGTAGAGAAGATAATTGAGTAGGTATGTTTAATTGTGAGAATCCAAATTTTTTGTAATAATAATAAATTAATTTGCCATAAAACAGTCGTACAAATCAGGTACATTATTATAATGGAAGTTACCGAAAACAGAGCTCAACTAGGTAGAAACCTTTCGAGCTCTGTTCTCCGCACTAGGTATCCATTGAGCCCGTTTAGTAGTCACGGATCTCGCCTCGGACTCTTCCGCTCGTAACTTACTATTTAAGATATATACGTTTTATATTTTTCATACGTTTTATTTCAAAAGGTTAAAAAAGACGTAAATTTTGAATTACAACATTCGTCAAATGAATATCTATAGTTCACTATATTATTGATTGAGGTTTGTGATAATAAACGACACAGCCTCAATCAGCTCTAGCTTTAAACAGGTATTTACAATTTCAAAAGGTAAAATAGACGTACATTTTGAGCGAAAACCTCACATTAATTTCACTCAATTATTGATTGATTGACGTTTGTGATAATAAACGACACAGCCTCCATCAGCTCTAGCTTTAAACAGGTATTTACAATTTCAAAAAGTAACATAGACGTAAATTTTGAGCGAAAACCTCACATTAAATGAGTAGTTCACTCAATTATTGATTGATTGAGGTTTGTGATAGTTAACGACACAGCCTCAATCAGCTCTAGCTTAAAACTGGTATTTACAATAGCTCTCAATGCAAGTGTGGTCTTAAACTTACAAGTGATTTTATCTGGTCTAAGTCTATATGAGTGTTTTCAACATCTCTTTGGTAATGCTATCCGCAAACACAAGGTGACTAATTGCGATTCATCGTGTACATACAAATTTTCTATCAATATACCAGTGAGCCCCAGCAAGAGCCCTACTTCCAATGATCTCGTTTGAGCAAACAAGTCGAGCGTGTTAGCTTCCGGAACAAAACTCAGACCAACGGTACAAGTGCGTTTAACTTGTCTGTGGCTAGAGGAGAATCGGAGGATATCTGGCGGGAAAGTAGGTACCCCTTTTCGGAAGATGAGTGAAAGCAGTCGTCTCATGGAGTTTGATCAGTGATACACATATTTAGTCTCATCTTAGTTAAACTTTTGAAACTATTTGGATAGAAAACTATACTGTTACTTGAGGATTACAGGTGAAGTGCGCCTCCTTCGGGCTTATCTCAACTAGTAACCAGGATATCAAAAGTTATGTTGGATGCTGCTGTCTATCTCTTGTGTACTTTAATTACATCTTACGATATCCACGGTAATATAAAGGCTAGTTTTTCACCGTAATTTCTGCAGTAAATTGTCAATTAACATAATATAATGTGTCATTTTTTGACCGACTTATGCTTTGATCTAACCATCATTTCATTTCACTTCATTTATTTCATCAACAATTCTTTACGATCTTGAAAAAAATAACTTCAACTACTTATAAAGTACAAATTACATTATTACCATTGAAAGTTACAGTTCTGGTTAATACAAGACAACACAGGTATATCAATACAACTCATAATCATTAGAAGTAAGATTAGTTAATTTAAAAAGGATAGTGATACATAATTGAATAGAAACAAATGTCATAGGTAACTTTAGTCATATGTAAAACATCTCATACAAGTCTGTGGTACCAAGATTTATAAAGTTATATGGATGTAAATAATAATATTGCCTTGCGATTATCATTTAGAAAGCTATTTTCGTATCAATTTGATAGTTTATATCGAAAGTTTGTGCTTTACGTAATTTTTGTATGATTAAAGTTCATATATTTTGTCTTGAAGTAAATTGATATCGGTAAGTTATATTTTAGGGTTCTGTACAAAGGGTGTCAACGGGACCCTATTTTTTAGTCCACTGTCGGTCCGACCGTCAGTCTGTCTGTCAGCGAGCTGTATCTCATGAACCGTAATAGGTAGACAGTTGAAATTACCAAAGAGTGTGTGTGCACTTTTAGTTTCACGTTTAGAGCCATACTATCAGACAGATGCAATTTAAGTAAATAGGTACAACAACCGACAAGTAAAGGTTAGTAGTAATGCAAAGGTCATAAACCGTTTATTAAGATGTCAATATTAAAAAAATCCAAGTGCTTCCCCGTCATGTACAAGGAAAAAAAAGGGTTACTAAGATTATGGCGCGATAATTAGATTGAAATAGGTACTCTCACTAAGTTTAATTAACATTTATAAAACTACCAGAATGTGAAATACGTCCCTAGTTATACATCTCTATAAGATAGTGGCTAGCTACCACAGTTGTATGCGAGCATTTAGAGGTATTACAGGTTTCTCAGACTGTTGAGGATTTCGGGTGAATTGCGCTTCCACCTTCGTCTTATCATAACTTAAAACAAGGTGATGAAAGAAACATTGGAGATGAAGGCCAATCGTTTCGACGTCGTACAATAAAAAAAAGAGCATCCACTGAAGTTCTGATCTAATCCTCGCTCTTGTTTAATTATCATCATCCTGAAACAGTGCCTTGTAGGTACTTTGTAGGTCGGTACTGTTTCGATGAAACATAGCAGTAAATTAATAGCTATGATTAACGGTCAGCAAATTAAAGAGGTTTTGGATAACTCCAGAAAATAATTTGTCAGCAATTTGAACTAATTATAAAAGCAAGTTTCTAGAACGAATATACTCCAGCATAAGTTCAATTATATGCTGTTTAAATAACTTTTTTATATGATTATTATAGTTGACCAAATATTTATAAAAAATACCAATGTACCATCCTTGCCATAACAAATTTAAATTCAAAATCTTACCATTCATTTTATCAGCACAAGTCCTAGGTATCATCACAGATCACAGTCTCATCACCATCACTGTATCACACGGAGTACCGGCTTGCGGGTCGCCGGACGACTGACTGCGCGCGCGCACGGGGTGGTAATCTGAAGCATCACTTCACTGCTTATGGTAGCCTAGTACCTAGCGAAAGTTTACGTGTTTATATCATACACTAAATTATACTCCTGTTGCACAACTTTTATGCGATTGTTGTCATCGGGAGTCCCAGTTCAACGACCACAACAAATACATAACTTATTAAGTTATTATCTTAGTCCTATGTCAAATTTTCGAACATAATCAATTATTTGCACATAATTATTTTATACACTGATTGATTTAACCCATTTTAGCAACTGGACATCCTATTTTAACTTATCTATCTATAGATCTATAGATATAATCATTAGGGATAGTACTGATTACTGGGAGATGACTGGGACATACGAATAGCTTACGCTATCGCTAATCACAAAACGCCCCACAATAGGTAATTGTAAAAAAATATAGCTGGTATATGTATAATGCAGATAAGGCTGATGATGGAGGCGCACTTCACCCCGAATCCTCAACAAACTGAGGAACTGGCTATCTTACCTCTAAATGCCGGAACATAATTTTGAACAAGAATTGTTGTTATGGCGACAGGACAGGTGGTAGCTAGCCAGGCGGACTTAAACAAAATCAAAAAAAATAAAGTGGTAAAGCTTTTTGAATCATTTTTTTTTAATATGTATAGGTTTTGAATGGAATGTCCGATTTCAATAATTCAAAATAGTAATCTACAGGTACTGAAACAGCCTTGTTTACAAAGTCATTTATTTGGATATAGATTAATTAATACCAAGTTACAAATAACGTAGTGTACGTAGTTTGTATACCGGCGTTTAGGTATATTAACTTTATAAACATTAAAGAGTAGATATAGTAATATAGTTAGATAATTATAATAGTTGGACCTATGATATAAAGGATTTTTGTAGGAATTGATAATATCTGTAAAACTGTTGAACATTACTTAGTTCTATCATCAAGTTTTCGCAGCGCACGTGATGTATGGAATTTTATCAGTAATTTTCTTTCACTTTGGGTTACATTATTAGAGTTTTCGTAAGGATCCCACATAAAAGCTGATAAAAAATATAACCTATGTTATTCAGTGATACTAATAGCATTCTATTGGTGGAATATTTTTTAAAATGAGTCCAGTAGTTTTTGAGTCTATTTGATACTAACAAAAATTTTATATACAAATATTTTCTCATTATTGTAAGTGTAGATTTAGAGAGGGCAAGTCGTTTTGTTTGATGGGCACTAGCCCATTTGAAAATCTGAAGATTGCCTAAAAATTTCATCAAAATCGTCCAACCATTTCATAGAGAGCGATACACAGCGACTTCTATTTATATTTTTTCAAATATAGTAACTCTTATAAATAAGATGAACCAAACAACTAACATATTAAAATCCACAAGCCGCTAAGCTGCAGAGGTTGCCAATGAAATAGTCATACATAAATCTCGAAGAACATAACAATTCAGTGGAAACATGATTGACAAATCGAAAAGTTCAAGATCCCGAACAGCATTTGAACCGGTTCATGTTATGCCTCAGGACATTGAACGGGCGCCCTTCAAACAGTTACGTAAACCCACCGATTACCCGCAACAGGTCTTTAGGAGGAAGCGCCATGGGTCGTTGCCTTCTCAGCCCTTTGATGAGCTCTTATTGCGTCTGATGATAGCTTAGAAAAATTAAGTAGGTGCAGTTTAATTGATGTAATTACACTACACGCAGACGAAGTGGTTGATCTAGGTGGGTAATAGGTTCTACAGAAGAAATACGCGTTTTACGATTACGATTTTTAATTTTAATATGAACTCTTCATAATCCTGTCGTAGAAGTTGTAAGCGGTTACTTAAGTCAAATCAGAAAACAGCATTCACCTTAGTACTTAACAACGTCACTGAGATGCAAATAAAACATCCCTCCATTGCCATTGTCTATGGGGGTGACTCATGTACATGGTTTATGGTGCAGGCTGTGTTGATCATTTGCAGAACCTAGATCAGAGATGCCAAACGAAGCTGTCAGTGTTTTCATAAATTCCTCCGTCCCCTTCCTGTCGTACGACAGGATACATCCCGTACCTTGGAAATGTTCCATTGTGCCGAACACAGATTCGCCTCTACCATCATCGTTAGATAAGGAATGGAACTACTTGCCCGTCTGTTTTTCCACACCTACAATCTTGGAAAATTGAAAAATACTTGTTTTTCAAGTCAGTTTGTGGTCAAGCGCTTTGCTATCATCACTAACAAAAAAAATCATGAACTTAGGTCAACTCATAATTTGAGATAACCCAGCGCGAAATGGTACATTGATCAAGTTTGTGTGTAGTTTCTTAGGAATAGGAACTTCGAACTGGCGTAGAAAGGTATTCCGCCCTTTCAATATGACTAAACACCTTAAAGCTATATCGAGCATATAAATGAGAGATGGTGCGATGTTTGCATCGATAAATAAATTAATATCTATTGTGTACTTTCAACTTCATTCTAATTCCAGCCGAGTCTTGAGCACTTATGGGCCCGCCGATATAATTTCACTTGGTCCTATGGAAAGGAAAGTATGGAAAGTGGTTCCGGGACATTTTTGGGCAATCGATCAGGGAAAGTCAATCAAATGTGTTGCATAATGTATTACAAAATACGTACCTAGTCATTGAATGAACCTAACAGATAAGCTATGATAAATGTATGTCAAAGAATGAATGAATTGTTCGAATTTTAGGGGTATTTTAAGGTAAACCTGTTTTTGTTTATTATTACAAAAAGCAATAAAAATGTGATACTTAATCGGAAGTCATTTCAAGCATTGTTCGAATTTTAAGGGTATTTTAAGGTAAACCGTTTTTTTTGTACCTACTAGCAAAATACGATAAAAATGGAAGTCATTCCAGGCTAAAGCTCAAAACGATAATTATAATACCTACATAAATATATCAGGACTCGCTATCCAGCCCTAAAGTAAGCAAAGCCGTATGGGAACGGATATAATTCTTAATCCTTTTTTTTGTTTTCACAAATAATTTCAAACACCCAAATTCATCACACTAGTGTTCGTCTTAGGTGGTTGACGAACTCACAACCTACAGCGGAAGGCTACAACAGAACTACAACTGAGCTGTGAGGTTTATTAATAAACTGAAATGTTTGTTATTTATTTATTAACTAGCAAATAGTTAATTTATTTATTAACAATTTCCAATATTACTTAAAAAATTGATGGAATATAGTATTTTGATTCCTACTTTTTAAAAGTCTCTAATACCCCGCTAACCCCAGACTCGCAAAGAATTTCTCTCACTATCCCCAAAATCTTCACCGCCATTTCTTTCAACTCATCATCAAGCCCTTGCACTTTCAAATTCTTCTTTAAGTAAACCATACTTTTGATCACAAGGCTATGCCTGTTCATGTTGACTTTCTTCCCTTCTTGGCTTTTTCTCAACGTAATTTGTAGAAGTGTAAGCCAGTAGTGTGTGAATTTGAGAAATTCTAGGTTAGTATTTTGTGTGAGTTGGAATTGTATAAGAATGTGGGTCCAAGGCTGGGAGGTTAAGGTAGCTACGAGGTTAGCGTCGTTCTTGGTGACGACGGCGTGTTTGATTATCATGGTAAGGGTGTTCCAGCCGGCTGATTGGTTCATGGGATCCTGGTGATATAAAAATCAAACTAATATAAAAAATGTTTGGATGTTTGTGTGTTTTATCCATCACGCCATAACTACAGAACGGATTGCGCTGAAATTCAATCAGTTTTTTTTTACATGACATAATTTCACACAGCGCTATCTATCCCTAAGCTAAGCATAGTTTGTAATATGGGAATTAGATTACGGATAGAATCCTTAATTACTTTTTATGTAAATACATACGTACTTCAAATCAAATGTGTTAATTTTATAATGTAAATGTAAGATAGAACAATCAATTTATCACACAAATGTTTGTCCTGGGTGGGAATCGAACAGCCTAAAGCGCAGAAGGCAGAGTTACTACCGACTCAGCTATGAGGCTTGTCGAGTTTATAAAAAAACAAAATATCTAGACCGGGGAAGAGACATAGGTTACTTTTCATCCCATCAATCAGTTTCCATGGAATGGGAAAACATGGCCATAAAAAACTGATTACTTTTGTTTGATTTTACGACAAGGAAGCAATCATCTCACTCGGTTTCAAGTTCATAATTCGATAAGGAAACGCACTTCACCCGAAATCCTCAACAGTCTGAGGAACTGGCTATGATGGTTTGGCACAACAATTTAGATTTGCTGTTATGGTGACAGACTTAGGTAAGATGTGGTAGCCAGACGGACTTCAACAAATTTCTACCACCAACCAAACCAAGCACAATATTGTACTCCCCTAGGGATCGAACCCGGGACTCCTGGATCTGACACTGGTGGGTGAACCACAAAGGCTAAGTCCTACTATATCTCTCCTTCACGCAAAACTTTGCATATAATGTTGGTCTAGGCTAAGTATGAGATAAATGCTACTTTATAAATGTATTATTTTACAATCTCGGTAGAACTTTTTACTCTAGATCGTTCTATTTGTAAGTGCACTTATCTTTGTGAGGATGTTTTTTCCCGACCGTTGCGTATTATTAAGATTAGAACTAACACTAGGATTAAGAGGTATATAAGTATAAAATGTAGACACTATATTTTTACCACAAATGCAGACATGACTTTGGAAAAAGAAGCAATAAATAATAAGTAAATATTACAGGACATTAATTTCACAAAGCGCCATCTAGCGCCAAACTAAACATAGCTTATAATATGGAAACTAGATTACCGATAGAATACTTTAAGTAAACATTACAGGACAATAATTTCACAAAGCGTCATCTAGCGCCAAACTAAACATAGCTTATAATATGGAAACTAGATTACCGATAGAAAACTTTAAGTAAACATTACAGGACAATAATTTCACAAAGCGCCATCTAGCGCCAAACTAAACATAGCTTATAATATGGAAACTAGATTACCGATAGAAAACTTTAAGTAAACATTACAGGACAATAATTTCACAAAGCGCCATCTAGCGCCAAACTAAACATAGCTTAATATGGAAACTAAATTACCTACAGAATACTTAAATAGGTACTTATTTCTGTAAATACATAGTTATCATACAATACAACACCCAAACACCGAACAAACAATTAATGGACCTCAACCACACAACGACCAAAACTCACCCGGCAACACAGCATCATCTGAATCCTTAGCATGAGTGCTCGCAACGCGTTACATTGCCGCTCGACAACGGGCAGTTCATTTAGTTCGTAAGTCAAACCCAGCGGTGTATTCACATTATCTAGAACCGTGTGTACTAGTTGCAGGAGACAGGCTCCTCTCTCGTTGTGACTGTCGCGGCGGAAACATTGGATTACTTCGTGCGTTTGGATTTGGAGGACTGATTTTGCCTGTGAATTGTGAAATGTGAAGTTGATTGCAATGTAATGTTACTACACTAAAATACTTTATTAAACTGGATATATTTAAATTTCACATGCATATACAATTTTTCTCGTGAAAACCTAGTATTAGCTCACTGTAATCTTAGTTCGTTTATCCTTCTTTTTTTTCTTGTCTTGATAGAACGATAGCGCGAAGCCGTTTTGTCTGTAATTAGGTTTTCGTTCGGTTTCTGTTTCTTTTCCCGAGGAGCTATTTATTGAATTTGGACTCGGAGGAAACACCTTAACATACTTTATCTTTCAATAATTATGAGAGTATTTTAAGAGTAATAGAGCCCCTTGTAAAAGACCTTTTCTTTTTTATTGTACGACGGGGAAGCGCTTGGCCTTCATCTCACCTGGTAACAAGTTAAGATAAGGCCGAAGGTGGAGGCGCACTTCTCCCGGAATCCTCAACAAACCGAGGAACTGGCTAACTTACCTCTGAATGCCGGAACACAATAATTTTAGAATTGTTATTATGGCGACAGAATTAGTTAAGATGGTGGTAGCTAGCCAGGCGGACTTGAACAAAGTCCTACCACCAACCAAACCAAGCACAATAGGTATATTGTACTCCCCATGGGGATCGAACCCGGGACCTCTGGATCTGAAATCGGTGGGTTGAACTACTAGACCACAGGCAGCTTGTCCAGGGAAATACGACCACCATATCTATTTTGCTATTCCGGTTTGAAGGATATGGTTGCCGGTGAAATAACGGGCACGCGAGGATTAACACATTCATGGCTCAAGTTGACGGGCGCAATGCAGTGCCGTGTAGGCTATGTTCTTTGTGGATGTGACCTACGCAGTAACGCATTGTTATAGGCAAGAGTGCACTAACATCACTTGCTTTTTCCGTCTCTTAATTGCATAAAAAAAAAGTGAAGAATAATGTATCCCAAACGACGCCACAATTGCAATTCATCAACTACGCCACAATGGCATTGGTACATCGAGCAAATGGTTTTCCTTTATTTAAAAGTACCTGAAATCCGTATTTAGTGAAGTACCGCACGACTTCAGTCAGAAGCTGTAGCGCGGCGCACGCGACCCTATCGTCCATGCTGTTAGCGGCCGAGAGGACACACGGGAGAAACGGTGCGCGGTTCACGTACGTATGAAGAACTGAAACCAATAAGGCAAATGTTTTTTTTAAGTGAAACTTTTTATGGGAGTGTTTTGAAATTGTAATCCACAACCTTTTTGTGTGACGAAAAGTGGCACTGTGTCGGGTAGGGTGGGAGATACATAAAATGTTTGTAATGCGACAGATCCTGTTTTTCTAATATTCTGTCAGTAGCAAAAACCTGCTTTAGACTAATTTTCACAGAATGTAATTCGAACATAATGGCGAACAGTATCAGTAGCATTCTACTGTTCGCCATTTTCGCCATACTTTGGTTTTTATTAAAAAAAATGTTTGTTGACAAAATACATTTCGGAGCCGACTAAAGCCACTTTAATTAACTGACCGTTTAAATACTAGCAAAATAACAATACCAAATATACTCAGTAAATTCTATTAGAGTACATTTTAGTGCTAGTCGCAACAACAAACAAGCAGTTATTAATTGTAGTAAAACCATCCAGCTTTGGAGGAGGCTCTGTCCAGCAGTGGGCACTAATGGGTGTTCAGAATAAGCACGATTTTCATTCAAGTAGATATATTTATGATGATGAATACATACCCCTATTATCACTCTGGTTATGCGCCAAGCCCAATAGATGCAAGGCTATCTTCAGACACACGTGTTCTAAGTGGTGTCGAGTAGCCCCACTCTCCTCTATCTTGGTGAACACTACGGTTGTCAACGCAGCCGTCTTATAGCTAACATCTGGATCTAATGATTGGGGTTGCAATGCGGTGGCTACGTCTAGTAGGTAGCAAATGTTTGTGCCTAGAATTTAAATTTAGAACAATGACTTGTAGATATTGCGATAAGTACTTTTAACTTTTAGAACTATTTAAACAGAATGCATCAGGAATCAAATCAGTTCCTTTAATCTGTAAAGGTTGTGTTCTTGTGTTTGGGTCGGCATCTGCTAACACCAATATTTAAAAAAAACGATTGAGTCCCTATTTTTGAGATTCCCGTTTTATTAACGGATCGTCTTTTTTAAACATTCACGATTAGAACAAATTATTCGATGCTAAAAACGGATAGGTATTTATCTCAAATTATTGGCGGGGTTGCATCAGACACGGTCGCGAACGGACTAGAACTACCGTCGAGAAGTGAAGTTGGTTTTAACAGCTTCTTTTTTTATGAAAAGATGAGATGATAGCCAAGCGCTTTTCCGTCTGTATGACGGGGAAGCGCTTGGCCAACATCTCTTCAACATTATAATAAGGTTAAGGTCGAAGCGCAGTTCACCCGGAATCCTTCACAGTCTGAGGAACTTTCCTAAGGTTGGTCTTGATTATAAGATAAGTAGATAAGTCCGCCTTTACACTAAGACGACACAGAATGCTATCAATGTCGTGTGTCGTCCTAATGTAAACAAACAATAAAAACTGTGTTGTTATTTCAACACAGTTGTTCTTTTATCGAAAACCGGTTTTTTAGTATCAAAATAAAATGGTAAGATCACTGGTAGTTTAGAGTAGGTACCGACCCTTTGGTCCATTCTCATAACTGTGATTTCGTAACCAGCTACGAAATAGTTGGCATCTAAGGGATAAAGCACTGTTTTAAGTCACGGGCGCTATATTGAATTCTGAACGTAACGAAGGACTCCAGATTTAACTTGAGGGTGTTATGAGTTACTTATTTACTAAATTAAACAAAAGCCGCGAGTATTGTAAGACGCTGCAATGATATACGTAATAACTGCAAAGATTTTATAAAAATATATCAAAATAGAAGAAAAGTTCTGTTGTCTTTCCACAACTGGACTAATGTCTCAAACATCAATTATCACTATTAATTTTAATTTACTATAATCTCGCAAAAGGTGAGAAAAGTAGAGTACACTCCTCGGGGATAAATCTGTTTTTGTCTTGGGCGCGCTTGAACCCCTCACTGCGCTCAGGACTCGTCTAAATTCCCGAGCGAAATAACACCCTCGCTACGCTTGGGAGTTAAATCTGGAGTCCTTCGTTACGATCAGAATTCAATATCGCGCCTGTGACATAAAACAGTGCTTTATCCCCTCGATGTATAATCTACTATGGCATTGTCGAGCAGGTTGTGTGAAAAATAAATTTTACTCTTCCTCTCGTAACCGGCTACTAAGTAAGAACAGGCTTCTCAAAAGTATTTTTGTGATTTTGAGATATGTATCTCATGTGAATCACTGTGAATTTCATATTTGAGATATGTATCTCAAATATGAAATTCACAGTCAATTAAAATAAAAATGGATACGGAAATCAATTTTGGAGCGTTTACTTGTTAACATATTTAAACATAGATATCATAACTCACCTATATTATCTTCATCGCCAACCAGTGCCTTAGAAATAACATACGGCAGCATATTCCAAATGAAAACTGAGAACTCCTCTCTGATCCCATCATCAACATCATCCAAACACATGTACAGCGCTGCCAAGCAGTTCTCCGCCGTGGTCTTATCGGAGGAGTTGATGAGGATCTGTAGGAGGATCTCCCAGACTGAGGAGTCAGTCGTGAGTTCGGATGGTAGGGAATCTTCGAATTTGAGCCATTGTGATATCTGGATAGTAAAGACGATGACCTCATACGAGTGAGGCGAGGGAAAAAAATGACTAGAATAGAAACACCTCCGTAGTCTAATGCTAGAAAGTGTTGCTGTCGATACGGGGGTCCTAGATTCATTTTTTTTCCATAAAGGTAACCCAGTCGGGTTACCAAAGGACCGTTACTAATGGCCTATATAGGTAACTCAGCTGTACCAGACGGAACCTTGCCCATGACACTGGCTGCATTGCCACGCTGAATAGCTACGCCAATTTGCTGGCCTAAATAAGAGCTTAGGTCACGTGTCGGCTCAAACAAACCTGCAAGAATTTTGAAAACCTGGATGACCCGAAGGTCTCGATCAGGCTCCAAATTAAGCTTCTAATTTGGGAATCTATGTAAATTATGGCCAAGGTCTCGACCAAGCTCTAAACTAAGCTTTTATTATGGGAACTATGGACATCAAGACATTAAGAGTAGTAGAAGCCCCTAGTGAAAGGTCTCGTCCGCGGAGTATCACTACCACCATACTTATTTCAGCCGCCAAGCAGCATTGCTGTGTTTCGGTTTGAAGGGTATGGTTGCCGGTGAAATTACGGGTACGTGAGGCTTAACACCTTTATGCCTCAAGTTGACGGGCGCAATGCAGTGCCGTGTAGGCTATGTTCTTTTTGGATGTGACCTATGCAGTAAGGCACAGGGACAAGCAAGTAACACCAGGTGCGCTACTAGCTTGTCCCGTCTCCTAGTAGTATAAAAAAAAAACATCACAGATAATAAGTATGACTACTAATAATATTTTTGTTAAACATAACGGGTGGGAATCGAACAACCAAGCGGCGTGTATTAAGAGTAGAGGTAAGCATCCAAAGAAATCATGGATGGATCGTGTGAAATATTGGGAGGAATAACAATTCTAAAATTGTTGTGTTCCGGCATTTAGAGGTAAGATAGCCAGTTCCTCACTTAGTTGAGGATTCCGGGTGAAGTGCGCTTCCACCTTCGGCCTTATCTTAACTTGTAACCAGTTGAGATGAAGGCCAAATGCTTACCCGTCGTACAAAAAAAAAAAAGGAGATGACACGATCTCCGATTCACAAGAAATGAAGACGATATAAAAAAACACTTCTGGGATTGGAAGTAATGCTTACCACCTGAGTCTTGACTTGGTCAGGGATCCGTTGCGAAGTGAACGCCCACAGCAGTATAGCTGGGTTATGCGTGTAGTATACCGAGGGTTCCGGCTGAAGCATCGTGACCAAACGGTCTGTGGCCTTCTCGAGGTAAACCCTTTGGTCCAGGGATTTTATCGAATCGCTTGATATTGTCGCCATCTTGAATAGAGAGAGCTGTGCCAATAGCTGGGAGTCCTCAGCCAGCGGTATCATCATTTCAGTATGAGTAGTAATGCATTGATAATGATAACTGATTATAGAGTAACATTAATTGACTTGAACGAACGAATGAATGAATTAATTAATTAATAATCTTTATTGAACACTAAATACATACAATTGTCAATTTTAAAACCGTAAAATAAACAGTGAAATGGGCGGGCTTATAGCTTAAAGCTATTCCTTCCAGACAACCTTAGGATGGAGAGGATAGTACAAATACGGTTACGAATAAGTAAATATTTATATTTACAATATAAAAGATATCTATATTAATAAGTTATAATAATTCGAATATGATAGAATATATACCTACTAACTAACAAAATATACGTGTATAAATATATGTATCTTATTATTTATTACATAAATAAATAAATAAATATTACAGGACATTAATTTCACACAGCGCCATCTAGCCCCAAACTAAGCATAGCTTGTAATATGGGAACTAGATTACGGATAGAATACTTAAATACTTTTTGTTGTAAATATATACCGATATAATATACACCCAAACACAGAACAAACATCTATATTCATCACACAAATGTTCGTCCTGGGTGGGAATTGAACCATAACCTACAGCGCAGAAGGCAGAGTTACTACCAACTGAGCTATGAGGCTTGTTAATAATTGATAAATAATTGCATAGTTTTGTAAAATGTTTTAGGCAGATATAATTGGTACCACATAAATACAATTGGGAGAAGCTACTGGCTCGTGAAAACCGTTCTGCTAGTTCGGGAGCCTACGGATTCCTAAAATAAAAAAAAACAAAAATAATTATTTGTATATATTTATTTTATAATAGTAGTTTATGCAACTGTCATATAAGAAGGGGTATTCAAACACGAGAGTCTGTTTATCAGTTATGATAATAGGTTGACTCGAGTGTTTTAATACCTAAGTAATATGCTGTTTCATACACTACTTTATCTTCACTCATAGGAAAAATTTAAATTAAACTAAGTAGGTAAGTAAAACACGATCGGCAAAAAAATGTATGGGAAGCGCGGGAAACTAAGTTCAAACTACGCATGGGTGCGCCATTTTTTTCACAGTTCGAACTGCGCATGCGTGCGCTTTTTTTTCAAATTCAGCCTAAAACCATAGACTACTTTAATGAAATAATAAAAAAAAAGATAGCGATAATATATAAATATAATATAATAAATAGATACTATAATGAGTTTCATTCTTAATTTTATGTATATGCGTTTATAAAGTGCGTCTGTATAGAACCGTCTTTGAATTCGTAATTCGAATATTTCGATTTGAGTGTATATAAATGTTTTTATCTTCAGGGCAGTCATTAAAACTTTTACAAACTAAGCTATGCCATACCGCGAAAACGAGCCACAGGGCCTTGATGATGTAGGAAGGTGGTCTGAACGAGTTCTGCAGTTCCAGGATATGCTTTACCAAAAATGGAAGCAAAGGTCCTGTCGTTTCCTTGGGGCTACAAGAGTCAATAGCTAGAATTAATTGCAAAACATAGTCCTCTTTTCTTCGTGTTATTTTACAACCTTGCCCAGGCAAGCCTCGAGGTCAAGAGCTGTCTTTTTGACCTCAAGGCTTGCCTGGGCAAGGATGAGGTCTACTAGTATGTATTCCCGGGAAAATCCTATTAACTCTCTTTTTGATGGTCGTACGTACAACTGATACTGGGGGCTGATTCAAAATGTCAAGTACTTATTTGTTTATTTCGAATCATCAAATAAACGATTTTAGATTCCGATTACTTTTCAACATGCTGCAAAACAACTTTTTGTAAACCCAACAGTTTTGGAATATAAATGAATTGAATTTAATTGGAATCCATATTTCTGTTCCTGAAGGCTTTTTTTGACATTTAGGTACTTTGGGGTTCGCAGTTTTAAATCAGCTATACACAGTTGCCTGCATTAGCATGTACAACATTCTAAATATTAATTAATTAGTGCAGTAAAATTTTAATTTTAGTTACTTCTCTGATGACTGGCAGTAGAAATATATGTATATAAGGAGACTGTATGACTGTTCTTTTTGTAGCTGAATCCCAATGGACTGCGGCCGTTCCATACCGTATTGCAATTCTACTAGACCCATCTACAAATGCAAAAGAATAATTATTTTATTAAATCAAATTAAACGAATTGGACTTGTCACAACAAAAGATATGACCGCCTCTGTGGTCTAGTGGTTTAGCCCACCGATTTCAGATCCAGAGGTCCCGGGTTCGATCCCCATGGGGAGTTCTATATATTGTGCTTGGTTTGGTTGGTGGTAGGACTGTATTTAAGTCCGCCTGGCTAGCTACCACCATCTTACCTAATTCTGTCACCATAATAACAATTCTCAAAATTGTTGTGTTCCGGCATTTAGCGGTAAGATAGCCAGTTCCTCAGTTTGATGAAGATGCCGGGTGAAGTGCGCCTCCACCTTCGGCCTTATCTTAACTTGTGAGATGAAAACCAAGTGCTTGCCCGTCGTAAAAAAAATAAAAAAAATGAGCCCAATCTCGAGGAGGTTACGAGAAGCTAGGGAAAAGTTCCTCTATCCATTTCCTGGCTCCATAATCAGGTCAGCTTGATGGTATCAAATTATTGTATGGTCAATTGCTAAGTTTTAAATGGATCCGGCAAGAAATTAAAACTTTATTTTTATTTTAGCCGTTTGGTCGAAATTCAACCGTCAAAAATATTAAAATACTTAAATATTTCCTTTCTGAATTTCTCCTCCGTATGGCTATGCCATACTCACATTCACACAAAACCAAATTTATTTAACAATAAAAAAAAATATGAGCTATTTGGCCAAGTATGGGCATGATAGATTCACAGGTTGGTTCAAATCCAGCCGTGCACTAATGGACTTGGGTGTGCGATTGATAAAAAAATGATTTTATTTCCGGCCATTTGGAAGAAGCAGAGGTGAATTCTCGAAGGGAAAAAGATATGAGTCTGTTGCGATTATTTTACCATCTTACCTAATTCTGTCGCCATAACAACAATTAAAAAAAATGTTTTATGTTGTCCGGCATATAATGGTAAGATAGCCAGTTCCTCAGTTGATTGAGGATTCCGGGTGAAGTGCGTCTCCACCTTCAGCCTTATCTCAACTTGTAACCAGGTGAGATGAAGGCCAAGCTCTTCTTCGTCGTACAAAAAAATGTTTGCTTCATAATATAAAAAAAACACTGACATGAAACTTTTTTTAGAGGAATAGGAAGCACTACCCCTGTTTCAAAGGTGTCGTAGGGCACTTACGTGGATATCGTTGGCGCAAGTGCTCTGTGAGTCGTTCGTGAAGGCATCTTGTACTTTGAGGTATTTCTGAGCCAGTACCTTGAGCAGTTCACCTAGCACCAGGGTACTTGCTTTGCGGATTGCAGTGTCATTCCTACAGATTACAAATTACTTTAAAAGATACTTTAAAAATCGATTTTGTTTTGTATGTATTATCTTCATATTACTGAAATAATATTTAGGAATTTACATTATTTATACACCTATTGTCGCCTGCAATTATATGTGTACCAATAAATATTATTACAGGCAACAGTCCCCCTAACAGATATATCTAATATATAAATTTTTAGGTTTTCGTGGTTATTCACTACATTTAAATTGTCAAACATTTCGGGTTTATTACCACGGTAATATGTAATTTTACCTCGATATTTCGAAGCGGTTTCACGCTCCATGGTCACGAGTAGACTGATATACTTAAATAATATACTTAAAGACTCAGAATACCTGACGCGATTGTAAAAGTGATGACTTCACTTTGAATATTATGAAATGTATATATATAACATATACACTTATATATATGAGTGTTAGTATGATGATAATTCTGCCCTTAAAGATAATAAATATTTCAGGACATTTAATTTCATGCAAAATTTCATTTAATGGGACTAGCCATTTTGGATTGAATGAAAAACTACGTTTGAATGGGATAAAGGTACTACTAAGTACTAAATGGTACTACGTAGGACCTTCTTAAAATAAATATACACTTCACCTTTTAATATGGACTTGAGGAAGCATCATCAGGTATCCTCTGTGGAACAGCATGTCACTAAATTCAGGAAGCGCTTCTGCAGTATTCTTCTCATGAAAGAAGATCAGTAAAAGCTTGAGAAACATGCCGTATTCTTGTGTGCCTATTTGGCTTTGGTGCTCCTAAAAATTACGATGTAATCTTTAATATGTGAATAAACCAGCCAAGTGCGATGACGCAAACCGAGGTTCTCGACCCACATTTTAAGACAAAACATTACATTTCTTGTTTCCTTTAATTTTTTAATTTAATTCAACTAATAATGTTATGAGTTGTAGTTATAGCGGCATATAAATACACATTCGGTTTTTCAACTTCTCTTTTACAATTCATGAGATACAGCTTGCTCGGATGGAGTGTAGCTGTAGCGGAGGCTTAGTAATAGGGATCCGTTCGCAGCTTTTGGGTACGGAACCCTAAAAATTATTGTAGCTGACTGACTGGCAATCAACGCTCACTCAGCCTACCAGAGGTCCTAATTTTCAGCTTCAGTTTACAAATAACTATTTTATTTAAATAAACATTTCACACAACACTATCTGGCTCCAAAATAAGTAATGCTTGTATTAAATATACGGATAGGTTTGTTAGCTGTCGGTTCAATAAGCAGTTCGAACACTTTTTTGCAAATAAGCTTATGATTAATACAACACTCACACAACTAACATCTACATTTATCACACAAACGTTTGACTCGGATAAGAATCGAACAACCTACAACGCAGAAGGCAGAGGAGCTGTAATCTTAAAATGTTAGGGCAAAATTCTTTCAGAGTGCCCTCAGGGATGACAGGACGAAGGCCTTCGCACAGTTGATATAAATTCATAAAAAACAAGAAAACAATCCTCACAAGAAAACAACACTTTTGCAACATGCCTGGGATTCCCACCAGCTTAGTAGAAATATTGAAAGCTAAATATCTATACTCGGCGTTTAATTGCAATGTAATTATGGACTCTGGACTTAGCACGTTGATGTCTTCGCTACGTGCTACAAGGTGCTACAAGTGCTACGCGGTGCTACGAGTGCTACGAGGTGATACGATGATCTATCTAGATGAAGAGAGATGAAAGCTAAGCGCTTCCCCGTCGTGCAAGAACATGCTATGGTGTCATTGGTCTATAAAATAGGATCAAAGTTCGCTCAGATAAAAAGCCGATGTGGACAATCTCAACATTTAAAAATAATATTGTTAACAAGGTACATTAATACGAGTAGCCTGTAAATGGTGGCAAATTTAAGTTTTTGAATCCAAAACGCACCAGCGTTTTGCTGCTAAATGGTACTAAGTTATCATTATTATCAGGCTTATGCTGTTCTCACTACTGGGACATCGGTCTTCCTTCGACTAGCGAAGATAAGATCTATCAAATGCGTGTTATTTGGATACCATCTTAAAATGCATGAGTAGAATGCATATTCCATGGGCTAATGTTTAGATACCAGGGCATCATAAAAAATCAGGAGCACATTACCTTCGTGAATTCAACGAGGTCGGTAATGACTCGTTGTATAGAAGTAGCCATGTCGGCGGCACATTTCTTCAATGCGGTGACCTCTTGCGCATCGCTTAGGATGGCCTGAACGAAGTCTATTTGCTGTTTATCATGATACAGTAGATTCGTAAGGCTGAGGAGACGGAAACATGAAAATGGTGCGGATAAAAAATTTGCTTGTATTACTTGTTGGTACCTGTTTTAAGTTCGCCTAGCAGCTACCACCATCTTATCTAAGTCTGTCGACATAACAACAATTCTAAATTGTTGTGTTCCAGCATATATAGGTGATATAGCCAGTTCCTTACTATTGAGGATTCCGAGTGAAGTGCGCCTCCAGCTTCAGCCTCGTCTTAACGTAGTAACCAGTGAAATGAAGGCCAAGCGCTCGTACAATATAAATAAAAAACTACGTACTGTACTGTAATTGTAAACAGATCGTAGTAGTATTATTAAAGGTTTCTTTTGATCCTATGAGACTCTTTTACGTTGACAGCGCCCTTGCTTTGACGAGTCTCAACTTCAGCTGAGAGCACCATCTAACTTTATCATAATCATCATAATGTTGCCATTGAAACTGGTCAGCAAAGTAACAAGTATACAAAGAAACTCATGATCCAATCAAGAACTCGAACGATTTCCTCACTTCTGAAGATGAAGTCACAAACACTTACCTCAAAGAGCTTATCCCGAGTTGGCATAGCACTACATAGGACATTCCAGAATTACCGTTGTCTCCCACCAACATGGCATGGTTCAGCGATCCCATAAGAAGCTCAAACCATGTCTTCACTACTTCCACCAAAGCACTCGCTGTACCACCTATTAACCGATGAAAACGCGTTTCAGCGACATATCCACTATGTGCCTTCGCTTTTGATTGAGACGTCTCGAGACCTAAAGGCTTATATACGGCATAGATTGCCTTATTTTTCAGGAACACCACAGCATGGGAGTCATAAAGTCAAGAGTTGCAATCGTTGGCTGCATCATTGCTTACCATCAGACAAAATACAATCATACGCAAGCCTCTAACATGTAAAAATAAATTGAGCTAGGACATGGCAATGCAGCTAGTGCTGCATTTATATGTAGGTTAAGATGACCACTATAAAATGGTGCCCAATATGTACCATATTTTTTATTCACAGTGGGAGTGACCGAGGCCCTTACTGACGTCCAGCTTTGTATTATACCCATCTCAAGAAAGAAAATACCGGAGCAGGACTTTGGTAGTAGGTACTTCTTCTACAGTCAAAGCCTGGTACTTGTTTATTCTAAGGGATCAGGCACCGTGCGGCAGATTTCGTAAGGATATTAACTGGGGTCATAAACATGGGACATGGCACCATGCACGTATGTGTATATGTCGTGATCGACATCAGACGGGCGGGTTCATTATCAGAGATATATATCCAGTCTGCAGATAGAAGATTTTCGTAAAAATACTGGAGCAAAATACTGGAGCAATACAGACCTCTTATACTCAAATCCTCCGGCTGATAAGAAATTAGGGCCTCCAGCACTAAAGCGCTTGACAGAATGCTGTTCTGGTTAGTGTGGATCCGAGTCGCTAGCGAGGTCAAGCAGGCCAGCAACTGTACAGCACTGTATGCGCTTTGTTGGGACAGCGGAGGAGTGGTTTTATGAGCGCTAATCCTGGCAGAATAAAATGCTCATCCAGTTAATTTTTTAGGTCAGTTTCACATTCATACTATGGATGGTTACACTGTGATTCTATCCAAAATTGAAAGTAATTGAGTCAGTAATACCTTACTAAATAGAAATCAACCTATTGCAGATAGGCGCGCCGCCCTGTGTGCGTCATGAATATGTAAGCAAAATAAACCGGCATTGTGCGGACACGCACACTGAGGGATCCGACCCACATTTCAAGGCAAAATATCACATTTTTTGTATTATTATCTTGTATTTTTTTTTTGAGTTTTTACCACGGCAATAGAAATACCTACACATTCTGTGAAAATTTGAACTGTTTACCTATTACGGTTTATGAGACTATAGTCCGCTGATGTCGGGCTGACTTAGATGGACGGACAGGTGAACAGTGGAGGTAGCATTATGATATCATTGGCACTTGGAAACGACAAAAAACTTACAAAGTAACTCCACTACCAGCCTGTCATATGGTTAACTTAACATTGTTTCTTGACATGTTCCTAATGTTTCTTACCCATGTAATAAGTCGTGCAGGAACTCCATACAGATGTCGAGTGCCGCAGCCGGTCCGCTGCCCGCAAAGTGAGTCAGCGCTCTGAGCACGGCGGCCATCGCGTGAGCCGAGTGCTCCTCTGTAAAGAACCGAGGCGATCTCCATAGCAGGCGTAGGCAGCTTGTTATTGATCTACATAAAGAAGGTGAATGGTCTCTTTAAAAAATAAACTTTTAAGTATCTACCTACCCATAGCACAGTCACAAACTAAGCAAAGCTCTTTATACTTATTTTAATAATTAATACTCTTTACAGGTAAGTACTCAATTAATGGGAACTAGGTGGGAACAGAACCCACAGCCTGCAGCGCAGAAATCAACTGCCAAAAAATTGATACTATTCGCTACATTCTATGGAACTCAACCGTTTTTTTTTTCTCGCAACTTTTCCTTAGTTTGGGAACGACTTAGTTATGTAGGTTTACCACGTATTTTAGCTTTTTACTTAAAAGTTTTTATATAGAAAAATCTTACTTGAAAAGTGTGAGGTCCAAATTGGAGGTGGCTTCACAAAGAAAGACCGTTATATCATTGTCCAAAACATATTCAACAATAAGCCCTCTTTCTTCGGAGTTACTGTTGTAACGGCTAACAACTTCTATCAAATACCCACAAGCCTTGCTTTGATTTGAAGTATCTCGCGAGTTTAGTAGTCTTTTTATATCTGAAAGAGGATTTTGCCTACCGCTGGGATTGTAAGTTCGGCTATAATTTGAATTTACTAATTTGTACATTCTCACGCTTGCCGATTGGCGGCGGCGGGACGGAATCGAAATATATTTTAAATGTCCCGCCAAAAGTATATTTATAATATTTCTACTTCTATACCTCGTGTATCAATGTCACTTTGTTGCTATTGTCAAATTCCGTTTTTATTTTACAAGAAGTTGAAGTATTAGCGTTTCCACCTGTTAGAATATCTGCGTTGCCGATTTGTGGGGAGGGGAATTTCCCAAGTTGCGGGGAATCTTCATTCGACTGGGGATCTTGTGTTGTGGGGATTATCAATATGCGGGTAAAATGAGGGAATTTGGATTTAAGGAATATTTGTATCTGAGTAACTACTGCAGAAGGTATAGAAAAAAATCAACCAGATTTAAATTAACCCCGCTTTGATATATGCTTGAACATAGGTTAAAGTCGATAAGTTAAGGCTGGTGTTTGCATGTATGTCCGCGAAGACATCTGATTTTGGCTTCTCCGTTGTGCATTGAAGACTCCGAATTCCTTACTCTATGGGTTTTGGTCGACACTGGTACGGAGAAAATTCTTTACGTCAATGTTTATCGAGTGCACACTAAAAATCTGGAGACAACCATTTCTTTTCCAGCTTCTTACTTGTTACTTGGTACTTGGAGTGCGGACTATTTTGGGTGGATGGGTGGATGGGTGGGTTTCTGTTGTTCTAGCCACCCGATATCCTCCAAGAAGGCCAGCAGCTCGCTGATGCTGGTGGAGGCTTCCCTGGGTGTCCATGGTGTCCCAAGGTGTAGTTGACGTTGAGACTCCACGCTGCTACACTCCAAGCCAATTCGAGTTGATTCGAATCAAACGACTCAACTCGCACATCGCTACTTTGTCATAGGACATACAATTTTATAACTTATTTTCAGCGTGTGGAGTGTAAATTTCATGTGCCTAATTTTTGAGTGCTCAATCCAGTTTTAGTATATTCATGGTTAGACAGACCCACAGTTTGGGGTATTATGAAGATTGACTTTGGCAACCTTGTGAGTAATTGGTAATTGAGTATTCTATGTTGGCAACGCTGAGTGAGGTTGACTGATTGGGATATTTAGGATATATACTGTGGATATATATATCAAAAGAAATCTGCTGTGCAGTGCAGGCGAATGAATTATTCTCGATCTGTTCTTACCAAGTCCGTATTTTATTTTTGTACCGAATTCAATGTAATACGTGCTATAAATATCAGTCCAAGTTGTTCACACGCGGATTTTCTACATATCAATAATAATGGTAAGTAATTTTCATTCTGGGATCAGTTAAAAGTATGTAAACAAACCTAATCATGTCATGCGTTCTTCGATGTAGAAATAAATCTTAAATGTATTGTTTTGTTGCAGTCAGTGGTAGAGTTTATGAAGGATTTGCCGTCGTACGACGAGCATAACTTCACGCTGTTTAACACAGACCACGGGATCAGGAACTGTTCAAAACGGCCGTCAATCTACTTGCCAACAGAAGATATACCCTCGGAACAAAGTGAGTGTAGTTTCCTTAGCATTTAGAATTTTGTTATTGGTTCATAAGGTTATTTCTCTCATTTATTAACAAGCCCTATTATTTAGTATGTTTTAAAAATTCTAGAAACCATTGATCACTTGTAACATTTTTTATTTGTGGTTGGTTCTTTATACAATCTGTTGCTAACAAAATGTATTTTGATTTTCAGTAATAGTGACAGAAAAAACGAACATTTTACTACGATATCTGCACCAACAATGGGAAAAAAAGGTAACTACATAACTTGGTAATTTTATTTTAACTGGTTTCGTAGTGTGAAACAGAAATAATTTGTACTATTATTTTGTTTTTCAGAACATCTCTCCAAAGAAACGAGATCAGAGCCATTTAGATCAGAATGGAGAGGAAAGACCTCGCAAAAGGCCTTGTATTATCCCGCCACTAAACTGAAAGTAAAACTGTCCGAGTTACAATGAGTTAAGATTGTGCTTGAGTTATATTAAGCCCTGCATTTCAGAAAGTGTGTATGACAACTTTTCTTATTTAATATTCTGAGTATGCTTACTTAGTGTAAAAAATACAAATATAGTAGGTAAGTACTGTTTTATAACTGGGAATGCAAAAACTTCCAACAAACTCACAATTTCTAAGTAAGGAAAAATGTTATATACACTCTGTTCATAAGCATGGATTAGAAAAATATAATTATAAAATATATTTATATATTACTACTTGAATTGTAATCCATTTTGCTGCAGATTTGGGACAGTTAAGCTGTTATATTGACATTCAAATACTTAATAATACCTGAATGTTTCCTTTAAATTTGAAAATAAAATCTAAAACTAAGATTTGTTGTGATATGGGTAAAAGTGTATCAATACAATAAAAACCAAAGGCCTGGAGTGGTGTTATGGTTTCAAACCATCACATTGTTTTTAGATCAAACTGTGAGCAGTTATATCTTCCGAAATTAATTTAATCATTTCAATAGCTAAGTTTTGACAGCATGATTTATAGTTTACAACAATAAAATTGTATCCACTGCGATGGATTGAAACCATACATAGGCATCAGGGTCCAAGCAATTTATAAAAGACAAATGTTAACCAGGTCAGACTACCTGGTTAAAATTAGATCACACAAAAGCAAGCATATTACCACTGTACCATTGTGTGTCAAATGTTGCCCATCATAGTAACTAAAGCCGCGTTTTGACGATAAGAGTTGATTCGTAAGAGTGTACTATGACAGAGTAGCCTACATCCTAGTGTACTAGTGTACATGTCCAAGTGCACTTGGATGCCCGGTTTCCACAATACAAGTGCCATTAGAGTGGCCGTCAGAGCACACTACGTCAGAGTCAACTCTTATTGTCAAAACGGGGCTTAAACAAATACTACTCTTGTGTTATATTCATGCATATGAACAGTTCTAGAAGGGCCTTTTTTAAGTTTTAAAAAGCAAATGGCATTTTTGCACTCATAGAACATTCACAACACAAATACTTCTTATCATTATTATTAGCCAGCAAAGATGCCACTTAGCTGAGATTGAAGCATATTTAATAGTAATACTTTGTGGTTTTACAACTTTATTTTTATTTGATTTGAATATTGTACCTATTCATTCCATTGTTCTAGTTTGACCAGAATAAAACTCCAGATAGAGTAGTGTATCAATTTAAATAATATTTGGATTTTTTGCTAATAAGTACTTTACTTACAACAATAATAATAAAATAGTATTTTCAGAATTATCTGAATAAAGTTTTTACCAAAAGTATTGCAGTTATTATTTACATTTTTTAAATCCTTTTATTAATTTGAATATTTTTTTGTTTAACAACTCAAAATCAGTATGTACATAATATTTAATTATTATCAATTAAATTAAGTATGTAGGTAAATGTAATATTTTCAAATTTAATTTATACCATTATATTTACCCATATAACTTATAGCAGGTACTTTTAGTATCCTTGTAATTATTATTATAGATAAAATTGCCATAAAGTGTACCGCGAAGTTGAAGGTATAATTGTAATTAGCATGTTAGTTATTAAAGCAATTTTTATAAGCTTAGCAGTTTTAGTTCAGGTTTAGGTCGCCCTGGTAGTTGCTGCTTCAACCCCTTCAAATCAGCCCACTGATATCGTAAAAGTCAACTGAGGGATGAATGAAATGAGGGACTTACCAGAAGGCTCTCAGTAGCTACATTACGGTGCATTAAGACCTTTACTACGAGTATGATCACCCATTCGCCTGCCAAGCGTGGTGAATATGACAAATGCCTACATTTTTGGAGGAGGGCTGGCTGTTGAAGAACTGTAGGTCAAATCAAAATGTGTAAAGTGTCCCCACTATTATAATTTGGCAGGGCAGATTACAATTTTCTAAAATCTACTCAACTAAATTGTACCAGTTGCTCGCATAAGTTGGCACTCGCACCACACTTTTGTAGGTAAACCCACTATGAGCTTAGGGTGTATTGAAGGGACTAAAGAAAAGTTACTATTCCATATTCCAGACCTCTCAAAAAGTGATCGTCTGGTTAAATATTTTCAGCTTATATTCTGCTTGAGCAGATATTGGATATATCTGAACACCATAGGATATATCACAGATAATAATCTGTAACCATAGTAAATCAAGGGTTATTTTTAATTCTCATAAGATCACTGAATAATAAAAAATACTACATTAAATACCTAGGTAAGTACTATGTACTGATACCAACACAGTGGTCAATTTGTGTGTACCTCAAGCCTGATGATACTGTGAGAAAGTCTGAAACACTAAGAATCCTGACCTTATAGCATTATCCAGTTCCCAAGGGTTAGTTATTGGGACATTGGTACCTAGCTATCAATTTAAGTGATTAGTAAAACAAAACACCATAATATTTTGACTGAAAAATAACTTTATTCTATATACTTAGTTCACAAAATGCAGAAACAATCAAGCTGCGGAATTATCCTTAAGTTTTAGAATGGTAATCTTAACTATGTAAATAGTGACCAAGTTACTGAATCCAATTACCTAGAAGCTTCATATACAATTAACTTGGCTATAATGTAGGTACCAGTACAGATATTGATCACTACCACTTGTAGTCAACTTGCAGTCATTAGTCAAACTACACTGTAGTAGTATAAATGTACCTCTTTCATACTTAACTTACAATTTGCAATGAAACAGGAAATGACTATGTTTAAAAATAGCCCTGCAACCTAAAACCAAATATTTTTCTAAAATTTATCCAGCTCTTATGTCAAATATATTTTAAAATGTCTTCAAGTTGTAAATTATTAATCCTTTGCTGGAACTTCGATGACTCGAGGCTTGTCAATGATGCGAGCAGTGCGGTTACCCTTCTCAACAATTCCGATGATCCATGCCTGGTAGCCCTCCTGCTTCTCAATGTCTTTGCAGTAGGCAGCTGCTTGCTCACGGGGCAAGCAGATCAAGAGCCCTCCTGAGGTCTCAGGTGCATGACCTTGCAGCAACTGGAACATGTTACCACAGGCCTTGGCTACTGCTGCCATCTTAGCAATCACTGGAAGATTATGGATCACAAAGGAAACTTCATTCTTCTGATGTGAAGCCAAGTTCTGTGCATGGCCTAGCAAGCCAAAACCAGTAACATCAGTGGAGCCATGAGCATTATATTTGTGCATCAAACGTGCAGCAATCCTGTTCAATCTGCTCATTGAATCCATTGCTCTATGGTAAGCTTTACGGACATCCTCTTCGGAAACAACTAGCTTTATGCGGCTCCAGCGTTCAGGCTGGTCCAACCATTGGTGAGCATTCACAGCTACTTGGGTGCCAAGTGGCTTAGTTAGCACAAGCACATCTCCCATCACAGCGTTGTCGGGAACAATGTATTCATTTGGCTGACAAATAGTAGTTGCAGCCCCTCCAATAGTGCACCAGGGGTTGATGACGGTCTGTCCACCGGTAACAGAAGTACCGGCTTCTAGGGCAGAGTCCTTGAAACCTCTCATGATGAGGGGTATGACAACATCGCGTTCCTTTTCAGTCATTTTGGTCGATACGCCAAGAAGCATCAACATATTGTCGCATTCCGTGACTCCCATTGCGTACAGATCGCTGAGTACATTGGCGCAAGCGATCTTGCCCATCATGTAAGGGTCATCAACGAGGGGATAGAAGAAATCGGTAGTTTGTACCAAACAAAGGCCGCCGTGCCGAAGCGGCGTCACCGAGCAGTCCAGGCCGATGCCGATGCGCGGGATCGCCACATGCATGAACTCGTCTTGCTGAGAGTAGTCCTGTTGCAAGGATTCGACAAGTTTTCCCAATACATCTTGAGGTACTTTACAGCTCCTTCCTTTGAGATCAGCAAAGCGGGTCAAACGAAAACTTGCTTCCAAGTCATGGGCCACAGGATCGAACGGCCGACGCAGGGCCAAAGTATTAGGGTTACCCGACATTTCCAGTTGCGCCGCGGCTAAAGAGTCCTGCGCTACACTAGACTGATACGACATATTACGCGAAAACAATACAGAAGTACGGTTTTTCTATGTATTTTGGGCGAAATTTTGGATACCGACACGCCGCCAAGTGACGCTTGCAAAATGGCGTCTCCTTTACAAAGAGAAAATGGCAGATTCAGAAACATTCAGACGGGAGCATCTGATTGGTTAAAAAATGACATATGGACAGTATTCTCGATCGGTATTGGTTGGTTTAGCAATATTTTTACTCTGATGCTGTAAATGAAACCGGCTGGAATATCCGTTCAGAAATATTTGTGTACAAATATTTTGTTTTCGTAGATTAGGCGGTAAAATTTTATGTTAAGATATTTGCAATAATACTAACATAAAAACGACGTAAAATGTGATATATTGTCACGTATTGCGTCAACTGCGGTCATATTGCGCTGCTGGTTATGCGGTGCGGTGCATTCGAAGAGTTTTATAACATGAGTGATCGTTCAGAAATTCCATAATAAAAACGACCTTTTGCTAAGTTTGTAAAAGACCAATCGTAGTTGAGCTTACATTCAACATAAAAAAACCATGTCCCTGTATTGGCTACTCAGTTGACTTTTTACGTTTTTTAAATAAATGTCAATCAATCAAATCAAAACAATAAAGTTTGAATATATTTTGAGTCGGTTGTATTTGTATTATTTTCAATTTTACGGAACATTTTTGTATAGTTATTTATTTGGTTTTGTTCTTTCAGCACCGAATATAGAACCTTCAGAGATTAATGACGATGCTTATAAACCAAAATGGAATCAAATTATTGGAAAAAAGTTGAGAATGAATCCGGGTATCCATGCTACGTTGAGTAAGTTACTTTCACTTTACCTACAAATTCAAATTGGTTGTATGCTACCTACGCATACGGATAAACTTTAATCTTTTTATTTAAAGCGAAAGAACTGGAAAGCAGCAATTTGATCATCCAGAGTTTCAGAAGCTTGTAGAAGATTTAGAAGAGTACGATGGTATCAAATACAGCGTATATCGGATTGCATTCAAAATGTTTGCTTTGCAAAAACAACTCCGAGGTAAGGGACCGGTATTATAATATGAACCTCCTTTCATGCACCAGGAGTAAGAGCACTGTTCATCAATAATTTTTCAGTGCCACCCTTGCGGCTTAGTTCTGGAGTCTTCGCCCGTCACCAGCTAAGCCTGTCAGAATGCAGTCTTTCCTTAGACACAGCTGAGCTAGAAGCAGTGCTTGCTGATATTTACTTTGCTGCGGAGAAAGAGGGACATTTTTCGGGCAGTGTTGATTTGGCTGTTGATTTGATGATCAATTTGCTTCTCAATGTTTATGATAAGTGAGTACTACCTATGAAGCTAATAATTTATTCTCATCAGTGGCTATCGCACAAATGGACACTAGGTGTAGGTACTTAGGTATTGTATTCTTTACAGGCCTTAGTCACAGAATTGTTTTGTAATGAAATACAATTCTGTACCTTAGTTCTGCTCTTTTTATAAATTCTGAGTGAAATATCTGGTAGGCACTGACAAATTTATGTTTAAGTTGAACTAGATGGCTATTATTTATTTATTTAACCTACTAATTCTACATACATAATTTTTTGTTGAATTCAACCCTTTTTTTATAGCTAACCCCTAAATCCATACAGAACTGTTTTTCATATGAAATTGGTAACCCTGTTTGAGAGATACTTATGTAAAATCTAAGTTTGCCTTATGCAAACTTATTGCATATAAATACAATGAGATATAAATATCAATTTAAATATTTAGTAGATATTAAAGTAGGTATACTTTTGATGTATGAATGTATATTTCATTTGTCCATTAAAATTTTACTTTAATTCAAGTAGGTACAATTTTCTGCCTTTGCAGAATATCACCACTCTCTCTCTCTTAAAGGTTTGCTGGTAGAAAACTCTCTAAGGGTTAAGCTGTACATATGTTTTCCTATGACATGTTTAAATCGCATTTATGTGTACAATATAGAATTACAAGAAAATTTTATTTCTACCTGATTGTTTTAATTTATAAAACAGAGAAAGACAAGATCCAATCAGAGTGCTAGCAGCCAAGACTCTCCTCATCATCCTGAGTGAAGACCCGACTGTGGACAAGTGGGCAGCACTTGCCAACTGCAGTGCAGATCACAATGGCTGCGTCTCACCTAAACGACTGGCTTCTTTACTGACACATGTTTCTGCACTGGTCCAGTACTTGGGAGCGATCAGTGAGCCAATACAGAAAGATGTAGATGCATGTTTTGAAAAGGTAATTCTTTCATGTTTCATGATTTATATAGACTCCCACGAAGTATGATTTCTATACTGCCGTCATAATAATTATAAAGCCTAAATGGTAATTACGGCCACACAGACTAAGCAAGAATTAAATACTAACACAAAAACCCTAATTTTGTAAATAAGCCTTTTCAGAGCAAAAACTAAAATTTTGACGTAGTTACGACGAAAATCGTTATGTAATCTTTGGATTTATTCGAGTTACAGCTTAATGAGTGAGGCCATAAAATTTTTGTTTGTCGACCAAGAATCTGTATATCAATTTTATCTCAATTTTGACAAAATTGTAAGTTACGGCTTTTCTTTATGACGGCAGTACAATGCTCTGCATACAAACAAGACTCATTTATTATTCGAAATATGGGGAGCAGCAGCTGTAACTGCATTGAGGCTGATGTGCCTGTTTCACAGTGATGGATAAGTATGATAGTATGTAAAAGTATGATAGTATGCATTCCGCTACAAAATCATTTCTTGTAGTAGGTAAAAACAACTACAAGCTACAAGCCAGCACACAGATGTAGATAGATTAAAACTAGTTATTTTACTATTCTAATGCCGGTGTTCATACATGTTTGAATGTCATTGGGAAACCTGAGCTACTATTAGTAGTACTTATTAGAGATATTTGTATGATGTGTTTCCAGAGTGCGGGTATGCTAGGGCTCACATCGCGCTCTGTGGCAGAATGGGGCGCTCACAACTGTAACGGCACTCGATGGCTTCCTGTGGTGCATAGGATCGCGACCAGCCGGCACATAGCCTCTACTAGTGACAATTGTGCTAAATGTACCAAACCTCTTGTACAGGTAACGATAATTTATTTTATTTTATGCCACACCTATTCATCATATTGATATTTCAATGATATTTATTTTCATTCATCATCATTAAACCATATGTACCAAACCTATTGTACAGGTAACAAAAAAAAAATATTTTATGCCACCCACACCACCTCGTCATATACATATTTCAATGATATTTCATTTCGTTCATCATCATCATCAAACCATAAACCCATTAGTATCCACTTTTTAAGGAAGCCTCGTACAAGATCGGTATTTTTTATGCCATCATCACCACGCTTGTCAGGCGGATTGGTAATGACTAATAAAGGTGTTTGATAAAGAAGAAATCTACCACTATTCTGATGATCACTAGTAGATTTTTATATATCAATAGCCCCCGGATATCGCCGGGAGCTATTTGGAGGGGTTCACTCATAAGCCATGTCATAGTACCTTACCTGCTTTATTACGTGCCAAAAAACAGCCAGAAAAGAGCCTTGATGTTACTTTCAACAAGCAGCATTACAGGTTGGATGAATGGTTGAAAATATGGGCAACCTTAACATATTTATGTCAGAGGTAATGTGCGCAAAACGCGGCGTAATCCTCGTTAAGTACGTATGGTATCTATGTGTTGGTTTACACTCTTACTTAGGCTTACATAATGCCTGAACATTTTACCCGCTTCTGTGGTCTAGTGGTTCGCCCATCGATCTCAGATCCAGAGGTCCCGGATTCGATCCCTAAGCGGAGTACAATATTGTTCTTGGTTTGGTTGGTGGTAGGACATTGTATCTTACCTAAGTATGGTGGATGCGCACTTCACCCGGAACCCTCAGCAAACTGAGCAGCTATCAACAATTTGAGAATTGTTGTGTTCCGGCATTTTAGAGGTATGGATAGTTTCATTCAGTTTCATTATTCAGTTATGGTAGCTCAGTTTGTCGAGGATTCCGATTGGTTATGATAAGTCCACCTTTGGACTTATCATAACTTGAAAAATCAGATGAGATGAAGGCCATGTATATCCCATGCATAAATGATGTTTTTCAGGTGCTCAAGTTTCAGTGCACAAAATGCAGTTTAGCATACTTCTGTGAAAAGTGCTACTTGTATGACAAAGACTTGACAGTCAGTGGTCACAAGAAATCACATTTGATCCAGGAAATCATTGATGAACAGGTATGTTAGTGAATGTCACCCACTAAGGCCCTTTTACACTCAACCCTCCCATGCATAAAATTACCATCGAAACTTATTTATAAAGCTTATTTTTATATATTGGGTAGGTACTTATTAGCTTGTTTTTTATAACATATATAATACAACACATAAAATCGAAAGAAAATGTTGTGTTATTTCTTAAGTAAGTGGTATGACCCCACAGCACAGACTAGCTCTAGTGCAGAGTCCCACAGTAACCCCTGTTTGTAAAATTGGTGGTAAATAGATTAGGTATTGAATTTAATTTTGTAAGGCTGTGTGCCACGTTAACTAGCAGAGTCTGGAAACCGGTTCACGTTATGAGATAGATAGATAGATAAACTCTTTATTGTACACCAAAAAACAAAAATAAACAGACAAGCAAGAAAAACACTTAAACAAGGTACAATGGGCGGCCTTATCGCTAAAAGCGATCTGTTCCAGGCAACCTTTAATATGAGGGTAGATGTGTACAATTAATGTTGCCTACTTTTGTCATCGAGCAGGTCATAAAAAAGGGAGGAGGTGTCATAAAAAATAATGCATTTGACTGTTTCCAACAGGCCCTGGAACGTTATCAGAGGCCTTAGTATGAGTTTGACAGCTTACTGAAAATATTTTCGTTTTCGTACAGGGTGCTTATTTTCATACATTTCGTTAGCAGACATTGAAAGCAACTACAATTGCTTTACTATTCCGCTAGGGGCGCTTTATTCAAATATATTGATTCTCAGGGAACCATACGAAATGGTTAATAGTTTCAGTTAGCTATCAAATCTCATACTAAGCGTACAGCTTATATTGGCGATTAAGTTAAAAGTGCGGACCTATTGTCGTACTGTAACGGATTGTTATTTAAAACCTAATTGTTTAAAAAAATCTTCGACCTGTAGCAATTAATATTACCAAATAACAAGGTAAAGGTAATTTTTGTATTATTCGATGTAGTTTTTGTGTACAGTTTGTGTAAATAAAACATTTTTCCTCCAGATAAAGCCCGCGCCATGCATGAGCTTCATAAAGGGCATGACGCGATTCTTCTTCTGCACGAAGACGAAAAAGCGTAAAACATCCAAGTGTAAAAGCAAGGAGCCGTCCCGTCGTCGCCGGCGAGACGAGAAACCGGCTATTTTCACGTCTACCGTCGGCAAGGCGTCCGGGAACAAACAAAACCACCCCACTTGTATGCTGCAGGATATTATCAACCAGCTGGAAACACAGAATGTGTGAGTCTATGTCCATATTATCTTTACGAGGAAGCATAAGACTTAATATCACGGTCTTTGGTAAATTGAACCTTCAAAACACATTGTGGAATTAAAAAAGTAATTAGCTATTACAAATATATATTTGAAATTGAATGCTTAGATTTATATAATCTTCTGACTGGATTATTACGAACAAGAGATTGCTCAGTAAGAGCAATTGGCCATTTTGCTATTATGCGTATCAAGCCGAGAAACTTATCTAGCGGAAGGGCCAAACGCCTGGCTTGTGAAATCCAAGTTCGCGGTGTTACGTTGGCATAAAAAAAAAGTATGTTAGTAATGCTGAGTGTATTAGCCAATAGCCTACTAACAACTTACATAGCGACGTGCAACCTACCCCGCGACAACGTAACCTGCATTCAAAGCCGCTGAAAGGCAACTTCTAGTCTTTTACAGTAAAGTACCACATAACTCACCGCTGAAGTTGAAGCCAGAAATAAAAGCATTTGCTCGTTTCTTACCCACACCTCTCTTCACACCACCGCTGTGAAGTGAAGTGGGAGACTTCCATCCGCTATCTGGATCTATATAAGATCTAGTCGTATCAACCGGTTGTTGACCATGACTTCTCAGGTGGAGCACATGCAATGCTCCGGCCAGACTCAACTTCAAGACTGCAAATGAAAACCAAGATTGGAGTCTATAAAACCTAGATCCGATCGCGACTAACTCACTCAGCGCTTAAAAAAAAAACAAAGGATTGTGGTTACCTGATTGCTATTGTCGCTATTACAGGGTGTTACAAGATCTATCTGCTCAGCTGAAAGAAGCGACGCTGTCCTGTGATGATAACCTCAAAGCTAAGGTAGATGCGCATTGGAATCACATCTCCACGCAAATCAGCAGGCTGAAGACTTTAAAGGTATGTCACAGGAGATTAATTTCTAACAGCGCCATGTAGCCCAAACTAAGATAAGAAAGATACTAAGGGACTGCGGAATCGTGGTCACACCAGATTGTCACATTGATGTGACAAAGAGTTAATTAGATACTAATAAAAAAAAAGTGTACAAGTATAATAAATATATATGTAAATAACTACATATATATCATACAATACAACAACCAACGGATCATGATGGAGGTTGTTCTCTGATCTGTACAGTATGGAAACGAGACAAAAGTAAAGTAATATAATGAGTACATATTTATTCACATAAAATTTAAAATAATATGTGCAATTAACCCGCACCTTCCACTTACCACATACTTTGTGTATAGATACAAGAGAAGCAATTAGGTTACCTAAGGACCGTTTCAAGTGGTCTATAGGAATCTCTACTATTCCAGACCCGTACTAGACGGCGCGCTTAAGACACTGGCTGCATTGCTACGCTGAATAGCTATAAGTAATATGAAAACTAAAGTATATGAAAATGAATATACTTTATTAGGTCTCAGGTCACCGGCGACTTAATAAAAAGCAAAGTAACTCACTTTGGTGTTGTTTTTACTCGATTATGAATAACACCCCCCCCTTATTTTCAGGATAACATCTCAAACCAAACAACAGAGCCGACCACATCAAAAAACGGCGACCGTCCGCAAGCATTTGACCTGTTCAGCCCCATCCCAGTTGAGGAGAAGCAGTCAAAAGTCAGTGACAGCCTGAAAACCCGTCGAGTGCTGAGCCTTGATTCTGGAAATTTATCGCTGATGTCCAAAAATGCTGACAGTCACTTGCTGACCGTATCGGGTGATGCCTTGAGACCTGTGGTGATGCAACCTGCTGATAGCATATCTGCGGTGTCTGTGAATGATATCAGCTGCTGGTATAATGGTGAGTGATTATTATGATGCTAATCTGTGCAAAAAATGCGTTAAATACTCACAATATTTTATCATTCACCACCATTATAATCTTAAATCACACACAAATACACTAATAATAAAAAAAAATGTATGAATATATTTTTTAATATCTCCACTGATAGGTATCGTAAATTCATATATATGAATAACTACCTCACTATGTACTGAATTACCGTTTTACCTTGAATGTAGTTATCATTTCATTCTCACGAAAACTTGAGCGACAATTACCAACCAACTTCATGGTGTCGCTTTGAGGTGTCGGTGTGCGCGCTCATCGTAAAAAAACACTCATATTTTTCCCAAACACGCCTTAAGTAAATACAAAAAAAATAATCGGACGCCCTTCAACATCTCAGGTGTTTGAATGTTTACAGAAACAGAATCTCAAGCGCCCGACACAAGACCGCGCCATTCATCAAAAACGGACTCGAGACCGACCCCGCCGTCGATACTAAAGCCCCCCTCGCACTTCGCGGCGTGCGAGGCCGACATCCGCAGTGTGGAGCACAGCAATGTCAAAATGAAGGAGCTGAACGCGGACTTGGACACCGTATTGGACAGGCTGCATCAAATACTCGCCAATAACTTCGCTGTCGATGGTAAGTGTCACAGTTCCTAAGTCTGCTGAGGGCTCCGGGTGAGGTGCGCTTCCACCTTTGGTCTTGTCATAATTTGACAGCAGGTGAGGTATCCCCATCGTAGAGTAAAAAAAAAGAATATGAAAATTTTAATAATTGAAAATTCCCCAATTGGTCCTTGATTGGAGTTGGAGGATTTGGAGGAAAAACATCATCATTATATCAGCTCGTAAACGTCCACTGTTGGACATGAGCCTCCTCCGAGACTGGAGGGTTTGTGCCATAATAACCACGCATGGCAGGCGGATTCGGGATCACAGTATTGGTGTTACATACTCGGGCGGAAGCTGCTGCCCATCCCTGGTGTATTTTATTCCCTTGGTCACTTTTTACGAAATCATCAGGAGGAAATGGAGGGGTTATATGGGTTAGCAGGAACTACATCGGCTAAAAACATAAAAAAATAAGACCCTTATTTTTTACGTAGAATGGGATAGGTCTAAACCTCGAAACTTATGAATAGAACCCCGCACAACATACAATGTGGCTTGTACCACCATCTTACCTAATTCTGTCGACATAATAACAATTCCTAAATAAAAGTGTTGTGTACCGGCATTCAGAGGTAAGATAGCCAGTTCCTCAGTTTGTTGAGGATTCCGGGTGAAGTGCGCCTCCACCTTCGGCCTTAACTCAACTTTTAACCAGGTGACAGGCCAAGCGCTTCCCCGTCGTACAATAAAAATAATAAATCCCGCCTACTGTACTTACACACTGTGTCATCTGATGTTATTATATATCATGTAATTTTTGTGTACAATAAAGATTTCAATCATTCATTTCCCTAATTCATTCTTAGAGTGTAAAAAACCTTCATTCACTCATTCAGAGCATTCATAAAGTATAATAAACCTGTTCCAGACTCGTGTTTTGACAACACACAACTCCGTGAGACAGCGAATGAGATGGAAGGTCTGCTGGGCTCGCTCATCAGAGGGGTCGAGCAACGAGCCACGCTCAACGCGACTACAGGACATCTATAGGTTTGGATATTAACTTATTATATGCGATGCAAACTGATTAGTCAGATGCTGTGTTGAACATGACTGCATGACTGTGTTTTAATAGTACAGAGTTCGGAAGACTAGATGGAACGACATTATAGCGGTCGCGGGGAGACTATATTGATGCTTAGGAGTGCAAATTTTTGAGGGATGATAGCCATTTGACCAAAATGGTTATGAATATGAGCATGGGAAAGATAAGATATAGATGGATTGTGTGAAAGAGGACATGATACAAACATTAACTACCTTGTTGATTTTACATACCTATTTTGAGTACCTACCGTACATAGTTGACATAAAAAGAAGTGATCTAAAAATGGTCCTCTTTAGAACTGGCTATAACAAAAAGTGATCGAATCCAGAACTCGTCATAACTAGACGTTATTTTAAGAAATGGTCACCGACTCATTTCTATGTAGTGCCGAATATCTAAATTCAACCAACAGCAACACTAAAGTGTCAGTTGAGCTGACTTGGTTCACAATCCCCGTCTTTGTATTCTGTTGGCATATTCAGAATTATCAGTAATTTTTCGGATATGTTTGTAGCCAACCTTTGTGTATCTTTATTTTTTTTCTTTTATATATTGTGATCTTTGTGTGGTGCATCTGTTGTCTTTCTATTGACGATCAACGCTAGTTACTCTTTTTCCTAGCTAGATGCTGAAGTATAGAATAGTTAGTAGGTATTGGTACTTAGTACCTACATTCGAATATGTATGTATTTATAGCATAGGACAAGTATATCGAATCGAGTATTGTTTGTTTGTCAATGCTCGGAATAACTTTCTTGTGATGTCAACTTACTGAGACTTAAATTGTTGTGACTTATATTTGTAGTATGTTTAAAACACTACCAGTTCAGCCGTCCATAGGTGCTTAAATGTCACATAAGTTACGTTAAGATCTGACTTAGAATAAAATAACTTTAAGAAAAATAACATGCCATATATTTTATACATTTACATACAATATAAAAGTGTAATTATGTTAACTAATTAATTATATATTGCTACATTTCATATTGTGCGTGTATTCTTTTTATGAAGTAAAAGTAAGTGTGTTTATCGTTAAGCGTAATAAGTGTGTATAAGTTTATTATAATATTATTATCGGACACTGCCATTAAAAAAAAAAATAGGTACAATACAGGCAAGTTTATGTAAAAAAACTTAATAATTGTAAGCTTAATTTTTCTACAACAATAAATAATAATTGTATTATTGCATTGATCATAACTGTCATTTTGGCAGTGTAGCCATTACTTATAATATTTATTATACTTAGGTGCAAAGTTTATACAAAATAATCCTTAAAAAGCAATTAGATTGCACAACACAACCTGATACTTATAATTATAACAAAAATCATTATGAAATATATTTTGACATTTACAAAAACTATAAAATGTATAAAAAGCTTTTTATTCTATTTAATAATAAATCTTTTAGAAATAATTGGACGGGTTTTATTTATCTCTACATTAAAGTTAACTAAGATTAACTATACATTTGGGTTACACTGGGTGAATATAATCTAGTTATTGTAAAACCATAACATTTTTTATGGAAATGTTGTTATCAAGATGTTTTTGAGATTCCAGAACACATTCGGATACCATAGAATATACTTTTAAAGCTGTTGATTGATTATGACTGTTCTTGATATTGCTTCCTGTTGGTGGTTTCTATTAACTAGCCGAAACTGTTACCGATCCTTTTTTACTTTCAAAATATGGTTAATTTTTGCTGTTGGTACTTTCAGCAGTGGGTTAAGAGATGGTGTATAGGCTTTTACTCAGTACAAACCAAGCTCTATGATGTAGATCTTCAGGTTAATTTACGTTTGCCACATTATTTTACACAACAACGCGAACCTATATTTATAGTTGATATATTATGCTGTATGTATATAAGAACAAGGTTCAATTTCGCTTGCTGCTGTTGATGAGGTACTTGCAGCAATGCGTCAATAGATGTTTCTCTTTCTCGGTGGATCCGTTTTGGTGGATAGCTGTCGGCCCGCCGCGCTCTCTCGTGTAGATATCTAGACCGTATTGACCTGGAAATAGTTTAATTATTACAACTACCGCCACAGCTAGCCCAAAAACGATTTAACCGCCTCTGTGGTCTTGTGGTTTGCCTACCGGTCAGATATGGAGGTTCAAACCTCGGTGGGAGTATAATATAATAATAATAAAAATGTTTATTTCAAGCCCGGGCTCATAATGGCAACATATGCTTGGTTTATTTGTTGGTAGGACTAAGTCCGCCTGGCTAGCTACCATCATCTTACCTAATTCTGTCGCCATAACAATAATTCTAAACATGATTGTGTTCCAGCATTTAGATTACCTCTAAACTCAAAAGTTAAGTTAAATACACTGTTGAAGTTTTCAGGTGAACTGAGCTTCCACCTTCGGCATAATTTCAAATTATAACAAAAAAATAATTGTACCGACGTAATTTTTTTTTTATTGTACTACGGGGAAGCGCCTGTCCTTCATCTCACCTGGTTACAAGTCGAGATAAGGCCGAAGGTGGAGGCGCACTTCACCCGGAATCCTCAACAAACTGAGGAACTGGCTATCTGACCTCTAAATGCCGGAACACAACAATTTCAGAATTGTTATAATGGTGAAAGAATAAGGTAAGATGGTGGTAGCTCGCCAGGCGGACTTAAACAAAGTTCTACAACCAACCAAATATGTAATATATAGATGTGACGTACCTTCTTCAGGGAACGTGATGTAGAACGAGACGATATCGTCGGTGACGTTCTGCTGCACGTATTTGGAGAGTCGCTTCTCGTCCACCCCGTTCTTGTGGAGCGTCGCCATGAAGTCGGCTAGCGGCCGCGACATTCGGAACTGGATCTCCAGCTCGCGACCCGCGAACACTAGCGCCTCCTACATACATCCAATCAAAATCAAATCAAATCAAATCAATTCATATCATATCAAATCAAAACAATTCAAATCAAATCAATGAAATGAAATTAAATTCATATCAATTCAATTCAAATCAAATCAAATCAAATCAAATCAAATCAAATCAAATCAAGTCAAATCAAAGCAATTGACTATTTGTAGATCTAGGCGAGTAGTACATTGGTCTTAAAATTTCTTAAAATTGTATCTCTAGTCTGCCGTGTGAAGCTTACAAATATCAATAGGAAATGTGTATCTACACAAAAAAGAAAAATTTAAAATGAATAATTATTATACATAGAAATTATTGTCAATCATCAAAATTGTCCTCTAAAAATTGATTATTGGTATAATACACTTTTCTTTCTAATAGTTTGAAGGAGCCCCTTTTGATTGGCCTCGGAAGGTACTACCACCATAGCTATTTCAACCGCTAACCAGCATTGTCGCGAAATCCCCCTCACCGGAACACGTCGGCGGCGGCATCATTTGTGCCTTGTCACTTGGTTAGGTTCTATTTTGTATGTATTTCAGCTTTAAGGTCATATAAGGACCTTAGAATTAGTGTTTAACATCCTGTACTATTCTTACGTTGCCTGATATAAACTTATATTATTTATTTATTATTGCTATGTTCCAGTTTGAAGGGAATGGTTGTCGGTGAAAAAACGGGCACGCGAAACACCGCTATGCCTTAAGTTGACGGGCGCAATGCAATGCCGCGTAGGCCATGTTCTTTGCGGATCTGATCTACGCAGTAAGTCTTTGTTATAGGCAAAAGATACATAACATCAGGAGGGTTGCATGTCTCAAAGTTATTTAAAAAAAGGTCCAAAAATATTGATACTTTCAGATATTGAATCTGTGCAAGGATATTGAGATTCAGATATTGAATCTGATGGAAAATTATTTTTAGACTTACCTTTTTTAAATAACTTAGAGACAGAAAGAACAAGCATGCAACCCTCCACTTGCCTATAACTAAGACTTACTGCGTTTTTGTCTGGGCCAGAAAAAACATACCGGCTACTTTTTATCCGGCTAACACGAAGCTACGAGCAAAGTTTCACATCTCGCGACAGGATTTGAACCCGCATCGTTGTATCAAGAGCTTTTTCGAAGTTGTCGGACTGTAGAAACGTTCGGCGCTGTAAGCTGTGGGTTCGATCCCAGGACAAACATTAGTGTGGTGAATATAGATGTTTGTTCTGTGTTTGGGTTCATCATATAGTACGTATGTATTCACAAAAAGTATTCTATGCGTAATCTAGTTCCCATATTACAGTTAGTTCGGGGCTAGATGACGCTGTATAAAAATTAATGTCCTGTAATAATTATTTATTTATTTATATCCTCGTATTTGTCTGCTTACCTGGTGAGTGATGGGTACAAGCCCGAAGAGCCTGGTGGCTTTGGTGGGTCCCCATTCTCCGCTCGCGCAGTCCGGTAGAGGGACCATCACTGTCTGTAGTTCCGCGCAGCAAATCTGAAACAAGAACACGTTTTGTGACTGACTGACTATATCAGAAGCTGGTCATAAATCTACGAAATAAAATTCGAAAAGTTGATCATCATCATCTGAATAAAATATCGCGTCTAAATACAAGTTATACTTAGTTAGAGCGATGAGTCATGTAAAGTGATGTTGGTCATCATCATGACTGACTACATAACAGAAGCGGGTCATAAATCTACGTAATAAAATTCTAAAAGTTGATCATGATCATCATCATCTGAATAAAATATCGCGTCTAAATACAAGTTATACTTAGTTAGAGGGATGAGTCATGTAAAGTGATGTTGGTCATCATCATGACTGACTACATAACAGAAGCGGGTCATAAATCTACGTAATAAAATTCTAAAAGTTGATCATCATCATCTGAATAAAATATCGCGTCTAAATACAAGTTATACTTAGTTAGAGGGATGAGTCATGTAAAGTGATGTTGGTCATCATCATGACTGACTACATATCAGAAGCGGGTCATAAATCTACGTAATAAAATTCTAAAAGTTGATCATCATCATCTGAATAAAATATCGCGTCTAAATACAAGTTATACTTAGTTAGAGGGATGAGTCATGTAAAGTGATGTTGGTCATCATCATGACTGACTACATATCAGAAGCGGGTCATAAATCTACGTAATAAAATTCTAAAAGTTGATCATCATCATCTGAATAAAATATCGCGTCTAAATACAAGTTATACTTAGTTAGAGGGATGAGTCATGTAAAGTGATGTTGGTCATCATCATGACTGACTACATATCAGAAGCGGGTCATAAATCTACGTAATAAAATTCTAAAAGTTGATCATCATCATCTGAATAAAATATCGCGTCTAAATACAAGTTATACTTAGTTAGAGGGATGAGTCATGTAAAGTGATGTTGGTCATCATCATGACTGACTACATATCAGAAGCGGGTCATAAATCTACGTAATAAAATTCTAAAAGTTGATCATCATCATCTGAATAAAATATCGCGTCTAAATACAAGTTATACTTAGTTAGAGGGATGAGTCATGTAAAGTGATGTTGGTCATCATCATGACTGACTACATATCAGAAGCGGGTCATAAATCTACGTAATAAAATTCTAAAAGTTGATCATCATCATCTGAATAAAATATCGCGTCTAAATACAAGTTATACTTAGTTAGAGGGATGAGTCATGTAAAGTGATGTTGGTCATCATCATGACTGACTACATATCAGAAGCGGGTCATAAATCTACGTAATAAAATTCTAAAAGTTGATCATCATCATCTGAATAAAATATCGCGTCTAAATACAAGTTATACTTAGTTAGAGGGATGAGTCATGTAAAGTGATGTTGGTCATCATCATGACTGACTGCATATCAGAAGCGGGTCATAAATCTACGTAATAAAATTCGAAAAGTTGATCATCTTCATCTGAATACAATATCGCGTCTAAATACAAGTTATACTTAGAGCAATGAGTCATGTAATGTGTACCTCAGGCTTAAAAAAGTTGCCTGATCACTAAAGACAACACGCAAGGAATTATCTGTACCTATACCTAATAATCTAACTCCTAAATATATATGTTATATTACATACCTACAGATAGTCCATAATTTATTTATTTTTATTTTTATTATCCACCTGCCTTTTATCCCGCACTGAAGGATCGGCAAATGGCTTCTACTTTCATTCACGTCTATCGGACGTCATCCCATCATTCACTCGTTCTTGCAAATATCATCCCTCAATGTTGATATCCATGGCTTTTCAGCGAAACTAGAGGCTTGATAGCTCTCAGAATTAGCAAGTGGCAGTGAGCAGGCCACACAGTACGCAGAACTGATAATCGCTCACCGCTGAGGAGATAAGGTCTCGGATCAACCCGCCACATCCACGGAGACTTAGGTAAGTTGATGGCTAGCTACCACCATCTTACCTCAATTGATGTGTTCCGGCATTAGGTAAGATAGCTAGTTTCTCAGTTAGTTGAGGATTCCGAGTGAAGTGCGCTTCCACCTTCGGCCTTGTCATACCTTAAAACCAGTTGAGATTAGCCAAGCGCTTCCCCGTAGAAGAATAGTAAAATATAATGGTTCATCCAGTCGATGGCAGCAATCTTGTCGTGTCTGTCTCATTTGGTCTTCCTCTGTATCTTTTTTTGGGTTCTTGTCGTCACTTTTTTGACCCATTTTTCATTTGACATACGCGTGACAGCAAAGGACGGAACCTGTGACCTGGAATTGTGGCATACCTTGAACTTGCAGACGCTCTTGAACTTCATAGGCTCGCCCGTGAGGTATTCCCGTGGGGTGACCGCGTTCGCGAAGATGTCCAGCAGGAAGGCGCCACTGCACGGCGCGTGCACTCGGAATGATACCACGTTGCTCACTACCGACTGGAAACAGAACAATAGTGGAATAGGACTTCGTTTCTGTCATCCTACAGGCGAATTTCCTTCCAAACCACCCAAACCTAACTCGGGGAAATAACCACACATTTTTAACCGACTTCAAGTAACGGAGGTTCTCAATTCGGTTGTATGTTATTATTTTTATTTTTTATTCTTGTTTTACGTCATTTATCAATAATTCAAATATCAATTTTTTGTTTGAAAGGATATGATTCCAGATTGGTCCCATAGAAATTTTATCTAAGTAGGTACAGCAGTTTGGATTAAAAAAAAAACAAGAAAATAGAATAATGGAACGACAAATCATTCTCATTATCCTAAGATAGTGCACCCCTACCATAGTAGGAACCGATTCTTAAATTTGTTTAGGACATCAGTATTTATCTTCGTTCCCATAATTGCGTACATTTTTGCCAGAATCTAGTATGCACTACATGTTGCCCTTACACGGCTCTTAAATAGGGTGTCGTAGACGTCGTGGTGTCGTAGGTTTTACTACAAAAAATGGAACTTACCGTTATTTTTAAGTCGGTTCCATTTTTTTTTTCAAAAATAACATTTCCCTTTCATATGAATGCGACGGATAATTAGTAGTTCAGTGTGGTGGACAAGTCATTGGAGTGAAAACTCACGTAACTAGGAGAATGTTACGTACGAATGTGGATGGCCGTAAGAGTAGAAGTAGATCGAGGAAGAGACGAATGGATTGTGCGAGTGACGATAAGCATATGAGAGGAGTGGATGCAGTTGACGTGTGAATGGAAGTGTGGAAGAGAAAAACGTGATGTGTCGACCCTCTGCTTAAGTGTGGGATAAGGACAGGAAGAAACCTAACCCAACACCACATGAGGAAGCTATCCAGAATTTCAAGTCTCCTTTGGTTTAAGCTGTGCGTTGATTATCATCCAGTCGTCGGCCGGATATTTTTTGGGGCATACACGTACATACACATAGGTAGGTCATAGTACCTACTCACTATTTGAGCAGCCCTTCTGAGTAACTACTCGCCTCGTATTACAAAATATCGCAGCCAAATAGCACTATATCTATATAGTGGTATGTTCCTGCGATGAGTAAGGTTGCAAGAGCAAATTTTGTAGGGTCGGCAACGCACGAGTGATGCTTCTCGTGTTGCAAGCTTCTATAGGCGATGGTAACCAGTTACGATCCGGTGGACCGTATGTCTGTTTGCCACCTTAGTTGTATAAAAAAAGCCAAAGAAGCCAGTCGAACTATGAGAAAAGCTAAGTGTTTTATCCACATTCAACACCAGATCGTGTAATCGCACTTCATACACAAACCTGCATAACGAATCTCTTGAGACTGACGCCGTCGAATCCGTCCCCCTCCGTGTCGTAGAACTTGAGGTTGTAGTGGAAGATCAGCGAGCTCTGCATGTGTGCCGGCATGGCTATGCGCATAGTTGCCGCACCTGGGAATCACACAAAATACTAACATTATGGAGTTAATCCCGCTGTGTACTAGCACGCCTGTTAACTGATTCCACTAATAAATGGCGTTCCGAACCAAAATTAATGGAGTCGCAATATTGCCTCAGCCGTTTTTTATTGGACACGCGTTGAACCACCAGCTCACCTAAAAAAGTGGCTTAAATTGAAGCGCTAAAACGAATCTCCTGGCTTGAAGCCTTACGATTGTTGTGCTGGTGCGGAAAAACAGGGTAAGGGTTTCATTCCTTACCAGTCCCTTTACCTAATTATACAGGTAGAATCGATGTGTTCGGCACAATGGGATGTAACCTGCCGTTGGTTGGTACGTCTGCTAGTGGAAAGGGGAAGGAGGGATTAGGTTTCGTTTCCGTTTCGTGTCAATTGCATCAAACCCGCCCAACCCAGTCTGTAGATGTCGTTTTGGCTAAGGGCTCTCACCAGAAGGACTACAGCAGCTTATATTATTTAACATCTTTACTGCGAGTAGCAATACGCCTGCCGACTGTAAATATTCTAGCTAAACCATTCAGTTGTAAAGTTCATTAGATATAATTATGATGGGCTGTTGATGTAATGTGTGCACTTTAAAAATCAAGGCACTCTTTATTGAGAACGCAATACAATCTTCTAAAATCAGCAACATTTTCTGTTGTGTATCTTTTTTGCACTGACCTGTCGAGTCCGTGAACATAACAGCCTTAGTATTAGGATCGCTGAAGTACAGCCCGTATCGGAAGAACAGCGACCTGACGAAGGGCAACTCCTCGAAGTCATGGAGCGTGATGGGCGTCTTCAGCAGCTGCCAGTCGGGCTGCAGCGGGAAGAACTCGTAGATGAACTCGCGAGGGTCTGTCAGGAAGTAGTGGTCGTCGTACTCGTACCTGGACGAAGAGAAATCGCTGGTGAGAATCATTTTCGTCTTGCAGGTCCTTGTATTACGGGGAAGATCTTGGCCTTCATCTCACCTGGTTTATAAGTATTATAAGTTATGATAGGTAAGGCCGAAGGTGGAAGCGCACTTCACCCGGAATCCTTAAAAGTCTGGCTGAAACCCAATGAACTGGATATCGTACCTCTAAATGCCAAAACACAACCATTTACAATGGTTTTTTATGACGACAGACTTAGGTAAGATGGTGATAGCTAGCTAGACGGACTTTAACAAAGTCTTACCACCAAAAAGCGTCCAGTCCTGCCACCAGCGTGATCATCCGTAAACGCCTACTACATCTACTCTAATGAAGTTACCCTAGATGAGAATGTGAGTGGTGGCTCTGGCAAAGAATATAGGCCCCTCCCAATTTTACCATGTCGTAAAAGGCGACTCAACAGGACAGAGAGAGATCCAACTGGAGATGGCAGCATTAACCTATTCAACATCAAACTGCGATCATAAAACCACCTGGCCAAACCAAGCATGGTGATTATGGCATATTACTTCCTTCGAGGAAGGCCATGTCTTGCAACGGACTTTTCTTTGGCGGTCGACTGTTGTAATGATTATGATGGTGAAGTGTGAGGGATTATGCATTGCATCCTAAAGTTGGATATAAGTCTACTGAAACTGCTATACGAGACAAGGACTACGTTATATCGATTGAAAGTTTAGAAAATGTTTATAGATTCCATTTAATATTACTACTACGCTTGCGAAGGTAACCTGATCGTCTTGCATGCTCGACATTTTTTTACTTTCATCAATCATGAGTTAGATGAGTTAGCTCTTGACCGCTATATAATCTACCTAGGTACTTATCTTGCTCTAGGCCAGAGCAAGGATTAAGTCTTATAAAGGGTACTCCCCAACACATTAAATTGCTGAAACAGCTTACAAAGTTCAAGAATTTACTGCCTATGTCACTTTTTTCAAGCTTCTTTCTATAGCTGTTATTTGTTAGAAATTATAGCTGGAAAAGAGTCTGCAGCTGTAAATTCTGGAAGTTGTAGGCAAAATAACCTTAAACTATCACTCTTCCCCCGGTTCCCAGGTTTCGGCGCGTCCTTTGCGTTGACCAGATGCCGCGCGCCCCAGTTGCACTGCACGAATCGCCAGGCCCCAGCCACGTACACCGCGTTCCAGGAGTTGCGGAACCTGTTGTCTTCGAACCGGACGCCAGGCTGGTAGCCCGCGGATTTGCTGTAGCCTTTAATAACCACGCAGTGGAGGCCCGCGTAGCTGGAATGGAGATTAACGTGTGAGGTATTTAGAAGTTCTTTAAAATGTGTTTAATTAACTCCGATTTGAACTGTTAACGGTTTCCTTTGTCTGAACAATGAATTTGATATTGCCTATATACATTTCAGATTCGTTTTTTTATCTCAATGTCAGCAAAGTTTTGCTTCTGGAAATTGACGGATATTTCCTCGGGGCCCAGAATTCTCTGGCTTGATCACGAACGAGCTCTTGTACTGTAAGCGTATCGCTCACATTAGCATGTTGTATGGGATTCCAAGTATTATCGTTAAGTAATCGTCACTCGATATCTGGAGCCTTAAGACTATCGATAATACTTGAGATACGAATGTGCTTCGTTATTCCAACGTCCGTAAACTCGAAACCTTCCACGTTAACGTCAATTATACGTACTCTCTGCCTCTGTACTGTTATCCATTTTTAAATCGATTTCATATAATGTGCGTTTTGTTACGCCATACAAATTGATCATAGGTTGATATTTTCATGAAAGTGGGGCAGGTAGTTCAATCCTCACCTGCACAATCTCTTGAACAGCACATGGTAGCTCTCCGTGCCGTGTTTGATCCCTCTCAGCAGTCCCAACGGCGAATCTCCGCGGAGGTTATCGTCGAACTGAATGTTGTTCAGGTTCTTTACGGTGATCCATCGGAATATAGTCCGAGCTTTCTCGACGTCGCTCGCGCATCTTCCGACGAGCTGCCGCACCAGGTCTGTGAACGTTTTTTGGTCTTCTTGCGCAACCTGAAAAAAAAATACGCTCAGTTTTTGAGTTCTGATTAAGAATCATGTTTGTGTATCAAACCTATATAAGTATAGGTACCTTCAAAAATCATCTAAGTCAAAGATGGTTCTGACACGTTCATATTGGATCAGATAATATTCCGTCAATATCTGTAAAAAGCTTACATGAACTCACTCAATACGGAACTCCGGACATATATATTTTTTTTTAATATTTGACTGCGAAGCGCTTGGCTTTCATCTCACCTGGTGTCAAGTTATTATAAGGCCAAAGTGGAAGGGCTCTTCACCCAGAATGCTCAACAGACTGAGAAATTGGCTATCTTTATTTTTAAATGCCGAAAGACAACAAATTATAATACTTGTAATCGCGACAGACTTAGGTAAAATGGAAGTAGCTATAGCTATCCATGTGGACTTAAGTCCTACCACCAACCAAACCAAGCACAATATATTCATCTTCTGCTTAGGATTGGAAGACAACTTTAAAAATAGCTTTGAAATTTAGATTTGTATCAAAATGTTTCAAAATACTTGATTTCATCAAGTTTTCCAGTAGCATTTCTCTGGAAAACAAAAGAACCTCTTACCGAAATAGCGATCTTGTCGACATCGGTGAACTCCGCGGGGTCGGTGTATATGTGGAACTTGGAGACGAGCGGCGGCTGCGGCTGCGGCGCCCGCGCGGGGTACGGTGGCGCCTCCTCGCCGTCCATGTACAGGGAGGAGCCCACCATATACTCCGACCTTCGCTCCTGGATCAGCTCCATCATTTCGTGGCTTTGCTTCTCCACTAGAGCTGCTGTTGCCGCTCTGAAAGGTATCACGCAATCTTTATTAAATTCCATGATTGCATGATATAACTATATGTATGTAGTATGAAGGTGGACTTGTCTTATCAAAAAGTTGTTGAAAACGCCTTCGCTTCTCGGCGGTACAGTAAAAAAATAGTTTGATGGTCTGGTTCCCTCAAACCAAGCATGCCTTTATTTTAATACTGGTAAGAAGTGGAACTCCTTGCCCTCGTCTGTTTTTGTGCACGAGTACGATCTTGGAGTCTTCAAGTCCAGAGTGAATAGGTTCCTTTTAGATAAGCGTGCTCCATCTTTGGCCATATCTTTACTTGTTTTTCAATTAAGCTAGTGGTCAAACGCTTGGCTATCACCGATAAAAAATGCTCCATTGTAAACAAATCCTAGCCCGTAAGATAAACTTATTGAGAACCTCGCTTACAGCATTTACCTTTCGTGTTCCAGCATTTTCCGCGTCAAACTCTCCTTCTTCTTATCTCGCCGTAAAGTCATGTTCTTCTCCAAATCAGCTCGCTCCTGCTGGTGTCTCATCGTTAGAGCTCCGATCTCAGAGTCAGGCCTTCGCTTCTTCACCTGCATTTCTTGTTGGAACCTGTTCGTTAGTCGCTCTAGCTCGCGTTCCCATTCATCCTGGAATTCAATAATGTTATAAGCAATCACTCTAAGCTCGGTTATTGAAGAATCTGCGTATAGAGAATGCTGCCGGGCTATGGTTTTGATAAAGCAAGCCGTAAGAACACTAATATCACAAGCGCTGCGTCATCACTATTCATTAAAACTTTATGGAGGTTCCATCGTACCGCTGATTTTCGCTCTCGTATGAAACGGAGTTTGTTGTTTTATGTTTAAGTCGATCAATTTGAGAGAAAATTTGCTGTATGAATTAGTTTTTTTCTACAAAAGCTTCTTCTTCCTGTCCTTATCCCACACTCACGCGTGGTCAGCTCAGCACTCTCCCCTTCACCCGTCATTTCGGCATTCACTCAACTCACATGCATATAGTCGCTTACAGAATCAATCCACCTCTTCCTCGACCTACTCCCACATCCGTCCACATTCATAACATTCATTAGTAATGTGACTTTCTTCCCTCTGCATGATATCATGCCGAGCGGTATGGTCATACCACGTTAACCTATTACGCCTCATTATTTTCGCGCTACATACGACGTCCCTGATATACTCATTCCTTATCATTAACATCATTGTCTCACTACACATCCACCTTAACATTCGCTTCACAGTCACATGCACTCTCTTTTCATCCGTCTTTTTAATTTGTTGCACATTCTGATCCATACAAAACGACAGGTCCGATGGCCGTCTTGTAGATTTTCTCCCTAAGTTTAAGGGGCATCGTTGGGTCACAAGTTGGAAGGAGGTCTCTACCTGTCGTTACTTCATCCATCCTGCATTAATTACCCATTCGATTAAACCTGTAAACGTTATTTTGAATCGGACTTGCCAGTTCGAAATTAACAGTAATCTTTATATATGGGAGAGCAGAGTACTGCTCCGAAGATCTACTGAACCGAAGACCCAGTAGTAACTTGGCCTTCGGTTTTGTTAACATGAAACTGTAAATATAGAAGTACCTACCAGTCCAAAAAGTGTGTCTTACCTGTATTTCTTCTCGTATTCTTTTGTTCTCTTCTTCTCGATGTTTGGAGAATTTCCTGTACAAGTCATCTTCTTCTTGTCGGTGTTTCATTTCTAGCTTTGTTTGTTCATCTCGATCCTGAAGCAATGAAAAAGTAATCGCAGTTATTATCAAGCACAAATTATATTCTATTAAAATTTTTCATTATTAGTAAGTCGTATTTTTCTTGAAAAGTACCTTACATTGTTGTCTTAAACAATAAAAAGAACATGGATATCTATTACGTGCATCAATCATTCCTAAAAGCTATGCAGTGGTCGAAATTTGACCTCAAAACAAAATTAGCTCGTTGAGAGTGAGATTTGGAATAGCTAAAGTATACGGAGGAGTACTCCAATATCCTATTCCAAATCTCACACTACGACAGTGCACGCAATTTTCACAAAAAGGGGTCCGATTACATTAATACACAGATTTACAAGCTGAAACTACTTTTATAAATGTTATGCTACAAAAAGTCGCAACTTACAAAATTAGCTCGTTGAGAGTGAGATTTGGAATAGCTAAAGTATACGGAGGAGTACTCCAATATCCTATTCCAAATCTCACACTACGACAGTGCACGCAATTTTCACAAAAAGGGGTCCGATTACATTAATACACAGATTTACAAGCTGAAACTACTTTTATAAATGTTATGCTACAAAAAGTCGCAACTTACGAACAGGATTGAACCCGCATCGTTTGCTCAAGCCGCTTTTCCGGCTTGATCAAATTGAGCTACGACAGTCGTAACGTACCGTTTTTTAAAAAATAATAATGGTGTGAGTAACACGAAGAATAAATAACAAAGCAAAAATACGAGTCTTAACTTCGTTTATTCGGTCCAATATATCAGGTGCGTTCGCAAAAATGTTTGCAAAGCTGATCAAATAAGTATTTAAATTAATTGGTCTGTATTATTTGCATTACTGTGCCATGGCTGTGAACTCTACATATGCACGTCACATAAAATGTACCCTAATTGAGAACCTTTTCTTTTAGTCTGTCGGAAAAAAATATTACCTCACAAGAAGAATTTTAGAGAAACCAATTTTTATTCTGATATGTACAGTACATTTGTGCTATCAATATTGCTTCGGTCTGGGATCGGATGATTGTTATAAATTAATACTTATACATTTTGCCAACTCGGGCTGAGTTAGCAAAATGTAATTGATGTCGTAAAAGCCGACTAAGAGATCTCACCAGAAAAAGAGCAGCAGCTTCCTTCTGTGTATTATCTACTCATTTACTGCGAGCACCAATCCGCCTGCCAATCGTGGTGATTATGTCAAAACCTTCCAGCTTTAGAGGAGGCGCTGTCCAGCAGTGGACACTAATGGGCTGTTGACGTATGATGTCACTCATATTTATCTAATGTTCGTTAGATTTAAACGATGTATCCACGCCCTACACTACGCTTCTAGGCAAGCGTAGTGTAGGGTAGTTTATACATCGTTGTGTAGGACGCCCTATGGCTAGATGGAGCGACGACCTCCATACAGTGGCGCTCAGAGAGCGGATGAGAAAGACGTTCCTTAGGAGTGACCTACGTCCAGCAATACTAGATAGTGGACTGCAAAAGGTCGATCATGAAAACGATGCATAAACGATAAAAAGCGCTAATACGAAACCCATTCAGCCACCATGGTTTCTAATGGAGATCTATCTTGTCTCATGGGTGCCAATCACCGATCAGGCGTCCCATTAAGCTGACGACTTATCCATCAGCCCGATCATTACAGTGTTGCCACCTGTCGCTGAGAGTGAAACGTGCCTTCAACCGGTCGGCAGCCTTTGCTGTTTTTACAACAGTAATCGAAGATGGCTATCTATTGTCTTAAGTACTTTTATAGGCTCGGGAGATGTAACATGTACCTACAGATCCTATCCTCCTAACATAATATAAGGATAAATAGAGAATGATGATAATCTAGTATGCTGATCTGTCGATATTTCGGTCCTTATAATCGAAACATTGGCATGACTATGGGATGGGCACGTAGCTCCATATTCCTTCCTATTCCATATTTAATATATCTTAAGTATAATATTCGGTTGTACTAGGTAGTGGAACTAAATGCCATTGTTGAAAAATGAAGGCACTTTTGTTATTATACCTATCTATGAAGTAGAATAATAATTAACAAGGTCTTTTCAAAGACGGAATATAAAATTAACAAATCAGCACTTGTAAAGTCTGCGTCAAATGGGATTAAATTAAGATAAATATGTGGTATATTTTTCGCTTAAACACGTTTATATCTCGTTTATGTATTAATTTCATTAGATCGATAAAGAAACGATCTGAGTGCCGTTAGCAAAGTGTTTGCTGTGATTTTAAACCCATTCAGGATAATCCAGTCAATGAATGACTCACGGAGTAACCGCAAGGTGTGCCAGCAAGCGTTATCCCAAAACCATAAAACTCGACTGAATGCGTGCTCGCCAGGCACCGAGACTGAATGAATGCAAATATCACTTACGTAGACAACCAGTATTACAATAGGACTACATTACCATTACATAAATAATGCGAGTTTTTATCGTCGACGACCGTTGACGTTGGGCGAGGAATTTGTTTTTGTAGAAGTTAATCGTACAGATAACGGTGTCGCATTATCGTCAGTAGCGCGCCCGCGGCTCGCCGACCGGTCGTGCATAGTACCACAGCGTAGTAGGTACCAATCGAAATGTTGAAACTAGTTAGAGGAGCGCGCCGGCTCGCCCAATGCCGGCACAACAGCCACGCAACGATCATCGGCTCCGAAGTCAACCGCGCTGACCCTTATTACCAGGAGAATAAGACCAAAATGGATGAGCTAGTCGACGAACTCCGGCTGAAAACAAGCGAAACGATCAAAGGTGGCCCGGAGGACGCCGTAAAGAGGCACATAGCGAGAGGAAAACTTCTCGTGAGGAACAGGATCAACCGGTTGGTGGACGAAGGCAGCGACGTTTTGGAACTGAGCACATTGGCTGCCGACGAAATGTACAAAGGGCAGGTCGCCGGCGCCGGCATCGTCACCGCCATCGGCAAAGTTCACGGCCACGACTGCATGATCGTCGCTAACGACTCTACGGTCAAAGGTGGAACTTATTTCCCGATGACTGTCAAGAAGCATTTGCGTGCGCAAGAGATTGCGCAAGAATGTAGACTGCCGTGTATTTACCTCGTCGACTCAGGCGGTGCGCATCTCCCCGATCAAGCAGAAGTCTTCCCCGATAAAGAACATTTTGGGAGAATATTTTATAACCAAGCTAACATGTCATCGGAAGGAATACCCCAAATATCAGTAGTAATGGGCTCTTGTACCGCTGGCGGGGCGTATATCCCTAGTATGTGTGATGAGAGTATTATAATAAAAAACCAAGGAACAATTTTCTTAGCCGGACCTCCTCTACTGAAAGCGGCTACGGGGGAAATCGTATCTGCAGAAGATTTAGGAGGCGCTGATTTACATTGCCGACAATCCGGAGTGACTGATCATTATGCACAAGACGACGAACATGCTCTACATTTAGCAAGAAACGTTGTTTCTAATTTAAACTGGAACAATGAACAAAGTGCAAGGGTCCATTCGACGAAAGTAGATGAGCCTATTCACGATGTGAATGATCTTCACGGCATCGTCGGCGCAGTTTTGCAAAGACCATTCGATATTAAAGAAGTTGTTGCCAGGATCGTCGATGGCAGCAGGTTCCACGAGTTCAAGCAATTGTATGGCGAGTCATTAGTATGTGGATTCGCCACTATCTACGGTCGTGCTGTAGGAATTATTGGTAACAATGGAGTGTTGCAGTCAGAGGGTGCTCTGAAAGGGTCTCATTTCATTCAACTCTGCGCTGCAAGGAAAATTCCACTTGTGTTTTTGCAGAACATAAGTGGTTTTATGATTGGTAAAGAAGCTGAAGCTGGCGGTATCGCTAAAAACGGAGCGAAAATGGTTACCGCAGTGAGTTGCTTCAAGGGTCCTAAGATCACAGTGGTGGTTGGCGGTAGTTTCGGCGCCGGGAACTATGGGATGTGCGGTCGCGCATACTCCCCCCGTTTCCTATACATGTGGCCTAACTCCAGGATATCGGTAATGGGTGGACCGCAAGCAGCAACTGTGCTGTCTATGGTTTCGCAAGAGAAAGCCAAGAGAGAAGGTAAAGCTTGGACTGCGGAAGACGAGAAAAGAGTGAGAGCGCCTTTGGAGGAGAAGTTTGAAAGAGAGGGACGTCCTTACTACAGTACTGCCAGGTTATGGGATGATGGAATAGTAGCTCCTAAAGACACGAGGAAGGTGATTGGACTGAGTTTATCGGCAGCTTTGAATGCTCCGTTCAGAGACAGTAAATTCGGTGTGTTCAGAATGTAGTTTTGTGATAAGGTTGTTGTTTAATAGTTATCGTGAGTTATTAACTCCGAGTGATTCAGATTTGTTGGTAAATTATCTTATCAGTGAAGCGATACACGCTGTTGCTAATTTAAATTATTTCTGTATGTATATTCGAATCACAAAGGGCCTCAATGTGATATCGTTATTCAAATGTCTGATATGTTGTGGTTTGTGTGAGTATGGTAGGTAACTGATTATTAGATAAGAAATATATTTATTAATTTCTTAACTCTGCGTTAATCTTTATTAATACCTACCCATTTTTGCCCTGATAATTAGGTACATCATACCTTACTACGTATTAAGTACCTACTTATGTATCTATAATCGTGTACCTAACCTTGGTAAAAAATATCATCAAATTTTCTCCGTACTAATCAAGTTATCATATTACACGATTTGCTTTGTTAGGGGCTATATGGCTGTGTGAAATTTTTGTACAGTTATAAATACACTTGACTGTTCTAAGATGGCCGGAATCATTAAGGGTACCTACGTGAACCTGGACTGGTATAGCTACTAGTGTCGCACATTCAAAATTCTCCCGGGACATAAGTATCCTCATACCTTTTATCCGTATATTTATCCCCTCATCCCACCCAACCAATATCAATTCTCAAGTACAACTGACGTCAGATAGGCGACTGATCTTTAAATTTCAGATAAAACTAACAACATTTTGCCTAAAATAGACTCACTACTTTTTTCCCTTCGAGGATTCACCTCTGATCACTACTCAGAGAGTGGATCTTATGAGGATCACCTCAGGAGGGGGTAGTCAAAAGCACGTCCAAACTTACGTATTCAATACGTGACAGGTTGCAAGACCATCGTCGCTTAGCGGAATACCTACTAGCCACATGTCATTCGGACTTTTGGTCCTAGGTACATGCCGGTTTCCTCACGATGTGACTTCACCGTCAGATGCATGTGCATGTGTCAAATGTGCACATACCATTCAGAAAAACCGAAAAGTCCATTCGTGCACGACTGGATTTGATCTCACTACCGCCGGATCGATAGACGGGGCCCTACCTACTTGGCCACCACAGCTCTTGTCAAATCAGATTATTATTGGTTGTTAGATAATAACACAAAGATGTTAAATGGGTACAGCTACAGCAGCAATTGTTTCCACCACATGAATCAGAACAATAGCGGGGCCATACAGTTGGCTATTTAATATGGAAGTGACACGTCGTGAGTTACCACTGACCCCATCAAAGTTCAGGGTTAGGTACGAGTATAAGGGTATTCACTTTCATTTAATTGGTTTCGACGGAATTTCAAGGGTAGTTCAAATAGTCTCACAGCCTGTGACATTCTAGTCAAAATAAAAATTAAATAATGAATGAACCTAACACATTATTGTACTGTCCCCACGTTCTGACATTACCGTGTAATAATTACTGAACTACTCGAATATAACCTACTTAACTTGAACATTTAAATGTAAATCTTTGTAAATCGGACATTTTAATAATTTCATCGTATTGAGTGTTGTAACTTAACCTCCTATAGTCATACGAGTAGATAGGAACATTGTAGAGCAAACACGCTCAAAAATATAAAAAGGTATTGCGCGATCCCTCAATGGGTAGGTACTAGGTACTAAAGGGAGTTCGTTTTTATCATTACACTAGCTGAAAATACCCGTGCTTTGCTACGGCAAAATAAGAAAAACAGGATGGCTGTGGTACCTGGCTATAATACAGGGGTAAAGAACGACAGGGTTCCTAGTTTTTACACGGCCCGTCCCGTTGATTCTTAAATTTTATTACCAGATCCTATTAATTATACTATTAGGTATAAAAATATAGAATGTAGAATAAAGAGAACCTGGTATTTCGCATAACACAAAAGAAAATAATCTTTGGTTTTCAGTCAGCGCATTAGAGACTCGCACCTGTCTAGTGTTTTTAGTAGTCCTAGGTCCGATTCACCGGTGGCGGCATTCCTTTATGAGTTTTGGTCGCCGGAACATTGCAGGCTAGAATTACCTGATTGCTTTGGAAGGCCGTCGTTGGTCCTGGGCTGTCACTGGTAATGGTCAAAGAGCCATGTCAGACGCCTATGGCGGCGGCTCGTAAGGTCTAACACCAGGGAAATCACTGAACTGACTACGGACTCACGTTGGCCGCTGCAGTAAAAATCTAGCCAGGTGGGGCATGATATACTCCTCGAGCGCACATTGCTAGTATGGAACTCCGTACAGGAAAGTATGGCCCACCTACTTTTAGGCACCTACACCTGCCCGCCATGCCCCGTGGAGCAGTGGAGGTTGCTTAGTGCTGGTCAAGGAAGGTTTTCATGTTTTGAAACGTTTGAATCGAGAAGGAGAAAAAGACATGAAAATTTAAGGCTATAGTCGCGAGGAAATCGGTATGAAGCTTTACTCTAGCCCACCAACCAAATAAAGCACAATATTGCCCTCCCTGGGGATCGAACGCGGGACCTCTGAATCTGAAATCGACTAGACTCTAGTTCACCTACAGCTACCCTTAAACATGAATTCTGCCAGCATAAAATAGAAAATCTACATGTTGATCGCTCAGCGCTGTTACGCTTTCCACGCTGGCTGCGTACGCGTACGGTTTTTCACCAACATTCCTCGCAAGAAAATTCATTCTCGGACCGACTAGATACTATTAGTCGAGTTAATTGCCGATGGATATGGTACGGTGGCTAGCCTGCTTTTGAAATGGTTTTTGTTATGGTGTTATTGGAGATGTAATCACGATGGCAATCATCGTGCAATTATCCGCAAGCATCAAAGTTGTGTTACAGGAGTAACTTCTTGTAGGCATCTATCGCACTCATATTTGCTGGTGGTAGGTTCTGTATAGGTCCACCTGGGCTTGCGACATCCGAAGGCCGGTTCAAAGCAGTTTGCTGTGTCAGCTCGCTTCACCTAGGACCTCGACAAGGTATGATCAGGCGAGCTTGGCTGTCAAACCTTATCCTTTTCAAGTTAAAATAAAACATTTTATAAATTCCTATCATATTTAATATATCCAGGTAATAATAGCCATTTCTGTATTGACCGTAGGGGTTCCGGCAAAAATATGGGTCCCGATTTAAAATTTAAAAAATTTACCCCCTCATATGAAACGTGAATTTTTGCCTTAAAATGTAAAACGGAACCCTCGGTGTGCATGTTCGCACTTGGCTAGTTTATTTTTATTTACGATGAGTTAACTCTTGACTTCGAGGCTTGCTTGGGCAAGGATAAGGGTCTACGATGGAGCGAACCTTCCCAGAATACAAACCTAGTCGATTGACCAAGACTAAGAAGATTACCAACCCGTCTGTCAAGCTTGGTGTAATAATATTTCATTTAAGGAAAAATCGAATACATGGGGGTAATCCCCATGAAGTTTTTTTTAATAAAATTATATCATACCCAGTTGATTATCATTATTGATGCTATCTTTGATTTTAAAACTTTTTTGATTATACGACAATTTGTGGCATTGCCATTATTTTCATTATTCTCCTTCATCGAAACAATTAAAGACTACGATCTCCAACCAGCCTATTAAATTTTGTGATTATGGTTATTCCATTGCACTCTTCGGCCTATGCCCTGGTGAACACTTTCGGTCTGTAATGATGATGGTGTACCGACCTAAAGGCATATCATCCGGTGAACATTTGAAGGCATAAACCGATATTTGTTGTCAGAATGATGTAATCATTAATGTGTGATACTACGCAATTCATCCAGATAACAAAGCCAAAGGCGGAAGTGCTGTAATTGTTAGAGAACACATAAAGCATCATGAAGTAAAGAAACATGAACAGCCAGATATACAATCTGTAGCTGTCTGCATCTATACAGAGAGGTATCCTGTGACTGTGGCTGGTATATACTGCCCACCGAGGTACAATATAAAAAAAGAATCCTACCTAAGCTTGTTACAATCACTTGGGGAAAGGTTCATATTAGGAGGTGACTTTAATGCTAAAAACACGCATTGGGGCTCCCGCTTAACGAATACCAAGGGAAAAGAACTGATGAATGCCATAAAAGAACTCAAATGCGAGGTATCATCGACAAGGTCACCAACGTACTGGCCCACCGACCCACAAAAAAAACCGGACCTGATTGACTTTTTTATACATAGAAATCTATCAGCCAATTATCTTAGTACAAAGCAGAGTTATGATATGAGTTCGGACCACTCTGCAATCTACCTAGAAATAAGAAACAAAGTATTATTTAAGGAAAACACTCTGACCCTAGTAAATAAACACACTGATTGGGAGAGTTTTAAATTAGAACTAGACGATAACTTAAATCTAAGAGTACCACTTAAGACTCCGGAACAGTTGAATGCCGAAGTTGAGCATTTTGTAACTCTAATACAGCAGACTGCCTGGAAAAATACACCTTATTTGAGAAGCCGGATTGCCAGAAACCATTATCCAAAAGAGATTTTGGAACTCTTACATGAGAAAAGGAAACAGAGGCAGCAATGGCATCAATCCAGATGCCCACAAGACAAAACTAAGCTGAATAATTTGACAAAAAAACTAAAAAAGATAATACAACACTTTAATGATACCTTAACCAATACCTACATTGGAAAGTTGACTGCTGAAAAAAGTACAAATTACTCACTTTGGAAAGCTACCAAAAATATGAAACGACCAATGGCACAGATCCCACCATTGGGATCAATGATCAATGGAAACATGAAATGGGCCGTAAGTAATGAAGAAAAGGCAAAAGTGTTTGCAGATCACTTGGAAACGATATTTCAACCAAATGAAGGTCAAACCCAAACAGAAGACATCAGTAAAATAGAAGAAGAACTAGGTGAAATATGTATCAAACACGTTTCGCCAAGAGAAGTTTTTCAAGAAATCAAGAGAAACATCAATCCAAGAAAGTCTCCTGGATTTGATCTAATTCCGGGTGAAATATTACATAACCTCCCTAGAAAAGCCCTGGTCAAACTGACTAACCTTATTAACGCGGCTTTAAGGCTAAAATATGTGCCCGACTTATGGAAAGTAGCTGAAGTGATTATGATAGCGAAACCAGGGAAACCATCAAATGATGTCAAATCATATAGGCCAATCTCACTCTTACCTATCGTATCCAAACTTTTCGAAAAGCTACTGCTTAAAAGACTTAAACCGATCATAGAAACAAGAGCGATTATTCCAGACCACCAATTTGGCTTCAGGGAAAAGCACTCGACTATAGACCAAGTCCACAGAATTACTAATGTAATTGAGAACGCCATTGAAAACAAAAATGTTTGTTCTACAATTTTCTTAGACGTAGCCCAAGCATTTGATAAGGTATGGCACGAAGGTATTATACAAAAACTAAGAAAACTTCTACCCAAACCATTCGCCGATATTCTGCAATCATATTTGACGGATAGAGTCTTTAGAGTAAGGCAAGAAGATGCCTACTCAGAAATCAAGAAAATTAAAGCCGGAGTGCCGCAAGGAAGTGTTTTGGGTCCGGTCCTGTACCTATTATACACCAGCGACATCCCTCATCTAGAAAATAATACCCTTGCGACGTTTGCTGACGATACAGCTATAATGGCTGTTGGAAAAACACATGCAGACGCTGCAGAAAAGGCTCAAGATGCAGTCAACAAAATTTGGGACTGGACGAAAAAATGGCGAATCAAACTTAATGATTCAAAATCGGTGAACATTAACTTCACAAATAAAAAAGATCAGTATTTCCCTATATATATCAACAATGAGCCTATACCGTATGAAAACACTGCGAAGTACCTAGGCATGACTCTTGACGCAAAGCTACGCTGGAAAGCTCACGTCAAGAAGAAAAAGGAAGAGTTAGATATTAGATACAATAGAATGTACTGGCTCCTAGGAAGGCAGTCAACATTGTCAACACACAACAAAATTCTGTTGTATAAAGCAGTCCTGAAGCCAGTATGGACTTATGGTATTCAGCTGTGGGGCTGTACCAAAAAAAGTAACATCAAAATAATCCAACGCTTTCAAAATAAGGTACTCAGGGATATAGTGAATGCACCTTGGTACATCAGGAACGACGACCTCCACAGGGACCTTAACATAGAGTTCGTTGATAAAGTTATAAAAAAACATGCAGAAGCTCATGAACAAAGACTTCATAAACATGTGAACCTTGAGGCAATCCAGCTGCTAGACAACACAAAAACAGTGAGAAGACTGAAAAGAACTAAACCTTTTGAGTTAGTGTAGTGTTAAATAGTATAAAGTAGTGTCAGTGTAAGTGAAAGTGCTACTTCAAAGAACACAATAACGCAGTGTCTCCCCTTAAATAGAAACTGTAAGAAACGTGACATTGGACACATTCTTTAAAATAATTAATTTTATAAAACTAAGTTAGCATAAAATTACTCATTAGCCTACATAGGCTAGATTGTAATATAGTTTTAGAGCATATACTAAATTAATATGCACTAAATATATAAAAAAAAAAAAAAAAAAAAATATGTGGAAGTACGGAAGTACCATAACGCTTGCTATTGTGCTAGACGGAGCACGCCTTCAGAGAAAGTTGAGATATCCATCACTTGATAAAATATGCCGTAACTAGCTATCTATGACACGAATTGCTACCTGCCCCACAAAGCCGCAAACACAATACTTACTCGTACGTTCATGAATAATCAAGTACTCACTCTTACATTCACTTATTTTGACAAAGGGTTAGGCTGTATTGTTTTATATATGGTGGGGAAGCGCCTGGCTTTCCTTTTAGCTGGTGAGATGGAAGACTTCACTCGGAATCATCAATGAACTGAGAAACTGGATATTCCCTTATTTTACCTCTAAATGCAGGATCATAGCAATAATAGAACTAAAATGATAATTTTGTACGCCCCCTGAGCATTGACCCTGGGACCTCTGGGTTCTAGGTCTGGGTGTTTGTTAGTCAGTCAATTGATTACACAGTTTTATGACAAATAAGAACGTAAGGTTTAAGACAAGTATACTATACTTAATATGGTCTGGAACAGTCGAGTTACCTATAGGCCGTTTGTAACGGTCCTTTTTTTTATTGTACGACGGGGAAGCACTTGGCCTTCATCTCAACTTGGTGAGGCCGAAGGTGGAGGCGCACTTCACCCGGATTCCTCAAAAAACTGTGGAACGGGCTATCTTACCTCTAAATGTCGGAACACAACAATTTTATAATGGTTGTTATGGTGACAGAATTAGGTAAGATGGTGGTAGCTAGCCAGGCGGACCCAAACAAAGTCCTATCACCAACCAAACCAAGCACAATATATTTTACTCGAACCCGGGATCTCTGGATCTGAAATCGGTGGGTTGAACCACTTGACCACAGAGGCGTTTAAAAAGTCCTTAGATAATCTGACTGATTCCTTTGTACATAGTTAGTTAATTTGGACATTTTATTGAATAAAGATTATATCCGTAATATAGTTCCCATATTACAAGCTATGCTTAGTTTGGGGCTAGATGGCGCTGTGTGAAATTAGTCACCTGTTTTAATAAAAAAAATCTATTAATGTTCGTAGTATTTCGTCTGAAATGGACACCAGTTACAACTGCTAGCAAGGAAACTGGTAGATCGAAATTTATGAGATAATTCTTACACAACTGCATTGCAACCGATACCCGGTGTTGGCTTACACATGATAAATGTAATAAGGACATATGTACCTATTTACCGTGGTAGTTTAATCTCCGAAGAAGACATTCAATGGCGACTTGCACAGATAAGGATGAGGTCTACGATAGAGCTTGCCTACCCTCAAGGTGCCTATTAACTCTCTTCTTGAATACATTATGGTCGTAACACAGCGGAAATACAAACGCTTCCAGCTTATTCCATGTTTTTGCGCAAATATTTAGCTTACATACCTGTGAAAAGTAAATGTCATAGGTAGAACAAAACATATGTACAGAAGTTATCGAGTGATAGTACTTACCTACCTACGCCTCCTTGCTTTCAAATCGGAACATCAACTCTAAGGTTACCCTCTAAGGTTAATCTGCCTGCCAAGTGTGGTGATTATGGCAATCTTCCGCAATTAGAAGGATGCTCTGTTTACTTCGAGCAACCCAATATCGATTCTTCAATAGCACATAAACACATCAATGTGGACACCAATGATAATTTTATTATCTATTTAGTTATCATAGATCCATGATAATAATAATATTGAGCTGTATCAATATCTATTCTCCAATCATGAAAATTAATTACTGGGCTGTGCAATATCTTGTGCAGTAAATAAGATCTGATCATGTCAAAGTATTCAAATCAGGAAACCCCTCATTGCAAGCCAGATTACAACATAAGGCTAAATAAACCGCAAAAAATCAGTTACGGATTGCGATGACCATTTATTGGCGCGGCATTTCCCAGTTAAACCACATAGCATGGTCGATCATTGCGTACGCTTACACAATCCCATTGCAATCTTAATTAACAACTTTCTATCGAGTCAACGAACGAACCGCAAATCGCTGCTTGAGTGGTGAGCGGAGCGAGTAGCGGTGACGGTTTACTTTATTGTTGACAGGGAGATGCTTGGCCTTGATCTCACCTGATTTTCAAGTTATGATAAGGCCGGAGGTGGAAGCGCACGTCACCCGGAATCCTCAATAAACTGAGGAACTGGCTATCTTACCTCTAGATGCCGGAACATGATTATTTAAGAATTGTTGTAATGGCGACACGATTGGGTGTACATGATGTACACAAAAAACAGGTATTAATTTTACAGACCGCCATCTAGTCCCAAACTAAGCAAAATGCATGTTTCTAGGTCTTCTATGTTAGGCGTTGATTGTCAGCCAGAAATTAATAAAAACTTCATCAGCTTTTTTTGGAATTCAAGGAGATCCGTCAGAGTTGAGCAGCATGTTTTTTTTACTTAGCACATTTCACACAGCGCTATCTAGTCCCAAACTAAGCAAAGCTTGTCGTATGGGAACTAGATTACGGATATCGTATTTATGTACTTATTTTTTGTAAATACATACTGATCAAATCAATAAAACAGCCAAACACAAAACAAACATCAATATTCATCGCATAAATGTTTGTTTTCGCAGCAGCAGGTAGAACTTCCAACTGAGCTGTGAGGCTTCCGTGTTACATTTCGTAAAGTCGTGCGGTGAGCAAATAAATTCATCAGCTCGCCGTCAGCCTTGCTGCCCGCGTCGCTTGTCACTCTAACGATAGCTCATTTTACTCTCTGGGCGATCGTGCGAAGATCTTTGCCGTTTGTAATTAAAAAGTTGGTTACGAGAACGCATTGTTTGCGGGATCATTTTGTTTTGATGATGATGATGATGATGAATCGACTCGCCCGTTTTAATTAATTTTCAATCATAATGTTGGTTTGTTGCGTATGTTTGCCTTCGCAGAGCTGAGCCTCGATTATACTAAACCAATCGTCGCGAAATAGGCGCTTTTAGATATTCGAGTGGCCATTCTGCGATGATCATATCATAGTGTCATATTGAAGCGATTGGTTTAGTAGAATCGGGGCCCCGAGCTTATAACTGCAAACATAACTTGGCCCGAGTTGGTATCACGTAAGTGAAATTTTATCAAAGCTATGTTAGAATTGGCAAGACAACTTATACTTTTACGGCTTAGGTGCAATAGGTTTTTTGTCAGCTTTCTTGAAACCTGTTTGATATTCATTTATAATGAATCTATGATTCATTGCAGACCGTAAAAAATAAAAATAAAAAACTCAATTTTTATCTCAAGATATATTGCCACGAACGTAAGCTGTAAGCTGTAATTTATAAGAATGTCCAGCTGAAAAGATTACCATAAAAAAATAAAAACGGCAAATGTTTAAATGGTACTTACCTATTCATTTTGTAATATTTGGTCTGCAAGAAAAATCCAATAAAAGGTGGAGTACCTACGTCATTGGGTTCTTAGGTGTTTTTTTAACCCACCTTGCTTTTTTAATTCACTGTTCCTCTTGAATTAGCTAACCGTTAAAATGATAGCCATTTAAAACTTCGACGTAAGGACAACATTACGAATTTTTGACCGAGAAAAGGAGAAAGCAGAAAGAGAAGCAACGCACAAAACATGCGTAGCCAAATGTAGAGAACTACAGAAGTGATATGACATCACTTGATAACGAATCCATTGCCATATTAAGCTCGATGAGTAATCCGAGCCATTTCCTTTGAAAATGAACATGTAAGGCGATTTGTAGAGCCTCGGTCAGACAAAGTTGGAAAGATTACATCATCTTATCTAGAAAGGAAGCCTCTGGGCACTGGGCAGTGGGCCAAAGAAGCTTTTTGATGCCAGATTTATATATAAAGTTAAGGCTACTAGACTATTGTATTAGGATAATCCTTTACGTGAGGATTATCATAATACATCCATATTACTTGAGGTACCCAAGTGTAGGACCAACCTACTTAAATTTGCCCCCATGTCACTCGCTATATACTTGCTCAATATTCTGTCCGAAAACAGCGTGGACATATTTTACCAAAACATGCCGAAACTCATAGTAACGACACAAGTTGTCATTGAAACAAAATGTTTATAATGTGTAGTAACTATAGTGTTTGTAAATTAGATTAATAAACATAAGTTACCTGGATTTAGCATCGCAACCTGTAATTATGTTTTTTCTAAATAAATAAATAAAAAATATTAGCTGTAAATATAAATTGAAAAACAATAGACCGACAAAGAGAGTATAAGCACACGACGTACATTTCAAGCTTTAAAACGTTACTTGCATGCCCAGCAACCCCCTCAAACTTATATTTTTTATTTAATTTTGAAACTTACTTGTACTAGGTATACTTGTAGTGTGAATGTTGATTTCCTATTTAGAAATTCACGGCATAAATTTAAGGACGCACGATTTGGTGCACGATATGAGTAGCGTTTTATGGGTTGTAAGTGGCAGTTTTCAAGGCCGGCCTATAAATATTCATCAATGCAATTTGTATTCCAAAATACGCTACAGAAAGTAAGTAAATTACGCATACAACCTGATTACTCCAGTACGCGTGGTTGGACATGCGAGCGGAGGAAGGCTGAAGAGATTGATGGATTGTGTCAAAGACGACATGTACACACGATCCAAAAGCAAACAAAGTTCCGAAATAGAATGTATGATTATTTTTGTACGAACTGGCTATCTCACATGTAAATGCCAGAACAATTAGAAATATAACAACAATTTACATTTGTTATTCGGGCGGCAAAAATAGGTTAGCTATTTGGTGGTAGCTAGGTGGATTTAAAACTATTCCTACCACCAACTAAACTAAGCAAAATTTGTACCGCCTCGGGAAACGAACCCGGGACCTCAGGGGCTTATAATGGTGAGCACTAGACCACAAAGGCGGGTTTTGTAAAACTGGATGACGTGAATGCCTTAGCCGAGACCACACGCCTCCTTAGAACTCAAGTATTTACTATGAAAACAGTTTTTTTTACTATACGACGGGGAAGCGCTTGTCCTTCATCTCACCTGGTTTCAAAATACGATAAGGCCTAAGATGGAAGCGCACTTCACCCGGAATCCTCATCAGACAGAGGAACTAGTTTAATGACGGAACAAAACAAATAAGATAAATTGTTGCTATGGCGACAGAGCTCATGTTGATGGTAGCTAACCAGGCGGACTTGAACAAATTCCTACCTACAACTAAGTGGGAAAACCACTAGACCACAAAGGTGGATAGATACTACGAGTATATTAGGCGACAACTTCCTAAACAGTTACCGATCCACCAACCTATATAGAACGGTGATTATCATCGGAACCCCTCATTCGTACGACTACTCGGCCTGCAGTAATTGCAGTGTGTCACGTGGAGACGGCTTACAACGGGCCCGACATGGTTGGATAACGTTTCCTTACGCATTAGCGTATGGCATCGAGGTCTTGTGATCTATTTCCATTGTCTCAGGGTTAAGGACCAGGGCACCGATTCTAATAAACCAATCGCTTAACTATGTTCATGGTATCGTCGCAAAATTGGCACTTTATAAATTACGGGCACGCGAGGCTTAACACCTTAATGCCTCAAGTTGACGGGCGCAATGCAGTGCCGTGTAGGCTATGTTCTTTGTGGATGTGGCCTAAGCAGTAAGGCATTATTATAGGCGAGAGATGCACTTAACATCAGGTGGGCTACATGCTTGCTAAAAAAAAAAACTATAGGTGCCTTTTTTTTTCTTTTTTTTTATAAATAAATAATAGTAAATACATACGTGTATATGATACAACACCCAAACACTGAACAAACTATATTCATCACACAAATATTTGTCCTGGGTGGAAATCGAACCCACAGCCTACAGCGCAGAAGGCAGAGTTACTAACAACTGAGCTATGAGGCTTGTTATTTGTTGCTATTTTGTATAACCACTCTGCGATTATACCCTTGTCATAGCGAAGCGATTGGTTCAGTAGAATCGGGGCCCTGGCTTTTTGCTTGCGTTGTCGTTTCAGGCCACTGCTGAACATAGGCTTTTCCCAAAAGTCACCTCTATGCTTCATCCATGGACTTCCCATGACCTTTTTTTTTGTATATAGATGGATGGATTAGTATGTACTAATGACACAATGTAACACCCAAACACAGAACGAATTCGAAACAAAAACGCCTTTATCCTCAGTTACTCTCGAGATCTTCGGCCAAGTTGTCGACGAAATTATTTAATTATTGATAATCACACAGAGAGGCACAATAGGGCGAAGGGACAAAATTGGTTATGTAGTCTCTTTTGTTCCAGAGTCTTTTTAACTCGATAATCTATCAAACCCACATTTTAACCTCCATACATTTTGTATGATTGCAAAACTGCGGGATAATTAATATTCAATGAGCGCCATTGGCTCGAATAACATCGTTTTTAGATTGTGTGGGAAACACGTAGGAAGGATGTAGGAACTAGAATATTTATGGCGCCACCGTATCGATAAATTGTTAGGGAATTGTCTGATTATAACTATATATAGGCACAGTCAGAGACATAATTGTATTTGCACCCAACTAATTTCACCCATATTTTTTTTTTAGCGTATACCTACTATCCCACTGTTGAGCAAACGCCTCCCCAAACTTCTTCCATTCTCTCCTTTCGGCTCTTACCGATTTTTGTGGTGACAATGACAACCAAGGTCAACCACGCCACCGCTTTTTTAGTATGCCTCGATAACGCTTTCTACCTTGTGATAACTTGTTACGACCTTAGCCCAATCGGGATATATCCGGAAGAGGTGTCCCACCCAATTCAATTCTAGCTTGGTCACCATCTTACCCACACCAGCAATGACGCTCTTTGATCGTAGCCACGTGTTTCTTATTCATTTTAACTTTATAAATATTGAAAGGATTTTTTTTACAACACAGTTATAACAAGATCAAGTGCATTGGCTGTAAAGACAATTATGAATTATGTCTCTTGTAATGTATGTATGTCTTGTACTGGTTGTAAGCCTCACGTGTAACGTTTAACCGCGTCTGTGGTCTTGTGGTTCAACCCACCAATTTCAGATCCAGAGGTCCCGGGTTCGATCCCCAGGGGAGTACAATTTTGTGCTTGGTTTGGATGGTAGTAAGACTTTGTCTGAGTCCGCCTGGCTAGATACCACCATCTTACCTAATTATGTTGCTATAACAACAATTCTAAAATTGTTGTGTTTCGGAATTTATAGCGGTGTAAGATAGCCAGTTCCTCAGTTAGTAGGGTGAGGATTTCGGGTGAAGTGCGCTTCCACCTTCGGCCTTATCTTAACTTGTTAGTTACCAGGTAAGATGAAGGCCAAGTGTTTCCCAGTCGCCCGAAAAAATACCAATAATTTCACCGGCAACCATACCCTTCAAATCGGAAGACAGCAATGCTGCTTGTCGGCCGTAACAGGTATGGTTATAGTACTTCCCCGAATGAGCCATTTCACAAGGATCTCTACTGCTCTTGAAATGCATGTTACATGTGAAGACATAATTGTATTTACATGTAATGGATTGCATGTAATAGTAGATTATACATCGAGGGGATAAAGGACTGTTTTATGTCACGGGCGCGATATTGAATTCTGAACGTAACGAAGGACTCCAGATTCTCTCAGAACTCCCGAGCGCAGCGAGGGTGTTATGAGTTAATTCTCGGGAATACATATTCGCTTTAATATTCGCTCGGGCGAAGCGAGGGAATTAAGATGAGTTCTAGGCACAGTGATGGGTTCAAGCGCGCCCAAGACAAAAACAGCTTTATCCCCGATGAGTGTACCCTTTTGCGAGACAATAAAAAAGCAAGGCTACTAAAGACAGCGTTTTATTCTAGTAAATTAAGATAAAAGTGAAAATTGATGTTTGAGACATTAGTCCAGTTGTGGAAAGACAAACTTATATATTTATTTGGTACATTTATTGAAGTTGAGGTAGAGTTTATTTGAGTATTGTTCACAGCTTCAGAAACTTGCGTCTGAGGGTCGTTTTGTACTGTAAAGGTTGGGGAAGGTGGTCCTTAAGATTGACATTTTAACAGAACTTTTCTTCTATTTTGATATATTTTTATAAAACCTTTGCAGTTATTACGTATATTATTACGAAATTAGACTTTAAAGCCATTGCAATAAGAACTGTGAAAAGTAAAAATATTAAAACCCAGCGGGTTATAATGAGATTCAGTCCAACATTACACCCCGGCTAAAGCAAAGGGCTTTAATGACTTGCTTTATGTAAGGTTGGCATGATATGTAATTTGGCATTGTCGAGCAGGTGGTGTGAAAAGACAATTATATCACTGACTGTATTTATAATTTCCTGGCTTGTTCATAATACTCAGATTCTTACTTAGAAAAAGATAATGTAGGTACAGAATCGTCGGAACTGAGCAAATTATGATCAAAATAAATTTAGACCCGAATGGAAAGACAGACCTCTATGTGTATTATCACAGAATAACTAATTATCCATGTCTTGTTCTTAGAACGCTGCTGCCTTCAATAACGTACAAGTATGATATGTCTTGTCTTGGAATGGTAGATGCGCCGGCCGGCCATACCAACACACTGATCAAACAAACTATTTACCTACCTACAGTTTCACAGCTGAGGAGGCCGGACAGAGAAGAGATGCTATGTGAATTCGGCTACATGCTCATTAAACTCCATAAAATATTGTAGAAACCAACGCAACGTTTCTAATCGTAAACTAAAAAGAACATTATAATATCAAGCCAAAGAAGCACAAAAGCTTTCTATAAATCATCTGACCCACAATAACCGTCTACAATGGTTGAGCTAGCAAAAGCAAGCGTAGATTATAGTGGGACTCTTGATTTGTTGTAATTGAGTGTAAGCACACTGAATACACAGCCAAGGTTGAGTGAGTTGGAGGTTATAGACCAAAGGTCTGTGAAATAGCTAGTTTATAAACTCTTAGATGGACTTAGATAGGTCTCCTGTGACACAGGGGCTCTGTCTTTGCTCAGCCTTAGGTAATAGGTATCGTTAAAATTTATTATTGCAGTAAATCAATCGAGAGATCTAATTACACAAGCAAATTACTTGTCTGGCTACATGAAATTACAAATTGCAATAGGCTATAATTATTGCTACTCATTTATAATATACTTAGTTGGAGGTTTTTATGAACCGTTTTACAAAGGAAAGGAAAATGTTATCTATTTCTAGTAAGAGCACTAGTCATCTTAGAATTGCTGAGGGATTATACCTAGGGATAACAGTACCTATGGGGTTCTAAAAAAAGCAGATAGCGCGTACCGCATCTGAGGTCTAGTGGTTGTACTACCGGTGTCAGATCCAGAGATCTCGGGTTCGATCCCCAGGGGAGTACCTACACTATTGTGCTTGGTGGTAGGATTTTGTTTAAGTCCATCTGGCTAGCTACCACCATCTCACCTAATTCTGTCGCCATAACAATAATTTTAAATTGTATTCCGGCATTACGAGGCCAGTTTCTCAGTTTGTTGAGGATTCCGGATGAAATGCGTTTCCACCTTCGGTCTTAACACAGTGTTCACAACCTGAAGCTAGGCAGCTATCGTACGAGGGCCGTAAAATTATCGTATTTTCACAATTTTTTATCAAAATTATCGTACCCATCAGGATAGTGACTTTTTAATACATCAAAAAATCTTATGTAACGTAAAAAAAGTACGACCTATGGCACATACTTAAACTAGCCCCCCTTCTACTTTGAGTGTATAAGCGCGCTAACTTTCGCAATCTCGGGGTTTTGTGTGTTCACATTCTACAGGCTTATGGAGTGAAAAAAATAGTTATTATCATATACGCCCGATGAACTAACGTGTTTTATCAAATACGATTATATTTATATACCAACTAGTAAGTATATCGATAGATATAGACTTTATAGACGATAGACACTATGTTTATTTACAATTTTTGGCTCAGAATATGGCTTCCTTTAAAATAATTCTTTTGAATATTGAATGCCGCCACTAACCCCATGATATATTGTAACGGTCAATTATAAAAAGACAATTACTAGCAACCAATTAAATGATTGAGACATGAAGCGGTGGCATGTATGTGTTCCTAAGAAAGAAATAAGCCAATAAATGGCGCTGACAGCAGAAAACAATCGTATTTGTTATTGGCTGTCAGTTCAATACATCATAATATTCATAGTGGAAATTATCGTACAATCTGCGTACGATAGTATCGTACTTAAATTATCGTACGGTTGTGAACACTGTCTTAACGTAAGACCAAGAGGATCGTCGTAAAGTAAAAAAAAAAAGAGTGATGCCCTGTGCTGCAAGCGTGCTTAAGCTACGGTTACGCTTATGTGAAACTTATGCTTGTATTGCCAGCAGTGATAAAAAAAAAATTGCGTACTTTGTAAAATATGGTAATGGTTTAGATACCTATCTACTTCGTGGGTATTCACGAGGAGGTACTCATTTTACACCGAGATCCAATACCTTTTAAAAACATACGCAGTTATCCAAATAAAAAAGCTAAACGTCATTTACCTGCGCGTGTACAGTTACCCCACTATTCTCACGGTGTGCGCGCGCACAATCCGCGCAGATTTATGTACCGCCAGCCTTTGTTGAGCATCGCTGAGCAAATTATTTGCTACGAAAATCATGATCCATTTTGACTTGAGTTATTACCGTGTTATTTTTTGTGGTCGTAAAAATGTAGCTCAAAGCACGACAGTATAACGATACATTTTACAAAAACTAAAAACGGTTTGATGAGATGAAAGGGCTTGTTCGGGGAAGTACTACCACCATACCTATTTTGGCCGTCAAGCAGCATTGCTGTGTTCCGGTTCGAAGGGTTACGGTTGCCGGTCAAATTACAGGCACGGGAGGCTGAACACCTTCATGCCTCAAATTGACAGTATTAGTGCATGTGACCTACGCAGTAAGGAGTTGTTATAGGCAAGAGATGCACATAACATCAAGTGGGCTCTATTCTAGAATGGTGAGTGAGTCACTAGTTTCACACTCCCCATTCTCCCGGAACATTAGTACCCTCATTGGGGTGAGGATACTAATGTCCCGGGAGAATGGTATCCTTATCCATATCCTTACATCCCCGTCCTTCTTTATCCACTTAATTTACCTAATCCTTATCGCTTATCGCCTTACCACACAACCAATTAGGTATTCCCAAAGACGGTTGATGTTAGGCAAGCGGCTGGTCCTAAAATTTTAGCCAAAACTGTAGCAATATGTTAGAAGACTTGTTGTGCTAATCATGATGCTATTTACCAGTACGCCGTCCAAACTACGTCTGAAGTTTTCAGAGAAGGTTACATTTATTGTGTGGAAGTGTACTAGGGAAGGATTTTGGGATAAGGTTCTTATGGGGTGTTAGATAATGAATTCTCAGGTGTTCCAATGGTTTTGTATATATATTAAAATTATACATATATTATATATTATATATATGTTCTTGCTTTCAAATTAAAATAAATATAACAGGACATTTAATGTCATAAAGCGCCATCTAGTTTCAAACTAAGCAAAGCTCATAATATGGAAACTAGATTATGGATATAACCATTCTACACTTAAACATGTTTTTGCTAGCTACCACCGTCTTACCTAATTCTGTCGCCATAACAACAATTCTAAAAAATATTGTTAGAGGTAAGATAGCCAGTTACTCAGTTTGTTGAGGATTCCGGGTGAAGTGCGCCTCCATCTTTCGGCGTTATTTCAACTTGTAACCAGGTGAGATGAAGGCCAAGCGCTTCCCCCTTGCACAATAAAAAAAAATATATGTATATTTTTCTTATTATCTCAATGAACCAAACTACACTTAAACATGTCTCTTTTTGTGCCTACTTCAATGCATAGGTACCTACTTATCATACAACTCAACACCCGAACCCAGAACCAACACCTATATTCATCACACATATGTTTGTCCCGGGTGTACTCGAGCCCACAGCTTACAGCACATAAAGCTACTACCAACTGGGACGCTACCGCCGACGGCGAAGCCGATCTCCATTGATGGCTTTAAATTAGCTTCATGAGAACTAGAAACGATTTTTACCGTCAAATGTACTGAACGGATAGGTTTCATAACATGTGTACACTTTTGAGATGGGAAACGCCATTTTGGATATGACACATACCCGGTAGGTAAAAAATAGTTTCTAGTTCTCATGAAGCTAATTTAAAGCCATCAATGGAGATCGGCTTCGCCGTCGGCGGTAGCGTCCCTGAACTGTGAGATTTATATGCGTGAGGTCGATTGCTTATGTTCGAAGTATTGACCTACTACGTTGATTACCTACAAACTCTTGATAGCCATATGTTACTTTTAAAATTAAGGATAAGGTCCAGTCACGCACATACATCTTTCAACTACATGGTTTAACTACAAGCTTTGCTTGTGTTTTACCACCATGAATAGTCACCTAAGTCGTTATCCATGACATACACACATTATATCCAAATCCAGCCAGCCGTTTTTCTTTCTTATATCGGATGACTGGAAAGCGCTTGGCCTTCATCTCACTTGGTTTCAAGTTGTGATACGGCCGAAGGTGGAAGCTCACTTCTCCTGGAATCCTCGATAGGCTGAGGAGCTGGTTATCTTACCTCTAAAATAACAAGCCTCATAGCTCAGTTGGTAGTAATAAAAATATTATTACGTGAATACTTATTGAATACTTAAAAAAATAGTTTTTTAAGTATTCAATAGATATAAAAACTTTTTTTTTTTTTGTTGAACTTGTAAAATTGGACTACGAATACGTAATTTAGTTCCTATTTTACAAGTTATGCTTAGTTTGGGGCTAGATGATGCTATGTGAAATCAATGTCCTGTAAGATTTATATTCCTGTAATACTTAAAATGCAGGACAACCATTTAGAATTGTTGCTATGGCGACATACCTAGGTACGATGATGTTGGTGGTAGCTAGCCAGGCGGACTTGAACAAAGTCCTACCGTTTAGTAGTGACAGACACTGCCTTTGAACTTTTATTAAGGTATTAATGCCGAAAACAAAATCATAAAGCGAAGCTACAATGGCACCAAAACTAATAGACGAGCTTTTAATTCTTATCTACATGTAAATGTGCATATTGTGTTAAATAACCGTACACTTTTATAGCCAGACGTGAGAAAACATTTCAAAGAAAGGTCAGGGGGTCATGCTTTTCAAAATAATTGTTCCAACAGTTACTTTACTTAAGGTTGCTCCTCAGATTTAGGTACGCGTATGGTTTAGCATACGCGTTATCGATTCAAAAACGTGGTTCCATTTCAGATTCTTGCTTATTGGTGTGCCAATATTGAAAATTTAAGCATTGGGCTTCCAATATATTGTTGTTTTTACTTATTAAGTTGTTACTTGTAGCCTGTATATTGTGGCGAAATTCAAGTTTTTTAATCGACAATGTGTTATGAAACTACAGTTTACCAGTTTACAAGACGAAGGAGAAGAATTAGGCTTCTCCTTCGTCTTGTGCGTACTTGTGCATACCCATGAGATTCCACCATAATTAAAATTAAGAGTTCGAAACTTGAGGGTGATTTTACTTTCGTCACGGCATGAAAACGTTTAAAAGGACTATGTGCAAATTGCTGGACCGTTTCTAAAAATTGCTTTTAATTGACAAAATGAAAATCAATTATCGTTTATTCAGTAAGATTTATTTTTTTAGGATCAATTTGAAACGTCAAATATACCGCCTATTCGAAATCGCGACCAGCAAGGAGAAAGGCAAAAACCTCGGGCTAGTTATTTTTTATGATCCATTGCAAATATCTTAAAATTACCTAATACTCTTTACAATTTATTAACTAGAGCAAATTATTTTTTAATGCCAGGCTCTTATCTTCTAGGTAATCTGAAATTTTATGATAAGCTTTCCTAGATAACTTTTGTTTTACATTTTTTTTAACTAGTTATTTGACAAGTTAACACATTTGGTAATATATTAAAAAAGTTTACCTATGAACCATTTATTAACTTAATGTACTTAGCTTAGTTGTGTAAACAGCGAGTTTATTATTATTTATAGTATTATAATTATGTTTCTCACAGTTTTTTTTAATTAATGATTTTATGCGAGTACATAATATTTTCATGTATCGTCAGGGCATCGTCAATATATATATTTCCTTAAACTCATATCATAATGACTGCCGTTGGTTCAACCTACTAGGTTTACACTGGTTTACCAAAGCACAATAAACAAAAAACAACAGGGAAGTGCTTGGCATTCATTTCAACTGGTTACAAATAAGGCCGAAGGTAGAAGCGCACTTCACCCGAAATCCTCAACAAACTTAGAAACTCTATGAGGCTATCTTACCTCTAAACGCCGGAACAAACAATTAAGAATTATTGTTCTGGCGACAGACTTAGGTAAGATGGGGTAGCTACTCAAGCGGACTTTAATAAAGTACTACCACCAACCAAACCAAGCACAAATTCGTACCCCCTTTGGGGATCGAACGCGTGACCTCCAGTGGTACCAGTGTTTGAACTATTAGACCACAGAGACTGTTAAAATCGTAATGTATTGGTATTAATCTAGATCCAAATAAATCACTTTGAATTCAAGGCTGTTTCCATACCTGTAGATTAATGTAATGTATGTAATGTAAGCTACATATGTGATAAAACTAATAGACCAAAGAGTAACATTGATTTCGCAACATCATTTTACATTCATGGATGGTGTCTCAACGGCTTTGTCTCGTCGCACTATATTCTTCACATTCAATTATTTTCCCATTTGTAGAAAGCATTTGCCATAATCACCATACTGGCCAGGGCATTTGATAGTGATAGACTTGCGCCAGTAAAACTGCGCGGGGTCAGGTGATCACCTTCTGCACAAGATTCTTTCATAGCGGTGACGTATAACGGTCCACTATGGTCATCAAAATGATGTGCAAGAATATGATTAAATCATTAGAGCATCATACAATAACATCCGAGCGATCAAATTTACGTCGTCATATACGAGTCTCAATGCAATTTATGAATATGTAAGCGCTATTGTGTTTTCAATTGTTAATCTCACTTTTACTGACCACTTTTGCTTGACCATTTGTCATTACTCTGCGTGTGTAGTGATTTCTAATTTATTATTGTTTTTCTCGAGTTGATTTATCTAAACTGTTTGATTTGTTGACAACTCGTTGGGTACTGGTTGCGCGCCAGTCATTCAACACACAACTTGAATATCTCTTATACTCTGTATTAGGTTTGCAGTAAACTGTAGTTTTTCTACTACGGATTGTAAGAGTCTCTCTTACAATTCTGTCTGAGTGCCAAATTTGCACAATCGTAACACATGTCTTATCTGGTGAACTATGCGACAAATGTTACGAAAATCATCACAAAGTTATGCATATAAATTGTTGTACACGTAAACAGTAAACACATTCAAGACGAAGAATCTTAATTTATTCTCGTCATGAAACAATACCACACTTCCCCATTGTAGTCCATCTTCCTTTAGATAAAATTTCTTCCGTGACTTGCTATCTCTGCCTCACCATCACATATTATAATTAGGGGGAATGAGACAGACATGTTATTATGACGAAGCAGAACGTTCAGAAAGTAAAAGTCAGATTATGACTGACTTGCTCTCAGGTTAAATGAGTATAGCGGTTTGTACCGCAACTATGTTAGGTCGCGGTGTACCTACCTTTTAGGTAAATTACTTTAAATAAGATGCGAAAAATGACGGGGCATGTTTTATGTTGCAAATTATCTTATTAAAAGAGCTTGAAATATTAAGTCGTGATCATTATACACCAAAGCCGGCTGATTACAATAGATTTATCGAGAGTGTACCGTGCGAACTTCTGGTAGATTATGGGCACTACTATTGTTTGTGTCCATAAAATAAATAAAAATGGCTTTTGAATTGAAATTCGAGTCTGTTTTATTTTCATTTTTTTTTCTGAATGCTTATAATATTATTTCATAATATTCATTAACACCTACATAGGTAAATAAATATATTATTATTTCAGATTAAATATTTCTATCGAATATAATACCTTCAAGTAGGCGTACTAGGTAAAAATGACGTCACCAACTGACCTCTACTACAGCCTCAATATATATATTATCCGACGGATTTGGCGACAGTGTGTCACGTACAAAGGTAGGTATTTCACATTTACCTTCCGAGGAATCTATAATACAGATGAATGATTAGTAGAATAATAACTAAGCGAAGCTTGTAATAAGCTTCGTTTAGTTTTGGGGCTAGAGGCACTGTTTTAAAATAATGTCCTGTAATATTTAATAGAGAAACAGGGTGCACCACGATATGGATGTGCATAATATGGGACATTAATATTTGTAACAACCCACCTTATACATAAACTCATGTTTTTTATATTTATTTTTTCTATTTAAAAATACTTAAGTACATTAGATATAGATGAAATATTTTCTGAGCCCTTAAAACCGACGTTGGTTTGTGCGGAAATAAATATTTGTATATTATATGTATTCCATGTGGTAAGAAATATTAATTATATTTTTCATCACACCTATTCGAAAAATGTCTATTGGCTAACAGCGGGAACCAAATTCAAATTTGTTCCCACTGGAGTTTGATCTTTATCTGCTCTGCTTGGTCCAGGTTCATACTTCTTATAGATTATGTTAGTAAGTTTTTTCAATTATTTATTTTGGTTACACTTTAAATCCAATGTCATATTGGTACATACGAGTTTCGAGTAGGGATGAAAAATAGTGTGTTTATCACTCTGGGCCAAAATACTGTGTTCTAAGGCAGCGAATATTGAATTTCTCGCTAGGCTCAGGATTCAAAATAACGCCGTCGAGGAACAAAACACTACCTTGTTCCTTATAACACAAATAATTATTTAACATTTGTATTTAATTTTAATTTATTTATTTAATTTCTCTACAGGACCGAACGCTTGCGCCAAAAATGCTGGGAAACATAAATATATACGGGGAAATATTGGTGTAGGTATGCGTTTGTTGTTTTATCGTTTACTAATACTTCTTGTAGCTACTTATTCATTATTTAACTTATCGCTTTGCTGTCTATCCTTACAATGTTAATTCTTCCTCGTTTGTATTTATCTTGCTTGTGTCGTGATCAAATAAATGTTTCTATTTCATTATTTTCAAAGTGAACGATAATTATGTCATTGTATAGAAAATGAAAATAAGACTTACGATCTCGAATTACTTTATAATTATAGTGTATTTGTAATTATGAGAGAGTTACGCATATAAACTATTCCGATTTCATTGCGTTTTTTGTATTGTGTAAAAAAATAAACGGAAAGGCTCCGCAAATTACAACTCGTAAGTACTAAGCAGAAGTATGATACTTGAATCTATAATGTTATTTGCAAAAAAATGCGTTTAGCATAATCATAGTAAGTAGCTCAATCACAGAACAACACACGTCGAATGCGCCCGCGCCACAATGGTCGCGTTATGAATGGGTCGTCAAACCTGCACGGCGGCCTTGCGCCTACGCATCTAGTGTACAGCATGTTACCTGACCTGACACTGAAGTGTGCTGAGGCGAGGCTTTATAGGTATTGTAAATCTTTCATAATAATGTTACATAAAAATGCATCTTCATACCCCCTTTTATGTACATTGCGCGCAGAGAAGACGGTGAGATTTGGCGAGTGTAGAAAGCCAAAATGTATGTTTTTTCACTAAATAATTTCGATCAACGGGCGTATACCCATTTATTTATGAACCCTAGAATTGGTTTTTACACGCTCCAACAGATCCAAACATGGGCTACGATGCTTTTTGCATCCAATAATTAAGGCAATATTCGTTTTTCGTTTAAATTTAGAAGACACCAGTTTTTTTCTCAATCATATCTCGCCTACCCCTACAAAAACGGAGTTTAGCCCCAGGAACCTAGATATCTTAACAATCTGTGCTGCTTCACAATATTTGCGTCCGTCTCTTTCTAGCGATGAATGTAACTTCCATATCAATAGCACGCCAAGTCCGGTTTTCACTGGCAAGTAGCTGAGGATAGGATGGTTAGGTGTGGTGAGAGAAACAGCGTCTTTTGTTTTTTAGTTTGAATAGTTAAAGAGACTAATCAACCATCGCATTTGAACCCTGTAACTGGCTTCACATTCCCATTCGGGACAAACATTTGTAATTTGATTGAACATAGATGTCATGTTATCACAAACAAACTGTGACAACGTTGTTACAACATTGTATCAATATTTATAACATGTGAAGATATCTGTGATGTTTTCCCATATCACAAACATTGCTATAGGTGGCGTTGTGTAAAATGCCTAATAGTTAAAATAAATTAGTTCTTGCTTTAACCTAAAATTAGAAGCATTCAGCTGGATTTTGTGTTAATGTCGAGAACATTAACATATTGATACATAAAATAAAAGTTGTTCCTCTGGAAGCCTACTTCGAAACACGACGTTGGCCTATTCGAAAACGGATTGCAAGTATTTCAATATAATTAATAACAAAAACGGTATTTCAATACCCAAATTGATATGATGACGTTCGGTTTTCGTAGAACATACCCTAGCGCTGATGGAGTGGAGTATCCCCCTTCAGGTATAGTACACATGTAAAATTATAAATAAATGGGTTCTACGAAAATCAAGTTCATTTAATATGTATAACTAAACGCTTTTTCTATACTGGATAGATAGTGTCAAAAGTAAAGTAACATCAAAACAAGAATTCTCTAAGAGGTCGTGGTACCCCCCTGATCCACTGATTCGCTTGACACAGACAATGTTCTAATATATAAAAAGTGATGAGTCTATTGACTCCAAAACGGCTGGACTTGAATTGTCAGATAATCTTCAGATTAGCCCAGCTGACTCTGGGAAGTTTGGTAACGATCGGTTAAGCATTTATCTATAATATTTTTGTCAATTTTGCGAAAGTGTGACTGTGCGGGGTCGGTTAGCATAACTAACATAGCATAGCCCAAAAACATCATCAAAAAAGGCAAGGTAAGCAATTGATGAGCTTGTAACAATACGAATGAGTGTCATGCAATGCATGCTGCATTAACCGCCTCTGTGGTCTAGTGGTTTAACCTACCGATTTCAGATCCAGAGGTCCCGGGTTCGATCCCCAGGGGAGCAATATTGTGCTTGGTTTGGTTGGTGGTAGGATTTTGTTTAAGTCCGCCTGGCTAGCTACCACCATCTTACCTAATACTGTCGTTATAATAACAATTCGTAAAAAAAAATGTTGTGTTCCGGCATTTAGAGATAAGATAGCCAGTTCCTCAGTTAGTTGAGGATTCTTCCGGGTGAAGTGCGCCTCCACATTCGGCCTTATCTCAACTTGTAACCAGGTGAGATGAAGGCCAATCACTTCCCCGTCATGCAATAAAAAAAAATGTTCAAGATGCATTGTACATAGTCTTTAGGTGCATTCCATGGAATAAATCGCGCTCCGCTAACAGGTCAGCCATACCCAAGTCCCTGCGGTGCTCATCCACCATACTAGGTCATCATCATGTTTAATTCAGCGCATGCGCCTGCAACTGAGCACTTGTGAAATTCCGAAATGCGAATAATAAATTCTTACTGCTTGTTGAAATTTGTTGAAGCGTAGATAGAGGCACGACTGATTGTACCATTTACGTAAACATAGAACAGTAGAGATTGAGTGGATAGAGATGATCAAAAAAAAATGGTGTGAAATTAGTTAATTTATGTAACCTTCTTATTTTGTTTTTAAAAACTATGCTGTTTAAAAAAGTATGCACAAAACGGGACTGAAGCGCGTTGAAGTCTTTTGCACGGAAAAATATTAGGAACAGCAAAATATAGCTTGTACGTTTATTTCCAAAATAAACGTAACAAAAATATTTGCCTTCTTTGCTCGCCCATAATTGACAGCTCTTAATATTTGCATGATGTTTAAAGTAACCGTTGGTGAACCTTTTAAATAAGATTAAATAAAAAAGTGATAGTAACTATGTCGGAAGAAAAACAGAGGAAAGCGTTGTATGACATTAAAATATGTTCACATAGCCGTACCAGCAGTTAGAAACAATACCTACTCCGAAAGAACCGCCTCCCGTGAAGAGACAATGGTTACATCACACAGCGAAACTTCCCACATGCGTGCCAAAGAAACCATGAATTTGATGGTGAATCTAGATGGTATTTGCTACTCACGCACTGCACTGCACTTACTCAAATATAAAAGCAGTTAAACGCAGAGCCTTTTTGCAAGATTTATGTGGAATTTCTATTCATCTATAGTCCGGTCAGTCATATTGAGTTCTGTACCTGTAGTATGAGTAATTGATGAGTTCCTGCTATCAACTTAAAGGTTGTCATTTAATTTTAATTCTAATGCAGAGGATGTAGGGGAGGTGTTCTTTTTTATATTCGACGGGGAAGCGGTTGCCCTTTATCTCACCTGTTTTCAAATTATGATAAGGCCGAAGGTGAAAGCGCAGTTGGCCCAGAGTCCTCAACAGTCTGATGAGCATTTAGAGGTGAGATAGTCATTGTCTCACCTCTAAATGCCGAAACACAACAATTGAGAATTGTTCCTATGGCGACAAACTTAAGTAACATAGTGTTAGCTAGCCATGTGGACTTAAACAAAGTAATACCACCATCAAAAACAAGCACAATATTGTACTACCACTAGACCACAGGAAGGTAAAACACTATACTGCACTGACTTCCCGCATTAGGGTGTATTGTAAACTTCTAATATTGACCCCAAGCAGCGTATCTCTGCAAAGCCGTGGAGCAGGAGCTTTGATTAATCGGAGTCGGTGAGATTTAGTGTTCATCAACTTTCAGAATAGGCGGTTCTCAATTCGTTGCGTGGATGTTTTGTTTTATATTTAACTTGCAACTTTTATGATCTTCAAAAATTTACCCGTGATCGCTACATGATTTTTTTTACTTTCCATTCCGCATTTTGACATTTTGATTGACAACAGCAGGTTAAAACTCCATAACCTGAATCCAAAGTTAATTTTGCTGAACGCTATCACGTCTCCGCCAAGTATGGCTGCAGACTCGATTCGGCGATGTCCATGTTCGTCAGCTCAGAGCAGTGACGTGATGAATGGTTTGTTTGACTGACTGTAGAGTGGTAGAATGTTCCTGATTATATATAATTTCAGGGGGCACATTGCATAATTGTGTATAGTAAGTTATTGTGAAGTTTTAAAAACCTGAAAGCACGCTACCGCTTTCGTAAGTATTTAATTCGTTTGTTTTGAAATGTGTAAATGTCTACTTTACTTTTATTAATTTGTTTACCATTGTGTTTCACATTAATATATATATTTCGCTATTAAATATTAAAAAGAATTAAAAAATATAATAAAAAAAATCAAGTACGAGCTTTAATGTTTGTTCATATTTAGTCATCATTATAAGTTAAAAGAGATAGTATTGTCATGTTTACAAATTTCATTACGTAATTAAAGTAAATTATACTGATATCTGTGGCAACACTGACCAAATAAATCCACACATAGCTGGCTGGGCCCGCCCAATGTAGGTCTGCCTAATCACCAATCACCATATAAACGTGTCTTTAACATGATAATGATGCTAATCAGCTATTTGGTCGTAAAGTCGCGATGCTTAAGCCAATGAACATTTTTATTTTGTTGGGGGGTAAAGATGTTAGTGTCTCTCTGATTTATTTGGCTGTAAAACAATTTATAAATTATACGGATGTAATAAACTACATCCGTTATTTTCGGAAATGTGATAAAATAAGCTTATTTCAATCTATATAATATTTTGGACTGGCAATCAATAAATACAAAGGAAATAATTAGATCTTTTCTTGTTTTTTTTTTCAACATTGTTATGTGTAAGTGTGAGCGAATTTTTATGTCTGAATAGTCGACCATAAAAATGATTTCAATATTACTTGTCGAGATCATTTTAGTATAATATATAAAGTACTGGTATACTGTTGACTGTTGACTGATGATGGAAAGGGGTAGGAGGGATTAGGTCAAAGATATCGTGCGCACATTCGCCAAAGTGGAATAGACTTAAATGTAAATTGAGTAGGTATCTAGCTATTGCAGACATATATTTGTGGCTACCACGGGCCTAGGTTTGCCAACTAGCCGCTAGCGAAAACATTAGAGAAAATTTATCAAAACTTATGTGCCTCTAGCCTATAGAATAGGTACTAAATTTGACAGTAAGTATGTACTTATTGTCAAATTCTGACCATGTGGTCAGTGGAATATACTGCTCTACGTATAGTAAAAGCTGTGTTCTACGTACAGCTGTGTAGTTTTTGGCCAGCCTTCCGTTCCGGAGGTTGTGGTTTCAAATCCAGGTGTGCGTGTGGATTGAGTGATACAGTCGTGCACCAATGGACTTTTCGGTAGTTTAATGTGCGCATTTTTGTTGATTCGTTCATTTTCGTGAAGAACTGGTTAGTATTCCGCTAGTGGTTTTAGGCTTGCAGCCTGCCACGTGTTGAATGCTAGCTACTTGCAAACCGTGAGTTTTAAATGTGCTTTTGACTACTCCCTAGTAGGAGATCCTGAATAATATCCACACTCTGAGTAGTGATCAGAGGTGAATCCTAGAATGGAAAAATGTCGCGTGTCTGTTACTTTTTTCATACGTACAGTCTACCGTGATCCTATGGTAGGTACATTGCTTTATTGGAGCTTGCAGTTCCCTCCGGACCTCGAAACAGAGTACACGTCTTTACTCCACGTTACTTTATTTTCTAAATTAATTAAATTGTTCACAAAATTATTCGGCTACAAAAATAGGACAGCATAAATCGGAAGGAGTTCTTAATCCAGCTACGCGCGCGAACCAAACCCGTCAAGTCAAGATTCAACAAACGAGGTGAGCGTACACACCATACTCAACAGGAATTCATTCACGCTCATACCTCACCCCACTACGCTGCGCCGCGCCCATTGTAACCGGTTGTGGTCTCCAAGCATCGTGCTTAACTCCGCCTCCTTCTGCTACCGCTCACGGCGGCACGGCACGTCTACCGGGCGTACTCCTTGGTCTTGTTGCTCGCCTGGTAATTCGATTCTCGTAGCACTAACTACTACTGATCGTGTTTTGCGTCTATTCTATACACAATAATGCCGTGTAACCGCTCTCCGCCGGCAGTGGTCAGTGCACAATCTGCCACTCAAAATACCCTCAACACGCCTTCCAGTTTATCTCCGCTTCATCACGCATCTTCGGAACCCAGCCTTTCTGTTGGAGCGGTGTCTGGCGTAGAAAGTCAGGATCCCTTACCCAACGTATCTCGGTTCAGAAACGCAAAACGCAAAATCTCATGTGATGACGGCATACAAGACTTTATGGCCAATATGAGCAAAATGTTTAAAGAATTTAAAGAAGAACAAAATAATAAATTCGTACAATTATGCCAGACTGTGAGCGAAATTCGAGCTTCTATTGATTATGCTGTCAAAAGTTATGATGAAATTAAGACAAAAGTCGAAAAGCTAGAAACTAAACAAATGGAAACTCTCCAGCGTACTCAGTTACTGGAAGATAAAATTGAAATGCTTGAGCGTCGCTCTAGATCTGCTTGTTTAGAGCTCCGAAACATTCCTGCCCCAGGCTACGAGTCCAAGACAATTCTGGTAAATACAGTAATGCAAGCTGCTAAGGTTCTTAAAGTTGATATGCGTGTATCAGATATAAGAGATGTTTATAGAATAAATACAAAAGACTCCGCCAATCGAACAATCATAGTTGAACTCATGAACGTCATTCTTCGGGATAAGTTCGTTGACATGTACAGACGCCACGGTAAGGAAGGCTCTAGGCTCACTACCGAACACATGAGGATCGAAGGACCCCCAAAACCAATATTTATCTCCGAAAACCTGACTACAAAAATGAAAAGGTTGTTCTTCCTAGCTCGAGATTTTGCGAAAGTTAACCAATATAAATACTGCTGGGTCACAAACGGACGCGTCTTTCTTCGCAGAGTGGATAAGGGTCCTCACATCCGGGTGACCTCCGAAGCCGATCTCTCCAAACCAGTCGAACAGAAATGACTATTATTATATATTCGTTGGTACACTTTCATTGGATTTCTTCTTATTAATCTTGCTTTGTACAATTCAGGAATTACTCTGGCTCGGATTTGTTTCAAAGCTTCACACAATAAAACTTGTCACATCCACAACACACACATACACCTACAACTACGACTCACCCTCATTCACACATACACCCTTAAACACAATAACTTGGGCATTTTATTATTTTGTACTATGTTTATAACTATTCATGACCTATGGCATTATATTTTTATTTCCACTAGTATCTTGTTGCCCGTAATTTTATTTTTTTCTGCGTCCAATTATATTGAAATTTGGCCACCAACAAATCATGCTCCCGCGTTCTTTCGATTAAACCATAATGGATGATATAAGCACTGTTTCTGACGACATAGAGCAAGTCTCTGTATCCGACTCACTTTCTTGTGATCCTGAATCATGTACAAACTACATCAACAAATTTCATTTTAAAATAATACATCTAAACATCCGCAGTATTAATTGCAACTTCAACCAGCTACAAATACTATTGCATAGAGCCAAAGTCCAGTTTGATATCATCCTGCTAACAGAATGCTGGCTAAGCAAGTGTTCAAATCTCCCGCGTCTTAGCGGGTATGACTCCTACTATACTACATTTGAAAATCAAAATGATGGTGCTGTAGCCTATGTTAGTTCAAGCCTTAACTACACAGTTGCATATCCCACATTTAATGATGCAAACTGTCTAATTTTAAAATTTTCCAAAAACTTAGCTTTAGTCGTTATTTACCGTTCACCCTCTTATGATAAAATTGATCCATTTATTAATAGTCTAGATTCAGTTCTAACTGATCTAAAAGAATTCAAATCGGTCTCAGTTCTGGGAGACATGAACATCAATATCGGCCCCAACAACGTTGATCGCCACTCCAACATTTATCTAAACATGATCGCTTTTCATGGTATGCTTCCTGCTCATTATCTTCCAACTAGAGAAAATAGATGTATAGATCATGTACTATTGCGTACCAATAGCGACTCTATTACCCTAATTCTAAACTCAAAGATTACAGATCACTCACCCGTTATTTTTGCACTCGACACCCTGGTTCCGACGCGTAAATCAGCCCAATTGACTCGTCGTCTTAATCTAGAGAATATAGTTACTGAGTTGGAGTCATCAGACTTCTCAGAAGTTCTTAATTCTGAGGATGCTAACACTGCGGTTAATACTCTTATAGGTATAATTACAAAAACTGTTGATAAACATAGTACGTTTACTTCATTACCTAGCAGAAAAAACACAATTAAGCCCTGGATGACCTCCGGTCTTCTCAGGTGCATAAGACATAGAGATCGTTTATACAATAAACATAAAAAACAACCTGCAAATCAGATTCTTGCCATTACTTTTAGACGATACAGAAACTTCTGTAATAACTTGCTTAAACGAATTAAACGTGAGTACGAACGTAGTGAACTGCAAAAATATGCCAAAAATCCCAAAGCCACCTGGAAAATCATTAAAGACATTGCCAATCTAAATAATAAAAAATCCTCTTCAACCCATCTTTTAAATTCCATGGGTACACCGTATGCCTCAGTAAACGCCGTAAACAAATATTTTTCTAACGTAGGTAAGTCCTTAGCACTTAAAATTTATAATTCCAGAGGCTCTGATCCTACCAAGTGTGACACAATAAAAACCCAATGCTCTTCCCCCAACAATTCCATGGTTGTACACGGTGCGGATGATAAGGAGATTGAACTTATCATTCTATATCTCAAAGACAAATGCTCAGTCGGATGGGATGGCATCTCAACTTCCATTATTAAGGCTGCTCGATACGTGTTAGTACCTATTTTAAAGTTTGTTTTTAACTTATGCATCGAAAATGGCGTTTTCCCTGACTGTTTCAAGAAAGCTGTTGTGCACCCCATACACAAGTCTGGAGATTTAGACTGTGCTAAAAACTATAGACCAATTTCGGTTCTTCCCGTTTTGTCGAAAATATTTGAAAAACTTTTAAATAACAGACTCACCGCCTTTCTTAACACAAATAATATCTTATCCTCGAACCAATTTGGGTTCAGGAAAGGTGTCTCAACTGAAGACGCAGTGCTGGAACTAACCAACTCAATCGTCAAGCACATAGATAATTGTCAGAAAACTATCGGTTTGTTTCTTGACCTATCTAAGGCCTTCGATACAGTCTCGATCCCTTTACTTATCACTAAGCTTGAGAACATTGGTATTAGAGGTGTAGCACTCGAGATTTTTAAGAATTACCTTGCCAACCGTACTCAATATGTAGTAATTGATGGTATAAAAAGTGAAGAACTGCCAGTTTCCTTCGGTGTGCCACAAGGAAGTGTTCTTGGACCTACCTTATTCCTAATATATATTAATGATTTATGTAACTTGTCCCTTCCAAATTGCAAAATTATCACTTACGCTGATGACACCGCACTTATTGTCAATGGCAAAAACTGGTCTGAGACACATTTATTAGCGGAATCAGCACTTGGTAAAGTTATACACTGGCTCTCAAACAATCTTCTTACCCTAAATTTATCTAAAACAAAATATATAGCTTTCTCCTTAAAACCTTCTAAGATCCTCAATACTTTTACTAACATTCGTCCTCACTCTTGTAACCCTAATCCCCCGTATACATCCTCCTGTACCTGTCTACCTATTGAAAAAACAAATAACCTTAAATATCTTGGCGTAATTATTGATAGTACTATGTCCTGGAAACAACAAATTGACCAGACTGTCTCGAGGACTAGAAAACTAATATATATATTTGTTAAACTCCGTAACTTACTCGACGCGCAACAGCTTAAAACAATCTACTTTGCATTAGCTCAGTCGGTTCTAAGCTATTGTATCACGGCGTGGGGTGGATCATGTAAAACATCGATGTTGAAACTTGAAAGGGCGCAAAGAGCAGTACTTAAGGTCATGTATTATAAACCATTCCGCTTTCCTACAACTGACCTCTACTCACTCTGTTGCGTTCTTTCAGTCAGAAAACTCTTTGTACTTAATACAACCCTGCGTAAACATTCACAACTGCCCTATGATCCATCGGTTTACATGAGGCGTAGAGCTTATAAAATTTGCGAAATTGTAGCTCGTAGAACATCTACTGCTAGCAGACACAATTATGTTATCAGCGCAAAGCTCTACAATATCATTAATTTTAAATTAGATGTTTATTCTTTGACCTCTCATAAATGTAAAACTAAAACGTTGGCTTGGCTACAAACCCTTTCATACGATGAGACTGAGGAACTCTTGATGACCCTTGTATAAATCTTGAAACATGCCCTTTCCCCTAAATTAAAAACACCTTTTACATAATTTTAACTAACACAATCATAACTCACTCTTACAAACATTCCCTCACACGCACACACACATTACACACATACTACACTACCATTCACTACTCACAACATCCCACACACTCACTGTTCCGAGCCGTTTACTTTATTAAATTCCCACCACCATCAATTCCAAAAGTATATTGTTGGACATTTGTTTTTGTCACTCAATAATATAAATTCTTTTATTTTTATTATCTTTTCCTCATCAGTGTGTATATGTTTATTTTAAAGTAGATTAATAGTAAAATTTTAAATATTGTATATAGAGACATAGACTAATTTACTTGTTCTTGGAGGTGGGCGTTGGTGACTGCGTCACAGTTTTCTATAACTATTGCTGTTACCATCGTTTGCTATATATGTTTTGTTCCGAATTTCTTTGTTCCCAATAAATAATTTTGTATTTGTATTTGTATTTTGTAACTAAATGTTTTTGAAATAATCGTGACAGCTATCGGCCACAACAACATTTTGATGTTCTAGTGAATATTTTATCAGTTATACCTCAAACCCACTTAATGTATAATAGCTGTATATTTGACAGAATTTTAATTACAGTACTAACATTAAAAACTAATCAAAAAAAGTTGCGATTTCGGCTGTGTACAAAGGGAACCAGTTCTTCATTTATCTCCTTCGCATTATCAGACACGTCCAGCAATCTTCGAGTCACGCCAGATCTCTCGCCGCAAAGTGATAGCTACCGATTCGAGCTATTTAAGCAAGGTTTAAGTTACGGGATATATGATGAAGATCATTTTTGCTAATAAATTGGTTGATTCTGCTGAAATGTCTCAATTCGGGATCTCAAATCGTTTTTTTGCCAAGTGCTACATTTTTCCAGGAATGTTTTTGATGGGATAACTTAACACTGGGATTATAGATAGAGCGAGTTGTTTGATTTTTATCAAATTCATTACTAATTTGTGCCTATATCTATGTTAAGGTATCCTTCGATGAAACTAAACTATACTAATGTTGATATCCACGGTTAAGTCATAGTGAGTTCAGCTTTTTTTCTATGTAGGTGATGGGTGCGCTCTTAAATATGAATTAATTCATTTACTGAATAATGAGGTCTGGCATTTCCAAAAGCGGCCCATTAAAAGCAATCCCACAGCTTATCCGTGGGGACTCTAAAGCACTGCTATCAACCCAAGGTCCTGCTCCGCTACTTTGTAAGCTGGGCTGGTTTGGATAAGGTTAGGCCAAACGGAGGCAATGCACGATACAACCAAAAGCTGGACGTCAGTGCATTATACTTTCCCCCATCCAATTTAGCTGGCACGCGACCAAAAAACACTGCGAACTGCTTGGTGCCGCCGAATTCGTCGAATTCGAAGATTTCGATTTTGAAATTCGTCGATTTCGAAGTGGTAAAACTTCAGGTTGAAGAACCCCGACCCGGAATCATATCCGGGTCTGGCGCCGGGTTTTGAGCCCTGAGACGCCTCACAGATCGGTCCAACTGCTGTTCAATCACAACCAGTTCATCGCCCGTGTGCTTTTTTGAGGATTCCGGGTGAAGTGCGCCTCGACCTTCGGCCTTATCTTAACTTATTGGCTTACAGGTGAGATGAAGGCCAAGCGCTTCCCCGTCGTACAATAAAAAAAACGTGTTTAGAAAAGTTTTTGTATAAAATGTAAATCTCCATAATGTAGCGTCTTCCACAACATTCCTCGCGCACACGCGATCTCAAGCAAAGGAATGTGATGCGATTGACTGGCGATTGGTAGGTCTGCACTGCCATTATGTCTATCGACAACCGCTGTTTACAGACTTGCCAGCCAAGATCAAGGGAACGATAATTATCTGCACTGCAAGCTATGCTATCATCGTTCATTTGGTGCCTTTCTTGCGTTCTGTAGCTACCCATCTCAATAAGCTTTCTTACAAATGCATGTACTTAGCTGGATTTTGTAACCGACTTTAATACACCGGCCAAGTTCAAGACATTGTAGTTTCAAAATGATCCAAAAAGATCTCACTGAATAAACATTTTTGACACGCCCACTCCAACGGCTCCAACAGGTCTGACCCATATTTTAGGGTAAAAAAAACAAGTTTTTGTGTTTATTATTCTGTTTGATTATGTTTTTAAATAATCAAACAGAGACCCTACTAACCTACCCTACCTAACCCTACTTCATATTCTGTATGAAAGTAGGGTTAGATGTTTATAAGATATTTATTACGTGCGATTTCAGGGAAATGCCTAGCGCAACATATCTCCATTCAAATATTTATTAAATACTGTTATTACAGGACATTAATTTTACACAGCACCATCTGGCCCCAAACTAAGCATAGCTTGTAATATGGGAACTAGATTACGGATAGAATACTCAAATACTTTTTGTAAATACATACGTACTATAATGATACAACACCCTAACACAGAACAAACATCTATATACATCACACAAATGTATGTCCTATAGGGAATCGAACCCACAGCCTACAGCGCAGGAGGCAGAGCCAACAGAGCTATGAGGCTTGTTAAATTGCTTGGTCGGAAGAGATTGCTCTCTAGCGATAAGACTATTGCATTGTTCCAAAGTTGATTTGATATAATAAACTCGGTTATTCCCATAAGCGTTTGTGCAGTTCAGAATTTTCATTGAATCATTAGTTTTCGCAATGTATGAAGCTACTCCGCGCATCATTAATATGCCAGTAAAAGTAAAGTACCTACCCATGTTACGATAGAAACATGTGTCCATAGTTTTATATGGATATCGATTTACATAGGAATAGTTTCAAGTTTCAACAGAACTATAAAGAAATGCCGAGAGAACCGCAAATGGTCTGCAATTGAGTAACGAGGTAAAACAGTACGCCGTGATGAAACCTCCTCCATCACGCGATCGATTGCGACCGCCATGAAATCGTGATAATCATGTGTTACACAAATAACTATGAAACGTGCCACTGATCATCTCGCTTCGATTACTGGTAAATGCCATATTTAGTCGATCGCCATGAAGGGTTATATTATATGTTCTTATCTAAAATTGTCTATTCGATTTCATTAATTTTAATATGAGTAGATTCAAGTGTAATAACATGCAAATGTCTGGCTTTGCGTTTCCAATGCGGGTCGTTAGCGAGTACATGAATATAAACTTCATGTTTTTAGCTGAAAACATACATTAAAAAGTCCAACAGTATACCGCTCTTCCATTTTACTTCGACGGGGAGATGCATGGCCGTCATCTCACCTGATTTTCAAGTTATGATAAGATCGAAGGTGGAAGCGCACTTCACCCGGAATCTTCAACAATATAAGGAATTGACTATCCTACCTTTTAACGCTGGAACACAACAATTTAGAATTATTGTTATAGCGACAGCCTTAGGTAAGATAGTGGTATCAAGGCGGACTTAAACAAAGCCCGACCACCAACCAAACCAAGCACAATTTATCTCCCATTCTACCCGACACAGTGCCCCACCACTTTTCGTCACACAAAAATGTTGCGGCTCAGAATTTCAAAACCCTCTCCATAAAAAAAAAATCACTTTCAAATTATAGGGTCCCTAGGGTGTTTATTTATGAAATGCTGTCTACGCTCCAGTTCTTTTATCCGAAATGTTAGGAACATTAGGCCTATAATGAGCACCGTGCGATATCTCTCGCGTGTGCTATCGAGGCGTAGCGCTGCTACGTCTGCGAAACTCAGTGCTACGAATGACATAACTGGCTGAGTGCGCTTGCACACTGTGTAAGATTCGATCTCAGGGACGTACTCTTATTTACGCCCACCCCAGCACGCACGGTGTCTGTGTCACGCCAACAGTCCCCAATCTTCCGAGCACAAGCTATAATGAACTCCTTAAAAATCCTTAGAGTTATTTGTTTGCGGGCAAATGGAAGGCTATAGAAAGGGCCTGTCTAATATTTTGCGAAAAAAAATATGAAGTAGGTGATCGACGACTACCTTTCTGATCATGTTTGTTTTATTTGTAGATTTCTCATTTTATGTACCTACTTACAAACTTTTAAAGCCATAAAATATTTTATACCCTTACAATCTTTGGACCTAGATTTAGTAACGAGTTTGAAAGTTATTCTGTAATGTTAAATTCAGCAAGATATAAACATGACGAGTGTTTCAATAATATAGATATGTCGGACAGTTCTCGGACTCACCAGATAGCAGTCTATTGGCTTCTCTCTCGGGCGGTGGTATGCTTTCTGCAGCTCAGTCTGTTTGAGCGCATGCGCGATGTGCAGGGCGCTGGCGTCGAACCGCCCGTATTGGTAGTCGGGGGTGTCGCGCGACATTTCTCGCGCAGGCGATGCGTGCACGCTTCCACCATTTGTCGCGCGCATTGGAGATACTGAAAAAATAAACATCATGAGGTTTTGTATGACACATCACATCACATTAACACTTCAACAGTCCATCAGTGTCCACTGGACAGAACCTCCTCCAAAGCTGGAGGGTTTTCACATAATCACTACGCTTGGCAAGCGGATGCTGATGCCCTTCTTCTGGTGAGATCCCTTAGTTGGTTTTTACGAGATCCATGGGCTGAGTTGGAGGCAAGCTTTTATGATACCGCAACGCCAAAAATTATAAAAAAAAAAACAAAACATATTCTGTATGTTATAGATTTTTTGCCTTCAAAACTTTCCTTAAAAAAGCAAAAACATACGCTTTTTTTACGCTTTTTTGTTAAGAACACTTGGATCAGTAGTACCAGTGGACACTACGGGAGTTTCACGTAACCTATGATTTTTATTTAAAATCACATAAAAGCATGGCAGGCATATACGTTTACCTAATTAACAATGCTGGGTTTCCGATTCGGTCCACTTGGGTGCGTGCGGGGCCTAATCATTTGATTGTAACACAATTTTCCGTTAGTCCGCACCAATTGTAACGCTAATGGTCGATAAAATAGACCGTGTGGTTCAATAATTGAGCAAATTTAATGGTAAATTGGAAATTTGTAAATACAAGGTGTTCACTGAAAATAAACATATTTCCTTCGGATTTGAATTAAGAATGTATCGATGATATACTTATTGGGGGATTTATCTTTCGATTCATTCATTCTTACATATTGAAAAAGATAGCCAGTGAACATTTTAAATTATCTATATACTTTTCAATAAATCAGCTTTGGTTTTGAGTGATAATGGGTTCCTTTTAATTTTACGAACCCCAGCTCGTAACAGTGTGATAAGTATGTAAAAAGAGCAATGTTAGTACTCGTATTTACTCGTAATTTAGGGTTGGTGTGATGACAGTTGGAGCAAAGTCCCCATTTTTATTTTTATTGTACGACAGGGAAGCGCTTGGCCTTCATGTCACCTGGTTACAAGTTAAGATAAGGCCGAAGGTGGAGACGCACTTCACCCGGAATCCTTAACAAACTTAGGAACTGGAATCTTACCTTTATATGCCGGAACACAACAATTTTAGAATTGTTGTTATGGCGACAGAATTAGGTAAGATGGTGGTAGCTAGCCAGGCGGACTTAAACAAAGTTCCACCACCAACCAAACCAAGCACAATATATAGTACTCCCCATGGCGATCGAACCCGAGATCTCTGGATCTGAAGTCGGGCTGAACCACTAGACCACAGAGGCGGATAAAACATCCTCACTGAATAGTGGCCTAGATAAGGCAAAAGAGGTGTGGGTCATCCGCCAGGAATATGGGTCGACTTAGTCAAATGCAGGTCGTTCGTACTTTGATTTGATTCAAGCTAGGTATAGCGCTGTGGCAAATTGTTGTCCTGTAATATTAATATTTATGTAGAGCACTAGTTTACACACTTCCTGGTAGACTGGAGCCTATTCTATGGCTCCAGTCTGCTAAGGGTCGGTGAAGATTATGTTTTATGTAATTAGTTTGTTACATAGGTAACAGTCAATTCCTAAAATAATAGTCTTTTTGACAGCATATAATTTGAACTAATGGCGAACTACGTCAGTAGGGTTGGTTTTTTTGCACCCAGCAACACTTTGCTTTTTTATTAAAATAGGCCTTCATTTAAAAATGTGAGTGAATTAAAAAAGCCTTAATATCATAAAACATTGTTTTTTTTTACAAATGTTATTAGGACACAAAATTCACAACCCACGAAGGGACTCATTTCGACATACGACGGGTTTTTTGTGTCATAATAACGGTTGTAAATGTTGTGACCAAGTGCAATCTATATTTTATAAAATACTTTTTCGGCCGTAGCTAGATTCGTAACCAGTTGCGTATAAATTAGATTTCCTAAGCTAATTATACGGGGGCAGATGCAAAATGCCAACAATACACTAGGTAGGTACCTGCTCAAAACGGCGATGTAGATCTCTAGTTCGCCTTGAATCTAATAAGTAAATTGTCGAGTTAATTGTTAATGAACCGAGAAATACCAGTGATTAACATAAAGCTTGTATCTGAGATCATTCCGCATAATAGAATAATTAAGGTGTTGAGAAGAGTCAAAGGTCTATGGATAAATTGATATAACACCTCCCCACCCTATCATCATACATCTCTATCATGTTATATCCTTTCTATGTTAAGGTTATCTAGAACCTCTTCAACCGCCTCTGTGGTCTAGTGGTTCAACCCACCGATTTCAGATCAAGATCCCGGGTTTGATCCCCAGGGAGAGTACATTATTGTGCTTTGGTTTGGTTGGTGGTAGGACTATGATGAAGCCCGCCTGGCTAGCTACCACCATCTTACATAATTCTGTCGCCATAACAACAATTCTAAAATTGTTGTGTTCCGGCATTTCGAGGTAAGATAGCCAGTTCCTCAGTTTGTTGAGGATTCCGGGTGAACTTGTAACCAGGTGAGATAAGGTTAAGCGCTTCCCGGTCGTACAATAAAAAAAACTCTCAAGAGATAAGACCGCCCATTGTACTTTAATATTTAGGGTCCGTATTCGTATTATTCTGGTTTAAAAGATATCTTAATATTATATGCTATAAACCATAGGTAGGTATATGGTTGCAGGTAATATTATTATAGGTAGATTCCTGGCAGTCCCAAGGAAAAGTCTGATTTTGTGAAATCGGACCATTCGATTCGACTTTTAAAAAAAAACAGTTAGTGAGCCAACATAGAAAATCTAAACAAGGAATTAAAAAAATAATGTTGTAATTATGCGCAATTTACTATCAAGTTTAGCTTCAAATTGTTCAAAATGTTTAAAAACCTTATAAGGCATACCTAAAGCTGATAAACAACCTTAAATCCCACACGCATCAAGTCGCCCTGTCACAGTTTTGTAAACATTTATTAGATTTATAAATAAATATCAATTATACTGTCTAAAGCATAACAATGATTTATACCGTATCCACATACCGTTCTAGATCACCCGAACAAAACCAATCTTTAATAGTACAGGAATAAAGCTGAGAATGCGTAATGGCTATCGACAGGTAGGAATGGTGTCATTGTCCTACTGACTGCCACAGTGCCTTATGTTACACACTGTTTCACTAGGTAAACTTGAGTTCGTGCTTGGCTAATCTAGTCATAGTTTTGTAGACCAATCTGGGTTAGTAATTGCTTGGTAGTTTTTTGGAGAAATATTTGAAATTGAACCTAAAAAGTTGCCAATATCATGTACTTACCTATCTACCTTTTAAGCCTATTAAAAGGTGTGTTACATGCCTTTAAAATCGTAGAATTGATAACCGCAAATTTGGTATCGTACTCGATAGATAAAATACCAAAAGATTTAAGAGGTTAATCCAACACACAACATCAAATATTCGCCCTAAACAGGCTACAGTATAGTACTAACTAAACCTAGTCATTCAACCTCTAAATAAACGTTGGATAAATTGTTCAATTAGAGACTAAGTTGTTCTTAATTTTTCTTCAGTACGAGACACTCTGTTAGTTATATTGCGCGTCAAACTTTACGAAACACAAACAAATACACAACTCCGTAATCAATTACGGTGTACTATTACCTAGTAGGTACGGTACTTATACCAGGTATCACGTACGGTAATAAAATAATATTACATCTGTGTTCACACCCAAATTGTTTACCGAGAGAAGTTGCATCACTGGTTCTACCTTACGTTATTCTTGAATCAAAGGCGGAAACTCATGTTGCGGAAAACCTACAAAAAAGTTCTAAGGCTTTACGAGCTAGCGATCTAGGGCGTTACTTGAAAAGAAAAAAAAATAACGGAAATATTGACATTTGACAACGCGTGGGTTGATCGAGCTCGGGATCGTAACGATTGGAGAAGTCAAGGGGAGGACTATCCTTGACATCTCCAATCGCTACACATGAAATCAATCGTTTGCCAGCAGTGGAACACATGAAATGATCGGGAATATAACGTGATAATCACATTATTCCCGACGTTTCGACTGGGTCGCATCGACCGTAGTCGCGATCATCACTCAGGTGCAAAAGAGTGCCCCTTGTGATAGGGCTCGTCCGGGGAAGTACTACCACCATACCTATTTCAGCCGCCACCTAGCACTGCTGTGTTCCAGTTTGTAGGGTCTGGTTGCCGGTGACATTACGGGCACGCGAGGCTTAACACCTTTATGCCTCAAGTTGACGGGCGCAATGTGGGCTTTGTGGGAATCCTACGCAGTAAGGCATTTTGTAGGGCAAGAGATGCACTTAACATCAGGTCAAAAGAGGTGTCATCGTCGAGAAGCAAAGTTATAGATAGTATAGAGGTTATTATAGAACTATCCTCGACCTGTCTTACCCTCGACACTACACTGATCCTTTCAACACACTTAGAAAGATGAACACGGATTTGGACTTGCATTCACCTAGCTATCAATATATTTCACGTGGCAGAGAGTCTGAAGTCGTCTTCACGACCTACTTCTTTATTTTAACCGCTTCGCGAGAAATCTTTTTGCACTTGTTATTCTTCTTCTTATCCGCTCATATAACTTTAGGAATCATTAAGTTCTTCGGTGGTTAGGCTAAATTGTTTAAAATAATTAAATGTACTCAATGAATATTGGATTACGATCTTAAAAATGCAATAACTATAAATATGTATATCAGCGTATTTTTATGAGTAAACAATTGAATTCATATATTAAGTTCATATATTATAGTTATGTGCACTAAAAAGTTAATAACGGTTTTATATTTTTTTCATTAGGTTTTATATCTGAACGGCGATTGTTCCTGTTGAGCATTAATTAAAAATTTATCGAGGGAAATTTGAATTAATGACTTTATAAATTGTATTCGTTTGCAAAACAACGTATGAATTTACTTATCTATTCATAGTTGCGTTGACTACTGTTCCTTAGCTCCATTATTCTTCATTTTTCAAATTAAAAATGTTCATCTGTGGCGTCTTTCTAGGTTTATTTCAGAATAACTTCTTGATAAATTATGATATCAACATTTTTTGGCAAACAAATAAAAAGATGCAGTTTGAATTAGACTTAAAAAGAATGTATTTTGTAACATGCTTAACATGCATTACTCTAGCTTTATGGATTTTTGTAGGAACGTCAGTCAGTAGATGTTGATCAATCGGTTCTACAGGAACCATTAATCGAAAAGGTCTTCAAATTTTTAGAGGGGAAACTCTTGTGAAGCTCCATAACGTTTTCTCAACTCGTGCACACCGTGCTTAAAACTTACAAAACTAGAGCGTCAATTTTGTTTCTAAATATGGACTGCGTATTGCCTAAGGCTTAGGGCTTAGACCGATAAGGAAATAGGCCTATAATATCATTTAAGTAACTTGAAACTTGCACTATTAGCAAAGCTAGCTGTCATACTACCTGTCCAGCTTATTACTGCGAACCAGCTTACACCTATGGCCGAATGAAGAAAATTTAAGTAAGAATTCAAATATTATTTCGAGTTTTAGGCCTTGATTTTTCTTGTGCAAAGGGAAGCGCTTGTCCTCATCCCACTAGATTTCAAGTTATGATTAGGCCAAGGGTGGAAGCCCTTCAACTGGAATCCTCAACAGTCTGATGAACAAGCTATCTAACCTCTTATTGCCGGAACACAACCATTTAGAATACACTTTATTAAAGTAAAGCAAAAGAAGATTTATTTAAATACTCTATATTGTCAGCCGTCTTCTTAGACCCTGAAAGATAAAACTCCTCTAACGTGTTTATGTATGGTTGTATGGTTTTATGGGAAACACCAACACTTCCGCAAGGTTTTGCAGAAAGAATAGCTTGAAGTTCAAAGGGCGCAGGGCACTACGGTGAGAATCTGGAACTACTGCCAGAATTTGACCTTATATTCTGAGGGTCGTTAAACTATTTTGACTTCAGCTTATTATTGTAATGAATTAACCAATCCTCAATATTTATCTCCGTTCATGGAAATCTCAGTTTGCTCACCAAACACTTCACTTTCAAACGACAACACAAGAAACCCATCTCTCGTACAAGGTTTGACAAATACTTAACAAATAAGACAAACACAGTTTGAAGCTCATTCATTACACGATAGCAAGCCGTTCAGCAAAATACTAGCGAGCCTTACCTTTATTATTCATACTGCTAAGGAATGAAACTCCTTGCCTTCGTCTGTTTCCCCGCACCAATACAACCTTCGAGTCTCCAAGTCCAGAGTGAACAGGCGCCTTTTAGACTAGCGTGCTTATCTTAAGCCACATCTTTACTTGTGTTACAAACGCTTGGCTATCATCAATAAAAAGTAAAATCTTAAAATATAGCCCTAAGGTCTAAGCAGACCTTGATGGCAATAATTGAGAATGGCTGTCGAGTTTGAATTAGTGTGAGGCAGCTCTTTCGCAAATGCTGGAGGGAAGCCAATCCTTAGGAGCACAGGTACCCTGCAACTTTAGGTCACTGGGCTGCGAACGTTGGAATGCCACCAAGTGGTTTTGCAACAAGGTGTTCCATCCCTTTCACTCGGCCCAGTCGGACGAAATTATTGTAGGAATACCTACTCTCCTGTAGGTCGGACTCAACTCAATTTTGGTTTGATTTATAAACTGTTACGTAACATTTAGAGTACTCATTACCTACCTTCAATTTGCTTATTGAGTTTATTTCTCAGCCATGAATACCTCAACAGAATCATAAGAATCAATGCTAAGTACTTATCAGAATTTTGATATCGTCTTAAGTAATTATAGTTTTTGAATTAAAAACAAACCGGTTAAGTGCCGACACGCACACCAAGGGTTCCGGACCACACTTCAAGGCAAAGTATCTCGGTTTTTGTATTTACCCCCGACAGTTATTAATTTAAAGACATACACACTTTGTGAACATTTCAATTGTCTAGTACATTTATAGCTCATGAGATACAGCCCGTTGACAGACAGACGGACGAACGGATAGCGGAGGCTTGGTAATAGGGTCCTGTTGGCACCCTTTAGGTACGGAACCCTAAACAAAATAAGAGATACCAATCTCTATTGAAAAAATCTGAAACAGTACATTAAAGAAAACTTCTTGTAGTTCAAGCTTAGCGCAGTAACTGCGTACGCGCTTAAGTTTTAACTCTCCGATAACTACCGACGAAACCCGAAGTAATCCGAAGCCAACCTGCCTTTGTACCTTGGACCTTCGACTGGATTCCTGCAGGCGCAGAATTTATGACTAATGTATGAGTTTATGACGTGCTTATGACACACATTTAATGGCGGGCTTGCGTACCTATGTGGTCCCGTTACTGATAATATCAATGTAATTAGTTAGCACTATAGCCTCTATTTTATAATGTATTGCCGTGGTGGTCGCGGCTTAAGAATCGACCCCTCCAACTCAGCCCATGGATGTCGTAAAAACCGACTAAGAGATCTCACCAGAAGAAGGGCAGCAGCTTTCTTCTGTGTAGTGTCCAATCCGTCTGTCAACCGTGTTTATTATGGCTAAGCCCCCAGCTTTGGAGCAGGCTCTGTCCAACAGTGGACACTAATGGGTTGTTGATAGCCTCTATATCTGAATCGTGCTAAGAAGGCATAAATGCGATGGAGGTCGCGGATTAAGAATGGATCCATCCAAATTAGCTTGGTTGTAAAAGCCGACTTCGGATTTTTCGGAAGTTTATGTGCGTATTTGACACATGCAAGGCTCTGACGGTGAAGGTCACATCATGAGTAAACCGGCATAGTATTCCTTACTTACTTTGGGGCTTGCAACCTGTCACGTATTGAATACTAGCTATTTGCAGAACGTGGGCATTAGCTGAAAGTAAGTTTGGACGTGCCTCTGACTACCCCCTAGTCATCATGATCCTCATTAGATCCATGCTCTGAGTAGGAATCATAGGTGAATTCTCGAAGGCGAAAAAGTCGCGAGTATATTTATTTATATTTTTTTATGTTCTTCTCTCCTTGATGATCCTGTCCTATTGCTTTCAACATATCTAAGTGAAACACGTTTTATGAATGTGTCTATTAGAAATTCGTAAAGTTAATGGTTTGCTATAAAATATTTTATAGTTTTAAACATTTACATTCCAAAGATAACCTACTCGCAATATGTGAAGATATTATACTTGCACTATCAATATGAGGTTCCGTTAGTTTAAATTATTTATAAAGGCTTATACCTACTTATGATACTACGAAGTATCACTATTAGGGTATCACTATCTGTCATGCTTACACTGTCAAAAGGGTAACGCAAAGGTTAAGAAGGTCCAGAAGTACCTAAAAACTACACTTGCACAGCAAGCGTAGTTTTTAGTTTATTTTGAAATTGCACGTCCGATTCGAATGAAATTTTGCAGGTATGATCGTGTCGATCCGATCCGACCTGGGCGTTACAAAAAAAAAAATATATATATTAGGCGAAATATGTGGTAAGGAGTGTAAGTGAAAACTCTTATCCATTCATTTTGTTTTTATTGCGCTTTAGAAAATGCACAACAGACACAGATTATCTCTATCCAATTATACCTGTACCGGACATTTTTTTTTTTTATTGTACGACGGGTAAGCACTTGGCCTTCATCTCACCTGGTAACAATTTGAGATCAGGCCGAAGGTGGAGGCGCACTTTACCCGGAATCCTCAAAAAACTGAGGTACTATCTTACCTCTAAATGCCGGAACACAACAATTTAATCATTGTTATTATGGCGACAGAATTAGGTAAGATGGTGGTAGCTAGCCAGGCGGACTTCAACAAAGTCCTACTCAACCAAACCAAGCACAATATTGTATTCCCCCTGGAACCGAAACCGGGACCTCTGGATGTGACGCCGGTGGATGAACCACTAGACCACAGAGGCGAATAAAACTACCGTCCTTCTCTAGTAGCTTCTATCCTATTCTAGAAACTTACGTTCAGAGTCATGACTGTTCCTGGCGAGGCCACGGATCTGTTCATTGACGAAGTTGTTGCTCCTAGGCACGTTCAGTGCACTTCGGATGCCAACAGATGAGTTGTCCAGATGCCCTGGCCCGATCTTGGGCACGTGGCTCGAGCAGTATACCTCCTTGTCTTCGGTCCAGTGTTGATTATTGTAGTATGTCTGGAAATATTATGTATTTTTATACTTAGGAAATATACAGTACTTACATCATCAAATGATTACCACTAGCCAATATTCCTGATAAAGCTAATGTCATGCTGGCAGAACTAGATGATATTGCCAGTTCAGTCTTTAGACATGTACTTAACTTATTACGATAATGACTATAAATCAGCTATGCCTGTAAAACACACCACGTAAATCCAATGTCGAAGAACTAGAATATGTCTATACCAATAAATTTATCATTGTACTTGCTACAAGCTCTATTAAGGAACATGCTAAAAACTAACGCAGGCAAAAACAACTTCTCTTTACGAGCTGATAGTCGGGGCAATTCAAACCGATTTCCTCCAATATTCGTATTATTTATGAATTCACGAACAATTAAAAGTTGAATTTAAACGAGCAAAGTTTGTACTTTTTTTCCAAGTTAGCTTCCTCTTGTAGTTTGAGGGATGCCCTGAGAAATAACTTTAAGAAATTCCTACGGGATGACGGCACAAAGTCCCCGGGGTTAGATTAGTTCTTTACAAACCCCCTCGTATTATTTTGCTTGAGCTGCCACAGCAAACCGCCTTTAACCGTCTCCGTAGTCTAATTGTTCGCCCATAGACGTCAGATCCAGAGGACCTGGATTTGATCCCCAGGGGGAGTACAAATATTGTGCTTGGAACTTAAATAAAGTCCACAGGTTACAAGTTGAGATTAGGCTGAAGGTGGAGGCGCACTTCACTCGGAATCCTCAACTAACTGAGGAACTGGTTTTCTTACCTCTAAATGCCGATACAACATTTTTTTTAGAACTGTTGTTATGGCAACAGAATTAGGTAAGATGGTGGTAGCCAGGCGGACTAAATCAATGTCCTAACAACAACCAAACCAAGCACAATATTGTACTCCCCCTGAGGATCGAACCCGACCTCTGGATCTGAAATCGGTGAGTTGAACCACCAGACCACAGAGGCGGTTCTATGTCTTTAAGATGATAGCAAATAAGCAAATTGGGTAGGATTGCTCCATCGTAGAATTATCCTTGCACGAGCAAGCTTTGAGGTCTAAAGTTGACCCATACTTTATAAAATAAAATAAAAAAGCTCAAATCATTAATTAGCACATTTATAAATTCGTTTTAAAACGGAATCTACACCCGTATAAATAATTGCATCACCAAAAGTAGCCTATGACTCACGCTCGGTGTATGAATCACTTTTATTTACTTACAGCAAACGCTAGTACCCCCCAAACACATGTTGCGCTACAATATTTGCACTTTTCAATATCATATATCTACCAAAAACCTCGATCATTTTGTTTGCAATGTGAGCAATACACGGTGGTAATAATGGTCTATATATTTAGCTGCCTGAAATACGACACCGAAGTTTTTGATGATAATGTTGAATGATCCGTCTGTCTCCTGCAACTTCCGATGTCTAGGTATTTATGCGTTACACAAAATTCAACTCATTCTATGTTCCTCAAAACACAACCACGGCCGCTTTGTTCATCCATCATTTTTGACTATTTTGATTCAGGTAGCTGGAGACCTGGCTTAGTCTGAGACTATAAAAACTTGGATGATCCCGGTTTTGCCATACTGCAGATATTACCTAAAAATAGAATCAGATTCCAACGTCTGTATTTCCGCTGTACTACAACCCTAATGTCTCAGGCCTTCTAGGTAGGCTCGCTCCATTGCACGCCTTATGAGAGCCAAGACCAATGACCAAGAGCTAACATCCTAATTTCAAGTTGCAATGGTAGTTCGGGCACGCATTTATTGCGTCATTGGATCATTTGTATGCAAATATGATATGATATAGATGGAGTTGTGTAAAATGTCTAGAATATTTATTATTTATGACATTCATTAAGTACATAATATGATGTATTGAGTAACCTTGCCGTAACACAGTTCTAAGCTAACCTGGAAGGTGGATTTTGGTCTGCGTACTTTTATAAATTACCCATTGCTTCCAGACTTTTTTTTTGGTGTACCTATATACGGGTCATATTTCTTGTGAATAAACATTTCTATTAAATTTAAGCTAAATAAAATACGTTATAGGTAGCTATGGGCGCCTTTCGAAACTGTTTTGAAACAAGTCTGCTAATTATCGCACACCAAAGTTGTCGCTAAGAATAACGTTATTAAGCAAGGTCGTTCTAATACCTACCGCGCTGCCTCGAACTACGGGTACCTTATTGGCACGCTACAATCACCTGTTACCTAAATAAAAACAGTAATCGCTCCGCCGTTTACGGCCAAATCATACATGACTCGACCTGGAAATCCCATGTTACATGGTGTACGTGAAAACAGTCCCAACTACACAAATTTCATATTAATAACTGAATTAAGCTCTGCAAGAAAAGTATGTAGATACAAACAGATTTTTTTTTTGTCGGTCCTTATAATTGTGGTCAGAGCAGATTCCGGAGATGGTTTTACTGTTTGTCGTTAACTATACAAAGAAATATCATTAAATGCCTACTCCCGAAGTCAGACGCCAAACGGTTTCCAGTATTCTATCGTTTTGGGAAATCTCATCTTATCCTTGTTCTGGGCTAGAGCAACCAATCATTCGTGAAAAATGTTCATTTACTTCTATTTCTTTTATCTTTTATCAGCTTTTGCTGCTCCGTAAATATTGTTTATGATTAGGACAATTTTTTCCGAGACCATTTTTTACTGTTTAATTCAGCAACTTCTTGGTTGTCGGTGAAGATAATAAGACAAGGTCAACAGCTTGTAATGGAAATACCTACCTTCAACATTGAAGCTTTATTATGTCAAGAGGCCAGCTATTAACGGAGAGCAAGTATGTCGACAGTACTTATGTACAGTGAAATGTATTTTTTTTACTAACTTACAATTTGAAACCTTAAAATAAACCTACAAAACATACACGCAAATAAAACAAAGCTATAGGATTTAAAAAGTGGATGAAAAGTTATGAAAAGCTAACTTACCTTCAGAGTAAGCTTTGTCCCACAGTTTGCACATTTGAAGCATCCACTGTGAAAGAACGTGAAGTCTTTCAATGGACCAACTCTGTCCACCTGGTACACTATCTCATTGCACCGAAAGCAGGTGCTTTCGTAGAAGTTTGGGCGGTACATTTTGGATTGATCCAAATCACGCCATGTTTGAAGTTTACACGTCACTTGTCACTGTCACTTCTAATGGCGCCTGTAAAGGGCGTGCACTTAAAACAATAAGATTCGAAATTTGAATATTAAATTTAGGTTTGTTGTTTTATTTTTACTGATGGCCAGTGTCTGTTTAGCATGTTTAGTAAGTATTACAGGAAAGGACATCAATTTCACACAGTGCCATCTAGTCCCAAACTATGCAAATGCTACATGGGAACTAGATTACGGATCTAGTTATTATATCCGTCTATCAGAATTGTATTTTAAGTATTGGTAGCCTCATATAAACTTTGATATTATTTTCTTTATTGCTTTCCTAACGGCTTTTATTTACGACTAAGCAACGAGGATGACTCGATTTGTGTGTAGTATCGACCCATACTAAAGTCCACCCTCCCTGAATGACCCTTTGCATTGTACTCCAATGAAACTTTGATTTTAGTAATCAAGTTTCCATTGTAAGTATTATTAAAACTAGGTTAGTATAATATGCGAGCTAGATGAGCGATTTTGGTAACGTACAAGGCTTACCTATTTAGGTTACAAAAATATTACGTTAAGTCTCAAGTATTTCTGTATTTTTAGGATTTTCCTCGACCTTGCAGTATGAAGTAGCGTGATAACTTAAATAAAGGTGGTAAAGTGGTTATATTATTGGTTTGCTTCAGAAGTGGTGAAAGAAGTGGTTGATGAGTTATTGTCAGTTGATACTCGTACATGTGAATGGAAGAGCTCGTGCTCTTGTGCCGATTCTGCCTAGGTCGTGATAAGGGCAGCAAGATAATGATAGTTTTGATGAAGATTAATACCCTGTTTGCAAAATTCTCCCATAAAAAGATACAGTAGGTAAAATTGGCTAGCAAAACAATGTAATACCAACAATGGATTTTAACAATCCGATAAATTGTCCGATTTTTATTGTGAATGCTGCGGGGATATCATTTTATTGTACTCTACATTATTGCTTATTATCTGTGCTTTTTCTCGCAAAGCATGCGTTGCCGTTTCAACACAACAGTTAGCGTAACTCTCCTAGTCTCGCGTTTTAAGATGCCTGGGGTGGGTGTGGGGAAAATTATAAGAGGAAGCGAATATTTTCATTGTTTTCATCTAAAAATTGTCGTGTAACTAACTGACCGACTGACTGGCAATCAGCGTATCAAATGTTTTGAACGACCAACGTATCAAATGAATATGGGAATAAAGTTGTGAAATTTGTAGCGAAAATAAAAACAGTGGCACTCCGGGAGTATCTATAGTAAGAAGGCGTGGCCCGATGTTACTATACCAGTTGGCAGCAAAATGGTGATTTCTCAATGTTAACAAACTGCCCATTCGGTAGATAGGTAATAACAATCGTTTTAAGATTAAGTATTATAATGTATCTACTTAGAATATATAATTCAAAATTGTGTACCTAAATGTTAAATGGATCATCAAAAAATTAACCAGCTCGAGGTTCTTGCCTTTCTCCTTGTATGCTGCTCGCGATTCCGAATAGGCGGTAGATTTGACGTTTCAAAATGAAAGAAATTTTGACTTGACTTTGACTTTGACTTTGAGTGCCGTCAGAAGTGAAAACTTTAAGTTTGTCGATCTTTGCTGAAAAGAACAGCTGAGATTCAACTTTTCAATTTCAAAAGCTCTTTATTAATTATAATAAGTAAAAAAATAACACATTTACAAAGCTTATATATTTATAAGCTTTGTAAATGTGTTATATTTTTACGCTTTTTTAAAACTTGTGGCATACTTAATATATACGAATTACGGAACATAAAGGAAATTTAATTAGCTATTCATTTGAGGAAAATAATAATAAACAATTTATGTAAGTTCTTTAGTTTAGCGAACAGCTGAGATTGTTGGTACTCGAATCTCAATGTTGTCGCGTTGGTCGCGATATTTATTAATGTGCGTTTTTTGCAACACAACTGACACGATGTTTTCTTAGACTTGACGTTGATAGATACCTGTCACGGCTGTCAACCGTCTGTCAACAGAGGCAGTCTCTCTAACGTGACAATGTGTTTAAAGTCAAATGTGTCAAAAGTGGTGTCGGTAAGGTGTAGCGAGTTCAATGGTTTTTTCCCTTCTCCATAAATGCCCAACGAGAACATAAGTTTTCACTAAAAAATCTGTAAGTTCTTCGTGTTACTTATAAGCTTATAACTTAAACGGTACAGACAGTAACTATTGGAACGTGTCGATATAATGACGGATAATGCTATGATGTGTTATTTACTGTATTGTATATGGTAATATTATTCTATGTAGGTCTCGTGTTAAAAAAAACAATAATGTTGTTCAAAATAATCCAGCAATCTAGATTATATAATAAACCTCAATTAAGTACTTTCGTACTTATATATAATATATATGAGTACGAAATAATACGAGATAATAAAATAATTATAATTGGCTTATTTTGAGGTCTTATGTTGGCATTTTTAAACAAAATACCGAAATATCTTAAAATATTCTGACAATTATGACATGACTTTTTTCCTCTTTATACTTACATTTTATGTTGTATGCATTACAATGCGTTGCTTACCTAGTGATATTTAAAATCCTCTTTGTTTTGTAGATTATTAATAAGTTTTCAAAAATAGAACAGGCGCATAATATCATTATGTCTACGTAACATGATATTGTATTCTCTTTGGCATACAAGATGATAGATGATGGATAGAATCATTGCACTTATACGTGAATTTTATTCAAATAATGTTCATTACATTGATGTACAATATTGAAGGATTTTTAACACAGCGATACGTCTTACAGCTAAGTCAGTTACATTTATTTTTCGTACATAGTATTATCGGATTGGGATGGGAATAATCTGGATGCTTATCACTTTCAGTGTAATTTCAATTTGAATATTTCAAATCAAATATCAAATATATTTATTTTGGAACAGAAACATTTTTTTAGCGTTTGCAAGAGATGTCTCATTTTAGTTTTATTATAAGCATCAACATTTTATTATGAATATATTTTAGATCTGTTATGGTTTCAACCTCATACCATTGATCATTTTTTTTAATATGAATTATGCTTGTTACTGAAATGGATATAGTAATTGGTTTAAACGTAGTGTATGCCATAGGGAACAACATAAACTACCTTTTGTTAGGTACCTACTACGCGGGCTTAGCTGCGGGATAAAGCTAGCTAGCGAAAATTCACTTCCACTTTAACGGTATCCTATCTATTTTTGGAGATTTCGACGAAATGACATCATTTGCGGAAACAGACAAATCTTATAAGGACATATACAGCTAGTTTTAGCATAAAACTACTAAACATTATTGATGCTAGAGAAGTATTAAAAGGTTACGATTATGACAATGATCAACATTTATAGAGACGACTCACTCGAAGGTGCTATATGTCAATATTTATGAGTGGATAAAATAGGGTTTATATACGATTATTTTTTCTTTTTATGACTAAGTAGGTGATCGTTTTGGGCAGTGTTGGTCAATGGATCGACAAATATATAGAGCGTGGGCCAGTGTGGGCACAGATGTGGGAAGTTGAGGGCTGATTCAGATAACTACTTTTACTCGTTGCTCAATCGCTACTTTATTCGATTGTCTGATTTTGAAAGATTGGAATTATAGCCCGGTTGCATTAGCATAATCAAGTCAACCTTTAAACGCTGGACTGCTTAAGCCGTCAAGAGAGATGCGCAGGAGTGTATGAGTATAATACAGTACCCTCTATACCAGGTTTGGTCAACAAACAGACATGGTTTTCAGATAACGACTTGAGATAATGAAAAGTCTTAAGAAACTAGGTGAGATGGAGGCCAAGCGCTTTTTTAGCGTTTAAGTTCGATGTCTGGTTTGAGTCTTTCCATATTAAAATAAAGAATATGGAAGATTTTTGGGAAAAAACACGGGGTTAAAGTTAAGGAAAAAAAGTATCGAGTGGTTCACTTGCAGGCTTTAGATATCATGATCAAAAATATACATGGTTTATTACTCGTTTTTTATTTCGTAACTAGAAGTTGCGGTTGTTAACTAGTAGTAGTAGATGAATGAATTAGTAATAAGTAAGTACACCTTAGTAGTGTAGTGGTAGGTAGTGTGGAAGTCCTTGTTTCAAATCCCGTTTGGGGAATATCTTTGTAATGTTTGGTAAAAACAGAGGCTCGAATTACCTGATTTTCCGATAAATAAGAAAAAAAATTAAGTACTTCAAAAATTTAGTTAAGTTAGTAAGCATATGGTCCGAGGTACTGCATATTGACATTGAGGAACCACATCAAACGCCTATGGTGGTTGATTGAGTAGAATCAAACCCGGTCAAACGAAGAAAACTACCTCTGTGGTCTAGTGGTTCGCTTAGTGGTGTCAGATCCAGAGGTCCCGGGTTCGATCCCCGAGAGGAGTATTGTGCAATATTGTGCTTGGTTTGGTTGGCTGGCCACCACCATCTTACCTAATTCTGTCGCCATAACAACAATTCTTAAAATTGTTGTGTTCGGCCTTATCATAGCTTGAAAAAACCGGTGAGATTAAAAGCCGAGCGCTTCCCCGTCGTACAATAAACAAAAACAAACAACAGTAACGACTAATAAGTATTGTTGTGTTCCACCATTTAGAGGTAAAATAGCCAATTCCGTGCCTATATTCTTGAAGATTCCGGGTGAAGCGCCTATTTGAAGATAAATTTAAAGTTCCAAGTTGGTTCGTGGTATCCTAATCTTGATTTAACCGAAAAGCTCAAACGGTACAGTTCCATGAATCCACGTTATCAAACATTTGCATAGCTGTGAAATGCGGAATGCGTTCTGTTCACAATATACAGACTAAAGGATAAATGACCCAAAGAACATTGCATTGTGCTTTGCCTTCGCGCTGTAGGATTAGGGTTAGATTCCCATCCAGGAAAAAAACATTTATGTGATGTATATATAGATGTGTGTTCTATGTTTGGTTGTTGTTTTGTCTTCAATGATAAGTATGTTTAAAAACAAATTTGACTATCTATTTGTAATCTATTTGCCATGCTACGAGCTTTACTCAATGGCGCTCAGTGAAATGAATGTCCTATAATATTTTTTATTTCCATAAGGTTTTTTCATGTCTTATTGATCATATTGATTAGCTTCTTATTTTGCAATTTCACTTATAGGTTTTAAATTGGACAAGTCGTAGAATTAATTAAAATGTAATTAATTCTAGGCTCAGAATAAATATCAGAGTCCCAGGTTAGAATATTTTTTCCAAGTTAGTTTGATATTATTAGTGGGGATTTAATAATTGTAATGTAATATAATCGAATTCCCAAATTACAAGCTTTGATTAGGTTATGTCTAGATAGCCCTGTGTTAAATTAATGTCCTGTAACATAATATTTTTTTTCTTATAGGTACGACGGGGAAGCGCTTTGTACTCATATCACATTGTTTCAAGTTATGATACGGCCGAAGGTGGACGCACACTCCACCCGGAATCCTCAAGGATGAGGAACTGGATATCTTACTGTATAGCGGAACACAACCAATTAGTTATGTTTATGGTGGTAGCCAGCCAGGCTACCTAAACAAAGTCTTACCACTAACCAAGCCAAGCACAATATTGTACTCCACTGGGGATCGAATCTGGGACCTCTATAGGTCCTATCTGACATCGGTTAGCGAACCACTAGACTACAGAGGCGGTAAATTATTTATTGAACCTATCCTAGTTATGGTTACATTTAGGAGTAGAATTTCTAAATATCTGTTCCTCTCTTCTTAAAAAAGACTACCTAAATATTTAAACCCTTCAAATAAATCTACAGTTAACAGTTGTTGCTGGCTGTGTGAAATATTTTGACAGTTCCGGTATTAAAAAGACAAATCGCTTAGCCATGACATTTACATTCGGCCAGACAGACATTCCAAGCGCCGACTGTTCTTATATAATTTTTACGATATTATGTAATTCAGATAACTTGATCTTATACATATTTATATGACCTGCTTGTGAATTTGGCCAAAGAATGCGGGTTTTTATGTTATTTTAAAGTTTTACAATCGACTATTTGTGAAATTTACATTTTGATGTCACATTTTAGTCACATTGTCTTCTCTGTCCATCCAACGGTTGCTTGGAAGAGATCACTTTCAGCGATAAGGCCGCCCATTGTTTTACCAGTCTCTATCTTTAGCATCCCTATTGTCATAGTAGATATAATCTTTACCTCCTGTTGTATAATTTCATATGACCCAAGAATGCTGGCTTTTAAAGTCTAATCGGCTAATAGTACCCATACTTTAATTTATGAAAGTTGAATTTGCAGTATGTTGAATCAGATAATTTATATCAACTTCAATTATTATCCGTAAGTGGGGTTTTATTCTTATATCATATTAACGCTGTATAACCTACATTTTTGAATACAGAAACAATCCTTACCAATAATTTATTCCATGATTAGTTTTTTCTCTGAGTAATAAAATATCGTTCTATATTTTTTTATCAACAAGTTTTCTCAATCAAGTTTTTTTTATCACTCTGCCAAAGTAGAGTTTATTAGTCTTCAAAGACCTTATTCAGCTATTTAAAGGCATAACATAACTAAACACCTTCAAGTTAAAATTATGAACTCACAGTTGGTACAAACCAAAGCTAGCACAATATAAACTACATAAACATCATCGCAATCCAGTTTCATTCAAGAATAGTTCCCACTACCAGTACAAATAAATGTACACCGCGATACATAACTTAAAATTACATCAACTGTAACTGTAAAAAAAAAACAATAAACACAACACTGGCATATCAGAATGGAAGAAAAAACAAAACATTTTTCGTTAAATTGAACACGTACGGATTTTGATCATATTCGATTGTTCTTTTTTTGTAATTTAAACACCTGTCAGCCGGTAAAGTTAATGGCGACGGCTGGCGTTCGCGGGGGCCAGGCGTATACTGCCCATGCTATGATTGTTTACGGTGCTTGGTGGCAAAGAACTAAATGGCAAAGGCAGGTGGATTTTAATTGAATAACAGAGCGAAGCCTCTGTGAAGACTCTGACAACAAAATAGATGGTCAAATTTAACGACCTATATTGCATTTACACAATTCAATTGTATTTAACCTAATTTATAGTAAATTTAGATTTTTAGGTTAAGTTATAATTTTAACAAATCAGCAGTAGTATTTTTGTATTTTTATTGTTTTTTATTTATGAATAAATCTCTATTTTAAATGAAACGTTGATACTAAAATAATTAAAAATATAGAGGTACCCGCATAGACCTTCATTATATTTGATTTGTCAGTTATCTGTAGTGAAGTTGTGACACACTAAGTGTCATAAATGTCATTGTCATCATCATTACAGCCCGAAAAAGTCCACTGCACAAGAAGACTCCTCCAAATTGCAAGTTTTGTTTTTACGGAAAATTTATTTAACTTGGTCTATCTATAATAATTCATCAAAGATAAACTCATACGACGTAGTCGCCACAGATACATAAAAGTCACATAAAAATATATATTTTTTAAAGTAGAATCTCTTTGATAGTAATTTACCCAAGTTTGCTGTAGATATAGTACCTTTTTTTACGACGGGGAAGCGCCTTGGCCTTGAATTCACCTGGTAACAAGTCAGACTTGAACAAAGTCCTACAATCAACCAAACCGAGGACAATATTGTACTCCCCCTAGGTATCGAACCCGGGACCTCTGGAATTTGAAATCGGTGGGCTGAACGATTAGACCACAGAGGCGGTTAAAATCCTAAGGTAATTGTTTATTTGCTATTATAATATTGGTAGTATCATAGAGCAATAATATCACAGCTATTAAGTTTGTAAGTGAAAATAAAGAAAGACCCATCTGTATGTATACCTCTTTGCTTTCCCAGTAGACTCGGCAGCGCGACCAGTCGGCACATCATCGGGGCATTCCGAACGAAATCGTCCACGAGGGAAAGTATACTTTAGCACAAAACTCGTCGCACCATCTGGCGACTCTGAACTCTATGACATTTGGCTTTACGGTTCATTCTAGTACTAGAATTTCAGGATTGTGAATGTGAGTTAACTTTAGCCACAGAATAAATATACTTCAGACTAGAAGTCTCACTACTGAATTCAAAAGTGTTTCGCTTATCTGTACTTTGAGACTGTGGCTTGTATTTTTACTGTTACTAAAGTACACATGGACATATTCTTAGTCATTACACAGTTGGGTCAAACAAAAAGTTTGAGAAGACAAATAAAGACCAAATATAGATTATAACAGCGATGACATAGTACACCTGTTACCTGAATTCAGTTGATAATGATCTCTATTACTTGAGAGCTAAGGTTTGATTCAGGTATGTAAAATAGGAGTGGTGAATTATACAGTTTAAAGAACTCTAAGGAATTGCAGTATCGATTGTATGCTAATTCTATGTTTGTACTATTTCGGCTTGGTTTCACCATATACTAATGACCAATATAGCTATAAGTAGGTATCGCCGTGTAGTATCTGCTACTACAACTAGGTACTACTGCACCACCCCTATCAATTGTGTTTTTCTTTATTTCAATCAAATCGACTAATCGTCATTCTCCTCCCGTAACGAAAAGTTATTTTTATTTTTGCAATGGTCACTATTGTCATAACAGTGGTGGTCATAGAAAAAATATTGTGGTAGTAGAATAACAACAAGGCACCTATGGTGTCATAGTGAAGTAATTTGTTTAGTAGAATCGACACCCAGATCCCTCACGAGGTGGAGTCGGTACAACATGTTTTCCTCTTCCACTCCTATCAACTCTGCATTCACGCCTTACATACCCATGTCCTCTTTCACACAATATAACCATCTCTTCTTCGGCCTGCCTCCGCTTGCGTGTCTAACCATGCTCATATTCATAACTCTTTAGTCAAATGACTATCATTCTTTATAACATGCCTATACAATGCCAACCTCGCTAAACTTTTCGTCTTTCCTACAACTGGCGCCATATTCAAACTTCTCCTTACACCTACTGATTTATTACCATAACTAAACGAGAGAGCAACCTAGAACATTCGTAGACCAAACAATGGACAATCTTAATTCTCAATCCTGCTTGCCAAGATTGGATATAATGGAAGTATCGAGAGCGCTCAGAACAATGGACGGTTACTAGTTGTTGAAAACAGCCTCCAAAGCAATGGTTCCTGAACATTTTATTGTTAGGACTGATAAAAAATATATGTTTCATACAAAAGACATCAACGCCCACTTCACATTTTTTTGGCATAAGTTAAAAGTTTTGTTGCAAATTTACTCACGATCGATAAAAATAGACTACTTTCTATAAAAAAAACATGTATTTCCATTTAACATTATTCGACATTGAAGCCGATTGATCTCAAACTACATTAATGGTATGGTATGCTCTAATGATATAGATTAGGAAAGTTTTATAACTGGACGCTCTCTGGAAAGTTTCCTTCATGGAATAATCAATATTCCAAGGAGGTCACAAGTACCTATTGTCAAGGGGATAGTGTGAACAGAAGTCAGGGTCGTTCACGAAAAAAATATGTGTAACAATAATTACATTTATTATAATTTTTCTTTTTTATTGTAGGTACGCCGGGAAAGCCCAAGAAGCCCAAGGCTTCAAATTCACCTGAACTCAACTGGTAACTGATAAGGCCGAAGGTGGAAGCGCACAACAACTGGAATCCTCAACATACTGAGAAACTGTCTTTTCAACCTCTCAAAGCCGGAGCACAACAATATTGAATGGTTGGTATGGCAACAGACTTACAAAAGATGGTGGTATATTATGGTAATTAATATCACTAATTAAATAAGAAAAAAATAAAAATACCGTTAATGTTACAAAGTATTTGATGAGCCTTGATCAATGATTGCAGCTAATGTTTGTTAAGGCGTTAACACCTAACAATGATTGCCAGATACATTGCTTGAGGCGCCGAAAGTCAATGCATCAACAACATTATAAAATTATCCATTCGACACGCAATAACAGTATGTACAAACCACAATCGATCATCATTATTACAACTAATTATAGATTAGCATTATAGTATAATTCAGTAAAATTCAATTAAATATTGCACGCAATTGTGCGGTAGAACACATTTATCTATGTTAAACATGTGTATACCTATCAATAAATAATATTCTACTTTAATTTGTTTTGAAGAATGAAGATACTCACTACAGATACCAATTTAACTAATAACTACTCAAAATAATACTACAAACACACACATTTTAAATTTTATCTATGAAAGTAAATCAATTTGGAAAAGTGCGCAGAACACAGTTTAAAAATCATAGACAATTTTTTTACCAATCTTGTTTTTTTAAAACTCATAATTTAATATAAAACCCCAAAGTTACAGAGCCTGAAAATAAGATCTGTAGCTATTACAAGCACCGAAAATTATCGGTTTCAAGCCCTATTTACATAGAAGGTAGGTATTATGTAGTTACTTAAAGAAAGTAAGATTTGCGAATCAGTAGTGCTCGTAGAATCAGGAGCCTAGCTGATTGCCGTTCATGTTCACTTCAAGCTGGGGGCCGTGGGACTGGATCTTCTTCTGGACCAGATCAGTGCAAAACACCCACTGAAATAATGAAATAAAATAAAGAAGTGTCGCGACGGGACGTAACCGCATCTTTTCCTAAACCTAAAAACGCCATTTCTTACTGGTGATTTTGAATGTAATTCAGACAAATAGGACAACCGTAACTCTATTTGCTGTAGAGTTTGCGGCTAAAGAATCGACCTAACTCAGCTGTAGGATACCGTAAAAGCCAACTAAAGAATCTACCAGAAGAAGGGCAGCAGATTCTTCTGTGTATTAACTACACCTTTACTGCGATCACTGGTGATTATGGCAAAACCTTCCAGCTTTAGAGGCGGCTCTGTCCAGCAGTGGACACTAATGGACTGCTGATGTGAAATGTAGGTAGGTACTAGATTTTGGTGATTTACCGTGAGCACAGCGATAGCCGTTCCCAACGCGTATCCAGCGAGCACGTCGCTCCAGTGGTGCTTGAAGTCAGATATCCTGGACAGCGAGCAGTACCAGCTCAGCATCAAAGCGAAGAACTGCATCGTGTGACGGAGCAGACGGGTGCCTTGCCAGGTCATGCGCTTTTGGAGGTACAGCTGGAAAACATAGAGAGAAAGAAAGAAAAATCATTTATTTGGCACAAACACAAGTAGGCAGCACATAAAAACATAAAAAGCTATATATTAGGTCCTTACATATGAAATTGGCGTTTTGTCGTACTGGCCACTTTGATCTTAAATATCTCCTCTTTGGTTAGGAATTCCAAATTCAAATTTAAACAGCTATTTACTCATGCATTTGTGTTTCGAAAACCGTAATTCATTTGTTTTTTTCTCTTTTGCTTTTTTTTTCTGCGTCACTCATTTCACAAAATGGAAAACTTAAAATATCGCATTATTTACGAGTACGAGTTCCACCGTGGCACCAGTGCTGCAGAAACGGCTCGAAGGATTAATGATGTGTATGGTGGTGGTGTCGCAAAAGAAAACACGGTGCGTTTTTGGTTTCAACGCTTTCGTTCTGGAAATTTCGACCTGCAGAACAAGCCCCGTGGACGGCCGGAGACCAAGGTTGATAATGATGAATTGAAGGCTATTGTGGAAGCAGATCCATCGCAAACCACATCACAGTTAGCTGCAGGCTGCGGTGTTAGTGACAAAACCGTTTTAATCCACTTGAAGCAAATTGGGAAGGTGAAAAAGCTTGAAAGGTGGGTACCTCATGAATTGAGTGAAGCAAACCGACAAACGCGCGTCGACTGCTGCGTTACATTACTCAACCGGCACAATAATGAAGGAATTTTAAATCGGATCATTACATGTGATGAAAAGTGGATCCTGTACGATAATCGTAAACGCTCATCGCAATGGCTGAACCCTGGTGAACCAGCAAAATCTTGCCCCAAGCGAAAATTGACTCAAAAAAAGTTAATTGTAAGCGTTTGGTGGACTAGTGCCGGTGTCGTACACTATAGCTTTCTTAAATCTGGTCAGACGATTACGGCTGATGTCTATTGTCAGCAACTGCAAACCATGATGGAAAAGCTCGCTGTTAAACAACCGAGACTTTTCAATCGCTCTACGCCACTGCTGCTTCAAGACAACGCTAGACCACTCACGGCCCAACAGACGACTACCAAATTAGAGGAGCTTCAATTGGAATGTCTAAGACATCCACCGTACTCTCCGGACCTTGCTCCAACAGATTACCATTTTTTTCGAAATTTGGATAACTTCTTGCAAGGAAAAAAATTCAATTCCGATGAGGCAGTCCAAACCGCTTTCAAAGATTTCATTGATTCCCGTCCGAATGGTTTTTTTAGTAAAGGGATCAATGAACTACCTATAAGATGGCAAAAGTGTATAGATAGCAATGGTACATACTTTGATTAATAAAATATATTTTAATATGAAAAAATTGCCTTTATGTTCCTCCCATACAAAACGCCAATTTCATATGTAAGGACCTAATATTTAAAAGTAAGAATAGTAAGTGCAAAGGCATATGAGAAAACACAAGCAATAGGAAAAAACATACAAAAATACAATAAAAACTCACACACAAGAAACATTTTACGAAACAACCTACTAACAAGAATACGATTTCTTTTATTATACAATAGTACCCAATTATGTGGTTTTCTTATGGATTCACAGGTAAGGTAGGTACGTGTTAAATGTGCATACAAAACTAATGTTCAGAAATTAATCTAATAAAGATTTTAGAATTTTACCATTTCAAATACTTAATTTGATTTATTTAAATTAGAAAGTACGTATATTCCATAGAAATAGAAAGTACGTATACTTTGATATTCAAGCAAAAAGTTTACAAAATATACCCACAACCATAAAGATCATAGTAAAAGACGCCCAAGAGGAGTGTCCACTCGGAAAAGACTTCCTCATGTTAGAGAAGAGGTGACCCCTCATCCCCTCGCAGGTGTAGTCTTCAGCCTGGATGTACCGGTTCTGCCATTCGGGGAGGCTGCAGTTCACTGAAGGTTTGCACAACTGGAAATGGAAAAGTATTTTTTTATCTTTCGGTATTGGAACACATCATTTTAATTCGAAAAAAACGGGCATTTATCGAGAAATCGGGGAAAAAATTACGTGAAATACGCGATAAATACACGTTTTTTCGAATCAAAATAATGTGGAAATAGAAATACCATGGATAATTGATGGTCACCATACTAGAAAAAGATACTGAAAATAAACAAAAAAAAACTGAACTAAATCTACATGGCTACAATTTACATTACAATTACAAGGTGTTACCTAGTTAGGTTTTTCAATTTACCAGAAGAGGCCCCTCTGGTAAGTTGAAAAACCTGTATATGAGGACAGGATTGACAGTTCTGATGAGCGTTTGAAGGCGTACTGTAGAACCGAACCATGAAACGTCCGTCAACTGTTAGCAGGGCACGGTGGTTTTCGTGTGAAGCTAAGCCGCCTTGTGCTGAGCGAAACTGATCAAACGGCCTATATAGGTAACTCGACTGTTCCAAACCAGTTGGTACCAGATTTAAGAGCGCCAATTTCATAAGCTGAATTGCCACGCTGGAAAGCTATGCTAATTTGCTGGCCTAAATAATAGTCATGGGACCCGTATCGCCTCAATCAAAAGCCCCGAAAGATGGTTTTGATTATTCTTTAAAATTATATTTTAATTTTTTTCAAAACAAATTAATACCTACCTATTACTTTTGCAAAGTCATGATAAAGTTAGATATGCGAAGTAATGCTGTGTCAATGTTGTCTAGGTAGTACTTATTTTTCATGACGCGTGTATGACACAACCAGAATTGTTGGATACTCAGGTAAGATGGTGCATGATAGCTAGCCAGACGGATTTAAAACATGCCATACGACCCACGAAACTGAGCTCAAATTTAAATCCCTGGGGATCTAACCCGGGACCTCTGGATATATTACTGGTAGCGCTCCACTAGCCCACAGAGACGGTCAAACCTTTAAATTTTTTAGCGAAACCTAATAGCGAACAAGCGTGCGCGATAGTCAGTTGACTGTTGGCTATATTTATTTATCTTGATGGTACCTATATTTCGTGGTTTATCAAACTTACGTCAAAGAAGTGTGGCCGAGGTCTACCAATCGTGTTCTTGGCGATCTCAGTAGACAGGTCACAGAAGATCGCTCCTAACGCGAAGGTCAGCCCGACGCAGTAGACGCCACGGATCCACGCCGGTATCTGAATGCCGAGGACACGCTGGTCTCTCTTCTCTCGGCGCAGGAGTGCCCATTCGCACGTAAAAATCTATGAAGGAAAAGTAGTTGTGTTCCGGCATTTAGAGGTAAGATAGCCAGTTGTTCAGTTTGTTGAGGATTCCGGGTGAAGTGCGCCTCCACCTTCGGCCTTATCCCAATCTGTAACCAGGTGAGATGAAGGCCAAGCGATTCCCCGTCATACAATAAAATAAAAAGGTAGATTGCTTAAGCTTCAACACGGTATTTTTTGTGGGAGCATTAAGTGCCGGCAACAATTGACTTTGTACAAAGAACCGCATAAAAATGAACAATCACAGAAATAACAATAGTAATATAATTCATTTCACACACAATCATACAAAAGTGTCTGGTACAGGACAAATAGTGATTGTGGTCGATTTCGAATCCATACTATCTTTATGCATAGCGCAGAAGACAGACCTAGAAAAGAAGTAGGTAAGTGGATAAAATAGGCCAAGTACGAACATGATTTTGTCTTGAAATGTGGGCTCGAACCTCATTTCATGCCAATAATCACGTTTTTTGCTAAAGATCTCAATTTTTTTATCAAATTGTATTTTAGTATTTGTTGTTAAGTATAACGGTAATAGAAATACTGTGAAAATTTCAACTCTTTCACGGTTAATGAAATACAGACAGATGGACGAACGAACAGCGGAGGCTTAGAAGGTCCAGTTTGCACCCTTTGGGTACGGTAACCTTAAAAGTAGGTATAAGACCGAAGCTGGTTACACACCTATAGTAGGTACTTTCGTAATCATGAAATATACGCCGCAAGAAGGAATCTTTTTTTAGGGTAAGCCTTTGACCATAACTTGCCCAGAGAAGGATTAGGGCTACGATTGATCGAGTTTACCTAGACTGGCTCTCCCGTGCACCAACGGAACACATTAAGCTGCTTGGCGGAGGACATCGGCAGGTCCTACTACCAGAGTTGAAAGATATTTTTTTAATATTTTTATTAAGTACGACGGGAAAGGGGTTGCCCTTCATCTCACCTAGTTTAAAGTTATGATAAGGCCGGTGGAAGCGCTTCACTCGGATTCCTCAACAATTTGAGAACTGGCTATCACACCTCCTTGTCTTGGCGAAAGACTTAAAAAGGTCAGATGGTGATAGATATCCAGGCGGACAATAATGTACTCCCCTGGGGATTGAGTCCGGGAACTTTCATTCAGATGTTTTTTTTTTATTATACGACGGGGAAGCGCTAAGCCTTCATCTCACCTGGTTACAAGTTGAAATAAGGCCGAAGGTGGAGGCGCACTTCACCCGGAATCCTCAATAAACTGATGTTACTACAAGAGCCCGTTGCCCAGGATAGAACACTAGGAGGTAGATCCCACCAATATTATGAGCCTTTGTAGTTTCTCCCGCGCAAGGATCTCTAGGGTATACGTATTATGTTGATGTTTCGATTGCACGTACACTTAAAGCAGGAAGTCCTATTCCAAAAATCCGTAGCATGAGTGCAGTGACCGTGTCTTCCTTGTAGGGAAACATGAGGCTTTCGTCTCCGCAGAAGAAGCCTTGCTGGAACGGCGTCCAGAGATTGTCCACGCAGACCGTGCATAATATCACTGGAACCAGAACATTTAGGTTACTAGCAAAGCGATAAGTAACTAACTAGGAGATTTAGCTACTAGAAAAAGAAAAAAAAGGGCTTGAAGTTAACAAATCAATAACAAATAATTTATCATTCAAACACTTTATTCAATAAGAAGAACAATTAAACTAACTATGTACAAAGGAAACAGTCAGATTACTAAGGACCGTTGCAAACGGCCTATAGTTAACTCAACTGTTCCAGACCAGTACCAGACTTTTTTTTTTATTGGTGATAGTCAAGCGTTTGACCACCAGCTTACATGTACAACAAGTAAAGATGTGGCCTAAGATGGAGCACGCTTGCCTAAAAGGAACCTATTTACTCTGGACTTGAAGACTCCAAGATTGTACTCGTGCGGAAAAACAGACGAATGCAAGGAATTCCATTCTTTACCAGTATTGATAATAAAGAACGATAGAAGATAACGGAAGCGTGCCCAAGACACTGGCTGCATTACATACATTACATACTGGCTGCATACATAGCTATGCTAATTCGCTGGCCTAAATAAGAGCCAGCCCTTGGGTCATGTGTCGCCTCAATCAAAAGCCCCGCAAGATTTTTGAAAACCCGGAGGGCACCGGCTCCCCACGGACCCAAGCTGTAAGTACATAAGATATTCGAAAAGTTACCTATGATGCTACTATGGAATGATGCAACAAGGACAGTGCAACCACCATCACTCCTTACGCTATTCGGGAGTACCTATATCTTGCTGAAGTTATGGTTGTGATTATTGACAAAGGCATATAAGGCTATATTAAGGTACAAAAAATTTAAAAGGAAATTGAAAATGAGTTTCAACCAAGTATGTCCTGCATAAACTTTTTGATTTGAGTTTTTTATAATTAAAATCTCATAATAACATCTTGTCATTCAGTAAATACAGGACAGGACATTTAATTTAACACAGCGACATCTAGCCCCAAACAAAGCAAAACACAAAATATAATGGGTACAAAATTTCGGATAGAAAGAGAGAATGAAAATTCATTTATTTGAGGCATAGAAATGCATCAAATTGGCGTTCGACTCAGCAATATACTGTGTTGTAATATAAATAGATAATATGTAATATAGATAGAATACGTGAACACATTTTATTAAAAAAATATACTTACCTACAATACACGCGAACACAGAACAAACATCCAAGTTCATTTCACAAATGGTTGTCCCGGATGGGAATTGAACCTACAACGTACGGCGCAGAAGGCAGAACTATTACCAACTAAGCTGTTTGGCTTATCATAATAACGCAGTAGTGTTTTTGAGCATGCAGATATTACCAAAAATTTACCTATAGGCTTGTTTCTCCCATTTTACTGATAAATTATTTTAAAAAATACTCACATCCAATGATCAATAGTATATCAACTGCCACCTTGGTCAGAATCCGTTTCGATACTTCATTTATAGACATTTTCTTGTCTCACAGATTCGAATAACTTCAGTCAGCTTAGCGCGTCGAAGCGTTGCTATGTATCTGATTCAAATAACATCTAGCTGTTCATTGATGTGTCTCTATAATTATTGCATGGAAGCAGTTCAAGGATGTACATCTATCAAGGCTTATATGAATACGAAGCAGAAGAGCGGCTGTTATACGGTTTCTATTCTGATTTTACTGAGCAAAAATATCCGGAAATTACCAGATAAAGATTTTAAGATTTGACGAGTAGTAGAGCCCCTTGTGAAAGTGCTCGTCCGGGGAAGTACTACCATACCTATATCAGCCGCCAAGCAGCACTGCTGTGCTGGTTTGAAGGGTGTGGTTGCCAGTGAAATTACTGGCACGCGAGACTTAACACCATTATGCCTCAAGTTGACGGGTGCAATGCAGTGCCATGTAGGCTATGTTCTTTGTCGATGTGACCTACGCAGTAAGACATTGTTATGGTTTCGCGCACCGTTGCTTGTTCCGTCTTCAAGATACTTATATAAAAAAAGAATAATGTTGAATTAGCTCTGTGGTTTTTTCCACTGTAACAGATTTGAGATTACAGTGGTGTATTATAGCTGTATTGAATGGTGGATCGCACGCAGTAATATGAAGCCAATTTGTTTGCTCACTCATATATTATTTTATATTAGCTATTGACTTCTAGGCTTGTCAAGCTGTAGGCCAGCAAGGATGAGGTCTACGATGGAGCGAACTTTACCAGAAGGCACTGACTCCTCGCGCACCGACGGAACACGGCAAACCGTATGGCGCCGGTCTTCGGCAGGAGGTCGGTCGCTAGGTGTTGTGATCATTCAGTAGTAATCACTAGCAAAAGTATTTAAAATATTCCAATGCCCGGAGTAACTCCAAAGCTGTGAAACATTCCTCGTTTATCTTGTCTTATCTTTTCAGTCCAACCGTGTACCGAAAAAAATAAAATAATAAATAAACTTAAACGGTCCACGGTTGGACTGTTTAAGTTTAATTTTAATTTTTAGTTTTGTTTATTCGGGTAACATCAAACAGCCACAATATAAATCTTAAAATATATCAGTAGATGCACATAAAGTTGGTAATACTGTAGCCCACAGCAAAGGCCACATATTAATCTATTACAGTTTAATAAACCAAACAACAAGATGGGTAGTTGTAATATAAAAAATAAATTATTGAAGTTAAACATTAATTAATAAATTTACAAATTATGAACTATAAAAGAAGATAATTGGAGAGATAAAATTAGAATATAACATTGAAGGTAATATTAAAGTTCAAGAATGTAATACAAATTAAAATCATGTGAGGTTAGCATGAAAGTGATAAGTTTCTTAAATTTAAATAAAGAGCATGCAAACATATCTAGATTGTCAAATAGGTTATTGTAAGTTTTAATCATGCGACGCACTGGACAACGAAGTCCCGAGTTAGTTCAACACCTGTAGGCAGCAAAAAGGGGACACGACCCAGGCGCGTATTTCAGGACCTATTCAGGACTGCGTAGCATAATTTTCGTGAAAGGTCTATACAATCAAATTTATTGTGTAAAATGTTGTATAATGTGACAGTGTCAAGATACCTACTCTAGTCTAGACTCAAGTGATAGTAGTTTATGTTTTATAAGTAACTCAGGGTATGAAAGAAAGTTTCTAAAACATTTAAAGTTGATAGTGCGCAAGAATTTTCTCTGCACCTTCTCAATCGCCTCGATGTACTTGTTATAAAAGGGGTTCCAGACTCTTGTTCAGTTTTAATGTCCGAAATTGGCAGTAACACAAGGTAGAGTACAAATGAATTTGGGTTTAGCCGAGAATAATCATTGCCAATTTCAAGGTTGTATTAAATTATTGAATATTCGACTAAGGGATTTTACAAGCAATGAGCGAGCAGCAGCTTCCATCCATCTAAAACATCGTCTGTGGTCACCAACTCGCCTGTCAAGCGTGGTGATTATGGCAAATCCCCCCATTATTTTAGTTGGGAGATGGGTAGCAGCATACTCTTTCACACTAAACACAAACACTGCAAACATCAACTCGCTTTTCAAGCGTGGTGGTTATTTCAAATCCCCCAATCACACTCTACATGACTTGAGAATTGAGAGATAGGCAGCATCTAGCCAAGTACTGACCTATCTGGGCCGGTTCACTCCGTCGTAGACCGAAGAGAAATCCAAACTGGACGCCATAAAAATGGAGGGATGTATCACAATGAAATTATTCCACTATCTAAAAAGGCCTACTGCGAAGTAGCAGTACTCTGTGATCAACCGCCTCTGTGGTCTAGTTGTTCAACCCACCGATTTCAGGCCCAGAGGTTCCGGGTTCGATCCCCATGGGGAGTACAATATATTGTGCTTGGTTTGGTTGGTGGTAGGACTTTGTTTAAGTCCACCTGGCTAGCTACCACCATCTTACCTAATTCTGTCTCCATAACAACAATTCTAAAATTGTTGTGTTCCGGCATTCAGTGGTAAGATAGCCAGTTCCTCAGTTTGTTGAGGATTCCGGGTGAAGTGCGCGTGCGTTCGGCTTTATCTCAACTTGTTACCAGGTGAGATGAAGGCCAAGCGCTTCCCCGTCGTACAATAAAAAAAAATGAAGCATAATATGGGTTACCGCGACCAGAAGATGAGCAATAGCATCTATCTCAACAAGCCTCATAGCTCAGTTGGTACTAACTCCTTCCGCGCTTGGTTGTGGGTTCGATTTCCACCCAGGACAAACATTTCTGTGATGAATACAGATGTTTATTCTCTATCTGGGAGCTGTATTGTATGATAAGTATGTATTTACAAAAACAAATATCTCAGTATTCTATCTAGTTCCCATATTACAAGCTATGCTTAGTTACTTTTCACTAACATCTTGTGCTCAAAATTAAAGCAGGTATAAAAAAGATATGCATGCATCAGAACAAAATGAAAAGGTAAATATTATTAAAAGCAAAACAACTTTTTATATACATATATTTTCAACAAATCCTGACCATGAAACCACATTCAAATGCACGTTCCGGAAATACGCGTGCACAAACAAACAGACAAAAATTCTAAAAACTGTATTTTTGAGCTCCCTTGAGTTTCCTTGAAAATATTAAATGTACAGACAGCTTTTCTACGATTTTACTACAAGTATAGACAATTGTAATGCATGCTATACAAAGTTCAATTCATGAAATTAACATAAAATGCACAATTGCGTACTGCACGTTGCTATTAACATAGATTTACTTCATCTATTTACCTACTCGTGAACGGAGTTATCTATCACCATCATCGTCTATAACACCTGTAATCGTCCAATGTAAGTATTTTCCTTAACCGCCTCTGTGGTCTAGTGGTTCAACCCACCGATTTCAGATCCAGAGATCCCGGGGGAGTAATATTGTGCTTAGTTTGGTTGGTGGTATGTAGGTCTTTCTTTAAGTCCACCTAGCTACCACCATCTTACCTAATTCTGTCGCCATACTAACAGTTCTTAAATTGTTTTGTTCCGGCATAATATATAGGTAAGAAATTCAGTTCTTTAGTTTGTTTAGGATTTCGGGTGAAGTGAGCTTCCGCTTCCACCCGAATCATAACTAAAAAAAATATAAAATAGTATCCAATAACCATAGATAAAGTAAAACACTCACCAACCAAACCATGCACAATGTACCCCCTGGGGATGTGTATGTTGGAGTAGGTTATATAATAATATAAATAAATACATATTACAGAACATTAATTTTACACAGCGCCACCTAGCCCCAAGCTAAGCATGGCTTGTAATATGGGAACTAGATTACGGATAGAAAACTCAAATACTATGATACAATATGTGATATATATGTGCCAATTATGAAGAGTGAACCCGAAGGGTGCTTTTAAAAAAATGCTTTATTTTAAGACTAAATTTAATAAAGGAAAAATTACATTTAAATTACAATTAAAATTATCTAAGTCTGGTCGATGCTAGAGTCCAGAATAGAATTGTGGCCGAAGCCATCGTGAGGCGTCCGGTGACCGATGCTTGCGGGGCACAGGGGCGCGGGGCACGGGGCGACACGTGTGCTGAGGCTGCAACTCGTGCTGGGTCGTTTCCATGAGCCGCTCTAGTTAGGTATGCAAGTCAGCTATTCCTATGTAGAGCGAATGTGTAACACCTCCCCCCGTACTTCAGTGACTATTTCGAAATGTTTTTCGATAGAGTCGCTGAAATGCTGCTGTGGTCAACTTTGATCTCATGGGGGTGACATCCTCTTCTGTTCGTTATTTCAGAATAAATTCCCGTAGATGCAGGAGTGTTCGCTTCTTCGGTTGTATGTTCTTGAATATATTTTGTTCGAAGGCGTCGATATGTGAGCCCAAAGGCAAGTGCGGCTGCACCGAATAGAATGACATAGACTGGAATCGTAGTGTGATAAAGACTACTATCCGATATTTCATTTAAAGCGGTAGGTGTTTGTAATGAAATTTTCTCGTTGATATTATGAAGGTCTCTTAAGTCTATCGAATTCAGTATGATGGATGAATCCTTGCTGGGGTTCAGGTTATCGTGGTCGGGTAAGTCCATGATTTTCAACGGATGTCCTTTGATACGATCATTTGAATTGGATATGGTGAATTCGGGTGTTTTGAAGTAACAGTTAAAAGGGATGGTGGCTAAGTAGCTTCCATGAAGGGTTCTGTACTGTTCCTGTCCGCAGAATGTCTTGACCTTAGTTTGGTTAGGAAAACTTATAATGTAATGCTTATCGTCTAGTTGTTCCATTGCTTCCTTTGTAAGGATAACGGAAGTCAGCTTGCAGGTTGAATGGAGGTCCTGTTTGACGATGAGCTGGTGAATGCAGTCGGGATTATCTCGAACTCTGTAGTTAGACTTTCTTTCGCAAAGATACCATGTTTTTACCTTCGGACATTCTGTCTCCATGTACATAGAGTCTTCTCCAGAGATTGCTATGAAAGGTAGGGTAGGTATAAGGATCTGGAGATTTTTGTTAGGGATGATGGATAATTTATAAAGGTTGTAAGTAGCTGGATAGGCAATCGGTACCTTGTAAACTATAACTATCTGGTTATCAATATAAAAGTATCCTAGCTTAATTATTTCGTAAAAAAACCTAATATCTACGTCAAGAATTTCTTCCTTGGAATACATTATTTTAAGCTTATCTAAAAATGTCTTCAAATCTGCAATATTTAATATTGAATGAGGAACACCCGATATCCTGATTAAAGCAAGAGTATTTTCGAGCTTGAATAGTTCTTCCGAGAGTCTATCAATGTTATCTCCTAATATTAAAAGATGTTGTGCCATATGGGCGTATTTAATCAAATCAGTTTCCCTAGTACTATCACTTTCCATTATATTATTAAGAATTTTAGCTATTTTATGTTGGTTGTATGTTATATTACTTAATAGTCTAGAATTTCGAATAACCCATTCTTTATTTAAACTAACATGATTTTCAATTTCAGATTTTAATTTGTGTTCATTATCCTCAAGGACTTTGATGGCATTGTTGTATTTAATCGCGTCCGTATAATCTAAGTTACCAGAAATGCTTTTGATTACTGAACCAAGCCCGTCGATCAAACCTCTCTTCTTACGGTTAGGCTCAAATGTCCGTAAGTGGTCAGATATTTGCTCTAATTTAGCACTAAGATATTCAATGTGGGGTTCATACAAGGATAAAGTTTTATTATTAAATTGCGGTCCCAATTCAGATAATTGAGATTTCACTAATCTAATTTGCGAGGAAATTTCATCTAGATTAATGTAATTTAGGAAAGAATGATAGTGGGATACGACCTTGGTAGGTCCTAGTTTAAATGGGAGCAACCCTGGACCGTCTTGTAGCGAGTCAATTATTACGTCTTGTCCTCTAGTCAGTTGTAGCAGTAGCGATAGTAGGATTCTGTAACAAAACAGGATTCTTACGACTTCGCTTTTTTTTTTTTTTTTTTTTTTATTGTACGACGGGTAAGCACTTGGCCTTCATCTCACCTGGTAACAAGTTGAGATAAGGCCGAAGGTGGAGTCGCACTTCACCCGGAATCCTCAACAAACTGAGGAACTGGCTATCTTACCTCTGAATGCCGGAACACAACAATTTTAACGCTTAAGGCGAGACTTAGCAACGGGGCCACGTTTCTTTTTTGTGTAGATGTGAATTGGAAGGTCTGCTAGGACTGTGTCCTTTGTATAACGTGGTGCGAGTTTTTGTCGATTGGCCATAGGGTTCCGTATGAATATTTGTTGGTCAGGTGTGTATTCTTTTTCAGGTTCACGATCTTTATTCCTATTTTCAGTTAATTCGGTCCTATTCTGTAGGGAGGTTTCATTGATAACATTATATACTTGAGTCATTCGTTTCCTGTGGTCTTGTGAATACTGTTGTAGTAAGTGCTCGGTCATGTCTATGTCTAGCGGGTCGCGCGGGTCAAAGTGTCCTGTGATAAGATCTATAGGTCGACATTTCGTGAAGCTGTGTATCGAGCTATTATAGGCCAAAACTGCATAAGGCATAAGGTTAATAGCAGGTTCATTTTTTCGTTCTAATTTTAAAATTCGAAGATGTTCTAGGATAGTTGAATGAAAGCGTTCTGCAATGCCATTGTCGTTGGGAGTGTGTGCAAGGATTTTATGATGCTGTATCCTATGAAGTCGGGTGAATTCTGAAAATAATGCGTTAGTGAACTCAGATCCTTGGTCTGTCACGATAGTCAGGGGCACGCCATGGTGGGTACAGAAAATCAAAAGAGCTTGAATTACACTTAGAGCTGTGCCGTCTCTTAAAAGATAAGCTTGAGCGTATTTAGAGAAAGCATCAACAAGTGTGAGAAATTTCTCGTTTTGGGCTGTGAAAAGATCAAGATGAAGAATTTCCAAAGGTTTCGTAGGTGGTGGTACAATAGAAAACCTTTGTTTTATTGGGTTTCGGTCATATTTGGCTTGACCACAGATGCTGCATTCGTTGATGTACTTTGTGACAGATTCTTTCATCTTGGGCCAATAGTACTTGCGAGACAGAGATAGGAAACATTCCGTAATACCACGATGGTTGGTTTTACCTTCATGATAGTTTTTTATGATTTCCTGCTGTCGTAGGTACTCTTTAACATTTTCTAACTCGACTTTAGTTAATACTAAATTCATGGCTGAACTTCGAAACTTATTTTGTATGATTGGAATTATTTTGTACATAGCTAAGGGTGGATTAATAATAATTCCTGTCTTTACTTTAGGGTTCACGTACTCCTTGATAGCGTTTACTACTTCGTCTTCCAGGTTAGACTCTGAAAGTTGTATAGTGGTTCTAGTATGAGTCTCGAAGGGTTTGGTCACAGTCGGCCGTTTTTTAATGTCTCCAACTATTACAAAGCTTATCTGCCTATTAAATTTATTCAATGGGTCATCTGAAATAGGAATTTCTAAGATCGGGTTTTCGGTACTAGAGTGAGCTGTGAGAGTGGCAGATTGATCATTAACTGAGGATTCCCTTTCAGGTTCGGAGAGGTTAACCGCGGTAGATCCGGCATCTTCATTATTTATTTCGATGCGGGATAGGGCATCTGCATTGGTATTATATTTGCCCTGTTTATAGATAGGAACAAAATTATATTCGCTTAGTTTTAATCTCCATCTTGTTAACCTTGAGTTAGGCTCTTTGATGTTCATAACCCATTGAAGGGGCTTATGATCTGTGATGACCTTGAATTTTCTTCCAAATAAATAGGGACGGAAATATTTTGTTCCCCATACTATGGCCAAAAGTTCCTTTTCGATAGTACTATAATTTATCTCACTTGAGTTAAGGGTCCTGGATGCGTAAGCTATAGGTCTTTCACTTCCGCAGGGGCCTTGTGCTAGAACGGCACCTATGGCAAAGTTGGAAGCGTCAGTTGTCAGTATAAAGTCCTTGTTAAAGTCAGGGTACTGTAGGATAGGGTCATTAGTCAGTAAAGTTTTACATTTATCAAAACAGTTCAGGTAACTGACGTCATCGAGAGATATTTTAGATCCTTTTTTAAGGCATTGTGTCATCGGTTTCGTGATACGAGCAAAGTCAGGTATGAACTTGCGGTAGTAACCTAGTAAGCCAAGAAATCGTTTTATTTCGGTGCTAGTTTTTGGGATTGGATATTTTTCAATAGCCCTGATTTTATCTGGGTTTGGCTTAATTCCATCTTTACTAATTATGTGTCCAAGATAGGCTGTTTCTAATTTAAGGAACTCCGATTTGTCCATTTGAATTTTGAAGTTGGATGCACGAAGCCTTTCAAATACTTTTTCCAATTGACCATATGCTCTTGTAAGGAGGTACTGAACACAATTATGTCATCCAGATACACGAGACACACTACGTTTTGAAGGTCCCTAAGTACGTTATCCATTACGCGCTGGAACGTGGATGGGGAATTTTTTAGACCCATGGGCATCCTTAAAAATTCAAAATGGCCGTGTTCTACGTTGAAGGCCGTTTTGGGAATATCCTCGAGATTCATCTCAACCTGGTAAAATCCACTTGCGAGATCTAAAGTGGTAAAGTAGTGACAGTTGCCTAATTTGTCGAGTACGTCTGCTATGTTAGGAATGGGGTACTTGTCATCTATAGTTTTATCATTCAACTTCCTGAAGTCTATTACTAAGCGCCATTTAGTCTTTCCTGATGCGTCTACTTTCTTGGGAACGACCCATACTGGAGAGTTCCAAGCAGATTGAGAAGGGCGGATTATCCCTTGGTCTAACATCTTAGTGATTTGATCTTGAACCTCTTGTCGATGAATGAATGGGTACCTATAACTTTTAGTATACACTGGTACTTCATCTGTCGTACGGATGCTGTGTTTAATCTGATTTGTGAATGTTAAGGATTCACCGTCTAGATAAAAGACGTCGGCGTACCGATAGCAAAGAGTTTCTAGATTAATTCGTTCTTCTGGATTCAGGTGATCCATATGCAAACGCGATAATACGTCTTTCGCACGATTTGATGTGGGTTCGGTATACGCGCACTGAACATTAAATAGTTCCGCGTTGACGGGGCGGTCCATTGAAAAAACTAAATCATGACGTGAGGTATTGGTAACTTCTATGATACCACGATTATTTTTAACCATCGTCACACAGTCTCCTATGGAGCAATTGGATATACTTTGCTCTGGGATAAATACTTCACCGTCGTGAAAGTTAATTGGAACTTTAATTAATTTAGAAGTATTTGCCGGTATAATGTCTTCATATAGATTACAGTTACGAGAGTCGTACATGAGTAATTGATTTGTTGATTGTCTAGTCACTAATATTTTATTTTTTAAATCAATATTGGACTCCCATTTCTCAAGTAAATCAAGTCCAATAAGCCCATCAAAGAAATTGTGAAACTTATAAATGAACAAGGTCATCTCATCTTGTTCGTTGATTTCTGGAAAGCAAGGTACTGTTACCGAGTAATTGCTACGGGTAGTAGCATGGATATTTGTTACTTCAATAGGATCATAGTTAAGTGGTATATGTGAATAAAAACATTTTACACATTCAGGACTAAGGAAAGATTGGTTGGCACCAGTATCAATAAGCAATTTAAGTGGGGGATTTGATATTTCTATATACGGTAATTGTCGTTGTGTCTGTAGGTTAAGTTCTATTTTAACTTGTCTAACTTGGAAGGTTTCTGAAAATCCTCATTTTCAGTCATTGGTACAGCTTCCTGAACTTCCTCTACGCAATAGCTCTCCGTTGGTTGTGGTACTACATATGAGTTGTCATAGGTGAAGTCGGGATAGTCATAGTTTGTGTAATAATAGTCATAGCACTCATTCTGGGGGTCATCATATGATGGCTGATCGTAAAATTCGTTGAAGTTAGTTTCCCTTGTCTTAAAATAATTAGAGGGTGGTGGATTCCCGAACTTATTCCAATCGTGAACTTGACGTGGAGCGGGGCCTGGTCTAGTCACATAGTGGCTAACTCCACTCATGGGCTGCGGGCCAGTGGAAGCGTTTCGTGGGCCTAACTTAAAGACATTACTTTGAGGTCTGTAGTTCGGTGGGGGTGCACCAAACATCTGTTGCGTCCTCGTTGGTCCAGCTGACTGTGTCCTAAATATTGGTACTGGCCTTTGAGATTGAGAAGGTCCAGGCATGTTAAATGGACGCGGAGTCTGCATGAACTGCATAGCTAGTGGTCGAGGGGGCATCATAGAGATGGGGGATGGCATAGACCCAAAATTATATTTAGGTTGACTAACCTGGGGCTGCATCTGCTTTCTTTCGGGAAGATGATCGTTGCGTTGCTGAAGGTACAAGGTGTTAACCTCCTCGTACACAAACTCTAAAGCTTGTTCAATGGTGTCAGGTCGCATGCACCGGATACGAGATCCCAGTGGGTCGCGGAGACCGCGCAGATAAGATTGAAGGGTCAACTTTTTATATAGTGACCGTTTGGACTCGATGGTACTCGAGACCGTTTCATGCAAACTGACGTAGGTCATTATAGTGCTGAAAATATTCTGACACTTTTCGTAAAACTCCTGAGGGCTTGATGAGCCTTGGCTCAGTAATGCAAGATCATTGTAGAGTGATGTTTCATCTCGTTGATCAGCGAAAGTATTTATCAATGCGTTTCTAATGCCAACCCAGTTTTCGGGGATTCCATTGGAATTTATAAGGCGGGCGGCTGGGCCGGTCACCTTATTTAAAATACCGTTTAATAAGGCTAGATTCGTCAATTCATACAAAGGATCTTGTTTTACGTACTGTTGTACCATTTGATCGCATAGTTTTATAAATCTCGTGAGTACGTTCACGTTACCGTCAAATTCGGGCAATAGGCGGAGTGCCTTATAAATTTGGTCTAAGCCGTCCGACATTTTTATTACTGGCGGTGATCCTAATTCACTACTCGAATCTAAATCTGAATCTATATCTATATTTCTACTTTCGTCTTGCATTAATACTCTACTACTATTGCTCTTAAATCTAGGGTCCCGAATTTGCCTTGGATGGAAAATTTTGGATAATTAAAGGAAACAATAGGGAAGCAACTCTAGATAGAAACTAAAGTACTCACATAAGCATTTTGGTATCAGCTAGATCGATTTCTTGATCTCCTTCAGGCTGCTCTCCTCGTAGGTTCTTTGTTCCCGGTTATCCCGAATCCTGACACGTCGCGATTGCGGTATATATAGAGTATCCGTTAGGCTGCGCCAATTATGAAGAGTGAACCCGAAGGGTGCTTTTAAAAAAATGCTTTATTTTAAGACTAAATTTAATAAAGGAAAAATTACATTTAAATTACAATTAAAATTATCTAAGTCTGGTCGATGCTAGAGTCCAGAATAGAATTGTGGCCGAAGCCATCGTGAGGCGTCCGGTGACCGATGCTTGCGGGGCACAGGGGCGCGGGGCACGGGGCGACACGTGTGATGAGGCTGCAACTCGTGCTGGGTCGTTTCCATGAGCCGCTCTAGTTAGGTATGCAAGTCAGCTATTCCTATGTAGAGCGAATGTGTAACATGCCTATACATGATACAACACCCAAACACATAACAAACATCTATATCCATCACACAAATGTTTGTCCTGGATGAGAATCGAACCCACAGCCTACAGCGCAGAAGGCAGAGTTACTACCAACTGAGCTATGAGGCTTGATAGATTTATAATTGGATCCGGTAGGCAGCGTTGCGATCGCCTCGGAAAGATGGAAACAAATTCCCGGACGCTCTACGAGTTTATGATAATAATATGATCACGTTGTACAACACTCGCTATATAATGTACACGTAGACACAACGTGGGTCAAGTTAGACGATAAAGAATTATGTTGTTTCTTTGAACTTGAATGAGACTCAGTATCACTCATTCGCGTTGAGATTTACTTCGATCTGAGGGAGCTGTGAATGATTCTTCTCGATGAGATCGGTGCAGAACTGCCACTGTAACAAAAAAGGCTCATTCATAGCTAGTAGGATAGTCCCTCCAACTCAGCCCTTGGAAGTCGTAAAAGTCGACAAAGGGACACCACCATAACTGCGATCGCCAATCCGCCTGCCAAGCGTGGTGGTTACGGCTCCAGCTTTGGAGGAGGCTCTGTCCAGCAGTGGACACTGATGGGCTGCTTATGTGTGATGCACGGATAGTCCTACAGATAGCCAGTAGATTGAAGAAATGTACCTAATTTGACATATTCATTCACCAGTATGCTAAAGTCATTAGATATCATTTTCTATAATCGACATTATGTTTTATTTTACCATAATGTGATTGCTCATACGCTTCAACATACCTGATGGTGAGGTATAAGACCGGACCCCACCAGTGCTAATAACTTGAAACCAGGTGAGATGAAGGCCAAGCGCTTCCCCGTCGTACTATAAAAACGCACGCGGTAGCTACGGAGTACCGACAAAACGTGGAACAGTCATGTTGTCTTTGAAAAGATATTTATTATTACTCCTTTCTGTTTTGAAGTAGGAACACCATTTTAACAATTATAACACATATTCACGTAATATTAATTTTTATTAGCTCCATTTTGTCAGCTTAAAATGCGTCTCCTATTAAAAATGTGGTATTTTTTTATCAATTCTACGATGGGGAAGCGCTTGGCCTTTATCTCAACTGGTCAAGTTATAGTAAAGTAGAACGTGAAAGCACACTTCACCCAGAATCCTCAACAGACTGTATGCCGGAACACAATTAGAATTGTCCAGGCTGATTTAGAATCAGCCTTACAACCAACCGAACCGAGCACAAATTTGTAAACCACTAGGGAACCCAGAAACTCTGGGTCTGATACCATGAATATTTGAATGTGTTTTGTCAGTATATTAATATTGGAGTATTATTACCATAAGTACAGCTAGAATAGTCCCCAGCGTGTAGCCAACGAGCACATCGCTCCAGTGGTGCTTGAAGTCAGATATCCTGGACAGCGAGCAGTACCAGCTCAGCATCAGAGCGATGAATTGCATCGTGTGACGGAGCAGGCGGGTGCCTTGCCAGGTCATGCGCTTTTGTAGGTACAGCTGGAAAGACATTGATTACAATCGTCATTGTTAGAGACTACGGTTTTCTATCAATTCTGTGTTCTATCAATTCACGGGAGAGCCAGTGCTTTTTGGGAAAGCTCGATCCTTCGTAGACATTGTATCCTTACTATGGCCTAGAGATAGTCAAGCCTAACAGTCAATAGCTCTATCCCCCCCCCACCCTCGTTTTCTAAAATAATCTTGCGTAAATTGTAACATATGACCAATTTATTTTTATTGTACGTGGGAAAGCCCTAGGTCTACATCTTATTTGGTTTTAAATTATGATAGTACCGAAGGAGGAAACGCACTTCACCCGGAATCCTCAACAGTCTGAGTAGCTGGCTATCTTATCTCTAAATGCCGGAACGCCACAATATAGAATTGTTGCTATGGCAGCAGACTTAGGTAAGTGGTGGTATTAAGCCAGGCGGACTTAAACAAAGTCTTACCACTCACTAAACCAAGCACATTATTGTACTCCCCTAGAGATCGAGCCCGGGGCCTCTGGATCTGTCTCCGATGAACCACTAGACCACAGAGGCTGTTGTTATCATTCAGTTGTAACTGCTAGCAAATGCTAGCGATTATCTTGCCCAGAGTAGATCACAACTACCCCACACCCCAGCAGTTATCACTTACAGCAATGAAGATTGATGTATAAGCCGCTATAGCGGAGTGCCCGCTCAGAAAAGACTTCCTCATATTAGCAAAGAGGTGAGTCATCTCTCCCTCGCATCTGTAATCTTCAGTTTGGATGTACCGGTTCTGCCATTCAGGGAGGCTGCAGTTCACCGTGGGCTTGCAGACCTGGAGAAGAAACGCGGTGTAATAAGGTAACCCTAATCATCACTATAGTACACTTCATATTCATATAAATTTGCAAATGATGTCTCTGTTTCTTAAAATTTCGAGTAAGCCAATTCATTATAGCTCCTTTCAGAAAAGAACCCTTTGTAATAAGTTGGATACTACCAACAGGCTTGATAGTCTTATTACAGGACATTAATTTCACACAGCGCCATCTAGCCCCAAACTAAGAATCGCTTGTAATATGGGAACTAGATTACGGATAGAATAATTAATAACTTTTTTTGTAAATACCTCCGTACTATTTGAAACAACACCCAAACACAGAACAAACATCTAAATTCATCACACAAATGTTTGTTCTGGGTGGGAATCGAACCCACAACTTGAGTGTGAAGGCAGAAGGCACCAATGATATTTATGATATTTTATCATTGTGACGAGCTTGGTTTGGTGCTTCATTTCTTCACATAGGTATACTTATAATTCTTCTGTACGTATGTTTGTTACGGAACTCCTACTAAACGGCTGAACTATATATTATAATACGAACTACTTTGTATTTTTATCGTGTATTTGAGTCAGGATCCCATCTTCAGATCCTGACCTGATGAAAATGGGATCACCTGGAAAGTATACCGACCCTTAAAAATACCCAAATCACTTCAAGTGTGCATATAATATTTAAAGAGTTCCCTATTTTTATCCAGGATCCCATCATCAGATCCTGACCTATATACAATATAATATATACAATATAATATATACAATAATACTATATACAATGGCGGTCCCATTATCATCAGGTCTGTGAAGTATACCTTTTAAAACAAAAAAATAATTTTCCAAATCTTCCCAGGCGTCTTCGAGTTATCGGGGAACATAGGTACCTGCATAAAAAAAAACCGACGAATTGAGAACCTCCTCCTTTTTTTGAAGTCGGTTAAAAAGAAGCAACAGGGTACCACTTACATCTAAGAAGTGTGGCCGAGGTCTTCCAATGGTGTTCTTTGTCGTCTCAATAATCAACTCATTGAATAAACATCCCATGGTGTAGGTGATGCCCACGCAGTAGACGCCTTGCAGCCACGCCGGGATCCTGATCCCCAACACAAACTGGTCACGCTTCTCCTCATGCAGGTATGCATATTCACCTAGTATAATCTGTTAAAAACAAACGGAATCACTATGGAAAGCGTATTATTGATAACTAGTAAGACGTCCTGAACTTTATTCCAGTCATCCCTTGAGAATTTCCTTAAATCCTTTCTTAGTGCATCCAGTACACAAAAGGAAGCTTCTCTGTAAAGTCTTTAGGGCCACTGGTTTTGACTGTGCATTGGATATTAGTCAGTTAGTCAATTAGTAAGCTACACGACTATTATATATATATAATTTATATTGAAGCATTCGGGCTACTTAGAGACCGATACAAACAGTTTATACATAGTCTAATGCTCTTTTGAAGGCTCTACTTTTATCCAGGTCAATGACAGAGCAGGTTTTTTATCTTAACATATTTACGATATAGTTATTTAATTTATATCATAAGTAAAATAAGTAAATTTTGTTATTTTGATACTTTGGGTTGCCATACTAGTACTGTGATTATTCAGCCGTAACCGCTAACAATAGCCAGAAATTCCGTAGTCCGTGGTAGACCACCAGAAAGTTGATAGCAACTACCCACAACGATATTCTTGTCTTAACCCACAACTCTGCAGCCAGTTGAAGATGATAGAGCTGATAAATACACCTATATTTTAATCGCCTCTGTGGTCTACTGGTTCAACGCACCGATTTCAGGTCCAGAGGTCCCGGGTTCGATCCCCAAGGGGAGGACAATATTGTGGTCGGTTTGGTTGGTAGAAGGACTTTGTCTGCTTAGCTGCCACCATCTTACCTAATTCTGTCACTATTATAACGATTCTAAAATTTTGTTCCAGCATTCAGGATGGATTCGGAGGTAAGATAGCCAGTTCCTCAGTTAGTTGCCAAGCGCTTCCTCGCCGTACCATAAAAAAAACGAGATAGAGTTGATGAGTAAACTCACAATGAAAGCAGGAAGCGCAAGTGCAACCAGCCGAAGCATGAAGACAGTGACCGTATCATCCTTGTATGGAAACATGATACTCTCGTCTCCGCAGAAGAAGCCTCGTTGGAACGGCGTCCACAGCGAGTTCATGCAAACTAGCCACATGATCACTGGAACAGGTAGATGTGTAACCTTATTTCTAATTTTTAGCAGTCCCATCAATCAAAACGTTTGATTGTAACAAGAACAGTTCTTTTAACAAGAAGACCACCTATTGATGTAATATTGTTATTGTTCACAAAAAGATCAATTGATTCAATATTTTTAGTGTCTTCCTTGTTTGTTTTTGTGTTATATTGGTGAACAATAAATATATTTTTATCTATCCATCTTACATTATAGGAAAACGATGGGGTCTTGATCTCGTGGATTGTCTACCCTTAAAATACTCATTTGAAAAGTAGTAGAACACCTTGTGGAAGGGCTCGTCCGGGGAAATACTACCACCATACCTTATTACCATACCTTATATTTCAGCCGCCAAGCAGCATTGCTGTGTTCCGGTTTGAAGGGTATGTTTGCCGATGAAATTATGGGCACGCGGGGCTTAACAACTTTATGCCTTAAGTTTACGCGATGCAGAGCCTACGCAGTAAGGCAGTGTTATAGGCAAGAGGTGCACTTAACATCAGATGGACTACTTGCTTATCCCGTTTCCTAGTTGTTTTTTAAAAAAAAGTATTAGGCTTGTATTGAGTTAGTGTTTAATCGTAGCTACTTTATCTTGAAAGAAGAGGGTCGTAGAGGGTTTGGTAGTATATTATAGGTACTATAATTGGAATATTATAAAGAAAATTAGCATGTACAAATGCTTTAATGACATCCGCCTTTATTCAAACTCGCATATTTTAAGCCGGAAATGCCTTAACCCATTGAGAAACGAGGGTTCTGACGCAGATTCAAAATGATTGTGCCATATTTTACAGTGATAAATAATTTGTACCTTTATATACAACACTACTGGTTATTAGAATACAAGTTACTTTTGAATGGTTTTCCGTTGCCGTTTCAGGTCGTTGCCTTTTATAAATTCACTATTTATAATATGGTACTTACAGCCTCCGATCAAAAATACATCCATCACCGTCTTCCTCAGGGTATGCATCGAAACATCGTCTTTCGACATTGTCCTAATATCGAATCACTAACCAAATCGAGCGGTTATTTCACGAAGTTGACTCTAATTACAAAATAACAACATTATTAATCGGATCTGTCTTTATAAACGCAGGATTTATCTGTGACAGATAAGTATTGGCCTTTTTAAACTTTGTGATTAGAGCACATTTTAATCGATGGGTTAGACTTCTACGCAATAAATATCAGGGTTTTATGTTTTATGTACACAATCACGTGTGTACATATTCAAATAATGCATTCCTTTTTATCTTTTGGATCAGTTGACAAAGCTAAATTATTAAAATTAATGATTTTGTCAACTCATCTCGAGGGATAAGCTTAGACCGGGATCAGCTGACTCAAGAGCCATTGAAACATTCACATGATCTGAGGGTGACACCTTCTGCATTACTGCCACAATCATGACAGAATGACCATGATCATGACGATTAAACAAAAGAAAATGAAAAAAAAAAATATGTTAAAGTTGATTACAATAAAGTAGTATGATTTAATTTTAAATAATTTCTACTCGCGACTTCGTCCGCGTATTGGTTTTAAGAAATAGGTGCAAGTATTATATTATAAATATATATATTTGTTGGATATTTGGATAAATTTGACCGATAGCTCCTACATGGTGTGCAAACACGCACACCGAGGGTTCTGAACCACATTCCCAGCCAAAAATGCAGGATTTTTGAAGTCTTAGTGCCGGTCCGACTCACGTTTGGCCAGATTTTATTATTCATTTATTTATTTACCACAAAATAAGCACTATATACTCACATCACACCCACATCACCAACTTTGTTATTATACAGGTCGAAAATAACAATTTATAAAAACGTTTCATGTATGGGAACCCCCTATTTTTTTTATTTAGTATTAGCCAGGTCTGAATATTGGACATTGGACCCCACCCTTTATTTCTAAAAATTATTAAAAACCGAATATATGCCATAACTTATTCCTTATGGGCAATCAACATACAAATTTTCAAGTGACTATCATATGTGACCTGATCTTAAAAATCACCCCTAATAAAGGGTAAATTAACTAATTTTGAAATCTGCAGTCTAAACCCCCATTTCATATGATATTTCACGTTTTCAGAATTTTTCAAGGCTTTGATCTTATTTACACCTTTCTACCCCTTTTGCAACCCTTAATGTCAATACAGGGGTGGTTCAGCATATTAAAAACAGGTAATTGTGACGACAACCCTCTCTAACAGTATATCCTACAAGACATATCAAGCGCTTTACCCTCTAAACGCACCCCTTTGTTACAAAAACCACCCCTAATAAAAAGTAAAATATGTATTTTTTTTAATATGCACCCGATACTCTTTCAAATGACACCCCATTAGCCAAAAATCTTCATGTCACACTTAACACCCCTATTTCTCAAAACCTAGTGTCATAAAAATTCTAATACCGATTTATGAGTATTAATATATTCTCTGCATATTAAAAAATTTGAATAGATTGGATCAACCATTCAAAAGATATGAACGAAAAATTGTTTTTCTTTTCACCCCAATATCTCAAAAACTACCCCACTTATCAAAAATCTCCCGCGACAATCAATTTCTATTTATGTTATCTCTTTACAGTTTAAATTTCATCAAAATCGGATAAACCCTTCGACAGTTATGCCGTCACAAACATTGCCACATACATACATACATACATACATACATACATACATACATATATACATACAGTGCCGGAATTCCCAACTTAAGTGAGAGAATAACCTATATATATATATCATCTTAACGTCGCAGAATGAATTTTAATTTATACCTGACTATCTATCTTACCAAACTATAAACAAAAATTCGAATCACCCAAGAACTCGTCAAGGCTATATTAACATTTATCAATAAGAATGTCCCTTAAAAGTTTGTTAAATTTAAATTCATGTTCATGGTTCACTTTATCAGGTATCTTGTTATAAATCTTGGCGGCCATTATGTTTGGACCAGAACTATGCATAAACATGTTAGATTTAGGTAGTACCAGCTTATTTGGGTTATGTCTATTTACGTATCGTCTAGGAAGATCACTTTTTTTGATCAGGATATTTTCTGACAAATTTACAAGCTTCCAAAATATAAATAGTCGTTAGAGTAAGGATTCTCAGGTCACAAAAGTGTGGTCTACAGCTTTCAGTTTCATCATCATGCGGTTCTTTAATATTTGCAAGGATTCGAATACATTACGAACATACATAAAAAAAAGATTCCGACGAATTGAGAACCTCCTCCTTTTTTGAAAGTCGGTTAACAAATACAATACTCCCCTGGGGATCGAACCTGAGACCTCTGGATTTTAAACCGGTGGGCGAACCACTAGACCACAGAGGCGGTTAAAAGGAGTACTTCTATTGCATGTTTGATTTAGTCATAATAATGTATTCCAGCCATGATGAAAGTGAAGACGATTATAATAGTATTAATATTCTCCATATTTAAGGTAGTTTATATTTCCTTGTATTTATAATCTAGTCTAGCTGTCATGGCTGTGAAAATGTCTAGTAATATAGTTAAATAAAAACATTAACGCTACTGTCTTCTAAACATTTTATTTTTAATTACCGATAAACATATCTTAAATATTCCAGCAATGGTTTGAGTATATTGATAACACTGTATTTACAATTGAGTATTACAATCGTTTTTATTTAAAAAAATATTTAGCCACAATTTATGATTAAGTATCTACAAGTGAAGCAATCGGGTTACTAAGTAGCGTTACGAATAGGGTAACTCAACTGATCAATACCAGTAAAAGACGAAAGAGTACACAATACAATCCAATAAATCAAAGATTAGATAAAATACAAAGGAATACGCACGCCATACTATGCGTATTTTGTCATGCGATGCAAGTACATAAAAGAGGATATATATAAAAATAACTGGTTTGTTTAAAAACAGCTATAACTTAAGAACTTAGAGCGCGATGGTACTAAAATAACAATTTTGAAACCAATTCTTGAATTAATAATACATTTATTCAATAAAAAGTACAATTAAACTAACTATGTACAAAGGAATCAGTCAGATTACCTAAGGACCGTTACAACCGTTACGGCCTATAGGTAACTCAACTGTTCCAGACCAGTACCAGACGGAAGCGTGCCCAAGACACTGGCTGCATTGCCACGCTGAATAGCTATGATAATTCGCTGGCCTAAATAAGAGCCAGCCCTTGGGTCACGTGTCGCCTCAATCAAAAGCCCCGCAATATTTTTGAAAACCCGGAGGGCACCGGCTCCCCACGGACCCAAGGTCTCCACTCCAAAAGGCTCAAATAGGTAAGCTCTGTCGAGACCACTATATTTGCGTCTTTTGTGATCCTCGGCTGAATCAGCCGCCGCACCAGCCCTAACTGATGTCCCAGGCAGATGAGATGGCGCTAGGGTGTCGACGCAGGTAGCGTCCCACACCAAAGGCCTACCCATTTCCCAAGGGACAAGAGTCATACCGTCGGGCCGCTTACCATCATCACGTAACAATATTTCAATAAAAAAATTAAAAAAAATCTCGAAACATCGTTGCTGGAAATAATAAAGGGCTGGCTCATTTCTCGCTCAGAGAATATAATTTTATGACCGTTAAATGCAGCAATGTGTGAAACTCTTTGCACAATCACAAGAACAATTTTTTGTATTACAAATTTTTTGTCTAGTCTTTAGGTTACTTTAACATTTTTACATCATAGTTATCATTTAAATAAATATATATTAGAATAAAAACGCATCTTACTTCCTTTCCCTAACAAGAGATGAAAGCCTTGAAAAGATACAGTCATCAGTTGAATTTGTCAACACGAATAACGTTTGTAGCGAAAAGCTATATGGAAAATCAATATACTGCTATTGCTGTATTTGGTTAATTTTGTTACCAACCGCATCCTGCTTAGCCAGTCAGATCTACCAGAAGCGGGGCTTTTATATTTTCAATAGACATTACAATATAAATAACCTAATTCCCAATACACGTTGATACAACGGTAGAGTAAGACTAGTGAGGAATAGTGCCTTAAAAGGTCAGCTGATTCGCTTTGAGAATGAAAGAACTACAGCCTGATTCTGAGTTCAGGGTGTCAGCTGACTCGCGTTTAGATTCACCTCAAACTGGGGAAGGGGAGAGTGATTCTTCTTCTTGATAAGGTCGGTACAGAACTGCCACTGAAACAATAGAACATCAACATAAGAATAATAGGTTCGTTATAATAAACATTTACACACATGGTTTTGGAATTTGATGTAAAATGGAGCCTAAAACACCAATCATTCTGGGTGATTGTGTACCTCTTTAATAGCCACAGATCATTTCAGAATTAAACTATAGTGATATGTCTTCAATTTGGGTTTTGAGAAACACGATCAGTGAAAATTTTGTCGATTGAAAATAATTTTTAAAAACCTGTGTTTTGCAAATATTTCCTAAATTATCTCTGAAATGGCATGATACATTCAAGAAGTTTTTGGTCATAGGTAGGTATTATTTTTGTCTGGGATTTAGAATTTTCGACATCCTTAGTAAGTGATTTAGCTATGAAATACCCCTCATCGTGTAGCTGAGCGTCGTGACTGACTGTTAATCAAGGCACACCCCAAACCAGAGGTCCTAGAGTCTTGAAACTTACAAAAGCCTCCTTCTGTAGTTAAGAGGTGTTGGTGAAGATTTGAAGTTCTCACGCAATGACGGGAACAAAGGTCCAGTGTTTTACAAACTACTTGATATGATTCTGAAAGCCTCTATCATCAGGCGTGTTATGAATGGAGCACGCACGACGCAAGATTCACTTTTGATAGCGACATGCCATTAATAGTATAAATTTTACGTAGTTAGTAGGAATCAGAAAGATAACAGGTCAACGTTGGTTACTATTAAGGGTCATAAACTGAAGGTTTTAAGAGCCACTGTGGTCAAATGGTTCACTCCCAGGTGAGTACAATATTGCCTTTAGGGTTTGGTTGTTTACTTTGGTTTAGTCCGCCTGGCTAGCTACCAGAATCTTCCCTAAGCCTGTCGCTATAACAACAATTCTAAATTGTTGTGTTCTGGCAAAGCCAGTTCCTCAGAGTGTTGAAGATTCCGAGTGAAGTGCGTTTCCACCTTCGGCCTTATCATAACTTTAAACCAGATGAGATGAAGGCCAAGCGCTTCCCCGTACAATTTAAAAATAAGGAATCGGCATAGCGACAATATAGTGGCGTATCAGTCACATTGCCTTTAAATCACAGGGACATGTTAGTGCTATGATAATAATATTAGGGTAGGTGAGATCATCTACTCGGAGCAACGATACCGCTGGTTTTTGCTAGCGTTTATAGCTGAATGATCCGAACTCTAGTGGACGGACCAGCAAAGGCCTGTTTGACCACATGGAAGAACCTCTAACAACGGTTCGTCACCGTTATGTTGCCGAAGTCCAACACCAAGCAGAGCTACTAGCGCTGTGCTACGTTATTGTGAGAGAGCCAGTAGGGGGAGGTAAGCTCGCTCCTTCTTAAGCCTTATCGTTGCCAGCGCATGTGCCTCTTTCTGGTTTGCGGTCATGAGGTTTTCTATTTAATGGAATAACAGCCCTCTTGTAGATGCAAAATCAATTTAAAGTTTGAATTATAATAAGTTTTGTACTTTTTTTTTATTTGATGACGGGGATGCGCTTGGCCTTAATCTCATCTGGTAACAAGTTATGAATAGGAGGTAGAGGCGCACTTCACCCGGAATCCTCAACAAACTGAGGAACTGGCTATTTTACTTGGCGCTGTTGCCTTTATGTTTTTGATTTCGGTATTGATATTGACAAAATGCTGTGTGTCTGGAGTTCTATAGGTACTTATATTGGTAGCTGAGTGAGTCTGTCTCAACGAAACTGCTGAGCTGATTGAGTTGAGAGAAGAAGGGACATACTCAGACAAATAGTAAAATAAGAGTTTTCATAAAGAAATTCTTAAAGAAATTAAGTTTTAGGAACTAATCGCTGACATCGATAAAATTACAACATTATAGAGGTGTCAAGTAAAGTCAAAATAACAAGATTAAATTAATAATAAGATTTTTACTTACCGTGAGTATAGCGATGATGGACCCCAACGCGTAACCAGCTAGAACATCACTCCAGTGGTGCTTGAAGTCAGATATCCTGGACAGCGAGCAGTACCAGCTCAGCATCACAGCGAAGAACTGCATCGTGTGACGGAGCTGACGGGTGCCTTGCCAGGTCATGCGCTTTTGGAGGTAGAGCTGGAAAAAAAGATTAGGTAACATTATCCTATAAGACTAGGTAATAGACCAAATAAAACCTCCTTGTGATTAATATGTAAAATATTTTTTATACTTGTTTTTTTTTAATTTATGATTGAGAATCGCTAGGCCTTCATCTCACCTGATTTCAAGCTATGAAATAGCCGAAGGTGGAAGCGCACTTCGCGCAAAATCCTCAACAGTTTGAGGAACTGGGGGGTACCATGACAACTTAGAGCATGATACTGACGAAAGTAAAGTAATATCAAGACAAGAGTCTTAATATTACTTTACTTTCGTCACTATTTGTCCAGGTTAGAAAGAACGAGACAAAAGTGATAAAGCCCCTGGCTTTATAACGACCGGAACGCAACAATTTAGAATTGTTTTTTTGCTAAAGACTTAGGTAAGATGGTAGTAGCTAACCCAGGCGGTCCTACCTGGGGATCAAACCCGGGACCTCTGGATCTAACACCGGTTGGCGGACCACACATCTTACTTTTATAAAATATCAACCATTCAAATAAATAATAGTTACTGACGTATAACAATTATCGAAATCTGAAAAAAGAAATGGTTTTAAACTTACAGCCATGAAGATCATAGTAAAAGCCGCCCAAGAGGAGTGTCCACTTGGGAAGGACTTCCTCATGTTAGAGAAGAGGTCATCCCTCTCCCCCTCGCAGGTGTAGTCTTCAACCTGGATGTACCGGTTCTGCCATTCGGGGAGGCTGCAGTTCACTGACGGCTTACAGACCTGGAGAAGTTAAGATCACAGTTAAACATGGACCTTTCAACTGGGGTAGATGCAAAACAATTATCTTCTGTCATTCAAATCTGTCAGCCGTCAACTCAGTAAATAACCATTCTTATTCTCTAGAATATAAGATGGGGTATAGAGTGGTCTACGATGATCCACCACAAGTCTCATGATGTCATGTTATATATTATTCGTAACACTCAGTTTAGCCGCCGTAGCAGTGCTACGCAACGAAAATACACGTGACCACGCGAGAGACACATTTCGCGGAGATAATCATAAGCCACAGATCTAAAGAAATATAATCGTTAAAATAGTCTTTGACTGACAGCCATTTAAGATTCTGGTGATAAACAATTTAAGGCCTTTAAGCTTTTCACACTCATGCTTAAGCTATTGCTAGGAAAAAGGATAATCAAATTATTATATTTATCTGTAGACCGCTTTAGTAAGTTCATATAGCTGGGACACTGCCTATCACGTCTTTTGGATACACTCCATCCATTCATCCATATTTTATTGTACTTCTAAATGCGAAACTGACTGTGTTTGTTTGTTACCGGTTCACGGCCAGATCTTGATGAAATTTGGCACAGATATAGTGTTTGCAATAGGGAACAACGTAGGCTACTTTTGATCTGGGAGGTGCTTAGCAGTAGCCGTAGTTCAAAAGTTAGCTGGTTAAAAATCCAACAGCCGTTTAACATGAGCACATTTCTAGACACATAGGTATTTGTTGCAAACAAACCAAGAGTTTTCCGTGTTGGATTATTATGTTTTTTGTCAGTAGGTACCTACGATAGTACAGATCACCTATCGCCGTAGTAGGTACTATTATTTGTTCCGTGCTTACACGTAGGTACTTAATTTATATTTTTCATCCAACTAAATATAACTCATATTCACCTTCTAATACCAACAACATGATTATCGCGGTTATCACAGGTAGTTGATATATTTCTAGGTAATGCAGGAAGTGAACGTTTGCCTATTGCGATAATAATTTTAGCATTCTTGCAAACTTTTTTTTACTAAAATTGTGTCTCGTATTCTAATATTCTCGCGATTATTGGAAACCTATTGTAATATAGTAAGAATCGTTTTGATCCCTATTCTTTACTTCAATTGTTTTTTGGGCTACTGCGAATTCACCTGAACCATTTTGAAAACATACACTTCTAATTCTAGACAGGACTTTGTCCGAACGCAAATAAACAAAATGTAGAACCGTAAGTGATACGTATATATTACGGATATTACGTGCGATGGCTAACAGTATCTGAGCCGTCTAATATATTGCGTTCAAATCCAACTTGTCTGAATAGCAAGTTTGCTAAGAACCTAGTACAAACAACAATACTTCCCCTTTCCACCACCGGACTAGCAGACGTACGGCTGGCTACAACCCGTACCTTGTAAATGTTCCATTGTGACGAACACGTCGTTTCGCCTCTACCTTTATAATTAATACTGGTAACGAATTGAATTCCTTGCCTTCGTTTGTTTTTCCGCACGAGTACAATCTTGGAGTTTTCAAGTCCAGAGTAAATAGGTTCCTTTTAGGCAAGCATGCTCCATCTTAGGCCACATCTTTACTTTTATTACACGTAGGGTTACGCTGGTGGTCAAACGCTTGACTTGGTGATAACCAATAAAAAATAAAATTAAACTTACATCATAGAAGTGTGGCCGAAGTCTTCCAATCGTGTTCTTGGCGATCTCGGTAGACAGCTCACAGAAGAACACTCCTAGTGCGAAAGTCAGCCCGACGCAGTAGATGCCGCGGATCCACGATGGAATACGGACACCAAACACACGCTGGTCATTCTTCTCTTTGTGCAAAAGGACATATTCGCATATTAAAATCTGAAAAATAAGTCACGTACTTTACCTTAATAAGTTCTCTAAAGATATAGGTACTTCGAAGAGAATGTGGACAATTTGTGTGGGAAATATCCCACATAATTGCCTCGTAAAATGTATCCGCCTTTAAAAATGAAAAAATAACGTCCAACCTTAGAACGTAGTGAATACTCATTGCCTTCTTTTGTAGCGTGCGTTTCTCGCTCTATCCAAAAGAAATACAAACTCCTTGGTATTTTTTTTTTGTTTGAAGATAGGTTACACGATGGATAGGCCACAGATTATTGATGTGTCATGCCATTCAAATATGGACCTTCGACCGATAATTCAGACAAGTTCAAGTGTTGATTCGGGAAAAGTTAATAAAAATAATATTTTTCGCAGGACAGTTTAATGCAAAGAAATAACGAACATATATTTACATAATATATTTAACCTTGGTACCTATTAAAATGTTTTGTAAGAGGCAATAAAATATAAGTAAGTACCTACTATTGTATAGCCTATGTTCTGTGGCTTTCCAAGAGATGCCTACTTGTCTATAGTCATAGAGTCTAGGTAATGGAGTCAGTGAGTGCTAGCGAAAGTTATAATAAAAGTCATATTCCTTATATAAATCTTTAATTCCTTAAAAAACCCGAACAGGTTATGGGCCCAGTCTGCTTCATAACTCTGTTTCGTGGATAAAAGGAATTGGAAGTGTCAAGAGGTCAACAACGATCAACGATACGGCGGCGACCGCGTGGCGTGTTCGTTGAGGGGCGTTGGGTTGGCGGGCTTTTATTTTTCGCCGGCGGCAAGGAACCAACGTGCGGGGTGGCTGAGGGTTTGCGGTGCCAGGGAGGCAGAGGCAAAAGTATAAATCAGCGTGCGCGTGACGATAACCTACGATCATGGATGCAGTTGGAGTGGGGGCCTTGGGGGCCATCAAACTGCAAGGCCAGAAAAATTGGAATCTATGGAAGTTCCAAGTCTCAGTGCTACTGAGGGGCATGGATGTTTACAAAATAGTAGAAGGCTCAGAAGTTAAACCCACAGATGGGAGTGAAGAGTGGAGGAAGAAAGATGCAAAAGCACAAACACAAATTGTTTTGAGGTTAAGTGAGAGTGTAATGGTTCACATTTTATCATGCAAGACTGCTGCGGAGATGTGGGCAAAGCTCCATTCTGTATATGAGCAAAAGTCAAGCACAAGCTTACATATCTTACAACAGCGGTTCTTCCAGTTTAAATTTGAAGAGGGTGCGGACATGGCAACGTTTCTAGCAAAGCTGCAAGAATTAAAAACGCAGATGAATCAAGCTGGTGAAGAAGTATCAGAGAAGTTCATGATAACTAAAGTATTAATGTCCTTGCCATCAACTTTAAATCACTTCATATCTGCATGGGAATCAGTCGAGCCGAGCAGGCAAACCTACGATGAATTGGTTGCAAGGCTACTCATAGAAGAAGAGAGGATAAAGTCAAAAGCCAGTGAAGGTGAAAGTGTAGCATTGTATGCACAGCCAGGGAAATATAACAATAACAAGATTATAAAATGTTTCAAGTGTGGACGTATCGGACATTTCATGTCACAATGTAAAAGTGATAAAGATACTCGCAAGTGCTTCAAGTGTCATAAAACTGGACATCTAAAATCTCAGTGTAACAGTGCAAAGAATGTTTCTGGCAACAAAAATAATGCTTTTGTTGCAGGTGCATATTCCACAGACATTTTGGATGTAGAATCTAATCTCAGTCAAAATGGGAAATGGTTAGTTGATAGTGGAGCGAGTGCTCATATGATTTCTGAACGCACTTTTCTCATAAATTATAAAGAACTGTCAGTGTCAAACAGGTTCGTTATTGTTGGTGATGGACGACGACTGCCGGTTGTTGGCGTCGGTGATGTGAAACTGAAGGCCTTTGATGGACAAACTTACATAAATACAACTTTACATGGTGTGTTGTATGTACCGGACTTGAAAGTTAACTTATTTTCGGTGCCTAGTATCACAAACAAGGGTTTCAAAGTGTCATTTGTTGATGAAAAATGTTTAGTTCACAAAGACAATGATTTATGTGCATTAGGGGTACGCGAAGGTAACTTTTATGTGATGGACTTCATATTCGAGGACATTTCTGCTGTGGCCAGTGTAAATGTGTGGCATGAGAGACTTTGTCATCAGAATTATAGACTTGTAAGAGATGTGTTAAAAATGAACAATATCAAGCATACAGACGATAGTGTGACAACATGTGAAGCATGTATGAAAGGGAAAATACACAAATTACCTTTCAAAGACAGTGAGAGTGCTACAGAGAAACCGCTAGAGTTGGTACATGCGGATGTATGTGGGCCGATGGAGGTTAGCTCTATTGGTGGGTCACGGTATTTTCTACTTCTCAAGGATGATTTTACTAACTATCGGCAGGTCTACTTCATGGTGCAGAAGTCTGAGGTGCTCCAGAACATGAAAAACTTTATTGCAGCATCAGAAAAGGTCACCGGGTGCGTAGTTAAGAAAATTCGTACTGACAATGGGGGTGAGTTTGTAAATAAAGATATGAAACAGTTCTTGCATAGCAAAGGTATCCTACATGAGACTACTATACCATACACACCACAACAGAATGGTAGGGCTGAACGTGACATGCGAACATTGGTTGAGGCTGCTAGGTCTATGTTAAATGCAAAGAAACTACCAAAAGAGCTGTGGGCAGAAGCTGTTAATACAGTGGTATATGTACTCAATAGAACATCTAAAAGCAGATACAGTAGTGGAACTCCGTTCCGACTCTGGGAAGGTAAGGACTTTGATATCAGCAAACTGACATTGGTGTTTGGATCAGAACTTTATGTCCATATTCCAAAAGAAAAGAGGTTAAAATGGGATGCTAAGGGTGAAAAAGGACTTTTCGTAGGATATGAAAGTTCAAAGGGATACAGAGTTTTCATTAAAGAAAGAAATGAGGTACTGGTTAGAAGGGATGTCGTTCTTCTCCAGACAGAAAACTGTAAAAAGGTAAATATAGAGAAACAAAGGAAAGAGAATGTTATTCTGTTGGACAATATATGTCAGCTACCAGAGGAGGAATCAGATGTAACAGGTGAGGATCCAGAGGTACCAGACCATGGACCGGAACCAGAGGTACCAGACCTTGATTCAGAACCAGACATATCAGACCTTGAACCAGAACCAGAGGTGTCAGATGATGAACCAGAACCAGAACCTGAAGTGTTAGAGAATAAGGAAATAAAACAGAAAACAAGAAGTGGAAGAGTGGTCAAGAAACCACTAGCGTTTCAGGACTATGAAGTTGGTATGACCGTGGAAAGTGAGGGTATCACTTATTCCGATGCGATGATATCCGATGAAGCTGAACAATGGAAGGCAGCTGTGCAAACTGAGCTTCAGCAGCTTCAGGATAACAATACTTGGACTTTAGTGTCTAATGTGCCCAAAGGGAAAGAAATTATTAGCACAAAATGGGTTCTCAAGAAGAAAAAGAGTGAAGAAAATGATATTAAATATAAGGCTAGACTAGTAGCTAGGGGTTTTGAACAAAAGTATATTAGTGACTATGATTTGTTTGCTCCTGTAGCAACTTTAAATACTTTTCGTGTGTTTATGGCTGTAGCTACTAAAATGAATCTTGAGGTCCAGCAAATGGATGTTTGTAATGCATTCTTAAACAGTGCAGTGCAGGAAGAGGTATATTTACATATGCCAGAAGGATTAAAATCAGAATTTAAATTTTGTAAGCTTAACAAATCAATTTATGGCTTGAAAATGAGCCCCAAGCGTTGGAATAAAACTTTTGATGATGTCATGCTAGGTTTAGGTTTTAACCCTTCTGACAAAGATTTCTGTTTGTACTCAAAATGTAAAGGTAATAAGAAAATATTTTTATTACTGTATGTTGATGACATATTGTATTTTGGAAATGATAAGGAGGAGTGTGAGTCCCTGAGCAATGCTCTTTGTAGTAATTTTAAAATGAAGAAAATGGGAACAATATCCAAATATCTAGGAATAAATGTGAGACAGGAAATAGGGATAACCTATCTTTCTCAGGAAGATTATTTGAAGGAACTGTTGACTTTGTACAACATGTCAGATTGCAAACCCTTGTCATTGCCAATTGATAAAAATTTCAAGTTTGAATTATTAATAAGAGATGGACCTGAAAGTAAAGAGATTGAAAATAAATGTAGAAAATTGATTGGAAAATTAATGTATGTTGTTGTTGCAACCAGGCCAGATCTATGTGCTGTAGTATGTATTTTGAGTAGATATCAAGTATGTGCTAGTAAACTTATGTACAAGCTACTTTTGAATGTTCTAAGATACATTAAGGGGACATTACATTTGTGTCTTAAGTTTAGGAACGATTATGATGATGATGCTATTGGATTTGTTGATAGTGACTGGGGTGGGTGTACTGATAGAAAATCAACTACTGGATGTATATTTAAGGTATTTGGGTGTTCTGTGATTTGGTTTACAAGAAAGCAACAGTCGGTCGCTTTGTCCTCAACTGAGGCTGAGTTTGTGGCATTGAGCCAAGCGACCAGTGAAGCTTGTTGGCTCAAAGCCTTGCTGGTAGATTTTGATTTTCATGTGGGTCAGATCACATTATTTGAAGATAATCAGTCCACTATTAAAATGGCCAATATGACCACTGGTAGAGTAAAGCATTTAGAAATTAAGAAAAGTTTTGTAAAAGAAAAAGTGGAAAAGGGCATCATTTGTTTAAAATATATAAATACAAGTAACCAAGTAGGAGACATTTTTACTAAGACATTGGGGGGAACATTGTTTAAAAAATTAAGGGAGAGACTGTTTATGTGCTAGTTTAGTAGTAGAGTTAAGTTATCAGAGCCTGTATAACTTCTTTATAGTAGTAGTGTTATGTTTATGTAAAACAAACATGTTTATACTATTGTATTCATTTTTTCAATATTTTCTTGAGGGGTGGTATTAAAATGTTTTGTAAGAGGCAATAAAATATAAGTAAGTACCTACTATTGTATAGCCTATGTTCTGTGGCTTTCCAAGAGATGCCTACTTGTCTATAGTCATAGAGTCTAGGTAATGGAGTCAGTGAGTGCTAGCGAAAGTTATAATAAAAGTCATATTCCTTATATAAATCTTTAATTCCTTAAAAAACCCGAACAGTACCTACAATTAGTCCTTTAAAATTGCATCAAAGCCGAGTTATGCTGCATACCTAAGAAAAGTGGTTGTATTCACTTAAAAAATATAAACAGCTGTAATGGAAATGAAAATAGTCGTGGAATTTGATTTGAGATAAGAAAGAATGTTATAGGCAAGCCATTCTCAAGTAAAAATTAATCTGCTATTGTTTCATTCGATACATGATACGTATGTATAGGTAGGTATATGCCATATTCTAAAGAATTTGAATACATTGTGAAAAGGTCATGCTACCTATTAATAATATGTTATAACATAGATATTTTTTTTATTATTCGACGGGTAAGCACTTGGCCTTCATCTCACCTGATTACAAGTTGAGATAAGGCCGATGAAGGCGCACTTCACCCGGAATCCTCATCTGACGAAGATACGCTCAAGCGATGGTCTTTATCAGCGATTAAAACTGTTTAATCAAAAGGCTTTATCTGTGAATCATGTATATGACACATCATTCTTATGATGATGATGGCGTTATTTAATAACAAAACATTAAAATATCCACATTTAAAATTATTATAGAAACGGAACGTATACATTTCTACCTATAGCAACAATTCTAAAATTATTGCGTTCCGGCATTTAGAGGTAAGATAGTCAGTTCTTCAGACAGTTGAGGATTCCGGGTGAAGTGCGCTTCCACCTTCGGCCTTATCTTAGCTTGTAAACCAGGTGAGATGAAAGCCAAGCGCTTCACCGTCGTACATTAAAAAAACCTATAGGTACAACTAGATAGATATAGATGAAGATGAGACCAAGATGAAGGTCTAGTCTGAGCGATAGAATTGGAGCCATTCCATGTCATTAGGTGCCGGATGCATCAATGACAAGTTAAATACACCGTCCGGAGTTCTTTGTGGTCTTGGACAATTCAAGTTCATTCTAAAGTCTAATGGTCTAGTGGTCAATGATCCTGTCAATTGTCTACCTACAAATACCATGGGACTATGTTTATTATGTTCACCTACAGAGTAAACCACAGGGTCAAGAGGTTTGCCTACTGGTTGGAAGGCCCCGTTTTAGACCCAGAGGTCTGGGTTCGATCCCCACGGGGGGTTTAACAAAGTCCTACCACTAAACATGGTTTGTTTAGTGGTAGGACTTTGTTAAAGTCCGCCTGGCATTTACCACCATCTTGCCTAAATCTGTCGCCATAACGACAATTCTAAATTGTTGTGTTCCGGCATTTAGAAGTAAGAAAGCCAGTTTCTTATTATGGAGGGCTTATCATAACTTGAAACCAGGTGAGATGTAAGACAAGCGCTTCTCCGTCATACAATAAAAAAAAAAGATGAAACTAGCAATCACAAATCCACCTGCCACGCGAAGTGATTATTATAGCAGCAGAAAGCAGTAAATTAATAATCAATTATACACAATAAATCTTATCGCTAAAGCAGATATCTCTACTAGACAATATTTGGATAGAGGATTACAGTAGTTGACATGGGGATTGATGGCGTATATACACAAATAAATAAATAAATATTTCAGGACATGAATTTCACAAAGCGCCATCTAGCCCAAAACTAAACATAGCTTGTAATATGGGAACTAGATTACGGATAGCATAGTAAATACTTCGATTGTTGTAAATACCCAAACACAAAACAAAGTTGATCTATGTGTGAAGATAAAAACTGTACCTATTCGGAAGAAAATGGAGATTATCTCCAGGGCAATTAGCCTGATTAGTAGCTATGTCCCGTTTACTGTGATAAGCTGAATAGATTATGATCGAACGATCAATCCAATTATCTTTTTTCCATCAAGCATCATTGCGAAAACAAACTCATCAACCATACCGGAATGCTTGCGTGTCCGCTTTGCATTGTAAACATCGAACAAGATACGCAACCGTGGAATCAATATTATGTTAAACTAAATAAATATTATAAGCTGAGCTAAGACATAGCGCATCACACTTTGAGTGCAAAACCACAAAAATGTTCGCGTTTATTATCACAGAATACATAAGATATTATGTATAATGCAAGGTGACCACAGCGTAATAACGTAACGAACCGACAAAGATTTTAGTTCAATATTTCAGCGTATATACGGTGAAATATTAGTAAGTGGTGTTCCTCTTTTATTAGAGTTTAAACCCAAAAAGGGACAAGATGTGTGCTGCGAATGTTGACCGAAAATGGCGCCGATTACACCAATTATTATACCAATGTATTACAGATGAAAATGAAGATGGTGAAAAACTCTGATAAATCGATTAAGAAAACTGTTCGCTGTTGGTAGATCATGCAAAGTTTCACCTGCCTTGCGACCACCTATTTTATTGTATGATATCTTAGCCTTCATCTCATCTGGATTTCAAGTTATTAAGTCCGAAGGTACCGCACTTAACCCAGAATCCTCAACAAAGTGAGTAACTGGCTATCTTACCTCTAAAGGCTGGAACACGACAATTTTAGAATTGTTGTTCTGGCGACAAAATAAAAAAAAAAACCTGCTAATACAAGCAGTTTGTTGTGTCTTGTCGAACTTCTGGGAATCCTCGCCTTGGTAATATTTACCTAGGAAAGACAAGGTCAAGATCTTATTTTTTTATTGCGACGGGGATGTGCATTCATCTCACCTGGTAACAAGTTGAGATAAGGCCGAAGGTGGAGGCGCACTTCACCTGGAATCCTCAACTAACTGAGGAACTGGCTTACCTCTAAATGCCGGAACACAACAATTTTTAGAACTGTTGTTATGGTGACAGAATTAGGTAAGATGGTGGTAGCTAGCGGACTCAACGGAATAAAGTACTACCACCAACCATACCAAGCACAGTATTGTACCCCCTTGGGAATCGAACCCGAGACCTCTGGATCTGAAATCGGTGGGTTGAACCACTAGACCACGTTAAAAGACCTCACACAAGAAACTCACAGTCAACGCAGGAAGTCCTATCCCCACCAGCCTCAGCATGAACACAGTGACCGTATCGTCTTTGTATGGAAACATGATGGTCTCGTCTCCGCAGAAGAAGCCTCGTTGGAACGGCGTCCATAGCATGCTTATACATACCGTGCACACTATCACTGGAAACAGAATATAATTTTCAAATTCAAATTCAAATATATTTATTGCTCCAAACATGGTATAAAGGTGGTAAATAATAATTATAAATAATTTTCTCATGTTTCGCATGCAAAACTTATTAGCAACATAATATGAATAACTGCGATTAGCTAAATTAATTAAATAAGTCATTGATGTCATAAAAATGGCTGAATTAAAATATTCATTCAGCCATTTAAACAATTTCTTAATAAATAAATATGTATTCATTAATTAAGATTAATGAATACATATTTATTTATTAATCATTTGGAATATTATTATAAATTTTCTTCATAGTCTAACAATTATTACTATATTTGGCTGAATGTGAAGCTACTTTTAGAATAAGTCTATTCGGGTCCCTACATAGCTAAAGCAAAAAGTATAAGCATAGGATTTCTATCTTTTTTAAATAAATGTGCATTTGTATCATTTATTATTGTAATCATTATTATATTAATTATAATAATTATTATTATAATAATCAGGCACTTTAGACTAGGTATTTATAATATGTACATAATGTAAGTCTTATTTACTGGTCTAAATTAAATTCGTTTATTTTTATTATAGTATATCTTAGGAAGGCACTGTAGTACCGCTCTCCCATACTAACGTAGTTTGTCACTCTTGAAGTGACATGACTAATTCATTTTTTTTTTTTGAGTGTTTGTTTGGCTTATGTGGTGTTAGGTGGGATAAGTTATTGGGGACATAAAAAATGCCCATAAATAAAATTTGTTATATGCAAGAGATAAAGATAAAGATAGTTTATTTGCATAAACATGTACACATTGAGGTTACATGTAGTACATATTTATTAGGCTAGTGCGGGACACAGCCTGTTTAACCGAATGTCTGTGTGCAAAAAACAGGTGAGCTGCCTGCTTGTTATGTCTCCAAGTTGTATAAAAAAAAAACAAGAAGTCTCGAAAAGTAATGACCAATATGTAATAAATATGCTTTGAAGGTGAGCGATTTTCGTTGATGACTGGGTTGGCCAAGTTAGTGTTTGGTTTCTGATTACTTCGTTCTGTTGTTATCGTAACCATAGATGCGATAATAAGATTCTGATATTTCATTAAAAGTCTTGTTTTATTGCAGTTCTTGGAATGTTGTTACATGTGGTTAGTTCTAAATATCTGATTTTCGAATATCCATGTTGGTCCCCCAATTTTTGTTTTAAAAGTGGTATGGCCTCAAAGAGAACACTTAAAAAGGCCCTGGCCAAACGAAGTTTGTCGATAATAATAATTATGGAATTTATTTATTTATTTATTAAACACAATACACTTTACAACCAATTAAAAATACAACTAAAAAATAAAACTAAGGTACAAATCTAGATTGTAAGGTAAAAAACATGTGCTTACAACTAAAAAGAAACATTTGGTAACGAACGGAGACTAAAAAAAAATGAGAACAAAAACATGACAACAATTAACATAACAGAGTTCTACTGGAATTGCATGTCCGATTGTAATGAATTTTTGCAGTTAGGTACTATTAGATCTATAGAGAATATTACAATCAAAATTTTGTGTCTGTTTTGTTTTTTCTAGAATTACAGTAAAAATATATGGAAAATAAAAAAAAATGCTTCTTTTGTGTTCTTAGGAAAAGTTAAAAGCGATGCCAACTCAGATTATTCTTATCCCCAGACTACTGTGCTTAACTATGAGGTCTAAAAATAAATACATTAGTCTATATGTATACCGAAGTTCACAAATAATTTAACTGACAAGGAAAACTAAAGAACGCAATAATCTATTATTAGGTACACTGAAACTTTGCAAGTAGCAAACGTAGTGAGTTGTATATGTTGCATTAAAATCAGTTACATGTATAGATTTTTTTTACACGTAGGTTTCCGTTATTCATTGCACTGGTCGTCTTACCAGTAAATTCTGACTTTCAATCATTTCAGAACAAACATTTTCTCAACGTAAAAACGAATAAGTATATTACTCAGTTTTCAGTAAATAAATGGTACTCACAGCCTCCAAGTAAAAATCCATCTACCACAAGCTTCCTCAGAATATGTATAGATACTTCGTCTCTCGACATCTCTGCTGCGTGACTATCCAACGAGTGAGTTAACGTAACGTGTGGTCGGCTTGCCCGGTGAGATAGCTCTGATGTTCCGGTGGACGGAGGTGGCTTTATAACTGCTAGCTTAAATATCGATAACAGATAGGGTTGGTTGTGTAAACAAATTGTAGGTTGGTCATCATCATCACTAACCAATCACAGTCCATTGCTGGACGTAGGTCTCCCAGGTGCGCCACTGAGCCTGGTCTTTGGACTTTCGCATCCTATCTCTGGCCGCCTCTGTACGGGGGTTCAGTCAAGTGTATCAATTTGCCAAACTGAGTTACTTGAAAAAAAACTTGAATATTCATACAATTGTGGATTGATGCAGGTTCGTGTTAACCTTTGTTATTAAATTAATACAATAAATAAAATCTCCACGTGAAGTCAAGCTTGAAATATTGTTTTCAACAAAAAAATCTAGTGCTCTGTTTTGTATTAAGGATTTGAAAATTACCTGGTATTCAAATGCAGTCTGTTTGAATGAAATGACAATTTAAGATTTAACCGATACCTTTACAAAAAACTACAGGTCTGTCGGTAGTAGTACTAAATATGTTTGTTCTATGTTTGGGTGTTGTATTGTATTATGTGTATGTATTTCCAAAAAACTGGTATATGAGTATTCTATCCGTAATCTATGCTTACTATGGCGCTGAGTAAACATTTTGTGTCTTGTGTAATAGAAAAAAACGAATAAAATCATTTAATTTTTTTTCAGAATTTTCTTGATTCAATAGGATTAATACTAAACACATTCACAGAATAATTTATATACAAATAGTGTTTCTTGATTTTAATTTGAAATACAACGGAAACTTTGCCACTTTCAAAAATTGCTGAAACCGGCTAAAAAAGTTTACACTTCACTTTTAATTTCTTAATTCGAGCGCTCTGATTGAAAATCCTGTAATTTATCTATTTGTACTTACAAAATTGATGTTGAACAAATGTTCTGAATAAAACACAATACTGTGTGTAAATAGAAACACTTTTGATGAACGCATCAATCAATAAGAACTGGATTGACCGCAATTATAAAATTTATTAATATAACAGTAAAATATAATGTCTTGAAGAAAAAGAACATATCAAATCAAATATTATCATACATTTCAGAATGTTATTGATTAAATAAGATTCATATCAAAAACATTCAATGAATAATATTCGAAATAAAATCAAGAAAAACGATTTATAAACACAAACGGTTTATAGGTGAAAGAAGAAAGAAAATTAGTATAAATCCAATGAACTTCATTACAATATACTAATACAAATTTTTTGAAGAAAAATATTGCATGAACTGAGTTCCGTTTTAAAATAAAAATTAAATGACATATTACACACATAATGATATGTTGGTACAATTAAATTTTACAAAGGAAGTAGTCAGGGTACCGACCGTTACAAACGGTCAATAGGGAATGCAAATGATTTAAATAATAAATTGTTATTTTTATTTTGTTCGTCTTATTAATAACGATGGATTCTGCTGTCGTTACTTTATTGTACGACGGTTAAGCACTTGGCCTTCATCTCATCTGGATACAATTTGAGATAAGGCCGAAGGTGGTAGCGCACTTCACCCGAAATCCTCAACAAACTGAGGAACTGGCTATCTTACCTCTAAATGTAGGAACACAACAATTTTAAATAATAAACAGTATTGTGTAGTAATACATTACAATTCCACTATATAACTAACCTGCTCGTTGTGTACAAAGACAACCATATAAATTTACCTACATTGATTAATCTCTATCGAAGAATTTGTTTTCATGGAGTGCGATTACCTATGCAGGTTGATATCACTCAACACTCACGGCGATGTCTCATGTAAGATCACGTTATAATCCAAGTAGTAAGGCCTTTTATCTTTGTTTGCTTCCAACTGCAAACTAATAATTTATCCAGAGCCTGTCACTAACTCTGGCTGATATAGGCCAGCGAATTAGCATTGCTATTCGGCGTGGTAATGAATTTGATCAGCTGAGTTACAAATATATTTTTCTATCGTTCGTCTTTATGCAATCCTTAACTTACGTATATAAAAAAACAGGCCAGTGACCATGAACCACCTCCATCCATCGACTCCACGTGACCGCCAGTCGCAACAGAGCCCCCGGCGAGGTCGCGGCCAATTTGTCTGCTAAGTATGATGTTTATGGCCAATTTTATACCCAATTCAAGAGCTTACCCATTGCAAAATGTTTTAATACCACGGCCATTGAATCTTAGGTTAGCTATACACTGCAAACATTCGAAGAAACAGTGAAACATAATGTTTTATTACCACGGCCATTGAATCTTAGGTTAGCTATACGCTGCAAACATTTGAAGAAACAATGAAAAAATAATGTTTTAATACCACGGCCATTGAATCTTAGGTTAGCTATACGCTGCAAACATTCGAAGAAACAGTGAAACATAATGTTTTATTACCACGGTCATTGAATCTTAGGTTAGCTATACGCTGCAAACATTTGAAGAAACAATGAAAAAATAATGTTTTAATACCACGGCCATTGAATCTTAGGTTAGCTATACGCTGCATACATTTGAAGAAACAACTGTAAGTTGTATATTCGTATTATATGTTTCAATGTAGAACTTACTTGCAATTGAATTTAATTGAAGGTACGAAGAGCATATATTTAATAGAGATGAAAGTTAACACAGCCCTATTATTTTTCTTTTGATATATCTACATTCTTGTCTTTATCTCTATTTTTAAATTTATACACGAGAAAAGTCACTAGACCAGTTGGTAATAGCTCTGCCTTCGGCGCTGCAGGCTGTCGGTTCGATTCCCACCCGGAACAAACATATATGTATAGAATATACATGTTCATTCTATTTTAATTAAGTTTTTACAAAAAAAAGTAAACAAGTATTTAATCCGTAATCAAGTTTCCATATTATAAGCTTTGCTTAGTTTGAGGTCGTTGTGTGAAATTAATGTCCTGAAATAGTTATAGTAGATAGAGTAGATATAACCAATAAGTAGATAGGACAAGTAAAAAATATATAGCGTAGGTAGCATTGTTGTGGAAAGTTTTTGGAAAAGAGAAAAATGTACTGGCATACCACCCGATCTCGGTCTGCTCCAGTAGGTACTTATAAGACCAGTAAATTAAATTTATCTTTGCCAATTTGGCTCTGCTATTTTTATCACACGTGTTATTTTTAAAGAGTTGGGTGTGTCACAATCGCCACGGCTTGGCGGGATGATAACCGCAAACAAAAGTCGTGATATAGTGCAATCTGCGTCGAACATTTTAGTATTTTACTATCTGAGGAAGAAATACATAAAACAAAATAACAAGGAAAATGCTTGGTTTATTTATAAAACTACACTCTTCTATAATGTACCAAACATCTCAAATATATTTAGGGTGCTGTTTTTTTTAACTTTTTTAAATTTGCTATGAGTACGCGAGCTATGATTTTTGGTAAATTAAAGCCTCAAAACACATCGCGGATTCAAAAATGTGAAACTCTAGACATTTTACTACAACTAGAATATACACGAAAAAACGTCTTATGCGGACTAATGCCTGACGAACCTTATTGATTTTCCCCGAAGCATGATAAAATTGATAATCTATGGGAAATGTGAGAGCAGCGGAAAGTTTGTGACACACGCGAACTGATGACTTTACTTCTAATTACAATGATAACGTTGAAAATAGACCACTATCTACTACATCAGTAAACAACCACGCCCACCCCACACGTCAATCACACACAACTGACGCACATAGTCTTATCACCCGGCTGTAAATTGGCAACCGTACATCATTTCACTCTTTTATACTCTGTGGAGTGGGCTATCAGCTGGCCTATCACCTAGGTCTGTTTAATTTTGGTTTCAATAAAAATGACGGCTTTTGGTTTGAACAATGTTTCGGTTTCATTGAAAAATCAAAGAAAACCGCCGCCAAATGAAACAGAGACTTATTGGTCCAGGATTCGATCGCCAGGGACGTTCAAATTGCTTGTTTGGTCAGTGGCAGGACTTTATCGAAGTCCGCCTGGCTTGCACCTTTAGGCTTAGCTACGACCTGATACTAACAATAAAAAAAAAAAGCGCTTGTCCTATACATTTTTATTTGAATTTGCTGAAGCTTTTTTTTTAACAAGCCTCATAGCTCAATTGGTAGTAGCTCTGCCTCCTGCCCTGTAGGCTGTGGGTTCGATTCCCACCCAGAACAAACATTTGTGTTATGAATATAGATGTTTGTTCTGTGTTTGGGTGTCGTATCATATAGTACGTATGTATTTACAAAAAGTATTTAAGTATTCTATCCGTAATCTAGTTCCCATATAACAAGCTATGCTTAGTTTGGGGCTAGATGGCGCTGTGTAAAATTAATGTCCTGTTTTTTTTTTTTTTTTTTGTAGTTGTTCATATCACCATTTTTAAATATCGACGGGTGGTAGGTATAGTTGATGATGATAATTGCGGAACACATTTTTTTTACTATTACGTAACCATAAGTTTATTGATAATAATTTTGGGTAAAAACATTGTGCGTGCGTAAGTAGATACCTACCTAATGTTTTCAAAGTTGTATGTTATAGAAATAAGTAAGATAAGAATAAGAAGACATTGAAAATGGTTGATTGGCGTAATACAAAAATAAAGTAGGTATCTGTATTTTATTATTGTGATATGTTACTGACATTTGATTCTGCCATGTTCGTTGCTGTTTTCGTCATATTTGTCACAGGCATCAGAAGTATATGTGAAAATTTAATCTAAGAAATCTTATTAGAAAAATAAAAAAAAACAACAGTTAGCATGGACACAAATAATTAGAACAGAACGCATAAGTATAATACGAGTAGTGTAGTCAAGTGGAAATCCGGGCTCATCAGGCTGAAAAGTTGTATTTGCTTCCAATTGAAATGAAAGCCATTGCAAGCTCATTTGAATTTATAAATTAACTCAGCTGAAAGGGTGCTTCGAACCTGTTGACGTTTTTTGAAATAGTAAAAAAAATTGAGTCTAATAAATTAAATTTTAATAGTTAAAATTAAGACATGAAATGGAAGAATCTCATCAATGTTATACATTTTTGTTCAAGTTACTCATTATTTTTATATTTGTATGGAATATTTAATTAATGTTAAGCACCTAGTTTGACCATTTTTGTAAGCAGGTATACAGTATAGGTTTTTATTTTTTTATCTCATTGTTGAAATTACAGTGTAACCTATATTTTGTATTCATTTTAAGACGAAACTTCAAATACGATGTTGCAAGTTTTTGTGAAACAAATTAAGAATTAAAGAAAACTAATAACTAAGGAAAACTCTTCATTAAATAATAGAACTAAAATGCAGGTAACAAATTTTGCCTACCTACACATAAAAAGTAGGCAGTACCGACATAAAAGTATGTAAGTATTTTTTTAAGTTGGTAAACTCTTGGCCTTAGTCTCACCTGATGTCACGTCATGATAAGGCCGATGATGAAATTTAACACTTCCCCCGGAATCCTCAAAAACTGAGGGACTGGCTATCTTTCCTCTAAATGACGGAATATAACAATTATAATTTGTTGTGGTTGCTAGCCAGGCGGACTTTGAACAAGCAGTAACCAAACCTAGTACAAATATATTTCCCCTATAGGGGAATATATTTGACCTAGAGAACCTAAACTAAACCTAGTACAAATATATTTCCCCGATAGGGGAATATATTTGTACTAGGTTAACTAACCCGCGGTACCTCTGTGTCTCAGACCTGTGTCAAAGACCTCAGGTCTTTGGTTTGCCCACCGGTATGTATGTATGAGACACAGACACGCGGTACCTCAGTGACGAGTGACAGAGATAACGGAAACGTCACGTTTCCGTTATCTTATTAACTGCACTCCAACAATAAAAAAAGTCAGTTGAAATTACCCATTTCTTGCATTTATGTTCTGTTGCGATTTTATTATACCCCACCTCTGTTTCGGCATGTTGATTGTCAATCAGTCAGCTTAATTAATAACAAAAACGGATCTTCATCGCGTACCTTTTTATATTTCCGAGAGTTTACCCGTGACCGTGAGGAATATAAAAAGGTACGCGATGAAGACCCGAATTTGTTATATGTATAATAATCGCGATAATTAAAAAAAAAACAGTCAGCTCTTGTGAATACATCATCATCTTCCTACCCGGGACCCCAACCTTCTAGGATGGTACAGTGTAACACGCCACCAAGCTAGCTACACTGCACTGCCTCAGGAGGGCAACGACCTCCGTACAGTGCAGGCAGAGAGTGGATGAGAAAGTCTGAAGATCTGGCTCCTGGAAAGAGACCTACGTCCAGCAGTGGACTGATATAGCCTGATGGTTCCAATCAATCTTGTTTATACAATAGGTACTTAATATGCCTAACTTATCACAAATTATAATTATGTATTTGTAATCTTATTGTAATCTTTGTAATAGATGTCGTAAAAGAAAGAAATCTCACCAGACCATGGGCAGCAGCAACCTTCTGTATATTATATACTCTTATATACTGCGATCACCTGCCAATGGTGGTGATTATGGCAACCTTCTAGCTTTGGAGGAGTATCTGTCCAGCAATGGACACTATATGCTGTTGATGTGTTGTAATCATGGCTGGTTTTCTTACTCTAAAAAAATAGAGGAACTTACGATACCTAGGTACTTAGCTTATTTATAGGAAGTGGCCTAAAATGGTTACTGTTGTTATGGTTACCAAGTTAATTGAACTCTGTTTTGTAAATAAATAAGGGTAAATATTTGTTGACCATAAAACCTCAGTCTATAAAAACGATAAAGAGAATTTACCTACATGTTTATGTTTCATTTCTTCAGTCACTAACCTCTACAAAAATAAGCCGAAGCCAATGACTCTATATATAGGTAGCTAGTTATTTTACAAAAAAAGAATGTTCACACATCGCTTTTTGTAAACGCAAACTGAGTATCAAAGCTTTGCATAATATTAATTACTTTACTAGAGTTATAAAATATGACTATAACCAAGTGGGTGTGGGCCCACCTTCCAATCCGGAGGTGGAGGGTTCAAATCCAGTCGTGCACCAATACCTATAATTTTAGTAAGTTTGGACGTGCCTCTGACTACCCCCAGTAGGTGATCCAGATTGATCCAGACAGGTGATTTACACAGCGCTTTCTATACGCAAACTAAGCAGCAAAGCTTTGAATATTATTAAATATTATTAGCTGCTAGTCAAAATACGTCTATATCATTATCAAAAGTTGAAAAACAAACTCCTCATTCACTTCTCGACGGTGGCTTCTTCCAGTCTGCCCGCGACCACATTTCCGCCGAAACTCCGGGATAAATGTAGGTAAAAAATGCGATAAATACCCGTTTTTCTAATCAAAATAATTGAAAACGATAAGGTTAAGTTATGATAAGGCTGAAGGTAGAAGCGCATTTCACTCGGAATCCTCAACAGTCTGATGAACAGGGTAACAACCACCTGAATGCCGGAACACAACAATTTTATAATTGTTGGTATGGCGATAGAATTAGGTAAGTTGGAGGTCGCTAGCCAGGCACACATCAACCTGCCGAAGTCCAGCGTCAAACCATTTGCCGTATTCCGCTGGTGTACGGGAGTGCCTTGATCTGGCCTTGAGCTAGACCAAGGGGTCAAGGGCTAAAAAAAATATTGGCACTCCGGGAGTGCACAGAAGTGAAAACTTGAAGTTTCGTCTATAGGTAGAGGCAGTCTTCGAACGGTCCTTACCCGTACCTCTTACGATCGTATAGATAACGTGACAATGCGTTTATAGTCAAATGTGTCAAAAGTGGTGTCAGTAAGGAGTATGGTATCGCGAGTTCAATGGATTTTAAAAACAAGGACAAGGGCAAGATGCCCTTAAAACTCGTAGGAAATATTAGCTGTGGAACTCTGGATAAATCTGTTATTACAGACTTGCATGGTCACCGCTTAGCCTGGTGACTGCGAAACGCTCCTTATCAGTAATAGCGTGCAGTGTGGACGATACTTTGACCACAGATCAAAAACATAATTTATCATATTCTACCCAGTTTACTAATATAATTGCATCATCTGACAAGCCTCACAGCTCAGTTGGTAGTAGCTCTGCCTTCTGCGCTGTAGGTTGTGGGTTCGATCCCCAACCTAAATATTTGTGTGATGAATACAGATGTTTGTTCTGTGTAAGGGTGATGTATCGTATGATAAGTATGTTTACAAAAAAGTACAAGTATTTTATGCGTAATCTAGTTCCCATGTTACAAGCTTTGCTTAGTTTGGGTGTAGCCCCAAACTGGCGCTGTGTGAATCTTTTTAAATGCAGAACATTTTCTATAACCACACCTCTGTGCTGGTCTGGTGGTTCGCCAACCGGTGACAGATCCAAATGTCCTGGGTTTGGTCCCCAGCGGGAGTACAATATTGTGCTTGGTAGGACTTTAAGTCTGCCTGGCTAGCAAACATTAGCCAACACAGTGTACAAGTACAATGTGCGGCCTTATCGCAATAAAAATAATCAATAATTCAGTAAGAAATATATTTAGGGACAATTTTAAAGCGATCAATCTATCGACTGTTTTGAATCGCGACCACAAGAGTACGGCAAGAGCCTCGGGCTAGTTGGGGTATGTCTCGCGATTAAATGAAACACCGTTTGCTACTAAATATTCATATTTTTGGACAACATTGGTCGAATTCCGCAAATTCACGCATAAAGTCACGGTTTCCAAAGGTCTCAACGGAAGATCAGCGCAGGTTCCCCGAACCTGCATTAACGCTGAGTTGAGACCTTTTTGCAATTCTATGCGAGCTAACTATTTAACTTACATTTGTATTCTTTGTCTCTATTTATTATTATTATTATGTTGATTTGTGTGTATTATGTTTAGAGTTGCAAATAAATGTCTTTTTGATTTTTTGATTTTGATTTGATTTGATTTTTCTCTGGATCCATTTTTGTTTTCCCTCGAACCCTGCCACGTACATAGTATAACGTCATCACGCGAGTCAAGGGGTTAACCATCCGAGTTGGAAAATGCGATTTTAATATACCTACCTAATTTAAGAAGATATTTTATTTTTTTATTTCCTTTGGAGGTGGCTCGAGCCTAATTTCAAGTTATGATAAGACCGAAGGTGGATGCTCACTTCACCCGCAATTCTCAACCAACTGAGGAACTGGCTTTCTTACCTCTGAATGCCGGAACACAACAATTTTTAAGAATTGTTGTTCTGGCGACATACTAAGGTAAGATGGTGGTAGCTAGCCAAGCGGACTTAAACAAAGTCCTTCCACTTACCAAACCATAAGCACAATATTGTATTCTACTTGGGGATCGAACCCGGGACCTCTGAATCTGACACCGGTGGTCGAACCACTATGTCTAGACCACGGAGACGGTTAAACATAATAATAAAAGTAATTACCTATCAATCAACACTGCAGCTGTTTATGGCTTAGAGAAAAAGTGTACACTCAATTATTTACAAAACCTTTATTTAAACATTTTCGTCATTATAAAAATACATAAATTAGCACTTAAAACTATAGTTCGATACTCGTCAATTTGATACTTACAACCAATTTTTTTACATACATACTAGTACATACCTTATAATATTTTTCTATTAAGTTTGCTCTTTATCAATACTTATTATAGCGCGTGCTATAAATTCGAACGCGCTATAAATTCGAAGTTGAGGTAAGAGGGCGTACCGTAGGTATATATGGATTTGGTGTAAAATTGGTCACCTGTTTGACTATTGAAAACTATACTTTTACTTCTTTATACTTCTAAACTTTTGGGGTAAAACTCGATAAAGTCAAAGAAAATATTGAAATGAGCATTGTCGAACGTCAATATGATAAGTATTTCTCCTCTGTTGTTTTTTAGAATCACTTAGGGTCGCAAAAACGTCTAAAATCATGTTAACACATGCCCATGGCAGAAATTGTTTATATTACATACATCCACAGGTTGCAAGGAGGATCTTTGATTTATGTGAAGTAAAGAGCTTACAAATCGTGAACCGGATAACTTTTACTTTAATTGGTGATAGCTAAGCGTTTGACAACCAGCTCATTTGAAAAACAAGTAAAGTAGACTATGATAGTGCACGCTTTTCTAAAAGGAACTTATTCACTTAATACATAAAAACTGCTCTGTAGGTACTTGTGAGAAAAAATCAGACGAGGGCAACAAGTTGCATTGTTTACCACTACTAAACATAGATCCAAATAACAAAGGATGGCGCACCATCCGCCCGAATTTGTCTCACCTAAAACGCACAAAAAGCAGTAATTATATATGTTACTATCTTTTACTAGCTTTGCATGATACAATATGCCAATATTTTTGCAGTGCAGTCGTAAGTAAGGCGTGCGATATCCTTTGCTTATTGATCTAAAGTAGGTACTAATAATAAAGATAGATGCGAATCGATGTGTTGGGCAGAATGGAATCTACACATCTACGGGGTATTATTGTAAGCTGCAGTACGTCTGCTAGTTCGCATTTTAATGTAATTCTATTGATGAGTTTTAAGCTTCGTCTTATAAGTCGGTAAGTCTGATCGTGACATTGGAAGGTGGCAGCTGCCTTGCCAGTCACCGCGCTAGCACCGGCCTCGGCAGTACGTTTTGAGAAGCTGGTTCTTCCCACACCGTGGGACCTCCGGGTATCCCGTATTTCTTGGGCTTTAGCACGTACACAAACTGGAAATAAACGATATTGAATTAAATTTATCAGCTGATATCAAAATCGCCTGCTGCGCTATAGGTTGCAGTTTCTATTGACATCAGCCTTAGGATGGTGTTTCAATTAACTGAAATAATCAAATATTACAGGATATCAATTTCACATAGCACCATCTGGCCACAAACTAAGCAAAGCTTGTAAAATACTTGGAATGTGTGTGATGAACGTAGTTGATTCTGTCTTTGGTCCTGTCACGGTCGCCAATTGTAAGCTTTGGACTAGTTGAAAGGTTTTCTATTTATATGGTAAGACGCTCCAGATTATGATAAATATTTTTTTATTTTATTTCATTTATTTGGTAGGAATTTATTATAATTTAGAATAAAAAGCAAATAAAGTAAAATAGGTAATGGTGTGCCGTTTGGAATGCGAATAATACAGATTGAATGATCAACTGTCAGTAGATGCTATGCTTGTTTGCTTCAATTATTACAGTAGGAGCTCTGCGACCCTGGAATCGTATTCTATCCAGCCTGTTTAGTTTGGAGTTAGATGGCACTGTGTGCTATTTAAAAATATAGAACACAAGGACTACAAGGATCCTCTTATGATGATGACACATAATACGACGATTTTTTTTGTCTGGATACAAATATTGATCTAGGTATGAAAAAGACCGATGAAATAAGAGTGCATATGACTGAGATGCGAATATTAAGGTGGATATCTGGTATGACAAGGATGGAATTTCACATTCAGGGAAGTCTGAAAGTAGCGCTATTGACGGAAAGAAGTTCTTTTTTGTTTTGCTCTTGATCCCTAGGTTTGTCTAGCTCTAGGCCAGAGTAAGTTTAGATCGAGCTTTTCCAGAAAGCAACTGGTTCTCCCGCGCTCCAACGGAACACAGCAAACAGTTTGGCGTCGGGTTTTTGGCAGGAAGGCGGTCGCTAGCCAAGACCTTCACAGGATCTACCACCAGTGTTAGAATAGAATATAATAGAGTTTATTTGCAACAACAATCAATGATCATACAAACTTGTAGCAATAAAAACTAAAAAAAAAATAGTAAGATATGTAAATGTCGCTGCAAAAGGGTCCTCACTCAGCATAAAGCAGGTTGGACAAAGACAACCTGCGCTAATCTTCCGTAAGAACCGTTTCCGTTAGCGGACTAAATGAACAAACAAGTTAGAACATTTTCAAAAAGGATGCATAAAATAAAAAATAAAAACTATGACAATGAAATCAGTGCATTTAAAATAACAATAATACTAAAGAAAGCAAACATACCTAGTCATAAATTAAGCAAATACGCAATCATCAAAAATTTACAAAGTACAAAATTTCAAATGCAAAAATATTTTTTTAAGTAATTACAAATATCTATTGACGTCAATTGATTACAATAATAAAGTATATGAAACAATAATTAATTGAAATGATGATAATAATGATGTGAGCCGTATCGCTAACAATAACCAGCTATTCCGTTGCCCGGGGAAAATCAGTAACACTAAGAGATCATACCTCCCCTAGTAACAGGTGAGCGTTGTATGGACATGTCATGGAGGGCAGAAATCACCAACACTAAGAGATTACACCTCCCCTAGCAACAGGTGAGCGTTGTATGGACATGTCATGGAGGGCAGAAATCACTAACACTAAGAGATCACACCTCCCCTAGTAACAGGTGAGCGTTGTATGGACATGTCATGGAGGGCAGAAATCACTAACACTAAGAGATCACACCTCCCCTAGTAACAGGTGAGCGTTGTATGGATATGTCATGGAGGGAAGAAAATCACGTAACTAGAAGAATGTTATGTGTGAATGTGAACGGAGTAGTCAAATCGAGGAAGAGATTGATGGATTGTGTGAGTGGCGATATGCATGTGAGAGAAGTGGATGCTGAGTTGACAGGGGAGAGTAGATGAGACTGAGCTGTAGGTCTACTACAAAATTCAAAACATGACGGACCCGTTGACGGATTGCACGTTTTTCAATACAATAATAACGTTTTAAAAACTAAAAATAAAACCGACTTCAATGAAGAGTATGATACAATTTCGTTTACCTGGGTGACGTATTTTTTCCAATTATTTTGATGACAAATGGATGGATAGACAGACAGACAAACGCGTGATCCTATATGCGGTCCGTTTTTTCCTCACTTTTGCGGTAATACACCCAAATCGCATCAAGTGTACCTATAATATGTGAAGAGTTCCCTCGATTTCTCCAGGATTCCATCATCAGATCCTGACCTGATATAAATCGTGAAGTACCCTTTCACACATCTCTTTCTCTCGCCGAGTAATCGGGGAACAAACTTAAAAAAAAGATTCCGATGAATTGATCCTCCTTTTTCTTGAAGTTGGTTAAAATTACAGAAGTTCTTTCGTCCGACGGCGTTCGATTTTCATTGTAGGGCCTAGGCCGACCTAAGTGTTACTCACCACTAGTACTCCAAAGACAGCGCCGATAGCATACCCAGCAGCCACGTCGCTCCAGTGATGGTAATGCTCCTGCACCCTCGTGAGGCCTACGTACCACGCGCCCACGATCATCGCAAACTGCACACCGTGACGAAGCAGCTTTGAACCGCGCCACTTGCCTTTCACTTGGACGTACAACTGTAACGAAAATATGGTAGGTTTTACCTATGTACCTATAGTGTGTACTATTAGTAATCCAGTGTCGCGATTCTCAAAGACATGTTTTTTTTTGTACGACCTGTAAACTGGCTTTGATCTCACCTGGTTACAAGTTAAGATAAGGCCGAAGCTCGAGGCGCACTTCACCCGGAATCCTCAACAAGCTGAGGAACTGGCTATCATACCTCTAAATGCCAGAGCACAACAATTTTTGAATTGTTATTATGGCGACTGAATTAGGTAAGATGGTAGCTAGCCAGGCGGACTCAAACAAAGTCCCACCACACCAAACCAAGCACAATATATTCTACTCCCCATGGGGATCGATCCCGGGACTTCTAGATCTGAAATCGGTGGGTTCAACCACTAGACCACAAGGGCGGTTTAAACATGTAAAGTTTTAGGAACGGAAATGTCACTAGATGTCGAATACGAATACGACAACGACAGCGTAAAATACGATAGATTATAACGTGATGAAGGCCAAGCGTTTCGCCATTGTACAATAAAAAGAAAAGGTACAACTAAAACAAGCTAGTTTGATTACTTTTGAGATAGTATTCAGACTCTTAAAATTGCACAGACGTTATTTTGACCATATTATACTACATATTATAGACCATACTATATACATATTATACCATACTATGACCATTTCATTCGGTAACACTTACAACAAAGAAAACAGCGCAGTACATCGCAAAGCTGGAATGTGCACTGGGGAAGGACAGCCGGATGTCTTTTAGCAAAGACGTGTCGGGCTGAAGACACGTAAAGTCCTGGATGTAGCCCATCTCGTTGAGAGGCGCCGAGGCATTGTAGCTCGGGCTGCAGATCTGGAAACAGAGATTTAGAATTATTAATTTACATTACGTACTGTGGCGGTCGCGGCTTAAGATTCGACCCCTCCAACTCAGCCTATGGATGTCGTAAAAGCCGACTGTGGGATCTTGCACCAGGGCACCAGAAGAAGGGCAGCAGCTTCCTTACGTGTATTATCTACACCTTTAGTGCGATCACCAATCCGCCAAGTGTGATGATCATGGTAAAGTTTGGAGGAGGCTTTGTCTAGCAGAAGACAGCAATGGGCTTTTTTTTTGCGTGGTACCCGGTTAAAAATAAGCCTGTAAGAAGATACTGCTCAGTGGCCGGAGCGGCAACAAGTCAGCCGGAAGCTCGTCAACTTGGCTGCCAAGACTAACTTTCCCAAAGATACTTTGACTACAGGCGAAACACGTATCGATTAGGTTTTTTTTTTATGTACCTTGTGGATTCGTTTTTTTTTTTTTCTGATATTAGATTTATATTGACAGATCTCTGCAAGGGAACGCCTAAATCAATGAACTAGTCTGTCAGTATGTCATACCTGGGTAGCGATTCTCAAACACTGATAGCTTTGAATCGAAAACATCACTTTTTGTCGGATTCGGCTTAGAATCCGATAGAGTTCAACGCTATTCTCCAACCATTTCTATTAATTTGCTGTTTAAAGTTTCGAAAACTAATGTCAATTTTTTTATTTCGGAGTTAAGACTATAGCGGAAGCTTCCGAATTCGACCCAATAAGGCTTTCCAAATATTTTACTGTCTCTAAAAATTTCACCTCAGTCTGCTTTTTTTTTTTTTGTATGGCGGGAAAGCGCTTGCCTTCATCTCACCTGGTTACAAGTTAAGATAAGGCCGAAGGTGGAACGGTACTTCACCCAAAATCATCAACAATCTGAGGAACTGGCTATCTTACAAATTACGGAACACATTTAGAATTGTTGTTATGGCGACAGACTTAGGCAAGATAGTGGTCGTTAGCCAGGCAGGCAGATCTAATGTTGGTGGGCGAACCCCTATCCCACAAAGGGGTTTAAAATAGTACTAATGAAAATTTAAAAAATTTTCGCAACCGCCCAATAGTTTATGCTAGAATACATAGTTATTGATATGTGGTTTATGCAGCGTATTCAAGGAGGGTTCTAGTGGTTCAACCCACCGATTTCAGATCCAGAGGTCCCGGGGTGAGCAATATTGTGCTTAGTTTAAAACAAGCCTCATAGCTCAGTTGGTAGTAACTCTGCCTTCTGCGCTGTAGGCTGTGGGTTCGATTCCCACCCAGGACCAACATTTGTGTGATGAGTTCAGATGTTTGTTCTGTATTTGGGTGTTTTATCATATAGTACGTATGTATTTACAAAAGTATTTAAGTATTCTATCCGTAATCTAGTTTCCATATTACAAGCTATGCTTAGTTTGGGGTTAGATGGCGCTGTGTAAAAAATAATGTCCTGTAATATTAAAAAAAAAAAAAAAGTTTGGTTCCGGCATTTAGAGGTAAGATAGCCAGTTCCTCAGTTTGTTGAGGATTCCGGGTGAAGTGCGCCTCCACCTTCGGCCTTATCTTAACTTGTTACCAGGTGAGATGAAGGCCACTTCCCCGTCGCACAATAAAAATAAAAATAAAAGTATCATACTGTATTCTTAGAGACTTACATCGTAGAAGTGTGGTCTGAGCCTCCCAATAACGTTCTTGGTGAGGTTTGAAGTGAGCTGTTGACAAGCTGCTCCGAAAGTGAACACCCCAATTGCAGTGTAGCTCTCCCAGATCCAGCCGGGTACCAGCGAACCGGATAGGAACTTCTCTCCAATGCCTTTACCTTGCTTGTCTCGAATTATTTCTATTATCAAAATCTAAAAAAAAAAACAGGACATTTATTTTACAGCACCATCTAGCCCCAAACTAAGCATGGCTTGTAATATGGTAACTAGGATACTTAAATACTTTTTTTTTTGTGAATACATACATACTATATGATACAATATCCATACACAGAACAAACATCTATATTAATCAAACAAATGTAAGTCCTGGGTGGAAATCGAACCCCTAGCCTACAGAAGGCAGAGTTACTACCAACTGAGCTATGAGGCTTGAAATAATTTTAGTAATTGGTTAATTTCCGGTATTGTAAGTGGGTTTGCTGATTTGCTGTTATCTTTGAGATAACTTAGGTACATATTATGATTTATATCAGGTAACTTGCATGCATATTAACTTAGTTTAATACGACAAATAATGTAAATTGAATAAAAAGGATTTCGTACAACACGAAATCTTTACCACCCCTACAACATAAAAGAAACACATACTCTAAATATAAAGTAGCTAGAACTTTAAATTAATAATATCACATTAAATATAAACTGGCCGCGCTTGACTCGGTGGAGCGTAGGGCCAAGAGGTTCAAAAGAGAATCTAGCAAAAGCAAGGCTCGGTAGCCTAAGCCATAGACGCCTGGTTGGGTTGGCTAAGTGTTTGATGCTTTTTTTACAGAATGTACTTCGGTGTGTCTTGAATAGGATTTTCAGACGCACAGCAAATTTCTATCCCAATCTGGTTGATATTCCATTAATTAGTACAGAGCTTTAAATCCAATTTTATTATATACACTGAAAAAACTTATTATCACACTATAAACAAATAAACTTTCAGTGTCTGTATTTCCACTGTGTTACGACCATTAAACGGCTTAAAAGAGAGATAGTTAATAGTTACTATCCGGGTAGGGTCGCAGATCCTCAGTTGAGGATTCCGAGTGAAGTGCGCTTTTATACCTGCCTTATCATAATTTGAAGGTGAGATGAAGGCTGATGAAGTGGACTTCCCTGTCATAAAAAAGTACTGTGATTATATATATATATATATTTATTGTACGACGGGTAAGCACTTCGCCTTCATCTCACCTGGTAACAAGTTGAGATAAGGCCGAAGGTGGAGGCGCACTTCACCCGGAATCCTCAACAAACTGAGGAACTGGCTATCTTACCTCTGAATGCCGGAACACAACAATTTTAGAATTGTTATATTAAACCTTATACTTATATTTTAATCGATATAAGTATAAGGTTTTTTTTTTTTTTCAAATTAAATTATTACATTTATTCAATAAATTAAACTAACTAAGTACAAAGGAATCAGTCCGATTACCTAAGGACCGTTACAAACGGCCTATAGGTAACTCAACTGTTCCAGACCAGTACCAGACGGAAGCGTGCCCAAGACACTGGCTTGTATAAGGTTGATAAACCAAATGTGACTTACAGTAAGGACTAGCAGGCCAAAACCCACGCCAGCCAGGACCCCTTCTGAGATGCTCTGGGACTTATAAGGCAGTCTGATGGACAGGTCATTTATAAAGAACCCTCGCTCGTACGGCGTCACCCATAGTATGATGCCGACGAGTGGAAGTGATACTGAAATCAGAAATAATTATTTTGATGAGACTGATTGAGAAATCGTCATGTTTAATCGAAACATCACTATTTATTGCAACACTTTTCTCGAACTATTTTTGAAAATCTTCTGTGAAAGCTTCAAATAGGTACATTTAATTTCATTCTAATACGTCAAAATGTTTACATTTTGTATTTTCGGAATAGCGTTCTCGAGAAGAAAGAGTTTCCAAAAACACTGTTTATTTACGAATGTTTTTTTATTACTGAATGGGCCGCAGTCCGGGCCATATTTATTTGTTCAGTGTTTATTATTTTAATTTTCGCACATTCAAAAAATACTTTAACCTTTGCGACTCCCAAAATTAAACTTAGATAGGCTGTGTAAAACCTAAGACGCAATATGCCTGAATAGCACAACACCTTTGAAAAGGACTTAATTTAAAAATACAGTCAAACGACAACTCTCACATAAAAATCCATCTTAGGCAGAAGAGCGTGACATACATAAACATAGGTACATACGTACTCGAAAAACATAACCCCCTTTCTAAGGCCGTCGGGTAATAACGTGCAGGCCGTCATCGGACATGACGTCATGTATCGACTTACTCTATGAACTCGACTTTGCGGATCTTGAGTGCGTTTTTTTGGGATAGTGTTCAATGCTTGGAAGGCGGGTTGGAGATTGCATTGAAATCCCTTGTTTGTAAGGAATGGAACTCCTTGTCCATGTCTGTTTCCTTGTCTTCAAGTCCAGAGTGAACAGGTTTCTTTTTAGAAAAGCGTCCATCATAACCACATTTTTCTTATTTTTCAAATGAGTTTGTGGTCAAACGCTTGGCTATTTATCACCAATAATTTACATAAAATAATTAGTCAGTGTGAATAAATGCCAATAATGCGTAGAGAGTAAGTCATACCCATCCATTTTTTTAAACGCATCTAAGTATAGATTACTGGTAAATAGTAGCTTCAAAACACATCGCAGATTCAAAAATGTGAAATTCGTTACAGATTAAATCTTATCCCTACATTCTTTTATTCGATGCTTAGATTTTCCATATTGGTTCCATGACTAAATCTTTACGGGCGAAGTTTTCTCAATCAGGGAACAGATATAGAAAAACAAATGTATGATAATCTGAACTACTGTTATTATGCGGGCGCGATTCTTCGAGTGAAAAAGTGTCCCTCCACACTCGCAAATTTTCGCAGTTTCGTTCGCGCTCTCAAAGAAAATGGACGATGATATCTGTGGAAAGCAGCACCAACTGCTACAATGGTCAGAGGATAGCCACTTAATATGCTACTTTAATGCTTTTGATCGCTGACTACTGTAAAAAATAATTATTTTGTTAGTTTAGGTACCATACGATCATCTGAAATATGGTTATCATCTGAAAGTCACAACAAATTATATACTTACATTCAATGTAAAACGTGTAAGTTGTTTATTTAATATATGATTAATATTCAATATACTATCTTAGATATCTAGTTTGTATAGAAGAACATTTTCTTGTCTCATTCCGTGATTTTTCAGTAGTTGGGTTTTGGTGTCAGAACTTACTTTTTATTAAAATAGTGAAGCCATAACCGAGCAAGAAGGAGAAAAGCATTTCGTATTTTATTCAAAAATACGATAGACCACTCCTGACTGCATCTTGTGCGCTTCTGCGAAGAGTTGCGAGAGTAGATACGTTTGTATTGCAAGCCGTGTCAGTTTTTTGTCGGGTCATAAACTGTCACCGATCAGGGAACAGTGCGAAGGCGCGAAACCATATACACTCGAGTTTCACGGCTTTCATTGTCTTTCGCAGTCATTCGCGCCGCGAGTGTAGAGCGCGCTTTAGATACATGTAAATCGTACTAAAACTGAAGAACAATCTTAAGTTTTAACATTCTGACAGTAAAACTGTCCAGACAAAACACAGTTTAGGTACAATCCCAACGGCCTCATTCATGGGGAGGTTGATGGAACGGGATATCGGTTATTCTTGAGAATTTCAAGTGAATTAATGAAAAGTAATTAATGTTCTTAGACCCCACCACAACATAGCAACATAGATTTCAAGCGCTGGTTGGTCAGTGTAGCACGATGTTTTATTCATCCTGCTTTTAGAACCAAACTACTTACCTATACGTTTCTCATATAATTATCTTCTTTCATTGCCTTCACTGAACAGCAAAGAATAACAGCTTTCCTTGAAGTAGACCTAGCCTTATACAAACATAGTTCTTTAAATATATAGCTCATAAAATTATACAAAAACACCTTAATTACAATAACATGTCAACGAATGTCTTTTTTATAAAAATCGAACATCGCCAGTATGTATCGCATAGTGCCGAACTTCGAATTATCTAGCACACAATATCATTTCACTATTATGAAAGAGTAGGTACGAACTCAAAATCTATTCCAAATCTAAAAGCAGTTCGAAATAAATAATCTGAAAATAGAAAGATATTTAGTAACAAATCCGCTTAATTCGTCGTTACAAGTCGACACGTGTTTCGCTTCTACACGAGGCATCCTCAGGAAATATAGTCTTTCTACTAAGCTGACGAGCCCTCTGCCGACGTGTTGCCGATCCGAGCACTGCGCTGCAAGCTTGTGTTTTCAGATTATTTATTTAGAACAAAGGATTTCCGCAAAATAACGCCTGAATCAATTAGCTACAACAGAGTTTAAGCGTCTATAATGTTAAGTAACTACTTAAAAAAAGATTAAGTCGGTACCGTCTAAGCAACTGCTTTTCCGGTAAGGTATGAAATTTACTTAGTATAGGTATTTAAAATTAGACATGCCATCGTTCAGCTATACATAACCGATAATAATACACAATATAAATCCTTGAATGTGTAGCGAGATTATAAATATGAATCGGCGGTTAATTTGTCTCGAATTCCTGTAGTTTTCCGCTGAAAAAACGACAGCAAATACTTAACTTCACTAACTGTTGGACAGAGCATCCTCCGAAATGATACCTACTTACAGAAGTAAGCTGCACAGAAGTGAACTTCTGGAACACAGGAGCTGGTGCCCTTCTGGTGAGATCACTTGATCGGCTATTACGCTATCCGAGATGAGCTGGAGGGGCTTAAAAGCCGCGACCGCCATGACAGCAAATTATGGAATAGGTACTCACTTAGCCATGGTTTAAATGAATGTGAATCGAAATTTTGTCATCAGAAAAAATACCTACTATTAGGTACTAGCTAACCCCGCGCAGTTGCTTTTAACAGTAGTAGAGCCCCTTGTGAAAGGAAGGACTCGTCCGGGTAAGTACTAACACCATACCTATTTCAGCCGCCAAGCAGCATTGCTGTGTTTGAAGGTTGCCGGTGACATTACGGGCACGCGAGGCTTAACACCTTTATGCCTCAAGTTGACGGGCGTAATGCAGTGACCTACGCAGTGGGGCATTTTTATAGGTATATAGGCAAAAGATGCACCGTCTCGTCGAGGTCCGTCTCCTAGTTGTATAAAAAAAAGGTTCACTTGCTCTAAGTTTTACCAAGATTATGACTATCATTATGCTATGGCAAATGGAATTCTCAACAAACTGTGGAACTCTTTTTTTTTTATTGTACGACTGGAAAGCGCTTGGCCTTCATCTCACCTGGTAAAAAGTAAGGCCGAAGGTGGAGGCGCGCTTCACCCGGAATCCTCAACAAACTGAGGAACTGGCTATCTTTCCTCTAAATGCCGGAACACAACAATTTTAGAATTGTTCTGGCGACAGAAATAGGTAATATGGTGGCAGCTAGCCAGGCGGACTCATACAAAGTCCTACCACCAACCAAACCAAGCACAATATATTGTCTTCCCCATGGGGATCGAACCCGGGACCACTGAATCGGAAATCGGTGTGTTGAACCACTACAGACTACAGAAGCCTAACATCCACAAAGATCAGCGATCCGCTTGCGAAGCCTGATTATTATAGTAAATTCTATAGCACTCGTGTATCCACTACACGAGTGCTATAGAATTTACCAACCATACCATGCAGTGGACGTAGTTATGAAAGACTTTAGATAATGTATTTTAGTTCACGATATCTTTTGAATGAAATGTCCGATTTGATTCATTCAAAAAGTTACTAAAACAGCCTTGAATACGAAGTGAATTATTTGGATATGGATAATTACCAAGTTGCAATAACGCGGTGTTGTTTCTACCGGCGTTTCTATGTAGTTATAGTGCATAACTATGGGTATACTGCAGATTTTTTTGAAGATATTGATGTGTTCTCTAAAACCGTTAAACATTACTTTGTTCTGCTTTCGATAGTTTTCGCAGCGCACGCGATGTAATGAATTTGATCGGTCATTTCCTTCACCTTGGGTTCCATTATTAAACTTTTCTTTTTTAATAATATTTTGATCTTGTATTTCGTTATCCTAGATATTTTGATTGAGGCGACACGTGACCCAAAGGCTTGCTCTAATTTAGGCCAACGAATTAGCATAGCTATTCAGCGTGGCAATGCAGCCAGTTTTTTGAGCACGCTTCCATCTGGTACTGGTCTGGAACAGTTGAGTTACCTATATAGTTTGTAACGGTCCTTAGGTAATCTGACTGATTCCTTTGTACATAGTTAGTTGAATTTATTGAATAAATTTCATATTATTATTAAAAAAGCTACCTACTTTGACTTGTAATTATTATTAATGTATGTTTTTTATGCGGAATGAAATAAATTAATATAATTATTTGATTTATTTGATACGAAATCGCTATCAAGTGCCATCGCTAACGAATCAGACAGAATATTGTACTTTACGCTTGTTATAGATTTGCTATCATTTTATTCCTTGAGCTAGTTGTTTAGGTCCGCCGTAGCTGTAGATTATAGGATTAGCAATTTATTTCAGAAGTAAATGATACCTAGTAAGTAGATACAACATTTATTGAATTTCGCTAAAATAGAACTGGTAGATACAACTTATCTGTTAATTCGATAATTTCTTAGAAGTAGGTGGTAGGTAGGTATGATATAAGGTGAGTACCTACTTCATTCAATTCAATAACTTCCCGAAACAAACGAAGTCAACTGAAAGTGGTGGCAAGAGTTATATTACAACACAATATGTACAGAATAAATATGTATAGGAAGTAGGAAGGTACACTCCTTAATTTTCGATATGATAATAATTATGATATACAGGTGTTTTTTTCCAGGGCTACTGAGGCCAAGTCTGAAACCGTGAGAGTTATCGAAAAGTCATGTTAGGAGTTACGTGCACGATTAAAAAAAATCTAGTTTTTTTATAGTTTTTCTGGAAAAGTGAAATTTAGAAAAAACATTTTTTTTGCATTTTTGAGTTCATTGTTTGTTATTAAATAAAATAATGTAGGATGACTATGTGCCCAAAGTTATTAATGAATTTATAAATTTTGAAACATTTATTTTGTACATTTCCATTTTCAAAATTATTTTGTATCTCCATCTGGTAGATATGTCATTAATTTGTTATTAGTGATTATATCTTGAAAGGCTTGAAAACAGTAAGGACAAAATTTATCAGACTGTAGGTGTACTCGTGCTTAAGTGTCTACCTAGGTAGGTAAGTATGACTAAGCAAACTCCTTAACAATATACCTATTTGTGGTATAAAATTTTAGGTACATAGGTATTACTAAGTAGGTAACAACCTAGGTAAAGGGCTCGCTTTGAGATTTATACTGCAAGCAGTTGAGGCACTGTTTATGTAGGTACTTCGCAAAATGTAGCCCCAGGTAGGTACTTACGCTACAGCTGTCAACTCAAGGCTAAGCCGAAACCCAACTAAAATGAGTAGGTTCAAGTTACTCACCACACGCTAACACGAAGATGTCCAACAGTATTTTCCAAACTATCCGATCCAGCGCCATGGTTTAATGAAAAAACTAAATTATATTGTTCTTGCACACAACATTTCACGATAAAGCCTACTCGACACTGATAATGCTAATCTTGATATCTGTGGGTAGATGATTCAACCGAACCGTTGTCGAGGGTCCTTGCACTTTTTTGCTCACGGCAAAACCTTTCCTTGTTTCTTACGCTAGTACAAAGTTAAGCTAGCCAAGTTTTTAGTGAAGCAATAATCTGTGTTTAAAACAAACAATGAAATCGATGCATTTTACTTCACAATCGATAATTGCAGGCAAATTGGGTCAGTACTGCAATGATTTATGTGATAGCGTCATCTGTCTTACGCAGCTCGAAGCTCATAGCGCGGTCGGTTTTGTCTATCGCCACTTACCCAACGGCTTCGGAATAGCGACATCTATGACGGAACTTAAGAAATAGAATTTCGCGGGTTTTTCAACCAACACAACTAAAAACTTTTTGAGATGTAATCATCTGTCCTTTATACCCATAGATATAGTATACGTTACTGAATATAGAATACTAAATCTATGTTTATACCACACTATATGGGTTCGGCTCAACATGTCATCTTCCTCAACTCTTTCTCTATCGGAAGTCATCTATCACTCCCTCCTTTCTTCAGTCTTCCTCTCCCATTATATCCACTCATATTCAACACTCTTCTTGCTACATGACTTCCATTTCCCTACACATGACCACTTTTTCTCATGTAAGTAAAATATTAAACTTCACTACCATAAAACGAATATAAACGAATCCTTTTTAAACTACTTTTCACCAAAGCTACAAATTAACAACGTTAAAATTAAACAGCATGAAATAACTAGATTACTTTTATTATGCATCAAAAATGTAAACCATAAATAAATATTCAGCTGCGAAATGCCTTAAGTAAATAATTACAACACTTTTAGGCAGTGCAATAAAGACTATACAATACATTTCTTATTTGCTATAAACTTGAAAATTCAAGCGACTTTTTTGTTTCTCTGTTATTTTACCGTAAGAACGTAAGTAAAGCATTTTTAACCCAACTGTCACCAAAGGAGGGTTATGTATATGTGTGTTTGTGATTTTAATTTTACGCTCCACAGATTGGTTAAGTATCTAGTGTGAAGTGTTTTTTGATTTGTCATCATTATGGGAGTGGTATAAGGCTATAGGTAAATAAGTTAATGTCACTCTTTCCTATATTTTGTGGGGGAAAATATGTTTTGTTGCTGAAATTTGTGTATCAAATGAAATGTAGTACATAATGCCAATTCTAATAAATACAGATTTTTATTAAGGCCGTGTTATCGTATAACTAGGAAGTATTAAATTCTGCAGTCGGGTTCTAGTTTTACAACTTATCGTCATGATATAAAATTACAGAGAAAATGATTTCATTACTTATCATGCCATAGAAAAGATCTCTTGTTTTTTAGTTAAGACCTTTTAGTAGTTGCATAGCATTTAAATGTTATTTACTACCACTTTTACGCACACCTTCCTTAAATAAAATATATAATACATTTTCTTGTCTCTGGTTCAATCAGCCGGTACAAAAATAAACAAGTCCTCATATTGTACATTACAATAAATTATTAAAAATAATTTTAAAACAATTACTTATTAGTTTTAAATTTCAACATCTTTACATAATACCTTCTCTTATACTATTATTTCTAGCACCTAAGTAACTTATCTCGGGTGTATAGTAAAATCTGCAATAATACAACACTATATCACAGAGTTAAATACATCACCTCCTGCCTTGGGAGAGGTATCTATTAAATCTAGTTGAATATCAAATGTAATAAGCTAAAAGTAGGGTTTCTTGAAGTAATAACAGACTTAGCTAACGTGCGATTAGTCCACCCCTCTCGCAAAATAACAATGCTGGTTATAAAGTTGAACAACATGATTTCCTTCACCATTCTTCTAAGGATATAAATAAATATTACAGGTCATTAACTTCACACAGCGCCATCTAGCCCCAAACTAAGCATAGCTTGTAATTATGGTAACTAGATTACGGATAGAATACTTAGATACATGTTTTTTTTTCGTAAATACATAGGTACTTACTATATTAAACAACACCAAAACACAGAATAAACATCTATATCCACACAAATGTTTGACCTGAGTGGGATTTGAACCCACAACCTACAGCGCAGAAGGCAGAGCTACTAACAGCTATGAGGCTTGTTAAAATATATAAATTAAGTTAATATATTATTAATCTGTTATTTTTTTATACCATATTTTGAACATTCCAGATTGCCAGTCTTAACAAAAGTTAATAGTTTAAAAAAAAAATGTAATTTCATAATCAGTTTTGTTACGGGATGGATCTATATGAAGCGTGGTGTATACTGCTATATTATTTAAACAGCTATAATATTGCTAGAAAGCTCTATACTATTTAGTATCTCCTTTTTGCGGAGGAGATAATTAAAACGAGGTAGGTGATCTACCTCCTTCTACCCTGGGTAAAAGTATCGCTGACTTTTGCCTCACACTGATGGTAAGACTTGTAAAGGTCCACCTAGCTAGCAACCACTCTCCTGCCGAAGTCCGGCGCCAAACGGTTTGCCGTGTTCCATCGGTGCGCAGAAAAGCCAGTGCCTTCAAATAATTGCTGTGTTCCGGCACTTAGATGTTAGATAGCCAGTTCCTCAGTTTGTAGAGGATTTCGGGTGAAGTGCGTTTCAACCTTCGGCCTCATCATAAATTGAAAATAAGGTGAGATGAAGGCCAAGCATATCCCCGTCGTACAATAAAATAATAAAACTTGCCCCAACGTAGACCTCCTTGCTCTGACGTCAAGCTAGATCGAGAGGTCAAAGGCTTAAAAAAAAAGATAAGTAATGTTAATTGCAGCGTCGTTTATTATAACATACTTAAGCTTTTATAACAAAGTGCCTAGTGCGAGTTGCAATCGATTCGCGTATGCTCACCGTGAAAGGTGAATAGGTATTATTTTTCATACAAATTGTCGTAAACGCAAACGCGTTCGAGCAGGTATTGAGAAAGCGTAAAACTCGCACTAGACACTCAGAAAGCATCATATTATTGCTTCATAATAAATTGACGTAGGAAGGCTTTGTATAATTTGCTATCACCTTAAAAAATATATTTTTTTTACTTTCAAACTTGCGTTTTTTTTTATTAATTAAGTATACATTAAAACACGGGGTTTTAAACTGTTTAAAAACTAAATCAACATAAATATAGTCGTGAAAAACCCGCGTTTTAAAATGTATAATTTATTTTTATTTAAAATGTATACAAAATTGCACAAACATTGTGTTATTCAAAGCTAAAAACTAACATATCGCTACGCAATAAATTACAAAAAATACCTATGCCTATACAATAATTGTACTTTACAAATTATATAACTTAAAACCTAATGTAATAAATATGTTTCAAATAAGAAAATTAAGTAAGTAGAGGCTAAGCGTAGATTTATAGAAATATGGCCAAAAGTAGATACCATTCAGAGATTTCATTTTAAAACAGCTAAAACTCAAATATAATAAAAGATTAATGCATTTAAAACTTTGTACAACATCCCAGAAAATCATATCATATTAACGACACAAAAATATGTAAAGTTATAAAATATTGCATTGTGTAGTGTTACACCAAACTATCTACAGCTTCATAAATACAGCTACGTCTAGATAATAATTGACTACCTATATATTTCGTACTTATTTGAAGAATATAGTCAATTATATTTTAACACCTTCACTGCGGGTGCAAGCACGCTCAGTGCCCTCACGCAATGGCCACGCAAAATCATTTCCCAGTTCTGTATTTGTTTTTGTGAGCTAGCGATTACTAAAATAATGTGAAAGTGATAAAGTGATATCATGATGATATAGCAAATTCAAATAGTCAGATCTCATAAAATTTTCAAATTCAACAACATACTCAATTTAACAGTAAATAAACTGGCCATATATGAGTCACTACCTCGGTTACTTTAAGCACTACCCTGGTAGAGTAAAGGCTCAATTGAACACAAAAATAAATCTATCATAGCTCTCGTAAAGGTAACTCTCTAACTCACTGTTATGATAGATTTATTGTTACAAGCAAATCTCACTCTCAAACTCATTTAGTAAGCCCTTTTAATTTAGTTTTTGACAGAACAGCTGATGCTCTGTTTCACTAATACCAGCCGATTGATTACTGGCGCATCTTATTACTTCCCAGAGCACTTGTATTCAAAACTTTACCCTGGCCACTCAAGTCAGTTTTATAAGCGAGCAATCAAAAGCTTTATTACAGGTACACTACCCGAGCTACTTGTATCACTACCCCGACCACTCGTAGCACTACCCGCTCAAAACTCAGTGCCCCGCGCGCACAGCACGCCCGGCGGCCACCGTTCGCACGTATCGCCTTGCGCACTGTGGAACTCACTGTCATTGTCATTCACACTGTTGCCGTCGTACTGGTGCGACATCCACGACTCGGCCGGCTTGTATCAAATACCGTCCGAGTCGGATGGGTCCGGGTGTCAAACCTGCACTCTCGTGGCGTGCGTGCCGTTGGTAGCGTGCAGCTCGGCGTCGCCTAGCCCGTGGCGGCGGGTCGACTTGCGAAGGTTTGATACGAATGAGAACTGGAAAGGATACAATACAAATGTTGAAGACTCAATGTGGTGTAGAGATTCGCCTACTGGTGTCAGATGCAGAGGTCCCGGGTTCGATCCCCAGTACAATATTGTTCTTGGTTTGGTTGGTGGTAAGTCTTTGTGAAAGTCCGCCTGGCTAGCTACCACCATCTTGTCTGTCTTCGTAACAACAATTCTAAATTGTTGTGCATTTAGATGTGAGATGGCCAGTTTCTCCGACCGTTGAGGATTCGGGTTAAAGTGCGCTTTTACCTTCGGCTTTATTATAACTTGAAAACAGTTAGATGTAGGGCAGGTGGTCTACCAATTGCGCTAAATTCTCTCACAGTCGTACAGTAGAGATAGGAACGAAGCCTGATTAAGAGACATTAGCGTATCCTGCTACACGTATACCCAACATATTTCACAGATACAGTCGATCACAACTTCTGGGAATCTCACTTCGTCGTAGAACTCATTCTCGCAATCACGGCACACCGTTTCACGTCGGACTTTGGCAGGAGGGTGGTCACTTGCCAGGTGGACCAGGTCCTGCCACTGGCGTAAAAATAATGGAGACTCACCACAACAATGGCATATAGGAGGCCGATGCTGAAGCCGGCCATCACGTCACTCCAGTGGTGCTTGTAATCGGAGACGCGAGTCATCACGGTGTACCACGCCAGCATGATGAGGACGAATTGGATCGCGTGACGGACGAGCTTCGAGCCGCGCCATGTGAAGCGTTTGTGGAGGTACAGCTGGAAAAGTATTTGTTCTTCTTAGATTATTATCCTCCTTGCATCGGAAACCTCATGTCAGAGGGTCGTGACCTTCACATTAGATCTTTTCTTTAATGATAGACATTATTTTAGGAAATCTAAATTACTATCTATATAACTATATCAATTTTTAAATGCTGGTTTTGGTTTTGGTCAGGTTGGTTTTTACCCACCTGCCACAGAAGGAGGGTTATATATTAGGAGAGTATGTCAACGATGACTTTTGACGTTTGAGGTATCGTTTGGTTTCCAGGCATTGTGGGAGTGACTTAGGCTATTTCATTTTTGAATGGGAATCAAAACCTAAGGGGGGATACAAAAAATATTTTACTACAACAATATGAGTATCAAGATCCACGCTCTGCGTCGTAATCAGAGGTGAATCCTTGAATGGGATAAATTGGGTTTTGATACAGATATTACGATTTTAGATAAATGTTGGTTAGGTTAGAGTGGTGTCAATAAGGATAACATAAACATAACAATACTCAGAACTGTATCAAATAATTATTGCAGAGTCCCCATCATACCGTGGGATTTTTTTTAATGATTGCCTCTAAGCTACAAAATGAACCCAGAAAATTTCACCCAGAGTGTTTCTAGGACATGGGGAGACAATGCACAATACACCCCACAGCAAGACGTCAGTGCAGGCTTTACTCACCGCCACTCAGAATAATAATAAGAATAAGTCCTCGGGTTTGGGCTGTGCGTTGATTGTCAGTCAGCTACACTTGAGTATTAACTTACAGAGAAGTACAGCATAGTGTACGCGGAGAAAGAAGAATGTCCGCTGGGGAAGGAGAGTCTCATCTCCTTCAGCAGCTTGTCGTTGGCTGCGAGGCATTCGAACTTCTCGATGTACCGCCACTTGTTCTCTGGTAGAGTGCAGTCGGTGTCGGGTTTACATACCTGTCGACAACAGAAAGACGATTTTAGAATACATGTAGCTGTAGTAGCGAATTTCATATTTTTGAAGCCACGATCAATATGTCAATAGGTTCGATGATTCCATGCAGGTATCGTAACGCGGGCGCGATTGGTCATACAAAATAAGGGCTCTGTTCGGAATCACAACCAACGCACAAGGAGAAAAGCATGAACTTCGGGTTGGTTATTCTTTTATGATCCATTTACCAATAGCTTAATTTACCTAATGCTAATTAACCTACAATTCATTCGCTGAATTCGGGACGGGCTTAAAATTTGCAGTAACATCATCATTCAAACATGTATCTTTATGACAAAGATTTTTTTTTATGTACAACGGGGTAGGGTTTGGAATTCATCTCACTCGGTTCTAGGTCTAAGGCCGAAGGTGTGCTTTTCATCCGTAATCCATAGGTTATCTAAAGGTTATCTATAAAAAAACTTTGCTCACTTCGCTGTTTACTACTAACAAAAAATATGTGGGTAGCGGACTAAATGTCATGTAGAGGATAATGAAAAAAAAACTTCATATTAATGCATGACCTACTGATGTTGTAACCTTGATAATGTTACCAGAAAATAAATTAATAGTAATTTTTGATGTATGATTGTCCTGCTATATCATTTCATTGCATTGAGAAAAAAAAATGTCATTGCAAGCGAAAATGGAAACAACTTTAATACGAAGGTACGTAAATACTTATGACATGTAGACTGGGCAAGTAGTGCTAGTCTGTTCTGCCTGCACCATTTACAATAATTACCAACGGCTTAAACGGTTTCATATTCTCAGTTAAGCACGAGTAAGTAACCTACCCGAGTTCTTGAATATTGTTGAGAGGTTAAAGAAAGGTATAAAGATGTCATATGAATGGTAGAATAAAAGAAAAAAATAATTGCAGAGAATCAGTTTTAAATACAGACAGAAAAAAGTACGAGTAGGACTCGCACAATAACAGTTCCGTTCTATATTTTAAGGCAAAATAATGAATTTTGCCATGGAGAATTCGGTATAATGTCGTAATCTATTGGATTCCATGCGTTTCTGCCAATATGACGATCATTATTTTGAGTACAACTCACACATGGCATTTTTTGTAATTGTTGTTATACGTTAGGGTTAGCACTATAATTGCAGTATCTAATGTTTGACGCTAATGGGTTTTACCGTTTAAGCTAAAGAGCAAAAAATTGAACACGAAAATAAAAGTACGTTTCATGAATCGAGACACCTTAATTTGTATTTGAATCATGTGTCATGCCAGGTTATCCACCAGAATTAACAAACATTCTCTGAAAATGTTATCCAGCTAACTATTGCAAATCAAAAGATCATCCCTTTAAAGGTAGGAAAGACAGACCTCGTAGGCTTAGCAACAGGGTCCCATCGAAAACCTTTGGGTACGGAATCCTTAAAATTGCCCCAAGCATTTTTTATTCGACGTAATCACTCTTGCTTTCCGCGGTACCTATATCGATTACAAACTTGTCTCTGGTTCCGTTTACCTCATCACGAAAGGCAGTAAATCATCGACAATTAATACTCGTTTTAAAACAATCTCGCGAGTGATGGCCGCTCGCCTGGAGGCTTGACTTTTATGGATCGAGGTATTTAATTTGCGCTGAAGATGATTATTTGCATGCACGAGTAGAGCTTAACTTATTCTATAATAGTTTTTGCCCCGCGGCTTCGCCCGATGTTACCCAGATAAAAAGTAGTCTATGTTGTTCCCTATGGCAAGTCTGTCGCCAGTAAAACAATTCTAAATGGTTGTGTTCCGGTATATAGAGGTAAGATAGCCAGTTACTCTGTCTGAAGAGGATTCCGCGCTTCTACTGTCAGCCTTATTATAACTAGACAAAATCTTGGTCTGCATCTCAACAGATGCAGACCAAGCGCATCCGGGAGTAACTTTGATACAGATGGCGAAAGTCAAAGACGTTCTCTTTTATACACGAATGCCAACTTTTTGCTATGACTAAATAGTATGAGTATTTCCGTTATGTTACGACTTTAATACCTTAAAAAAGAGAGTTAATAGGCACTCTGGGAAGGCTCGCTTTATTGTAGAACTCATCCTTGCGCAAGTTTCGAGGTCAAGAGTTGACCTATTCTAAATAATGAAGGACTTGACCGTTCTAAGCTTGGAAATTCGAATTAGAAAGGTATTCAATAAATAAATAGTCTTCTTCTTAGTCGCTAACTTTTGTCAGAGTGTTCGTGGTCATCGTGTGTTGGGTTGTAACAAGCTTTACAATACGGTGCCACTCATCTCTGGCTGCCTTCCTGAGTGCACTACTCGTCCATTTCATGGGAGATCTGCCACGTCCTCGATTGCCATCGACTTGACCCTGTTCCACGAGGGGCTCAATGGACAGTTCCCTAGGGCGTGACACGTACCCGAACAAAGTGAGAATGCGAGATTGGACTATCGATGACAGACGCTGCTTGATGCCGAGTTCTTGAAGTATAGACTCATTACGAAACTCTGTCCAAGATAAAAACCCACATCCTACAGCACGTAGCTCTGCGCTACCAAACTGAGCTTGTTATTTTTAACCCTGCACAGGAGAAAGGATGAATCCTTGATGAGTACCTACCTATACATACGAAACAGATCTTAATCGTTCGACATCATTGAGACGAAACAAGCAAGCGTCCCATCTGATGTTAAGTGCAACTCACGCCTATAACAAAAACCTTACTGCGTAGGTCGTATCTACAAAGGTTATAACCTACGCTGCACCGAATAGCGCCCATTAAGTCAACTCATCCCGCGGGATAAGTTTAGAGCGGGATGTGCTGACTAAAGAGCCAACTTGAGGTAAAGAGGCGTTAAAAAGGCGTGTGCCCGTAATTTCACTGGCAACACCTTTGAACCGAAGCCGAGCAATGCTGCTTGGCGGTCAAAATAGGTATGGTGGTAGTAATTCACCTGACGGATTAATTTGCCCTGTAACAAGGAACTCTACTACTCTTGAAAACATACTCATCCTTGATCATAAAAACATGGAAAACTTTACCTAGAATTACATTTTAATGTGTAAACAGTATCCAGTTTCTCTACAATCATTTATGCTATAATTTGCATATAAACTAGAAGAGACGACAATACAAGCAAATTAATAGGATTTTGCACAATATCCATTATCTCACAATCACACTAAAGGCCATTATCTACAAAGACAGTGTTCATTGTAAACAACTGAAGGCCTATTACAAACACTGTTTAATATTGGTTTCTATAAAATGGCGGCGTTTATCCAGAACATTCTTATATTTGATTGGAAAGCAGAAAAACACCGCCATTTTTTTTAAACAAAATGAAACAGAGTTCGGTTTGGTAAGCCGATAAGCTCTGTGGCCGTAGATTGTTTGACCTTTGACTTTTCCTTGAGACATTTTTTTTTTACTGGTGTGCGTTTGACTAGCTTACTTGAAACTTACTTTCAATGATAAAGGCAAGGATATCACATTTCTCGCATGCCATCTCGATAATAAAGCCATACTTTGTCACTCTCCTAAACCTGGACAATTTCGTCCAGTTTTCCATGGAAGAAGAAGTTTCTCGCACTCCACAGTACACACGTAGCATTTAAATGAAGTTTTTTAGGTAATTGGACAGAGATAATCTCTGCCTGTGTTGCGTTACTTTTTCTAAAAACAATAATAAAAATAATGTATGGAAAAGTGTGTTTGTAAGGAAAAACAATTCTCCAAAAAAATTTTTCACAGTCAAAAATGGTTAAATCATTAGAATTGTTTAGGATAATTTTAAAACATCAAATCGGAATCCTGGATATTTGAACTTGCCTACTTGCGTGCTCTATGTAAATAGTTCAGTAGGTATATATGTATATATACTAGTTTCTGCTCGCGGTTTCGCCTGAGTGGTACCCATATGGGTAAACCACTCACGATACTAACACACGCGAAATCACTCAGCCTATAGGTATGTTTTTCCTATGTACAAACATTCAACCGTTCAGTAGTTTTTGCATAAAGGAGCAAATAAGAACGAATCATTTTTGTATGGCGATGTTTGACTTCCCATACCTGTCCGAGATGATTCATAGCATTAAAGTGGGTCAGTTTCAGCTCAATCCATTCGGTAGTTTTGCCCTAAAAGAGGAACAACCATATATCCAAACAATTAATCGCTATTATAATATAAGTGAGATATTTAATAAAAAAAGGTGTGCAGTAGAAGTGAAACTTATTAAAATGCTAATAAAAGTATTCACAAAAACAATATGCAGGCGTACACATAGGTACTAAGTACTAACACGCGTACAAACATAAATATGTGTATTTTTAACCGACTTAAAAAAAAAAAGGAGGAGATTCGTAATTCGTAGAAATCGAGGGAACTCTTCAAATATTATGTGCATAAGTGAAGCGATTTGGGTATTTTTAAGTATATTATCTCAAAAGTAAAGAAAACATGGACCCCTTATGGGATCACTATACTGGAATAACTATTGGCAGTACCTAGAGCTAGAACCAACAGTTTGCAAAAAGCTCCATTTTCCAGAGCCCTTCGAATAATTAATAAGTTATGCTTGGATGAGGAGGTTGACCTTTTCTTGATTTCACTGCCGAAGTTTACAGAAAAGGCAGTTAGATTTTTAAGTAGGTAAATGGTAAGTTTAAAGATTGTTATTAATTTTTCATCATCTGTTTGGTGATTTACACTGTAATGATGTTGTTAAAATGTATGTCTAATAAATAAATAAATAAATAAAAAACAAATCACGCGCCTGTCTGTCTGTCTGTCGGTTCGTTCATCTTTCATCAAAATAATTGGAACAAATACGTCATCCAGGTAAACGAAATTGTACTTATCATATCTTAATATAATTGAAGTCGGTTTTCTCTTTCGTTTTTAAATCGTTATTATATGTTATTCTCTCGCAGGCTAAAGCCTATAGTTACATGTTCTCTTTTTCGTTTTATTGAGTTTCATATCACTCTTTTATTGTACGACGGGTTAGCGCTTAGCCTTAATCTCACCTGATTTAGTTTTGATTAGACCGAAAGTCACCCGGAATCCTCAACAGTCTATGGAACTGGCTATCTGATCTCTAAATGCAGAACACTACAACTTCAAATTGTTGTTATGGCGACAGACTTCGTGAAGACGGTGGTAACAAGCTAAGCGGCCAAAAAACTAAGTCCTACCACCAACCAAACCAAGCACCTTATTGTACTCCTCTGGGGATCAAACCCGGGACCTCTGGGTCTGACACCAGTGGGCTAACCACTAGAACATTTATTTATTAATTCTGTCGCCATAACAATAATTCAAAAAAAAAATGTGTTCTAGCATTTAGAGGTAAGATAGCCAGTTCCTCAGTTTATTGAGGACTCCGGGTGCAGTGCGCTTCCACCTTCGGCCTTTTCATAACTTGAAAAATCAGGTGAGATGAAGGCCAAGCACATCCCCGTATTACGAAAAAATAAATAAAAACAAATATAATCGTAGATCGAGGAGGCTTCGCCTCGCTTCAGAGGACAATCCACCTTCATAACGGCATCAATGCACCGACAGCTATTTGCATTCAAGCATGAATTTACGACGGAAATTATAATTTTGTTTACAATCTCGATAACATATCGTTATGGACGCGGTTGGAATACATAAATAAATTAGTGAGGCAGTACGTCAATCATCCAATCAACTTGTGGCGCCCTCTTCATGAGCTGGTTGGGTTTCCCTTATTTAGGGACCAGCGTAAAAGTGAAACGACTGGATATGCTTTATAAGGCAGTACATACCTTGAGCTATAAAAACCTAGCTTAATCGCTCAGAACGGTTAACTGAGCGATTACTATGGCACCAATAGTTGGGTAAATTAAAAAGCTTTTTTTCACGTAAGCCTGACCAAGATCGAGAATATTATTAAATATCGCCTAATACCTAACTGTAGTAGGTAAATCATAATCCTACAAAATATTCTAAAGCGTTTTTTTAATCCCTTTATTTTACTAAAACAAACCCATGTTTTAGCAAATTTAGGAACAGCACAGAAATGTGATTTACATGTTTAAAATTGAAAAAAGACACCTCGTGAGCGTGACCAACATAGATACTATTTTTATATTTATAGTGTGCCACGGTTGGGCAAAGGTAATATTTATTTATATTTATACCTTCTAATCTAACTTACAAAAAAATATGGATACTACTATATTACTATACTATATTTTTTTCAATCACTTATTTCCTACTGAGTAGGCAATAGGTGCTTGGTAGGTTTGCTACAGCAAATTTAGAGGCTGCGCAGTAATTTGTAATTTTCAGCGTTTTTTTTTGTTTCAGACGCGAACGCCTCTATACGGAACACTCCCCACAACTTTTTCGAATGAACGCAATCGCGATTTCGACAAATTGGCGGTTCACGTCTCGTTATGCGCAAGCGGGCTAAGTATTTAATTTACCTTCGAGAGGTAATTTAGTGATTATACCAACGAGGGCCGTAGGGCAGTAGTCAAACGATCCACGCCACCTTCCCTTTTTGCAATAAAATTCTATATGTGATATACATAAGTAGGTATTTATCGTTTTTAGTGTTAATGCGTATAACAGTGCATGACAATTATTGAAATGTTTAAGCTTCTAGGGTACGTTCAAGCATTTGTTTAATGTATAGAAGGGAGAAAGTCATGAACTTATAGAATGTTTGGTATGAATGTGGACAGGAGGATTAGAGGTATACCAAAGATGAGATGGATGGATTGTGTAAACGATGATAGGAGAGAGAGGAGTGTGAGAGATGCGGAGTTGATGAGTGTCAGGGTTGAGTGGAATATAGAAAATTCAGAGACGTCACGACCCACATTTATATGGGATGAGGACAGGAAGAAACTAGATAGGTAAAACTATGCACGAGTGTTTAAATTCTAACCTAACCTAACCAAAACAATGTTAGGTATGAATGTGGACGGACGGAGGAGTAGAGGTAGACCGAAAAAGAGATGGAATGATTGTGTAAACGATGATTGGAGAGAGAGGAGGATAGGACTGTGGGAGATGCGGAATCGACGATTCACAGGGTTGAGTGGAATAGAGAACATGCAGTGACAACCCCACCTATGTATTGGATGAGGGCAGGAAGAAGCTGGATAGGTGAAACTATGCATCCTAATAGACAGCAGTGTTTTCGAATAGCAGCATAGGTACCTCAGACATCTCATTGAGTTTGGGTAGGTGTGATCGACCTCCCCGTGATCCACCCTGGGCGACGGACTCGCTGGCTTTTACTGTATGACGTGAAAATTAACGTAATGATACCGTTGGTGTGCGGGAGAAGCTTACGAGAAGAAAGCTTGCTTCAACGAAGACCTCATTATTTCTCTGGCCTAGAGATAAACAAGCTTTAAGGTCAAGAGGTAACCCATAATATAAAATACCAATCATAATAATACTAGCACACCCGACCATAAACTCGATCGAGATTTACATATCCGCACCTTAAAAGTACAAGTATATTTATTACCACTCAAATCCGAACATGTTCTACAAGCGATTACAAGATATTTTAGACATAAACTTGTCTTGTCTGTCACTCTCATTGGAACTTTGTTTGATAATATTGCGACTTTTCTATAGAAAGGTATATGCAGGTTACATTATGCATATTATGTTCGGCAATGAAGAAAATCGAATAGTTTGTTTTATATAATGATTGCGGAGATTAATGGAAATCGGCCATAGATGGTTTGTCCTGCTCTCATCCTGCACGCTGAAAAAAAAAACTGGAAGAGATCGCATTTAGCGATAACAGTACCAAGTTTAAGTAATGTTCTCTGATTGTTTACTTTGTTTTGTTTCTTGGTTATCTATCAAGCTTAGTTGGGTCAGTTGAGACTACATGTTTTCCTTGCACTCATAGACGAAATCAAAATACGGAAAGGGTCGTGCCGAACACACAGTTGTGCCTCTAACTTTATCATGAATACTGGTAAGGAATGGAACTCCTTGCCTTCGTCGGTTTTTCCGCAAGAGTACATCTTGGAGTTTTCAAGTCTAGAGTAAATAGGTACCTTATAGACAAGCGTGCTCCATCATAGGCCATATTTTTACATGTTTTTCAAGTAATCAGGTAAAAATAAATAAAAAGGGTATCTGCCCAAAGGGAAGGAGTTCGCTTTCACTTCACATTTCATTGTTTCTAAAAAAAAAAAATAGTAACGGTGTTGTTCACTTTACGCACGATTATGAGAAAATTTTTCAATGGTTACCTATCATTTTTAATTTAATGGTTAGCTAATTCAAGAGGTTTCGGTCAGCAAACAAATGGGCAAAAAATACCTTACAACCAACTGACGTACTCCGCCACAAGTTAGAATAATAAGATGTCAAATAACTTTAAAACTGACTTTTCTTGCTGATATAAAAAAAATAACAATTATTTGCCTTTTTTTTTTATTGTTGTAAAGTTCTTGATTTTCAAGTAATGATGAGGCCGAAGGCCGAACAATTTTAGAATTGTTGTTATGGCGATATAATTAGGTAAGATGGTGGTAGCTAGCTAGGCGGACTTAAACAAAGTCCTACCACCAACCAAACCAAGCCCATGAACCCAGGACCCCTAGATCTGACATCGGTGGGCGAGCCACTAGACCACAGAGGCGGTTCACGCGTAGGCGGTTTAAGCACATTTAAGAAAGTAATGTGACCATATCCAAATTCTTGACACGAATTCTTAAATTCACGAATTAAATGTAATCGAGCATAATTTCACTCACCAACACATTTACGAGCACCCGATAGAGATGTGATGCATAATTTGCGCGATATCGATATTTTATGGGAAACCGATCATTACCACCGCTTTCGATTTCCACGCTCCGCGCCGCGAGCAAACCTAACAGCAATTTTATCATTATACGCTTAGCTACTTGTCGAAGAATGAATTATTATCATTTTATAAAGTGCTTGACACTTGCAAGTGTTAACAATGTGATACGTTTCTGGCAAAGGAACATGTATTTTGTTCCCTTTTTATATTTGATATGGATAGGCTCTTGATTGGCTTTATTCGCGGTACTGACACTCGCACCGACGGATCTCAGCCAACTGCTTGACGTCGGACTTTGTCAAGAGGTTGGTTGCAAGCCAGGCGAACCTTCACAGGTCTTTCCACAAGCGTTAGGATCATTCAACCATAATTGTTACTAAAACATCACCATTTCATTGCCCAGGGTAGAATAATTTTCTTGAGGATCGGCAAATGTTCTTGCTTTGAAATAACATGATCAGCATAAAGGCTGCTAAAGACTCTTATCACCTTTATCAGGCTGTCTGGGTTCAGACCTGATAGGCAAGTCGAGGCGACCATAATGGAACCGTGAAGTTTGCTTAGTCACTTACTGGTCGAGGAAGGATTAAAGCTTGAAATATTTGATTCAAAATGAAGAAGGAAAAAGAAAATAACATTTATCTTAATAATGGACATTCATTCGTCAATGTCTATGAAAGTTATTTTTATTTTTATTAATATTCAAAATATAATTGACGTGTGAATGAGATTTATTGATACTAGGTATATCTCACGATAAAAGGTGCAAATATCATTTTAATTTAATAAGAAGAGCCATTATTAGCAATTTATTTGCAGTAAAAAGTTGTAAATGAACGAATGATGTTCACAAAGTAGATTAATCGATTCCGCATCGATTTATCATGTAGGTTACGACTCGCGACTCGACTGTAATTCCTATATCGAAAAGAAATTATCGATAAATTATTGAACATAAAGATTATCAATCTATTAAGATTAAATATAACCGGATGAAAACTTGTTAATAAAATAATTTAGATGATAATCAGAACGAAATTAAGATTAAGACGTAGTCAATTTTAAAATCACTGCATAAAGTAGCATTTTATACCGGATACGGAATCTTACGACTTTTTTTATTGTGTCACTGATGTCAAGTTATGGCCAAAGGTGGAAGCACTTTACCCGGAATCCTCAATAGACTGAGGAACTGGCTATTTCACCTCTAAATGCCGACATAATATTAACTAAACCAATAGTATAGTTGTACAAAATGGCCACTGGTGGTCGGGACGTCGTTTCTTTCGATGTTTTATATATTACTAACAAGAAGTGTACGTGAGACACATCAGCACCAAAGGGAACACCATTCCCTTCATAACGTTAATAGTGTAAGAGTAAAAATGCTTGACCTGCATAGCTTGAGGGCCTAGAATATGCGGCGGGTTTCCAGGCTGTCTATGTTCCATAAATTCCCAGTTGGCGAGTGAGCGCACGATATCATTGACCTAATCCCTCCATCCCCTTTCCACCACCGGACTAGTAGACGTACAGCAGGCTACAACGTGTTATCTTTTTCGTCTCAACCTTTATAATTAATACTGGTAAATAATGGAACTCCTTACCCTCGGTAAGATTTTCCGCACGAGTTTAATCTTGGAGTCTTTAAGTACAGAGAGAATAGGTCCCTTTTAGATGAGTGCCACACCTTTACTTTTATCAGGCCACATCTTTCCTTTTTTTTCAAGTAAGCTAGTGGTCAAGCGCTTGGCTATCACTAATAAAAAAAAAAGTATTCTCGGAAGCTTCCGATGGAGATTACGGAAACGCTAGCAGCAGTATTGGAGAATTCCACAGAAAAATTTCAGATATAGTTTGAGAAAAGCATTGATATCCGATTCTAGGTCGAATCCGAGAAAAAACTATGTTTCTGCTCCGAAATCATTCCATACACACAGATAACAATGTCCATCATTTAACATTGAAAATACATTTGAAAAGGTTGAGATTTCTGGGCTTTCCTCGATCCGCAATAAAACATTGCTTAGACAGAGAACGGAGCCGCGCGTAAAGTGTAGTGATAAAATGAATCTATCCACTCTGAAACGTGTTGGCACCAACGAGTCAGCCGTGTGGGCGATACAAAGCCTCGAAGCTGTGCTTATGCAAATGTACGGCCTTTAAACGGAACTCGATAACAATTTACAGCTTATAAACCATCCTGCGCTTTCTCTGATTATGTGAGGTGAGATTGAGCTCTCAATGGATAAGCTGTCGTATACTTGTTAGCCGATTGCCTCAAAAGGGTTATGGTTTTTGTATGTCTATGACATTCGTACGCCTTAACTGTTTAATGGATTTTGATGTACGAGGTGTTTTTTGGTAGTCTCATTTGTGGGGGTGACATAGGCAAAGAGATTATAAGATATTATATGAGAAGTTCCACTCCCTAAATACAACAATATCGGTATCAAATAAAAGGTAATGCCGGTAAATATATAAACATTTGAATATTTGGCAGGGTCCAGTTTTTGTAAAACCATGAAGATTAAAATTTTGCCGTTAGATTTCAGGTATATCAAATAAAAGCTTGTCATTTGAAAATAACGGCACATGAAAATCCTACGATTTTTATATTGACGCGGCAATTTTCTCCCGGACTTTATATAATAGAGAATAGATCTAAGTAATTAAATATTGATATCTCATAGAATAATGCCAAATAAACATTGTTTTGCAATTGACATACAAATTCTAGAATTTTTAAAATAACTTTTGACTTGTCATCTAGTTGAGCTCTAGGCTACAGCAAGATGGAGGAGGTCTACGATGGGGCAAGCTTCTCAATCTATCTCTCTCCTCTCTGGCTCTTCCGCGCACCGACGGAACTTCTACGGGTGGGGAACCCACCTGGATCACAGGTTATTAGATTTTTTTATTACTCAACGGGGAAGCGCTTGGCCTTCATTTCACCTGGTTACAAGTTGAGATAAGGCCGAAGGTGGAGGTGCACTTCACCCGAAGTCCTCAACAAACTGAAGAACTGGCTGTCTTTTCTCTAAATGCCGGATTACATCAATTGTTATTATGGCGACAGAATTAGGTAAGATGGTGGTAGCTAGCCAGGCAGACTTAAACAAAATCCTACCTCCAACCAAACTGAGCACAATATTGCTCCGCCTGGGGATCGAACCCGGGACGTCTGGATCTGAAATATAGGTTGAACCACTATACAACAGAGGCGGTAGAGAGTGCAACCCTAAACAATCGCTAGATAAAACCGCATTGTACCATTCGTACATACTTCGATCGTATCTAGAACTGTCGATTCTGAGGATCTCGTCAACGGCTTCTGAATGATGCATGAGTGCAAGTGCAGCGAATACTAGTAACTAAACAATTACATACGTTTTTTCAAGTCAAGCTCCGTTCGAAGTTCAAAGTGATTTATCATAAGATTAGGATTGATACGCACGAAGTTTCCAAACATGAGTACTTAATCTGAAGACCGATTCTAGGAAACTACTATATCTTTATTTTGTTTCGTTCTTAGGTCATTATCATCATGTCACCCCACACACATCCACTGCTAAACATGTAGGCCTTCCCAAATCGACGACACCCCAAATAGCGATCCTGAGCCTCTTTCATCCATCGACTCCGCGAGAATGCCACAGACCATCGAGTTAAGATCTTCCCACATTCCGTTTCGCGTTTAATCGTGGTCTCTACATAGGTGAAATGTAAAATTTTAAACTATTATGAATACACTAGGGATATTCACCACGATTCGTTGCAAGTTCGTTGCGGCGTAGGCCTAACCTTTGCTCTGGCCTAGGGCTAGGTCAAGAGTTAATTCATCGTTTAAAAAAAAAACAAGTTCACTGACCTATTTTTTACGGTTATTGTATATACGTTTATATACGTATATACGTTTATAGATATAAGTAATTGCTGAAAAAAAATTGGCCAAGTTTTATGATGCTGATATGTTTACCAATACTATGCGGGGGTTTTAAACGGTGTGTTTATTGCGCTTTACATCATCGAAACAATATTGTTTTCCAAAATGTAATACATGTTAATTATTTTTTATGTCTGTTGATTAAGGTTTAAGGGAATTTTAATGCATGCATGCTATTGTATTCACATATTTGTCTACAACCTAGATCTGAACAAGTTGGCATATGCAATTATTATTAGTCTATTTCGATTGTAAACTGCTTTGTGGATTATTTATAAATTAATAACTATATTAGTATTATACAATGGTGTCTGGAAACTATTAGAATATAGTGTCAAGAAATGTACGAAGATTTATTCTAAAATCGCGGGAATATTTATAAAACAAATTATTAACACACACCGCCACGCCGCGCCGTGACGGTCACGGCTTGAGAATCGATCCCTTCAACTCAGCCCATGGATGTCATAAAAGCCGGCTAAGGGATCTTAGATCTTATCAACAAGATGGGCAGTCGCTTTTGACAGCGTATTATCGCCACATTTACTGCGATCACCAATTCGCCTGCCAAGCATGGTGATTATGGCAAAAAAAAAAAAAAAACCCTCCAGCTTTGTAGGAGGCTGTGTCCAGCAGTGGATACTTAATTGGCTGTTAATAACACATATGCTCGAATCGAAACATGGTACTTTATAGACCAACCAGTCTAGCCTCCGATTTGAAAAAGCTGGTTCAATTGCCCTCCCGGCCAAGTCACGACTGAGTTACAAGTGATTTAAAACTGCAATGAATATTTTAATACACCATTTACGGGTTGAATTTTTTTTCGAAATTGATTTATTTTAACGAGCTCAACTGGTTTTACGAGCTCAGATCTTTCTTCTTGTTAACTGCACACCTGGTCGATATTTTGAACTTTTGAGATAGGTACCTATAGTTTGATATTATCATACATGTTAGATAGATAAATAAGCCACACAGCTCAGGTGGTTCTTACTCGGGATAAATATAGATGTTTGCTCTGTGTTTAGGTGTTGTGACTATTGTATCATAAGTATCTATATGCATATTGAAAAACGATATACTTAAGTATTCTATTCGTAATCTAGTTCCCATATTAGCATTGGTTATAGATGCTTTGCTTAGTATGGGGCTAGATAGTGTTTTGTGTAATGTTTCGTGATATTTATTAATTTGTTTATTAGATTGATTACAGGTCTTATTGAACTTATCATCAAAGACAGAATATGTTGTCGGTAAAGAGTTTTTTTGTTTTTAATTAAGTATGGGTCTGTTCTTGACCTCATTACCTTTCATAGTACATATTCCTACTAAGGAATACAGCTTTCTTAAAAGTACATTAAAGCTCAATTAATAGAAATATGATGGGCAATTTGTAGACCACGCAGCCGCTCAACATCGGGTTTTGAAGATATCTAAATTACGAAGACAAATTGCTATAATTGCGGTCACGGATACACTCATCGCAAAGTGGTGGCTCTTATTGCCAGTGCACGTGATGTTGCAAGAAAGAAAGTTAGTAGTCATTGAAACCATCAATAGCAATTTTCTGCATTACGATGTCTAGTGAATACTTAAATATTGGCACAAGAAAGGTTAAATTAGCTATGAAATTGGATCAATACATAATCCTATTTTGTGTTTAATGGTCTGACATAGAGTTGTAGTACATTCTGTGTACGAGTCATAGATCGATTTATAATTTATAGCTATATTTATACAAATAATACTGAGCACTAAATCTTGAGCAACTGTGGGAAGAAAACATTAAAGAGCCGTATGAATAAAAAACAATGAACCAAAGACCAAAACCACAGTTAATTTAAAAAAAACAGCTTAGATAATTATACCATAGAAACAACTTTAATAACAAGACAAGGGAATCAATTCTATAGGTATCATAATTTCAGAATTATTTTAGCTCAAGAACAAGCATGAAACTCAAACCAGATACAACACAAATTGTAACGGGCCATGTCAATAACTGAAAGCTAGACAGGCCGCGGTAAATCCTAGATCTAAGATAGGCACAGGCAAGAGATCAATGTCTGTATGAATTATACTGCCACATCGATGCCTGCAATGTGAATAAATCTTTAAGATGGCTGTGTGCTATCACATTGATAATTAAGATAAGCTTAATATGCGCATTTTTTTGTTTTATTTTTTAATTGTACGACCTGGTTTACCCCTGGTTTACAACTTAAGATAAGGCCGAAGATGGAAGCGCACTTCACCCCGAATCCTCAACTGTCAGAGAAACTGGCAAACTGGCGTAAAACTAATCTTTGAAAAGGTACATATATCAGCAATACCTTTAAATGAAGAAAAGCCACAAAGAGCTGAGAAATACAAGAGGAAAGCAACCATTTGAAAGTGCCAATCAATCTAGACACTCAAATAAGAAACCTAAATGCATAAGTAAACTGCGGGCCAAGCGCGAGAATGGCTAAAATAAAACGACAACACATCTTATTCGTAGACAACTAGAGTTGTGCTGGCGGCACTTTATCAAGATTTATATGAAATTATAAGAAAAAAATATATTTTTCAACATCATATTTTAACATTACAACCTTAATTATCCATAGAAACTATGATGGTTGTGATCTTTATTTATCTTAATATATAAAATAGTTATGAAGCTGATTGATAACGCACAGCCAGAGGTCTAAAGAGTTTGAATTTTCCAGGGTAGCGGTCTTCCGTAGTGTAGGTACACTAAGAAATGATTTTTAGACATAAAGAACAAAGTCCTAGGCGTTTTACTTGTGTAAATAAGGGATATGATTTTAGAATTCATAATCACTCACAGAGGATACATTTCTGCCAGTAAAATGTCATAATTGCGATTTGTCAAATCAAACAAAATAAAAGAAAGTTCAAGGAAATTAAAAAAATCACATTCAACAAGCCTCACAGCTCAGTTGGTAGTAGTATGCCTTTCGCGCTGTAAGTTGTGGGCTCGATTCCCAAAAGCGACAAACAAGTGTCTGACAAACATAGACGTTTGTTTATTCACAAACAATTAAAAATTGTACATAACACGTAAAACAAAAAGTAAACACGATAAAATTAAAGTCAGACATCAAAATCACAAAGAAGGAGCATGTGAAACAATACATTTAAATAACAATATTAATGAAAATGAGTCACAAACAAAAATCTGTAATTTATTCCCATGTTTCTTCTGTGCTTAGATTGGAACTGGATGGTGCTGTATGAAATTATTGTCTCGTTATATTATATTAATATAGCACCAAGTTTGAGTACAACTCTAGGCGGCTTGTGAAAATATTGTGGCAGGCTCACAGACAGGTAATATCCGTAATGTCGGGACTTACTGGCGAACCCTGGGATTTGAAACTGGTTCCTCAGACGAGGATAGAAATTATAGAGGAGACCTTTGAAATGATACAATCTCGCAAATGTTGTGAATTTAAGCTGACTGATATCCTTATAGCCGGATACTAAATTGTAGTATAATGTAACATTTTGCCATTGAATTCGAATGGAACACTGAAATGTGAATTTACTTCAGAGAAATATTGGTAGTTTAAGCTGGCTGATAATAATTTTGAGGATATTGTTGAGTACAACTTTGCCGTAAAATGCGAAATAGCAGATCTAATATATTATAATCTTATATAAGAAAAAAGTTCATGGAATAGTATTTTTTGTTTGAAAAATCAAGCATTTAAGAATTTGATTCAGTGGTGCTAGTAATAGGGTTTAATATACAAATAGCTGGGCACTTCCCTACAATGGACATACATCAACACATTATTAAATACTAATGGAAAAACATTCGACGAAAGATATAAAAAAACGAATTGAAAGGATGCCAACATTTTTACAAACAAGTGTCTATTAGTGAGTGGTGTTACAAACAATGATGGACGTAATTCTTGACGAAAAAAAGACTGAGAATGAATTTTCATAAAATGATAGAAAGCTATATACGAGTATAAACTTATAGACCATTTGTAATGGTCCTTACGTAACCCGACTGCTTCCCTTGTACATCTATTCTATATAGTTAGTTTATTATACATTTATTTGAATAAAATGTAACAAATATAGTAACAGATAATTCATTTATATCGGAATATTTTCATACGAAACATTTTTACAAATTAAATTAAAACAGTCAAAAAATCAAAAGAATACTTCAATTCACTCTACCTTACATAAAATGTATCATAAACGCTTAAAATATCCAGTATTATCCTCCACTCACGCGAACAAACTTTGCAAATATGTAAACAAGGTTATCTTAAAACCTTCACACAAGCTATTTCACATACGTTTTTAAATATTCATTACAAAAAGTTTCCAAATAGCTTGTAAGTGAAAAGCAAGACTCATTCTCGAAAAATATTACTACCACGGTATTCATAAATAAATACCCACTCAACGTCAGTTACTTAAACATTTACAAAATGTCAAAGCCATAAAACTCCATACAGAACATCAGAGACCGAACATACAAGACAATGCAGACAGGAATGTAAATTACATACATTTACTATGGAAATTTCTCTCAAAGGGCTCTGCTTGTTACTTGCACAGGTTACAAAATGTTTAACTAGGGAGAGCCTACGGGTCACGATTTAATATGGGATATTACTATTTCATGTGACTATCGATAGTATAGCCGCTGTTGACTGCCACAATATTGTTAGCCAATTCCAATAAAAGACTATTACAAAGAGCGAAACGTACCAGAGAATGATAAGATAATACAAAAACCAGTTTATGAAAATAAAACATATGCTGTTTATATTGCCGTAAATGTAATGAAATTGCGCTAATGTTTATAAATTTTACGATACCCTTGGGCTAAGGTTGTTTCTCAGCTTTAGGCAAGCTTAGTACGACTTTTGACAAGTTGTTTTCAAAAACGTTAAATTCGTCACTGCGTACAGGCTGCATGTACCTATCTATCTTATAGCAACAGTATTTTAAATAATCGAAGTTAAGATTTTCAATGTTGGTTCTCGAACTAAGAAAATTTATCTCGTAAAGATTTTGTCCTTGATTTTGTGTCATTAATGGACAATTTCACGTTTTTTTAATCCGCGATGTGTTTTGAAGCTACTATTTATCAGGTTCTAAAGAGGCTGGTAGCTTCTTAGGGTGGAGCCTTAAATAACATAACATACTAAAATACAAACAGGTAATTGAATGTAATTCTTATACGGAGCATACAATAAAAACATCATAAAAGAAAATACAAGGTCACAATCACACCGTAAATTCAAAATATTTTATTACCTTGTTACTTTTATACCTTCAGTATATTTTTAACATTATCGTCCAATATTGTTTGTTACGTGACTTTTTTATTTTTTATTTAAGCATAGTGTCAATTTTAACAATCCTCATAGCTCAGTTGGTATTTTTTTTTTCCCTGTAGGTTGCGGGTTCGATTCCCACCCAGGATAAAACTATATTCATAATACATATGAATATTATGAATATTGATATTTAGTCTGTGTTTGGGTATTGTATTGTATGATAAGTAGGTATGTATTTACGAAATAAAAATATATAGTATGAGGAATATTTCCGTAATCTAGTTCCCATATTACAAGCTATAGCTTAGTTTGGGACTAGATGACGCTGTGTGAAATATATTTGTTTATTTATAGCAGCGACACTTGCGTTCGTGATTAAGACCGATTCGGGAGATGATCCGTCAGCCGCACTCATGACAAGTATATGTAAAGTTAAGTAAAAATACTCCCGTTTCCGCACTTAAAAAGAGTAGTAATTTTTAAGAGTAGTAGAAGCTTTTTGTGAAAGGGTTCGAACGGAGAATATATAGACTCTACACTCTACTATACTCTACTGTACTCTCCAGCTTAAGGTTAATTGGAAGAGCTTATAAGTGATAAGAAGGCCCATTTGTACTGTTAACTTTAGTTTTAAATTGACAATTGTTTTAGGTGTATATGAAGAATTCCATTTCATGAATTCATTCTTTCTTTTATGTATACGAAATGGTGAAGTACACAGGCCTTTTATCAAGGTACTACGTAGGCGAGGCGGCGGGCAAAAGCTAGTAATATAATAATAATATATAGTATATTTTTCTCACAAATAGGTACTAAGTAATAGTATAACAAGTTTTGAAAAAGTAGAGTAGTGACCTGTTTTGTTAGATTCTGAAAAATGTGTGCATGAAATAGGTTTTAAAAAAAAAATCTGTGGTACAGGTCACCAGGACCCCACTAACGGAGTATACATACTTTCCACGAAACAGATTGTGTGGTATAAGAAAATACTCAAACAATTTATAATTTAGAGCTCGAAAAAGTGAAGTAGGTGTGTTGGTGTGTTGTGTGTCAAGTAGTCAAGTTGTAAGTGGGGTGTGTATATGAAAGGAAGCACGATGTAAGGTATATGTACATGTACGGTACGTTTGTGATGTAATTTGCTGGTACTATTTGGAGTCTTATTTATTTATTAAGTGGAACAATTTATGACTATGGTGGATGCTAGGAGAATACAAAATTATGATTAAGCGGGAATCAAAAGATCTTCAGTATCTTGTAATAATATAATACCTACACGTAACCAAGTCAAATGAAAGAACAGCTTCGATCGGAGAAATGCAAGTGTCAATGAGTCCTTTAGTGATACCAATGACGTAGTTGGAAACAATGGAACTATGATTGATACGAATTCAATAGACAATAATATCAGCGATGGAGTCTTAAAAAATCATGTACGTCCTAATGAGATACTTTACTCTGGGAAAGACGCACGTTTAATATTAATGCCCTTTGATTTTTCTATCACGAAGTTTAAAACTTTAAGAACGGTCCTACTAAAATACTATACGAGTTTTAGGACCAGCCCAATTCTATTCTATAGCGAGCATTCCGTGGGAATTTCCCAAAAAACTTTCTTATTGCACCTCTATACCAACACCACGAAAGGAAGGTTCTCTAAAAAACCTAGTAATTAATGTAGTACAATATTGGATTTCTTTTTTTTTTTGCGCAGAGCCCTAATTCTCTCTCGCACCAACGGAACACCTATATTTACAGTTCTAAAGATACAGGAAGTCAAAGTCAACCCATGTTTTATCCAGTAATATTTTTTAGGATCATTTTGAAACGTCAAATCCACTGACTGTTCGGAATTGCAACCAGCACACAAGGAGAAAGGCATGAATATTTTCGGGCTAGTTATTTCTTTTGGGATACAAAACGAAGAATTTATATGATCCAGTTACAGTACGAACCCCAAAATTACTCTACCAAAGTATTAAAGCGTGTGGCAACACACAATACTATTATTAAGAATACACGTGATCAATTATAAATTCGTCTCGGAACAATTACACTAAAACATAAGAAATAATAGAGCACGCATGAGCGATAAGCTCAACATAGATCACGATTATATTTTTCCACAGGCAACACATTTCCAATGACGCACGGAGCTTATGTCGTGATTTTGAAGCAGAGCAATGTACTTTCTACATTATATACAGGGTGATTAATTGACACGGGGCCGAAGAGCTATCTAAATAGCAAATGAGAAATGTTCCGATGAATCTTCCTACGCTTGGCGTCACAGATATGTAAAAAAAAAAACAGCCAGATAGAAAAAAACTATCAACTCATGATTTTTTCACCCAACTTACGGTTAAAATGTGATATGAAAAGGATGAGAAACGAACACACGAAATTATATTTTTTACAATCATGTTCCTATTTTCTGATTTGTCATTTTCTAGTTTTTATGTATCAAACCCAAAATGTCCTCGAAACGAATCAGTCTTTGAATTTGACACAGACAAATTCGATTTCAGAATTAATCATGGAAGTACTCGTTTATGACGTACTATATATATAATAGAGCAATTTTCACAATTACATAATATAGGTAATCTTATTTAATATTTCAATTGAATTTTACATAACGATGTAATATTTTTGTCGCGGCGTTATGCTCCAACTGAGCCCGCGGATGTCGTAAATTCGACTAACTACGGCATCTAATTACGGCAAAAACCAAGTGCAGCAGTGGATATTAATGGACTGTTGAAGTAGAAGAAGATATTGTATTTTGACGGAGATCTTAATTAATCCAAATATATAAGCATAAGTTACAGTACAGAAACTGCTGATGTAAAAAAGCTTTCTAGCGATATTTCAAATATTGCAATTCCGCTACCTTTCTATCTCGTCTCAATCCGGCACCCTGTATAACCTTCTACAGCTTGTTTTATTATTCCTGCTAATCAACATAAATATTACAGTTATAGTGGAAACACGTTCTATTGCTTCACGAACTTGACATCAAAACGCATCAATTAAAGCACCAATTGTTTGAAAACAACTGCCAAGCTTCCTTGCTTATTGTTTTGACTACAAATATAATTAGCGGTTAAATAATAACAATAAGATCCTGCAGCAGTTCCTTTATATAGCTTAAGCGCCTATTTTGATTTTACTTTAAGTCGCCTTTAAAAGAGAGCTTATAGACATTTTCTGGGAACCTCATCGTTGCCAAGGCAAGAACAACCAATAACAAATACCTATTCTCTAAATATTTCAACAATCTTCCTATTAAGAATCTATAGATACCTTTTAAAGATAGGACAGATGTATGTCTGTCTAACATAAGCTTAGTGTTATAGGGTCCTGTCAGCACCCTTAAGATACGGAACCCTAAAATACTCTTTAATTCGTAGAACTGCCGAGTGTGGGCGTGAAAACCGAACGCCCATCGAATGTTTTCATCGACCCACGTTTGAAATCTAAGTTCGCTTCTCGCATTGTCTGCGGTCCAGCAGACATCCAACTGTGGTCTACAATAGTTTAATGACCGCTGAGCTGTCATTAAAGAAATGACAACAAATTGCCTGCGAAGCAGACCGCGGTAATATCATACATTACTGTTACGTGCGGAATGAATTGCGTAAATTCTAAAGCTATGCTGTTTCCATGTGTGTTTTCTTTTTATTGTACGACGATGAGGTGCATGCCCTTCATTTCACCTGATTTTACAAGGTGAGATAAGGGCGAAGGTGGAACCTTTACCCGGAATACTCAACAAACTGGCTATCTTACGTCTAAATAACATCCTCCAAATACACAACAATTTAAGAATTGTCGTTATGGCGACAGACTTAGGTAATATGGTGGTAGCTAGCCAGGCGGACTTAAAGAAAGTCTTACCACCAACATAACCAAGCTCAATGTTGTCCTCCATCTGGATCTGACACTGTTAATTGAACCAGTAGAGCACAGAGGCAAACAAAGTTAGACTGCCCTTGTGAGGCCAGCTCATCATAGCACAGGCATCAATATATTAAAAATACATAAAACACATAATGAAAAGAAAAACGGAGTGAGGTTGTGGCGATGGATGGCGGCGGCTCAGGTCATTATTTGAAACGTCGATAAATTATGATCAAAAAAAAGAAACAATAAATGTATTATAATTACCTAAAATAGTAATATGCAGGTATATATTTTTTCACTTCATAAATTTTACAAAGACATTGCATACTTGATTATAAACATGCAAATAATTCCAAATACACGGCCGATTATGAAATTCCAGTTAATCTGAAACGCAGAACTAATATTATCGTAAACGATTAATATTATGCTAATCGCATTTCACACCCGCCGCGGTTTGGTTACATAATATCCTGATTAGAAATAGAAGCACGTGTAGTGTTAGCTTCATATATTCTTGATATTTTCTACATCACTTCAACGGCGTATAAAGTCCACTGCCAGACAAATCCACCAACAAAACTAGATTGTATGAATACGCAATCAAAAAAACTTTGAAAAATCTTCGAGTTGATATCCTACTTATATGAAAAGAAATAGAAGAAGGCAACATAATAGGTATATATATAGTATATCTTACCTAATTCTTTCGCCATAATAACAATTCTTTAATTGTTGTGTTCCGGCATTTAGAGGTAAGATAGTTTCTCTGTTTGTTGAGAATTCCGAGTGAAGTATGCCTCCAACTTCGGCCTTATCTCAACTTGTAACCAGGTGAGATGAAGGCCAAGTGCTTACCCGTCGTACAATAAAAAAAAAAAGTTTAGAAGAGATCACATAAATTGCAGTGAATACTTGGAGACGAATAGCAAAGGACAGAGTGGAGGAAGTAGGAGGAGACCTTTGCCGAAATAAGGCACACAGATAGAGAGCGGCAGCTGCCAATCACTCACGTAAACTGCAACTAATTAATTACGTGTAATACTTTCAAGTATCTGAATAAAGGTTTTAATAATTATAATTCACTATCAAAAAATCTTACTTCTAAAAGCTGAATATTTCATTTTGTCAGAAAATTAAAATAATTTTTAGCTTTTTTGAAACTTTGTAAATCTAATAAAAGGCGACGTATGTAACGCAATATATATATTTAAATATATATTTTAATTAAATCGAACATATACTCAAGCGCTGTGCAACGACGAAAACGTGAATCATAATAATTGTCTCGATAAAAAAAAATCATAAAGATGACATTAGATCGATATTTAAACCTGAGAGACTTCTTGTTGAAACCATGTTGAAATTATTACAAAAGATAGGGCTTCTCATTTATTAGGGCTTGCCGAAAACAAATATTATAATCTTAATCTTTGTGAACAAAAACAAAGGAAATCTAGCCGGTCAAGCGCTCGCGCCGGGCGGCCAGTGCCTGCCTAGACGTCTTCAAAAAAGCTCTTGGATAGGCAATCCAAGAGTTTTTTTGTTAAAGTAAGCTTAATTTACAAGTCCATAGCCGACTGCAGGCAGCAGCAACACAACTTCATACAAATGCAACACAACTCAATGTATAGGAACCACTATTGTCAAAATAATAAAACCATACATTTACAGTTACAAGTCACTATTTCGGTTAACCGTTCGTTGTATTCGTCTGTTACCTCATAATCTCTGAGTAGGTAATGTTATGACTTTTTGTAGCACTCGAAATAGTGATACAATTTAGGTTAATTGTTGCAAAAAATTAGCAAGCTTTGTGCGTTTCGTAGTCTATTTACGGATCTCAGTTTTGATGTTGGTTTAGATTTGGTTTCATTCAGTTACCTGTCTGGTTAATCTTCATTAATCTTCACACTTGTAACTAACCTAGCCTTGAATTTTTTGCCTGTTTTCAAAACCTAAAAGTTTACTTCTTAGTATTTTCAGCCTTAACTAATTGAACAGGTTGTTATTAGATGGGTGTAATTCATGTCCGGGAGCATTTATTTTAGAAATGTTAACAACATGAAACGTTTATAAGACAGAACATTCATACTTTAGAAAGCACTGTGTGCCTCTTTGCCGCTATTATTTATGATGCAATTCGATTTAAAGCCTACTCGTAGGTATGATTGATAGTTTATTCGTTTCCTTATCCCCAGTTTCATTTGAACACTGGTTCAGAACGAAGGTGAAGCCTGGGGTTAAACTAATTTCAAATGCTATCACACCCGTCAAACCGCGACGCAGTAATGTAATGATGTAAATATTAGTACTGTTATACTATGTTTGTTGATTGCGGGACAGAAGTCAGACAACGGAATATCTCAAGTCATGTCACTCTTCAACTTCTTCTCCTGCTTTGTCCCCATCATTTATGTCACAGGGCATGCTCATGCAGTACGCATAGTCTTTGCTTTAGTTATACATTTTATATCCCTTGGAATGTTGTTAAAGAATGACCTAGAGATTGATATTTTTATCGTTTTCTTGTCTTTCTTTCTATGAAAAGGTTCTTTTTCATGACGAGGTTAGACCACTACTTGTGTCAATAAAATAAAAGTAAAACTGCTGCGGGTTGAGAATGGGATTTTCACGCGTTATAGCATTCTTCATATGGACTTGCAAACCTGTCTTGTATTATAAGCAATAAGTAGCTGCGCTGTAGGATGTGGGTTCGATTCCCACCCAGGGCAAACATTTGTATGATGAATATTGATGTTTGTTCTGTGTTTGGGTGTTGTATCATATAGTACGTAAGTATTTACAAAAAGTATTTAAGTATTATATCCGTAATCGAATTCCCATATTACAAGTTATGCTTAGTTTGGGTTTAGACGGCGCTGTGTTAAATTAATATCCTGTAATATTTATTTATTTAATGTGACATTAGTTCTATCGTATGTGACATTATTTCTATCGTATGTGCCCTCATACGTCACGCCAGCCTATTATTTCACATTCTTTACATCACTGGCGCCTTTTGAGTTTCATCTCCAATTAACCTAAGCATTAAAAGGTTTAGCTGTCGTAAACTCCATCAGCTTTAAAGGACGACCACTATTAAATGAATGTTTGCGAGAGTCTAAAGATTTATAATGTCCATTTCCTGATTCCCACCGCCTTTCTATGCAATTTAGTTTATTACTTCCTGCTTTAATTGGATATTGTGCTATTTTCGGAATTTATTATCTAGAGCATCCGCGTTGACTGCACTCCATACTTTGACATAATTCTTAGTATTATGTTCATAGATAATGTTACTCGGTTATGTGTTTGAGCTGCGATCATAGTTCTATTAGGTAATTTATCTGGAGCTCATCTATTGAAATTCATAATGATATCTATATCTTTACTGCTATGATGCCGGTCAATCAAAGAATATAGGAACATCCATACAATCTAGTGGATGTCGTAAGAGAATATTCCCTCATTGTACTTTTTTAAGCGTAGTGATTCCATATTCTCTAAGCATGAGTTTAAGATTTCAAGACTTTTGTTATTCCTTTCTTAAATATTCAAAGAAAACACTCGTCTACAAAGCAAGTGTAAACACGCGTCTCGCTTTTGAAAATCTTCACACACTTTTCAATTCAGATTGCAAACACAAAATCACCATTTCAAACATAACCTCAAATTACTCCTAATATTTGCGTGGCACAAGCTAAGCAATCTGAGAGTACAGTCAGAAAAAAATAACCCTTATTTCACTACAACTACAATTTTTACTATTGCTAAAGGTACAACTTCAACGTTACGTAGTTTGATGATGCTTGTAGTAGAAACTTACTGCCTTTAGCAATATCGGGAATGTTGAAGTTTCCCAATGCACCTACCTAGTGGTATATTCCGGGCCGGAACCGCTGGCTTTTCAGTCAAACAAGAGATAACTAAATACTTATAAATAAAAAGCAGTCACGTGATCTCATTAAACTGATTTCAGACAGACGGTAAAATCTGAATGAGACAATATTAACGAGGTAAGATTTGAAATATTAGGCTTTGCGAGTAGATTACTTATTCAACTGCAATTTCTATGAGGCAGGATGTATAACAGTCATCATACAGTTTCAATGAAGAATGTTTTATTATATTAAGTAACAGCATTTTTGCCATCGATTCTGTGAAGAGTTATAATAAGAAAAGACCCGGGATGTGCACGATATATTGATGTTTTTGTCAGCATTGGCATCACTGATGATAGATATGTAATGTAAGGCTCCTAGCAAACAGGAAACAAAATATTATTATCAATTACATTTTTACCTACTTGTTTTTCCTAGTCGGGAAAGGCAGGATGATTGGATCTTCCAATTTGAGATCACAAAAAACCTATTCTAGACTACCATTTAGTTTTTCGTTTTTATTGATAGAGCATCGGTCGACCACAAACTCATGTGATGATAAGAGACGATGTGGCCGACGATGGTCTAGGAGACACCTTCTAATCTTCTTTCACCTACTTCTTTCCTTTCTTCTTGCCTTAAAAAGACCCATATTATAAATAGCAGGAAAAACTGAGGACAACAGAGTTCCACATCTTGAAGGTTCTTATAATGAAGGCGGATTCAAACCGCTTGGTCCGAATGAGTGTTCAGTGCGTCTGCTTGTCGTGATGTGGAAAGTTGGAGGCGGTATCAGATCGTGTGAATCCTACGCAAATCACCAATATGTAGATATATAGAATATCCCTTTATTTTTTTGTGAATAATATAGTATTGCGACAGTTTAGCCCATAAAAAAATTATGTAATAATGTACAGACCGTACGAAAGGGGGCTCGTCATGCTCAATTAGTGCACCATGTAGACAGATGACGACAACACAAATAGAACTGTGATCAGAGTGGTCGGTAACCAAATACTGTACCGTCCATCGCGACGCAGCCATTAGATGTGGGCCGGCAAAATTATTTATTTGGTCACTGCTATTTTGCACGCGGTATTTTAAAGGGAATAGTTGTACTCTATGTTCCGATGGTAAAGTTCAAAGTTTAATGGCTCATATGCTTGGAAATAACTCGCTCGTGAAATCCACTAGAAGTAAACAAAGCTTACTGAATTTTAAATATTCTGGCAACATAGTTGTCTGATATTCCGGGTTTGATCCTAGGCGACCAATATTGTGTTTGATTTATATAAATAAATATTACAGGACATTACTTTAACACAGCGCCATCTAGCCCAAAACTAAGCGTGTAATATGGGAACTCGATTACGGATAGAATACTAAAATACTTTTTTTTTAAAATACATACTTATCATACAATACAACACCAAAACACAGAACAAACAACCTATATTAATCACACAAATGTTTGTCCTGCGTGGGAATCAAACCTACAACATACACCGCAGAAGGCAGAGTTACTACCAACTGAGCTATGAGGCTCTATTTGGTTGGTGGCAGGACTTTGTACAAGTCTGCCTAGCTAGCAACCACCACCTTATCTAAGTATGTTGCCATAACGACAGTTCTAAATTGTTGTGTTCCGGCATTTAGATGTAAGATAGCCAGTTTCTCCGTAAGGATTCCGGGTGGAGTGCGCTTCCACCCTTGGTTTTATCATAACTCGCTTCCCCGTCGTACAGTAAAAAAAATGTATCTTCACAATACATAGTTAAACGGACGATTTTTGAGGATTTTTTTGGTATATAGTAGGTGGCGCCACGATAGCCACGAATGACGGGAACGAAGTCCCGGATAATTGTCGATCAGACCTGTTTTTCCTCTTGAAATTCTCATATCAATTAAGACAAAGCCCAGTGAACCGACACACTCCCCTTTCAGTAAAGATAATCACGGACAATTGTCTCAATGAAAGTGCAGCGACAATCAATCGAGACACGACAGCTGTTGCATGCTGGGCGTTGAAGCGTCTTCATGTCAATTGAACGGTCGATGCAATGCTGCTGATTGATGGAATTGAATCGCCGAATAACGATTGCGATCAATTCAATTTTGTTTCAGCTGTGACGTATGTGCTTATATAAAATACCACGTATTGCTACTAGACAGATAGATAGTTAAGATAAAATAATATACATATTTTATACTGTCATTTACACTAGGAAATTATGTACTATAAATTACAGTTTCAACTCTAATTTTAGCAACTAACACACCTTAATTTCAGGGCATGCCATACTTTTTTTTTTTTTTTTTAATACAATTTGGAGACGGAACAAGCAAGCTTATGTTAAGTGCCAATAACAAAGCCTTACCGCGTAGGTCACAAAGAACACCTGCGCGGCACTGCATGGCGCCCGTTAACTTGAGTAACACATGAATGCTGCTTGGTGGCCGAAATAGGTACCTATGGTGGTAGTACTTCCCCGGACGAGCCCACATGACGCTCTTCTATTTTAAAGTTTAAATCATTACTACTGACTAATATTTTTATGAGATAAAGACTAAATTTCGAATTAATTACAATGATATGACATCTCCAATTTTACAAACATGAAAACGTTAAAACCGTTGATTTATTTTTTTATGCATACTATATACTAGATAGGTACGCATATGCATACCTATATAGGTATGCATAAAAGGTTTTTTATAACCACACACGATTGAATTCTTTAGCTTGACAGCTCAATAAATAAATACACACCTCGCTGCAGGACATATTATAATCAGCTATAACAGAGGGAGGATCAAAATGTCCTTACAACTCTTAAGACGGATGCCGCTGTCGCTAGAAACACGATACGAATATGCCGGGATCCACAGAAGATATCTCATTGAGCAAGTAACAATGAACCGAGATTTTATGGTAAAGGACAATTTCGAAACGATCTCGCTAATTCCAAGGGTAACCATGACCGTGACACTACTCTACAAAAAGTGCAAAGGGAGAAGCTTTGCATCCATTCATGCAGACAGCCTCATTGTTCACAACAAACCAGCACCTGAAGGCCTCCTTGCAGTACAAACAATTAACGATGACAAGGTTCTAGGTAAGAAAGCTACGCACAGTAATCCAAAGCAGTAGATCCCTTGAAATAAACTAATGTATCATAAATGCAAGCAACACGGTGGTTCTTGATAAACTGGACGATGCAGGTCAAACTAGGGACGTATGCCATCATGCCAACAAATCAACGTATTAAACCATTCAATGGAACTCCAAATATATAGGGGCGACGATGACGAGTCATAACTTTTAATTAAACTTCAACATTAAAAGGTTGGCGTCGAATTGTGAGGAAATACGTGTAAATCCGGGAACAATAGAAATAGGCGTGTAATTGATTGTGGGGAAGAGTATTGGACGATAAATTATGATGATAATGATATTGTCGCGCGACTTCTGAATAGGAAGGCGGCTGTCGCTCTTTGTGGTTCACGGTTGTAAATCAATAATAGTGTAATCATGTCATGTTTATATTGTTGCATAATGTCTCTCTGTATTTGATTAAAAACGTGTCTTTATCTTTATCACCTGGTGGGAATGACAGATATTTTCTTTTCTAGGCAGTAGGTAAAATCACCTCACTCAATTACTACCAAGGTGGCAAACAAGCATACGGTTCACCTGATCATAGGCGTTTACCATCACCGCTGGATGCTTGCAACACCAATAGCATCACTCGCACGTTGTCGACCCTTTTAAAAGAGCTCTGGTGTCTCCTTACTCACCGCAGGAACACACCACTATATAGACATAGATATAGTGATATTTGGCTGCGATATTCTGTAAGGCGCAAGTACCTACTTCCCCAGACGGTCTGCTCAATGAGTGAGTAGGAAATCTTAATATACCCTACCTCTCGATTCATGAAGTCAATGATGATGATTTAGTTCAAAATAATAAAATCTAAAAGTAAAGCAATACATAAACTATTCGTAATGAAACGGAATGTGAAATAAGCTTAGCTCGCGTGAAGTAATCTTATTTTACGTAACACTGAACCAGAGGGCTTATAGGTCGGTAAGCCACTAATAGGATATAAAACAATCTTAGTATCTATACCACGTTACATGTAGGTTAAAATTACAACAAATGTTTCGTAATATGTTGTTTACATTTGTTTTATTCGCAATTAATTTTCAAGGAGCACTGATGATTCTTGAAACCACAGGAATATCATTACTCAAACTTCAACCATTAGTCACGAGTCACGGCAAGGGACATCCGATGACAAACAGTTCAGGCACGAAACTCCCAATATTTCAACTGTTATAAGACTTAAAAACGTAATTTTACGAAATAAAAATGTCCCCAAAACGTTTCTGAGAAATAACGAGCTCGTAAAGTTTAAAATGTCGCTGACAGTATAAAGTACTTTAACGATCATCTTGTAGTCAAAGATGCTCGTTAGTTTTATTTAAAGCGCTTGATGCATTGAAAAGGAGATATACAACGGTGATAATAATGCAAGGTAAAATAATATCGAGACATTATAAAAGGAGTATAAACAAACATCTATCATCAGTAGAAGAAAATAATGAACTAACAAAGAAAAAAATATTTTTACATACAATGGTGAAAATAATGAAAGGTAAAATAATATTGAGACATAATAAAAGGAGTTTAAACAAACATCTATCATCAGTAGAGGAAAATAATGAACCAAAAAAGCTTTTTTTTACATACAATAGTGATGATAATGAAAGTTAGAATGATATAGAAGAACAAAGCGCTTTCAAGATTATTTTATTATGCGCACTACAAGAACTTATAATAAGCTCCCAGCGTCTGTTTTCCGCTGTGTTACGACCCTAATGTCTTCAAAAATCTCTTCTTCTTCTCTTCTACCCAGAAGGTGTCTATTAACTCTCGTTAATAGGCACCTTCTGGGTAGGCTCGTTCCAACGTGGATCTCATTCATGTCTAAGTAAGTTTTACGCATTGTAAGACATAAAGAAAGAGTATAAACAAACATTTATCATCAGTAGAAGAAAATAACGAGTCAGCAAAGAAGAAAAAAAAATGCAGACGATAGTGATAATAATGAAAGGTAAAATTATATTGAGACATAAAAAAGAAGCATGAACAAACATCTATCATCAGTAAAAGCAAACAATGAAACGTTTTAAGACGTTGATAGACATGAGGATTGCAAGCAACATTGAGCAGTTACATGTAAAGAGGAAGGATAGAGATTGATAAAATATAAACAGCAAAATCCATGCGTTACATTATAAGCATAAAGTAAGATACACGAGGTAGCACTCCATAAATGTCTCGATTCTCTAAAATTTACTTCAAAACATATAGAAAATGGCTAACCATAAAACCAGGAAGCGGCTACGGACGTATATAAAAGTGGGAATCGCTTCAACATTAACGACGATAAAGATCTTTACGAGTTACTTGCACCAAACGAGATCGTTGACACGGAAGATGTTAAAACTACATAATCATATATCAAGTTTATGATGATATAGGGGAGCAAACGAAATTTCGATCAATGTGTAATAAAATCGTGGAACTTTCAGATTTTACGAAAGTGGAAATCTTTACAATTTGTTGTTGTATGTTGCAATAACAAACAATCAAACCATATCATTCACATAAAACTAGCTTCGCTCGCAGGTCATTTTTCTATCTGGTGCAGAAAACATTCTGTAATTTTTTTTAGCTCATGCTATTCTGTATGCTATTTTGCGTGGATTAGCAACAATGGACAAATTAGTTTTGTATGGCGATGTTTGCCCATCCCATGCCTCATTCATTATTAACTGAAGTGTGTTCTTTATTAGGAGTAGGGGGTACTCCGAAAGGATTTGTGGAAATTCCAACGGTAATGACACTGGAACAAAGTTCAGGGCATTCTACTGGCCTACAAATAAATTCACAGAGATTCCAAAACGCTATTCTTGAGCTTTTATAAAATAGCATGAACTTTTTTGTCACACCACCTACTCGACAAGCATTATCTCTCAAGAGAAGTTGTATAAAATTTATCCTGCCGGGCATCGCGACGAGAAACTCTTGCGATAGCGGCCTAATAAGCGGCAGAATAAACCTCTAGCTCTATCACCACCATTTTGAGGGCTGTCTCTGACCATTAGCCAATCTTATGTACAGGCATTGGATTGCGGTGCACCAAGAGCGAAATACAAAATTACTTGAGTTACCTACATATAAAGGAATCACCATTTTGTTTTCTGTCTTTCTTTTAAAAGCATATTTTTTGTATACATATAAATGTAATATGTTCTCTGCATTTTTTTTATTAATTTGCGTCTTTGTCGGTTGTCCTCCCACTAAGATACTAAGGTGGTATACAAACTAAAACAAGGAAGAGACAACTGTGTCTTCGTTTAGTTTCAATGACTCAAACGCAAACGAGAAAGAAAGAGACAACTGTTTCTTTCATGTCCTCATTTGCATAATGCTTTTATCGAGGCTTTGGAAAGCGCTGAACAACTGTCAGGTTACAGTTACTTAGCTTATCTCCATCTTCTAAATCTGGAAACGTTCTATGAAGTGCCGTATTCACAATTCGTTCCCAATTCGATTCAATTACAAACTCATGTTACAAAACAAATCCAATTAACTGAAGCCACGGTTTAAGCTATAGGCGGTCTATTGAATTTATAAAACGATTATTGAAAATATGAATAAGCTAGTTCGTTTCACAGATAAATATATGAATAAGCTAGTTCGTATATTTCGTTTCACAGATAAATATCAGCAAATCATTGTCTTATCTAAGTCAAAGGCCAAAGAACATCACTGTTTTTTATTCAGACATTGAAAATAGATGTACTTACATATTTTAAAACACAGGTTTTAAAATGTTAATGAATGATACTTCCATTTTTTTTTGTTGTACGACGGGGAAGTGCTTGGCCTTCATCTCACCTGGTAACAAGTTAAGATAAGGCCGAAGGTGGAGGCGCACTTCACCCGGAATCCTCAACAAACTGAGGAACTGGCTATCTTACCTCTGAATGCCGGAACACAACAATTTTAGAATTGTTATTATGGCGACAGAATTAGGTAAGATGGTGGTAGCTAGCCAGGCGGACTTTAACAAAGTCCTACCACCAACCAAACCAAGCCCAATATATTGTACTCCCCATGGGGATCGAACCCGGGACCTCTGGATCTGAAATCGGTGGGTTGAACCACTAGACCACAGAGGCGGTTAAAAGAGGTGCTCTTCATCCGATGCTCAACAGTCTGAGGAACTGTGACTTCCCGTTGTACCTATACTATAACCTACTCGTTCCAGCAGTTCATGATAGTAATGGTTATTGCTATCATAAACTGCTCGAAACACCAAGAATACCACCATGGGTTTTGGTGGTGTTCGTCGTGAATAACTAAGCCGGTCGTGCAAGATTAGAACCCACGACCTTTTGTTTGTAAGGCGGGATTTATCCCAGTTGGTCAGCCAACTCAGCAATGCAACTTGATTGACCTTATCAGTAAGGCCGATCAAGTTGCATAAGTTGTTAAGTGCTGGAGCCGATGTCGCTGCCAGTAGAGAACTCCACACACGGTGTGATTAACAGTACTGAGCGAACCGAGAGGGGTAAATCAGCGCAGCGTTTTGCCGAAATGCAGCTATCAGTACCTTTTTGTATCAATACATAATAATAATAATAATTTGTATTTCTAGTTTTTGTACTTGGTCACAACACAAAACAATGTAATGATGGCACAAAAATTCACAACTAGCGACGAGACTCGAACCAACCACCTTTCCCTTAAGCCGGAAACGATCTTAACCTATTGAGCAACGAGGGTTCTGACGCAGTTTCCGAAAAATTTATAAGATGCTGGTTCGAGTCTCTTCGCGAATTTTGGTTTTTGTGTCATTATAAAATGTACCTGAATGAAGGAAATAAATATCGCTTCCGCGTCTGCTATTGCACCAAACATGACGCTCAGATGGCGTTTCAATCGTCACTGTGTAGATACCACTAATTGGTAGTTTGAAGCGCGCCGCTAATGCGCGAGCGCAATAAATCCGATAGATCGACGACCCGGCGCGAGATAGCGGCGATCACACGGCCAAGTTCACGGAGATGTCGGCCTCGGTTGCTATGGTGACCGAAAACACGATTGGTCACCATCATAGCCTAGGCCGAAAAAAAACATAGGCAGGCCAAAACTATTGATGTTTGTATGTTCCCAATAGTCTTCAAAACGGTTGGACCGATTCTTAAGTGACTTTCAATGGCACGGAAAGGATTAACTTAGGCTACTTTAATATTTGAATATAAATAACTTGAAAAATCAGATGAGAGCACAACCCCGTCGTACAATAAAAAAAAAAGAATTAGGGTTCCGAGTAGGAAAATCAAAACCCATAATATTCAAAGAAAAACCAATAATGACGTGAACGGGTTTTCCGCTAGTGAATTATTAAATTAAAAGTAAATAAAAGAAGTAGGTAACTACTTACTATAATTTTTTTATCAATAAAAATGTTGAATACATAAATGTATTGATTTCATTTTAAAATCATTAAAAGTAAAAAGACCACGTTTTAGGACCAGATGACCATAGAATAATCTATTCTTAAAGTAGTAGAAAGCTTACATATTTTGATTAGGTAAACTGTTCAGTACACTCTTTGTTCGACGCCATTGCTTTTTAGGTTAGCTGGCGTTCAAACACTTGGCTATCAATAACAACAAAAAAAAAACTCATGCTAGGGATGAGATTTTGGTTTAGTATTCGGCCTCAATTGACCTGTGCCCGGACACGATATAAATTGTATAAAATAAGCTCGTAGGTGGTGAATGATGTCTAGATATAAATATTTGACTTTGAGTGATCGTGCGTTTAAATAAGCCTACGATTAGCAGTGGACGTTGATCTCTGAAAACCTATACAATTTGTTAATTTAACTAGATGTATGTTCTTGTCTTGATAATATATCGGTATGAATATTTTTTGTTCGAAAATATTTACAAATTGACTATGAAGATCGTTGAACCTGTACCATTTGTTTTTTTTTTAAGTCAGACATAAACGTTTCTATCTTTTAATACTTTAAAAACGTAGCGTAGCTGACTGACTGATTAAGAATCAATGCACAGCCCGAACCAGGGAAAACAACACTACAAAAGGTTTCTCAATAGAAAGGATTTTAAGAAATTCCCACTGATGACGGGATCGTCGGAGACGTTTGATTTTTTTTAAACGAATTTCGCGGATTTTTAGCTAAACATTTTTCTGTTTTCAGATTAGTATGGAACATTTCATACTAAACATATTTCTCGATCATGCGATAGGTATGCATATTATGAGTGAACCAATAATAACATTTTTATCGCGTTATGCCGCTCCATCGGATCTTTTATCTTAGGAATTCATAACAACGCCAAATTCGGGGCAAATACGTGACATGATGTTCTGTACATGTTTGTTGACATGAGGGTCAGACGTCAATGTTATCACAAATAGTTGTCCTATAGGTAGATTTACTTCACTCCAAGTTTTTTTGCGAAAATTTCTGTATTTACTTTATTGTCTGGAAGATAAAATCGGTTACTCTTCTCAAGAAGATACAGCTGTAAGCTCATGGATACATGGAAACACTTATTTTTTTTATAAATTACCTATAGACTTGTCTTGTTCTAGGCCACAGAAAGGATGAGGCCTACTATGGAACGAGCTTCCCCATAAGGCATTGACTCTCCCTCGGCAGGATGGTGGACGCTAGTCAAGTGGAACCTTTCAGGTCTTATACCACCAGCGAATCCGTTGACCGATTCAGACCACTTGATTAACATAACTAAGCTATTTAACCTACTACTTCCATTTATGTGAAACAGTGATTAATAGCGCAAAATATCGTTATGTTGCCTTGTGATCTTATTCTTGTCTCTCTAAACCGAGTTCTAAAACACATATGACTCTAAATCGGAGAACTCATTCACCATTTGCCGTGGTAAATATCTATCCCGTTTATAGTGAAGATTATGATGCAGATATTTAGTGTCATATGTGTTTTAGAAGTCGGTTTAGAGAGACAATTATAAGATTACAAGGCAATATAACGATATTTTGCGCTATTAATCACTGTTCCACATAAATGGAAGTAGTAGGTTAAATAGCTTCATAATCTTCACTATAATCGGGATAGATATTTACCACGGCAAATGGTGAATGAGTTTTCCGATATTCATATATTGACCATGGCGCATGTAAGTGCGTCAAAATATCCGAGAACTAATTTACAATCACCCAATTTAACAAGCCTCATAGCTCAGTTGGTAGTAACTCTGCCTTCTGCGCTGTAGGTTGTGGGTTCGATTCCCACCCAGAACAAACATTTGTGTGATGAATGAAATGTTTGTTCTGTGTTTGGGTGTTGTATCACATAGTACGTATATGTATTTACAAAAGTATTTAAGTATTCTATCCGTTATCTAGTTCCCATATTACAAGCTATGCTTAGTTTGGGGCTAGAGGGCGCTGTGTGAAATTAACGTCTTGTAATATTTATATTTATTTGTAGTACATTTCCAGTTTACATTCAAATACGGGTACATATGATGTAGGTACCAACAGTTTAAATTCAACAGGTGAATCTTCACCAGGGTGATTTTTATTGCAGATGAGGTGCAGTCGCGACGCGCGCAGCCCTTTAGTTCAGTTTCGAGCCTCACAAATTGTATACTTGAGTAAAATTCGTATTTCAAAAACTCACGCAAGTTTTCAATAGTAATTTGCTCTTGTTACGTGCATTTTGCAATTATTTATGCCAAATAATAATGAAGGGATCAGTTAATTTGTGGATCATTAAAAGCTCACAAGAAAAACATAAACCGATCAAGACAATACTAAATAACATTAAAGTGGTACCAAATGTATCTAATCTAAAACAGGACGCGCCAGACGAATGCAACGCATATCATTTGTCAAGCGGTAAGGAGTTGATCAAAATAAGATGACTTTTATCCTGAGAATACGCAGCTCTTGTCCGGACATTTAAATGAAATTGGCGTGTCGTGAATGGGTGGGTGTTCTGAAATAAACGCAATACACTTACAGACAATAGTCTGGTGGGTGGATTTTACTTTCAATTCAAGTCGTAAAGTTACCTTTAAACCTTTCAGGGTATATTCATTTAAGGAATCCGATAGCTTGATTGATTAACTGATTGATTCAGGCGTTATTTTGCGGAGAAGCATTTTTTTCAATGTAAACCTAAAAACAGAAAAATATTTAGTCGTGTTGATGCTCTGAGCACTCTTTCAAAGAAATTGAGCGGATTTGTTACGAAATATTTTTCAGTTTTCAGGTTTATATTTTGAAAAAATGTAAGGAATCCGCATCCAAATATTTTTCAGTTGTTGTTTTTTAGACATTTAACACAACGACATCTAGTACAAACCAAGCAGAGCTTGTTATTTGCCTGATGATAACGGAGAGTATGAATACTTATTACTTTTGTGTGATCCTTATGATACAATAAAAGCAAAAAACAAACACCTTTATTGGAACCCACAACCTACAGCACAGAAGGCAGAGCTACTACCAATTGGGCTGTGAGCCCACTTACTAAGCTGTTACAACTGATGACCTACCGATTAGCCAAATTGTGCACGCGTGTTGTACAATGTGACCTGCCAACATATACATTGAGAAGATAACATCAAAAATCTTCACGAACAATATTTATTTGGTTATCAATGTAAAGACTTGATAATGAATCAGGTTTCGCAAACAAAATCATACAAAGAACTTTTGAAATACCAAGAATAACACTGATAACACATACATTATGTACACAACCTACTTGTATAAAGATGTCAAAAAGTAACCTAAGTCAAAAACGAAAGTGAGTGAAGGTTTAAAAAAATACAGTGTCTCGCTAAACACAATAAACGTTTTAGCAAATCATTTTTGTTTGAGCACAAACCAACAAAACAACGACGAATGACACAACACATTCAATTCAAACACAAAACGACACGAACGAACTTCAAAGGGCTCCCAAAATACGCATCAAATAATATCAGAAAGATCGATACACACGGAGAGCAAATAATACGGCCGAAGCTGACAAAAGTGTGCATAGTTTTATTGTACAGATAGTCCCAACAATTGAAGTGGATGATGCGTCAGTGTGAGAATAAGCCCTTAGTTCATTTACGCATGGAATGTCAGGCAGGGGACAACGACGGTACGTGACGGAATATTAAAAGTTATATCCAAGAGGAATTTAATAACAATGGACTTAAACCAGTTTCCGATCACGTTGACAACACTTTAAATGCAAAACGTATAAACGCGTGAGTAGTAATGTAAGGTAGGGAGTCGGTTAGGGTTTGTTTTGGCATCACTGCTTTTTATCTTTTACACTAATATACTGAATGAATCTTTGCATGTGAATAGAGCAAAATGTTATCGCCTGATCACAAATATATTCAAGAATGCTATAATAGGACAATGCAATGTCAATCTTTGACAACAATCGTGTAATTTTGCATAATAGCAGTGCGCGTCTCGCTTCGCTGGTCAAGCGCATACCCCTTTGAATACTATTGTTTACAATCCAATTTAGCCGACAGACTGCTAAATTGCTTTTCAAATTACTAATTGACTTGATTCTCGGTACCTGCCAACTGATATTGAAGAAACACATTAAATCACCGTACGAAATGCAATCAAATGTTATTAATCAAATTACGGATAAAGAGTACTTCAAAGCAAAATATATTGTATAACAAGTTTTTTCTTGTGTTATCTTACAAACGATGAAGTTATTCATGTAAAAAGCCGGGATAAAAAGTATCATAGTTTGTATCTCCGGTTTTTTAAGAAAATTAAGTAATTGCACGACTTATTCCGCTATGACGAATCGTCTCTGAACGTAATTGGCGAAAAAAATAACATAAATCTGATCAGCTAATAAAATTGAATCTTGCGATGGCAGGCTCTTGGCACAATTGTATTCTTCAATATCATCAATAAATTGAAAGCAAACTCACTGAGATACGAATAAAGACAAGCTGACACTACTGTTGATCCCAATAAGTCGAAATTACAAGTGTGGGCGGCGGCGCGCATCGCCCGAGCTGCATTATTCATAAATCCACAGAATACCCACATAATAACAAAGCACCTATTTAGACAGCGAAACGTACGGAATAATAATGTGCCAACAATCAGGAACCAAACAAAATTTTAATTATAATTTTAATCGTTACCAAATAGCGGAGCTATGATTTGATAGCTCCGCTATTTGGTAACGATTTAAACAGTTTACTGCAAAACTTAATACAGAAGTCACAGCTGAAGATTGCATTTATGTGTAAGGTATGGTTTAGTTGCTACCGCGATAACTGTATTTTTTTTTTACCAAATTAAATTAATTGGCGATTAAAAATAAGTTTCATGATACAAATTAAAACCAGCAGCTGCGAACGAGATCGCATATCAATAGGAATTACCGATGCTGTGACATTTGGCCATAACTCGACAGCTAATGAGACAGCGACGGATTTAAACATATAAGTAAGCCGTGTGTTTTCATTTCAAGTTCATTATGACGGCCAAAAGAACCACCCAGATACCAACACTGAAATGAAATGATGTATTGCTTTATGCTATAGCAAATATTGTAATTAGATGATTGATACATTGATCAGCGATAGAAAAGTCGTGACAAAATCTGGAAATGCGCAAATCTGAAGGAGGAACCAAAAATGCTCTCAGAACAGACCTCCATAGCTCGCACTGATGACCCGCTGGAGTGTAAAGATTCTCATCACATGCGACCACGATTAAACGGAGTGAACCTATAGGATTATCGGCATTAAACAGGCGTCAGGAGACTATGGATGGAAGAGGCTTAGCGCTATTCGCGGCGTCGCTACTTTCAGGGAGGTCGGCTACTGCCTTACTCGCTTTCTTTGGCTTATATGCGTTTAAATTATGAAAACTATAAAACGAATATAGCAACAAAAGTGCACCCTGTGTTTGTAATCAAATTAGACGAACAAACAAGCCACCCAGATACCAAAACGCAACTTATAAGCAAAGGGCTTTATTTAGATCAAGATCTGCACACTTCAGCCGTGGAATAATAGTCGGCAAAAGATTGATCGCCGTATATCTAAGATTAGATTGCGAAGATTCTCTGAGATTAGATCAAAGAGATGGATGGCCATTGGTGAAATACCTTGGCTGCCATATACTTTTTCTCGTATTAAAGACTAGATTCCTCCGAGAAATCCTTAGATGCTTACTACAATATATTTTACGCTGAGCAAACTCTTTATTCAGTAACTGTATTTAATAGTTATACAAGTAAATCATACTCACTGAGTGGAATCTACCTTCTATTGGTTTAGGTACTTTGTGCACGACTGAATGATTTTATCGCTGATCAAAGACCGCCTGGTATACGACCACTCTCCTGCCGAAGTCTGCCGCCAAGCAGCTCGCTGTTTCGTCGATGTGCGGGAGTAAAGGTGTTTTTAATAAGCAGTTTATGGGAAAGTTCGATACGGTGAAGGTGCACTTCACCCGGAATCCTCGACAAACAGAGGAACTGGCTATCTTACCTCTAAATGCCGGAACACAACAATTTATGAATTTCTGTTATGGTGACAGAATTTGCTAAGATGGTGGTAGCTAGCCAAGCGGACTTAAAAAAATCCCTACCATCAACCAAACCATGCACAATATATTGTACTCCCTATGGGGATCGAACCCGGGCCATCTGGATCTGAAATCGGTGGGTTGAACCACAAGCCCACATAGGCAGTTAACTTTGGTGAACCTATGGTGGAAACAAATGAAATATGAACTACACGTGGGTATAATCACGTGGGGTTGGTACTGTCAGGAAGTTGCTACCTACCTCGAAGTGAAATTAATTTCCTTAGCTATCCTTACCGGCATCGACACAGACAAGAATGAAGGGAAATGTTATTGGTGAGCCACACCAACCTAGGCATTCAAAATATGCGACTCGTAAATCACAAATCATTATCATCCGACAATTCCATAAATTACAAAAACGATAACAGCAAGCATGACAAATAGACAACATGATATAATTTACGATGTCGAAGCGGACGCCGCCACAGAAACCTGATCCTCAGATACAATAAGTAATGGCCCGAGATCTGAATGCAAGTCTTCAATTAGATAACTGGTCGGGTCAACTGAATTACGCAAAATGGACAATGAGACTGGGTTTTATGAAAGAAACGATGACTACATAGGAAATAGCCGAGCAGCTGGATTATTCATGTCATGGCCACCTGAGCTAACGTCACGTGGCGGCGTATTATACAGTACATTACTTTACACACTACAGTACTTTTACTATCCTCTCCATCCTAAGGTTGTCTGGCAATAAACATGTACAAAACAATGTACAATAAAGAATTATCATTCATTAATTCATCAGTAATTCTTCATTTATTAGGTCAGTGTGGCCAAGAGCTTCAAAACCTTACTTCACATAAACTTCTTTTTAAAAGGAATTTCAGACGCACAGGTAATTTTCATCCCCACTTGGTTGATATCGTCAAAATTTATTTTTTATAATATTTTTTATAATTATTGTATTAACCGAACTTACTCGTATAATTGGCGCAGTGGTCTTAAACAGTTCCCGAGAATCACTAGGCTATAAAGTAGCAAAGTATTTTTTAGAAGCAAATATAAAGAACGTTATAAATGAGAGCTTTATGTAGTTAATAAAAACATAAGCTTCGCCCAACAAAAAAATATTTAGCAATGTATCTTGCAACATCGTGTTCAGGATCCTCTCCTTCTAAATATTGCCTGAAGATATCGCTCTCTAGCGATAGGACTACCCATTTTACTTGTCTTTTCGTATTCCGTGGTAGCATGTATCTAAATAAATTTACTATAACACCAATTTGCAAGGTCTCAAATGCTTACAATACGATCAAGAGTGTATTAGGTAAAGTTGATGACCGAGCAATCGCAGTATTGCAAAATATATCAATCGTAATTCAGCTTATGGGTTTCACTTGTACAATAACTTGTCTGTCTTCAGTTGAATCACTGCATCTTACCAAAGTAAACAATATAAAGACAACAAACACTACCAAAACGTAGCATAAACAAACTAAGCAACCCTTTACCCATTTCACAGTGAGCACTAACTCCGACCGCAACCGCAGAACACGATCATCACTTCGACACAAAGTCTTCGAACAATGTCTGTAAAGATTGGAATATCTTCCCGGATATTACATTTTGTATTCAAAGTATACACTTTGTCAATAAACCACACCGGTAGTAAAGAAGAACCTTATTACTATAAGATACTCCAAGAAGTTTCTAACTAAGAAGTTTCTAACCTTTCGTAGGTAAGTGTGGCATTTAAATACGTAATGTAATAAATCCGTTTATGTATACGTTTATAACAGGCAATTGAGACACCTGGGACATCGTTCTTGTCATCCCTTGGGAATTATTCTATTTTTTTTATTGTAAAATGGGAAAGCGCTTGGTTTTCATCTCACCTGGTTTGACCTTATGCTAAGGTTTTTTTTTTTAATTGGTGATAGCCAAACGTTTGAAAACCAACTCACTTGAAAAACAAGTAAAGATGTGGCCTTAGATGGAGCACTCTTAACTAAAATAAACCTGTTCACTCTGGACTTGAAGACTCCAAGATTGTATTCGTGCGGAAAAACAGACGAGGGCAAAGAGTTCCATTCTTTTCATTTCCATTCATTCCAAGGTGGAAGCGTACTAAACCCGAAATCCTCAACAGACTGAGGAACTGGCTATCTTACCTCTAAATGCCAGAATACAAAATTTTGAATAGTTATTATGGCGATATATGTGGATAAGATTGTGGTAGTTAGCTAGTTGGCCAACTTTACAAAGTCCTACCACCAATCAAACCATGCACAATATTGTACTCCCTGGGGAAACGTGAATTGAGTAAAGTTCGATTGCAACTCTCACTAGGCACTCAGCATTAAACATTTCACTGACGCTGTGAAGATAATGCACTTCTGACAAGACAATGGAGGTTCGATTGCCAACTGATTTATCTGTTTGCTTTCTTTTCTTACACAATATTCCGCTGTAAATCTTAATCGGTAAGACGAGACATAGCTTTCATTCAACGGATTCCTATATAAAGATGTCCATCATTGACAAATAGATATATACAGTAACACCAGAGGTCCCGGGTTTGATCTCCAGGTGGCCATACATTTTTAAGAACAACACAGTTCTTAAAAATATTTTGATTTGAAAAACGGGTATTTTCGAATCAAAGCAATGTGTTCTAATAGCGAAAGTTTAAAAAATACCAGTTCTTAAAATTGTTTTGTTCCGGCATTTAGAAGTAAGATAGCCAGTTCCTCAGTTTGTTGAGGAATCCGGGTGAAGTGCGCTTCCACCTTTGGCCTTATCATAACATGAAAATCAGGTAAGATGAAAATCAAGCACCTACCCACCGTACGATAAAAAATATATTTAAAAAAACTTTATTTGATAGAAACGTAGCTTCATATCCATGAACTAAATTTTAATGAGGATTACCTACTAGTTTAAAAGTAGGTATGCCATCAACTTCAACTTGACTCATAGAGACACGATAGTGCCATACAGTTTCAGTTTCCATAACAGTGACTAGAATTTTACTTGCATCCATCGAAGTATCTATACGTCCTAGTGATGTATACTTAGTTGATCTTTAGTATCCTAGTATTCTATCGCTTGTTGTAGGACAGGTAAAGGTCTTGCGACCTGCCGAATTCTAATCGTCGTGGCCTTCAATAGGCAGCTTCTGGGAAAACTCGCTCAATCGTTGACCTTCGCTCAGGTAATGATCATATCGAGGTCAAGATAAAAAGCCTACGTCTATAACAAAATCACTTCGCATACATAAAATAATACCTCATTACAGAATGTATACTACAATCCCTATCACAACACCTGCTTATATTGTCATACATTAAGTTTCCCAAGTATTTATGTAAATAAAAGACATAATGAGGCAGTTAGATAAAACGAATCATCTTTATCATCAGCTAGAAGCTGAACGTGGAAAATGGCACGTCCAATTCATTGAGAACTCATTCACCTACGTGTTTGCTTGGAACACACTAAGGCCCCGATTCTACTAAACCAATTGCTTCACTATGAATATGAATATAGTCACTATAAATGTTTTTTTTTGTACGACCGGGAAGCGCTTGGCCTTCATCTGGTATAATCGCAGAATTGCCACTATAGATGGCCTTTAGTATTATATTTATTTCATCTATTTATTTATTCAAAAGGAAAATCTACAGCAAACATAACATACAGAAACATAATTAGAACACATAGGGCTAATAAGGTATTTTCCAGATTAAATTTAGAATAAGGCAACATAAGAAGTGTGAACAAATAATGAAACAATAGGTACGATATTATAGGAGATACAGAGACGTAGTCAGTAGATACAGAAGTATCCTTCAGTATACGAGAGATACGGTATTAGTAAGGATGAGGATAGAAATCACTAAAACGATATACATACTCGCCACACAGAAAAAAAAATCTCCGCTGACTCGCCGCCTCGCGAATTCGACACTGGAGCAAAAGAGATCCAGTCACCATTCTGGCAAGATACCATTGTCATAGTGAAGCGATCGGTTTAGTAGAATCGGGCCCCAGATGAAGAACAATGCAAATTGTCGTTGAAATGGCTTTGGAAATTACTCGCGTGACGAGCCATCGCTATTAAATGTGTATGGAGATAATTATGCAGAAACGAGATAAGGTAACTATGAGAATGCCGAAGTGCTTAGTCTTGATTACACATTGCAAGCAAATAACCCTGACACGAAAGTAATGGGAGCAAGATCTTTAGATCAAAGTGAACGACACATCCATGTTTAGATTATTACATCAATGTTATTGGGTGGATGTTTCTTGGTATTCTCCTCTGATTAACCTTATATATAGCCTGCCTTTGTGGTATAGTGGTACCCCCACCGGTGCCACATCCAGAGGTCCCGGGTTCGATCGGGGAGTAGAATATTGTGCTTGGTTTGGTTGGTGGAAGGACTTTGTTTAAGTCCGTCTGGCGAGCTACCACCAAACATTACCTAATTATGTCGCCAAGTTCCTCAGACTTTTCAGGATTAATCATTTCGGGTGAATGGCGCTTCAACCTTCGGCCTTATTACAACTTGAAATCAGCTGAGATAAAGGCGCTTCGAAGTAAAAAGTATAAATAAAAGCAGATTCATGGTCACTATAAGAACAAAAAAGCTTCCAACAAAACACGTCTAAAATGTATTTGAAAAAAGCCTTCAACTACAAACTAGCACGGAGAGTAATGTTTTGTAGCTATATACCAAACCTATATATAATAAGCGTTCAACTGTTTTGATTTATTAGTTTAGTTACATAATTTATTGTGCCATTTTATTTCTGCGAATAAATCATCTTTATCATATTAGGTAATTGGCATTGTTTTGTTACTGACAAATGTTAGAGGTCAAGGTAACGGACAGATGATCATGGGCAAGGGTACTTACATCAAAGAAGTGCGGCCTCAGCCTGCCGATGGTATACTTGGCGATGTCCGTGGTGAGCTGCTGGCAAGCACAGCCGAACAGGAACACGCCGACGACCTGATAGGCCTCCCACAACCAGGCGGGGACTTCTCGGCCTAGGACGAGGCGGGAACGACCACCCTTGTAGTCGCGGAGTCTGAGCCATTCCGTGAGAAACATCTAGAAACAAGGAATAATAGTGAATACATACATAGAAATCGCATCAACGGTGTCCTATGGCGGTAATTGCTTGAATAATGCGTTTTGGTGGAAATCTTGTTGCTTTCAAAAATAAACTTTAAGGATCGCTAAGCTAACGTGAAAATTAAATTATATCAAAACTGTTTCACTCAGGCACTTTGTAAATTTGGCTACGGCAGAATTATTCTATATCTGGTGTTTGTAATAGTCCGCTTGTTTTGAGACCACTATCCCGGCGAAGTCCAACGCCCAGCAAATCGCTGTGATCTATCAGCCGATGCTTTTAACATACAATTACTGAAAAAGACTTCGAGTCAAGAGCCATTTCATATAAAAAAATGGTGACCTGCATTATCCAATAAGACACTATGTAGGACCTATATGCAGGTCTACTGGTTATGTGACGTAACTCAATGTCTGCCGAGACCCAACCTATTAACCTGGCGACCTATGGACGACCTCAGCTTTTAACGAGTAAACTTGCTCATAATGACAGTTAATTTGATCCAACTAAGATAGTAAAACCGCTATAATTATTATTACCATCTTATATAAAGCTCGATTACGATTGACTCACTGACTGACTGATTGACATGGTTGTTTGGTATCAAGGAGAACTCCTACGTATGGGGAACTTTTTCTTAGGTGGTAGAGGGGGGGGGGATCAAGTGGGGAAAAAATCGAAAAATTGGACTTTTCGGGGTGCAAGTCTGAGTAAAGTCTAAAAAACCGTCAAAATTGGCCTGTCACGTGACATCACGTGGTCTCGTAGGTCACGAGGGTCGTCACGAGGGCCGTCCCACCGTCCAAGTTCAAAATAAGTCCAAGTCCAAAAAAAGTCCAAAGTTCAAAATAAGTCCTTTTTTTTTCAGAATTTGCAAAAAAAAAAAAAAATTATAAACGCGAAAATTTGTTTGAAAATCAGAACAGATGGGAATAGGATGATAAAGATCGCTATATAAAACTAGTTCATTCTTTGTTCCTCCTGCACGCAAAACCAAGAGCACGATTTAAATTTTGCAGAACCAGAGATTGTTCTGGACCAGAACAATCTCTGGTTCAGAACAGCTCAATCATACACCGTTTACAACTGATAGGTCCAGGATTTAGAAAACATGGATTTTAATTATATAGTCATTACTTTTAATTATACATTCATTTTCATATGTTTCAATTTGCAACTTAAAAACATTATTTATTCTCTATGTGCAAGGTGCACATAATAAAAGAGAATAAATACATAATTATTTAATAAATACCTACCATTAACAGCACTTGCACTATCCCATCTATCCTAAGTCTGTAAGAGATAATTTATTGCATTTAAGCGATAAGACCACCCAAAATTGACAATTGTACAAGATGTTTTCGGTGTACTATAAATAATTTTCCTTTTATCTCATAGGTCGATATCCATTGGTACCTACTTTAACTTAGGTGGGGTGATTCGCCAATGTATCTAGATTCGTTTTACATAAGTGATGATATAATGAACGTCTCAAGTCGCTGAGCACTTAGTTAGATAATTGGCATTCCAAAGCTTATTTGAATTCAAAGTACTCATACTAAATCAAAAGAATGATGAAATCTAGCCGCGAATTTGTCGTAATGAGCTGTAAGCAGTAACTAGGTATTAAGGCAGTGCGGTTATTTCGTAATTGGTGCCTGTTAAGTTACACTAGAATGGTGTCAGTGAATGATACGGGGCTATCGATATATTATTGCAATGCACTGAGAATATCTGAGTTCTATAGATACATCTGTATGTGGTAGGTGTGATATATACCTCCTTGTGTGCTACCTTGGGCAACGGAAAGGCCGGGTTTTTGGTGGCGGTTACGGCTGAATGATCACAACACTGGTGGACCTGTAAAGTTCCACATGGCTAGCGACTACTCTCCTGCCGTAGTCTGGCACCAAACGGTTGGCCTTGTTACGTCGGTGCGCTGGAATACCTAGCAGTGCCTTCTGGGAAAGCTCGCTCCAAACGTATATCATAAACCCAAATACTTAATACTATCTTAAAACATTTATTACCACCTAACTACTTACCTAATGGACAGTTTGTTAACATTGAGAAATCACCGTTTAGCTGTCAACTGGTATAGCAACAGGTAGCCTATAGCCTATAGCCTTGCCTATAGCTAGGCAAGCCCTGCGGTCAATCACCATTTATAAAATAATACCTATGTGATGTGGAAGCAAATCGGGCTGAATTGATAGCACAAAGTATATTTTTTAACACATTTTTTTTATATACAAAGGTTAAGGCCCTATTGATTTCTTGGGATATCCAATCCAAAGTAGGAAGTTCATTAGTGAATTTGCTTTGCGCTGTCACAAAATTCAAAACTTTGATACTTACCTACTTTGAGAGCCCCGGAGTAACGTTTATTTTCGAACGCGTTTGTGTTTACCACGATTCGTATGAATACCTATTCACCATTCACGGTGGGCAAACGCGAAACGAGTAAACTTCGAGTTCAACTCGCAGTAGGCACTCAGGAGTACAAACGTAGATTGTAGTTAATTTGGAAACGGCAAGTACGAGTCAAACAAAAAAAAAATTGCCGATGTGAAAACTTGAAGTTTAGATTAGATCCGGAAGAATCGGGGAGAGAACTATTTCCTGGGCCACAGCTCACGCTAATCTAGGAAGCAGGGACCCCCAGAATAAGTATTAAAATTATTTCTAATAAAATTTCTGAATTATGAATATAATAGGGATATATATAATAAGGATAACATATGTCTATGATGCGCATTTTCAAACACATTTTTTCCATATATTTTGATTTTCTGTCGAAATGAACGACAAACTACGTTTGTGTGTTGCTGAGAGCGGTATTACCGGGCATACTAAAAGGTTTTGGGTGGCCGTTATTTTCATTTAACTGTTAAGTTCAACGTACACTAGCAGTAAAACGATGACGTAAAATATTTATGTGATATACTTATGTTTGAAAATAATTATATTACTTACGTATGTTGCAACATACGTAACCTTGCAGGCATAAGGCGCGGGGTCGCATAGGCTCGTGAGACTCGATACATATAATGTTTAAATTTACTTTATCTACCTACCAAGATAATGCTAGATTTGCATGCACTAGCACGCATGTTTTTTGAAATGTTAAATAGAATGTAATATGAATAATTGTTGGCTACAAAATAAAAAAAAATATATTATTATTATTAATGAAATACAAATTCGTTTTCAATATCATTTGCATGCAAAGTATCAGGTGTTTTTGAGCAGACCAAAGTCGACCGACGACGGCATTGTAGCAGAAGCAGTTCTGGGATCCCAGTGGATACGGCTCATTTGTGGCTTTGCTTATTAGGCCTATGGTCAGCACTGAACATTTAATATTGGTTGATACGGGGATAAAAAGTTCATTCGGCATTGTATATCATGAGCCATTAAAGCTTTATTGATCAAGTCCGATTTAAATTCTAGTAGTATCTAACATCACTCCAAAATATGATTGTAGAAAATTGCATGCAACCTTCGAGTTGTTGGGAACAGACTGGTTGCCGATGTCTGCTACATGCTTTGCTTACAAAATGGATATATGTTTATAGACAGAAATTAATTTACTTAACACACATACAAAAATCATAGCAATATATTCTCATAAGATCCATGCTCTGAGTGAACCAGAGGTGAATCCTCGAAGGGGAAATGTCGTGATTCTGTTACATTACTTTACCACATAGTACAAACATTTGTGTGATGCATATAGGTGTTTGTTCTGTGTTTGGGTTTTGTATTGTCTGATAAGCATGTATTTAAAAAAAAAGAGTATTTAAGTATTATATCCGTAATCTAGTTCCCATTTTAGAAGCTATGCTTAGTTTGGGACTAGATGACGCTGTGAAATTAATGTCCAGTCCTGTCATTTTTTTTACGGGTGCTATTTGTAGTGTCTGCTAAAGCATCAAACAGGCCACAACTCAGCATTATGTGCAAGGGTTTTACAGTCTCCTTCTCTGTTTGTTTACACACTGTTGTATGCTAAAATGTCGAGAATATCGCCGCTGCCGTTATCATACAAGTCATTATCACCTTCTTATTATCCATTAGCATAAACCTGTTCTTGCAAGTGCCGAGTGCGTTTGAGTGATATAATCGAAGCTTTTTCTTTTTTTGGTGAAGCAGGAAAGATGCCTTATCCATAGATACCTACATCTGACAAAACTAACCGCCTCTATGGTCTAGTGGTTCGCCTACTGATGTCCGATCCAGAGGTCCCGGGTTCGATCCTCAGGGAGAGTTCAATATTGTGATTGGTTCATTTGGAGGTAGGACTTTGTTGAAGTCCGCCTGTCTGGCAACCACCATCTTACCAAATTCTGTCATCATAACAACAAATCTTATATTGCTGTGTTCCGGCATTTAGAGATAAGATAGCCAGTTCCTCAGTTTGTTGAGGATTCCGGGTGAACTGCGCTTCCACCTTCGGTCTTATCATAACTTGAAAATCAGGTGAGATGAAGGCCAAGCACGTCCTTATCGTACTATAAAAAAACTAGATAGCTTATAAGTAGGTATTCAGAACAGCAGTGACTGCACTTTTTGTTAGAATTTTATAATAATGTATGGCATTATAGATATCTAGGTTTTCAATAAAAATATCAAAGTGATCACGATCTTTGTAATGAAACTATCGTCATAGATTGTTCAGGCACGCACACAGAGGGTTCAACCCACATTTCAAGGCAATCACGTTAGGGACCCCTTTATTTTGCTTCATTATTTTTATGTGTTGAAATACACACTGAAACTGTCTACTGTCTACTTATTGACTTTTACTTGGCTTACAGATACCAGCACGCATTGTTAGTTGTTTATTCAATCAAGCGCTTTCGTTCTTTGAGCCTGACTGTATTTACGTCAGGCTCAAAGTCAAGTCTTGGGTACCAGTGATCTAGAATTTTCTAGATCACTAGTATCCAAGACTTGTTCGGATTCTACTTAGACTTCCACACCAAGTAACCTCAATTGCCTGACTCATATCTCAAATGCAAATGAATAATCTTATCAAGCACACCCAATGGTTTTTGCAACAAATACCTAGCGATCAATGGACCGCCTCTGACAGATAAGACACGCTTTCTATACAACACGGTTATTACAATGATTCATTATGCATCAACACATCAATACAAACATGTGGATTAAAAAAAAACATAGCACGCGTACTCTGCATATATGTATATGCATATTATATGGAAGTAAGACTGTCATAACAGATGATTTTATGTTGATAGATGGTGAGTTTGATGATGCGCGAATGATGGATGCTAAATCAAGGCCAGTAGGACGGTCCGGCCAGTGTAACCAACCAAACATATGGTTTAATGAGCTGTGGTTACGAGAATCATACAAAATCTCAAAACAAACGAAAAGCGTTCTTCATCTAAGGCGATATCTTTACTTGTTTTTCTATTTAGGTCCAACGCTTGATTATCAATATAAATAAAACAGGTTGCGTCTTTACGACAAGACGACTTTACTAGAAGTGAAACTTTTGTAATACAGGGAAACATTTTAATTATCTCCCACTCAATCCGACACAGGGGCCCACCACTTTTCGTCACACAAAAAGGTTTCGGAACAGAATTACAAAACCCTCCACTTCACATCAAAAACAAGCAGTCAGTTTACGTTGAACGTTCATCAGCATCTAGGAAGATCAAAACCTGACCTAGAAACACACAGTTATCGGCTAAAGTAATTGTCGTATACTTAACCGTTAATTAAGCCAGTTAATAAGGTTAATGCATGAGAACTCCACACAGAAGAATGGGAAAGGCATTACAGAATACAAGAAAAAATATTTGTATCTTCGAACAACCGAAAGCTAGTACAAACATGTCTGAAGATCTGTGCATCGTGTGTTATACACAGAGAATTCCAAGATTCCCAAAATGATCCCTGATCCAAGCAATCCTCGTAAACCTAAGACGAATGCATTCCTAGAGGAATTCGTTCTAAATCCACGGTAATTGCCATATTAATGCGGTCGGTTCCACAAATCCCCGCTCAGCATAACCAATCACTGGATCACTGTCAGCCTTACATGCCGCAGACTTATTGAGCTATTTCTGTAATCACTTGCCGACAAAGGCTATTTAGTGAAGGATTGACTAGTTAGAGGACGACGTCCACACAAGCGATTGATAAGATTCGAGATTCGAAAAATGATAATCGGTGAAAATTGAAAACCTAAGACTTCAAAATTTTTCAACAACACGTAAATATATATTTATTCAATAAAATGTACAATTTACCTAACTATGTACAGAGGAATTCGTTTACCTAAAGACCGTTACAAACGGCCTATTGGTAACTCAACTGTCCCAGACGGAAGCGTGCCCAAGACATTGGCTGCTTTGCCACGCTCAATAGCTATGCTAATTCGCTGGCCTAAATAAGAGCCAGCATGGGTCACGTGTCACCTCAATTAAAAGCTCCGCAAGTTTTTTGTAAACCCGGAGGGCACTGGCTCCTCACGGACCCAAGGTCTCGACTTCAAAAGGCTCAAATAGGTAAGCTCTGTCGAGACCAGATAATTTATTGGAATGCATAAAATGTATTAAGTTTTTTTGCCTCTGTGGTCTAGTGGTTCAACCCACCGATTTCATATCCAGAGGTCCCGGGTTCGATCCCCATAGGGAGTACAATATATTGTGCTTGGTTTGGTTGGTGGTAGGACTTTGTTTAAAACCACCTGGCTAGCTACCACCATCTTACCTAATTCTGTCGCCATAATAACCATTCTAAAATTGTTGTGTTCCGGTATTTAGAGGTAAGATAGCCAGTTCCTCAGTTTGTTGAGGATTCCGGGTGAAGTGCGCCTTCGGCCTTATCTCAACTTGTAACCAGGTGAGAAGAAGGCCAAGTTACCCGTCGTATAATAAAATAAAAAATAAAAATATTACCTATATTGAAAAAAACGCATGTTACTACTTAGATTTTTTTAAAGTCTTTATAATTGTATAGCCTATGACGCTCACACAATTAAGAGGAACAAAACGAAACTTGACATGTCACAATCCATCAAGCCATCTAGACTGCAGGCGCAATAATGAAATAGATCATACATACTTACATAGAAAAACGTTATCCTATTTCTGAGGCAGTTGGGTATTCAGTAAGACAAGTGAAGTAATCAGAATCGTACTCGGTTTTGGAAACTACAATGCACTAAAAGACCACGAAAACAGCTTTGGTGTATATGCAACTTCAGTGATGAAATTCTCTGCGCCCATGAACTATGCTTGAGTTAACGAGACAGTAACACATTGATATTTCGGGAGCATTAAAACCGAAATATCAGCCCTTGACGTCACCGTCACGGTTTTGATTGGGATCGATACTGTGGGGGGCGTGGTAACACCCCACACAACAACCGAAATAGATATCTCTCACAGAATTGTGTAATAAAACTCACGGCATTACATCTTACCTATTTTAATTTGAGGTTGAGTAGACAGATTGAATGTTTGATTTTGTTAAAGTCCCTCGAGCTAGCTACCACCTATCTAAATCGCCATAGCCACATTTATAAATTGTTGTGGTCTCGCATTTAGAGATAAGATAGACAGTTCCTCAGAATGTTGAGAATTCCGGGTGAAGTGCGGTTCCAGTTCCACCTTCGGCCTTATCATAACAAGAAACCTGGTGAGATAAAGGCCAAGCGGTTCCCCGTTATACATTTTTTTAATTAAAGATGCGATTATACTAACTGCCGAATCAATGACGAAAGACAGAGATGTTTAATACATGCGGCCACGAGCCGCGATAGTCACAGTCAGCTTCTTGCTAAATCCAGTGGACACTATCCACTGGGTTTAGCCATAATCACTACACTTGGCAGGCAGATCTCAGGTAAGATGCTAATAAATAACACACAAAAGCTTCTAACTAGGGTCCTCGTTCACTATAATTAAACTCGTCGGTACTAAGAAAGAAAATATGCAAATGGATTTGTGAGACAATTAATTCATCAAATACTAGTGTAACGCCGGGACTTCGTAACAATAATCCCGTAAGAATTTCTAAAAATATTTGAAGTCCACCCGTACACTACAAAAGGAAGCTACACTAAGCATTTCAATTCTCTAGGGACTCTGGTTTGAGCTGTGCGTTGAACGTCAGTCAGTCAGTCTGATTCACGACGATTTTATATATTTAAAAGTTTAAAGTAATTATCGAAATTTCCACTCTTAGAATCACAGAGTTCATACACCAAGGGGGTAAAAATTACAATAAACAATGCACTTATAAAATTAACATAATTAACACTAAAAACTAACATAAATAAAAAAAAAATCTAAAATAAAATATGTATTAAGTTGTGAAAGTGGATGATAGAGCTATAAAAGCTAAAAGAGAACTAGGTCTAAGTCTATTAATAGCACAATCAACTTCAGGGAAGTCTATAAAAGCCAGACGTATCTAAACACCCGCATGCTATATTTAGAATTCAATGTCGACACTTAAACTTCCGAAAGTGTCCAAAAATGTGTGGGTGTTTGGAAAAAACGATGCGGCTTACAAAATGTCGACTGAGTATATTTGATCGTGTTCATTACTCTTCTAGACCATGTCAGGAACAGAAATAAAAAGGATAAGTGAGTAATAGCCAAAGGGAAGTGGGCTGCTGAACATATATGCTGAAGACCTGACGAGAGGTGGGGTACACAAGTTCTTGAAGGAGACCTCGTACTCCAGTAATGTGGGCAGACAACGTACGAGGTGGATCTACGATCTGGTCGAAGTAGCGGGACCTATAGATGACCTATAGATGCAGGAGGCACAAAATCGAGGACAGCGTGCATTGAAAGAAATTTTCACTCAGCATTTTTTTTGTATGGCAGAGAAGCGCTTGACCTTTAGTTCACCTGGTTTCTAGTTATGATAAAGCCGAGGGAAGCGCACTTCACTCGAAATTCTCAACTGGCTATCTTACTCTACCTTTCATTCAATGCCAGAACACAACAATTTGGTATTTTTGTTATGGCAGCAGACTTAGGTAAGATAGTGGTAGCCAGGCGAACATAAACAAAGTCCTACCACCAATCAAACCGAGCACAATATTGTCCTCCCTGGGGATCGAACCCGGGACCTCTAGATCCGATACCGGTGGGCGTACCACTAGTCCACAGAAGCGGTAAATTGGGTGGTTATAGGTTGAAGAAGAATTGCATAATTATAATTTTACTTGCTAATCCACAATGGGACTGGGCGAGAAAGTTATTTCAACTTTTAGTGTTGAACTAATGTCCTAGAATCTATGTAAGAATAAAGATATATAAATATTTTTTTATCTGAATAATCAACAATGTCTTAACATATATGATGTTAATAATCTTAGAATTGAGCCTCTGCATAAGTTTTTAATACTAAATTCAACAAAAAACGACAGACACCAGCAAATATTGCGTCAAAGATACTATCGTGACATTCAAAGGTTACGGGGCTATACGGGTGCTAAATTAAGCTGAAACTTTCGGCTGATTCAGATATAAACGTAGGTACATGAATCATAAAATAACGTTTTATTGTATGTTTTATATTTGTGTATTAATAGTATTCAAAGTAAGGAGACGTTAAACAGTAACTTATTTTGTAACCCTTTTCCATTTGTTTAGATTTGTATTTACAACTTTTTGGGAGTTTTACATGCTAAGTTAAACAAATAGCTGGTCTTTTGCAACATCGAAAGGAACGAATGACGTTTACCCTTCAGGCTAGGTCTAGTTTAGGTATTAGTGCAATATTTTAATGATAGGATTTAAAACTTTTTTGAAAAATAAACTAAATTAAACTAATATTATTGTGTTTAATGAAAATAATAATTTTATTGGTTATCTCTATCCAAATTAAAACGGCACACAGTAGACATAGGTCAAAATTACTGAGATATAACGGATAGAGATCAAATTCAAGCCCAATTATAGCCCAACGACCTCACAGATAGATTGATGGATTCCGGGAAAATCGATATACACGCCAATAAACGGCGCACGCAAAACAGATAACCCGTAGAAACTGCCAAAATATTTACAGTATCGCGTAAATTAGTTTAAAAAAAATGTTTGTTCAATAACCTCGTAAACGATAGTAAGAATTAACAAAACAGACGATACTGGCGCTGAGCCAACGAAACTCGCTTTCTTGGCGGTCAAGGACAATAAAACTCAATGAGAATGGCGCAAAAATATGAATAGGTACAAAACCATACGATTATGCTGATTTTTTTCACGCTTCTGTGTGATTATCATCCCCAACTGTATTCATATTTCATTTATTAGGACTGAGTTTCAAAAATATATTAATATGCACACTGCAAAAAGTCCTTCTGAACCCAAGAATAGAGAAAATAGGCACCTTCTGGATAGGATCCCTCCATCGTAGATCTCATTCTTGCATGTCGAAGTTTCGAGTCAAGAGATGACCCATTCTAAATGAATTAAAATATATATAAAACTGCGTGAAACTGCGTTGTAAACGAAACGTGAAGAATCTCCACTGATATTCATATCAAAGATAAACACGACGTGACAAGTTTCTATAGGAAACGGAAGCCAAGAAAGCGTATCAATGATTTCTCAACAGATTACTAACACCAGAATGTCATGTTACCCGTCCAATTAAAAACAATTAAAGTGGTACAGTTAGAGAGAAAGGAGAAATTAGCGATGATTAGTCTACATCAAATACTACGTGCCATTATCAAGGTCAAAGCCATTTTCGACATGTAAAAGCAAATAAGTACAATGTATGAGATTACTATCGAGACATGATCGAGATTGTGTTCGCTTGTGCGGTCGTTTCGATTATAACGATCAGTCCAAAAATTGCCCATTGAGATGGAAATGATGTAGTCATACCAAACCCGTTTTAAACTGGATCAGCCTGCGCCTCTGGATTTTTTTATTGACATTAACAAGCTACTGGACCCAACAAAAGATCAGATCTCACCAGTGGCTTGTCTAATAAAATATAGATTTATGGATGGATATAGTGTTTGACGGGTTTGACGTGGGTCGATGAAATAGAGGAATGTGTGTGTGTGCGTTCATTGATGTGTTTAGTGTTTGGTCTAGTGGTTCGCACACCGGTGTTAGAACCGGAGGCCCCGGGTTCGATATAATGATAGAATGTTACTATCTAACCCAAGTTTTTTTTTTCGAGGGGGAATCTCTTACATGATACTTCACCGCATTGAGGGTGTGAGGAGGTTACTTAGATCACACGACGGTGTTTTTGCCAGGCTCGGCCGTACATGCTAAGCATTACGAAGGCTCGCTGGCACCGCGACCCGCAGCGTGGTTCTATCGTGCTTTGCCACTGTCCACAGTGTCCTCACCTATGGTGTCGAGCTGTGGGCGCGAGCCGCGGATGTCGAGCGAGCCTTCGTCTTGCAGAAGCGAGCCGTGCGCGCTATTGTGGGTGTACCCGACGATGAGTCATGCAGGGCGCTTTTCAAACAGCTGGGAATTATGCCTCTACCCTGCGAACTCATCTACCTTTTTAGCTACTTTCACTCGTAGAAACATCAACATCTTCCAGCAAAGAGGCATAAACTCACCTCCTCGTAACGCCCACGTACAAGCTTTGTAAATCGAAGAGGTCCGTGTATATAATATGTCCCTCAGTGTATAACAGGCTGCTGGACTCAGTCAAAAGAGACGCAACTTCTACCACGATTTTTAAAAATAGACTGCGAAAATGGCTCCTTGACTACACATTCTACTCTATAAGTGACTTTTATGAGCTGCCAGTCAATTAAAATAAAAGTAGAAATTGGACATAATATTATTCAAAAAAAATATATTCAAATTGTATCATAGTTAATTTAAATGACAAATATTATCTGTAATTTATAAAATGTATACCTACTTAATGTGCCTACCTTGAACTTTAAAATATTATTATAGTTTAGAATAATACTACCTACCTAGGTACCTACTATAAGTCGGCTTGTAACTTGGCGTTATGAATAAATATATTGTATTGTATTGTTATGTGAGGCTGTCGGGATTTCTACGACTTACTAAAACCCCCTCGGTGGCCGGTCTCGATGCGGAGGCCAAACCAAACGCTTCCCGTCGGTCAATAATAATATGTCAAGTTTTACATGTATTTGTATTCAAATTATTTTAAAACCTTGAAAATAACGATTGTATTGAAGTTAATAAACAAAATACAGCTGTGTCAACGTAAAATACTACACATCGGGAATTTACGGGCATTGTAAGAGGGCAGATATGGTAAGAAATACCGAAAAACGATACAACAAATAAGACCCTTTCTGACCAAACTAAGCCCACCCATTATACAGCACACTGCTAACTCAAACACTCAGAGACCTTTTAGACCTAATCGAAGTGGATATGGAGAATGCGAGCTTATGACAACACAGCGATAAGGTATATGGTAGTAATAAGGCAATGGTAAACAGGTAATCGATGGTCAGAACCACACTAATGTTTACCTTCGATAAACTAGACAAATTGTGGAGAATTTTGAGAACTTACGTGGGTCATCGACTTGATGTGAAAGTAGAGCGAGCAAAAGGCACTGTGCTTTCAAAAATGCATTCGCGTCCCTAGACTAGACATTAAATCAATACTTTTAGCATTAACGCCATCACCATTTGCATATTTTGCTAGAAAACGGTCCTTAGACAATTTGCAATAGATTAAGTTGCCAAAGAAATGAAATGAGTTAGTGACAAGATAAAAGCAGACAAAAACAAGTTGAAGGTTGAAAAACAAAAACCCGACTGAAAAAAATCAAACTTCATGGTTTTACAACACAACACGGCCCCAAAAAGAGTATTACAATATATATTCATATATTAAACTGAAAACAGAAAAATATAGTAACATATCAGCAAAATTCGTGTCGATATTATTATTTTTTTCAAACGTATTTAGCGGATTTGTTACCAAATATTTTTTTCTGTTTTCAGGTAAATATCTATTGAACAATGGACTTCCACAAATTATCGCCTAAATCAATTAGCTATATTTATAAATTAAAAATAGGCAAGTTATTACCATTAATTTAATACCTATATTTTTACATTAAATCATTTTATTGAATCCTTGTTTATTCGCCATATTAAAATTGTACATCTACGATACATCATCAATAAATGATACTTCCACAATTTAGAGGAATAAAATGACACCTCCTCAAATCAAGCCTTCAAGCCTGCATAGCGTTACAATGAAATAAATATACATTTAAACATAGGTACTCTCGAAAAACATTACCCTCCTTCTGAAGCAGTGTGGGTAAAAACAACAATGTAGGACTAGGCCAATAGCTAAAAACAACGGAAGGTCTTACCGAAAGCACAGGAAGGCCAATCCCGACGATATATAGCATTATATTGGTGACAGTGGATTCTTTGTAGGGATGCTTGAGGGACTCATCGTCACAGAAGAACCCACGTTCGTAAGGCGTGCCCCAGAGGAAAAATGCCAGGATCAGGAATCCAACTGAAACAATGACAAACAGAATATGTAAAGCAAATGTAAGTACTAATATAGTATATTTTTTTATTTCCTTAATTCAGAACACAGAATCGCACATTTCAATCTAAGAGTAAAACAAACACAGAGGGTTTATGCGAGTAGCATTATGTTAACGTAACATATGTTTTTTTTTATACAAACATTCTCACGAATCTTCGGCAATTTTTAAATATTACAAATGTCTACGTGCTTTTAAATTGAATAATTATAGACAAAAGCTAAACTATCCTCCCTATAGCTTTGTATGACCATGGAAAACAAAACTCGGTTCAGGCGAAAGCCGAGAAACTGACTGTCATATTGTGATTAGGGGTTTAATAATATCAAATTGCAGATAGTTGAAAACTCTGATTATAACATTGTGTAGGTAAATCGGAGTCATTAATTTCAGTCAAAGGGACCATAAACTTATTATGGAATTTCAGTGCAGAAAAACATAGACCAATTTGGAGTAGCACAAGGATACAATTAGGAATTCAACGTTAGAGAGCAGCTGCATTTTAAAACAAAAAAAAACTATAAAATTAAACACAGTATAAATTACCGCAGCATCACTCAATAAATCAGGGCCCGCTATTAACGTTCCACAAAAATAACAAAGTCTATTAAAATACACATGCAACTTGTTAAAAAAATAATTTAAATCGGTCGACGCGACCTAACCCCAATCTCTGCCAACCACGGAACCCAATTCCGAAGAGAATCAGCTATTGTTTCACGGATTGTTTCTTGTCCAAACACATCAAGGGACAGACAAAAAACATCAGGTACTTTAGGAAAAGGCACGAAGATATAGATCAGTGGATACGACACGATACGCCAAGGATCAATAAATTCTACGGTTATAATACGACAGGTGTTAATTGGTAAGGACTGGGGTAACACTTTTACTATTGGGGTTGACGTAATTGATGTTGAATGACATTTGCTTGTAGGGGAAATTGTGTGAAACTTTGAAATCATAAGATCATCATTATGATGCTTTAACTGAGCGAAAAGAGTTTTGTCTTCTCTCGCCTGGAGATTGCCAGGACGTGGAAAGGGTCTACGGTGGAGCGAGCTTTCTCAGAAGCTGCTTATTGATGGCAATGACGTATCACAGCAGACTGATCTGAGCAACTGATCGACGCAGAGCTTCAGCAGTGATTGGTTGCAAGCCAGGAGAACCTTCAGAGGCCCTACCACCACCACTATGATCATCCAGCCGTAACCGTCGACAGAAGGTCAACGATTCCGTCACCCGTAGTAGACCACAAGGAGATAGATCATACCCACCCCTAAAAAAATACCTATGCTATAATATATGCTAAATGGTAATTATGAGAGGAAAGACAATGATCAGTTGAATAAGCTAGACAAAGAATACAGTAGGAGTATACTTTTGCTGGGGTAAAAAGCTGAAGAGACCGGCATCATTATTCCCGACAATAGCTTTTTAGTTTGATAAGGCTAAGGAGTGGAATACGTTGCCTGCGTCTGTTATTCCTGAAAATAACATGTTCCTCTTAAAGGCGAGAGAAGAAGAAGAAAGTTTTCTGAACAGGCGTGATACATCGTCCACATCGTCGCTTCCTATCAGACAAGATTCGGGTAAAACGTAACAAAAAAAATATATAGTATACTTATGCCCACTTAAACCACAATCACCGCTGAGCCATTTTTTTGAGTTTTGAAATATCGATTTATTATTTAACGGTAATAATCCTCAACAGTCTGAGGAACTAGCTATCTTACTTCTAAATGCCAGAACACAAAAATGTTGAATTGCTGTTATGGCGACAGACTGAGGTAAGATATATGCTAGTCAGGCGATCTCAAACAAAATCCTACCACCAACCATTAGACCATCGTTTACCCAGGATGAAAGTCTATCCGTTCCAGTAGTTCACTACAACACAGTCACAGCACGAGTCTGAAGTAGTTTGTTATCGAAACGACTAGAAATAACAAACAGCGTTTTATGGCCCAGCCATTATCGAGTGCCGCTCCCTAGAGGCGAATTGGTAACGGCCGTCCTATGCTTTTAAACAAATTAGTTAGGCGCGTGTCCGGTAAGATTGATAAAAATATGCAATGTAAAATATATTTATCAACAAATGTTATAACTTTAAGCTTGGATGCCATACGAAACTTTTCCTTCGAGAACGTTGGCCCTACCATGAGTCACTGTAGTATAGACCAATTGTCACACGTGACTGTCGTTCGTTTAGTTTGCCTTGGGCAAACTAAATCAGTCAATACAGTAAAGTCACACCGATCAGTCTCACTGCCGTCCCGTCTAGATTCTGTGGCCGTTCAGTGTGGCACTCGAATATCATCGAGAAATTACCAGTCTATCTGTGCATTATAATTTCGATCCGTGTTCATTAGTTCCTAAATATGATTTCGAGGCGCCGAACAAGTTCATGCATATTTTTCACCGTAGACGTAGTCAGTATTGAGTACATATTGCAAAAACTCGTGGTAGGCACACGTGTTAGAAAACCATTTATACCGAAGTCGGGTAATGCCAAAACATAAATATTATTCTTAGAACTAAACCAGGAACACATAAAGGGCTAGATGGCGTGTGAAAATAGTAATAAAGCAGGTAAGAAATGGAACTCCTTTCCCTCGTCTGTTATTCCGCACGAGTTCAATCTTATCTTCAAGTCCAGAGTGAGTTAGGTTTGTTATAAACAAGCGTGCACCATTTTAAGCCACATTTTTTTTTTTGTACGACCGGGAAACGCTTGGCCTTCATCTTATCTGGATACAAGTTGAGATAAGGCCGAAGGTGGAGGCGCAATTCACCCGGAATCCTCAACTAACTGAGGAACTGGCTATCTTACCTCTAAATGCCGGAGCACAACAATTTTTAGAATTGTTGCTATGGCGACAGAATTAGGTAAGATGGTGGTGGCTAGCCAGGCGTCCGCCTGGCTACAGGACTTCAACAAAGTCCTACCACCAACCAAACCAAGCACAATTTTGTACTCCCCCTGGCAACCGAACCCGGGACCTCTGGATCTGAGATCAGTGGGTTGAACCACTAGACAACAGAGGCGGTTAAAATATGTTCACTTATTTATCGAGCGAAAAAAAATATGTCATGTAATTTATAATTGATTTATCTGCAACAGTGGTTTGGTGTCGACCAATCCTCCATTTTGCACACCAACAGTCCATCAAAGAGCTGCACGGTCCTTATAATAAAATAAAACTGGAAATTCTGTAAATATCAGTATGTAAGACAGTTGTAAAAAACTGCAAATCGATAAGTAATAGCCGTTCCGCAAAAAGAAGGACAAGCAATAAAAGTTATTAAGTTGCAAATGCGTGCACTTTATTCACAGGGCTGCATTTTAATAAATGTAAATTCTATAATGAATTGCACAAATCGTATTCGCTATACGAAAGCCGGTAAGATCAGTCACAATCCCTACTAATATTATAAATGCGTAAGTATGTTTGTTGGTTGTTCAACTTTCATCCAGAAATGAAGAAAACCACGTAACTTTTTCCAAAGGAATAGTTTATACGCGATTTTTCATATGAATAAAATAAAAAAATAGACGGTCTCTGTACAAGACAATATAACACAATTAAATGCTACCATAGTACGTTTGTTCACCAACCTACAACCCTGATACGTCTGGAAGTAAAAAAAAGTAACAGATACAATCAGACACCCCTTTTTTATTGTACGACGGGGAAGCTCCATCAATCTCACCTGCGGTAAGATAAGGCCGAAGGTGGAATCGCACTTCACCCAGAATCCTCAACAGACTGAGTAACTGCCTAACTTACCTCTAAATGCCGGAACACAACCATTTGGAATTGACGTTTTTTTTACATACTTAGGTACGATGGTGGAAGCTAGCCAGATGGGCTTAAATAAAGTCTGGTAGGACCAAACAAACCGAGCACAAAGTTGCACCCCCCAGCGGATCGAACCCGGTATTTTTGGATCTGATACCGGTGGCCGAACCACTAGAGGCCGTTCGAGGATTGACCTATATAGGTTCTGAATTGAAAGGTAATTATAAAAGGCATCTTCTGGTCAGACTTACTCCGTTATAGACGTCAACCATTGCCCAATCGCCAGGCCTCAAGGTCAGCTAAGAAGATTTATTTCCGTCTACCCCCACAAACGACCGCCGCGCATTGGCAGACATTAACAATAAGAAAGGTTTTTGGAAAATATTGAAAAGGAAAAGATTTTTGCTAGTTGCATTATCTACACTAAATATTACAAGTAGTCGAACTGAGATCTCGTGATGTCTAGTTTGTGTTAGGTATTTAACCACGGATATTATTTCTTAAAAATAAAGTATTAACAAACGATAAAAGTGTGCTTTCATTACACCTTACAAATAAAGAGAAATAGAGAAAAAGTAAGGTAACTTACTTCTCTTCTTACTTCTCTTTATTTTTTTTATTGTACGACGGGATAGCACGAACCTTCATCTCACGTGGTTACAAGTTTCTTATTTATTAAGTCTTTATTCCCTATATTCCCTAGTGACGAAATATACTGATTGATGAGTATAAGTGTTATACCTGCATATTTTATATAAAAACAACCCCGTTTATAAAAATATCCCCGAGGCAATCAATTTCCATTTATGTTATCTCTTTACAGTTTAAATTTAATTGAAATTGTATTACCCGTTCGAGAGTTATGCCGTCACAAACATTAAGAGTAAAGTTTGTAATTTTGGATGTAGGGGGTAGCTCTCGGCCTAAATGCTTTCTATAATTATTTAATTTAACTTTTATTAATACGGTTAACACCAATAACATTAATTAAACATAAACACACCACAAAACAATAATCAGTACAACAAATTAAAAATAAATACAATCACATAATACTTTAAAATTAAAACAATCACGTTCCTACCTACAATTTTATAGATAATTGCTCGAACTCAAAAAAATATGTTGAGAGTATCTTTTTTTTATACATTTTTGAATAAAAAAACATCAGATATATATATTTCACGCAGGCAACGCCGCGGACACAGCTAGTATAAAATAAAATCCACAAAGAAAACCATTTACAAAACCATGTCGTAAACACTGAATCAATCCGTAGGCAAAAAAATCAAGAGACCGGCATCGCGTCAATCAAGTTTCAATGTCAATACTGATAGAAAAAAAAATCAATAAGCATTGAACTAACCATACAGCATGAATCACCGAATAGCTGCGAGGAAGCTTGTCTCTTCTATTTGGGCCAACGACCCTTCACTATGTGGTCTATCAATATCAGATTACTTACGCGTACAATGTACTCGTAAATATACACCTCAAGTAACTAATATCCCAGTTCTACTCTACTTGCGTTGACGAGTAAGTTGGCAACACAATGCGCTTGTTTTAGGGTGTATTTTTTTGTATTGTCTACATAAAAACCTAGCCAAGCGCGTGTCGGACACAATAGCGACGCACGGTTCCGGCAAAAAATACAGGTTATTTGCATTTTGTTTTGAAGCATGTGTTCAACTCACCCTTGGCCGGTTTTTAGTATTTAGTATAAAAAGGTATGGACTTTATAGGTCCATACCATTTGATGTATATAGGTAGCAAATTTGAACTTTATAGGTGGTATTATATAATGTTAATTACTCTTTTTACGATAGATAAAATAGTACGTTTTTAGTAAGGGGATGCCCCTTGTTTTCGCCGCCCATTGTACAAGCAAGCAAATATTCTGTCAGCGACTAAACTGATTACGATTTAGAATATACAACTGATTATTACTACTATTATATTATTATATTATAGTAGCGTACTCTGATTACCACCTAGCAGGTCATTTTCAAGCGATCCACGCTCTGAGTAGTGATCACAGGTGAATTCTCGAATGGGAAAAAGTTTACTGCACAAATAAAAATGGACTCTCATCCATTTTTATTTGTGCAGTAAAGCGTAACGAGACCCTAAAAAGTATTATGTCGTGAGAATTAAGCAAACGATTACTGTTCTTGTGTGGTCCTTATTTAAAACTAGAATTTAGTATAAAATGGCATTCACTAAGATCCGTTCAGCCGAAGAGTCGTAAAACAAACTAACAAATAAACATGATTACTTTCGAATTATATTGGTATCGAATTATGGGTACGAATGCTGAGTTCTACATGGTATTACGATAAAATATACTAGGAAACCAGAAACGAATTAAATATGAAAATAGAACAACAGTGTTATAGAGATCGATGGAGACCTCAACTATAAACAATTTCAATACAACTGTTAAAAAAAAGGTGATGTATTACATGATGATAGTCAGAAATCTTAGATCACCAAAGGCTGAAACATCAGCCATAAGTAACACTTGAGCGATGAGAAGAAAGCTCAAATTAAACAGGAAACCACTAAACATAACATCAAAGAGGTTCTTAGCTTTTCCATTGATAATGTAAACTGGGAGCGCATAAACTTTGAGAGTATCGATCAGTAAGATACTGGTGCTATGGGAATTGAATAGGTTGCTTTTATGGTGGACTAATGAATAATGTAAGAGTTTACTCAAGCACGGCTCTTTGAAACCGACACCAGTCATTCGTAAGCCATTATTGACAATCAATTTTCTCCTACAGCGGTAATGCTCCCATGCCTCTATATTTGTTCAGCCACCAGCGGCAAAGAATCTTGGGAATGCCGATGTGTTGTAGATAAATGCAATAGAGCCAAGCATTTAAGGAGATATAAACAGAACGAGAGATTAAAATACGATAGCCCTTAAAAAGGTCTTGGTAACTGTGAGCTTGGCAATAAAAGTACCCAAACATTTTATATTTGCTTAGTGCGCCGGTGCCGGAAGAACAAAATTTACGAGTGTCAAAATACAGCCTTAACGGTTAAGGTCCTGACTAAGAGTAATCTGATAAGAACATCCTCAAAAACAACATGAAACAGGTAAACTGTGTCATGTGAAGTAACGACGACTTTTGAGATATCATATCCGTATAACAAGGAAGGAAGGTTCATTTTTGATTTGAATTTGATCGACCGTAAAAAGTTTGAGGTTATCTAAAATGTAGGTGTTGCTAAACCCAGGTCATTGACTTGAGATCGTGGAAAAAGTGAGCCTATTCAAAGGCAACCGGATCGCGAAGAATGGGCGACCGGTTCGCAGGATATCTCAGCATCCACGATTTATGAAGTCCTTATAGCTCTATACAAATCAGATATAAAAAAAAACATTTGTTTGACAATAAAACGCCGCAATTTCAAAACCAGCAAGCTTGATGGTCAATCCACAGGTAATTAGAATGTTTATCGCTCGCCACATACAACTGAATGGGCAACGTTCGTGAATTGTGTCGTTAATAGATTCCGATAGATAATGGGATATCGCAAGTAAACAAGATAATAAACGATGTACGGAGTCTGAATAGCAATGACCCGACTAAAATATGACCTGGCGCCGGCCTACAACTGCATAATATACGAGACTCATAGATTATATATTTGAATAAACACAATTGGAATACTGTAAATGGAATTGTCTGCACCAATCACAAACAAGGTTATAGCTGCTGGTCTTATTCACGGCTTAATAGATAGTACGTAAGTATATATAACGAATTATAAGGAAAAAGAAAAAAACCCATTGACAACTAGTTTATGGTCAGTTGCCAAACCTGTCAGTAAGAATCACTAACTGGTATTTCAAAGTCGTCAACTTTATTCATCGTACGTTCAAAGGGTCATACAAAAAGCCCAGTCAAAACAACCACAAAGCACTCAGGTTACCAAACGTGGGTAATTCTATTCAATATGTTGAGCGTCGAATATACCCATTGCATGAATGGCAGCACTGTTTATCCCGGGGTAAATAAGTACGTGTTTCTTATCAAAATAATAAGTTGCATTTACATTAATGTGCCATAAAAATAGGTGACATGAGTCTGCAGTAGAATAACTAACTATATATAGTTAGTTATTCTACTATAGACTCATGTCACCTATCTATAGATAGCTTTGTTTGTAAATTATATTAAAAATATGTTTAGATTGCTTAGATTTCGTAGAAATTGCTGAGAGATATCAGCTATGAGTTAGGATTTATCATTTATAGGTTTATACCTATTCATTTGTGCACCAATAACCATGGCTTTAGCCAAAAAACATCTCCATCTAAAGGTTGTCTGAATAAATGTGTTCAATAAAGTATTATATCTTCATTGATTAACTGTAAGGTCTCACAAGTAATGGGAGGGTAAGTCAGTCTAGAGGTTACCCGTATTTTATATTATTTGGACGAGTGCTAAGTTTAAACGATATCAAAATATTACGATCATGTTGGTATGCTCCCATTCTGGTCATTTATGGAGCCGATCGCTCAATCACACCGACTGAGTACTGGAACCTATGTTTCGAAGAACGATGCTGAACAATTTGTGTTGTTACTGCAAAATGTGCAATGATATGCAACTAAAGTAAAGTATGTACAGTCCTTCAGATTCCTCCCGCCGTTACTGCTTTTGAGTAAATTAGGGATTTAAATGCAAAATGGTCGTTGACAGACAATGAGTAATTGAATTAAAAATGCCGCACTAACGCACCGGCGTTTCGGTGGAGATTTAGGTAAGACATATTCGAGCACATGGTGCGAAATATTTTTTTGTGTTCGCCTAAGCCAATTAGGCCTGAATCTATGATATATATGAATGAATGAATCTATATCCTGAATCCTGAATTTATATAATACATGTAATAGATGTTGATATAAAAGCATTTAGAAAGTTATGAAGTGTGTGTATGTTAATGGCAATCTATATTATTCAGGTATTCTATACAATACCAAGGCAATCTTATTAACCTTATATACTAATATAAAATGCTAACTGACTCACTGATAACAACGCACAGCCTAAACGGCTAATCGTAGAGACATGAAATTTGGATGTTTGTCTTGATGAGAAAATGAGTGCTAAGAAGGGAATTTTGAAAATTCGTACCCGTACGTAGTTCGTACATTCGTAGTTTTCATTGAAAGTATGCCCTAACTCTGAAACCGTGCATGATAAAAGGTCAAAATTGTCATTATAGATTCCTCATATGAAATAGTGGTTTTTTGTTTTTTTAATAATTGAAGGGCATACTTTTATTAGAAAAAAAACAAAAATCATTGTTATTTAACAGAAAAAACGCGATGTACACGTGGTTTCTATAATAAACTGGTGTATATTTAGTGTTCTTTATGCAATGGATGTATGTTAAAACTACCAAGGTCTGATGATGGAGTGGAATCAATATAAAAGGGTATTTTCAGTAAATAACAGTAATACATATTAAGAGCGTTGCACATTTAAAATGATTGTATGTGTGATACTCTTCTAAAAATCTTTTTTTTTAATTTACCCGGCCGTAGCAGTCGCGTCCTAAGAATCGACCCCCTCCAACTCAGCCCGCGGATGTCGTAAAAGCCGATATAAGGGATCTCACCAGAGGAAGCGGCAGCTTCCTGCTATATGTTACATAACACCTTCGCTTTGCTTAGATTTTAATTGCGTTTTTAGAAAAGTAAAGCGAGCTCAAAACCTAGATCATACTTATCTAATTGTACCGGCAAAATTTCATATGAATGAGACAAGCTATTTCGAAATTAACGATCTCACTCTCCCATACACTATGTTTGTATGCATACAGACTTAGTGTATGGGATATATAGTGTATGGAGATATGGAATGAGATCGCTTCACTGTGACAGTGCTATATCATCGCAGAATGGCCACTAGAATACCAAAAGGCACCTATAGTGCATGGCGATTCTATTACGATACCATTGTCATAGTGAAGCCATTGGTTTAGTAGAATCGGGGCCCTGGGCCTTCGTAAGATCCTATACAGATAGCGCGTCTCAGAATAGACGATCTGAGCATGTGACACAGCGACACAATTGGCACCATTCAAAATTTCACTCAATTGTCTCGGCGCAAGTGTAAAATTGTTTTCGACTATCTAGATTTCACTTCAACTATTGTGGTGACAGGCCATTAAGGTTCTAAAGAAGGCCCCGGGGTACCGCTCATATTCACATTCCAGTACAAACGTAGTTTGTCGTTTCCAATTCAAATGTCATTTTGCAGGTATGATCGAATAAGAGTAGTAGAGCCCCTTGTTAAAGGGCTCGTCCGGTGAAGTACTACCACCATACCTATTTCAGCCGCCAAGCAGCATTGCTGTGTTCCGGTATTTTTGAAATTACGGGCATTGTCCTGGATGGGAATCGAACCCACAACCTACACAGCTCAGAAGGCAGAGCTACTACCAACTGAGCTTTAAGGCTATAAAGGTACCTATTTTGATTATAGGGCATTTTTTTTTAGAATACCTGCAAAATCAAAAGTAGGTAAGTATATACGTATTACATTGTACCAGTTCAGTTTACACGTTTTATACATTTATAAACGTGGGTTTTACTTACGTATACGATAGTTGATTTAGGAACCAACTTTGTTTCGGTTCTCCCGGGGAACCATGGAAAAAATATAAAAACACTCAAGTATTTACAGTTAACAAACTTTTTGTTTTTTTTATTCTATATTTAATCGTGAAAACCTTTCATTGGCCTTCTGTGTGCTAATAATAATATAAAGAAATGTTATAAATGTGCTGTTGGAAAATCATTTTCATTTGAATCGGACCTGCCATTTCGAAATGAACGTCAAACTACGTTTGTATGGGAAGGTGGCACTACTCGGCCTTCATACAGAAAGAAAGTCCATACGAGTCGAAGAATTCACTTCTGCATACTAAACGATAAATGCGTAGCCAGAAAGTGAAAACATTTCGTAAAGCCATCTGAACCTTAAGAGTCAACTGAATGTAGAAATGCCAAGAATTCTTATCGTATTTTCAAGTGCAACAGAACAAGCTACAATAATGGAGGATTTATCATACATTACCATAACAATACACTAGCACAAGGCACGGAGTTTTTTATGAATATAAACTGAATGGCATAGTGAAAATGCATATAAATGAAATCAAATGTATACTTGATGTTTATTTTATGACTCTATTTCCTACACATGCCATGGAGATTAGTTAAAGAGCTTAGTTTGTATATCTAACGATCTAGGTCGTAGTGTGTATACGTGAGTATACAACAATTTTAAATTGCTGTTAAATTGTTCTGGCATTTAGAGGTAAGATAGCCAGTTCCTCAGTATGTCGAGGATTCCGGGTGAACTGCGCTTCCACCTTCTGCCTTATCATAACTTAAAACCAGCTGAGATGAAGGCTACGCCTCTGTGGTCTAGTGGTTCAACCCACCGATTTCAGATCCAGAGGTCCCAGGTTCGATCCCCAGGGGAAGCAATATTGTGCTTATTGTGCTTAGTTTGGTTGGTTGTAGGAGTTTGTTTAAGCCCGCCTGGCTAGTTGCCATTTACCTAATTCTGTCGCCATAATAGCAATTCTTAAAAAAAAAATTGTGTTCCGGCATTCATAGGTAAGATAGCCAGTTCCTCAGTTTGTTGAGGATTCCGGGTGATTTGCGCCTCTACCTTTGGCCTTATCTCAACTCGTTACCAGGTGAGATAAAGGCCAAGCGCTTCCCCGTCGTACAATAAAAAAAAATCCAAAATGGACACTACAGAACCAACGGACTCCATTACATTTATCATAAGATTTCATAGAGCAACTAAAATCTTTTAAAGATCCAATGTGGATCAGTGGACATGAAAGGACATCAAAGTCTTCTATATAATTTTATTATAACAAAAGAAAGCAAGGAGAAAAAAAAGAGGCAGTCTTGGACTGCTGACAAAAATCTAGTGAAAACCTAAAACTTTAGAATAATAACTATGCCACCGTCTGAAGACATTTAAATTATAATATTCTTATTTTTATCACGTAGGAGATATAGATCTCTAATCTAAACAAAATATGAGAATGGTGTCAATGTCGTAATTATATTACGAAACTTTTTAGTTAAGTTTTACGGTGAAATTAAATGATGCCCTACCTACATGTTTATAAAAAATCATATTGCAAAATATATCAATGTAATGTATATTTGACTATTTAATTTCAACAATAATCTTGAGATTGTTTTCTTTGTTTTTTCAATCCGCGACAGATATATTTATAATCGATCTAGATTCGGCTAGAAATCCATAAACACGCCGGCGGCCGCCAGTCTGGCGCAACCCATCACATTATCATGTCGGAGACGCGAACCCATTAGGCCCCTACCAAAAATCACTCAAAGCGTCTTAAGTAAATAAAATAAGTTTCCACTCAAAAAAAACAAATGTAAGGAACGTGCAAAAAAAAACAGCCATAAGCAAAAAGCAGGCATACCTACCAGCAAAATGAAATGGAACCCAAGCAACATAAATAGCCACAAAAATGCTTCGGGTCTATTAGGACAGCATCCTTCACAATCATGAAAGATTGTGATGATCATGAAGAGCAAATTAAAGAAGATTGTAGCGGTAAAAATAAGCCAGAATAAGCTCTTGCTTGCGTTTTATAATTGCTCTATTAAAGTTGTATTAATCAAAACGCAAGCAAACAGCATGCAATGCATTTGTCTTCATAAACATGCCATGTCCCTTAGTTAGTTTAATGAGAGGAAAAAGAAAAACTATTCTTCATTTCGTTTGATGTTCCACTAATAGATAAAAAAAATGTAGTTTTTAAAAGACATCGTTTAAGTAGTAGATAGGTTTTTTTTTTTATTTTTATGATGAAATTTAAGAATTGTTGTCATGGCGATAGAATTAGGTAAGATGATGGTAGAACTTAAAAAAGTCGTCCCCTCTAAAAATATTTTTGTATTTCAAGCGATTGGACTTGGTCACAACATTTACAAATAATAATAAATTAATATTACAGGACATTAATTTCACACAGCGCCATCTGACCCCAAACTAAGCATAGCTTGTAATATGGGAACTAGATTACGGATAGAATACTTAAGTACTTTTTTTTTGTAAATACATACTTATCATACAATACAAACACCCAAACACAGAACAAACATCTATATTCATCACATAAAAGTTTGTCCTGGGTGGGAATCGAACCCACAACCTACAGCGCAGAAGGCAGAGTTACTACCAACTGAGCTATGAGGCTTGTTATAATGAATAAATATTACAGGACTTTAATTTCACACAGCGCTATCTAGTCGTAATAGAATACTTAAATATATTTTTTTAAATACATCATTGCAATTGTTGCTTTATTCACACAATGGTGTTGTATCAACAGAGGAAACTTTATCCTCATTATTGCAAATTAATCTGCAGGAGCACCTCTAAAGCAACAATTACAATGATTAGCAATTTAATAGGGTCTGCGATGCAAATCACTGTAATGTATTCTAGACGTGCTACTATTGCAAAACAAATATTGAAACGTCGATAAATCGATCCGGTCTCATTGTTTTGCGGCACTAGAACGACTAAGAATGAAATGTCAATTATTGTTTAGTTCAGTTTTTGTATTAATGAGACATTATTAGTAATTATAATTAATATAGGTAAGCGGCCAAGTGCTGACACGCACATTTCAAGGCAAAAAATCACGGCAAAATCAGGGCGTTCATTTTAATATTTGTTGTTATAGCGGCATTAGAAATAAACACACACGATTTCAACTGTCTACCTATTTAAGTTCATAAAATCAATATTATTATTATCAATTCTAAAGTAAGTAAAAACAATCTGTTTGTTTGCTTCCATTTCACAAATAAACGGCTGCCGGGTTTTGTTTAAATTCGGCATGCATATAGGCTTTTTTTATCCGAATAGGTACCACGAAGACACTTATAGTTCTGTGAATAAAGTATCGCAAAAATTATATTTTATCATAATATAATTATCATCATCGTTAGCAACACTCGTCATCCCATGGGGATTTCCTGAAATCCTTTCGTGCACTCAGTCACTACAAAAGGAAGCAACCCCTTAAAATTTGAAGTCTGTAAGTGTCTGGTTTGGACTATGCATTGATTGTCAGTAAGTCGGCTACACGAAGAATAAATATATATAGAAAACTAATTACCAACAATCACGAATTTTTTATATGCCAACATAAAATTATAACGGCAAAAAAAACAACGAAAAGGGAACAAAAAAGAAAAGGGACAGAATCTCTTGTCCAGAACTCAGGGCACCAAAATTGGAATGCACAAAATGAATAAATGTGGGAGTTCATAGATTTTTTTATTTAGTACTCTTTTCTAAAAGACTCAAGAGCACATATTTATTTACAGTTATCTAGGATCCAATCCCGCATCTCCATCCACACCACAATAAAACCATCGTAAATCCACAGCTGAATTTGAACAGATCATGGCGGTTGTAAAGACACCATTCGATGGCCAGAGTATCTCTTGTTTCGTATACTCGCGAGGAACGATTGATTGCCGATAGAAACGATAATGATATACACAGCTTTATTTAAAACTTGGACAAATAGACAATTAAACTAACTATATACAAGGGAAGCATAGTCGGGTTACCTAAGGAACGTTACAAACGGTATATAGGTAACTCAACTGTTCCAAACGAGTACCATATTTGAAACTTAGACCAATAGACAATTAAACTAACTATATAGGGAAGCATAGTCGGGTTACCTAAGGAACGTTACAAACGGTCTATAGGTAACTCAACTGTTCCAAACGAGAACCGGACGGAAGCGTGCCCAAGACACTGGCTGGATTTCCATGCTGAATAGCTATGCTATTTTCCTAGCCTAATTAAGAGCCAGTCTTGGGTCACGTGACGCCTCAATCAAAATCCCGCTGAAATCCTGGAGTGCACCGGCTTCGTTTGTTACCTACCAACGGCTGAACTGAGGCTGAACTTTATTCCGTTTCTTTTCATTATTTACAACCATCAAAATTTCACTTTCAAAACATGCGTGGGTTTGATTAAACATTCCATCCGAAATCACACTCACACTAATGACGGTACCCCGAGAGAGCCGAAACAAAGTTGGTGCCATCAACCATCGTATACGTGAGTGGAACCCTTGTTTAAAAATAAATCAAATACCTCTCCACAGATCGGCATTGAACACGTAGAAAGGTCTGGCCGTATGTCGATATGCCCGTAATAGCTGTTTAATCAACGAATTACACAATTTTAATTGCCAGTGTTGCCACGTGTGTAAACGGCATTGACATTGGTCAACGCATTAATGAGCTAATGAGACATTTATTATGCGCCCGCGTTGTTCGATCGATAACCGACTCGATACCGAGTACGTAGGTATGTTTTGTCGGATTGGGTAGACAGCTTTGGGGATTTTTTTTTCATGTTTTTGTAATCGGTTAAATTGGTATATAATTGGATATCGACACACGAAAAACAAACAGAAAATTGAGAACATTTAAAATTAAACTGTTAGCAGCTACAGCTACTATATTGTGGTTCTGTCTTGTCTTATCTATTTAGATTTATGTAAGAGTGAGGCAGTCCTTCCATTAATCAGATACCATCACAGGACTTTGTTTATATTCAATATCGTTACCTTAGATAAGGCTTCCACGCCAATTAAAGGATGCCCAATGGTTCTATTTATATGTAATAGCATCAATAATGGTTAAAGTATTATTAAAGTATGATTATATCGACTCCACTATCGTTCATACGATCTCCTGAAGTATAAGTGAAATAATTGTAATAACTATAATGAGAAGTTCCGTTGTTCAACATTTTGCAATGTGTTAACACATATAATTTTATATAAAAAAATATAAAGATACTACTTACTTATATATTTACTCACTGTATAAAGTACTTATGAATAATTAGTTATATAAGTATCATAAGCTAACTAGCTTCCGCCCTCGGCTTCGCCTATGATGATAAAAAGAAGCCTTTGTCCTTCCCTAGACTTCAAACTACGTCCACATGTTTTTTTTATTCGACTAGGAGACGAAACAAGCAAGTAGACCACCTTATATTAAGCGCTCTCTTGCCTATAACAATGCCTTACATGCATTAGTGCGTGGCTGTTTGTTTGTTCATTAATATTAAAATACATACTTGTTTACATTATTTTTTAAGGTTTATATTTACCATGTTGTGATTGAATCGAATCATAAAATGATCTATAAAAACATTACTATTTAAAAAATTTGGTCTATGTAGATAATCTACATTCCAAATTTCATCGAAATCGGTTCAGTAGTTACGAAAGTACATTCGCACACAATGTCGCATTTATAATATTAGTAGGATGGGAATAGGATAGGATAGGATGTGGAAAAGCCAACAAGGAAAACCTCGTTTAATAGCACTTTAGAGGGAATTTCATACGGAGAGTGGAATATATTTAAATGTTGAGATTTATCGGATGGAACTCAACGAACATAAATAACTTCTTAGGTTCGGGTTTCATAAGCTTGATTAATTATGGCATTCTCGATCTTATTATGGGATGTAGACTCGACAACGGAGCGCGGCGCGTACGATTTCTGCGCGAGCTTGTGCGGGCAAGAGACTGCCTGTTGACAAGCTCACTTGCCTTTGACCGCTCTTTTGTTCTATCTACGCTAGCTGCAAATCTTATCTGTGCTCGTAAAAACTAATTATTACTAATATAAAAGCTTCTTACGGTTAATAGTTAGTTAAAATTTCAATGTGGTCATACATGTGTTTTGTACCTTGCCTTGCTATAGCGGTATTTTGTCTATTGAATGTAAAGCTGTAGCTATTAAAGCTTGCATAACTTTGCTAACTATTACATTTCAATTCCAAATGATGTAAGCTTTGCCGTCGTACGGTAAAATACAAATAAAATCTATTTTGAATAAGTATCTACAATTTTCATAGTGTTTTTAGAAAAAGTAAAAAGCGCCGTGGATTATCTCTATCCGATTACCTGATCTGATTTGATTTATCGGACATGCTATTCAAAGTGAACGTGAAACTACGTTTGTACTGAGAGCGAAATTCAGCGGTAGGTACTCCGGTGCCTTATCAAACATATACATTTTTCTTTGACATTTACAAAGCAACGCAAATCTGTATTAATGATTGTTCATTTTGCATCCTCCAAAAGTCATATTTCATTCAGCAGCACCGCGATTTTAATCGACCACCATTGTCCTTAAGTCCTTGGTGATAGAGCTTAAAATGGGACTGATTTTAAAGTATGTTCTAAGGTACCTGTCGTTTTGTTCGCTGCGGTGGATGCAAGTACAAATCGCGTGGGTGTAGCATTAAGAAGTCATAAATCCCTAGTAAGCATTAATTATTCCTTCAGAAAGGCGGGTGGGGTGCGTGAGTTTTATTTCATTAGACATGAGATAACGTCTGTGGTTGATTTATTGTGCTTGATCAACCCTCGGTCGTGCGAGGGCCTTATGACAATTAAAACCGACGCTTCCTGCTTCAAGCGGATAAGAGCGTCTTCGTAATCTGCGATCAGTTCTCAAACACGATCTCTCTTTTTTAGAAATTGACGGCTTTATTATTCGTCATAAAAAATGATGCTATAATTATTTGAAAGAACATGTTTCCGATGGAATTTATTGGGTAATCAGAAGCAATCAATGACAAAGTCAAACTTTGTCAATCAAGTTATATAAAACAAAAAAAAAACGATACTATGTTTTGATGCGACTTCAATAAAAGTCAGTCACCCTAATCAAAGGCCAACAAACTGCAGCCGTAAGCGAAATTAGAATCATCAAAAACCACGAGGCAAAATAAAAGTTATGCAAAATAAACGAATGGATAATGGATAGAAGGAGAAAAGATATATGGATAGATATATAACCGGGAGACTTATCGGTGAGTACCTTGCCAAACCAAGGTTTCAATAACCACCGTCGAGGCTGCGAGTCTGTCGGTATTCTACGGGGTGTCTTCGAAGAATATGCTCAGGAGCTTCATTACGTTATCTCGCCGTAAACATACGCACAGCTAATTATCATCTACATATTTTTTTATGGTACGACGAGGAAGCGCTTGGCCTTCATCTCACCTGGTTACAAGTTGAGATAAGGCCGAACATGTATGCGCACTTCACCCGGAATCCTCAACAAACTGAGGAACTGGCTATCTTACCTCTAAATGCCGGAACACAACAATTTTAGAATTGTTGTTATGGCGACAGAATTAGGTAAGACGGTGGTAGCTAGCCAGGCGGACCCAAAGTCCTACCACCAACCAAACCAAGCACAATATATTGTACTCCCATGGGAATCGAACCCGGGACCTCTGGATTTGAAATCGGTGGGTTGAACCACTAGACCAAAGAGACGGTTAACATATGGTTGATATTACATTTATTACGACTGAGCGCTAGCAAAAATCTATTAAAATAATACAACAATGATTTGTCTAGTTCCGTACGATCCCAACACCTTCAAAAAGAGTTAATAGGCATTTTCTGAGAAGGCTCCCATAGTCGAAGATGTCATCCTTGACCAGGTATGCCTCGAAGTCAGCTGACCCATCGAATATGATAAAAAAGCAGATCACAATGGCTGGATATCTGAGTTTAAATAAGAGCAGTAGAACCCCTGTGAAGGAGCTCATCCGGGAAAGTGTTACCACCATACCTATTTCGCCGCCAAGCAGCATTACGGTCATCCGCTTTGAAGGGTTTGGTTGCCGGTGAAATTACGGGCACGAGGCTTAATTTATGCCTCAACTTACAACGCAATGCAGTGCCGCATAGGCAATGTCGTTTGTAGATGTGACCTACGCAGTAAGGCTTTAGACAAGATACGCACTTAAAATCGGGTGGACTGCTTGCTTGTTCCGTCTCTAAGTTGTATAAAAAAATATCCAAGCGATTACGATATTGAACACAATTAGATGGCAAGGCGGATGCAGCAATTTCGTAACTTCCCTCAACCAAGTGGGAGCACATTAAGAGCAATCTAGCGCATCGAATCATTGTGAAAAGTGCATCTAACAAGGCCATACTTACGCTGCGAGTGCTGATTTGCTTGTAGGAGAGAATGGTTTGTAACTAAACGGAGGATGAAGTGAGAAGTGTATTATTAGGGATGCCATGGAAGTAAATATAGGGATAGATATGGAATCAGCAGTGAGATGTGTGAGGTCTTAGATAATCAGATAATGCTGGGCCTTTAGGTACGTGATAAAAAAACAATGAAAACAGCCAAGCCTTTTAAGGTGAGACGACGCGGATGTGCTTGGCCTTCATCTTACCTGGTTACAAGTTGAGATAAGGCCGAAGATGGAAGCGCACTTCACCCGGAATCCTCAATAAACTGAGGAACTGGCTATCTTACCTCTAAATGCCGGAACACAACAATTAAGGAATTGTTATTATGGCGTATTATTTGTAACTAGTTCCTCAGTTTGTTGAGGATTCCGGGTGAAGTGCGCCTCCACCATCGGCCTTATCTTAACTTGATACCAGATGAGATGAAGGCCAAGCGCTTCCCTGTCGTACAATAAAAAAAACACCAAATATTCTAATGCTTATGCGTTTTATCTAGTACTGCATAAAGAACACAAATCAGCGCTAATTTAAATGTTTTAGATGTAAGTAGTAATTAGCAATATAGTAGTATATCATGTAAAAGATCATCAGCAAACATTGTGCATTAATTTACCTCGTTATCAAGGTTGGATTCTCTTTACGGCACGTTCAATTGCACGAGGCAAGGTGCTTAGAATGTAATAATATCGTAAAAAGAAAAACATGGATAATGTAAGCCGTACTACTATGCTTAGCTTAGCTACGTTACTACTACTACATGAGTATTTATTCTGTGGCTTAGCCTAGCTACGTGCGAGTCTAAAACGAGCTAAGACTACAGTACAAAAAAAAAAAAAACGCTTTTTTTGCCTTGAAAGGTGGGTCGAATCAAAGATAATTTGTTACCAAAGTTACAGGGTCAATTTTATTATGTTCATTTTATATTTTTATATGTATTTAATTATATCTTTAGTAAATATGATTTATTAATGTATTGTAAGGTAAACTCATACCGCTATTTATGACAGTAATTGTCACTCGATGGTACTCCTAGGAACGCCCAGTAGCGTTCCTAAGAGTTCTCGTGTAGTTTGCCATCTTTTTCAAAACGGCTCATCCGATTCAAATGAAATTTGTACAGTATGTTTTAACCACTTCTGTGGTCTATTGGTTCGCCCAGTCAGACCCAGGGGTCCCGGGTTCGATCCCCAGGGGAAGTACAATATTGTGCTTGGTTTAGTTGGTGGTGGTTTGTTTAAGTCCGCCTGGCTAGCTACCACCATCTTACCTAATTCTGTCGGTATAACAACAATTCTTTAATTGTTGTGTTCCGGCATTTAGAGGTAACATAGCCAGTGCCTCAGTTTGTTGAGGATTCCGGGTGAAGTCCGCTTCCACCTTCGCCATTAAGGCCAAGACACCGTCGTACAATAAAAAAAAACAACAGGGGTTATCCCCGTCTTTCCGTTACTTTTTCTACCAAGGGCCGTTTCGATGAACGACAAACTACATTTGCACTCGAGTGCGAAAATCAGCTGTACTCCGTGGCCTTTTAAACACTATTGAAGACAGCAACTTCTTAATGCTTTCTTTGTTATATGCATTGTTGGTTGTTCTTGTTCCACGTTAGCAAACAAAGCATTTCTGTGTTTCCAGTTGTTCGAAAATTTCTACGTTCACACCTACAGCGCCTACTTTGTTTGGGGATTGACGCCTTTTGTTTGACTACTAATACGCTTGTTTACCTGGGAGGTCGTTATTACGTACTATTTTAATGTATATCGCCTTTACATTTCTCGACAAAAATGTGTGTATGTCTTGTATGATAACTTCAGAACAAGACAGTGTTTATCTAACAGCATACAACGTTATTTTTCATTATTTTCTATGACTGGTTGTTCTATTAAAATTAAAGATTGTGATATTAATTTATATTATTTATTTGAAGATAGTACGTATATTCATTCGATCAATTTATTATCTTTCCGAAAGCCCGGGAATAATCACAGCGTAAAGAATTATTATAGGACCTTTCTTTTACAAAGCCCCTTCTAACCCCGAACCACAGATAATAAAATACTAACCCCAAACTAAGCAGAGATATGGGAGCTGGATTACGAATAGAACATATAAACCTTCTTATTTGTAAATACATACAAATCATACAATACAAAACCCAAACACATGACAAACATATATGTTCATCACACAAATGATTGCCCGCCTCCACCGACGGTCGAGGCACACTTCACCCGGAATCCTCAGCTAACTGAGGAACTGGCTATCTTACCTCTGAATGCCGGAACACAACAATTTTAGAAATGTTGTTATGGCGACAGAATTAGGTAAGATGGTGGTGAGTGGAGGCGGACTTAAAATAAGTCCTACCACCAACCAAACCAAGAACAAAATTGTACTCCCCCTGGGGGTCGAACCTGGGACCTCTGTATCTGAAATGGGTGGGTTGAACCACTATACCACAGAGGCGGTTACAATTTCGTCGGTATTCTGTCGGAGCAATGAAGAGTCAGAGCCATTTGGGAAAGTTCACTTAATCGTAGACTTATCCTTGACCAGGCAAACCAAATCTTTATCCACAGCATCATCAAAAACGCCACCTCCCCTTATCAAATCTGACAGATTAATTTCATTCTCCTGAGCAAGCCAAATGGCCAATCGTTTCAGCTGACTGTTGATCAATTCGAGCAATTTGATCAAATGCAGACTGCAATATCCTATTTCGCGACGATTGCTCCCAATTGGGCTGACGACAATTGCAATTGCGTTCCTGGATCATGTTCTAGATGGGGAAATTCAATTTCCTGATCCGAATGAAGTAATTGGTACTTTCCTTTGTCACTTTCAACATAGGAAAGTACCAATTATTTAACTGATATGATATGCCTGATAGATGACACTGATCAGGCTGAAAGCCCTGGGATGTGGTTACTTGATACCACTAATGAGGATCCAAGTTAATTATTTTTCCTGTTAACAATTTCGTTATTTGATATTTATATTAGAGTTTCTAGATCACGCTCTAACAGGGAATATTACATTTCCTACAGCATCAAGTACCCAGAATATTTCGAGGATCATGTTTTCAATATGGTAAACTAGTGGAGCGCCCAGGGCTTTTTTCATCAACTTATAAGGAGCATACCCTCCAAATGTCAATTCGCTAGGATTAACGGTTTAGGCTGTGTGTTGTGTTATTCAGGCAGTCCATTAGCCACTCAGCGCTTCCACCTTTGGCCTTATCATAACTTGAAACCAGATGAGATTTTGAATTAATTCCTATCATACCGAGGGAATATCTTCAAATCCTTTCTTAGTGCCTTACACTACAAATTGAAGACGCAAACGTAGATTATCCCTGTCTAATTATATCTACTCGGACATGCAATTTTGAAATGAACTACGTTTGTACGGGAGAGTTAAGAGCTTCAAATTGATATTCTAACTTGAAGCTTACGGCTTACGAATCGACCCCTCCAACCCAGCGCATGGATATCATAAAATACTGCTAAGGGATCCCACCTGAAGAAGAGCAGCGGCTTGCTTCTATGTATTATCTACACTGCGAACACCAATCCGCCAAGCGTGGTAATAACAGCAATGGACACTAATCGGCTGTTGTGACTCTAACTTGAAATAAAGCTTTTCAGACTTGCTGTTCATAAAGTACAGGACACAGAAGCTAATTGCCTTCGCTAGAACTAGGTGTAACTAAAACCTCGTAACTTTTACGACTCGCTGTAACATTTCTTTTATGGTGTACTTTTACGACACACTCAAAGAAATCTCGAGCCACAATTTTACAAAGAACAGGATGTAAATAAGGGCTGAATTACACGGTCATTGAGTTTTGTATCAATGAGGAAACTGAAACTAATCAATGAACTTTACAACACAATACAGCGATATAAACAGCGATGCAATTGTACTGGATTGAAATGGATCGCATTGAAAGCGAACGCAACCTGTATTGTGTATACAGTGATTTCTATGTAACCACAACCGGTTACGTAGAAATCATGACATTTGGTTGGTGGTAGGACTTTGTTTAAGTCCGCCTGGCTAGCTACCACTACCTAATTCTGTCGCCATAACAACAATTCTAAAAATTATTATGTTCCGGCATTAAGAGGTAAGAGCCAGTTCCTCAGTTTGTTGAGGATTCCGGGTGAAGTGCGCCTCCACCTTCGGCCTTATCGCAACTTGTAACCAGGTGAGATGAAGGCCAAAAGCAACCCCGTCTTAAGGTGTTCCATAATAGTTACGAAGCAATGGTTTCGATGGCGAAAAAAATATAATAAGTACCATATGAATACTCTATTAGTCGAAAATGGTAGACCTCAAGTAAGTGCTGAATGTATTGACGAAGGGCTTTCCCGGAGCTTTCCAGGAAACCGTGCTGGCATAAAATAACATAGGCTTTTGTTATAGGTACCAACTTTGCGTATGATATTATATTAAGCGATTACTACGTAAAGAGAAAGCATCGGACTCGTTTTGGGCACAAGGGAATGTGAGATATGGTAGCTATAGTTGAAGTTTCAGAACCGCCATTGTGGTCTAGTGGTTCGCCTACCGGTTTCAGATCCAGAGGTCTCGGTGTCGATCCCCAGAGGGAGTACAATATTGTGCTTGGTTTGGTTGGTATTTAATTTAAGTACGCCTGGCTAGCAACCACCGTCTTATGTAATTCTGTCGCCATAACAATTCTTAAATTGTTGTGCTCCGGCATTTAGAAGTAAGAAAGCCAGTTCCCGAATTCTTTAAGGATTCCTTCAGCCTTATCGTAACCTTAAAAATCAGGTGAGAGAAGGACAAGCACCTCACCGACGTACAATAAAAAAAAGCTTGTATTTAAAAAAAACATATTTTTTACGGTTTGGCTTGCAAACTGACATGCATAGTGTCGAGATAAATTGATATCATTCTTAGTTTCGGATAATCAACATCAATTGGAATTGTCACCATTCGACGTTTGTATAGACGACTTTTACAACCTTAAATCAAAACAATTCTCAGGGAGTGAACACATGATTCCGCTTTGCAATTCCATGGAGTATAGAGAAATGAACATAAAGTAAATGTTACGATATCCTCCGAGCAGACGTCTTACTGAATAACCCATCATTCCAGAAATAGAAGCTCTTACCAGACCGATAAAAGTTAAGTAAATGTATATATAGCTATAAATATATACAATAATAAACACCTGACTTTACTACCAGCGTGCGAGTACGCGATAAATCAGTAGCCAGCCGATAGGAAATACAAGTACAATCGCATGCACATTATTCCATTTAAATAATTGTAATAATTCTAAATTGTTGTGTTCCGGCATTCAGAGGTAAAACAGCCCGCTCATCAGACAGTTGAGAATTTTAGGTAAAGTGCGCTTCCACCTTCGGCCTTATCACAACCGGGTGAGATTTAGGACGCTTACCCGCAGTACAATCAAAAAGTTTAAATATCCAAATCTGGTAGATATTTTATTAATATGGTATTCAAGCGTTAAATATGCACAGTTATTTTGTCTTACGGTACGCCTCAAAAATTGTTTTGTATTATTATTTGTTTTCATGCAAGCGAATGTAATATTATTTAAATATATAATTTCTTAATAATAAAATATATGCGATATATCAAGCTCGGATACAAAATTAAAGACAGCATTTACGAGACATAATCCAGTTTTGCTTGATCTGAGGACTTCATTTTGAAAATTATTAAGTTTTTACATAGTTCAGGCGACTAATATGTGTATACACTTCATAAATTTCAAAATGGTTATGTTTTTTATTTGGTAGATGTTTACAATTACAAAAGTGGATACCAAAGTAATGACATAATTAACCAGACGTGAGTAAAATGTATGGCTTCATTTTGAAAATTATAAAGTCTGCAGCTACACACTTCATTATTTTCAAAATAGTTTTCAGATTAGTTCCACAGTCAATGCCACATCACATCAGTCAGTTCTAGTTTCCACTATTATACATTTTACTCACGTCTGGTTTATTATGTCATTACTTTTGTATTCAATTCTACTAGATATATCATACTCGAATACCAAATTCATAACATATCTACCAAATAAGATGTATAACCATTTTGAAAATTATGAAGTATATACATGTTAGTAAGTGCAGGCGACTGTACATTGAGGTTCACATTACCATGCCAAAGGTAAATAGGCCCGTTAATACCTATTGAACATTATGTATAGTGACCATATAAAATTACTAGTATATTATATGCTAGTCAGTAAGGACTTTTGTTCCCGTGAGAATTCCTAAACTTATTTCATTACACCACTACATGTCTCTAGGGCATCTGGGATGGGATTTGCCTTTAAGTTGACTGTAAGTCAGTCAAGTACACAACAATTTCATATACATATATAAAAGAAACCTCTTTTTGAGATTGGGATCAAAATAGAGAAACACATTGCAACAAATTCTAACAAATTGAAGAAAAAAAACTGTTTGACGGGGAAGCACTTGGCCTTGATCTAACATTGTTCCAAGTTAGTGAAAGCAAACCCAGAATCCTCAACAGTCTGAGGAACTGGCAATATGTTATGAATTGTTGTTATGGCGAGAGACTTAGATAAGATGGTGGTAGCTAGCCAGGCGGACTTAAGCAATGTCCTACCACAAACAGAACCAAGCACAATATTGTTCTCCCCTGGGATCGAACACTCGGAACCCCGAAGCAATTAGAATACACGTATAAAGATGTGGTCTAAGATCGAGTACGCTTGTCGGAAACGGAACCTATTCACTTTTTACTTCAGACAGCTTGGTATTATAGACCTTCCAAAGTTTGCAGCGCAACAAAAACTAACTGAATAGGCAGTTTCCTGAGACTCGTGGAATTTTAAGGAATCGAAGATAAAAAAATTTGAGCAACACCAATACCATCTCTATCTAAAAAACACCGACATCTCCTCCAACAAGTAGACATCGTATCAGACAAATCGAATTCGTCAGGCAAATTAAAAACATGTAAAACTTAAAACACGCGTCAAAGATAAGCCAATACACACAGGTAGCGACGTTCAGATGTTCGAATCCCGATCAAAAGAATACCTCCATCTGATAAACCAGGTAGATCCAGTGATGATACTTGCACGTGGGAACTCAACTGAAGAAGCCGCCACTCAAGATAATGCGTAGGGCAAAGATTGCACAGACAGATAGGACTGAGAGCAGTGTAGCAAGCGCATCTTTTTAACCGACTTCAAAAAAGGAGGAGGTTCTAAATTTTTTTAATGGCTTTGAATTATTATTTTTTTTAGTTTGAAATGATATTTTCCAGATTGGTCCAGATTCAGATTTTGTGTCAAATCGGTCCAGGTCCTTTTAAATCATAAAACAGGATAAAAACATTATCCTGTTTTTTGGGGTAGGTACCCTGGTAGTATGAACAGATTCTTAACATGTGTTTAGTTCATCTGTATATATTTTAGTTTCCATTACGTAGGAATTATCTCGAATCCCGTATTATTGCACCCTCACACGACTCTCAAACAGGGTGTCATAGACTTCGTGGTGTCGTATGTTTTACAACGAAAAAAGCTAAAAACAAGTTGTTTTAGAAACAAATGGAACTGACTACACCACTGAAAAATTAAAAATAACTCTAAGGGTAAGGTCATATAATTGGAACGCGATGCCATGCAATACAATAAACAAGTTGTTTTGCTTTTCAATTCGGCACCAACTTCAAATCATAATGAACTTACCCTTAGAGTTATTTTTAAGTTTTTAGTGTTTTTAGCCGGTTATTTTTTTTTTTCAAAAATAACTTATTGAATTATGATAAATTGTGCCAACGATTTTTATATTGCTATTTAGGTAACTAGTGAAACGCCCAGGACTCCCTTCCCGTCATCCCATGGGAAAGCTGAATGTAGCTGATTGTTTTTTTAATTTAAGATAGATTTAAGATTTGGTTTCAGTCAAATGCCTGCAGTCAGTTCATATTGTTTTTTTTTTGTGTTGATAAGCAAATCGATTATTTGCTGCGATGTATTTCTAAGTATAGCAAATCGGTTAATTACTTACGTAAGTGATTCATATAATTTAAATGGACGTAATTTTAAATAAGCCTTTCTATTTGTGACTGAATAACAATAGCACCGTATCTATTGACGACCGCAATTATATAATTATGGCATTACCTTATACGTAATGGGATTTCTTGGTAGGCAGGCTTTTTATTTACATACAATTTTTCCAACATATGATATCTGAATGACATTGTAAGTCTCAGTAGGCCGATGGATGGAGGAGACTCAGGATATTACTGGCGTCGATTTGGGGAGGACTATGTACATCATATGCTCATCATATAGACGTATGTCATGACAAACGTATGATCATGATGATGATTATTTGAATACTAATTTAACAAATGCCTAGTTAGAATTTAAAAATTCCTATGTTTCAAAACTTACTGTTAGCAAGGGATACAGTCTAGTTAACATTGACAAAAGGTCAATTTACAATCAATGACTGTATCATTTTTATATTTTTTTTTAATACAGGACTATAATTTTTCACAGCGCCATCTAGCCCTTTTTCTTATATTTTTTTATAATTGGATACAGACAATCATCAGGCAATGATGCAGATTGGAAAGGTATGTAGATATACTATCCGACGATTAATGACCTATAGAGATAATGGATCTACCTAATAATCTATTTAATTTTGGCAATTAGGTAAAGTTAAGATCATTATCAAACTATTACAGTCTACTGCTGGGCGTAGGTCTTTCTCAAGGTACACCACTGAGCCAAATCCTCGACCTTACTTATCCACTCTTTGCCCGCCACTGCACGGAAAACGTCCATCAATCCGGAGAAAGGGTACCTTCTGGGAAAGCTCGCTCGCTCCATCCTAGACCATCTTTACCTACAGCTAAACAACTCAAGAGGTCAAAGACCTAACCCATCATTTATGAAAAAAAACCTGTCAAATTCATAATAAAAAGGTCATTCCATGCGCTCAGTGAGTAAGTTCATATGTATACAAATTTTTGTTTCCTCTTAAGATGATCATCTGTACATACTGATCTTTGGCATAACACTCGCTTCGCAGTAAAAGCTGCATAATTACGAACGCAACATGTTTGCCTCGTAGAGATAACTTTGTGGCATTGCATCCACTTAATGGAGTGTATAGAATAGAAACGTCATATCTGAGGAAACTTTATTTGAAAATGGCCACTTTGGTGATTGGTGCTCGACATCTTCGACCTAATCCCTCCTTCCCCTTTCCACTACCGGACTGGTAGACGTACGGCAGGTCACAACCCTTTTAGATGTTCCATTGTGCCGAACTCATCGATTTACCTTTATCATTAATACTAGACTCCTTGTCCTCGTCTGTTTTCCGCACCAGTACTATCTTGGAGTTTCCAGTACAGTGTAAACAGGTTCCTTTAAAAGAGGCGTGCTACATCTTAGGCCACATCTTTGCTAGTTTTTAAAGTGAATTGGTGGTCAAACGCTATCATCATTACAAAAATAAACGGATTTATTTAGTGTCACGGGTAACAAAAAGATCTTGTAGCACACCTGGTTAAGCCAGGAAGTTGTGCCACGGGGCTGAACGGGTTTTATATCACATCTTGGTTGAGCTGAGACGTTTTGCTGTGTGATAATTAAATCAAATTTAGGTACTGGAAGACACCAACACCTTCAAAAAGTGAGGACATAAGCATTTTCTGGGAAGGCTGCGCCAGATTGAGGCTTAAGATGGCAAGAGCTGACCTATTGTAAATAGACGAAAATACAGACTCCTTTATATTTATCGTGCACCGGCGGCGAAACACACAAACAGTTTGGCGACAGACTCGGCAGCCAAGTGCACCTTTACAGTTCCTTCCACCAGTGTTGTGATCATTCATCCGTAACAGCTAGCAAACGCCAGCGATACCAGCTAGAATAGATGAGACGAGGTAGACGACACCAAAATTAATATACCCATACAAGGTTAAGATTATCACCCATATGACGTTTGCAGGTACATTCCCCTCAAGTAATGTTAAGTTACGAACACTTAAATACTTCACTGATAATTGCCGGGAACGCCTTGGGTTTCTGGTGTATTTTTTTTTTGGTAATTACGCACAGGTGTCAAGGTGCTTAGCGGTCTTATTTAGATTAAAATCATGGGTGGCAGCAACAGATTATATGAGTAAATGTTATTATGTCTGCGGCGGCGCATGGCGGGTAAAATGGCGATGATGATGAGTTTCTACGGTACTCTTATTCAGTAAAAAAGTGAGAATTCAGTAAAAATGTTGAGTATCCACGGTAAAGTAACTCATAATCATCATCCGAATAGCCTAAAGAGTCGAAAGGGCACGGGCTGTAGATGTACAGCATTCGATCCCAAAGAATGTCATAAGGAGAAAAATGGCCAATATTACCACGCTGACAGGCATGGTGATCGAAATACTGATGATTGCTCATATATATGAGTTCTATTGCCATAAGAACTCATAATCATCATCGTTATAGCCCAAAGAGTCAAAAGCACAGGCCTATTCAAACATCCTACAGAAAGCAATTATTAGCAATCTGATTATTACTCTTGGCATTGAGTATCTCTTCGCAATTCAAACAATTAATTGCAGCATTGTAATAGTTATATATCTCAAACTAGCACTTGCCTTATCAAAATGCTCTCTGCGGTTTGCTATCTTATTTGGTTTAATATGTCAAGGTTATATATGATTGCTCTGATTTTACACTATTTAACTAAATACTCGGTACTCCGTAAGGGGCGACTAAGGATGTACAGGAGATATAGTACACCAGGGGATGAGCAACACAATTCCGATTAACAACCCGCCTGCCAAGCGTGGCTATAAGTCTCGTCTACAGGGCTACATGCCAAGTAAGCACAACAATACACTCCTTCAGAATACCAACTCAACCCGTTAAGAAATGCTTAGGTACCTACTGTTGTAAATGTAAAGAAAATCTACTCAAATTATCCAAGTTGTCTTGTCGAGTAAAAGTAGAATAAATGAAGTAAGAACACTGTAAAGAAGAAAGAAGTCTCAAGTATGATTGACAGCATTTGAAAGCAGACCAGACCAACGAGATGTCAAAATATCCTGAGCGTTTAATTCCGAGCAGCGTGCGACGTTAATGTGAGGAAGCGGAGAAATATTATTTTTAATACCATCTAAAGAACGTAATTCATGTGGGTTTTTTTTGTTTTAGGGCTCCGCAAGCAAAATATTAGTTTACGAAAAAAGTAGATAGTGACCGCCTTTATTACCTACGTTATTTTGTTTTGGCTTTCGGTTAAGTCTCGTCACATTCATTAACATTCCGTATAAGCGTCCAAAACAAAAGGAGTATGGTAATACTCCTTTTGTTTTGGACATCTCTACGCTTGGCAGGCGGGCGGGACATCACAGTAAATCTGTATCTGTATGAACATAGTAAGATGCTGTTGCCTTTGCATGAACTTGCAGAAGTTTTTTTTTTTGTTGTGCGACGGGTAAGCGCTAGGTCTTTTTTTGGGATATCACCTGGTTACAAGTTAATATAAGGCCGAAGGCACTTCACTCGGAATATGGGCTATCTTACCTCTAAATGCCGGAACAGAATATACTCGTAATTGTTATGGCGACAGAATTAGGTTTAGATGGTGGTAGCTAGCCAGGCGGACTTAAACAAAGTACTCTGGACCTCAAATCGGTGGGTTGAACCACTAGACCACAGAGATGTGGATATCACATATTGGCATAATAAGATCCACAGGCTAAGAGAGGGATCCTAAACTTAGGAATAAACAACCACTTCATTTTACAATTACCACCTAGTTACCATCATCACAGTCGGACAATGCGCATATCTGTTTTTGTATGAGATACGGAACCCAAGTCAATTATTCTTTGCGATCTTGCCATCCCAGCTTACCGCTCAACTTTATAAAGCCTCAGTTGCGCGAGTTGGAATGCCGCCTCAACATTTCAAAGGTCCAAACTGACAGGTCCTTAGCGGATACAGCTAATCGGACCGCGAGGTGTACATCGGATGTTTTGACAGGCAATTGCCAGCCGCGGCTTCACATCCTGGGGTTACCTGGTACCTGCGCTGTGACCTGAGTTTTGGTGCGGTCTCATGATTATGTGACCCGGTTTCAGGATGCTTAGGCCTCGGCAGTTATCTCAGTCGTAAAATGATCTCACCAGAATGGTAGCAGCTTACCTTTGTGTATAATATTATCATTGCTGCGATCACCAATTCAATTGTGGTGATCATGGCAGAAACGGCAGTGGATATTAATGGGCTATTAAATTGACTAGGCAGTCTCAGCAATATGGGCCCCTGACGTGGATTTCTAAAGAGGCGACTAAAGGCTAGGTGATGGACATGTTGGTAGGTTCTATTATTAATTAATAACATTTAATGTTTTATAAGGTGTGTGTTGATATTTAATAACTGGTTCTAGAATTAAATTGGTAGATTTTATCCTTGTAGTAAAAAAATATTGGTTGGTAGTTGAAAGATGATATTGAATCCACAAAACCAGTAGGTACTTACCTAATTAGCATAATCTGCTTATAGGTAATTGATAACAGAGAATTCATTAAATAGGTAGGTACTTATATTGAGTGTTGTACAAATGCCTTACCATGACAAACCTACAATTTCAATACATTTAATGAATTCTACTTACTACCTTACAAGTATTTAGGTAAATACCTTACCTATATTATAATGTTTTGCTGTTACATTGTTATTTTTATTACTTTTTTAGTTAAATTTAAACCTAAATTTTCTTTGTCTTAGTATAGCACTAACATACATTAATGAGCATTGAAAATTGATTCAAAATAATATACCTATATATATGATTTCAATGTTAACAACAGTATTCTTGAAACAAAATAAATATAACACCCATTGATGATAGAACTCTTTGGAAGCCTCACAGCTCAGTTGGTAGAAGCTCTGCCTTGTGCACTGTAGATTGTTGGTTCAATTCTCAAACGGGACAAACATTTGTGTGATGAATGTAGATGTTCTGTGTTTGTGTATTGTATGACAAGTATGTATTGATAAAAAAAGTTTAAATGCATGTATTCTATCCATAATCTAGTTCCCATATTGCAAGCTTTGCTTAGTTTGGGGCTAGATGGTGCTGTATAAAACTAATGTCCTGTAACAATCCCACCAACATAGTCTTTACAAATACAAAGTTAGCTTATAACAAGTGCGCTTCAATTTACAAACTGAGAGGCAGTCAACTGCACCGGCATAATGGACCCACTGTTCTCCGGCCACAGGCTGACATGTGCTAATGTGCATGAGTAAAGGATACAAGACTGTCCGATAACATGGGAATGAAAAGTTGGTGTTGAATAGCCGTGTCACAGCTTAAGATTGTTGTTTTGAGTGTCTTAGTACAGCCACCATTCATTAAAACTAGTTTTTGCCTGCAGCTTTGCATTCCAGATCTTTTATCAGGCAGCCTATGTTCATAACCATGGTGTTCAGTTTCTTTTTACTAAAATTCAGTAGTTTAATTCAGAATAGTTAACAAACAAGCAATAAAGACACTATTGAATTTGGAAGTATGAAATGATCAGCTCTTGACCCTCAAAACTTGCACGGGTAATAATGATGTCTACAAAGGAGTAAGCCTACACAGAAGGTTGATATTGACACTTCTTGGAGCCATTATGTTCTTAACTTAGAGCAAATACAGACTTTGATTGGTAGTGATCTAGTTACCAACACCCTTAAGTTGTATGTACTTATGTCCATCCATCCCATGTATTATCGTTTGTATGTTTAATTGTGTGCTAAATATTTTTTTAAATCAATGCTTATGTTTTTAGAACAGAAAGTTTATTTTAAATTTGTACTAAGCATAGAATTAATAGCAAAATGGTAGGTTAGGTAACTACTTAGTATGTGCAATGAGACTAAGATGAAGAGTTTAAAAAAACAATCACTGAATAAAGTCCTGTTCTGCTGCTTTATGAAAGCCCTAACTCATAAATGAATGTCAGCTTATCTCGTTTTGTTTGGATTAATTATAACTTTTTTGTACAAGGGCAGATTTTTTACTAAATAGATAAGTAGGTACTTCTACTCCTACTCTGGGTAGGTACCTTTAAAAGTATTTTTAGTGCAACAATTTAAACTAAGAAACCTGAGGTAAAATAAATATTACCTAGTAGGTAGGTTCTTAAGAAACCAACCTAGGTAGGTATCATTATATGGTAGGTGGTATGGTAGGTACTTAGGTACTTATGTGTTATTTATATCGAGTAAACAAAAAATTATCTAGGATGCTTAGAATTTTTAATTAACAATGTGGATAGACTCTATAAGTTCCCAGCGTAATGTTTTATTTGTTAGAACATTTCCAAAACACGCTAAAATAGACAAACCAAAAATAAAAAACTTACTGATAAACAGTATCGTGAAATCCAGAATGATTTTTCGCAAAATGTACTTCGATTCTCGATCCATGGTGATAATGTTGCCACGGGAATTTGTTTTACGCTCGTTCCTATCCATTATATACAATGGGAAGGACTGTAAAATCGAAAAATAATCACTTTCTCCGCAACACCGGTTACGATTTTCGATGCAGTAAAATAACTGACATTAACAACACGTCAAACAGCGAGCGCATGCGCGCGCGAACTGCCGAACTGACTGCGGTTGTTCGTTTTTTCGTTCGAAAACAGTACCTACCTAGTACATACGTTGCGTAAGTACTGCGCGGCTGCGGCAACAGCCAACTTGATCATCGTTCGCATTCGTTCGTGATCGTAGTTCGATTTTGGCCGGCTTTCTTACCCATTGTCGATCAGTTTTGTCTAGTTTCTAGGGAATCATAATTGCAATTATTGTTATTGTGATTGTGACTCGTCGAAGGGTCCTCTTATGTCACAAACAAAAGCCTACTTAGAATAACTTGAAGTTCGCCTCGAACTAAGATTTCAAGATCAAGATTTCTGGTTTACTTTAGGTAGGTACCTACTTAGTACCAATTAAACCACTGAAAATATTTATCAAAATGAAAGTTATTTAAGTACACTACAGTCAAAGTGTGCTTGCTCTCTAGGTAGTACCTACATACGCACACTTTTTCTCAATCTCTCTTCATTTACCTGAGTGTCCGAAACTAGGTATCTCTTGGCTTGTTGCTAACTAACATTCTATGCAAAGCCAGAATTATAGCAAAGCATCAAAGCACTGACCGTTCGTCATAGCAGGTAGGCAGAATATAATATATAAGTGAATAACTCCATCCCTTACTAACATGAAAAGGTTGATTTGAAGTAGTTTGAAAAGTGCTTTCAAAACCATTGCCTTGGTAGTCGTGATTTAAAAATCTAACCCTCCAACCGTGAGGATGTCATAAAAGTATACCAGGGCTTCACCAAGAAAGGTATAACAAAGCAGCTTCCTTCTGTGTACTAACAAAACTTAATTGTGAATACCAATTTGTCTGCCAAGCGTGGTGATTATGGCCAAATTTTATAGCTTCTGTGGTATAATGGTTCGTCCACCGGTGTCAGATCTAGAGGTCCCGGGTTTGATCTCCAGGGATAGTACAATATTGTGCTTAGTTTAGTTGCCTGGCTAGCTACCACCATCTTACCTAAGTCTGTCGCCATGAAAAAAAATCTAGTTTGTTGTGCTCCGGCATTTAGAGGTAAGATAGCCAGTTAGTCAGACTGTTGAGGATTCCGGGTGAAGTGCGCTGATACTTCGGCCTTATCATAACTGGTATCGGACAATAAAATAAGATTAAATAGACCAATTTAATTTAAATTTATATTAGAACCCAATTACCCTCACGTCACTTTTTTGTAAGACGGATGGTACCTAATCCTTTGCAACCCATTAGCTTAGCTTAGCTTATGAAGCACCAGACAAAAATATGCACACATGCATATTTAGGTAGGTACCTATACCTAGTGGAGTAGGTACCTACTGATTAAAACAAGATTATGCTTAGGTAGGTAGGTACCTACTTACTATCTAGTACCTACTACTCTTTCACATACTAGATGGTAGGTATAGGTACCTATCTAGCTTTTAGCAATAAAATTGAATGACAAAAGTAGCATCCACATGAGAGGTTCTCGGGTTCTACTAGCACATGCCCGGAACTCAATTCCCGTCATCCTGTGGCAATATATCAAAATTCTAGCTAATTGCACCCCTATACCACGAAAGGAAGCAAGGTACACTAAAAAAGTCTAGTATAATATTCCTATCGAATATTATATATATATATAATATTATATAATATAATCGAAATATCCTAACGTCATAATATTTAAACCCATGCTGTGTTTAATTTTTGCGGCGTGAACCTCTAATTATTTTTTAAAATAAAAGTAGGTAGGTACCTTACCTACTTACTAGATTTTATTGTTTTTATGTAGGTAAGTTAGGTACTCATAACATCTGCCAGTGAAAGATCCGCCAATGTTGGTCCAAACGCACAGACAGACAGACGCATACAGACAGGTGTCGATCCCATTTGGGTACAGAACCTTAAAATGAGGTTTGAAATGCCCATTACATTGTACAGTAGCACTCACTATATAAATGGGCATTTTTAGAACGAAGTTAAAAAAAATGTCTTAGCGCCCTCTGTGTAAAATAAAATGTACTAAATGGTAATGAGAATGAAACGACATAGTTACTGGGAAAGAATGGGCTCTTAGCTTAGTACTCATACATTTTCATAGAGGGCACTTAAAATAAAATCAAAGTAGTCCTATTATCTCGCTAGAGGGTACTAGCTACTTGCTTCGTGATAGCTAGATCCTTTGTTCGTGGTATTAGATGGTATAAGCATTTGTCGGGTGTTTGAGGGTTTAGCGTCAATAGAAATGAAGAAGCACGTGATGCATTATCTACTCTAATTTTTACTATATGTAGTACCTACGGGCAAATAGGTACTTACACAAATCATATTGTACTTATTTTGCGCACAGCCCAATCCAGAGGTCCAGTAGATTATTTTTGTTTCGGTAAGGGCGTACTTCTTCCTCTGCAAAGGGCTTTCTATCAACCCTGACTTTACGTGTACCGAACCACCGTTCAACAAGACCAATCGCTTATCGTGCAAGCCTGCATCCTAACAATAGGAACAAAAGTTTTCACAAGGAGTGCCACACCGGGAATGAAACCCACAAACTCCATGTCAAGATTCTACCACTAAACCACAGAAGCATTAAACATTTAGCATTGTGGAAGATTATTAAAATGAGGCCAAGGAATATCAAATTTAATGGAAAAGTATTTGCTATGCATGGGATAGGTAGGTAGGTATTTACCCTCTATATGGTAGATATCTACCATTTTTAGCCATTTTAAGTAATTATAGTGATTTTATAGACCTGTGTGTGATGGGCAAAGTTTTCCTCCAATTTACGGTAGGTATCGCGGTTTTTTTTGCTAAAGTTTAATCCAGGCTTATAATTTTTAAAGAATCATATCTAAGTAGGTACATTATGATGAGTTTTTATTGATTTCCAGACCTAAATGTTATGGAGATTTTGAAATCTAGTTTGGTTTGGTAAGTTTGGCTTAAAACACAAGACATACCTAATAAGTATATACTTATGTTCCAATTTCACCCGCCATATAGGTTTCAAACCCTGAGATTCCTGGGAGTCACAGGAGATTTTTATACATTGCGCGCATAGGTACTAAAGGGCTAAAATACAATGTTAAAAAATGGAATTCTATTACCGAATTGCAATTTTAATAATTTTATATGCCAAATTATATTTTATGATTTCTGTCTGTATTCTACTTGTTATTTGCTCTTCTGAATAATAATGAAAACTCTCCTTTTGTATTAGTCGGGTAATAGCCAACCTTAATCCTTACCCAAAATTCCGGAACACAAATGAACACAATTGATGTTATGGCGACAGAATTAGGTAAGATGGTGGTAGCTTAGCCAGGTCGACTCAAACAAAGTCCCACAGCACAATTGGATCTCGGTAGGCAAACCACTAGACCACAGCGGCGATTTAGAGGTAAGATAGCCTACCTGGCTATTTTCAGTCCGTTGAGGATTCTGTGTGAAGTGCGCTTACCTTCGGCCTTATTAAAACTTGTCTACAAGTAACAAATAAATAAATTAATGTTACAGGACGTTAATTTCACACAGCACCATCTAGCCCCAAACTAAGCATAGCTTGTAATATGGGAACTAGATTACGGATAGAATACTTAAATACTTTTGTAAATACATACGTACTATGTGATACAACACAAGTGATATGAAGACACCTCCCGGTCGTACAAAACAAAGAATGCCGAAACCCAACAATACAGAATCGTTGTTATGGCGACAGGCTTAAATAAGTCCTGCCAAACACAAATCTCTGGATCTGATATGACGTCCAAGTCTGCGCGAACCAATTGACCACAGCAGTGGTCAAGAATTGTTAAGACTAGTCGAATGCTATCATTCATTTCATCTGTGAGATAGGTAGGTAAGTTTGTTTCACCTGTGAGCTAGGTACCTACCTAGCTCGTAGTTGTTTTGTGGTTCTCGTCACTGAAAGCCAGCTTACCACAGCTTAACTCGCAAGTAACTGATATGTTTGCGTAAGACGTTGACGGATTACCAACGACTTATCCGCTTTGTTTTCTTAAAACTTATCCAGGTCTCGGCGATTTGGTCTCGGAGATTTCACAAACAAAATTTAGCCACGGTTACTTATTAAATAGATAAGAGCTATGGAATATTTTTATCTGACTTACTAGAAATGAGGACGCTATATATTTACTGGTAGATAGATCGATAGATAAAACTTAATTGTAGGTATAGGTATACACTAGATCATAAACATAACAACTAAAATACTTATTTGTAACTAATAATTGCCGTTAATTCCGTTTTTCAAGAGCATTTCAAGAGTTTTTGGGATTATTTTGAACCGTCAAATCTACCGCCTGTTCGGAATCGCGACCAGGACACAAGGAGAAAGGCAAGAACCTCGGGATGGTTAATTTTTTTGATCCGTCTGTCTTTCTGTCTGTATCATTAATCGTTATAGGAAGAAAGCTGAAATTTTCACAGAGTGTGTATTTCTAGTGCCGCTGTATTACCAAACAGTAAAAAAATAAAATATTAAAGGAATTCAATTCCATTCAAGAAACGTGATATTTGCCTTTGAAATGTGGATCGGAACCCTCGATGTGCGCCTTACCGGCTTATTTTTTTACCGACTTTCAAAAAAAGGAGGAGGTTCTCAATTCGTCGGAATCTATTTTTTTTAATGTACTCTAATGTAATGTTTACTCGAAAACGCCTAGACCGATTTGGAAAATTATTTTTTTGTTTTCCTTCCCACGTGATCCCATCGTCATCAGGTCAGGATCTGGTGATGGGATTCTGGAAAAATCGAGGGAACTCTTCAAATATTCTAGGTACACTTGAAGTGATTTGGGTGTATTACCTCAAAAGTAAGGAAAAAACGGACCCCATATAGGATCACGCGTCTGTCTGTCTGGCAGTCCATCTGTCATCAAAATGATTGGAAAAAATACGTCGTAAACGAAATTGTATCATATTCTTCATTGAAGTCGGTTTTCTTTTTAGTTTAATAACGTAATTATTATACGAAGGGTACTTTCGATCTCGAGTCTTGTCTGGGCAAAGACGTCAACATTCATGGAAAGGTTTTTGAGTCGCATTTATATAATCTTTCATACGCCCACTACAAAGATTTTAAATCAGCTTCCAGCCTCATTATTTGCGCTGGGATTTCGACATAGTTATATCTTCAAGAAGATAATTTAAAAGCACATTCTGGTAAGGCTCGCTCCATCGTAGACCTCATCCTTGTTTGTGTAGGTAAGTTTGGAGTTCAAGAGCTGACACATTCTCAATAAAAAGAACAGTGGTAGGTACCCCAGGCGTGCCGACAGAAGTGTCAACTTGAAATTTGTCGATTTTACAAAAGAGAACAGCTGAGATTGTTGGTACTTAAATCTCAATCTTGTCACGTTGGTCGCGATATTTATTTGTTTTTGCAACACATCTGACACTAGGACTTCATAGAACTGACGTTGATATACCTGACACGGCTGTCAACCGTCTGTCTATAGGCAGAGGCAGTCCTCGAACGGTCCTTACCCGTACCTCTTAAGATTGTAAAGATAACGCGACAATGACCATGTGAGTTGAGTGGTTTTTTTCCCATCTCAAAAAATGCCCAACTCGCCTAAAGAAGTTTTCACTTCAAAAATTGTTGGTATTGTTTTTTTTACCTGTACCTATGTACGCAAGATTAAACAGTGGATTTAACCGACTCTGTGCCTAGTGGTCCACCAACGGTGTCAGATCCAGAAGTCCGCCTTATTAGCTACCACCATCTGTCGCCATAGCAACAATTCTAAATTGTTGCACAGAATTATTGTGTTCCGGCATGTTTGAAGTGATTGAGACGTAAAGAGCTTATCCAAAAACAATAAAAAAAAACCTAGAATTAGATTTAAATGTTATTTCATTGGACTTGGTGACCAGAACATTTCAAGGTCACCAGCAAATCAGTAAATCTTTTCAGTTGAAGACGATAAATGATGGTCGTCGGTTCGATTCTGGTCTATTGAGTTACAAAGAAATCATTATCAGCAGGGTCAAATAGGTAAATGTATCCTTAGTTTTTCAAAAAAATATTTAATTAATCAATAATTAAAGAGGGTTTTATGAAACACGATAACGCCACCCTCATGCTACACACTATACTGATAAACGACGCTTAACTGCTACTTTCACTAAATATAACATTTTAGCCTCCTGGGATTGAGGACTGCCTAGTATGCTATTTAATATTCCTAGATCATATTCAAGGTTGTATGTATAGTCTGAAATGCTTAAGCAACGCTATTAAATCGTCTTTTGCTGTCCATGTAGAACTTTTGAAAATCGGAACGTCTTCAAAAAGCTTGGTATCGCCGAATGCACAGATACAACTTTAGCGTTTGAAAACAGAAATACTCATAAATTTCAAAATTAGAATAATAAAGTTAATTTTAAGTCATGGATCAAATTTTGGATACTCCTATTTTGCACAACAGAGTCGCCATTGTGCAAAACTGGAGAATGAGCAAAACTGAAGTTCAAAGAAAAAAAGTGCTTAAAAATATTTTTCAAATATTTATTTTATTTGAATTTGCTACTGTATGGTTACTATAATGGTACGACCATTATTATTTATAAAATACAGCAAAATGGGTTTTAATAGCTTAACTTTCGCGTAGTCTGAATGTATAACCTTCACTAAATGCATACAGCTAAATTTATAAATTTCCAATTTTGAAAGTGTTCCAACAATTTTGGGCACATATTCATAGTCATTATTTATTTTATTATCAAGCAAAGAACTCGAATATGCAAAAAAATTTTTTTTTCAAAGACTCAAAAAAAAAGAAAAATTATAAAAATAAATAGAATTGCTGAAATGCAGAACTATTTTTTTTTTAAATCGAGCACGTAACTCCTAACATGACTTTTCGATAACTCTCACAGTTTCAGACTTGGCCGCAGTGGCCCTGAAAAAAAACTCACCTGTATAGACCATTTATTCGTTTATATTAGATCTTTTGAAGCTTTAGCTACAATAAATAAAATAGAGATATTTGTGTATAATTCTGTATAATTGACAGTATTTTATTATATTGCCTACTATCTAGCATTATATATTTTTTAAAAGGAGTACCTGAAGTTAATTTTGTTATTACAACATAGTTGTGGGGCAGATAGAATTACAAATTATCGTTTGTTATCATCATACGATGTATACAATATATCATGTATGAGAAACCCCACGTATGAGAAATAGGGCACACAGTAATACTGTATTACCGTTTGCCCTCCCCCGTTCATATGTGGGGACAGATAGCCATAAGTATTACCATCTGCCCCACGTGGGGGTCGTTCGTGGGGGCAGACTTTTACCAATAAGTTGTATTCTAGTAACCGCCTCTGTGGTTAAGTGATTCAACCCACCGATTTCAGATCCAGAGGTCCCGGGTTCGATCCCCATGGGGAGTACAGTAAATTGTGGTGGGTTTGGTTGGTGGTAGAACTTTGTTTAAGTCCGCCTGGCTAGTTACCACCATCTTACCTAATTCTGTCGCCACAATAACAATTCTAAAGATGTTTTGTTCCGGCATTTAGAGGTAGGATAGCCAGTTCCTAAGTTTGTTAAGGATTTCGGGTGAAGTGCCTCCACCTTCGGCCTTATCTCAACTTGTATTCAGGTTAGATGAAGACCAAGTGCTAACCCATCGTACAATAAAAAAAAAAAAATCTCACCAACCCAACCTTAATCCTTGATCCAAAGTTTCCTACGGCCATTATAATTAGACTCTTGATTTTGACCCAATGTGACAAAACTTCAAATAACAACAGCGGTCCACAGCTTTTGAAATCTTTTGTTATCAAATTTGTAATACCAGCCCAAAACTCATTCAGTTCGCAATAAACTCGCAAAATACAAAATCCTACAAAAACCTCTCAGAATAAATTGCCACAGAATTCAATATAACAACAAACAAAGGCAAAATTCCTTCATCACAGCATAATATAGGTACCTATACAAATACCTATCTCCAGCCAGAGTCCAATTTAAATAACAGGATCGCAAAGCTGAAAAACAAGCCGTAACCGAAGTTGGGAATAAATTAGCAACCCCCTTTTGCACCCCCTTACCCCAATGTGTACATTGTGCAAAATATTATTTGCCTTGCCAGACAATAATAGGATCTAATGCTCCGCCCTGACATGTTAGCTTTACCGAGCCCCGCCCACCGCCAGCTAGCCTCTCATTGGCGAGGGTATCACCCTTCCCTATCACTCATCTTCCCACTCTCTCTAGCGTATAGCTTTTCCCTAACGCCTGAGGGGTAAATGTTATGCTAGGAAACATATACGAGGGTTTTCTACTCCTCGTATTGTCAGTTCCAAGTAATATTTTTTACGCCAGTTTTATTTGAAGATATCTCTACCTGAATGGAGTGCTACTATTCGCTTTATGAGATATATTCGAAGGAGAAAAGGTAGGGATTAGGAAGTAGATGTTAAACAGTTTCTGTTGGCAATGCGTTGGAGATTTTATTGCTTTTCGTTTGAGTCTTATTCACTTTGAGGTCGAAAGCTCATCTGGGAGCTTTTAATTCGAGTGTATTCATCTGAATTCTCTGGAAGCTAGCTTATGAAAATTACAGTTATTTTCTTAAGACTTAGGTATTCGACAAAAAAACGTTATCCAATCAAAGAGTTAAATGGTTATCTACCTACAGTGGCATTTATAAATTGAATACTGTTTCTCAGTTGGTAATCATAGGGGAGAGAAAAAGTGTATGTTTGTTTACCTACGTTCACAAGTATAGAGTTCTAGATTTACCCCCGCGTCTAAATAACACCATCGCACAATTCCCCGACAAAAATCTCCAACACAAAACAATGCCCTTAAACATCCAACTCAAAATAAATACCGCAACAAAGTTGAATCGATGAGTTCCAAGCGGCCTAATAATTATCAGTCGCCCGAAATTCATGCACAAAGAGCAGACCCGCAGTAATAATAACGACAATTGTTGTGTTTACTGAAACGTAAACGTGGCCCCTTCCACCGGGGGCGGAGCCCTAGTCCGCCCCGCGCGGTGACTCGCGACCGGCTCAGTCCGCGTCGCGCCACGCTCCGAAACGGACCTCTGACATGTGACCGCACAATGGAAGAGTGTGATCTCGCTCGATACCGCGACATGATAATCGACGGTGACCTGCCTCTGGACCTGCGACCGCCACCTCGGCTGTACCTCCCGCACTACCTCCACGACTCCAGCGAACCGGAATACCCGCAAGACGATACCTACGTTTCCGTCGACGAGGACACTCCTGACCTTCCACCACCGTCTAGCGACTCGGACAGATACGACGCGCCATCCCCATCAGATAAACCCGAGGGCTTATCCCCCAAAAAGTCCAAATCGAAATCATCGTCCCAGCTGATCAAACCACCCTACTCGTACATCGCTCTTATCACCATGGCGATATTACAGTCCCCGCACAAGAAGCTGACCCTCAGCGGCATCTGCGAGTTCATCATGACCAGATTCCCTTACTACAGAGAAAAGTTCCCAGCGTGGCAGAACTCCATTCGCCATAACTTGAGTTTGAACGACTGTTTTATCAAGATCCCGCGGGAGCCGGGGAATCCGGGAAAGGGGAATTACTGGACGCTGGATCCCTTGGCTGAGGATATGTTTGATAATGGGAGTTTCCTGCGCAGAAGGAAGAGGTATAAGCGGCCGGCGCCTTCGCTTCAGCACGCTCATGCTGTGGTAGCTATGTTGGCGCGGGAGGCGTATGGTCCTCTGCTTCCGATGCCGTGCTATCTGCCTCCTTCACCGCTGCTCGCCTTACCTCGGCCTCCACCAGCTACGCTCCGCCCGGTTCCGCTTCCCCTCAGACTCACCGACTCGGAGCCTCGTTGTAAGCGGACGCGGAATGGTTTCTCCATAGAGTCGATAATCGGTTCTCAGGAACCAGTATCGATGGAGCCGCGGAGAAGTGCGTTCTCCCCCCTGCAAGGGATCAGCCCGCCGGACGACTGGAGGTGAATGTATCTAAACGGGTGTGTTTCCACTCCACCCCCGTTTTGATCCCGTCGGATAGGTCAGCCGTGTGGTCCCGTCGGATAGATCAGCCGTGTTGTCCCGTCGGATAGGTCAGCCGTGTTGTCCCGTCGGATAGGTCAGCTGTCCCGTTGGACCGGTGAAATTGTGTATGACAGATGTGCTTAGTGATTTGACTCGATGTATTTTAGTGAATATTTATGTGACACTTCTTATAGAATTCGTACGTATGTATTTGAACTATTATGACCTTTATAATATTTTTTTGATTGAATGGCCTATATATTTCCAATTCAGATAAATTCACGGACTTACTTGACATTCGAGTGCGTTTTGTTTTTGTTTTGCTTTTATTAAATATTTATGTATAATTTTATGTGGAATACTACTTGTAAAGTATTTTTTTATAGTTCCTACGTGTGATTTCAATTCGAAAGTGAAGTAGTTTTTTGTTAGCATAGACGTGAGTCAGTGGTATCCATTTAATGATATGTTCTGGTAAAATTAATTAATTATGTTCGTCACAATTCATGTATTTTTAGTCGATTGTCTAAAGTCACAATAAGCCAATTTCTTGAAGTCTTCAAATCTAGACTGAATAGGTTCGTTTAAGACAAGCGTTCACTATCTTTGGCCACATCTTTACATAAAACAAACAAGATGTGGCCTAAGTCAAGTGAGCTGGTGATCAAACGCTTGGCCAATAAAAATAAACCGATAAAAAAATATAATAACAATTCTAGTCATTTCGTGTAAAAAAATATTTAGTTAACGTGTATTTATTGTAAATATTAACAGCATAACTACTTAAAATAACATAACTTATATTAATTAGGCATATTTTTGTGTAGCTTAGAGAGCTAGAACATGTGTAAATAAATTAAAGCCCAACTAACGCTCTGACTCGTTATTTTATTGTAGTATATTTTATGTGAATCTTACTGGTATGAAATAACATAAAAATATCATATGGATAATTTATCTTTTATTTTTTTCAAGTTTCAAATAAGTACCTGATTATAGTCGTCTCATTTGGTAAAATTTATGTTAATCTTTATATTTTTGTAAAAATCCCAGTGATTGGAGTTCAAGTGACGTCCTGTCTTTTTTGTGAACTGTCCTGCAGAACTGCAAAACTACAGTAAATTCGTAGACCCCACTACGGCGTAGCTTAGGCGTAGACGGTCTACGCAAAGCTTGCAAAAAAAAACCTTGGTGTCTTTTTAAAGGTGTTATGGTAATAAATGAAAATACAGTGTTTATTTTTATTTTTAATGTACATATTCTGAGGCAGAAGAGCCAGTAGGATATTCTTTACTACAATGGGTCGGGTTTTCACCATTTATATTTATTGTCATTAAACACAAAAATTATGTAAAATTAACTATTTACAAGAAAAACAGTCGGTTACTAAGCAGTCTATAAGTAACGCAACTGATAGGAAATAAAATGAGAAAGATTACTTCCGCTGTAAGATGGCGTCGTACATAGTAAGTTTTAGAATTGTAAAACGTCTTATCTGTCACATTAAAAAAGGACGAGTCATCAAATGATTTTTTTAATATTCAGTCAGCAAGAAAAATCAGCTCAACAATTTTTACAGCATATAATTTTATTTTATTTAGCACCTAGAAAACAGAACACAACAACCTTGCTTTTTATTCACATTGTCAAAATTAAACTTTTAATATTAAAATAGCTGGTCTGGAGTTGTTGCGTTTGTTCTGCAGTTGAGTTACCTATAGGCCGTTTGTAACGGTCCTTAGGTAATCCGACTGATTCCTTTGAGCAAAGTTAGTTTAATTGCACATAATATGTAATAATTAATAATCATATTATTATTATTAAAAAAAAACATTACTCAAAAAATATTTTATGTCGCAGATACGCTTGACCTTCGTCTCACTAGGTTTCAAGTTATGATGGCTAAAGAAGAAAGTGCATTTCACTTGAAATCCTCTGAATACTGAATACTGAAAACTGGCTGTTAACAGACTATAGCATACTTTAGTCTGTTAAAACAGAGAACTAGGACCACCCATAACTGAGCCAGAGCAGGACCTAATTCTCGAGCGACACGCTGATAGCGTACGTCAATGTAATCCAGGCACTGTTTGTCTACACAAGCATGTAAATCTTGTTACCACACAAGATGATATGGCCTTGAGTGAGTACATTTTTCACTGGTTAATATTCTGCGGTCAGAAGAGTTGGTAGTTTATCCTTAAGCCAACATATATTTTCCCTCATACCGATCTGTTTGGGTGTTAAATTGTATCATATGCCATCATATATTTTAACCACCTGTGGTAGGGTTCAACCCACCGATTTCAAATCCAAAGACCCGGGTTCGATCCCCATGGTGAGTACAACATATTGTGCTTGGTTTGTGGTAGGATTTTATTTAAGTCCGCCTGGCTAGCTACCACCATCTTACCTAATTCTGTCGCCATAATAACAATTCTAAAATTGTTGTGTTCTGGCAAAAATATAATATAATAGAGGTAGGATAGCAAGTTCCTTAATTTGTTGAGTATTCCGGCCTTATCTCAACTTGTGTAACCAGGTGAAATGAAGGCCAAGTGCTTACCAGTCGTACAATAAAATAATAATTAAAAAATGCATGTATTTACAAAAACAGATAGGTATACTTTTATGAGCATTCTATCCGTAATCTATTTCTTATTGACACCAAGTGAGATGAAGGCCAAATGCTTCCCAGTCGTAAAGTAAAACAGTGTTGGTGATAGACTCAGGTAAGATAGCCGTAAGCCCTACCACCACTCAATCGGTTGAGCACATATTTGTACCCTCTGGGGATCATTATTATTTACAAATAATGCATTTTACTTAAATTATTTTAAACTCTATAACTATATGTTATGTTTAAGTTTATGTTGTGAATCATCATTGTCATCAAAAAACTAACTAGCCCGAGTTTCAATGCTTTTGAGGTGATGTTTGTTTGCGTAGGGTAAACAAACATAGCGAATAGCATTCTTGTTTTGATATAACATTACTTTTGTCTCGTATTTTCTACACTGGACGGATAGTGACAAAAGTAAAGTCTTGCCTTTTTAATGTTAAAGGGGCAAGAAATTTAATGTTACTTTTTGTAAGTACTTGGTCAGCAAGAAAAAAATGCTGAAAAGTTATTATGACAAACTTATTGCGGAGTAGGTACGTTAGTTAGTTGTAAGATTGTCAGGTTGAGTTTTTGTTTGCTAACAACATACATTTTAGAGTTGCCACAACTTCTTTAATAACATAACCGTTTATTTTATAATCAATTGAACGTTTATATTCAGCTGACCGTTTAAATGGCAGCCCATTGAAAAGCTCGGGGACAGTTAGGCATATACAAACTTAATTATTAATTGCAAAACCACTTGACGAGTCCAAATAGTATTTAAATAAAACATTTATATATTTATGAAAAAACAGGACAATAATTCCACACAGCGCCATCTAGTCCCATACTAAGCAAAGTTTGTAGTATGGGAACAAGATTACGGAAATAATACATTTCAACTATTTTTTTTTTTGTAAATACATACTTATCAAACAATACAACACCCATACACAGAACAAACATACATTTTCATCACAGAAATGTTTATCCTTGGTGGGAATCGAACCACAACTTACAGTTTAAAAGGCATAGCTACTATTAACTGAGCTGTGAGGCTTGTTATTTGTTTTAACAAATCTCTTATCACAACGTAGTTCTCTTTCCCAATCCAATGTTAGTTCTGTAAAGCGTTTATTTTTTTTTTGGAATTGCCCAATCTGTCATGCGCGAGAGCATCGTCTGATAATGTTAAGGTCTTTTTATGATGGAAACCGGGTGTCGGCGCAGTTTTATGATGGAAGCCGAGAGTCGGCGCAGTTTTATAATGGAAACCGGGTTTCAGCGCAGTTTTATGGTGGAAACCGGGTGTCGGCGGAGTTTTATGATGGAAACCGGGTGTCGGCGGAGTTTCATGATGGAAACCGGGTGTCGGCGGAGTTTTTTGATGGAAACCGGGTGTCGGCGGAGTTTTATGATGGAAGCCGGGAGTCGGCAGAGTTTTTTGATGGAAACTAGCGCAGCGGTCAGCGCAGCTTTATCGCTTTTTACTGTAAAAAGACAGAGTTACAAAGCTAAGCGAATTAAGTTTGCTCAAGTTGGTCTTTCTAAACTAAAATACCTTTGAATATGTGTGTTTAACCGCTTTTGTGGTCTTGTGGTTCGTGATCCCAGTGATCCCCAGGGCCCAGGCCCCAGAGGTATTGTGCTTAGTTTGGTGGGTGGTAGGACTTTAAGTCCATCTGGCTAGCTACCAGCATCTTACCTGTCGTCATGACAACAATTCTTAAATTGTTGTGTTCCGGTAATTAGAGTTAAGATAGACAGATCCTCAGTTTGTTGAGGATTCCGGGTGAAGTGCGCTTTCACCCTTATTATCATAGCTTTAAAATCAGGTGAGGCCTTCACAATTACAATAAAAAAAAGTTATTTTGCTAGCGGTCAGATACGCTCTTAGTTTGTTTTTCCTTACGGTTGCCTTCTGAGGATTGCCAGGACAACGATGTTTTTTTTTTCATGGATGCGCTTCGCGTTTGGTTCTTACCCCGGCGACAGCGCAGCAGCGCAGAGGTTCTAAGCCAAAAGTATGTGCTTTCAACACATACCTATTTGGTATCAAGTGCTAGGACACTTTGAAACAAACCTAGCTTGGCTTGGGCTGTTGTTATTTAGGGGAGTGGGATGCGGAAGGGGGGATAGAGGTTAGGTATGGCAGTAGTGGTATCATTTTGAGGCGGAGAACGAGTTACAAAGAGAAAGACTTCGCCGGCGTAGGGTGTGTCCGAGTAGTGTTCTTCATCATCTCTTTGACATGAAGCAGAAAGAAAAAAGTTAAAACAGAAACCGGTTTCTAGCGAGAAGCAGGTAAGTTAATTCGAAAAGAAACATGACCTGTCCCATTTGTTTGATGGATTACAGTGTTGATTTCGTTTATTGAAGTTGACTTTGAATGGGAGATGGTATTATTGTGAAACAATTTATTTAGGTCTTCGTTTAACACATGACTTCAGTAGCTCAGCGACAGATATCAGCCTGTTATTTAAAAGGTAGCGGGTTCGTTTTCCGAGATAGAAGAGTTAAATGAGTGAAGACTCTTTATCATTATCATATCTCATGTTGATAACACTCAAAGCAATCAAAAAACATGGTACGAAAAAGCGGTATCTTCCAGGCCACTTTGGTTGTAGAGGCTATGTTAATTATCTAATAAAGTTATTATAAAGTTTACCAAAATTAAACACAAGTGTGTTTAATTTTGGTTGAAATGATAATATGTATGTATCAGTAGCCCTATTGCGCTATAGCAAGAACCACCACTAGGCTGACATAAACATTATGTTTAAAGCCTTAGAATCAATGATTAATAAAAAAGTAAGAAAAACTAAGCTGCTCTGTGTGTAAAGTTGATCAGGAAGATTTCCACTGCGCAAAATGCTACTGCATCCTCATTATTTCCATAAATAGGTACCTATGTAAGTTTATACATAAATGTTTGCGTCTTACAAGTTGTCGCCATAGTATATATAATTCTGGCTGTCGCGGCCTCGTTACAAAGTTACAGACATTATAACTCAACGACCTGGTAATAGATTGGTAAATATGCTTAGTATTACCTAAACATATTTACCATCATCATCGTGATATCAGTATGATAGCAGAAAAATCCGCAAATCCGCAAAGTACCTTCGATTTATTTTTGGCGCTGCGCATCTCAGCTTTTGGAGTGACACGTCGAGTGGCCGGGGTTTGTTGACTTAGCAGAAAGACAATTTCCTGATGATGCCTTGTGTAAAGGCGAAACATGGGTCAATTTTGATTATATTAAAGGAACCTATTTGATTTGTTCCTTAATGTTTGAGCCTCCTATGTTTTATGTTCTTGATTTCTTATCTTTTACCAACTCTCTGTTATTTTCTTTGTATCTATCTACCATTCATAAATGTGCCTTAAAATAAATTCATTAGATAAATTATTTTTTTATTTTCAGGGCATATGATTTAGGCAACTTGACTAGGCTGGCTCTTATTTAGGCCAGTGGATTAGAATGCTATTCTGCGTGGCTATGCAGCCAGTATCTTGTACTCTGCGTTGCCAGTATTCCGTTTGGTACTGGTCTGGAACAGTTGAGTTACCATAGACCATTTGTAACGGTCTTTAGGTAATCCGATTGCTAACTTTGTACATAACTAGTTAAATTGTAGGTACATAACGTATAATGTTTTACTATTTTGATATCGAAATGGATCCCCGCAAAGTGAAAATGAAATGAAGTACTTAATTAATTAAAATAATTTTCATATTAATTATGTGGCTTATATTTTGTAACCTCATCAATTTATTTGGAACTCTGTTTCCACTCATTCGGAGGAGGGACGTTGTCAGCTGCGACACATTTTCATACTTCTGCATCTGGCATCGTTTCTTTAATTTGAAATGTACCTGTGTTTTTGTTTCAAATCATTAAAAAAAAAATACTTTCGTCATATCAGCCCACATATGTCTACTACTGGACAAAGGCCTTTCCCAACCAACGCTACAAATAGCTCGCCTAGCTAGTATAGCTAGTAGTAGCTAAATAGCTAGACATCCATCGTCTTACTGTCCACAACTTCGTACGTACATCCACTGTTTGGCGTTTAATTGTAGTCATTTTACCATCACAGATATTATGTATTACCATGGTATTACTCAATAAATTAATTTAATTTGGTAGTCGTAGAAATTACCTGTAATCTTTCTTTCTATATTTTTAAATCACTTTGCTGAGCCCGCCACGGGCGATTCATAATATCAGAATAAACATCATGATCACCATCATTTCAGCCTTCCCCCAATCGACGCCACAGATAGCGATCCTGAGCCACCTACATTCATCGACTCCCCGCAACAGCTACAATGTCGTCGGTCCATCGAGTAGGGGGGTCTTGCCACACTCCGTTTCGCGTTTAATCGTGGTCGCCATAGAATAAACAACCAACCATTATTTGCCATAATAACGGAACGAGGACCTAGGTTAGATCACAATATCACTTGATGGGAAGCTATGATGTGTCCTACGCCTGCCTAGAAGACACCTATTCACCCTCCTGATACTCGTCCATAAGATTATTAATGCGAACGTACTGGGAAGTTCGTAATTGTCTAGTGAAAAAAAAAAAATGAAAAGTGTGATATTAGGCCACAGCCTAAGATGGAGCACACATCACAAACAACAACCCTCATAAAACACAGAGCCTGGCAACCCGTCACCTGTGTTCTAGGCTTTATTCTCGCCTTTGCATGTTTCAGTATACTGACTCATTAAAAAAAAGTGTATATTCATTGAATCGTGTCCCAGCTATCATACTAATAATAAACATAGCATTTATACAACACAAATATTAGCAGTTCTTAAGACAACATCGCTATCATTACAATGTAGCAACAATAATAATTAAATTAGCGAAGCAAACTTGTCTGGTGCAAATCAGAATGTTAATATGTATTTTCATTTAGCCCTATTAAATACATTGTGTTGATACCGCTTCATGGCTCAGATAGACAGATAGATAGATAGATAGATTTATATTAGAGATTTATGATAGATTCACACAAACACAAAAAACACACATACAGTAAAAAATAAACAACAGACATGACAGTTATGACATTATACATCAACAGAAAGGTATTTAAAAAAATAAATATAATTTGCATAAGTGACGTGACTGGGAGCTGAAGATAAAAAAATAGAACACTGCAGTGTGCCATGCTGCGTGAAAAGTCCCGAGCTCAGCGTGTGCTGCGAACGAGTCCACAGCGCTGATTTTCAGCACAGGGATACCAAGATACTACTAAAAATTTAATTAAATGAAAGTAGCTACATACATTTTTCAAAAATAAATAATTAAAAAAAATATTACTCATCACAACAAAAATAACACAACAGACAGTGGTGTCAATGATGTTGTTGTGGGTTCTGTTCCGGCTGAAGGTTTCTAATTGAAACCTTTACAAGTTAACTTTTCATTTATACCTCTAGAAGTTTATGAATCTTACGATGAAGAAAGCATCGTGAGAAAACCTCTACTCTGAACAATCTTCAAAAATCCATCGATCAGTTTTTTATTGATTTTCGCATTATCTATGCGTTCACTCGTTCACCGTTATTGACCGCTTCTGTTGTCTTGTGGCTTGCCCGCCGGTGTTATATCCAGAGGTCCCGGGTTCGATCCCCAGGGGGGGTACAATATTGCGCTTGGTTTGGTGGTGGTAGGACTTTGTTTAAGTCCGTCTGGCTAGCTACCACCATCTTACCGAATTCTGTCGCCATAACAACAATAATTGTTGTGTCGCGTGTGAAGTGCGCTTCCACCTTCGGCCTTATCATATCTTTAAAATTCAGGAGAGATATTAAGCACCAAAACATCACCGTCGTACAATAAAAAAAAAACTCACTCACCATGATAATGTACGCAGATATTGCACGACCTGATTATGACTTAAATAAATATTACAGGACATTTGCGTACTTTTTTTTAAAATCCATACTTATTTATATACGATACATCACGCAAACACAGAACAAACATCAATATTCATCACACAAATGTTTGTCATGGGTGGGAATCGAACCCACAACCTACAGTGCAGAAGGCAGTGCTACCAACTAAGCTGTGAGGCTTTTTGACTTTAGGATCAACTGTCCGTGTTTTCCTTGGACTCGTGTTGCATCCACACGTTTGCAAGTTTCACACAGACGATCAGACGTTGCCCATTGCCCATTGAATACATACGCATACTGAGCTGCAATACCCCGTGGGCTGGGCTGAATGAATTTGAATTTCTTAAAATGTTTAAAGGTTTTATGTACGAATATACATTAACATACGATTCATTCGATTTCGAGTTGATATTCGGTATACGAATTAATTATTGTTTGGAACATCTTCAGAAAAAAAATATGATTAATTCAGCTGTTGTACCACATAATAATATAATATGTAAGAACGTTGTGTCTTCTTTTAAAAGTGTACCCAGGAGATTTATGACGTAATTCCGCATTTTTCGAATTCCTTTTTTGCAATTTAAAAGATGCTATTGCAACTACTTATCATCCACATTAGGGTCGTATTCCATTTAGAAGTAGGTACTATAAGCGCTCAAGAGCTGCCTCATCGTTAACGAAAAAAAAATCATGTATTAGTCACAAGATTTTCTTATATCCGCACAAAATATCATCACCTTAAAAACAGGAAGGATACAATTCACGCAAGACTTGAAATACCTCCTACCGAGAATCTTTAAAACGCCACAAAGCAAAATAAACCAGCCAAGCGTAGATACGCACACCGAAGGTTCCGACATCTTGTGTTATTGTGGCCTTTATTTTTGCAAGGCTTTTGATTGAGATGACATGAAGGCTGGGTCTTAATTAGGCCAGCGAATTAGCTATTCAGCGTAGCAAAGCAGCCTCTTGCGCACGATTTCTGGTACTGTTGAGTTATATATAGACCGTTTGTAACGGTCCTTAGGTAACCCTTTTACATTGTTTAATTGTACTTACAAATTATTTTTAAGTGATTGTGGATATATATATTTTATGTTCTTTCTTATTATAGTGGCATAAGAAAAACACTCTGTGACATTTCAATAACATGAAATACAGTCAGACCGATGGATAGGCAGACAGACGGACAGCGAAAATTATTGGGCCCCGTTGGCATCCTTTGGGTAAGGAACCCTAAAAAGTCTAATATTTTTAAACCACAAGAGAAGATATGAATAGGTATCGCTTCTCAATAGCTTTAATGCATATAATAAATAGATGGCATTAAAGTAAGACGCTACACAAATAGTTTTTGTATCTGTATCGCTCAAAATCGGGTATCTATTATGTAATCATACACACAATTGAGTACACACGCACTGGTTAATATTAACAATGCCATTTCACGTTTTGTCATTCAAAAGAAGTAAACTGCGTCAAAAATTACGTAACGAGAGATGAGACACTCCTACAATATCCGAAATTGATATTATACCTTTCAATTTTTCCCGGGTTCAATCGCCAGGGGGGCAAAATTTTGTGCATGGTTTTGCTGATTGTAGGTCTTGTTATGAATCTAAAATGGTGTGTTCAGTGTTAGTGACAAGATAGCTAGTTCCTCAGTCCGTTGAGGATTCCGGGTAAAGTGCACATCCATCTTCATCGTTATTATAACTTGACATCTGGTGAGATGAAGGCCGAGTACTTGCCTGTCGTACAGTATATATATATAAATTGATTATATACCTGATCTTGTCATACACATACATACCTTTTCTATTAATCAACCAAATAAATTAGTATTACCGTGTCAACTTGTATTTCAACTTTGTATTGATTGTTTTTTAAAATACAATAAAGGAAGGTCTAAATACGCTGTTTAGCAGATAATATGGATTTTGAGATACCTGTTGATTTATTTTTGAAAACTGTAAAGGAACTGTATATGCATCTGGTAAGCAATCTTAAAACATTACAGAAAAACAAACTTGTCTCTCATTACATAATATGACTAATTATAATTATATCCAAATGGGCGCATAGAAATTACATTTCATATTTTATACCAAATCATTACATCAGTGAATAGTCCTTTTTTTACACCTGAAAATACTAAACAGCTTCAATAACAACAGGCCTTGCTGCTCAGTTAGTAACGGCTCTGCCTTCTGTAATGTAGGTTGTGGGTTCGATTCCCACCCAGCACACATTTCCGTGTGATAAACATAGATGTTTTTTGTGTAACAGACTAACGACTTTTACCCCATTTGATGATTCGAGTACCTACAAGTATTATATATTTCGTTCCCATAATAATAAAATAAGATTAAACAAGCAAAAAAGCAAAATCAAATCTTTAGTTTGGAGCTGGATGGCGATGTGTTAAATGCCCAGATTTTTTATACTTTTGACTCGGTTGGAGTATCCTCATTACCAAGCTTGGAGATTGGGTCCAATAGTAGTAAAACTAGCATGACTCAGGGGATTGCTTTTCATTGATTTTTTAAGATTGTAGAACGTCACGGTTTTCGGGCGCCTCATCTGCACCTTAACAACTCTTTGCCAGGGCTGCCCCTATAATTCGGTATCAATTATCCAACTGCGCAAAGTAACATCTCCATTATTATGACGTGTGCATTCATCTGGAGTGGAGGCCTCCACTCGAACACATGGGTCCGTTCGTTTAAGATTCTAAGGGGAGTGAGATTTTGCATTGTAAATTTAGCGTTATTGAATATTATTTGGTTATGGCTTGAGTGGTTTTTGAGATGGTTTGCTAGAATGCTCTTTGTGTCAATCTGTCGGTGTTTATCGGTAGTATTCAATATAAAAAGTTAAGGTTTCACACTACAATTATTTATTTATTTGAGGATTTGGTGTTTCTTTTGGACAAATTGGACTCATGTATCTACTCTTCCGATTGGATGTTTCCATAATTCCAATTCACCTGGGTAGACTTAGTTCAGTATTTTTGAATTGTATTCACATGGTGCAATCAGAATACTATTAGATTATGAAGAATGAATGAATGAAAATTCTTTACTGTACACCAAAATAATAAGAAGAAATAATTTTAAAACTAAAGTTAACAGTACAATGGGCGGTCTTAAAAGCGATCTCTTCCAGACAATCTTAGGATGGAGAGAATAGTACAAGTACGGTTGATGGTAGGAGGGTGCATATTAAAAGAAAAAAAAATAAAAGAGAATAAATAAATATATACACATATATTTACAAAACCAAACTTAACTAAAAATATCTAATTTATTTTCTAAACTTGCGTGAGTGGTACTATACATTTTAAAACACGGGTTTTACTCGCGTATACGATTATATATTAACATATATATTGCGGTTACTATATGTAATTTAATACGTAATAATAATTCAAACATGTTAAAAAATAAATATGTACCAACATACCTTTGCCAAAGTATGTAAATATTCATATTATTTACTTCATGAGTTTTTATTATACTACGAAATCAATAATTATATATGATGTGACATACTTTCAAAGCATTAGAAGTTAAATAGTAAATACCTATATTGTTCATAGAGGGGAGAAAGCGATTACCAATGAGTAGTTTGAGTTAATACAGGGAGTATAGTTAAATACTACTCGTACCTACATAATAGTTAGCACTAGTACCTTCTTCAAAGGGATTTATAGTGCTTTACACGCTTTAAATCTACGAGGAAAATAAAAGATCAATTCTTAAATTGAAATATAAATATAATTGCAACAGTAACAAAAACTTTTTTAACTCGTATTCTGTTTTTGAAAAAACGCATGGCCAATAACATTTTGCAGTCATGATGATACCTAACCACTTTTTGTTTTATGGCAATATATAAGGTTTCATACTGATATGACCCAAAATAAACAGAAAACATCACGTTAACATTGAATTTTAATTTTCCGCCCGCATATTGTAGTACTAACATGTAATGACATTCTGCCTCATTTTTTAACCGACTTAAAAAAAAGGAGGTGGTTCTCAACTCATCGGAATCTTTTTTTTTTATTAATGTATGTTCCCCGATTACTCGAAGACGCCTGGACCTATTTCGAAAATTATTTAATGTTTGAAATACTTCACAGGTGGTCCTATAGTCATCAGGTCAGGATCTGATGATGGGATCCTGGAGAAATCGTGGGAACTCTTCAAATATTATAGGCACACTTGAATATTACCTAATGTGTGGGGTCCGAATATTACCTAACGTATACAGGATCACGTATCTCATCAAAATAATTGGAAAAAATACGTCATTCAGGTAAACGAAATTGTATCATATTCTTCATTGAAGTCGGTTTTCTTTTTAATTTTTAAAATATAATTATTAATAAAAAATAAGGCAATTTTCGAGCTGGTATAGCATGAAATAAATATAATTTCATAATAATAGTTTGCGTAGTTATATCCTAAAGTGATCGAACATAATATTTCCATCGCTACCGAAACGAAATCAAACCGATCCGAATTGTTTTGCAAATGTCCACAAGGGATGTTTATTAGATTTGCTCAGGCCCTTCATCCCTCCCTTTACATTATGTACCTATGTATACGGTGAAGGCGAGAATGTAGATATTTATATAATGATGTATGTTTCTATATAAATCAATTTGTTTGTTACTGGCAAATATAGTGATTTTTAAAATGCTATAATTAGATAGATATAAGAAAATTATTGATTGCACATATAAAAAAGTACCTACATGGGCGAACCTTATGCAATGAAGTATTTTCTTCCAGATAAGTCCTTGTGTTATATAGAGTGGATGGTGGTGCTATAACATCATATCCGCCTACACACGTCCACTGCTGAACAAAGGCTTACCCCAATCATTGCCACAAATATCGAGCCAGCGCCTCCTCTATCCATCGACTTCCCACGACTGCAACAATGTTTGTTACCGGGTGTAAGGATTTTGTTGCTTAGGTTGGTATCTCTTCCGGCAATTCTTAGCACGCATTGTCCCGCAAGAGACCAGAAATAGTGGAGCTCCCGGGGTCTTAGGGCCAATTCTTTTAGTGTCAATCATTTGGGAACCCCCTGTTGTCGTTATCACCACGCTTGGCGAGCGGACTGGTGATCGCAGTGAGCTGCCCACCCCCTGGTGAAATGTGTGTTGTTATTGTTGCTTCAGAGCCTTGTCATGACACATGCAGGTAAGGACCTGCAAGTGTTTTCCCAGCTAAACAACAGACATGATCAAACAACGGATTGGCTTGGGTCTCGAAGATATTATTTGAGACCCCGTTAGAGGGATATTTGGTGCTATGTAGCAGAGATGCGTACAGATAAGAGTACATATTTCATATTTAGAATACATAGATACCCACACATTGTGGAACATAAAATAAAAAAAAACATAATATTTCGACTTTCCATAGAGGTTGCTTAGCTGAGCGAACTTTGCTCATAAGATTCGGTCAGTAAAACAATATGGAAAACCAAAGCATTGAATATCTAAAATAATTTTATATTCGTTAGACGTAGAATAAATGAGATTGTAGTGGCGAATTTAACTTTTTTGTATCCACAATGTTTTGAAGCTATTTTACCAAAATCCATGTCACGCGTACATAACCTAGAGATACCACCTTAAAGGTACTGCCACTCCCAGACGATACGGCGGAACACCGAACGGCTTGATGATCTTGACGGCTGGATGATCTGGCTTCGTCATGCCGAAGCCAGATCATACAGCCGTAACCATAGTGTATACCTAAATTCTACCCTATTTGACATGTGAAAGGTTGTCTTAATCCATTCAATTTATTCATTCATACTAATTTGCAAAACACTTGCACAGACCGTTAAGCAGTTAGCTATAATACACAATATCACACTCGCTCCCCAATATCATTTAAAATTAAGAGTCGCAGTCACTGTCTGTACGTATTATAAGAATCTTACTTGCCCCTATACATCCTACAGCATCCCAAACAAATATGGATACAAAGATAATGTGCTAAAGTTGGTTTTCGTATGCTTCTTTCATGACAAAGAAGCAGCGTTTGATCGCGGTATTATCCTTACAATAGTGTTCCGCTGTGCACTCGTTGACAAATTGCTGTCAAGCTATTCTAAATCTTATTGGCAGTGGATAGAGTTGATAGTGAAAGGGGTGGTGTGATAATATCACCGCAGGGGTCGAAATCCTACCCTCGTGACGCCCCGCGTAGTAAGCTATGATCTGTTTCTGCATTTTGATGATGCTTGTAGACTTGTAAAGTAGGCTATTTGAAAACTACCTAAGCTGGCACATACGACTTTGAACTGGCATCATAGTTCATTTGGTAGTAACTCTGCCTTCTGCGCTGTAAGTTGTGGGTTTGATACCCACCCGCGACAAACACTTGTTCCCATACTAGGTACATGCATTGCTTAGCTTGGGGCTCGATTGTGTAAAGTGTCTATCTATCTATCTATGTCCGTCTGTCCGGCTAACCTTTTGAGAAGCGCTGGAAATCACAAAATGTGCGCAGAGCTTCTTGATTTACTTAAAGAAAACCGCCAAAATAAGTGGATTAACACAGTCGAATCCATGGATTTTAAAACCTCAAGCAGCAAAGCGTGGAGAGTTCTGAATAAACTATCTGGAAAAACTGGCCAATAATCAAACACCACTTCAAATCCGCTAACCAACTCAATTGCCAACAGGATTCTCGAAGTATTCCGTGTTAAAGGTGACCAAAACCTTAAAAGGTGAAAATAACACCAAAATTATGAAACAACACGCCCATTAACTGAAATCAACTCTACCGAGCTATCAAATAGTTTCTCCCGACACAAAATTGACTATGGCCTAAAACAGCTACCTCTTGGCAAAGCTGCCGGTTGCAATGGCATATACAACGAATTCCTAAAGCACCTCGGACCGCGTTGAAAACATGGCTTAAGCATCTCTTCTCTGATATCTTACAACGCAATAAACTACTGCGTCACTTTAATCGCTCAATCATCATAGCCATCCTAAAACGCTACAGGCCTATAGCACTACTGAGTTGTTCGCCCTTGAAAATGACACGATCCAATGAATTCAGCAACTTAAGATTACTTTGTAAATAGGCACCTACATTGCCAACGATTATGCTAATAATGCCATACGAATAAATAAAACCTTTTGAGAGCTGTATTTTTTTAACCTAAATAATATTTTGAGCCTTTGTGGTCTAGTTGACTTACCCACCGGTATCAGACCCAGAGGTCTCGGGTTTGATCTCCAAGAACGCACAAATTTGTGCGTAGTTCGGGTGGTGGTACTGGTTAGCTACCTGAGTCTGTCACCATTACAAATTGCTTTGTTACGGCATTTAGGGAGAGATACAGATCCTCAGTCTGTAGAGGATTTCGGATGAAGTGCGTTTTCACCTTCGGCCTTATCTCAACTTGTTACCAGGTGAGATATAGGCCATGCTTCCCCATCATACAATAAAATTAGACCATTATCGTAAAAATAGAGTTCAAGCTACATGTGACATACCTAAGGTATCAAAATTATAAAAAAAATGCCTAGTTTGGCCCGCAATAAATGGGGAGTGCCTTAGGAAAAAATCCTATGGCACTCCCCATTGCACTCTTTTTAGGACCTCCTTCCATATCCGGCAGTAAAATTTTATGTACGATGATTATTATTCATTAATTCAAAGGGCTTTGGTAACTTACACTTTTTCAGTCAAGTAAATCTAATAAATTACATCACTAAGACAAAAATAATACAATAATAAAAACAAATTATGTAATTTAACTGGAAAGGTTTAAATGGATTAATTTTGCCCGAATATAAAACGGACATATATTACTAAAATATTTGAATTATATATAGGTGTACAACTACATAATCAAACGACAATAATAAAAAAAAAAGTTTACCAGTGTATCACCCCAAAAACCGACTTCAAACTTGCACCGCAACACAGATTAGAGACTATGAATAGGAGTAATGAAATAAATATTTTGTCGGTAGGGCAGGTTCGACAACGCCCGGGTATCACAGCCATTTCGCGAAACGCCCGGATTGTCCGCGGCTAAGTACCGTGATATTGTGCGGTGTGTGATTGCGTGGAAGCTAACTACCGGTAAGCTTTGTCTGATGGGTTTGGATTTATGTGTTTTTTTGTTATACTCTAATCTTTTTTTTTATACAACTAGGAGAGGGTAGTCCAAGTAGCCCACCTGGTGTTAAGTGCGTCTCTTGCCTATAATAATGCCATACTGCATAGGTCACATCCACTAAGAACATAGCCCACACGGCACTGCATTGCGCCCGTCAACTTGAGGCATAAAGGTGTGAAGCCTCGCGTGCCCGTAATTTCACCGGCAACCATACCCTTCAAACTGAAACACAGCAATGCTGCTTCGTGGCCGAAATAGGTATGGTGGTAGTAATTCTCCGGACGAGCCCTTTCACAAAGGACTCTTAAATATTCGGGCGTAGCGTAACACGTTTTTATGATACTACTAAGTTGGCATACATACACTCCTTCTGATGGTAAGCGGTTACCTTCGCCTATCGAAGCTTGCAACACTAAAATCATTACACGCTTGCTGTCCCATCTTCGCCCATTTTAATAAACTGATGACCATACCGCAGGAACACAGCACTAATAGATATACCTAGTGCTATTTGACCGCGAAATTCTGTAAGATTCGTAAATAGGTATACCAGGCTCGAGCTAGGTTGTTCAGAATGTAGGTAGTATGAAGTCAATTATAATACAATGTCATATCCTTAATAAATGAATGAATGTAAATACCGACTTTATTATTCACTAGGTATAGATAAAACGAGATTACCAAAAAATTGGCGAAATTCTGTAAGATGGTCACAGAATTACTAATCGTTCAGAATTTAGGTAGTATGAAGTCAATAAAACCATGTAATAATACCCATAATAAATTAATGAATGAAAATACTTTATTGTCCACTATAGATACGACTCGATAACCAAATAATGGGCAGTATTTTTTTATATATGACGGGTTATCTCTCAAACTTGACCTATCTTGCCTGGTTTATAGAGCTTGTTGTGTTATGTTGTGTGACGGGGAAGCGCTTGGCCTTCATCTCATCTGGTTACAAGTTGAGATAAGGCCGAAGGTGGAGGCGCACTTCACCCGGAATCCTCAACAAACTGAGTAACTGGCCATCTTACTTCTAAATGCCGGAACACAACAACTTTATTGCTGTGTTCAACAGAATTAGGTAAGATGGCGGTAGCTAGCCAGGCGGACTTAAACAAAGCCCTACCACCAACCAAACCAAGTGTAAAAGAAACAATTTCTGTAAGAAATGTTGTTGCCGTAATGGGAACAAGATTATGGAGCATACTAATACTTATATGGCATCATTTCTTACAGAAATTGTTTTTTTTACACATGGTTTGGTTGGTGGTAGGGCTTTGTTTAAGTTTGTTTTTGTTGGCGGTAGCTAGCCAGGCGGACTTAAACAAAGCCCTACCACCAACCAAACCAAGTGTAAAAAAAACAATTTCTGTAAGAAATGTTGCCATATAAGTATGCTCCATAATCTTGTTCCCATTACGGCTTTTGCTTGGGACTAGATGTGTACTTTTTGAATGAGATAAGGCAGTCAGAGACAAAGCTGGCAAAGTCTTTACATTTTTATTTGCATTCTCTATCACGTCGCGGCTCCCACAGCTTCAATTGTCAGCTCTAGCGTATATTTGTCACGATTTGTCCTAAACTGTTGACTCTCTCTAAAAAGTACAAATAAGATTTGAACGAGTTCCCCGGGCGAGGTTTATTACGGGGGTGGAATATTAGGGGTGGCATTTAATAAAGTGTTTGGTAATTTTATTGTAGGCGCTTAGTTTGTCATTAGTGCCGCCATAACTCATTCATTGTTGTAGGATTTGTTTAATGTGGGATGGAAATATGTCGATTTGTTTACCACAATAAGAACAAAGTGTGGTTGACAAGCCAATGGTAACATAAACACCTGGTTGATATCCCAAGAACGAAGGCTCTTACAAAAACCTTCTATTATGACCACTGCAAGAATTTGGAATATGCTCCCAGCGTCTGTTTCTCCGCTGTGTTAGGACCCTATGACCCTATATCTTCAAGAAGAGAGTTAATAATCATCTTCTGGGTTGGCTCGCTCCATCGTAGATCTCATTCCTACCTATGTAAGTTTCGTGGTCAAGAGCAGACCCATAAAAATATCTGTTTTTAATGGGTCTGCCAGCAGTCTTTTTTCTTAGTTTTTGACTACGATGCTTTCAGCGAGGATATATACCAACATACCAACTAATATAAAAACATGCCTATTTTTGTGGGTAGGTCCATACATTGCATCTGCGTACGTACCTACCTACCTTCAGGATCTTTTTGGCTTTTGATTGAGGTGATGCGTGACCCCAAGGGCTGGCTCTGATTTAGGCCAGCGAATTAGCATAGCTATTCAGCGTGGCAATGCAGCCAGTGTCTTGAGCACGCTTCCATCTGGTACTCTGGAACAGTTGTATAGTTACCTATAGGCCGTTTGTAACGGTCCTCAGGTAATATGACTGATTCCTTTGTATACATAGTTAGTTAGTTTAATTGTACATCTTATTGAATAAAGTATTTTGAACCTACATAATGTACAGAAAAACTATGTGAAACATTTTTTTATAAATTACTTTCATTGTCTCCGTCCTGTGTTCGTTGTGGACTATTCATAGGATATTCCTAGAATTGATCACAACATAGCTTGGATGTAAGCACTAGATACACAGCATTCATCAACAGACCATTAGTGTCCACTGCTGGACAGAGCCTCCTCCAAAGATGGAAGAGAGGAGACAACAGGAGAGCTTTGTCACAGTCACCACGTTCGGCAGACGGATTGGTGATTGGTAGAGGTGACGTAATACACAGAAGGAAGCTGCTGCCATTCTTTTGATGAGATCCCTTTGTCGGATACAATATCCAAGGGCTGAGTTGGAGGAATCGATTCTTAGAGGCAAGCAATACAGCATTAAAACTCGATAATGATCTGGTTTTTTTCATGCCAGTTACAGGTATTGAATAAACTTACTCTTATTCCTATACAACGGAAACACTCCAGCGCACCGACAGCACAGCGTACTGTTTGGTGCTGGACTTTGTCAGGAAGGTAGTGGGGATCGCAAGCCAGGCAGACCTCTAAAGGTACTACCGCAACGATAGAGTAATTCAGCTGTAGCCGTTGATTGACCTTTGCCCGGGGTAAGCCACTAGGTTGTAGATCCCACCCACCCCAAGTTATGGAAAATCGATACTTACAGCTCTTTAAGTTGCGGCTTGATAATCCTCTATCAAATCTAAAGTAATCCTTGTTGGACGTAAGCCTCTATTAAAGTTTGAGTTTTGCTCTAATTAATCTATACACATGCAATGCGTATAAATTTTACTCATCCCTTGGTAAGATCCCGTAGCCACCTTCTGCGATATCCACGTGCTGAGTTGAAGGTTTTCTTATCTTCAACCAAGGCCTCCACAACTATGAATTATAAAAAATCAAGTAAAATAAAGAAACAGATCACTTTCCCGCACAGACATCTTGTAATCATCACTTGCCATAACAGACAGAATCAGGCAGTGCATGTGCTAGATTCTAATACATTTTGATTATTATAATAATCTTTTTCCCGAATAATCTTCAGATAATATAGCAATACATAATATTCACATCTCCGAATTTCAATGTTCCTAAACTCATATACCTTATTGATGATAACATAACATAATACATAGTATTCCAAACGATAAAAAATATAAAAAACGAAATACTAATGTGTAACCTATTTGGTTGTATTACGAATTACAAGTATACTTAGGTGACAGATCTACATTTTCATAGTTTTTATTTGCGAGCTCATCAGGACTATGTGATATACTAGCAATTGATTTCGTTCAAAATGAATGACAGAACCGACACGGTGGGTCCGGAACTAGAAGCTCACATAGAAGGTTTTGAGTGGAGCAAGCTCGTGAAACAAAGCGCAGCGAAGGGGGAGGTGGCGAGCGAAGCGAGCCGCTGACCTCCGTAGCGAACAAATGACAGAACCGACACGGCCAACCCCGACTCTACCTGGTCTTGTGCGTGACATTGGGGTGTGTATAAAAAAAGGCGGAGCCAGAAGCTCCTCTCAGGACCTTCTTTTGGAGCTTCTGGCTCCGCCTTTTTTCCCAGAAAACATTGTATGCTGCTTGCATGCTGATTGCATGCTGCTTGCATACTTCTTGCATGCTGCTTGCATTTTAGAATCAATTATTTTTATACAACTTGACTGTTATGATAAACCAAACTATGGATAAAGTGTTTATCACTTTTGAATATTCGGGATTATGTCAATTATGATAAAACAATTTCGGAATTTTGATTATTATAGAATTTGCAATACGTACAAGTGATGTTAAGTAAAATGATATTCGACATTTTACCTAACATTTTATTATGGCAAAGGTTGTTATGGATTATCACAAAATTCGGATCATCAATTTTATAAGAGATAAGAGAGAACCGTTTTTTGATTTTTTTTCTAATGAAACCATGAATCACGGTCTTATCTATGGTTCTCTCTTATCTCTCTCTCTATAGATAAAAACGTGATTCATGGTTTTTTGTTATTTTAATAATTGAAGGGCAAGGGGTCCTTTATTAGAAAAAAAAACAAAAAACATTGTTATTTAACAGAAAAAACGCGATGTACACGTGGTTTCTATAATAAACTGGTGTATTTCGAGTGTTCTTTATGATGGAGAGGAATCAATATAAAGGGTTTTCTCAGTAAATAACAGTTAATACATTTTTAGAGCGTTGTGCATTTAAAATGATTGTATGTGTGATACTCTTCTACGAACCATGTAAACCAGGGTCTTACGATGATGACAGCGGAACTCCTGAATAAAGCATGGTATAATAGTCGTGCTTATACTTTTTGAAATCGGTATAACGAGGCATTCAACGACAAATTTATTTTTTCAATTTACCCGGCCGTAGCAGTCGCGGCTTAAGAATCGACCCCTCTAACTCAGCCCGCGGATGTCGTAAAATCCGATTTAAGGGATCTCACCAGAGGAAGCGGCAGCTTCCTGTTGTATATAACATAACACCTTTACTGTGATCACCAACCTGCCTGCCAAGTGTTATGTGATAATGGAAAAACCCTCTCGTTTTTAAAGGAGGCTCTGTCCAATATACAATTAACTACTACATAAATGGGCTGTTGACGTGACTGTATTTACGAATGTAACTTGACTACTTGATACACAGTAATCTTCTAATGCATAAAAGGACAAGTCCTGAGTGACTGACTGGCTGATTCAACTAGATACAACGCACAGCCTAAGCCGCTGGGCGTACAGACATGGAATTTGGAGGGTATGTTTGTCTTGGTGTGTAGGCGTCCGGTAATAAAGGAATTTGAAAAATTCGCACCCCAAAAGGTTCAAACTGGCATTTAAAGTTCGGAGTAAAATGTTGCATATCCCTGAAACCACAAATGATAGGCACTTGAAAATTAGTATGTTGATTGCCCATAAGGAATGAGTTATGGCATATTTTCGGTTTTCAATAATTTTCAGAAATAAAGGGTAGGGTGTCCAGTCCAATACATGAAACATTTAAAAAAATGTTATTTTCGACCTGTATAATAAGAAAGTTGCTGTGAATATAGAATAGAATAGAATAATATTTATTTGACACCTAAAGAAATAAATAGGAACAGTGGTTTACAATAATAATAACAAACACAATTTTAACATAAATAAAAATGAGGTTTACAAAAAAAAAACGAAGGTACCCACAGAAATAAATTGATGTATGTGCTAAAATGTGCTAGACTCAGCTTTATGTTGCACCTTGCCGAAGTGCGGTGCAACGCTGGTTTTCAGACTGACCCTGCTTGGTTGACCACAATAATGAAGTGCACAAAATAATGCACAAACAATCAAAAAAATTACACGTAGACCAGACACACAACAAGAGAGAGGGATAGACACTGAGGGCGGATAGGTTCTGGAACACTAGACATATTGAGGTGGATAAGTAAGGTATGGATTAAGGTCGGGGTTGTGGAGCCAAGATTAAGTAGAAAAGGAAGACTACACTACTCGTATCATCCGAGCGGAGCAAGTTTTTTTTCTGGAAAATATAGCATAGTATAGTACTTACTTTGGTAAATAAATAAATGAATAAAAAATCTGGCCTAACGTGAGTCGGACTGGCACTAAGACTTAAAGACTAAGACAAAAAGCCTGCATTTTTTGCCTGGGAATGAGGGTCAGAACCCTCGGTGTACGTGTCTGCACACCATGTAAGAGCTAATCGGTCAAATTTATCTAGATATCCAACAAATACATATATTTATAATATCATACTTGCTATATATACACCTATTTCAAAAAACCAATACGCGGACAAAGTCGCGAGTTGGTACTAGAGCTAGTTGTATATAAAAAGCCTAAACAATAACTAAAGTAATAGACTCACGACTTTTTCCCCTTCGAGGATTCACTGATCACTACTCAGAACGTTGATCTTATGATCCCACCTACTAGGGATATTTATTTATTTATTTTATTTATTCGGAAAACAAACAGTACAAAGTTTCTTATAAAATTACAATATATAAGACTATTGACCAATTACATGTTTTCACATATGAAAAACTAGAAATAGCTTGCTAATTATTCAAATACTTATTAAGTAAGTAAAGACAATGTTAAACAATTGATAGTCAGAGGCACGTCCAAACTTACGTTCGGCACATGCCCATATTTGCAAGTAGCTTGTATTCAATAAGTGAGGTTGCCTATCTCGTTTAAGTCTATCGCTGCTTAGCGGAATACTAGCCATCGATATATCTCATTCGGTTTTGTGGCTCTAGGTACATGCCGGTTTCCTCACGATATGACCTACACCGTAAGAGCATGTACACGTGTCAAAAGCGGACATAAACTTCCAAAAAACCGAAAAGTCCCGGAATGCGGGCCCATACCCATTTGGCCTCACAGCTTATTACAATAACTGTGTATTCGTATATAATTTATAAGGAAATAAAAGCTCTGTACAGCAAACTTTTTCCATGGCTGCACACATCCACTGAAGTGGATATTAGGCGGCATTGTAGGCCGCTCAGGGGTGCCTATTTGTCGTTGGGCTTTACAATCTGGCGGCTTCTCAGGGGCCTGCCCATCGCGTTGTTCAACTATTTGTTTAGTTTTAGCGATTTTAAAGCTTGTACAACCTGTGTTGACTCTGTTCGTCGCTAAACTCAAATCGAAGTGTTTCGCTGAATACAATCCTGGTAATACTTCGATGCGATTTCTTTCTAAATAAAGAATTCTGTGCTTTTTTTAAGAATAAATCCTCCTAAATCATCGTGAACCTGACTGTCTGACTGACCGATCAACGCATAGTATAACCAGAAGTTTCAAGCTTCCTATGTATTGTATAATAATAATAATAGCTTTTACTAAACATTACACAAATATTTTGACTTAACTAACAAACTGAAAAGTATTTAATCCTAAAGTAAAAAGCTCAAGTAGATAAACGTCGGTTTTTTTTCTATTCTTTACTTGTGCACAGTGCGCTTTTATCCGCTGTAAAAGCCAAAATATAGGGCATTAAAAAACGTTTTAGAAAGTTCGCAAGGAGTAAAGGAATTATTCATTAGGTAAGATTCGGGCGTTTCATAGATTATTTTATATTTCCATACAGAATAACCGTATTTTGTGCCGGTCTTGATAGATTTCAGGTAGCTTTCCAAAAAACATTTCTTCTTCCTTTTATTTTTAAGCATGTCCCATTGTCCCTCACTCACCTTTCAATTTTATTTTTATTTAACTTATCTACGTTTTGAGGAAAAAGTTTGCTATCAAAAATTCATGAGAAGAGGAAAACTGGAAAAATCTCTCTAAAAGCTTGCACCATATTTTTTTACTTTGCAAATATTAAAATAGCCAAGAGTGAGTCGGAGATGCACACCGAGGGTTCTGATCTATATTTCAAGGCAAACATATGCAGTTTTTTTTTAATTCGTTTAAAAACCTGCATTTGTCCAACTGATGCTTGATTGGTTAGTATTTGATGTTATAAATACATCAAGACAAGAACTATTATCACACCGTGTTTAAGCTATGGTGACCATTTTTACTATAGAGCTTAAGTAAAAAACGTTATAATTGTCCGATCTTGTAAGGACGCCTTGTTTTTTTTAAATATTACTATACTTTTTTGGTAATCCGTTATCATCATCATCATAGTTTCAGCCCACATACGTCCACTGCCGACTATAGACCTCCCTCATTCGAAGCAACAAATAACTAACCTGAGCCACCTCCATCAATTGACTCCCCCTCCTCCCGCAGCTGCCACAATGTCACCAGTCTTAGTCTTCTCACACTCAGTTGCGCGTTTAATCGTGGTCACCATGCGAGAACCTTTGCTCTACAGTGCCTACTGCCACTTTATCGGATATAAAAACACATTCTCGCTGAAAATGTTAACCAGCTTCCTATTACGAATCAAAAGATACATTAAAGGTAGGACAGACAGACAGCGTAGGATTAGTAATATGGTCAAAAAATATCGCGGGGTTTTTTTATTGAGGTGTGACACGTAGCTGGCTCTTTTTTAGGCCAGCATATTAGCATAGCTATTTAGCGTGGCAATGCAAACTTCCGTCTGATACTAGTTTGGAACAATTGAGTTGCTTGTAGACCGTTAGTAATGTTATAACTTTTAAAAGTTATCTATATTATATATATATATATATATATATAGTTTAAAAATTTAATTGTTTTATTGTTATATATTGTTTTAAAAGTTAACTATAATAACATAATATATATATATATATTATGTTATTATAGTTAACTTTTAAAACTATCACGAAGTACAGTGTTGATACACTGTAACAAATATGAACGGGATATTTACCGTGATTTGTTGGTGAATAAGTTATCCGATATTTCGACCCAGTTGCATGCGCCATCATCACGGATTCTCTGCAATGAAGTATTCAAATTGGTCGTCTTACCTAACATACCTTACTTCCTTGTACATATTTAGTTTAATTGTACATATTGTTTGAATATATATTACTCAAGATTTAGAAGAAGTACCTACACAAATGTCTATAGATATAAAACTATGGTGCCACAATACCACTGTTCTAGAATAATAAAAGTATTCATTCACCAAAGCTTAATGACTTTATTTTTCTATCGATATGTTTCTCTGTGCTCAGTAAAAGCTCAATGCTACAAATCTCATGTCTCAACCTGCCTATACATAACTAGCTACATACCCACTATGTATATATACAGAGAGCGAGGACTGAAGATTCGACATGATCTCCTGAAGCATTGTGTCCACACAATATAAGCTCAAATAACCGCCTCTCTGCCGGGTACCATGGCTACAGAGCAGGGACCTTGCTTTGACACATGTCGCAATGTTAAGAACACAGATTATATAATTTACCAACAAATCCTATGAACCAATAGAATATTAAACAAATATTACAGGACATACATTTTTACACAGCGCCATCTATACCCAAACTAAGCAAAGCTTGTAATATGGGAACTAGAATAAATAATACATGGTATTAATAATCAATATTGTACGTTAGGAGTTTTTAGTGTAGTCGTTTCCAATTATTCTTCCAATTTTGAATAACATGTGTAAAAAACTATTTATTTTACTGTTCAACAAGAGCATTTGATATCTTATCATATGTCTTTCTTACAGGCTAATAATGAAGGCGGTACGAACTGAAAGAATTCGATATGTAAAGTGGTTTTAAGAACTTGTTTTGTACCATTTCAATCTGAGTATGTAATTTGTATAGTGGATTCCATACCATACACCATATCCCATATTAGCATACATTTGTGTCTAAGTACTAATTCCTCTCAGAGGTGCCACAGTGAAGCCGTGAACTGTGCACTTATGAAAATAGTGCCGTTCAGTTTGATGACACGTTCTCTAGCCCTCTTTGAAGCGGCGCGATCAAGAATAAGCCAGACAGCTGCAGTAAGCCAGTAAGTACTAGGACTACTGCCACGCTGGGTCGCAAGCGATTAATTTAAGTTTCAGAGAACCGTATCTACATCAACAGCCCGTTAATGTCCACTGTTGGACAGATACTGGTTGCTTTTGCCATAATTGCCACGCTTTTTTTGTGAGCGTCTCCTTCAAAGGCGTGGCCTTTGGAGGAGCCGAGGCCAATCAGATCCATTCTTTACTAGTACTTATAATTGCGATTTGAACCTATAGACACCGAATTGGTAGGCGAGCGTTTTGAAACACTAGAGACAAAATAACACTATCCTCATAATTAATTGAATAAAAAGATATCCGCTATCTTCAAAAGCAGGGTCAAGAGCACAAAAAAGCGGTTCTCAATTAAACCTCCACTTATACTAGAAATCGGTAAAAAATTACCAAATGAAGTATGTGAAAATTACATTACCCTGCATTCAGATACACCAAAACAGTTTTTGTATCCTAATCTCGTAAAATATATATTAAGGTAATGGCTTCATTTTTAAAATGATGAAGTGAATACATATTAGCGCAGTTGACTGTCCTTATTCAGTTTAGTCCCGGCATAAGGCATGGTGAAAGCCCTCAGTCCCTTCGTAATGATCTTTTCACGTTTAGGTGTGTATGAAACGAGACTAACGAGACAATTGTGTGTATGTGTTTGTGATTTACAAGTTCAGCTTTGTGAGTACACTTCACAGGTCGCAAATTAATGATTGTAAACTACTCGTACCACTGGTTTATACTAACTACAGTCGCTAGCGAGAACAGTGGACGCTTCACAGCTATATAAGTAGCAGCTCTACCTTCTCTACTAAAATTAATGGTTCGATTCCCGCCCGAGACATATATTTGTGTGATAAATATGGATGTTTGTTCTGGATTAGGTGTATTTTCCGTAATCTACATAGTTAGTATTACAATTGCTTAGTTTGGGATTAGATACCCTTAAAATGTCTAGAAATATGTGTTCTATTCAAAAAATGTATGAAAACATATACAGAGTCTCTAGCGTAAAGAATAGGTAGGTACTAAATGTAGTACAAAGTCACTGATGTATAGTGGCGTATGTCAATTATTGAAAACTAATAATGATTCTGTGGTAAGTAAACTGTTCAATGTTTTATCGATTCACCTTTTCTTATTGCCGATGCTTTGACAGGGTTGCACCAACCGTAGTTGCGGGACTCACATGCCCTCTCAACGTGGACAGACTCTGCAGCAACACAAAATTTAGAAAAGCTTGTGCTTGGTTTGTTTGGTGGTAGGACTTTGTTTAAGTCCGTCCAGCTACATAAGTACCATCTTACATAAATCTGACGCCATAAGAACAATTCAAAATTGTTGTGTTTCGGTATTTAGAGGTAAGATAGCCAGTAGACAGTTTAGGATTCTGGATGAAGTGGTGTTACACCTTTAGCCTTATCATAACTTGAATAGATTGATAGATAGACTCTTTACTGTTCACCGTTTACAAATAACATAACAAAATACAGATAGTGGAAACTTAATCTAAGCGTCACTGGTAAAACATTTATGTGTAGGGCAAACTTACCAAAACTAGTTGACTCGAATATGCATATAATCCCTTTGAAGCAAATATCAAAGAAAGTATATTTGTTAATGTTTTATGGAACTGCAAAATTTATATTTAAAAAATATAAGCAATGAAAAAGTCAACAACGCCCTCAGCGATATATTTTCTTTTGAAATTGTAAGCTCTTAACCTTACTATGCACCGATGTAACATTGCGAACTGTTTGACACTGGACTTCGCCAGGACATCTCTGTGGTCTAGTGGTTCAACCCACCGATTTCAGATCCAGAGGTCCCGGGTTCGGTCCCCAGTGGGAGTACAATATTATGCTTGGTTTGGTTGGTGGCAGGACTTTGTTTGAAGCCGCCTGGATAGCTACCACCATCTAACCTAATTCTGTCGCCATAACAACAATTCTAAAAAAAAAAGTTTGTTCCGGCATTTAGAGGTAATATAGCCAGTTCCTCAGTTGAGGATTCCGGGTGAAGTCCGTCTCCACCTTTAGCCTTATCTCAACTTGTAACCAGGTGAGATGAAAGCCGAGCGCTTTTCCGTTGTACAATAAAAAAAGGACGTCGCAAGCCAGGTGCACCACCAACTACCAACTTTAAGGTCATTCAGTCGTAACCGTTGGCTACAGGTCAACTGCCGTTGCCCAGGGTAGACTACTACCCACCCCTAGCATATAGAAATGCAATATATTCCAGCATGAAGGTGTTTGTAATGAAAAGGCGTCGATTGATTACAACGGCACGTGTCGGTGACGAGATTACACTTACACTCGGGTGCGTCTCGAGGGTTCTGTTGATTTTGGTGTGTTGTGTGGCCAAGTGGATGTAACGCTTTTCGATCTGGAGGTCGTGGGTACAAATCGGTATCTAAACATTTCAGCTCCATGTGTGTACTGTAAAGACATTTCTAATTAAATATAAGAAAAGGTTACGTTCATTTCAAGAAAAATACATGTTCTAGAATAACCAAGTTTCAGACTTATTTCAATATGAATTGAATGAATCCTGTAAGTTTAACACCCAATTCATAAGATTCTTGTATGAGTAAAAACAAAGCTCACTCCTGATTGGCGACCCTAGAGTCTTTTTTGTTCTCAAAAGAGCTCCAGTAGGTACGTAATATTGAGAAGAATCATTTCAAAGATTACATTATCCTATTTTAAAATTATAGTAATAAACCTCATAAAATAAAGCAATATTTCATTCGAATACCGATTGAAATCATTACAATTTGATTCTACAATAATCCATGGGAAAACGAAACATTTATGCGACAGTTATTCAGCAAATTTCATTGTCTTACAACCGTCCAGCGTCCGTTCGTATACAGGGCAAACATATTTGATGTGACCCCATTTATACTGAGAGCCGGTTACTGGCGGGTGTTACCAGCAGCCAGATTAATATTTAAAGGATGTTTATTAGTAACATGAATTTATATAATATTATAAACTTATTTTTAACTTATTTCATTGTACGACGGGCAAGCTGTTGGCCTTCATCTCAGCAAAATTTTAGGTGAATTGAGCTTCTAACTTCAGCCTTATAATATAAAATAATTTGAAACCGAGTGAGATGAAGGCCAAGCGTTTCTCGTCATACAATTATAATTATGTAGTTTTTAAAAAGAAACAAATCGCACACTCAGAACAACACTGCACTAGGTCAAAATAGCACTTTTTTCAAAATCGACTAAAAACCGTTTTCATTTGTTGTTTCAAAGTTAATTTCCAAGTTCTTGAACATTATTGTAACAAATACAAAGTAAATCAGTATTATAAGTTTATTCGCGTAATCAAGCGTATATAAAGCGAAAAAGTGTTTTTTTTTACTTATTTTACTATTGTTAAATTATTGATTGGAATAAATAATAATTATTTCGAGTTACATACTTTTTACTGATTAAAGCTGAAATAATGCACTATTATTGTACCGACTACTGGTTTAAAGTAAATATTAAATACTGACCTATTTATTATGTTTACAGAAATTATACTTCCTGAAAATGTATGTAGAGGGAAAAAAGACAAATTATAAACAATTGTCTGTTCATGACTTATTACTCTAAAACAGAACAAAACCCAAAAAAACTTACCAAATTTCGTAAAAAAATAATTCTTAATTGGCACAATTACCTTGGACTTTTTTGTAATATGCATAAGACTAAGAGTCAGGATAGATACTCAATAATGTGGCACAGTAGGTACACAATAATATAAACCGTTATATTTTTTTTTTGTACATTATTGCACACAGACATAGAAATAATGATACAAGTTAACTTATAATTAAAAAGTATGTCAAAGGCGAGCTTAACACTAATAATAGTTTTCTTTCAGCAAACCTAGGTAAAGACAGAAACAAGATTTTTAAATATTATGGGAAAAGTGTACAAAACTTATGATGAACAACATATCCTTTATTACATAACTATATATCATTTATTATGAGTAATAAGCCCAACTAGAATATATACAAAATATAATTATGCTTTTAATATAATAAAAGCATTCAAGCCTAATTAAACAAACATGACATTGAATAACATACATACTTAATACAAATACCTATATACATACAATACATACACTAATCTTATATGAAGAGGTGCTGTTTGTGTCTCTTTGACTCTGCTCTTGAAGATAGCCAGCGAGGGACTGGCGCGGATATTGTAAGGTACAGAGTTCCACAACCTGACTGAGTTCACAGAAAATTGACCACCATAGCAACTAGAAGAGTACGAAGAAGAAGACTTATACAATTATATTTAATACCAAAGTCTTCTTTTCCTTGTATACTTGGGATCGTTTGCTGTTTGCGCAGTGTCAGTGGCAGCAGATGTTAAGGGTATATATTGGAGTGGAGCCAGAATCAACTGATGTGACAATGAACAGTATCGACTGCAGATATACTGGTCTATTGGATTCATTGTCAAATAAACTGCTTGAGCTACTGGAGCTTGATAATTATGAGATAGACTCTGATGAGGAGGTAGAGGTGGAAGGTGTAGATATTCTTCTAGGGACTTCAAGAGGTCCAGTTTTTTGTTTGGCAAGCATAGAAAAAGTGGAATCTGTATCCGAATCTAAATAAAATCGCTACTTTGATCCGATAAAACTATTTAATCGGATTGCGGCATTTCTGATACATTTGTATTTTCTCCAGGATTTGATGAACCAAAATATGAGGCTGGAATGACTAACACTGCAACGGTATGTGATGGGTTGGCTGACGCAGCCATGGTAAGATTTCTTTTTCTCAAAGTCCTTTTTAGCTCTTCTCTCCATACTGCTTTGTGTAGCAGTTGACCAGGTTTCATTTGCAGTGACCCTTGTTGTTTTTTTGGAGCAACACTAGGCCACGACCCTTCAACATCTGATAAATAATGGATACAAAATGTGACTTACAACCATTTGTTAAATAAAATATAATACAAGTTTAAATGACTTATCTTTTAACACGGAACATTAGTTAACATTATAAGCATGAACAAATAATTTATTATGATTTTTGAACAATATAGGGCATAATTTAAATCTACCATCAATAGTCCATCATTAAACAATTTTTCACCTTTATCAAACAATAGGGAACTATTTTGGAATAATTAAAAAAATCTCACATACCTTCGTCAACAATAGAGTAGTATTTCGAAATAACACCAAAACGCAGCGTCAAGAAATTCACCAATACAGAATTCAAACTAAAAACTAAGGCAATTTTGGTAATACAAATACTGTCTTAGTGGTACGCGCGGTAAAATTTTGCGGATTCAGATATACAAAGAAGTCAATTTTGAATTTTATCGACATTAATACGGTGTTGTTCTGTGTGTGCGAAATGTCAAAACAAACGTCAATTGGACTCGTCAAAACAAACTTATGTGAGCCCAAACTCTGAAGAGTACTATTATCTATCTCCAGGCTTCAAAAAAAATGGATGGGTGTAGGTATCTACTAATACAAAATTCTTGTTAATAAGCTTTATTTTTAAAACTAAGGCTACTATATAAATGTTGTTCTATCTTCCATAGAGTAGCTAAAATAAATCCGCTTTCTACGTGAAATATTTCGCAATATCGGTGGCCATAACAAGGGTGAGTACAGACACGCGGCCCTCGCATTAGCAGTGAGAATAGCTAACACCCCCGAGGCATCTCGACTAATATCTGTGTTGGTAAATACTCAACGACGCTAATAAAAGAGGACATTTTAAGGATATCCATACCTTCTCTTTGTATAACCGGTATGGTCATCAATAATCCTAAGCTACCCACCGTTTCTCTTGTTAACAGGTAGTATGTTATTTCTAACAGTTCATTCCATCCAAAGGTTGTCTGGTAGAGATCGTGTTTTAAGCGATTAGACCGCCCAATGTTTTTGTGATATTTTGGTGAACAATAAACATTTTTCTATGTAGACGTATCTATCTATCTAGTATAACTTACATACCATACACAGTAATTAATGTTTACTGATTAAATGTATGAGGATAAGTAAGGCAAAATTTGCCCACGGCTTCCCACGCATAAGAAATGGGCTCTCTATATTTCCATTAAAAGTATCAAACAGACTTAAGACTTTTTCCCGAGGATTCACTTCTGATTACTACTCAGAGCGTAGGTTCATGAATATCACCTACGAGGAGGAAGCACGTCCAAACTTACGTTCGGCACATGCCTACGGTTTCAATACGCAGGTTGCAACTCCATCGTTACTTAGCAATACTAAGCGACACATAGCGATTTTAGGTCGTAGGTCGGTTTCTTCACGATCAGTTCAGCAAGGCAGCGGCTGAATACAGAATTTTTCGGTATAAATAAGGTTAAGTAGTGAGTTAACGTATGTACATCTTCGTAATGACATTGTATCAACCATGAAACCTAAAACTTACAGATAGCTACTATTTAAGTCGATCATTTGTTCACATTTTTGTTTTTATATAGACGTGAAAACCTATTATTAGGTTTCTGATTCTATTGCTTAACAAACGCTTAACAAAAAAAAATAAAAAACAAACAAACAAATAAATACGTAAATAAATAAATAAATAGATAGATAGATATGACCTTCACCACAGAGCATCTGCTTGTAACATAAACTTCAGAAATTGCATTGGTGCACGCCTGGATTTTATCACACAATGGATCAGAAGGGCCCATACCTTGGCCACGCCAGCTCTTCCGCAGATGTCGTAAATGCCGACTATTGGTATCCAATCTACAAGGGTACGTACAGACACGCGCATAAGCAGTACCTACAATTAACTAAACTATTATTACCCCCGCAACATCCCAACTAATATCATGTGTTGGCAAATTCTCTGCGACACAAATAGTAGTCAAAATTTTAGCGACATCAATTGTACACATTTAAGTTTGTTCATTATATAGGTACACGAGTTTACTACCGTACTCCCGTATACGTTAATTTAGGTTGGTGCCTTCAACCACTATCGTATAAGTGAGTAAAAGTACCTAATGATTCTCGCGTAAGTCTTGAAAGGGAAATATGTCGCTTTGTTTTAATAGGTATGTAGGTACCTTCGTGTTGTATCGAATAATTATTTCTATCTCAATCAATTAAAACAATACAATGAATGTATGTCATAAATTTCATAAATCACAACTCATATATATTTTTTAAATTATCGTGCTATTATTTAAAAAACGTTTAATTTAACACGACATAATCTAGCTCCAATCTAAGCATAGCCTGTAATATGGGAGCTAGATTGCGGATAGTATTGCAATTTTTTTTGTAATACATACTACATCTTATCAACAACCCATTAGTGTCCACTGCTGGACAGAGCCTCCTACAAAACTAGGCAGGCGGACTGGTGATCGCACCAGATGTAGATAATACACAGGAGGCTGCTGCCCTTCATTTGGTGAGAGCTCTTAGTCGGCTTTTACGACATCCATGGGCTGAGTTGGAGGGGTAGATTATTTTCAAGCCGCGATCGCCACGGCATTTAAATCCATACAATATGATACGATATTACACCCAAACGCAGAACAAACATTTATATTCACTACAAAAGTTTTTGTCCCGGGTAGGAATCGAACCCATAACCTGTAGCGCAGAAGGGAGAGCTTCCAGCTGAGCTGTGAGGGCCTGGGATAAAAGCAATTTGAACTGAACGTTTATGTGATATTCAAAATCATGCAAAAATAAAACGAAATTTCAGAGTTCTTTAAAATGAAGCGTTGGCCGGATTGCATTGTTAACTGAGTGATAAGTGTTAACTGTTGAATAATGAATGTTCGTCCCCCTGCGGGCTTGTACATAGTGCGGCACTTTTTAAAATATATTTTTAACAAAAGTTGTCTGGAAGTGATCGCCTTCAAGCGAAAAGACCGCCCATCGTACTCATTGTAATAAGTACATTCTGATGTACAACCAGAAAATTTTAGATTTTTGGGATTTTCAGAAATTGAAACCAAATGTAGCAGCGAGGGATTCTGATTTAGAATCCTGAGCGCAGGCTATTTATTCCACTCTTATCTATAAATCAAATATATCAGTGGATCTGTTTGTAATGTTTGTTCCAATCTAAAACATCACTGGATCTGTTTCTATGGGTTTTTTTTCGAGGGATTCAAATAAACACTCTAAAATAGTTTCAATAAAATGTACAATTAATCTAACTATGCACAAAGGAATCAGTCAGATTACCTAAGGACCGTTACAAACGGCCTATAGGTAACTCAACTGTTCCAGACCAGTACCAGACGGAAGCGTGCCCAAGACACTGGCTACCTTCACAATCAAAACATAGAAACTGAAATTCACTTATTTAGGTACGCTATATCCTACTAACAAGGGCTAATTAAGCTTTAGTTTTTTTGCTATAGATTGCACTGTATTTTGTGTATAAATATAGAATTTTCATTGACTTTCAATCTTACAATACCAAAAATTAGGTAAATGATGGAGCGAGCCTATCTAGAAGGTGTCTTTTAACTTTTGTTTAAGTTGAAACCAAAGGTTTTGAGGCCATTAGGTTAATTGTGACCTAATACTTGATAGTAATTCTTATAACAGGGTGGTAGGACAGTAGAAACGCAGACGCTGAAAGTAGTCTACCAAAAATTTACTGTCATCTGACTGTAAAAATCTGTGAATGTCTGTTGCGTCATACTGAAGTTTGTGGGTACAATTCATACCCAGGATAAACATTTGTGTAATTAAAATATATGTTTGCAATTATAGACAAGTATTAGGGTATTGTATTTAATCTTAGGTGAGTATTTACGAAAATATATGTAAGTATTTTATTCATTCAGTTCTTAAAAATGCACGTGTTTAGTTTAAGGTTAGATGGCTCTCATGGGAATCAAAAAGCCTTGTGTGTCTGTGCGTCCTCTTTTACCAAAAACTACCGCAGTTTCCAGCAAAACATTTTTCCGTTTTGAGGCGTTGAGTTGTTATCTGTATCGATATTCGATGTACTGTGTACATGGACAATGTAAATGAAAAGCGGGATTCTGTCTAGTTTTAATTGAAATATTTATAATTGAGCCGAGCTTTCAAAGCTGAACGTGAAGCGGCCATGAAAAATTAACGTCCTGTATAGAGGTTTCATCAGTTTTATGCAGTGACTATGGAAGATGATGAAGAAGATGAAAAGAGAGTGCTTGTGACAGAGATGGGAGGATGTGTGGTGTGTTGGTGTGACAAGGATGGAAAAGATAAGGAATGGGTATATCAGGGGAAGTCTTGAGGTAGCGCCAGTGACGGAAATAATTATAAGGTTAGCGTATGACCTGTGTTGCAGTGAGGCATAATGCTGAGTTGTGTCCCATTTACTGCTGTGTGCTACAGCACAAACTGTATTAACATAGTACTCCTGTTTTTCTTTTTGTCAATTTCGTTCTGTTATGTTTGTATATGTGATAAAAGTAAATAAATGAATGTCTACGTCTGTTGTATAATGTTAAAAGAATGTGAGTTATGAATGTAGACGTACGTAGGAGTAGGGGGTTGGCCGAGGCAGATACCACCATACCTATTTCGGCCGCCAAGCAGCAATGTTGTGTTCCGGTTTGAAGGATATGGAGTCCGGTGAAATTACGGGCACTTGAGACTTAATACCTTTATACCGATTAAAGCATAAAGGGGTGCAATACAGGTCATGTTCGCAACATTAAATTTTCAGGTTAGCTTTATTTAGTAGTAGAGAGGTACTAAGAAAGGTTTTCGAGTAATTCCCACGGGATGATGGGAACTAATTTCCAGCCATTTCACTAGTAGTCAATAAATTATATTTATCTATGTTTAAGTATTTAGCGTACCTACAGCTTACCTTTCCTTCGATTGCACCCTACATTCGTTACATAATGTTTGGTATAGACTTAAAAATCAAAGTAATACGATTTCCATGGGAATACACAGCATTCTCAAACACATCCACTACAGCCTAATATCCGTTGAGCAAACTAAAAATGCGACAATTCAACTGCAGCTTGCAAAAAACTCTTTTGACTTTAAACTAATACAGTAAGGTTGAAATCCGCGTGGCAAAGAGTTCGGGAATCGAAAAAGTGGCTTTGCGTATTCATATTGAAACATGTTGACAAGTTTTCAAGGGGACGAACAGACAAATAAAAAAGCAATATTGCTTAGCCACGTGCGTGCTTCAAAGTGATGTAATATTGAGATGGTGTCGGCGTAATTACCGTTCAATTTGCTGTTAGAGTGTTTGTCTGTTTGTCATTAGTTTTAGGGTGATGTTTGGGGATGAATTGATGAGATTTCTATACTGATGAAGATGGGTTGAGTGTTGACAGAGTGTTGTATTCTATTCGGCAATTGTTATTGAAGAATTGAAGTAGATTTGATTGAAGTTATACTGTTCAAATTCGCATTGATATGAAGGTTTACTATATAAAAAAACAGCCAAGTACGAGTCAGACACTTACACCGAGGTTTTTAACCCAAAATAAACTGGATTTTTGCATTTTGTTCTAGAGCATTCATGCGGGTATGACTCATACTTGGTTATAAGTGTATGTTGTTATTCATCAAAGTAAGGATTTTTATCACACAAAGTTTGAATAAATTAGGCATTACTGGTTTTGCAATAGGCACTACAATAAAATCGTATAAAACACTTTTCTTGTTTGGGTCTCCATTATTATTATTTCTATTGTTGTCATGATAACAATAGAAATATAAACTATGAGAACATTTCAACTGTCTATCTATTACGATTCAAGAGATACCTATAGCCCACTGATATACAGACGGAAGGTCGGATGGACGGGCAGCGGAAGCATAGTAATAAAATCCCTTTTGGTACCAAACCTTGAATGATATGTGTATCTGTAAGTCAACGTTATATGAAATATTTTCATCAAAATAATAGTAATAAGTGTAATAAGGTTGAAACGGATTGCATACATTTTAAGGAGTCAGTTGATACAAATGCATAGGAATAACACTTTAAATTTAAAATTACACGTTGAAAGTTGAAAAAACAAAACCTAACCTTGCAATTTGAAATTAAATTGATTTTTATTATTCTTCATTAAGCCATTTAAGCTGTAAATAGTCAATGCAGCCAGTGTCTACGCACGCTTCCATCTGGTACTGGTCTGGAATAGTTGAGTTATCAATAGGCTGTTTGTGCCAATGAAATAAACACAAACATATTCTTACAAATCATAACTTTGCTTCTGAGGCACTGGTTAAAACGAAACGGTGTGAATGACAATCCTAAAAAAATAAAAAGCTTAGAGACTCGTACTACTCATTTCATACCAACACATTTAGACGCAACCTCATAAATATTCATTGATTTAAATTAAAAACGCGACTTGCAATTCCTTAGAAAAACGTCCAAGCTTCATCAGGGAGGTATTTCATTAAGTCTTTATCCGTTGAAAGAAGGACCTCACATTCTTGGACTTATTCTTCGACTTTTGTAATGAAGAATGTCCATAAAAGAGCGTTAGTCTTAAATTCTTTGGACTTTTTCCTTTTCACGAGCCGATGGCCGCTTTTCTGTTCATTTCGACGGGCAGATGCAGTGTTTGAGGAAAATACGGTGCCAATAAAAAACAAATCAAAAATGTGTTCAGTAAGATTTTATGGAATCATTTTGAAACATAAATGCAAATAAATTATAATATTGCTAATAAAATGCTAACCGCCTCTGTGGTGTAGTGGTTCGCCTACTGGTGTCAGATCCAGAGATCCCGGGTTCATCCCCCATGCGAAGCAATATTGGACTTGGTTTGGTTGGTGGTAGGATTTTGTTTAAATCTGCCTGGCTAACTACCACCATCTTACCTGATTCTTTCGCCATAATAACAATTCTTGAATTGTTGTGTTCCGACATATTTAGAGTTAAGATAGCCTCAGTTTGTTGAGGATTCCGGGTGAAGTGTGTTTCCACTTTCAACTTGAAAATTAGGTCTTATAAATTAGGTATATTGAAAATTAGGCCAAGCACATCCCCGTCTTGAAATATAAAAAAAATGCATAATTAAATCACTAGTGCAAACCTACTACAAAAATACCTAACCTGCCTGTTCAGAACCTCAATGAACTTACAAGGAAAAGGGCAAGATCCTCGGGCTTTTTAGTATTGCTGTGATAGGTAAAATAGTTGGGAATAAGCTAATTTACTTCCGTATATCACAAGCCACACAGCTCAGTTGGTAGTAGCTCTGCCTTCTGCGCTGTAGGTTGTGGGTTCGATTCCCACCCGTTACAAACATTTGTGTGATGAATATAGATAGTTGTTCTGTGTTTGTGTGTTGTATAGTATGATAATATGTATATATTTACAAAAAAAGTATGTAAGTGTTATATTCGTAATCTAGTACCCATATTATAAGCTTTGCTTAGTTTGCGACTAGATGGCGCTGTGAAAAAAGTATTGTCCTGTAATATTTCCGTATTTAAATAAACCCTATTTAGTATTACTAAAATTAAAATATTCACTTGCATTATTATTTGATAATTTTCCTTAGAAACTCAAAGGAGAATAATAAATAAGAAACCTCGCAGCTCAGTTGATAGTAGTAGGTAGCTTTGCCTTCTGTACTATGTTGTGGGTTCGATTCCCACCCGGGACAAACATTTGTGTAATGAATATTGATGTTTGTTTTGTATTTAAATATATTAATTAATATGGATATAAGTATTATATCAGTAATTGTTCTCTTGATACATGTATTACTTAGTTTGTGGCTAAAATTACCTACTGTCCTCGTAAATGTACTATCCTGTTTATAATTACTACTAAATAATTAGAAAGATATATAGTGAGGGGCTAGATGGCGCTGTTTGAAATTAATATATATAAATATTATTGAAAGCCGCTAAAATAAATCGGTAGGTATTCAGAATGCTGGCCTGTATTTTTTTTTATGGCAATGCCGCTAGAATTCTGGCCAAATCACAATCTGCTGGTGACAATGATCGACTAGGTTATCTACAGAACATTATTTAAAAAAAAAAAAAATTTGATATTTTATTTAGCATCTAATTTATGATAGTTCGTTTTCTTTATTTTCCTAAGTAACATTAATTATTCAAACAATTTGTACAATAAAAGAGAAGCAGTTTACTTAATGACCGCTAACGGTCTAAAAATGTTTCAGACCAATTAGCTGCATTGCCACACTGAATAGCTATGCTGATTCGCTACCCTTAGTTTATTTTAATTTAATGCAATAATTCTATACTCATACCAGCAACATCTTTACATAACATTGTGGTATGAAGTTTGTTTATAAATGAATTATGTGCTGTAAACAAACATTATTAACCTACAAATATTTTAATTAAGGTTATAGTGACACAATAATTCACAACCCGCGACGAGACTCGAACCCGCATCTATTTATCAAGCCGAAAACGCTCCTCTCCTGACGCGATTTGCGAATTTTTGTGCCATATTCGATTCAACTAAGCACTGAATTACCCGACCTACTATTACACAGGATTTTCGGACAAAATAAACAATCTCAGCTAAATCTACCAGTAAACAGTCAACACACCCATAGCAAAACTTCCCCGCCACCAGTAAATAACTAGATATAGCTAGATAGGCATAGACATGCCTGCTAAGTGATTTGCCCGCTTGCGTGAATCATTGATGTGCAACCGGTCTGTTCCCGATCCATTGCAAACTGTACCTACCTACCGAAGTAGATACCAATAGACTGCACATTAAAGTTTTCCAAATGTACCTGCATTACAGGGCTTTTAATAAAATGTCTATAATCTTTCTATAGCTTTACAATAGCAACGGTATTATCGAATGGCCACTAATATACCAAAAGGCATCTATACTGGCAATTCTCCAACGATACCTTTGTTATAGTAAAGCTATTTTTAGAATAGAATATTATTTAGGAGTAGTAGAGCTCCTTGTGAAAGGTTCCGTCCGGGGAATTACAGCATTGCTTTGTTCCGGTTTGAAGTTACACGGTACCGGTGAAATTACAGGCACGTGAGGCCTAACACCTTCATGCCTCAAGTTGAGCGTAATGCAGTGCGCGTAGCTCGTGTTCTTTGTGGATGTGACCTACGGATTATGACTTGTTATAGACAAGAGACGCTTATCATCAGGTGGACTACTTGCTTGTTCCGACACAAATTTGTATAAAAGCTTTGTACAGGCCTCAAAGCTCAGTTGGTAGTTTTGTCTTCTAAGCTTTGAGATGTAGGTCGATTGCCAACCAGGACAGTTGTGCAATGAATATAGATGTTTGTTTAGTATTTGGGTGTAACATTGTATCATATGTACATATTGCCGTCAAACCCCTCCAGCTTTGGAGGAGGCTCTGTCTAGCAGTGGATACTAATGGGCTGTACCTACCTAAAACTGAGGAACCATAAATTGCAAAATCGTCTATCCAGTGTTCATAAGGAGTGAAATAATTAAATTCACTCTATTTGCATAAAGTTCTCAGCGAGACAACTTAATTGTTGGCAAGTTGTCAAGTTATGAATAATTCATGGTGTTCCGCGCATTCCCCTATTATAGAGTAACATCACTTACATATCTGATATGTTATGTAAAACTATTACCTACTTCGCTATGTGAATGTAAATTTACATAAAGATGGCGATATTGAGCAAGAGCCCTATTTTTGACGCAGCATTTTTAATCAACAATTTTTTGTCGAGATATTGTCAGGAGCTTTGTTTGCGACGAATTGAAAATCTTCTAGCTTTAATAATCTTTAATTTATCTAAGAATTCTTAATACAACTCATCAAATTCAAGTATTATAGCTTGATGTAAAATCAAAAGTAAAATATTGACAAATAGATAAGACTTTCCCATGCAAACATAATGGCCAAATATTTTCCATATCTTATATTGTACGTTTAAGTAGTTGTAATTTTTATAGAAAACAAACTACGCACCTACGTATGTGAGCGGTACTACTTGTATCTTATAATTAAAATGGAATGGAATCATTATATGAACACAAATCACTAACATTTCATTTTTCTTTGAATGTTACTGATGGTTTAAGGTCCAAGCGAAGTCGAATGATACATTTAATTAGCATATTTTAATGTTCAATAAGTACCTACTTATTTTACAAAGGATGCATAAAAAAATACCCCGACTTTTCCTCAGAACATAATCCCACACTTAAATAAAAATCGCACTTTCCATCCATTGTACCCACCACCAGCCACCATTCAAGAACATAATCCTTCAGGAACTCATTGTTGGCTGAAGATCCCGAGCGAAGACAGGGCATTAATCCTGCCTTTTGAAGACAAGGGATATCCATCAATTGTCAACATTGGGCTGGAGTACGTCTCTACCCCTCAGCCACCCTGCCTCCACATTTGTGGGGGAAACTGACAAAGAGTTTTCGCGGGATTTTAAAGTTCTGATATTGTGATTTTGTACCTTATTGCTTGGCGCATCTGAGATGCTTCAGTTTACCACAACAAGTCAGCCTGGAAGTAGCTTGAGAATGGACCCCTCTACCTAAGCCCGCGGACGTCGTAAAAGCTGACTAAGGGATCTAACCACAAGGATGTCACCATAGCTTACTTCTGTGTAATATCTAACAACCTTAATGTGATCACCAATCCACCTGCTAAGCAATAACCCTTCTTTAAAACTCTTTAAAACCTTCTAATTTAGTTGAAGCTGTGTAAAGGGTTGTTGTAGTAAGATGCAATCGGATATTTTTTTATAATAGTGAAAATTATTGTGTTTTATGATTTAAACTTCAAACTTATGTGAAAGGGATCATTTATATGCTCTCCTTGGACTCAAATATCAGTTAAAATCATATTCAAAGTTTTAACAAGACATTAAAATATTTTACCTAGTAATTCAATAAGTTTGCTACGGCGTAGCAAGATGCTACGCCGTAGCAAACAGCTAGGATAGCTACACAAAATGCTACGTATATTATATAGTTTTCTTTGTATTTATTTTTATGCTGAAGAACCTTTTAAATGGTAAAATTTACAATCGAAACGTAAACTCTGAAAATATTATAATCGTTATACACTTAAAAAAAAGAGTTAGTCTAAAGACATTTTTCAACTTTCACCTAAACATTTATTTTCATAAATTTAAATTACAAAAAAAAATATGATTTTATACCGTCTTTACGTATACTCTTTGGCCCCCAACATAGCTACGGGAGTGAGCTAGTGATTGTCAAAATTTGGCTTCGCAGAACAAAGCGCTATTTACCAAGCGAGAGCCTTTGTGCCAGCATTACACCACTCTACATAATATTGTGGAACTTCTGACAATGCTGTGTTTGGACGGAAACACGCTTCGAAAAGCGCGACCACTGATGTTGGGATTACACTTTTGATGCTGACTGTATTTATCGGGTTTTCGTGTACCTGTTATTGAATTTTGTAAACCGTCTAGAGAATATTATCTATTAATTGCATGGGACCGGTAAGGGCTGATGCCGCGACTGGTTTGGCTGAGGATCACACAAAGTGCAAATGTAGAGCTTTATGAGAACTTGGGTCAATGGAGAGGCGGTTTAAAATTGTCAAAAGAAGCTTAAGAGGCTTATAATTGCGTCGACGCGTGACAAGCGATCTCATGTAGCCCAGCGAATCAGCATAGCTATTCAGCGTGACAATGCAGCCAGTGTCTTGAGTTTTCTTCTGTCTGGTACTAATGGTACCAAAAATAACTAACAAATTTGATGGATCTACAAATATCACAAAATAAAGTAATAAAACGATTATTCAATTACGACTTCCTAACACCGACTAAAACTTTATATAGTATAACAAAAATACTGAACCTGTCGCAAACATTCACATATAGTACATGCATTCTGGTTAAAAAGATCCTTGACAAAACCATTAAATCAAATCTTACATTCACAGTCAAAAAAAAAATATAACCTTAGAAATAAAAACAAACTTTACGTACGTCCATCCCGAACGGAAAGATATGGAAAAAGAAATGTGTTATGCCAAAGAGCATTATTATACAATAAACTTCCAGGCGAGTTAAAAGAAAGCCAAAGTATAAATGTTTTAAAAAAAAAACTTAGACAACACATTATTGGCCTTATTCCTATGCCTAACTAATATAAAATCATAAATATCGAAAATCACTAATTGATAAAAGTAATATTTTTCGTCCTGACCGCCCCTAACTTATCGCCAAATACACATTACTATATCGTATACTTATGTAGAAAAGTTTGCAGCTAAACTAAAAAAAAACAGTTTCAAATGTTCTATTAGGTAACTTAACTTAATATATAAATTAATAAGTAAAAGTAAGGTATTATAGATAGATAATAATATCTCCTTGTACCATAATAATGTTTAAAACAAATTCATTTCATAACTTAATAACAAGTAACTACTAATTATAGAAGGTGAATAATAGTAATCATAACATGTATAATTACTGCCATCTCCTAGACTATAACTCTGACAGAAATAAAAACACATTTATAAATCGCAACCAAATTGAGGGTAGATAGCTGTTCCACTACTTTGTACCAGCCTAAGTCTAACTCAGTACAGCATCTTTATAATCTGCCGACCATCAGTTGAAGTAAGAATATTTGACGTACTTACACTTGTGATGTAACAGGTAGTCCTACCTATTAAATTAAAATCTGTTTGCACTGACTTCGAACATGTACAATGTAAATTATTTGAACTAATGACTAGCCAATAAAATGTTAACTACTTTATGTAATTATTCGGTTTAAAGAAATAAATTCTTTAAACCGAATAATTACAGCTGAAGTCAATTATATTCCCTTAGTTTTTTATAAAATGTAACAATTTTAAAATTGTTGTGTTCCGACATTCAGAGGTAAGATAGCCAGTTCGTCAGTTTGTTGAGGATTCCGGGTGAAGTGTGCCTCCACCTTCGGCCTTATCTAACTTATAAAGGCCATGCGCTTCCCTGTTGTACTATAAAAAAAACATTTGTTTTACATAATTAATGTATTTTGTATAAATCGTTTAGATAGTCTATTAAGTACGGAATGTTTTATTATACTCATAAAAAGCAATAAAAACCTATTTGTATACATATTATGCATATAAATAGATATCCAGTTAAAGTAGCATAGGTGATAAAACCATAGGTAACTGTTTTTATTCAACCAATGGCCTAACCATTGGAAAACAATAAGTGTTTTTAGGTTTTACAATGCATTTTTTTGTACCAAAAATATGTATCAGTAAATGTAAATACAGGTATATCTACACTTAAAGCAACACGTTTACTGACATAATGTAATTGTGTTGATTTAAAATTATAATGAGCAACCCTTAACGAATGACAATCATAACGATGCAAAAGATTACTAAAATGTTTCAAAGCCATTATTTTATTTTGCTACGAAATGTGTGGGTATTATAATCGGGTTATCCATTTGATGCCACCAGCCCTACTTCATGCCAACCGCCAATTAAATAACAATAAAGCATGGAACAGAATGCAGAAACCGAATTATACCCGAATTAATTGGCCGAAAACCCGATCAGAACATCCGAACTCCGAACACACGTTCGGAAAGCTCGCGTTCGAATTTCAAATGAGGCGCTAGGCCCCACCCCACGCTCCGCCCCCTGCCGCCATCTTGGATTCGGGTGGGGGTGAAGGGGGGCTATTAAATTATTTCATTCCACATTGGGCCACGCTCGGTATCGGATTAAAACAATTGCCTGCGAAACCGTAAATGGATAATGAATTTAGCGAAGAAAATAATGGATGAAATTTAATTTACTCTGAATGTTTTTCAAGATTAAACGCTTTTGAGTGGCTACTTAGAATCGTAAATCAATCTCCCTCACCTTTGTAAGTAGGTTTTATTTATTATAATGAAGTTGAAGGTTAAATCTTGAAAAAATTACAGACGATCCGGCAAGATCTCTTTGAAGGTTTCACGAAAATATTTTTCGGGTAGAAGTCGAATTACTTTACATAAGTAAATTAAACTTATTAGTAGTTGGACTTTATAGCTACAAAGTCCAACTACTAATTAGTTACATTAATTGATTTTTTATTTGATAGAGTAGGTATCCAAAAAGCAAGAAATCTCTCTTTTATGACCTATTCAACGTAATAATGGTAAGAGAACTACCTACCTTAAATAGCAAGGCCTCTAGGCATTTAATGTTTGGTTAATCGGCTACAAACAAGAATCATGCAGACATAATACTGAAAGTTCAAGATAGAAAAACATAGATTCAGAGACAATTAATAATACACAACAAAAATGCATAGATAAACATTCTAGGCAAGCTTACCATAAGGTTGTAATATAAGTATTGATATGATATGATACTGGTATAGATTATGGATAGAAGTTTTTTTTTAAGTTATACTTTTTTGGCGAGTTTGGGAAAAAATATGAGACTGTCTATATTAATACGATGTGCGCGCTCATCGACACTAAAGCGACGCCATGAAGTTAGTTGATAATTGTCTTTCAAGTTTTTGTGAGAACTGACACTGAATACTGATATTGAAGGTAGTTCAAAGTGTAAATCAGTAATGAGGTAGTTATTCAAATATATATTGATCTACAATACGTGTTTCATATATGCGAAGATAAAAAATATACGCATACATAAATATACATGTGTATTTGTATAGGTATGCGTGATAAAAGTGGTTTCTTATTTTATAAACTATTGTAAGTGGTTAATAACGAAAACGGGTCTTCATCATTAATTATTTTCATTAATTATGTATAATAATTGCGATAATTAAAAAAAACGCAATTTTAAGTGGGTTTATAGATTTGAGGTGTCGGTATGTATTCTTTTTATTTTGTAGACATTGTAAATTATTCTTTTTACAACATCATTTAGCTATTTTTTGTTTTGTTACGCTAAAGAAGTAGGTATAACTTCTTACGTACACACACCAGTTTTTAGAACTAAAGATATATTCATAAAGCAGTTTAGAATAAATGTTTATGTTTATCACACACAAAAATGTTCTGGGATCGAACTCACAACCCAACATAAGCCTACAAAATCTAATGCCTGTTGAAAAAAGTTCTTATTGATAAAGATTATGATGTCTAAAGAGAACAACCTACCTCGAAACACAACAAAATACACCAAACCATTTGACTCCAGACTTCAGCAGGAGGTTGTGGTGGACCAAGTGGCTTTTCACAGGTCCACCAGTTCTGATAATTCAGCATGACCTGCAAAAACCAGCGATAACGTTGCCCGGGATAGACCACAAGATGGTTAGACTACCAGCTGGAAGACATGTCCCGTCGAGGCGGTAAACTTAGCCACTGGCAAGCTGGCAACATCTAACAACTATGGAAAACTAAAGAATGTTCAAACTTAGCGCAGCATTGACCCGACAGGGGTTGTCAACTCTTTCGATGCAAGTTCGAAAGTTAGCGGAAGTTGCGGCCGCGAAAATAAGCGACAGTTTGTCGACGAACTGCGGTTTCTTGCTTCGAACGTATATTGAGAGATTTAAAGATGCTCTACTTAGAAAATAAGATTATATATGAACGTTTTTAAAAATGGAATTGTCGCAATTGAAGCAGACCTTAGCAAGATTTGTTTTTCCAAATATGTCAAGTTGATTATATAACTAATGAAATGATCAGAGCCTCGTTCCCGACATCCTGTGGGAATTTTCGGTCAAACTTACAATAGGAAGCTTCCCTGAAAGTTTCTGCACGACTTGATTTTGATTTGTTTTTTTTATAGCCCCAAACTAACGATAGCTTGTAATATGGAACTAAATTACGGATAAAGTAACTCAAATACTTTTTTTATACCTTATGATACAACACCCAAACACAGAACAAACATCTATAGTCATCACTAAAATGTTTGCCTGGTTGGGAATCGAACCCACCACTTACAGCGCAGAAGGCAGAGCTTCTACCAACTGAGCTATTAGGCTAATTAATGATAAAAACAAAATTAAGTAGGTCTCTAACCCTCTATTTCACAATTGGATTGTATTTTATTTTATTTTCACTTCGCTCGTGTGCTCACGTCACCTCACGAATAATAAATGGGGTTGAATGAGTTTTTCACGATGCATTTTTATCCGTATTATTATTCTTTGTTGTCAAGCCTTAATTTATGAATAATAAATATAGGATTAGTCTTATCTCTCGGATTATAAGTAACCTGTGTTGTTCCTCATAGCTTGAACTAAGTAATAAGCAAAGTTTAATTGAGATCCGCTGAATCGTTTAGATATGAAAACGTAACAAACAAGCAAAAATATAATGTTATATTTAATTAGAACAATGAATTTCCGCAAAATAACGTATGGATTTATATATCATCAATAACAACTCGGTTTTAATAAAACATAAAGTGGACTTATCCCACTTTATGTTTATTATTAGGTCATGAAGCCGCTAAAACTATAGCGATGTAAAGCCACTTACGGCACCCCAAACAGGTGCGAATCGAACACGATTCAGCCATCAGAGGCGGCGCGCCTCGTCAGTCGCATCTTACTCCCCCCCTACCCCCCCATATCCCTCTTGTCTCCGATTCAAATTGAATAGTCGAGTTGCACCGCTTGAAGTAACTATTGTCTGAGCTGTGGTTTGGTTTGAAATGATGTGGTATGTGATGGTTTTCGGATACGGAACCGCAATTGAATAAGAACAGAGGACTAACATAATAATTTTAATTGGATTTCTCAGATTAAAAAAAATGTATTCACCTTCGGCGTTATCTTGTTTCAATAGTACAAGCTTTGCTTAGTTTGGGACACGGAAATCCTAAGCGTTGTCTTTATCAACTAAAAATAATATGACAAAAGTATCCTAAAATCTGAAACGGAAGTAAGGCTCAAACAGGCCTGAGGCGTTTTCTTATAAGGACAAATCAAATTGATGATGAGGCGCTAACACTATCCAATTGTGTTAATCCGTGCGTGTGTGAGTAAAATTAGACCAGGCCTTAACTAGACCAGGTTAAAAAAAATCCAACGATTCAAGAAAAGCTGAAATCTTTTTCTGTATATTGGCTTTAAAATTATGTAAATGTTCCAAGTAGTATAGGAGTAGATAGAAATTAGAAGATCAAAAACTGGTTCATTTCTGGTAGTTCATATTTTTAAATAATTTATTCAAAATTTTAGTATTTAGTTAGGAGTTTTTTGCAAACTCCAAAATTTAGTAATTCAAGTTTCTGTTCCTAAAGTATTTTTTCATACATCAAATAATCAGTTAACATTTGTTTTGTTTGGCGACACGTTTGTAAAATATTATTTTTTAGGACAAGTTATCCTGAGTACCTCATAATAGGACTTTGCTTTTTAATGTTTGGATAGCATTTCGATCTCGGCGAAACTTGCGATCGTGGCTAAAAAGATCGAGATAGAATCCCTTATCCTCACTCACGTCAAATGTATGCAACCCCAGCTTACTCGTGTCGTGACGCCTCATGCGTTTGTCATTTAACTATTAAATCTATAGGCGTCGCGTCTTGGTGCGTAATCTAAAGAATACATAGACGTTTTACGATCCAGACCATAGAAACTCAATTTCCCTTCGATTGATCCGTGTTAACTTGAATTATTGACACGAGACATTATGGGTATAGGTTTAGAGGGTTAATTAATTTAGCTTTTATCTATCAAAAAAACTATTTCGATTAAGAAATTGTGCCTGTGCGATCAGATTGTATCAGACGAAAACGTAACAAAATTACAAATTCTGGATAGGTACGGAAACTGAAGTGAAATCAACCTATCCGGATACGGAATTTTCGCGTCCCTAGAAAGCTCGGTGCGCGCAATTGGGTATATGTGGCTTCCACAGTAACTGCTACGAGCTGTGGCGACTGAAGATAAAGCGGTATAGATGTTACCGATCAATAATGGACTTATTTTACCTAGGACTTATATTGATGGATTTCTGGATCGGGACTAACCCTGATTAGGTGATAGATACAAGAGAGTTAAAGCCCGGTTCCTTGTCAAAGTGGAATGTAAAGAATCTAGATAATAAATGTTTTAATAAAAAAAACAATTAAACTAACTATGTACAAAGGAATCAGTCAGATTACCTAAGGACCGTTACAAACGGCCAATAGGTAACTCAACTGTTCCACACCAGTAGCAGACGGAATCTATTACTTTTTCTTTTACTGTTACTGAAATTATGTTTCTATTCGATTGAGGACTTTCTGAACCATACATTTGAAATGCTGAATACTACAGCTCAACCATAATCTTTACATTTGACATTCGTAATTTCGTAAATTCGTGTAATTAGGTAATTAATACCAAAAAAATAGGTATTAAATAGGTAAAAAAATTGGATAATATTCTGACATTTGTATTTTCCTCAATTTATTCATAGGCCACTTCATTTATTTTCATTGTTAATTTGAAATGTTATGAACAAAACTTAAATAAAATAAATGAATAACATTCTGAGTGCTTCCTACTAAACCTAAACCTAGAAGTACCTACTACAGCTTATTCAAGTGAGGTTTTCCCGTAATGTCATTTTTATTCAGAATACATAATAAAATACACCCTTATCACTTAAAGCTTTTTCTTTCAGACAACCTTAGCAGGAGGAACAGATAAAAAAAATACAAGCTCACAAATTAGTGAACATATCAATATTTATTCAACCACAAATAGCACATGCATAAATAAATTGTAAAAAACCATAAATCAATACTCATAGCAACAATGAAGTACCTACCTAATATATAATTAAGTATATTTTAAAATTGATGGTAAAATTGACAATTTATACGAGAGATATATAGGGTAATAATTAAATAGACGCAAGGCAGGTATGTAGAAGTTTCAATTTAAAAGTATGAATTGACGGAGTTAATATAATTTCAATTGGCAAAGGCAATTGCTCCAAAGACGAACCACTGTAAGTTATAAGGGACAATATTATTGAATCCTCAAGAATCTAATTGATCTATTGTAAATATGCACTTTTTTAAATAAACTATATCACATTTATTATTTGATACCCTTTTTAATGATTGGTCTTCTTTTTCAATTATTTGTCTTCTTTTTTAATTATTGGTCTTTAAATTTCGAACGGCCTGAGGATCTTAGGCGGAGTAGTTAGGTGTTTAGGTATAATTGTTTTTTTTGCCCAAAACCGACAATGTCAAGCCTGACACAAACACAGAAAGCGGCCGGAAGGACAAAAGCTAGTAAAGTTACACTATTATCTTCTGTCTACATCATTTTTACCCAGAAACACTTTGCTACCACTTATATGCGTAGCTCAAAATAGATAAAAAAGCAATTGATTTGATTTATTTTAAGTCTAAAGAAAAAGGATCAATTATTATTAAAGAGGATCTATATTATGACTATAATAAAAGATGACCGTTAAGATTTTTTTGCTTGCTGATTTGCTAAATTAAAACGATTATTTAAATACAAGCCAACTATACAAGTGACTAATACGAACTTCAAAACTGAAGAAACTAGCGCCGCATCTTGTTTCCAGAGCGAGAACCCAAATCACTGCAAGCTAACGTTTCCTTAACATCGTTTATTGCTTCACATATACATATACAAGTATGTTGTCGTGTCCGTCCCTCGACGGTACATTATTGACTTGTCCAATAAGCGTGCGAGCCTTTTGTCAGCTGAAGGCTACGACGATATGGAGCGGACTTTTTTTCTAACAATTACCTTTTTTATTGTAGGCAAGTTAATGGTACGCAGCTTAAAATAAACCGATGTGTGAATAGAATTGAGTAAGACCAATGCCGAGCAGTGGGAACATATAAGTAAGATTAAAAAAAGTTTCTTCCACGATTATACCTACAGATTAATTTGATTGTTTAGGCATATGTCAACCCACCTGTTGGAAAGCTGTATTAGTTGTAAGTAATTGATTGAAATTAACTACTTTAAGATACTTTTTTATTTACAGGGTTTTACTCACGGTGGTTTGCCAGGCTGTGTGTGTTCTATAAATTCCACTGCAGCGAGTGTGCAATGCTTCACGATATCTTTGACCTAATCTCTCTATGCTCTTTCCACCACCGGACTAGCAGACGTACGGCATGCTACAACCCGTACTCAGATGTAAAGACTGTACATTACTGAAACTGACTGGAAATTTGAGTCTATACATCTGATTCGGATGAATTTAAATTATATGTTTTTCCAATATTGGTTCCCTAACCAAGCGAACTTTGTTTGTAAAGATTTAGTCAGTCAGGGAACCAATACAGGAAAATTAGATTAAGCATAGAAACAAAAGCAAAAAAACATATTTACCTACTTACCTATTGCTGACGAACAACCCTAAATAAAATCACTCAAAACACCAGTTTTACTCACGTATAAATAAATAAATAAACATTACAGGACATTTATTTCACACAGCGCCATCTAGCCCCAAACTAAGCATAGCTTGTAATATGGGAACTAGATTACGGATAGAATACTTAAATACTTTTGTAAATACATACGTACTATATAATACAACACCCTCACACAGAACAAACATCTATATTCGTCACACAATTGTTTGTCCTGGGTGGGAATCGAACCCGCAGCCTACAGCGCAGGAGGCAGAGCTACTACCAACTGAGCTATGAGCCTTGTTAAATATATACAATTATGTTTTTTTTTTCAACAGAAGAAGGGCAGCAGCTTTTTTTCTGTATACTACCCAACGCCTTTACTGCGATCACCAATCTAGCAGCAGTGGACACTAATGGGCTGTTGATGATACAATTATTATCATCAGAGATATATGTTGGTGTTGATTGACCAATGAAACTGTTGGCAGTTTCATTGCAACATCTTCAGGGAGAGAGTGTGAATCGCAGATAATGATGTGCGGTCGCGGCACGCAATCCTCTCTTTTAGTTTCGCGTCTCACACTGCGTACGCGTGATGCTCCGCCTGTTGCTACATCATTTTTTTTTTAATTTATTAATATTTATTTTGGCACAAACATTCACTACATTTAACTAAGATATTTTTTTAACTAACTAAACTAATTAAATAATATTTGCATGTGTACACAATATTTATATTTATAGTTAAGTTGCAAAACCTTACCCTCCGTGCTAGTTTTATCTGTGCTACGCTTCAAACCTCCTATTTTATTTTATTTAGTGACGACAAACGAGTATTTATTAAATGATTTGCTAATTTAGTGTTCAATAAAAAAAACTAAACTGATATATAATAACTAAATGCTAAAGACAAACATTGTCCAAATGTTATATATCTACCTACAATAATGTTAGTTTGAGCGTTCTATGCAAGATAATAAAAGTATTTTCACTTACAAAAGTAACTTATAAAACCGAAGTGCAGTCGTTAAATTAAAAGTGAGTAAAACCAGTTTTCAAAATATAATGTATAATAAACCTTAAAGCTTTATTAATATAAAGTTTATCTACATATCAATATAATTTATTATGAGTCTCATTCCATACTAAGCCAGCCCAGTGCTCTTGCCCCCAGATTCCTTCGCGTGATTAAATGAGCCGCCGGCCATTGCTATATTGCTGCCCCGCGACACGCGCTAATGTACCCCCTCCATTACCCCCTTACTTGACCCCCGTGGGACATGGATAGTGGGTTCGTGTGTGGAATAAAGGAGGCTTTATTATTGTTCTTCTATGTTGTAATTCCAACACGCCTGTCAAGCTAGGCGTTAGTAGCACTATCTTCTTTTGCTTTCTTTAGGCCCTAGAGTCCAGCTGTGGACTTTTTCGTGTACGGCAGAGTAGGATAGCACAAACCTGCAACACCTCCTTCCACTAATCTACAAGTAAGTCTGGAACAGTTCAGTTACCTAATAGACCGTTGGTACAGTCCTTAGGTAACCTGACTGCTTCTCCTGTACAAAGTTATTCTAATTGTTAATTAAATTTTCGATTGTTTGTGAACTAGAAATATTTATGTAGGTACTAGGCCACCTTATATTTGAGTCAGAGTTATAGTCGCTGGTGATGGATTGGATTGAGGATTGAGGCAAAAGGTTTATAGTTGCTCAGTATGTTGAGGATTCCGGGTGATGTGCGCTTCCATCTTCGGCCTTTCGACAATAGATGAGATGAAAGCCGAACGCTTCCCCGTCATGTAAGTAAGAAAAGTAGGTCATCAGTTTTGAATCTAATCTTCTAGCGTTTTAACGGAAACGATTTTTCTCCGTGTTCGTTCAAAAGTGGTCAATTCCAGAATCCAATCTTGGTGTTGGAACTCGGGTGGTCATTCCCACCCCGACATTAACCCTCTAAATTCATTACCCGCGTCGCAGATTGCTTTTGGGAAAAAATGTCTCTTGGTAAGCGACTCGGCATTCTGAAGGTGTTTTTACCGCAATAGAGTCGTGGATGATTACTGGCTACATTTTCCGTTTATTTTCGTTAGAATGCGGTAAACAATAATAGGATTAAATAAAAAACCTAAATACACTTCCAAAAAAATTGCCATGATAGAGACAAATAATTTATTTTGGTTTCAAATTATAGTAATGGGTATGTTTTTTTTCCAAACCACTGTACCTAAGTAATGTTCTCGAAACTTACTAAAACAACTATCAAAGCTGGGTTATTAAATTTATCGAAAAATAGGAAGCAGCTTAGTCTAAAACACACTTCTTACAGTCCAAAAGGCAAGGCAAAAAGTTGTTTTTTTTTTAAAGGTGTACAATGAAGTATATTCATACCATTTCGTATTGTTTCGGCAGATTAATGTCGGATTCGTTCCAAACTTTTGGCCGGCGCCTTTAAAAAGTTTTTATTCGACCCGCACGATAACATTTGTTATATATTCGTCCCGCATACCAAAATTATTGTAAGTATGCAGTAGCGTCAGAAGTATAATTTTCATCCCATCATCTCGGAAAGAGTATTTTTACTATTCGATATCTGAGTGCAAAAACCGTTTATATCCGCTAGAGGTTAAAGTAAAATTGAATTTAGAACATCGTGTGCACTAAGTTTGTGAATTCAAAACATCAATAAACCTATTTACTTCTACCTCCATGGTGCCGAATTCATCATACAACCTTTTCTAATTTGTTAAAAACTCGAAATCGGAACCTTCTTGGTGAATTACTTGTAAAGGCATCGTTGGAGCCATTACACTGAAAGAGCCTCAGTCAGATCCTTGGACTGGCCCTTCTACATCAAAAATGAGTCATTACTAAACACCTAACCATCGCCCTCTCATGCCAACATTTACGCCAAGGGAATCCGATGAATCGGTACAACTATTAAGTATGACAGATAGTTTACCGAAAAACAGTACACAAGTGACTAACACCAATATTACAGTACCAAACAAAAATATTACACTCAATTTAAATAACTGTAGCAACGTTACTTTAAAATTTTCTTAATTATACCTTAGTATTATTTTGTTATAATTTAAAGATTATTCTGTAATACTTACCTGTCATAATGTAGTAGTTAATACCTAAACTGAAATAAAAGTACCTATCTTGTGATTGTAAACGTTTTTTTTTTGCATTTAGTCATTTCCTCGCTGAGGTGGAATGAAAAGTTACGTGTTGCACTCGAGTGCAAAGATTTTTCACCTCGTGCTCGATTCCCTCGCTAACGCTCAGGATTCTAATTTTGAATCACTCGCTGCGCTCGTGATTCAATTTTAGAATCCTTCGCTTGCTCGGTCATCAAAATTGAACACGCGGTTAAAAAGCAACTTTGCACTCTTGTATAACAAATAACTATTATCACCTCGTTATAGGCTGAAAAATAAGAAGTGTGTTATCTACCACTTAGCACCACCACCCAATAGTGATAGTCTGGCAATATCTACCACTTAGCACCACCACCCAATAGTGATAGTCGGGCAATATCTAGGTACCACTTAGCACCACCACCCAATAATGATAGTCTGGCAATATCTACCACTTAGCACCACCACCAAATAGTGATAGTCTGGCAATATCTACCACTTAGCTAACGCTCAGGATTCTAATTTTGAATCACTCGCTGCGCTCGTTTTTCAATTTTAGAATCCTTCGCTTGCTCGGTCATCAAAATTGAACACGCGGTTAAAAAGCAACTTTGCACTCTTGTATAAAAAATAACTATTATCTCCTCGTTATAGGCTGAAAAATAAGAAGTGTGTTATCTATCACTTAGCACCACCACCCAATAATGATAGTCTGGCAATATCTACCACTTAGCACCACCACCCAATAATGATAGTCTGGCAATATCTACCACTTAGCACCACCAAACAATAATGAATGTCTGGCAATATCTACCACTTAGCACCACCACCCAATAGTGATAGTCTGGAAATATCTACCACGTAGCATCACCACCCAATAGTGATAGTCTGGCAATATCTACCACTTAGCACCACCACCCAATAGTGATAGTCTGGCAATATCTACCACTTATCACCACCACCCAATAGTGATAGTCGGGCAATATCTAGGTACCACTTAGCACCACCACCCAATAATGATAGTCTGGCAATATCTACCACTTAGCACCACCACCAAATAGTAATAGTCTGGTAATATCTACCACTTAGCACCACCACCCAATAGTGATAGTCGGGCAATATCTACGATCACTATTTATAGGTATTTAATTCAGCTCATAAATCCCTTAGGCCTTTCTTGTTTTTAGAGTTTACCGAGTTCTAGACTGTAGGATGGCTACGAGACAGTTCGACAGAAATTAATATTAAAATGTAAATTAAAAATAATTTAGATTAGATTCTGGGAATAGGTTTTTAATCAAAACCATTTTAATGTAGGCACCTACTTTTTATATTTTTTTATTTTTATGAATTGATTTAGGTACTCGTGATAGCTCCAGACAAACCTTTGTGGCTTAGCTATCTTTTCCTACTAATAATTTAGATGATAGAAAGTTAAATATTTGTTACCACGTTTCTCCGTGAATACGAAACTGATTTTGATGAAATTCGGAATAAAGATATTTTTTTTACTGTACACCGGGGAAGCGCTTAGCCTAGATACTATCATAACATGAAACCTCCAAAATTTACTGCAAAATCTATACTATCATATTATAATAGTTTAGATTTTGGATTAATACATCTGTTAATCTATTTTTTGAAGGGTGGTAAAGTTTCATCGAATTTTTTATCGTTCTTATCACTGCAAACATGGTAAAAATAAACCTTATAGTAATGAAACATGCTACGCTAAGATTACAGAGCGCATGTCCACTCTCCGCCGGTACCATAACGCAAAAATTAAATACTGTCGCAATCTATTTTCCATATTTCAGGTTGTCAATTTCACACAGCGCCATCTAGCCAAAAAATAAGCAAAGCTTGTAATTGTAATTTGATAAAATACTTGAGTTCATTTTTTTTACAGATTCCTCTAAGTTCATCCTTATCATACAATACAACACCTAAATACAGAATAAACATCTATAGACATCACACAATTGTTTGTTTCAGTGGGAATCACAATCTACATTGCAGAAACGAGAGCTACTATACCTACCGAGCTGTGAGGCTTTTCATATTTAGTGAACTATGGACAGATTTTGAAGTCTAGGGTAGGACAAAGGCAACTTTTCATCAACAAACAACGCGGGCGAAGCTACGGACCGATGATAGTAGTTGAATGTAATCTTTTTGTTTTTTGTTGATAAACCAACTAAAAAACATATCGTTTTGGATTAAGTTGATACACAATATCCATAGAGGGGCACTAAGAATACAATCTTGGGAAATTCCATCTAGGTAATGGGATCGACAGGTTCTAGGTCCAGACATTCACAAGGCATCCTAGCCTAGCCAGACTATCTCCATTATATAGTTAAACAGAAATGCTTGAAACTCTTCGTAAGTTCTCTACCAGACATGAAAGGGGATTTTTAAAGTCTCTGAAGCATTAAAAATACTCAAAGCTCAATGTATTTATATCAAGGCAAACAGACGATATCCCTAAACCTATATATAAGAATGACGTAGTTCCAGCGTAACAAAGCGAATATTCGAGAGGCTCCATCCACAAAGGCCACGAGCTGAGGCCGTAGTGAGGGGACCATGCTCCAGCTATATCGATGTTTCATTTGGTTGTTAGTTTTTATGAAGCAGGTAAATTGTGGCTTCAAAAGTCATCGTGTGCATTTTTTTAACCTTTTGTGTCCCACTACGGGAAAAGGTCTTTCCAAGTCTTTCCAACCGTCTCTCTTCTTGGCAGTCTCCTACCACTCTTTGTCTAGGAGGTTGAGATACCCCCGCCTTCTATCCGCCTCTGAGATCTAGTGGTTCAACCCACTAATTTCAGATCCAGAGGTCCCGGGTTCGATCCCCATGGGGAGTACAATATATTGTGCTTGGTTTGGTTGGTGGTAGGACTTTATTTAAATCCGCCTGGCTAGCTACCGCCATCTTACCTGATTCTGTCGCCATGTAACAATTCATAAATTTTTGGGTTCCGGCATTTAGAGGTAAGATAGCCAGTTCCTCAGTTTGTTGAGGATTCCGGGTAAAGTACGCCTCCACCTTCGGCCTTATCCCAACTTGTGGCCAGGTGAGATGAAGGCAAAGTGCTTACCCGTCATACAATAAAAAAAAATAAAAAAAATATCCGCCAGCAATCAAGATGCTATAGAATTGGTCCACATTTCAGAGCTCACGCTGCTTAGATGGTTAATCGAGTGCATATGAAACTTAAATTCGCGACGATAATGTCAATACTTGGATATAAGTATACAATAATGGCACTAAAAAAGTCACTTCAATTGGACGTTGTAAAATAAGCCCTAATACAATGGGTTGTATAGTCAGTTAGAGTAGTCAGTTCAGATACAAACGAGTGAAACAGGAAATTCATCCATAGAATTACAAAGATACCCATATCTTTGTAATTCTATGGAAATATCCTGTGTATGGAAATTTCCTGTTTCACTCGTTTGTATCTGAACTGACTAAATTAAAACCTTATAAGAGCGATTCAGTCGGTTCAGTCACGGCCATCCATCATAATTATGTTTTTAACGAACAAAATTGTCAACAAAATTAAAATAGTAATAATACAACTAGGAGACGGAACAAGCAAGTAGTCCACCTGATGTCACATCCACAAAGAACATAACATAACATTTCGTGAATTAATGTAGTGGGACACTCAACAGATGCATAGTAACATCTATGCTTTAAAGGTTTTCAAGATGTCGCGTCAGAATAAGGAAATAGGTACACTGTGATTTAGGTTAGAACGAAGTTTTGACTTTTGACGTTTCAAAATGTTCCTAAAAATTGTTACTGAATAATCGATTTTTGATTGATCGATCGAGAAAAGATTCGAACATAAAAAAAGTGTTAAAGTTATTTCTATCGATATTCCTGCCAGAGTTTATCGATAAATGCAACCTTACCTCCTGACTCAGCTCCCAGCCAAGTGCCCTATACTTACATACGTAGGCGTAATTGTTTTTGAGCACATTTTTCTTTGAGGTTACTCTCTATTATACGCTCAAGTCAAATAGTACGCAATGGGACCCGCCACAAAGGTGTACATGAAAGAAAAAGTTAATTGTTCCTAAAATTATTATGAATTTGCAAGTCAAAGGAATGCGAGCGTTTTGGTTTTGCTTTGAGTTTATACGTGCGTGCGCGATTATATTTTAGGCTGCAGACGACGGAAACAATTTTTAAATATAATAAATATATATAGTAAAACTTGTTGTGAAGCTCACTTACACAAACTAACAAACTTTACAAACTTGAAATTTAAAGAAACCTATTTGACATTTTAAGAGTATAATCTTCCTTTTGTAATATTGGAGTATGAAGTGAATGTAGGTGTAGGTACCAACGGTAATGAAGCTCCGGAACGGGCGTTTCACTAAATCATGATCAAAAAAGACTGTTAACAATTGACGTGAACTTTTTTGCTGTGCGACGGGGGCTTGGCCTTAATCTCACCTGGTTACAAGTTAAGATATGGCTGAAGGTAGAAGCGCATTTCACCCGGAATCCTCATCAAAATGAGGAAATGGCTATTTTACCTCTAAAAGCTGGAACAGAACAATTTTAGAATTGTTGTTATGGCGACAGAATTAGGTAGGATGGTGGTAGCTAGCCAGACGGACATAAACAAAGTCCTACCACCAACTAAACCAAGCACAATATTGTACTCCCCTTGGGGAATGAACCCGGGACCTCTGGATCTGAAATCGGTGTGTTGAGCCCCTAGACCACACAGGCGGTGAACTTTTTAGGAAAGTGTGAATGTAGAGTAGCTATACTGTATTTTGTTATTGGAATATATCAATAGAAATTGATGAAAATTGTAAGGGTTGCATTAATAGCCCGTCTCACCTTAGTCTGTCGCCATAATAACGATTCCAAATTGTTAGGTTCTGGCATTTAAGGTATGATAGCCATTACTCAGTCTGTTGAGGATTCCGGACGAAGTGCGCTTTCCCATTTTCATACGAGCTGGATGTTTCTTTTTGCGTTCTTTTGAAAAAAATATGATGAGGCGCGCAAGTTTAAGTTGTTTTATTTCATTATATTCATTCACTTAATTAAAAAAAACTATTAACACGAAACACTAAATTCGTATATTATTATTCCTCAAAGATGAATTCACTTGAATTGTTCCCAAAAAGTGACCTTCAAATAAAAAGGATGAAACAAGATTAAAATATAAGACTAAGTTATTCATTTTGTTATTAATAAGTTTCTAAACCAAAGTAGGTAATTCAACATTCTCAGCACACATAACGTACGTAAATATTTATACAGGGCAAGCTCTTTGCCGGGGATTATGGGATTTTTATTGTGAGAAACTTACCCGTTATAAAGGCCCAACTGTTCTAAACAAACATCCTACCTAGTTCAGTCTTTTAAGAAGGCCCACTAGTTCAGCGCTTTCTCTTACGTACTTAAATTGTCGTTCATTTTTAAATAGAATGTCCGATTTAAATGAACATAATCGGATAGGGATAATCTTTGTCTACGGTTCGCTACTCTTTTTACATAGATCATAAAAATAAAATAAATGTTAAAGAGTTTCACCCCCTAAAAACACTCCTTTCCATATATTTAGATTATTATTGTATTTTTATAAACAGCAACGCACATACCCAGATTATGTACTTACCAAAAAAATCCAATTTTCAATCCGATAAAAATGAATCATCACAATGTCAATAAACAAAATCCTCATCGATTTTGTTTAAATCATACATCAAGCGATGCGGTTTTATCTTTCCTAACGCCATCTGTCGGTTAGATCGAACATCCACTTTGACGAGCATAAAATTACATCTAGTACCTACCACGAAACCAACTCTATGGCTGTAGAAATAAGAGCTTATAATATTGCAGTAAAGGCATGTAACCAAAATAATTATTTTATTGTTCTGAGCCAAAGTAAACCTTATTGTTTTCAGGATAAGGTAGCAGAATTTTACGAGAGGTTACTTTTCATTTTATGTAGTAACGTAAACAGTGCCAAACAACAATCGAACAGCTCGTGGTGGCGCCACTTTCAGTGCAACCCTTAGAAAGAGCTGTATTTTGTAGGAGGTTCGTTAGTTCCTTTTTTGTCCACACGAACAGATGTGTTGGTTGGTCGCATTTTAAGTCGGCTACGCGGGGGAGCTCCACCATGATCATGGGTGGTCATTACGATGTATGACACCACTTGGGTCACAAAAATGCTGCTTTTTCACCAAAATTGTGTCTTGTCTACATAAAAATTTAATAAATAAGCACCTACCTACCTGCTTGTTTATAGCAATAATGATAAATTTTAAATGGTCAGTGGCTGTTGACAATTTGCCGACCGTTTACAATATGCCGAGGCATATTACAAACGGAAGGTGTTTATAATCTAACGCTGACATAGGTATAGGTATACATTATGGGTAATAGGTAAGTAGGTGTCGTTTTTTATAGATCAGAATGTTAGCTACTGAAAAAGACGGGTGAAAAGAGAGTGCATGTGACTGAAATGCAAATGTAACGGTGGATGAGACAAGGATAGATAAAAAGATTCCGACGAATTGAGAACCTTCTTTTTTTATAAGTCGGTTAAAAATAAGGAATGGGTAGGTACCTACATCGTATGAAAGTAGTAGCAGTATGCAGCTAGTGACGAAAATAATGAAGAGTAGGTACATACCTAATAGGTTAGACAGTCAAGGACATGTCATGCGGAGGGAAAAAGTCACATACATTACTAGAAAAATCTGAGGTATGATTGTAAGAGAGTACGGACGTAAGAGTACCTAGAGGTAGACCGTGGATGATCTGGATGGATTTTGAAAGAAATGGTACCATGCATGAGAGGGGAGTGGATGCCGAGTTGCCGGGAGACAGGGGAGAGGGGAAGCGAAGAACGTGCTGTGCCAAACCCTGAGTGTGGTTTAAGAGGAAGGTAAGAACTATTGCACAAGTCCAGGGGGCTAGAAATCCAATGTAGAAAAAACGAGACAAAAGTAATGTAATATCAAAACGAGAATGCTATACTTAAGACTTTGTGGTTAGGCCCCAGGTCCGCGCAAAGCTGTCGCCCTCCCGGTTAAGACCAAGGCAACGTATTGTCCTTTCAAATAAAAAAAACACTTGCACAAGTCATTACAATAACAACTTGAAACACAAACTAGCGCGTGCAAGTTTATCAAGTAGGTACATTATATATCAACCTATATGACTTACTTATCAAATTTGTTTATATTTTTATGATGTTAGTACCTTTCGATTTAGTTTTATGACTATCGGTACATTTATTTCTAAATAAATAACTTTGAACTTTGAAGTCACAGCGGGCATTTTAGCGCCCCCTCAAAACGGAACCCAATAAAACGTGATTCATTAAACACTTGCAGACAACAAGTGGGCCGTAATAGGATTACGTTTTATTGCAATCAAGTGGAGATCATACCCGAGAACTATTCAAATTATTAGGAACCAATAAAACACGTGCTCAAAGCACTGCCAGTAGGTACACTAACATTAAAAAGCGTTGCTTAGTGAAAAATATAGTATATACGAAATATAGCTTATAAAAATGTAGATCAGATTATTTAACTGCTTACCAATTAAACTGAAGACAATAGACAGTCCGATTTTGTTCAATTCTGAATTGAAAAAACTTTTGCTCGAAGGGTGTTTTTACTCTATCGAAGATTTTTGTTTTGATGACGCATGAATAATATTAATATTAATGAATATAATTGTATATTCCTATTGTATGTACAATTTATGTTTGTGTACATTTTTGTTTTAGAGATAATTTTATTGATTCTGTATAGGTACTTACCTACATAATTAATACAATTTACAAAAATATATGAAATGTACTTAGATTCTGCTTGTGGCTTCGCCCGTAGGTACTCAAATAACAGGTAGCTGATACACCTATGTTTTTTTTGGTCTAGAATAACGTATGTGCAAAGTTTCAGCTCGATCCATTCCGTAGTTTTTGCGTGATGAAGCAAAATGAACGAATCAGTTACCTATGTATTGCAGTGTTTGACGACACATTACCATCCCACGGGAACTGATTAATGAGATGAAAAATGCAAAATACAAAAATAATTTATTGTGTGTGTAAGAGATAAAAGTAACGTAAGAGAAGAGAGGTAACATTTAAATTTTTCCCGGTCTTCAAACTTTCCTATTTTCTTAAAACTGTAATCCGGGCAGTTTGTTTTGGCGTGAAGGAGGAACATCCATACAAACGTTCGCTTTTGTTGTTGTATGACTTAATCTTAATTACAATAGCTGTTTATCTACGTATAATGTACCTACATTATAATAAAGGGCTAATCTTGGAAAATATACGAATTATATATATTTTTTTTATTCACACATCGCCATATGGCCCAAACTAATCAAAGCTTGTAATATGGGAACCAGATTACGGATTTAATTTTTTTTTTTTTTTTTTAGTAAATACATAGTTTGTAAATACTTATCATACAACACAACACCCAAACACAGAACAAACCTCAATTTTCATAACAAAAATGCTAGTCCTGGGTGGGAATCGAACCCACAACCTACAGCGTAGAAGGCAGAGCTACTATCAACTGAGCTAATTGGGTTTGATGGATTGAATTGAATTGGTAGGTACCCTAGCTCATTTTAGTTTTAGCTGGAGAAACCTATACTTATTACATTTTGCTTTGGTCGATTGCACCCCTGACCAAAAGTTAATAAACAATATTTAGTCTCATATTACCCAGAGCAATGTTCCAAAATTACGAATTAAAACCAAATTGTCTATAATTTTTGTTTACCACAATAAACCCGCAATAATCCCATTCAATTTTGCACCATCACGCCCTAAGTGATGGCAATGGGGTTGCCATACGGATGTCCCATCAATCCATAAATCAGGATTACCTTAGATCCTATTCATTTGTACGATTATGAATTTGCCGTATGCTGTCTGACGATACTCAGTTGCTATCGAGTAGGTATAGTCTGGAACATACACTTCTATTTCTAATGACAACACAGAAAACTGCAATGTAATTCATGTTTCCTAGTTTGTTTTGACGCATGGAAAGAATACTTGCAGGCTACACAGTAACCTTTCTCATTCATTTTAGTTTTTTTTAATTATGGGTAAGAAATTGACCTCTAGGCTCAATCTAGCTCAAAGCTAGAGCAAGAATGGGGTCTACGATAGAGCTTTCTCAGAAGGCACTGGCTCTCCCGCACACCGACGGTACACGGCAATCAGCTTGACCTTGACCTTGACCTTTACGTTCTGCCACCAGTGATTTTTAGCCGTAACCGCAAGCAAAAGTCAGAGATTCCATTGCCCAGGGTAGACCGCTAGGTACATAACACCTACCCTACTCTCTTGCTGGGACTCACAACTTAATGTTATTTCGATCGAAGTCTAAATTATAGGCACCCACATATGAATAGCATGAAATCAAATGAATAGTTTAGAAACGAAGTTATTGAATGCATCACTTGAACTAAACAATGAGTTTATGGCAGTAAAGGGCGCCTTTCCCTACTTGACCATCTGCGTGATTTTTATGGTTTCAAAGCGGTAGTAGGTTTGTTTTAAGCCGGTATGTGTTTGTAAATGATTTTAAACAAGAAGAAAATATAGGTACCTTAGACTTAACTACTTGATACGAACACATTTTTTGAGAAGCTGTGTGATTAAGTTGGTATGGCCCCGTACTTGGATCTACGAATCCAAGTACGTGTGACATGGACGTGTACATTGTTAGTTTAAAGTCAGTCGTGCAATAATGGAATTTTCGATTTATCGGTATTTTATGTGCGCTTTTGACACATTCACATACTATGGTGACCCTCTATTCCACTAAGTTCAACTCAAAGTTCAACGAGTTGAACTAATTTTCGATTTATTTCAACTTTGAACTACTTTCCAGTACTAAATTATGTAGTCTATGGGTGACTGACCAAACAATCCAAATGTCACATGTCCAGTGACATGTGTCACTGGCTAGTATTCCGACAACGACGTAGTATGGCGTATATAGCGTAGTATAGCTATAGTATATATAGTATAGTATAGTATAGCTAGCGACGATAGGCTTGCAACTTGTCACCTGTCAACTAGGTCTTGTTGAAAATCCGATGCAGATATTTGGATTTGGGGACCAAAACTCCTCAACGGACAGCGGCAAATCATAGATATATTCGCCAATCGTCCGATTTGCACGATACTTTTTTAATTGATTTGGTGCCTACAGATAAATGGTGGTTTCGTAGTGTACCTACGACATAAAATGTATCTTTGCATGCTCAATCTAAATTCATCTTCATTGTTTTCTATATTTATTGAATAATCACGTGTTAGGGTTGGTTAAGAATCATGTTTCTTAATATCGCAATAATCGATATTTCTTGTGCAACGTGTTTTTTTTTTGGGTGGTTATCCTTTGGAACTTTGGAAATACAATATTGCTTAAAGCTGACCAGAGGTGGTCAAGTTTAAAAAAAAAAGTTCAGCCATTTCATTGGCATTGGTTAGTATATTTAAGGCTGTCTTGTTTGTATTTTTTTTTAATTCCAAACTTGTATGTAGCTTGGTTCCAAAATTTGACCGGGGAAATTATTTGCATAACACTTGAGTGGTCAGGCTTTGGCACAACGGTGAAAAGTACTTACTAGTAGCTGTCCACTACGGAAGTATGTGCATGATGGTTTTTATGCTTTGTGATTTTAGCTTCAATGATTGCACTTATTTTAGGAAAGAAAGTCCCCGAATCTGCAAAAAAATTGCGCTATCCCGACTCATCAATGCGGTCTGCTGTAGCTGCAGTACGAGAAGGAAGATTTAAAATAAGAGTGGCTGGTCGACATTTTAGCGTGTCCCATAGCACACTAATAAATAAATTGGAGGGCAGAGTTCCAGAAGAGAGAAAAATGGGACGTAACACGTATTTTACACCAAATGAAGAACTTTTACTTTTACTTTTAGAAAAATATATGATTGCTAATGCTAAGAAGGGTATACCAATAAAAAAGCAAACATTGTTAGAAACAGTGAAAAAAATGTTAGATGACGATGAAAGAGTAACACTATTCAAAAAAAATTGGCCGGGAAAAAAATGGGTTACATTATTTTACAACCTTTTGGGATTTCCACAGGACGCGCCGCTGTTTCTTAAAAGGACCTCCAAAATTGGCACGAATCACTGAAAGTCTTTTTGACAGAGGAAGACGCTTTGGACATACTTGAAGACCCCAAACGCATTTTCAATGCAGATGATGGTTTCCAAACATGTCCTGAGTCCGGCAAAGTGTTAGGACCGGTTGGAATGAAAAAAAAAACCAAATTAAATCAGGAAAAGAAAAGGAACAACTGACCGTCATGGTACCATCAATGCTGCAGGTCAAGTAGTCACACCAATGATCACACTACCCACTAGTGCGCATTTCAAAAGAGATTTCATCAAATGTTCCAGAGGATTGGGGATCGGTGAATCGCCAAAAGGTTGGATGACCGGACCGTTATAGGTACTACGAATACATCGCGAATATCCTCGATCCATGGGTAAAAAAGAACAATGTTAAAAAACCGGTCTTGCATTAATCTCTCATTGACGGACATCGCTCTCACTTGACATTACAAGTGTCTCAATACTGTGCTGAAAATAAAATAATAGCCTACGCCCTCTTTCCCAATTCAACGCATATTTCTCAGCCAGCGGACGTATCCGTATTCGAATGCATGAAAAGTGGTTGGAAAAACACAGTATCGGAGTATAAAAACAGAACCGGAAACAGACAGATTACTCGTGCAGGGTTCGCACTATTGCTGGCTAAAGTTTTTGACGAGAAGGTGACTCCAGAAGTCATTCCACAGAATTTATCCCTTTGATGTGATTGCCATAGATTTGACGCGACACATGGACAATGAGACTCGAAGAACTGCCCCTGTATCGCAACGAGACGTAGGAGTAAAAACTCTGTTGCTTTTTGAGTCCTTTATGAGACGAGGCCGTGTAGAAAAGTTTAGGCGTAGCAATGAAGCTTGGAGCGGAGAGGAGACTGCGAAGGAGTTATTCTATGTCTGGAAAAAGTTTTGCCAGCACTGTTTGTGCGTTGCTTCCCCATGCAGTGCTGAAAATATCAAATCTCCGATCCTGGATTTGTATTCCGTTTCAAAGACTTTCAAAAAAAAAAAGTTTCAGATGTAATGTCCATCCAATCAACCTCGCCACTTCAAAAGCATCTTTCTGTCTCTCTTCCAGAGGAGACAGACATCCACCAGGTGCAACACTCCACTTTTGACATCACCAGATATCCTAGTGAACTTAAAAACTTCCACTGGAACATCACCACTCTCGAAAGAACCAGATCTTTCAGTAGAGTCCGAATCTTCCACGAGATGCAGTACTCCGGTCTCGTTGGCACTAGATGACCCCCAAATATAGGAAACGCCCGCCAGATATTGTACTCCTCCAGCAGCAAAGGTAATAAATTTAACAAATTAAAGCAACTTTAAAAAAAAACGAAGTAACTAGTAACAATGATTTATTTCTTCTCACAAAAGCTCATATATAATGTGACTTACATAATGTACAACATTATTCTCTCCTATAACTCTTTGAGTACACATACATAAATGTCCTGATATTTTGTCAACAACGAATAGTTATATACCCATAATGTCAGGGGGGGTACCATGACCTCTTATTAGCGCATTCTATCTGTCAAGTGTAGAAAAAACGAGACAAAGGTAATGTAAGATCAAAATGAGAATGCTATAAGAAGTCCCAGCTTTCTAATTTTGAGAGCTATGACGAGATAGAGGTCAAGGTCAGAGCCTTGGCTCTAGGACTAAAGGTCAAGATCACCCATTCAAAAAAATAATACATAGGTTCTTTGGTTTTTCTGTGGATACCCACATTTCGGATATTATCATGTAGATTTGAGTAGAAACATTAAATTCTGTATTGAAAAGCAGTAATGGATATATTACTAAACATTTTACACAACACCATCTAGCCCCAAACTAAGCTAAGCTTGTAATATGGGGCCTAAATTACGGAGAACATTAATACTTACATACTTTTTTTGGTAAATATGCTATGATACAATATAGGTAACACCCAAACCCAAACATGTATAGTCATAACACAAATGTTAGTCCCGGGTGGGAAACGAAGCCACAACCAACAGTGCAGAAGGCAGAGCTACTACCAACTGTATCGTGATGCCGAAGAATTGTATTAAATCTAAATTAACATAAACTTATTATAGGTACGAACTTACAAGTAAAAGAATGAAATGGATTATATACAAAATTTATATTTTATAATATTACGATCGACGGGTTATCGATGGGTTATCTTTAAAATTTTAATTTTGTATTTAATCCATTTCATATTTGTACTTGTACCTTTAGTAAGTTTATGTTAAATTGAATCTAGATTTTACTACCAAGTTTTCCTTCACCCTATAATAAATTATTGAATATCAATCCCAACCTATACACTTTTTTACGTGAAATTAAACTTATGTATATAATACATAATACTTGCACTTTTATGATAAAATGATGAAATATGAGAAAAGCATAACGGGAGGGTATTAATTGCGTTTGCACACATCTCGTCTCTTAAATATGTATACATAATTTTCAAAATGATTTTAAATTCACATCTATTAGATAATATGCTATTAAATTGATTTTCAAGTGTGATATATCTATTAGGCTTGAATACCAAAGTAAGGGCAGAATTTGCCAGACATGAATATAAGTATATGTATACTGTATAAGTATACTGTATAAGTATACTGTATAAGTATACTGTATAAGTAATGGTTACATGTTGAAAATTCTGATATATACATATTAGTAGACTAATATATAAACTGTTTACAGTTTTCGGCATATCACACTAACGAGGTAATTGAATGTAGTCACAGCTTAAAATATCTATCTAAAAACAAAATTGTCTACTTATCTACAAATAAATATTGCTTACCAAGTGATTCTAATGTTTTAAGATTTTGGTTGGATTCACATCACAGAATCACAAAGTAACATTGTGCTATCTACAAATATGCATTGAGCGCTCGTGGATGAATAAAACCCAAAATATCATAAGTGGGCAGGTTTCCCAGCTGTGGAAACACTAGAAATGTCGATTTTATGAACTTTCCGTGGAAAATATCTTTTAAATTGTCGACAATCTGCCTTGACACTAAGGACTACTTAGGGTGGCTTTTATAAAGTAATGATTTTGGATAATTCACGGTTTAACTGGAACAAAGTCCCGAGCGATTTCTAGTGTTCAATCAAAGCTTTTTTCTGTGTTTAACCGACTTGACAAAAAGGATATTTCGGACAGTATGTATTGGTGCATTATAAAGAGCTGGCATGTTCATAGTACACCAATGCTTTTAATATTTAGTGTGTTAAAAATATAATATTTAAGATTATTTTTTAAGAATTTAAACTCTGGTGGTGTTTGGATTTTTCATGACATGCGCTTGTACAGACACATAAGCAGTTTTTAACCCCCTCTGTGGTTTAGTGGTTTTCCCACCCACCGATATTAGATCCAAAGGTTCCGAGTTCAATTTCTAGGTGGGTTTTATTGTGCTTGGTTTGGTTGGTGGTAGGACTTAGTTTAAGTCCACCTGGCTACCTGCCACCATCTTACGCAAGTCTATCGCCATAACAAGACGTCTAAAATTGTTGTGTTCCGGCATTTATGAGGTAATATAGCTTAGTTATTAGTTCCACAGACAGTTGAAGATTCCGGGTAAAGTGTGTTTCCTTCAACCTTATCATACTTGAAACCAGATGAGATGAAGGCTAGGCCTTCGTGATACAATACAAAATCTTGATTCATGAATGTGTAATGCCAGCTCTCTGTAAATTAAAACATTCAAAGGAACTCGAGGAAAAAATGACTTCAAATAATAGACCTAACCTAGAGAAGGTTAGGTCGATTATTTTTGAAGTTGGTGCCGTCTAGCCAAGTAATAAGATAGTTTTAAACACCAAAATATATGAACTTTTTTGAAGGGAAAACTTCTTCAGGCACATTGGACATTTTTCGAGATGGGAAAATACCATTGAACTTGCGACACAATATAACTTACCGACGGCTTTTACACCACTTTTGACTGAATAGAGGTACGGGTAAGGACCGTTCGAAGACTGCCGCTATCTATAGACGACAAACTTTAAGTTTTCACTTCTGTCGAAACTGCCGGAATGCCACTGTTTTTTTGTCAAGTCGGTTCCTATTTTTTAACTTATTTCGTTTAGTTTCATAATCCCTTGGCACCATCCTCTTGGTCTTGCTGTTTGATCAGGTTCCAGTAGTATCCTTTCTGTTTTTTCAGTTGCTCGTGGTTCCCCATCTATGAGAAACAGTAAAAACAATTAGGAAGTATATTATGTTAAGGACACTTTTAGGGTTCCTCACCCAAACGGTGCCATTGGGACCCGATTACTAAACCTTCGTTGTCCGTCTGTGATGGTATCATCTCACCTGTGATCCTAAAACATTCGGAAAGCCTTATCGGATCGAACTTGCGATGGAAATGCTCTTCCGAAACTACGAAAAATAAAAAAAACTAGTTTTTCAGAAATGGTTTGAGAGTAACGTTGAAATCTATCGGATTCTAATTCGAATCCGACAAAAAGTAATGTTTCCGATACAAAAACTTTCCGTGTGTTTGAGGATTACACTGGTGTCAAGTCAAGTTACGATAACGCCGAAGGTGGAAGCGCACTTCACCCGGAATCCTCAACGTAACGAGGCTTACCTCTTAATGCCGGAACACTACAATTATAATTGTTGTTATGGCGTCATAGTTGCTGGCCAGGGCCCTTATTCTCTATGACCAATCGTGTCTTAACGCGCCCGCGTTACGATAGCTACGATGATTCTACGCAGATATCGTCAAGTTTTTTTTTTATTGTACGGCGAGGAAGCGCTTGGCCTTCATCTCACCTGGTAACAAGTTGAGATAAGGCCGAAGGTGGAGGCGCACTTCACCCGGAATCCTCAACTAACTGAGGAACTGGCTATCTTACCTCTAAATGCCGGAACACAACATTTTTTTTTTATTGTTATTATTGCGACAGAATTAGGTAAGATGGTGGTAGCTAGCCAGGCGGACTGAAACAAAATCCTACCACCAACCAAACCAAGCACAATATATATTGTACTCCCCATGGGGATCGAACCCGGGACCTCTGAAATCGGTGGGTTGAACCACTAGACCACAGAGGCGGTCATCAAAAAATCAAACCACCGAAACGTAGCACAAATTTTTACACCTCAGGGATCGAACCCGGGTCTTTGGATGTTTTGGGACCACAGAGGTAAAATATGAGGTTACCTCAACGATCTTCCCCTTATTGAGTACCACTATGATGTCCGCGTTCATGACTGTGGACAGTCTGTGTGCGATCACCAACACGGTGCGTCCTTTGGCTGCCGTCTCCAACGCAGTTTGCACGACTTTTTCACTGGCCGAGTCCAGGGCACTGAAAAATTTATATTACTTTAAAAATACTATGTACTTAACATAATTCTTATTTGACATATGTTTTTGTAAACTTTTGCAATTAGAACACATAATTTTGATACGAAAAATCGAGTAGTTATCACGTATTCTACCTACATGTGTGCCTTAAATACGTTAAATACGCGATAAATAATTCAAAAGATCAATTTAAAATTCAAAATTTCTTCATTTGCACAAGATCTCATTGTCGCAAAAAAAAAAAACAATTGATCACTTACAACAAGCCTTAAAGCTAAGTTAAGATTAAGTGAGACTCCAGAAGGCGCCTTCTACTAATACTACTTCGTATTAAAATAATGATTTAATCTTTAAAATAATTATTTAATCTGACCAGAACTTTGAGCTGAAACTTAGCAGAGTCATCCCAGAGATGGCAGCAGTACTCCATAGAAGATCACACCTAGGCTTCGTACATGTATAAAGCTGCGAGGTGAAGTACCACCGAACATTAACCAGAATGCCCAGCTTTAAGTACGGAACTCTAAACAGCATCACTTTTTTGGATATCACGTATTTTACCAATATTTATCCTTGACATAAGTAAAATACGCAATAGATACATACCCGTTTCTTTGTTTTAAAATTATTATTAAATCTGACCAAGACTTTGAGCTGAAACTTAGCGAAATCATCCCAGAGATGGCAGCAGTACTCAATACAAGATCAGACCTAGGCTTTGTACAAGTATAAAAGCTACAAGGTGAAGTACTGCCGAACCTTAGCCAAGATGCCCAGCTTCAAGTACGGAACTCTAAACCGCTGCATTGTCTGTCACAGACAAAGTAATGTTTTTTTATTCATTATGATTTTTAAGATCGTTATGAAACGTCAAATAAACCGCCAGTTCGGAATCGCGACCAGCACACAAGGAGAAAGGCAAGAAACTCGTGCTGCTAAATATTTTGATGATCCATTTACATACATTTAGTTATACCGTTTTAATTATCATTCTAGGTACCTATCTACCTATTGGGAAGTTTTTTTTTATTGTACGACGGAGAAGCGCTTGGCCTTCATCTCACGTGGTAACAAGTTGAGATAAGGCCGAAGGTGGAGGCGCACTTCACCCGGAATCCACAACAAACTGGGGAACTGGCTATTTTACCTCTAAATGCCGTAACACAACAATTTTCAGAATTGTAGTTATGGCGACAGAATTAGGTAAGATGGTGGTAGATAGCCAGGCGGACTGAAACAAAGTCCTACCACCAACCAAACCAAGCACAATATACTCCCCTTGGTAATTTTAATTCTTGATATACTGTGGCTGACCTAACATGTATATAATTATTTTTGACATTTTTGAATGCGAATATGTTTCTTAAACTTTAATCTTATTGATGACATAACATTTATTTGCCTATTACTGACTTGTTTATTATTAAATATTTTAATGATTCGAGCACGCCACTCTCTCAATGCTGCACACCGACGCTCGGTAGAACATGTTGTGTCCTCACCAAATACAAGGAACCTGTCATCTTATGTACACGTGTTTATGCAAATAAATTATCTTTATGGGGATCGAACCCGGTAGTTCGATATCACTGGGAAATCTGTGTAGACTGACCTGGTAGCCTCGTCCAGTATAAGTACAGGCGGGTTCTTGAGCACGGCCCTCGCGATCGCAATCCTCTGCTTCTGACCGCCGCTGAGCGCCATGCCTCGCTCGCCTACCATAGTGTCGTATCCTTCGGGGAAGTTTTGTATGAACTCATGTGCGTTCGCCGTCATGGCTGCTTGCATCACCTGTAAAAACGGTTTTCTATCAGCGATTCCTCAGTATGTTGAGGATTCCGGGTGAAGTGCGTCTCCATCTCCGACCGTATCTTAACTTATAACTAGGTGCGATGAAGGCCAAGCGAAAAAAAAACTAAAATAATTTAAGTGATACAGACCAATGCCAAATACTTGTCTCGTCTCCTAGTTGTATAAAAAAAGAAACAAAAAGAGCATTGTTTTGAGCATGATTTTATTGATATTGTTACGCCAATCAGAAAAGTCTAGAATCATCTCGGGCGTTCCACGAAAATAATACAATAACAACTTGTTTATAAATAACACAAAAGGATGATTTATGACCGCCGCGCCGGAAACAATAGTCCCATATTACGCAACAGTTAGTGGCGTGACCGCTTCTGCGCTTACTAGAAGAATCGATAGAGTTGGATATAAAATGCCGCGCGATTCGGAAGCAAGACAGTATTCGATTACGATACAGCGAGTTAACAAGTGATATTTGAGTGCGATAACAGTTTTTAGTGATTTATGGTCTATCACATCATGAGGTCGATTTACTGGGCTGGGTCACAACAGAATATCAGCGCTGACCTGTGTTACCACTGTAACACATGGCATAATGCTGAGTTGTGTCCTATTTGCTGCTGTAGCACACAGCAAACTGTATTCACTTATTACCTACTCGTGTTTTTCTGTTTGACAATTTCATTCTGTTAACAAATGTTATTATGACACAAAAATCCACAACCCACGGTTGGACTCGAACCTGCATACTTAACCTTAAGCCGGAAAAGCTCTAACCAATTGATCTACGGGGTTACCAACGCAGATTCCGAATTTTTGTGCTCAGCTAAAGCGCTGATAACGTCATCTAGCAGAGATTCACTGAACTGTGATCTGCCCTAGTGTTTGAAATTACACACAAAACCACTAGCGAGATATGGCGTTTCTGCTTTTTTAATCAAACTTTTGTATTTCAAGTGATTGCACTTGGTCACGACATTTACAAATGTTATTTTGACACAAAAATTCATTCAAGTTATGTTTGTGTATGTGTGTTATAATCGTAAAAAAAAGAATGTCTCTGTTCTGTTTGTGTATGTGAGATATAATAGTAAAAAAAAGAATGTCTCTGTTCTGTTTGTGTATGTGTGATATAATAGTAAATAAATGAATGTCTCTGTTATGTGTGTATATGTGTTATAAAAGTAAATAAATGAATGTCTCTGTTAGGTTTGTGTATGTGTGTTATAATAGTAAATAAATGAATGTCTCTGTTATGTTTGTGTATGTGTTATAACAGTAAATAAATGAATGTCTCTGTTATGTTTGTGTATCATAATAGTAAATAAATAAATGTCTCTGTTATGTTTGTGTATGTGTGTTATAATATTAAATAAATGAATGTCTATGCATATGCCTATATCTATGTGTACCTCAGGATCGCTGGCCTCGGGTCGGCCGTACCGAATGTTTTCTTTGACGGTGCTCGCGAAAAGCACTGGCTCTTGGCTGATGAGACCAATCGCTCGGCCTCTGAGCCAGTTGCAGTCGAATTCACGCAAATCCGTACCGTCTATAGTCACACTTCCTTGGTTTGTATCGTAAAACCTGAACAAACCGAAAAAAAACATTTAATAAAATAATATCAACAATAGTTGAATATACCAAAAAGCGACCGCAAAATTGGTTTTATGAAAAGGTTTAACCGCCTGTGGTCTAGTGGTTCAACCCACTGATTTCAGATCCAGGGGTCCCGGGTTCGATTCCAATGTATTGTGCTTGGTTTGGGTGGTGGAAGGATTTTGTTTAAGTCTGCCTGGCTAGCACCATCTTACTTAATTCTGTCGCCATAATAATAATTCTTAAAAAAAATGTAGTGTTCCGGCATTTGGAGGTAAAATAGCCAGTTCCTCAGTTTGTTGAGGAATCCGGTTGCAGTGCGCCTCCACCTTCGGCCTTATCCCAACTTGTAACCAGGTGAGATAAAGGCCAAGCGCTTCCTCGTCGTACAATTAAAAAAAAAGGTCAATACAAAACAAACCTTGGTCGAAAAGGTTCGACCACCAGTTCTAGACCCCAGAGATCCCGGGTTCGATCCCCAGGGCATTAAAATACCTTGGTTTGGTTGGTGGTAGGACTCCTTATTTATTACATTTCATTTAATTTAGGCCTCCAAGCAGTATTGCTTGGAGGCTTATGGTTGCCGATGAAATTACACGGGGCTTAACAAGTTTATGCCTCAAGTTGACGGGCGCAATGCAGTGCAGCGTAGGTCATGTTCGTAGATATGACCTACACAATAAGGCTTTGCCATAGGTAAGAGTTCCACTTAACACCAGATGGGCTGCAAGCTTGCTCAGTCACCCAAGTAGTATAAAAAAAATATAGGAGAGATGATAATGACAATAATTCCACCAGAGTAAATGGATCAAGTTTTTTTTGTACGACGGGTACTTGGCCTTCAACTTATCTGATTTTCAAGTTATGATAAGGCCGACAGTGGAAGCCACAATAAAACTAAAACAGTTTGATTTCCGCATGTTACTTACCTTTCTAACAGTGCAGCTATTGTCGATTTTCCGTTTCCCGAGGTACCTACTATGGCGATCGTCTTGCCCGCCGGTATTTTCAAATTGAAGTTCTTCAGTACAATCTGGAATCACAAGGTCACAACATTAACTCGATGGGTGCTGTAAAACAGTCACGGTGTGTTTTACATAGAGAGCGAGACGAGCAGCAACCAACGAGTTAAATATATAATTATTACTATATATTACATACATTAATTTCACAAGGCGCCATCTAGCCTCAAACTAAGCATGACTTGTAATATGGGGACTAGATTACGGATAGAATACTTAAAAAAGTTCGTTAATTCTTTCATTCATTCAATTGAACATACGTAAACTAAATCAGCTGTTTGTCATTGATATTCTGAAGACATTTAAGTAGGTGTCAAATCACACCTTTGCAGAGAGTATGGAACACAAATAGGCGGAAAGACATCAATGCACATCAGCAGTCGCTATAACAAAATTTGTAGGCTCAGCCGGTAAATAGAGTCAAAGTCACCTAGACCATGAGGTGATTGTCCATAAAGCGTCATTGTTGCATGCAATACGCATACTTTGTTCATCTTTTTTATTTTATTATTTTTGTAAAATACGAGATAAAAGCCCCGTTTTTTTTCTTTTTCGTTTGATCTTTTGCTCTGTAGACTTTGTTTACAAAAATAGAGATACGTGAATGGCACAGACTTGTTAGATGTAGTTAGTTTTAAATTGGCCGTTCGAATATTTTTTTATATAACAACAATTCTAAATTGTTGTGTTCCGGAATCTAGAGGTAAGATAGCCAGTTCCTCAGTCTGTTGAGGATTCCAAGTATAATGCACATTCACCATCGCCCTTATCATAGCTAGACTCCAAGATGAGATGAAGGCCAAGCGCTTTCCCATCGTACAATAAAAAAATAAAAGAATATATGTAATGAATAGTTTCTAAATGTTAACTCACCGCTTCAGGTCTAGTCGGGTAGGCAAACGTGACATCTCTGAACTCAATGTCTCCATGAAACTCGTGGTACTTGATGACCTTGCTGCCGGACTTATCCATTTTAGGCTCCAAGTTTATGTACTGAAAACAATAAATAATGATTCCATAGCTAAACTATTTAGGAAACTAAGGTTTTAGGGTTCAATATAGCTAAACTATCTAGGAAATAAGGCTTTAGGGTTTCATACCCAATAGGTGCTGATGAGACTCTTAACAAAGCCAACGCTAGCTATCATACCTTTAAATATTTTAATTCATGATGGCTGGTTGACATTGCCAGATAATATATTTTATTGAGGCGGATTACCTGACAAATGATATAAAATAATAAAAGAGTTTTTGTATGAAGATCCATATACAATAAACATACTTTTTCCTGTTTTTCTATATGTGAAATTATCAAGTTTAAATTTAGTGCTATAGTCCTTACCTTGAAGTATAGCAGCAAATACTAAAAACCTGCCAAGCGTGAGTCGGACCCAACGAATGCTTCAAAATTTTTTTTTTGCCTTGAAATGCGGGTCTGAACCTTACTAAGGTCCGACTAAGTTAGATACTTGCCTCAAAGACCCTGCCACCAGCGCTGATACCTTTGACGACGGCGCCGAAGAGTAGCGACAGCTGCGCCACAGAGCGCTGAACGGTTTGGGCGTTAACCAAAAATGCCATGACGTCACCAGCTGACATCTGATTGGTGGACATTAAGTGCCCGCCCAGGAACATTGTGCCTAGGACCATTCTGTAACAAAATATTGTTTTCAACTTCAAATTCAATTATCGTTTGAATAAACTGAAAATTTTACTGAATAGTAATATTTTTTCTTACTGAGTAGTAAGATTTTTTCTTACCGAGTAGTAAGATTTTTTTGGATCACTTTGAAACGTCAGATCTACCGCCTGTTCGGAATCGCGACCAGCACACAAGGAGAAAGGCAAGGTACAATAGCTTAAAATTATCTAATACTCATTACAATTTATTCACTGGAGATTATTTTTTTTACTAAAGAACAAACATTTGTTTGATGATTATTGATGTTTGTTCTGTGTTTGGGTGTTATTTAATAATGTATATTAGTATTATTTCCGTAATCTAGTTCCCATATTATTATGTCTACTTTAGCATAAGAATACTTTGTTTGTATGTGATAGAAATAAATCAATTCATTTATAACATAAATATTACTATGGTATGGGCCTAAATGGCGCTGTGTGATATTAAAGTCCTGTAATATTTATTTATGTTTTTGTATGGAGAAGAAATTACTGGTCTGGATTAAAAATAAATAGATTTTAATATCTGCTTACCCATTAAGAAACAGATTAGTCCCAGCCTGGAACAGCCCCACTCCCAAACCTAGCTCCATGCTCAGATCGGCGGCGGCGTCGCACTCCTCTGCGAACATTCGCGCCTCGTTCGCTTCGCCTGCGAACGCACGCACCGTTCGCATGTTCGCGATCGCCTCTTCAGCTAGCAGTGTTGTCTTTTCTATCTGGAAAAAACGTGTAGTAGTTTAACCCGCGTAATAAAGTTCGAAGGTTGTCAAATGGAGGGGAAACAAAACAAACTTACCAAAAGAGGGTTTTTAGCAATCGGCACCAAGCGATTTGCGGGAGTGGAGGAGCCTTTCATAGGCAGCTTTTGGTTAAGCTCACCTGAATCAATTTGATAAGGCCGAAGGTGCCTCAACAGCCTGAGGAACTGGCTATTTTACCTCTAAATGCCGGAACACAACAATTTAGAATTGTTGTTCTGACGACAGGCATATTTAAGATAGTGGTGGCTAGCAAGGCGGACTTAAACAAATTCCTACCACCATCGAACCCCTGCATCTGACATCGGTCTTATTAATAGTTACTTAAGTATATAATACAGCCGGTATATACCAACGAGTGTGTGTTGAGAGCCAATTAACTTCAACTTCAACTTCTTTGATAATTTTGACGGTTAAGTGTCACACACAAGTGTTTTTGACAGTTAGAAAGGCTAGGTTTCAAATGTCAAAAATGAAGTCGATGTTGATTACCAATTCAGACACTATGGGTGCAGGGAGGTAGAGGCAATACCTGTGACTGGGCCTCCCTCGATAGTTTCCGCAGCAGCGAGCCTATGAAGGTCCCTCCGATGACCACAGACGGCACGCACAGCAACGTCAGCCCGGTGAGGTGGGGCGATATCACCAGCAGACTCACCGCCGACCCCACCACTTGAGTGATCGCGCGGAGACCGCCCGATATCGTCTGCTTGAACGAACTCTTGAAGTCTTGCACGTCTACTGTTATTCTGCGATGGGGAAATTTCGCTCACATGCTGTTCGGAAAGACTCGTAATATTGTTACGCCAATCAGAGGTCTAGAATCATCATGGGCTTTAACAAAGTTCCGCGAAAATGTTTATTGCCGTCGAGAACAATAGAGTCCCAGATTACGCAATGGTAGTTCTGTTTTTAGGTTATATATTTTTATTAATGGATTTCAGCAAGACAACGCCAAAAATTAGGCTCCGTAGTTTTGGAGATAAACTAGGGATAATGGAGTGCTAAAACTATAAAATAAATATATTTGAACCTCTCATCCTTCTCATTTGATACTTATCATCGAGCGTTAAAACTGTAAAATAAATATATTTGAACCTTCATCCTTCTCATTTGATACTTATCATCTATGTAGCAAATATTTTTTTATCTTGTTTCAATTTAACTCCCAAAATCAACCTTACAAAACTGAATTTTCATGTTTACACTAATTGTATAGTGGCTTCAGTGATCTTTGTCCTTCAATGTTCTGTGGTGGTTAAATAAAAAAAAATGTATATGATAACGCAACCAAACCCTGCCTCAAATTTATACCTAATATCAACGTTGTGGAAGACAGACAGACAGACAAGACACGCGAGTTGTCTTATTAGGGTTCCGTTTTGTTATCATAGGTTGGGAACCCTATAAATCACGTCTCTTATATGGGACCCCTTCTTTTTTATAATGGCAACCGGCATCCTCTCATTACATAATATTTATAGTATCACATACCTATTCACAAGCTCTCCTGTCCTCTCCTGATCAAAGAAAGCCATGTCCTGATTGAGAATTGAGATGAAAAGGTCTTGCTTCATATGCGAGGCCACTCGCTCACCGACTTGTGATAACAGGTGGATGTAGGAGAAGGTCAAAGCAGCCTGAAATCCAATAATGGTAATATCTAGTAGACTTCTTGGAGTTCCTCTCTACAGTTTTATTGTTACTAAATCTGTTATTATATACTATGCTTTTGAACAAGGTTTTTAATTTCAAAGTTATACTTATTTTGGCGCGATTAGGAAAAATTATCAGAGTGAATTTGATATATGTAAATAATTTTTTTTAGACATTTTAATGGATGGATAATATGAAAACTGCTTTACTTTTTCACCAATTTCAGATCTATCCCGGGTTCGATCCCCATGGGGAGTACACTATATTGTGCTTGGTTTGGTTGGTGGTAGGACTTTGTTTAAGTCCGCATGGCTAGCTACCACTATCTTACCTAATTCTGTCGCCATAATAACAATTTTAAAATTGTTAAAATTGCATGAGGTAAGATAGCCAGTTCCTCAGTTAGTTGAGGATACCGGGTGAAGTGGGCCTCCACATAGGGCCCTATCTCAACTTGTAACCAGGTGAGAAGAAGGCCAAGTGCTTACCCGTTGTACAATAAAAAATATATATATATAACATTTTATGTAACTCCCAATCATAGAACAAATGTCTATCATACTAATCACATAAATGTTTGTCATCAGTAGGTAAATGGTAATAAAAGTATTAAACACATATCCTACAGCGCATAATGCACAGCTATGAGGCCAGTTATCAAAAAAGTGAATATATCTAGGTCTTAGATTATACCTGGCTAATATACAAGGTGATGAGCTTAAGAGCTGGTCCTTTGATCTCCTCCATAAAATCAGCTGTGGGGTTGTTCTTGAGATTGGCAAGCACATTGACTATGACACCCAGCATTGCAGGTATGTACACATTCAAAAATGCCACCGCTAGTGCTGACTGAAAATAAAAATACAAAACATTCATACACAAAACCGACTCACAACTTCTTTCACCAACACGGATTCACCTCTGATCCCTACTCAGAGAGTGGATCTTATGTTCTTATGATCTTATTAGAATTGCATTCTAGATACATCCAAATTTATCTATTTATCAGCAATTTTTATTAATCATAACCACAATACAATATTCACACACAATAGACTTTATAGACTAAGTTCAGAATCAGGAGACATTTACACCCACAATAGTATGTACTTCCAAGTGTTGATAATTCAAAAGTGACTAGGTATATTTCTTATGCTTTCATGGCTACTGATGTAGAGCTAACTGGATCTTGATGAAGATTGGCAAGGATGGTACTTGGTGCGTGGACCAGTTTCCGCAAGTAGAGCAATTTGAACTTTGCTTGTCATTCATTTCGAAATGGCCAATTGAATGACTTTGAATAGGTACCTATAATTTGCAAGAGTGTCTTCCTTATGTGAGCACCTATATTTTGATTTAAATTGTTTTGTTGAAAAAGTAAAGAGCTGCAATCATAGACTATTCCTATCCAACATGCTATCCAGACATGTCATTTTTTAATTAATAAATTTTTATTAAGTGGTAACATTAGTGGGCATGTCTAACACATGTGAGCAATAGTGCTAAATTATTACTGAAGCTATCTATGTAGGTACTTACAGAAACAGCTGCAGCCAGTAGCCATTTATGAGGCTTCAAATACTCCAGTAATCTTTTCCAATCGAACTTTGAACTGTCATTATTCACATTAGGCCTCCTTTGTATTATCCTGGAAGGCTGAGCTTTGCAGAATGCTTGGCCATTGTACAGTAGACGGGCTCCAATTCCTAAGCTGACTCCGGCACATAATTTCCATGGAGGTATCAAAGTAGTTAAGGTTTTGTCACTTTTAGCCGCCTCACACTTCACTTTGGAAAAGTAGTTTTTACACAAATTAGAAGGCTTATTTTTAACCACATTTATGAATAGCGCGTGATTCTTTGAAGTCAATAATCTGCAAAAACAGTTTGTGTTATTAAATTGGGTACGTATAGGCGGCTATAGCCTCCTGGGTCCAAATTAATGTGGAATGTTTACCTTTGTCGTATGCCTTGGCAAGAAGGTGTTCGGAGTAATTGCCACATGATAATCCTTACTATATAGGTATGTACTAGATTATTATTTATGTGCTTTTATTGAAATTGCATGGTTTCTACATTTTACTAAGGTTTGTTTTGTAACTTTTGTAAGATTTTTTTTATTACTTTACTTGTGGTCTTGGGTTGCGTTCCGTTACTATCATAGAAAATTTTTACTGTCTATCTAAAGCCAAAGAATGGAAACTCGGAACAATAAAACCTGTCGGCTATGAGCCTGCTTGGGTCAGTGATAGACAGCGCTAAAATATATCCCATTATCATTATCATCATCATCATCATCGCTCTTTATCATGTTAGCTAGCATGCATAGCTATTATTATTTTTGAATAATGTAGGAAACTGTATTCTATGCAAATATTTTCAGAGAACCCTAAAATAACATTCGGTTATAATTGGTTACCTACATACATGATGTCTACCATCTAGACCTGAAAGTACCTGCCTACTTATCCCGCCAGTGTTTACTTTTGTCTCGTTTTTTTTACGCATAAAAATATGAATGCATTTAGGTTTAAAGGTCAAATATTTATTATTTAACGTAGGTAAATAACGTTTTGTACTTAACGCCATATTACTACTTATTTAGTATAAATAGCAAACTAACACATATTTCATACAATGTAGGTAGTGTTCGTCTTTCATTTAACCAGAAACATTCCTCCGGATCAACAACTCACGATGAGTTGTTGACCGAGAGGTTCAGCAATTTTAGAGAGAGCTTATGATCCAGAAGCATTAGCAACTCGGGTAGTCAGAAGTTGCTGCACAGAGGTAGCAAAGGCACAGTATTTGAGTTTGCCTTATCTGATCATACTGCACAGCTTTTGACATGCCCTGTAAAACCAAGCTTTTCTATTAAATATTGGACGATCGAAAGACGTGACTATGGTTTAGATAATATAGATAAATTTGTGAATTGCTTAGAATCATTGAGTTTTAATGAGGTATTTGAATGTGATGACCCCAATTCCGCGTTTGACATATTTTATGACTTGTTTACTTTATTTTATTATTTGTGTTTTCCTGTAGTGCAGATCAAGATTTCTGCTCACAATAAGCCAAAATGGATAACAACGGGCATAAAAAAATGTTGTAAGCGCAAGCGCCAGCTATTATGGCAATACCGGAAACAACGTACAGAAGCCAACAAAAATAAGTTCAAGACACTGTCGCACAGACTAAATAAAATAATCAAATTGACACAGAAAGCTCAGAATGATCATTACATAAATACAGCTAGTAACAAATGCAAGGCGACGTGGAACATTATTAATGATACAAACAACTGCTCAGATAAAAACGAAATACAACATATTTCGCATAATGGAAACTTGATATCAGACCAATTAGACATAGCCAAGTCATTTAATGATTTTTTTATAGATCAAATCTCAGAACTAAACAGTAACAAACGTTATGATGTAGCTATAGATAATTATCCGACCTTATTCATGCCTCCTACTATTGACAGTGACATTGATAGAATAATAAAAAATCTAAAACATACAAAAAGCACTGGATACGACGACGTTTCCACACACATTCTAAAATCAGTGTCTCAACAAATTTCTAAGCCACTATGTCATATTATAAACCTATGTATATTAAATGGTGTCTTTCCTGAGAAACTTAAAATTACCATAATTAAACCGATATTTAAAAAAGGTGACAAATACAACATGTCTTGTTATCGACCTGTAGCACTTATACCGGTAATTTCTAAAATTTTTGAAAAGGTCATATATAATAGTATCTACGGATTTTTTGAAAAAAAATGTATTCTAGCAGAGGAACAAGTGGGGTTCAGAAAGGAAAAAACTGTAAACATGGCAATATACCGTTTCCTTAAAACAGTAATGACTAGTATAGATCAAGGCATTCCTGCATGTGCCTTGTACATGGACCTGACGAAAGCGTTTGACTGTGTTAATCACGAAATACTCCTGAGTAAGTTAGAAAGATATGGTATCCGAGGAAATGTCTGGAGTTTAATCAGGTCTTATCTTCACAATAGGAAACAAGCGACTGAAATTGTAAAAATATGTCCTAAGCAAAAAAAGGAAATTAAAATTCGATCAGAACTCAGGACTGTCAAATTTGGCGTTCCTCAAGGAAGTGTACTTGGGCCGCTTTTATTTATAGCTTACATAAACGATCTTCCCAAAATTATGAAACGCCATATCACACTTTTTGCAGATGATAGTACTATTCTTTTTACGGACTCTGATAAAATGACCCTTCAAATTGACATTAATAATACTCTTAATGATTTAATAAATTGGCTGACATCAAATAATTTAAAGGCAAACCTGACGAAAACTAAACTAATGATTTTCAGAAATAGAGCAATTCGAATATCAAACATTGACATTAATTATTCAGGACATAAAATTGATGAGATTGATGTTACAAAATTCTTAGGCGTAACTATCGACTCAACACTAAATTGGAAATTGCATATAGACAATTTGTGTACTAGATTAAACAGGTTTTCGTATGCCCTTTACAAGTTATCAAAAACTGCAAGTACTCCAACACTATTGACGGCATATCATGGGTACGTTGCATCCCTTCTTAGGTATGGTGTTATATTTTGGGGAAACTCTACAGATAAGGAAATCGTTTTCAAAGCGCAGAAAAAATGTATTAGGGCCATATGCAACTTAAAAACCACTGACAGTTGCAAACCTCATTTCTATGGTTTGAATCTTTTGACATTACCATGTGTGTATATATTTGAGGTTATTCAGTTTGTAAGGAGCAACCTACATTTGTATGCACATTTTAAACGTAAACGCCACCAACACAAACTTACTTGTCCTACCCACAAAACGAGCCTATTTGGCAGCAGCGTATTCGTTATGGCACCAAAGATTTATAGTCACTTGCCTAAGTCTATACTGGAAATAGCTTCTGACAACATGTTTAAATTTAGGGTAAAAAAACTGCTAACGGAAAAGGTGTATTATAGTGTTAGTGACTATTTGAATGATAATTTATAATTAATGTAACATGACTCTATATGAAATTGATGAAGTATAAAATTATTTGACATTGTAATTAATTGTAATAGGGACATAAATAACGATATATATATATAACCCTGACATTGTAATATATGCTGTAAATCAGGTATTATTATTGATGAATTTACATTGTTTTTAGATTACAATTTTATTTTTGAGTTATTGCATGCTTGTAACGCTGAAAATGGTGACACAATATTATTATTATTTTAAGACCTACATTATGTACCTACCCATTTATCGCAATAAATAATTTGAATTTGAATTTGAATTTGAATTTGAGTTTTACAGGTAATGTCAGTAAGCGTTGGTTACGACCACATCTGCTAATTTTCTTTCTTGTTTCACTTTTTACTTGTAATACATTAAAATTAATGCATAGCTATTATTATTAATTTTGAATAATGTAGGAAACTGTTTAAAAAACTTTTGACAAAATAACATTCGGTTATAATTGGTTACCTTCATAAATGAAGTAGGCATCTAGAACTGAAAGTACCTGCCTCTTATCCCGCCAGAGTTTACTTTTGTTTTAGGTACGTTTAAAAACATGAATGCATTAAAATTTTAAGGTAGGTGCTCAATTACAAAGATCTGTATACTTGTACATCAAATATTTACTACTTAACGTAGGTATATAACTATTTGTACTTACCGACATATTATTTATTATTTAGTTCAAATATTTACACATATATTTCATACAATGTAGGTAGTATTAGCGTCTTTCATTTAACCAGAAACATTCCTCCGAGTCGACAACTCACGTTGCGAGAGGTTCAACAATTTTAGAGAGAGCTTATGATTTAGAAGCAGTACCAACACTAACCACCAGGTCAGAAGTTGCTGCACAGTTGTATTGGTTATGTCAGTCGAAGTACTTGGTAAACCATCACATTTGCAAAATTTTCTTCTTGTTTCACTTTTTTTGTAATTACCTACATTAAAATTAACGCGATATCCTGCGCGTAACGTCACAGGCGACGTCACGCGAAATATGGCCGCAGCTGAAGGGTTAAGACCAAATAGTTTTTATGCAATTTGAACGTTGTCTGCGTTTTATGCCCCGTTAAAAACGCGTATGTTAGGCCGTTAGGGATAAGAAGCGTTAGCTTCCTATAAGTCTGTCTGTGGGGATAAGTTAGTTCAGACTTGACCGAGCCAGGTTCTGTGGTCTGTGGTTTGGTTGAGATTAAGAGATAGATTGTTGGGACTTGAGACCGGACTATTAAATTAATTCGTGTAAATTAGAACTGTAAAATGTAAGTCTAATATTTTTATCTCATAAGTACACAAACATAACTAATCACTTGTTAGTTGTACAGAATTAAGCTTGTTACTTTTTGCTTTGAGTAGGGCCATACTGACCCTAGACTTAGAAAAACAATATGTAGGTACCTTACCTACCTAATATACCTAGGTACCTACCTAGGTTATGTTCCAATCCAACACAAATAATTCGTGCCTTTAAGTTAGAAAGTAGGTACCTACCTATACCTATGTAGGTACCTGCTTATTATATGAACAATAATAAGTTGAGTAGAACTTATTATTACACAATCACTACGTTCTATCTATCACACCACACCACAAAACTCACAGTAGAGATAAGAACAAACCAAATGAACAAAAGGTCAAAGAGTAAAATAAGCTGCCTAGTTGGACGTTTTTGATAAAACAATTGGGTGGACGAGGTAGGTAGGTACCTACAGTGAACTAGGTGCTTAGGTAGCTGTACCGGCCTACCTATTGGTAGGAATACCTACTTACCAATATAACTAAGTAGGTAAATATAAAGATAACAATATACCTACCTAGCCAAAGATTCCAAGTTTCATGACCAAACTCACAAGGTAGGTAACTAATATGGAGCCACTCCTACTTCTAAGGATTTAACTACTTACAAGTAGGTTACATATGTTTCCTATCTATAGTTGCTATTTCTAATTTATGGGGACTTCTCTTGTTTATTTCAGTTTTAAAATAAGATTCTATTGCAGATAACAATGCATAGGCTAAATGCACTGGAATTCGCTCAAAAGAAAATTGACACCACCATGGCAGAGGTAATATAAAAACATAAGTTGGTTACAATTAATAAATAAATAAATATTACAGGACATTAATTTTACACAGCGCCATCTAGCCCCAAACTAAGCATAGCTTGTAATATGGGAACCAGAATACGGATAAAATACTTAAATACTTTTTGTAAATACATTGTATGATACAACACCCAAACACAGAACAAACATTCAAATTCAAATTATTTATTGCACTTATGTTGTTATTAGGTATACAGGTGTTGTGTAGATAAAAGTTTCAAACATAAACCCTGTTAGGGCACAGCAATATTACACTGGGAGGCGCATTAAACTTAATAGCTAAATAAAACTTTATAAAATACTAAACTCAAATCTTACAATACTAATATTGGGTGAAAACATCTATAATGTCAACTAATATCTATATTCATCATACACATGCTTGTCTTGGGTGGGAATCGAACCCACAGCCTACATCGCAGAAGGCAGAGGCTTGTTATTTTATTACCAGCAAATATTTTATTAAAAAGTTTTTACCTAATTACCTAGGTACCTACCTACTTTCCCTAACCCTTGCTTACCTACCTAAAAGTATTTAAAATATTTTTCAGAAATTTATTAAAGAATGCCATGGACCTGGATGCGATGAATGGCCTGAACCGGATTCTTTATTCATCCAAACCTTGGGTGTTATGAAGAAAAACTGCAGCATACTGGATTGGGCTAGCACAATTCACTGGCCAGGAGCTTATGTGCTTGACTGTTATAAAGCAAAGCTGTTATCCAAGAAGATTGAAGAAAGTACAGAAATGTTTGTCCAGCTAGAGTACTTAGCGAGAGGCACTGATGAAAGGGATGTCAGAGAGGGACATGTGAAGTTAATATCTCAACTTTTGAGAAGTAATGATACACTATGGAACCCGGTGCAAGTATGTAAGTCTAACTTTTATGGTTCTATACCCAAAGGGTGCCCATAGCATCGTATTACAAAGCCTCCACTATCCTTCTGTCTATTAATCCATCTGTCTCTCTTTCTGTTGCGGATGAATCTTTTCAATTTTTATTTTAGCTTAATCGTAAAAGCAGTACCTAATGCTCTAAATTTCTCCAATACATGTAATAAACTTTAAATGTGTTTAAGCTTGCGGTTCATGTCTGAAATGGCACTTGGCTGGTTTATATCCTACCACCAGGATAGACTTAGGACCATTCCGCTGTAATCGTTAGCAAAAGTCAGTGATTCCTTAGCCTGTAGTAGACTACTGCGGTTGTATATCCTACATACCGCAACCAATATTGTGACTATCAAATCGAGGATAATATCCTGTTAAAATTGTTTGGAGGGTCTTGCCATAATCACCTGCCACAGTTGAAGAAGTACCCTTCTTCTGGTGAGATCTCTTGGTTTTTTTCCTTAGCTTATTGGAATGGTCGATTTTTAAGCCGATTGAGTGCAACCGATTTGGTAAAAGACTAAGTGAAGTACCTACCAACAATGATTATTTTGAGAACTTTGCTTTGATATTTGTTATACTATTTTCAGCCCATTTGACTGTAACAAGAGACACACCACTGTACATTTTGGGAGCCGTGGCTGGATGTATGAATGGTCAATTAAAATTACCTAGTATCTCAGTTACTGACAAAACAATGCAATATTTATGCCAATACTTTGTTAAGCTTTGCCATGAAGTTGGGTATGTATGTTCTTATTTTTTATTATAATGTAATTTCCATTATACAAGATTGTTCTAATTTAGATTAATATGCCTCTGTGGTCTAGTGGCTCGCCTATCGGTGTCAGATCCAGAGGTCTTAGGTTCAATCCCCAGGGGAGTACAATATTGTGCTTGATTTGGTTGGTGGATGGTCTTTATTTAAATGCCTGGCTAGCTACCACCATCTAAGTATGCCGTCATAGCAACAATTCTATTTTTTTTTATACTACTAGGAGACGGGACAAGCAGTCGCACGTAGCGCACCTGGTGTTAAGTGTACTCTTGCCTATGACAAAGCCTTACTGTACTACTTACTTAGGTCACATTCACAAAGAACATAGCCTATACGGCACTGCATTGCGCCCGTCAACTTGAGGCATAAAGGTGTGAAGCCTCAAGTACCCGTAATTTTAGCCTTCAAACCGAAACACAGTAATGCTGCTTGGCGGCTGAAATAAGTATGGTGGTAGTAATTCTCCGGACGAGCCCTTTCACTAAGGGCTTCTACTTCTCTCTAAATTGTTGTGTTCCGGCATTTAGAGGTAAGATAGCTAGCTCGTCAGACTGTTGAGGATTCCGGGTGAAGTGCGCTTCCAGCTCCGGCCTTATCATGACTTGAAACCTAGTTAGATGGCTAAGCGCTTCCCCATCATACAATAAAAAAATTGATTAAATTTGCCTTGTTGATGTAATATTTAAAAATCTTCCGGGGATTTTGATTGAGGCGACACGAGACCCAAGGCCTGGCTCTTATTTAGAATCGAATTAGCATAGCTATGCAGCGTGGCAATGCAGCCAGGGTGTTGGGCACGCTTCCGTCTGGTACTGGTCTGGAACAGTTGAGTTACCTATAGGCTGTTTGTAACGGTCCTTAGGTAATCTGACTGATTCCTTTGCACATAGTTAGTTAATTTAATTGTACATTTTATTGAATGAAGATTTATATTTAAAGTTAGGAGAACATACACACAAAGAGTTGATTTTACATTCAAATGTTTGTTTGTTTCAGATTTGATATTCCTTTAATATTTTGTGATGAAGATATGGACGCAAGTTTAGCCAGTCATTATGGTGACCCTATAATCTTATGGACAGGTAAAAGACTATTTTGGATTATGTATCTAGTGTATGTAATGTTCTCAAAGGTATGGGCTTGAATTAAAACAGTTGAATGCACGATATAATCACATTTACAGTGGTTAATGTCAGGGTTCACTTCTTACTAACAAGCCTCATAGCTCAGTTGGTAGTAGCTCTGCCTTCTGCGCTGTTGGTTGTGGGTTTGATTCCCACCCAGGACAAACATTTGTGCGTATGTATTTACAAAAAGTATTTAAGTAATCTAGTTCCCATATTACAAGCTATTCTCAGTTTGGGGCTAGATGGCGCTGTGTAAAATTAATGTCCTGTAATATTTATTTACTTTTATAATATTTACTCACTGTTTGCGCGCGTTTTGGTGTCGCTGGCGATACGTGGAAGCTTTATCCCTCTAACACTGCACTGATGGGCGGGTGTTTTGAAACGTCAAATGCTTAGCAATAGAGGCGAGAATTGGACCTTGTCACGCGCCTGTGTGTATGTTCATATTCATACATAGGTATCATCATTCACACGTCAACATCCATCAAGCCGATTAGACTGCAGAGAGACAATGAACTAAACATACATATGTAGGTACATAGGTACTCGCGAAAAACTAACCCTCGTAATAAAGTATTGTCATTCATTAATTTTATAAAAACACATTGTGATTTTATAAAAGTTAAATTCGTCACACTAGAACATACAGACTCAAAACGTACCTATACGTAAAAACAAAAAAAGAAACGCAAAACTCCTAAATAGCATAATGCCTAAAACGCATTATACGGCTGCTATGCATAATAACTAAAACGCACGATGGTTGAGAAGCAGAAGTCTAAACTTAGGATACAATGCGTACCCAGTAGCTAAATCAAGAGACGCAAGAAATGTTGTGGCTACAAACAGTATGATCCAAAGGTGAATTCTGTATATGAATGGAGATTTTATTCTAGGATTTGGAAAAGATAACTTGCCGACACCGCTTATGTGGGCAGGGAAAGGAGAAGAAGAGTGTAGTAGCGAATTATTATGCTTTCCAGTTAGAAAGTGAATCTAGGTATTATTAATTAATTGTGTTATATGTGCTTCCAATTCCAAGCACAAATAAGTATATAAACTAGCAAATGTCCAGGACTTTGCTCCCTTCATACTGTTGGTTTGATTAAAGTGCTTACTAAATGCCAAAAAATCTCGCATTTTTGTGTGATCTTTGGCAATATAAGTAAGCTATAGCGTAGTGTTATTAGTTAGATGTTAGACTTAGACGTTCTGCGTTTTAGACGGCACGCTCATGATGGGTCTGAAATTTTCTAGCGAGGTTCGCTCAAAATATGGAATTTCAAAATGTTGTCGCTAGTTAGGTACCTGCATAATATATCGTTCTGATTTTACTATTTTTGTATCATCATCATCATCATCATCACTTATTTTTTTTCCAAAAACCGTAGCGTACGTGTATTTCAGATAGTAAAAAATACTATTTTGGGTTTTTAATATTTTGAAATACCTAGTTAAATTTATGTGCCTCATTTGATTATTGTAATATTTTTATCAATATTCTAGGGTCGAAATGTACCGGAGTGATCACTGAAGGGTCCGACCTTGACTCGGCTATCGATGCTTTTCTCGATTCTTCAGTAACGGTAAGAAAAACTATTCTCTAGTCCTAATTATTTCATCTTAGTGCCACATAATTGAATACTAACGTTGCCATTTTTACACCCATAGGCACCTTGGCGACTCCAACAAATATACGTTCAGGAGAGCATTTTTGAAGATTTTCAAAACGCTCTTGCTGTAAAGACTGGCCTAGCCGCCTCGAGTCAACAATTTCCCCTCGGTGACAAGATCCTCCTAATAGAATGCCTGGCGCCGCAGTTGGCGACAAGTGGACATCTTTCTTTACCTGTGCAAGCGTACCGCACTACCAAGGAACTCTTATCTCTGTTAGAGACACAGAAAACGCAGTATCTAAGCCTTTGGGCAGCAAACTCCGCCCTGTCCAATGAAATAGCATTCCACTGCAGTGCTCTTACGGTGTGGGTCAACGATTTTGGATCGTTTGAAGGGCCACCGCGTGCTGCCCTCTCTGTCTTTAACCTGTATAACAATTATCTAGACGGTCCTTACACAAGCTCGTTAGAAATGACGTTAAAATCGTGGATAAGAATGCCAGCTGACGAACGCGTAGAGAAAATTGTAAAAGCGCTTGATTCTGGCGAACGTTTTGAGGAGTTGCGTGATTTTGCGTTGAAATGGAGATCTAGTGACTTTGTGCACGTTACCGATAAATCTATATGCATTGGTGTACAAAGGCAGATAGATGTTTTATATAGGGTAAAAGAAATAGAAATTACCGATATGCTACAGATTATAGAAGTCCTTATCAACGGTAATGGAGTTATTGTGGAATGTTTAAACTTTGGAGATGCTGTTGATAAGCTTAATAAAGCGGGTATACCAATAGCCGAATACTATGATACTACTAAATGTAGGGTTACAGCGGTTAAACAGAGAGTGCCGATTATAATGGAAAGAATGAAAGTAATCCGAACGAACTATGGCACTATATTTGCTAATTAGACAAAACTGGTCATCTACGGGTACGGATGTAACGGCCATAGCACACCTTCGCCGTGAAACCATAGCAGCAAAACTACTATTTTGCCACGACTTGATTTAAGTAAACTGCGTGTTCTAACGTTGTATTCATTTGACTACGATTATATTTTATGATCATATATCTCTCTCTGCTTACATTTGCAAGAAGAGAACTCGTTTTAGGGTTAAGCTCGCCTTTCCCATTCTTATTCATTTTGTATGTTATAATTTGTGTGAGAGTTTGAGTATGCATTATCATCTTCCTGTCCGACTGTTCCGGTCAGAGATTTAGCGCTTGTCTGACGTCAATCCTCCTTGGGAATACTCGGTTGTGTGGGATAAGGTCCGAGTAAATTTCAGTGGATAAGGAGGGATGGGGATTCTAATGTGCCGGAAGTATTGCGAGTGTGACACAAGCAGCTAGAGCTGTCCGGTGTTGCGTAGGTACCCCGTAACGATTCCAGATTTTCCAGAGGCCAGATTTCGGACAGATATCTGGAGAACCATCCTGTGTGTGTGAGATGGTGTGTGAGTGTGTGTGTTATGGATATAAATGATTTATAAATGATCTCTTTGCCGTGTGATTTCTCTTGGACGTCATGAAACCTTCGACACTCTAATCGCGACATAATTACCTATAAAGTAATATTGAGCAGCGGGAAGGTGTGCTATTCTAGGCGTCAATGTATACAGTAAAATGTAAAGAGTTGAAACCCACTACCCCGTGGAAAGACGCAATACCTACCGATCGGAATAACAGTCAATCCACGAATCTTGGAAGAGATGACGCGTTGCGGGCTCTACACACGCGCGATTCTGCTGTGGATTCACCACGCGTGAAAAAGTGTCCAATCCCAACACACTCGCAAAGTTTCGCAGTTTCGTTGGCGCTCTCTAAGAAAATGGACGACAATGTCGTTGTTGCTGCTGTCACGCTATGTGCTGCAGCGCACTACAATTATTTATGCATATACAAGAGAGACGGAGAGAAGAATTGAATGTGCTTTGGACTAAGTATTCAAAAAATGAGCAAGACTATTCCTGATTGCGTTTCGTGCGCTATTGCAAAAAGCTACGGGAGTAGGTGCGATCGCATTCGCGCTGTAGGTAAACCAAGCGCGAATCCATTATCGCTGGGCAAAAAACCAATAGCGAAGGCGCCACACAACAATCTAAACTCGCATTTTATGGCGTTCGCGGTCATTCGTGCCGCGAGTGTAGAACACGCTATTTCACAACACGGCTATCGTTAGTATTTGTTATGGTTACTTAGTAGGTATGCTTGATTTTTATATGGGATATATTGCGTTTTAACCCTAATATATCCCCTTTCTTACAATTACCATTTGATATATTTAAAAAAAAAAGCTGCATCGGTTGGCTGTTCAAAAAAAATCTAAGATATAAATTTTATAGGCACTAAATGAAAAAAAATACTCTCAAGGAAAATTACTTTATTGCGTACATGATCACCAAAATTTTATTTACAGTGAAATCTGGATAACATGGAAGGATTATGTACAATTACGTCTATCTACCGTATTACCTATTTTTTTAAAATATATTTATGTAACTTTATTATTAGGTATGTATTTACAAAACATGACGATTTTTTAATAAGTACCAAGACTTGTTATTTTGTAATCGTTGATAACGATTACAAAATAACAAGTCTTGGTACTTGTGTATATGTTTAACCATAGCATAAGAATTAACTGATTAGGTAGGTATTTAAAATCACCCTATTTCATTCATATTAATCGCACGTTCCATTTGATGCAATGCTACCGACATTACAAAATCACCAAAATACATTAAAAAATGCACCTTTGCCGGTAAAATTGTTTTAAAAATTAGAGTAAGTAAGTTAATAAGTTTATACTTAATGTACATTGTAAATATACACTTTTAAACACGGGATTTACTCACTAGGTGAGGTCCATCATCATCGGGTTTAAAAATGTATAATCATTGTACTGTTAAGGTGAGAACTCAATGAGTAGGTGCATAGGTACATAATAATAATATATCTGTAACATCAGCGTTTTTAGTATGCAAACTGCCGGTACATTTTGTAATTTGTATCGGGTACATTACAATTAACTGTTGCACTATTAGTAGGTATGCTACGACCGATTTAAAAAAATCTCCATTTGAACGGATAATAGTGTTAAATCTTAGTCGTTTTGATACCTATCTATTGTTCTAACATCCATGACGTATCTAAATAATGTACCTACCTATAACGGCTTATTGGCCATATGAGGGTAGGCACTATAAAATCGTTTAGCCAAGTGAATTAAATTTATAATTACCGAACAACTTATTACTACTTATTGACAAGGCCTTACTTATTAATAAATATAAATTGTTATATCTTGCAATAGGAGATAGGACTGAAGATGCATTTGTCAAAGACCAATATAACTACTGACCAACCTAAGCGTCAGATGTCAGTTGACGGTGAAATTATGCAGTACCTATCCCAAAAAAAACATTTCGGCCAGTAGTCTCCTTCTAGGCAGGACAAGAAAAATAAATAAGACCCACTAAAACACGCCTGGAGGAGCTTTTGGTCGATGAAAGAGGGTTATCTCCCTATTGTCCTTCCCGTCTTGACTCGCAAACTAAGCTGAAATGGAACTGGTTTTTTTGGTGGTAGGACTTTGTTTAAGTCCGCCTGGCCCCTAGCTACCACCATCTTATCTAATTCTGTCGCTATAACAATTCTTAAATTGTTGCGGCATATTGCGCGAGAGATGGCGCGAGAAGCTGGATGCCATTCATCAGGAATATCCAACGGCTCAAGAGTGATTGAAAGAAATGAGGGAGACTTTTTTCCAACAATTCGATTATCGGGGCTGCTAGTAATAGTAATAGTTATATCTATTGCAACCGCGATTGGTTTGTTATGTTGAAACTAGCTTTGGTAAGGTAGGCAGGTACCAATACCAACCTAATTTATTGTATGTGTGAATTTATAATTAAGTAGGTACTTGTGTTATCAACGGCAGCTTAACCATAACCATATATTATACTCCAATTGAAACCACTCATTAATGTATTAACCAATTCGAAGATTTAATATATCTTCGAATGAAATCATTTGAATTTACGATATATTTTCCTTGCGATTTATAGATAAAGCCGCCGTATTACTACTTAGAGCTGTCGTAGGGTCTTTGTAGGTAAGATTTAAGTTGTAGGGGGCCAAGAAAACCCAGTGCCTAAAGGCGTAAACGAGTAAAAATTAATAATAATTGGTAAGTAGTATTTCCACTAAAAGGCTATCAAAAGTGATAACCAAGACTTATTATGTTAGTTACGTAATAATTTCTTACCTAAGTACTAAAATGTTCTATACCTAGGTACCTACAAAAGTAAAATAAAAATAATTAAGTTAAAATATACAACATAGTTATCATTTCACATAGGTACCTATTGATAGGCAATATTTATATAATTCCGTAGACCTACCAACCGTATTTAGAAATTATACAAATGGACAGTTAGTAGCTAAGGTTAAATAAAAGAAAAAAATATTTTTGTGATGTGAATGATTGTTATAAAATCTGGGCCAAATAAACAAGTGTTTATACAATAAGTAACTACTTATAAAAAAAAACAAATATACTTGCACTTTTTCCCGTTTGAGGATTCACCTCTGATCACTCAAAGCGTGGATCTTATGTATCAACTACTAGGGGGTAGTTAGAGGCACGTCCAAACTTAGGTACGTTCGGCTCATGCCCACGGTTTACAAATAGGTAGTATTCAATACATGACAGGTTACAAGCCCATCGCTGTCCATTACATCTTACATCACATAAGTTCATTGGTGTACGGCTGGATTTGAACCCACAAACGGGATCGAAAGGCAGGCCCATACCTACCCACTTGGCCACACAGCCCTAAGTAGGTATATTAGATAAACTTGACCCACAAAATTATCTACAAGTTGACCAAATCATGTTCAGCGATATACATCTAATTATATAAATGTTCAAAGATAGGTATATTATGTGTGAAAGGCATCCTTCCTGACCCGTAGTTCACGTGACGAGTTCACCTGGGTTACACCTCAGTTCACCTTAGTTCCGACCGCATACACACATACATACATACACATACACACATGTTATCAATCTCATATTTGAAGAACATTGCCACAGCTTGAATTAAAATTGAAGCGCCTATCCTCTAAAGATGGGTAGGTACATTTTGTAGCTATACAAACTCTTGAGTGCTTAGTTTCCGCAATTTATTCTCATCAATAATTTAGGTACCTACTATAGTATGTCAGTTTAGTGTTGTACCTTAAAGAGCTACCAGATAGTGTATTCATACTTATAGGTACCTACCTACATATAATGTATCTTAGATGAACCCTACTTACACTTTGGCAATGGCTTAGCCATCAGAAGTGGGATGAACTTACAAGGTAACCTACCTAATATGATGGTAATTTTCTTAACCGATTTGTTTAAGTCTATGTACCTAAGTATTTTTATTTAACGTTTTTCAGATATATACCTAGAGTTTTGTTATCCTTTTTAAGACTTAAAATGAATTATGAGAAGATCTAATAATAATAACCTATTGCTTTTCATTATTCTAGGGTTTAGATATTCATTGTGTTAGAATGCTTTGTGCTTGTCATGGATAAGATAAATCTCGTACGGTTTATTGTCCGAAATGTAACTGATAAATGCCTGCGTGAAAAGAGTCCAAATTCTTGAGGATCGTGCTCGTTTCGTACAGTCACGGATTCCCTCAACTAGATTCTAAAGTCTTTCACTGTACTATGACCACAAATCTATTGGCTCCTTCTTTGTCGTCATCGCAGGCCGAAATGCGCCAAAACTGACGCGAGCAGCAATAAACACGTCACACTTGACGCTATGCTGTGGATCGCGCTTGTGTTTCTGCGCAGGATCGCCGCCATTTTGTTACCTGGAATTTAGAAAATGGTAGCTTAGATGAAAGGTTACGTTAATTATATTGTGATTGATTATGATCCTTAGATATCTGTCTGTAGGTAACTATATCGTGCAAATTTTACGTCTATCTAGACATCACACTGTAGGTAACCGTCATGTGAGCCGACTGACCGTCACATTTTAGACATAAGTATTAGACCGCCTTTATGGTTTTTTTTTTACGCCCACCGGTGTCAGATCCAGAGTTCCCGGGTTGAATCCCCAGGGGAGTACCTACAATATTGTGCTTGGTTTGGTTGGTGGTAGGACTTTGTTTTTTGCCTACCGCCATCTTTCCTATAAGTGTCGCCATAACAACAATTCGTAATTGTTGTGTTCCGTCCGGCATCACGAGGTAAGATAGCCCTCAAAACGTTGAGGATTCCGGGTGAAGTGCGTTTCCACCTTTGGCCTTATCATCACATTAAACCAGATGAGATTAAGAACAAGCTCTTCCCCGTCGTACATAAAAAAAAAGACTACGTCAATCTAGTTCTAAGCAGGTTCCTAGATATGAACGAAACTTTTTACGCCTGGTTTTCTTGCCATCGTCAAGGAACTTTTTACGCTGATGCAAAAGAACTTACTGCCTTCAGACACGAAGACATGGATAGACGCTGGCTCAGTGTTGCTAGCACTGCATGTGTAGTTGCCCGAGTCCTTTAGCGTCGCGCCTCTGACGGTCAGCCGTGACTGAGTCCTGGCGCCCGGCTCGGTCTCGACTGTGATCCCGCCTCTTGTGGCGTCGTAGTTTATCATACGGTCGTTGTGGTACCAGAACACGTATTGAGGGGGTGTTGGACTCTGAAAAACATATGCATAATACTATGAATCAGCCCAATGGTGTCCACTGCTGGACCTCTCCATAGCTGGAGGGTATCGCAGTAAAGGTGTAGACAGAAGGAAGCTGCTGCCCTTCTTCTGGTGAGATCCCTTACTCGGCTTTTACGGCGTCCATGGGCTTAGTTGGAGGGATCGACTCTTAAGCCGCGACCACCTCGGCTCATACATAGGTACACGTTATTCCCAAGGTTGGGGAAGGTAATAGAATCCTATTCAAAGAATTGTCTAGAATGACGTGCTTTGCTTATTTTTTTGTAGGATCGTCGTTATAGCAACATCGTCGCGCCTTCGGTTATATAGCCTTATTTGCAATAAAACATCCTTAGTTAAGTATGTCGTTACGTCTGGTTAATACCTACTTGTTCTAGTAGGTACTTACATTCATCAAAAGTTGTTTCTGGAAATCGAAAACAGCTCAAAATGTTTTGGCGAAAAATGGGGAAGATCGTAAACTAGTTAATGTTCGGAACGTCTATGATAAAATAATAGGACCGCTGCCGTCCTCTAATAAAACAAGCTGATTTTATGATTGTCATCGGCATTCGTAAGGCCGGTGATAAAATTTTCATACATTTTTGGGCGGATGGTTGTTGCGGAGGATTCATATCGCGGGTAGTTTGAGGATTTATTGGCGCGTCACGTGATTGTTACTTCGGGAAATGGCGGAGCCACTTATATTACTGGCGTAGGTGTTGCCATAATCATTGGATATTGAACTTTTAACTGCGTCTTTGCCGTCTCTTTTTTTTTCCTTAATATTTTTTATTTAAAATGTTTTCACTTCACATTTAAAAAAATTGTAACTTAGTTATTTTAACATTTAATGTTAAAATGAGTGCAAACTCTTTAATATTTTAGGGGCACCAACGAAATCGTATATTTGTATAAAAGATAAAAGCAAAAACGCCGTCCCTCGCCTACTGATATGAACGCTTTTTTTTCAGATAAGTATGTGTTTGGGCAGTTTCACATACTTACTTACTTTTGCATAAAGATTCGCAAATTGCGTTAGGATCCTCGTACTTCAATACACCCTAAATATCACCAAATCGCTTCAAGTGTGCCTATAATATTTGAAGAGTTCCCTCGATTTCTCCAGGATCCCATCATCAGATCCTGAACTGATGTCAATGGGACCACCTAACAAGCCTCAGAGGTTTAACCGCCTCTGTGGTCTAGTGGTTCAACCCACCGATTTCAGATCCAGAGGTCCTGGGTTCGACCCTCATGGGGAGTACAATATATTGTGCTTGGTTTGGTTGGCGGTAGGACTTTGTTTTTGGGTGGGTCCGCCTGGCTAGCTACCACCATCGTACCTAATTCTGTCGCCATAATAACAATTCTAAAATTGTAGTGTTCCTGCATTTAGAGGTAAGATAGCCTCAGTTTGTTGAGGATGCCGGGTGAAGTGCGCCTCCACTTTCGGCCTTATCTCAACTTGTAACCAAGTGAGATGAAGGCCAAGTGCTTACCCGTCATACAATAAAAAAAAGGAATGTTTTCGTAGGTATATCTAAATAAACGGTAAATATCTAACTTAAGCTATCAAAGGTAAAATAAATGGTTAGACTAACTAAGTAGCCTGTAAAATGTATCATTAAACTTACTAACTACTTATTTACAAAGGAATCAGTCATATTACCTAAGGACCGTTACAAACACCCTATAGGAAACTCAACTGTTCCAGACCAGTACCAGTACAGGTACATACAGACGAAAGCGTGCCCAAGACACTGGCTGCATTGCCACGCTGAATAGCTATTCTAATTCGCTGGTCTAAATAAGAGCTAGCCCTTGGGTCACGTGTCGCCTGTACCTACGTACCTAAAGTTTCATGTGAGTAGGTACCTAAGTAGACCTACGACTAAACTTTACCGTAACTTTGGCATATTCTCTCAGTAATTAACAATTTTATGTCGCGTAACGGCAGAATTACGAAATATTCATACAATCAACACCTTCTGGAACCCTCCACGCGTTCATTACTTTATAATTTCGTTTAATAACCGACGACGTAGGTAACGGTACATACTTTAGGGAAAATGAGTAATTTCAGAGTCTCCGGGTTAAATTTACCATCAAAGTATTCAAAGTAATATCAATACCTAAATGTAGCATTTCGTTCCCGCTCTTCAAAACTTAACTCAGAAATTGTTTATTTAGTTAGTTTAGCTATATTAGCATGCGATGCATTGCATTGCATGCATTGAGATGTAAGTCTCAGTTGGTAGTAGCTCTGCATTCTTGTGGTTGTGGGTTTGATTCCCACCCTTTGTGTGAGGCATATAGGTACCTACATGAAGCTGTGTTCTGTGGTTGGGTCACAGAATAGCTTATAGTACTAGTGTACCTGGGTGTTGTATTGTATGCTATGTATATATTTAGTTAGGTACAATAAAAAGTATTTGAGAATTCTTCCCGTAAGTAATTTAGTTCCGATATTTGAAACTTAGCTTAGTTTGGGTCTTAGATTGAGCTGTGTGAAATTAATTTCCTGTAAGATTTATGTAGCCAGTACGAGATACTTCCAAGGCAAGCGGAACCTCGGAATCTTTCGCTGATGAACTCACCTTTTCTACTATGCAGATCAAATGTATGACGCTGCCCATGTCCACATGGTGCTCTCCGGAGCCTAGGATGAAGGCTTCTGGCACCACGATCTGAAGTCTCACGTAATGTGACACGATTCCAGTGCGGGTTGAAACCTGGAAACCGAAATAAATTAACCGTTAATGAGGTGGTTCCATAGGAGTTGAAACCAGACTGAAAAAGACATGGATGGATTGCGTTAAACATGATTTGTACCTGATGCGTGTAAAAGGATATGATGATGAGCTGACGGCTGATAGAAGTGAATGGAACAGAAGAACATGTTGCGCTAACCCTGCCTAGAGCGGGATAAGGACAGGAAGATGACGAAGGTGGTCTAGGAAGGTATCTTCTGAGTTAAGAACACATGAAACGGTTTTTGATAAGTGATAAATAGCTATTTGTTACTTTATAGGAAGTTCATACGTAGTTCGGTACTGGCGAACGTATCACGCTATTGCGTTGCGTCTCTACAACTAATATAAGTTTAAACGGTAACGGTACGGTAACGAAATAATGATAGTTTATTTGTGTCAATCAAATGATTGGGGGTGGGTTCACATGGAAGCGATCTTTTAAAGTCAAATGAAGCGTAATATTTCGGTGAAGTATCGATACGGCGACATAAGCCTCATTAGATTCCTATTAATAGGACAATAGCTTATTCTCAGCTAGCCGAATTGAGATGTTGCACGTTGACGTTGTTACCGTTCCTATAACATTGCCATGCACAACAAATTATACGCCATTATTTCGTGGTATTACAATAAGATTTGGTACTTTGTATATTTTACTCTACATGAAATGAAAACTTATTTGATAATAACAAACATTACAGTAACACATTTAAATTATACAAAGAAGGGATGTTTCTGGTAATAGAATTAATACTTTATAGTGACATTGGTACCCAAACTAGGAAAACCTGTGTGATGGCGTACCAAAACCCTCCGCCGGGTGAAGAGATGTATGGATATCAAAAGAATTACAGTATAACAAAATATTTAAATATGATTAATGTCTACTAAGCTATAAGAAATTAAATTTGTAAATCAAATTCTACACACCACCACCATGGGACACGTAGGGACATTTTCTTTGGTTGTCAGAATGTATAAGGTATCACTCAGTTGCATCCAATGAATTCATTTTAAAAAGTAAAAAAAGCATAGTCAACCCAAGAAGAAAACAGGTAACCGTTACCGTAAAGGTAACCGATTCCCTCCCAATAAACCGGTTAATCGCAAACGGAAAGCAATAAAAATTGCTGAAGTAGGGTATTCATCTCTTACTCGCAGAATCTTAAAAAACAAAAGCAGTTATGTAGATTACATTACCTTATTTACATAACAGAAATGATTTTCCGTATTGGGAGGCTGGGGGTGCCTACGTCTCTAATGTTAGCAGAAGAGGCGCTAAGGGCCTCTTTACCACGTAAATACCTACTTAGGTTTTATAATAAAACGGAAAAGTGCGAGTCGGATACGCACACCGAGAGTTCTGACTACCCACATTCAAAAACAAAACATTGCTGTTTTTTTGCTTTTAATTATTGAGCCTGCGCCACATAAACAGGTAACGAACCTATCAAGAGCACGACCTCTCAACAATACCAGGACGGCATTTCAAGCTGAAACTGTAGTACTGCTCCTGGCATAGTGTTCATAACTGACAGCGCAGCATTCATGAATGCTCTCCGCAGGCCAGATACCAGGTCCATAGTGGCCACATAATGCCACTATGCTCTCCAGGACACAGCGTAAATCTTAGCAATAAAAAATCAGAGTGAAATCTGGTCTACAAAAGTTACTTACCAACCTGCTGAGGAACAAGCGGCATCAACCTCAAGTACCTACTCTAGTCTAGAGCAATGCTGTCCGTATTCCAGGGCCCTTCTCCGTTACATAAAGCTTGGGCTTGCCGGGTTCAGGATAGCAGGGGGCAATGCACTATACACCCCAGTAGGTACCTACCTACATACGGGACGTCAGTGCAAAACATTCCCTCCCCCCCATTTTAAATTAGTATTACAATTAATTCGAACCTTCGTGTGAATTTGAATCATGCTTAGCCAGGTTTTATTATTTGTTGTTATAAAAGTATCTCTAATATACCTAAGGAGGTTAATATTAAGCACTATTATTACACCGCGCATATATACTGTGTTTACTAAGCAAAAACAAAAGACACCTAAAAATAAGTACGTTTCTTGAAAATGGGACTCATATTTTATTATCATTAGCCAGGTTATCCGTCTCAATAACTCATATTTTCTGAAAATTTCAACCATCTACCTATTACGAATTAAGAGATGTCGATTCTCTAAAGGACAGATATACCTACAGCGTAAGCTTTGCAGATAAAGACGATCCGTAAGATTTCTCCTGTTGTCAAATGGAACTCGCAAACATCTACATTTACCTGAGATAGGAATAATTCAGGATTGCAACGCTTATTACTAAATAAAAACACAATCAAAATTGAGATAACGTACAATTATTTTCCCCACACCTAACTAACTACTACTTTTTTGCATACTATTATATTTTAAGAAAAAGCGGTTCTGCAACCTAAACTTCTTCTAACCTAACCTAAACCTAACCGGTTTGAATAAATTATCTGTATCCTATATTACCTATACCTACAAAATGTCTATTGAAACGGACTTGCCATTTCAAAATAAACGATAACCTACTTTACCTAAGTTACTGTTTGCTCTGGAAAGAGAAAATCAGCGTTAGGTACTCCTCCGGGGCCCTTTTAACTAACTACGCCACTGCTTAGGCACTTATGTCAATACTACCTCTATAGGGTAACCGCGCTCAATTTTAGGATACATTATCATTTTCAATCAGTGTATGGAAATGCGATAGTTATCTCGGAGTTGGCAACGTAGGTGGGTTCTAATGGACAATTTTTGAGAAAATACGCGGGGCCATACTGCTTTTAGTGATATTACTGCGATAAATACAAGTGGTTGGTTTTTGTGCGTAAGTATTTGGGATGAATTTTGAATAATAAGTGGAAACTGCGTTCTGTAAAACATTGGAGTTATTGCGGGACTCGCAAATGTCTCGGATATGTAGAGTTCGTGACCGCTTTGTAATGGCTGGTTATTTCGATTTAGGTTTAATCGCCTCTGTGGTGTATTGGTTCACCGACCGCTGTCAGATCCAGACGTCTCAGGTTCGATACCCAAGGGAAGTACATTATTGTGTTTGGTTTGGTTGGTGGTAGGACTTTGTATAAGTCCGCTTGGCTGACTGCCACCATGTTACCTAATTATGTCGCCATAATATCAATTCTTAAATTGTTGCATTTACTGGAGGCAAGATAGCTAGTTCCTCAGTATGTTGAGGATTCCGGGTGAAGCGCGCCCACCTTCGTCCTTATCATAACTTGAAAATCAGGTGTGATGAAGGCCGAACACCTCCCCGTCGTACAATATAAAAAAGGTACCTATTATTATTATTTACATTCTAAATATAATAAAGTTAACATTTTGTGTGACCAGATAAGGGAACCAAATATTGCGATTTTGCGTTTGAATTGAAACCATAATTACCCCCCTGGTAAACTAAGCATACAAAATTATCATCTCTCTACAAATGTTTTCTTTAGACACTGTTTCAATATTCTCCCTTTTCTGGGTGGTAAGAAATAAAACCGGCCAAGTGCGGACACGCCACCAAGGGTTCCGTCCAACACATTTCCTTTAATTTACAATTAATTTCAATTATCTGTACCTACTACCTATTACTATCACAATTAGATGCTATTAGTACCTATTGCTATCTATTATCTGTACTTTTTTTTATGTTAATTTATTTAAATATTTTTTGAACATGTCTCGAAGGTAAAAATCCAATCCAATTAATAATAATAATAATAATAATCATCATCATCATCAACCTATCGCAGTCCACAGCTGGACGTAGGTCTCTCCCAAGGTGCGCCTCTCAGCCCGATCTTTGGCCTTTCTCATCCATCACGCTCTACCCGCCACTGTACGGAGGTCGTCGCTCCATTCAGTCAGAGGACATTCAACACTACGCACAATTATTTTTAATGGTAGGTAAATGATAAATACATTAATTATCTGTTGTTATAGCGGTGTAATAAAAATACACACCCTGTCATTTTTTTTCATCTATCTATTACCTACGGTTCATGAGATAGGTAAGTCCCCTGACAGACACGAACGGACGTACTGGAAGGCTGGGACTCTGGCACTCTTTGAGTACGGAACCCAAAAAGCACTTCCAGCTGGAGATAGTTACCACTCGTTTCATAAAATGGTATTTTAACGATCCCGACCAGAACCTTGCCCTCATTACGCGAACAAAAGAGCCTGAAGCTCAGCTGATTTGCTTTCTTGAATCTCTCCGATCCGTAGGTACTCGGATCGAAGGTATGGTGTCTTGGCATGAATAAAAGCTTTTGAAATTGTTAGTTTGAAAGGTTATCGCCGATTTTTCAATCTACAGGCATTTCGGAGGGATGTCTAAAATTATTTCAGATTGACGGCTTTAATTTTTTAATTTATCATCAAATCTTACAGAATAAACGCAATCAACTTAAATTGGAATTCTTATTATTACAGCAGCGGTTTACCAGACTCTCTTTTAAAAATAGAATCAAAATTACATCAAGAGCTAATTGAGTAAAGTACCTACCACAATGCAATAATTTATAATCAAACATTTAGGTATACTTACGAGTTTGTATGTATATTCTATGATATGAATTCCCGCTGAATAATTCAGATCAATATTTAAATACAGCCAGCCATTAAAAGTTCAATCCAGCTCTACAGATAATTAATATCTCACAAAAGCATGAGTAGGAACCATTTCCTACAAGGTACAGTCGGGGATCTATTAGGTATGTGAGAATATTCGAACCTCGTACCCTGGAACTTGCTTTTGATAGAGTTTTTTTTTAAATTGTACTACGGGGTAGTGCTTGGCCTTCATCTCAACTGTTTTTTTCAAGTGATGAGGCCGAATGTGGAAGCGCACTTCACCCGGAATCCTAAACAATCTGAGGATCTTATCATTAAAAGCCAGAACATCACAATTTTTAGAATCGTTGTTATGGCGACAGAAGTCCTGCCACCAAGCACAATATTGTACTCCCTCTGGGGAACCCGGAACCTTTGGAACTGACACCGGTGGGCGAACCACAAGACCACGGAGGCAGTTTATCACACACGGAAGTACCTACCTATTAGGTCCTGTAAAGTTCCACCTAGCTAGCGACTTCCAGCCAAAGTCTGGCGCCAGCCAAATGATTTCCTGTACCTACTCCGTAGTTGCGCGGGATAGCCAGGCTTTCAGGGTAAGCTCACTCCATCCTAGATCATCCTTGGTCTGGCCTAGCTAGACAAGCTCCAATCACTGATTTTGACCTATGCATTCTTTCATTGAATATTGATAGTAGGTAGGTACATAATAATTATATGCTTTTGCAGGAATGTTTCTAATCTTTTTTCATTGGACATTAATTTTACACATCACCATCTAGTCCCAACTAAGCAAAGCTTTTAATATGGGAACTAGATTACGGATTTAGTACTTGCATACTTTTTTTGTATATACGTGCATATCATACAATACAACACCCTTAACCCAGAACAAACATCCTGGGTGGGAATCGAGCCCACAACCTACAGAGCAGAAGGCAGAGCCAAATGAGCTGTGAGGCTTTTTAAATTAATGGTGCTTACTGTACCGTTGCTGATTACATCGATAATTAAATGTTTTAATATCGGATCTCGCTGTAGGTAATTATATTTTGGGCGTTCCAATTCCCAATGCGTTGCGTAAATAAAGAAAATATGTTATTTATGAAGTCTGATGTTGATAATGGATTTTTGATCGAGTGAGCGAAGCGAAGGGCAACTCCGAGTTGGGAAACCGTATGTATGTATGTACCTATGTGTCGTGTAGAATATTGTGCTTGGTTTGGTTGGTGGTAGGACTTTGTTTAAGTCCACCTGGCTAGCTGCCACCATCTTACGTAATTCTGTCGTCATAATATCAATTCTCAAATTGTTGCATTTACTAGAGCTAATATAGCTAGTTCCCCAGTTTGTTGATTCCGGGTGAAGTACGCTTCCACCTTTCAGCCTTATCATAACTTGAAGATCATGTGAGATGAAGGCCAAGCACCTCTCAGTTGTACAATAAAAAAATGTAAACTATAAAGAGATTACGAAAATTAAAATTGATCATCGCGGGAGATTTTTGATGAGTGGGGTAGTTTTCAAAATAATTTGAGTTGAAAGAAATACCATATATTGCCCATAGCTTTGGCATGGTTTATCCGATCAATTCGAAATTTTGAATTTGAAGAGATTATACGTTAGTCTACTTTACTCATTAATTGATAATATATTCTTTTTCACACTAGGGTAGTTTTTTGAGAAATAGAGGAGATCTATGTTTGTGGGGTGTCATTTGAAAGAGACTGCACATTTTAAAAATGTTATCGAACTTTTTAAAACTGGTGGCATTTTGTAAGAGGGTAGGTATAACTACGCTTGGTAAGTATAACTTGTTACTTAGGATATGATGTTAAAGGGGGATCCTAATTCACTATTTGCTTATAAACCTACAAGCAAATAGTGAATTATTAACTGAAACTACCCCAGCATTGACATCGAGGCTTGCAAAGGGGGTAAATAAGATTAAAGTTTTGCGAAAAGACATGTGACAGGGCTTAGGCTGCGCACATCCCACTCAACAGCGCATTATTGCCCACCATTTTTAGCAGAGTACTTTGCACAAACCAGACATCACGAGATCTCAGTTTGGGGCGAACACTTGTTATCTTTAGGATTGCGTAAAAGGTGACATGTGTGTCAAAATAAATATATGTTTCAGGACTTTCATTTCACATATTTACACATAGGTAAGCACATAAGTTTATGTGCGCATTTGACATATGCCCTCACTGTGAAGGTCACATCGTGAGGAAACCGTCATGTTCCTTGGACCAAAAGTCCGAATGACATGTGTCAATGGCTAGTATTCCGCTAAGCGGTGAAGGGCTTGTGACCTGTCACGTATTGAATACTAGCTACTTGCAACAACGTGGGCATTTGCCGGACGTGATTTTGGACGTGCTCTGAATATCCCCTAGTAGGTGACCCTCATAAGATCCACGCTCTGAGTAGTCATCAGAGGTGAATCCTCGAAGGGGATAAAGTCGTGTCTTTTTTTTTTATTAATTTTACACAGCGCCTTCTAGCCCTAAACTAAGCATAGCTCGTAATTACAGGAACTAGATTACAGATTAAACACATATTGTACTTTTTTTGTTGTAAATACATAGGGGAGACCTGTACAAAACCGTATACCAGGGTAAAACCGTACAGTAGGTCTATTCTCGTCAACCATTCAAATTTCTCGCGCCCAAGCCGCTGGAGTCGACCAATCTAAGCGTTTTGTCAACAAACACTTGGCGCGGCAGGTTCGTGCGTTACGAAAATATTGGATTTTGTTGTATTTTGGTGGTCTTGAAGTAATTTCATATAAAAATAAAAATTATTATAATACATTTTCTGAAAAAAGATAGCTTATTAAATCCATGATAAAAGATGCCTATGATAATTATAAAAGGGGGATACAAAATCGCTTCACTAGTGATCCTAAATCATTTAGGGCTTTCATAAAAACCAAGAGGTCAAGAGTAAACCGCACTTGCATTACAAAGGAAGGTAGAGAACTACCTCCTAAAGATTGTGCAAGGGAGTTTCCATATTTTTTCCAATCAGTGTACAACGACAAGCCGCCGCTACTCAGTGTTAATGAAGCCTTGGAGACAGCCGGAGTGAGCGGATTGCACAAAGTGGCAATAAATCAGTTTACCCACTCCGATGTTAGGATAGCCCTTAAAAATCTTAAACCTAAATTATCTTATGGAACAGACGGAATACCACCTTTTTTGTTTAAAGAATGTAGAGACGCATTCATAGGTCCACTATTGCATTTGTTCAATCTCAGCCTAGAACCGTGCACATACCCTGAGGAATGGAAAATCACTCGTGTGATCCCAGTACCAAAAGGTAGCGCGAGTACAGATGTTGGGGTTATCGGCCAATTGCTGTACTGTTATCCTACGCAAAGATTTTTGAGTCTATGTTACATCGATGCATCTACAGTTGGGTAAATTATCAACTGTCGGATGCCCAGCACGGGTTTAGGCCGAGTCGAAGTACGGACAGTAATATGCTTTGCTTTATAACATATGCTATCCCAGCTGTGGACTCGGGGAAACAGGTGGACGTGGCGGACTTCGACTTTCGTAAAGCATACGATACAGTTGATAATGATGTCTTACTGGCTAACCTGGCATCGATGGGAATTACACTAGATCTACTTAAACTTTTTGCTAGTTACATGAAAGGTAGAATGCAATACGTTGACTACTGTGGGTGCCTTTCGGAACCCTTTTACACAAACTCAGGCGTAAGTCAGGGACAACCCTTGAGTTTTTAATAATGATAAATGACTTTCCTAGTGTCATAAAAGATTATGTTTGTCTTTTGTTTGCTGATGATTTTAAGCTGCTATTGCGGGTAGAGCAGGTTTCGGACTGCGAGCGATTGCAACGTGACATAGACCGTGGTTCCCGGTTGAGTCATGATAACAGGCTCTTTTTTAATGCGTCCAAGTGCTGTACTATTACTTATAGCCGTGCAAAAAATCCTGCTTTACATGACTATTCACTGGGTTCAGATCGGATAGATCGCGTACAGTCTGTTCGTGACCTCGGCATTCAAATGGACACGGGATTACATTTCCGAAATCATGTAGTCGACATTTGTAAAAAGGCTTTCAGAAATCTCGGGTTTATATTGCGACAATCTGCCGACTTTCACAGTATCAGCACGATTAAGGTACTGTATAATGCGTTAGTAAGAAGTAGATTGGAGAGTGGAGCCATGATTTGGAGCCCTTATTAAAAAAAATACACTAGTATTGTGGAAAAATTGCAGAATAAATATTTATGGTTTCTTTATTTAAAGTCATACGGAGTTTACCCATTTTTCCCACTTATGTATCCCACGTTATTCGTTATAGGTATGGTAGGGTATTTTAAACTTGAAATTAGAAGAGAAATGATGTTAATAAAGTACATTTTTAGTCTGATTAGAGGCATAATACACAACCCTCTGGTTTTAATGAATATAGGACTACACGTACCCAACAAGTATGTATACGCGCGCCGAAGACCTAGGCTACTTGCAATTCCGAGAGCAAGAACTAACCTCCTGAGCAAGTCCCCTTTTACTCGGGCCCTTCGCGCTATTAATAGTTTATGTGAAGATGAGGATGTAAATATATTTTACATGACCTTACCCAAGTTCAGAGATGCGGTTTTAGAATTTTTGGATCGGACTTATAGGAATGTGTAAAATTTATTTTTTATTTATTGCAAGCTATTGTTATTTTATATTGTGGGTTGTTGGAGTAATTTTATTAATGTTAATGTGTTTTAGTGTAAGTTAGTTAATTAGTTTAATTGTATTTTGTATCACTTTTATACTTATATTTAAATTTGCATTGTCGCTTTGGTGCTGCACTTTGATGGCAATGTTAATATGTTACCAAATAAATAAATACAATTTCTTTGAAAAATCAAGCAATTATTGTAAATTTTGGTGAACTGTTGGTGATTCGCGTATCTTTTATGTTAAAGGTGGTGTATTTACACGTAATTTATGAAACTTGTATCGGTGAGAATCAGAATCTGCAGCACCAAATCATATGCAGGTGCCATCAAATTCCACTGCACCACTCGATGGACCGGTGCAATCCATGTCGTCTACTTCTGCAGCGGCACCATCAACTCCACATTTAATTAAACCGGTTTCAGAAGAAGTGTCTCCAGACGATATAATGCCAATGCCTACAATTAGTTTGGCTAGAAAAAGGACAACCAATCATCGTCGAGGAAAAACAGCGGACATCAAGTCCTCTCCATATAAAAATGAGCTGACTAATATTTCACAAAACCGGATACCATTTTTGCATTTGGAAAACTAGATAAAACGAAAAAAAGAAAACCAATGCAGTTACCAATACTAATATTATGATTATATTGCCTTTAAGAATACGGTAAAAGTAGCATAGATGATGGTTGGGTACAATGTATGGGTTGCAAGTGCTGGGCTCTTGAGGGTTGTACAGGCTACAGTTCAGAGAAGCTGGATGATTTCACATGCAGAAGATGTATTGCTGAAATATAGCTTCCGGGGCCATATCGTACATAGTATACGGTTTTACCCAGGTGTTGGGGCAAAGTCGTAAATAGTAGAAGTTTTGATACTATTTTCGGTAATTGTTTTTAAATAATGATACAGTTCTACAGGGGTAGAACGAAAACACTCTGTGTATAATAGCGAGTTTAATTAACAAAGCAAAAGAACAGAGTAGAAGAATTTACAAGAAATAGAAATACAGGGTCGGGTCGAGTTATTCGTATCCGTATACGTTGAGAACCAAGGAATAGTATGCCACTGGCCTTAGAATGAGCGGGAGTCGGAGAATGCAGCGGCCGAGGTAGTGGGGAACGGAATCTCCTTCCTCGAGATCGGGTTCTGCCGATGATGATGATGATGATGATGATTCGTGCGGAGGTGCGCAACAAATCTCTGAACCGGTTGAGTCTCGCCGGTGGAATGAACCCCAAATTGGGGTTTCACAAGTTCTTAGACTTTAAGGACTTTAAGTTATTAAGGAGTTATGTAAGAAATAATATTTTACAATTGTTTTATAAAGTCAATGACCAAGCAGTTATCCAGTGGCTCTATCTCGTGTTCCACGTCCCTTTCTCCTTCCACCAATCACAGATCGCTTCCCCGTAACTGACATGCAATATGACAGTAAGTTGTAGCCACACTACAGATAACCAAGGTATCGCGCATACTCGAGCGATGCGCGCGAGTATTTAAAATTAGGTATACGTTGCGTATCTACTAAATTGTTGATTAATTAAATTGATAAAGTAAGTAAGTAATTAAATGCATATATTAAGTAAGTCAGAAACGATACCGTTACATACCCCCTCTTTTAGGTCAGGATTTTTCCTGAGGAAAATCCACATTGGAATTAGTCAGGTCAATTTAAAATCTTTGACATGCCACGTCCCTATGTTTTGTCCAGTAGAGATGTTCTGAAGTTCATAGACAAGCTTAGATTTTTTTGCTATAATGCGGCATTTTATAAATTTCGGAGCAAATTTCTTTGAGAATCTTTTGTCCTTATCGCTGAGATAGAAGGTACGCTTCCAAACGATGTCTCCTAGATTAAACTCGACATTTTTACGCCGTAGGTTATAGTGAGAACTATTGCGCGTGTGAGCTTTTATCAGAGAAAGTTGGACTTTATCAAAGATTTTCTGAAGTACACCTAAGTTCTCAGCGTAACTATCACGTGGTGTAAATACAATATCGTTCTCTAAGTCCGAGTCAAGGTAGTGTGATCCACAGCTAACCAGCTCTCGCCCGAAAACAAGAAATGAGGGAGTAAAACTTCATTAACGGCGCTATTAAGTGCGAACTGAATTTTAGCAATATTGGTATCCCACATTCGGTGATCATTCTCTATGAAAGTAGAGACAGCTGTCATAATAGTTCTGTTATATCGCTCTACAGTATTTACTTGAGGACTGTAAAGAGGTGTATAATATATATTTGGTATTTTATAACTCGCTAGTAAATTCCGCATTGTGTTGCTGGTGAATTGTCTGCCGTTATCCATTAATATCGTACTTGGAATACCATGTACCAAGAAAACATGTTCTTCCAAGATACGGACGATTATTTCAGCAGTTGCTCGCCTTATGGGAAACAGTTTACAATATTTAGAAAAACAGCAAGTAATTACAAGTAAAAATGTATTCTGCTTCTTAGAGACAGGTAACGGACCTACCAAGTCCATACTTAACATTTGAAAAGGACGGCTACAGTCCTTAGGTCGACCCATCATACCAAGCGTAGAGTGAGTAGGATGCTTGTGAGAAAGACAAACGTCACAACTTGTGACAAAATTAGCTACATCATGATACATATTTGGCCAGAAATATTTTAAACTAAGGCGTTTAACGGTTTTAAATATGCCAAAATGACCCGATGTGGGTTCAGAGTGGTTTTGGGATATGATACATTGACGTTGTTCTAGGGGTATTACTTCCTTCCATTCAAATTCCCTAATAAGAGGGTTCAGAGATTTCATATATCTAAATAACTTATCGTTTTCAATGCGGTAGTTTAGGAACGATGTAGGCGACTTTCGACACCCTTCAAACTGTTTTAAAAACCATGTGTCTGTTGTTATTGGGATCGAAGGCATAGAATCTATCGCTGCAATGGGCACAGCGCGAGATAAACTGTCGGGAACTACGTTTTCGGCACCTTTTCTATGTTTAATCTCGAATTTAAAAGCCGAAAGACGTACACCCCATCTAGCTAGTCTTCCTGTCGGATTATTCAAGTTGAGGAACCATTTCAGAGAAGAATGGTCGGTGAAGACAGTAAACGTGAGGCCGCTTTCAAGGTAGCATCGCCAATGCTCTATAGCTGATAAAACAGCTAAAGCTTCACGTTCTGTAGCACTATAGTTGCGTTCTTGTTGTGAAAGTGACTTGCTCATATATGCTATAACCTTTTCTTTTCCATCGAGTGTTTGAGTGAGCACTGCTCCAATACCGTAATCACTCGCATCAGTGTGCACTTCGAAGGGTTTTAGGTAGTCAGGGCAGGAGAGTATAGGCGCGGACACAAGATGGGACTTAAGTTTATCAAATGCGTCGTTAGCTTCAGGGGACCATGCAAAAGGAGGAGAACTCTTCTTTTGAGACGTTAACTTGTTCAAGGGAGAAGCCAAGGTACTAAAATTTGATATGAATCTGCGGTACCAAGAAGCAGTTCCAAGAAAACGCCTAACCTCTTTGCGGTTAGTGGGTACAGGATAATCGACTATTGCTTTAACCTTATCTGGGTCTGCCTGCAGACCATTTGAATCAACAATATATCCTAGATATTTTAATTGACTCCTAAAGAATTGACTCTTTTTAAAGTTGATTGTTAAGTTTGCCATCTTTAACTTTTGCAACACACGATCAAGCAAGGACATGTGTTGTTCAAAGCTATTAGAAATAATGATAATATCATCAACGAAGACAAAAACCTTGTGCTCGAATTCTGGCCCATAAAACAAAGCATCGACAAGCCTTTGCTGTGTGGCTGGAGCATTTGTTAAGCCAAATGGCATAGATTTAAATTGAAAAGTACCTCGAGAAGGAATATAAAAAGCTGTCTTCTGTCTGTCCTGTTCTCGGATAAGAATCTGCCAAAAGCTTTTGGAAAGATCTATGCTTGAAAGGTATCTAGCATCGCGCAAGTTATCAAGTATTTCCGAGATGTAGGGTAGGCTGTAAGCATCTTTTTTGGTAACGGAGTTAAGTTTTCGGCTATCTAAGCAAAACCGTAGCTCACCGTTCTTTTTAGGTGTCAGTAGTACAGGCGACGACCACGGGCTTTCGCATGCCTCGACAACATCGTCTTTGAGCATCTCGTCCAACTGCTCGACCAATATACGTTGCTTTTCTGGCGACATTCTGTAGTATCGTTGACGAATAGGAGTAGCATCACCAGTATCAATCGTGTGAGTGGTCAAGTCAGTACGACCGAGACCTCTTTCTTCATAAGAGACTTCACGAAATTGAAGTATCTTTTGATCCGATGTCGACTTTTGCTCGTCTGATAAATGTTCGTACGAGCACAGGTTACAGCTTTGTTGAATCTCCAGATCAGTGGTAAGTATTTCGTCAGAGTCTCTGTAGTACGCGATGCTATCCAAATATTTTGGGAAGAGGTCAAAAGTTCTCCAAAAATCCATTCCCAATATAAGGGAGTGCTTAATATTGGGGACGACAAATACCTTAAGTGTGTGGTTTTGATTTTGGAAGGTTATCGGGAGCTCAAGAACCCCAATAGATTTAAGTTGATTGCCACCAGCAGCGGTAAAATGGACATTTGTACACTCTTCTAACTTAAAGCCAGCGCTCAGTAAGTATTCATGACTTCCGTTACCCAAAATAGTAGTAGAAGAGCCGGAGTCAAGAAGACCGATTAACAGTTTATTATTTATGTTCACCGCAATATAGGGTCGTGATTTATCGACTTTAGAGTGGTTATCGCGGATTGAAGAGACAGCGGTATATGTAGAAAATGAAGATATGAAGCTTAACCATTGCTTCCATTCAGTGGCATTGAAATTATTATGGTGAAACATAACGCTATCTTTACAATCCTGCGCAACTAGTTTTTTTGAATGCCTTTAGCAATTGCATTCATACAATTAGGGCATTCTGAGCGACGAACACCCTTCTTACCACACTTAAAACAGATAAGGAAGCGTTCCTCTTTGCAATATCTCAATGAGTGTTCATTGGTTCTGCACCGCGGACAAAAAGTAACTTTAGATGAATTAGACATTAACGCTGCAATTGTTTCATTTTCATCTTTCCGTAGAGAAGATACACCCTCAACCATTTTTTTTGTATTAAAGTTAGAGCTATTATCATTGCCTTTATAAGCAAACTCAGGAGCTATCGTGTTCAAGGACGCTTTAGGTGGTTCACGAAACTGAGAAAACCGCGCCTGAATATTTTCATAGTTGCGGCATATACTTTTGAGGGCATCGATTGACTTAATTTCTGGAGAAGCCAACAAGGTATTGGCATAACAAGGTCTAATATTGTGGAGTAAGATCTCAAGCTTCTCATTTTCTGAAAGGGCTTTACTAAGACGGGAGAACATACCATGCATAATTGACAAGTAGATAGATATGTTTTCTGTTTCTCCTTGGGTGCGAGATCTAATCTCAGCAGCGAGTCTATAGTCATAGTCACTACTGCTGAAGTCCTCTTTTAAAAGTTCACAAAGCTCATGCCACGATTGGACTTTATCTTTGTTGCAGCGTAACCAGTGTAAAGCGTCATCAGTGAAGATCTCATAGGACAAGGACAAAATTTTCTCATAAGAAATGCTTCTAGACAATACAAATTCCTCTACCTTTTGAATAAAGGATCGTACGCAGGTTTTCCCCGAATACTTTAATTTGCTTATCTCTGAGGTCACGCTACGCTCACAATTCACCGAAACAGTAGGCACAGATGACTCCGAAGTCGTCGAGGACGTAGTTGGTGCAACCTTTGCTTGGGAATTGTGTGGACGTAAAGCGGCCAGCTCTTTATATAATTTTTCGAAGGAGGTTAAGCACTGTTGATAACCACCTGCTACTGACTCGGTACTACTCAACCTATTAACTCTGTGGTAAATGTGATGCAGCAAGGTCTCTGTTCTAAAAAATAAGTTTTTGTCAAACTTCTGTCTTAGAATAGTCAGGTTACTTTGGGCTTTCGTTAGGCATTCGTGAAGGCCTATCAAGTCCTGTTCTGGTTCGAGGTGTGACTCTAAAATATCCTCGGAGGGTAAATCTTGTGCAAGTTTAACTATTAGTTTGCGTAATTCCTGAACCGAGACGCCATTACCACCGCGAAGCTCGACTTCATACTCCAACTCTGATTTTTGGAGTGACAAAAACTTGATGACATACGTCATGTTGAGTAAGTGTTGCGAAGTTATTAGCCTAATTAAAAATATACTAAGCTACTTGATTTGCAACCCAATTTGTGCCATTAACAAGCTTACAACAAAAATTTAGCTTACATGTGGCACATAACTTACAATAAAGTGAGCAAAGCTTAAAAAACAGTAAATATTAAGAATAACACTTTCTATTACCACGTACAAGCTAACAACGTTTAATCAATCTTAAATCTAGAATACTAGAACTACAAAACAAAAAAAATTAAGCCAACACCATAGAAAACTACTAAATGCGATAAGGTTATTCAACGCAATACGGAAACGAATTAAACCTGGGTTGGGCGCCAATGATACAGTTCTACAGGGGTAGAACGAAAACACTCTGTGTATAATAGCGAGTTTAATTAACAAAGCAAAAGAACAGAGTAGAAGAATTTACAAGAAATAGAAATACAGGGTCGGGTCGAGTTATTCGTATCCGTATACGTTGAGAACCAAGGAATAGTATGCCACTGGCCTTAGAATGAGCGGGAGTCGGAGAATGCAGCGGCCGAGGTAGTGGGGAACGGAATCTCCTTCCTCGAGATCGGGTTCTGCCGATGATGATGATGATGATGATGATTCGTGCGGAGGTGCGCAACAAATCTCTGAACCGGTTGAGTCTCGCCGGTGGAATGAACCCCAAATTGGGGTTTCACAAGTTCTTAGACTTTAAGGACTTTAAGTTATTAAGGAGTTATGTAAGAAATAATATTTTACAATTGTTTTATAAAGTCAATGACCAAGCAGTTATCCAGTGGCTCTATCTCGTGTTCCACGTCCCTTTCTCCTTCCACCAATCACAGATCGCTTCCCCGTAACTGACATGCAATATGACAGTAAGTTGTAGCCACACTACAGATAACCAAGGTATCGCGCATACTCGAGCGATGCGCGCGAGTATTTAAAATTAGGTATACGTTGCGTATCTACTAAATTGTTGATTAATTAAATTGATAAAGTAAGTAAGTAATTAAATGCATATATTAAGTAAGTCAGAAACGATACCGTTACAATAAGAATAAGAATAATAATTTATTTACTTAGAACACACAAAACAAGGAAAATTATTAATAAAAACAAATACACATAAAATTAAAGAAAAGCTAGAATAGAAATAAATTAATTAAATAAAGATGGGTCCAAGCAGTCTCGAATTCTTCTAAGAACCTTACTTGGACGTACCTAGTAAAACAAGCCCTTATTCTAGCTTAAGTAACCTAAGTATAAGCTGAGGCTGAGCAGGTTCAGCCTCAGCTTAATGCCGCTACCGGACAGGAGAACAGTAGCGATGCTGTTTTTCAGTCTGAACCTAGCCAGCTGACGTCACTAAGCGAGGCCAAAAACATACATAGGTGTACAGCACAGAGTACATCATATGAAAAACGTTCTAAATATATAAATTTGGTTTGATTAAAATAAACAAACATAAACATAGGTAACTTAGATATTATACTTAGATAGGTAAAATTTTTGTATCCATGTCATACAAATACAACTATAATCTATAATTGTCCAGGGTGGGCAATGAACCCACTACTGAGCCGTGAGATGTTGGATAGTCAAGAGGGAAATAAATACGTAGGTAAGCATTTGACGCGTTTCCTAGTAGCCTTTTTTGCTTTTTTTGTGTGAACTGTGCTGTGAGGCTTGTCACAAACTTGTGAAACGAGTGGATGATGAGCTGACGGATGATGAGCCGTCAGGCTGATAAGTGAATAGAAGAGAAGAACATGTACAGACCCTGTCTAGAGCGAAGTAAGGACAGGAAGGTGATGATGATGATCCAAGACGTCTGGTTCCAATTGCCACTGATAAATATAGGTACTCATCGTTTAGCTTCTCGAGCGAGAAATTAGCTAGATCAGTCTCGTCCTTGAGTTATATAGGTAAAGGTACCTACTTTTAGTTTGATAAACTAATTGCTGGCAATAAACGTAGGTACAGCCGAAGCTAACAATATCAAAAACTTAACAATCATCTTAGGCTATATCTTTACTTGTTTTTCAAGTGAGCTGGTCCAACGCTTGGCTATCACCAAAACAGGGTACATTTTAATGCTTTTAACTATTTATTTTTGTGTAGGGGTCAAAATATTATTGAGGAATTCCCACTGGGTACAATATATGAAATGGTAGGTATAGACAGATACCTAAACATATAATATGTAAAATGTACCTAAGTAGCTGCTGGTAACAACAATATTTGAGTATTTCAACCTACTGTGTAATTGAAATGTAAATTAATTTCCAGAATTCCCAAGCTGGATTAACTACATAGATAATTAATTTTCTTTCCCCAAGATTTCAGACAAAGTGGTTTTCATTGAAATACATTAACGTACACTATACATTAACGTCATTGTTGCTCCACAGCCTTACAGCGCAATATGCTTTTTGTAAATTATAGCTTCGCACATATTTTTTTTTAATATTATCTATTATACACGACGGAGTTTTTTTTTACTAAGGGATCTCACCAGAAGAAAGGCAGCATCGAGTTCTGTGTATTATCTACATCCATACTGCGATCACCAATCCATCTGACTCGTGTGGTGATTATGGAAAAACCCTCTAGCTCTGGAGAAGGCTCTGTTCAGCAGTGGACACTAATGTGCTGTAGATGTGATTGATGTAAAATTTATCTATACTATACTTACCTAAAAATACTCGTGTAAATTTGAAAGTTCAAAACACAAGTTATAGTGCATTAAAAGTAGTGATATATTATTAACAACTATAAGTACAGGCTTGATGTAACTAACAACAATGTTTTTAAAATTAAAAAAAATCCTTTCGTGGATCCTTTTCCGGTAGCGGATCCATAGCGAGCGAACTTTGCTCGTAACTGGGAACCGATAAGGAAAATCTAAACAATTAATTTATATTATTATTATGTTAAATAAATGAATGAATAAATATAATACTGTATTGTACACATTACTGGCTAACTTAAAAACATATTTTTACTATGGACGGCCTAATCACTTGGTAGAAATTCCTTCCAGACATACATTATAACACATGGAAAGGATTTTATGGCTGCAGGTGGTTGGTGGTACACGGATGAATATGAATTAAATAAGTACGTACCTATATATAGCCTGCACCTATATAATGTCACTTTTTATGAATACTTACACGTTGTGTTTCAAAAATAAGATTTTTAGGAAACGGTTTCACGCGAAACCTACCGCTCAGAGTACCACCTAACAGTATTGAATCAGAGACACGACTTGGTTCCAACCGCATAGTCTAATAAGTAGGTACCTATCCATTTTTAAGTGGTGGTCACGGCTTAAGAATTGACCCTTCCAAATCAGCCTGCAGATGTCATAAAAGGTGACTAAGGGAATTCACCTGTAAACCATGCGCCATCTCATCTGCCTGGGACATCAGTTAGGGCTGGTGCAGGATCACATAAGGCACAAATATAAAGGTCTCGACCGAGCTTACCTATTTGAGCCTTTTGGGATCGAGACCTTGGGTCCGTGGGGAGCCAGTGCCCTCCGGGTTTTCAAAAATCTCGTCTTTTGATTAAGGCGACACGTGACCCAAGGGTTCGCTTTTATTTCGTCCAGCTAATTAGCTGTTTAGCATGGCAATGCAGCCAGAGTCTTGGGCACGCTTCCGTCTGGTACTGGTCTTGAACAGTTGAGTTATCTAGAGGCCGTTTGTAACGGTCCTCAGGTAATCCAACTGCTTCCTATGTGCATAGTTAGTTTAATTGTAAATATTATTATGAATGTTTGTAAATTATATTAACTTACACCATCACTGCAGTAACCAATCCGCGTACCAAGCGTGGTGATTATGAGAGAAGACCCAACAGAGGACTAGCACGATGTGCTCTTAATTTTCTCACCTGACATTCATAAGTGCCATTATCCCTTTTCTGAACGAATTTGATTTGCAGCGTCCAATCTTCTGAGCCTTCTCCATGTAGGACCTGAAAATAGATAAAATATATAAATATACTAGTTGAAAAGAGTAGACGCGATACTAGTTGAAAGGAGAGAGCTCCTTGTGAAAGGGATCGTCCGGGGAAGTACTACCACTATACCTATTTCAGCCGCAAAGCAGCATTGCTGTGTTCCGGTTTGCCGGTGAAATTACGGACAAGCGAGGCTTAACACCTTTATGCTTCAATTTGACGGATGCAGTGCCGCGTAGGTCATGTGGTTTGTGGATGTGACCTACGCAGTAAGGCTTTGTTATAGGCAAGAGATACACTTAACATCAGACGGGCTGCTTGCTTGTTCTGTCTCCAAGTGTCTCCAAGTTGTATAAAAAAAAGGACAAATTGATAGTTAAAAAAAACGAAAGCATACATAGTGTCTTTTCTCTCTCGAAGATAAAATTAGGATAGAGAGGATAGTTCATGTTTAGTTGATGGCACATAATTATATAGAGATGAAATTTTAAAGCCTTCTGCATGGGTCAGTGGGAATTTTTGAAATAACCTAGCCCTTCGCATGTCATTTACATAACTCACTTACGTCATGCAAAATAAATACAGATGGGGCTTATTATAATTTAAGGCACCTGGCAGGTAAATTGGACCAAATTTGGTCACCCACAAAATTAAGCGGTGGTTCTAAATGCTAACGAATGTGTCCGGATGACGCTAAACTCGTTTTGCTTGGGTACAGTCCTAACCCGACCTTTCTAATTCACAACACTCGCAGTTCATAGCAAGTCGTAAAAATGTACTTTTTCTATAAACTGTGCTAAGAAAACACATTGCAAACATAATACTAAGAAACAACATAAATCGGTCCAAGGACATTATTTTCTAATATCGCTGTCTAACCACAACTAAGCAAAGCTTGAAAGGTTTGTAACATGTGAACTAGATTACGGATAGAATAGGTGAGTTCTTTTTTCGTTTTCTTCTTTTTTGTTTTGTAAATACAGTCATTACTCACAATAAAATCCAACACAGAACAAAACTCTATAATATTCATCTCACAAATGTTTTTTCCCGGATGGCAATCGAACCCATAACCTACAGCGCAGAATGCAGGGCTACTTGCAACTGGCATGTGAGGATAGTTAGTTGGAATCATTGTAAAACATTTATTTAACAAAAAATAAGTTACTAGGTCCATTTTCGCGTTCTAATAGTACATGATTTTATAGTTACTCCCTCGAAGGCTGTAATGTAATGGTAAAAAGGGCCGTTGTTTTGATGACGTAGTTTAGAAGCTTACGTTTTCGTTATCGATTCAAATGTTTACAAACAAATGAACTCAAGTAATGACGTCACCAATTTTCCGACTGAATACAAGCGGTATTCAAAAGCCCCGTTTAAAAATGAAGGGTAGATTTTTAAAAGGCGGCAGCAAGAACAGGTTTTTGAACCGCGGTAGCTACGGAATTCATGCAAAGGAGAAGACAGGAAATGTTGCTGCGGGTTTTTTTGTATTTTGATAGATAAACCGCAACCTCAGCTGATGTTTTTTTAGTACGACGGGGAAGTACTTGGCCTTCATCTCACCTGGTTACAAGTTAAGATAAGGCCGAAGGTGGAGGCGCACTTCACCCGGAATCCTCAACAAACTGAGGAACTGGCTATCTTACTTCTCAATGCGGAACACAATAGTTTTAGAATTGTTATTATGGCGACAGAATTAGGTAAGATGGTGGTAGCTAGCCAGTCGGACTTAATAAATTCCTACCACCAACCAACTGTATCTACACAATGGAGCATGCTCCTTCTATTATCGTCTTTGTGAGTTTTGTACAACTACACTCACTTACTCCCTCGAAACAGATAATCCAGCGTTCATATTACGGCACACAAAACTCAATGTCTCATCTCACTGAAATGTACGGTCACCCATGCATATATATTCAATAATCGCGATAATTATGAAAACTAGTGTCTATAGGTACACTAGTTAAATATGTGGTCTATTACCAACCGATAAACCAGGCAGTCCACTTATTTGGACGGTTGGTATTTTATTTTCTAAACCGACAACCTATCAAGCTTTTTCGTTAGAAAAAATACCAACCGACAAAAGTCGTTGGCTCTCCTCTCTTATTATCGGGTTAGGAACAAGCCCGAAATCGGTGTATTTAGACGAATAAGCACAAAATTAACATTATGGCAATCGATACTGCGCTGTTTGTGGAATCGCTGCGTATTGAAATCAGGCTACTTTATCCGATTGTTCACGATTTGTGTTGTTCATTTCTGTTTATTATGAAGCTCGCCAAATTATGTATTTTCCAATTACAACATTGGAGCGTTCAAGTTTTTTTTTGATGTGGAAGCTTGGCCTGGCCCCTGGCCCGGGATCTTTGGGTCTAATACCTGTGTGTGAACCACAAAACCACAGAGGCGGTTATGCCTAAATTGCCTTGACTTCAACCCTTTGTTTTTTTTAGTGTGGACAATTAGAAACTCATTTCGTTATCTATGCTTTCGCGGTGTAGGGTTAATAAGCACTCTTCCAGTACTTATTTTGTGCTTGAGGGATTTACCTCCTAGTGATGTACTCCGGATTATGGAATCGTTGTCTTTAAATTAACGGTTACGGCTGATTGATCTTTCAACTAAAGACATAAAACTGGCCGAAGTGTGGCGCTATACGGTTCGCTGTGATCAGTCTATGTGCGGGAGAACCAGTGGCTTCTGGGAAAGCTCGCTTCACGTAGCGACATCCTTGCTCTAGCCTTCTTGCTCTCTTCTCTTCTCAAGATGCTCAGTCTCATCCCGGCACTCTCACCAGCTGGACGAACGTATTTATACTAAAGGTAAGAATTCCTGTTTCAGGGCAGATTCTTAGTAACAGCTGGCCCCAGTATAATTCAGGTGGTAGTCCTAAATGTGTCATAGTGCGGTCCGTACTCAGTATTATCAGAAATTCCAACTAAAAAAGTAAACGCGATTTTCCAAGGTAAGAAACAAGATAACACATTTCCCACTTCATTCCTTTGAAAAGAATAACAACATCTTATTTGTTCCGTCAATAAAACCCCGAAAGTTTTCCAAATACGAAACCCAGTGCATTTAATGAAACCAGCTCACCTGGAACCGTTCGTCGTTGGTGTACGTGAACTTGCCGGAGCTCAGGATATGCCAGTCGCGTTTCCTTATCCATGAGACTTGCTGCAACAAAGCCCATTTGGCTAAATTAAGAAAAAACTTAAAGCATCAGTTGTTTTAAATGGTTTTCATATTCTCTGGAAACAGTATAAGAAAACATAAAGCGATGCTACATGATCGTTGCAAATAATGTTTTTCAAAACGTGGTTATTGCGTACATAACCATGACCACATGGTGTGGTCTAGTGGTTAGCATTCCAGTATCAGATCCAGAGGTACCGGGTTCGATCCCCACGGGGGTACAAATGTGTGCTTGGTTTGGATCGTGGGAGGGCTTTAAGTCCAACTGGCTAGCTACCACCATCTTACCTAAGTATGACGCCGTAACAACAATTCTAATTGTTCAATATACAGTTCCTCAGTTTGTTGAGGATTCCGGGTGAAGTGCGCTTCCACCTTCGGCCCTACAATAACTTGACACCGGGTGAGATGAAGGTGGTCTTCCCTTCGTATTAAAAAAAACTATACGGCAACTCGATCAAAAGGGACTTTTATTCGCATCACCCGCATGGCAACTGGAAAAATGTTTCTATGTCTTGCATCGTAGAACTTATTCATCAAAATACTTGGGCTGATTGGATGTGCAAGTGGATTGGTGATTCCCCTTGCTATGAGTGTGATACTAACCCCTCTCTCACTGAGGTGTCCAACCAGGCAGTGCAGGTAGGCTGTCCCGCCGAGCTGCGCCGTGATGTTGCTGACAGAGTTATTGGCTGTGACGTCAGAAGAGGGCTGCACCCCAGCCCGCCACCCGCGCGCCTTCGTCCCGTGGTGGCCTATAAGGAAAATCATAGACATGTAATCGGAAAATGTACAAATCTTACATTGATAAATGACAAAAGAGAAAATAACTGTCAAAGACATCTAATGCCTTTGATGGACATGAGGGACAAGTGGGACATGTATTTTATTTGATGGAACAATTTTTCCCGGAAGGCACTGGCTCTCCCGAGCGCTGACGTAACACAGCGAACTGGTTAGCACCAGATTTGATAGGACCTGTGGCTACCGTCCATCCAGGGGAACCTTTTGGTCCTCTCACAAATGTTTTGATCAATCAGTCGTAACCGCTTGCAAAAGCCAGTGATTCTGTTGTCCAGGTAATAACGTTTACAATGATCTCCAAAAAAATGTTAAATAATGTTTTCTTTTTATTTCACGACGGGTAAGCACTTGGCCATCATCTCACCTGGTTCTAGTTGAGATAAATCCGAAGGTGGAGGCGCACTTCACCCGGAATCCTCAACAAACTGAGGAACTGGCTATCTTACCTCTAAATGCCGGAACACACCAATTTTAGAATTGTTATTATGGCGACAGAATTAGGTAAGATGGTGGTAGTTAGCCAGGCGGCTCCGTTACGAGAGCTGAGCCACCTTCATAAACTACACGTGCTCAAGATAAAGTTGGTAGACTTACGTATATCGCCAGTGGAAGATGTGAAGAGGGGTAGCATGAAGAAGACAGCCGCTGCCAGCGGAAGGCCCATCCCGCCCGCCAGTCGCCATCTCATCTGAAACAATAAAAAAAAATGGCAATATATGATTTTATAAGAATGTTATTTGCACAGTTGACAAGAGTACTCCTGTTTGTGCTATTTTTTGCTATATGACACAAAAATATTTTAGAACTAATATCGTCATATCTGACTGATAGGCAACAAAATATAATGACATATGCCGATCCAATGAACGATACATTCATTATGGTGTCCCACAAGGGAGCGTACTATAACTACTTATTTATCATCAATATATATGACCTGCCGCTTGCATTGACTAATCCGATTACATTATTTGCTGATGACAGCACGGTGACAATAAAATGTAATGATACTAAATTTTATGAATCGAAAATTAATGAATCCTTGAAATCTATAATTGCGTGGCTTGACAATAATAACTTAAAAAATAATAAAAAAAAAAATTAAACGCCTCTGTGGTCTAGTGGTTCAACCCACCGATTTCAGATCCAGAGGTCCCGGGTTCAATCCCCATGGGGAGTACAATATATTGTGCTTGGTTTGGTTGGTGGTAGGATTTTGTTTAAGTCCGCTTGGCTAGCTACCACCATCTTACCTAATTCTGTCGCCATAATAACAATTCTTAAAAAAAATGTTGTGTTCCGGCATTCAGAGGTAAGATAGCCAGTTCATCAGTTAGTTGAGGATTCCGGGTGAAGTGAGCCTCCACCTTCGGCCTTATCTTAACTTGTAACCAGGTGAGATGAAGGCCAAGTGCTTCCTCGTCGTACAATAAAAAATAAGAAAAAATTAAGCATTATAACCAAAGACCTAAAAATTCATCGAATGTAAATGTAATATTAAGTAATAGTGTAAATGTAATATTACATGTAATATAATATAATACAAAAAGTTGATTCTGCACGTTTTCTAGGTTTGCAGATTGATCAAATATTAAATTGGAAAAACCACATTGAATACTTGTGCAAGAAAATTAGCAGCTCAGCATATGCCTTACACAAATTATCCTCAACTGTCAATGTAGACACACTTCTAACAGCGTATTATGGTGTAGTAGAATCTGTACTAAGATATGGGATTATTTTTTTAGGGTAGCTCAACAAATAAAGATGATATCCTTAAAATGCAAAAGTGTTGTTTACGAACTATGTTTAAAAAACCAGTCATGGATTTAGATGTAAACCTCTATTTTTAAAGCACATAATTCTTACACTTCCGTCCTTATACATAATCGAAGTAGCATTACATGTTAGACATAATCGTAACTTGTTTCCACGTCTGTCTGAAATTGTTATGAGAAACAGGCGTGAAGATAGACTATGTTTACACCCATCAAAACCCGCTTTGCTGCGGAATAGTGTAGTATGCATGGCTCTAAAAATCTATAACAAGATACCGAAGAGTTATAGAGACCTAAATAACAATTTCGTCAAAGTTAGATTAAAAAAATTACTTGTTTACAAATGTTATTAGATATATGATTTTTTAAATGATACATTTTAATTTCATTCTTGATGTACCGTGGCTGACCTAACATGTATATAATTATTTTTGACATTTTTGAATCTAATGTGTTGTGTACTTTAATTTAATTTAATTGATGACATATATTTATTTGCCTATTATTTACTTGTTTATTATTAAATATTTTAATGATTCGAGCATGCCACTCTCTCAATGTTGCACACCGACGCTCGGTAAAACATGTTGTGTCCTCACTAGCCAAATACAAGGAACCTGTCATCTTATGTACACGTGTTTATGCAAATAAATTATGTTTATCTTTAACAAAACAAGCAAACTATGTAAAATATCCTCATCGCATTATTACGAGTATAACAGTGTGTTAGCTTGAATAATTCAAAATCCATGATTTGCCGAATCATGAAAATCATGGAAGATTTTTATTTATTATAACGAACATTTAATATTTTTTTTGAGATATATTTTGTATTGTAAATATCAATATAAAATATTATCTTTTATTATACACTCACACAATAATATTATTAAAATATTATATTTTATTATACCCTCCTACCATCAACCGTATTTGTACTATCCTTTCAATCATAAGGTTTTTTTTTGTACGGCGGGGCAGCGCTTGGCCTTCATCTCACCTGGTAACAAGTTAAGATAAGGCCGAAGGTGAAGGCGCACTTCACCCGGAATCCTCAACAAACTGAGGAACTGGCTATCTTACCTCTGAATGCCGGAACCCAACAATTTTAGAATTGTTATTTTGGCGACAGAATTAGGTAAGTATTGTCTGGAAGTGATCGCTTTTAAGCGATAAGACCGCCCATTGTACTATTTACTTTAGTTTTAAATTGACAGTTGTTTTATATGTTTTTGGTGTACAATAAAGAATTTTCATTCATTCATTCATTCATCCCCCTATTGTATGATGATCACAGCTTGTAGCTTGAGGGTATTCGCATCTTGCCTTTTTTTTAGGTCCTGCCGCTTTTTCTTTGCGCTGTGATTGTGATGGAGCTGGAAATTCGACAGCATTTTTTGTATACCTATTTCACACGTAAATATTTTTATCACACAAGTGATAACAAACTCCCTAGGGTACACCTCTGGCTGTATAGCATCTGATTGGCAACAACAAATGGGGCGGAAACTGATTTTGGACTTAGTTAAAGACATCACCCTCGGGATGTTTCGCTTTCGATGCTAGAGCAGGAGCTTGGCTCAGCTTGGCAGCCTTGTTAAAAGCTCTCTTCATCGACCTGACTTTTGCAGACTTGTTGTTGTGGGCTGTGACCCAGGCAAGATAGGCTTCATGTTTCAGTGCATTAGCACGTCGGAAATCATCATCAAACCAGGAGTCTACTTTAGCAGAGAGTGGTTTGTCGGAGTAAGGAATCAAATATTCCATACCTTGACGCACCACTTTCACTATCGCTTCAGCACAACAAGAAGGCTCATCCGAAGAGAAGCACAAGGGCTGCCAGGGATATGATGCGAAAAAATGGCGCATCTCATCCCAATCTGCTGACTTGTACTTCCACACCCGCCGACTGCCCTTAAGGGGTCAGGTGGGGAATGGGACGAAACTGACTTCATCAGACAATGGTCAGAACTACCTCGAGGTGACGAAACCGAAACATTGTAGCGATCTGGGTCCGTCGTCAGCGGAAGGTCAAGGCAGTTTGCGAAATGGTTATCAACATCAGGCACCCGAGAGGCCTCACCGACCATCTGAGTGAGGTTAAAAGTGAGCGCAAATTAAGTGCTTCTCTCCCAGCATGGTCAATGCCCTTAGAAGGGAAAAGCCACTCCTGATGATGTCGCGACGCGCAGTGTTGCCCAGCGCGTGCGGTGGCAGAATGGTGCAGGACGGTTGGAGGGGGGTGGGGTCTTGTGCAACTTGTTTGAATGTACTAAATGCCATGTTTGGACTAATGATTTAAAATGTTTGATTTTACCATTAATTTGAGTTGCTTTGATCAATATTAGTTGTTAGGAGTAATTAATTGTATTTGATTGGTCCAATCTCAGATTTAAATGTTTTGTTTGGGTTTACAATCAAAATGGGTTTGGTTGACCAATATTCGTTGTTTGGAGTAATTTATTGAATTATAAGTAGGTTCAATAAAATATAAATGCTATCGACAACTCAATATATTGTTTGAGTTCAATATCAATCTAGGCTAGTTTCATTTTTTTCAGTGGCTAGATTAATTATCAGCACTTGTTATGGTTATCTAATTAGGCTTGATAGGTTTAACATAAAAAATAACCAAGGTAACTAATCGTGATGATTAAATTAATAAATAATTTATCAGGTTTGATAAGAAAATGATACTTGTTCTAAGCAAACAATAAAGATATCTATCAAGTTAAAATAGTTGCAGTAAGTAAGTGACATTAGTCGATGCAAATCATTCTTTGGTTGCTTCAAACACTAATTCGTCAACCAAGACACATGATCAGTCGTATGAGCATATTTCTCAGTGTAGAAGCGCACTTTAATTGGAATCCTCAACAAACTGAGAAACTGGCGACAGAATAAGGAAAGATGCTGGTAGCTAGCAAAATGAAAACATAGTCCTACCACCTACCCAACCAATCAAAAATTTGTATCCCCGTGGGATCAAATCCATGACCTCTGGTTCTGATACCGATGGACAAACTACCAAAAATCCAACTCATGGGTGGAAATCAAACCCACAACACATCACAAGGTAATGCTACTGCCAACGGAGCGTAAGTCCAGTTAATTATTCTATAAATGGATTGAGCAGGCCTTACCGCTGGCAGAACCGTTTTTTTATAGGTACGCCAGGAACGTGCTTGAACTTCACCTCACCTGTTTTTAAAGTTATGATAAGGCCGAAGGTGGAAGCGCACTTCACCCGGAATCCTCAACCAACTGAGGAACTGGCTATCCTACCTCTAAATGCTGGAATACGACATTTTTAAGCATTGTTGTTATGATGACAGACTTAGGTAAGAAGGTGGTAGCTAGCCAGGCGTGCTTAACAAAGTCCTACCACCAACCAAACCAAGCACAATATTGTACTCCCCATGGGGATCGAACCCGGGACCTTTGGATCTGACACCAGTTTTCGAACAACTAGACCACGGAGGCGGTTTATACACTTAATAAATAATTTAATAAACTGATCATAATACAGGCTCAAATTAAATAATCTAAGAACGCCATGGAAAGGGAAAAGTTATATCGCTGACTCCTAGACTACTAACTTATCCAGGGGGGATATAAACTCTTGATTGTTACATTGTTGGTTCGTAATTTTCTTATTCATTCGAAGTTACGTCATTGAAAGTAATCGATTCCTCGGAATCGAGATATAATTATAGTGTATTTTTAAATAGGATACGCATAATAATTTGAAAATATTTAGTAAGAATTAACCCGTTTTTTTTAGATTTAAACTAAATCTTCTTCATTTTTATATTGAATTTGCTCTCCGCAAAGTGACGCCTACATTAACTAGCTAGAATCTGCATGTTTTATAAAACAATATTATATTCACTAGAATTTATTGAGTCACCATAAAACTTTGTAGTTTATCATAGGAAAATCACAACGCAGCAACGCGTCGACGACGCCCTGAGCCCTTATTCTGTATGATCATAAATAAATAAACAAATAAACATTACAGAACATTATTTTTTACACAGCGCCATATAGCCCCAAACTAAGCATAGCTTGTAATATGGGAGCTAGATTGCGGATAGAATACTTAAATACTTTTTGTAAATACATACGTACTATATGATACTACACCCAAACACAGAACAAATAAATATTCATCACACAAATGTTTGTCCTGGGTGGGAATCGAACCCACAGCCTACAGCGCAGAAGGCAGAGCTACTACCAACTGAGCTACGAGGCTTGTTTCAATGCGCCCGCGTTACGATAGGTATGTCAATACTATGATTCCATGCAGATATCGTAACGTGGGCACTTTAAAACGGGTTGTCATGTTCGGTTTTAGTCATGTTCTGCTTCCGTCATGTTCTGATTAAGTCGTCCGGCATTTAGAGGTATGATAGCCAGTACCTGAGTTTAATGTGGATTCCGGGTGAAGTGCGCTTTCACCGGCCTTATTTCACTTGAAAATCAGGTGAGATGAAGGCATTCCCCATCAATCATCATCATACAAAAAAAAAGTTCATTAATCAATCGAGTTAATGCTTGTTGATGCTCAAATGCTTTGAGCGGATATTTGTATGAACGAATGAATGTTTGTTTGAATGATATTTATCTGGGAAAAGGGCAATAAAATGCAAGCGCAGCAGGGGCGGGCAGTAATATCTAACTTTTGCTTTCGGCCGCAGAAGGCAAGCTGCCAGCTGGCATGGACTGGGATCGAGATAATTAGCCGAGTTCTGCTTATCGCTAGGATAATCTAGGTTCCAGCCTAGGTCTGACTAACTTCTAAATAGCTGAAACAATAAAATTTCAGGAACTGTTTTATTATAAAACTAGTGAAACGCTCGGGACTTGGTTCCCGTTAATATGGAGGGAAATTATTTAAATGCTTTCTTAGTGCACCCCTATACTGTAAATGGAGCTACCCTGAAAAATTCCTTTCTCTAAGACCTTTGGTTTATGCTTTTACCTCTCCGCAATAGGAAATGATTGAAATGCAATTGGAAAGTTGTGTCACTAGAAGTTATTGATTTATTTTGAAGAGAGGAATAATTGCATTTTAAGATTTGGGATCAAATGTACGGACAGTCATAGAAACTATATTTGTCAATAATATAAACAAGATAATCGCAATTCGCAACCGACTCCACTTCCTACCAGAAACACTTATTCCAAAGAAACTCTCCCAATCAAAACGTTATGTTCTAGCGATTGTCATACAAAAAAGTATAATAGTTGAACAAGCCTCATAGCTCAGTTGGTAGTAACTCTGCCTTCTGCGCTGTAGGTTTTGGGTTCGATTCCCACCCAGGACAAACATTGTTGTGATCAATATAGATGTTTGTTCTGTGTTTGGGTGTGTATTGTATGATAAGTATGTATTTACAAAAAAAAAGTATTTAAGTATTCTATCCGTAATCTAGTTCCCATATTACAAGCTTGCTTGGTTATGCTTAGTTTGGGGTTAGATGGCGCTGTGTAAAATTAATGTCCTGTAATGCCCTGTGCTGTAATTATTCAACTTTTATTCTTATTTGTATGACAATTAGTAATAAGTGTATTAGTAGGTTTTTATTTTCTCCGTCTAGATTGCGTCGTATAAAGTAAAATAAAAAATACGAAGCGGCTCTTATTACTGTCAGGCATATAAAAAAAAACGTTTCGTATTAATTATTCAAATTTTTGACGGGGAAGCGCTTGGCCTTCATCTCACCTGGTTACAAGGCCGAAAGTGCAGGCGCACTTAACCCGGAATCCTCAACAAACTGAGGAACTGGCTATCTTACCTCTAAATGCCGCAACACAACTATTAAATAAAAAAATCATAGCCCACAAAGGAATAACACCAGTAGCAGATGTGAGACGTTATTACACGCTTGTGCTTAAGACCCCGAAACATAATTTCACGCAAGTACACCAGATACCGTTAAAGCTAAAATACGCGTATAAAACAGGAATTCATAGAAATAAATTACAGGTTTTCAGTTTTGGGCTCGGAACGGTAAATTTATAGGTTTGAATGCCTATGCCACAGTTTGTTAACTGGATAGCTGAGTTATTTTTTACTGAGACTAGTTTTTTCTCGAGGCTTCGGCTGCTTAAAATGTGCCAATATACATTCCTATTCCTATATCCTTCTGGTCTAATTTATAAATTTCTATTTATAAACTTTTTTATTTAAATGCCTCATTTTGACGGAAAACTCACGCTTGACCAAAATATATATGAATATTGTTTTCAGAAAAAATGGTTCTTAAGGCAGTTCCCCTGTATATTTCATGGTTTTAGATTTCCCCATACTGTCCCAATTAAAAAACACGTTATTTACATATTACAAAGATGAGACATGGAAAATGTAGGCATTGGTGTTGCAAAATGTTCAAGGTATATAAACCAATTTAAATTGGTGCCTCAAAGCATTTCTCATCGGTAGGCTGATTTTGCTAATCGCGTTTTGCCACGATCATGTTGTCAGATTCGTTTTCTTTACAGTCGCTTTTTACCGTTATAATCTCCCACGAGAAGAAATATAATTAAAAACTACCGCTCCGTTTACCGATTGTACCAACTAACCACTCGTTCGGCTTGGCTGAAACGTTTTAACAGCTCATTCTAATAAATCACTTATAAAGTATAGGTACCTGTGCAAGCTTTTCAGTAATTTATAACTTACTTGCGGCCTTTAATGGACTATTATGGTAACCCAACCATTTCTGGAGTAAGTGTCGTGAACTTTGGATATAATCGGTACAAACCTATGAAATACGATAATTTATGATTAGGCCGAAGGTGGAAGCGCACTTCACCCGGAATCCTCAACCAACTGAAGAACTGGCTGTATGTGTATGATGTCCTGTAATATTTAATGTATTATTTTTTTTTTTATATAAAAGTCTTCTATAAAAGTAGTCAAACAAGGTACACATACAATTATCTTTGTATGATAAACCTTTGTATGTAAACAGAAAAACATTTAGAAACATATCCGCGATACATTTTTCTGTTTTCATATTGCAATAAGATCAATTCAAGTCGCGCGAGTAACGCCTGAATGAAAGTTACCTATTTATTACTCTTAGTTTTATTAAATTTCACAAATTATTTTTTTAAAAGTTTTTGTCAAGCAAGCCCGGTGAAGCAATCGTAATAAATGTATTCAGTATTCAACATAAATAAACGTGGACAAGTGCTGTCCGGCGATGAATCGAATCTTGCAAGCTTCGGGCCCCGAACGTCGTACAATTCAATTGGAGTACTTACCCGTGCTTCCAACTTACGACGTCTGCTCGCTTTGTGCATTTTATATTTGCTGAATGTGATATTACGAAGAAATCTCCTTGATAAATTGAACTTGGAAGGACCTACATAATATATTTGCATTGCCATCGTATTGTGTACTTATTCGTATCGATTTTGTACAGGTTTTATAGCCAAGCGTTTGAAAACCAGCTGAGATGAAAAATATGCAAAGTTGTGCTGTACAATGGAGCACGCTTTTCAAAAGAAATCCGTGTTATATATAATAATCTATATTATATATCAATAATATATTTCCAATATCTGCGGGCTTAAATGGGTTAAAGACTAAATTACCTCTAAGAGAGAGGTGGATTAAAACAGAGGACAAAAATTTTATCCCCTCCCAGTGCTGAGGGGGCAGTAGCTACCCTGACAAACATAATTATTTAATAAATATTATTTGACATAATTAGAGTACGCCACCTAGACCCAAACAAAGCAAACTTGTAATATGATACCAAGATCATGGAGAACGTAAATACATATAATAGTTGTATGTTAACAAAGTTCTTACATGCCATATACAGTACGACACACAAACACAGAATAAACATCTATATTTTCATCACATAAATATTTATCCTGGGTGGCATTCGAACCTACAACAACACAATAAGAAGCAACCGAGTCAACCCAGTGAAATATCACCGGGACAAAGAAGCACCCAAAATTGTATCTTTCTAGCTTTGGGCTAAGCGTTGATTGACAAAAAATCATACAATGCTTTATTTTTATTTAGATTTTTCAGTGCCATCTATCATCAACCCTAAACGAAGCATAGTTTACAAATCTTAGAACTAGGGTACTAGCCCGATACTCTCAGTAGGTAAGATGAATATTGATAGCGGGGTAGCTATATTTTTTATCATAAACAAAATAGGTAGTCCTTTGTGACACATCGATTTACCGATCCGATGTGCCGATCTATCCTTAACATTAATATTGGTTAGAAATGGAACTCTTTGCCCACGTCTGTTTTTTCACACCAATACAATCTTGGAGTCTGCAAGTCTAGATTGGACCGGTACCTTTTAGACAGGCGTGCTCCGTCTTAGACCACCTTTACTTTTTTCAAGTGAGTTGGTAATCAATAAAAAAAAAGTTTAGACGGACCAGCAGGCCTCGCTGACCCACTCCTGAACGATTAGGCAGGCTTTGATCATCCGCGGTCAGCCGTGTAGGTACAGTCAGACTGTTTGATATGTTTATTTATTTAATAAATAATATAAAAACATGTTTAAAATTCCGCCATAAAAATATTAAAATAACTTTGACCTCTGAACTACATGAAATACATAAAAATACAACTTCTTGAAATACAAAAATAAAGTAAAACGTATAAGTGCCATTTCTCGCTGGTGATAAGAACATATTTTCAGGTTCACATAGTTTAGTGAGTCTCTGCTAGATGGCGTTGATCAGCGCTTATGCTGAGTTGACAATCGCAAAAATTCGAAGCTTCAGGACCCTCGTTGCTGGATTAATGTTTGTTGAATGTGTAGAAACGATATACTCTGTCTCTCTCTTTCTCTATTTTGGCTTAATTAAATATTGCGGGGCCTTTGATTACACACCGATTTCAGATCCAGAGTTCCCGGGTTCATTCTCCACGGGGAGTACAATATATTGTGCTTGGTTTGGTTGGTGGTAGGACTTGGTTTGAGTCCGCCTGGCAAGCTACCACCATCTTACCTAAATCTGTCGCCATAACAACAATTAAAAAAAAAATGTGTTCCGGCATTTAGAGGTAAGATAGCCAGTTCCTTAGTTTGTTGAGGATTTCGAGTGGAGTGCGCTACCACCTTCGGCTATATCTCAACTTGTTACCTGGTGAGATGAAGGCCGAGCGCTTCCCCGTCGTACAATATAAAAAATAGTATATATTATTTAGGCCAGCGAATAACAATTACTATTTTTCGAGGCAAGCTATTTTCTTTGGCACGTTTCCGTCTGGTACTGCTCTGGAACAATAATTTGTAACGGTCCTTAGGTAACCCGACTGCTTCCCCTGTAAATAGTACCTACATATTGTTTGTGTATTAGTAGGTAAATATTGTCTCTGACTGTACCCCTCGTTTACTCACCTGTATCCCCAATGAACTCGAGTCATATGGGAATACACGAAGCTCATTTACACCATTCCATCGCTACCAGGAGTTACTAGCTAGTAACTAAGGTAACTGGGCATCGTTTGGTGCAGAATATTGATATAATTCCCAGGTATCATGCCTGGAATAATTGGAAATTCAGAAACGATGATTGCTTCATCGACGTTTCTGAATTTTCCTCGTTATACTTGTTTGGAATTGATCTAACATCCACAAAGGACATGACCTACGCGGCTCTGCATTTCGCCCGCCAACTTGAGGCCTCGCGTACCCATAATTTTACCGGCAACCATACGCTTCGAACCGGAACATAGCAATGCTAATAAGCGGCCGAAATAGTAGTATGAAGTAGTATTTTTTTATCAACTTATTACAATTTATTCACTAGAGTAAATTATTTTCTTATGTGCGATTTTTTTGTCTTCTGACATAATAATTCTACGACATTTTTGGTTCAGTCTTATTCTAACTTGATTTGAATAACAAGGTGTTATTTCGTAACATCAAATATAATATTTAATCATATTATTTAGTAAGTAGGAAGACCCGTTTAAGGAATTATAATATATATATATATATATATATTATTGTACGACGGGGAAGCGCTTGGCCTTCATCTCACCTGGTAACAAGTTAAGATAAGACCGAAGGTGGATGCGCACTTCACCCGGAATCCTCAAAAAACTGAGGAACTGGCTATCTTATCTCTGAATGCCGGAACACAACAATTTTAGAATTGTTATTATGGCGACAGAATTAGGTAAGATGGTGGTAGCTAGCCAGGCGGAATAAACAAAGTCTTACCACCAACCAAACCAAGCACAATATATTGTACTCCCCGTGAGGATCTAACCCGGGACCTCTGGATCTGAAAACGGTAGGTAAACCTCTAGACCACAGAGGTGGTTGAATAAATAATAATAAACAAATAACTAGTAGTCCGCCCCGAGATCTCGTGATGTCTGGTTCGAGTTAGGTATTTAACCACGGATATTATTGCTCAAATAGAACGTAATGAACAAACGATCAAAGTGTGCTTTCATTACATATCACAAACCTTACACAAGCACTTTTTTTCTTAATTTCGCTTTATTCACCTGAGTATCCGACGCACTCTCTTGTTGCCAACTCTTATTGTAAGCAAAGCCAGAATGAGAGCAAAGCACCAAACCACTCTACGTAGGTGTAGTATATTGTAAATGTAGTATAGTAGTAGATGAGTAATAGGTAGTAGGTGGGTAGAAAACAGTAAGTGAATTAGTAACCCATTACTAAAATGAAACAAATGTGTTTCAATGTAGTTTTCAAAAGTGTCCTATAAACCGTTGCCTTAGTAGTCATGATTTAAAAATCCACCCCTGCAGCCCACGGATGTCGTAAAGTCAACGAAGGGGTTCAACAAAAAGGCAACAGCTTTTTTCTAGTATGAACAGAACTTTAACTGTGCGCACCAATTTGTCTGCCAAGCGTGGTGTTTATGGCCAAACCTTACAGTTTTAGAGGAAGTTTTTTCCACATTGATAAGGACAATAATTTGCTGTTGATGTGAGTTATGCGCAATCAAACCCCTTGCATGACATCCTAAAATTAATTATTGGATTTAATCGACACCCTTGGTTTGACAATCCTTTATTGAGTGCATTACTAAAAATAAATAGACCATTCATGAGATTTCGACTACCCGCTCTTATCTTACAAGACCTGATGACCACCTTTTGCCCCTTCTTCTTTAAAAACCACCCCTATTAGGGCAAAAATAAACTATTTTTGAAATCTGCAGTCTCAACCCCCATTTCAAATGATTTTTCAAGTTTTCACACATATTTAAGACTTTCATATTATTCACCTCTTTTGCAACTCTTAATGTTAATACAGGGGTGGTTTCAGAAAATAAAAAACAAGTTAATTGTGAAGTCAACCCCCGTTAACAGTATATCCTACAAGACATTATTAAGCACACAAAAACCATCCCTTTTAGAAAGTTAAATCTATATTTTTATGAATGTGCAGCCGATACTCTTTCAAATGACACCCCACACGCCAAAAAACTTCTTGTCTATCTTAACATCCCTATTTCTCAAAATCTACTCTAGTGTCAAAAAAATCCTCATACCCATTGATGAGTATTATTATAATCTCTGCATATTCAAAATTTTGAATTGATCGGATCAGCCATACAAAAGCTATGGTAGAAAAATTGTATTTCTTTTCACCCCAATATCTCAAAAACTAAACCACTTATCAAAAATCCCCAGCGACAATCAAATTCTATTTACGTTATCTCTTTACATTTTAAATTTCATGAAAATCAGATAATCCGTTCAAGAGTTATGCCGTCACAAACATTGCCACATACATACATACAGTGCCGGATTTCTCATCTTTCCCACTCGATCAATTACAGGACATTGATTTTACACAGCGCCATCTAGACCCAAACTAAGCAAAGCTTGTAACATGAGAACTAGATTATGGATGTGTATTTTTTTTTGTAAATACACACTAATCATACAATACAACACCCAAACACCGAACAAACATCTATTCATCACACAAATGTTTGTCCTAAGTGGGAATCGAACCCACAACCGACAGCGCAGAAGGCAGAGCTACTACCAACTGAACCATGAGGCTTGTTAAATTATATAAATCAAAAGTGCCCCGATATATCTTCCACGGCCAATTGGATACAGTGAAGTTGCGTGCAGCATTCGTAAATATCGTAAATCTTTTGTAAAGACAATCCCGGAGGCGTCATTGAATACATGGCGTTCATCACAAGTATGAACATGATCATACAGCAAACAGTGGTCAGTTGCATGGCCTAGCATGGGTCTAGGAAACAAGTATTGAAGGTTTTTTGTCTAGGGAAGGTTTTTGGGGTTGGTGGGATCTATCTCTTGTTATTTAATTGTGTCTGTTAAGATCAGCCTGGCTTGCGACCACCCTTAAGAGTCGAAGTGCCTATCAGTTCGCTGTGATCTGCCAGTGCGAGGGAGTGTCGGAACATTTATTATACAGCTTCAGAATCACTCCTTCGTAGACCCCCATCTTTACCCAGGTAATGCCTATATGAACATTAACTGTACCTACCAAGTAGCCATGTTTACACATTTAAATTTGGGCCTGTTTCAGCGCCGTAATAAGCATAGGGACAGACTGGTCACCTCGCCACTAAGATTTACTAAGTCAGAGAGATCTGTCTACATAATGGGCTCGCATGTGTGTAATAGTTACCAGAGGTAATAATAAATGCAGTTTCCATCGCCGCGTTTAAAAATAAACTAAGAAATAATGAAATAAATATCACAGGGCATTCAACTAAGAACGTGGCTGCTCGACAGGATATTCATTTACAGTATAGGATAATATTAGGAATTGCCCGAATTATGAGTGTTTAGTTTTATAATTATGAATGGCTCTTAACAATTCATCTGCAATAATTTAATAATATACAATAATATAACTAATTTAATAATCGATCTAATATTACAAATACCTAATGGAAAATAAAAATACAATCCCAAGTTTTACCCAAGAATGTAAACAATTAATTTATGAATAAATATCTTGTATCTTGAATCTTGAGACACGTGGTCAAGAGTATACCCATCTAAAAAGGCAAGATCAATGGAGTCCTACCACCAGCGAACTCTATGATATATTTACTCTCAGATATAACAAATGTGTTGCTCCCTTTAGATCGATGTTGTTTAGTTTTTTGTCTAGTTAGGGACGCAGGAGTGATTACTTCTACTTGGTTCTAATAGGGTTGTGTTATAGATGAAGCTATCACTTTTATTATGTAGCTCATTAATATAGTCTTTTTTTACGATTTGGACAGCCAGTGCCCTCCGAAAATAAAAAAATAATATTGCAAAGCTGGCTCTAAGCCACAAGTTAGTATTGCAACTCAGCACGATAATGCTGGCAGTGTTTAGTCACACTTTTGTCTGTACTATACTGGACCAATTAAGTTACCTAAAACACAGCCTAAAGACAGTAGTAACGGTTTCTATGTCACACGACCGCTTCCCTTGTAAATTAAATTACATTGTACTTTATTGTTCTTAGTATAAATTTAATAAATACTTATAACTGTTCTGAGAAAAAGCCGTACGTGAGTCTAATTTTAGTGTTTTGTACCTGAAAAGTGCCGACGACGAGACCCTTTTCTAAGTCAACGCTGTATGTACGTCTGTCGGTCTGTCATAATGTAACTAAGGGCTGTAGTTTTTGTTTTGTGATAGATAGATACTTGATCATTTCCGAGAATATGTGTCAATATGCCAAAGTGCCACTTGACACATGATAATAAATAAAAAAGGGATCTCTATCAAACAATATAATCACATCTCTAGAACTCGTAGACTCTAGCGGGTACGGCTTGCAAAAACTCATAGCGAACACAACCGGCATCAAAAAAATATCCGGTTAAACGGGGGTGCCTCCGAGACTTGACTAAGTAATTACAACATTTGCTCACAACATAATTAAAAACTCGGCGAATGAAAAAGGTTCAAGTCGTAACTCATGCACGTATCAATATCAATATGAAGAATTTTTCTTATTATTTTAGGGGAGCAGGAAAAGGATTTCCCGAAAATGATCCCGGAAAATGTTGTGTTTCCCATCATTACGCTCATTTATATGCTGTGAGCGTGGTACAAAGCGTTGATTGGATCACAAATGGAGAAGAAAATCTGTGAAAGATATTAGCATTTTTGATTCAATTTTGCGAGTTTTTTTAGGTACTCAGGTACTAGAGATTCGGCTTAACATGTTTATTTTATGCTGGTACTTTTATTCAATTAATCGTGCGTCGTGCCTACCTATGTCATGATTGGTTCTGGTTAGGAATGGAACTGTATGGAATGGAATGGAATGGAATGGAATGGTTTTCGTATGTTCTTTCGCAGCAGTACTATCAATGAGTCTTATGTGGGTCAGTTGGTTAAATTTGGAAGTAGGTTTATACGCGTAGCTTATACTCGATATTATATTATATACGTTTATATTCAATAAATTACTTTCCGTTCTCCGATATCATTGGTTTCTGAAAATTGTGTTAGAAGGATTGGTAGAAATAATCTAAGTCAAATTACAGAAAAACGCAATAATTTTTGTCAGTGTGGTAGAATTACATATTATTATGTATAGCCAAATTATTATAAACAATAATGCATCTTGATATCCTAGTTTGGAACCTTGATTAAATGAGCCTAGCTCGGACTTGGCCCCTTGTCCTTTTTTAACAAACGTATATAAAATAATAAAAAATTGACTAAAACAAAAACGTATGATTTTTTTTTTTTTTTTTTTATTGTATGACCTGGCTAAATATAAAGCACGTTTGGAAGGCACACGGTGGAAGCGCCATTCACCCGGAATCCTAAACTGTGTGAGGAACTGGCTATCTAACCTGTGTAACCTGTATATGTCGGAACACAGCAATATAACATACACACAAGAGGGTGGTAGCTGGCCAGGCGGACTGAAACAAAGTCCTCACCAAGCCAAGCACAATTTGTACTCCCCTGGAGATCGAACCCCGGCCCTCTGGATCTGACAACGGTGGACGAACCACTAGACCATGAAGGCGGTACGGTATAAAATTAGAGTAGTAAGTATTGAAAGCATAAACAACCTCTTGCGAACCCCTTCTCTGTATCGCATCTAATGGACAACATCCTTAAAACCTCATTGCGTTATCAAGGGCCTTTAAGCTACGTGCCTACCCTTACATATTTATTTCTTAGTCTCGGAGACAGTTTTTTCCTTGACTGAGTCCAGGGTTGTGATTCTAACCACGTTTATAAAAGTCCTGTATAAAGGATGCCTATTATGTTGTAAAGTGAAGTAGATTAGGACGGCTTTAGAAGTTGAGGGTTAGTTGGGCCTGATGGAAGAATCGTGGGGGGGATTAAGTTGTGTTCTAATTTCGGAACTCGGAAGAGTACGAGCTCCAATTAATAAATAACTGATGGATGAATGAGTTGTATTAAACACTAGGTTATTGCACGGTATGTAATTTAACCGGCTCTATGGTTTAGTGGTTCGAACACTTGTGTCAGATCCAGATGTCCCGGGTTCGATCCCCAGGGGAGTAAAATATTGTACTTAGTTTGGGTGGTGGTAAGGCTTTGTTTAAGTCCGCCTGGCTAGCTACCGTCCTCTTACCTAATTCTGTCGTCATAACAACAATTCTAAAATTGTTGTGTTCCGCTATTTTGAGGTAAGATAGCCAGTTCCTCAGTGTGTTGAGGTCTCCAGGTGAGGTGCGCTTCCACCTTCGGCCTTATCATAACTTGAATAACCAGGTAGATGAAGGCCGAGCGCTTCCCCGTCATACAATAAAATGTAATGGAAAAAGTAATTTAATAGACTTTCATAATTTTTTTCATGTTCACTTATTGTCACTTATTGTTAGAAAAAAAAAATTTACTGTACTTTTTTTGTTATTTTTTACTCGCCTTTACACCTCACAGTCATGTCAAAATCCATCCAGCCGCTTAGGCTGCAGAGCGTAACAATAAAACAAGCAAACATACATGCATACTACTGTCAAAAAATATTACAATCTTTTGGAGAGTAGGATAAAAACGAACATTTTCCCCAACACAAATTGTTTGAATAAGCTTCGTTAGCATTCCATTAAATCGATATTTTTGGCAACAAAACTTTTCGCGTGAAAACTCATTCATGGGCGTCATCAAAACGCCTTTATTCGTGTACTTTATCGCAGTAATAAATACCCTTTCGGTGGATAGGAGGTCTATAAAAAAATAATTATCTAAGGGTATGCTACAATGTGCGCGGGCATCGATAATCAAAGACTTTTGTGCCGAGGATTGGCTATCAGGCTTTTGTAAAGATTTATTATAGTCTATTTTTAGGTACCTTTCGAGGGCCCTTCAAGCAAAAGCCGTCGATTTTATTATACTTTCAACACCTGTAAAGAGATATTGCTATTCGTAACTATTGTAGGTACATATTTATGTATAATTATAGTGCCTATCGCAATCAAGCAAGGAAACTATTTATTTTTATGTAGTAAGCAGGTTTGAATTTTAATAATCCTCATAGCTCAGTTGGTAACTCTGCCTTCTGCGCTGTAGGTTGTTGGTTCGATTCCCACCCAGGAGAAACATTTTTGTGGTGAATATAGATGTTTTTTCTGTGTTTGGGTGTTGTATTGTACAATAAGTAGGTATGTATTTACAAATATAAAAAGTTCAATTATTCTATCCGTATTCTAGTTTCCATATTACAAGCTATGCTAAGGTTAGGGCTAGATGGCGTTATGTGAAATTAATGTCCTGTTATATTTATTGAACCATTTTCGATTGTCTTTTTCAAAATCGAACGTTGTAAATACATAAAATCAAAAAAGTAAATACAAAACACACCTAAATAAAAGACAAAAACAAATCGAAGCACAGCACCTGTACACAACGATTAGGTACACGGAAGTTATCAATTATCATTGAATATAAATTACTACGTACTGTATTGAAATCACTCAATAGATCCAATCAGCCAGCTGTGATGTGGGATCAGTATTTATAGTAGTAAAAATGATTATAGAAATAAATACCGGCTTATTATATAAAATGTATAATTAAACTAACTATGTACAAAGGAATCAGTTGGATTACCGTGTGTGTATGTGTTTAGGTGTATATGTGTCGACAAGCCTCATAGCTCAGTTGGTAGTAACTCTGCCTTCGGCGCTGTAGGCTGTGGGTTCGATTCTCACCCAGGACAAACATTTGTGTGATGAATATAGATGTTTGTTCTGTGTTTGGGTGTTGTATCATATAGTACGTATGTATTTACAAAAAGTATTTAAGTATTTTATCCGTAATCTAGTTCCCATATTACAAGCTATGCTTAGTTTGGGGCTAGATGGCGCTGTGTAAAATGAATGTCCTGTAATATTTATTTATTTAGGTATGTACTTTTTATCTCCTCCTTCTTGCTCAGGCAAGGATGAGGCCAATGATTGCCTTTGTTACAACGTCGTCGTACAGAATATAACGAGTTGGTCAAACCTGGTGTTAGAGGTAGAGTAATACCTGAAATGGCTTAGCTTCAGCGATCATATCTTCCACAATACTGTAGCATTTACTCTGAAATTAATATTATGTTATTGTTCAGAATTGATGCTAGAACGATTATTGCGAAAACACGATTTCATAACATTTTCTCGATGGTGGAAAAATCCAAAGTTGACTCTAATTTGTAACAAAAAATGTTCGCCATTCAATAAATACGCCCAATGAGGCCTTGACACTTTGTACAATAAATAAACACAGTACACAGCAGACGGTCTGTGTTCTCGATTTTCAAAATTAACATTAGTTTTACGTTAAAAAGATAAAACGTAGAATTTCGCGCTTAGTTCTGTTATCGGGTGGTCATAAGCGCCGTAGTTGAGCGCACAGCAAAGATCACCTTTATTTTAACTACATCTTAGTTCGAAACTAGAGTAAAGTTGCGGTGAGTTGCTTTTCTGAGGTAGTATAGGTCGTTAGGGGAAGCTTCATTGAATCTTCGATGAAGCGTTGATCACGCTTTGGTATCAAATAGAACAGATTAACGTTGTTGACGAATTTTGTATTCTATTGTTCCAGGCATAAGGACTGTTTTTGTGCTTTCTGCGTCTTATTCTCAATATGGAACCTGGGGATGGTAAGCTTGTTTTCAAAACAAGCCTGCAGTGTTTGCTGAAGCAAATTGGATGTAAATGCCAATACCACTGCACCGCGGTAAATTGTTGGAAATCGATGGCACTCTTTACACACATATAATATTAGCTAAATATGAACCTAACTGCGAAACGATAAAGTTCTATTTTGCTTGCATAGAATTCTCGAATGGGATTTCAGAGAAATTTTAGTTGACCGAGCGAGCGAAGCGTCTCAGTTTCGAGATTGGCCAAAAATGCTTTTGTCCGCTGTCTGTCGGTTTGTTCTCGCCTACAGGTCGCATTTTTCAACTGATTTTGATGAAAATTGGCAGACATGTTCCTTGTTTTTTTTGTCGATACTAATTTTTGATTGAGGGGAAAATAGAGGAGAATAAAGGGGAAATTTGCTGTACCGGTATTTATCAACGGATTTAAATTACATTTGAAAAACACATTAAGGATTGATTGTACACTAGATGTTGTGAAAAAAAATGACAAAAAGGGTGACTGGAGGGGGAAAGGTTTTCCCCCTTTACGTTTTCAATTTTAGATTTTTTTTTTGGAAAATGTATACCTACTGTTACTAATCAGACTACGTAGACCTCTCCGCCTTTGCAAGACAAATCTGTAGACACCAGATTCGATCTCCTCAGACCAAGGGACGCGAGTAATCGCTAAAACTTATACCCCTATATGCTCAAAAGCCTAGAAGGAAAAGTGAAAGAGGAAAGCATTGGTTATTGCATGGATATAAGGGCTCGCGATGACTACTGTTCTTGCAGAATCACTAGTCTTGAATTTTAGTTTGAATGGGACAACTTTCTAATTTTCAAATTTATAAGGTTTCTAATTTTCGTTTTTCTTTACTTTTTAACTTCGAAAACTTGCTCAGGCAAAAATGAGGTCTAAAATGAAGCTAGCATACCTAGAAGGTGTTTAATATCTCCTTGAAGACACAAGAGTCGTAGGGAAGACGCCTGAGAATCCGAAGGGGTGAATTTTGAATGTAAAATATGTTTAAAGAACAACCCTAATAGAAAAAGCCATCAGCTCTAGAATTGCTTTGTTATTTGTATCCTTATTTAATTGCCAGTGCCAGTGCTTCTATAGGCACGTTCTGGAAAATTTCGTAAACCTCATCCTCCAGTAATGTCCATAAGTCGAGCTTACCCATTCATATTAAAAACACAAGAATATGTATAATATATTAACCGCCTCTGTCGTCTTTTTTTTATCGTACGACGGGGAAGCGCTTGGCCTTCATCTCACCTGGTAACAAGTTAAGATAAGGCCGAAGGTGGAGACGCATTTCACCCGGAATCCTCAACAAACTGAGGAACTGGCTATCTTACCTCTGAATGCCGGAACACAACACCTTCGGCCTTATCATAAAAAAACAGATGAGATGAAGGCCAAGCCTTTTTAAATAAAATTATGTAGGCATAAATGCCTCTCTATAGACATAAATGCATAAATATCCGTGCTATATTATTATATGGGTAACAAAACCCTACAACATAATGTATACAGTGATTATTCAACGTAATACCGTTCTGTTTGTCTCGGCACAATATCACTGAACAAGCAACTTGGTTATAGTGCAAGTCTATTATAAACCTTGTTTAACTATTAACGGACATCCGATGTTCTCGTGAAAATAGCTCTCAATTCTGCAAGCGTAGTCTAAATCTAAAACCATACCACAATTGTGTTGAGATGCCATATGTCAAAAATCATTAACGTCGACCACAAACTTATATTTATGAAATGGAATTAATGAAATTATTAATTTATAGGAGTACAGGTATTAGGTCTTAAATATAATTAAGTTTCCCTGTACTCAAGTACAAGTTCAAAATATGTTTTGTATTTATAATTCCAGTCATATTTTCTCTCACAGAAGATACTAAAATTTACTAATGCACTATGGGGTACAGACATATTCAGGTAGGTACTTGCATTGTGAGAGACTGGTGAAGTAGGTTCTTATGAACCTGTGTGTGTGTGTGTGTGTGTGTGTGTGTGTATGTATGTGTGTGGGTGAGTGTAAGTGGTGTGTGTGTGAGTGTGTGTCTGCGTGAGTGTGTGTCTGCGTGTGTGTGTGTGTGCAGTGTAAAAGGGTGAGTTTGCACGCGCGTGATGTGTGAGAGTATAATGATAGTCGTGCGAGATAAAGGAGGCAAGTGAAGGTAATTGATATTATGTGTGCTGATAATTTAGTCTGAGATTATTTATAAGATAAAATATAATAGAGTAGTATAGTGAGAAATACTACTAAAACGCATAAATGCTAAAAATAATACACTAAATAAAAAATTTACTTAATGCTACTAAATGCATACATACATTCAAAAAACATCACGCTTTTCCGAGGTAATGGGGTAAACAGGAAGCAAATAAATGATTATACCTACACTATTCGCAAATTCACAGTGCATTTCACATTCAATCGGAATCTCGTAAACGCAATACAAGCGGTTTACAAATTAATAAAGCAAATTCGTTGACTGAACATTTTATTATTACTATAGCCAATTAAAACGGAATGTTCGGGCAGTTACCGGATTAACAATAGGCTCAGGGATGATAGATACTGTGTGGAGTCGGCAGATTTTCACACTAATATCTACTTCAACAGTCCATAAAATGTCCACAACTGGACAAAGCCTCCTCCACTGAGGGTATTGCCATGTTTTTTTTTAATTGTACGACTAGAAAGCGCTCACCCGGAATCCTCAACAAACTGAGGAACTGGCTATCTTACCTCTTATGCCGGAACACAACAATTTTAGAATTGTCATTATGGCAACAGAATTCTCTACATTATTACATATTCATAATCATTTTTTATAGTTTCGTCGCACAGGAAATCTTCTAGACATTTTTTTTTATCAATAAATCTTTCAGTATTTTGTGGAATTGGTTGCTTTGGATACTTTTTATGGTTTTTGGGAGTGCGTTATATATTTTAATGGCCATAACATTTGGTCCCCATAGTAACATTTTTAGCCTGGAGCTGGGTATAACTTATTTATTTTTGTGCCAGGTTTCGTATCGCCGCGGTTTATCTACTAATTTTAGAAAGAATTGAGGATATTTTCTTACAAATTTACAAACTTTATCTTAAAAGTTTGTAAATTGTATGTATTGCCCCGTTAATGTTAAAATATTATATTTTAGAAAACACGGTCTTCAACTATCGCGTGTTTTTATGTAACATATTGAGCGTATACATCTTTTTTGCAAAATGAATATGTCCTTATCCAATATTGCTCCAGAATTTACAGGTAAGATAGCCAATTCTTCAGACAATTGAGGATTCTAGGAGGAGTGCGTTTCCACCTTCGGTTTAATCATAACTTGAAAACCAGATGACATGAAGGCCTAATTCTAATTCTATTTCGGGGGGGAAATGTTCTGCACTGACGTCCCGCACTGGTGTGTATCATGCATTGCCCCCCTGCTATCCTGAACCCAGCCAGCCTAACTCCTTGAAATAACGGACACGGGTCCTGGGATGCTGACAGCATTGCTCCAGACTACTTGATGTCGCCGCTTGTTCCCCAGCAGGTGGATCAAGTAGCCTTTGTAGACCAGATTTCACTCTGGCTTCCCTTGTGCTCAGTATGCTCTACCGTTTCTTCTTCTTGAAAACATGCGTGTCATAAGCTACTGTCTGTGGCACCAGTCTTGACAAGATGGTGGTTAAGTTCACAATGTCCTGTGACAATGCTGACCATCGTGCGTAGATCTTCACGTCTCATTTTTAACAAGGTATTTGTTATTTTCCTGTCTATCTTTTTCATAATTTGTTTTGTTTTGCAGCCTTGACTGCTCTCCCACAATTTCTCGTGTACTTTTTCGGTGTAGGTACATTTCTAACCAGTTCTTTATTTCCGTCGTTGACGGATTGGACGGTCTGATGTAATCGGGAGTTTGTGGGATCCCATGTGGAACGTGTATGGTGACTTCTCTTCCATCCATCAGGTTCTTCTGCTTTGGCTACGATATACCTTTTACTGTAGGCAAAGCAACTCATGACATGAAGGCTTGTTACAGTGAAGAATTACGGAATAACAGATTGTAAGAATTCTGGGAAACGGAAAGCGCTTCCCCAACGCAAAATAAAAAATATCAAGATAATCGACAGGTTTCTTACAGTCTGTTATTGCGTAATTCTTTACTGTACACATAAATATTTAACAAAAAGTCATAACATAACACACACTCAAACTCATAAATTAAGGCATCAAAATGTAACAGACCAATAAATAACAACTTTTAATCTGGGCATCCTAACAACCCTGTCATACCCTAAAAAGGCGCAAGCGAGCTTCATTCCAAAGTCCATTATTAAAATATCACAGGGAAAAACACAATACAACCAGCCAAGTGTGAGTCAGTCACGCACACCGCGGGTTCAACATGTGAGTTCAACCCACCTTACAAGGCAAAAACATATTTTTTCGCTCTAAGTTTTTTGCACGAGTCTGGCTTACACTCAGTCAGATTTTAATCTATTTTCCAAATAGTATGAGGTGCTCAATTCGGACCGCAATTTTGAAATGTAAAATAAATAATAAATATAAATGTGTGGTAATATATAACATTTTATATGATACAGCAAAGGCATATAAAGTCAGTAAAAAGTATTTTCTATACTTTTTAGTTGCACATTTTTGTTAGTTACCTCGTTGGGAGCAGCGCGTCCGTTCTCTATGTTAAACACACCGTGATTCTGCAACTAAAATTAACGGGATATTTACCATGATTTGTTGTTTTATGAGATATCCGATATGTCGATGCAGTTACATACGCCATGATCATGGATACACTGAAGTCTTTGTGTGTAGGAATGAAGGTAGCGAATTAACACCTAAACGATTTACCCTCTTCCTCATTATTTTACTGCGACTAACGACACTACCACTGGTTTTAATCTCGAACGCAGCCCGATCACGGCAAAACACACTAACTTTATCACTACGCACGGTCGGTCTTGTACACAATATCCCGTTAATTTTAGTTATAGTGTTCCTACCCATGATAGTTTCAAAAGTTACACCGTAATTGTTTAACAGTACCCATCGAGTTAAACACCGATAAAATATTTTATAATAAGACAAGAGCTTACCTATTTGAGCCTTTTGGGGTTTGGGACCTTGGGTCCGTGGAGAGCCAGTACCCTCAGCGTTTTCAAAAATCTTGATGAACCTTTGATTGAGGCGACACGTGACCTAAGGACTGGATCTTATTAAGGCCAGCAACTTAGCATAGAAATGCAGCCAGTGTCATGGGCAGGCTTCCGTCTGGTACTGGTTTGGAACATTTGAGTTAGCCATAGGCCGTTTGTAACGGTATATAGGTAATCCGACTGCTTCCTTTGTACATATTTACTTTAGATGTACATATTATTTTTAATGTTGGTGAATAAAATAAATTCCTTTGATTCAATTTTCTAAAATGTATCAACCAGCTGACCAGATTGGTCCTTCAATATTAGTTCACCAATATTAGCAATTCGTTAGTAAATCCCGCGTTTGAAATGTTTAAAACGCAACCTTTATAAAATAAAGTGTATTAAGGTTCTGTTGATACCGTTGGAACCTTAAAATCATTTATTTTAAGGGCCACTTAGCTATTTTTGTTAAAAATTCCACGCCTCCGCTAGCCGGCCTATTTCCCATATGATTGTACGCCGAAGATTACACCGAGCGGGAAAGATAGGCTTCTTAATATTTTATGAAGAGATATTGGGGCCGTGTGCGTGGTTCAAGATCCGAGATCAGAGCCCTGATTGGTGAGGGAACGACCGGATCTCATCTAAAAACAAATATTGAACCGGATAATATGCTACGGAATGTATGAGACCACTTATTAGAAAAAAACACAGGCTTTTAAAAGTTTGAAGTAAAAATAAACATAGAAAAGTTATAGACTTTACGTGCCAAATAAATAGTTATAGGTAGTATGGTTAATATGTATGTTAATTTTTACACGCTTCTGTCTGGTACTGGTCTGGAACAGTTGAGTTACCTATAGGCCGTTTGTAACGGTTCTTAGGTAATCTGACCAATTTGTTTGTACATAGTTAGTTTAATTGTACTTTTTGTTAGAGGCTAATTACAATTTTGCTCGGACAATAAACGGTTTTTTAAGGTATATACTAGGTACTATTCTGGGCCGTAGACTAAGTTAGAATAATCTGTAGAGGAGAAGGTGGTAACGTGGCCCTCCACTTTGTTTTTGACCTGTCCAAAAAATAATACTTGCATGCGAAATCAAATAAATACCTCATGGCTTTCCTCATTCATCTGCCTACACATATTAAAAGGTGAAATAAATGAAACTACAATAAATTAATCAAAAATCTATGTTTTTCTTAAAAAATGCAAAATTGGCATTTGGCAAGTGAGGGTTAAATTGGCCCCCGGGGGGCCATATTAAATGTATTGAACTGATCGACAGAAATTACAGATGTAATATTCGTCTTCAGGATAGGTTTAAGCACATAAATTGCAGCTCAGACACTCAATCCACTATTCTACCAGTACATCTCTAGAATCATTCGTTTCACATAATAAACAGGGTGTATCTGAGGTGTCAGGTATCAATGCTGGTCAGAACTTGTGATCACTTTTGCCTTGGGTGCCTTTCGTCCACGATTGGAAGTAGTTTAAGGTCCAAGAATCGGCTGGATGAGTTCTGGTAAAACTACAGGTAACGATTAATTCTCATCTGGCTTTTTAGAGCCACAGCTTTTTTCATGTGTTCAGAATCACAAGTTTTACTATTCTTCGCAGATAGAGAATGTACGCTTTGCCGAGGCATCTCAAACGATTAAAAACAATATTTTAGTTAAAAAATATCACTCATACATTTTGTGGAGCCATACTGAAAGCAATGTGAGGGGGCCAAATTACAAATACTACACAAACTAAAAACAAACGAAGTCAATACAAAAATACAAATGTTTTATCAATTTACCTTTGAAATTCTGTGGGAAAATGTTATAGTAAACACAACGTGTAAATCATCAAAGATAAATGTCCGTCTTTATAAAAAATACTATTAAATGAAGCACACTGACAAAAACTTTACCGTCACGTGTTTACTTCTTGTTCGAAAAATAAAAGATTGAGATGCCCCCAGGTGTATTGATTGTTAATTAAATGACATATTTATGCCGCAAAGTTTCGTAAGATGGCGTTTTTCTATACATTAAATATCAAGGGGGCCAATATATCAGCAGGGGCCACGATACCACCGTCTCCATTTTTATAATGTTACCTGAAATAAAATATTATTATCATTATTATAGTAACATTACAACTGCTTCTCCTTCGATGACTCGAAGTCCATTTATTATTAAGAAATATATATTTTAAATCATCCAACAATATAAAAGTAGCAAATCTTAGTTTATCTTATTCTACAGCCTACAGCAATATATACCTTTAAACTAGCGTTGAAATTTCATTTACAAACTTAATTTCTAGGTACACAATTATAGGAGGCGACGTGTGAATTTCGGTGTATTAGGGGGTAGCCAGAGGCACTAAACATAAAGTAACTAAAATTTCCAAGCATCTTTCAATTACTTATAGAGATTAATTATAGAGAAAAAGAATCCTGATTTTTTTACATTCAACACCAACGGCAGCCGTCGTGCGTAAGAGTGTGTTCTGTATGACGCCAATTATCTTCAACAAAATACCGTCATCCATACGAGCTATCACAAATTTAAATATTTTTAAAAATTCACTAACAAAACTTCTAGTCTAGTCGAAAAAGCATATTATTCAGTGAATGAATTTCTCAATGACAATTTAATTTAGTTTGATATTTTTGATTTAAAATCATTGACATAAATACTCATTAAACATCGTTAATTGTAACTTATGTAGTTTTGTTTTGGACTGTTCTGTTGGTTGACTTTTGGTTGCTAGGTATAAATGAAATTTGTGTTAAAATATAGGTAACTAAGTACTCTTTATGTCTACCAATGAATAAACATTATTAGTGCATGCTATCCTAATGTTTGTATACCAATATCTGGTGGAATCATGTGAGACCTAAACTATCTGTTAGAACTTTTTATGTACCACGATTAAACAATCCAATAAATCATTTATTAGTGACGTTTCATCGGCGCTTAGTGGTATTTTTTAACCACATAATTACAAATCATAGCTAGGCGTGGTGATTATGATAAATACCATCTCTCTCACTGAGGGAGGATAGTGTAAATCATAAGTAGGTACCTGTTCTCTCACTGAGGGACATCATGTAAAACATAAGTCGGTACCTGTTTTTCGTCCGTTTCCGCTTAAGACTCAATCACATCGGCCCGAGTGATGTCCATTGATTGGTCTTAATAAATGGGTATCGTGAAAGCAAGCCGGGTGATAAAATCGTGTTATTCAGACGGTTGTTATCCGGACGGGATGTTGTTCGGGAAATACGTCATTGTTGAATAGATTTATCCTTCGATACCTTTGCAAATTGGATTTTCCTTATACTTATTAGAATAAGAAATAATCAGTTGGATTAATTAAGGTTATTAAAAAATTAAGCATCAACATTTGAGTTACTTCACATATATAGGTCACGTAACGGACTTTATACCGTTGATAGATAACGGTGGTAATCTGACTGATTCCTTTGTACATTATTAAATAAATGAAAGTTATAAATTAAACTAGGAAGCAGTCGGATTTCTAAGGGCCGTTACAAACGGTCTGTAGGTAACTCTAGGTCCAGACCAGTACCATACGGAAGCGTGCATAAGACACTGGCTGCATTGCCACGCTGAATAGCTATTACATTAATTTCAAACAGTACCATCTAGCCCCAAACTAAGCATAGCTTGTAATATGGGTACAAGATTACGGATATAATATTTTAATACTTTTTTTTTATAAATACATACTTTCCTAAAGATCATACAATACAACACCCAAACACAGAATAAATATCTATATAGATGTTATTTAGATGTTAATATTTGTCTGGTGAATATTCATCACACAAATGTTTGTCCTGGATGGAAATCGAACCCACAACCTACGCAGAAGGCAGACTTACTACCAACTGAGCTATGAGGCTTGTTAATAAATTCGCTGGCCTAAATAAGCCCTTGGGTCACGTGCCGCTTCAATCCCCGCAGATTTGCCTAAAAAATATTCTTACAATATACCGTTTCAGTACATAATGGTACTTTTATTATCCTGAGATATATACCGATACACTTCTCACTCTCTCACATTATGAAAATGTATTAGCATTGGATCGCGTTATTAAAAAAATCTTTCGAAAGATTTACTTATTGTACAGGAAAATGTGTCTGGGGAATCACGGAGAATCAAAGAATTGGATATCTTACATATTGACTTTCGCCAATGTAAGCAATTTTGCTGAAATGTTTTCTACAAAAATTGGTATTATTTTAATATAATTACATATTCACAGTTACACGTTACAGTTAATTTCATTCAGATTCTTTTGATTGTACGATTTTATGGATTCAAATTAAATTATATTATAAGAACATTTTTTCTTCAACTAATCACCTCCGTGGTCTAGTGGTACAGCGTGTGGCTATCAATACGGAGATACTGGGTTCAAATATCGGATGTGAAGTTTGGTCTCCGTTCAAGTTGGTTAGTATGTTGCATGGTTGAATCATCTGATTGTCCGATAAGAAATATGATTGCGTGCACTAAGCCTTTGGTCCCGGGGACTGTATATAGAGGTAGTCATTAGCAGCAATGTCCTAAACATGCCGGAACGCAATAATATTGTAATCGTAGTATAATAATCTGTATGGCGACAGTATTAAGTGGTGGTAGCGAGCCAGGCGGACTTGAGCAAAGTCCTACCACAAACTAAACCAAGCACAATTGTACTCCTGGGGATCGAACCCTTGAAGTCTGGATCTGTCACCGATGGGCGAACTACACACAGGCGGTTAGGTTAGCTAGGTGATAGCTTAAAATGAGGTGTACATACCTAAAACGAATTACAAATAAATATACCTAGAAGAAGTAGATAAAATATTCCACAATGCGCAAAGTAATTAAAAATAAATCACACCCTCAAAGCATTAAAGGCCACAGCTGATTTCAGCACAAGGATTAAGTAACATAAGAGGTGACAACAGAGAGACAATACCAGGAGTCCTAGACACTATTTGTGAATATATTGGATGAAATAAAAAAAAAATAGGTACAGAATAAACAAAATAGAAAAAATAAAACCTATAACCACTGCACAATAAAAAAAACTATCATTAATAGAGACAAAAATCGAACATCTACCTACTTACCAACTAAACCTTACTCACAAAAATGAAGAAATCGAAGTATACTTAAGAGTCTATGTGGCTTAGCTTCAGCGATCATATCTTCCATAATACTGTAGCATTTACATTGACATGAATATATGTTACAGTTCAGGATAGATTCTAGAATGCTTGTGTTTCGAAAACACGATTCCATAAAATTTTCTCGATAGAAAAAAAAACAAAGTTGCTTCAAAGTGCCCAAGACACTGGCTGCCTTGCTACGCTGAAAAGCTATGCTCATTCAATGGACTAAATAAGAGTCACAGAGTCGCCTGGGTCACGCGTCGTCGCTTCAATCAAAAACGAGAATCAGGCTATCTCGCCTTTGCAAGGTGGTTATTCTCTCTTTTGATATCAGCTTCAGATTTAGCAGTCAAACGCAAGCCAATCAGATAAAAAAAAAGCTTCGAAAAGTTTTTAAATCCCGGAGGTGGGTTTACCTTCCTACGTTCCCGAGTTAACTCCAAAGGACTGAAATATAATTATAAGCTCTGTTGAACCAGAATTAGAAATCATCTATGGCGATACACAGATAAGGTGACCTAATAATAAAAAATGCTTACTATGTTCTCATTTTAATTGAATGTAAATGACAGTTTTTCTATGTTATTAAAATCTAAACTAAATTAAAAAGCAATAATATCGATACCACTATATTTGCGTTTTCAGTGATACTCGACCGAATCACACACCAGCCCTAGCTGACGTCCCAGGCAGATGAGATGACGCAAGGGTGTCGACGCAGGAAGCGTTCCACACCAAGGCCTACCCGTCTCTCAAGGGACAAGAGTCATACCGTCAGGCCGCTTACCATCATCACGCCAGACCTCGGCTCCAGAACGGTTGGAACATTGACGCTGGTAAAAGCTCAACGGATGATGTCCGCTCGCATGGCGCGATGAAATAGCGATGATTATGGATAAAAATATTAAGGTGAATCCGAGTCTCTGGTATGTAAAAATCCAAAAATGAAACAAAATATGCCGTCGATCGAAAAATAATTGGCTTCTAATAGGTCTTATTTGAGCTCCGAACAAATTGTGGGCATTTATCTTTATAAAACACGCTGGAAATATAATTAAGTCAATTTCATATTTCGGAATGAGTGGAATTCTATTTTAACATTAAATCATTCATGAGGATATGAAACAAACATGAGATATGGCACATAATTATTTATTACCTGAACGGATTTAAATAAAATTTGGCATGGATCTAGTGTACTTTATATAGCCATGGCATACAGTATGATGCCTATACTAGTATCTGGGTACCGCGCGGGGGATGCCGGGGGCAAAAGCTAATCTTATATATTATGTGCCATTATATGTTCTATTGCCTTTAGCAGGCAGTTTCTGAAAAACTCGCATCATTGAAAGCCTTATCTTTGTACAGGTAAGCCCTCGAGTTCAAGATCTGACCCATTTCAAATAAAAAAAACCTGTAGGTAATCTGGCTCAAACTCATCATCAGATAATGTTTGATCGATACTACGAAACGATCGAAATGCTCATTTATATTGCAATAAGTACCTACCAAACTATTTCCATTTTGGGTAGATAAAGTCTTAGATGGGAATCGAACTCACAACCCACAAGGCAGAACATCTGTACCAACAGAATTATGAGGCTTGACTGATACTGGTGTTATGATGTGTAAAGATTCGTCTGGCTAATACTAATCTGCTCGCCATCTTATGCTGGTGCGTGGGAAAGTTGGTGCCTTCTGGGAATGCTTACTCCATCGTTGACCTGACCTATTTGCTCTTCCACCCTAGAGGTCAAATTTAACCCATATTGTATAAAATACACACTATACATATACACTATGTTTGGTGATAGGGCATGTACTTGGCTAGCTACTACCATATTACCTGAGTATGTCGCCATAACAACAATTCTAAATTGTTTGTTCCGGGATTTAGAAGTAAGATAGTTCTTACCTATGTATGGCGCCATAAAAAAAAATCTAAATGGTTATGTTCCGGGATTTAAAAGTAAGATAGTCTCAGTCCTCTGTTGAGGATTCCGGGTTAAATGCGCTTCCACCTTCGGCCAAATCACACTTGACATCGGGTAAGATAAAGGCCAAGCAAGCAAATTTAATAAAAAAAATACAGACGTTTCGATTGACCTCAGCGCGGAGCTCGCTGCATACACTAATTCCCTTCTAATATCCCATTTTTTACTCTGAGCTTAAGGTACACCAAGTAAGCCGGATAAGACGGCAAATCGCAGGAGATTTCGCCATAAAAATATAATATCTCCTACATGGTTTGACACCTTGGTCTGCGATCACAACCATTAAAATCATGAAACTGACTCGATCAACGGGAAGATTAATCGACTCACTAACTCTTAACGTTTGTGCACTTATATGTCAAATTTGGGTCAGGAGCTTCCTCATCATATAATGATATCTAATAATAATAAAAAAAATAAATCACAGTTGCAATGGATTTCATATGACCTAGATAGACTTGATTAAAAATCTTGAAATTTCCCTCAATACTGCAAACGCTAATGTAGTTAAAAAAAAATTGTAGGTAAAAGCCGCGAGTTATGTAGCAGTATGTTTTTAGCCCTGGATAGTGCAGATAGGTAGATAATTCCTGAGAAAACAAAGGAATGAAAATGTATAGAAACGGCCACACAAATATGAGTAACGTTTGCCATTTCACGGGAAATCTTTTTTTTCTGGATAATAAGTAGCTTTATATGTTAATCAAGGGTATAGATACTATCATAACAAATTTCATCAAACGTTAGTCATAGTAAGTTTTTTAAGTAATATATATAATAGCGCTTAGTGTTTCCTATTGTCGCATGTTAACCTATTAACGGCGGGTAACACCAGCGGGCGCAGCAAGTGTATCATAATTATGTTTTATCATATTATATCATTTAGTCATAATATATAACAAGCCTCATAGCGTACGTATGTATTTACAAAAAGTATTTAAGTATTCTATGCGTAATCTAGTTCCCATGTGACAAGCTATGCTTGGTTTGGAGCTAAATGGCGCTGTGTAAAATAAATGTCCATCCTGTAATATTTACAAAAAAGTACATAATGTCATAAGTTAAGTTTTCTATCCGTCTTCTCGCGTCTTCTTATTCCCTTATTACAAGTAATGCTTAGTTTGGGTTTAGATAGCTGTGTAAAAATTAAATGTCCCATTAATCCCAGACCACTTTCTGAAACTGTGTGCCTGCAACAGGATAATCTCTTCAAAGCAATCGGTTGAATAAGCTTTATCGAATGTTCAAAAGAGAGAACCTACCAATAATTATAGTAGCTAGGAACGTAAACAACATGTTGTATATGAGTACATATACCTACAACCCTCTGATACGCGTAAAATGTATAAAATACTCTTCTGACTCTCAGGGAATCGTAGTAAACCTTAGCCTAAATTCATATACCAACAATTTAGAGAAATCAATCAAAAAAAATATACAGGAATTTCATATCTCATTGATCTGATTAGAGGCAGTCGCGAGATCACTAGTAGGTACCACTTTTCTAAAAATAATATTCAAATCATACTTTAATTTACATTTTTTGTATTTTGATAATTATTGAGTTTATAAAAATAGCAACGTACCACGGCCACAAATGATCTGTATCCAAAATATATTCCTGCAAAATTTCATTTTAATCGTAAATTGTATTTCGAAGTGAACGAAAAACTTATATTGTACTGGAAAGCGAAAATCAACTTCTAAAGCCGCGACCCACAAGTATAAGAATGTGAATATATTTATTTCTTGAAACAACGTTCTTAAAGGACTAAAGCTAGGTTTCTTCTTCAGGTTTAAAAAACTGAACCCGTCTAAGATTCCCTTGAGGCGGACAGCTGGCAAGAGACCGCAATGGACAGGGATATGTGGAGAGTTCTCGTTTCGGAGGCCAAAGCTCACTTTGGGTTCCTGCGCCGTTGGAGTAAGTAAGTAAGTAAGTCTAAGATTCCGGTTTACTCTCTAAAGGAGGAGGCTTATGTCCTACAGAAGATAGTTATGATGAGTCAGCGTTTCCGTTACGTGGGCCAAAAAAGCTCTGATTCCCCACACATCCTAAACCGGGGCTCAGCCGCCATTTTAATAATCCCAGCGACGCGCAGTGGCTTTTAGACATGATTGATGTCAGTAAGTTAGATTATAAAAATGTCATGCTCGTGTATAGCGATCGCATCTTTAGAGTTCCGTAAAAATATTATGGAACTAGTGAAGCGCCGGAGAATGAAAATTACATATTTTTTTTTTATTGTTCGACGGGGAAGTTCTTGGCCTTCATCTCACCTGGTAACAAGATGATATAAGACTGAAGGTGGAGGCGCACTTCACCCGGAATCCTCAACAAACTGAGGAACTGGCTATCTTACCTCTTAATGCTGGAACACAAAAATTTTCAGAATTGTTGTTATGGCGACAGAATTAGGTAAGACGTTGGTAGATACCGACCAGATGAGCCTGGAGGTACCTTACCTAATTCAAAGAAAACGTCCCATATCCGGGTCAGGTCTTTCACCTAGGTTCTCCACCTGGGTGAAGCACGGGGACTTGTAAGGTCCCGTGTTCCAACTGATGTCGTTATTGTACTTACATTGAATCAGTATTTTTTTTGTTCTTATACACGACAAAAGAAGGTCTGGTTTGGGCTATGCTTTTCTAGAAATTCGCAATAAAAATCATTTGCAGCTTTTAATTTAACCCTATCAGTGGTCTTGTGGTTCGCCTGCCGGTATCCTAGGTTCGATACACATAAAGAAAGACGAACCAAACCGAGCACAATATTGTATCATTGTGCTCGGTTTGGTTCGTGGTAGCTTTGAGATGAATCAGAATCAGTCAAGCAATTTCTGCTTGAGTAGATGCTAAAGCTTGAAAGGTAATTTTCTGATAAACATGTTATTTGAGGGCTAATATATATGGCTTCAAATCATGGTATATGTTTTAGGATAAGCGCGAATGCATTCCATGTAATTCACTTATTTGTACCTTGGATGTTTTACAAGGTGACTTATACATCATACTAACAGATGGGCAGCAGCAACCACCAAGTACTTCAATCACCAAAATAGTCCAATAAAAAAATGTGTGTTTATTATTAAACTAATAAATTTATAGATGATATCAACATAAAAAACTTTGCAGAACCGTGTTGATCTATACTGAAAATCCCCCCATCGTACTCTTTACTCTTTGGCAGAGGTCCATAGGTTGCCGTAGATTATTCAGAGAATGATGATGATGATGACAGTGTAGGCACCTACATTATTACCTATGTAAATGTCCTCAAACTATATCAGAAACCGCAAAAAAATGATTTATTTGACACATAGGTAGATTTCATACATTCGTTAGAAACAATACAATACAAGCAACTAGAAAGACACAAAACACAATAAAAACACTCAGAAATGTTTCAACAGACAAATAACTAGCTACTATCGATGTACCAACTGGCGCATATTGCTGTTAGATAATTATTTATGACTACATTTTCGTTTTATAGACAGCGGTAATAATTCTTCTGAAATATTATACTTTAGTATAATTTAATTTGTACAGAACCCATTTATTCGAACTACGTGCTTTAATATCGCCCGTCAGCCCATTGCTACGTAATGTGATTTGAATTTTGATAACACATTAGGCCCCCGTATCTGAAACGTGAATTAGATAGTTTATTTCCCCACCCTATGTTACGTGGAAACCAAATAATTTATGCGCAAAACCTACTAGGTTTGTTTTTTTTAAATTACTTTTGTACTATAGAAATAGTCTATGCCCACGGCTTTGCTCACTTACATAGGTACAGTGGAGAAGCTGCAAAATCGGCACTCCTACTACAAATGAGTTGAAACCCACCGAATGCCTCAATAAAACAGTGTAAAATATTTTTACTTATAATAGATACAGTCATTTGTTTCAAAATGATCTAACCAGTGAAAATTTCAATAAGATGTAAACACATCTTATTTTCATAAATATGTAAAAATACGTATGATTTGGTGTAAATTATAATTATGTGATTGTTAATTTAATGTCTGCTATTTGGGGTAGGTTTAAAGGTGATCTTTTTCCTAGTGATCTACTACTTTATATTTACACATGGGACGGAAACCTCTTCACGCGATTCTGAATAGCACTTGACCGCTTTATTTATTTGATAAAGTACTTAGATAAATGGTGGTTTCAATTAATGTTGGTGGTCATGGGTTCGATTCCGGCCAGACACCAAATACTTTTTAACATGACAAGTGATAAAATTGTGTTGAAATGAAATCATAAGGTCCCATTTTGATTTGGTGAAATTCTGATTTTTGGACCTGGAGACCAAAAAACTTCTCAAAGGACCTTAGAAAATCTTAGATATCTCCGCCAAATGACGTCAGATTACCCGTGTAACGAAGATTTTGTGTTATCTGTCTTATATTTTTAACTTGATTTTATAACTGCTAGTTTATTCTAGATAAAGAACTCCTTGATAATAAGTACAAATTACGAGTCTAATAAGATATTCAAATTGTATAAAGTTTAGTTCATATTAAGTTTTACAATCGTAGGTCTAATAGGTCATCTATAAACTAAGATATTGTTGTTTGTGTTTCAAAAATTGATTCAAAATCGAAAATATCGATAATAATAATATTGAAACGTGTATTTTTATTACCCTGCCCAATAGGTGATAGACATTATGCATAATGCCTGGATAATTTTACTATTTGAATAGTTATTATCACATTGCCCTCTCCTCATATTGGTCATTTTTCAAAATGCCCGGGCATTATGGTATATTGTCCAATTAATCACATGGGCCATAACATATACATATTTATGTTGGTACATCAATTCATTATATAAAGTATACAATTAAAATAACTTTGTACAAAGGATCAGTCAGATTACCTATGTACATAGTGTATATGTAGGTATTTGTATTATGTAAGTAGTGTGTACATTTGTAACTTAGCTTTACATAGTAAATATATATAGGTATATATAGTAGTAAAAACATATAGTAAAGTTAGCTAGACCCCTAATAAATTATGTACACCACCAACCACCTCTTTAGCCATAAAATCCTCTATATCCAAAGGTTGTCTTTAAGAAATCACTTCTAAGCGATGAGACCGCTCATTGTTAATGTGTTAAGTACCTAATCCAGTTTATTTTGAAGGTGTGCAATAAAGTATTTTCATTCATTCATTCACTCATTCAGCTCCCTCTGTGGTACGGTATATCCGGTTTCAGCATTGACCTCAAAATGGAATATGAACCAAAATTTAGATGATAAGTAGCTGTACGTCTGATTCCTCTATGTAGACAAGTAGGTGTACCTACTTATATCTTGGGATCAATACTACATTGCATTGTCTCCCAGACAGACATAGACAATTTGATTAGTATTTTACGAGGACTCAGGTCACGGCAATGACGTAATTCGAGTCGTAAAAGACAAATAGCTCTTTACATAGAATAGATTACCATATATAATCGTGGAAATGGGGGTCACAGTGGAGAAAAAATAGGTTACATAATCCGATTTGGCATAGGCGAGTTAAGAGGCTCAGCAGTACCAGAATTCCATACAAACCTAGTTCATTTCGAAATATTGCAGTATAATCGCATTAGGATGATTGGAAGATAATCGTAATGGTGTCTAAGAACTTTATTGAAATCGATATTTAAGGTTGAGACCTTAGGTCCGTGGGGAGCCGGTGCCCTCCGGGCTTTCAAAAATCTTGCGGAGCTTTTGATTGGTGCAAAACGTGATTTAAGGGCTGGCACTTATTTGGGCCAGCGAATTAGCATAGCTATTCAGCCTGACAATGCAGCCAGTGTTCTGGAAACGCTTTCGTATGGTACTGGCCTGGAACAGTTGAGCTCTACCTTTAGGCCGTTTGTAACTTTCCTTAGGTAATCTGACTGATTCCTTTGTACATAGTTAGTTTCATTGTAAATTTTATTAAATAAATAATATAAATAAATAAATAAATGCAGAGAGAAAATTGAAATGATCTGGAAAAAAATATTTTCCAGATCATTTTAATTTTTCAACAATACTTTAGCATTTCTGCTGTCTTTGAGCTAGATGGCGCTGTGTAAAATGTCAAGTAACATTTATTTCAGTTATTTATTCTGGTGATCCCTTACTCAATATGACATCCGCTGGCTGATTGGGGGGGTCGTTTCATAAGAGCGCCACCGGTTTATATTTTCTACTTTACGGCCAGCTTAAACCGGCCTTTTAGCTTTATCTTGCCTAACCATTACATTTTAATAACATCTACGCCTCAGTGAATCTTGATAACCAAAAGGACTTAAAGCTTATGTAAGTCTGCGAAATGGTACATCAATTTTTATGCCGTACCTTGTGGGCCCAAAGTGGGGTTAAAAGAAACATATTTTTGTTATAATCTAGTAAAACAGCTCACCGCTGTGTTTTATAAGCTTGGGCATCATGTGGTTTATTACGGCTCGTACTGGCCAGAATAACTCGGACGTACGTTTTGAGAAATAATGGGGGTAGATGGGACACGTTTTATAGTAACCTCTTTGAATGTAGCTGAATGACTAACTGACTGACCAATATCATCACATTTTGCTTGATGATAGTAGGACTTTGTTTAGGTCCACTTGTCAAAAAATATCCAAATATGGCGCCGGTTCTCCTAAATCCAATATAAATCTAATACTAATCGCTTCACTGTTCACAATGGTGAAGTATATACTAAATGACACAGAATGGCTACAGAATACCAAAAGGCACCTATAGAGGCAGTAATTATTTTGCGACGATTGCCTTGTCATAGTGAAGCCATTGGTTTAGTAGATTCGGAGTCCATAGATATTGGTGTATCCATATATCAAACAGTATAACAGTAATATAGATAATAGTCTTTTAATTAAATCTACATATAGAGAAAAAATGTATCATTGTGAATTAAATTATAAAAAGTTTAACTTTTTATAATTGTTTTTTTAGATAAGGATAAGATAGCCAGTTTCGCAGTCTGTTGAGGATTCTGGGTGAAGTGCGTTTCAAACTTCGGCTTTATATCATAACTTGAAACTAAGGCCAAGCTCATCCCCGTCTTACAAATATGAAAAGCTAGCCTTGAATGTGAGTCAAAAGCTGACCCATAGTATATATTAATTGATAAAGAAATATATCTGAGTAGCTATGTATAAGTAGGTATATATACCTACTTTCTCAGCGTCTCGAAAATATTTCAAAATGGCAGCGATAAAAGTTAACGCAGGAATTATCCGAAGATGACTGCACAGAACACGTTTGTAAGCAACTCCAAAACTGTCAGCTAAGCTCTTAATGATCCAATTTGCACAGCGTTTGCTGAAATGTCCTGAGATACGGCTACGGAAGTAGCGAGTAGAAACAGCTTTACTTTTGTAAAGCTATTTCTTGCGCTGACACTACACAGAAGGCCATCTCTCATCTATCTGTGTTATATTATTGTGATTATCTAGCGTTGATGTGGTTTTCCTTTTAATAACAAAAAAACAAATGAATGTACAAAAGTATTCCCAATCAGATCCGGTAGCATTTATTAAATTAGAGATTTCCTTTTGCATTTTACCTATGACAAAATAAATGCTAAGACAAACCTCTACTTATTTATTTGCGTTATGTTCTTAATCATTTTTAGTAATCGTACATTACCTAACTACTTAGGCCTATATACTATCAGAAGATTCTCATGCTAACTCTACCACAACTTATGCATGGATGTGAGTGGAAACTAATGCACATTTCAATACATTTTCCTTGAAAAAAATATTAATGAAAAAACAAAATGCTTGTAGATGTGGTTGGGAACTAACACACGAAAGTTTTATTTTTCAAGAAGAAAAAAGAAGAATGTTTGGATGTGGTGGAAAGTAGCCTTTATTTTGACGAAATGAGTGCACATGGAATATGTGAATGGTAAAGTTGGGAGGGAATAATCTCGCCGAACGTTCTCTGAGATACTAAAGAGGATCAGTAGGTACTGGTAAAACCAGCAACCGAAGCGTGGCGGATGGCAATATCAGTTCCGATCACCAGGTCTCCTGTGCAAGAAAGCCAGTCCAAGGGGCTTCCATGCGCAGGAGACCCGGTTTGTCGCTAACTTCCTGGCCCGAGGTCTTAGGATTATTGTAACGTCGCCGGCTCACTCCAAATTCGTTGAATGTTCCTTTTTCTTTCAAAACTTAATCCCAAAATTCAGTAAAGTTACGTAGAGTCAACTGCTGCCAACAGACTGTTAGGGGAATGTGGGACAGACTGTTAGGGGAAAGTGGGATAATGACAAGGAAATTGTTGTATGTTACACGGTCGTATACAAAATAAAAAAAACCCGTTATTCAACAAACCTAACAGCTCGGTTACTCTGCCGTCTGCGCTGTAGATTGTGGGTTCGATTCCCACCCAGGACTAACATTTGTGTGATGAATATAGATGTTTGTTCAGGTTTTAATGTTGTATTGTAACCTATGTATCTATGTATTTATAAATAACAATAAAGGTTAGATGGCGCTGTGTTTCATTTTATTGTACGACGGGGAAGCGCTTGGCCTTCATCTCATCTGGTATCAAGGTGTGATAAGGATGAAGGTGGAGGCGCACTTCACCCGGAATCCTCGACAGTCTTACATCTATATGCCAGAACACAATCATTTTGAGTTGTTGTTATTGCGACAGACTTAGGTAAGATGGTGGTAGCTAGCCAGGCAGACTCAAACAAAGTCCTACCACCAACCAAACCAAGCACAATATTGTACGTACTTCCCTGGATATCGAACTCGGGACCTTTGTATCTGAAACCGGTCCACTAGACCACAGAGGTTAATGTTAATGTGTGAAATCAATGTCCTATATTAAAATAATGATGTTTCACGTCACGATAAGTTCAGTGCTAGGCGATCATGTCATGTTGGTCGCGTAGCACTGAGTTCATCCCTTGTAGCACGCACACGCAAGAGAGATGCCTCTTGGTGATCATCATAGACCAGCAGGCCTCTTATCTGCCAGCTAAGCGTAGAGATTATGGCAAAATTTTACAGGCCCTTTATACCGGAATGCAACTACAATGCTGCTTGGTGTCAAAAATAGGCATTGCAATGGGTTAGGGTTGGGGGGTTGGGTTAGAGGATGAATTAGATGAAGGGTTTCTCCGCTAACTTTGGTCTTCACACTAGGATTCCCTGTGTTGTGAAGACCAATATTGAGTTACATAGTTATGTACCAGGTTCGGTTATGAATTTCTAGTGGTTTCATAGGATAACTTACTACCATTACCTAGGTATGTGTGTTAAAGTAAAGGGTGGAGTGTACCTAAAGCAAAGGTTTTTTTTTCATCTTTTCTTGTTTACACATAAAACTCGATTTCTATAGATTTTTTGACAGCAAAACCCAACAGAAACATGTTAGGTGGTGTCCAGATAATTTAGAGAATAGACACTGAAAGTAGCTAGGCTTCCGCGTCCAAAATTAATTTTAATGAATGAAAATGTTCGTGGTAGAAATATGGTGATGTGTTTCACAAAGTAGAAAGTTTGTTTTTTTTGTGTTGGTTGTTGGTTCTGTTTTGGTTGGTGTTTGAATTTTTTTAATAACTTAGCTGAATTATACGTGAACCACATCACCTATTAGCCAAGACTGATGAAGACCAAGAGCTAAGCTAAGTTAGTTTGGCTTAGCTCATCATTTTTCATATTTTTCTTTATTGTACGACGGGGAAGCGCTTGTCCTTCATCTCACCTAGTTACAAGTTGAGATAAAGGCGATGGTGGAAGCGCACTTCACCAGGAATCTTCGACTAACTGAGGAACTGGCTATCTTACCTCTTAATGCCGGAACACAACAATTTTTAGAATTGTTGTTATGGCGACAGAATTAGGTAAGATGGTGGTAGCTAGCCAGGTAGACTTAAACAAAGTCCTACCACCATCCAAACTGAGCACAACATTGTACCCATGGGGATCGAACCCGGGACCTCTGGATCTAAAATCGGTGGGTTGAACCACTAGACCACAGAGGCGGTTAAAATAATACTTATTATAGTTGCGAACTGCTTACATTTATGAATAAACAGGCCAAGTGCGATTCGGGCAAACCGAAGGTTCCGTTTTTTACGAAAACTCAATCATAAAAAACAATAATGAGCGATAGCGTCCTCACACTCGTCTAGTTAGTCGATGGTGGATAAGAACCTAGCGCTCGCAAATTGTGTTTCAGATTAATGAAACTAGATGGCGTTTACATACAAGTTGTGGTGAACGCAAACGCAGTAGTTAGAAGTAGCAAGTTGAAAAACTCGTACTAGACACTCGCCTGTGACGCCTGACGTCAAAAACTAATGGTTAATGTCGTGTTTTGATGTTTCTGATTATGTTTACAATGTATACGCCTTATAAATCATCCTAAATCAAAACCCAAGGAAAATAAATTAAGCAATCAACCTTACTAAATTAGAAAAAAACCCGACTCGCTTCGCCGTCGATTAACCAAATTTGGAGCCGTCAATAAAATAAACATTAAAGGACATTCTCATTAGCCCTACAAAAAACTTTACGAGCTGAACTCAGAAGCTATTTATATGAAAAGCGGGTTTCTAAAGTCCATCGTCGCTTGCTAAGATGCAAGACAGCATTGGGTGCTGTCTTGCATGAACACTGAATAACCAACTACATCCATCACATTGAATACTAGCTAATTGCAAAACGTGGGCATGTGCCGAACTAAGTTTGGACGTGACGCTGACAACCCTGTATCCACATAGGATCCACGCTCTGAGTCATCATAAGAGGCGAATCCTCGAAGGGGAAAAAGTCGTAAGTAAATTTTTATTTTTTTATTCTTCACGCAAATGTTTGTCCTGAATGAGGGTCGACCCAAAACCTACAGCTTATTATACAGTATTATCTAACACAGTAACTGCAATTCCAGTCCGCCTGACAATGGTGGTGATTTTATCAAAAGCTACCAGTTTTAGATGGGCCGTTGTATTTAATATTGTATGTGTATTTTTTTTATACAGCATGGAGACGAAACAAGCAAAAGCAAGCAGCCTGATGCTGTACATCTCTTGCCTATTACAAATCCTCACTGCGTAGGTCACATCTATAAAGAACATGGCCTACGCGGGACTGCATTGCGCCCGTCAACATGAGGCATAGAGGTGTAAAGCCTCGAGTGCCCGTTATTTCACACAGGAATGATGCTTGGCGGCCGAAATAGGGATGGTGGTAGTATTTCTCCGGACGAGCCCTATCACAAGGGGCTCTACTAATCTTACATTCCTGGTATAAAACATGTGTTCTAAATATCAGCTCAATTCGTTTCGTCAATTCGGCACATAGGTACGAAGTCTACTTTAAAACAAACACCCGCTTTATAAGACGACTGCGGTCAAAAAGCTATACATCAAAAGAAAAAATTACAAACGCTTTGAACTTTGCAATGTTTCATTGTTCTTTCTCAGATGACGTATTATTAAAGAAATTTGTTTTTATAAATTTGTCTGTATATTAAGATGGACGGCCCCGTTTAAGGAAACCTTCTTATTCCTTCACTGGGGTTATATTTTATGCGAGATGGGAGCCACTTTTACACAAGAATGCGACCGACAACTTTGTATATTGTATGTTTTATTTCATAATATTCATTTGGAGAAAAAAAACAACAGTAACAATGCTAAAATGCGTGTTAAATATACATTGCAGATAGGGTCATAGCTAGAGAATAAGCATAATACACTGACACTTTTACATATCCAATATATACGTGAATCATTGATTTACTTTATGTAACAGATGATCTGAACTAGTCATTAACTTATAATTTATATATTTATGTTTATTGCACATTTTATTTCATAATTTTTCATTTGGATAAAACAAACTACAGTAACTATGCTGAAACGTGTTAAATATATATTGCAGATAGGGTCATAACTGGAGAATAAGCATAATACACTGACACTTTTACATATCCAATAGGTATATACGTGATTCATTGATTTACTTATTGATCTGAACTAGTCGTTAATTTATAACCCAGTGATTTGAAACTGAATTAAATGAAAAAGACACAAAAATATACAAACATACACATATGTAGGATATAATTATGTAGCCTGCGAGAGAATGAGATAAAATACAGTTATAATGTTTGTACGCGTGATAATACGTACTTATGTGTAAGCCTGCGTATTGCGTAGCCTTGGAAAGAGGCCATAGTGAATTGAGAAGAATAATAAAAAATATAAATAAAAGTTTTACTTCTATTTCATGAGCAGACGTGTGTTTTTTTTTATATTTAACAAACAGCTTAAGATACTATGAACAATCAATAAGTTCTCGCAAAGTCAACCCTGATAATTGTTGAAAACAGCATCACATCACACCCACAAAAGCTACCCTGAATTTGTATTACTTGTGTAACGCCGGGGACTTCTTTCCCGGCATCCCGTGGCAATCGCAGCGCCACCTGTTCAATTGTAAATCAAATAACCTATTTAGGCACACAAAAAAAAACAATTTACATTTCTCAAGCTTGCATAGGTATAGGCGATAGTAGCCTGTTTTGTCCTACTAGGCAAAAAAAATACAAAAAAATAAAATAACATGTTTGTAGATAGTGTAGTTTCTGTTTATCACTTGATAGTATTTATAGTGAGCATATCCAATATTCAAAACCTATCAAAAATAATAATGTGCAATTAAACTATTTATGTAACCTACAAGGTAAGTAGTTGGATTACTTAAGACCCGTTAAAACAGTTAACCTGTTCCAGATCAGTACCAGACGGAAGATATCCAAGATCGACATTTATTTTTTATTTGAATGAAATTGGGAATAAACGCATAAATTTTAGCTATTCCCAATTGGTCTCTCAAACAAAAATTTCAACATTCAGTAGATTTCTTAAAATATGATGAAACGATAGTCATTAATTATATCTAGCACCTGTTTGGTATAGAGCCTCAGTTTAATAATTATTTGATAAATAAATACAGCAAATTAAATTTTATCTAGCGCCATTTTCATTTGGGGCTAACCACAAACTGTTCAGTTTCGTTTGGCAAGTAGCATTATCCTCAAACATTATCTAGATAGGTATTACCAGATAGGTTATCCGACGTAGCAAGCAATAAAATCGACACTCAACATTTGAAAACAAACAGACCTATACAGACTAGGTACACAGGTTGCAAAGAGTAACACAAACCCAAATTGTCGCTCAGTTCTGAAGTAATCCTAAGCAAATATCTACCGACCGAAGCAAACAACGGAAACACGTTGAACTACGTGGAATCGCAAGCAACCTTTTTCGCAAGTTTCACAATTTTCTTCATTTTGCTTACCGTGAATAATTAATGGATTGTTAGCGACGAGCTCAATAGGCACGAATTTGCTGAGTAGGACGGGCCCTGCTTTAATTTAAAAACTCAATTAGAGACTTAGACCAGTTGCAAGTTGAAAAAAACTACAACATTAATAGTAGGGATATTAATAATCCCCATGGGTTCGATCCCCATGGGGAGTACAATATATTGTGCTTGGTTTGGTTGGTGGTAGGACTTTGTTTAAGTCCGCCTGGCTAGCTACCACCATCTTACTTAATTCTGTCGCCATAATAACAATTCTAAAATTGTTGTGTTCCGGCATTCAGAGGTAAGATAGCCAGTTCCTCAGATTGTTGAGGATTCCGGGTGAAGTGCGTCTCCAACTTCGGTCTTATCTCAACTTGTTACCAGGTGAGATGAAGGCTAACGACGGGTAAGCTCTTGGTCTTCATCTCACCTGGTAACGATTTGAACGATTGGCTTTGTATAATTGAAGCCAATATTTTATTATAATATATATAAAACAATAAGAAATTCCGATTACTTACCATAACAATTAAACATTAGAGTCACGAAGGAAGAGCAGGCCTACGACACAAGACCTCCGTATTAGTGTAGGTTCTGCGCGCACATTTATTATGTTAATGTTTGTATACTCTGTAAAAATAAATGAATTGAAAAAAAATTAATTGAATTATCATATTCAACTTGTTCTTGCCCATGACAATATATACTTAAAACTAGTAAACATGAAATGTAAAAACTTAATGACTATATACACTATGAGAAACGGTGACGCAATGACGCAAATTCATAATTGCAACGTCACATCTCACGTTGTAATTATGAAAAATGAAATGAAAATGAAAAATACTTTTTATTGCACACCTTTAAAATAAAACTGGATTACATGAATTATGTAGTTTACCTATTCATATCTACATTGTCATGATATTTTTATATGTAGATAGGTACCTATTATAATAGTATGTAGACGTAGTATTCATATGTTATTATTATTTTCGTTGTCGCCTTAGTGTTACTGTTCTGTGTTTGGGTTTTGTATCATATAGTATGTATGTATTTACAAAAAGTATTTAAGAATTCTATCCGTAATCTAGTTCCCATATTACAAGCTATGCTTAGTTTGGGGCTAGATGGCGCTGTGTAAAATTGATGTCCTGTAATATTTATTTATTTATTTATGACAATATAAAACTTAAACTTAATAAATAAAATATAAAATGTGTATACAATGGCGGAAAAATGTCTTATCAAGCGATAAGAAGCGATTTTTTCCAGACAGTCTTTGGATGGAGAGGATTTTATGGCCAAAGAGGTGGTGGGTGGTACACGTATTAATAGGGGTCTAACTAAATTGACTATATATAATACATTATGTAAAGGTACGCTACAAATATACACACTACAACTATGTACTAGTTCACACCCTACACCCTTTAGCCAACTACTTTAGCCTAAACCACGAACCCAAAATAAAACCCGACTCCAATATTTTTACCTTCATGGCATAACACGGCCTGAAAAGGTATAACTGTCTAGGTATTTTTGCGTTACCTATGCAAGGTTAGGCTTTCATTTAATACTTACACACAGGTGTAATTAAATAATATCATGTAAAAGGAGTGGATGCTGTCGGCGGGTGACAAGGGCGAGCGGAAGAGGAGATGCTGTGCCGACTCCGCCTAAGTGTGGGATAAGGGCAGAAAGAAGACGAAGAAGGCAATTAAAAAAAGTTTTTTTTTTCTTTTTGACGGGGAGGTGATTGGCCTTCATCCCACTTGATTTTCAAGTTATAAGAGAAGCGCACTTCATCCGAAAGTCTCAACAAAAGGTACTGGCTATCTTACTTCTGAATGTCAAAACACATCAATTGAGGAATTGTTGTTATGGCGACATGACAGAATTAGGTAAGATTTTGGTGGCTAACTCGGCGGAATTAAACAAAGTCCTACCACCAACCAAATCAACAATCTTGGGATCAAACCTGGGACCTCTGGCTCTGACACCGGTGTTTGAACCACTAAACCACAGAGGCGTTGTCGATTGCATACTAAATTAACGTCTAATAAAGTGATTGACCCTACCTCACTTACTACCTAAGTATTGGTTATGAGAAACATTCACTCGCACAAAAATAGCAGTTAATAAACGCATTTTCACAGTCTTATTAAAAAAAAAAAACCAGTGGCCCTTCGGGAGTCCTGACAGAAGTGAAACCTTGAAGTTTGTCTATAGGTCGAGGCAGTCTTCGAACGGTCCTTATCCGTAAGTTTTAGGATCGTAAAGATAACGTGACCATGTATTAAAAGTCAAATGTGCCAAAGGTAAGGTAAGGTGTATAGGATCACGAGTACCTACACTGGTTTTTTCCTATCTCAAGAAATGCCCTACGCGCCTGAAGAAGTTTTCACTTCACTAACAGTATTTTTTATAGGATCATTTTGACCAATACACAAGGTGAAAGGCAAAAGCCGCGGGCTCGGAAATTCTTGATGACCCAATCAAATCGCGCATGCCTAAATTTCTGTGCTTGATAGTATCTTAAAAAAAATTGTGTTCCGGCATTTAGAGGTAAGATAGCCAGTTCCTTATCAGTTTGTTGAGGATTCCGGGTGAAGTGCGCCTCCAAGTTCGGCCTTATCTCAATTTGTTACCAGGAGAGATGAAGGACAAGCTCTTCCCCGCCGAACAATAAAAAAAAACATTTCAACACAATTGAAGCCTTCGAATTTTTCTGTATGAATATGGGATACTTACGTAAATAATAATAATAATAATAAACGTTTAATTCAGGTAACATAAGAATAGTACATGATGTTAAATACTAATTCTAGGACCCATAAAATATATACCTTAAAACTAAAATACATACAATATTTATTAAAACTTATTTAATCTAGGTTACACGTAAAGCCCCTCATGATTACTGGTTAGTACGCAATCTCTCATCATGCCTTCCTGAGTTTGCGGGTCACTAAGTCACCACTTCCGTATCAAAATCTCTCTGACTCGTCTTGAAACAATCTTCAAGTGTTCAGATGATTGAGATGGCTCTTGAGATCGTGGCGGCATAATTAAAAACTTTTCGTTACATATTTTTATTTTTACACAGAAATTCTGATAAAATCTTTTATCAGGTATTGGTCAAGCGTGCGTTGCACTATGCGTTGCGTTGCAGTTTATCGAAAAACCACTCATCTATTATTTTATTCAATTCAGTTCAGCTTTTATTTCAGCTTTCATAAGTAACATTTAGGTAGTACAGTCGCCAGAACTAAAATGTTTACGCTGCATTATTTGACGTGTAGGTTCCGATATTCAAAACATAGCCTGTGGATATCTTAGAACGTATCTTAGGGATATCACTTGCCACAAAAACATAATCATCAAAACATTAGTAGTAGCATCATTAGTCCACTGTCGAATTCTTACTAGACAGGCGTGTTTCATCAGGTTAGAATGTGGTCAATATGGTGTAGTAGTAATGGCAAAACTCTAAATTCCGGGTGAAGTGCGCTTACACCTTCGGCCTTATCATAACTTGAAAATCAGGTGAGATGAAGGTCAAGCCCCTCCCCGTCGTATTATAAAAAAGAAACAGATACAGGCAACGTATTCCACTCCTTACCAACTCGCAAGTAATTGTTTCTTTATTGAACGACGTGAAAGCTCTTGGCACACATCACCTGGTTTCAAGTTATGATAAGGCCAATGGAAAATGAGGTACTTCAGTCGCCTTTTACGACATCTGCAGGCTGATTAAAGGGGCCATTTCTTAAGCAACAACAATATCCCAATATCTCGAGACCATAGGTGTTAAGTAAAATGAAAAACAAAACGACACCACGAAGAAAATTCATATCCGCGAAAGAGCACAAAAACAAGTTTTCACATAATTCTACTTCCGAAGAACTCGTAACTTAGCCGAGCGATTATACCGTTCCCCCATTTCCTCCACAAACAGACAGATAGCATCAGAACCGAGATATAACTCTTATTCTCAAAAATAATATCCTCTGTGTAAACGAGCAAAACAAACTGGCGGCTATTCCCTTTGTATAATTTATTTGGATAAGGGAAAATCGATAAAGTGCCCAAATATGCCCTTGGAGCTACATCAATATGCAAATAACCTATTTAGGTGTACGAGGTACGAGCTATGGAATTCCTTTATTATTGCTGAAGGGGCGTTTCTATTGTAAATAATAATAAGCCTGCTAAATTCGATGAACACCGGTGATTTATGATTTTAAGCTGCGCGCACGCTTTGTATTGTAGTCAGTTGCTTTACTGTTTATACCAACCAGCACGCCATTGTCTGGCTTACTTCTTGACCGCATCTGTGGTCTAGTGGTTTACCCACCGTTGTCAGATCCAGAGGTCCCAGGTTCAAGCGTTAGGGGAGTACAATATTGTGCTTGGTTTGTTTGGTGGTACGACTTTGTTTCAGTCCACCTGGCTAGCCGGCTTCTTACCGAATTCTGTCGCCATAACAACAATTCTTGAATTCTGCTGTTCTGTCATTTTAGAAGTAAGCTAGCTAGCTAGCTAAAACATGCTACATGTAACTGTTTACTGCCTCAATGGTCTAGTGGTTCCCGGGTTCGATTCCGAGGGAGTACAATATTTTGCTTGGTTCGGTTGGTGGTAGATCTTTGCTTATTCCGCCTGGCTAGCTACCACCGTCTTACCTTAGTCTATCGCCATAACAATAATTCTAAATGGTTGGGGAACGCATTTAGAGGCCAGACTGTTGAGGATACTTCCACATTTGGGCTTATCATAACTTGAAACCAGGTGAGATTAAGGTTAAGAGCTTTTCCGCCGTAAAATAGAAAACATAGTTGTATAAGTGTGTCAAAAATTCAGGTAAATGTATTTATCATATTATTCATCTATTCACTCGTGTGAGTGTAAACTTTAATATAGAAATATAAAAGTTTCATATACTTTAGAAGAATCATAAATTCAATGGCTCAACCACTTCACAGTCACGTCCGGATTTTGAAAGTGGAGCTGTTAGTAAACAGCGCATGTAACCGGTGCCAAACTATGGAAATAAAGTTAGTCCAGCTTGCCAATGTTTTCGAGTTACCTTATTGTTGCACCAGATGGAGGCTCGCGATTGGTGCATTCTTACAGTGCAGTTTTGAACTGCTTTGCAATAACTGCTTGGATTTATTTAAATATGCTCCAGTTATGATACATTTTGTAGATATTGTGCAGCATTCAGCGTTGCAATGCAGCCAGTGGCTTGGGCATGCTTCTGTCTGGCACTGGCCTGGAACAGTTGAGTTACCTATAGAACGTTTGTTACGGTTCTTAGGACTTCTTCCCTTGCACAAAAAAGATGTCTATACAGTATTAATTGTAGACATCTTTTTTGTGTGTAATATTTTTTAGTAGATAATGGAACATCAGTTATTTATAATAAAATAAACTACATTGGTATTACACAACCCTTGCGATGTACTTTAATGAAGAAATACCTACAAGTATATTCAAGTACTCAGATTGAAGCCTCTTTTCCACAGGGATAGGTAGGCAGAGACAACGGCTTTCTTCTTACTGCGTAGTAACAGGATAATAACAAGCGTTCCTTGCACACCTTTAACCGCCTCTGTGGTCTAGTGGTCCGCTCAATGGTGTCAGATCCAGAGGTCCCGGGTTTGATCGCCATGGGGAGAACAATATTGTGCTTGGTTTGGTTGGTGGTAGGACTTTGTTTATGTCTGACTAGCTAGCTACCACCATCTTACATAATTATGTGGCAATAACAACTATTCTTAAGAGATAGTCAGTTCGTCAGAATGTTGAGGATTCCGGGGTGAAGTGCGCTTCTACCTTTGGCCTTATTTTAACTTGTAACCAGGTGAAATGAAGGCCAAGCTCTTCCCCGTCGCACAATAAAAAAGCGCACTTCATCCGCTTCCACCTCCGGTTTTTCATTTCCATCCATTCATTTCAGAGTGAACTGGCTATCTAACCTCTTCACCTCAACCTTTATGTTGAAACACAAGAATTTATAATTGTTGTTTTGGCGACATAATTTGATAAGATTGTGGCAGGCGGACAGCGAAGTTGTCAATAGTCCTACCACCAACCATATAAAAAACAAGCAAGCATTCCAAACAGGCTTTGCTTATAATACTATGAGTGTGGTTATTTCATCCTTTTGTACGAGTTCACTGAGTAACAGAAGGCATTAATGCTTAAACTGAATCATAAGTAGATACTCCAAGTTTCTCTTCGCCTTGAAAACTCGGTCTCAAGAACTAAAGGCACAGCCACATTAAGGATCAAAGCGTCTACAGATCTCAAAACCAGCCATCGTCACGTTCGCTTTCAAAACCACTTGATGACTTTTAGCCCTCTGCACCAACCAGGAATCCTAGACCCCCAACCTTGTTTACGAAACCAACTACGATACAAAACATAGAATACGGATCGAGCATTGGAGCTCTATCTTAGTCGGTGCCGATCTCACAATTGTTGTCTGAGTAAATTAATTAAATTGTAATAGGAAGGCTTAGGCGGAATTTAAATTATAGTTGGTTATTTCTAGTTAACCTTAATTGGTTGTGACAATGTTTAATTAACAATTGCTGAACGTAGATCTAATAATAAGTTACCAATGATTATGTCAATAGATTTTAATTACGAGTATACATTAGTAAGACAGGTGTGGACAGGCCAGGCCACATAGCTCGCAGAACCGATAACCGTTGGGGAGCAAAGGTTCTCGCATGGTGACCACGATTAACCGACGACATTGTGGCTGTTGCGGGGAGTCGATGGATGGAGGTCTATGTTCAGCAGTGGACGTATGTGGGCTTAAATGATGATATTAGCAATAAAATAATTGGAACTAGGTCTGTTCTGTAGGTGTATAAAAATATTAACACCTAATCCCAACACACCCAGCCACCAGATATCGTTAAAGTAAAGACCGTTGAGTCATACCCAGTGTGGTTATTGAGAATGCAGGCAGCACCGCAGATTTTTGCTCTCCCATACAAAGGAAGTTTGATTTTCATTTAAAAATAGCACGTTCGATTGAAAAGTTCGTTCAAATGAAAGCTTGCAGATTTATTTGGATTGGGACAATATATGTCTGCTGTGTGACCTTTGACCTTTGACACTTGACCTTTGACCTTTGACCTTTTTACAACAAAAATCGAAATATATGGTAAATGGGTGTTCGTATTGGATTTTTTTCCCATAGGTATATATATATATTTTAAGTGCTCCTAAGGGAGAGCGGAAGGTCCATGTCCCACCGTTCTAGCTCTTGATAATTTTAAAAGCAAACTCTTTACAGTTTGGGAGTAAGTTCATCCAGCAGTGGACATGGAGGCTGTTAGTTTTTCTATCTCGTGACGGCAGTCTCTACAAAGTCTTGGCGATTCCGCCTCTACCGTTTGCCATGCAACATAGTGCAACGTCATAGCTAGCCAGTGCTCACCAATCCATTACTAAAGTGCGGTTAGCTACCGCGTCTGAGGAATAAAACTTGCTGAAACTTTGACCGTTCTCCAGGGTTATTGAGGTTGGAACTTCTGTATTCAGACCTGCTGAGAGCTGGGGGAAGATCACTTTAAATGGTTATCGCTGTTTTTAACCATTATGAAACGAGTTGTAGTAGGGTGAGGTTTACAAGGAAGCTATTCCAGAATGTTCCAGTTTATTCCTAGAATAAAAATGCACTGATTACTTTCTCTTGCATTTGACTTTTCACTTAAATTTCTTAAATGGATATAATAATTATAATAAATTCATTTCTTTCAGATAACTTAGATCCATAAAGTGTTAAATAGACTTACTCTAGTTGTTAAATAATTCGTTAGTTATATTTAGGGTGATTTGGATTTATGCCATATTCGTCCCGAGGAAGTTCGGCTCACATAAAAATCTGCTTTCATCCCTCTTTGTATGCCGTATACGGCCTATAGTATATTCAAAATTCAGTTACAGAAGTGGAAAATAAGGCAGGGCCTCTCACACAGTTATCAAGCAATGGCAGAAGCAATAGGATTTGGGGTAGGTGGGAACTACGTCCTAGTAGTTTACCCCGGGCAACGGGCTGGCTTTTGCTAGCGGTCACGGCTGAATGATCACAAAACTGGTAGTAGAACCTGTATAGGTCCATCTGGCAAGCGACCAACCATCTGCCGAAGTCCGGTGCCAAACGGTTTGCCTTCTGGGTCTATTGTAGATCACAATCACATCCTTGCTCTGGCAGGTTAAAGGTTAACTTATCATCTGTATTTTTTTAATTGAACACAATAGCTTTAGAGTTTAAAATAGATTTTAATTGAGTAGCTCGATCAACCCTCAAAAGTAACGATCAACTTGAACGTACATTAGGTATCTATTTTTATGTTTCTGGTACACACTGGTTATGTATCACGTAGCGCCATATAGCTGCAATCCTAGTATAGCTTAAAATATTGAGATCCGTAATCTACGAATGATATATAATTTTTTTTAATACCCATATTCATAACCACAGACCAAACGTCTATGCTTATCTTATCTATCTCTATATCTTATATATCTATCTTAATACACAAAATGTCTCATCAACTCATCACCTACAGCGCAGAAGGCAGAGCTATCTCAACTCATTTGTAAGGTCAGTGAATGGCCATTAGGGTATATTAGATAGCAATATAAAGCTCTCAAGTCAGTGGTCCGTCAATTATCTCCAAAGCCTTCCTGTAATCAATGCTCAGTGTAATCTGCCAGTCGAGAGACGCACCCTCGGGATACGGGATACATGGGTGACGTCAGCTACGTCTATGACGTCACGCATCCCTGGCCACAGGTTGATTAACGAAGGGGTTAGATCAGAGGATCAAATTCGTAGAATAATTACTGTGATCTGGGAACGTTTCGTGATGTACTGAAGTGGATCGGTTGAGTTTCCTACATATTTGATCCTACTGTTTTCCAGATTATTTGCCGTAGCGGTCGCGGCTTAAGAATCGACTCCTCGAACTTAGCTTATGGATATCGTGAAAGCCGACTTCGCGATTTCACGAGAAGAAGGCAGCAGGTTCCTTCTGTGTATTATCTACACATTTACTCCAAACTCCAATCCGCCTGACAATCTTGGTGAATGTGGCCAAACCCTCCAGCTTTTGAGGTGGCTCTGTCTGTGGACACTTATGGTGTTCATGTGTGGTGTGTTTCCAGATGAAACTAACTTTATACATGACTTAACTGACTGCCTCTGTGGTCCTAGTTCTTCCTGTCCACCTGCCACGAACCAATTAAAATAAATAGCTGAATTAAAATTGATAATTTCTGTAGTGTTTCAAAGATAATACTTATGACCCATTTGAGTAGGTCGAGTATCAAACAAAGAGATGTTTTAAATTGATACTTTACATATGCATTTCTAGCCAATGCGACGTGAAAATTGCCAGATGTGGCGCAATTCATCGTTAGTGTGCTCAAAGCGGTGCCAGTTTAATTATTTCGTGGCACCATAAAAACAGAACTAAACATCTCCCGAATCGAGTGTTAAATGTTGGCAGCACCGACCAATCGTCCACCAGGGTGGCGTCTAAATAGTCTTTTGGCCACTTCCGCTGTTTTATTGACGATTCGGAGCGACTGAATTGATAAGATATGAGCGATTCTATGCCTGGCTTTTCAATCTATTTATATTTAATAGTCTCTTTATATGAGATCTTTATCTATACACCAGATTTTCAAGTTATGATGAGGCCGAAGGTGGAAGTGCTTCTTACCTTTTAAGTGCTGGAACACAACAATTTTAAAATTGTTGCTATGGCGACATAATAAAGTAAGATGGTAGCTAGCCAGGCGGACTTAAACTAAAGCGATAAGAACACCCATTATATATATTTTATGATAATATTTCTTGTTTTTTCTATCAGGTATACATTGAGGTATTTTCATTGGTATCATTCTTAATAGCTATGTTGAGGTCTTCAAGAACTGGTTTAGGCACCTTTTGGGTAAGCATCCTTGTCTACGCATGTTTCCAGGTCAGGACGATCAGCCATTTCAAATCAATTGAAAACTTTTTACTGACTACGCGTTGCGGTATCGTAGGTAAATGTAAAGTTTAATGTAACAATTAACAGACATTGATAAACACAGAAGAATTTCTGGGTTTACGCCGTATTTTTCTTTCTTACTAGCAAGACAATGATTCAAAAACTATTTTTTTTTTGCTATTGCGTTCAAAAATAATAATAGGGACTTCACGTGATACCCGGAAAAGAGACTTGCTAGTCAGATCAAGGCATGATACCCAGGTTTAAAAGTAGCCTACATCATATTCCTAGCCTAGCAATAATATGAGCAGAATTTCAGCTCAATCCATTCAGTAGATTTGGCGAGAAACAAAAACAAGTAACCCTTCAGGAGCAGAAAGATGAATTCACATAATGTATGATTTCCAAGAGTGTTGATTTATTTTTGTTTCGCAAATTGTTGAATTCTTAGAATGTTGGATTATTTCAAAGTTGAATCCCCTTAGTTAATTTTGCGATAACATTGAAGTATTTTCGACATTCTCACTAAAGATGCCGAACAAAAAAAATCTTACTTCTTCAAACGTTGAGACAACAATAATTCTATTTATATAAAAAAATAGCTTATAATTATTGGAAAGTGTGTATGTAATGGAAACGCTTAGTCTTATGAAAACTTGTTTTTATTGTACCACACACTAAACCAGAGCAATAGAGTAATTATTCTCTTTGTGATAAATCTGTTTTACCTACGCAACATAATATATTCTGTTGATTCTCCCCTTAAGGGCAATAACAAGAACTATTCTCGCCTGTAACATGTTGGCTTGAATTTATCTATCTAACTGTGTCCTAACCTAGTAAATGTTGTAAAATTTGACTAAAAGACCTCTCACATAGGATTTGAGTGTTTTAGTTTTTTTATAGTTCGACGTGTATGTGCTTGGCGTTCATCTCACCTGATTTTTCAAGTTATGATATGGTCTATGCTAAATAAATATATACATCTATATACTTATAATAAAATCGTAGAAAAGCTGTCTGTACATTTAATATTTAAAAAAAAAATGATGCTACCTACTTAAAACAAGCAGCTGAGCAAAAAAATACAGTTATTAGAATTTTTGTCTGTTTGTCTGTTTGCGCACGCGTATTTCCGGAACGGTTTATCCGATTTAGATCTAGTTTACGATAATGTGTTTTGTATGGTTCAAGGCAGGATCTGACGATCGATTTTTTCGAAAAAATATATACATAAAAAAGTTGTGTTGACTTTTAACCCTTTTAATTTAATGCATGCATATCTTATTTATTCATGACTGGATTTTGATTAATTACACGAATATCCTAAATATTACACAATCTACCATTGAATACCTCATTTAAATTGGTTTAGTACTTTCGGAGATTTGCGTGGTCAAATAGATGTTTTCGGCGCGACGCGTGTAATGTTCACACTTTTAACTTCTTCTGTGCTTACTCTAATAAGTACTACGAGTGATGAGTTAAATACTCCTTGGATATTTAAATTTTAACTAAGAATGTATTAGGTATGCAAAATCGTAAAAGGTATGTAATATCGAACATGAAAAATTCTGTGTATTGTTGTACGTTCAGCAACGGAACATCACGGTCTATTTTTCTGAGGGTAGTGTTTACTTTGGCAGTCCATTAAACAGTTCATCATCATCAACTGTTCTTCTCCTGCCCGTATCCCTCATCATATAGGTGGGGTGAGTATCATCATCATCATCATCGAAACATAAAACAGTTTGTCGTTATCACCATGCCGGGCAGGCGGGTGGTTAGTCGTACTGAAATCGTTAAGTTCCTAGATATATACTACTCCTCATCTCCTGGTTACCTTTTACGACCCTTAAGATGGCATATCCCATACTCCTGCCAATATCTCATCTCATTTCATTACTTCTGCTTAAAAAACTGTCCAAAGCGTGATTTAGAAATTAAAGATATCAGTGGTGTAAAATTAATCTAAGGGCTGTACGTCTGTCTGAAGGGCAAACACGATAGATCAAAGCTCATTTCTTAGTGTTATATTTTATGTGCAAGTAATACTGCACGGGTACAGCTATTTCCTGGGCCATAGGTTCCGAAAGTTACTTTGTTGGAATCTTATACTTTTTATTCCTTGCATGTGAACGTGTCGGCCGTTGCCATTGCGCGTATACGTACTCATTTTAATAGAAGTCTATAAATTATATGAAAACTGATATTCTAGCATCGTTTTAGAAAATTTGAAACATCATCATCATCATTATCACTACGCAAAAAGTATTACTACAGAACGTGGGCAAAGCGTAGCAAACGACTCAGTAATTGTTGTGTTGGTATCTCTATGGCAACCGGAGGCAGATTATTTTTTTGTACCATGCTCTTAACATCTAGATTTGCACAGACGAGGATAAGGTCTACGATGGAGTGAACCTACCAAGATAACCTACCTACTTGAGTGTAAGCTGCCACTTATCTCTCAACTCTCAAGTCTCAACGAGTGTGACTGGGGATTTGCCATAACCACCACGGTTGACAGGCGAGTTGATGATGGCAGTATACTTGTGTTTAGTATTAAAGAGTATGTTGCCCTTCTCTCAACAAGAGTAATGGATATTATCACTACGCTTGACAGGTGAGTTGGTGATCACAGTATTATTGTCAGGTTGGTTCTTAGATGCTGCTCGCCCATTGTATGAAATTCCTTAGTCGAATCTAATGGGTCAAAAAGTCTCTCTGCTAGGAACTTACATATAGTCTTTACCGCGCTGCTGCCGCCACAAACTAGAAACTTTGCATTAGATAGGTAATATTTAATGTCAGTGGTGTAAAATCTCACTTTGTTTTTCTGTGGTGTAGGCAGGAGAGATCCAAGTTTACATGGTAAATATGTATTTACGGCGTCCTATGTTATGTGCAAGTAACTCACACAAACGGCACTGGTACCAGCTAGTATATAAATAAAATAAATATTATAAATATTACAGGACATAAATTTCACCATATTACAAGCTATGCTTAGATTGGGGCTAGATGGCGCTGTGTAAAATTAATGTCCTGATATATTTATTTATTTATTTAAGTATGAGGTCTACGACAGACTAAGTTTACCCAGAGGCACAGGCTCCCTCGAGACCTGACGCAACTGCTTGGTTCTTTCGTAGGATGGTACCCTGGCGTCTTTGCAGGTTCTAGCACCGCAGCTGGGCTATTCAGCCGTAACCGCTAGCATAAGTCACCGATTCTATTGCCCTGGAACACTAGGAGGTAGATCTTATCCCCCATAGATTTCATAAAAGGTGACTCAGGGATTACATCAGATAGATAGATAGATAACATTTTATTTTTCACCATTTACAAATAACATAACAAAATACAGACAGTGGAAACTTAATCTAAGCGTCACTGGTAAAACAATGGGCGGCCTTATCGCTGAAAGCGATCTCTTCCAGACAACCGGTGGATGGACAGATAAGATAACGACTTTCAAGGATGGCGGACTATACGAATAACGAAAATAAAACAAAATATACATACATAAAATTACATCAATAATAATCATTATAATAATAATAATGAAGGATAAAAATTATAATTTAAGAATCAGATCTGGTCATCATGCATTTAATCCGAATCGCAGAGCATCCTTTTGAGTACTCACAATGCGATCACCGATCCGTCTGCCCAGCGTGGTGGTTACAACGAATATTTATTCTAATATTCTTTATTGTACACAAACACACCTAAAAAAAAATATGTACATAGGCGAGCTTAACCTTTGTAGAGTTTTCTAACAGCAAACCCGTGATAAAATAGAGAGGTTGCAATAAAATGGATAGATAATGTGTAGCTGCATATACCTATACATACTACTCCACAAAATGCCAAATTGCTCTGTTAGGGGAGGCACATGACCTGAAGTGGACTTTTGTGACTGTAATGAGATACAAACAGAAATATTTATGTTATGTAGCATTCTTACAGTCGTCATAGGATGCATGATAACGTTTCCGTTGGCGAACAGATAACCAATGGAGTGGCAATACCGTGTAAAAGTATGTTTTTGACATAATAGGCAAAGAGATAACTACAAACCTCGGTTTTTTTTAATGTAAGACAGGGAAGCGCTTTGTCACTCAGATCTCGGTAGTGTTTCGGAAGTCATGATTTGACACAGTAAGCGTTTTCAGATGAATAAAGTAATAATACCTACTTACCAGGTCAAGAAGTGTTATTCAATCGCATAACTAAGATAAATTCATATTGGGACGAACCAACGTAGAGACAAACCAGGGGTCCAACCACAACGTCTTTAAGCATTCTCGTTTTGATATTACATTACGTTTGTCTCGTTTTCTACACTGGATAGATAGCGACAAAAGTAGAGTAATATCAAAACAAGAATGATATCAGAGGTATTGGTACCCCCCAGGAAGCAATTGATGAACGTCATGAAGAAACTTTCTAAGAATGTTGCTGATTGATCGATTATATACCACAACTACGGCTTGTCGAAATACGATCGCAAAATCAAAATACATTGAGCTTTTTGCACTCCTTTTTTACGATGCCAAATCTCTCACATATCCGTACCCGCAATATCATTTTAAAGATTATTTTTTTACCGCCTAGTGGTTTGTCCAACAGTGTCAGATCCAAAGGTAGGATTGATAATCTATTGTGCTTGGTTTGAACAATTCTAAAATTGTTATGTTCCGGCATTTAGATATACGATAGCCAGTTCCTCAGTTTGTTGAGGACTCCAGGTGAAGTGCGCTTCCATTTTCAGCCTTATTACTTGCCAGGTGAGATGCAAGCCAAGCGCTTCCCCTACGAACAATAATAAAAAACTGTTCAAGATCTACTCCACAGCTTTGTGGTTGATAAACAATATGCATAATTAGAGTTCATTATCCAATGGCCAGTGTCCGCTGTGGTTGGCCTTTGTTTCGATTATCTTTGAGGCCTAGAGATAGTTTATTTTATTCGCTATTCATGCTTTGTCCTAGGACACAACTAAATACCAATGTATTGATTCTAAGTGTCTGGACTTGCAGTGCGTAAGCCGTAACCATGACTTTAGCTGCACTTATATGTAAGTAAAAACGCTTTGTTTGTTTGTGTTGTATGGTCGATTTTGGTACGCAGCTTATTGTAATTTGTAGCTTCAAAATACATTGTAAATTCAAATATATGGAATTCACTACATCTAACTTATAACAACAATTTCAAATTAATATTATCGAGCTATTTAAACAGCACCATCTATGCCCAAACTATGCTTAGCTTATATTATGGGAACAAGATTACGAATAGAATAATATTTTTTTAATATCTAATTAATATCGAAAAATTTAAATCAATGTTACTGAACATTTTAAACAGCGTCATCTAGCCCCAAATTAAGCGTAGCTAGTAATATGGGAACTAGATTACGGGTAGAAAATTAATATACCTACTTTTTTTGTGAGTACATACTTTTGATTATTATTAAATAACACACCCAAAACCAGAACTAACATCAATGATCATCACACAAATGTTTGTCCAGGATGGAAATCGAACCCATAACTACAATGAAGAAGGCCAGAGTTACTACCAACTTAAAAAGCCCCAGTACCTATACTTTAACAGTCAAGTAATAATGTGTTAAACGCGTTAATTATCTTAATTTTCATAATTTAATCATTGTATTAATTATCACGTTTTAAATTAATTAGAAAATACTTAATAATATTCAAAGTGAAGCCATCAGTTTTATATTCACGTCTGGTAAATTTTGTCATGACTATTGGTTTAAAACCTGATAGATATATCAAACTTTAATTGAAAATTAGTTACATTATGTGGATACAAAACTATATATAAAATTATAAAGTGTACACAAGAAACGGCATTTTTAATATATGTCTGCATTATTTCTGTGAAGACTTATATTATTAATTATATCTTTAATACATTCAGCAGGAATATACAATACCAACTCACTATCCGATAGTAGTAGGAATTTGATAATGATGACATTGTCAGCCATATATTAATTATACTATTATATATTATAATATTACATATTTATTAGATACTTGCAAACCGTGGCGTGGGCGTATAACGGATGTAAGTTTAAACGTGCCTCTGACTACCCCTAGTAGTATTTTAGTGTTAAAAAAAAGGTGATTGTAATAAAATCAATGCTCAGCTGATATGAATAGTGATCAGAGGTGAATCTTCGAAGGTGAAATAGTCGTGAGTCTGTTTATTAATTGATGTTTTTTTTGTTTATGCAATATTGTGATACCTAATTAGATAAACCATTGATGTTAATATATAAAAACTAAATAATAAATACATTATAATATTCAAATACACGTTGAGAAGGCTGCAAATGGTCTATAGATAACTAACAGACCAGTACCTGACATAAGCGTGCTTATGACACTAGCACAAGCTGAAAAGCCGTACTAATTCGCTGGCCCAAAGAAGACCCAGCCCTTCACGCGACGCATCTAAAACATTTTTTTCGGATAACATCCATCTACGCTGCTAGTTCAAGAACTTTAGATCTAAATTAGTAGGTGCAATGAGTGTACTCATATGAGTTGTGGGTTTGAATAACACCCGGGACAAGCATTGTTTGATAAGTTTTTTATTTAAATATTTATTCAATAAAAAGTACAATTAAACTAACTATGTACAAAGGAATCAGTCAGATTACCTAAGGACCGTTACAAACGGCCTATAGGTAACTCAACTGTTCCAGACCAGTACCAGATGGAAGCGTGCCCAAGACACTGGCTGCATTGCCACGCTAAATAGCTATGTTAATTCACTGGCCTAAATAAGAGCCAGCCCTTGGGTCACGTGTTACGTGTTTGATAAGAATGCATTTCCAAAAAGATATGAAATATTTAATCCGTAACCAAGTTTATGTATTTTTTATTTGGTTTGTTTAAGGCTAGATTAGTGCTGTGTGAAATCAATGCCCTGTCCTGTTCCGTTAAGCGATAAAAATATAATTAGAGACATTACAACACTATCATTGAGCTCGTTATGGATAAGCATCTGATTATAATTGATACGTGATTATTTGATACTTCTAATTACTGCCGCCGAGAAAACTGCTCGAAGTGGCCTAATGGTTCACCCACCGGTGTCAGATCCCGAGTTCGTTTAACTGGGGCAGTACAATATTGTGCTTGGTTTGGTTGGTGGTTGGACTTCGTTTCAGTCCGCCTGGCTAGCTACCACCATCTTACCTAATTCTGTCGCCGTAACAACAATTATAAAATTGATGTGTTCCGGTATTTAGAGGTAAGGTAGCCATTTTCTCAGACTGTTGAGGATTCCGGGTGAAGTGCACTTCCACCTTCGGCCTTATCTTAACTTGTAACTAGATGAGATGAAGGCTTACGCGTCGTACATTGAAAAATAATTGTGTTAGGTTTTGTAGGAAACTTGATTGAAGCAAATCTTTTTAACTCATACATATTTGGTTTGATATCCGAAGACCTCTTTGAACGTCTGTAAAAACGAAACTTTATCAAGTGCTGTGCTGTAAAGCTTCAAATACCGTTTCAGGGCTGACCTTCACCTTATCAGTGTATCAAGCATCGGCCACAATCAACTGTGCGGTCGAAGATGTCACCGGTTGTACCTACACAGTGACCTGCGTCTTCCACCCAGGCAGCGCTGCCAACCCCAACTGCCATGGAGATCCCAACGTCACCTTCATCATAACCAACTCTTCATCCAACGAACTCACTACCACCTTCTTTGGAGCTACTAACTTCGACAGCCGCGTACGTTCCATCAAAGCATCAAAAAACATCTGGCTCAAACTTGGCAAGCAAAGCTTTCGATATTACTCAAAATGCACGTACATGGATCTATCTGGGAATCAAATTGAGGAAATACAAGCGGAAACCTTCAAGACATTGCAATATTTACAGCATTTAAATCTTTCGAACAACGCAATAGACAATCTTGAATATGGAACGTTTAAAATTATCGATAGCCGGATAACAAGCTTAGAAATTTTAGATCTATCAAACAATAAACTGACACATCTTACTGACGAAGTTCTTGTTGAACTACCAGGCTTGTATACTTTGTATCTTAATGGGAATAAACTTAAAAGTCTAACAGATAATTGTTTCGGAGGTCTTAGGTCTTTAAATGCTTTGTATCTGCAATACAATGAATTAGAAACGCTGAATATTACTCTTGTCAATTTAAAGAGTCTAACGATTCTTGATCTGTCTCACAATAGATTAGCAATATTAACTGGTTATGAAACGAATAGACTTCAAAGCTTGGAATTTTTAAACATGTCCCACAATATTATAGGTGATGTTGACGATAACTGCTTTGTTCAATCAACTAAATTGAAGAAAATCGATCTTAGCTTCAACGTTATAAAGTCAAAAATAGATCAGAAAATGTTTGCTAGTAATTCTGAGCTGGAGTATATTGATCTTTATAATAACAGTATTAGTTTTATCGAGGAAGGTAGTTTTAAGAATAACAACCTCAATTTTATCAACATAGAGAAAAATAACATATCAGGAGAACTGAAAGCAAATACCTTTACTGGTCTGCAAAAAATAGACTCACTCGATTTATCACAGCAAAACATAACGACTTTAAAAGATAAGTCATTTGTTGGAATGTCGAATTTACTTTATTTAAACATAAGCAAGAATAACATTAATGACATTGAAAACTCTACTTTCGTTAATTCTACATTAAATATATTTGATCTATCATTCAATAACATTTCTGATCTGTATTTTTTGAACGATTGCTTGGTTAATTTAACGGAATTTTATGTTATAAATAATAAAATAACATTTATTGCAAGCGATTCGTTTAAAAATCAAACACAATTGCTAAAATTGGACCTATCTATGAATGAAATTATTAAAATAGAGCCGTACGCTTTACCGCTTACCAATTTACAGTACCTAAACATCTTATATAACAAGTTAACGGGAAGTATAGAGGCAAATATGTTTAGTCCAGCCAAATATCTACGATTTTTGGATCTAAGTCACTTTAACTTGAGTGAAATCAATCACTTAGCATTCGTTGATATACCAGTTCTTGCCAGGCTCAATCTATCACACAACGTTATCGAAAAAATTGAGACTGATAATTTTAGAAACATGAGTAACTTATACAGCTTAGATCTCTCATTCAATAGACTAGAAAAGGTGCAATTTAATAACAGTCTCCTGACAAATTTGAAATCAGCCTATTTGAACAACAACAAATTGTCAAACATTTCTGAGATTTTTACCAAAACCTGTAATTTGTTGTATCTTGATATGTCTTACAATGGTTTATCCGATGTATCTAATGCTAACGTCAAAATATTTCCAGAATTGCAGGTACTACGCCTTTCACATAACAAAATCGATAATTTCAACAACTTTAATACCAACACTCTTTCGAAACTCTTAGATCTTAGTCTCTCATCAAACCGAATTACCGACATAAACTTGAGCTATTTCAAAGATCTATTGATCGTCGATTTGAGCATAAACAATATCTCATTCATAAATACTACATTTTTTAGGAACATTGAGTTTTTACAGTCTCTTGACCTGAGTCACAACAAGATAGCGGATCTGCCTCCTGGTACTTTTCAAAGTATGAGAAATCTTAAATTGCTGAATTTATCATCGAATCAAATATCAAAATTGCGATACGGTAGTCTCAAAGGACTTCACAAAACCGAGTTGCTGGACTTATCGAGCAACAGAATAGAAGCTCTCGACGTACACGTTTTCCACGAATGTACCGAGCTAAAGACGTTGATAATCGATTACAATCGAATAAAGACCATAGACATTGAAAAACTGATAATCGTTACGCAAAAAAACTTGAAGACTTTGAGCTTGGGAGGCAATCCAATTTCATGTCACGAGATCATAAGAAACGTTACACTAAAAGACTTGTCTATCGGTTTTCATCAGATAGAAATCACATCGATTGATAAAATCTATCATGAAGATAACGTCCACGGTATCAGATGCGGAGATGACGCTTCTGAGACTACTATTAGAGTAGATCTTATTGAAACTAATAGCAGTTCAGTAGCCGTCATAGTTTGGTGCAGTCTATTGACAATTGTGATGGTAGCAGTAGGTGTATTGGTTTACATAAAGCTTAAAAAGCATTCTAATGTGATAGCGATATTCAGGGACACGCGAGGAGTGCAGTTAAGTAGTTCTTTGGAGCTAAGTGGATCAGAATATCAGAATGATTTGTTGAGCTAGGTTTTATGTAGATGTTTTGTATTGAGTCATAGCACTAGTTCTGTAATCTAAGCTATGGTTAGTCATAAATTGACATGTTTCAGAGTTATAACTGATAGTACCTACCGTATATACATCCAGCTGACGTGCAATTACTTGACGCCAGTTTTGTATGCCATTAAATATCAATGCAGTAGTTAGTAATATAATAGTTTATGTCTCTGTCTTATAGTTTTAGTATACGTACCTAAAACGTACCAGCTTTGTGTGTGTAAAGTGTTACAGATACGCCGATTACTCAATATAAACCAACTTTTATGTGCACATCATGGACTGTGATTAAAATAATGTTAAAACTTTTTGCGAAGTAATGTTAGTACCTACGTATGATTATGTGATTAAGTTTACGTGGTCTTAGTTATATTTTTTCATGAAATTAAAATAAATTACGTATTTTTTAATTAAACAGAGTGTGGAATGACAGTTTTTTTATTTGCATGCTGTATGGTGGAATATCTAATCAAATGTAGGCAAGGACTCCGGTACTAGTAGGTAATTATATTTTATTTTACCTCTATAAAGATAAGCGACTTTCAATTTGTGAACTAGCCTTACTGACAGTATTCACGTTTTCGCAGCTTAGGTTATCACAATAATGTACTGGTTGCTAATTAATTCAGGCATTGCGGGATGATCAATGAGAAGATTAGGGTGCTATGGAAAGAGTTTTGCGTTTCTTTGAAGGATAAAATCAGGAATGAGGTCATCCGACAGAGACCTAAGGTGATCAACATAGCTCAAAGAGTTGTCAGGCTGCAGTGGCAGTAGGCGGCCATATTTATCAAAGGACCTACAACCAGTGGGTTCAACCTTCAGTTGAGCCTTCTAGCTAGATGGAGCGACGACCTCCGTAACGTGGCGGACAGAGAGTGGATGAGAAAGGCCAAAGATCGAGCTCATTGGCGAACCTTCGGTAAGTCCAGCAGAGGAGTGCAATAGGTTGATGATGATGATGATGATGATGATGATGTGGTAGGTAATTACAGTAATGAGGCTGTTATCTTGCTAAAGTGGGCATTACCAGAGAACAAGTCTCAGTGTGTTTCTATATTTGTTTGTTAACATAACCCAAAGTCTATAATTTAGATAAGCTTTGTTTATTGTTTATAGAATTAGCTTACCTACATTATTATCGTTATCTCGGTAGTAATAACTTATTAGTCATTACTAGGCATTACAGTCACCCGTTCACATCACAGTACCGTTGAGCATTCCGGGTGAAGTGCGCTTCCACCTTCGGCCTTTGCATAACTTGTAAGCTAGGTGAGATGAAGGCAAAGCGCTTCCCCGTCGTACAATAAAAAAAAATGTGAGCAGAGATGCAGATGCGCTTCTGAAAAAAACAAACAGAAAATCTTCTTCATTTTTATAGACAACGCAGCGCCTGTGTGACTTCCCTGTAAGCCTTTACTTCGAATGTGATCTCCCAGCAAACAAATTGTCATTATTTAACCGAAAAAATATCGAAAAAGTCCCACCAAGCATTAGCAAGAGTAATACGAAAATACATATAAATTCTATTCGCTTTTCCCTTTACGCTACTATCCAAATATAATATTTCAGTAGCGTGTACATTCGAGGAATTATTGTGGGCGCGTTTGTTCCTGGGATGATTGATGATTGTAGGACAGGTTTGAGTACACTCGGTGAAATAAATGTCACTAAGTAAATCACTTGTTTATAGGAAAGCTAGTAGCTGATTAACTTGAATAATGTCAAAAATAGTTTCAACGCTTTAGTTTCAATCTCATCATGGTATCGGCTAAAGAGTTACCTTATTTACGTTGCCTGCGTCCGTTTTTTTCCGAAAATCTGAAAATGTCATTGAAGACCAGCGTGCTATGTCTTAGGCCACATCGTCACTTCCCATCAGGCGAGATTATGGTCAAACGTAGGTATATCTTGGCTTTCAGCCCGTAGATGTAAAACGCAACTCATAGAACTCACTAGGGGGTAGACAACGTCATCCTCGAGCACTAACTAATATCTTATTACATAATATAAACACTTGCTGCATTGTCACGCTGATTAGCTATGCTAATTCGATGGCCCAAATAAGAGTCAGCCCTTTTTTTTTTTTTCAATTCAATTCATTTATTTGGAATAGTTGCCTTATATAAGTTCGTAAAGGTCCATAGGTAACCCGATTGATTTCCTTGTACATAGTTAGTTTAATTGCACTATCAATTAGTTTTTGTATCACATATGTATATTAAAAATGTATATATCATATGACATACAGTGTGAGTCTTTATAAAGTACAAAAGGAGAACGTAAAGCAGACAGATTGGTGCGCACATTTAAAAAAAAATTATGCCTTGGTTGACTTTACGACATGCGTGGGCTGGAGGGGTAGATTTTTAAATCACGACTACTAAGGCATCGGATCTGAGAACAAGAAAAGTATCTATATAATTTCCGGCTGGCCGGACTTAACAACCGTACCACGGTTAAGAAGCGAATTCTCCTGGCCGATTACGGCTGCTCAATTTTAATGCATTACTAATCAATTTACCTATGGATAGTGATTATTATATATTTGGAAAGTTGATGATGGAAAGAGGCTCTGTTTATCAGTGCAAGATTTCAGGCAGCGATATGATGATGATGACCTTAATTATGATTTTTCGAGGCTGACTGTACCGAGTTTTTACTCCATACAACTTTATATCTCAGTAAGCATCTGTTTTTTTGGGAACTGTCACTTAGCCGAGATTTTATTTCTATGTTTTAGGCCCTATCGCTTTTTATTATACTGTCGCTTTTGTCGACTCTTTTGGGCGAGATTTTCGCTCCTGACTTGAGTGTATTCATTATAACTACTTCAAAGGCATTCTGGCTGTCCTAATCTTATTTTTGTTATGAATGATGGATTAGCGCTTGACATTTAGGTGTGTCAAGCTCTAGGCCAGAGCATGGAGGTCTACTATTGAGCTTTACTAGAAGACATGGCTTTCCCGCACACCGACCACATATGCATACTGTCTAGTGGCTGGTCTTCTACTTCGGGTGGTGGCTTGAAGAGTGTATTGGTGCGAGAAAACAAATGAGGGCAAAGAGTTCCATTCCTTATTAGTGTGAATAATAAAGGTAGAGGCAAATCGATGAGTTCGGCACAATGTAAAATCTACGAGGTATACAGGTAGAGAGACGGACAATTTTAAAGTGTTATGTATAGGTGACATTTATTTGTTGAAAGCCTGTTTTACATGCATAAGAGCTACATCAACTAAGTAATAGTAACTTTAAGGCACCTTTGAGACCAATAAGTTAGTCTTACTTGGGAATATATCCTTTGAAAAGGATACATGTGTGCTTACCATGAGTTTTTTCTAGGAGTCTGTTTTGTGTCCGTTATGGTGGCGTATATACAATCGAATTCACGTTCGTGGTTATACCTAAAAAACTCTGCGTAAATAGAGCATAATTAGTGCAAAATTCTCAATTTATTTTATATAAATAGTGCCTCATTGGTTTAAGAAATAGTAAACGTTCTTTGTGGGTACGCCAGCATATCGATCAAGCTAGCATACACATGACCGTACTCGAAAACGGCTTATACGGACGGACGGAGTTTTGAAGAAGACTTTTGAATGACGTTACGGCAGCGTACCCATTAAACAACGTAATAGTTCTTATGGAAAACGAGCTTTTCTTATCATACATGCTATACGTATAAATAGTGTGTGAAATACTGCCTCTGCCAGTAGTCATACTTTATGCAACTTCGAAGTGGAACAATATAAAAAGTCTATGTGAAGTTCTAGAAATAAATGCATACTATTTATTTTATTTTTGTACTAATTATGCGCTATTTTCGCAGAGTTTTTTAGACATAACCACGAACGTGTATTCAATTATGTGTACGCTACCACAACGGACACAAAATGGTCTTGCGAATTACTAGGAACTAAAATGCATAATGCCCTAGCATAGAGTAGCCATCCACCGAGAGCCCTGGAAAATAAATTAGCTATAATACTCCCGTAGAGATTATAAGCCAATTAATGCAAAGCAATAATAACTAAGAGAACTTACCAATCCAAATGAGTTATGTTACATTCCCTATTTTTTCTTTTGGGAGGCGTATGTCGTGGTAGTGGATATACATACGTGCTGTGATGACAAGGCGCCCCGTTACACAGCAAAAGTTATGCTATATAGTGGAATTTACTGAAAAATGATATCAGACGGTGTGACTTAACCGTGTTTACCTATGATAAGATTACTGACAGATAGCTGCGATCGATTATCTGTCAGTATACACAGGCAGATATTTGAAAAAAATTATGAAACTCATTTAATAAATTTTGTTCATAACAGCAATTTAGAGGTATGATCCCTCAGTTTGTTGAATATTTTGTGTGAACTGCGCTTCCACTTTTACTTTATCATAACTTGCAAATCATGTAAGATGAGAAGCCAAAAACCTCACCGTCGTACAAAAGAAAAAGAAAACAAAAGATCGAAAATACACGATTGTATCGAACAGGCACGGTATTGACTCGGGATCTTGTGTGTGACGCCGTGTGACTTTATCGCTCGGTTAACTATTGTAGTCACGTTGATTTTACTACAGTAATAGTTAACTCATGGTAAGGTGGCAAGAGACGTGACTGAGTTTGGTCGATACTTAACTAGTAACTAAGTAGGTGAGTACCTACTGAGACATGCAAGGGCTGAGACCTACACACAATGTGTCGAGCTGAATAAATTTGTGGAGAAATGAATATTTTCGTGGCTTGGTGGCCTGAAAACTCTTGTGTATGTAATACATTATACATACGTTATGCCTACCCAATCAATAAAAAAAAACTACACGTTCAAATGAGTTTAAGGCATTACTGCTAAGACCACGTTTATTATTTACACCTACATATATTTTAACTGTATTGTAATTCTAGGAATAATATGTATTATAATTCCTAGGAATTATTGTTCCAAAGCATTGAAATGATTTAAATAATAAATAAATATAATTTTAGGGAATTCATAAATAAAATAACAATAAGAATTGAATGTATCAATATCCTGGTTTTCTAGTAGAGATCAAGTTTTCTTTAAGAGACCGAGATCCCGCCCTGCGGATTATATGAAATCAGGACTTAATTAATTCCATCGAAGTTTCTAATCTGAATCAGGAATATTTGGAGCTTTAAATTATTCCAATGCCACAGAAATTCACATAAATAATTTAAAAGATTAATTTCCTGTCCGTACTGTTTTCACGGCTTCCTTACTTAACACGGTTAGTCGTAGGACTTGTTTTAAGACCGCCAGACCTAAAAGTCTGTCGTCATAACAATAGCTATTGATAGTTCCGTTATCAAGAGGTTATAGATAGTTATGTTCATATTTACAAGCTTTGCCTATGCAAAAAAACAAACTTTCCGAGGGAAATACCTGTGTACTCTCACGAAGCAAAAACAATGCTGTTTAAACAAAACTGCTACAGCTTTGTTTTGATAAAAACTTTATAGCTTTTGGCTGATCCGTAACGGCAATTTGGAAACAACAAACAGCAAATATGAAAATCAAATGAAATATAAAGCATGCATTATTTGCAAAGGTCTCAAGTTAACATTACTGCTTCCCTTTTAAACATAAACTTTTAACCGCCTCTGTGGTCTAGTGGTTCATAACAATTCTAAAAATTGTTGTGTTTTGTCATTTAGAGGTAAGATAGCCAGTTCTTCAGTCTGTTGTGGATGTCGGGTAAGGTGCGCTTCCACTTTTGGCCTTATCTGGACTTGTATTTGTACCCACGTGAGATAAATACCAAGCGCATCCCCATAGTACAATAAAAAAATCATTTTTCAAGTGAGATTATTCGTGAACCAAAATCAGACAAAAGACAACAGCTTGCCAAGCGAGAAGATTATTCTACCCTTCAGTATCGGAATAAAAAAACTCTGGAGTAAAAAAAAATCGGAGTAAATTATAATAGCGTTTCCGGAATCTCCCTGTTTTTGAATTCGATAATGTTTTCCGAATATTTGATAATAGATATACTGCATAACGATTTTCAAGCACACGGAAAGTTTACGAAAAACGAAACGTCACTTTTTGTCGGATTCGACATAGAATCCGATAGATTTCAACGCTATTCTCACATCATTTCACAAAATCATCTGTGGGAAGCATCGAATCCAAATGTCGAAATAATTAGATTTCGGAGTTAAGAATAGCATTTTCGGAATCTCCATCAGAATCTTCTGAATTCGTTCCAATAAAGCTTTCCGAATGTTTGAAAATAGCTATACTGATGTCATGTTATGACAAAGCCGAAAGTGAAATGTAAGTACATCACCCGGAATCCAAACGAGTCTGAGGAGCTGGCTATCTGACCTCTAAATGCTGAAACACAGCTGTTTAGAGTTGTAGAGTTGTTGTTATAGCGACAGCCCTTGATAAGATGTTGGTAACTAGCCAGGCGCACTCAAACAAAATCCTACTGTAATGCGCATACATTACAGTAGGATTTTGTTTTAGTTATAGAGTCTCTGGAACGCAAACAAGTACAGACTTTATGAAACGTCTTGAGTTATTATTGTGTCAGATATCATTGAAGTACAGACTAGACAGTGGAATGACTTGAGTAACAGAGGAGCGTCACCAACACAGCAGATGGCGTTCGCATACCAGAGTGTAAACATTAAAAAACGTATTCTAAAAATAAAATATTGAGTTCTCCCAACAATTATCTTTTATTCAAAGTTATCACACCTACCCACCAAGCCAAGAACAAAATTGTACCCCCCCGGGATCGAATCTGGGATCTCTGGATATAACATCGGTGGGCAAACCACTAAACCACAGAAGCAGTTAAAATGTACTAAATTGGGATAATGCATGATAATGTTCGCAAAATTCATATTCCCTTGCGAATTGTTACTTTACTTCTCATTGTACTAAAACAATGCCTTTTATGTACCTACATTATTTGAGTAAATACTTAGATAATAATGAACAAACACGCTGCTAACAAGACGCGGTGCCAGCGGCATTTCTGATTATACCGGGGTATATTCCAGAAACACCATGTTCCCGGAAAATACTTTGACTGTAAGATTTCATCTTCCGCCTTAATGTCTTCCAGATGGGAATTATAATGTTGACGATGATCAGAAAGGTTGAAGGCTTTTGGATAGACTTGCTAATGCACCAGATAGGTGGGTGGTTCTGTGATCGATACGGGGTAATGGGAATGAAATCTTGGTTCAATTAGAACAGACAGTCAGAACAAACATCTGTCTATTTTTCTTTAAAGTTTTTGTTAATTTTATAGTGTGACAAATCAAGAATAACGTACATATCTAGAAATCTGGATGTTATTAAAATTTTAATAATTATATACGACATGCTGACCGTAAAGGTAATATTTCAAAATGAATCGCATTATTTTATAGGTACCTAATCGGTTTAAGAGTTGTGATTCTTTATTAGTTAAGTGCATAATTGCATTATGCCATTTAAAAAGCATGTATCGGATTAAACATATTTTTTGTCTTCCAAACGAATTGAATTATTCGATGAACTGAGAATAAAAAGTCAGTATTGATTTAGTGTGTAGTATTCACTCTAGATCATTATGAGATCAAGCCTGAAAACCCTAAGTCAACAATATTTTACTCCTCAAAAATATCGAGAATCAAGTATTCGGAAAAGTGTATGAGACTCCCTCGAGACAATTTCAGTCCATACATCGTGGTGCACTTGTGATCTCACCTCAGGACAAAAAAAGAACTTCGGACCATTATTGCCACCAACACAGATAACAGAATACAAACCACCAAGTAGGAATGAAACATCTCCATAGCTTGTCCAAATTTGAGTAAATAAAATAAAATGCAAATTCAAACCGCGACCATATACCACATAAATATCAAAACTGTTTGCGTTCAAAATATGTGGCATCGCAATTCGTATGAAAATGTTTTAACTACATGTAACGTGCCACGTGGTGTGTTACTTGCTGCTCGGCGTAAAGTTCGGTGTTACTCGCGACGCGACAAAATGTTGCTTTGTAACCTAAATAACATTGCGAGCGTAGTCAACCGAACTTTCGGCGACGTTATTGTCACTGTTGTGTCATCTCAAATCTCGCAGAAAATTATGCAATTCACAACCCGCGATAGAGCCCGCATCAATTTTTTTCGATTCGTTTTTTTTAATTGAACCTACATTTTCCTACCGGGCAAAGGTTAACCTCCCAGTAAATAAATGATAAATAATTAAAATTTTTGGTCATATACTTACTATAGGTACGAACTTACAAGTAATTGTATAAAAAGTATCAACTGGATTATTTCCAAAATTAATATTTTATAAAGCCAGAATACTGCCGGCATTACCACGTTGGATGGCAATACACACCCGCTGAGCAAAATTCAGTCCAGCATTCTGGACACGTGTACAGTCTTTTAACCTTTCGGAAATTTCTATAGATTATAATGTGCCCCTGGTGTTTATATATATTAATGTGATAGGTACCTACTCTTATGTTGAATTTTTCTACCGACTGCACTGGTCTAGACACCCTGGCTTTACTAGCGTTGAGTTGATTCCAAAGTTCCAGTCACATCGGTTATCGCTAAAGCGCGAATTAACGGCTTCCACTCGGGTTGCCGCTGACCGTCGAACTCATCATAACTCAGATATTCATCGGGTTAATCGAGCGTTGGTTAAGTAAACAGTTAATCTCGATGCCTTAAACTGCGGTTTTTGGTAAATGTCTCATTATTTGTTCCGATCTGTTGAGAGCTAAGCTTCGACAGCCCTATATTATGTCCACTGGACAGTCATCTTCAAAACTAAAGGGCTTTGTCATATAACGTCGTTTGGCAAGCGGATCGATGATCACAGTAAGGTGTTAGATAATAAATACACTGAAGTTAGATGCCTTTCTGGTGATATTACCAGATGAAGGTCCGACTAAAAATGATGGGGTTTTGCGACATCCGCGGAGTTGGAGGGGTCGATTCTAAACCATGCCACGGAACACACACGGTGGTATATTATAGGAAAGCGACTACGACACAAAACGTTGACAATTCCTAAAAATTAATATAAAACAAAAAAAAAAACTCAATATAATAGGTCTGAGATTTTTTCCCTTATGAGTAGCATGTATCTTTTGAGAATCCATTTTGGACTGTTCTTTGTGGGGCCAAATGAGTCCTTACACAGCCGCTGACGACCGCTCTTCTTCCAGGTCTTTAGCAGCAGGACTAACCTGCTGTAGAAAGCGTCGTTGACGCGCACTATGCACACGCTAAGAAAGTAGCTAACCACTTTACTATTTTTTGACATTACCTACTAATAATTTAATTATTTGACTTTGCCATGAAGGTATTTATTTTTCAGTATGTAATTTGAATGAGGCTACTCTATTGTCTATGGATAATCATAATATAGAAATAGTTGCCACAGGAAATAAAAATAAAGAACTTTATACCTACTTGTTATTAATAATAATAATAGTTAAATTCAGGCTTATACTACGGCCCATAGAAATACACATATATACCTTACAACTAAGACTACATATAAAAATGACTTAACCTAAGGTTATTGTTATTGTTACATAGGGTTGACTGACAAACATGACATAGTTTAACTTATTTTTCGGTATGTTTCCAGTAATTTAATTTTATATCTGAGCTAGTAAGACGCTTGTCTATTTTTCATATCAACATTATAATAGTTTCTTTGTGTTCAACGGATTTTGATAATAACTGGTCTGTGAGCGCGAGAGATGGAACAAAAGTGCTAGTATATACAACGTCTGCTAAACCGAGCTATCCTAGTTTCGGAGCTAAACCAACCTATTTTGTAACCGAGCATGACAACATCAAATAATCCACCTAAATACACAGCCGCACGCGATGCACAACGGTCTCCGTTCCTTTACATATTTGATTTGTGGCAACCATGAAAATCACTCAGTCGTTTTGTTTGATAAGAGATACCGCACACGTACAAATTTGACACTTTTCTATGATAACCCAACTAACTCAAGAGGGTTATGTTTTACGAGATATTAATTTGTGTCTTTATCAATGGCAGTTTGGGGCTTTGGGGATTTCTACAGTAAATTTCGACTCTTGAGATTCCGTATATTTCTCCTTATTGTAGAATTGTTATTATTTAGGTTATAAAACTTTAAAATGGAGGTTCGAATCAAAAATTTAAAGAGAACATTGGTGGTTATAAAAAAAAGTTATATTACAGCAATATGGGGTTGGTAGACATACTTGCAAAAACCGTTTTTACGTAGAAATCATAAACCTTAAAATTTTGCAGTCGGAATTTTGTTGGATCAACTTTTTCACATGTTTTTTTTCGCACCCCCTGTGGAATAATCTTAGTAATAAAAATAATGATGAACCGAATCGATTGATCAGAACGTTTCAGTTTTGATCTGTTCCGAAGTGGACATTAACAGGCTTCGGCAGGTTGCGTATTGACCTTCCACGACTATCCAAGACATACTCTTTGTGCTTTGAGCTCTACCCTGACGGAAACTATAACGCGAAGAGGTCGTGACGTATCATTATACGTCACGACCTCTTCGCGTTATAGTTTTCCACTTAGCTCGATCACTGGTGGTTTGAAAAGCGTCATGAAGCTGGGTGTCCAGTGCGGTGTGGATTTGATCCGTTCAGCAAAAAGGACATTCGGCCTTCTTTCTTAAAATTTTCCTAGTTGTTAGTTTTTCAAGGTTGTTGGGATTCCATCGTACTACGTGCCTGACGTAATCTAAAGTTCGGCTTTAGCAGATAGATGAGAGCCTTTTGATTACGTTAAGTTCCTCTAGTATTGATAAGTTCATTCATTTTGCAGTACAGATAATCTTGAGCAGCTTTCTCCAAAACCTACGTTAAAGCAGCAATACGTTTTCTATCAGCGGCTTTCCAGGTTTTATTTGTGTAATTAATCTAAATTTCTGTATGCTTTTTGATAGGTATTAGTAAAAGTATGTAAGTATATATATATAAAAGGTTTTAGTGTCTTAAATTTGTAATATTATGTTCCAATAGCTTTTAAGAGTAGTAGAAACCCTTAGTGAAAGGGCTCGTCCGGAGAATTTCTACCACCATACCTATTTCAGCTGCCAAGCAGCATTGCTGTGTTTCGGTTTGAAGGGTTTGGTTGCCGATGAAATAACGGGTAAGTGAGGCTTAACACTTTTATGTCTCAAGTTGACGGGCGCAATGCAGTGCCGTGTAGGCTATGTTCTTTGTGGATGTGACCAATGCAGTAAGGCTTTGTCATAGGCAAGAGTACACTAAACATCAGGTGTGGGGCTACTTGCTTGTCCCGTCTCCTAGTAGTATAAAAAAAACAAGTTTTGCTTAATGTGGGGCTAGATGTGGAAAAATAAAACATTTATATTTCCGACTCGTATGCGCAGACCTTAAAACACATAGGCTATATCATTCTGATTTTGCGACTTTGCTAGAGCCTTTATAATCAGGGCTAACTCGTTTTGATACTGATAGAATCTAAATGCGACATTGCACTTTGGAACCAAACTGAAATGGTGTTCAATTCATTTTCACTATTTTTGTGACCCAAATAGAAAATATTTTTCGACGATCGTATGTTACTATTTTATGTGGTACCTGCTCACGCAATGATGGTGTATCTGATAAAATATATCACATAGCAAGGTAACAGATAAATGTAACATTATTATATTGTTCAACAATTAACAGAGATTCCATCCGCACACTTTGAACACAATAGCGTCGCGCGCCGTAACCTTCAAGAGGAACTTCCTCCCGCGAACTATTAAATTGTGGAATGATCTCCCTGCTGAGGTTTTCTCTACTAGCTACAGTATGGGATTTTTCAAACAGGGCGTTTTGAAATGTTTAAAGGGTCGGCAATGCGCGATTAATGCTCCTAGTGTTGCGAGCGTCCATAAGCGACGGTAACCGCTTTCCATCAGGTGGGCCGTATGCCTGTTTGCCACCTTAGTGGTATAAAAAAACACTAGGGAGAACAACATTTTTGTAACAATCGGCAGATACTTAAAAAGCAATCACTACCAGGCAACCTGAAAAATTATGAACCATTGCAGTTAGTACGGCTGTTGCAACATACTCAAAACTGTCGGAAATATTAAAATATTAGCGTGCTAAAGATACGGCCTCCTAAAAATTTTTTACGTAAGCATCTGTGATTTTGTCGTCTTACATTACGTCTTACATTTACGAAGACGGCTTCGTATATGATTTATGGCTGTAAAACGAGACATCTAAGAAAGCTGAAATCAAATTAGATCTCATCAGCTATATAGCATTCAGTTTTTACAATAATTTTTCAATTAAATTATCAAAATCAAAATTATATAGTCAATTAGTACCTCAGGTTATTAAATTAAATCATCTAACTTAACTGTAGTAGTTTGCTAAAAAGGTTGAGATCAGGTGCGTGTAACGCGAATAACTTAAAATAACGGTAATCCAGAAATGGAAAGAGATGGAAAGATAAACAGAGGAAGACAAATTAATAGATGGGAGGACGATTGTGGTAAAATATATCCATATCTTCCATGTTCTTAGTTCTTTCAACATTTTCGGAAAGTGAAATAAGAAAGTGTGGAGTGACAGCCTTACCAATCAGTAATGACTACAATACTTAGGAAATCAGCTTAGAATACTTTTGTCATTATTATTTTAGTTAGCAAATCGAGGCTCTTCATGTTTTATTTATGTTTAAGTCCGCATAATATGTTGTTTGAAAATTGTAGCCTCAAAACACAATTTGATTCTTTATTTTTTTGAATTCTTCAGATTTTTAATGTTTAGATTCTTACATTTTCCCTTACTTTGCTCGAGAAATTTCAGTCAGGTAGGGAACAGATATGGGAAATCTTACTATTTAATTTTTAAAATATGATTGTAATTAGGTACATGTAGACTTTATCACATCAACAGCCCATTAGTGTCCACTGCTGGACAGAGCCTCCTCCAAAGCTGGAGGAGGCCCTAATCACAACGCTTGGTAGGCGGATTAGTGATCGCAGTATAGGTGTAGATAATACACAGAAGCTGCTGATTGCTTAGTCGGCTTACGACATGGGCTGAGTTGGAGGAGTAGATGAGCGCAGCAACCGCCACGGCATGTTACCTGTTCATAGACGTGAATTTCAACGAGAGGTACCGCCAATAATTCACATTGGTGAATTATTGGCGGTATTCAAGCCGAATTACTGAAATCGGCTTAAAGAGTTTATTTCTCATAAAAAAATTTTCTCTAAACATCTTATTGGCTAGTCATTAATTCCATTTACATCGAACTTCAATTGATGGTAGGTAGATTATAAAGATGTACTGAGTTAGACTAAGACTGGTACAATGTAGTGGAATAGCTATCACCTTCAATTAGTCGATTTATTTATGTGTTTTTACTTCTGGCCGAGTTATAGTCTAGGATATGGCAGTAATTATATGCATGTATGATTACTATTGTCCTCCTTCTATAATTAATTTCATAATTAAAATTCATTTTTTTTTATTGCACTTATGTTAACTACGGTGTATTTTATTATCTGTGCTACCGTACGGTGTACTGTTGATTTTCTTGTATATAGTTAGTTTAAACTGACCAGGTCTCAAAATATTCAAACAAAATACTGCCATAACTTCCCACCCTAAATTCTTAAAGTGAACGGGGAAAACCTACCTATTTCTTCTAAAGCAAATAAAAGTTGATGTAGGTAACGTTTGAAACTACAAATTAAAAGGGTCTGCGTAAACTTTACGTATTCGTGCATTGTCCTGTCTATCCCACGTCGCCTCGGTCCCATGTCGAATTCTTATTTTAGGGTTTCTGTCTAACATTAAATAGATCACGTAAAAGGTAGTGTTTTTGTACCACACCTAGGTGTATTACAGATAGCAGGCTCGTACCACACATTAATACGTTGCGATAGTGTAGTGTCTGTGAATATAGTGATTATTAGATGGCGCTTGTGTGAAATTAATGTCCTGTAATAAGCCATAATAAGCCATAAGTCCAGATATCCGACCTGTGTTTGAAACGCATTAGTGCGCGCCTCTATAGTCGAGCGGTTTGCACACCACTATCAGATTCATATGTCCCGGTTCGACTTTGTTTAAGGTGCCTGGCTATCTATAAACAGTACCGAACTTAAAGTTATTGTGTTCCGAGATATAGAGCAATAGAAAAGATACTTAGTTCCTGAGACTGTTGAGGATTTCGGGTAAAGTGCGTTTCCATCTTCAGCCTTATCATAACATGAAACCAAGTGAGATGAAGGCCAAGCACTTCCACGCAGTACAAAAAAGATAGGTTAGCTCTTGACCTGACAGGAATTAAGTATATGACAGAGTGAGGTTCCAAAAAGACACTGGATTCCGTTGCCCGGGTTAGAGTACTAGGAGACCAATCCCAGGATTTGTATTTGTATTGTATTGTATTTGTGTTACCTAACACTTTTACTGACCAAACCAAGAGTAGTGATAATGGTTTGTAGTTTTTGCCTGTCCAACAGTGGACATGAAGACTGTTGATGCTGATGTTGAAGCGGAAGCGTACAGTTATCGTAGCTTTTAGCTTCGACAAACTCGTATTTTCAGATATCTTTGTTTGACACTATTATTTTTGTGTATAACTAATTTTAGTGAAAGTGGACCAAGGCACAAAAAGAAGTAGACAGATCACACGATGATAAGAAGAACTAAAGATGACTGCGGACAAATTGGAGAAGGGTAGAAATGCTCTACAATGGAAGTCACGTCGAAGCCTAGACGTTCTGTGAAACTGTGTATATATTAATGGAATTGTCAAAGATTCTGCCAACATTGACCGTCATCATATTACCGAGGCAAAGTTAACGCAATTTGCGCAAACTGCAAATAACGAATTCTTTATAAGTTTGGCAAGGTTCGGGCAGCCCTTTGATCATTTGGGCTTTCTCTTTATTCTAGCATTTTGTGCCGCGTTTTTGTTGTAAAATACTTCCTTGTTTGTTCTTTTTGTGTGTTTTGTTCAAAAATGTAATTATTTTTCTGTTGGTCCAAAATGTATAGGTAATACCAGCATTTTGGAAAGAAGCATAAAATAAAATCAGCCAAGTGCGAGCAGGACACAGCCACCAAGAGTTCCGCGGTGACTGACAGTACCATACAAACAACTGTATAATTTCTGGAGACTTGGGGCGGATCAGACTCTATACCGTAGACGCCATAACAACAAGACTTATACATTGTTGTATTCCGGCATTTAGAAGTAAGATAGCCAGTCCCTCAGTTGGTTGAGGATTCCGGGTGAAGTGCGCTTCCACCTTAGACCTTGTCATAGCTTGAAAATCAGGTGAGATGAAGGTCAAGCATATTCCCGTCTTTAAAAAAAAATACTCAAAAATATATAAAAAAAAACAAAATATCTGCTTTTCCTGCATTATTCTAGCTAGACAATTTGGAAATCTATTGTGAATTATATGAATCATCGTCATCATGATCAAATAGTCTCAGTAAATGAAATAATGACAGTTTTTGTTTATCATTTAATTTATTTTTAATTTGGCATTCATATTGTGTGTCAATGCAGATACTTTAGTACCTGTATACTTAATTGTTATTTTTGTCTGAGTACTAAAATGCTATTACGAAATCGTCATCATCATTATAGTCCATTAACTTCCACTGCTAAGTATGAGCCACCTCTAAACGATGCCACAAATAGCGTTCTTTAGGAGTATCCATCGACTCCCAACGACTGACAATATATTTGTTCATGTATAGGCCATCAAGGCCAGAGTAAATAGGTGTTTTCTAGACTACTACATCGTAGCCACACCATGGCTTACCTTCAGGCGATATCGTGGTTAAAACTTTTTAACTCAAACGTCACTGTGGTTTTTTTTTTTATTGTACGACGGGTAAGCACTTGGCCTTCATCTCACCTGGTAACAAGTTGAGATAAGGCCGAAGTTGGAGGCGCACTTGACCCGGAATCCTCAACAAACTGAGGAACTGGCTATCTTACCTCTGAATGCCGGAACACAACAATTTTAGAATTGTTATTATGGCGACAGAATTAGGTAAGATGGTGGTAGCTAGCCAGGTGGACTTAAACAAAGTCTTACCACCAACCAAACCAAGCACAATATATTGTACTCCCCATGGGGATCGAACCCGGGACCTCTGGATCTGAAATCGAAGGCTTGAACCACTAGACCACGGAGGTGGTCTAGTGGTTCGCCCACAGGTTTCAGATTCAGCCTCTTGTTCGATCCTCAGTGGGATTACATACAATATTGTGGTTTGGTTGGTGGTAGGACTTTGTTTAAGTCTGGCTGGCCAGCTACCAACATCTACCTAATTCTGTCGATATAACAGCAATTCTAAAATTGTTGTGTTCCGGCATTTAGAGATAAGAAATGTTCCTCAGTCTGTTGAGGATGGGTGAAGAGCTCTTCTATATTATGTCGAAGTCGATATTCGAGAACCTTTACCCGAGCAGTTATAAGTTCTGCGAGATATATAGCCTACCCGCTGCCAATTTAACTAGTATATTCCTTAGGCAATTCGTAAAAACTTGCCAAACTCTGTCCTCTATTAGAATTTAAATCGAATTTTGCCCTCTAATAATCAACTTCACGACCAATAAATCTTTTAAAATCCTCCATTTATATTGATATTTGATTGCGTACCTCCCGAGGTACTCAATGAATTAAAAAAAATATGCAAATCGGACATCATTTGGCGGGGATAACTTTGTTTTTTTTGGCCTAAGGCCTTGGGACCACAAAGGCCCAAGGTTTTAATTTGGTGAAAATCTGATGAAGCAACGTCTTCAATTGATTATCGTCTTAGTCTTAAATGGAACCAATTTCCGGCCTACGTTATTTCTATATCAAAAGAGGATTTTTTCAAATCGGTTACGATCTCGCGGAGAAATCGGTGGCCATACGTATAAATAAAAATATCGTCTGTATCGAGAATCTTCTTATATTTGGGAATTCAGTAAAAAATCAAGTGTTCATCAATCTGCTTATGTATACCGTTGAGTGGAAAAATCATTTAATGCCATTTTAATTTACAGTTAATGGTCTTTCCACGTTCTTGTTGATCAAAAACACAGCAAAGCTTTGTGCTCACCAAGAATATTGTGGGTTGACGTAAATTTAAATTAAAAAGTGTTTACATACTGAATATCAATAAAATAGTTTTTTACGATTGTAAAAATCTAGCTCGAAAGTAGTTTTTTTTTATTATACGACAGAGAAGTACTTGGCCTTCATCTCACCTGGTTACAAATTGAGAAAGGGCCGAAGGTGGAATGCCCACTTCACTCGGAATCCTTAACAAACTGAGGATCAAAAAGTATCAAAAGTAAATTACATTACTTGGTACATGGGACAGCTCATAAGTTGGGACTCTTGAAACTCCGTAAATAGGCAGTAACTAATTAAAGTAGGTTATTATTATGTGCTGTAAGCGTATGCAGTGAAAGGTTAAATAATGAATTAGCTTCAACGCTCAATTTGTAGTAGATAAAGCATCAAATAAACTGCAAGTGGTTAAATAAACCCACTAAACAGATGAGCAGTGAACCGAAATGTCTATTGGCCAAATTTATTATTATTATAAAAACCCCTAAAAAGTAACCTACTTAGTCTCTGAGCAAACTGTGTACTGAGTCGACTATTTAAAGTACTTACAACTGACGCTTAAATGTTAGTTGGGTACCTACGTATTTATCCGTTATCTAGTTCCCATATAACAAGTTTTGCTTAGTTTGGAGCTAGGTGGCGTTGTGTAAAATAACGCTATGGTGTTTTATTTTTTTGTTTTTTTTTAACCGATGGCTAAAAAAAAGGTGGTTCTCAATTCGAACCGTATACATTTTGCATTCATATTTGCCGTGGTTAAACAATGTTTTAAAAATGCAAGAGATTCATAAGCAAACCACAGCTGAAGGTGATTTCATGGTCGCAAAGTTTCAGTATCCAGTGCAGTATCAAGATTATCTTCTAAATTCATGTGAACGACTCCCCAAGGGAATAGTACTTTGAAAGTATAAGGAGATTTCGGAATAAGTACTTCACAAAGAAACAAGTTATACATGGTTCTGTTGAAAACTTTCAGGGTTAGGGGACTCAGTCAAGTGAAAAAGGACGACTTGTGATGTAATATTTATTCGCTAAGGAATGGTGGTTATGAATGTGTGAATTGTCGAGTTATGCACATCCAGAAGAATATAATAAAGAAATACAATATAATGTTTCATTCCTACCGAGTTTTTTTTGATGGATTTGGGATCTTGCTACAAGTGGTATTTAGTCAGAGGATTAAATGATCCTATTGGTGGTGGAAAGGGCCTGTAAAGGTTCGCATGCGACCAAAGCCGAAATCCGGCGCCAAACAGTTAGCTGTGTTCCGTCAGCTCGCGGAACTGCCATAGCCACTTCTCTCGTAAAGATGACTACATCGTAAGCCTCATTAAAAAAATAATAATTACAAAACATTACAATGTCACCATCATAACGCAAAAAGTTTGATTTTTTTTTAATCTACAGTTTTATTTGTGACATAAAGTCGCATGTCCATGACCCAGCATTGGTGACTAGAGGGCGTGACGAGTTTGACGCATTTCTCGAAGACTGGATGACCAGGATCGAGATTTCTGGAAGGAGCCTTTGCCCAGATGTGGGACACTGATAGCATAGTAATATAATTAAAAAGTGTTATGCAATCAAAATCAAAATGTGATGGGCCACGGGCTAACTATCGATTTTTAAAGCCAAGGTCATGACCTGACATATCAGAGGTTAACCTTTAACCTTTAAACCGTCTAGTTGTAGCGCTTCTTGCAATTAAATACAATCGTAGCAGCTTCCAAACCGCACCAACCATCTTAGTCTGAATAAACTGTAAATTTTCTCTGTATCTTACATCTAGAGGACTTTGCGGTTGCGATACCCCTCAGCATTACAGTAACAGATGGGACTGGAATGGTTCAACGTAATTTAGTCTTTATTGCTGGGGCTTAGAGTATAGAACGGAGAGCTCACCTTGTCTTAAATTGGAGTGTAAGGCGACGTAGGTGTAATTGTGATGAGTGCATTCGCTTACCTGAAAGGAAAAAAATAAGTTTTAAAAGGAAATAAAGAAATATATATATTCCACCCAAATATCATAGGCCAATTGACTTGAAACATAACTATAAACAATCCTCACAGCTCTGTTGGTAGATATAGTATAGTAGATATAGTAGGTAGATATAGCCTCTGGCCGAAGGCTCTGCCTTCGGCGAAATAGGTAGTAGGTTCGATTCTCACCTGGGACAAACATGTATGTGATACGTACCTATTGATGTTTGTTCGCAATTTGGGTGTTGTATGATAAGTATGTTTTAACAAATATATCTGTATAAAGCATTCTAAGCGTAATCTAGTTCCCATTTTCCAAGCTATGCTTAGTTTGGAACTAGATGTAGGTTGTAGGTTCGATTCCCACCGAGGACAAACATTTGTGTGATAGATGTTTGTGCTGTGTTTGAGTGTTGTATTGTATGATTAGTATGTATTTAAAAACAAAAACGTATTCATTTATTCTATCCGTAATTTAGTTCCCATATAAATACAAGCTGTGCTTAGTTTGGGGCAAGATGGCGTTCTGTGAAATGAATGTCCTGTAATATCTATTATTTATTATAATCATTTGATGGAGTTATTCCTGTAATATTTTTAAGAACTAACCTATAAGATCTATGTTAAACTACTTTATGTATTTGCTGTGAAATAAACGCTTGAAATCGAAAAGTGTAGTGTTTTGTATTACTTGAACCTTTACTCTAAGACCATTCATTACTTGATGATAAATGGTTCTAACCTGTTATAAATAATATTTCTTAATTGATTGTACGACGCTTACAACTTAACTTTCTTCCATGTTGATCAACAGTTACTGCGATAAAGGTGACAGGTGGTTATTTATCAATACAATTTACAAATGAATGTTTCCTTTAGAAATATGCATAAGGTACCTTAAATTTAAGTTTGCATACTTTGGGGTAGAGTTTGGGGTAGAAGAAACTTTACTGATCATACCGAGGTGCGGTATGATCAGTAAAGGTTCTGTTATTTTTTAAATCAACGTATAAAAATCAAATAAGTAGCCATTTATACAAAATCAATCAATTCAACGACCCCTCACATGTCAAATACATCAAGATGTCGCCGCAGGGCGTGCTAATCACACATACGTTCTCTCGAAAATCATAACCCTCTTTTTGTAGCAGTCTGGTAAAGATAACACTAAAATCATAGGCTGGTCAGACCACATTATAATTATTTTACTTTTCATCATATAATAAAAATTCAACAAGCAACGTAACGAAAGTGTCATTCAAAAATATGCAACCAAAAAACTAACTACTATGTACCTAAATTGCTTTCAATTTGCTAACGTAAAATAAAAAGCATAAAAACGCAGACTGCCAACTAACAGTTAATTCAGTTAAACCACATAAAATGTAGATTCAAACAGTAAATCAATTTCGTTTTTTAACACAGATTTAAACCCAAATAAATCCTAGTTGAGAAGATTTATTGACAGTTATTTTGAGTTATCTTTATTCATTTACGCTTACGCATGGGGCAAGTTAGTGGGGACATGAATTTAAATGATTATTGTAATTTTTACTAAAATTATGATGGTTGGCTAGCTACCACCGTCTTACCTAATTCTGTCGAGTCTGCTGCCTGCAGTCGGGTGTTACGTTTAACTTGTCGCGCTCTAGCTGTTAGCAAAACGATGTAACAATATGAATCTAATTCAATTGAGTTGCGCAACCGTCTTAGCTATTATTGCGTACTGTGGTCAAACGAACAGCAACTTCCAGAGTTTCGAATTTGAATTTCAAATTCTCAATAAGGTGGCGCCCCCACGGTATAAAACTCTTTGGTTCATCATTTTAGACTCTGACAGTGAGAACTAGGAACAAATAGTGCTAAGTGGGGGCGAGATGGGAGTAGTGGGTGAACTGGGGGTAAGTTTAAGCCCAGAGCGAGGTAGGCACGTCTCACTTATGGCCGTCTCACTCCTATTGTTAAAAGTACGGTGTACCTAATACTATTTCAAAGTCTATAAGTCTTGCTAAAACCTTACCTTCTTAGGCGCAGCTGCTGTCTAAAGGATAAAGCCAAGTATTGTATTTTAGAGAAAGTAACAAGAATTATGAACAAAATTTATTTCTCGTCGTCTGAAATAGTTTTGAAAGTACCTAAATACCGATTTTAGCATCGTTATTTACCTACATACTTTGTGATTAGAAATAGAAAGCGGTAATACATATTCCAAATCCACTATTATTTTCCGATACCGGTATTGTGCGAGCAAGAATAGGATTCAGCGATGGGATGTACACACCGCACACCGAGGGTTCCCACCCACATTTTAAGGCAAAAATGACCTGTAGGGGCTCCTTTTTACATTACAAATAAAAACATAGTTAACATACACCGTCCAAACACAGAATAATTAATGCTCTAGACTCGATCTAGCACAAAGCTTTTAAACTTATAAGTGAGCACCTTATTATTTATTTAGTTTTGCACTTCGGGGAAGCGCTTGGCCTTCATCTTACCTGGTTACAAGTTAAGATAAGGCTGAAGGTGCAGGCGCACTTCATCCGGAATCCTTAACAAACTGAGGAACTGGCTATCTTACCTCTAAATAAATAAATATTACAGGACATTCATTTTACACAGCGCCATCTAGCCCCAAACTATGCATAGCTTGTAATATGGGAACTAGATTACAGATAAAATACTTAAATGCTTTTTGTAAATACATACGTACTATATGATACAACACCCAAACACAGAACAAACATCTATATTCATCACACAAATGTTTGTCCTGGGTGGGAATCGAACCCACAGCCTACAGCTTACAGCCGAATGCAGAGTTACTACCAACTGAGCTATGAGGCTTGTCAAGAAAAAAATGCCGGAACACAACAATATTTTACAATTGTTATTATGGCGACAGACTTATGTAAGATGGTGGTAGCTAGCCTGGTGGACTTAAACAAAGTCCTACCAACAGCCATAAATTATACTAAATACTTAAGAGTAAAAGAGCTCCTTATGAAAGGGCCCATACGGGTAAGTACTACCACCGTACCTATTTCAGCTGACAAGCAGCATTTCTGAGAGTTGCCGGTGAAATTACGGGCACATGACACTTAACACCTTTTGCCTCATTTACCTTTGGTCATGTTTTCTGTGGGTGTGACCTACGCAGTAAAGCTTGTTATAGGCAAAATATGCCCTTAACATTAGGTTGTTTGCTTGTTTCGTCACGGATTTGCACGATTTTTAACCACTTTCTCCTCACCATAACAGGATAAGCTGACGCTCAGAGTACTACTATCCATACCTGGTTCTACTATCTCAGAGGCTCAGAGTACTACTATCCATACCACCTATTCGGATCAAGGGGTTCAAATCCACCTTCGTTAAAATAACAGCCAAGCTCTTTGCCGTTCTGTCTTTCCTGCAACTTATTACTCAGGTATCTCGGCAAGAATTCTCTGTTTGTGCAGCACAAAGAAACCACAACCCTAACCAATCTCAGGTGGATCTGTTGTCTGACGGCTGGAAAATGTTATAGAGAAAAGCTCTTGCTTTCTGAGATTGTAAATGGTTTACCTATGAATGTTATAATAGCACTTGTTTCTTATATGTATGTATTATAAATGCCTATTTCTACCCATTTATATATAATTTTACTACTAATATAGGTTGAGTTTTTTCCAGGGCCACTAAGGTGAAGTCGCACTTTTCCAGAAAAACTATAAAAAAAACGATTTTCTTTAATGAAACTACTTTTTTTTATATCGAGCACGTAAATCCTAACTTGACTTTTCGATAACCCTCATGGTCTCAGACTTCACTTCAGTGGCCATGGAAAAAACTCACCTGTATATATACATACTATTTAACTTCCTGTTTCTTTAAAAAATATATATATATTCACTAATTTATTTTTTGTGAATATTTACAAAATATAATACCAATATCTTATTATTTTAATAATGGTTAATAATTATTTAAGCTTTTCAAATATATCGTAACGTATTAATAATACCACTTTAATAATTCCCCTTTCCATCACCGGACGAGCGTACCATTGTGCCGAACGCATCGATTCGATGAATCTATTACTTTATTATGAATACTGGTAAGGAATGGAACTCCTTGCCTTCGTCTGTTTTCAAATTTACAAATTACACAACATTTACAAATCTTATAAAAACACAAAAATACATATCCCGCGACAGGATTCATATTATGTCATTATAACATTTGTAAACTCTTGGCGTTCAACGATAAAAAACGTCATATTTTGCTATTTTTATGAAAGTTAATTAATAAGTAATGATTATAATTATTAAGGGTGAAATTATGGCCAGCAATGGCTCAAAAATCAAATTATGAAAAAAAACATGAATAAAATAAAACTGAATCGTCAGGGCACTAACAAATCGCCGTGAACTGCCTTTATCGACGAGCTGGTAACATGGAAACAAGTCGTATCTAGAATTGTTTCAACAATTTATGAGAGTAATACAGCGACATCTGGTGAGTGATATTGGGCATGCTGCTGACCGAGGCACTAGTACGCAATGCAGTATTCTATCTAGATGCGATGGAAAAGAACACACTAAATATTTTAAAATTAAAGGTGATAGAGGTTCTTCTGAAGTTGTAACAGCCTCTGTGGTCTAGTGGTTTGCCCACCAGTGTCAGATCCAGAGGTCCCAAGTTCGATCCCCAAAGGAGGAAAGTATTGTGCTTGGTTTAGCTAGCCGGCTAGCTACCACCATTATACCTAAGTTTGTCATCTGTCTGACTGACATTAGAGCCAGGAGGTAAGATAGCCAATTCCTCAGTTTGTTGAGGATACTAGGCGTAGTGCGCTTCCACCTTCGGCCTTATCATAACTTGAAAAAGATGAAGGCTAAGCACCTCCCCGCATAAATAGGATAAAAAAAACAGGCTCACTTACGCAGAAATCTACGTCCTGCGTTAAAATGATGATAATGATGATAATAACCACCTAAATATACAATATTAACTAAAATATCACATTACAGTAAAATCATACCCTAAAATAATCTTAGGTAATTGCTTCCGCAACCCATGTTGTTATTAAATGCCGAATGTGAAACCTTCCTAAAAAGCCAGAACATCATTCGGACCGTACTCTGGTAGACCTGTATCTTACTTTGTATCTCAATTTTCCCGCGTTTTTTGAAGGTCGACATGATACCCCTAAATCTACAGAAAGTGAAGTTAAAAAATTATGATCTTAGAGCTTTTTTGAGTATTAATAATATGTCTTTAGCAGACTGAAAACTAAACAAATAAAAAAAATCCGGAAAGTCTTATGTTTCTAGAATGACAGTTAACCTGCTTTAATTAATTGTATGCAATGATTTTCAGTTCATCGTTATCACCACGTACGCAGATGAATTTGTAATCGTAGTATTGTATTTTACTACTTAGGTCGCTCTGGCCATCTCCCTTAGTCACCCCATATCACATCCAGGGCAGGATCAGGCCATAATTCTATAGGGCCATCTGGCAAAATTAAAAAACACGGTGGGTCATAAAGACACATGATATAAGTGACACATTTGTATTACATGGAAACATAATATTATCTCCGACTCTACCCGACTCAGTGCCCCACCACTTTTCGTCATACAAAAAGGTTGCGGATCAGAGTTTCATAACTCTCCCATGAAATATTCACTTTAAAGAAATGCTCCCAAATGGTTGCAACTTAAAAAACTTTAATGCCAAATCTTACTCGACACTGCCCAAAAGTCAGCTCTTGACCCAAAAATATTAATAAAATTCTTTAATTGAAAATATTCGGGTCGTAACACAGCGAAAATACCGAAATTAATAGCGGTCCAAAGTATGTTATTCATTCATTAATTGTATACATAAATAGTATATATATAAATAGTTGGGTAAATTATGTTCAAATCGCTACAACACTAAATCTTTATATTTTATACGTTGTTGTGAAAATAGCTTCAAAACTTAAGTGACAGTACACGGTTTAGCTTTCAAGCAGGTGGCTAATGTAGGTATCTAAAAGACTTGGGTATATGTTATCATGTCTTTTAAAACTTATATTTGGACTCTGAATTCTGTGTCGCTTTTATTTCTCTTTTCACATGGTGGGTTAGCTCTTAGTTATCTTTAATGTTCTATAAAGAGTTGTCGGAGCCCCTCGACATGCATCGAGGCCGGGCACCGGGGTGGTTTTAGTGAGTCGACGAGTCCATCATCCTCACACTACCCTTTTGCATCCCTCGGTGCGTATTTTACAAAAAAAAGGCCAGCAAATGAGCGTCTATAATGGATTGAGTAAGTTAACCGTTTGGTGCTGGAGACTAGTCGCTCGGTAGATGGACCTTCACTGGTCCTTAAACATCAATGACGTGAGCATTCTGTCGTAAATTCTGCTGTACCACTAGGTGGTAGATCCCGTCTCCCCCAATATACCCAATACCACAAATAAGCCACTTTATATCCAACCTAGATTGCATTAATAAGCATTAGCGAAAAATGTTTCTTTATTGTACAATGGGGAAGAGCTTGGCCTTAATATCACCTGGTTACAAGTTGATATAAGGCCGAAGATGGAGGCGCACTTCACTCGGAATCCTCAACAAACTGAGGAACCGGCTATATTACCTCTAAAAGCCGGAAAACAACAATTTAAGAATTGTTGTTATATTGTAATCCCCTGGAATCAAGCCCGAGACCTCTGGATCTGACAGCGGATCCAGATCCACCACTCGCCCATGCTGTTTGTAAAACGCTGTAAAAAAACAAATGATGTCTTACTCAGAATAATTCATGTATATCAGTAAAACACTACCTAATTATGAGATGAGTGCTTAGCCGCATGGACGCAACCGAATTCGGCCGAGATCCTCATAATCCGATAACCTTTACTTCGTTATAACCACCTAACTATCTCGAAGTGGGCTACCGAGCCTGCTATAGTTTAGTTAACAAGATACCACACGTAAAGAGGGTCGTCCGTCATAATCTTGAGGATATAATGTATCTGAAACTCGAACTACGCCGGGTTGGGGCTCGGGGATATATCACCTTAAACGAGGCAGGGCGTGCAATTTTGAGATTTCGCACGCGTTATGTATTACGCTAGTTTGATACGTGGTTTTTTTATAACGATGGGGAAGAGCTTGGCCTTCTTAGAATAGAATAGAATACAATAATATAATAATATTTATTTGACACATAAAGAAATAGGTACAGTGGTTTTCCAGTAATAATAACAATCGTAATCTTAACATACAAAAATAATCATAATAAGGTTTACAAAAAATACGAAGGTATGATACTATACACGTAGGTATGATATTCACAAGCCTCATAGCTCAGTTGGTAGTAACTCTGCCTTCTGCGCTGTAGGTTCGATTCCCACCCAGGACAAACATTTGTGTGACGAATATAGATGTTTGTTCTGTGTTTGGGTGTTGTATTGTATGATAAGTATGTATTAAAAAAAAAAAGTATTTAAGTATTCTATCCGTAATTTTGTTTCCATATCACAAGCTATGCTTAGTTTGGGGCTAGATGGCGCTGTGTGAAATGAATGTCCTGTATATTTATTATTATTATTATAATACACAGCCATAAATAGATGTATATGCTAACATACATCTACATAACAACAGCTTTATGTTGCACTTTGCCGAAGTGAAGTGCAACGCTGACTTTCAGACTGACCTGTGATTGGTTGACCACAATAATTAGGTGTTTTAAAATATAATAAGATAAAATTTAAGTTAATAGGCCAGAACAAATTAAACGTGGACCAGACACAACAGATTACAATTGGAGAGAGAGACAGACACTTAGCGCGGATTGGTGCTGGATGGACACTTTAAGGTGGACAGGTGAGGTATGGATTAGGGTTAGGGTTGTGGAGCCAAGTAGAAGAAGAGAAAGAAGACGACACTGCTCGTATCGTACGAAACTGACAAGCTATGATAAGGCTGAAGGTGGAAGCGCACTTCACCCGGAATCCTCAACAGTGTCAATATATGTTAAGGTCGAAGGTGGAAGCGCACTTCACCCGAAATCCTCAACAGACTAAGGAACCTAGGTGTCATACCTCCAAATGCCGGAACTCTCATCTGGTGTCAATAAATACTAAGGCCGAAGGCGGCAGCGCACTTTACCCGGAATCCTCAACAGATTACGGAACCTGGGTGTCATAACTCTAAATGGAACTGGATTTTTGATGGCGGCATACTTAGATAATATGGTAGTAGCTAGCCAAGGGGACTTAAAACAAGTCCTACTTACAACAAAACTAAACACAAATTTGTACCCCCTGGGGATCAAACCCGGTACCGGTGGGCAAACCACTACTCCGCACGTTAAACGTTATAGTTTACTTTGGATCTTGACTGACCCAGGTAAGAGGGTCAGGCTGAGGTACACTTTTTCCTACCCAGGAAATGCATATAGTATCTGTTTTTTTGTAGATCTTAAGGTCGTAGGTATTAGTGTAAAAACTGAGGCTGACCAAATCAAATCTGTTATAATGGGAAAATTGTATTAAGACATTAGTGATACTGTATAGCATTCAAACACAGAAAAAATATCAATCACACAAATATTTTTCTTGATAGGGAATTGAGTTGATTGCGATGTCACATGGAAATCAAATCCTATATGGTCATGAAATTATATACATATCATGAAATTAGGCGAGAAGTTTATACATGTGCTTTGATTTATAGCACATGTAAAGGGAATTCTCTGAACACCGATAAATGTAGTTAAATATAAAAAAACAGTTATTTTCTATATTACAAACTAATTGTATGCGGTTGTTGCGATGATCGTGTTTTGGTATCGAACGCGAAGTTAAGTTTGTCTCTTGTTGAAAATGTCTTCCATGGGCGATTTATTGAACATAGATAACGATAATAAGGCGTTTTGATTATGATTTTTATACCAAGGAATTCATCTCAAATGATCTGAACAATTCAGACGCAACGACCTCGAATTTGCAAAAGGCATTAGAGCGTTAAGAATTTCCAAATTAAAAGAAATGATCTGGCTGGACCTTTTGAACGCACTGCTCTTTCAACACATTAATACTGAAAAGCGCTCTACCAAGCTCTTTCGAATAAAGCATTGAAATAATATGTTATGCACTGAATAATTTATTCTATCTAGATCTAAAAGGATCTAACTACAATTATCAAAGCAAAAATATAGGTGTTTGAAAAGTGCGCTCTTACCCAACGGGCTACCAGCATTTATATATGACTCAGGACCGCTTTGTATGGTAAATAATATAAGCAGTGGACGTAAAGCGGACAGATTGAAAGTGGCTGTAGGGTTAGAAATGTATTTTTTAGCTGGAAAGTTCAGACGGAGCTTGGTAGATAAAAAATCCTCTCTTAATTTGAATAGGAGCCTATTTTCGTACGACCCAAAATCGGGCGAAAATTAATGTCGTGTAACCGGGTGTTGGCAAACGGGCGGGCTCAGAAAAGATAATTCAGATGATGCAGTAGGGTAATAATTTTGCAAGGAGTTGAAAAGTGATAAGAGGATAATTATTATAGACTCCGGCAAGGGATTGTTCGTTCATTTGTTGCCATAATCTACCTGAGTCCGTTCAGTTCGCGCTGGATTTGTTGAAATTGTAAGTAAAATTTTCCAAAAAGTTTATAAGCCGAAAATAACAAAACTTTTGATGATGAAAAATATTAAAGATTCAGCAGTTCTAAACGCAGTCAACTTAAAAAAATAATGTCATGGAATCAAGCTTACAAATTAAGCTAAATGAAATTCTTTTCGTATCAAAAATAGACATATTAACCATCATTAAATGTTTTTTTTCGCAGAAAATTGGAACAAGCAAACTATGTATTGAAAAAGAGATGAAAAAAATGCGATAAAACTCAGTCGATGCTAATTTTTAAAGCGTTTTACTAGGCCATATCTATTTATAACTACATCCCAACTGGCTCGCCCCACGAACCGGCTCGCCAATTTCCAAAGGCACATTAATTCCAACTCACAGCGTACGTTCAAGTTCTTAGTTCGGAATGGTCCATTTTTTAATCCTAATATAGTGCATCGGATAAAGCTTAGTATACACATGGGGACAGGCGAGATTATTTCCAAATGATCTCCAGATGTGAACCGTAGGTAGTAAATGAGTTTTTTTTTCTTTTACACCTCTCGTATTTGTTTATTTTAGGTTCAACTGGGTATTACCAAGGCGAGAATGATAAATGATAAATGATTTATTGGTTTGTTCAATCATGGTACATAAAAAGTTCTTACAGATAGTTTAGGTCTCACATGATTTCACCAGATATTGGTATACAAACATTAGGATAGCATACACTCATAATATTTATTAATTGGTATACATAAAGAGTACTTGGTTACCTATATTTTAACACAAATTTCATTTATACCTAGCAACCAAAAGTCAACCAACAGAACAGTCCAAAACACACAAAACTACAAAAGTTACAATTAACAATGTTTAATGAGTATTTATGTCAATGATTGTATATTAAAAATGACAAAACAAAATTAAATTGTCATTTACAAATTTCTCTATCTTTTTAAAACTCCCGCTCACCAACGCGACGGAATATAGCAAATTGTTTTTTTTTTAGATCTCCTAGCACTATGAAATTCTGGCCATAGACAATAAGCGTCGTATCAATTGTATTCCGGCTTACAGAACGTCAACTGCAAATTTGAAGATTTTTGTACGTTAGAAATATCATCATAAATTATATATGGTCAAATTAATAAATGATAATAATAATAAATAAATAAATGTTACAGGACATTAATTTCACACAGCGCCATCTAGCCCCAAACTAAGCAGAGCTTGTAATATGGGATTGCGGATTGAACACTTACAAACTTTTTTTTTGTAAATATAATTATGAACATAGGCCAAACGACGGCACAAATAGCAATCCTGGAGCCTTTCACAATGTCAGTGGTCTATCGAGTGGGGATTCTTCCCACTCTCTTCGTGGACGACATGAGTCCACTAAAATGTTTTAAGTTGAATTGCTACTTGTTATAGCCATCCTAGTATTTTGTCACTGTTATATTGAGATGATAAATATCAAGAGGTCCAACAGATACTTCCTGAGTAGGGTCTTATTAATTTATACCTTTTATGCTAGATGTGGTGATTATGGGAATAAGTCTAGTTATCTTGACATAGTTAAAGAGAAGGTAGTTTTCAACAGTGGATATATACGAGCGGGTGTTATAATGTGAGATAAGTTGATGTGATAAAGCTTATAGACTAAAATGTTACATTGATTTTGCAACATCATTTTCCATTCTTAGGTGGGGATGGCAGTCTTGGCTCCACTCTGTTATACTCGTAGCTCATCGGCTTTGTTACGTCGCGATAATATATTCTCCACGTTCAATTATTTCCATTTGTAGAAAACGTTTGCCATATGGGTATGCACTGGGTAGGTACGTTATGATAGTGGTACGAGCTGGGGTTCGTAAGAATTAAAAGCAACCGGTTATTACCCAAAATAAGACACGTTTATTCAGCACCAAACTAATTACTCTCAAACACAGTACAACACTACTTAGTTATACTACCGAATCACTAAACACTGTTATCGCACTCAAATATCACTTGATGTTAACTCGCTGTATAGTAATCGAATACTGACTTGCTTCCGAATCGCGCGTCAATTTATATCCAACTTTATCGAAAGTTCTAGTTAGCGCGGGAATGGTCGCGCCGCTAACTGTTGCGTAATCTGGCACGGCGGTCATAAATCATCCTTTTGTGTTATTGATAAACAAGTTGTTATTGTCTTATTTTCTCGGAAGTATGCGAAGGCTCGCGAATATTCTAGACGTTTCTGCCTGGCGTAACAATAGTAACCAACGTTGAAAAACTTTGCAAAAGCGCGGGGTCAGCTAATATTATAAATTGATATCTTTACGGGTCAAACATTCACTGCAAAGGAGAGGAGATCTCACGATGCCATCGAACATTATGTGAATAACTCACTCTCCAGTGCAGTCATGGCGTACGAATAACTAGCCTAGTTGTAAACTAGCTGGGAGAGAACTGAGAATCGGTATATTTATTACTATCGATAGCGGATGCGAACAGAACTCACATTAATGGAATCTATTTGTGGAATTTTACTTACACAGTTTTAACCGTTCTCATATTAGTTTACTAGCTATATTGGTTTCATTTTAAAGTCTATACTGAAGTGTAACAGAAAAGTAATCAATGGTAATAAATGGTTGGCCATCAGCAATCAATCATGAAATGAACCAATCGTCTTTGTAAGCAAAATGAGATAAATGTAATGCAATTTCATTATCGAATACTTTTTTCAGTGTGACTTCCATTGGATTATATCGGCTACAGTCGCTAGCGAACTGAATAGAGAAAAATATCAAACATTACTACTCAGATCTTGGTTAGGTGGATCCTTCTATGGGGTTAGCAAAGACACGCCCAAAGCTTGTCTCGTAAAGATAGCGGAATTGCCTTAGCTTCAGTGTGATTATTTGTGGGACTTGCGAGCCATGTCAAATTCATCATCATCATTGTGTTTTTCATATTATTTTAACCGCCTCTGAGGTCTAGCGGTTCAACCCACCGATTTCAGATCCAGAGGTCCCGGGTTCGATCCCCATGGGAGTACAATATATTGTGCTTGGTTAGGTTGGTGGTTGGACTTTGTTTAAGTCCGCCTGGTTAGCTACCACCGTCTTACCTAATTCTGTCGCCATAATAACAATTCTAAAATTGTTGTGTTCCGGCATTTAAGAGGTAAGATAGCCAGTTCCTCAGTTTGTTGAGGATTCCGGGTGAGGTGCGCCTCCACCTTCGGCCTTATCTCAACTTGTGGAACCAGGAGAGATGAAGGCCAAGTGCTTACCCGTCGTACAATAAAAAAAGATATACATATATGTACAGTTGTTCAACTTTACATTACTCGGCTAATGTGAAATTAGCCTCAAAGCATTTCAGAGTCAATGCGATGTTTTTAACTGAGGCGGTTTCTCTAGATGGATTTTAATGAAATCCTCTACTCTACTTACAGGCTACGTCTATTGTTGTAACTAGTAACAACAAACTTTTCGAATTTTAATGTTTGCGTTACACATATTGGTTCATTAACTGAGTGAACTTTGCTCGTAAATAATAAGTCAGTTGGGAAACTAAAATTGTAACTTATCATAATTTGACACCACGTGAGAATTAATTAAGGCCAAGTGCTTCTGCGTCATACAAAAAAAAACATTCCAGTTGGAAATGAAAACGGTATGTAGTGGTGAATTTTCCATTACTCAATCCATGTTTTTTTATTGGTGATAGCCAAGCGTAGCTTATTTGAAAATCGAGTAAAGATGTTGCCTAAAATGAAGCAAGCCTGTCTAAAAGGAACCTTTTCACTAATTTCACAACACCGAAAAACAAACGAGGGCAAGGAGTTTCATTCCTTACTTATGATAAAGCATAAGATAAACTTATGAATGATTAAGGTATCTGAAGGCACACGATGAGTGAACACACTGGACATATACCAGGTTGTTGACTGCCGTACGTCTGCTAGTCCGGTGGTGGAAAGGCGATGGAGATTTTATGATAAATTATATGTTTTGGAGCTAAAATTTCCAAAAACTGTACCTTATGCTGAGGACTAACCTCAATCCCATTGACTCAAAAATGATAACTAATTAATCCAAAAAAGAAAATCTGAATCTCGTCGCACAATTAGTTTGAGCATTTCCAGCTTGAGGAAAAGATGCGGGTTGTGATTTTTTGTGTATTTATAACATTTGTATCTCATCTAACTTCACATAAACCAAGCATGTCATTGACACATGCTGTTCCACCATACTGTCGCTTAAAAAGGTGAGTGTATCCATTTATATTTAGTATTTAGTAAGTATTTAGTACTCAGGTCCTGCATTACCCGAAAGTGATTCCCAATGAGCGGCATTACTAGAAGAGGATGGTTCGGGAAGCGATTGAAATTAAAAAGTATCCTAATTTCAATCGTGTAGATGGCTTCAGACTCTTTGCTTTTTGGAATCCAGTGGTAGCACGCTGCACTAGGTGTGATCCTGAGAAATAATGTGCTGATACTGTCAGTGCTGTGTCGTCCTAGTGTGAATGTGGCCTATTCTAATAATCAAGACCAAGCTGAGGGTAGTTGTTAAAAATGCCTTCACTTCTCGACGTTGGCTAAAAGTTCCAGTCTGCCCGCGACCACGGCTGGTGCAACCCCGCCGAAACGTCAGGATAAATATAGGTAAAATACGCGATAAATACCCGTTTTTCGAATCAAAGTAATGTGTTATAATCGCGAAAGTTTACAAAAACTATCCATATTAGGTATATTTAGTCTGTCTCAAAAAAGTCGCAAGCTTTCTTCATAAAATCCTATACATTCAAGGTGAAACTTATAAACGCGTTCACAAACCGCTTAGCAGAGTTGTTGACATGATTGATCGCTTACATTGAAAGGTTTGGGACATCTCCATCGATAATGTTCTTTCAAAGGTTCGTCATGTTTGCTTTTTATATCGACGTAATTTCATGGGAAGTTCGGTGATGTTGCGAAGCGACCTAGCAATTTTGAGAAGGTTATTATTTCACAGCTCAGTTGGTAGTAGCTCTGCCTTTTGCGCTGTAGGTTGTGGGTTCGATTCCCAACCAGGACAAACATTTGTGTGATTAATTGCTTGTTGTATTGTATATTTGATTTACAAAAAAAGTTCTTATCTAAGTATTTTATTATTCGTAATCTAGTTCCCATTTAACAAGCTTTGCTTTGCTTAGTTTGGGACTAGATGGCGCTGTTGTAAATGAATGTCCTGTAATTACTTTACACGAGGCATGGTGCGATCTGAAGTATGCTATTTTAATACACTCTAGTGCAACTTTCAAGCCGACCGAATAAAAAACTATAATTCTTATTGAGTACATTATTGAGTATAATATAAATGTATGTATGTAGGTATCTTATATGTAAATTATAAACTTTATTCAATTGTTATGTAGGTACTTTTTCCCAATTTGTATCTATTATATCGCTCCACATTACTGGTTTGCTGGAAGGAAACAATTTTAGTGTTAAGCTCGTATTTGCCATGAATTTTAATTTTATTTTTTTCATCTTTGTTATTATGTTTCTGTGTGCAATAAACATAAGCAAAAAATATTAGCATTACAACTTTGTTAGGCTCTGAATTTTGAATGTTATGCGTAGACCTATACTTATCTTTATGATTTACGTACCATCAGTTGAATTTAGAACATTTGACGTACAGATATGATGTATCAGCAGTAGGTAGCTATAGTTACATTTTCCCATGTTTTGCAAAATAAATATTGATTTGATTTGGTTGATAATGAGCAATTTTGTACTCTGATTTAGTTCGGCTTCAAGAGTTTTTTCTCGTAAAGAGCTTACCTATTAAGAGTATTATGAGAATTAGCTTTTATGAGTAAGAGAACGTGTTAAAAAGTTCTTTTTGAGAAAAAATATCTTGAAGTCGAACGAAATCCGTGTTAAAAATCGCAAATCAAATCAAATCAATATTTATTTCGCAAAACCTAGGTTGGTGTAGGGTTGATATTGTTTACAGTTTAATTCCAGCCATGGTCGGCCTTCGACATGCATATATAATGATAATCACAGATATTGTCATAATCAATTTTAAATATAAGTAATTATTTTTCCATCTTTATTCAATAAAATGTACAATTAAACTAACTATGTAGAAAGGAATCAGTTAAATTACTTTCGGACCGTTACAAACGGCTTATAGGTAATTCAACTGTTCCAGACCAGTAGCAGACGGAAGCGTGCCCAAGACACTGGCTGCAATACCACGCTGAATAGCTAGAATTTAATACAGGTATACAATATAGGTAAGTCAAATTGGTAATCTAAATAATCGGTCACAATATAGTAGGGTTTGGTCAAAAGTAATTGTTTCAACCTTAAATGAAATTAAGTATTAGAAGTTGTTTCCGGTAAATAAAGGTATTAATCGAGCTTGGTTGCCGTCCACCACAAACTTTTATTGGAAAGGGCCGGTGTTTGGTGGGCTTCGATATTTGTGTTCACATCACATGACATCAACTGCCCGTTAGTGTCCACTGCTGGACAGAGCCTCCTCCAAAACTGGAGGATCTTGCCATAATTACCGTGCTTGTCAGGCGGTTTGGTGATCGTAGCAAAGGAGTAGATAATACACAGAAGGAAGCTGCTGTCCATGTGGTGAAATCTATTAGTCAGCTTTTGCGACATCCATAGGCTCAGTTGGAGAGGTGATTCTTTAGCCGCGACCGCCACGGCGTAAAAATATTTCGTTGATTCATAGCAATTTCAAATATACTACAGTTTTTCCGTCATTTATTAATAAAATATAAGTTATTAGAGAATATACATTATTTTCATTCCTAAAATATATAGTATAATAATAAATATAGTCTGTCTGCTGAATTTTGCAAATAGCTCGTGTGCATTTTTCTATATATAGTTTCTCTATAAGTTGCGTACCCCAGAATAAAACACCGCACCTGAGGATAGCAGCTACATAGCCATGGTAAGTAGTTAACAGAGTATTTTCATTACCGTTACATTATTATTAATATTATATATGCGCTTCCACCTTCGGCCTTATCTCAACTTGTTACCAGGTGAAGGCCAAGTGCTTACCCGTCGTACAATAAAAAAAAAGTATAACCCTACCAGATTTTTCATCTGAGTAAAGCCTTTTTTATCTTTATTTACTGTTACCTAAACAAAGACAACCTTAAATACACGGTAATTTATAATTAACTATTTAACGTAAGCGATAACTTATTCAAGAGCCCAGTCCACCCTTTTACATTTCAATAATAAATTAATGATTTTGGTCGAAAATCCCTAGCTGAAAGCGGGAGTTTTTAAATTATTCATTAAAATGCCGAGGGTGCATAGAGCCTACCCTTAATGGGGTGATTTTACGCAAAAACGTTACAAACGATGTTTTTGTAGGGACATTCACGTTGTTATTTTTAGCGGTCGCCTAATTCCAAATGCTGGGGTACCTAGCTGTAAATGTGGTGATTTTTGGCGCGTAAATTATTATTTTTCTTGTTTCATTATCATGAAAAATAGTTAATGTCTAATTTTATAACAGTACTCTCAAAAACATTGCCAGTGGTCGTGGTTTTAAAATCTAATCCTCCAGCGTGGGCTGACTAGGGTATATAGGTATTTGAAAACGACATCCTCTGACAGATGTCGATGTAGTTTGTTATTAGTAATGAGCCCAAACAAATAATTACCACTAGTATCTCAGATGCACCGCCAAAATTCCATTTGAATCGACCTGACATTATCTATTATTTGAAATTATTGATAAACGATTTACGATTGAACTGAAAAACGGTCCTTCTGGGTAGGTATTAAAAAAAAAACGATGCAGCATAAAAGCTTGCTAACGCATTTTTTAATTTATCACGCCCTTGTAACACGTTCGAAACTGTCGGGAATATCAAAATGACGCGCGAACAGTTATAATTATTAAAAAGCTTGTTTTTTTGTTGTTTACCAATTGTACATTCATAATTATACACTTTTAGATACCTCAAAAACCTTTCACCACGTTTGTGCGTACCGTTTCATATATTCTTTTCAAAACATCCAAGCCGAAATTGTGTACAAAACTCATCACAGCTGCAGAATAAGTATAAAGAAAGTTTACTTCAATACACATTCGGATTGAAGCCCGCGGTAGAACATTTCTTATGCAGTAACTACCAACTCTACAGTAGGGCTGTCACAAAAGTAAAAAAAACCTTTAAAAAACAGTGTAATCTTCAGAACTACAGAAGAAAGGCAGTTCTTTATCATCGTAGTTTCTCCAAAAACTGGCCCAATGCGATTTGGTAGTCCTGTTTACTCCTAGATGCATACTAACGACAGGTTATTGAAATAGTTATATTAAACAGCGTACTGAACAAAAGCAGCAAACATTTTCGATTTCGCACCCGACACTATTTAAAAGCCCAACCTTTCCCATGTCTACGTTCGAAGAACACGAATAATTTACGGCTATCGAGATTTCCCAGTGACAGCCCTATCCGCCCATAAGTTAGCCAACAAATCTGTATGCCAGAGTCCCAAGTCCTGATATTCCTGATGCTCCATTGATACGGAAACTTTGCCAGTTTTTATATTATTTGGCAGCTGCGCGAACTCAGATCTCGAAATGAAAAGCTTTTCCTTTCTAAATATAGTTAACGGAATTATTATGTTCCATAAACTTTATTCAATAAAAAGTACAATTAAACTAACTATGTACCTACATACAAGATAAATAAAAATAGCTGACTCCACACACACACACACACACACACACACACACACACACTCACACACACACACACACACACACACACACACACACACACACACACACTACAAATCAGGTTTTTTCATAAAAAATAACAGCTTTTTTCTAAATTATACAATAGGGAAGCGCTTGGCCTTCATCTGGTTACAAGTTAAGACGAGGCCGAACTTCGGTCGCCGAATGTGGAGGCGCACTTTACCTAAATGCGCTAAGGCTTACGTATTTTTCATTTTTCTCATGTTATTTTTTTTTTATTAAGAATGGGTCCGCTCTTGACTTCAAAACTCGCAAGCAAGAATGAGGTCTACTATGGAGACGCCTACCCACAAACAGTTTGACCCCAGTCTTTGCCAGCGGGAAAGTGATGGTCGCCAGCCAGACAAACCTTTACAGATCTTACTATAATTCTGTAATTCTTTACTGTACACATTAATACCTATTCACACAAAAATAAACATAACAGGAGGCATGTACAGAGGTAAACTAAACCCTGTGTAGACTATTCTTCCAGTAAACCCTTGGTAATTATGAGAGAGGCGAAGCACGTAACAGGGGGTTAATTCATATAGAATTAACCTTATGATCAAATATGTAACTAAAATGAAATTTTCTTAGATATTCCTACATGCATAATACTTACTAAATAACATTGCTTAGTACATATTACAGAAACATTATGAAAGTGTGAACAATCAATTAAATGAAAACATACCTACGAACGCATAAACAGATATTAATGAAACAACATTACAAATAGGAAATGCTCTTTCAGTACCACCAATGTGGTACAAAGCTTCAAGCCAACAAGCCTCATAGCTCAGTTGGTAGTAACTCTGCCTTCTGCACTGTAGGTTGTGGGTTCGATTCTCACCCCCACAAATCCCCAAAAATCTGCAGTTCAGTGATAAGACCGACACCAAATCAATAAAACAAACGAGTCCCTGGCTATCTCTTACCTCTTAATACCGGAACACAACAATTTAGAATTTTGTAACACAAGTTGTAATAGCGACAGAATTAGGTAAGATGGTGGTAGCTAGCCAGGCGGACTTAAATAAAGACCTATCACCAACCAAACCAAGCACAATATGTTGTACTCCCCATGGTGATCGAACTCTGGATCTGAAATCGGTGGGTTGAACAACTAGACCACAGAGGCGGTTAAACATAGTTCTACGACAACCAAACTAAGTACAATATTGTACCCCCTGGGGATCAAACCTCTGGATCTGACATTTGTGGGCGAACAACTAGACCATAAAGGTGGTTAAAATTACTTTAAAGGTATTTTTATACATTGTGCGCATATCAATCATCAACAATAAAATATTGAATAGAAATGGGATTTCTAGTCAATATTTTATAGTACAAGCAATTTTATTGTATGTGTATGCCAAAACTCGATTTTGAACAAGATATCAGTTTCTAAAGCTTTAAATTCATTAGCCTTTGAAAAATGGAAACCTTGAAGCGTAAATTTGGCTGTTTTCCAAGAAGCTGACCCTTTTCAGGCGTGACGTGCTAAAATAAAAGAAAAATGACCGAGCAATATCAGCTGAGAATTTCTCATCTGAAAATTCAGGGACGTTCCCTTTTTGTGAACTATTTTTTTTTTAACTTGTTTAGTGCTCAGAAACTCACACGGCGTGTTTGATCACCACTCTGCACCAAAACACTACTACTGTAACACTAGTTGAAGGCTGAAACCCGACTGTATATTTCGAACTTCATGTTTTCACCAATATACGGCCATTTAAAGTATTATATTCGTTACTAAACCTCTATTAGCTAGTTGAGTTAGGCGTTATTTTGCGGAGATCCATTTTCATAATAAATCTGAAAAATCAGAAAAAAAAAATCGAAATTAATCCGCAAAATTTCTTTGAAAAATTAAATCAACACGTGTTGCTGCTAAGCTGATGAGCTCTCTGTGGACGCTTTGCCGCTCCAAGCGCTGCGCAGCGAGTGAATTTTTTTTTATACATTCCCATTCTAAAACTATTAGTACCTGACCCTACGCAGTTAACACTTCTGCTACAGTTCTATGTTCGTCTGTATGATTTTTGACACTTAAATCCACTGGACAAATCATTTTCTCGACAGGTTCGCTCCATTGTTGACCTCAGTCTTGCCCAGGCAAACATCGTTTTTTCATTTAAAGAAATAACTGGGGGTTTTTTTTTAATTAATATTATATGATATTTCAAGAAAGCTACAGTATATTAAGTGCCTATTTATTTTTAATTGAATTGAATGCATGGAACGAGCATTCAGATCTCTCGCGCATAGTAAACTCTTGGTACAGAAAACTAATATTAGGTTGCTTTCTCTTATAATTATGCATTTATATTACAGCCTTTAAACGATGATTACCATGAACTCGTATAAGGAATGTTTTATTATTTTCTATTGTTAGTATATATGTTTATAGCAAGTAAAACCGTTATTATATTCAATTAATAAAAACTTTGCAACCCCGTAGTACTTTAATGGGGTAGATGTGTCTGCGGAGTAATCAGCTCCAACTGTTAGTATATTCCAAACGTAATTCATATGAAAGCAAATTTTGTAGTAAAAGGTGTGCTAATTTAGCTACAAGTCACGCCGAACCACCTCTTTTATATATATCGCCAAATTAACATACATAATGATTCCGTAAGTACGTGTGTTTGTTACTGATTTTCATCAAAATCGGATAAGACGTTCCTGAGGAGCTTAAACGGGCAGTCCAATTTTGATGTTTTTTTATTGTATGTGTTTTGTTTCATAGTTTAAATTCAAAATTGTACGGAAAGATGGCTCTGCGCCACGGTATGACGGAAACGAAGTTCTGGGTGTATTTAGAACTAGTTTAATATACAAGGTTTACAATAAAATAAGATATTAATTTCTTTACTTTACGTGGTTTAAAAAGCGAGTTAAAAGTGGAGTACCTACCAAGTATTTCAGTGGGTAGTTAGAAACAAATGGGCTGGATTAGTCCGTACGTTACACCCAGGTGTTCGGGCGCGGGTAATAGAGTGCTATTACACAATGATTCATTTCGCGTAGTTCTTGGTAGGCGGAACTTGTTCCAACGATTAGTATGCTTTATATAGAATTAACCGCCTCTGTGGTCTAGTGGTTCAACCCACCGATTTCAGATCCAGAGGTCCCCAGGGGGAGTAATGTTGTGGTTTAAAGTGTGTCCGTTATGGTAGCGTACACATAATCGAATTCACGTTCGTGGTTATGCCTAAAAAACTCGAGCATAATTAGTGCAAAAATAAAATAAATAGTGCCTCATTGGTTTGGGAAATAATGACCATTCTTAGTGGGTACGCCAGCATAACGATTAAGATAGCGTACGCATGACCGTACTCAAAAACGACTAATACTGTAGCAACGAAGTTTATACACAAAAATAGAGCACAAATAGTGCCCTGGCCTAGTGCCCTAATTCTTAAAACAATGTTGTGTCCGGAACATATTTAGAGGTAAGATTGCCAGTTCCTCAGTTACTTGAGGATTACGTGTGAAATGCGCCTTCACCTTCGGCCTTATCTCATCTTGTTACCAGGTGAGATAAAGGCCAAGCGCTTCCCCCCCCCCCGTACTATAAAAAAAACATATAGTATTTAATTTGTGAAAAAAGCTGTTGTGTCTGATACTTCTTAGGGCTTAGGTGGCCGACGGAACCCTATTACAAAGCCAAAGCTGTCTGTCTGTCTGTAATTTTAGATCTTAGAATATAGACGGCTGGTTGTCAGGCTGTCTGTTCTAAAAATTCCACCTCGGCGAGTGTGCGCACGATATCTTATTGACCTAATCCCTCCATCCCCTTTCCACTACCGGACTGGCAGACGTACGGCTGGCTACACCTCGTACCTTGTAAATGTTCCATTGTGCCGAACACATCGTTTCGCCTGTACCTTTATCATTAATACTGGTAAGGAATGGAATTCCTTGCCTTCGTCTATTTTTCCGCACCAATGCAACCTTGGAGTCTTCAAGTACAGAGTAAATAGGTTCTTTTTAGGTAAGCGTGGTCCATCTTAGGCCACATCTTTACTTTGGTGTAATTTAAAAGTGGAAATTTAAAAAGGGATGCTGAATGCTGCTCCATTTTTGGTATGTTAGATCAACGAGAAATAAAACGATAATTAAAATTTGCGATATGTTTTTGTATGCAAGAAACTAGGTTTAGATAATTTACAAGCAAGCCAAGGTCAAAGTTAAGGTCAAGGTCAAGGTTTTACACATTTCATTCAAAAATATAAGTATGTTCATTCTAAAAAGTAAGTCTCATTACGTATCGTTAGGATATGTTTTTCCATCAAGGCCCAGTAATACCGTTTTCCCATACAAACGTAGTTAGACATTAATTTCAAAATGGTACGTCCTAATTCAATGTTTTTTTTCCAGGTTTAATTGAATAGAGATAATGTGCGCAAATTTTATAAAAAATATTAAAAAACAATAATTTGAAAAAAAAAATACTTTTTCAGATTTATTTTTTGAAAAAAAAAACGCATCTCTGGCATAGATTATCTGCTTCAGATAAATTGGTCGAAGCGATTTGAAATTAATGATAAATTACGTTAGTACTCGCAGAATCGTCACTATAGATGCCATTTGGTATTCTAGTGGCCCGGAAGAGCGAAACTCAGTACTCCAGGGCCTTCTGAGCACGAATGAAAGTCAAGTACATGCTGTCACGTCCTTCCTGTCACCCGATACCCCTCCCCTACTAAAGTTATATAGGTTTAGTCAAATGGAATCTGCTTGGTTCGCACGATCTGCTACTCGAGTGTCTACACGAGACACGGCTCAAGCGAATTCTTGATCTCAATTACGATGTCCTTTGTAGAGATCCTCGTATTTTGCTGTGGAATTTTACTAAAGAACGGTGACTAGTGGCTATGAGATAACGGTGATAATTTTAAAGCCTTAATATTAAAATCGTGTGGATATGTGGTCAAATTTAAACGTAATTGTAGTTATGTTTTGCATAGGAATATAACAACAGGCGGGATACTGTATAAAAACGACAGGTAACACTTGAAAAAGATGTTAAAATCTAGAAATCGTGAGCTGGAAATTTTACACAAACGATTCATACAACGTTATGCCTCAAGTTGACGGGCGCAATGCAGTGCCGTGTAGGCTATGTTCTTTGTGGATGTGACCTACGCAGTAAGGCATTGTTATAGGCAAGAGATGCACTTAACACCAGATGCGCTACTTGCTTGTCCCGTCTCCTAGTAGTATAAAAGAATATATTTTAGGGTTCGATATCTCCGATGATAAAACGTAGCCCTGTTAAGATCACTCGTGTGCCTGGCTATTTGTCACATCTGAGTTTCTATGAATAAATATAATAATCAATATACATGTAAGAATATATATTAGGTCCTTACATATGAAATTGGCGTTTTGTATGGGAGGAACATAAAGGTTATTTTTTTCATATTAAAATATATTTTATTAATCAAAGTATGTACCATTGCTATCCATACACTTTTGCCATCTTATAGGTAGTTCATTGATCCCTTTACTAAAAAAACCATTCGGACGGGAATCAATGAAATCTTTGAAAGCGGTTTGGACTGCCTCATCGGAATTGAATTTTTTTCCTTGCAAGAAGTTATCCAAATTTCGAAAAAAATGGTAATCTGTTGGAGCAAGGTCCGGAGAGTACGGTGGATGTCTTAGACATTCCAATTGAAGCTCCTCTAATTTGGTAGTCGTCTGTTGGGCCGTGTGTGGTCTAGCGTTGTCTTGAAGCAGCAGTGGCGTAGAGCGATTGAAAAGTCTCGGTTGTTTAACAGCGAGCTTTTTCCATCATGGTTTGCAGTTGCTGACAATAGACATCAGCCGTAATCGTCTGACCAGATTTAAGAAAGCTATAGTGTACGACACCGGCACTAGTCCACCAAACGCTTACAAGTAACTTTTTTTGAGTCAATTTTCGCTTGGGGCAAGATTTTGCTGGTTCACCAGGGTTCAGCCATTGCGATGAGCGTTTACGATTATCGTACAGGATCCACTTTTCATCACATGTAATGATCCGATTTAAAATTCCTTCATTATTGTGCCGGTTGAGTAATGTAACGCAGCAGTCGACGCGCGTTTGTCGGTTTGCTTCACTCAATTCATGAGGTACCCGACTTTCAAGCTTTTTCACCTTCCCAATTTGCTTCAAGTGGATTAAAACGGTTTTGTCACTAACACCGCAGCCTGCAGCTAACTGTGATGTGGTTTGCGATGGATCTGCTTCCACAATAGCCTTCAATTCATCATTATCGACCTTGGTCTCCGGCCGTCCACGGGGCTTGTTCTGCAGGTCGAAATTTCCAGAACGAAAGCGTTGAAACCAAAAACGCACCGTGTTTTCTTTCGCGACACCACCACCATACACATCATTAATCCTTCGAGCCGTTTCTGCAGCACTGGTGCCACGGTGGAACTCGTACTCGTAAATAATGCGATATTTTAAGTTTTCCATTTTGTGAAATGAGTGACGCAGAAAAAAAAAGCAAAAGAGAAAAAAACAAATGAATTATGGTTTTCGAAACACAAATGCATGAGTAAATAGCTGTTTAAATTTGAATTTGGAATTCCTAACCAAAGAGGAGATATTTAAGATCAAAGTGGCCAGTACGACAAAACGCCAATTTCATATGTAAGGACCTAATATTAAATAGTAATTATGTCTTATTGTAATTTTGTTTTTCATTCTGTTTGTTCTCCAAATAAACCAAAATAAATAAATAAATAAAAAATGAAACATTAAAATAAAATCAAACAAGTTTATTAAACAGGCCCGTGAAACAAAAGTGTCGTAAACGAAATTTTTGAGAAACGGTTAACCGATACAAGTGGTGAATGAATGAATGAATGAACACGTTGTTGTACAAAAAAAATACATCGAATAATATGTAGGTACATAAGGTGTCAAAGTGTATACAAACAATGGGCGGCCTTCTTGGTCATTTTGCTTAAGCTATTTCTTCCAGGAAACCTTAGAAGTAAAAACACAGAGTAAGAAAATACAGAACCTATGGAAAAATATGAAACCAATCAACTCACTATTAGTCAATGATAATAATAAAAATGTTATAGTATATTCATTTCACGCTGTGCCATCTAAACCCAAACTATGCAAAGCTTTTAATATGGGAAAAAGTTAACAAACAACAAAACTAAATTCTTCAATTTAAAAGTATGAATTGTGGTTTACAGTCTGGGACAGGATCGTTTCAATATTGCCGCTTCAACCAACGCGATTGATGCCCCTTTTTGCAAGGGTCTCCATGAATATTCCGCTCCTATATCATGCCGGGACCTGTCCGAACTTACATCAAGGGAATGTGAAACGGATTTCAAAGGCTATGTTTCACCATCAAAGCTTTTTGATATAAAGAAGCATAACGTATTTTGAATACCGGGTCTTGCATTTGAATATTCGAGGCAAGATTGTGTGTTAACATATCCATACCGTTTTTGGCACCGTTAGGCTTGTGGGAAATCTCAGCTAAAATTGGAATAAGTTTGAGGGCAAAGTCACAAAATTTTGACCTTGTGGTTTGTGTCTTTGACAATCAGTACTATATAGTTCGGTAAAATGAAATCTACAAGATACGGGTTGTCCTCCCGCACGTTAGTCCGGTGATGAAGAATGTCAACACTTATACTAAGTACTTAATTAATGTCTTTAAAAAGGCATCTTCTCGGTAAGCATGCTCGTAGACCTCATCCTTGCTTTGTACAATTTTAGAGGTCAAGAGATGTCCCATTCTAAAAAAAATAAAAAACTGGTAAATTTTTATCCTTATAATATTTTGTGATGAAATACATAATTTGTTTACATTTTTAATTTTTTTTAGGAATGCTTGCGCATCGGTCTGATGACGCTATGGGCTATGGCGGGGTCTTCATATTCTCAGTGATAGCAGGGTCTAGTCAGACTTATGAAGTGCTTATTGCTGCAAAATTTATGGAAGGAGTTTTGTGAGTATACATAAACAAGTAATGTTTTACTGGCGTGACAACTAAGATGGTAGTAGCTCAGCCTTTTGAGCTGTGAGTTGTGGGTTCGATTCCTATCCAGGTCAAGCATTTGCGTAGCAAAACGTTACGTTGTTTTGTAACGTTGCAAAATGGCAAAGCGTGAGTTTGACAAGCGCAACGAGGGTTCAGATTTATAGGCAAAAAATGCAGTTCATTTTTTATTCATCTTTGGAGCTTTAAAACGAGTGACTCACATTGGGCCAGTTTTTAGTATTTGTTGTTATATTTTAGGGTAAGCTATAATCAGACTAAGTTTGACGCTCATATGAATAACCATTATAACTATTGAACTTAAATAAAAAACATAACGTTACTACGGAAACAGAACAGAACAAACATATTCATTGTGGTGCATGGCCACCTATATGAAATAAATTTGAATTTGGCATTCCTAACCCAGAAAATGCCAGAAATTTGAAATCAAAGTGATCGACAAAACGCCAATTTCGTACGTAAATTCATAAGGACATAACGACTTTTTTTACAATGCAAATATTATAATAGACAATTTTTCTCTCGATTTTAGCATTGGATCAGCGTTAAGTTGTCACGTAACTTATCTGTCGGAATTTTGCTATAAGAAGATTAGAGACCAAATGATGATCTACCAGGCTTCCTTCGTAGCCATCAGTCAGGTCATCAGCCCGCTCATAAGCTGGGGAATCCTGACACAAGACTGGAAACATGCAATGTTCCGTGGTTACTTTGGTATGTTTTATAACAAGCAAAAAGGCAGATGGTGGTTTCATGGTAGGTCCTGTAAAAGTCTGTCTGGCAACCACCCATCTCACTTGATTTTAATGTTATGATAAGACTGAAGGTGAAAGCGCACTTCACCCGGAATCCTCAACATAAAAGGAAAGCCAAGAAAGCCAGTTCCTCGGGAACTGTGTGTTAACGTTGTGACTTGCCTTGTATGGCCTTATGTCATCCTTGCTATGGCCTATGACTAGACAAATCTAGAGATCAAGAGCTAACCCATCATTCATTGAATAAAAACACCTTATTTCGCGGCTTTAATTATTTACCAGCTTTTACCAACATCCTCGTCAACATTATGAAGTAGAAAGATTATTTTTCTAAGCCTGAGCTTTCTAATACATTAAAAACATTATACATTTGTTTTCAGTGCTGAATACATGGAATTTCTACCCTTAAATCATGTCAATATGGTCGTTTTTTGCATGCCTGTTCTACTACGCATTACCAGAGAGTCCAAAATATTTATTGGCACAGCATAATTACGAGGAAGCTAGAGATATCCTCTTACAGATTTATAAAGAGAACACGAGAAAAAGCGGCGAAAGTTATCCATTAAAGTTTTTTAAAGTGATTCAGGATTTTCGGAATATGATATTTTTATGGAACGTTTGCAACACGCATTCAGCTGCATAATGCGCATACCAACAGAGTTTTATTAAGTGGGTGTGGTAAATGCAAACGAAAATATTTGAGATGCAACTTTACAAAATATGACAAAAAGCTTTTAGGAGCCACCTGATGATAAGTCGTAAGCTTACAAGGTCCTTTGTTACGATATTTTATGAGGTTTTTTTATTTTATCAGCCCACTTGAACGAAGTATTAGAAGATATGAATGTAGTAAGTATATTGCAGAAAGTCTAATACTCATTGATATTAACGAACTAGGGCTCAGTAAAATTATAAGTATACGATAATATCTCAAAGTCGACGAGTATTTCATTTCATTCGAAATTCGACTGAAATGTCTTTTCATTTTTTCGTTTCTGTAGCACGTTTACAAAAAGAAAAGCGGATCGAATACGTTTGCGAAAGTGTGAGAAGTCGCAATATGCATATACCATGCTGGGAACGGTTCCACACACACCATGAGCTCGTCAAATGAGCCACATGGTCCATATGGGCAACATAATAATGGACCATGACCATTTACGGGTGGTAAAATATGAACATGTTTTTATGATAAATAAAATACGATAAAATGAAATGCAACATTATGTATATTCAATTAAGTAAGTATCATTCATAGTAAAGCACTTCAAAAACAGTTGAACAAAACACTTCTACCCTAGGCCATTTTAAGACACGTTTATTCAGCACCAAATAAATTACTGCATAACACCTTTGATAAACAGTAAGTTACACTCCCAAATCACTAAATACTGTTTACACTTGTATACTCGTGTTACTTGATGCTTACTCGCTGTATCGCAATTCAATACTGTCAAATAATATTTATATTCAACTCTGTAGAACGTTCTAGTAGGTATGTGCGAGACAAATCGCGTTCACCGATTATTCCAAGAGCCCGCACTGACTATTTTTAAATCTGTAACTCTATTGTATTCGTTGTAAACAACAACTATGCTGTAATTTGTGACTTTATTGTTTTTGATATAGACCAGTTCACACATTATTCTTATTTTATTCTTGTGGAACTATGAGTAGGCTTGCAATGTTTCTAGAGCATTCTAGATTGGCGTTACAGTAGTGACTATAAACGACGAAAACGTTGATCAAAAAGCAACCCATCCTTTATGTTTCTAATGTTTCAGATCATCGATATATGGAAGAGCGTAGAGAAACAAGAGGATCAATCGGGCAGTCTTAAAAGCAAAATGGTCCAAATAATGTCTGGTCTCCAAAAAGTACGACCGATTTTCCACAGACCACTCGCTTACAATCTGGCTGTATTAAGTTCCATCATGTTTAACATATTGACTATGTAAGTTGAGTCCATAAACCGTTGTTTTTTATAAATACCTGTGTCTTGGACTTATATGGTAATAGGGTACCAAAGGGACCTTATTACTATGTCTGCTGTCCGCCCGACCGTCTATCACCGGACTGTATGTATATCATGCAAGAAATGGGTTTTTTTGCCTTGACCTATGGGTTTATTCAACACCCCAAGATTATAAAATCTACGTTTTACTGAACTCGCAAAGACACGAATGTAACGAGACTGATTAACGACGGTTTTTCCCCTGACCTCTGATCACTACCGACTCACGGCGTGAGGCTACTAAAGAGTAGTTAGAAGGTAATAAATTACGTTCGGCACATTACTAGTTGAATAACTGTCGTTGTTTTGCGATAGGATATCTACTAGCCATTGACACATGCCATTCAGATTTTTGGTCCCAGGAACTTTCAGTCTCTTCACGGTGCGACCTTCATCATTGCATTATCCAAAAAAACAAAACATCCATTAGTGCACGACCGATTTGATGTCATGATTTGAATCCACAAACTCCGGATCGCAGGGAAAGTAAATTCATTTTTTTATTCAGCTGGTCGACTTTACAAACCATTTGTGATATAATCAAAACGATACGATAGTCTTCCGAAGAATAGGAAACAACTGTACTCCGCAAAGTATCGAAAATACCATCGTCCACAGCCATCGTCTGTCGAAATTCGCATCCAATGCTCGGAACCAATGACAAGAAAATGCATGGCTTTGATAAAAAAAAAATTGGCACAAATCTCTTTGCTTGATCGTGCAGATAAGACTGACTCTGATTTGTAAGTATGATGTATCAACATCATACTTACAAATCATCATTCCAGCCATAGTCAATAATGGTATAACGCAACTCATGTCTAGAAGAATTGGAAATCCGATGTTACCAGTAAGCGTAACGACACGGCCTGCTAGCAAAACCAATGAAACGGCTGGAGACCTGAAATGAAAACAAAAAAATAATGTAATGAGCCATGATAACCTAGGATCAGGCCTTTATCTCACCTGTAGTACAAGTATATCGTTCGTATAGTTTGCTTATTTGTGAATTGCAAAGGTCGTTTTAGAATTAACCGAATCGTATCGTTCGTTGTGTGTGTGTGTGAAGTATTATATTATGTGGCCTGTTTTTTGTAGAGCTGCATGCAGCTCAAGGAGTCTTATCAAGGGTTTTATTTTAATGGCTTAACTTTTCAAAAACTTATATAAAAATCCAAAAATATTTTAAACATTAACATTCATCGAGCGATGAAAAAAAAAAGTGATAGGTACTTAGTAAATAAAAAAAAGTTGTCCAAAAACATTTTACAACTTTAACCTAAACATTAACTTTCATCAATTGAGTTGAAAGCCAAACGCTGTCGTTCTTTAAAGAAAAAAAAAACATGATGAATCGTGAAAATTTTGCCTCTACAAGGTTTAAGACTACGGACCTAATGGACAAATTGAAGATTTACGATAGATAAAGATAAAGATAAATTTGCAGGCACACATAAAGTAAAATTAGGTAGAAAAAAAGATTATCTTTGTATCTACCAGAGAGTATGCGCAGAAAAGAAAATAAAAAAATAAAAACATGACTTTAAACATAGAAAGCACAAACATTAAGAATAATATACGAATAATACTTTGCGCTGTCCTAGACACATAGATTTGTCACAGATAAATCTTCTCTATCTGTAAATATGCAAGGCCCCTTACCCTGCCATAACACCGTTTATTAACTAGCATGGAAGAAATTAACTCTCTATCTCATTTACAGTATTTATCTCATTTACAGTCCCTATTACTATTATCATATATAAGTGAGCAATCTTTCTTTGAGAAAGAGTTCTTCATCGAAATTCTAAACCATTTTTACATACAAACAGAGGTTTTATGTGCTGGACAGAACGTTGTAACTAAAACCTCATATAATGTACGGTTAAACTAGACAATGTAAAATAGTGTATAATATACCGTCCCGGGCTGCTTGCCAAAGATTTATTCAAGCTCACGCTTATAATATTCATCTAACCAACCGGAACACAGATACCCGATGTAGAATTGCTCATTGTGTCTCTAGTTTTCAAGTCACTTGTGTATCTGTCAAGGAGTGTGCACGGATCCTGGTCGGTATCCAATCTGTATCGCTCAACAATTGATGATAGCTGCGGGAACCAAAGGCTAAGTATGCTGTATCTGAAGAGAAATAATATCTTTCTATATAAACAAATAAAGAGAGAATAGAACTGTGTGATCTCATGGATAAATCTTTATACGCCTTCCGAACAAGGGTAAATTTGAATCTACAAAATGATCCTTAAAATATTATATATCATATATATAATAGAGCACTACATTTAAATATCAAAGTCAACAATAGGTGGTATGGGTGTATAACTTTAGCCTTCCCGTTATTTGGATAAATAAAAAGATCTTTGACATAAAAACTTATCTGCACGATCAAGCAAAGAGATTTGTGCCAATTTTTTTTTTATCAAAGCCATGCATTTTCTTGTCATTGGTTCCGAGCATTGGATGCGAATTTCGACAGACGATGGCTGTGGACGATGGTATTTTCGATACTTTGCGGAGTACAGTTGTTTCCTATTCTTCGGAAGACTATCGTATCGTTTTGATTATATCACAAATGGTTTGTAAAGTCGACCAGCTGAATAAAAAAATGAATTTACTTTCCCTGCGATCCGGAGTTTGTGGATTCAAATCATGACATCAAATCGGTCGTGCACTAATGGATGTTTTGTTTTTTTGGATAATGCAATGATGAAGGTCGCACCGTGAAGAGACTGAAAGTTCCTGGGACCAAAAATCTGAATGGCATGTGTCAATGGCTAGTAGATATCCTATCGCAAAACAACGACAGTTATTCAACTAGTAATGTGCCGAACGTAATTTATTACCTTCTAACTACTCTTTAGTAGCCTCACGCCGTGAGTCGGTAGTGATCAGAGGTCAGGGGAAAAACCGTCGTTAATCAGTCTCGTTACATTCGTGTCTTTGCGAGTTCAGTAAAACGTAGATTTTATAATCTTGGGGTGTTGAATAAACCCATAGGTCAAGGCAAAAAAACCCATTTCTTGCATGATATACATATAGTCCGGTGATAGACGGTCGGGCGGACAGCAGACATAGTAATAAGGTCCCTTTGGTACCCTATTACCATATAAGTCCAAGACACAGGTATTTATAAAAAACAACGGTTTATGGACTCAACTTACATAGTCAATATGTTAAACATGATGGAACTTAATACAGCCAGATTGTAAGCGAGTGGTCTGTGGAAAATCGGTCGTACTTTTTGGAGACCAGACATTATTTGGACCATTTTGCTTTTAAGACTGCCCGATTGATCCTCTTGTTTCTCTACGCTCTTCCATATATCGATGATCTGAAACATTAGAAACATAAAGGATGGGTTGCTTTTTGATCAACGTTTTCGTCGTTTATAGTCACTACTGTAACGCCAATCTAGAATGCTCTAGAAACATTGCAAGCCTACTCATAGTTTCACAAGAATAAAATAAGAATAATGTGTGAACTGGTCTATATCAAAAACAATAAAGTCACAAATTATCGGCATAGTTGTTGTTTACAACGAATACAATAGAGTTACAGATTTAAAAATAGTCAGTGCGGGCTCTTGGAATAATCGGTGAACGCGATTTGTCTCGCACATACCTACTAGAACGTTCTACAGAGTTGAATATAAATATTATTTGACAGTATTGAATTGCGATACAGCGAGTAAGCATCAAGTAACACGAGTATACAAGTGTAAACAGTATTTAGTGATTTGGGAGTGTAACTTACTGTTTATCAAAGGTGCCTGCAAATTTATCTTTATCTTTATCTATCGTAAATCTTCAATTTGTCCATTAGGTCCGTAGTCTTAAACCTTGTAGAGGCAAAATTTTCACGATTCATCATGTTTTTTTTTTCTTTAAAGAACGACAGCGTTTGGCTTTCAACTCAATTGATGAAAGTTAATGTTTAGGTTAAAGTTGTAAAATGTTTTTGGACAACTTTTTTTTATTTACTAAGTACCTATCACTTTTTTTTTTTTCATCGCTCGATGAATGTTAATGTTTAAAATATTTTTGGATTTTTATATAAGTTTTTGAAAAGTTAAGCCATTAAAATAAAACCCTTGATAAGACTCCTTGAGCTGCATGCAGCTCTACAAAAAACAGGCCACATAATATAATACTTCACACACACACACAACGAACGATACGATTCGGTTAATTCTAAAACGACCTTTGCAATTCACAAATAAGCAAACTATACGAACGATATACTTGTACTACAGGTGAGATAAAGGCCTGATCCTAGGTTATCATGGCTCATTACATTATTTTTTTGTTTTCATTTCAGGTCTCCAGCCGTTTCATTGGTTTCGCTAGCAGGCCGTGTCGTTACGCTTACTGGTAACATCGGATTTCCAATTCTTCTAGACATGAGTTGCGTTATACCATTATTGACTATGGCTGGAATGATGATTTGTAAGTATGATGTTGATACATCATACTTACAAATCAGAGTCAGAGCCAACATTTTCTATACTATAGGTACCACTAATTATCTAATGTAAAAGTTTGTTTGGGTGTTTAACCCTCGAACACTCCAAAACTACTTAAAGGATCTATTTGAAATTTGAACAGATATTGTTCTGAATAAAAACATGTAGGTTTTTATATAGGAATTACGCGGGCAAAGCCGCAAGCAGTAGCTGAAGGCTTATTGTGTAAGTCAACTGGAAATGTGTAATCACACATTTCACACATGATTGTTGTCGTACATCAATAAATAAATAAAAATTACAGGACATCAATTTTACACAGCGCAATCTAACCACAAACTAAGCATAGCTTGTAATATGGGAACTAGATTACGGACAGAGTACTTAAATACTTTTTGTAAATACATACGTACTATATGATATGATTTAGGCTTCATCTTAATAAATAAATTAATATTTCAGGACAAGCCTCATAGCTCAGTTGGTAGTAACTCTGCCTTCCGCTCTGTAGGATTTGGGTTCGATTCCCACCCAGGACAAACATTTGTGTGATGAATGTAGATGTTTGTTCCGTGATCGGGTGTTGTATTGTATAATAAAATAAAAAGTATAAGACAAAAAAATATTTTACTAAGTACTAAATAACTGACAATAATGAATAGCAACGCTGCTTAGTTTAGGGCTAGATGGCGCTGTGTGAAGTCCCCGTTATAAATTATAATACTGTTGAATCATTAATCAATCCACTGTTAAATGTAATTTTATTTCTCTGTGTAAAATTTTACTAGGCCACGAAAAAAACAATAATGGTGTTATTTTGTGACTAGTTAACCTAATTGTGGTCGATTATTCAAAGAAACCTGCTGTTTATATTTATGATGTTCTACATATACAGCAAACACTTAATTTAATTATTCAGTAGTTTTCCTGAAGCACTTGTGTTATGACATCGTGATGTTTTATAACGCATTCTTATTAGTAAAATATTTAATGTACCACGACTAATTACTTGAAACCTTGCAGTGGTTGAATTTCGAACGTAGTTAAATCTTCTAAGTATGTTAAATCCTCCGAGCGAGCCATATTCTAAAAATGGACAGCGCATATATTATATTGTTTTGCAGCAGTAGAAGATTGCAATGCAAGTAACGCTGATTTCGTAATTTATTTCCGAGATCAATAGCCATGTTATCATAGAACATCACAGAATCTTTGCGGATAACAACCTGGTACTCAAAATTATCTCGTAAGTTTGCACAGTGACAACTGACCAGCTTACTTAGAACTACCTACTCTCATCACCACTCATTAGTTGACGATTCAACAGAACAGCTCTTTCTTATTTGGTCGTAAATTTTGTTGTAATTATGAAATGATATTTAAATATAAAGTTGAAACAGCTGACATGATACGTAGACGCAACGGAGATGTGAATATATTACACGTGGAAATTGATAAGTGCCAGTGAAAATGACTAAAATTGACGTGCCTGCTTTTGTTGGTAAGTATGAAAATATGCTAAAAATATTTAATAAAAATACTTCAAAATATGATTTAAATTTTGTGTTTAGTACACAAAGGGTGCTATCGGGACCCTATTAGTAAAACACCGCTGTACATCATTTAAGAGGCACCAAATAAGAAAAAGAAGTAACTAGAAAAAACAATAGAATACCTACCATCAAATAATTGTGATTTTTTGCTTTGTCCGCTCTTAGCTTGTATTATTTACTCTCACTAAAATTTGTGAAAAAAAATCACAATCGTGAATGATAAAAGTAGGTTTTGCATTTATGGCTTAACCGTGAGTGAAAAACACCTCCATATCAACAACAGCACATTATAATATTATGATGGTTGATTGCTGCTTTTTAATCAACCATTTATATTTTTTCAATCAAAGCATTTTCCTTATTAATGTTTTTTGCTTCTGGTTATAATATAAGCTCACTAAATACCCTAGCAGACCCAGAAGCGTCTGTGGTCTAGTGGTACACCCACCGGTATCAGATCGAGAGGTCCCGATTTCGATAACCAGAGGGACACACCTCGTCCAAATTCTGGATAACGTAACGTAGTAAAGAAAACCAATTCCGGAGCAAAATATGAATATGTTTTTGAGATTAACGCCATGGACATTTCACCAGAATATAATAAATCCCGGCTCTCTGATTAATAAATCACATTTTGGTTGCGGTTCCAAAATGCAGGCGAGGCGGCTGTCAAACGCACTCGTTTCGACCACTCAAAGGTTTCTGTGAAATACGATGCATGGAGTTCATAAGCCTTTGTTTTAAACCTATATACAATCCAAAGTTCATGAAAAAATTTCAATAATTCATTTATTTTCCGATGAAAATTTGGTTTGTTGCACATTCACGTTAATTTCGAACCAAAAGTTTCTTAATTCCTGATTATTCCCAAAAAATCCTTATTACCAAAGGATTATCACAAACAATCGTCACAAACAATCTATAGGTAACTCACGTGTCTTAACGCGGGCGCGTTAAGACACGATTGGTCATACAGAATAAGGGGGCAGTACGTACGAAAGCGTGCCCAAGACACTGCCTGCATTGCGATTTGCTGGTCCAGTGAATTGTTTTTATTTTAAACCAAAAACGAGTTACACTCAACTTTATTGAAGAGACACTTCTTATCACTAATCAGGGCGTCTATTAAAATTACCAACTAGGGTATAGTCAGAGGCACATCCAAACATTCCAACAAAGAAATGCCCACTGTTGGCAACCACTGGAACCTGCTCGATACTTAGCCCCCGCCATCCAAAGGGTACTTTTAAAATATCTTTCTATTTACTTTTATTAATACTGTGTGTGCGCAATAAGCAAACTCCTGTAAATAAGCATAAGTATATATATTTCATTAAAACGTATGGCAAAAACAAGCCTAACTCTGAAAAGAGTTATTTTTATTTTATTGTACGACGGGAGCGCTTGGCCTTCATCTCACCTGGCTAAAAGTTAAGATAATGCCGAAGATGGAGGCGAACTTTACCCGGAATCCTCAACAAACTGAGGAACTGGAGTTTCGAAGCGAGGGACGATCGAGCTGCGTGTAGGACTCAAGTCCAAAAGGCCAAAAGTACAAAAGTCCAAAAGGCAAAAAAAAGGCCAAAAGGACAAAAGGCCAACAATTTTACTAGAATCTTAATGTTGTTATGGCGACTGAATTAGGTAAGATGGTGATAGCTAGCCAGGCGGATTGTAATAAAGTCCTACCACCAACCAAACTAAGCAAAATATTGTGCTCCCCCTGGCAATCGAACCCTCTGGATCTGAAATCGGTGGATTAAACACTATATCACAAAGCCGTTCTCTTCCAGCAAACCCAGGTAAAGAGTGAAACAAGATCAATTATAAGGGTAAAGTGTAAACAAACATTAATATATAACATACCAAACAGGAACAATTTGATTATATCTTAGTTTTAGTAAAGGTTTAATCCTTTAAACATTCCAAGGTTGTTAAAAGGAAAACCCCTAAGAAAAGCTATTACAATAGTTTGGGATATGCTTTGAAGATTTCTATTAGAAGTAAGACATTTGTTTAGATCTAGAAACATTGCTATCAAGCAACGTTTCTAGATCTAAACAAATTTTATATATATTCTATGTTTCGTTTAAAAAAAAAAACAATTAATATCGCGTTAAACATTCACATCCAGTTTAGCTTCAGATTGTAGCCAAAAATATAAATATAGCAAGATTAGTGTAGCAAGCACAATTAATATCCATTAAAAAAAATCTTCCATGTATAAAGTTACATACATAAATTAATGTGATATGAAAAAAGTACTAGTTAAATGTTTGAATAAAAATAAAAATAAAACAAATAAAATATTACAGGACACTAATTTCACACAGCGCCATCTAGTCCCAAACTAAGCATAGCTTGTAACATGGGAACTAGATTACGGATAGAATACATAGATACTTTTTTTTCTTTTCTCATTTTTCTTTTTTGTAAATACATACTTATCATACTATACAACACCCAAACACAGAACAAACATCGATATTCATCACATAAATGTTTGTCCTGGGTGGGAATCAAACCCACAACCTACAGCGCAGAAGGCAGAGCTACTACCAACTGAGCTGTGAGGCTTGTTATTAATTGCTCAGTTTGTTTGATATCATTTATAGAAATTGCCTATTTCCTTATGAATTTCACAACCAGATTCAAAACCGCCGTAACCTTCAACTAAATTGAATTGCGCGAAAGCGATTAAGGTGAAGTGAGTACCCAAAAGCACGTTTTGACTGTGAAAAAACTGAGAGTGAGGACAAAAAAACATGATTTTTAATTTTAATGACAATCATAAATATATTATTTTAGTTAGTAAGTTATGGTAGTCGAAACAAGTTGGTTAGATACAATAAAATCGCAAAGTTTCCTCAAAATATTTGCTTTTAGAGAGATACTTCAACGAGAAAAACAGTTTCATTTGCTAGTTACTTAACATTTTTTAATGCAATTTCGTCTACGTGTTCCATACATATACAAGACGATTATTTTATTGCGAAAGTGTGTTATTTTGTCGCAAAATATACATTTATAAATAACGTCCAGTGAAAATGCCGGCCATTACATTAATTATTTATTTACGGCCGCTTTCGCCTTCCGTCAATCTGCCAACCACTTTTTTTTTTTTTACGACGGAGAAGCGCTTGGCCTTCATCTCACCAGGTAACATGTTAAGATAAGGCCGAAGGTGGAGGCGCACTTCACCCGGAATCCTCAACAAACTGAGGAAACTGGCTATCTTACCTCGGAATGCCGGAACACAACAATTTTAAAATTGTTATTATGGCGACAGAATTAGGTAAGATGGTGGTAGCTAGCCAGGCGGATTTCAACAAAGTCCTACCACCAACCAAACCAAGCACAATATATTGTACTCCCCATGGGGATCGAACCCGGGACCTCTGGATCTGAAATCGGTGGGTTGAACCACTAGACCACAGAGGCGGTTAAAACACGATCCCACTTCGCCTTAAACCGAATATAATGCAGGCTTGAAGTAGCTTGCCTTAACATAAAGCACCTTTACAAGGTCTCGTAGCGAATTCCAAGATTTAATTCCATGCCCGTATCTATTCTACCTAATGTGATGTTAAGCTGTTTTACATAACACACAGCTTAACATAAACTATGAAGAGCTAGAACACTTTCATGATCATAATCAAATCGAAAACCATCCATCGAATATTATAAATAGAAAATAAAAAAATGGCCATTGGCTGAAAGGCACCGTTTCTTTCAACCACCAAGATAAATTAAGTACACTTATTAAAGGCGCAAATATAGTGGTCTCAACAGAGCTTACCCATTTGAGCCTTTTGGGGTCGAGACCTTGGGTCCGTGGGGAGCCGGTGCCCTCCGGGTTTTCAAAAAACTTGCGGGGCTTTTCATTGAAGTGACACGTGACCCAAGGGCTGGCTTTTATTAAGGCCAGCGAATTAGCAAAGCTATTCAGCGTGGCAATACAGCCTGTGTCTTGGGCAAGCTTCCGTCTGGTACTGGTCTGGAACAGTTGAGTTACCTATAGGCCGTTTGTAACGGTCCTTAGGTAATGATTTGATTCCTTTGTACATAGTTAGTTTAATTGTACATTTTATTGAATAAATGTACTTACTCACTAAATAAAACATATCTATGGTGGTGAAAGTGATACTGGCTCAGCATAATGCCACAGCGTGTCGCCACACTGCAGCGCTGGTCTTCTGCTACGGCCAAAGAAAGCATTGCAAATACCCCGAGCTGTGACTAAAAACAAAACAATTACATTTCACACATTAATTACTACACTAACCTTACTTATCCTACGTGGTAAAACTATTATTAACGTTATAATTTTATCGGGATCAAAGCAAAGCGAGTGTCCTTTTCAGAACTCCAGTACGATAAGCGTAAACGCGGTGGCCAGAACCGATATAAGTTTGATAAGAAACATATAGTGCTGCAGGATTGACCCGTCTAAATAGGACGAAAACGCAGCATTGCGTCCAGTACGATAAGCGTAAACGTGGTGGTCAGTACCGATATAAGCTGTTGTGAAAATACACAATCAAGATTGTCCCCTTTAGATGGGACGAAAACGCAGCAATGCATCCTGTACGATAAGCGTAAACGCGGTGGTCAGAACCGATATAAGTTCTTGCGAAAATACAAATGAAACGCTGCAAGATTGACCCGTCTAAATGGGACGAAAACGCAGCAGTGCTATCGTATTGGAGACGTCCACCAACAGGTTAGTGATTAAGAGATTGAACGACTTGAGCTCGGTATATGAAGAATATGATACTATTTAGCTTACCTGTATTATTTGAAGAGTTCCCTCGATTTTTCCAGGGTCTTATCATCAGATCTTGACCTGATGACGATGGGACCACCTAGGAAGTATACAAGCCCTAAAAAAACACTCCATAAAAAAATAAAGATTCCGACTAATTGAGAATCTCTTTTTTTTTGAAGTCGGTTAAGAAAGAGACGAGCAAAAGACTGTATCACCCTTGGCCATTTTTATTGTTGGGGCTTTGACATGCCCATAGTGCGAATAGTCGATGAGCACGCAAGAACATTATTCTTCCAAAACCTCCTGATCCGAAATGGTACCTACTTTTACTCACAAAAGTATCACCGTTCCCTACATAACGTAAATTTGAGTTAAAATTTGAGTTAAACAGATTACACGGTCACTGTAGTCAAAATTGGCCGAGACATCATCATCATTATCATCGCCGGGAATCCTCAGACAGTTGAGGATTCCCGGTGAAGAGCGCTTCCACCTTCGGCTTTATAATAACTTGAAACCAGTTGAGATGAAGGCGCTTTCCCATCGTCGTACAATAAAAATAAACTAATAACATCATCCTATATCGGAATACTGGATTACATGTATCTGGTGACTCCATTTGATTATTTGTTTGATATTTTGTTACGTTTTTGGAGCGGATCTTTTGCGTATTTCGTATGGGTATCGCGTACAAAACGTAGGCTATATTTTTAATTAGAAGTTGTTCCCGTATATACCTACTACTGCGGGCGAAGTAAATAAAACCAGCTCTCGTTACACTAAGTTTACTTTAGCATTCTTCGTTCAATAGTTTTAAGCTGAATGGGTTTAAAATTAGTTGGAACCTGCTAAAGATTTCTACAAAACCTTTATTTATTTTTAAACAAACCGGGGCGTTGTAACCTGCTCTGCAAACAACAGTTAGAAGTTAAAAGCTGTGTCGTTACTAAAGTTTTATTTTGTTTTTGATGCCGCTATGTTAGCCAAGTTCTGCTGTTATATATCAACTATAAACTCGCATAAGTACAGCCTTATTATAAAAGTAGAGTAAGAGTTACTTTTGAGAGAATTTGAAATTTCACATAAAGTTTTTTTAAAACATTTTCCAAGGTCTTATATGCAAAGACTATATATATATATATATAATATATATATAAAATATATATATATATGCAAAGTTAAAGCATTACTACTAGAACTTTACAGTGGCAGTTAAATATAGTGTTATTTGAAGCAAAAAACTTGATTTCACAGTTTTAAAGTGAACAATATATTTTAGGTAGCGATTGAACAAATGGCCCAAAGAAAAGTAATAACAATAAACGTTCAGCTAATTAAAGAGGTCAGTTCCAAAATGTATTTTGTCAAAAAACAAAGTAGAATAGAAAACCTTACAACCTGTTGACGTACTCTGCCATCAGCTCAAAGCATGTACTAACAAAATAACATAAGCTGATTTAGCTTACTGACTTTCTATCATTTGAAATACCATTTTATGTACTTGCCATTGTTTTTTAACAAGTTTGGTTAAAAATTTGGTTAAAAATACCATTTTATGTACTTGCTATTGTTTTTTAACTAGTTTGGTTAAAAATGTGCCGATTTCAATTCTTTATTCAATTCTTTTTTTTTGGAGATAGCCAAGCGTTTGAACCATGAACTCACAAAACAAGTTAGAATGTGGCCAATGATGGAGCACATCAACACATCAACAGTTCATCAGTGTCCACTCCAGGACAGAACCTCCTTGAAAGCTGGAGGGTTTTGTCATAATCACCACGCTTGGCAGACGGAGAGGTAGTCACTGTTAAGGTGTAGATCATACACAAAAGGAAGCTGCTAATCTTCTGGCGAGTTCCCTTAGTTGGCTATTACGACATACATAGGCTGAGTTGGAGGGGAGAAGATGGAACACGCTGGTCTAAAAGGAACCTGTTCACCCTGAACTTCAGACTCCAAGATTGAATTGGTGCGAAAAAACAGACGAGGGCAAGGAGTTCCATTCCTTACCAATATTAATGATAAAAGTAGAGGCAAATCGATGAGTTCGGCACAATGGAACATCTACAAGATACGGGTTAACCTACCGTACGTCTGCTATTTGGGTGGTGGAAAACGGAAGGAGGTATTAGTTCAAAGATATCGTGCGCACACTCGCCAAAGTGGTATTTAAAGAGCACTGTGGCGCTTTGGCGAGTGGCTGGCCGTCTGTGTTCTAGGCTCTGCAAAACCTCAGGGATAGAATCATCACTTTTGAGCCTAGCAGCATGACGCTTAACTGAGCCCTGAGTTCCAAGCTATTTGGCTGAGCCATCCCAGATGGCAGCAGTACTCTAAACAAGATCAGTCGTGTTCTGTTAAGTAACACCGAGCCTTCGCAAGATTTGAAATTGGACAAAAAGATTATGTTGTAAAAAAATCATAGTAGTTTTAAAAGTGAACCAGCTGTAATACCTCTCAGCTGAACTACCTACAGCGACATTGTACGCAGTGTTACGAGTTTAAATTGCTTTCCCGTGTACTGTATTGCGGATCATATTAGATATTGTGTTTAATTAAAAGTGGGGAGTCGTGTATGGAAGTAAAACGACTTTGTCTCGCATTACGCGCACTGGGCTGTTTCTAATGGCCGCCAACGCGTGAATGCCTATTGTTGCTGCTTACCACTTCTTGAAGATACGGGAGGCTGGAATTATTTTCCCTTGTTTTACTATGACCATTATTACTACAAATTCGTAATAATTGTTTAAAAAACTGTCTTTGTTTCTGTAGCCCATAGACATAGAAGCGGTTAAAAAAATACTTCTTATCATAAAAAAACCCTTGGGTGGTTTTTTTATGATAAGAAGTATTTTTTAAAGTCCCACGCAAGATTTTTAAAATCCCAGAGGGCACTGGCTCCCAACAGACCACAAAAGGCTCAATCAAATACGCTCTTTCGAGACCACATTTTTTTTTATTGTACGACGGGTCTCTTGCTCTTGGCCTTCATCTCACCTGGTTACAAGTTGAGATAAGGCTGAAGGTGGAGACGCACTTCACCCGCAATCCTCAAGAAACTGAAGAACTGGCTATTTTACCTCTGATTTGGTCGCACTTTGCCTACTGACGCACTAAATGCCGGAACACAGCAATTTTAGAATTGTTATTATGGCGACAGAATCAGGTAATGTGATAAGATGAGATAATAAGATGATAAGAGATGATAAGATGGTGGTAGCTAGCCAGGCGGACTTAAACAAAGTCCTACCACCAACTAAACCAAGCACAATATATTGTACTCTCCATGGGGATCGAACCCGGGACCTCTGGATCTGAAATCGGTGGGTTGAACCACTGAACCACAGGAGCGGTTGATATTTGCGCCTTTTGTGATCCTCGGCCGAATCAGCCGCCATAACAGCCCTAACTGATGTCTTAAGCAGATGATATGGTGAAAGGGTATCGACACAGGTAACGTCCCACACCAAAGGCCTACCCATTTCCCAAGAGACAAGAGTCATAAGGCCGCTTACCATCATTTCGTAACAGAGCATTTGGCTCGAGAACGGCTGAAACATTCAAACTGGTAAAAGCTCGACGGATAATGCCATTAAGTCTTGCGTGGCGCAAAACTCTGTCGGCTAACCTGGTGCATGAAAGTCCGTGAAAACCAAGTTGATCTACAGTCGCACCGCACCGGTACCTGTAAGAGGCGCAGCACATTGCACCCAATCGAAGACAAGTGGCAATATGGACAGTTACAGGATCTATAAGAGTACCGGTATTGTAAAATGGATCTGCTTGCAGTCAATAATCTGATTCCTATTTTGAAACAGCTAAGAGACGAGCATGATCTGTGGAAGTTGAGCACGTATGTCATAGATAGTTCCGTGTCAACTCGCACAGAGACCTGTCCCACTGCCGTTGATCCGAAAGGTGATAGAAGAGTGTTTTGGGGAAACAGTATTAGGACAAGCACTATGCACTATGTATGTCGTTTATAACCGCATCATGTCTTATAAGCGTAAATTTATGCTACTACCTAATTTTATTCAAATACTTTTATAGCGTAATAAGCGTAATATTTGATTAGGATGGCAGATACAATATTTTTATCATGAATTTTCACATCTGTCTGTCACCGCAAATGCAATGTTAACATAGTATATGGAATGTATGTAGCTACTATCTAGTATCTTTAGCTATCTTTATTTACACAATTACCTTGCCTCGAATTTTTTTGGTTGTTAAATGGCCAGATTTGTGGGTCACAGCAAGAAGCAAGTGGTTTTTGCCACGTTAGAATGGACAATCAAGAAAAGGTTTATTCTTTGCGGACTCGATTAAAACCTCCCTCTGCTACATTATAACTGAGAGTACGGCTAGTTTGCTGGTAGTTATAACAACTCCTAAGGTAGAAAAATAGTATATCTATTTTTCTAAATTAAATAAAGATAAGATAAATAAAAATAATATTTATCTTTGACCTAATCCCTCCATTCCCTACCCACCACCGGACTAGCAGACGTACAACAGGCTACAACCCGTACCTTGTAAATGTTCCATTGTGCCGACCACATCGTTTCGCCTCTACCTTATCATTAATTCTGGTAAGGAATAAAATTCCTTGCCTTGGTCTGTTTTTCCGCAGGAGTACAATCTCGCATTTTTCAAGTCCAGAGTTAATAGGTTCTTTTTAGGCAAGGGTGCTCCATCTCAGGCCACATCTGTACTTGTTGACCGAGCGAAGCAAGCGAAGCGTCTCAGTTTCGAGATTGGCCAAAAATGCTTTTGTCAGTTGCCTGTCGGCTGTCGGTTTGTTCTCGCCTACAGGTCGCATTTTCCAACCGATTTTGATGAAAAGATGAAAATTGGAATCGAAATTGAAAATTGCGATTTTCGATCGGTGGGAAAATAGAGGGGAAAAGGGGGGAATTTATCAACGGATTTCACTTAAATTTGAAAGACACACCCAGGATTTAATTCTACGCAAGATTTTGTAAAAAAAGTGAAGAGTGGAGGGGAAAAACGGGAAAAGTTTGCTGTAATTGAAATTTTTGATATTTTTTTTTGGAAAATTTATACATACGTTTACTAACCAGACCACGCAGTCCTCTTCGCCTTTGCAAAAAAATCCGTAGACGCTAGGTTTGATCTCCTCAAACCAAGGGAACTCTAGTAAGCGTTAGAACTTTTACCCCTATCTGCTCAAAAGTCTAAAAGGAAACGTGAAAGAGAAAAACATCGATTATTACATGGTTATAAGGGCTCGCGGGATCTACTGTTCTTACAGAACCACTAATTTTACATGTAAGCTGGTGTTCAAACACTTGACTATAAAGGAATGTTGCCATAGTAATTAAACTGCGTTAAAAGCCCTGAGCTCAGCGTGCCCTGTGACTGTCCAGTCACACAAGGCCAGAGAACTGATTTTCAGCACAAGGCTTAGATGACGTAGTAACTGAGAGATGATACTTGGAGATTTGTGGTAAGGTGGTTCAACCAGCGCTGTCAGATCCAGAGATCTCGGGTTCGTTCCTCGGCGGAGTAGGTACAATATTGTGCTTGGTATTTTTGTTGCCAGGAATTTGTTTAAGTCCAAATATCTAGCTACCACCATCTTACCATCTTATGTATCATCCTAAATCTGGCGCCATAACAACAATTCTAAATTGTTGTGTTCCGGAATTTATAAGGGGCCAGTTCCTCAGATGTGATGATTCAGGGTGAAGTAAGCTTCCACCTTCGGCCTAATCATAACTTGAAATAAGGTGAGATGAAGGCAAAACGCTACCCCGTCCTACAAAAAAAAAAGTGGTTCTCTCCTATCTCACATACAATTGATGATCCGAATTCAGCAATCCATAACAACTTTTGCCATAATAATCAAAATTCCGAAAGTGTTTTTTCATATTCGACATAATCCCAAATATTCAAAATTCAAAAAAAAATAAACACTTTATCCATAGTTTGGTTTATCATAACAGTCATTGCAGAACTTTGTGTTTTATCATCAATAGGATACCTATATGAGTTTAGTAATATTAAAATTCTGAGATGTGCATATTATGTATTGCTACATTATAGCTGAAGATTATTCGGGAAAAAGAGTATTATAATAAACAAAATTTATTAAAATCTAGCATTATGGTAAGTGATGATTATGAGATATCTGTGTGGGAAAGTGATTTTCGGACAAAAGTGATTATGAGTCGTACGGGAATCCCAAAAAATGATTTGATGTGTTATACTGTTTTTGTAGGTTGTGGGTTCGATTCCCACCCAAGAAAAACATTTGTGTGATGAATATAGATGTTTGTTCTGTGTTTGGGTGTTGTATGATATGCTAAGTATGTATTTACAAAAAAAAAGTATTTAAGTATTCTATTCGTAATCTAGTTACCATATTACATTGGCGCTGTGTGAAATTAATGTCCTGTACTGTTACTTTGGTTAAACGATTCTATCAAATACGCAAGTAAAACCCGTGTTTAAAATCTACAAAGAATTGTGACATAACTTGTCTATGAGAAAGCTGATAAACAAAAGACGTATTAAGGGCTGATGATGACTTGCTCCTTTCATATTTTTTATCGCAACTACGCCCATTTCAAAAGCACGATTTGCGAATACCTCCGCGATCTTATTTCGGCGAACAACTCTATATTTCACGCTAATCCATCACGCACGAGCATCGTGAAAATACATTTTTAGAGAAAGTTCGTGTACCCCACTTACCCTATCATAATCTGCTGATGCAGCGGTGTATTATGGTCGTATATTATAACCGCCGTTGTGGTCTAATGGTTGTACCAGGGGCGTACTTATTGTGCTTGATTTGGGTGATGGCAGGACTGTTTCAGCCCACCTGGTTATCTACCACCATCTTACCTAATTCTGTCGCCATAAAAACCATTCTTAAATTGTTGTGTTCCGGCATTTAGAGGTAAGATTGCCAGTTCCTCAGTTTGTTGAGGATTTCGGATAAAGTGCACCTCCACCTTCGGTCTTATCTTAACTTGAAACCAGGTGAGATGAAGGCCAAGCGCTTCCCCTAGTACCATGAAAAAATATTAAGAAAACCAACAAATTAACATTAACATACACATAGGTTTGTGCACAGCTTCTTATGAGGCGAAAATAAAACAAGCAACTCAGGCATGTTTCCTGAAACTTCCGTGTTTTGTTGGTCATTTTTGAGGCGCAAAGGCGACGAATCGTGAAATACGGGTGGGTAGGCAATGTTTTGTAAAGGAGCTGTATATTTGCTTTGTACACTTAATTCATGTTTGTTTTGCACGGAACATGTGGTTTTTCGGGGCCACTTGTTCGTTACAGTATCTCATTTAAATCAACTTCAGTCAGTAAATTTTGTGTTAACAGTTTTTTGTGCAGGTATTGACAGAAAGTGATTCCACTATATGTTTGATAGAAAGCCAAAATTTACCAAAATCGTATATAATTCGTATGACCCTAAGGAACTTCTGGCTTTAATTATGAGATTAACACGAGCTTTAATTTACTTGGGTAAGCTAAGACTTCATATCGCGTACATAACCCAGAGGAATCATCTGAAATGGTCTTATTAATACATTATAATGATTTTATTTCACTGTCAAAACTTCGTAATAAACATTTTCGGATGTGGTTTGACCAAATATATAATATAATAGAAAAAAATATAAAAAATATATATAATGTTTAAAGTAAATTTCAAGCCACCGGCAAACATGAACTAAAAAGGCTAAAAGGCTAATAAATTCTTACTTAATTGGAGGCCTTGCTTGCCCAACGTGTTAACTAGTTTTTAGTGCTTATAAAGTGGGAGCAAATTAATCTTGTTATAAACCTGAATTAGGCCGCCGCCGAGCGATTACCTAAGTTAGTCATATTAACTCATTTTCGTAGTTTTTTTGCTACATTCTCACAGCTTACATTGTACGTCGCCATTTTACGTCGCCATTTTACATTTTACGTATCAACTGGGGGGATTTGCTATTAACTAATGCTGGCAGGCGGGATGTTTGCAATATTGTTGTTTAATGCAGAAGATCTTGCTGCTCATCGCTTAGTGATGTCGTAGTATATATTGTATGTATGTTTTTGATAACAGATGGACGGACAGACAGACTGACGCGTGATTCTATTAGGGGTACGTTTTTTCCTTACTTTTGTGGTAATACACCCTAAAAATACCCAAATCGCTTCAAGCCTATAATATTTGAAAAGTTCCCTGGATTTCTCTAGGATCTCATTATCAGATCCTGACCTGATGACAGGGGTCTGGTTTTTCTTTACTTTTGAAGTAAGACACCCTATAATACCCAAATCGTTTCAAGTGTGCCTTATTGGCAGAGTTCTTTAGATTCATCCAGAATCCCATCATCAGATTCTGACCTGATGACAATGGAACCACCTGTGAAGTACCCATTCAAACAAAAAATAGTTTCCAAATCAGTCCAGGCATCTTGGAGTATCAGGGAAACATACATGAAAAAAAGAGAGTCATCTCCTTTTGAAGTCGTTTAAAAATGAAACTAGCTAACAAGGCAAGCAATCGGGTTACCTCAGGCCCGGTTACAAACGGTCCCATGTAACTCAACTGTTCCTACCAGACGGAAGCGCACCCAAGACACTGGCTGAATTTCCACGCTGGTTACTAATAAATATAATAAAACTTCCAGGTGTTGATTTACCAGTTCAGCCTATTCTACCAATCAAAGAGATCAATGACGCCTACAAAGCGTGTACTTTCGGCCTGTTTCACATCAAAATGCTTGCCATAGCGTTCTGTGGCGTCGTGGCAGGAGTGCTGGTCAGCATTACATCGTCATATCTGTTGCCGAGTGCGGAATGCGATCTAGGCATGAGCTTACTTCAAAAGGGGGTTCTCAACGCTGCGCCGTACCTGGGTAAGTTTTTTCTTTATAATAATTAATTATTATTAATGCAAACAATCAACCAAAGGGCGTTAGAGTGGTCGCTGCTGCGGTTATCTTTAAGAGATCGAATAAGGAATGAGGAGGTCCGCAGAAGATCTAAAGTTACAGATATTGGAAAACGTGTTACCCAGTTGAAGTGGCAATGGGCAGGCCACCTCATGCGTAACTCAGACGACCGATGGAGTTACAAGATAACCGAGTGGAGACCCCGGATTGGTAGCAGAAAACCCGGCAGGCCGAGGGCACGATGGTCTGACGATATAAAAGCCGTAGCTGACCACGAGTGGAGGCTACTCAGAATAGAGCACAGTGGAAAGAATTAGGGGAGGCATACATCCAATATTAAAACATAAGATGCTGACAATGATGATGATGATGATAATGAAACAATCAACACAAGATCACTATGATCTTACCTAATTAATTATAGTAAACAAATCCTGAAACCATTTACATATTTCTTTGGGACTGGTTCTACTCACGTATACGAAAATATATGAAGGTACCAACTTTGTTTCGGTATTCTTAGCGCAACATCATCTGGGTGCGTGTAGATCGCGGATGAATTCAAATCGTTGTAGGTGTTTAAAAGAAGAGTACATTTAATGCAGTAAAGTAAATTGAACTAGACCTTTACTCATTTGTTTATATAATACATAACCATTCACTAACTAAACATTTGTGCTTGCAACGACATCCAATGGTTGTCTGAATGATTGCTTCCAAGTAATATGATTGCCCATTGTATATATATGTTATCCAGTTTTATCTATACCGTGTTCAATAAAGATGTTCTGTCATTTATTCATAGCAACAAGGTGTAAGTCAAAGTCAAAGTCAAAGTCAAATATTTTTATTCATTAAGATTTTTAGGATCATTTTGAAACGTCAAAAGTGTAGTTATACAGGTATACCTAATTATCTTTTCACCGTGGCCTTCCTTCAAACTTATAAATTCTTGATTTAAATTAGATTAACCGCTTCCGTGGTCTTGTGGTTTTCTACACTGTGGTCATATCCAGAGGTCCCGGGCTCGATGCCCAGGGGAGTACAATTTTGGTTGGGTTTGGTTGGTAATAGGTCTCTGTTCAAGTCCACCTGGCTAGCTACAACCATCATAGCTAAGTCTGTCGCCGTTACAATAATCTAAATAAATCTAAATAGTTGTTGTGTTCCGGCATTTCGAGGTTGAGGTCAGAGGCTAAGACTTTTGAGGTTTCCAGGAGAAGTGCGCTTCTACCTTCGGCCTTATCGTAACTTAAAACTATATAGGTGAGATGAGGGCCAAGCGCTACCTGTCGTACAGTAAAAATAATGATTCTAGAGTTTCAAACTCGCTTTTGAACAATTTGGATTCGGAAAGAAAACAAAGAAAAATAATTGATTTGATACTTACACAAGTAGGCAGCACAGAAAATGTACAACAGGTATGTGAGAAAACACAAACAATAGGAAAAAACATACAAAAATATAATTAAAAATCACACACAAAACAAACATTTTACAAAAAAAAAAAAAAGCTACCTACTGTTATGTGTCAAACTGGCGTCCAACTCAGGATGTTGTTGTGTTACATAAAATGCAACACAACGTTGATCTTCCGTTGGAACCAAGAAGGTGCGCCGCGACACGTCAAATAGCAGGCACCATAAGCGTCTGCGCCAAATAAAGTGGTAAAAGAGGACCACTAACAAACATACATGAATACTTATGACTACAATCAATTATGCAACGATTAATAGTGATTGTAGTAACCTTGTAGTAACCTACCTTCAGTAGTAGTTTAGATAACCTGTATTGCTGTAATAATCTTGTTACAATTAGACTTAATAGTATCTGCTAATCCATCATCGAACTAATTATTGCCATTCAGTTAGCTGCTATCGATCGATATGTTACAGACGGAACATAACAAACCGATCGTGTAAATTACTAGTTTAATTAATAGAGTGGGTTCGAAGTGGGTCAAATTAACAGGTAACACCTATCAACTCTCCAGCACAAATAATCACGGCAAATGATTATTTAATTGATTAAATTTTTTTTTACAGTCAGCTAGACAAATCATATGTAAGATATTTCGCCAGCATATAACTTGGATTTGTGGATGAGTACGTACCAACGTAGGTACTAACGTACACATCCATATGTTCGAATTATATCCAAACCGAAATTATTTTAGAATTCATTGCAAAAAGGATTTTTTGTAACCAGTAACACCTTCCTTCTTTAATTCACTCTCTAAAATGTGCTATGCCAGCAAACAGCTGGCATAGCACATTTTAGAGCTGACCAAAACCTCTTCTACTATTAAAACCATAAGAACGTTTAAATTGTAGTCATTATAAATACACAAATAGTAATGTACTATGAATTTTGTTGATTTAATTGGAAGCACCAATTTGGACATTTTAAGTGAAACCACCGATGTGGTGTAAACACAATGAGACGAAAAAGAGAAACATTATTCGTCTATAGGATTGAGCATGAGATTAAATACGGATTTGGATGTTTGTACGAGTGTTAGGGAAAAGGTCGTGGTGTATTGGTCACGTACATTATACATTTTGTAATGTATTGTATGTTTTGTTATTATTAATAAGTAGCTATATAATGTTTATTTTAGTACACCGCTTTGTCTGCTCTTTGCTATCCTTTCCATCCAAAGGTTGCCTGGAAGAGATCGCTTTTAGCGATAAGGCCACCCATTGTACCTAGTTTAAGTGTTTTTCTTGCTTGTCTGTTTATTTTTGTTTTTTGGTGTACAATAAAGAGTCAAATCTATCTATCTATATTTCATATAAACTAGGTACATACAAATATGATAATTAATTAACTGTATGACACGACACGTTTGTAGCTATTTTGTGCAATTCCTCTTTATATGAAATTTACCCGGATTCATCAACAGACTGACTATACATCTTACCTATATAAAGCAGTGCAAAAAGAAAAAAATATTGTCATGGCGTCATACTTAAAAAGTATGATGATGATGGTAGCTCCAACCAGGCTTTGTAATACTACCAACCACACCGAGCATTAATTTGTACCTCTATTGAGATACCAAGACCTCTGGGTCCGAAACCAACACAAATCACTAGACCACAATAAGCGAAAATAAAGACGTCAAATAAACGAAAACCTCAAATATCCGCTCCTGAAAGATCATAGGAAAATTACAAGGCAGTGTACAAATTATACATTGCCTTGTTATTGAACAATCGTGTGGCATCTCTGTTTGTTAAGGTATCTACAAATAATCTCGTAAGGTTCAAGAGAAACTTCCTCCCACCATAAAAATGTGGCCCATTGTCCCAGTCGAGACTTTTTTCCTTGTAGCTACTTTCCTAGTAGTCTGGTGTGGCAAGCGACCCTTGCGATGAACAATGAATGAATGAATGAATGGAAGAATGAATGAATGAAAATTATTTATTGTACACCAAAAACATATTGGACAATTGACAATTTTAAAACTATAGATAAAAATGTACAATGGGCGGTCTTATCGATTAAAATCTCTTCCAGATAACCTTAGGATGGAGAGGATAGTACAAGTACGGTTGATGGTAGGAGGGTGCACAAAATAAAAGAGAATAAAAAAATATTTAGGTATATTTACAAAACCTAACATATCTAAGCCTGGTTGGTCGGTTAGTAATAGACGTAATAAAATACGTAATATTAATTTAAACATAATAGAAATAAAAATGTACCTACTTACTTATATATCTGGACCCAAGTATATAAATATAAATACTTCATGAGTTATATTATACTATTACATAAATAATTATTTATCAACTAAAAAAAATCTGTACCATATCTATAAAAACAAAAGGAGATAAATACGGTTACACAAGTAATTAATTATTATAAAAAAACAGACAAATAAAACGATTTCACTCGACTCTTAAAAGTACAACAGCCACTTTAGTGGTATATAAGAAAACAACTAAGAAAGTCATTTTACTCGACAATTTCCTATCGTAATATTATTACGCTCAGCATAATGACATTCCTACAAAAATATCACATAATATTCAGAAATCTTGATTTATGCGCGGTATTTTCTCATTTCCTGCTTTTTACACAAATATTGACATGACAGTTTTGTAAGATAACATAGGAATTGCGATAACTCCAAACAAGCACTGTGATATCTTAGATGTAGTTAATTATTTGTCACTGTGAATCAGTCATCGCCCGTAACTAAATGGTAATTTCTGACTGACAATCAACCCCCGAAAGGTTACGTTGAAGATGAAACGGTTCAGCACACAAACACTTAATCCTGGTCAGGTTTTATGATAATTGTAGTTATAAACTAGGACGTCTCTTAACAGAGATCCATTTCAATATGCAACCAGGAACTCAATATTAAAAACTGAACAAATATACTAGGTTTCCTTCTAAGATTCCCTTGTAAATTGTTTATCTGCATTCAAACTAGTAGGGCATGATCTAAAACGTAAGATAGTCTAGAACCTGTATATTATCAGGAGGTTAACATTACACACAGCGCCATCTATCCCCAAACTAAGCATATAGCTTGTAATATGGGAACTAGATTACGGATAGAATACTTGCATACTTTTTTTTTGTAAATACATACGTACTATATGATACACCCAAACCCAAGTCGGTCGCTGCAAGACTAATCTAGCCACATGGGGTTTTATCAACCCTAACAATATCTGGTGTGTGGGGCTTCCGACACAGGACATGCCACACATTCTTTCCTGCCCGTTGAGTGGAACTGCTTGCTCACAGAGGGACCTGCCCCCTCAGCACGGGGAGGAGATAAGATAAGGCAAGACAAGACAAGACAAGACAAGACAAGACAAGACAAGACAAGACAAGACAAGACAAGACAAGACAAGACAAGACAAGACAAGACAAGACAAGACAAGACAAGACAAGACAAGACAAGACAAGACAAGACAAGACAAGACAAGACAAGACAAGACAAGACAAGACAAGACAAGACAAGACAAGACAAGACAAGACAAGACAAGACAAGACAAGACAAGACAAGACAAGACAAGACAAGACAAGACAAGACAAGACAAGACAAGACAAGACAAGACAAGACAAGACAAGACAAGACAAGACAAGACAAGACAAGACAAGACAAGACAAGACAAGACAAGACAAGACAAGACAAGACAAGACAAGACAAGAGTAGACAAGAGTAGACAAGATTAGACAAGATTAGACAAGATTAGACAAGATAAGATAAATGTAATCATGTCAAGTGATCTGCTTGCTATGTCAAAGTACTTATATAGATCACTTACATGCACTATATTTGAGGTTCAAAAAAGGATTTTAGGAAATTCCTATGGAATGACAGGAAAATAATTGCAGTGTTCACTAGTATTTATTAAAAAAGTTTATTTACACAGTCCATTGAATTTGCCTGAAGCAATGTTTGCATGAAGCATGGATTATTCATAGCCTGTTCACCAGCGCTCTTTATTCATGAATATTTGATAGTGATCTAATATACCAGATTAAATCAAAATAAACCACTCCCGGATATTGAAAAAATAATAAAAATTGAGAATAAAGAAATTTGGTTGGTGGTAGGGTTTGTTTAATGTCCGTTTGGCTACCACTATCATACCTAAGACTTTCGCCAACAACGATTCTAAATTGTTGTGTTCCGACATTTACGTGTCAGATAGCCCGTTCCTCAGTCCGTTGAGGATTCCGGGTTAAGTGTTTCCACCTTCGTCCATATCATAGCTTGGCATCAAGTGAGATGAAAGCCAAACGCTTTCTCGTCATACACTAAAAAAAAATACTGTCACTCATTTTTGAAGTAGGTTGAAAGATCTTTGTTATCGAGATTTTTCGTGCTTGTTGTGCCATTTTGAGATTCGTGTCCTGGGAGGACCCTAATATTTCGTTGTCCATCTGCTATTCTTTCTCTCTTACTTATAAAATTACTTTGTACACATCAATAGCCCATTAGTGTCCACGGCTGCACATAGCCTACTTCAAAACTGGAGCGTTTTGCCACTATCACCACGCTTGGCAGGCAGATTGGTGATCGCCGTAAAGTTGTAGACAATACACCTGTCGCGATCACCAAGGCAATAATAATACTTAAATATTTATAATTTTAGGTTCTCATTATAGCGATAAATCTAAAGTGGCTCCAAAGACGTCTTCGAAGAAATTCTCATATCCTGTCCCTTGTATATAATATTCTTTTGAACCCTTCCTTTCTACCTATTTCAAAGAGCGTTTTAAATTTATAGACCAAGGGCACAAGAGAACACTTCGTTCTTCGGAAAATGTTCTACTTGCGATTCCGAGTCACACCACAGCTTTCTATGGTAACTCGTTTAGTGAAGAGGTACCACAAGCGTACAGCGCCTTTGGAACTCACTACCTGTTTCGGTCAGATCGTCCATAATTCATACTTTTCCTCGACCTACTTGTAATTGTTTCGTTCGCTTCTGCTGTTTAGTTTCATTTTTTTTAGCCATTATTAGGTATTTTGTAATGTATTTTATATTTTGTAGTACCTATATAAATTAACGTTTATTTAAGTACTTTAGTACACCGCTTTGTCTGCTCTTAGTTATCCTTTCCATCCTAAGGTAACATGGAAGGGATCGCTTTTAGCTATAAGACCGCCCATTGTACCAAGTGTTTATCTTGCTTGTTTGTTTATTTTTGTTTTATGGTGTACATTAAAGAGTTTATCTATCTATCTATAAAAATAGTAATGTAAATTCAAACAAGAAACGTGCTTTTTAAAATTTGTTATTTAACTTGTATCGTTAAAACCGTAATACCTACATAGTACGAAGTAAGTGTGGTTAGAGTCATTACTTGATGTAGAAGGTAACAAGTGAGCTTCCCTAATACCTACGAAAGAGTAGGTATAATTTACTCTCGCAATGTCAAAATCGTGACGACAATTATCACATGCTTAGCTTTAACTGCGTACTATTTACAACTTTTGTCTGCTTTTATTACCAGTACCACTATTACACATTAACTAATATACAGTTACATTTATACATTAACTATTATACATTAACTATAGGTACCTATATATTTTAATTGTACTAATTGATATAAAACTTGTGCAAGCGAGCTGAAAAATTATTAACCAGAATCATTCTAAAATTGACTGCATGATGACTTACTGAAGAAAACAGCCAACGCACAGCTAAAATACTCAGAGATTGAAAAAGCTTATGGTCCTCAATTTTGTGGTGTAGGGCTGGATTTGTGTTTGTACGATAAGTACCAGTTAAAATATGAATTGTACATGCAACCAATATCTTACAAAGGCAAATATTACTAGCGCTTCCTCGTCGTAAAAAGAAAAAAAAACTACTTACTACTAGATACAATTTTGTAACGCAAAAAAGCAACTTTCTCGTAACTTGTTCTGAAATGAGTATACTTAACAATTCCCGCTTAAATTACGTATGGTAAGGTGCTAACAATGACACGTCTACCCTCACACTAAGTGATATATTTATTTAGTGTAGTACTGTTATTTATTTAGTGTACTCTTACTTTCGCGTTGGTAGTACACACTTCGTATTGAGCCTGAATCCTTTCATCTGTAAATAGGATTACTCGGAATCGAGTTTTGGTCTCGACAATAATCGGTTTGCAATCTACCTCGATCGTTTGAACCGTTAAACGAATCGGCACTAAGCTGGTTAAAATCCTGGGCCAATTGGAATGATGGAGGGGAACTAAAGTGCATAACAGTGTTTGTGTTTAAGTTCTTTTTTCGTAAAATTAACAGAGGTGAACTCGTATCATGGCCGCACAAGACCGCCTGTGTGGTCTAGTGGTTCGCATACCGTTATCAGATCCAGAGGTCCCAGGTTTGATCCCTAAGGGGAGTACAATATTGTGCAAGGGTTGGTTGGTGGTAGGATTTTGTTTATGTTCGCCTGGCTACCATTACCTTATCTAAGTATGTCGCTATAATAACAATTCGACGTTCTACTTCTTTCAATTCAACGTGTGTGATGAATGTAGAGGTTTGTTCTATGTATGGGTGTTGTATCATATAGTACGTATGTAAGTATTTAAGTATTCTATTCATAATCTAGTTCCCATATTACAAAATATGCTTAGTTTGGGGCTTGATGGCGCTAGCTTATTATATTATTGTTATGAACTATATGTACAACCTTTGCGAAATACTTCAGAGTGACTTTGTTTGAGCCTCTTTTTGTACTAAGAATAGATCACGGCTCTTTAGACTTGCACATGCGAGTATGAGGGAGAGTTCATCCAGAAGGTGTGACTGACTTTCTTGAACACGCTTGCGTATATCGTGTGAACCATCCGTACATAATTTAAGAAGTAATACCAAAGAATAAGAGTTATTTTTGCCTGTCTGTTATTTAACTTTTTTCATTGTGCGACAGAGAAGTGCATGACCTTCATCTTACCTGGTTTACAAGATATGATTAGGCCGAAAGTGGAAGCAAAAATCACCCGAAATCCTCAACAGTCTGAGGAACTGGCTATCTTACCTTTGAATGCCAAAATACAACAAAAATAAAAATTGTTGTTATGACGACATCAGTTAACGAAAAGTCATATTATTAGGAGTTACGTGCTCAAATAAGAAAAAAAGTTCTGCTTTCAAGAAAAAAGAAAAAAAAATCCAGCAAAAGAGGATTTAATAGCTTATCTTACGCATAGTCTGAACGTACAACCTTTACTTAATGCATAAAGATGAATTTGTACATTTTCTATTTTGAAAGTGTTCCAACAACTTTGGGCACATAGTCATCACACATTATTTTCTTAATTATCAAACAAAGAACTCAAAAATGATATTTACATTAGAGTGCTCGATTTCGAAAAAACTTAGTTTTTTCGAAATCGAGCACTCTTAAAATGACTTTTCGATAACTCTCACGGTTTCAGACTTGGCCTCAGTGGTCCTGGAAAAAAGGCACCTATGTAAGGATAATGTGTCATTGATTTTTTTGAGGTTTCATATTTCAAATAACAACAATTTTTATTTCTAGGAATGCTGCTTTCGACAGCCTTGGCTGGTTTCTTGACAGACATATTCGGCAGGAAGATTTTTGTGGTAGCTGGCCACGGAGGGATGTTTGTCGTTTTGCTCATCGCTGGTACCAGTCAGACGTACGAATTGCTCGTCACTGCCAAACTCTTTGAAGGGTTATTGTAAGTAAAGCAGTATATCTCAGGTTATAGGTACACAATGCTCTGAATTAGGTAGGTCCTATAACTGTAATAATAAGTTTTTAACCGCCTCTGTGGTCTAGTGGTTCAACCCACCGATTCCAGATCTAGAGGTCCCGGGTTAGATCGCCAAGGGAAGTACAATATTTTGCTTGTTTGGTTGGTGGTAGGACTTTGTTTAAGTTTGCCTGGCTAGCTACCACCATCTTACCTAATTCTGTCACTATAACAACAATCTAAAGATTGTTGTGTTTCGGCATTTAGAGGTAAAATAGCCAGTTCCTCAGTTAGTTGAGGATTCCGGGTGAAGTTTGCCTCCAACTTCGAACTTATCTCAGCTTGTAACTAGGAGATGAAGTACAAGCCTTTCCCCGTCGTACAATATAAAAAAGGTAGGGTAGGTGTGATCTACATCCTAGCGGTCTACCCCAGGTAACAGAATCTTTGGCGAAAGCTAGTGGTAACAGCTAAATAGTCACAAAACTGGTGGTAGGACCTGGAGGTTAATTAAAAAAAAAACGATGTTATTCATATAAAATTCTAAGGTCAAGATGATAGTATCCACGTATCTAAATTATTGATTAATAATATAACACATCTTCACCAAACTTTGAGTCTGTCGACATACAAAAAAAAACCCTCAATATAGCCATTTCCTCAGTCTGTTGAGGATTCCAGGTAAAGTGCGCATCCATCTCTTTCTAACTAATACCAGCAGGCCTATTACCTAACTCTGTTTCATTTGGGTTTCAAAGGGTTTCAATTAAATTGCCTGCATTTCTGATTGAAACCGAAATGAAACAGAGTTAGGTAATAGGCCTGCAGGTGAGATGAAGGCCAAGCGCTTCCCCGTCGAGCAAAAAGAAGTGGAAGCCAATTTTTTTTTTATCCAGGTTGTGCTTGACAGCTTTTATTATATTTGTTAGATTTGCGACGTCATTCAGCGCGCTCATTACCCTGACTTCAGAGTTCTGCCACAACGAGATTCGTGATCGCGTGATGCTGTGCCAGTCTTCGTTTGTAGCCCTCTCTCAGATTCTCATCCCTGTGATGTCTTGGGCGATTCTAATGAACGACTGGAAGTATGAGCTTTTCGATGGTGCTATTGGTGAGACTATTAATTTCATTCTCTTGCTAAATAGGACGATCAATATCAGGAATACATTTATTCAATAAAAAGTACAATTAAACTAACTATGTACAAAGGAATCAGTCAGAATTACCTAAGGACCGTTACAAACGGCCTATAGGTAACTCAACTGTTCCAGACCAGTACCAGACGGAAGCGTGCCCAAGACACTGGCTGCATTGCCACGCTGAATAGCTATGCTAATTCGCTGGCCTAAATAAGAGCCAGCCCTTGGGTCACGTGTCGCCTCAATCAAAAGCCCCGCAATATTTTTGAAAACCCGGAGGGCACCGGCTCCCCACGAAATAAATTGATATCGAAATAAATCATTTAAAACATCCCGGTACGATCTCGTATCCAAAATACACGACAATTTGAGTTTTTTTACAACGATGAGGTTCTTGGCCTTTATCTCATCTGATTTTTCAAGTTATGATAAGGCCGAAGGTGGAAGCGCACTTCAGCCGGAATTCTCTGATGATAAAACTGAGGAACTGGCTATCTTACCTCTGAATTTCGGAACAACAATTTAAGAATTTACAAATGTTATCATGACACAAAAATTCACAACCCACGACGGGACTCGAACCCGCGTCTGTGCAAGTGCAATCACTTGAAATACAAAAAAAAATCAGAATTGTTGTTATGGCGACAGAATTAGGTAAGATGGTGGTAGCTAGCCAGGCGGATTTATCCAAAGCCCTATCACCAACTAAACCATGCACAATCTCAAGTACTCCCCATGGATATAAATAAATAATAAATAAATAAATAATAAATATTACAGGACATTCATTTTACACAGCGCCATCTAGCCCCAAACTAAGCATAGCTTGTAATATGGGAACTAGATTACGGATAAAATACTTAAATACTTTTTGTAAATACATACGTACTATATGATACAACACCCAAACACAGAACAAACATCTATATTCATCACACAAATGTTTGTCCTGAGTGGGAATCGAACCCACAGCCTACAGCGCCGAAGGCAGAGTTACTACCAACTGAGCTATGAGGCTTGTTATATGACACTGGTAGGCGGACAACAGACAACAGAGGCGGTTAAACGACATCAGTTAGGGCTGATGCGGGGGCTGATTCGGCCGAGGATCACAAAAGGCGCAAATAGAGTGGTCTCGACAGAGCCTACCTATTTGAGCCTTTTGGGGTGGAGACCTTGGGTCTGTGGGGAGCCGGTGCCCTCCGGGTTTTCAAAAATCTTGCGGGGCTTTTGATTGAGGCGACACGTGACCCAAGAGCTGGCTTTTATTTAGGCCAGCGAATTAGCATAGCTATTAAGCGTGGCAATGCAGCCAGTGTCTTGGGCTCGCTTCCGGGTTCCGGTCTGGAACAGTTGAGTTACCTATAGGCCGTTTGCAACGGTCCTTAGGTAATCTGACTGATTCCTTTGTACATAGTTAGTTTAATTGTACTTTTTATTCCTAGAAAACAAATTAAATAAATTAACAGGAAGTCTAACATAACTAATTGAACTTTATATATTTCAGTTTTCAACACCTGGAACTTCTATCTCTACATTATGTCAATATGGTCTTTCCTGGCGTGTGTTCTCTACATCCTATTTATTCCGGAGAGTCCTAAATTCCTTGTCAACCAGCAGCGTTATGACGAAGCAAGAGCCATCTTGGTCAGGATGTATGTGACCAATACGAGAAAACCCGCTGATACTTATCCAGTAAGTATTTTATTTATAATTGGGTTACCTCTTGACCTTACGGCTTTAGGCTCGGTCGAATCATGAGTTCTACAATAGATCAAGCTTTCCTAAAAGGCACTAGCTCTTTACGCACCAATGAGACACGGCAAACTGTTTGGCGCCGGTTTTAGCAGGACGATGGTTGGTAGTACCTGTAAAGATCCACCTGCCTAGCCGAGGGTGGACCTTAATAGGTCCTACTAGTGTTATGATTATTCAGCCATAGCAAAAGCCAGCATTTTCATTGCCCGTGATAGGCCACTAGGAGGTAGATCATACCTACACCGAAATTTTTGGGTATTATTTTTACACTCCTTTTTATATACTATGCGTCAGCTCTTAACCTAACTCCAAGACTGGTCTAAACAAAGGTGAGGTTAAAAATATAGCGTGCGTCATCGAAAAATGCGTACTCTCTTTTTGAAGGTGTATCTTCATATGTGGAAAAACGAACGCTGGCAGCTAATTCTCATTTTCCGAGTCACGCAAATTGTTTTCATCTTTAAAACTTTGTGGAAAATTTCTGATATATAAGTTTATTCTGCGAACATTGTATTCTGAGAACTTTTCTGCAAGAAAATTGTACCAAAGTCGTAAATGATGTGGTTTTCGAATTAATATTCTTGCGTTGTCTCACAGTAACATCTCAAAGCACAAAGGAACAAAATGTTACAAGCAAATAAAGCCCGGCGCATCAAAGCTGCTCTTTGTACACATACATGGTTTCTTACCTACATTGCTGTAAAGTCTTTGCCGCGAAGTTGCATTGTCTTTATGTTGTGATAACGATTTCAGACAAATTACTTTATACGAGTAAAGGCGAGGAATGAAATCCGACCTCAACCATACAACTACACAACCAAATTGGTTCATAATGTCAGATTCCGAACAGGCGGTAGATATGACGTTTGAAAGTGATGCTAAAAAATCTTACTGAATAAACGACAATTGATTATAATTTTGATGTAATACTGATATACCAATTTAATTTTGTAAATACATACATAAAATATAATATTATGTAACACCCAAACACAGAACAAATGTAATTTCATATTACAAATGCTTTACAGAATCGGCGACGGGACTCGAACCCGCATCATTTCCAAAAGCCGGAAACGCTTTTAACAACTGAGCTACGAGGGTCCTAAAGCAGATTCCGAATTTTGGTGTCAAATTAATACTCAGCTTGAGCGCTTTTTGTGTCATTATAACATTTGTAAGATGTTGTGATCGAGTACAATCACTTAATATACAAAAAAAATATACAAATGTTTGTTCCGTGTGGGAATCGAATCCACAACCAACAGCGCAGACGGCAGAACTGTATAACCACTACCATCTGAGCTGTCAGGCCTGTTCAGACTGTAATCCCTAAGCGTGGTAAATTTACATCTGGAAGGGATAACGGTATTGCATACGTAAATGGCTGCTGTCAGTAGATAGCGTGGTTCAGGCACAAACCATGTTGAGTACTATCATTACTAGATCCAATTACTGACATGCATTGACTGAGTTCAGAACTTTGAACTTTGTAAGCTTGACAAGCCTCATAGATAGTTGGTAGAAACTCTTTTTTTTATTACGACGGGGAGGTGACGAAGGTCTTAACATAAAAGGCCTCAACCAACTGAGTACCTGGCTATCTTGACTCTAAATGGTGAAACTCAATATTTTTGAATGGTTGTTATGGGGTCAGAATTAGGTAAGATGCTGGCTAGCTTTAGGACTTAAACAATCCTACCACCAACCAAACCATGCACAACATTGTACTCCCCATGGGGATCGAACCCGGGACCTCTGGATCTGAAAACGGTGGGTTAAACCACAGAGGCGACTTAAAAACTAGCATTTGCATAACAAAATACGCCACTATTTTCGCAGTGTAGTAAGGAGCGATACCTACCCTTTGTTTTATAGATCTAAGATATTTACAAAAATGTAGATTTATGATATATAAGTAGTCTATACGCAATCTAGTACCCATTTTACAAGCTTGGTTTGGGGCTAGATGGTGCTGTGTAAAATTAATTTCTTGTTATGTTTATTTCATTAACTTTTAAAGCATTGTAACTTAACACAAACGATGTTAGCTAATTGATTCAGGCGTTATTTTGCGGAGATCCATATTTCAAAATAAAATCTGAAAACAGAAAAAATATTTAGTAATAAATCCGCCATATCTCTCTGAAAAAATCAAATCGACACGTGTTTCGCCTCTACACGAGGCATCCTCAGGAAATATAGTCTTGCTGCTAACTGACTAGGGACGTATTGTCGCTCCGAGCTGCAAGTATCTTGCAAGTATCTTCGGCAGCAAGACTATATTTCCTGAGGATGCCTCGTGTAGAGACGAAACACGTGTCGATTTGATTTTTTCAGAGAGATTTGGCGGATTTATTACTATTTTTTTTTCTGATTTCAGATTTTATTTTGACAAACGATGTTGTTAGTTTGTGTTTGTAAAACTTGCTTACGACTTGCCTTCGGTTTTGCTCGAGGCTCTAACATCAAAGTAAACTGATGTATCCATGCAAAAAGGATTAAAGAAACCGACGCTCGAACTCGGCGAAAAACCTCACAAAGTAATTAAAAAACATAATCTCATTTTTCAGAGGTCAACCAGCCAGTTCAAGTTAAATCCTTCATAAAACGCTATCCAGTATTATAAGCAACATTTGCCAAGTGAAATTGACCTCTGTTCCAACGGCCGAGGCTATGTAGCGAGTTGTTAATTGCATTTTGTACGAACAAAACAACGTGAGTTGCTTGTTTATTAGTTTAGTAGGGTTGTTGTTTAGCTGGCGCCCTGGTGCACTAGGGGACTTGCGGACGGGTGGAAAGATGGATGGTATAATTTTAGAGGATATCTTTTACGAACGGAGACTGGCTTTTTAGATTTTTGTATTTCTTTACCAGCGGATACAGTCTTCGCTTTTTAAGCAAAACTTATATACTCTACGACCAGTCTGAGGCAAAATGGCTGAAAACGACGCCATCTTGTAACTGAAGTGCAAATGTAAGTTTTTGAAGTGAGACTATGTATATGAGTATTTTGAAATTCTGATCCGAAACGTTTTGTGTGACAAAAAGTGGTGGGTCACCTATGTTGGTCTACCCAACTGTTTTTACAACACACCCTGTTTTTTATTGTACGACGGAGAAGCGCTCGTCTTTAACTCACCACCTGGGTTCAAGTAATGATAAGGCTGAAGGCGCAAACGTACTTGACCGAGAATTTTAATTATATCGCCATAATAACAATTCTGCCAGTTCCTTAGTTTGTTGAGGATTTCTGGTGAAGTTTTCCACCTTCGGCCTTATCATAACTTGAAAATCAGGTGAGATGAAGGCCAAGCAGATGCCAGTTGTAAAAAAAAAAAAAATCAACTATATGCGTCGCGGAATACACCAATTTTAGGATTGTGGTTTTGGCGTCAGAAATAGGTAAGATGGTGGTTTCTAGCCAGGCGGACTTAAACTAAGTCCTACCACTATCCAAATCAAACACAATATTGTGCAAACCACTATAATACGGAGGCGGTTAAAAAGATTTCAACCAATCTCTTTAATGGCTGTTAATTCTTTGAAAAAGAGGTCAGCTATCCACAAAGCTGATGCCAGTCTTCAAAATTGCTTTTCAGCGCGTTGTACGGGATATTTATGTGGAATATTTATGTACCTGATGTAGATGATAGACCGAAAAGTTTAATAACAACTATATTTTCTGAGCTCTAGATTTAAAATGAAACTGAGTCTATGACAATGATTGAAAATATTATGTTGACTTTCAATATCTAACCTAACCTAACAAGTTCTTATTAAAATGCTTTCACAAATAAAAACGTGACAATGATAATATACAAAATTAAATATTTTTAGGGTTCCGTACCTATATTACCTACGGGACCCTAGCCTTACTTACGCCTTAGATAAACAAAACGGTAAGGATATTGCACGTCTTTCTAAACACTGCGAAAATAGTAGCACATGTGAAAATAGTGTCATGCAAAATAATTACTGCTTTTTAAACAATTAGCAACTGTAATATAAGGAATTAGGGCTTAAAATGCAAAGTAAGTTACTGTTCGTTACGATTTTGTTAGACAACAAGTAACTGGATGATAACTGCTGCTCCAGTGCGTTTTGGTGGAGTTTTAGGATTACCTAAAACTGCACCGGACAGACGGTTATTGTAGTTTGTTAAAAAACATTCAAACAAGGTGTGAATATATCTTTACTTAGATATAAAACATATAAATAAGATCGGTCAAGCGTAAGTCGGACTCACGCAAATGATCCTGAGCCAAATAAGGAATGAAGTCCTTTTTTTATTGTACGACGGGGAAGCGCTTGGCCTTCGTCTCACCTGGTATCAAGTTAAGATAAGACCGAAAGTGGAGGCGCATTTCACCCGGAATCCTCACCAAACTGAGGTACTGTCTATCTTACCTCTAAATGTCGGAACACAACAATTTTAGAATTGTTATTATGGCGACAGAATTAGGCAAGATGGTGGTAGCTAACCAGATGGACTTAAATAAAGCCCTACCACCAACCAAACCAAGCACAATATATTGTACTCCCCATGGGGATCAAACCCGGAACCTCTGGATCTAAAATCGGTGGGATGAACCACTAGACCACAGACACTGTAAGGAATGGAATTCCTTACCTTCGTCAGTTTTTCAACACCAGTATTACCTTGGAGTCTAAAAGTCCAGAGTGATAAGGTTTTAGAAAAGCGTGTTGCATCTTAGGCTTCACAATCGCCCATAAAAAATATATTTTTTTGCCGTGTCATGCTGGTCGGAACCCTTAGTGTACGTGTAAAACACGCACTTGACGGGTTAATTTCTAAATATTTTCAATTTATTTAACTCTAACACGAAATAATGATTTACTTTCGCACAACACTTATTGCAATGACTTATTTTCTTGAATAGATATTCGCAGTTCATTTTGTAAAAACGAAAGATATTTATAAAATGTATTTAGGTGTAACGAGATTTATGTTACGAAGAGAGCGTTCCACAATAACTGTGAAAGCAGTGTTGTAGAAAATAACATTTTCTTAATGTATCTTGGATTCTAGGTAATATTTTTATTTTATTAAATAAATAGTAGTGAAAGTTGAATATCAAGTTTCTTATATCATTATGTTGAGTGTAGTTGTTCTTTAAATTATTCGTATTTGGAATCAGGCTGTCTATAAAAACTAAACACGACACGTTTTTCGACACAAAAATTACATAACATGTTTCGGGTTTTAAGACATTCGATTGACAGTATAAAAACGACACCCGCATCATCTCACGGGTTGCGTAAAAGGGATTAATTGAGCAAAGCAGACCACCTAGGCCTCAATAGACCATGAAAAAAGTCAGCAGCATAGTGTTATTTATTTGATAATTTAAAACTGCAATATCTTACCCGCCTGCTAACACCTTGAATGAATGAATGAATGAATGAATGAATGAACATATTTTAATGCAAACCTTAAAAATAAAACTGAATAACTTGGAATGTATTTACAAATGTCTTATCGCTTTAAAGATATTTCTTCCACCTTTCCACCTTGTACATTATTGGAAAATCCATCACTCCATAGGTCTGAAGTTGTAGGAATTAATAAATGAATGAACGAATTAAAACTATTTATAGTTATAGGCAGGACAATCTTTAAAAACTAAAGCACAGTGCAATGGCCTATTTTATCGCTTGAGAGCGATCCATTTCAAACAGTCAGATGGATAAATAAATTAGTGACTGTATGAAATCTATTTATTGATACAGGCAGGGCAATCAATGATTCAAAGGTTAAAGCAAACAGAACAATGGGCGACTCTATCGCTTTAGAGCGATCTCTTCCAGAAAACCATAGGAAAGGACAAGTTTGATTGATGGTATGAGGAAGAAGAATCACACAAGAAGAAGGGCAGCAGCTTTCTTCTGTGTATTATAGACACCTGTACTGCGATCACGAGTTCGCCTGCCAAGCGTGGTGATTATAGCAAAACCCTCTAGATTTGGAAGAGGCTCTGTCCAGTGATGTGATGGTATGAGGAAGATGTTTTTACTCGTGTGATTTTACATTTGTTATCGATTATTTTCGTATACAGTTTCGTATAGGTAGCCCCCAAATGTTGTACCTTTTTGGATGCCTAATAACACGTAAATCTTTTTAAAATAATCTGCACAACAAATTATTGATAGTTGTTTTTGAGAAAACGTCGATTTAAAAAAATACGTACCTATTTTAATAATAAAATATAATTAATTAATAAAAAATTAATAAGTATTTTTATATATAATTTAATAATTTCACTTTACCATCCGATTTAAAGTGCTCTAGCGCTAACCATATTTCTTAGTATTTTAAAGATTTCTCAGATTTAGAAAATTAGTTTTTACAAAAAAAACACTGAAAAATCAACAAAAGAGACAATTTAAAAAACATCCCGAAAAGATGGGATTTACTTAAAAGTAGCCCTGTATATACAACAGGGAAAGCGCAGGCTGTATATCAGCTGTGATGAAGTGATTTCTGTGATGTTTTTTAGGGTTACTAACTGATTAATGAAAAGTAATGTATTTGTTCCTTAGTACGCCAACATTTGGAAGAGCAAAGACCTGAAACGCCCCCCGACAGCGAGCACCACTTTCCACCATCAGCTCGCGACCGGACTACACAACATCAAGCCTATGTTCCGAAAGCCACTGGTTGGATACTTAGTGCTTATTTGCTTTATGAACCTACTTATTATGGCTATGTAAGTATCTTGTGTAATTAATGATAATAAATGTTTATATAAAGTAAACACGTAGGTACATAAGCACACTGGTGTTCTCGGTAGATGTACTCACAACACACACACACCCGTACAGTTCTAGTAGATATTACAAGTCCTGTTTTTTAACAACCTCCTAGGATCCAACACAGAATGTGATTCATTTGCAGATGCATGGAAAACTATCCAGATCGCAATTCTGAGATATTGCGAACGTGACTAAATTATTATAATTTTATATCAATATTTACTACCTAATTTGACATTATGCTATTTTTCACAGAATTGATTTATTGATTTGAATTGTCTAATAATGTTGATATGACTGGGTACATTTGTGTGACATTCCCGTGTAATCATTATTATTATTATTTTTAATGTTTCTTGTTGGAGTAACTAACTATTTTGGATAAATTCCGTTCTAATTATGTATATATAAATAAATAAATAAATTATCCTAATTTTAGTCTTACAACAAAAGCTAGTTTCATCAATTTGCTGTTTATACACAACTAGTTAATGTATGCTCCCGGATAAAAAGTAGCCATTGTTTTTCTATGTAGTTACCAAATTCCATTAAGACCCAATCAGCCGTTTAGTCGTTTACAAGAATAAGCGGCTGATCGGGTCTTAGTAGATTATGGGTTTTTCGAAAGGTTTTTTTTGAAAAGGAAACAAAAAAATACGAATAATGTTGCTTGTTAATTCATCAATTCATGAAACATCTATAACCATAATAATACAATTACACCGTCGTACGATCAAAAAGCTGGGTGTATCGTAAAGACACACGATATAAGTGAAACTTTTGTACTACAGGGCAACATTTTAAGTATCTCCCTCTGTAACCGACACAGTGCCCCACCACTTTTCATCAAACAGAAAGGTTGCGGATCAGACTTTCAAAACCCTCCCATAAAAAAAAATACTTTAAAAACTCCTGGGAGGGAATCAAACCCGCAACCAGCAATGTAAAAGGTAAAGCTACTAGGTACCAAACGACTGAGAACTGACACCCAGTCGAGAGTTTAGAAATATCTAACATGCGACAGTGTGGTAACTGCAAAGTTGGTATTACGGTTTGTATGTTTTACAGAGAGCTGGCACATTCACTGTACACACACCAATGTAATTTTAACATACAGTGTGTTGTGAATTAAAAGGAAGCAACATTTTTGTGACAAAAACGATGAAATTATTTGGATGTGTCATGACATAACACGCCATGACGCGACCTACCCAAGCGCATGTATGAATGAACCTATACATTTTTTTTAAATTCACCTTCAAATGACACTACATTTCCTGTTACTATAACACTGCAACAACATTTGACATAAATTTCCTACAAATGCAGAATGATCTGCAATACACCACTGAAGGCAACAATTTCAGGAAGAAACATACAAATATTTCGTCCTGACCGATTTCTTCGTCGCATCAATCGCCGTACTAACAGATCTTTTTACTTACCCTATCTTAAAACTAACATAGTGAAATATTCACTATATTAGAGACTACTTGTCACCACATTTCTATGAACATTGCTGAAAATTTGACAGTTGAAAATCGTAGTCTGTCAGTCCAGAAACTCTTGACTTGTTTCACTTCGAGTATTAACCGCTGACCTCTCACTACTCAGAGCATGAATTGTTTTAGAGATCACCTTCTAGAATGTAGCCAGAGGCACATTTACCAATTTTGCGGGTGTGCGCTCGATATCTTTGACCTAATCCCTCCTTCCCCTTTCCACCACCGGACTAGCAGACGTACGTCACGTTACAGCTCGTAGCTTGTAAATGTTCCAACATGCCGAACACATCAATTTGCCTCTACCATTATCATTAATACTGGATAAGGAATGGAACTCTCTCGTCTAGTTTTCCGCAACAATCAAATGAATGTCATGTAATATAACAATAAAAAAAACATCTTCAGTCTTCAAGTCCAAAGTGAGTTTCCTTCTTAACAAGCGTGCTCCATCTTAGACCATATCCTTTGTTTTTATGTGAGCTGATGGTCAAACGCTTGGCTATCATAAAAAAAAACCTTTATGTAAGCTATCCCGGGCCACAAAATTGCTGGTTTTTTTCTAGAGGACAAGTGAATGATCCCAACTTTGGTCATCAGGCCAGGATCTGATGATGTGATCCTGGAGAAATCGAGGGAACTTTTCAAATATTATAGGCACACTTGAAGCGATTTGGGTATTTTTAGGGTTACCATTATATGATCACACGTCTGTCTGTTTGTCCGTCTATCTGTCATCAAAATTAATGGGAAAAAAATACGTCATCCAGGTAAGCGAAGTCGTATTATATTCTTAATTTTTTAGAACGTAATTATATATGAATGAAAACGGTAGCCAATACAAAATTAGCATTACATATCTTTCCAGCGAACGAATCTGTATAATTGGGTAAATTCAGTAGCTGTAAAGCGAGTATTAATTAAATTAACACACCGACTAGTTCCAAATAGGTCATTGTGTTTCAATTTTCAATGCTCGTTGCTAAAATGTGGTTTCCATTATCTGATACTCGACAGACAATGAGATGTCTACGCTTTGTTTACATCCAGTCGGGAAGGTTGCTCTACTTTTACGCGAATGCACAAAAGGTGCCGGTTTTCTATGTGTCGGTAGCGGTGTAGTGACCTAAGTTGATAGCCAAACGCTTTACTGGCGTAAATTTTACAATTAATATCCACTACTCAGCTATTTTAAAGTTATGTTGTAGGTTTTTAAGGTTCCGTAGACTAGTAGGTAGTGCTGATTCTTTTCGGGCACTCGCCTTGCAAATGCAAGTATTTTGCTGAACATAGGTTCAGGAATGCATAATCGACACGATCATGAAGTGTTAGTTGAACATATATTTCAATTTATCATAGAACACAGATCTCTGTTTTGGCATAGACTGGGTACTAAAATGTACTAAAAAAGTGAAATTTTTGAGAAACTAAAAGTATTTCGATGGGAAAGTGACACAATGAATTAAATATTATCGCCCCATCATAACAATCCTGTTTCTTGTTGCTTGATGAGTTGCGAAGTAGGCATTTTTTTAAACACAATCAATAAATTAATGAATGAAAATGATTTAAATTATACCAGAGTAAATTCTAAAGCTAAAGATAATAAAACAATGGACTGTCTTTTAAGAGTAATCTTGCAGTCAACCTTGGATAGTTAGTCCAAGTACAATTTTTTGTCGAGACAGTTCTAGTGTTTTAATTCTCATATGAGTTCTTATGTTTTAATCCAAATATGCTATGAACATAATGAATATGTGCCGCATACCTATCATATTGTATCATAACATATTGCAGTCAACTATGTAAGTCTCTCCCGATAGTCTATCCACTCTTTCCCCACCAGCGTATGATCTCCACTAATGGACTCGATAACCCTACTGATAGTCGGTTCTTTGGCAAATATATCCACTACGTCTTCAGCCTGAGTTGTATTGAGCTATGTCAAACATTTTAGATCTCTGTCGTATAACCTCACTACAGTATACTTCAGAGAAATTACAAGCTTCGTTATTTCCATAGCATGCTAAGTGACTTTCAATTTGTACCAGCCATGTCCACATTTTAGTAGCGTAGAAATATCAGTAAATATTCATAAAGAAATCCAATCCTATTGTGAAGTCTACGCCCTAAGGCTACCTAATTTAATACCTCTCTCGGGTCTTGTTCCAATATTATGTTTGATTGTTATCCAAACTAATTATAATTACTCAGATGAAATCTAATTATAATTAGAGTTTGAATACAATTTCCAATCAGGTAAGATAACGATTGAGCAACCTAATTACGTAATTAAATCTCAACCGTACCATTAGGTACTGTTGAGATTATGCTTGAAATTACAAAGATACCTGAAAGGTACATAATCCGCAGTTATTGGAGCCGAACATGCAAATATTTTACGTTTTCTTTTTTTAATAATAAAATACTAGCAAAACAGCCCTTCTTTCCCGTAATCCTCAAATCGTTTTTAGTACAACCCTATTTACAAAAAGAACCTTGCAAATTTCAAGTCTGCTAGTTTTGGTTGTGCGTTGATTGACAGTCAGAGATGCTTTCTTATATTCCGATTTGATAATTTTACCCCACTGCTTCATAAGGTGGTTTTAAAAATGGTATATCGCATGATGCGGTTATAGGTATCACAGATAAGTAGCAGAAGCACCTGTTCTTACGAACATCTGGATGGATTCCGGATGAAATAGCTACAATTAAATCACAACAAGCGTACTTTTTGTCACCTACCGATGTTTCTGGTTAGATCATCAGAATGTTTTAAAGCCTCAATCGAGCAGTGGGTACGTCGCATCTGATCTTTGGGTCCGTTGGCGAAAAGCATCTGTCGGTGTTATTAAATGTAGTGTCCTATTATGGGCACGAGTCGGTAGGTAACCGTGTACGACGGGGAAGCGCTTTTCCACCATCTCATCTGATTTCAAGTTATGCTAATTAAGGCCGAAGGTGGATGTGCGCTTCACCCAGAATCCTCAACGGACTGAGGAACTGGCTATTGAAGTAACTCTCACTGCAGGAACAAAACAATTTAGAATCGTTGTTATATTGACAGACTTAGGCAAAATAGTGGTAGCTAGCTAAGCGGACTTAAAATAAGTATTACCAACCAAACCAAGCATAATATTAATTAAAGAACTGGCTATCCTACGTCAGAATACAACAATTTGGAATCGTTATTATACGGCTTAGGTAATTTAGGTAAGATGGTAGCACCACGAGTGCTGAGGGCGACTGCGGATGTCGATCCCGGGACGTGCTTCTTAAGGCGATATGCGAGAGGGGCACCAAAATGTTCTATTAAGAGTTGTCGGAGCCCCTCGACATGCATCGAGGCCGGCCACCGGGGTGGTTTCAGTGAGTCGACGAGTCCGTCATCCTCAACACCACCCTTTCGTATCCCTCGGTGCGTTAGGGTGTCTGCAAATAAAAACGTAACATGGTAGGATACGGACCTGCTGAGTTGTCTCAATGGGTGGAGAGGTGTACTCCGACGTGGCGCGTCCCCGGGTTGCGGATTGGGGGTTCCGGTATACTGGTAGCTTCAGATAGGAGTTATCGGGACACTGGCGTGGAAAAAACACAGGGGAGGGCATCTCCACGTGTCCCTCTGCACTAGCAGAGGGCACAGTGTGATGAGGCTCATTGCACTCTCAATGCGGTGGGGTATTGTGGGATTTCCCCCTCGAAAAAAAAAGGAAAAAGTAAGATGGTGGTAGTCCTATGTCCTATCACCAAACCAAGTACAAAATGTGCACACCCCTCGAAGGTTGAAGATCGAACTCGGGAACTCTAGGCTTGATATCCGTTGACGAATCATAAAACCACAAAGGCAGTTACAGTAGCTACAGACTTTCTTATGCCATCTTTTTTATGCCACGATAGATATCTATGCTAATTCGCTGGCTTAAATAAAAGCTGAAGTCATACTTGGGTTTCTGTTTCAGGTACAATATAATCAGGTTATGGTTCCCGCAGTTATCGACAATCGTGGAACATTATAAGCTCGATGACAGTCAGGACTTGTGCGATATAATGGACGCATACACAAACGATCTGAGACTAAAAGCTGCAAGTTATAATGAAACTGATGTCTGTATACCGGTAGGTATAAAACGGTTGATTAAATCATCAGCAAAACTTCAACCCACATGCATCACAGTAGGAGTTTCGGTGCCTTTAAGCTCGCTTCATCATGTACCTGATCCTTGCCCATGTAATGCATAGGCGAGACACGAAATCAAGAGCTTACCTTGATATATAAAAAACATACAACCACTACTTGAACATAGGCTTCCTCCAATCGTCTCCACAAATATTGAATCTGAGCTGCCTCCATCCATAGACTCCCCGCAACCACCACAATATCGTTGTTCAAATGTTGTTGTATCGAATACTCTTACCTGACTCCGTCGCGGTCATCAATCAACTTTTACTCCCCAGTGGTTAGCGGTTCTTTTTTTATTTTGTTTATTGTACGACGGGGAAGCAATGGTTACAAGGTAAGATAAGGCTGAAGGTGGAAGCGCACTTCACCCGGAATCCTCAACAATCTGAGGAACCGGCTATCTTACCTCTAAATGCCGGTACAAAGCAATTTAGAAATTGTTGTTATGGCAACAGTATTTGGTAAGATGGTGGTAGCTAGCCAGGCGGACTTAAACGAAGTCCTTCCACCAACCAAACCAAGTACAAAATTGTACCCTCCCCTGACGACCAAGCCCGGGACCTCTGGATCTAAAATCGGTGGGTTGAACCAACAGACCACAGAGGCGGTTAACAGCGAATTACGAGCTATGTGGTCAGCGAGCCTTCAGCTTGCTAATTCTGAAAATAATCCATAAAAGGATCCTGGAAATCCGTTAAAGAACCAAAATTACTGACATAGCATCAGTTACTTTGGTTCTCATTAAGTTGTGCATTGTAAATATAAAGGAATTAATAAATAGAAATAGAAAAAAAAAATATTACTAACATTTAATATTTTTATCTATTCATATTTATTATTTCATAATTCACAGGCATCCAAACACAGAGAAGACACCTTTATTTTTTAAACGACTACGTATGGAAATAGGTACATCTATTCATCACTCACATTGTCTCGGCTAAGAATCGAACCCAAAACCTAAAGCGCTCTAGCAACACAGCTACTATCAACCTGAGAAGTGATACATATTAAAGAATTGCTCTACTTAACCCTTTTTCCACTCACATATAAATGACAAAAATTCAGACCACTCAAAGACCAGAATATGAGCAGCAGTGTTTATGTTGTGTTGTATTTTCAACTTATTATGATTAATTAGTTATCGTCAGTCTCAGCCTTGAAAGCTGTAGTGTAGTAACCTTTGTGATAACAGTAACGTATATGAAAGGTTCCGTACCCAAAGCTGTTTATTTTTACGTCATTGACCTCAAAACTTGCGTGCGCTAGTAACAAGCTGAACACGCTCCAACCCGATGTTTTAAAACACAGGTTTTACTTAATATGCCTATGTTGATGCAGACACCAACAGTTTCAGTTAAACAGGAACACCATCGTCAGGGTATGTGTTAATTGCAGATACGGTTGCGAAAAAGTTAAGTGTAACTTACGCAAGTTGCATAATAATATTATTTGTTGTTAGGCATATACATAGAGCTAAGTTTTAAATGCGCTACCATCTTCGGCTTTATCATAATTAGACACCTAGTGATAAGAAGGCCAAACGTTTCCCTTCATAGAATAATACATAAAAAAGGTTCCAATGAATAGAAAAGTCAAAACGCATCCACGAAGAAACGCACTATGTGTTAACCACAATATAATAAGGAGATGCTAAAAGCAGAATATGACTAGGGCAGAACATGACTAAAACTGAACATGACAACCAACTAATAACCCTATGTATCAACCGACGATCTTAGGTAAACGTCACCCGTTTGTAGGCAGTAAAATTAGGGACAAATATTTGGCTTTGTGAAATTTCTGACCCGTTGTGGCCGTCGACATATTTAAGCTAAGCTAAAGTTGGTAACTTTAGAACAATGTAAATAATGTGGTCAGTGCTTGAGAGCCGGCATGGCTCATGTTTCAAGATGTTCCGGATATTGTCCTGAGAGCTAGTGGTCAGTCAAGCAGTTACGTTAAATACAAAAAGTACATGTAATAGGGCAACATTTTGATGTTGAAATCTCAGAATTTTGTTCACAGAACACCAATATAACCTAATTACATTTGGTTCCTATTTTGTGTTGGCATCTGTTGAGTTTTGTAAGAATTAGGTCGTTACGACACTATGAAAAAAAGATCAGGGATAAAATTTTGGAGAACCTAACTTCATTTGTTAAACTGACAGCTTAAAAGAAGTGTCTGATTGAATAGCTATTATCATGTTTTGATACGAGCATAAACAACATCTATTCACACATAAAAGTTTGTTGTTCTGCTCATTTTGTACTATTTGTATACCGCTATCTAATCAAACACCAATCAAACTAATCATAGCTTGTAATATGGGAACAATATATATTAGTAATAAGCTAAAAATCACAGGTATTTTCATACTTAAAAGAGAGTCTCAAACCACGAAACATGTATGTATGATGATAGATTATGTGAAATCAATTATTTTTATTTGTATTTGTAATAAGCGATATACTAAGATACATATTTTTTTTTTCTAAATGCCTGTGTCAATGCTCCCTTGAAATAACTCAAGCCGTGGGTGTCTTAAAAGGCGACTAAGGGATCTCACCAGGAGAAGGGCAGCAGCCTACTTCTGTGTGTTATCCAAGACTGCACACTGCGAGCACCAATACGCCTACCAAGCGAAACACTAAAGCTTACAGGAGGGTCTGCCTAGCAGTGGTCAATGAGCTGTAGAAGAAGCCAGGTACTTCTCTTCCTGAGTCGATTTTCATTCGCATTTTCTTGGGTTAGGGATATCTCTATAGAGCTTGTTGCAGAACTCATATGATACGTACCTTGCAATTAAGACGAAACATTCAAAAAGTATTAATCTGCTATGCATAACTAAAAGCCTTTGTTTAAGCCAGGCGGACTTAAACAAAGTAGTATCACCAACCAAACCAAGCACAACATATTGTACTCCCCATGGGGATCGAACCCGGGACCTCTGGATCTGAAAATCGGTGGGTTGACCCACTAGGCCACAGAGTTACTCACAGAGGTTTTTAAGTCCGAAAGTGGAAGCCCACTTCACCCAAAATCCGCAAAAGTCTGAGGAACTGGCTAATTACCTCTAAATACCGGAACACAACGATTTTTAGATTTGTAGCTATGGTGATAGAATTAGCTCGATAGTTGAAGCTAGCCAGGCGGACTTCAACAAAGTCCTACCACCAACCAAAACAAGCTCACCGTGACTCGTTGGGACCTCGTTGAGAACCAACTACAGACTCAGTATAAAGTACCTACCCAACCTTCACTACACCCCACACAGCAAACCCCAGACCCCTATAATCCAAGGTTTAAAATGTCCATTTCAGACAAAAAGTGGCATGGAGACATACATCAACAGCATTATCCTCGGGTGCGTGTGCCTTTTACCTTTCTGCGTGACTGGAATACTGGTGAACCGGGTTGGCAAGAAGCCGCTTTTCATAGGTAAATATGCAATTTTTGGCTTTGATCTATTTTTACGTGGGGGATAGCAATATTGCCGCTCAGCGTGAGTAAAAGTCCCGCCTTTCAAATCGGTGTGGAGATCTATGGATTTTTGGAATATTGTTTGCGTTACTATCTGCAAAACAAGTCTACTGATTTTGCTATACCAGTTGGCAGCTAAATTGTGATTTTAGGAAGGATACTATTTAGGCGTACAATTTACTTATAAATGTTATCGAAATTATTGAATGGAGCATCAAAAACTTATCTGTCCCGAGTTTCTTGCCTTTTCGAACAGGCGTGTATTTGACGTTTCAAAATAATCCAAAAAGTCTTACTGAATAAAAAAAATTGCTGTCTATAGTTAGCGGCAGTCTTCGAACGATCTTTACCCGTACCTCTTAGAATAGTAAAGATAACGTGACAGTGTGTTTAAAGTCAAATGTGACAAAAGTGGTGTCGGTAAGGAATGTGTTGTCGCGAGTTCAATGGTATTTTCCCATCTCAAAAAATGCCCAACGTGCCTAAAGAAGTTTTCACTTCAAAAATGTACATTAGCTTTGAACTCAACTAAAGAATCTGTATAGTTTCCAGTGTATAGTGGACAGTTAACATTTTTATTCAATAAAATGTACAATTAAACTAACTATGTACAAAAAATCAGCCAGGTATCTAACGACCGTTACAAACGGCCTAAAGGTAACTCAACAGTGAACAATAATCCATGTTTGGTTGATTTCCATTTATTAGGAATAAGCGCTACCAAAAAATGTGTATGAAGAATAATATAATAATATTTAGTAATATTTTTCATTTGGAATTAGCTGCCAGTGTCCGTATTTCCTCTTACGTACGACCCCATCACTGTCAAAAATGAAGGTAATAGGCATTTTCTGAATAGGTTCACTCCATCAATTCACCTTATCTTTGCCCAGGCAAGCCTCGAGACCTCGGTCAAGAGACATCTCTTATTACACACATAGGACATCCTATCGTATATTCAAAAAAGCAAGTATGATTTTATTTAACCAAGATTGCGTTGCATAAAGCAAGCAAACACTCGCCAGTTGCACTGTGAAGATTTCGAGGTTTGATTTTAGCGGTAAAAAAGACTAAGTGGGAAATCAGACAAAGCAAAACTAGATCGATATTCCGATGTTTAAGGCGAATAGAAGTGATTCGAGTTACATTTATTTCACATAGCCGCCATCTTGTAGTTCCGCTAACTAACCAACCAATACTGCGATGACCATCATGCCTGCCAAGCGTGGTTCAACAAACAACAAATCCCCTTACGTTCTCATCCCCAATACACTATTTGGGATGCTTTTGGGGGGTGCTCATGTCTTCTAGTGGACGTTTTTCGCCGGTATGTTATTAATGATGAAGATGAACAAAATAGAAACTGCGTTTAAAAATGTATGCGGAGCATGAACCGATCGTAAATTTTGAACTCCCCTTAGCCTAGCAGGATTAAATCATTAATAAACACGTTTTAAGTACTAGCTGAGGACTTAGAGCCTTTCTCTAGTTTAATTAAGTCATATCTGAAGTGTATGTGTTTTTGCATTATAGTTCTTGGAGCCATAGGCGTAGGGTCCATACTTGGGATACGGTGGGCCACTTCCAAAGTACTGATTGTGGTGCTGTTCTCCGTGAGTACAGCGATCACGCAGGTGCTTATGAGTTTGAATCAAGCGCTGACATTGGAAATATTTCCAACTACAACAAGGTAAGATGTTCTCTATAATCTAATACAACAAGCCCGAGGTTCTAGTTTTTCTCCTACTGTGCTCGTCTCTGTAACATAACATATAGACAGGCAAGTAGTTGATGATCCTTTCACAGGCCTCATTGTTCATCACCCTAAAAAACAAAGTTCATCATCATCATCAACTTATCGCAGTCCACTGCTGGACGTAGGTCTCCACTTGACTCCCAAGGTGCGCCACTGAACCCGATCTTTGGCCTTTCTCATCCACTCTCTGCCCGACACTGTACGGAGGTTGTCGCTCCATCTAGCCGGACCATGTCCTAAACTACTTGACTAGACGTGGTCTCCACTGAAGGATTCGTTGACCCCACCGGTAATCGGTCTTTCGACAAATATGGCCAGCCCACTGCCACTTCAGCCTGCTAACTCTTTGAGCTATGTCGACCACCTTGGTTCTCTGTCGGATAACCTCATTTTATCCTTCACAGAAACGCCAAGCATAACTCTTTCACGCTGAAGTGCTGAAGTGCTGAAGTGTTTGCTCGCTGAGTGAATCATAGTTAAACTAAACTTACTTCAATCACATAGTTAAAAAAAGGTCAGCTCAGTTCGGATAAGCCGATGATATCCCAATTTATTGTAGAAGGGGCATGTTCTACTTCTATTACTTTGTTTGCAAGTGCATCAGTACTTCTTCTTATTTGGAGGTTGGTAATCTGCCCCGCATTGACCAACCGTTCTGGGGAAGGTTGTTTTTGGGTTTTTTCGCTTGTCTGTTTTTCTTGAGGTTGCGGCGTCGTCGTTGTGTTTCCTGGAGAGAGGCTTACATCTTTGCCTAACACCGGTTTTAACCAACGATTGTGCTATGGTTTATACTGGTGTATTATACTGGTATATTATACTGGTGTCTATTTGGTGTATTATACTGGTGTCTCTTTTTTCAAAGTAGCCTTTTGTTATTTTTGCAGCCTGATAGCAGCAGGTAAGATAGCGGTTGAATATACATATAAATATCAATACATTATATTGATGTTTGTTTATGGCCTACAATTAGTGTCAAAATTAGGTACCTTTTCTTGAAGACTAAATATCTGCCTTTGTTTCAAAGACACAAAAAGTGTACGTGTTTTACCTGAAACAAAACAAATTAATAATTAGCATAATAGGGTTATTGTTGTTCTGTACGGTACCGAGTGAACTGTGAAATAGGCTGATCACTTCATCCATTTACTCGGCATTGTTTTAGAACAATGTAAGGTGGCTATTAGGATAAATTAGGAGAAGCTAGATACCATCTTTTGTATCTAGATTGCTTGCAGACCTACTTTATAGTTTCATAAACAGAATACAATCTGGAAAGGTTGTGTTTGAAACAGGCTATCGTGAAACAGCTTTTAACTTTTCGTTCATGGTGATGGTGTTTTTTTATTATAGATATCCATGTTTATACAAATAGCTTACTTGGAAAACTGAAAAGATGTAGCATAAGATAGAGCACGCTTGTGAAGTCTACTCACAATTGAATGTTTATTAACGCTAGGATCATTGTAGACCAGAAAAATGACAGCAGCGTTTTCTGTTGCGTAAAATCTTAAACACTATATCTCCAACCAGCCTGTAAAGCGTGAAGGTATTAGCACTCTCCAGACATAAAGGAAGCTCATGTCGTTATAATGACGGTTGTTGCTAATGATAACAATTTCTATTGTTGTACGATAGATTAGCACTTGGCTTTCATCTCACCTGGTTACAAGTTGAGATAAGACCGAAAGTGGAGGCAAACTTCACACTGAATCCTCAACAGACTGAGAAACTGGCTATCTTACCTCTAAATGTCGGAACACAAAAATTTTACAACTGTTATTATGGCGATATAATTAGGTAAGATGGTGGTAGCTAGCCAGGCGGACTTAAAGAAAGTCCTACCATCAACCAAACCAAGCACAATATATTATACTCCCCATGGGGATCGAACCCGCGACCTCTTGATCTGAAATCGGTGAGTTGAACCACTAGACCACAGAGGCGGTTATACATACATCATAACAACAACCCATTTAGTGTCCACTTAATGGGGTGTTGTCTGCTGTACAGAACCTTCTTCAAAGCTGGAGGGTTTTGCCATAATCACGGCGATTGGTAGGTGGATTGATGATCGCAGTAAAGGTGTAGATAATACAAAGAAGGATGCTGCTGCCCTTCTTCTGGTCAGACCTCTTAGTCGGCTTTTACGTCATTCATGGGCTGAGTTAGAGGGATCGATTGTAAATCGTGACTGCCACGGCAAATGTCTTTTCCTATTTGATTTTTAAAGTTATTTAATTTAAGTATGACTGAAAAAAATACTGCTATTTTATCAGAAAACAAATATAATTATGATTATTCAGTATTTTATTTATATTAAAATACTGATTAAAATAAGTAAACATTTTATCATAATTAAACAAATGAAACGGTTATTATCACAAAATTTTTACGTCGATTTGATTCGTGTTGGAGAGTGATGTTGTGAGTGCAGCGTGTATGCAACCTTATAGCTGTAATGACGACACGGAGGAACCAGTTTGCGAGTCGCCGCCGCTGCCGCCGCCACCTGTACCTTCTCAACGAGAAGTGCGGGCACAAATCCGCAGTTTGCGCCGCGCGACCGACGAACGTGCATGCGAGCGAAGCTCGTGAAGAAGGGGTCTCAAAATTATCTCGAAACCTCAGCAAATCGACGTAAAAATTTTGTGGTAATAACCGTTTCATTTATTTAATTATGTTGCATAGCCACACAAGTTTCAAACATTTTATCGATGGAATTTAATATTCTTGATCGAGATATGCAGCTAATTATTATAGCCATGGGGATTCACGCTCGTATTCCGCCCCAAGTCGTTGGTTCTAGTCCTGGTCGAACACCAATAGATAAACAATAAAAGTATATAACTATATGTTTTTTTACCAATGATGGATCGTCTGACCGTAATCTCAACTAATGTTATGTGATAATGTGGCCAACAATGTAGCACGCTGGTCTAGAATAATCCTAATTAATGTTTATTTTAGTACACCGCTTTGTCTGCTCTTTGCTATCCTTTCCATCCAAAGGTTGCCTGGAAGAGATCGCTTTTAGCGATAAAGCCACCCATCGTACCTAGTTTAAGTGTTTTTCTTGCTTGTCTGTTTATTTTTGTTTTTTGGTGTACAATAAAGAGTTTATCTATCTATCTAATTACTCTTGCTTAAAAAAAATCTAAGTTATAGGTAGCAGGAAAAGATGGAGACAGCAAAGAGTTCCACACCTTGGCTGTTCTTTTAGTGGAGGTAGATTTGAACCGCGTGGAAGTAGTTTTTTTTATACAACTAGGAGACGAAACAAGCAAGTAGCCCGCCCTCTCTCGTCTATAGCCATGCGCATAAGATATGTTCGCCCGTCAACTTGAGGCATACATTTGTTAAGCCTCGCGAGCCCGTAATTTCACGGGCAACCATACCCTTCAAACTTGAATACAACAATTCCCCGGACGAGCCGCTTTCACAGGAGCTCTACTATTCTACCCTTTGGGTGGTACACTAACTAGCGTTGCCAGTACGGTTCTAACCATACCGGACAAAATCGGTATAAATTTTAAAGACTTTATCGATAACCTTGATATTTAACTTTTGCCTGACATTTGGTATCATATATTTTGTCAATTTACACGATTGTTTTATCAACTTTGAAGGTCTCTGTAAAAGCTACCGAATGATGGATATTTATAATTGTATTTAGGCATTGATATGAGCTACCGACTAGAGTTCCATACTCGCAAGGCAGGTTAGGATGGTAGTGGCCTGGTATATGGAAAATTCTGATGCCATTTAATTATGCAGCTGAGCATTAAACTCATTGAGTGCTAAATACAGCACTGCAGTAGGTACCGTATACTTCACGTCAACAGCCCATTAGTGTCCACTACTGGAAAGAACCTCTTCTGCTACTAGTAATAACAGTAAAGGTGTAGATAATATACAGCAGGAAGCTGCTAGCTTTCGTATGGTGAGATCCCTTAGTCAGCTTTTACAACATCCATGGGCTGAGTTGGAAGGGTCGATTTATAAATAAATAAATGTTAATGAATGTGAATTGCATTCAAAATGATCTCAAGGCCGTCATTCACATTTTTGTATGTTTCAGAACCTTAGCCATCGCCCTGATGATGATGAGCGGCCGCACCGGAACCCTCGTAGGCAACGTAGTATTCCCAATTTTCCTGGACATGTCTTGTGTAATACCTTTCTTTGGGATGAGTGGCATGATGGTCGGTAAGTGATCCATCATCATATCAGCCTTAGGCCTGATCCATACATGTTATCAAGAACGAGCTTCAGTTGCTCCCATTAATCAACTCCCCCACTCTGGGATTGTACTCCATAGCATAAAATTTCGTTGGTTATTCCGGCATTTAGAGGTAAAATAGCCAGTTTCAGTTTGTTGAGGATTCCGGGTAAAGTGCGCTTCCACCTTCGGCCTTATTTCAACTTGTTACCAGGTGAGATGAAGGCCAAGCGCTTCCCTGTCGTACAATAAAAAAAGGTTATTCGGACTGCTTCTTATTAGGAATCTTTAAATCTATAGTTAACAATCACATTTTAGCATAACAAAACCTAATTCGCTATGTATAATGTCATGTGTAGATGTATATGTTTAAGTTCCTATGTAACTATTGTACTGTATGCTTAGCAATGTATGTACTATGTAGTATACTATAGAAAAGGCACACTTCTTTTTACTATTCATATCTCCACTAAAAAGCACTAGCACCCACTCCATACTATAGAATCGGAAAGAAGATCGTCAATGACTTAATTTTTTAGTGCACTAAATAACTTTCTATCTATGTATCAGTGGTATTTTCATCATGATCAGCAGCCTTTATTCACGGGGAAGGTTATGTCCACCAGTAGCCTGCCTTCCGAAAAACTGGAGGGTTTTGCCATCATCACCACGCTTGACATGTGGATTGGTAATCGCAGTAACATGACACGCAGACAGAACCTGCTGTCCTTCCTCCTGGTAAGATCCATTAGGCGACTTCTACGATATCTTCGGGCTGAGTAGTAACGGTCAATTCTAAGGTCACGATAACCTTGCAATTAACCAGTGTCTAGTCTAAGTCTAGCGGTTTGCCCACCGGTGTCAAATCCAGAGGTCCCGGGCTCGATCCCCAGGGTGTACAATATTGTGTTAGGTTTGGTTGGGGTTAGGAGTTTAAGTACATCTGGCTAGCTACCACCATCTTACCTAATTCAGACGTCATAACAACAATTCTAAAATTTTTGTGTTCCGACATTTAGAGTTAAGATTCCTACTTTTTACTTTGCAGGTGTAACAGGCTTAGCATTATTCATACCTTCGAAAAAACCCAACGTTTAAGTCATCCAAAACAGAAGCAACTTGCGTCGTATTTCAACATTTTAAGAAGAGATTAAAATAGCTTTTACTAGCGAATCACATAGTGGTCATTTGTTTCGTACGTACTAATATCAATTTAAATGGGTCTTATTATTATTTTATTAGATTAAGTAGAGTCACCAAAAGTTGTAACTATATGGGTACAAATATGGACCTTGATTGTTTAATTTATCTAAATACTTTTTACTGAAATAACAAGAATATCTTATATTATATAACCTCTTTTTTTACAATCTATTTTAGGGCCTTATAATCCTAGACTTAGAAACTTCTTAGCCTCTGTGGTCTAGTGGTTCGTGTCAGATCCAGAGGTCCCGGGTTTGATCCCCATGGGGAGTACATACAATATTGTGCTTGGTTTGGTTGGTGGAAGGATTTTCTTTAAGTCCGCCTGGCTGCCAAAATCCTATCTAAGTCTGTCGCCATAACAACAATTCTTAAAAATTTTTGTGTTCCGGCATTTAAGATAGCCAGTTCCTCAGTTTGTTGAGGATTCCGGGTGCGCTTGATTCACCTTCGGCCTAATCATAACTTGAAATCAGGTGAGATGGAGGTCAAACACGTACACGTCGTACTATTAAAAAAAAACTTTCTGAATCTAACTTTTAAAATGATAGCGTGATAAAATTATACCTCTACATTCCCATGACATGCACTTTTAGACACGCGCTATCATGCACCTAAACAAAACTGCCTTCAACTGCAATCCACGCTTCGCCCAGTCTGTTTTTAGATCAAGCATGCATTGTATAATTATACTTGGGACTTGTGAGTGGTATAATTAGTGTAGGTATTATAGTTGTATAATTGCGAGCTTTCGCAAGTTCCAAGTAAATTTGTACCAAACCATTCAACCAGTATTAAACTTACAGGTGCCTGTGATTGGCGTCATATATGCACTGTTGACGGCAGATTTGGCTCAAAGTCAAGTCAAAGTCAATAATCGATTATTTCAGTGAAACTTTTTGAATCATTTTGAATCGTTATCTACCGCCTGTTCAGAATCACGACCAGCATATGAAGAGAACGGCCATAAACCTCGGGCTAGTAATTTTTTTTGATGTTGCCAAAAAGAGGGGCTTAAACGAAATTTTAACATTAATGTTTATTACTATCAGATTTTTTTTTTGTTCCGATTACTCAGACCCATGTTAGTAGTTTACAGTGTCGATAAGTTAGTACAATATTTATTATATGTGGTAGGTACAATGTCATTAAAAAAAAACTACATTTACAAATCTAAACGCCTCTTTTGCTGCCTGTTCGGAGGTAATGCCTTTGGCTATAGGCGGTTGAAAATGGGGAGATCGTGTTCCCTTGCTTCTGAGCGCAATATATATATATGTATAGGATGCAATATGAGCGTATCGATATTTGACCGGGATCGCAAATGGATGGATACCGTTTCCACGGGGAGTGGAAACGTCACAGGCCATAGGGGACGCTGGAAGAAGTTGCAACAAACATCCCAGAGCTTTAAGCATCGAGGCTGGCCACTGAGGTTTTATTGAGTCGTCAGAATCCCGACATCCTCTCTCATTTCCCTATAATCTCATCGCACCTTAAATGCGGTGTGGTATCTTGTTGGAGATATCCCCTCAAGAAAAAAATCACAACACTGGAGCAAGTTTAACCAAAACTCAATGGCTCTCTCGCGCAAACATGGCTAACTACTTGGAGCTGGACTTTGGCAGAAGGGTTGTCGCTATATGGTGTCGGTGAACCCTTCAGGTCCTACCACTTGTATTGTAATCATTAAGCCAAAACTGCTAGCAAAAGTCAGCGTACAGCTACCCCGGGTAAAACACTAGAATGGTAGATCATACCTACCCCTATCGTATAATTATCGCGTGTATCACAGTGGAATGTAGATAAGCGATAGGGGCCGCCCCCTATGATATCATGCAAGCTTATCTGCCAACCTGCCACCGAAAAAAACTAAAGCAGGAAATTATATGATACAAATGCTTTCACGATATTGTTAGTTAACTCAAATGAAAAATAAAATTAGAAGAAAACAGAAACTCAGAACGATTTTATTCTAATAAAATCGAAGCCAGAAATAAAACAATAACGGGTTAGAAATGTTAGTTCAACAGACTACGATATTAAACTCAAAAATAAATACATTTATTTATTCAATAAAAGTACAATTAAACTTACCATGTACAAGGGAATCAGTAAATAAATTAAATTAATAAATATAAGTCAAAGTCAAAGTTGATTACAGAAACAGGGTAAACATCTATTTCATCACAACAAGCGTGTTCTGAGGTCTAAACATAACCTGTAAAAGCATTCTTGTTTAGAAAACTAGACAAAAGTTAGGTAGCCTAACATTTGTCAAGTTTTCCTACATTGGACAGATAGTACTAAAGTAAAGTAATATTAAAACAATGATTTTAGAGGACGTGGTTACTCCCTTGGGTGTAACCAGTAAGATAGCCAGTTCCTCAGTCGGTTGAGGAACTCCTAATGAAGAACGCTTCCACCTTCGGCTTTATCATAACTTGAAAGCATATGAGATGACGCTTCCCCATCGTAAAAATATTTAATAATAAAAATATTTTTATCTCTTTTTAATTTAATAATAAAATATGTGCACGCAATACACATATAAAAGGTATCATTGTTATTTCAAGGCATTAGAGCGGAATATAAAAAGTAGTAAAATTCATTATCGCAAATGGATTAGAGCGGAACAAAAAGGAGAAACAGATCCATTGATGGATTTGTTTATTGGATTAGATTGGAATAAAGCAACTTTAATGAACCAGTATTTTAAAACCGATCTTCAAGACGTATTTTCAAAGATAAAATAAATTCAAATATTTTTATTCCTTAAGATTTTTAGGGCCATTTTGAAACGTCAAATCTACCGCCTGTTCAGAATCGCGACCAGCACACAAGGAGTAAGGCAAGAACCTCGGGCTGGTTAATTTTTTGATGATCCATTTAACATTTAGGTATACAGTGTTTAAAATAATTTAATTAATAACATTACAAGTGTTACCTACATCATAAACCTAAATACTTAATATTATCTTAAAAAATTGATTATTACATAACTACCTGATGGGCAGTTTCTTAACATTGAGAAATCACCATTTAACTGTGTAGACTTACACAAGTCACACAACCATAGCTATACTCAGTTGGTAGTAGCTCTGCCTACTGCGCTGTATGCTGTGGGTTCAATTCCCACCCAGAACAAACATTTGTGTGATGAATATAGATGTTTGTTCTGTGTTTGGGTGTTGTATCATATAGTACGTATGTATTTACTAAAAGTATTAAAGTATTCTATCCGTAATCTAGTTCCCATATTACAAGCTAGAGGCTAGATGGCGCTGTGTAAAACCAATGTCCTGAATTTTTATTTATATATTAAAACTTATCAATTATTTTTTCTGATATCTGATAGATGCTTGATGAATCCAGAAATGCAAAACAAAGTCGTGCTGCCCAATCTTGAATTAATGATTCCGAGTCCGTACTAAACTCAAAACGGTCAAAGTGAAACTTGGAATTCATCAAAGTTATATTCGATTGGAGTCCAACTTGTGCATGGAGTGATAAAGTTAGTTGGGTTTGTTTGCCCGAGGCACGTTGTACCGGTGGTGGGTATTAGAGTATTCAATTGTATTGTAGCTTGTTATGGACTTAATGGCAACTGAATTCACGTGGTAAGTACTTTGCGCAATTCCCATCTCGCCTTAAGTCTGAATGCAGACTACGCGCGGCGAACCTGTCTAGAAAAACTACATTTTTTCAACAAGAAAAAATATTTTTCCCCTTTTAATTAGCTGACTGTTAAAATGCCTTTATATAAATAAAAATACAATCTGTGAAAATATGTCATGATTATACGTTTAATGAAATACAGCCCATGCAGACAGACAGTCGGACGGCCAGCGAAAGCTTTGAAATAGGGTTCCGTTGTCACCCTTTGGGTACGGAAACTTAAAATGCAATGCACAGCTAGTCCAAATGCACGGGTTACATCCATCGCTTAAATAAAAACCAATGGTATAACGTGAACAAACATGCAATGTCTCATTTAAACCTTTGAAAACAAGTACTATCTTAACAAAGTGAAGAACAAAGAAATGGATGAAGACAAACAAAGCCTCCAACCCTTTCGCTTAGAGCATAATCAAGCGTTGACGTGAGGCTTAGCCGGATCAACCCTGGGGCTGTTGTCCACTGCTGATTCAGTCCCGAGAATATATCGTGAAAACTTCTCGATAGTCGGTCTGGTCTCGGTATAACCTCCACAGCTATCCATTTTAGCCGTTGTTTAGGTAGGCATATAAAGTGAATGTCACGCAATGCTAAGTAATTTAATGTCATAATGTCGTACCTACCTAATGCTCTGTTCAGTTTATAAAGTAATATTGAATAGCTTTTAAGGGTTTTAAACAGGTTAGCATACATGCTAACCCATCCCCATCTTTTTTTTCTTGCAGTTTCATGACTTTCGTCTCTCATTACACGATCATACCTACAGGTGTGAGGTTGTATGAGGGATGAAATGGGTAAGAAGGGAGTTAGCACGATAAGATGATATCCGATAGAAGCGAGTGGAAGAAATATACATTTTGTGCCGACCCCAGCTAGTGTGGGATGACGGGCAGAAACATGATGATTATTTGAATAGCTTTTCAGAACTGATAAGGTCAGAAAACGATGGGTATAAATGCTGCATATAATAATATCAGATGTAAAAACTTCCCATCGCAAACTCTTACAAAAAATATAACTATTTTAGTCTCAGTAGAATTATTAACATCTGTAATTGTTTCTGCTTCTAAGAGGTTCACAGAGATAGACCCAATAATAATTTGTCTACGCCTTACTGTTTTCATTGTTTATTTCAAAACTAGCTCTAGTAGAATCAAAATGGCAGCACCGAAAACACTGCAGATTAAATTAAAGTTTGCTATTAGAGTTTCTTGCAAATTTCCAGCGAACCAGTTAAATATTAAATGGGTTTATGAAGAAGGATGGAAGTGGTGCGTCTCTGCAAATACTGGTCGTGTTTTTAGATTGTATTCTCTTTGTTAACTGGCTGTTAGTTCAATTAAGTTTGGGTTCCCGGTATTGAATTGGCCATGACGTGGCAAAAGTGTTCAAATGTGCTTGCAATTTCACTTGTGTTTCAACCAAAATGCTTTGTTATATAAACACAAGCAGGAACAACAATAAACGTTAAAATAACATACCAACTAAGGTTTCTACGGCAAACTAGAACTAAGTCAAATTTTGTTTTACCTTGAACTTTATTATCGAAGCTATGGTTAAATGGTTCCTTTATTAAATCAAATAAAAGTCATAAATGTAAGTTTAGTTTGATTACATCAAAACTATTTTCTACTGTATAGGAACACTTTAATTTGAAAGTATTTAAGAGTATTTTTCTTATGTATGAGCTGGAAACATTACATTTATCACTTTCAGTAAAAGTCATGTCAAAAAGTTTTGGCGCTAGTTTCGGTTTGCAGTTTTCAGTTTTGTGTCTCACTCTAAAACTTTTGTAATTTTTGTTTGACGAAAACTTTGGTAAGTACTCTAGGAGTTCAGTTATGTAGACTTTACTAAGTTTTAGTGGTTCTCCACAAATAATAATATGATAACTGGATATTTGTAAAGTTTTTGATTGCTCAAAGTAGATGCTATTGCTCCCGAGCTTAAACCGCAGCAAACAGCAAAAACGTGGTCAAAGTTTAGAATAGTTTAGATTTTTTTAGAAGTTTTAGAAATTATAAAATATGAAAAAGCTTAGTTTTGATAAAATCTACTATAACATTGTTTACCTTGAAATGTGTTTTTTTTTTGCAATGCAGTGCCGTGTAGGCTATGTTCTTTGTGGATGTGACCTACGTAGTAAGGCTTTGTCATAGGCAAGAGTACACGACTTAACACCAGGTGCGTACTTGCTTGTCCGTCTCCTAGTAGTATATAGAAAAAAAACTGGGAATACTCTTATTAGTACATATTAATATGTATTTACAAAAAAAAAGTACATTAATACTCTTTTCGTAATCTAGTTCCCATAACAAGCCTCATAGCTCAGTTGGTAGTACTCTGCCTTCTGTGCTGTAGGTGGTGGGTTCGATTCCCACGTAGGTCAAAAATTTGGTGTAGAGAAGGAGAATTAATACCACATATGGATGTTTGTTTTGTGTTTGGATGTTGTATTGTATGACATGTGTGTATTTTTTTGTAAATAAAGTATACGTATAGTGGTAGTAATTCTCCGGACGAGCCCTTTCACTAGGGCTTCTATTACTCTTTTTTCCAGTTGCTTCATGGACTTTTAGCCATTACTATTATGTAATAGATACGAGTAATTCACATACAAAGTTATCTATCATCCGCACCTGGCTGCATAATCATGGAGTGCGTATTATAAATGAGGTTTCATCCTCATTTATAAAGCGCACTGCAAAAATTTGGATGTCCGCGCGTTGGATTTCTACTGACTTGCGACCTATCAAATGTGAGTTACTGGCGTTTTCAGAGAGGATTTGCTGCATGGTAGACCTTTTATGTTTACATGCAAGCCTGAATTTCAAGAGCTGACTGATCTTCAAATTACAAACATTGAAAAAGTTCAATAACTGGACCTTCTTGGTTAATAAAATTGGCCCGATGTAGTAACATCGGGCCAATTTTTTTGGTCAATTTTAGTGGTTATAATTTTACCAGTTGACAGCTAAATGGTGATTTCTCAATGTTAACAAACTGCCCATTAGGTAGATAGGTAATAACAAATGTTTTAGGGTAGTATTAAGTATTTAGGCTTATGATGAATGATACAATGTAATTTAAAACTGTATATCTAAATGTTGAATGGATCATCAAAAAATTAACCAACTCAAGTTTCTTGTGTGCTGGTCGCGATTCCGAACCGGTAGATTTGACGTTTCAATATGATCCTAAAAATCTTATCGAATAAAAAATTGTTGACTTTGGACTTTGAATCATCGGAACACTGCTTAATTTTAATGTATTAACACCGATGATATTGATTAAACAAACATGAAACTTACAATAATAAAAAAAGTAACTCGTATAAAAAATCACACATACATAAAAAACAATATCAAAACGAATATTTTTTACCATCCTGATCGAAATACCGCATCTCGTTGACAAAAACAACAGAAACAAAAATTCTGCAAGTGTAGAAAGTGTGCAAGTTCTTGCAGAATTTTAGTCCGACAGACCGCAAAAAGGTCACAATCATGACTAGTAGCGTCCAGGAGAGCGATGATTGCAATTATGATACGCGGGAGGAGTGAAGAGAATCAAGCTACCGTTCGATACCGCGGGACGGCAAAGATCCTATGATATCAACAGTATGATAATCAAATCAAAAACGTATTTATTTCTAAACAAGTTACATTATTTAAACTAGGGGTGGGAATCCTTCTGATTAGTTTTGGAAAACCTGTGTTAGAAGGGTCCCCTCTTTCTTGTAATGATATGGTCTTTCTAGTTGTTCTGGGTTTCAGAATCAGAATCAGCTATTTGCGAGCTCTATCACTGTTCTTGCGAAAGTGACGTCAACATTTCAAACCCATGGCGTTTCCTGCCAAAAAAGCGCAGGCAATAATGACATCCTAAAAAGTGCTCTTCCTACCATCAACATCTCCGGTGATGGAGCATCTATTGTGTATTGAAACTGTTTATCATTTCACATTGTTAGTGTTTTTACGTTTTATCATAAGTGTTTTTTTCTATTTCATGTTTAGTGTAAGTATCTAAAAAAAATACCTATTTATTTTACGGAGAAGGTTGCAACATTGCTAGTGAGCACATAAAAACTTTTTCGATCAGCTTTTTTCTCTATTTATCCAGCTGAGCTTTCAAATTGAATGCAAACAGCAAACCTAAAAAACAGCTATCAACTTTCAACGAAAACCAATCAAAACCATTCAAACAAATCAATGGCATTCAATACCATGTTATGTACCTTAAAATTAAGCGTGTAAAGTTAAAAATAGCCAGAAACGTAACTCTGAGTAATATGACCGGCTGCATCGAAGTGATTGGCTGAAGTTAAACAGAACAAGCTAAGTTAAATTGTACGAGGTTATTTGCCTTAAGTAGGGTTGCGGGTCAATCACAGTTTCGTAATCGATTCGTCGTGAAATCTAATTGAGATGAGGTTTTCACTGTCTCTCATTATTAAGCTTAGAATGTAGACTATCAAGGCATTTTGTGTCTGCTCTCTCATAGCAGTGTATGGAAATGAGAAATTTATATTTAACTAGTAGTTCGCCCCGAACTGAGAGCTCGTGATGTCTGTTTTGTGACGGAGATTATTTCTCAAATAGAACGTAATTAACAAACGATAAAAGTTTTCTTTCAAGACACACTTTACTTACCTTCAGTGTCTGAGGCTCTCTCTTGCTAACTTATTATAATATCCTTACTAAAATGAAACAAAGGTTGATAACGTTTTGAAAGTGCTCTTAAAACCGTTGCCTTAGTAGTCGTGGTTCAGAAATCTACCCCTCCAGCCTACGGATGTCCTAAAGTCAACTAAGAAGCTTCTTTCTATTTGTTGACAAAACATTACCTGTGAGCACCAATCGGTCTGCCAAGCGGGATGATTGTGGCGAAACCTTACAGTTATAGAGGAAGTTCTTTTCATTGTACTAAACAATAATTAACTGTTGATATGGAATATGCGCAGTCAAAACATTGCCATGACACCCCAAAAGTAATTCTTGAATTTCATCGATTTTATCGACCCTCCCCTATTGAGTGAATAACAAAAAATAAATAGACCAGTTTTACTGAGATTCTGAATACCCTTTCTTATCTAAGAAGACCTGACAATCATCCTTTGCCCCCTTATTCTTAAAAATCACCCCTAATATGGGCAAAATAAACTTATTTTGAAATCTGCAGTCTCAAATCCTATTGCATATGATATTTCATGTTTTCACATATTTTCAAGATCCAGATACAGGGGTGTTTTCAGCAAATCAAAAGAAAGGTAATTGTAACGTCAACCCCCTTTAACAGTCTATCCTACAAGACATACCAAGCGTTGTAACCCTTTAATGCATCCCTTTGTAACGAAAACCACCCCTATTTAAAATAAAAATACATATTTTATGAATGTGCAGCCAATTTCTTTCAAATGACACCCCACAAGCCAAAAATCTTATTGTCTCACTAACACCCATATTTCTCAAAAACTACCCAAGTGTTAAAAAAAATGTTGTTACGATTGATGAGTATTATTATAATCTCTGCATTTTTTAAATTTTGAATTGATCGGATCAGTCATTCAAAAGATATGGGCGAAAATTTGTATTTTATTCCACCCCATTATCTCAAAAACTAACCCACTTAACAAAAATCCCCCGCGACAATCAAATTCTATTTCCGTTGTCTCTATTCTGTTTAAATTACGTGAAAATCCATTCGAGTGTTATGGCTTCACAAATATTGCCACATACTACATACATATATACAGTGCCGGATTTCCCAACTTAACTCAGAGATCTCGTTCGCTGCGCTCACTCGATCAGTTACATAAAATTCACATACCCTGCTAAGCAGTAGATTGTGACAGGTTGACGATTATTCGTCATCAACCTATCGCAATCCACTGCTGGTCGTAGGTCTTCCCTTTCGCATCTAATCTCTGCCCGCCAATCTGCAGAGGTTAGCGCTTATATCCAACACACCTCATACAATATTCAACAAGCCTCATAGCTCAGTTGGTAGTAACCCAGGACAAACATTTGTGTGATGAATATAGATGTTTGTTCTGTGTTTGGGAGGTGTAATGTATGATAAGTATGTATAAAAAAGTATTGAAGTATTCCATCCGTTCTAGTTCCTATATTACAAGCTATGCTTAGTTTGGGACTAGATGGCACTGTGTGAAATTAATGCCCTGTAATATTTATTTATTTATCCGGAGCAATCAAGCAGAACTTTTTATGTGACAAACTAATACTCGGAACTAAGTACCCGTCAGCCCGTGAGATTTCCCTTGATTTTTCTTTCAAAATTCTCTCAAGGAAAAGAAGAAATAAAGATACATTTTCTAGCTTAGCTAATTGATTCAGGCGTCCATCATTGGCTGAAGCCAGCTACAACACACAACATACGGTGATCACGACCACGCTTCCAGATCGTAGCGACAAAGCGGGCATCTCCAAGAGTGCATCTTCGGCCTTATCTCAACTTGTAACCAGGTGAGATGAGGGCCAAGCACTTCCCCGTCGTACAATAAAAAAATAAATAAAACTGCCTTTCACCACGTTTGGTCGGTGGATTGGTGATAAATAGGTTTTCATACAGATGTTTTAAGCCCTTTTAAGCTGCTTTTAGTTAATTCACGGGTAAGTAGTGGTCCATATTCATTGCTTAGCCCCACTGCCAATAATACATAATGCCTGAATAGGACATAATACATCAAGAATATTATTAAAATTTACTAAGGGGCCTATTGATGAGTAAGTTAGCATTTTATTGTACGACGGGGAAGCGCTTAGCCCTCATAAACACTAGAAGATGATTTTTACGCAAATTATTACAATTTACTTAGTAGGTCCTACGCAGCTCCGCCATTCGTTTTAGTATTCATAAACTTTACAACCAACAAGCCCTTAAAGTTTAAATTTGCTAAAAAATTACGAATTTTCAGTGTATTTTCCCGGAAATTCTCGTTCATCACCTGTTTTTACTGCAGTGAAATTGAGCATTAGCAGGCAGGTTTTTGAAGCGTTATCTATAATCAGCGAGGAACCTGATAAAATACTAAAGGGCTTGTGATCCTAATCTTGTGATAATGGGATCTAGATTACGGATGCAATACATAGATACTTTTGACTTTTAAATAGATATTTTTTAGATATTTTTTTGTAAATTCATTCTTGTCATACAAAACAACATCCAAACACAGTAATATATACAGCAAGAGCTAGCAAAGCCTAAATATTAAAATTTGTGCATTGTTTACTATAAATTAATTGAAATGATGTCATTAACGATTGCAATTATTTGATAACAAACATGAATCCCCCTTAAATAATATTCTACATAATCTATGATACGTACTTACGTACTTGAATTTATTATATAAATTTTAAATTATTTTTACCTCTTCTAGCTTCTTTATCGCCACTTACAGATTCTCTGTACCCACGCCTACTTTTAAATTTATTTATGTAAAAAGTATCATTGTAATACCTAAGTTTAAATTGTGATTCAAAATAAATAAATTATTATTCTTATTATTATTATGTGAGCGTTTCACACATGCACATACATACTAGCCATTGACACATGACAGGATGTGTCAATGGCTAGTATTTCGCTTTGCGGCGATAGGCTTGTAACCTGACACGTATTGAATGCCATATTTTTAGGATGGGTAAGGATCTACCTTCTAGTGGACTACCCTGGGCTGTTGACTAAAGGTCAACAGGTTACGGCTGAATGTTCTAGTCTCTGGTGGAAGGATCTGAAAAGGTCCGTCTGGCTTATGACCAGACTCCAGCCAAAGTCCGGCGGCAAACAGTTTGCTGTGTTCCAGCGATGCGTGGGATTGCCAGTGCCTTTAATATGCAGCTTCTGGAAAAACTCGATACCAGACAAGTTTCGACTTCAAGTTGTAACCAAAAAATTTTATTCAGTCTTATTTATAAGGTGTTCATAAATATTACAGGACATTCGTTTTACACAACGCCATCTAGCCCCAAACTAAGCATAGTTTGTAAAATGGGAACTGGAATACGGATATTTAAATACGTTTTTTTTATTACACAAACACAGAAAAAACAACTATAATCATCACACAAATGTTTGTCCCGGGTGGAAATAGAACCCAAAACCTACAGCGCATGGCAGAGTTACTACCAACTGAGCTAAGAGGCTTGTCAAAATGTATCTAACGTTTTTTTCATTAATTCATACAATCAACAAATAATTAAACGCGCGTCTAACAACAAAAATATGTATAATTACTTTCTAGCTTAATTCTCATTAAAAATACAACAAAATTACTCTGAGCCAATCTCATAAATGCTGTGATGTTCTGGAACCCAACATCAACAGCCAATTTCCAGCGTAGCGCTCACCACGTGTACAAAATAACACTTTGCATAATGATTATTATGATGAACGTAATTTGTTGCGCCGGTGATATCACTGGAACGGCCGGTTAATTTATTATTTCACCTTTCGTGTGAATTCGAGGTGAACTTTTAAAGTGGCGTGGCGTGAACAGATTCGCAAAGGGTATTGTGAAAAGATAATTAACCAGATAAATTGTACTTTTGAACTGACAATGAACGAGATTTTACTCTCGTTTTACATCGAATAGGCTTCACAGCTCTGCTGGTAGTAGCTCTGCCTTTTGTGTTGTAGGTTATGGGTTCGATTTGTATCTGAGACAAACATGTGTGTGTTAGATACAGATGTTTGCCTTGGGTGTTGTTTAATGCTATCATTAGAAATTATTAAAAAAAAGTAGTCAATCTGTAATGTGGAATATTTTTACATTCATTTGGTCTCTTGTACTTGGTGTAGCTAAACTGAAAGCAGCTTATTGCGGCTTGTGCACTAGAAACGAAAACAAAGGTAAGTCAGGGTATGAATAGAATTGTGAGAAAATCTTAACTTGTACTGAAATAAGAAAGAAGAAAAAAAGAAACGAATGTGTGTTTTTTTTTTGTTTTGTATTTTATACGTAATATTTTTTTTTGGCTTTGTGACTGAAAAGAAAAAAAATAGAACGCTTAACAAAAATCTATGGCCACAAAGCTTTAGCTCCACGGCCCCCTGACGCTTTACCTACTGTTAAGGGGGCTGAGCTGAACACACATACAAAGCATCTCACCTCCTGCCTAAATCCGGGCAGTCACAACACAAAAAAAAAGACTTTAACACCCAGGTTAAACAAAAGGTAGGTACAATACACAGACACACTATAGAGTTATTCTGATATAAATTTTAATATTAGTAATGTCAAAGATAACAGGACGTTAATTATACACAGCGCCATCTAGCCCCAAACTAAGCATAGCTTGTAATATGGGAACTAGATTATATCGGATAGAATACTTAAATACTTTTGTAAATACATATACTATAAGATACAACACCCAAACACAGATCAAACATCTATATTCATCACACAAATGTTTGTTCTGGGTGGGAATCGAACCCACAGCCTACAGCGCAGAAGGCAGGGTAACTACCAACTGAGCTATGAGGCTTGGAACATCAATCCTCAAGGGGTATAAATTATGCTCCATTCACCACCTCCATCTTACCTGTACGACGACATAACAACAATTCTAATTGATGTCTTCCCTTATTTTTCTCATTACCTTAACATTTAGAGGTAAAATAGCCAGTCTGTTGAGGATTTCTCCTGAGGAATTGATGTGCGCTTCCAACTCATACAATAAAAAAAAAATATTTTGTTACAACAGCCCTTTCGTGTCCACTGCTGGACAGAGCCTCCTCGAAAGCTGGTGAGTTTTACCCTAATTACCACGCTTCACAGGTGGATTGGAGATCAGTTAAGGTTTGGTAATGCACAGAAGGTAGGCTGCTGCCCTTCATCTAGTGAGATCCCTTATCCGGCTTTTACGACACCCATGAGCTGAGTTAGAGGGTTCGATTCTTAAGCTGGGTCGCCACGGTTTAAAAATGTTCTCCGAGTCAAATCTACTAGATAAATGCCATCATGAACGCATTGCAGTGTAGGTTGTCACACGCGACCGACCGTGCATCGAGGATTACGAGCGATTGCTTTGAGGAATCGATCATTGTGTATTCGTTTTTACTGTGGTGGTTGATGTTGCTACACCAGTTGGCAGCTAAATAAATGGTGATCTCTCGATGCTTACAAACTTCCCCTGAGTAGTTAAGAATTCATCAATATTTTTAAGATAGTATTATGTATTTAGGTTTATAATGTAGGTACCTAGGTACATGTAAACGTTTCTTATTAAGGATCATCAAAACAAAACTAGCCCGAGGCTCTTGTCTTGATTTTGATTTTGACTTTGAATGTTATTTAAAACTGTATACGTAAATGTTTAATGGGTCAGCAAATAATTTCTAGCCCGAGGTTCTTGCCGTGCTGGTGGCGATTCCGAACAGGCGGGAGATTTTAGGTTTTAAAATGATCCCATAAAGATTTTTAATCTTTATGAATATTTAAGATTTTGACATTGACTTTGGCTTTAAGGGTTTTGCCACAATCACCACGTTTGGCAGAGATAGTACAAGAAGGAAGGAAGCTGCTGCTTTTCTCCTGGTGAGATCACTTAGTCGGCTTTTACGATATCCATGGGCCGAGTTGGAGGGGTCGATTCTTATGCCGCGCCACGGTCACTGATAAAAACTAACTTGGTAATAACCACCCGCACGATTTCAGAGAGTATCAATTACTCCAATAGCTATTTCAAGTACCTGGCGTAATTCCTCATCAACTTTTTAATTCCCTTGACCAATTAAACCTAAGCACAACCGCCTCTATGGTCTAGTGATTCGCCTATTTGTGTCAGATCCAGTGGTCCCGGGTTTGATTCCCAGGGGAGTACAATATTATGCTTGGTTTGGTTGGTGGTAGGACTTTTTGAATCAATTATGCTAGCTACCACTATCTTGCCTAGTTTGTCGCCGTGACAACAATGCGAAATTGTTGTGTTTCCGCAGTACGTTTCCCCTACGGCCTTTTCACAACCTAAAACCAGGTAAAATGAAGGCCAAGTGCTTTCCTTTTGTACCATAAAAAAGGAACGTTCGCTTTCCATCAAAAAGCTGCATTGAACACAGGCGAAATTGTCAAAAAGTTTCTACAAACTGACATTAGCTTGCACAAGGGCACTTGGCTAAGGCCCGTGACTACGGCCATTCCTCGGTTTTTAATCAAAAAGCCTAGATAGGTATTTTATTATTGAAAAATAATATCAACCAACTGTCGCCAAATTTTTGAGTAGCAAAGTGTGGTTTTGGTTCACTCTGAAACATAGCACCGAAGGGTTTTAAAGAATAGCTTGAACCTTTAAATGGATTTCCGATTAGACCCCAAAAACAAATTAAAATCCCTCATCCAACAAATCCGCAAGGGTCTAATACAGCGATCACGTAGATTAAAAGCTTATAAAGCTTTTGATTTATAGAATCAGGGAATCGACTTAGACTTTTGCATTGTTTGTATATAATTCATTGCATGCTAGCTTTTATGTTATTCTAGTAAGATGAGCCCTATATGCGTCGCAATGTCTCTATTTTGCACTATAAAACTCACCAAAGTTTAGTAGTCGAGTAAATATTATCGTAAAGCAACAGAAATGCGTACATATAGGCATTGTATAGATTTATATTTTTTTATTATACATATTAACAAGCCTCATAGCTCAGTTGGTAGTAACTCTGCCTTCTGCGCTGTAGGCTGTGGGTTCGATTCCCACCCAGAGCAAACATTTGTGTGATGAATATAGATGTTTGTTCTGTGTTTGGGTGTTGTATCATATAGTACGTAATATTTACAAAAAGTATTTAAGTATTCTATCCGGATTCTAGTTCCCATATTACAAGCTATGCTTAGTTTGGGGCTAAATGGCGCTGTGTAAAATTAATTTCCTGTAATATTTATTTATTATTTATTTATTTATATAGATAACACATACTCAGTGATCTACGGCAACGGAATCGCTGGATTTGCTGATCTGTTACAGCGGATTGAATACACTGAGAGAAATAACTTCCATGATTATGAACAATTATAAAGGAATTCCGGGACTATAGTACGTAAAATATAAATAAATATACTCACGACTTTTTCCTACTATATGAATTTAATCTTTCGATTATATTAGTAGGCTTTTCAGTTTCAGAAGAGACCCATTTCTAGTAGAGAACTAATCTTAATATTTTTTTTACGTATTGTATATATTTGACATTGGTATTATTATTATTTTTTTTCATAAAAGGTCTTCGAATTTTTAGGTCAGATTCCTGTAGAGGTGCACTTAAAAAGGTTTCTAAGGAATTCTCAAGGGATGACGGGATGTTTTGGTGTCCATATTGACATTAGAAAGCGATTTATAACTATTTCAACTCAGTTTATAGAATCGCTTTTGCAAGTACACCATATCGCTCACTAGAGAAGGGTCCTTAGAAGACCTGCGTCAACCTACCGCAGAATTAATTACAAATGACTCACAAAGAGCTCTGTAGCTAATTAGATGGATGAACACCTTCCGAGCCTAAGGTTGTGCGGTCAAATCTAGCCATGTAATAATGGTGCTCATTTGAGATAAGTACTATTTATATATATTATATATATTGACAAGCCTCATAGCTCAATTGGTAGTAGCTCTGCCTTCTGCGCTGTAGGCTGTGGGTTCGATTCCCACCCAGGACAAACATTTGTGTGATGAATATAGATGTTTGTTCTGTGTTTGGGTGTTGTATCATAGTACGTATGTATTAACAAAAAGTATTTAAGTATTTTATCCGTAATCTAGTTCCCATATTACAAGCTATGCTTAGTTTGGGGCTAGATTGCACTGTGTAAAAATTTATGTCCATATTTATTTATTATTATTATTATTTATTATTTATATATTTATTGTACGACGGAGAACGATGACGTTGAGGACTCCGGATGAAGTGCGCTTCCACCTTCGGCCGTATCTCAACTTGTAACCAGGTGAAATGAAGGCCAAGCAAGCGATTGGCCTTCATATAGCCTTTGGCTTCGTATATGACGGGGAAGTCCCTGTCTTACAATAAAAAAAAGTACATACCTAAGTAGGTATTATATCCGTAATCTAGTTACCATTATTACAAGGTTTCCATAGTTTGGAGCTAGATAACGCTAGATAACGCGTGGAATTAATTTTCTGGCATGCCAAGGATCAAAAGTAAAAATATGGTTAAATGCAATATACATAGGTATACATTTCCGAGTCTCTCAGGCCAGGCATCTTCTAAGCAAGAGTTTCTTAGTTCAAAGAAACACAGAACCAACTAAAAAATGTATTAATCTAAGCAGGACATTATGCAATCAATGAAATATTATTATTATAAATTACGATATATCTAGCCTAAAAGCTTTAAGTAACTAGATTACGGATAGAATACTTTTTAATGTAAATAGATCCTTATTCCAAATAAAACAAACATCGATATTCATCACACAAACGTTTGCAGATTTACTACTAAATGAGAGGCTTGTTCTGCGCGTAAACAAAATTAACTCGTTGGGTGCTGAGCCGAGTAATTTAGAATACCTATTAACTATTTATGTATACTTTCGTGCCAGTTGAAGCAAAATATTAATAACGCCCAGAGAAATCAGGCGAAAAATCTACTCAACCACAGCTCAGAAGATGCAAAATTTTATCAAAGTGCTTTACGGTCGACTCATAACCGTAGTTTTCCTTCTAGCTATCCCTGACCTGTTTCTGTGGTCAGAACAGCAGTTACTTGGGAATCTCAGATATAAATAAATAAAATAAAATAAAGCTTTTTACTACCCAATTTCAAATGGTAACATTTTTTGTAATCGATTCATTAATAATTTTATAGAATAATAACTTGGTTTTGGTGTATGTGTCGCCGTTCCGAGCCAGTGACTTTTTTTTATATTTTATTGTACGACGGGGAAGCGTTTGGCCTTCATCCAAGTTATTATCCATTACAAGTTATTATGAAGTGGAAGCGCACTTTACCCGGAATACTCAAAAGTCTGTTGAACTGGCCATCTTATCCCTAAATGCCAGAACACAACAATTTTATAATTGTTGTTACGCCGACAAAATTATGAAAGATGGTGGTCGGCCAAGCGGCTTTGAACAAAGTCACTAACCAAACCAAGCACAATTATGTACTCCCCTGGGAATCGAACCCGAAACCTCTGGATCTGAAACCGGTGGGCAAACCACTAGACCACAGAGGTCTAGAACTAGATAAACATAGAAATCAAAAGCATACCCATAAATTAAAAGAAAATCGTCGCAACTTACAATATATGCATAGCCAACAACTCTTAAAACTTGCACAAGGATTTGATTTTAGAAAAATCCCGGTCATAAGAAATTAAAAGTGCTTATGTTATATGAATTGGCAGTACAAGGCTTTTGTCTCACCAGGTGTCAAGTTATGATAAAGCTGAAGGTGGTAGCGCCTTTTACCGGAAATCCACAACAGACTGAGGAACTGGTTATCTTACCTCTAAGTGCGGGACATAACAATTTAGAATTGATACTATGGTGAGCTTATGGTGTACTTTGTTGCATAAATTATAAAACTGGTGTATTTTATGCATGTTCATTTATCAGGGCATAACGTCCACTAAGCATACTCGTAGCTACATTTCCTTGTGTTGTTCCCTGCAAAACGCCACTAGCCACTCGTCGTCCAATGACGTAAATAAATCACTGCCGGCTCTTGTCTAGTTCTTGACAGCTCGAAAGGGCGACCTAATTACCATGTCTTGCGCACGGCCTGACGTAATTGTATTTATTAATTTAGTTAGACCATTTCCTTCCGATTCAATTAATTCACCACTAATTGTCTGTGGTAATGGGCTTGTTACCTGTCACGTACCTATCTAGGGATCTTGTTTACAAACGAAAGGCTCTAAGCTGTCATCCAGTAGGTAGGTACCTGTGTTAAATTGAAAGTAATTATCCTTTAGGATTTCTTAATGTAGCTTTCACTTCAAAGTTTTTTGTTCGAAGTAGGCAATTACTTTAACTTAGAATTGAGTTGTGATGCAATAATATCTCAAAAAACTTTCAAAAGTAATAATCCTTCTAGCAGATTTCTGTTGCAGATACAAGTCTTTATTACTTTTATGCCAAGGTATTTGGCCCAATTTTTGCATGATATGCGCGTAACTATACACGTAATGCAAGTTAGCCATCAAAAGAGTTTCTTTTTTTTTATTTATTTTTATTTATGTATGTTCCCCGATTACTCGAATATTCCTGGAACGATTTCGAAAATTATTTTATTGTTTGAAAGGGTATACTTCATAGGTGGTCCCATTGACATCAGATGGTCAGAATCTGATGATCAAATCCTGGAGAAATCGAGGGAACTCTTCAAATATTATATGCACATTTGAAGTGATTTGGGTGTTTTACCTCAAAAGTAAGGAAAATACGGACTCCATATAGGATCACGCGTCTGTCTGTCCGTCTGTCCGTTCATCTATAATCAAAATAATTGGAAAATATACGTCCTCCCGGTAAACTAAATTGTATCACATTCTTCATTGAAGTCGGTTATCTTTTAAGTTTTTCAAACGTAATTATCTTCTTCAAACTATTAACTTGTTATTTTTTATTGATAATAGCCAATCGTTTGACCACCAGATCACTTGAAAAACAAGTAAAGTCGTGGCTTTTGATGGAGCATGCTTGTCTCAAGGGATTCTATTCACTCTGGACTTGAAGACTCAACGTTTGCATTGGTGCGGAAAAACGAGGAGGTTCTAATCCTTACAGTAATGGTAGAGGCAAATTGCTGATTACGTCAGTCTCCATTCAAAACGCTTTTTATTAACAGACTCCCAAGACTCAGGTTCGATGTTTTGTGTCGCTTTTGGACATCTTTGTATCAGATAAATTATTCTCCACTTAGTGTTGTCCATATTTCAATTCTGCGTGGCCGTAGCAACCTAGCTGTCACCACATATGCATCTATTTCGCAGACATTGGCACTTCGTAAGACATAGCGATCAATATGAGATGTTATAGCTTAGTTATTTTTTTAAGGTGTAGGCGGGCCTTTTACGAGCCGTCGTTATAAACGTCCCACATACTAGATGAAGTACCTATAGGGTACCAGCTCTGTAGCACGAAATCGTTTTATTAATCGAATGACTGATGAAATCCTATGCAATAAAAAAAATCTGGGAAAAAAATCATCACGAAAAAAGTCCCACCCGGGATTGGAACCCATGAACCTCAGATCGAGAGCGCTTATAATCATCATTGCTATCACTAGACTACGGAGAAGTAAACAAAGAATGGAGATGAAAGTCATTGTTAGTATTTTATATGAGCGTTTGATGGATATAGGGATTAAGGCTGAACAAAAGAGCGATGGCTGGATTGTAAAAAATAATATGTTATATAGTGAGTGCTATGATGACATCTGCTCATATTATGGCGGTGAAGATCTCATCGTGAGGAGATCGGCATGTCCTTTAGACCAAAAATCGGAATGGTATGCGTCACTGGCTAGCGACAAACCAGATTATGAAAAAAAAATACCAACCGACCAACTAGGTGGACAGCCTGGTTGGTCGGTTAGTAATAGACGTATTCCACTAAGGGCTTGCAGCTTAAAAACATAAAAGCTACTTTTAAACCCTAGGCATGTGTTGAACGTCTTCCTTCCTCTACTAAGAATACGCGGTCTCTGTTTAGTAATTTTACAAAAAAAATTGACGTAATTGTAAGGGTAGTAAGTTGTAGTACTACGAGCTATAAATGCCATGGCAAATATAGTAAGTTTAACGCCGATCTACTATCGACACACAACCTCCTCGCGCTTGAATACAGACGAAAATATCTTGAAGCCATGACGCTATACAACATTATAGATGACAGTGTCTATCGATCTAAATATATTTATGAAAATATTATGTACGCGCGTAAAAACATAAGCTTATTTGACAAAAACTGTGATAAACATAATTATAATACTAGAAATAAGAATAAACTCGCTGTTCCCACAACTAGGCTCCATAAGGTTAATAAATCGTTCATAGGGCAAACTGTACGCTTTTATAGTAAATTGCCAAGTGATGTGCTAAGCTTGTCAAATAATAAATTCAAAAATTTTGTAAAACAAAAGCTATCCAGGAAAGCTTATTATAAAATTTCAGATTACCTAGAAGATAAGAAAGCCTGGCATTAAAAAAATGAATTTGCTGCAGTGAATAAATTGTAATTAGTATTAGATAATTTTAAGCTATTGTAATGGATCTTGAAAAAAAAAAACTAGCCCGAGGTTCTTGCCTTTCTCCTTGTGTGCTGGTCGCGAATCCGAACAGGCGGTAGATTTGACGTTTCAAAGTGATCCTAAAAAATCTTACTGAAGAAATATATTTGACTTTGACTTTGACTTTGATCTAGTCAACGGCGACCTACGCAGAACCTGTCTCTTGAGAGCAACACCCACACGAAACCTGATGGCGCTGCAGCCCTACAGAACCAACTTGGGACTTCGCAATCATGTTCGTCGCATGACCGAGTCTACCAATACTATCTTTGAATCTCATGATATATATTTTTTGCACTCCCTATAAATATAGGAAACAAAAAATTAAGCGCTTTAAAAAATAGACTTAGATTCACTCAAACCTTAGCCATCACCTACTTTTTCTATACATTAATTTCTTATTTTTTTTCCATTTTTATAATACAATATAATTGTTATTGCCTTTCTAGTACCTTTTTGATACCAACAAACACTTATATAACATGTGAATAACGTCGTGGATGTTACTAATAATACCTCTTTATTAATAACTATTTAGTTTGTAACATAAATTAATATTGAAAAATGTTTTAGTATAGTGTTCTTTATTGTTCCAAATAAATATTATAAAATATAACGTAAGTTTGGATGTGCCTCTGGCTACCCGATAGAAGGTGAACCTCATAAGACCCATGCTCTGAGTAGAAATCAGAATTAAATCCTTGAAAGGGAATTCGTGACTCTTTTATTTGTAGAAAGCTTGATTTGTTGTTTGATTCTCAGCAAAAATAAAGCGGATGTTTCTTTCTGAACAAATTACAATACAGCCACCTTTTTCTACTTCCATCGGTCCAACGGTAAGAACTTCCAACCGAAAGGATATCTATTCCTGTAGAGATTAGGGGAGTAATTAGGCTGCTTTCATTTTCTTTTTTCTTTTTAGGGAGCCGTAATTAGGGGCATAAAAGTTAAGAACAGTTAAAGGTGATTCGGTTTGAGTTGACCCACTTTAACACAACTCAAACTTTCACATACTTTCTCGTGAACATTATTTGTTAGACATGAAACTCTTTCAATAATTAAAGAATTATGACATAATATCCATCGTTAGCCGGCGAATTTATCTATTTTTATGTAAGTATCTGGTTTCGCTTCTTTATAACCAATTTAAGTCCTCCTAACTAGCTACCACCATATTACCTAATTCTGTCGCATAAGAACATGTTCCGGCATTTCAAGGTAAAGCCAGTGCCTCAGTTTGTTGAGGATTCCGGGTGAAGTGCGTTATCCACCTTATCATAACTTGAATATCAAAGTACCACACGCGCGATTATCAAAGTGCCTGCGTGAGTTTGCGGGGTAAGTATGATCTACACTAAATCCTACAAAATTATTATTGGCTTTTGCTAGTGGTTACGGCTGGATGAGTATATAAATCTTACTCACATTCTTGCAAACAACCGACATTTTTTTTTGAATCATGCTATCCAATCTCGCTGTGCTTACCTACTCTCAGTGCCGGGAGATGACGTGTACAGAAATTACTCCTGGATTAGATCGACCGGTCAGTGGCGCCACCTAGAGATCGCCACGTGGTATCCGTAGATAGCGCGAATTTGAAGGTTCAGGTTAGTGGATATTCTTTTGATGTTCTTATTTTAAATGAAATTTTAAATTTGCAAACTCGAAAGTGAGTGCAGCGGTGCATATTTTAGTCCATATTTAGGGTATTTAAAAGCTGAAGATTAAATTAATAAATTAATTAATGAAAATTCTCAATTGTACACCAAAAATATATTGAACAATGGTCAATTGAACTAAAATTAATTGTACATTGCTATAATAGTTTCCTTACAATCTTCAATACACTTAGCTTACTTCCGTTTTGGAAGGAATTACTCATTACCTGTTAGTTGAGACTTAGTTTATTTGAATAAGTGAGCGGTTGGTTTTTATGCTGCAAAAGTTGTGTTATTTCTCCAATATCTAAACAGAATTGAAACTTCTGCTGTGCTAAACTAAATATTGAGGCATATACGCAATAAAGTAAATTGATTGAACATATATTTTTTAAATCGTTGAACCCGTATTTTCTAGTAAAGCTCTAATTGCACTGGCAAACAGTTTTAATTTCAGTGATTTTACAGAACATTTTATTAAATTGAGTTGGAAAATGTAATGCTCAATGCGTTTCGTAAAATAACTCAGTGTCTGGAATATTATATCAATTGCGAACTATCAGAGATTCGTAAGCTCCCGCAAAGCTCCCTTGACGAAGCCTTCAAGGAAAATACTTGCCATTTACTCTGAAAATAGCCAGAAAACCTTTTAACCATCCTCTTAGGTAGTTTTGTACACAACGGCCCAAAAAATATTCAGATTACTTTGTTAAATTCTGTCGTTTTTAAATTCTTAGAACATAAATTGTATGTTATGTTGGAATAATTTAAAACTTAAAAGAACGACTTCATTGAAGAATACGGTACAATTTCGTTTACCTTCATGACGTATTTTAACCAATGATTTTGATGACGGATGGACGGACAGACAGACGTGTGATCCTATGTGGGGTCCTTTTTTTCCTTAGGTACTTTTGAGGTAATACACCCAAATCGCTTCAAGTATGCCTATAATCTTTGAAGAATTCCCTCGATTATTCCAGGATCCCATCATCAGATCCTGACTTGATGACGATGGGACCACCTGTGATGTATATTAATATAATAAGCCTTTCAAACAAAAAAATAATTTTTCAAATCGGTCCAGGTCTTCGCATAATCGAGAAACATACAAAAAAAAATCCAACGAATTAAGAATCTCCTCTTTTTAGAAGTATGTACGAATTTCTGGAAAAGCTCGCTCCATCATAGACTTCGTTGTTCAGGTCTAGACTCAGACAAGCCTAAAGAGGTCAAGAAGTAATCCATCGATTTTTAGATCTAGAGGTTTGGTTGGTGGTACGACTTTGTTTAAGTCTGCCTGGCTAGCTTACCACCATCTTACCTAATTCTGTCGCCATAACAACTATTCTGAAATTTAAACTTTCGCGATTTGAACACATTATTTTATTAGAAAAATGGGTATTTATCGCGTCTGCCCACGACGACGGCTGGTGCAACCCTGCCGAAACATAGGGATAAATACAATACACGCGATAAATACCCCTTTTTCGAATCAAAATAATGTACTCTGAAATGTGTTGCGGCATTTAGAGGTGAGATAGTCAGTTCCTCAGTTTGTTGAGAATTCCGGATGAAGTGCGCTTCCACCTTCGGCCTTATCATAGCTTGAATATCAGGTTAGATGAAGGCACCTTCCCGTTGAACAAAAAAAAAATATTCTGGCTAAGTACCCATGTCCTTTTGTCTTATTGAGTATTTAATCGCCGCTGTGGTCTAGTGGTTCAACCCACCGATTTCAGATACAGAGGTCCCGGGTTCGATCCCTATGGGAAGTACAATATGTTGTGCTTTTGTCTGTGGTAGGACTTTGTTGAAGTCCGCCTGGCTAGTGTAGGAAAACTGTTTCCCTGCATGATTTGTACTTTTATCTACATGTTTTTTATACTTTCTACATTAAAACATGTACTTCTTTATCGTGTAGTTCTAATTCAGTTCTAAAACAGTACCTTTTTGTGTTATTCCTTCACAATTCGTACATTAATATATAAATAATTATTTATATAATAAAATAATTTTTATCCCTTGTTTTGCTTTCAAAAGTACATCTATAGATTCTCTGGATTTATCTTATTACGATAAGCTTATTATTGTTTCTTCAAATGTAATATTTAGCTGAAATCAATAGACCTTAGATTTTCAAAGATTGTTTATATTATTTTAGGTTGTCAATTATGGCAAATGTCATTTATCTTTTTTATGTCATAAAAAGCTCATAGACGTAAGTTTCCTTTATATTTTATATGCTATCTCTGTCTAACACGTACATTTTTATCTCAACTTGTATTAAAACCTTAGCAATTATCTTTGGCCATGTATAATATTTGAATTAATCAAATTTAGAATACTAGCGTTCCACCAAAGTCTTCTTGCGAAAGCTGGTGGCTGAGGAAAGGGAGTTGATATCTAGCATCCAAACGGAGCGGAGATAAGTTACATCTATTAGCTCCCAATCGGAGAACTCTAAATTAAATACAAGACCATTCCCGGGTCAAGTGGCCCGGGAAAGTTGCTGGTCTTCAATATATTTGTCTGGCTGTCTTTAAAAAGCTGCTGTACGGGATACTGAAGACCCTCTTACTGGCTGGACGTTGAAGACCCTCTTACTGGCTGGACATTGAAGACCCTCTTACTGGTTGGACATTGAAGACCCTCTTACTGGCTGGACGTTGAAGACCCTCTTACTGGCTGGACATTGAAGACCCTCTTACTGGTTGGACGTAGAAGTCTCTGATTGTACTTGTGGACTTTCTTTTCTTTAATATACTTTTATTTTCTTTTACTTTCATAATTCTTATTTTTACCTTCTCTTTAACACCTCTAGTAGGATAGGTCCTTTAGTATTTCTTATTATTGTTCTTACTGTTTCTCTTATAAAAACAGTAACGTTACACTAGCTAACACCATCTTACCTAATTCTGTCGCCATAATAACAATTCTAAAATTGTTGTGTTCCGGCATTCAGAGGTAAGATAGCCAGTTCCTCAGTTTGTTGAGGATTCCGGGTCAAGTGCGCCTCCGCCTTCGGCCTTATCTCAACTTGTTACCAGGTGAGATGAAGGCCAAGCGCTTCCCCGTAGTACAATAAAAAAAAAAATCTCAACTTGAGTACCTATTCAAGCCCAGTCGAATATGTGATATCGCTTGGCCACAAGCTCACTTGGAAAACTAATAAATATATGTCCAGAGATTGAATATGCTTGCTTAAATTTACCTATTCACTCTGGTCTTGAAGATTCCAAGAGCTTAAATTGAAAAGTAATTAAACCTACAATATAAATATTTTCTGTTAGTAAAGAATGAGATAATTTCGTTTTATTGCTCACTTAAATGCTAATGGTAGCGATCTATATTTTAACGATGGCAATAGAGAGTTATACAAAACAATTGAGAAGAATAAATTATTGAGCACCAAAGGTAAATAAATAATGAACTAATTTATCTTACAATTCATAATACACAATGGGCGGGTTCATCGTAAAAAGCAATCTCTTCCAGACAGCCTTTGTATGGACATAATTATGGGGATGTAAATATGGACATAGCGTCGCGCTACAAAATATTTGGACAAAACGAAGGTATACTAAGAAACTAGCATTCGCAAACAATACTTCAAACTTCAATATATATGTGAAAGCATACTTACAAAGAAATATAGTTTTTGAAGTGAAAATTGTTATGGGGTCTTAAAATTCTGATCCGAAAAGTGGTGGAGCACTGTTTCGGGTAGTGGGAGATAAATAAAATGTTTCCCTGTAACAGTTTCACATTCTATTGAGTGTATGTACGCCACACTATGTTTTATTTTGTACCACTAAGGGCACAAACAGGCATAAAGCCCACCTGGTGGAAAGTGGTTATCATCGTCTATGAACGTTCTCAACACCAGAATCAATCGCGCGTTGCCGATCCATTAAAAACTAATAGAACGCCCTTTTTGATTAATACCCGTATTTCGAATCAAAATACTTAATGCATTCTTAAATTGTTGTGATCCGGCATTTAGAGGTGAGGTAGCCAGTATCCAGTTCCTCAGTTTGTTGAGAAATTTTGGTGAAGTAGACCTTAGGCCTTATCTCAACTTGTAACCAAGTGAGATGAAGACCAAGAGCTTCCCCATCGTACAAAAAAAAACATCTCTTGTCCATCTTTGGATCTCATCACTCATGGTTTTGATGATGATGATGATGAATTGTAATGAGTTTGACTGACAAATAAAACACACCGCAGGCTCTCACCTTTCACATTCCATGGCTAAAATTACGTTTATTCTATGTCCCCGTATAAGTTTAAAATTTGAATTTATTTTATTAGATATTTAGTTTTGTTGCTATAGCGCCAAAAAAAAACAATTACGTTTCAGGAAATACAGCCCGTGACAGACACACGGATGGACAGACGATAGCATAAACTAAAAAAGCTTATAAATCATCTTTACACCCTTTGGATACGGAACCATAAAAATGTACTCGCTACAAGATAAATTATTTTTAATACAAACCGTTACCTTTTAAGCTCAGCCTAATAGCCTACTGTCCAGCATCCCTAAATCCATTTTACGAACCCTGTATCTTCGAGATAAAGACCCAGATATATCTATAATAAGGGGCTTTTAGTCCCTACATATTTTCCCTTATCCTTGTCATATCTGAGCAATAATCTATGTTACGTAATAACTAAGGCACAGATTAGGTGATAGTGGATTGGACAGATGTACCACTTCGAAAACATTAGGTCACAATCATAAACTAATTTTCGTGATTGTTTTTTTTTAATAATATTGTGCAAAAGTTTGTTTGGATGTTCCGCGTTCCATATTTGATGGGGAAGCCAGAGAGAGGACAAGCCACCATCTCATCTAGTTTCAAGTTATATTAAGGCCGAAGGGGGAAGCGCACTTTACCCGGAATCTTCAACTTGAGCTGGCTATCTTACCTCTAAATGCCGGAACACAACAATTTAGAATTGTTGTTATGGCGATAAACTTAGTGGTAAGTGTAAATAAATTGTATCAGTTCTAGCCTACTGAACTAATGGATCAAAAACCTGGCATAGATAATCTAGATGATCTAGACTAGTATACCTATATAGTATATCATTGATAAACAACGTATATCTTATGCCACGTCATACGTTCTAATAGCAGCTGATTCGTCGTAATCTCATACGGCCACAGAAATCACTAGAGAGATGTCTTGCGATAAGCATAAAGCTAAATAATTGAACTATTCTTGCTGATAATTGCACAAATCAGCAATATTTAACTAGCTACCCATATGCGACGCCACAAATAGAAAACACTAGCAAAATCTATTTTTGTTAAAAAAAAGCAGCTCGATCAACTGCTGTCCTAGTCAAACAATACGTTGTTTTGAGACATGAACAGGTTTTGCATAGGGGTCAGCAGTGGTTTTGTATGTTAAGCTATTACCTTTTTCCCAAACATGGTTTGGCACTAGCATATTTTTAAGAGTAGATACGGAGAAAAAAAAGGCTTGGATAAAAATATCCTCTATCTGTACAATATACATTAATTATTAAATTAATGATTATTTTAACTACTCTTATATATTTACAATAATAATGAATTATTATTTTAACTGCTTTAAAATATTTATTCACATTATTCATAGATCCAATCTCTATGAATAGGTAATATGCAAAACAATTCTGCTAAAAAAATGCTAAATCATTAAAATGACTGCACTGCTTTAAGAAATCGGTGAAAAAGACCTGCAACATTGCATTATTGCATTATGCACCTACTTGCATTACCAAGATTTCAAGGTAGTACCATAAATGTATGCAAAGTCACATCTATGTGAAGCTAAGAGCCTGATAAATGCCTACTATTTCGAAGCGATACTAAAATTTTTTCACCATCTCCCTGTAAAACCAATGTGGTCTTAAATGGATCATGCTTGTGAAGTCCAGTGAAGTCATAGTTTGAGATACTTCGAGTATGAGTACTTTCCAATTTTTTAAACATTACTTTCTATTATAATTTTTATTGTACGATGGGTAGGGGCTTGGCTTTCATCTTATCTGATTTTCAAGTTATGATAAGGCCGAGGGTGGAAGCGCACTTGACTTGGAATCCTCAACAAATTGAGGAACTGGATTTGTTTGTTTCTTGTACGACGGGGAAGCGCTTGGCCTCCATCTCACCTGGTAACAAGTTGAGATAAGGCCAAAGGTAGAGGCGCACTTCACCCGGAATCCTCAACTAACTGAGAAACTGGCTATCCCACCTCTAAATGCCGGATCACAACAATTTTAGAATTGTTATTATGGCGACAGAATTAGGTAAGATGGTAGTAGTAAGCCAGGCAGACTTAAACAAATTCCTACCACTAACCAAACCGAGCATGATTATTTACCCAGGAGGTAGATCCCACGCACCCCAATTCATCCAGTCAGTGACACAAGCTAACTGTGGGTCCCGAAAAATATTTAACATCAAAGGGAATAGCGGAGATCTGGATTAAACGTTTGTTATGGGCCAGATTACACGGATAAGTTGGTTTAGATATTTGCAATAAATTGTTAGGTATTTTGTTCGATAGTCTTTTTTTTGTATATCCTACTAATATTAAATTATGTGAAAGTTTGTTTGGATTTTTAGATGTCCAGGGAGAATATAAGGCTACTGGTAGAAAGTCAGAATAGCGTATAAAGCCGAAAACAGAAGCTAGCAGGCTATTGACAGCGAGGAAACAACACACACAGGTCTACACTGGAACATATTAGATCTTCTATCCCCTAGTTACCTAAAATATAACCAGACTAGCACCTACCTAAAATATCTCACAGAACGCCTTTAACATCATAGCATATTCAAGTTTGAAATAGAACATGTCTAGTGATCCTAAAGGACCGCCCAAGATACCAGAATAAGCTATTGTAGCAGCCTTTATGAAAAAGTTAGCGAAAATTCTGCTACCTGTAAATTTCTCACGACAAAGCGGCTATGCTACATACGCACACATACGAGCATATGATGCTGGGTATAAGAGGCGAAAGTATACACAGAGCCTGATTAAGTTATAAATTCGTTCAGACACCAGTATGAACACAATATCACATTGTACCACATCAGCAACCTATTAATATTTTCTAATAGAAAAAAACCTCCTGCGAAAATGCAGGGTTTATTTTTTATATATCATATGTTAGCTCTTAGCTTGTCTAGCTCTTGACTAGAGCAACGTTGAGGTCTATGACGCACCGACAGAACACGCTAACTGCTTGGCGCCGGACTTAAACTGGAGGTTGGTCGCTAGGCAGGTGATTTTGCCATAGCCGGCGTATAGATAAATCATGATCTGAAAAAAAAATGGTGCCAATTTTTTTTTTATTGTAAGACGGGGAAGCGCTTGGCCTTCATCTCACCTAGTTACATGTTCAAAATATAGGTAAAATACGCGATAAATACCCGTATCTCGAATTAAAATTATGTGTTCTAATATTGAAAAAAGGCCGAAAGTGGAGGCGCACTTCACCCGGAATCCTCAACTAACTGAGGAACTGGCTATCTGCCCTCTAAATGCTATATGGTAGCTAGCCAGATGGACTTAAACAAAGTCCTACAACCAACCAAATGTTGGGTATTCAATGAAAGGTATAATGCTAGCCAATGCTCGCGGATTTGTTTATCGGGCTTATGCCCGATAATTGGGAATAGTTTGTAAAACCACGCCTCAGAGCCGAACATTTTTCTCCAAACCTACCCAAAATAATATATATAAGAAGTAAGTTTAAAACCCAGTTACAAAAAAATCACACTCTGAAAAGTATGAAACAATAAAATATTCTCATCTGAAATAGCTATGTACAAACTGTTCTACCATAGATATATGGTCTATTTTTTTTATTTTATTTTTTATTTTGAAGCAAAAAACACATAAGTTATTAATATTCAATATAGCTGCAAAATTTCTTACACTTCGGGAACGCCAATTAGAAATTATCGTCAAACTACTATTGTACGGGCTGTTTAACTGTTGGGCCTGGAGCAGAGTTTCTTGTTTTTCATGGTTCAATTATGTTATTAGTGATATTATTAAATATCTAAAAAGTTTACAGAAATAAATAACAAATTTTGAGATTTAAGGCTCCATTCAAAGTATTTACTCTTAGGACGTGGCCTACTTTCTACCTAGCACGGTATTTCAATGCTTTGTACGGTCAGAATATATGTTTAAGGCGACAAGTCGCGTTAAAAATTTAACAATACTTTTATCGTTGTATAAAGACCCTGTGACCTAACCTTGCCTTGTTACTTCTAAGGCTTATAACAAGACAAGACAATTTTTGCAACATGGTATATTGATAAAAAAATAACCCTTAGAATAAGCCTAAAATATATCACTTAAACACAAATTCAACCTCAAACACGATAAATTAACAAATATTTATCAAGGCTGGTAATCGAACCTTGCAGTTAGCAAGTGAGTATGCCGGTCTGCCTTTCCAGAGGTAGTGGGTTCAAATCCAGACGTGCGCCAATGGACTATACGGCTTTTTGCAAGGTTTTTTTGCGTATTTAAGACATGTACATGCTTTGACGGCAAATGGAATCGTGAGGAAACCGGCATGTCCCTAGAACCAAAAATCCGAAAAGCATGTATCACTGGCTAGTATTTCGCTAAGTGACTATGGGGTTGCTTGTTTTGCCATCCAATAATGTAAGACATGTGCCTACTTATATATGCCGGTGCCCTCCGGGTTTTCAAAAATCTTGTGGGGCTTTTGATTGAGACGACACGTGACCCAAGGGCTGGCTCTTATTTAGGCCAGCGAATTAGCATAGCTATTCAGCGTGGCAATGCAGCCAGTGTCTTGGGCACGCTTCCGTCTGGTACTGGTCTGGAACAGTTGAGTTACCTATAGGCCGTTTGTAACGGTCCTCAGGTAATCTGACTGATTCCTTTGTACATAGTTAGTTTAATTGTACTTTTTATTGAATAAAATTTATTAACTTATATATGCCTATTGCTAATTTATGCCTATGCTAACTTTAGTTAGCATTACATTTGACCAAACGAATGCTAACTAAAGTTAGTAATGTTACAATTAACATAGTTAAGTTAGTAAAGTTAGTTAAAGCTTACATCTTTAGTTTACATTAATTGTTTAATATTTACCTCATTTAAATAGCGAATTAAATGCCCTTTATGTTCCGTAAATCGTATATGCCACAAGTTTTAGAAAAGCGTATATTTATAAGCTTAGTAAATGTGTTATTTTTAAGTTAGATACCTGTTAGGATAAATTTACACATAAGATTGGATCACCTTACTTATTATAATTCATAAAGATCTTTTGAAATCGAACATTGAAAAAAAATATGGGCTTGCAACTTGTCGTATTAAATACAAGCTACTTGCAAACCGTGAACATAGGTGAATCCTCGAAAGTGAAAAAAGGTCGTGAGTCTGTTACTTTACTTTAACCTACGGTGCAGAGCTGAAGATAGCAGAAAGATCACCATCAAGGCTTTTGAGTTGTTGCACTGGCGTAAAATGCTTACTGTCTCATAGTTGGCGTTCCGCACCCACACATCCATACTAAAGGGGTTCAACGTCAAGACTACTCCACCAGGTTAGGAGAACCAAGCCACTGTGCCAGAAAAGACAGCAACAACCTAAGAAAAAGGCTCAGAAAAGAAAGGCTAAGAAAGGCTCGTGGTAACAGACAAAGTGGAAGGGAAACGATCGCGAGGGCAGAGCGCTATGCGTTAGAGGGAACACATGTGATGTGATGTGGTTCTAGTAGGTATGAGTGATTCCATTCACGTCGCTAAGGACAGATCCCGATGGAGACACATGTGCTCTCGAAGGGACATAAAGGTATTGATCCTCATTAGTGAGAAATCAATGAAAGAAGGAGGGTTTTACAGAAATTAATGGATTGCCATGTCATACATATTATGCGAATCATAAATAAATTCATCTTGTAAATGAATCGAGGCTAATGGATGCTGAAAGGATTGTGCCATAATAATATTATATTTAAGTTCAGGCAACACTAAAAATACAGTTCTTAATTACCTATTTTTTTGTTATTAAATGGCGGGCAAGTGTTTGGACTTTTAAGACAGATTTTCAAGTTATTATAAAAGGCCGAAGGTGGAAGCGCTCTTCTCTCCGAATCCACAACAATCTGTGGAACTGGCTCTTTTAAGTGAAGCATCACAACAATTTTAAAATTGTTGATAATGGCGACAGAAATAAGTAGGATGGTGTATGGTAGCTAGCTAGCCAGGCGGACTTAAAAAAATTCCTACCACCTACCAAACAGCGGTAAGCCATCCAATCCCATTGCCAATATCCACCAACCCTGAGATTGGTCATCTTAATTACAGAAATTAAATCCGCTTCTTCCATCCGTCAAATCATGACCGCCATTTCCGAGAAAAAGAGGTTTAATCGAAAATGGATCGCTGACGAAATATTATGGGCTCTGCTTTTAATTAACGTTGAGTTATTTTATCTTACCGATAGCCCGTAATTTCCACTAATTATGTAATATACTATCAAGAGAATTTACTAGATATACTATAAGCGGAAGGTGAAATAATACCTTCTCATTTTACCCAACTGCCTCACAAGGGTTATGATTTTCGAGAGTATGTATGTCTATTTCATTGGAACGCTCTATAACCTGCTTAGTCAATTATGAAGTGCGAGTATGAATAAAATTACTGTGGCTGGCTTATATGGTATTGCAATTATATTGCTTCTCGACGATATAATTTTAGAATGAGACTAAACTAACGTATTAAGACTAAAAACGGGGAAGAAAACAATCAATTATTCATTACAACCACATGGCTATCAAATCAAAAGAGTGTCTATTTGTATCTATCATTTTAAAAATAAAGAATGTTTTTTATTAAATATTATTCATCGGACCATTAATTTTGAGATGAAGCCCGGACGCTTTCCTCCGTCGTACGATATGAAAAATAATGTACATTATGATCCCGTATTTTGGTAAAACCAAGAAGTTTGAAATTTTGTGGTCGGGTTTCCTTAACACATCAGTAAGCACATTTTGTTTACACACATGAACGGCGCCTATTTGAAAAACCGCACAACTTTTGTCCACCATTTTCAGATTATAATCCAACGACATTATTATACCTCATATTTAGAGGGTATCTACCCTTTAACTATGAGCAGTTTCTATCCAAACTTTCGCACTGAGAATCAAAGCCAAGAACTTTTATCATTGAATTTGGTTCCGTCCCTTGCAATAAAAAAGTCCCATGGGTCAAGCCCGAGGTCACGACTTGCGTTAAGGAACCCAAAAAGCCTCGAATATGGAAGAAATGTTGCAGAATTGAAAGGCAACGCGTGAATGCTCCTCATTCATGGCCAGCCGACCACGTTATCGGACTATAGCACCTATATAAATTGGGTTAAGACATAAATTTACTTACATGACATCATTTGGTCCTTTTTGAGGGTAAACTGATACAGATTTTATTTATAGAATTCGTTGATAAGAAAAGAGGTCTATAGAAAAGTTACTGAATATTATCATGTGTTAAATCATGGATCCGAAAAAAACCTTTTAGCACGTTTTAAAATAGATTTGATCCGAATGCAGTTTATGACTGTTATCAATAAAAAACGAGATACAAAATAATATCACTCTCCTTAATCAACAATTTTGTTCAGAAGTAACATGATAGCTAAGTAACTAGATACCTAAATATAAAGCCTACGTCCTTCGAACAAAAAAAAAGATTATCCATTCTAAACACGAGTGATTTTTAAACACAAATTTAAACGTTATGTTTTTTTTTGGATGGGAAAGCGCTTGGCATTTATCTGAGTTAAAGTTGTATAAGGCCGAAGGTGGAAACGCACTTCACCCGAAATCCTCTACATACTGAGGAACTGGCTATCTTTAAAATCTTTATGTAGGTCAGAACAGAACCCGATACGTGCGTGTTTGATTCACACTTGGCCGGTTTATTATCTCAACATCTGCGTCTCCGAGAAAGACATTTTTCATGATTATTATGAAACGTCAGTTTTTCACGTAAAATATTTTTCTTGGCACTACGCGAGCTATGCTGGCAAGATTCTCAAGGTGTCTTTGATATAACGCTACTTCCGCTGACACAAAATATGATTTATCTTGTAATGTACCTAGCAAATAAGGCCACACATATCTACTGCTTGTAGACCATGTGTCCGTTCGTGTCTCCCCCAGTCGACGCCACAAATAGCGATCTGAGCCTCCTTCATCCATCGCCTCCCCGCAACCGCCGCAATGTCTTTGGTGCATCGAGTCTTTCCACGCTCCGTTTCCCGTTTAATTGCTGTCGCCATGCAATAATATTTAATCCTCAGCTTCGGTTCTTCTGCGGATGTTCAAATTTCGGATATAATCACGTAGCAAAACTCTAAGCATAGCTCTCTTCATAGAGACCTACTATACTCGTAGATGCACCTATATATGTGAGCATTAAAAATCCGCAATAGATACGACACCATCTAGTGGCTACTTTTACTTTCATCAGTTGCAAAATTAATAAAAAAATAAATATGAAATGGCCTTCATTACACCTGATCTCATGTTAGGATAACGCTGTAGATGGAAGCGCACTTCACCCGGACTACTCGGAATACCCGGAAAATAACAGTCTGAGAAACTGGCTATCTTACCTCTAAATGCCGGAACACAACAATTTAGAATTGTTTTTATTTCAACGGAGGTAAGATGGTGCTAGCTAGCCAAGCTGACTTAAAACCAGTTATTTTGATATGAAAAACGGGTATTTATTGCGTATTTTACTTATGTTTATCTCGACGTTTCGGCGGGATTGCACTAGCCGTGGTCGCGGGCAGACTGATATAGGTAAAAAACGCGATAAATACCAGTTATTCGAATCAAAATAATGTGTTCCAATCGCGAAAGTTTAAAAAAGATTAAAACTAGTTATTTCACCAACAGAATCCAGTCTGCAGGAAAAAGCTCTCCTTGCTAGCACGTGAATATACGCAAATGAACGTGGGTGCCGAAATCTGTATTTATTTTCACGTCGTGTAGGCTGCCTATCAACAATCCCTGGTGTCTGTAAGGCTCCGCAATACGCAATGTGTCTGGCATTGCGTTTACTAATAAACAATGCGCAATACCCACAAGAAACAAAATCGTCTGACAAAACTCAGACAAATATACGATTCTAGCCTGTAATGTTTCGACCAACTGAGGATGAACCTCAAAAAGAGTGCTTTACCAGGGAATCGAACCAGAACCTCTAGGATGAGAGTTACACGCCCTCCACCAGATCACGAAACTTCCTCGATGTGATGAAAAGCATATTTTGATACAAGTTTAAAAACCGTCTTCCTTGTATCGCAGTTATAAATTCAATTGTTTTCCCAAAATATTTTTATAGGCCTGGTGGCCGTGTAATGTTTTATTCATACAAAAGTCTTAAGATACGAAAACTCCGTTTAGAGTTTCGTACATCTCAATGTAGCTTCTAAGAATTTCCCTAAAACGACATTACTGAGTAAAATAAAACCTTTATTAAAACACAAAAGAAATCAAATTTGGGCAAGTGCAGTTCACGTACTGAGGGTTCCGAGCTATTTTTCATAACAAAAAAATGTTTAGCACATATTTTTTGTTTTGGTGCCGTTAAGACTCAGGTAAGTTTTTAACATTTGTTGTTGTTGGTTTGTTAAAGGAAGAAATATAAGTGCAACACTTTTACGTGTACGGTTAATGTTAAATTAGAAAAAAACGTATCTTGTAGAAAGTCATAGTCAAAATGTTTTTATTCATTAATATTTTTAGGATCCTTTTGAAACGTCAAATCTACACTACCTACTTTTTCCTTTTCGGAATCGCGATCAGCCCACAAGGAGAAATTCTCGGAGAAAGTCCCCTATAATTCTGAATATATTTAAGCAATTCGCTATGATGAAATAGGTTCATGATGATATGTTATGTATGATGATAAAGAAGGAACATATTATGTTCCTTGGTTAGTTTAATTTTTAGACAGATTTGCTAAGAAGTCTTATTGTGATAATAACGTTGGCTTGTGTACCTTACCCTAAAAATGTAGATATTATTCTACTGGGAGGAAAGTTGAGATTTTCTCAAACACATTGACAATTGCGTAGCAACTGCTCCTGTAAGGAGTATGACAAGTGGCTGTTTTTTATTCCTTCAAGTTTAGTCTCGCGGGAGCAGAAGGGGAGCACGGAATATATTAGACTTATGTATAAAAATTTCACTCTGAGTCCTCTAGAGGCTTAACAGTCCCGCATACGGCAGCGAATGTAAAGTACATAGCAGCACTTATTCATTATTCTATTTCAAAAGTGTAGGTATTCAAAAAGTGTAGGTATTCAAATGTCATGTTATGTGGTAATGAGCACGCTTTCTGTAATCCTTAATTTTGATAGTCTGAATATGATAGTCCTTTGCACGAACACCTGGAGTTTTTGTTTCGAAAATTATATGTGCCCAGTACCCAGTTATCCGTTTTTTATAAAGTACAAATTTTAAATGAAGTCCGTCTGTCTTCACCACTTTAATAAATCTAAATTTGTGTGGCATTTTAGAAGTAGGATAGCCAGTTCCTCAGCTTGCTAAGGATTCCGGGTGAAGGATTCCACCATTAGCCACACATAACTTTAAAGTCATATTAGATGAAGGCCAAAAACCTCTTCGTTAAAAATATCGTTGTGTGAAAATTCCGGTCAGAATAAAATCCTGCGACTTTACTAAAACCTGCTTGTGTTAACCGTTTCAACACACACAGATTTTTATAACATAGCCTTGTGCTCAAAAATGAGTGACAGAGGTAAAAGGGCTCCGAGAGGAAACGGAATTTATTGCTGTACTGACGAAATATTTTGTAAAAGTGACATTTTTATGTAGGTGCCCAAGTTCGTGTTTACGATTGTTTAGGGTAATATTGGTATAGGGAAACACGTTGTAGCTATTTTATAGATGTGTCTTCAACTTCTGAGGAGGGAGAAAATGTTGTGAGGTATTTTGTTCTAAAGACATATAGACCGCTTGTAAAGGAGCATAAGTTACACAACTGTTTTCATTTTGTATGATTTGTATACTATTTACGTTTGCTAAATAAATTATTTTCTACAGGTAATGAAACAATACATGAATGTAACAATATTTTCTTCACGTTAAAGGTTAATATACGACTCACAAGAAACATCACAATTGTATGTACGTAATTGTACGTCACGTAGGTAAGAAAGTTAACTTTACTGATTTTGTACTGCCAAATTTAGTAATAATAACTTATAGGTACTAGTTTTCGTACACAATATCAACTGATCTTGTTAACGACAGTAGTTAGCATCAGCCTGTGGCAGACATATAGACCAAAGGGTCAATAAGTGTGACTGACACAGGCTGGGATAGGCAAAGGCCCACGGTCACTTTTTGTAGCGATGATATGACTAGCTACTATTGCCCACTTAACCACGATTTTGTTTCGCTACTATCTCGATTTAGCTGGCAACTGTTGCAATTCAGCATCGATATAGAAATGCCTATGAACGCTACAGTTGCAAAATGGACTCTCTCTAGACAATATTGGTCACGTTAGATAGTTTTTTTTTGTTTGACGACGACTTGCTTGGCTTTATCTCATCTGGTTTTCAAGTTACGACAAGGCCGATGGTGGAAGCGCACTTCACCTGGAATCCTCAACATATCGAAGAACTGGATGCCTCTAAATGCCGGAACACAACAATTTAAGAATGGTTGTTAAGGTGACGGAATTCGGTAAGATTGTGGTAGCTAGCCAAGCGGACTTATACAAAGTCCTACCACCAACCAAACCAAGCACAATATTGTACTCTCCCTGGGGATCGAACCCGGGACCTCTAAAAAAACTACTTAATGTCGCCGTGGTCAAAGGCCTTTTATAAGCATTTTAAATAATCCGAAGGACATTAAATAATGGATAGCTGGAAATATAAAGTTGAACTAACACGACACCATTCGTCAATGCGGTATACAAATAGCAGGTTAAGGTCAAATTCCTTTGAAATAAACTGTAGTAATGTAGTTTCCTTCTAAGTTCAAACTGTGTCAGTGACTTAAGCTATTCAATCCGCATACAATCAATATTGCACTTTATCACTTCAACATTTGCTTCTTACTACAACAGCAGATAATATACGATAGAACCGATGTACCAACAAAATTATCTTTTTTTAATTCAAATTGTATGAAGTTGGGAAACAAAAATAATACAAAAAAAAAATCAAATTAAATCAATCCATGTAGGTAGTTACCAAGTAAAATTAACATAACTATGGTTGAAATAGGTGAAAATTCAAAGTTATTTGACTAAGTATTGTACCTACACCTACCCTATCTCTGCGATTTACGATATTCTATTATATGCTGATAGGCATATTTTATATAATTACAGGGATATAATGATTACTTAACCCTTCTGCCAAGCGGGTATTAAATATATAGGAAAATCCTTCATATTTCACACTTTCGGATGCTTTGAAGGATGCTTGTATTGTCATCAGACTGTAATGTGATGAGTACTTTTTGTGAATTTAAACCTAGTTCCTGTTTGATTAACCGTCCTATTAAAAAACTACCCTGAATATTATCAGGTCCGGGTAGTATCGAGTCAAATGTTGGCTTATATAGGTCATATACAGGCTGCAAAATATATCTTTTATAATTCTGGAAAGCTTAGATATCTTATGACTATTACAATAATTATTATGAACTTTTGTTGTTAATTACTATTATTGTATCTTTGCTATACATCAATGCCGGATACTACATGGCGATGCAAATAAAATATTTATAATACGGTTTTATTATTGATTTATAATTAAGGGTGGAGGGTTTACGTACAGGTAATCGATTTGCTTGCGCCGCAACCTACTTTTACACTATACATTTTAATTATATTCAGTTGACCTTATGTGACATCACCGAACTATGGAGGATTAGCATCCTACCTAACTTGGTAATTTGGTAACTAATAAACTTGGGATCGTGTAATATGTGGGATCAGTCAACCCACACCAACAAAGACCGCCTCTGTGGTCTAGTGGTTCAACCCACCGATTTCAGATCCAGAGGTCCCGGGTTCGATCCCCATGGGGTATAATATATTGTGCTTGGTTTGGTTGGTGGTAGGATTTTGTTTAAGTCCGCCTGGTTAGCTACCACCATCTTACCTAATTCTGTCGCCATAATTGCAATTCTGTTGTGTCTTCAAAATGTTGTGTTCCGGCATTCAGAGGTAGGATAGCCAGTTCCTCACTTTATTGAGGATTCCGGGTGAAGTGCGCCTCCATCTTCGGCCTTATCTCAACTTGTTACCAGGTGACATGAAGGCCAAGCGCTTCCTCGTCGTACTATAAAAAAAAAGACCTCTGGGCGCATACAAAAAAAAAACAAAGGATAAAATCGCTTACTGCGAAATTATGATTAATTGTGATATGAACAAACAAAATCATCTGCTACTGGTCTGGAACAGTTGAGTTACCTATCGGCCGTTTGTAACGGTCTTTAGGTAATCTGATTCCTTTGTACATAGTAAGTTTAATTGTACTTTTTATTGAACAAACAAAAACAATAATACAATTCAAAATGAGAATTTCCTCTTTTTTTGTGAAATCGGTTGTATAGTATGAATATTCTTGCAGAAAACTAAGTTATATGAAAACATAGGTACATTAAGCAAGGTAGGTATTGATTTCTAAAAGGATTATTCGATACACGTTTTAAGGTAATTTTAGAGCGATTTAAGGCGAGGCCCTTCTAAATTGATTACTCTTATTGTAGAACTGTAATTACGCGGTCCAATAGCTCCACAAAATATTACGAGATTAATGGTTCTTTAGTTATTATTGAGGCATATAAAATTCCAAATATTAAAAAGAGTCATTAGTCAACTTTGGTTAGTTCAAAAATGGACGTAAACCTTATATGGTATGAAATTATGATAGTGGAACGCCTGCGACTTTCGTTTCGATTGCAGCGCCACCTGCGGCTTAAATTATGAATTTAAACAGTCAAAGGACTTACTTGAATACACAAAAAGTTTTATCACAATCGGTCCAGCCACATGTAGGTTCTAATGTGCGACGCCGGGTTCAATGCTTGGACAATTATTGATGGAATATGACAATCTAGGCTATTATTGAAAATAATCATCATCATCATGCATTACTGTGCGCTCATAAACTTTGCCATATGGATCTGGCCTTTAGTAGAGTAATTCTTGTTTGTGCTAAGGTTTTAGGTTACATCCATTAAAACTGTTTGCCTTCAAAGGTAAATTGTCATATTTTTGAAAGTTAAGAACACATTTTTCATGTCAACAATTAATCATAGTCAGGCGAAAACAGTGCCTGAATTTTTAGGTCCAGGTATTTTTTACGTGGTTTTTTGTTGATATAACTTTACGGGCCAGCGGTATGTCAAAACTGGTTATCTAGATGCGATAGCGAGTAGAGCTTTTTTTAACCGACTTCTAATAAAGGTGGAGCTTCTCAATTCGTCGGAATCTATGGAGAAATCGAGGAAACTCTTCAAATATTCTAGGCACACTTGAAGCGATTTGGGTATTTTTTTGGTGTATTACCTCAAAAATAAGGAAAAACGGACCAATATCGGATCACGCGTCTGTCTGTCTGGCCGACAATCTGTCAATATAGTATAATAATATCACATATTCTGAAAAATATCACGTATACGCTATATTTTGTAACCGGTTTAATAGTTCAAGTCGTTCATTATTATATATAATATTACATATATAAAACCGGTTACAAATTATTATATTTTATCGCATATTATATATTAAATATTATATCCTACAATTACCTGTCCTATCAACGTACGTGTAAAAGTAAGTTCAATAGTACTATATATGATAACTAAATACATAGACGTATTGTATTTTAATTTTACATGACAATTCGCACAGCGCATAGTGAATATTTTGAAATTCATATTTAGCTTACCTATAATTTTGCTTTTTACTACCGCATTTACACATACTTTTGTACTCTGGATACACTAAAAGTGCACTTACTATCTAAGGACTTGTTATAGTAACGAAGTAATTGGTATGGCCAAAAACGTTTGCTTTACAAAATTTGATTGAAGTTATCTATGACTATTACCTCTTTTATACACTTCAAGAGCCAAAATACTGTTTGTTTTCGTTCTTACTTCGTATGGGTTGTGTAACAGCCCTGCGCCCTTTATCTGTTAGACCAATCGTATCTTAACGCGACCGCGTTACGATATTTCAATACGATGATTCCATGCAGATATCGTAACGCAGGCGCGTTAAGACACCATTGGTCATACAGAATAAGGGCTCAGATATAGTTATATCAGTTAGACTTTACGAACCGCCACCTTAAGCGTCTGACATGGTTCTATATCGATCTCTACAATTATGCATTCCCGGTAGCGAAAGCTTAAAGAGCCCTCTGAAGCACAGCTCCCCAAAAGTAATTAAAAGACTACTTGAGGGTATAATAACCATATATAACAAACGGACGGTGTTTACAATCTCACGGTGACAAATATACATAAACACGACAGCAATATTTTAAATTCATGGTTTGACAATAACACTATGCCTAGTAAAGTATTGTAATCTATAAATATCTAAAATTAGGATTTCTGATGATTTCTGATTTCTGATTTCTGATGCAGTTGGGTAAAAATGATGTGTTCTACTTGAACAAATCAAACATCTTCTTACAAAAAGATGATAATGACATTGTTGTCACATAAAAGACCTAATACGATAGGTACTAGGTGGCATAGCAGCAGTGGCCTAAAATCGTGAAAGCCATGAGCGAATTGAATTGTTGCGTGCTCGTCACTCACTAAGCCTCCTAAAATATTAGCATACACTACGGAATTATAAATCGCATTCAAATTACAGTAACGTAAATACCTGGGCTTTTAGGTTTCGTGCATTTTATATCCCACTAACTATTGTAATGTTGAGTTATATTGAACGCAAACTTTTTGAAAAAAATCATTATGTGATTTTTTGCCTTCTGGGAAATACAAAAATTCAAAATTGGATATGGAAGTAAAGTAGCAATGTCTTCTCCCTTTACTTTTTTTTTATTAATTCTTTATTTAGGCCATTGTATCACATATAATACACAAATCGTCGATTATTAAAAAAATGTAATATCTTTATATCTTATCCAAAGGAATCGGGGAAGGCAACCGAAGCGCTGGGAAGATGACCTGAAAATGGCAGCCGAACCGAACTGGAAGAGGGTAGCCCATGACAGAATGCAATGGAAAACGTTGGAGGAGGCCCATGCCAAAAGGCACACCAAGACTAGAGATATTTTATCAGTAAAGTTTTTATATTTTTTGTAATTTTGAAATTATTTGTCCCAAATATGTAGTAATTAGTAAGATCTCGGAATAAACGGCTTTTTATTATTATTTATTATTATAATATCTTTAAGCCAGGTGCTGCCTTATTCGGGTACGATCCCTTAGTTGACTTTACGAGATTTGCAGGCTGAGTAGGAGGGGTCGATTCAACCACACGGCAAAAACCAAACGTGGGACGGATCAAATCTATCACAAAGCTAATCCCGCACTAGCGCGTCAAATCAATCAAAATCTGTGCGCTCTCTCACAATGTCTTATTATTGAACTCATCCATCACAGCAATCCCAGATTCAGCCCCCTCACATTCAATTGCCAACCTTGTTACCATTTGAATAGAGTGCTAAACGCCCGACGCGTCCTGTTACCCATTTCATCTACTGAACGATTGTCGAACTGGATTTACATTCTTAAGTCCTTCTTTATGTTTTTCGCTGATGAAAATGTGACAATACTCACTTAAAAGCCAATCTTTTTCCTGTTTTTAAGAATTCTTTTCAAAATGTCGTTTGTCCTATTCATTGAGTTTTGTCATTGGATAAAAGGCTTTTAAGCCGGATTTTCAAGATTTCATTTTGAGTCAAAAATCATCGTCATGTTCTTAAACGCAGAATATCTGGTAATAAACGATCGATCGCTCAACGGGCTATCTTTAAAATAACATTTTAGGGATCCATACCCATGGGTGTCCAATGATTACTTAACCTTAGCTAGGTTTTTCCCAATTGGTTACTGTAATAACAAAAAACAAATATGAGTCAGGTCATATTTCAGTATACATTTTTTCACTCGTTTTTTCTGGACCATTTTTAATTGCATCTACGAGTAACATGTAACCACATTCGTATTTCTACGAGTGCCCATAGCATCGGTTTTTACGTTCTCAAAATTTAACAATCAGGTTAAGAACAAAACTGACATTGTTCCTTTCAAATCAGTATAAACTCAAGTAACATATTGACTCGTATTAAATGCAGAATGAACCAGAAGACTTAAATCATACTGACAACTGAATGGAACTCCTTGCATAATATAATATAATTGCTTGATATAATAACTCAATTATATCAACTATATTATTATATAATATATATAGCTATAGCTTTTTCACTCATCGAAAAAACTGGTGCTACAGGCTCCGTTGTTCTCCAGGGTATTCCGAATCGTTTGCTGAACAAATTTATTTTGTCACCGTTGTTTTTTCAACGTTTTCCGTGCGGTGTTTACACTGTGAGTGGTCAATAGACATTATAAATTGGAATCGAAACAGTTTCATGTTGTTTCTGAGTTAAAATTCATGGATTCCACGCTTATCTGATTTACACAACACAAATCATTATGCAAGCGTAAAACTATCCTAAATCATACGTAATAATTTAATACATAAAAGTAGGTGTGAATGTAATTAAGAAGTGATCTTAATTCTCAACTTTTTGACTTTATGAAGATGAAACGGTGGAACCACAAGTCAATAATCTGATTATTGATAACAGTGGGACTAGGGTACCTATGGTGTCAAATAAATATCTTTCTTTCTTTCTTTTCTAGGTTATTTGTTTTTTTTTTTAATAATATCATGGACTTATATTAGAGGCTGGACCACTAGCCCTAGTGGGCCATAAGGCCGGTAGGTCAACACTGGTGGGACCACAAGTCAAAAACGAAAAATCTATACGATGTCACAAATAAGTGTCTGAATGAATCTTACTAACTTTCACTATCAAAGCCAATCTATTTGCCGATGCCGGTGACTAACAGCAAAATTGCAAAACATTCCAATATTTAGAGGTTTTTTTCCAACTTGAGACATTTATTTACTGTTGATTATGATGATGATCGAATTCAATCATTAGGTGATAGGTACGAATCAACTTTTAAAAGAATCTGAATCAGAATCAGAATTTTATTTATTCACTATTAGTTCACACTACATTTATAAAACATACGAAATATACATAAAAGAAACCTTTAATAACCAATAAACAAAAAATCGTAAAAAGAAACCACGAAAAGAAACAAAAAAAAGAAAAAACAGTAAATTACATTAAGTAAGGAGGTAATAAGGAGGAATTGTGCCACAACAGCAAAAAATAATTCGACTCAGCATAAATGCCTTACTACTGCTGGGGAGTATTAGGCGATGGTATTCTAAAAACCTTGACAAGGATCACTAAACCCTACCAGACTAGTCGTTTTCACTGATGCCACTGTTCGGGTCTTGGATTGATGATTATTTTAAATGGTTGAGCTATAGACATCATGGCTTGTCTGGGCATTACATGAACAAGAATGGGGTCTACGATGGAGCTTTCCCTGAAGCTGTCCTTTGAAGACACTGACATACCCACCCACCGGCGGAATACAACTCACCTGGTCTTACCCCCCGAGATAGGATTATGTAGCTGTAACCGTTGACTTAATAGTCTATGATACCTGAAATGGCTTCGCTTTAGCAATCATATATATATCATTTACTTTGAAATTTGTATATGTTATTGATGCGAAACGTAGGTAAAAACACGATTACATAAAATTTTCTCGATAGAAAAACAATCCAAAGTCGACTCTAATTTGTTCCAAACATGTTCGCCCTTCAATAAATACGCCCAACTAGGCCTTGAAACTGTGTACAGTAAATAAATAAAGTATAAAACAGACGCTCTGTGTTTTTGATTGTCTCAGTTTTTTTGTGATTTGATGTTTTAGATTTTCAAAATTAATATTTGTTTTACTCTAAAAATTAAAACGTAGAAATTCGCGCGTAGTTCTGTCATCTGCACCCTTATTCTGCAGATTCCATGCAGAGATTGTAACGCAAATTAGTCACACAAAATAAGGGCTCTGTTAGTCATAGGTGCCATGCCGTGGCTGAGCGCACAGCAATTTCACCTTTATTATAACGACGCCTTAGTTCGAAACTAGAGTAAAGTTGCGTTGAATCTGAGTAATCTGAGTATAGGCTCATAAGGAAGAGCCCATAGGTCGTTTACAAAAACACGAAAAATTTACCAGAAAACTAGCACTTTTAGGTTCTTTGACTTTGGTCAAAGAAGCACGAATTTAAATGATTATCCAGTGAAATTTACCTCCATAACTTTGCAACCCCTCAGCACTTCAAATTAAAAAGTATATCTCTTCAGAAGGACCTCGTTACACTCATTCCTGTGAATCCCTAAATCACCGGCCGCCCCAAGACTCAAGAAATAATGGTTCGCGCTCCACTGTCGTTTACATCCCACCTTAATTTGACCCCCGACCTCACTTTATTTTTATTGTTTTCTTGTTACCTGCGTTCAAAATGATATAATCAGCTTTTTAAGGCACCGAAAATTTATTTTTCTTAGCCTTCGATGGGGATTTGTTCATAACGTTACATAATTAAATGGACCGATTGCTGATGAATGGGGATTTCCTTTTTAAACAAACTTTTTTTCAGTGCTACCTTTTGAAAAAAGCGTATTTCATTTTTGTATGAGGAAGATTTTTATCAATTCAATTTTTATTTTTTATTTCATGAAAACTACACTGTGTTTTTCCTTCCCTGGGTATCGAACCCGAAAACCTCTGAGTCATACGAAGAAAATCCGTAATTATAGTTTTGTCTAAAATGAAGGCCGGCGATTTACTAAATGCTTTTTGTTATTGAAACTTATTTTATAATACGTAAAAAAATAGCTTTATCTTGAATCCTATTTTTTTTTATTTTTAGATTCGTTCACTTATTAAACTTATTTTTATTTAAAATTTTATTTGCAATACTTTACTGAAAGGCGTAATTGCATTTTTATGTAATTACGGCTTTCAATCCAAGAAAGTTGACTGTTTTGACGACAAGTCACTTCATGTAAAGCCTTAATTGTGCAGGTAAGACTTTTCCACCAGAAAACTAACATGAACAAAGTATTTAGGGCTTATATTTTGAAATAAAAGCATATAAAGTCTCGTTCATAAACAGCATAAAATCTTTTGTATAAAGGGACATTATTGTCTCTTTGGTACCTTTGAAGGAACTACAGTGACAGAAAAACTTTGCAGTTCATCTAAAGAAACTACCAAAGGATCTATTTAGAACAATCAGTAAAACTCATCAAACAAAATCAGTAAACATCGAGAAAATTCTAGATTATTTTTGTGTCGTAATAAACTAACTTAGACTGAGAACGTAATTCCGTTTTTGCGGTAAGTATTTTTGACCAAGAATGTGATCACCTTACAGTTTCAATTTCATAGCACCCATCATAAAATTTAATCGGACAGGCTCAAAGACACATTTTCAAGTTTTTCCCGTCCCAGACGATTTTGCGATAACAAGCGTGAATACTAAGTTTGTAATCTACCAAAAGTTTACAAAACTCGGAGACTCGTGATTCCCATTCAATTAAGAGATAATACGGTCTTTTATTCGTGAAGGGCCGAGATTTATTCAGATAAACCTTCTTTGATTCATCGGTTGGTGAAAAGAGGCTCGTACTGAGTATGAGACCTTAAAAGTATACACAAAGTAAGAAAATATACTGAACGGTGAAATAGGTCTTTTTTTTAGAAGGGTTGGCTCTTGACCTTGAAACTTATACAGACCAGGATGAGATCTAGACCGAGACTACCCGGAAAATGCCTATTATTTCGTTTCATTGATTCCGAACAGGTAGGTTTGGCGTTTCAAAATGATCCTTTAAAAAAATATCACGAACAAAAAAATACTTTGACTTTGACCTTGACATTTCTTGAATACATTAAGGGCGTAACACAAAGGAAAAACAGACGCTGGGATCAGAAGTTTTTGCAGTGCGCATATTTAAAAAATCTTGAAAGGGCTTAAATTTTATTATGTGGTATATCAACCAGGTGAGGTTAATAGGCTATGCGTCTGAATTTTTTATTCAAGAACGGCGAAGGTGGTACAGTGGCATGAAGCTCCTGAGCACTCACTACGAAGGATAAATTGTATAATACTGACAATCATGCAATCTTGCAACGATAGCTCAGGCTGTGGAGCCTTGCTTTGGCAAGGCTCAGCATCCGAAGTACCGCTGCGCTGGAGTCGGCGTCTGCAGATTCCAGAGTTCCTTCTCCAAACTCAAGGATAACCTGTGGAATCTGCAGACGACTTATCCAACCTCGAGAAGGACTTGTGGAATCTGCAGATGCCTTCCCTCATCTGGAGGTATACCTATCTCTTTTTCATACTCTTTCTGGAATACTTAAACTCATATGTCAATTGACATCATCAAATAAACTAGCGAGAGTCTTTTTTAAACCTTTGCGATTAGAAACCATTATTTGGATTCGAAAAACGAGTATTTATCGCATGTTTTACCTATTTGTCTGCCCGCGAACACGGTTAGTGCAACCACGCCGAAGCGTCGGGATAAATATTGGTAAAACTCGCGATAAATACTCGTTTTTCGAATCAAATTAATGTTTCGTAGTGATCCAAAAAAAAAATTTTTGAATTAAAATATTTGACATTGACTTTGACTTTATTGCATCATCACTGATTGAAACGCACATTTGCACGGCGTATAGCACGCTTCATCTGAACAGGGTTTTAGCATTAGCTCTTACAAACGGCGCCACGTCGCAATTCCTCATAATTCTCGTCCGGTGGGCGCCGCCATAATTTACTTTTGTTTCAATTGTTATGAGTTTTGAAGAAAAAGGGAATTTGAGAAAAGAGATTTATTTGCCGGTTTCCTACCGGCTCCTTTGTGAAGCGACGGTTGTTTCGGTTTGACGAGTTTTTTTTCCGTTTTACTACCTACTGGTAAAAACTCGGTAGGCGTTGCCGGAAGTAATTTGCAATGGCGGCTGAAAATGTTTTGTAACTAATTTAGAAAAGATCGGATCAAATGGAAATGTTGATTATAATTGGTATAAGATCTGTGTGACGAAGAAAGGGTATTTAGTATTATTTTTGCGAGGTGTTCCACTTCTTTATACCACTAATGTGACAAGCAGACAAACAGCCCCTCTGATCGTATGAGGTTACCGTATATACGCTTACAACACCGAAGTATCACTCGCGCGTTGCTGACCCTGAAATCCTAGACGGCGTACTATTTTTTTGCTAGGTGTTTAACCGCCTTTGTGGTCTAGTGGTTCAATCCACCGATTACAGATCCAGAGGTCCTGGGTTCAATCCCCAGAGCGAGCAATATTGTGCTTTTTTTTGCTTCGTGGTCGGATTTTGTTAAAGTCCACCTCTTTCTACCACAATCTTACCTAATTCTGTCGCCATAATAACAACTCTTACATTGTTGTGTTCCGGCATTTAGAGGTAAGATATCCAGTTCCTCATTATTTTGAGGACTCCGGGTGAAGTGCGCTTCCACCTTCAGCCTTATCACCTTATCATAACTAGAAAATTAGGTAAAATTAAATCAAAGCTCATCCCCGTCGTAAAATAAAAAAGGCCTAGGATTTTTATTGTAGCTTTTGTGTTAAGTTGTAATAGAAATGTACAACTGAAGCTTCAATAAATAAATATGAGTAGGTAATAGTGTATGTTTATGCAGATCTGTGGCACAAATTTATGCCACCTACAGTCACTAGCGAAACCAGTACAGATATGTATGTAATAAGCGCCTCTAGCGTATAGAAAAGGTACTAAATTTGGCATTATAAAGTCAGTGAAGTATGCGGTCCTATCTAACTACTGTGAACCTGTAGCAGGCCCATTGGTTAGTCTATTTTCAGAGGAAGTACCTATTGTAAAAATTGGATCCCTACACTGAAACAATGTCTTTTTTAATTGCAAAAGCCATTTGCCGCACAATGAGATTCAAAATAAAATCAACGAGAAAAAACTAGAGTTCAATCGAATCCATTCAGCTCGCACACAAAAGAATCTTTATCATACCGTCGCTTACGGATTCTTTCTGGTGCTTAACGATAAGAACTTTTAGATACCCGGATATTTTCCGAGATATCTAGTCATTTGGGAGTGTCGGAATTGATTTCTGTTAACAGTGTAGAAGCGTATTCAAGTGATACATACTATATATGCCAGCGTATACAAGTAATACTTACTATATATATCAGCGTATTCAAGTGATACTTACTATATAAGCCAGCGTATTTAAGTGATACTTACTATATAAGCCAGCCTATTGCGGACACACCTACATAGGGTTTCGACCTTCCGACCCACATTTCAAAGCAAAATTTTCAAGTATTTTTGTATAACCTTTTTGTTGTTATAGCGGCAGTATAAATACACTTGCGTGAGTAGTGACCACTGGGGTGCAAAGATTCTTGCATGGCGACCACGGTTAAATGCGAAACGGAGTGAAGGAAGACCCCCCATTCAAAGGACCGACGACATTGTGGCTGTTGCGGAGAGTTTCAAGTTTTAGATCAAGTTTTAGGGAAGATCTAAGGTATACAACCTTTTTGGAAAAATTGTGAACGGTAAAGCTCTTCAAATATCCCAAACTCTTTGTCCATTGTCTTTTGTTCACGCAAGAAGCTGCTAGTTCAGATAAACGTTCAACCCAAGCAATATCATGGAAGCGGAGACATAGCTGTATTTCGTTTCATCCAGCATTCTAGAGCACTAAGTTTCAAGTATAATCGGCTATCTATCCGACACTGAGACAGTTATGCGAGCACTGTATTCGAGTTCCAAACGCCTGGATCATTGTTTCCTAAACATTTCTAAATATTTTATTAGTACAGCCCTTTATTCAATTATTCAGCATAAGTCAGCTCTACGATGTCAGTCATTCAGTCGTATTTATTTGTGTTACCTAAATATTTAAATTTGAATATCTTATTAGGAATTTTCTTTTTCCTCTGTTATACAGTAAACTACACGTCGTTTTCATGTATTTAGATCCAGAAATTAAGTCACATATATGATACATTATCGTCCCAACAAAGAATATCGGCCCCTCTCATTTTGCCGCCAGTGTCTTACACTTTTTTAACGAGAAGTCTAAGAGATTGATTACATCAGGTAATGGGCAGCTAAGCCTCAATACTACGATCATTAATGGCCAGGCAAGAGTGGATTATGGTTGATAAAAAAATACCTAACTAAAATGGTTCTCGCCTTTTTATTGGTGGCTAGCCGCAAAGTACTACCGTAGTGTACACGTAAAATACAGCGCACCCCGCGCTATGAAATTATTGTAAAAAAGATTCCACGGGTTGAAAGGAATTAAATTCCGGGCGTTGTATATAGTTAGAGAAAGATTTGAAGACCAATTTAGCAACATTTAACAACAATAGGCCGTAACTGTCCTAATCTGACTGATTCCTTTGTACATAGTTAGCTTAATTGTACATTTTATTGAATAAATGTATACTATTAAACAACATAAAACACAGTGACCAAACCTCTTTAATATTTTTAACGAAACAAAGTTTGAATTTAGAATATCACAGTTCTTGAACAAAAACCATAAAGGTCATCAACCTCCAAGGGACATAATTAAAAAGGGTCTCAAAACTCTTTTACAAAACAAACAAGAGTTAACTGGGAAAGCGTTGTATTTTTTAGACCTAATAAAATTAAGCAAAAGGTCGCCAGGACTTCACACCCTTTATTTAGCCACTTAAAAATTGCTACTTTTGCTACCAACATTTTGTGTCCAACAATGTCCTAGTAGTCTAACCCAGGCAACGTAATCGTAGGGTGACAACACTTATGGTAGAATCTGTAATATTCTACCTAGTGATCACCTTTCTCTATCATCCAGCGCCAAACTTTGCCGTTTTCAGTCGGCGCGTGGCATAACTAGGCGGTGGTGTTAAAAAAGTGTGCTCCCGAACTGTCACCGATTCTCACTCGCCTATTCCGCTTGTCTTTGGATACCGGTAAGGTACCATCTTGGTAGCTCGCTAATGTTCAACCTGTCCCAAAAAAAGGTAGCCGAGCAGACCCCGCTAACTACCGGCCGATCTCTATCACCTCCATTCTCTGCAAGTCAATTGAGCGTGGTCTAAACTCCTGGCATACCTAGAGTGTAACGATCTCCTTAGCGGTCGTCAGTACGGCTTTCGCCGAAAACGATCCACAGGGAATCTTCTAGCGTCTGCCACGCACATCTGGAGTGAAGCCATCGAAAGATACGGGGAAATTATGGCAGTTTCCCTAGACATTTCAAAGGCTTTTGATAGGGTTTGGCACAAGGGTCTCATTAGCAAGCTTTCCTCCTACGGATTACCTCCCAACCTGTTACAGACTTCCTGAGGGAACGATGGATTCGAGTAGTCATTAGTGGCTGTTCGTCTGATCTATTAGCTATCAATTCCGGGGTACCTCAAGGGTTCTATCAGAAACTCTATTTCTGCTTCATATCAATGATCTGCTAATACCCGGTATCTATTGGTACGCAGATGACAGCACAGTTGTTGATAGATATTTTTCCAGTCCACGTGCTAACGTGGAAAAATATCTATCAACAACTGTGCTGTTATGAAAATGAAATTTTCAGCCTCCGTAGGGAGATGGTGGAGCGTTTGAACCTCAAGCTTAACTTTGTGTCTGAATGGACGCAAATCTTGTACGGTTTAACGCATCCAAAACGCAGGCGTGTATGTGTTCTCTGCTAAAAAAAAGCCAATTTCAACCCGTACCTATTTTTAACGGCACTTCGCTCCAGTTCAATGATAGTTTGACCCTTTTAGGCGTTGAACTGTCATCGAACTTGAACTTTGGGTACCATATCGAGTCTAAGGCCAAATTTGCTGCTATGAAGTTGGGTATTCTTGCTAAGGTTCGGCGGTACTTCACACCGGGACAGCTTTTATATTTGTACAAAGCTCAGGTCCGATCTTGTATGGAGTACTGCTGCCATATCTGGGATGGCTCAGCCAAGTATCAGCTCGAAGCCCTGGCTTCGATTGAGCGTCGTGCTGCTAGGCTCATAGGTGATGATTCGCTTGTGAAGGCTAATTTGCAGAGCCTAGAACATAGACGACGGGTTGCCAGGCTGCCAGTGTTTTATAAATTCCACTTCGGCGAGTGTGAGCACGATATCTTTGACCTAATACCGCCATCCCCTTTCCACCACCGGACTAGCAGACGTACGACTGGCTACAGCCCGTACCTTGCAAATGTTCCATTGTGCCGAACACATCGTTTCGCCTCTACCTTTATCATTAATACTGGTAAAGAATGGAATTCCTTGCCTTCGTCTGTTTTTCCGCACGAGTACAATCTTGGAGTCTTCAAGTCCAGAGTAAATAGGTTCCTTTTAGGCAAGCGTGCTCCATCTTAGGCCACATCTTTACTTGTTTTACATGTAAGCTGGAGGTCAAACGCTTGACTATTATAAATAAAAAAAATAACCAGACCTTCTGGAAAAGTTTGATCCACCCAGCAATCCTATATCTAGGCCAGGGCAAGGATGGAGACCCTTGCTTTGGCCTAGAGCTAGACCACCTTTTAACCACCTCTGTGGTCTGGTAGTTCGCCTACCTGAGTCAGATCCAGAAGTCCCGGGTTCCCCAAGGGGAGTGCAATGTTGTGCTTGGTTTGGTTGGACTTTGTTGAAGTCCACCTAGCTAGCTACCACCATCTTTGTTGTGTTCCGGCATTAAGAAGTTAGATTGCCAGTTTCTCAGTTTGTTAAGGCCAAACCTTATCTCAACTTGTAGCCAGGTGAGATGAAGGCCAAGCGCTACCCCAGCAAACACATAATCTATACCTTGGGATAGTTGCTTCGAACACTTTTTATCGGTCTCTATTGGCACCGGGACAATAGGTTGACATCAACCTAAGTAAACGTCAATTTACAAACAAGTTGATGGGAATGAGTTTTTATCGTACATTTTTAATTTAAAATCAACACGAACCAAGCCATGTGTATTTAGGCAGTCAACAGACAACTAAATGACTCTCGGTTATGTGTTAAATAATATAAATAGTCTATAATATGACATAAAATATTACAGGACATTGTTTTTACACAGCGCCATCTAGCGCTTAATTTGGCAAAGCTTTTAATATGGCATAGATTACTGGTATAATAATTATGAACTCATTTTGTGAATACACACCAATACAATATAACACCCAAACACATGAACAAACATCTATATTCAGCACATAAATCTGTTTATCCAGGCAGGAAAGCAGACCCACAACCCACAGCGCAGAAAACAAAGCTGAATTACCTATACGCCGTTTGTAACGGTCTTTAGGTAATCGGACTAATTTCTTTGTACATATATTAAATAAGTGACCTTATAATTTTCACTTCAGACAGACCTACTAACAACTGGTCTGTGAGGCTTTGCACACAAACATGTTTTTTTTTATTGTACGATGGGTAAGCACTTGGCATTTATTTCACCTGGTTACAAGTTGAGATAAAGCCGAAGGTGGAGGCGCACTTCACCCGGAATCCTCAACAAACTAAGGAATTGGCTATCTTACCTCTAAATGCCGGAACACAACAACTTTTGAATTGTTATAATGGCGACAGAATTAGGTAAGATGGTGGTAGCTAGCCAGGCGGACTTAAATACAGTCCTACCACCAACCAAACCATGCACAATATATTGTACTCCCCGTGGGGATCGATCCCGGGGCCTCTGGATCTGAAATCGGTGGGTTGAACCACTAGACCACAGAAGCGGTTAAAACATGTAAGGTTTGACAGCAATATTCAGCTCTAGGAATCCGAAACAATTCACGTTTTAGCCTTGCGTGGTTTCAGCCCTATTCTAGATATGAATCTATGTGTCATATTTTGTTGGAACAAATAAGGTTTTTAGAATATTCCCAACACAATTTAGTTTTACTGGTTATATCGTATAGTGCTATGAAAACAAGAAATATAAAACCCGATAAGTTCCTTTGCAAAAATCAAATAAGGTGATTCGCTTAAACACGAGGCATCCTCAGAAAATATAGTATAGTTGACGAGCACCCGGCTGACGTGTTGTTTTTTATTGTGCGACATATCTCACCTGGGTTACAAGTTAAGATAAGGCTGATTTGGAAGCGCACTTCACTCGGAATCCTCAACAAACTGAGGAACTGGCTATCTTACCTCTAAATGCATGAACACAAAAATTTGAGAATTGCTGATAAGGCATCAAAATTAGGTAAGATGGTGGTAGCTAGCCAGGCGGACTTATTAAGTCCTACTACCAACCAAACCAAGTAAAATATTGTACTCTCTCTTGGTATCGAACCCGGAACCTCTAAGATCTGACACCGGAAGACGAACCACTAGACTACAGAGGCGGGTGTCGCTTTGAGCGCTAAGTTGCAATTCATAGTAATGCTCGGAGCGACAATACGTTGGCCGTGATAATCAAACGCCCCTTAAGAACAAATACATATTTAATATCGTTTTAGGGTTTCATTCCAAAAGGGTGCCAGCAAGACCCTATATTACTAAGCCTCCGCTGCCTATACGTCAGTCCCTCCATCTATCTGTCAGCGGGCTGTACCTCATGAACAGTAATTAGTTGATATATTTTATAGAAAGCTTATGTTATTCAAATTACGATACCAAATTTTACAATTCTATTGCCGCTATAATAACATACTTATAAATAAATATTTAAGAAAATTTAAGATTAAAGGGGTACATACATTGCACCGGTTTTCTTGTCTGAATATGTGGGTCGTAAAATTCCACACTTATGTCTTCACTTTGCTGGTTCATACATATAGGCTCTGGGTCTCCTGTGTCTGGGATTCTCATGAGACTGGTGTTTCGTTTTCGCGTTTCTGGTGATCCACACACCGCTAGTCGCAATTCGGACCATTAACTAAAAAAAAATTTAAACAACATGGCACATGCTTATTCACAAGCACTACACAGCGTAATATTTGAATGTTTTGCACGTGTCAGTTTTCCGTAATGCACCTATAAGCTATAAATGTTTCCACTTCATAAATAAGGCCAGTCGCTTCGTGTAGAATAGGACAGGCCGTGTCGGCCGCAGCGTAATACGTCGGATCGCGCAAACTCAGGCAAAATGAAACAAAAGGGAAGTTTCATTACATAACAGACAAGTCGACGGAGCTGGGAATAGCTGTACAGGAGGTATACGGCTACTGTGGCCTTACTACGACTGTAAAAATAAGATTTAGCCCCTATTTTACAATGTCTGAGTACCGCTTCTTGGCAATTTAAAATCATACTCTCGCTTTCTGTTTACGTGTCAAATATTTTAACCGCCATGGTCTAGTGGTTCAACCCAACGATTTCAAATCCAGAGGTCCCGGGTTCGATCCCCAGGGGGAGCAATATTGTGCTTGGTTTGGTTGGTGGTAGGATTTTAAGTCCGCCTGGCTAGCTACAAAATTGTGGTGCTCCGGCATTTAGAGGTAACATAGCCAGTTGCTCAGTTAGTTGAGGTTAAACGATGAGGCATGAGGATGAAGCGATGAGACAGAGGCGGGGTTGGAATCACCCACGTGACTGATGCACGTGGGTGATTCCAACCCAAGACAAATTTTTTGATGAATATTGATCTTTGTTCTGAGCTTTTGTGTTGTATTCTATGATAAGTATGCATGTACAAAAAGTATAGAGGTATTATTTCCGTAATTAAATTCCTTTATGTAATAAGCTCTGCTCAGTTTAGGATTTGATGTAATTAATGTCCTGTAATATTTATTTCAAAGAACAGTAACATTAAAATTTGCCCTAGCCATATTTTTTTACAGAATTTCTTATTTCCTTGTTTAGTAACTTGTTTTATTTTAATGGCAGCTGGATAGTGACGCAGGCAAGTGTCACTTTTGGGAGTGCTTACCTTATTTTCTAGTATCAAAACCGTATCGATTAGATAGGTTTTAGCACAACAATAAGATAAAAGTTTGTTTAAATTCCTTTTTCCGTAAAAATATTTTTGTGTGTTAGTTAGCATACTTTGCAAACAAATATTAACTTCCAAGGTTCTTTTGCTGTAAAGTTACGTCATTACCTGTGTCATGGTAAGGCCTCAGGTACAGTAAGCAAAGAACACAGTTGGAATTACCTACTGTTTCAGCGCAGTATTCCACGTGTTGAACCAAATTGCCTGAGTAAAAATACGTGTATTGTTAGTAGTACTACTTGTGAGTTGGTTTCATATGCAGCAATAGCTGAAGAAGTTGGTAACATTCATTATTTATTTTTCTATTCTATTTTTAAACAAAAAGATTGTTCTACTTATTAGCGATGTCAAGTGAGCTGTGTAGCCAAGTGGGTTTGGGCCTGCCTTCTGATCCGGAGGTTGTGGGCTCAAATCCAGTCTTGCACCAATGGTCTTTTTGGTTATTTGGAAGATTTTGTGCGCATTTGATACATGCACATGCTCTGACGGTGAAGGTCACATCGTGAGCCTAAAATCATATCCCTAGGGACCAAAACTCCGAATGACATGTGTCACACATGTGTCACACTGGCTAGTATTCCGCTAAGTGGTGATGGGCTTGCAACCTGTCACGTATTGAATACTAGCAACTTGCAACCCATGGGCATGTACCGAATATAAGTTTGAACGTGCTTCTGACTACCCCATGGTAGGGATCCTCATAAGATCCACGCTCTGAGTAGTAAGTCTATTACTTTACAACTATTTACTATTATTATGATTGTCATATGCAAAATAATTAGCTGCTTCTGAAAATAGCAGCAAAGTGGATCTAGAAAAGAATATAGCCCATGCCCATCGGCCATATTTGACATTAGTTTAGTTTACACCAGCTTTAGGTTTATAGTACTCCAGAGTGCTTAGCTAATACTGCAATCACCAACCCATTGTTGTGTTGATTAAGGAAAATCGCTTCATTGCTTATTCAAGGACGCTATTGGAAGGCGCGCGTAGTCTCTTTTATCTGTAATGATCCTAGTGATAAAAATAATAGAACGCACTACGCAAGCAAATTTAATACGTGACAGGTTGCAAGCCCATCGCCACTCAGCGGAATACTAGCCAGTGTGACATATGTGTGACACATGTCATTCGGAGTTTTGGTCCCTAGGGATATGATTTTAGACTCATGATGTGACCTTCACTGTTAAAGCATGTGCATGTGTCAAATGCGCACATAATCTTCCAAATAACCGAAAAGACCATTGGTGCAAGACTGGATTGGAGTAATAAGAAAAATAATAAATAATGAGTCTAAGATCTGTAAACAACATTATATAAAGCAATTCACGACCCAATCAACAAGAAATGTCTCGTTTATGAATAGAAGGGCTAATTTTCAGCAATATAATACAACAAAAGGCATTTAAAATGTCACCTAGCAGTCACGCAGATACCAATTACCTAGAACATGAGCTGTTTAGTAATGAAATTGATTATAATTTCTTCTTTGTTTATGAAAACAAACAGTGAAATAACAATATATATAGGTAATAAATACCATTTCATATTTTTTGAGTAGTTGCCTTAGTCGCATGGCTGATGTACTTATTAAATTGTCCATGGTCTATTTTGGGGACTCACACTAGGAGAGCTTTATAAGTGTACAGTAATGTACATATTAATCGAGCGTCTCTGTTTCGAGATTGTCCAAAAATGCTTTTGTCCGCTGTTTGTCGGCTGTCGGCTGCTGGTTTGTTCTCGCCTACAGGTCATATTTTTCAACCAATTTTGATGAAAATTAGCACACATGTTCCTTGATATATAAAATTGCGATTTTTGATCAGGAGGTAACTAGGGGGGAAAGGGGGGGAATTTGCTGTAGCGTTATTTATCAACGGATTTCAATTAAATTTAAAGACACACTAAGAATTTGATTCTACACAAGATGTTGTTAAAAAAAAAGCATGAAAGGGGAGTGGAGGGGAAAAGATAAGAAGTTTTTTGTAGATTTTTTTTTTTTTTTTCGGAAAATTTATACCTACGTTTACTACGCAGTTCTCTCCGCCTTTGCAAGACAAATCCGTCCACCAGATTCGATCTCCTCAGACCAAGGGAACGCGAGTAATTACTAAAATTTTTACCCCTATTTTCTCAAAAGTCTAAAAAGAAATGTGAATGGGGAAAGCATCGGTTATTGCATGGTTATAAGGGCTCAAAAGGTCTACTGTTGTTACAGAACCACTAGTATTTAGTACAACGCAGTTCGCATGACTACGAGTATATCATATTCTTACATTAAATAGTATCGTTTTAACCGCAAACTCTGGTGGTTGTCATTTATTTTACCCATCATAATCATAATCATATTATCACATCAATATCATCGATTAACAAGCCTCATAGCTCAGTTGGTAGTAACTCTGCCTTCTGCGCTGTAGGCTGTGGGTTCGATTCCCACCCAGGACAAACATTTGTGTGATGAATATAGATGTTTGTTCTGTGTTTGGATGTTGTATCATATAGTACGTATGTATTTTACAACAAAAAGTATTTAAGTATTCTATCCGTAATCTAGTTCCCATATTACAAGCTATGCTTAGTTTGGGGCTAGATGGCGCTGTGTAAAAAATAATGTAATATCGATAGCTTAGGTATATCTTCCTACAATAAGCGCCCTGGCAAAGTATTTTTTGTTTAATTAAACGTCTGGGAATTGCTTGGCCTTCACCTTACCTGCTTTTCAAGGAATGACAAAGCCGAAGGTGAGGGTGCACTTCACCAGGAATCCTCAATAAACTGAGGAACTGGCTATCTTACCTTTGAATGCCAGAACACAATAATCTAAGAATTTACATATGTGATAATGACACAAAAATTCACAACCCGCGACGGGACTCGAAACAGCATTTTCCCCATAAGCCCGGGCTATTTCGGGTTGTGATTTTTTGTGTCATTGTAACATTTGTAAATTTTATGACCAAGTACAATCACTTGGAATACAAAAATATGAATCTTAAAATAATTAGGTAAAACGGTGGCTAGTAGTTTATGGCGAGTAGTAGATTTTCGGTACGAATACATCAAAATGATAAAACCACGCCGCATCACATATTGTCAATCGATTTTGTAGATTATCCACAGATTTGAGATATAGAGTACATACATAAAATCAAAGTTGAAACAAGATAACTTCCTGTTATTTAGGAATCGGTTAAACATATACCGCTAGAAAAATGAGCCGGCAAAGTGTGAATATCACTTGGACACCGAGGACCAAAATTTTGAGGCAAAAAATGCGCGCATTTTTTATTATGTTTTGGAATAGTCCTATGAGTCTGAATCACGCTTGGCCATTTTTTAGTATTCATCAGGATATTTATTTATTTATCAAATATTTACATTAGGTTTGAACTACGTAAGAGTTACTGTTTTTGATATAGAGCCAAAAATATTTATTAGTTTCTTTTATCCGGTCTTTACGCCATCATTTTCCATAAGTACTAACATTAAGCAAAGCCTTAAAAGGTCCCATTGGTACCTCTTGTTTAGTAAACCTTAAAATTTAGCAAACATTTAACTTTATGTGTAGAAATTCTAGTACAAAGTACCAGGGAACCAGAAATGATCAAGAGGTGTGTTGTCTTACTAAACGTGCTATGAACCCGGTCAAAGGAAACAGGTACTATCCCATCCTCGTCGGAAAAGGCGAGCGCTCCTGTGATATTCGTAACTTGACACTACTTAGTGCATTGTTGAGATGCTGAGATGTTGAGATGTCCCAGTCTTGTCATACTTTTGTGTAGAGAATGCTTGGAGCTTTGAGATAAAATGAAAAGCTATCAACGTTAAGGTCTTACCATTAATTGTTTTAATAATTCTGACACACATTCCTGTTGGCTTATTATTTGTCCCTAATAAAACTTAAACAGAGATTGTCCAAAACAATTTAAACACTAACAAATTACGCGGGGAACAAACTGATATTTTCGCAATTAAACTAATTTGTAAAATTAAACACGTATTTGATATACGCCCTTTAAACTCTGTATTCGTGACCGGATACCGTATCGACGCGCTTTTTTAATTACAAAAGAATGATAATTCACTATGAAATGTGTAGCTAGGGACTGTAGGAATATACTGTGTAATGAGTGTGTAGTTTGTTCAAGGTTTTATATCTACTTAATAATGTAGGTATAGAAGTTTGGCACCCATACCTTGTTAATGTTTCATTGTCCCGAAGCAGCTCTAGAATACAGAATACAGAAATGTATTTACAACACCATTGTTGTAAACCAACACCTTTCGTATATGTATAATTAATTCAATATAATAATAGTGGTAATTTTAACAATTCTTGGACGTAATATAAAAAGTACTTCAGCCTTGAAGTTGGTGTGGTATTCTATTGTACCAAACCAACACTTACAACAAATATTTATCTACTTGACCAAAATTCGGCTGTTGTTGAAAATTAACACGAAAAAAGAAAAAAAAAATACCAAGCACATCGCAAAGCGCTTCGCAACCTTTATTAAATTAAATTATATACGTTTATTAATTCAGACAATAACATCCTACTTCTATTTAGGTATAGTAGTTTATTACCAACTTTTACAACTATTTAACTACTGGACCAACATCCAGATCTTGTTGAAAATTGACTCGAAAAAAGAAGATTGTGCCTAACACACCGCTTTGCCTCTTTCTTTATCAATATCTAATTATATGTTAGAGACAAGAGACATTAGAACTGGTAAAGAAAAGAAGTCGTTGCCCTCGTCTGTTTCCGCAAAACAATCTTAGAGTCTTCAAGTCCAGCGTAACAAGAATCCTTTTGGCCAAGCGTACTCCACAGTTTTAGGCTGCATCTTCATCTGATTGTTAAATTAGCTGGTGGTCAAATGCTTGGATATCACCAATATTTATTTACATATAATATTGCTGTGTGATACTTGGTTGGTGGTAGGACTTTGTTTAAGTCCGTCTGGCTAGCTAACACCATCTTACCTAATTCTGTCGCAATAACAACAATTCAAAAAATTGTTGTGTTCCGGCATTTAAAGGTAAGATAGCCAGTTCCTCAGTTTGTTGTCGAATCAGGGGCAAGTGCGCTTCCACCTTCGGCCTTATCTCAACTTTAACCGGGTGAAATGAAGGCCAAGCGCCTTTCCGTCGTACAATATAAACAAGTGATCATGGATTAGCTCGATTAGACAAGTGTTTTGTTCCGATAAAAATAATTGTTGTACTTTTGTTCGAAGTTTCTGTTTAATTTCTGGCACGCCAAGGTAAAAGAGTTCAAGGTTTGAATTGATTTTATGGAATTCCTATGGAGTTAAAATTTGAAAAGCTTTTTGAGTTGAAAAGGGCTTTAAAAGTATATTTTAAATACGGTAAAATAAAATTGACATAATGATCTATATCTATATGACTCAAAGGTGACTGACTGACTGACATAGTGATCTATCCGCTAAGAAAGGATTTTGATTAATTCTACCCTTTAGGGGATAAAATAGGGGATGAAAGTTTGTATGAAACTTTGTCAATTTTAAGCCGATCAGGCTGAGACTTTGCATGCATAAAGCTACTATGACATAGGCATCCCCTAAGAAAGGATTTTGAGATTTTGTTTTGATTCGGTTTAGTAATAACTCAAAGGTGACTGACTGACTGACATAGTGATCTATCAATGCACAGCTCAAACCACTGGACGGATCGGGCTGAAATTTGGCATGCAGGCAGATGTTATGACGCAGGCATCCGCTAAGAAAGTATAGGTTTTGTCGGTTAGACTTTTTAAAATGGCTAAAGAAAATCTGAACGCTAATGGAGAAGTTGAAGAATGTACTGTCATTTTTAAGTTTTGTAGGCCCTATTTTTTTACATACGCTAACCAAAAGTGAAGCCGCAAAAACTATACCTTATTAATAATAATACTTCTTAATGCGAGCGAAGCCGCGAGCAAAAGCTAGTAACTTATATATTTAATGCAAACAAAATTCTATAGTCTTTACAGTGCGATATCTTAATTTATCACTGTATTTTAATGAATTATGTGACCCTGCTAGGATCTAGAACTTTTGCTTATCTCTCTTGTACAAGCATAATTTAAACCTTTATTATTCATACTGTTAAGGAATGAAACACCTTGCCCTTGTTTGTTTTTCCGCATCAATACAATTTTGAAGTCTTCAAGTCCAGAGTGAACAGATTCCTTTAAGGCAAGCGTGCTCCATCTCAGGCCACATCTTTACTTGTTTTTCAAATGAGTTGGAGGTCAAACGCTTGGCCAAAATCAATTAAAAAAAAAATCTTTAATAATTAAAACATCAATAAATTATTTAATTTTGTGATACTATTAATTGCAAATAAATTTGATTATCCAATCGAAGTGCTTAAGTACTAATATGCGAAAATATAATTTTACGCTACAAGGTTTGATCAAAACCCCTTTTTCTGAAGCAGTTTGGTAAAAAACAACGCAAATAAATTTCATACATTAGTTTAATTCCTTTCTAATAATTTGATACTCTACTTACTTGATATGCTCTTAATATTTTTATAATAAATAGTTCTAACAAACGTTCATTCTGCGTAGTATCTACACATTTGCTACGATCACCAATCCTCCTGTCAAGCGTGGTGATTATGACCTTAACCCTACAGCAGCCTCTGTCTAAGACACTAATGGTCTGGTAATTGACATGATGATGATGAGCAAACCTTTTTTCATGAAATCTGTAGACAAAGATCGCAAGAAAACTTAATTATTCGTATACGACTGGATATAAACGGAATAGCCTAATATCCTCTTCAGATATTATACTCCCCCGCATGGCTTGACCGGTAGAGTGGAAATAATGGCGAGGGTGTTTGAGCTGAGGCTTAATTTCTGATGTTTGTATGGGCAGTCCTTATTCACTATGACCAATCGTGTCTTAACGCGCCCGCGTCACGATATCTGCTACGATGATTCTAAGCAAAAATCGTAGCGCGGGCACGTTAAGACACATTTTATATATGTAAATTTTTAAGACGCAGCCTCCACGGAAAATGATTTACCATAAACAATGTCAAACGTGTAAAATATGAAACCTTAAACAATGTAAAACGTTTTAAGCGCCTCTGTGGTCTAGTGGTTCAACCCACCGATTTCAGATCCAGAGGTCCCGGGTTCGATTCCCATGGGGAGTACCATATATTATGGCTGGTTTGGTTGGCGGCAGGGCTTTATTTTAGTCAGCCTGGCTAGCTACCACCATCTTACCTAATTCTGTCGCCATAATAACAATTCTTAAAAATTGTTGTGTTCCGGCATTTAGAGGTATGATAGCCAGTTCCTCCAGTTTGTTGAGGATTCCGGGTGAAGAGCGCCTCCACCTTCGACCTTATCTCAAATTGTAACCAGGTGAATGTGAAGGCTTGGCCTGCTTACCCGTTGTACAGTAAAAAAAAACGTACCTACAGTTCATAGCTATTAAAATATTACTCTTGTCCAATAGTTTGACCCGATTGGACTCGCGTGTCAAGTGACGTCAGCTACGAGCTACGACGTGCTACGACGTAGAGCTTGCTACGAAATAATGTAGCTCGTAACATCTGATTATACCTACCATTTCATTAGATGCTTTCATCTTTGAATAGTCTTGATGAATATGATTTTATCAAACAGTTTATAAATTATCAATATAAAACATATTAAAAAAATATTCATTCAGTAACAATTATGCAATGTAAGTTAACTATTTACATGGAAAGCAGTGTTACCTAAGTAATGATTCAAATGATCTGTGGGTGAGTCAACTAATCTAGATCAGTACGAGATGAAAGCGTGACCACGACACCGACTTCAATGACACGCTGAATATCAATAGTTATTCGCTGGCCTAAATAAGCGCCAGCAGGTATCACGTCGCATACAAGTTGTTTTAACCGAAAGGCACTGACTCCTCACGGACCCATTGTGGTTTGATTTCTGTCTGGGTACGAAGTGTCTAAAAGGAAGTAGATGAAGAAAAACAAAATCTTATTATCCACTTCATCCCCTTCCACACTTACGATTTCTTGATATTTCTCTACTCTTTTAAAATAAGGCTATAAAAACTAACCTACGAGTCATTCACCTAAAAAATCCCCCACAAAATATGGGACTAATAAAATAATAGACAATATTACCTTTTTACGGTTATTCGGGGATACACATACAATGATTGTATGAGGATGTTTATTGGCTAAGTTTTATTGCTTGGCTTACGGTTTGCCGCATTGATTTTAATGCTTATAGGGTCAGCGTAGACTGATGGAGTGGAATCGTAGCCACTTTCATTGATACAGTCTACATTTAAGAAGGGCAAGTAGGCTCACTTTCCCATGCAAACGTAGTTCCATTGTCATTTTAGAATAGAAAGTGGAATAGAAAGATTTAAAAGAATTCTCGCAGGTATAATTAGATTGGGATAGTCTGTATCTGTGGTACGTTATTTTTTCTAAAAAATGATTACCAAAATATTAGGAAATTAGTTTTTCCATACAAACACTTTTTTCCGTATATTTTCATTGTTTTTGCCTTTTAAGAAAAAGTAGCGCACCACAGACACAGATTATCACTTTCCAATTATACCGGCTAAATGTCATGTGAATCGGACTTTCCATTTCTAAATGAAAAAGGATCTACGTTTATACTGGAGAGCAAAAATTAGTGGTACTCCAGGGTACTCCTAACATGAATTAATACATTGCAACCAGGCTGTGGCTCCGGTAGAATTTTTGTTGAATTAAATTTTTGTTCAAAGTTCAAACTGCGACGTTACTCCGCCTGTCTGCGCTAGTAATAACAATAATAATTATGTAATCATTCTTAACAATAGATAAATTACAGTACAAATATTAAAATCTTATTCTAGCTTAGTCTACGGCCCATAGTAATATATACCTTAAGAAACTCACATACATACACATTATAAAAAAAAACTACTAACATTTTATGGATTTAAGTTATCTGAATTAAATAAATTTATTATTATTATTATTGTTATTAACTATGCTATAACTATTTTAGCACGTAAAGTCTGTATGTGTCTTACTAGTGTTGTGTTTAATAATCGTAGCTAAGCTTTAGGATTTATAAGATGATATCAATGTGTTGTTGTAAAAATATTTGGATAGAATAGTACAATAATAAATTTCACAATTTGTTCGACTCGAAAAAAAAATGAATTACATTCACATTCCAAAGAATGAATTACAAAACGCGTTCAAAAATAGTTGCATTGATATAACTCTCATAAATAAGATTGATAAGACAATGTTTTTTTTTATTGTTACTATGGAAAAGCGCTTGGCCTTCATCTCACCTGGTTACAAGTTGAGGTAAGGCCAAAGATGGAGGTGCACTTCACCCAGAATCCTCAACAAACTGAGGAATTGGCTATCTTATCCTCTAAATGCCAGAACACAACAATTCTTAAGTATTGTTGTTATTGGACAGACTTTGGTAAGATGGTGTAGGCTAGCCAGGCGGACTAACAACCAAGAACTACCACCAAACTATGGTGGTAGGTTTTCTTCCCCCATAGGGATCGACAATTATTATAATTAATAATAAACCCAAACGTCATTGACTGAATAATATTATTGCTACCTGTTTTCGTCAATCAGGCTCTTGGCTGCCTATCTAGATCCTAGCTCACTTTTCTAAAGCACAATTCAACACTAACCAAATATCCGAGCGTCAGCCACCCCGGTTTTACGTAACCGCAACCCTTAACCCAAATATTTTGCCTCACCACCGTAGCCCGGTGATTTATCTACCATTCAAGGTACATTATGTACTAGTTTGGATCTGATACGGTGATGAAATTCATAGGCTTTTGGGAAAAATGAGGTTTTGTAATGGATAGGTGAAGGCTGGGACGAATGGCTTTTGTTGAGGTCTATTTTACCAGTCGTCAAATATTGCAAGGTTTGTTTTTGACTCAAACGAATTTAACTAAAGAGTTTGTTAAGATACTTAAATACATGCGTCTTTCTTCTTCACGCCAAGCTACTCAACAGATTGAGCTGAGACAACACAAATGCAGCTGTAGACCGGAAATGAGACATAATAATATGCTACTTTACATCCCTTGGATCAGTCCCCGTATGATAATGGAATGTCAAACATCACCAAATAAATCAGATTCGTTGTATGTTGCTTCTTTACGCAAAAATTTAGAACAGCAGATATTTTGCACAGATATTGTTTTAGGTCAGAAAAATGTAAAAGCTACTTATTATTCGGCTAATTTGCATCCGAAGCCGTGGGCGGAAGCTAGAAATACATATTGTATTGCATGTGATACGTCACCGTGATCGGGTTGTTAAAGCTTAATTATATCACATCATCATCACATCAACTGCTGGATGGATCATCCTCCAAGCTGAAGAGGTTTTTCATAATCATCACGCTTATCCGGGGCATTGGTAGTCTCAATAAAGTTGTAGATAAGACACAAAAGGAAGCTGCTGCACTTTTTCTGGTGAGGCTTTATGGCATCCATGGGCCAAGTTGGAGGGGTCGATTCTTTGGCCACAACCACCACGGCAAATAACATATCTAGTTCATTATACAAATGTTTGCGGTACGCTGCCTACTTTGAACTTCAAAAATACTCTTCAGAAACGCGGTCGTAAAATGCCCAGACTGATGACAAAATAAGCAGTTTTAGTATAAAGCTCGACTATAATAAAGTCTAGTAAGAGCACAAGTTTCACTCATTCCCAAACTCAAACAGCGAGATACAGAAGTTGCCGCAACAATTACAAAACAACGAACAAAATACAATTTGTAGAGTAGATTATTCCGTACGTAACTGAATTAAAAGTTGCCCAGGAGACGTCGCCTCAGGGGCGAACTAACTGCAGTCGAAGTTGTGAAAAGAAAATATGAATTTATTTCCATTTATTGAGTCAACGCTTAAAGTGCGGGCTTTATTTGTGTGGAAGACACTCAGAAGAGAACTTCGTATTATTTTATTGAAACTGTTACTGCATAGCATTATAGTAACAGATATTTTCTATTTTATGTGAAATAACCAAACAGATATGTATGAGTACACTGTATGAGCTTGAACGCAGTTTGTGAGCTCTGTCACAAACTACTAAAAAAATTGATGTCTAATTTATCCGAATAATTAAATTTTCAATTCCAATTTCAATAGGTACTCGTGGTTTAGCAGTGCAACCTCGTGAAATGCTTTAAATTCAGTTTTATGTTATGAATCTAATAAAAGCTTATAATATTATATAATATTAAAATTATATATTATATTAACCTAATCTCTTATAGTAAAGTTTTAACGGTTAGCTTTTGTATCAAATCGCACAGCTCTCTCAATAAATCGGTTGAAAATTTATCAAAATAAATACCCAAAGAATAAGGTAGATGTTTTGTTTCGAACCATTAAACATTAAAATTTTCAGAAAGCACATAAATACCTATCAATAACTTCGAGTACGATTCTAAAAACTGATTACCGAATGTTGTTTTGAAGATAGCCCGAATGTTGTATTATTATAATCGAATTTGTCAATCGGATTAATTTAACTAATCTCTAGCGGGTTTCCTTGCCCTTTTTAAGAGGTTTTGTGGGGTTTTGATTGGGTTTTTGTTACTGCTGCTATTCAAAATGGGATACGAATACCAATTCCTACTTATGTAGATGAGATTATTTGCCTTTTGTCTAAGCTCTTTTACCCAACAGACATCGTTACTAGCATTCACATTTGCTGGGTATTAAAATAAATAAATTATGTGCTTACAAGGAAGAAGATTTATAAAGCACTTTTGCTAAAAATTTGTAGATTTTAAGATTGTAACTGATATTTGTGAAAATAATAAATCATTGAACGATAATAAGCCCATCCCCCTATATATAATAGTTAGAATCATAAAATCTCATCAAATAAAAATAACTGCGAACTTAATGTAACATTTTGTTCCATACAACCCCTGAAAAGTAGTGTGGGTGGTAGTGCATTTATTTTATTCAGTTATGGTTATAGGCCATATAGCCACCAAAGATCTTCTAAACCGTGAAATATCAATGTACTTTCCTTTAGAAGCGTTCCCACAAGATCACCGGTAGGCACATCACGTAACAGTTTCTACCAGAGATAGTATGACCCATTGGTCACGGGTTCTACCATTGTATTGTGAACTCCTACTAACACATATCATCATAACACTGACTATATTACGTTATTACAAAACAAACTTCAACCACAGGGAATCAAACCTAGGACCTCCCAAAGAGCCGACCACTCTACCACTAGACCTTTGGGGCCATCAACATACGACCATATATATGACGTACCTAGTAAATATTAACGCTATCGGCTTAGAACTCAGGGTTTGTCGAACAAGCTAGTTCTACAAACCGAATACTAGTTCGCTCCGTCACAACATTAATAGCTAATTACTTTAATTTCAAAGGTTAGTTGAAAATTACGCCATTCTGTTTGTAAACTACCTACAATTTTGGAAATTAATTTGAAGGGTTGCTCCTTTGTGCTTGATGTTTGACGTTTGTTGTATTTATAAGGAATCCAGTAGATAAAGTGGAGTATATAAATACTAGAGGGCACATTATTAATTGTGTGCTGGTTGCTAATTCCAAACAGTTTAGACGTTTCAAAATTATCCCAAGAAATCTTTCAAACGATGTTGTTTTTTTATTATTCCTGGCGTATTTTTTCTGTATGCAATTTGCTTAGCTACATTTGATACCCAATGTCGATATTGACTTATTCGGCATGCATGCCTAGAGGTCAAGCGCTAACCTATCATATAAAAAAAAAACGAATTAAAACAAGTGTTACGTCACGTCACACGTGCTTAGACACCGAAATTCATAATGATACCTTCAGGAACAGAAAGTTGAATATTTCTGTTCAGTTTGCAAAATGATTTCAGATTTCAGATTTCATTTATTAGCCACATTATAACAAATATTGCTATACAAGGCAAGTCACAATTTTTTACATAAAATATGTTGAACTTTAAGGTAGGTTAGTAATAGGTATCTAGTTCACCGAATTCAACTTAGTTCAACAAATTATCAAATAAAGTTAAATGACAGAAATTTAACAAAAAAAAAACTATAAAAAAGGAACCACCTACTAAAACAGTTAAATCAATGTTGAATTGGCTGCATGTTGAGCTCTGAAAGCTTAATTTTGCACAACATTGAGTTTGTAAAATGTTGAATTTGCAGCATGTTGAATTCTGAAAGGTTAATTTTGCACAAAATTGAATTACTAAATTGTTGAAATTGCAGCATGTTGAATTTTGAATGGTTAATTTTGCACAAAATTGAATTACTAAATTGTTGAAATTGCAGCATGTTGAATTCTGAATATTTGGCACAAAAGAGAATTTCTAGAATGGAGAGTTTGCAAAATGTTGAATTTGCAGTTGAATCCTAAACCTTAAACATGTTTACTTCGATCACCAGTCCGCCTGCCAACCATAGTGATTATGGCAAGATCCTTCAGGGAAGACATAGTATTCAGCAGTGGAGAGTAATGGGCAGTTGAAGAGAACTTTACATTGTCATACAGTATCTGATTTAGTAACCGTTTAATAAAAATACAAAAATATTGCGGGGCTTTTGACTGAGGAGACACGTGACCCAAGGGCTGGCTCTTATTTAGGCCAGCGAATTAGCATAGCTATTCAGCGTGGCAAGTAACGGTCCTTAGGTAATCTGACTGATTCCTTTGTACATAGTTAGTTTTATTGTACTTTTTATTGAATAAAGTATTCCAATCTATATATAAAAATACAAGTAACTAAATATCGCATTGCCCTAGAATCGATTTTGACAACACGAACCAGTTCCCACTACACGAAGTTTCAGGGCCAGCATAATATTTTCAACTCATTACCTCACTTAATGACGTAGTTAGGCACTTAGGTACGTTAAACTACACGCGCTAGTAGAACTCCAGGAGTATCACTGGTGCGGGATATTACGGAAGTTGTTTATATGTAGTCTAACTTTTGCGTTTTTAGGCACTTATATAGCTAAATATACTAACTGACATAGAAAGATATTTAAATAAAATAAATTTTCGTGTTTTTCTTTGTACTACGAGTAGGTGCTAAGTCTTCATCTCACCTGATTTTCAAGTGATGATAAGGCGAAGGTGGAAGCGCACTTCCCCCTTAATTATCAACTGTTTGAAGAACTGGCTAACTTACCTCTAAATGCCGGAATACAATAATTTAAGAATTGTTGTTATGGACAGAATTAGGTAAGGTAGCCAGGCGGTCTTAAATAAAGTCCTACCACCAACCATACTAAGCTCAATATTGTACTCCGCCTGGGTATAGAACCCGGGATCTCTGGATCTGACAGTGGTGGGCGGACCACTAGACCACGGAGGTGGCTAAAATCTTCAAAGGAAACGATATAGCCCAGGCAGCATCTTTGATCACAAGAACATTGTTTACACGAGTTCAAGCAATAAGCAATAAGTTAGCCAACAAACTAAAGGCATGCTCTGGTGTTTATGAGTTATGCTGGCATTAGTAGGGTTAGTTGAAAATTAATGCGGTTCCTAATCTCATCACTCCATAAACGCTGAGAATGAAGTGGGTTATGAGAAGAAAAATATGAGGATTGAGAAAATGATTTTTTTTTATAAAATAAAATAAAAAGAAAATCTTTTCCATTTGGGTTTCAGGGCGGGTAATAATGTATGCATTAATGTTAGTTATTTTGGCCAGCGAATTATTTTATATTTCATATTTTTCTATTTTCAGTTTTATATTTTATAAATAATAGTAAATTATATTATATAATGTACCATTATACCTGTGAACATAGTAAATCATTTGATTTGATTAACCACTCTCAAGCCACTGGTAACTGTAGTATTCAAATTTTTATGACAACAACTGCTTTGGGTACTACAGTACCCAATGGCAGGCAACCCTACCGACCGTTCGAAAAAAATATTTCATTTGATACCTGTGGCTCTTGTGTACCTAGATGCTGCTGCCCATCTCCTGGTGTTATTTTATTTTATATATTATTCTCTTAGTCGCCTTTTACGACATCCTCTGAAGGAAACAGAGGGGTCCTTGTGGCTAGCCGGAACCACATCGGCAAAACACATGTAGCTATCAAATTGTGACCACCATTTCTATCTCATCTAATGTAGGTCACCCATTACAATCAAGATAATATCGCGTCCACAGTAACAGCGCTGGATCACAACCCACCCCGGGTCACGTACTGCGTCAAGGGATGATAGCCTGACATGAAAATTAGGTTTTATTTGATTCCCAGCACGTTACGGCACCTCATTGTGAAGCTATGGTTTGAATAACAGCGGCGACCGCTATATGTCCTACGTATCCTTCCTTCCTTTATCCCCCACCGGACTAGCAGATATGCGGTAGATTACAACCCGTACGTAAAGTTACATTCTGCCAAACACATAGATTAGTAAGGAATAGAACTTGTTTTTAAAGTAAGCTGATGGTCAAAAGGGAACGTAATCAGGTTACTCTAAGACAAATGAGCTCCATTTATACTTAAAAAAAAAAGGGAACGACATTTATTAAACTAGTTTTACAAACTATGCTTCGTTTGAGGCTCTAGGTGGCGCTGTGTCATATGTCAACACTAATATTACCATTTGTTTATCCTATGTCTATTATTGATTCAACCTTCAGTGAGATTGAGTTTGTCAAATCGAATGTAATCAATATTTCAGACTGCAACGTACCCTCAAAATAGAAGTTCAAAGCTGATGAAAGCGGCTTTACATCTTACAAAACTTACTTTAACCGCCTCTGTAGTCTAGTGGTTTAACCCACAGATTTTAGATCCATTGGTCCCAGGTTCAATTTTTAAGAGGAGTACAATATTGTGCATGGTTTGGTTGGTGGTAAGAATTTGGTTAAGTCCGCCTAGCTAGCTACCATCATCTTACCTAATTCTGTCGCCATAACAACAATTCTAAAAATTGTTGTGTTCCGGCATTTAGATTTAAGATAGCCAGTTCCTCAGTTTGTTAAGGATTCCAATTCCGGGTGAAGTGCGCCTCCACCTTCGGCTTTTTCTCAACTTGTAACCAGGTGAGATAAGAGCCAAGCGCTTCCCCGTTGTTAATTAAAAAAAAACTAATGATTTAATAATATAATACTCGGAGCTATGAGGACACATAAATACGTAATTCCTCCTTCCATAAGTCCTCAAACTTCATCGTATACAATATAATATATTATTTAGTTAAACGCTATTAAATAGACTGGGGCTTAATACAAACCGGGTTATGCGCACAGCTTGACAGAAAATAAAAGTAATCGTGCGGCTTTTTCTTACCTTTTATTCTCATTCGTTGAGATTACACCAGACTATTGTCTTTGGAGAGTTCTAGTAAGAATTTTTGGTTCCTCAGATATTGCCTGTAAAATTATATGTTTCTTTTTTTTCTACAATGGAGAATCACATGGCCTGCATCGTAATAAGGCCGAATGTTGCGAATTTCATTTCAGCGCATTTCATCCGGAATCCACAAAATAATGAGGCACTGACAATCTAGCCTTTTAATGCCGGAGCTCAACAATTATAGTTGATGTTTAGACAGACTTATGATAAGCCCTACCACCAACCAAACCGAGCACAAATTTGTATGGGATCGACGGGATCTAGCGGTCTAATTCAAAAAGGCAAGCTTCTAGACCACAGAGGTTGAATTCAACCCGCGAATGCTATAAAAGTTGACTAATGGTGTAACCAGATAAAGAACTGCAGCTTACTTCTGTGTATTATCCTAACATCTTGGTCCAGAGTCGCCCACATCTCCTGAACCTTACGGCTGCTTCGTATACCTAGAAGTCTCCACTACTACAGGGAAGTGTCGTGAATTGTGAAGTGACGATTAGGTGGACCATAGAACCTACGACCTACTTTTTATGTTTAAAATAAATTGATGTTAACTTCCTATCGTGTTTATTTATTTAATCTCATGATAGGCTCCAAGTTTACATTAACTATATCAAAATTATCGAGATTCAGAGGAGGCTCTGTCCAGCAATTAACACTCAGAAAATTAAAGTTTTAGCTTAAATGAAAAAAAAAACAGTGCACCATATCCTGTAATAAAAATACAGCTCTTTGGCTTATATAACTCATAATAATTGTTAGTTATTTTTTTATATTGTCTTTATTAAAATATTCCTAATTGCTATATAATTTCCAAAATGATAAACCAATACAATACAGAACATGAATATGCGTATGTATTTAAATTGTATCCCCAAGGTTCGCAATGCCTAAATTTAATAACAGTTCGATCGGATCAGTAATAGCGCGCATTGTCTCTGAGTGAAACTGCTATTAAGCACGTTTAAGAGCTGAATCAATGCTAAATTTACGTACAACCCTATCTTTTGAATAGGTTAGGGATGGCCATGCGTGGGAAATTAAATAGGTATTACACATTTATGATCGATAAATTTTATTTTACGGATATCCAATCATTTTACTAATAATATAATAATAGGTTTTTATTCAATAAAAAGTACAATTAAACTAACTATGTACAAAGGAATCAGTCAGATTACCTAAGGACCGTTACAAACGGCCTATAGGTAACTCAACTGCTCCAGACTAGTACCAGACGGTAGCGTGCCCACACTGGCTCCATTGCCACGCTGAATAGCTACGCTAATTCGCTGGCCTAAATAAGATCCAGCCCTTGGGTCACGTGTCGCCTCAATCAAAAGCCCCGCAAGATTTTTGAAAACCCGGAGGGCACCGGCTCCCCACGGACCCAAGGTCTCCACCCCAAAAGGCTCAAATAGGTAAGCTCTGTTGAGACCACTATATTTGCGCCTTTTGTGATCCTCGGCCGAATCAGCCGCCGCACCAGCCCTAACTGATGCCCAGGCAGATGAGATGGCGCTAGGGTGTGGACGCAGGTAGCGTCCCACACCAAAGTCCTACCCATTTCATAGATAGACAAGAGTCATACCGTCGGGCCGCTTACCATCATCACGTAAATTAATGATCCAATCATTTGTATTCACAAATGTTATAATGACACAAAAATTCACAACCCACTACGGGACTCGAACCTGCATCTTTTGCTAAGGCCGGACATGCTCTAACCAATTGAGCATCGAGGGTCCTGACGCAGATTCCGATTTTTTGTGTCATATCCATACTCAACTTGAGCGCTGATCACTAGACTCCAAACGCGGGTTCGAGTCCTGTCACGGGTTGTGATTTATTGTGTCATTATAACATATTTAAATGTTGTGACCAAGTGCAATCACTTTAAGTACTAATATATGTCTTTGTATTCAACCTACTACTAACGTAAAATAAATGTCATCTTTTATTACAGCTGAAATACACCTTTTTTTTACACAAACATAACAAAAGGTGTAATAACATCAAAGAAGGTATAGCTACGGAAAAACAAATATGTTTTTACTAATGTTTTATTTCTCAAAACGTATTAACTTATAGCAGTCAAAGTGATTATTCAAGTATTAAAATCCTAAAACAAGTAAAGGAGGTTCTTTTAAAACAAAACAGCTTCAATCGAGTTCCATTAAAACAAGTTTCAGCAAGTGCAAAATACATGTTTTCGTAGCAGCTTGCTACGGCGTAGTAGCTTGGCTACGGCGTAGCTATTCTTTAACATTTCGTAGCGTAAACATTTTTATACTACAAATAAATTCAGCCGAAAATAAGTACGTGGCAGCCCTAGCTTTACCCAACCCGTTTGAAAGCGCGCGAGAAACTCAACTGAGCTTATTTGTATGTGAAAGAGTTACAGGGTTGCCACTTTTTAGTGAAGTTTTGAAATAATTTTAGCGTAAACTTTACGTTGCACTCAGTTAATGAACTTTTTAACTTCTTGTACGTCTTAAATATTTTAAACTTATATGAAAATGCAGTGTGATGAAAATAAGTCCGATAACCTTAATTAAACCGCTTAATCTAGCCGCCTCTGTGGTCTAGTGGTTCAACCCACCGATTTCAGATCCAAAGATCCCAAGTTCGACCCCCAGTGGGAGAGCAATATTGTGCTGGGTTCGGTTGGTGGTAGGACTTTATTTCAGTCCGTCTAGCTACTACCATCTTACCTAATTCTGTCACCATAACAACAATTATATTTTTTTTGTGTTCCGGCATTTAGAGGTAAGATAGCGCCTCCACCTGGCTTTGTCTTATCTTGTAACCAGCTGAGATGGACGCCAAGCCCTTCTGCATAGTACAATACAAAAAAAGAGCACACAAGCAACAGCTTTATATTTATTTCTGCGGCTGAATAGCATCACTATGTTCAGATGTGCAGTACCAGTACGTTGTCATTATCACAGTGAAAATATGAGTTTTGAGCGTTACCTGCCGTAACACAGTTATCTAGTTTTAGCTTGCCGTAACACAGTTAACTAGTTTTAACTGTGTTACGGCAAGGAACGCTTCACGGAGGGCTTTGCAACTTGTCTAAAGGTCACACACAAAATTGTGCTACTGATATTAATATTTATTTAAGTTTAGTTTAGTTCAAACATATTAAAATCTGAAAACTAAATAGTAGGTAGGTATTATTAACTCACATAAGTTTTACTGTCTTGGTGAATACTTTCCTACCAACCTAATGCAACTAATAGCCTGTCTGTTTACCTATCTATGCAATGCTTTCAAATGTTTTGTATTAAAAGAATACTCAGAATGTTAACTCAATAACCAGATTACCAATCTGAGTTGAGTTTCTGGGTAGGTTACATTACCCCTTGTTACTCGTACATTACCGCGTTACATTACCAACAATGTATAAAGAAAAAATATTCTTCTTACTAAACTACATTTTCGTCATTTTTTATTTTAACCGCATCGGTGGTGTAGTGGTTCGCCTACCGGTGTCAGATACAAAGGTCCCAGGCTCGATCCTCAGGAGAAGTACAACATGTGCTTGGTTTGGTTGGTGGTTGGACTTTCTTTAAGTCCGCCTGGCTAGCTACTATCATCTTACCTATTTCTGTCACCACAACAATTATAAAATTGTTGTGTTCCAGCATTTAAAAGTAAGATAGTCAGCTTCTCAGTTTATTGAGAATTAGCTTTTGCTCGCGGCTTCGCTCGCGTTAAGAAGTATTATTATTAATTAGATATAGTTTTTTATTTTACTTTTGTTTAGCGTGTGTAAAAAATTAGGGGCCTACAAAACCTTAAAACGAGAGTACATTCTTAAACTTCTCCATTAACGTTCAGATTTTCTTTAGCCATTTTAAAAAAGTCTAATCAACAAAACCTATACTTAAACCAAACGAAAACAAAACAAATGCCAAATACAAAGCAGAGTCTATAACCAAAACTACTAAACCGAAACAAAATAAATGCGAAATACTTTCTTAGGGGATGCCTACGTCATAGTAGCTTTATGCATGCAAAGTCTCAGCCCGATCGGTTTAAAATTTACAAAGTTTCAGACAAACTTTCATCCTCTTTTTTATCCCCTTTGGGGTAGAATTAATAAAGGATTTTTATTAATTCTACCCCAAAGGGGCGGATGCCTACGTCATAATATCTACCTGCATGCCAAATCTCAGCCCGATCCATCCAGTGGTTTGGGCTGTGCGTTGATAGATCACTATGTCAGTCAGTCAGTCACCTTTGAGTTATATATTAGATTCCGAGTGAATGGGGCTCACCTTCGGCCTTATCATATCTTGAAAAATCAGGTAAGATGATATTTTAACACTTACATATATAACTATCATATATATGTAAGCAACAATTATCTATACCTATCTACCCATAAGCTTATAAATTTAGTTACTTGCTCATTTTTATAACGGCTATCCTTCCTCTTTACTTACCTAAAAATGATAAACCCTAGTTCCTATGTTCTCTGTAAGCGATTTTTTGTATAATTCTTATAACATCGTAAGTAAAATTGCCCTTACATAATTTTTATTTGGAACAATCATCTTGATCTTTCTCGAAAATAGCTCAAACCTCTTCCTTTTATAATGCCTGTTTAGGCAATTTGTTACCATCGTAGATCTACATTGTACCCAATTTCTGCCCGTCAACCCACACTAGGTCAACACATCATGTCTTCTTCCTCAAGGCCATGTTATAAGAGTTTATGCTTAAATTTGAAGACCAGTCGCCTGACGTTAACCCTACATTGGGATACTCTGTTATGTGAGGTGAGGGGATAAGGCTATGGATAAGGAAATATAATAAAATATAATATTATAAGAATAGATTTTGACCTACTCTGTACGAGCGTCGGTTCTGCAAGGCAGCGGCTGAATACAGAATTTTTCGGTGTAAATTAGGTTAATTAGTGAGTTAACTTTTGTACATCTTCATAATTACATTGTATCAACTTTATGAAACCTAAAACTTACAGATAGGTATATTTAAGTCAATATATAGATACTATTTGTTCACATTTTTGTTTTCATACTGTTAAATAGACGTGAAAACCTGTTACTAGCTTTCTGATTCTATTGCTTTTGTTATTTTATCTCAAAGAGCTGTTGGTTTTTCAATAAATAAATAAAAATAAGTAATTAAATCATAATACTAATATCACGGAAGAAAGCCGAGTGTGACACTTGCAGATAGAGCTGTTTGGGGTTGCGAGCCCGTAATGGACATTTAAAAATGGTGTATTCCAAAATGAAATAAGTTTTTTTTACCATCATCAACATCAACAGCACATTAGTGTCTACTACTGGACAGAGCCTCGTCCAAAATCGGAGGGTATTGCCGTAATCACTACGCTTGGTACACAGATTGGCGATCGCAGTAAAGGTGTTGGGTAGTATACAGAAAGAAGCTGCTGCCCTTCTTCTATTGAAAAGAATCCTTAGTCGACTCTTACGACATCCGCGGGCTGAGTTGGAGGGGTGGATTCTTAAGCCGCAACCGCCACGGCACATTACCATGACATTTAACATCATAAACAAAACAAAACTGGATGGTTTTGCAATTATCACCATGATTATCATGTGGATTGGTGACCGCTGGAATAATTGTGCTAGATACAGAAGGAATCTCCTGTTCTCCTTAGGATGAGCTCCCTTATTCGACTTTTATAATTCGATTTTTGGTAGCAGACTGTAGCAAAATAATGATACCCTCAAATTCTTGCCTCACGAGAGCGCGATTCCGCTGAGTGTAATAAAAACTGATTACACGATTTGCAAAACAAAATTGTAATCTCACAAACATTGTAAAGATATTTCTATTCGCATTTAGAAAATTGGCGCATTTACAATTCTTGCATGTGAAACAGATGTTAGTTATTAACTAAAGTACAGACTGTTTGTGTTATTTTGTATATATTTCTAGTACAGTCTTACGATAGTGGTATCAAAGCCGCTCAACATACTAAGAGTCGGCAGATATCAACAAGCCTCATAGCTCAGTTGGTAGTAACTCTGCCTTCTGCACTGTAGGCTGTGGGTTCGATTCTCACCCAGAACGAACATCTGTGTGATGATTATAGATGTTTGTTCTGTGTTTGGCTGTTGTATCATATAGTACGTATGTATTACAAAAGTATTTAAGTATTCTATCCGTAATCCAGTTCTCATATTATAAGCTATGCTTAGTTTGGGGCTAGATGGCGCTGGGTAAAAATTAATGACAAAAATAAAATCGCCGGTATGTTAGGATCTGTAAAGACCTGTCTAGCTTGCGACTCTCCTGCTGAAGTCTCGCCAGAGTCAGCTTCTGGGAAAGCTCGCTCCATACTTTTGCCCAGGTAATGCCTACGCAAAAATGTCTCTCCGAAAACCCTTGGTTTCGTGTCCAAGTGAACTTGACTGGTTTTATTTTTTAATTTCTATCCTGGCTTTATTTCTATTATCTAAACTGTGTTCATGCCTGTTATCTGAATCTTACAGAGAAGCAGTTAAGCTTGAGCGCCTTTAAATCTCAGTTCATTTATGGTTTTAAAAAGAATGACAATGTTTTTCCTTTTTGAGCCTTTTTGCCTTCTTAAACTATATCTCAGACAAATCTTTCATTCAAATTACTTTTTCACTACCTAGCATCTTTTGGTTTTTTTTTTACTATGGGTCGGCTCTTAACCACGAAACTTGCACAGGCAAGAATAAGATCTACAATAGAGCAAGTCTGCCCAGAAGGTGCCTGTTAAGAAGCCTTCTTGAAGACATTTGGATCATAACACAGAGGAAAAACAGACACCGGGAGCTTTTTTCAAATTCTTGCCGCTATTAATAAGCATTTAATTCTATTACTATAATAATAGTCTATTTTGTTTTTATATGTATTATATGTTTATTATATTATAAATTATATGTTTATGGTTTTATCATGTATGTGTATTTTTATTTCTGCCATGTTTTTTTCCTTCTAAGGTTGTCTGTAAGAAATCGTTTCTAACGATAAGACCGTCGTTTATATATATGTTTGTATTATTCGATGTTATTATGCGAACAATAAAGCATTATTCCATTTTATTCCTCATTTCTCAATAACTATAAAATGTTATGTTATTATGTTAGTTTGAAGTTCTGCCCCAGTGCAAGTAGTAAGAATATAGGTGTAATATATAATATATAAATAAGTATGAATTAGATTCCCCTATATAGTGAACATTAAATAAATATTAAACACAAATATTACAGGACATTAATTTCACACAGCACTATCTAGCCCCAAACTAAGCATAGCTTATAATATGGGAACTAGATTGCGGATAGAATAGGTACTTCACTATTTTTATTTTGTTTATACATACTTATCATATAATGCAACACCCAAACACAGAAAAATATTTAGATTCATCACACAAATGTTTCTCCTGGGTGGGAATTGAACCCACAACCTACCAGCGCGGAAGGCAGAGTTACTACCAACTGAGCTCGAGGCTTTTTAATACTTTATTATTAATACTGTGTCATACGCACTATTAAATGAGCTGTAACGAAACTTTGTAACAGTAATTTGGATAAGTCTACAATATGGTATAATGGGGCAGAACTTTGGCAATTAATAAATTTTAATGTTATGTAGACAGAAATTGTTTGAGCGGAGTGCAAAAGTTTTTTCCATTTTTATTATGATCTCACTGTGCCGAAATAAATGTTTTCAATAACTTATTGCGAAGAGTGGCACTTGCAACTGGCATCCAGCTCTACAAACTTGTATAAATCGGTGTTATCTTGGGCAACGACAAACCTATTTTTTTTTATTGTACGACGGGGAAGCGCTTGGCCTTCATCTCATCTAGTTTCAAGCTATGATAAGGCCGAAGGTGGAAGCGCACTTCACCCGAAATCATCAACGAACTGAGGAACTAGCTATCTTAACTCTAAATTCTGGAGCACAAAAGAACGCCAGGTAATTAAGTTACTATAAGTTAAGTTCTATTTCTAACTGGATCATCGGTCCTATCACATACTTGAAAGAAAATCTTCGATTGGTATTTTGTATTCAGCGCAAATCGAAAACACATATTGTAGGCACAATTTACAAGCTCGAACCGAATGCTCATTCAATTTCAAGTTGAGTTCACAAACGAAGGTTCACCTTGTCTAGTTATCCTTTCAAGTCAGCAGATGAAATCGATTGAAATGTAATTTGGTACTTATATGTGAAACTTATCATTTCTGAGTTGAATGTGAACTTCAAATCTAATGACATCAACAATTGTATTAAACATGTATGTAATCGTATTTAACCCATAAACTTCCACGGCTATAACATATATAGTCTTTAATTAAACAACTTTTACATGTACAAACCTATATAATAGTAAATAAGAACATTATGTAATAATTTATATTAGGAAAATTGTAATAAAATTTCAAATGAAAAATTACAATTTTTATTTAAAACTTTAATGTGCACTGAACTTGAATGCTATTCCATCAAAAGCACAACAAGCCTAATTAAAACATAATAAGATACTATCAGGACCAAATTTAATAATACTCTTGTTTAATTATCGTGCTTAGCTCGTCACGTCTTGGGACGTTCCACCCATACACACACGGTCGTTTCTCAGCACCCACAGAGACAAAATAAATACAAAACACAAAATAATTCAAAAGAATAACACCAACCAATAAAAGAAAAACAAACCTGGCATTAAAATCGCGTCAAATTAGACAGCGCAGCGTTTATAATTTTCTACAATGTACAATTTAAAACAATTCCAAAGACGTTGACTGCTGTACCCATTAGTTAACGTAACTAACTGCATTGCTATTGAATTAGCGTTGTTGCCAGACCACAGGTTAAGACAAGGTGAACGCTCATTTGTTGGTTAACTGAATTTATCTTATCTCTTCATCTAATAAGTTAGTTGTAGCGAGGGAGAGATGGCCGCTACATATCTTTCGAGGGCCGTGTACCTGACTTTTGGTCTGAGTGTCTGAGACTTTCAGAGCTATGCATACCAATTACACCACTCACCAAAACCCCTCGTTCTCACAAGCACCCGAAAAAGATAATAAATTGTATATGTTTTACGTGATCAGTAAAGTATTCTCTCTACGGCTTTCTTTGAGAGACTGATAGTTGGGGAGGCCTGGTCGTAGAATTTATGGGATATCCGGTATCACCTTTTTTTTTTTTTTACGGGGGGAAATCTGTTCGCAGACACCCTAACGCACCGAGGGATGCGAAGTATACGAGGGTAGTGTGAAGATGACAGACTCGTCGACTCACTAAAACCACCGCGGTGGCCGGCCTCGATGCGTGTCGAGGGGCTCCGACAACTCTCTATAGAACATTTCGGTGCCCCCCTCGCATATCGCCTTTAAAGCACGTCCCGGGAAAGACACCCACAGTCGCCCCCAGCACTCTTGGTGCTACGGCTGCATCCGGTATCACCTAGCTTAACAAGCCTCACAGCTCAGTTGGCAGTAGCTCTGCCTTCTGTGAGTTCGATTCCCACCCAGGACAAACATTTATGTTATGAATATAGATGTTTGCTCTGTGTTTGGGTGTTGTATTGTATGATAAGTATGTATTTACAAAAAAAAAACTATGTATTCTATCCGTAATCTAGTTCCCATATTACAAGCTATGCTTAGTTTGGGACTAGATGGCGCTGTGTGAAATTAGTGCCCTGTAATATTTAGTGTCCTGTAATATTTAACCTGGACTACGAACATATGATCGAAGGTGGTAGCTAGCCAGGCAGAATTAAACAAAGTCCTACCATAAACCAAACCACAATATTGTACTGGGGATCGAACCCGGGACATCTGGATCTGAATCGATGGGTTGAACCACTAGACTACAGAGGCGGTCATAATAATCATCCATATCTGATTGATACCATTGACTATGACAATTTGCTACTAAAATTGTCTCTTCAAAAACTTGGTCCGCAGCTTGTGATTTTCCATTTACGATGGTAAAAATCATTAGTAATGCGCTCTGCAAATACTTGGTCTACAGCTTATGTATTCATTGTTTTTTCACTAATGTAACTCCTTCAAAAAAAGAGCAAATATTCATTTTTCGGAAGGTTCACTCAATAATATGTGACTTCATACTTGCTCAGGCAAGGCATAGCTATTCAGCGTAGCAATGCTTCCGTCTGGTACCATAGGCCGTTTGTAACGATCCTTAGTTAATCTGACTAATTCCTTTGTACATAGTTAGTTTAACTGTACATTTTATTGAATAAATGTTACTCATTATAGGGTATGTAAGGCATAGTTAAATAAAATGATTTAATTTCAGCAGTATTTTAGGTGATCATTTATTTCACGGGATCAAATGTGTGCCTTTAACACTATTATCGGGTTATCCTGTGGTTTGCTCGTCTTATTGCTAGCAATGAAGGTCACGTCCAAGTGATCGAACGAAATTGATTAATTCTTTGAGTGCTAAAGATTGATTGGACCTTTTTCCTGATGTAGCTTTTTATCAGATTAATTTTACCCAAAGAAGAAGTCTTAGACGTGATGAGGCGATTTCAGATCGCTTCTTAGAATTTATTGTATAGCTACACGATAAATATTATTACAGACCTCTTCTTAGAATTTATTGTATAATTAATAAAAGATTATTTCAGATCTCTTCTTAGAATTTATTATATTACTACACGATAAAGATTATTTGTTATGATGCGGAATGGCTTCTTGACATTAATTTATACAGCGCCATCTAGTCCTAAATTAAGCATAGCTTGTGAATGCTTATATACATGTTTGTAAATATACACATATCTATCATACAACATTTAGAGATTACGGATAGAATACCTAAATACTTTTTTGTAAATATATACGTACATTAAAAAACATTTATATTCATCACACAATTTTCGTCCTGACTGGCAATCGAACCCACAGCCTACAGCGCAGAAGGCAGAGTTACTACCAACTGAGCTTGCTTGAGCTATGAGGCTTGTTATTGTATATTGGTAACTAAATTACGGATAGTACTTAAATACTTTTTTTTGCATATACATACTCATCATACAACACCTAAACACAGAACAAACATGAATACTTATCACACAAATGTATGTCCTGGGTAGGATCGAACCCGGGACCCCCTACAGCGCAAAAGGCAAAGCTATTACCAACTGAGCTGTGAGGTTTGTTATTATTATTGGCACAAAGTCCTGTAACAAACCATTCATTAAAACAAATGGTAACAAAAGAAAGTTTTTCTGCATCGTGGCAAAATCTCATTACATAAATTGACTCTCTAGAGTCTGGACTGCAGCCTTTATCTTACGAGTCTAAAATATAAGATATAAATTACCAAATAAATCATAGCCCAGCACGAATGGCCGCAGTCAAGCCAGAATATACGAATATTACCGAATCCAATGAATATTTATCGCGAATTTCAGTTGAATGGTAATTGTAAGATCCTAAGCTAACAAGCAAACGCTGATCAAAGGGTTCGTTCACATGCAATGCGTAGCTTATTCTTAAACCGCTTGAGCCTTCCGATTGAATTCTATAGTCTATTTCGATACCTTATAATTTATGTCATTTTTTTTTTTTTTTATAAAATGCACACAAATATTACGACATTTAGCAGCCTATTACGCCTACAGCTTACTACGGTATCACCAAAAAATGGCAGCAGCTTACATTACGTATGTCATAGAGATGGTACCTACTAAACATGTGTAAATAGAAACAATACACCTGCAGGCTGTGGATATTACACCTTTACTGCGAGCACCTGTCCATGTCAAAACCGAGGTTTCTCCATCTTTGGAGAATTCTCTAGCCGGTAGGAGACATCAATTGGTTATTGAGGAGAAGATTGAAGAAACATGATCAGTTAGCTTCCGACCTGCCTTTGTAATGATGACCTCCAGGGCAGAGCAAGGATGAGATCTTTTATGGTGCGAGCTTTCCCAGAAGGCACTTTTTTCTCGTTGGAACTGTGTAGGCATGTTTACTTGAACCGCCTCTGTGGTCTAGTGGTTCGACCGCCGTTGTCAGATCCAGAGTTCCCGGGTTCGATCCCCAGGGGGAGTATAATATTGTGCATGGTTTGGTTGGTGGAAGGACTTCATTTTAGTCCGCCTGGCTAGCTACCACCATCTTACCTAAGTCTGTCGCCCTAACAACAATTCTTAAAAATTGTTGAGTTCCAGCATTTAGAGGTAAGCAAATGATAAATAAATAAATATTACAGGATATTAATTTTACACAGCGCCATCTAGCCCCAAACTTAGCATAGCTTGTAACATGGGAGCTAGATTACGGATAGAATACTTAAATACTTTTTGTAAATACATACGTAGGTATATGATACAACACCCAAACACAGAACAAACGTCTATAATCATCACACAAATGTTTGTCTTGGGTGGGAATCAAACCCACAGCCTACAGCATAGAAGGCAGAATTACTACCAACTGAGCTATGAGGCTTGTTGATAGCCAGTTCCTCAGTTGGTTGAGGATTTCATGTGAAGTGCGCTTCCACCTTCGGCCGTATGATAACTTGAAAATCAGGTGAGATGCAGGCCAAGCAACACCCCGTCGACAGTAAAATGAAAAAAAATAACAATCGTGCCACAAGTTGTGTAAGAATCGTATCCATTTACTGACGCTAGTAGCTGGCGGTATGTAAACACAGCCACAACCGCAACTGAAATTACCAACCTCCTCATTATCGTATCGTATTCAGACACTGCATTAACTTGATCAATTGAATGTGGGCTTTAATTGAATTCCATCAGAATGCGATTGAATTTATACTTCATATATTTATGTTTAATTTTAAGTAATTTGTTGTATACATTGTTATTTGAAATTGTGTATTCACAACAATATATTTTAAGCTTTTTTGGTATATGTAGGTTAGGTTCTCAAGCCGCTCTTAGTTTATTCTAAGGTATTTTCTTAAAGTGGTTTATCTGGGTTATGTACGCGCGATATTGATTGTGGTAAAATAAAGCAATTCACCATTTCTTACGTCTACATCGAACAAATAACAACATTATTTAAAAAAGGTTATATTTAGATCTTTCATATCGGTTACCTAACGGGGCGAGCTTTGACCGTAAATATATATTTTGCATCTACAATATATTTTGTAGCTACAACTCACGTAACAGTGTCCCGCGTATCGAACCCTATGGTTCCACACTAACATCACATCATCTCATAATATCACATACTATGAGCTTTGCTATTTATATATTATGTTAGCACGCCCACCTTTTCACCTTTAACGTTTGTTTGGTTGGCGTAAGAAAATGTCTTACCTATAACTAAAATTTTATTTGTTTCGAATCATAATAATGAAAATTACAGAAAACTTACAGCTAAGTACACAACACATGACCGTAATTTTTTTTTAATTAACATTAACGGACTATGGGTACGAACTTACAAGTAAAAATATCAAATGGGTTTCCTACAAAATTAATGTCTTATAGATAGCCCAGTCGATTGTTGTCACCACCAGATTGTAACGTGGCCAGAATGGCGGCATTACCACGTTGGATGGCAATACTCACCCGCTGAGCAAAATAAAGTCCAGTAAATAACTAAAATAGTGTATAACTGACGTACAACTGGTGGGTTGTACGTGAGTAGCACACAATTTAATTTTGTGCAACAAGGTATTAAATTTATATGATTTTAATCATAGAAATTTATGTATAAATATTGAATTCACAAAACATCAACATGAAACGACTATTTAATACCTACGTATTTATTTATTTTCGCATTTTTTTCCTTTTTTAGGCTCTAAAAACAAATATTAGAAACCCTTATAGTTTTATAGTAGTTTTAATATATTAGTTTACAAATAATTCTGCAAAAGCTTTCATTGTTTTGCACTGATTTTCTTGCCAAAATTGCAAGCCATTAATTTCACACTGCACCATCTAGCGCCAAACTAAATGCTTGTAATAAGGATCTGGATAGCGGACGGATTTTTGTGCTGGATTGGAATCTATCCCTAATCCTACAACAGATAATGCAGAGTTACCACAGACTGAGCTGTGAAGCTTGTCAAGCTCAATAATAAGGATAAAGGTGAGTTGCTATGCTGTTCTCTCAAGAGCTGTGACATGATTGTCTAATGAAAATCATTTGTGATATCGTTTGAACGTCAAATGTTAATTACGTCACTACTTCATAGACACGTTCTCGTCTAGTAAATATCCAATAGCTATTAAATCAATGTACATATAAGAGGTACCGGGATGTTCCCACCATCCCATGAGATTTTTTTAATATCCTTTAGTGCGTATAAATTAATAGATTAATTTAATAAGACAAAAGGATCCATATTTTGTCGTTAATGACGTATAACCAAAAACTTAAGCATAATGTTAGCAAGTGTTAACCGTCATTCTGATGTCAGCTTTTATCATCTTAATTCAGATGATAATCTTTGTACAGTAGATAGAATTGAACTAGCTGTAATCAGTGGCTACGCTTACGTTGTTTTTGAAATAACATTAACCAAAATAATATTAATTAATAAATATTACAAGAAATTTATTTTACACAACGCCATCTAGTCCCAAACTAAGCAAAGCTTGTAATGTGGGTACTAGATTACGGACAAAATACTTAGAAACTTTTTTTTTGGAAATACATACATAAATACGTATCATACAATACACAACCCAAACACAGAAAAAACATTTATATTTATCACACAAATGTTTGTCCTGGGTGGGAATCGAACTAACAACCTACAGCGCAGAAGGTAGAGCTACTACCAACTGAGCTGTGAGGCTTGTTCATACATCTAATTTATTTTAGGTTATAATGGATAAAAATATATTTTGTTCTGGATTTACACAACAACTGAATACCACTTATTATACTAATACTCAAAATGAGTGCACTCCTGGCTAAAAAAAGAAACTGATTTGAAAATGTCACGTCTCTAGGGCCTCTAGTCTAGGTGGTTCGTTGATAATCAGTCAGTCAGTTATTCGATCAGCTTCACGACGATTTTAGATATAAATAATTCTCAAACAGGCATTTACTGGCATTTTCTGCAGAAATCGCGTAAATCGAGCGACCCACTTGAAAGTTATTATAAAGTTGGAAGCTGTAAATCTTTTATTTCTTTTATAGCTCTTTTTGTCGCTTTCGCTTGTCAGCAAGGCTTTGTGCGGCTAGCAAACGGCTAGGGAATAACTGAGCGCTTAGCGCGTCTTTTTAATTATATCTACCTTGCCTGCTTCGTAATTACATCAATCATAGGCGTCAAAGCTCAGTTTGTAGTAGCTCTGCCATCTGCGTTATTAGTTTTGGGTTCGAATCTCACACGGGGCAATCATTTGTGTGATGAATATGAAATATTCAAATTCACGTTATGTGTTTATGTGATCATAATATATCGTAGTATCATAATATATAGATATAGGTGTGGTATTAGTAGTCTAGATTTCATTTTATATGCAAGGGTAGGGACTAGATGATGCTGTGTAAAAAACAATATTTTTCATGAATCATAAGAGACAATGAGGCAAAAAAGGTTTTTTTTTGTTATTGTAATACGGAAAGTGATGGGCCTTCTTCTCACCTCAAGCACCACCCAGAATGCTCAGCAGTCTGAGGAGCTGGCTATCTAACCTATAAATGCCGGAACAGCGACAGACTTAAGAAATATGGTGATAGGCGGACTTAGACAAAGTCCTATCTAGTGATAGGGTAGTACCAAACCAAGCACAATACGGTACGTATAATAATACCACCTCTGGAGGTGGATTGAACACATAGCCGGTTAAATGGGATGCAATGATGATGATGATAATGAGCTATGAGATACTTCTCACTATAAATGTATAGTAATAACATTGACATTTTCATCATGAAAACAATAGAATGATGTAAATAGTGTTTAATAAATATTAGTATTTCAATAGCCATCATCAGCATTGACATATTTTGTGAAAGTGCTCGTTCAAAGAATTACTACCACCATTCTTTTTTCGACTGCCAATCAGTATTCCTGTGCTTCGGTTTGAACACAGGGCTTAAAACCTTTATGCCTCAAGTTGACAGGTGCAATGAAGTGCAGCGTAGGTCAAGTTCTTTGTGGATATGATCTACGCAGTAAGGCTTTGTTGTAGGCAAGAGTTTCACTTAACATCAGATAGGCTGCTTGCTAACTTTGTCTCCATGGCGTATAAAAAAATGGCGTCAAATTTACGGCACTTACGAGTACAGTTATCTTGTATGCTGCCTACAATATAAGTACCAGGTAAAGTGTATCTTATGTCTTTAAATCAGATTAACTACATAAAAAGAGCGGCAGCATTTTATGTTTTCAACTAGCTCTTGCTCGCGGCTTCGCTCGCGTTAAGAAGTATTATTATTAATTAGGTATAGTTTTTGCGGCTTTACTTTTGTTTAGCGTGAGTAAAAAATTAGGGCCTGCAAAACTTAAAACCGACAGTACATTCTTCAACTTCTCCATTAACGTTCAGATTGTCTTTAGCCATTTAAAAAAAGTCTAACCGACTAAACCTATACTTAAACCAAACGACAACAAAACAAATGCCAAATACAAAGCAGAGTCTATAACCAAAACTACTAAACCAAAACAAAACAAATGCAAAATCTCAAAATCCTTTCTTAGGGGATGCCTACGTCATAGTAGCTTTATGCATGCAAAGTCTCAGCCTGATCGGTTTAAAATTGACAAAGTGTCATACAAACTTTCATCCCCAATTTTATCCCCTTGGGGGTAGAATTAATCAAAATCCTTTCTTAGCGGATGCCTATGTCATAACATCTACCTGTATGCCAAATTTCAGCCCGATCCGTCCAGTGGTTTGGGCTGTGCGTTGATAGATCACTATGTCATTCACCTTTGAGTTATATATATTTAGAAGATACGATCTTCAACCCGTCAGCTATGTCTGAGAAATGAGGCTAATGTCCAACAATGAACAGTTAACAAATGAATTAGTATATGCCCGGACTTCTGTCGTTATCCGAAATGCATTCATAGTGCACCCCTACACAACAAATTATGGAAGCTAGATAAAATGTCAGTTCTCTCGGACTTCTGGTTTGGACTTAGTGTTGATTGCCAGTCAGTCAGCTACACAACTATTTTGTATATTTAGATTTATCAATAAAGCAGCGTATCTTCCCAGGAATTGGGTTTAAGTTTGCTTGTAGCTCAATTTTGAAATAATTACCCTAAAAAGGGCTATACGCCACCCTTAGTTCCAGCGAACAATGTTTCAACCCAATTTCAACATTTTCAACTAATTACTTGTTCTGTACCAAAAAGCCACAAATTAGTTACCGCGCATCTAGGCCGAATCATGGTAGACATAATTATAAAAATAATTAATGAGGCTGCGCTTACGGTTGATGAAAAAGTTTTTTGTTGCAAACCGGTGAAGTGCGCTTGGCAGCTTTTAGCTTAGTATGCACATGTACACCTATATAAATAAATAAATATTACAGAACATTAATTTCACACAGCGCCACCTAGCCCCAAACTAAGCATAACTTGTAAAATGGGAACTACGGGAATTACGGATAGAATACTTATATTCTTTTTTTTTTGTTAATACATACTTATCATACAATACAACACCCAAACACAGAACAAACATCTATATTCGTCACACAAATGTATGTCCTGGGTATACATTTGTAATCGAACCCACAACCTACAGTGCAGAAGGCGGAGCTGTAAAAATGAAAAGACATCTTGTGGTATCTAACTCATATCGTTTAATAGGGAGCAATTGGTCTAAAAACCCAACGATGTCTCATTACTGTTTCGGTTCAAAACCATAGAAGCCCCTGAAATGTTTTTTAACTTTCCCAAGCTATCTCTACATGGTTATAATATATATTATATCTAAACTTTACTCGGCCCTATTAAATAAACGTTGTATGCGAAATATTTTAATCACTGTTCCAAAATTGTAAAGGTTTAAAACGTGGAAAATCTTAATTTGCAATGAGTGAAAACATTATCCGGACTATTAATTAATACTCCTATCCTAGTTGTAATATCATTATGAGGCAGCTGTATTCATTGCATCCAATCTATCTGTTTATGAACGATAAGCATTTTGGTATTAATTAGATATTTAAAATATATTGTAAATATCTATATATGCAATAGGAATTTTGTTGTTATTATACAATAGGAATATTTTTACTCAGTCATGTTACTTCATAATTTAGGTAATGTTGTCGCTATAAATAGCTACTTTTTCCCAAGAAATTACTAATTAATTGTTCATTATTTTGATGATTGAATGAGACTTCTGATATAGTTAAAAAAATACTTATATAATTACCAGTCTAATAATGATTTATTTTAAAACTATACACTACAATCTAAACCTGTGAACGCAATAAATTATTTAATTTGATTTAAATAAAATGCAATTGATGGTACAATATATGTTGCAAAATATCGTTTAGTTAAATATCAATAGATTTTCGACATCAAACGTTTATTACTTTATCGTTAATTATGCCATCGACGCAACCACATCTACCTTACGACCCCCTTGTCATATCTCTCACCTTGACATTGCCCCTGAATACCCAAATTCACTTAAAAGCGTCACTATAAATCCAAAACGTGTATCCATGCTTACATAAACCCTGTCATGTAAAAGCTGCGAAGTGATACATCGCAAAGCAATCGTGATGTCTGAAACATCCATCAGCAAATCGTATAAAAAATGTGTCAAATACCATTTTTCCGGAACATCAAACGGGCAGACCGTGAATCCTCAGCCAGCTCCAACACCACACAGATCACATAACGGGTAACACAAGTAACTGTATATCACATGAAAAATGCACAAACACACATACACGGGTTTTTGTGATGCATGTACGAAAGAGCGCGGGTCATTCGTCGGACGCGAGTCGCGGCACTGCCGCTACGTCGCGACGAAAGCGGCCGAGCGCTAACGGAGATTTCCGAAGCTGTAAGGGTGGCGCGCGCGAATTTCGTCTTTCATATTTTATATCGGTTGGGACGAGAACGGAATTACGAAGTTTGCTCGGGTAGGTTTTTATAGCGGAACCGGCGCGCCGCGGCCGTTCTATTTTGAAGGCATTTTTTCCCAGAGAATTTTTTCATTGTTCAACGCTTAGTTTTTGTGATTTTTATTACATTTGTTTTAAGTTGATTGTGGATATGTATTATGGTAGCGGTTTCGGGTTCGCTTTGACCCGCTTTCATGTTCCAATTGTGTTAACCTTAAATGACTATGCAGTTTAATGTTACAAAAACAGGACTGTAATTTCACACAGCGTCGTCAAGCCCAAAACTAAGCAAAGCTTGAACTATTTACTATTACTAATCGTGATAGTTTATGTCACGGTTTGATGATTTCACACATGATTTTGAGTAGGAAAATGGGTATAAGCCGCGTATTTTACTGACACTGCCCCGATTCTTGAAATAGCGAAAATAATAAATAAATAAAATAAATATTACAGGACATTTAATTTCACACGATGCCATCTAGACCCAAACTGCAAACCAGCATAGCTTGTAATATGGGAAATAGATTACGGATGGAATACTGAATTATTTTTTTGTAAATACATACTTTTCACACAATACAACACCCAAACACAGAAAAAACATCTATATTCATCACACAAATGTTTGTCCTGGGTGGGAATCGAATCCACATCCTACAGCGCAGAAAGCAGAGTTACTACCAACTGAGCTATGAGGCTTATTATAATCGTGTCATACCACGTGGACGCAAAGTTGATAAGTTTGAACTCTGGCAGTTCTATTTTTACGGTACGTTTCTTCACCACGTGCTCACAAGCTTGTCCTGGCGAAAAGCGCAATGGCGCGTTTGCGAATTCATACAGGCCCTTACAATCAATAGTATTGCAAAGCAGATATTTTTCATAGATTTTATGAAGGATGTGTTAGCGAGGCTTATTTAGCTCTAGGAGCAAAGATGATATCTACTATAAAGCGAGCTTCCCAGAAAGCCCACGCGAAAAACGAAAAATTGTTTGGCGTTGGACTTCAATCGCCAAATGGACTTATACAAGTCCTACCACCAGTGTTCAAGCGATTCCGTTGTCCATGCGCTTATACGTATTGTTTTTTTTTTCTTGAATATCAATTTATATATAATTTTCATGATATAGCGGCAATAGAACACACTCTTTTGAAAATTTCAACTATTTACCTATTACGGTTAGTTAGATACAGCCCACTGACAGATAGATGAATGAACGGTAGGACTGACATCGGAGGCTTAGTGATACTCTTCGGTACCCTTTGGGTACGGTTTTTTTTCTGGAAACCCTACCTGGAGAGATTGCATTTAGTTATTCCGTTTAAGATAAGTGTTGACTTACTGTCAGCCAATTCATCGCGATTTTATAAGCCGAGACATGGGTAGCATTTTTTATTGTAATAATAAAACAAAATCAATAAAAAGCAAACTTACATAGCAGCTAACATAAAAAGGGATAAAAAATATAAAAATAAACTGGATTATCCATAAAATATTTATGAATAGTTACCCAGTGAATCATCGCTGCAAGTAATATTTTCCGGATAATCTTGAAAAAAAATGAACGTGTTGGTATAAAAATACCAACATATACACATATATATATATAACACTTACTTCTGCAAACAGCTTCAGCCGCTTGGCATCCGAATAAAAATTTGCCTATTGTGTTTCTTCTTCACGCCAATGTTCTGAGCGGATTGATCTGAAATTTTGCATCGAGGTACCTCCTGGGAGAAGCCTGAATAAAATCTAGGAGATGATTTATGATAAACATACGTGAAATAAGCTGATACAATATGTACATACCCCTTGCAATCCGTGGCTTAAACAAATCCCTTCAAAGAGTTTTAATTTTTAATTACGCGCCTTTTATCCAACTAATTTGTGGTTTCTTTTAGAATTAACTAAGTTTGCGCTACAAAGTGGTTAAAGCGAGAATATCTTGCAAACTCATTAAGATACAACATACCTAAGAGCAGGTAATTTTGTATCAGAAACGTCACAGCGTTCGGTTCACTTGCAAAATGTCGTATTAGCGCAATGCGGATATTACACACCATAACAAAATTATCCTCAGTTGAGACGGACAAAGCGAGAGACTGTAATGAGCTCCTAATTTGAAAAAAATCTACGTACCAAAAGGATATAGTATTATCAACAACAAAATTTTGCCCGTGACTTTGCCCATGTTAGAACGCTACGACAATGTAGTCATGGTTCTTCCCCAAGGCGTATACATTTCTAAGCCAAGTTTCAATAAGATCCGTTGTATTGTTTAGTAACTGTAAAATGTTAACAAACAAACAGTAATTTTCAAATTCAAAATAAAATTATTAGTAAGCATGAATGGATGTTTTTATTAAATGCAGTATGTGAGCATTATCTACTTAGGGAACCACATTATGGGTGATCATGACATCTCAAGAAATTAGATGTCTCAAGATTGTAGTATTATTTTATCTATCTTATATTATAGCTATTAATTTGTATAAATACTCACGTAGGATAAACATTATGTCTCTTGTATCATCACTACATCATCATATTAGCCTTCCTTCATGTTATTTCAAATAGTAAATCCATATGTTTGAGGCAAATTTCATCTCAAAAACATCTATACATGTATCGATAGAGCGAATTTTTCTGATTCTTTTGATATACATAATTGTTATTCTAGATCTATGTTTTATCTGAAAAACCTAATATTTTGGTAGATTTTAGTATTTGATAGGTTTTGACATGTTTATCAAGTGACAGCTCATGTCACATCTTTCTTTTTATTTGTAAGTTTTGTGATAGTTTGCATATAAAATCGAATGCAAACTTCACGGGAAACACGAATTGCAGAGAGTTCATATATGAAAACTAATAAGACCTCTGTAATCATACTAGAATAATACTGATTCAAACACGATTCCATCTCATCATCAAATTTCATATAAATAGGGGTCAACCGATATGAAAAGGAATTGAGTTTTGACCTTCAGACAAGTAACATAACTAAAACTAGCACCTATTTCAAAAGAAATACCAAAGAAGCCAGTTTCTGACGCTGCCCTGGAAACTCTACCTCGGACGCTACTCTAGAAATCTACCTGGGACGCTACCTTGGAAGCTCTACCTCGGACGCTACTCTAGAAATCTACCTCGGATGCTTCCCTGGAAACGTATCTCGGTTACTCCAGGTTAATGACACTACTGAATCTACTCTCCGCACCTAGCCAGCCTTCATGACAACAGTTGTCGACGCTTCGCCGCTGAGCCGCACCTAGCCAGCCTTCATGACAACAGTTGTCGACGCTTCGCAGCTGAGCAGTCTCCATCTCCGCTCTCTATAACTTTCCGCACCTTGCCGCCTTCGAATCAAGATCTGTATCATTTCTATATAATCTTCATTAGTGTTTTTTTTTTATATATATATATATATATGTATATATATATCTGTAAATTTAAAATCTTATTCTTTTGGTTCTTTTTAAATTTTAATTAGTGACGTGCGGTTCTCCGTTACGTTACAAGATGCAACGTACACTGATATCGTATTTTTTTATGGTACCTCAAAAACCTACTTTGCCAAGTTTAAAAGCATTAATAATACATAAAATAGTTTCGCAATAATAGCTGTAGCAAGATGCAGATACCATATTATGCGAGTAAACCCTCAAAACTTTGCTATCTTCCCAACTTATAATGACAATATACACTGCTATCGTAGTCTATGGCAAGAGTTTCCTTATGATATTATATGATGAGAATAAGCTGCTTATACTCAAGCTTAGTAATGACCTAAAATGTAGTTCCATAACTTATCATTTAGAGGCATGGCTTAATTTTACCCGCGGTTCCTTTAAGATTGTTTATGAGCCCAGTCTTACAAACTAAACAAAGTTGCCTTGCGAGACAAGATATTCGGTCGACAAACAGTAAAGATAAGACATGGCTCACCAGAGGCAACCAAGCTAACGCCTCTAATGATTTCCACGAGAGGAAAGAGATGGTTTTATATGTGGTTTTATACATATTCCCATTGCGCCACAAACAAGGCAAGTAACAAAGCTGTCATTTAACCAAATCACCATGTGAGGCAGGTAGATTACCCGTGTTCTGGTTTTATTCCTGAGTTGCCTCATAAAACATCTACGGGAGTGTAGGTATAGGTTAATATTCACTACCGTGGTCGCTACGAAGCAAACCAAAATCAAGTTGCAAGGCAAAGCTGACAATAAAAAGTGATTCACTTCTTCTCATTTATTTGATAAAATTTCGCAGTTTCGTGGAAATCTTAGAAATACCCTCACTTCTACTAGCAAGCAACACATCGCAGATCCAAGTCTTCGCTCTAAAGTATAGCTTGACCATTTTCGAGAACTGGCTCTGGTGTGTACGTGAAGTACGGCACCTCTGGGACCTGTAAGGTTGTATCGGAGCAATGTGCTGATGGATAATCCTGGCTACTTGGTCATATCTGTGTAAATACTCCAAGCTAGCAAGATGCGAACCTTCCGAATGTATATATGTAAGGGATTAGCTGTGGCGGTGACATACTCGACACAATCAACCATCCCGCCCCTCATAATATAATTTCAGTAGTTTCGTCTTGACAATCTTACCCATTAACTTATAATTATTATTATAACCAAGTCAATTGATTTTCTGAAGCACTGAAACGTGCCGAGACTATAAGGAAGCTCAAGACCCTCGAGTTATTAACGGATCTATTATTATGTTAATACAAATTCTCGTAAACAAACAATTGACACTCCGAAAATTCCAAATGAACAGAAGATGAAATTTTATTTACCATTCGCACGCAGTAATTGAAGAATAACACGTTTTTAATTAACTGGATCCCTTACGCTCCGTAATCCCTTGGGGAATGCCACACCGTGACAGTTGGCGGGCCAGTGAGCTGGACAAGTACTGTCGTGAAAAAGCTACGCCAAATACAGTCGCATGTAAACTCTGAAAAGCCAATATTTTAATAATTGAAATGATAGCTTTGGTTGGTGATAATTTTGGTTGGTGGTAGGACAGATCCGCCTGGCGAACTACCACCATCTTATCTAAGTCTGTTGCCATAACAACAACTCAGAATGGTTGTGTTTCGGCATTTAATAAATAATAAATAAATATTACAGGAAATTAATTTTACACAGCGCCATCTAGCCCCAAACTAAGCGTAGCTTGTAATATGGGAACTAGATTACGGATAGAACACTTATATCCTTTTTTTTGTAAATATATACGTATTATATGATATAACACCCAAACACAGTACAAACATCTATATTCATCACACAAATGCTTGTCCTAGGTGGGAATCGAACCCACAGCCTACGCAGAAGGTAGAGTGTGTTACTACCAATTGAGCTTTGAGGCTTGTTTTTTTTATTATTTAGAGGTAAGATAGCCAACTATTTTACACAAAGCAACTTAAAACAAACCTCATAGCTCAGGTGGTAGTAACTCTACCTTGAGGAACCTTGAGGAACTCCTCAGATAGTTGAAGATTCCGGAGTGCCCTTCCACCTTCCGCCTTGTCATTATTTGAAAACAAAGCAGTAGATCAAGGCAAAGCGTTTCACCGTCGTAAAATAAAAAATAAAAAAAACAAGTTAGATGTAGCCTTAGATGGAACACGCTTGTCTATAAATAACCTATTCACTCTGGACTCGAAGATACCTCGCTTCGTCTGATTTTCGCACTAGTACAAGGTACGGAAAAACAGACGAGGGCATGGAGTTCCATTCCTTACTAGTATTAATAATAAAGGTAACGGTGTAAATATGTGTTCAGCTCAATGGAGCATTTACAAGGTATATTTATATATACCGTACTAGTAGACGCCAATCCAGTGCCAGGCATTTAAATAAAGTCCTACCACCAACCAAACCAAGCACAATATATTGTACTCCCCATGGGCATCGAACCCGGGACCTCTGGATATGAAATCGGTGGGTGAAACCACTTGACCACAGTGGTGGTTAATATAAACCAATTACAAGTGATAATAACTTTTTATCGAGTTTTCAGGCTAATCAAAACAGCCAGCTACGAGATGCCAGACTCGTATTTTGTTTGCGGATTCACCTGATGGAAATTATAAGAGAATCTTTCCAGCAGCTTGTAGTCGGGGGAAATGAGTAAGAGAACATTCTACGATCTTAGTCCGCAATGATAGTGCCTGTACTGTAATGTTTGTGACTGGCGCGGTGTAGCCGAGGCCTTTTGTTTCGGTGTAATTAGTGAGAGCGTAGCGCGGCACTGACGCAGACACAGACGCCTGCGGCCGACCACTGATCCTCACGCAATTGATTCGGCTGGTGAGATGACATCCGAATCAAGATTGCAAGGGCAGAGTCATATGCTTGGATAATGTTTAGAACTATCTTTGAAATACTGAAAAAATCCGGACCTAAAAACATAATATACACACTAGCATAACAATCATTACATACCTTAAAAGTTGGCCCCCAATAATTTAATTACTAGAATTACCATCATGACCTCACTTGCCAGATGTAAGTTATCGCACTGTAATACTATATTATAATGTACATACGTTAATACCCCATTATCTCTTAATCGCTTTATTAGATTATATTGTTAGGGGATTATTGCTAATATTTAACATTATAAATGATAAATAAACTAAAAGATGCCAGTTTAATTTGTGTTGTCAGTGTTAGTGACTTTCAGACAATCTTTAGATTAAATTAATCTACCGCATAGATTATGATGTATTATCATTATTTTTATGGCGCGTATGGTGATCTGTAGATTGGTGGTAGCTAGCCAGTTGCCAACAATTATGTCTCAATAACAAGCATAAATTAATGATAGCAGCTAGTTCCTCAGACAGTAGATGGTTCAGGGTGAAGTGTGCTACCACCTTCGGCCTTATCCACCAGGTGAGATGAAGGCCAAGCGCTTCTCCGTCAAGAAATAAAAAAAAAATAGAACAAAATTCTTATCAGAAACATTGTCTAATAGATCAATGGGTGGTCTTATAGCTTCAGATAAGAAGCTCGGAAGGAGGCTCTGTAGTCGGTAATGGCGGATGGTAGCACATTTAATAGTGATCAAGTCGTTATAGCCGTTCCCTACCTCTCAAAGAGCGTTTTAAATCCCTACGTGATGACCATGGGTAAATCTTTGTTCGTGTGAGACTTCTTACCAAAATACCTACAACCAGTTTTTAAGCGTAGTAGACTTCCTTATGAAAGGTCTCGTAGGGGAAAACACCTATATTGACCACCAACAAATCTTCTGCGGTAACATTATCAGTTCCACAGACTGTCAGAGTCTGGGACTCTGACGGTGTCTGTCAGAACATTTAAATCCTTCCAGATCCTGAAAATTAATTCTCATAAAGTTGAAATCCCAAAATTAATAATTTCCCAGAGTGTTGGTATATTTTTGTTTCGCAAAATGTTGAATTCTTAGAATGTTGGATTCTGTAAAAGTTGAATTCACCTATGAATGTTTTTAAAAGTTGTGTTTAATTTTACTTATTAACTTACCTATATTTCATTAATTGCCTGAAAATTGTTTAGTCGCTTTGTTATTTTCACTTTCTGTTTATTATAAGTATCTAAAGTTTGATTGAGTTCATAAAATAGACACAATTGTTTTAAATTAATATGGTATTTTTATTTCTAATTAGTACGATAAGGTATGTAATTAATATAATTCAGAAATGTTACTTCTCTTTTCATTCCCTCACGCGACTCCAGAAGTTTCTAACTTTTGAGACAAAGCTCATTTGAGACATAGCTCAAACTCTCCTCTTACTCCTTCTGGATTATGCAGACTCCTGTTTTCTTGATGCCACTGAGGAAATTTGCAACAAATTGGAACGTCTTTAAAACTTGTGCATTCGTTTTATATATGAATTGCGTAAGTTTGATCATATTTCATTTTACAGAGCCTAGTTAAAATGGCTTCCTATTCGTCGACGCCGAGATTCACATGTGCTTTCTCTTCTCTATAATATTCTCAACAATCCTCTATCTCAATCTTATCGCCTTGAGCGGTTTTAATTTCTGGGCCCCCGTCCGCCTTGCAAAATAGCTAAATCTCTACTCCTTGCTACTCCTTAAGACTCCTCTAGCTGTTATGGTGGCTCTTTTACTATGAACTCAGTTAGGCTGTGGAACTCACTTACCCATGACATTCGCGCTAGCCCCTCGCTTGTAATCTTCAAGCGTAAAGTCAAAGAGCACTATCACTCCTCATAGATTCATTATATATTAATATGTATATATATATGTTATATATAATATTTAAAACTATATTCTTAGTAATTATAGCAAGTATTATTGATAAATATAATATAATTTATGTGTCTTTGTTATATTATGTTACTTATTAAACTTTATTAAATTGTTATGTTCACTATTTCCCAATTTTTATCTATCTTTCCTCTCTACAAATCACTGGTTTTCTGGTAGAAAACTCTTTTTAGGGTTAAGCTCGCCTTTTCCATGTATTTAAATTTTTAAGTTTTTCTTTGTTTTTATGTTTCTGTGTGCAATAAAGCATAAATAAGACAAATGAATAAATAATATTGATTTATTTAAATTTACTCTCTACTTCTACTTTTTTAAGTATAGCGCCGTCTTTTGATCTCACTTATTCCTTATCCATCCAAAGGAGTCTTAAAGAGATAAAGTGTCTTTTAGATATAAAGTGGCTTATTTTAATAGCACATAGTTTTTTTATCTATGTGTCAAGCCATGACAGTATACAATCACAAGCCACGTACTGATTACAAACGTTTGTCTCCAACCCTATGCTTCGACCGATGTGGACCACCGTGCGTCATCAAATCATTCGCCAAGCTAGCATTCAGCCTTGTGGGTTCAATGCCTAACCACAGAGAAATGCGGTCGCTCAATTATTGACTTTAACTTGAGTTTCAATAGTGCAATCGCTATTAATGACTCACACATATGAGTGATTTTACGGTATGTTGGTGTTATTATCATGTCCATTATATCATAAAAACTGACTAAGGCATTTTACTAGAAGGTTCTCATTAGCTTACTTCTAGGTAATATCTATAAAACATTTACTGCAAACACCAATCTTCTGGCAAAGCGTGGTAATTAAAGCAAATCCTTATTATTACGGAGTCTTTGTCGGTGGGTATAATGTTAATAATTCCAAAATTATTATGACGACTGATTTTTAAAAACTAAAACAAGATATATTCAAATGTATGTTATGCTTAGATTTCAAAGTATTGTTTCCTAAACTAGCTGAATGCTTGTAAGAACAATACAGTCAGCTTCAGTACGAGTATGCTTAACACAAGTTTATTCCAACTAGTCTATTGAGGACAGTTAAAATTTATATACGCGTACGTTAAAATTGATAGAAAACTGTTCATAAAGTGAGTCGCAGGTCACACCTTTGCAACTCACTCAATGGTTAGTGTCCACGAAAACTCACCAATCCAGAAGATTCTGGATAGGTGAGAATGTGAACACTACTAAATGCTCATTCCAGCTGTGCAAAAAAAAAACAAAATAAATTACATCCGAAAATATTATAGCAATCCCAAAATATTGTCCATCAAACTTTTAACTGTCTCAACTTTAGCAATGCGAGTTGGTCGGTTGTTTTTATATTTTTCGTTTATTTCGTTAAAACTTCAACAAAAAAAATACCTTTCGTTTACAGCGGGGATTCCGACCACATTGTTTGAAACAAAAATCAGGTGTAGCTAAAAACAGATTGTATTTCGGTGCTTTGGTGTCAGCTCCTTAATTTATAGAATGTTTTTTGTTATTTTGACTAATTCAATAACGGTTGATTAAATCGATTACTAATCGGAGAATAACATATTGGTTCCCAAACTCAGAGCGTAGTCTTTTTGGTGATTTACAAAAAGGTAACGTCTACACATTCTGATGTATAAACTAAACTATTGAAAAAACACTCCTGGAAACTTTAATGCAATCTAAAATAGTAGATTTACTCATAAGCTTTTCCGATTAAAGAATCTGAAATTTGAGTAGGTACACAATATTAAATTAGGTAAAGTTTGTAAGTTTTGAGGTTATCGTCGAAACTACTAGTCCGATTTACAAATTTTGTTCAACAATATTTAATTTTAGAATAGACTTTCATGAAGTGTACTAAGTGTATTATGTATATATTTTTTGTCACCTTACGTGCCTATAGGTAAGTGAGTGATTTAATCATTATTCTGTTTATCGTTTATTTTCTCTTACTCCAACAATATTAACAAAATTACACATAGGCGATACCTCGGACACAATTAGTTATGATAATACATAAACTAAAAATCACAGAAATTAGGTGAATGAAAAACAGAAAACCTAGCCTCTCCCTAGTTTTGACACATTCACACACGTAGAAATTTTTAGTATGCGCAGTCGTAATATATTCGAGCATAAGCATTTGATATAAATAGGTATAGGTAGGTGGTGTTTTAGCAAGTAAACGTAGGTGCCTTATGTTCAAACTTTGCCGTGACAAAGTGAGTAAGTTCTACGGCATTAACTTTTGAAATTCTGCAAAAATTCACTTTCGCTTGCGAAAAATGAAAGCAAATTAACGAGTTTGCTGAAGAAAATCTGAGTTTTTTTTGTACCACGTTATTTTGCAAAAATTGAGTAGTTCAAAGTGTGATAGCAGAAGGAAACCGTGGAACGCGTAATAGGATTTGTTTTTAGGAGTGTACACAAGCACGACTTTGCTGCAAGCATCGTCAGATATATTATGTACATTTTTAAAGTAAACTTCTTTAGCACCGTTATGTTTTGAAACGAAAAAGTGACCCTAATAAGAGACAAACATAATACATGTATGTGTGCGCCTTAGTGCAAAACCTTGAAAAAAAAATGTTTCACTTCTCCTGCGTGTGAACTGTACACTTAGTTTTTTATTTGTGTTTTAATTCATGAAACATGTGAATACACAAATAAGTACATGAATATTTTTTATTATATGAAGCTGAATATCAACAGACAAATGGGCAAACGCTGCAACTTTTTGCATACCCCCAGGAACTGACAATGACAACTATTCAAACATTTAACTCACATGTAACCAACGCTCATTATAATTCCAATAAACCGAAAATTCCATACATCCATTATTTTTAACTTTCTGAATTCGCTCTCATGGCCAAAAAGTCTCAAGATTGATAAATATACTCGTTTATTTACAGTATCAACAAAGCAGGCATCTTTTGTTGTCTCAACTATTATGAGACAGCTCTTCTAAGAGCTCTCCCAGCCCTTTCGCACCCTCACAGGGAAATGATTGTATGAACAGCCCTGCACGAAATGTCGACACTTGAGCACATGATAACGATGAAAAGGCTTTTAGATACGATGTCATATTATCTACTAGTATGTTAAAGTAGACTTACGCCTGTTTCCCAATGGGGTGAGCATTTTTAGGCTCTTAGGAATATATTCCTTGTTGAAAGACAGAGGGTCCATGGCTGTTCCCTAACAACCAGTTTGTAATTGTAAATTGTAATAATGTGAAATAGTCACTGTTTTCATATTCTGTATTAAAAATGTATTTTTAATCGATTTTTCCTATTCTTATCTATCTGATTCAGATATCATCTGATTGGATGAATTTTAAAATTTAAATGAAATCTGTAGTTATATTATAAATTCGAAATGAATTAAATTTGTTTAATTGATTGTTTTTTCATTTTCTTGACAATACAGCTGAACGGTTAACTACACTGTACAAAGTAAAATTACAACACTAATTTGGCGCATATATCATTGACGGCTTTGTATATATGGAATGCCAGCTTATATTTTATACTTTATTTGTAGAATAGTAAAAAAAAAGAAACATTTCGAATCGTCAGATCTACGGGCTTTGGAATCGCGACCTTTAAATATAACATAGAAGAATGTATATAGTTCTTTTAAACATACGGCAAGACTTAACGGGTCGAATTCTGGAAAACGCTAATCCTAATTCATAAACCGTAAAATTATGACTTGAGTATTCGAGACTTGCACAGATGATTTTGAGGAATGGTTTGAGAATAGCGTTGAAATCTATCGGATTCTGAGTCAAATCGAAAAATGTGATGTGTCCGTGTCTTTTCGTATATTTGCGAATAATTTAACTGGTGGTCTATAACAAAGGAAGCAGTCGGATTACCTGCGGACCGCTACAAACGGTCAATATCTATTCCTTATTTTGGTTTCAATAAAAATAGCGCCTTTTTTAGACTTCTCAATGACCCCTGAAAAAGTTCAGAAAAAACGCTTATTTTAAACAAAACCCATAGTTATGAAACAGGGAGGTAGTAATAGGCCAGCATCACACAAGAAGAAAGGTCTTGACCGCCTTTGTGGTCTTGTGGTTCAACCCACCGATTTCAGATCGAGAGGTCCCGGGTTCGATCCCATGGGAAGTACTATATATTGTGCTTGGTTTGGTTGATGGTAGGACTTTATTTAGTCCGCCTGGCTAGCTACCACCATCTTACCGAATTCTGTCATAATAACAATTCTTAAATTGTTGTGCTCCGACATTTAGAGGTAAGATAGCCAGTTCATCAGTTTGGTGAGGATTCCTAGTAAAGAGCGCTTACACCTTCTGCCTTAAAAAATGAAAAATTAGTTGAGATGAAGGCCAAGCACCTCCCGTCGTACAAAAAAAAGTCACCTAAATAAAAATTTTAAGTAAATTTTATACCTGAATTCTAAATACAATCTTAAAAATGTTGTTTTGGAACTAGCTAACTACGTACCTAATGGAAGGAGCCTTCAACTCGACACTAGTAAACAAGCCTCAAAATATCCTCATTTGGATGTCAGGAAGTAATTTAAGTTGAAACGGAACTAGTCAGCTGTTTTCTTAAACAAAAGATATTTTCCTTATCATCAAAAATATCTTTCTTCCTCATAAAGTTTGATATTGTCCTTTAATTAGAGCCTTTGAACAATCAACTGCGGAAGGCATCAATCGTTTAACTTTCGGGAGAAAATAAATTTTGCTACTTTTATTTTTTATTACGGATTCATTTTTGTTGATAGACTTTTCAGTAAATTTAATCTTCAATTGATTTTTCGGGAGAGTTTAGTCTACTGAAAGTTTTTAATACAACTAGGTGGCGGAATAAGCTAGTAGCCCACTGATGTTAAGTGCATCTATTGCCTATAACAATGCCTTACTGTGTAGGTCACTTCCAGAAAGAACATGGCCTACGCCGCACTGCATTGCGCCCGTCAACTTGAGGCATTAATGTGTTAAGTCTCACGTGCCCGTAATTTTACCGTAAGATCCATACCATCAAATTATTATGTGCCATCAACCATCATTATGTTACTTTCAATCAAACATTTTCCTACGAATCCTCTACATCATATTGGAATATTCACTCTCTAGCCATAAGACCGCCCACAGAAGGGTGTTTTTTTCCTATATTGTACGAATGGGAAGCAATGGAAGGAGAAGCACTTGTTATATAATAGTGTAATTATTGTATATTTTTATATTTAACTTGCTGAAAAAAATAAGTTAAACGGAATGGCTGTAATACCTGGCTATATTATAGGGGTAAATAACGACAGGGTTCCTAGTTTCTACATGGCCCGTCCCGGTAATGCTGAAATCGAATGTCCAGATGCTATTAATTATACTATTGGGTATAAAAATACGGTATGAAATGTAGAATAAGGAGCCAGGTTCTCCCCTGCTTATTTGGTTGGTAGTAGGCATAAGTATCATTGAATTTTGAATTACACAATAGAAAATAATCTTTGGAATCCTCAGCGCATTTGAGATTCGCACCTGTCTAGTGTTTTAGCAGTCCTAGGTCCGATTCACGGGTGGTGGCATTCCTTTGTGAGATTTGGTCGCCCGGCCGTATTGTACGTACATTGCAGGCTAGAATCACTTGATTGCTTTGGAAGCCCGTCGTCAGCCGTAGGCACCTACTGCCACTGGTAATGGTCGTCAAAGAGCCATGTCAGACGCCTATGACGGCGGCTCGTAAGGTCTAAAACCAGGTTTGTTACACAGCGCACACGAAAAATCTCAAACACGCTTAAACGGATTGGTTATCGCTGTCTTGATGGCAAATACCTACTGTTGGTACCTGAGTACTTGGGTGGACTTTTGGTGATTAAACAGTAAAAGTAATGATAACACCATCATCATGATTTCAGCCTATGTACCTACCTACATGATGGATTACTTACAAATTCAATTCTTTTCAGTTTTTTGTAATGGATCATTATGTCTTAGTTTATTTTATATCGAAATATCTCAATCTCATCATATTGAAGAGTGTGTTTATCAAAACCCATCGGTCACGAAGAGTCGAAGAAGTTTCTTGCGTCATTCGTCTCTAGTCTCCAGACGAAAGTTTTGAGATGCAGAAAAATCTACATTTCACAACCCCAGTAGGCCACCAGCCCTGGACATGATCTGCAATGGCTGGTTCGGGAATCACTAAACCGACTACAGACTCAAGTTGGCCGCTGCAGTAAATATCTAGCCAGGTAGGGCATAATATACTATATATATATATATATATATATATATACATGTAATATACCTCGAGCGCACATTGCTATTGCTAGTGTGGAGCCACCTACTTTGTCCACTGCTGAACCTAGGCCACCAGCCCTGGACATGATCTGCAATGGCTGGTTCGGGAATCACTAAACCGACTACAGACTCAAGTTGGCCGCTGCAGTAAATATCTAGCCAGGTAGGGCATAATATACTATATATATATATATATATATATATATATATATATATATATACATGTAATATACCTCGAGCGCACATTGCTATTGCTAGTGTGGAGCCACCTACTTTGTCCACTGCTGAACATAGGACCCCCAACTTGACGCCACAATGCCGTCAGTCAATCAAGTCTTCCCACATATCTTAACCGCCTCTGTGGTCTAGTGGTTCAACCCACCGATTTCAGATCAAGAGGTCCCGAGTTCAATCCCCATGGGGAGTACAACATATTGTGGCCGTCTGGCTAGCTACCACCTCTTACTTAATTCTCTCGCCATAATAACAATTTTAAAATTTTTGTGTTCCGGCTTTTAGAGGTAAGGTAGCCAGTTCCTCAGTTTGTTGAGGATTCCGGGTGAAGTGCGCCTCTACCTTCGGCCTTATTTCAACTTGTGTAACCAGGTGAGATGACGACCAAGACCGTCGTACAGCAAAAAAAAAACCACTTCGTTTCGCATTTAATCACGGTCTCTATGCAAGAACCTTACTCCCCAATGGTTAACGGTTCTGCAAGCTATGTGGCCAGCCTACTGACACTTTAGCTTGCTATCTGAGAACTGTCAGTGACTTTGGATCTGCTACGGATATTCATATTTCGAATTATATCACTTTTTTTATCGTACGACGGGGAAGTGGCCTTCATCTCACCTGGTTACAAGTTGAGATAAGGCCGAAGTTTCACTGAAACTCTAAGCACAGCTTTCTCCATAGGTCTTTGTGCGATACAAATAAATATATACGATAAACGATAAACTAATAAACATCATTAGTTTTTTCATAATAATTATTATTTATGTAATAGTTTAAATAATTACGTACATTTATTTATTTACTTATGTATATTATGTTAGTAAGTAGGTAGGTACATGTTCTAACAAAGTTAAATTATTATAATTTAGTTAAATTATTTATTTAAATATGTTTTGTATCGTAAATATCAATATTTACTAATTCTCTTTTATAATGTATTTGTACATTTGTATTTGTACTATCCTTTCCATCCTAAGGATTTCTGGAAGAGATCGCTTTTAAGCGATAAGACCGCCCATTTTACTGTTTACTTTAGTTTTAAATTGACAATTGTTCTATTTGTTTTTGGTGTACAATAAAGAATTGTCATTCATTCATTCATTCAAGAAATTTTAATACATATAAATTATATAAATATGATTTCAAATATGCCGCCGTGCATAAAAGACTTTGAACCAATGTCGTTGTAGTGATAGATAAGTACTGAGATGATGATGATGATGATAAAAACTTGCCATGAATCCAACTTCGCCCTTAGTTTTATAATGACGCAAAATGCAACACAAAACGACAACTTTAGTACACTTGCATCCCATTCATACCATTGAAAACAGCCCGTAACAACATTACCAACTTCGTAATGCACTCGCGTGGACTCTATTTTCACTACTCAAGTTCTAAATTCGTTAAACCGAGTTTGTCAGAAGTTTGCTTAAAGTCGTAACGAGTATCCATCGAATAGTGTTAGGCTTTTGAAAGGCGTATAGCGAAGTTTTAAGTTTTGTTAAGTTGCCACTTAGTTCTGATAAAAGACGTACTGAATTACACCTTCTTGCTAAGCCAAATTAAAGTAACCTCTATTCAGGTACTATTTTAAGCTCATAATAATTGACTACTCTCAAATAATAAAAACTATTCTCTGGTCGCGGCTTCACCCGCCAGTTAATAATTAGATGTTATTTATATGCTAAATTTCAGCTTATTCTGCTTAGTAGCTTTGGCTTGATGAAGTCCCAAAACTAGCGGGGTTTGAGCATGCTAAGAAGCTCTACGGCGTAGCACTTCGTAGGCCACGCACGTAGCACGTTTAGTACTACAGAAATTATTTTATTGTAATACTAAACATGCCCGCGGCTTTACCCGCTTCCTACGTACCCTGATAAAAGGTAGCCTTTTTTATTTCCTATACCATACACTTTATCTATATCAAATTTCAATTGTATCTGTTTAACCGTTTTGTCATGAAAAGGCTCATCATATGTCCACTGATGAATATAGCTCTCCCTCAATTGACGCCACAAATATTCATGTTGAGCTTCCTCCATTAACCGACTCCCAGCGACCGTCACAATATCGTCGGTCCATCAAGGTCTTCCTTCACTACGTTTCGTGTTCGTGTTTAATCGTGATCGCCTTGCAAGAACGGTTATCGGTTCTGCGAGCTAGGTGAACATTTCAGCTTGCTGACTCCGAGAACTATGAGTCTTTGGTTCTACTACGGATATTATATCTGTATCATATATTTCGGATTTTATCACGCAATGAAACTCCAAGCAAAGCTCTTTCCATACCTCACTATTTTAAAAGATGATCTTCCCACACTCCATGAAATGACTACAAACGTTATACATCATATTATTATATTAACAAAACAAGTTCTTTTAGAATTTCTTATGTATGATAGAGGTAGGGAAAGATTTATTAAATTTTCACTGTGTGCCTTTCAGCAGAGTAGTTTTCTACAAAGCAAATAATAAACTAGGTACTTGTATTCTGATAGTTAAAAACAAACCTAGAGACGCTGAAAGAAGAATAGTGAAGACATTGGGAAGACCTGAAGTGAAATCAAGCGCGAAGCTCAAAACAAAATAGAATGGCGGTCTACTGTGGTCGCCTCTGCTCCACCTAGGGGTCTTAGAACATGTTTATGTCAAGTAAGTAATTCTGATAATTGTCCTCGAACAAATAGATGGTTTTATCGATCTACAACACTCAGTAATTGAGATTTTGCGTTTCCAACTTACTCAAATTTGTTCCAGTGTAAAATACCCGACGCCAAGCAGAAGTAAGTTAAAAAGTTTCGTAATTGTCTCGCAAAGCTGAGTTCATCCAACCCCAAGTAGGTCCTCTACAAAGCCAGTAACAGCTACTGTTTCCAAGGAACACATTAGGAAATTGCTTAATTTAAATTCAGATCAAGTTGTCTGTTTAGCGCGAGGATGATTTGCATTCCTTACTTGAAACCCAGGCTTTGATGGAGACCGATTGCGGAAGAGATATATGGAGCGCAACCTTACCTGCTGGTTTACTTCGTCCTCAGTGACATTGAATTACTTACAGCAGGTATGTTCTCAGTTACCTTACATAAACGCTCCATACAAAGTCCTTACAGCTCTTAAGAAAACGAAAGTAGGTCTTTCTTGTTATTTTGAATGTTTTTATGAGAATTCTTGATTTAACTGTTTGGTTGGCATCAGATGTAGCCTATCGCTATAGCAATTATTGTAAATTGTTGTGTTCCGGCATTTAGAGGTAAGATAGCCAGTTCCTGAGACTGTTGAGGATTCCTGGTGAAGTTAGCTTCCACCTTCGGCCTAAGAATAACTTGAGACCAGGTGAGATTAAGGTCAAACGCTTCTCTGTTGTACAATAAAAAAAAAATCCTTGCGCAAATCCAAATTGTTTGTAGATATAGAGACAAGTACGCCAAAATGGATGTTGATTACGCGTTCCTTTATTTACCTATATCAGGATGCATAAGAGGTAAGCAATTTAAAAAAGATTGCTACCCCTGTAGTCACTCACTATTTTTTTATAAACTGGTACCGAGCTGCTGTGAAACCATGTTTAGTTGAAATGTTTTGTTAGCCACTCTTTTGCAACAGGCATAAGCAGGTTTCATAGGTCAGCCAGAATTTATATATTTATCCGAGATCTTTCGGTATTTCAACTGCGCTTTACTATTTAGTGGGCCACTCTCTATAGAGCAGCAACTAAGCAGCTAAGGGTTGACTCGGGAAACTACTAATTTTTATAATTACCTTCTAAATGAATATAACTATATACTTAATAACTTCGAATAAAAATGGTTTGAAAGGTTTAAAATATAAGATCTCGTCAAAGCTATAGTCATATCTTTTAATTATGTACATTTATTTATTTAAAAAATGGTCTCGACAGAGCTTACCTATTTGAGCCTTTTGGGGTGGAGACCTTGGGTCCGTGGGGAGCCGGTGCCCTCCGGGTTTTCAAAAATATTGCGGGGCTTTTGATTGAGGCGACACGTGACCCAAGGGCTGGCTCTTATTTAGGCCAGCGAATTAGCATAGCTATTCAGCGTGGCAATGCAGCCAGTGTCTTGGGCACGCATCCGTCTGGTACTGGTCTGGAACAGTTGAGTTACCTATAGGCCGTTTGTAACGGTCCTTAGGTAATCTGACTGATTCCTTTGTACATAGTTAGTTTAATTGTACTTTTTATTTGAAAGTTTGTAAATCACATTAAGTGCAATTGGGGGGTTCGCCATAACCATATAACATCAGTGTAAAGTAAGGTGCAACTTTTGCCCGCGCTCACACCTTCATTTTCCAGAGCTACCAAATGATATACTTGGTGTATACAAGTGTAAGTATAATATGCTTGACAGCCATCATCATCCCACAGGCTAATAATATATTTTCGAAAAACAAATTACGTATCAAGCAGTTCAGTTAATGGTTTTTTTATCTAGAATAGGACAGGTCTTGAGTTTGAAACTTGCACAGACAAGTATGAGGTCGAAAATAGGGTTGTGACACAGAATATTTACAGACCAGTGTCTGTAAATATTCTGTCTCACAACCATGCTAAATCTCAGTGTTTGGAGCGCGCATCATAAATCATTTTTAAAATAGTTAGTTTCCATAAACGGAAAATCAACCGGTACTATAACTAACAGTGCGTCAGAAATTCCCAAAATAAACTGAAAAGCAACAACAGGCTCACGACTTTTTCACTTCACAGAGTGTGGATCTTGTGAGGGTCTACTACCAGGGGGTAGTCAGAGACACGTCCAAACTTACGTATTCAATACGTGACATATCATTGGGATTGTTCGTCCAAGGGACACGCCCGTTTCCGCACGATCTGACCTTTAAACTCAGAGTAAGTGAATGTGTAAATGAAATATCTGAATATTTGGTAATAATTTAGAAGATTGCCTACTGAGATCGTATTCAAACTAGGATCTAAGTAATTCATTATTCCATTCAAGCGGCACCCACATAAAACTACAATCAAGACCTTCAGACTAATTCTACAAGCGCTATGAATAGAAATTGAAACGTTTTAACAACAAAAGCTGGAGATGTAAATCAGGACAATTCAAAGACGTTAGAATAAGGCACTGGTTAGACTTCAGAATACAATACAACATATTGTACATCAAAAGAATGAAGAAAGGTACAATAGACTGACTAACAATACAATACCATTTTATATAATGTCAAAAATGGGTTAAATTATATCTAAACGAGCACTTAGCTACTTATGTAAAATAAGCGGTCTTATTGCTATTTTCTGGACATTTATTTTATTTATTTAAATTCGGAAAACCAACAGCTACAAAAAAAATCCTTAAAAACTTAAAAAGAAATAGTTAGCCAATTATAGGTATTCACTAATAGTAACATTGTACCTTATAATAAATAATACGAACACTCATCCTTTTTAAATTTATAAAAACGGAATGTACAATGTAAACAATAAAAATATTTTATTAAAATTTTAAATAAAATTATTACAATGTAAATAATTATTATAATATACATCCTTTGTATAAACAGATTCTAAAGGGTGTAAAACTAACGTAGGTGCAAAAACATTATGCAATTGCTTCTGTGGTAGTTACTTAAATAATGTTTTAAATTTAAAGAGTAAATAAGGTGAGATGAAGGCCAAGAACCACCACGTCACACAGTAATATAATAAAAAAGAAAAGCTTAGTCGTATTTTACGACATCCATGAGCTGTGTTTGAGCAGTCGATTCTTAAGCCGCGACGGCCACGGCACAAATTAAAATGAACACATACTCCAAATTACAAGTCACTAACGGCTTATGCTATGCGTTATTGGGCAGTCATTCAGTTACGCCAAGCTTTCTATAAATACAGTATCATGATTATGATATCAATTTATAGGTAAGATCATGAAACAAGAAACGTATTATACCATAACCACATAGCACCTAATAGTCTCGACGCAGCCTCAAACTGGTCACAGGAGGCCAATCTACTCTATTGATTAATGTATTAATGGAATAGCTCAGTGACAATGCCATTCAAAACATAACACAGACTATAGTAATGACCAGTGAGCTTCAAGCTGCATTGAATGAATGAATTTATGAAAATACTTATTATACATATAGCTGCATTTTATAAGCTTTTAGCGTTAAGGCCGCCCTTTGTACCTAGTTTAATTGCTTGTCTGTTTATTTTTATTTTTGATGAACAAGAAAGAGTTTATATATCTGTCTACATATATATCTTTAGAAAAACTATTACTTTATATACTAAAGGGAAGGGCTTAGTTTTCAGCCTGAGGAACTGGCTATCTTACCTCAAAATGCCGGAACACAACAATTTTGAATTGTTATTATAGCGACCGTGTTATTATAGCGAATTTAGCGACCGTATAGCGAATTTAGATAAGATGGTGGTAGGCAGGTAGACTTAAACAAAGAACTACCAACGGCCAAACCATGCACAAATTTGTACCTCCTTGGATAGAACCCGAGACCTTTGGGTCATATCGGTGGGCAAACCACTAGACCACAGAGGCGGTTATATTTACATTTCGGCCTAATCTCAAGTACACATCGTAACTAGGTGAAATTAAGGCCATGTGCTTCCCCGTCATACAATAAAAATAGGAGTAAGATTTCTCATTTTTAAACACGTGTTTTACTGACGGTTACGATAGTTGATAAAGGCACCAACTTTGTTTCGGTTTTTCCAGGGAACCATCATCAAAGTAGGTGAAATTCCCAGATGAGATCATGGTTGCGGAGCATCTTTCCGTTCGACATGTAGGTATCATACTCACGCGTGATTGTTTGCTAAGTCCCTAATAAAAACAAAATTTTCACCACTCCATTAATTTTAGGGTTCCGTACCCAAAGGGTGTATTGGACCTTGAGATTTTCTAAAGGTATCATTAAAGGGCTCGCATTTTTTATACAAACCGATCCATACACAGTTTATTTCTTTAGATAAAAGCAGATTTACTATGTTTGAAGAAAATTCAATCTAAGAAAACCTAAAGCAAAATCCATGTTTATTTTATAACATCACAGGTATATATAATAAACCTGTTCTAATGTGAGTTTGAGTTGGGCCCGTACCCGGTTCGAACAAAATATTTAAAACAGAATGTTTTGGTGAAAATGTGGGATGGAACCCCGGCTATGTGAGTCCAACTTGCGCTACAGTTTTCTTACTAAGTAAAAAAGAATAATGAAAACATTCATTTCGTTGATTGCATTTTAGAATAAATTATTTTTATGCAACATGACTGTTATGATAAACCAAACTATGGATAAAGTATTCATCACTTTTGAAGATTCGAGATTATGTCAATTATGATAAAACAATTTCGAAATTTTGATTATTATAGAATTTGCAATACGTACAAGTGATGTTAGGTAAAATTATATTCGACAAAATAGGTTTTGGAATTTTGATTATTATGGCAAAGGTTGTTATGGATTGCTAAATTCGGATCATCAATTTTATGAGAGATAAGAAAGAACCAAAACCATATTAATACATGGTATTTTAACATAGTTTAAAACAACAGTAGGTACCAAATTGGCTCATGTTGACTATTCGGTAATGGGCTTACTGATTACTGATTGATAGATAAAAAATATTTACTTAAAACATCACAAAACGCTAAACAATAATAAATTCACATACAACTTATTTATTTATTTAATTATACTATATTGCACACATAAACATAATAACAAAGAAAAAAAAAAGAGTTTTCTTCCAGCAAACCAGTAATGAGAGAGAAAAGATAGATAAAAATTGGAAAATAGTGTACATAATAATTTAATGAAGTTTAATAAGTAACATATAACTAAGACACAAAAATTATATTATATTTATCAATAATACTTAATATACTAACTAAGAATATAGTTTTAAATATACTATATAATTATATAATATAATCATATACATAACATAGGTATATAGATATACATATTAATATATTATGAATCTATAAAGGAGAGGTAGTGCTCTTTGACTTATGAAACAAATTGAAAATAATAATATATTACAAGAAAACAGAAAGTTATTACACACATATTACAGCAGCAAACTGGCCACGGTTCAGCACAACTATCAATTCTGTATTATTTTTATAAAAATTGTCCCGTGGCCTGTAGGTACTATATGCATAGAATGATATGTTTGAAACGAAAAAAATAATTGAAAATGTGGGATTCGAACTCGCGTTATGCGTCCAACTTACACTTGCCCGGCATTAAATTAATCTTTAATTGCCGCTTTATTATTATAGTTTATTAAAAAGTGTGTATAACCCCTAAGTCTTGTATCAAGGAGTATATTTGACTTAGCCCAGCATCGCTAATGAATTTTAACATTAATTTGTAGGCAAAAGCTAGAACTTCAACAACTCATATAAATCAACAAGTAGCTGGAGGCACATTAGATGGTACACCCATGAATTACCTACGGGAAGAGCGAGACAGCATATGTAATTAGATGTAATGGCAACGGAGATTAGAGCGAGAAGCCGAGATGGTATTGCGTATCTACTTTGTAGTACGTAGAGAGTGATTAACTTAGTTTTCTGAGGCTTTTGGTAAATCTTGTAACTTCAAAAACTTACTTGTGCCCTAAATTGTTTATATGTCTCATAGTGGTTTTGTCTGTCAGGATAGGATATTTAATTGACAGCTCACATAAACCGGCCAAGCGCGAGAAAGTAAAAATACAAAATTATAAAACAATACGTTTCTCAAAATGGCCCTTTATAATTTTTTTTGTGTTATTCATTGTAAAAGCGGTAACACAGAAATACACTCAATGTAAATTTAAACTGCCTACCTTCATGAGATCCACCCCGCTTACAAATAGATGGACGGATAGCGGAGGCTTATAAACAGGGTCCCGTCAGTCTAATTTGGGTACGGAACTCTAAAGATAAGTAAAGATGTAGCCTAAGATGGAGCATGTATGTCTAAAAGAAACTTATTAGTGATGATTGCAATGAATTCTCCTTTTCACTCTTTACGATTCTTTGGGAGAAATCAATGTTTAACAGTAGACTTTTCAAGCAAATCTTTTGGCTAGAAAATGTACAGTAAAGGCACATACAGCCATTATTAAACTATTCACGAGCCAAGGCTTTTCCAGGCCATTGGTTCTGTATAACCGAAGCGTAGTCCTATATCAGTGAAATTACGATCCGAGTTTTATATTAAAAGTAATGTAATATTTTCCAACACAAATTCGAGAGCTGAGTGGAGCACGTCTTCCGATCCGTAAGTAGTAAGAAAATAAACATTTAAACACATCACATATATGTTTGTCCCAGGTGGGATTGAACCCATAACCTAAAGCTACCAACCGAGCGGAGGCCAGTTATCAAGCGCGTTTTCACGTTTTAATACGTAGAAGTCTAATAAGACAGATATAAACGGCATAACCTGCATTCTGGAACCAGTGCACAAAATTTCTGCGAAGTAAGAAGGGTATGTCTGTCTTAACACTGCAGTGGAATTAAAATGCGCTGCATTAGCATAGGTTATTTGAGTAAATGAGTTAGAAAATACAGCGTCTATTAAGTGAGTAAAGAATTTGAGTTCACAGCAAACGTAGCGTAGCCTTGCTGCGTGTGTGGAACAGTAGGTAAAAAGAAAACTGTTTCTCCCAGATTGGATGTAGGGCCAGCCAACCGTTTAATGTACGATTCGGAGCCTTCCTATTTTTTCAGCTTTGTTTCCAAATTCTTTTTCGTAAAAGCATTGTAATTTGCACGATTTTGTCTGGAATTTTATTGTTCGGGTTAAAAACCTCACAGAGCAAAACAAAGCTCTCGTGGTTACGTTATCGCTGCGGATTGTGGTTTTAAAATTTTAAACTAAATTACTTTGCAAAGTAAATATAACAATCATATTACTTGATATTTTATTCAACGCCATCCAGCCCCGAATTAAGCAAAGCTTGTAGCATGGGAGCTAGAAGGCGGAGAATATAGTTACATATTATACGTTATTTTTATAAATACTTTCAAAAAAATACCTAAACAAATATAATATTCAATGTTGAGGTACCTAAACATTGAATAAACAAATATATTTTAGAAACATTTATAAATGTTTGGCTCAGTGGATATCGAGCCCCAACCTATAACACAGAAGGCAGAGTTACGACCAACTGAGCTGTGAAGCCAGTAAAGTACCAATCGAATCCGAATAATTACATACGAGTATTATAGTGGAAAAAAAAGTGCTCGAGTTATTAAGATTTCGGCAGAACAGTCTTGGCAGTTGTTTAGGAGTGCATGCACCATTTACCCACAAAAACATTTAAGGCACAAAAGTAGAAATATATCCATTGATGGATTAGAGTGGAAAAAAAAGTAGAAATAGATCTATTGATGGATTAGAGTTGAACTAAAAATTAAAACAAATCCACTGATGGTTGTTTAACGGATTAAAGCAAAATTACCTACGTCTCTAAATTTTTTTAATGTTTAATTTCGATTGATAACCTCTTCTAGCAGTCACATCGCCCGCATATCCGCAAAAGTCATCACTTTAAAACTTCCCTCTTTTTATTCACAGACAGTGAAACGCTTGACCTTCATCTCACTTGGTGTCACAAGCTATGATAAGGCCAAAAGTAGAAGCGCACTACAACATAAATCCTCAACAGACCATAGAACTGGCTATGTTACCTCTAAATGCCGGAACTAAACAGTTTAAACAGTTATTTGGCGGACTTATAACAAGGCCTAACAACTAAACCGAGTACAAATTTGACCTAGTGTTCAGAAACCACTAGACCATAGAGGCGGGACATTCAAGTCCCATTATCACCATTGCCATTGTGGTCGCGGCTTAAGATCGACCTCTCCAATTCAGCCCGTGAATTTCGTAAAAGCCGAGATCTCGACAGAAAGAAGCTTCTGCGTATTTTTTTTTTAATTTTGTATCGAAGGGTTTGTTCAAAACAGAACCCTGTAGGTACAAAAAAAAACCATAAAAATACCGTAAATTCTAAGTTTCTAAAAATAACCTTATTACGATTCGGAATTGCTAAATTGTAAAGTTTATACAGCTTTCCAGCCTCCTCCTGATAGAGGATAAGCTAGAAAGCTGTTACAGTCTCAGTATCTACTCCTTTACTGCGATAATTAATCCGCCTGCCACGCGTGGTGATTATGGCAAAACCTTCAGCTTTGGAGGAGGCTCTGACCAGCAGGGGACACTAATGGGCTGTTGTTGTGACGTGTGATGTGATTACAATTGGGTTCATTGCCTTACTACACCATAAATCCTTTATACCAGCCCATAACTCACAGAACGTTAAACTCCCATTCTTTATCGACAAAAAAAGCGTTTCGTGCACCTAGTTATTTAATTAACGAATTCCTGTGGCCTTGCGAACATCAAGCTTTGAACAAGAGCCCGTATTTTTTTCATATTGTTTGACTTTCCTGGACCACTCTTTAAAAGCGATTGAGGTGAAGTCAGTTCAAATAAAACCTTTAAAATAACCTTTGTATTACCGTTTATTCTCGTTAATTAGAACTGCACGTAAATAGACCAATTTTTAATTTATTTTGATTGCTCTATAAAGTAACAGTAAAAAAGTAGCACTCACGACTTTTCTCCATTAAGAATTCTGATCACTATTTTGAGCGTAGATGAGGAACACCTACTATAGGGTATAGGGTAGTTGGTACGTACAACGACTTAACACAAAACGGCACTCTGAGGCCCTACTATAAAAATAAAACATCGTCAGATCCGAAAGAACCCCTGTCATTTTCGTATTGAACTTGCAATTCGTCATCGGATCCGTCATGTTTCGTTTTTCGTAGTAGACCTCCTGATCTTTGGAACGGAGAGCAAGTATCTCTCTGCTCCGCTCATAGCTTTACACCAGCGTATATTAACACGTCAATTCATGTTTTACTTCCAAGTTGCATCTGTATTGTTATGTAATCGTTTACGCCTATAACTGTCTTCTGCCATCACTAAGCCCTGTCAATCATCTAGTTGTTTACCTGCCGTCAGCCTAGTTGAAGTGAGGATTTCTCTATAATGCGCTAAAACCTTTCTGTACAGTCTATATGTGCGCCACCTTATTGTTTTTACTTTCTGTTTCTCCTACTAAGGCCGTCTTTTTAAACTGTGTTAACATAATAAATGTTTTTTTTTTTTTTTTCATTTGGGAAACATAATTATGTTGTAAAGTCATTTTGTATACAGTGCAGCGTAATTCAATTAAATTAAATTAACAACAGTTTTTATTCTACACATATTTATATGTGTCTGCATTGAAACATTCATTTTTCAGTAAAAAAATTGTGATCCGATTTTATGTTTTTATTTTTTATTGCAAGAATGTTCTCATATTTTACTGACTGGTTCGCATTCGACACGATTCACAGTTAAAAAAAATATTGAATACATTTTTAAATTGTTTTATTTTATTTTGATATCATACGATACGATACTTTATTACGCAAGGTACTTGTTTTGCAAAAACAGTATAGTTATTAACTGTTTTCTCTACTACTACTTGTTTTGATGAATGGGTGGAAAAGATGATGAACTCTTGATGGGGGAAAAGTCGTAGCTAATTCTATTACTTCTTACATATATATGTACTTACATAAGTAATGTTTTGGTACGAACATGTTTTGGTAAAAACGGTACTCCTTTTAAAACTAGCACGGATTTAGGCACAATAATGTCATTGACTTATTGGTTTACTACCTATTATATTAGTTACTAGGGACTTTAGATATGTTAAAACCAGCTATCAAACTTTGATTCTACGAGGACCAAGAGATGTTTTAGGTCTGGGAGTAAATCTGAGCTTTTTTTTTTATTGTACGACGGGTTAGCACTTGGTCTACATCTCACCTGGTTACAAGTTGAGATAAGGCCAAAGGTGTAGAGCTACATCTGTTGTTGATACCACGAAAACCTTCCAATTTAAACCATCATCTGTGTTGGAATAGACTTATAAAATCGTAGTCGGAATGGCGAAAAACTCGCTTTGATATTTCATTTGGTTATTTTTAGGGTTTCGTAACGTTTTTCAATAAAATATTGAAAATATTATATTGCACGTACTTACGTTTTTAGGTTGTTTTTTTATACGATTAGTCAGCTCTTGATCTCTCTAGGCTTGTCTAGAGTTCAGAGTCTAGAGTTTTGTTCTGAGCAAGACAATAAAATAATATAAAATAAAATACCAAATATGTCATATAGTCATATTATAGTGAGATCAATGGCCGGTTTTTTGTACATATTTGTTATCTGACTTATCAAAAGATATAGTAATTAAAAAGTACACGTTCATGTCTTTCCACGCTGACGAAAATAAGCTCTGTGTAGATATTCAGATCCATGCCTCTGTGTTTTAACCGCCTCTGTGGTCTAGTGGTTTAACCCACCAATTTCAGATTCAGAGGTCCTGGGTTCGATCCTCATAGGGAGTACAATTAATTGTGCTTGGTCTTGTTTGTAGTAGGACTTTGTTTGGGTCCGCCTGGCTAGCTACCTCCATCTTAGCTAATTCTGTCGATATAAAAACAATTCTAAAATTGTTGTGTTCTGGCATTTAGAGGTAAGATAGCCAGTTCCTCAGTTTGTTGAGGATTTTGGGTGAAATGCAAAATCAAAGTCGTTACACCGATTTTAAAATACAGTAAAAAAGCCTAATTAATTAAATTATTAAGTGTAAAAATATTGATTACATGATCAAACAAACATAAGTTAACCCGAATATAAATAAATTAAATTAACCCCGTTTTTCCCATAAATCAAAAAAGTTTGAAATAAAGATTTTTTTATCCCATTTACCTATTCGAAAAGTTATGATGGTTTCTTGGTTTCTCACATTAGTGCGAGCGAAGTAGGATTTTTCTCCAAGATACTTTACAGCATGTACGTTCAATGTATTCAAAACTCATTAGTAACCACTAATGAGTTTTAAATTAGGAACATAAATATGGTTCCCTATTGTTGCGCGACCAAAGAGATCGAATGAAAGTAATATGACATAAGTTACTGGCCACTTACAGACGGCGGACGCCGGCTGTTTCAAGACTGATGCATTATTGCATTATTGCAAATTTCTTAAATTCATTAACTTTAAAAATAAGATTTACATTCCAAATTATATTGACAAGTGTAGACACCATCACCTGTTGCCACTTGAGAACAGAAAGGAAGCTGCTGACCTTACTCTGCTGCACAATATCACACTTAGTCTAGTTGACAGCCCTTCACTCACTTATCTGCAGGCCTATTACCTAACTCTGTTTCATTTGGGTTTCAATGGGTTTTAATGGGTTTCAATTAAATTGCCTGCATTTCTGATTGAAACCGATTGAAACCCAAATGAAACAGAGTTAGGTAATAGGCCTGCAGAGATTAAATTATTAGTTCCACCCCGTCGATCCGCTCGCAGAAACTTTCGAAAATTGCATGTTCTACTAATTACCGTCAGAACTCATTCTTATTACGCACTATGCATACATTCAATAGCAGCTACTCATCAAACGTTGATCTTTTTAATACGCCGCAAAACATTTTTAAAAACATTATTGTCGAAAACTTTTTTCTCGGTGAGTATAACATACATTATGATATACACTATGAACACTCATACTACACTTCTTATTTTCATTGGTATATCTTTATTTTTGTTATATTTGGTTTCTTTGGTAGGCATGCCAGTAGGTAAAAACTACTTGTCATTCGTCACTTTGCAAGCGATGCAACAGTACCTAAGCATGTATTTTTAATAATCATTCTCTATTTTTCTCTTCTTTTTCTATCATTGTGCAGAATGTTATGTTATTATAATATATATATTATTGTAGTAATTAGGAATTTCTTTTTTCTCCACATCTGTATCAATCGGTATTCTATAAGTGAAAACTGTATAAGGCTTTATTTGTTCTTAATGTTTCAGTTTACAAGATGTTAGCTGTTTGTTTTCCATGTAACATAAAAAATAAATATAAAATTATAATATTGTGGTTGTATCAAAAATCTTGCGGAGCTTTTGATTGAGGTGACACAAGCGTTGGCTCTAATTTAGGCCAGCGAATTAGCATAGCTTTTCAGTGAGGCTGAGGCAATGCCGCCAGTGTATTTGTGACTCCATCTGGTACTGGTCTGGAACAGTACCTATTGTTTCCCTTGTGTATAGTTAGTTGAATTGTACATATAACTTAATTTTTTTGAAAAAAAAAGTAAAAAAAGTTGATTATTATAGCACATTTATTGTCTAGATACCCAGGTAGGACCTGTGTCTTGTTTTTGTATTGAGTAAAAATGTGTTTCAAATTAAACACACAGACCACAGAACCTGCATCATTGTCGTACACGTCTCACACTTGGATGAATAAATTCATGACGTCAGAGTCAGCCGCTGTTTTATACTCAGTTCTGCATTTTATCGGGGTTTGGGTTTTTTACTTTTTTAAGGCGTAGTACCCTAATTTCAGATGCCTCATTGTTGAAGTGGCCAATTATATGATGGAAGTTAGGTAGGAACTGAGTTTTTGTATATAAAGGATATCATGTTACTTGGTTTATAGCGTAGATTCATTGATTATTAAACGCAAGAATGCTAAAGTAAGTCGTTGTTGTTTTTAACAACTAGACCACAGAGGCGGCTCTGAATGTAAGTATAAAGATTAAATGAATATTAATTCAAAACTCTTAACCATAATTTACGATACTACCACTTCGTATGATATAATCCAAGTTGTTCGCCCACTGATATCAGATGTAGAGGTTATAATACATGTGCTTGAGTTAGTTTGTAGCAGGACTTTGTTCAAGTTCGCCTGGCAAGCTACCACCATCTTACCTAAGTCTATCGCCATAGCAGCATATCTTAATTGTTGGGTTCCGGCATTTAGAGTTAAGATAGCCAGTTCATCAGACTGTTGAGGATTCCAGGTGAAGTGCGCCTCCACCTCAGCCTTATCTCAACTTGTAAATAGGTGAGATGAAGGCCAAGCGCTGCCCAGTAGAAAAACAGCCGATGGAATACGACTATAAGATGAAAACACAAGGACTATCTCTATGTGAATGAATGAATGAAAATACTTTATTGCACACCTTAAAAGTAAAACTGGATTACTTCGTATTGCTTATCGCTTAGAAACAATTTCTTCCAGACAGATTTCATGGCTAAATACAGGTTGAGTTATTTTTAGGGCCAATTGAATTTAAATATTTTAAATTTTGAAAGTGATCCAACAACTTGGGGCACATAGTCATCCTACATTATTTATTTTATAAAGAACAAAGAACTCAAAAATACAAAAAAATGTTTTTTTCTAAATCTTACTTTTCCAGATAAACTATAAAAAAATGATTTTCTTTAATGCAGAACTTTTTTTTAATCGAGCCTCTTAACTTGACTTTTCTATAACTATCGCGGTTTCAGACTTGGCCTCAATGGCCCTGGAAAAAAGTCTTTAAACTTATTTACAGTGGCCTTCTACCAACCGTCAATGTATTTTTTAATTAATTAGTTTATTAATCCTAAATAAATAAATGCGAAAAATAATTAGACTTTCTTTTGACTTCCGTTTCAAGATGGCATCTTGTTCGAGAGCTTGTTCATATCAGAAACATATAAACGAACAGTAATGTTCATTTCATAGTAACTAGCGCCATAATAGCAAACGTTTAGCTTGCTAAATGAAATCCGAGCATACTATCAGCATACTTATTATTCAGTAGCCTAACCTCTACAACATCGGCAAAATAGAAAATATAGCACTATACACGGTTAAGTATATTAGCCTAGTTTCGTGGCTAGGCTAATTTAGAGCCGAAATTACCCAAGGAACGTACTTATTTGTGTAAAATGATTACCATGCTAAGGTGGTAAGTGTTTTAAACTCGGTTCTAAACACGTTATCGTTACGACGGGATGTGCTCGGCCTTTATCTCACCTATATAACTTTAAAAATCATCAGTGTTATGAACACTATAACTAAAATGAACGTGATATTTGCCATGATTTTTTGTTTTTTGAGTTATCCGATTTCGACGCCGTTGCCTGCGCCATGATCACGGATACACTGAAGTCTTTGCGAGTAGGAATGAAGGTAGTTAATGATTGCCTAAACGATCTACCCTCTTCCTTTTTTTTTTGTACGACGGGTAAGCACTTGGCCTTCATCTCACCTGGTAAAAAGTTCAGATAAGGCCAAAGGTGGAAGCGCACTTCACCCGGAATCCTCAACAAACTGAGGAACTGGATATTTTACTTCTAAATGCCGGAACACAACAATTTTAGAATTGTTGTTATGGTGACAGAATTAGGTAAGATGGTGGTAGCTAGCCAGGCGAACTTAAACAAAGTCCTACCACCACCCAAACCAACCACAATATATTGTACTCCCCATGGGGATCGAACCCGGGACCTCTGAATCGGAAATCTGTGGTAGTGACCGCTAACTAAAGCCGATTCTGTAATACCCCAAGTGAAACTTCGCAGGTATTAAGTTCCGTTTTTACTTTATTGTTTGTGAGGTAATCTGCTACACCGCATAAATACATTATAAATGTATCTATGTGCTGTAATAAAGTGTAAAAGTTAATAAAGTGTAAGTATGCGTGTAAAGCATGTAAATGCTTCCAACAAGGGCTGAAAAAAGCACGACTGAGCAAAACGCAATAACTTTAACATTTCGAATCTCATTCAAACTTCGAAGCATTCTATTTGAAATGTAACGTTGAATCCGCTCTACCGAGCCCCATTCATCCCATGGACATATTGGCCAACGGCTCTTGCTACTTTATGATTGCCTGGTACATTCGTACCGTTCGCCAAAACGAATAAGGCTTAGTTTTTGACTTCCATCCAAGTGGAATGTTCGAGTGGGTTTTTTGTGGTCTAGTGATGCATAAAAGCCAATAATAGTAGGTATCTATTACGATACATATTTTTGTTCATGCTTAGAGATGCACCAAAGATTAATTTAGGGACCCTTTCTCAGGCCTAAGCATAAAAATAGCAACGTTAAAACAGTCAGTAAAAGCATTGCTTTCATGAGTTCAACTTTCCCTATGAAAGCACTAAGACACCATAAGCACGTTGCTTGGTCGGTGGGTTGGTGATTGTAAATTTGATGAATAATAATGTGAAAGCTTTTGTTCCTTCCTGGTGATAAAAAATGCCGGGTCCAAAAAAAACTCTACATGCAGCCAAATATTACAATAAGCCGAGGAGCATATTCGTAATGTCATGAGAGTGAATGGCCAAAACGATGTACAAAGGTTAGTTGGTGAAATTCTGTGGTCTTTGACTACCTCTTTATGTAACAGGTGTGAGCGTCCATGCTCACATCAAGGATGCATGCAACCATGCTAAATTGAATGTATATTTGTTGGTCTATTACGTAACTCCGTTTCATTTGGGTTTCAATTGGTTTAAAAAAAATGGCGGCTTTTCGTTATCTGCTGATGTGATTAACAAACTATATCTAATGTCATGTATTTATTGATACCTCAGAAAGAAGGAAATACCGACTACGATACATATCATTAACTGGCCTCACGTGTCAGGTTGGTATTGGCACTATTTTCTGCAGGTATTTATAGTAGAGTATTTACAAAAAAATGTACACAAATATTAATATTTTTCGTATCCGCTCCCATAGTAGTTAGAGGCTTTGCTTGGTTAGGGACTTGATGTCGTTGTTTAAAATGACAAGTAAAATAAATGTTACTGTAAAAATTAATAATGCAAAGAAAACAAATAAAGATATAACATTAAAGTTCCGTGCCTAATCTTCACCATAACTTTAAAAAGCAGTGGCTCTATAATAACTTCATGCTCCAAGCTTTTATCTGAGAAATTACGAGTAAAAAGAAACTGCATTTCTTTGATTGTATGAATAAGTTAGAGACTATGTTTGAACATCGCCTCATAGCTCAGTTGGTAGTAGTTCTGCCTTCTGCGCAATAAGTTGTGGGTTCAATTTGTGTGATTAATATATAATGCTGTTTGTTCTGTATTTGGGCTTTTTATTATATTTTAAGTACGTATATAAAAAAATATATATGAATATTCTATCTTATGGATATAACATTAATATACTTTTTCTTTGTCCCAATATTACAAGTTTTGCTTAGCTTAGAGCTAGGTGGCGCTGTGTGAAATTGATGTTAAATTATAAATAAATTAATGAATGTATGCGTGAATTAATGAACGAATGGATGAAATGACTATGAGGACTCAGCCCGCTCAATATGTGTGATGAACGTAAATATTGGTTCTGTGTTTGGAAATATAAGACCCACTCCACATTGTTATAGTTTGTAATAGTTAAATGAACCAATGGATTAAATCATTATGAGTACTCAGCCCGCACAATATGTGTGATGAACGTAAATATTGGTTCTGTGTTTGGGAATATAAGACTCACTCCACATTGTTATTGTTTGTAATAGTTAAATGAACCAATGGATTAAATCATTATGAGGACTCAGCTCGCACAATATGTGTGATGAACGTAAATATTGGTTCTGTGTTTGGCAATAATAAGACCCATTCAACATTATTATAGTTTGTAATAGTTGAATGAACCAATAGATCAATTATTATAAAGACTCAACCCGTTCAATATGTGTGATGAACGTAAATATTGGTTCGGTGTTTGGGAATATAAGACACACTTCATATTGTTATAGTTTGTAATAGTTAAATGAACCAATGCATGAAATCATTATGAGGACTCAGCCCGCACAATATGTGTGATGAACGTAAATATTGGTTCTGTATTTGGGAATATAAGACACACTTCAAATTGTTATAGTTTGTAATAGTTAAATGAACCAATGGATGAAATCATTATGAGGACTCAGCCCGCACAATATGTGTGATGAACGTAAATATTGGTTCTGTGTTTGGCAATATAAGACCCACTCAACATTGCTGTAGTTGGTAATAGTTGAATGAACCAATGGATGAAATCATTATGAAGACTCAACCCGGACAAATGTGTAATGCACCTACACTAAATTATTGGTTCTGTGTTTGAGGATATAAGACCCACTTCACATTATTGTAATTTGTAATAGTTGAATTCCCCGGAATTCGATGCCAATATGTTTTTTAGGTACAAATAAAAATAATAACCATAAACAAATTGCTAAAGATACTAAGTAATAAATAAGACTAAGTACTACATGTACAGTCACTAAAACTACTTCACACCATTACCATCAAACACTTACAATTCACCCCACTTATACAGTTTTATGTATGTCACTTCCGTATCCTATGTATCCCTAATTCCCTACAGTTATCCTGTTTAATCTACAGTAAAATTTTTATTTATTTCTAAAGTACTTTTTTATTTACTTTATTTTTTTAGTTGAATGTTAGTTGAGAAAAGTAAAAGTCCGCCTGGCAAGACCCTGTGACCTCGTTATACAGGCTACCAAGTCCTAGTGCGAGGAATAGAGTCTTACGAGCAATCAATAACCTATGTTTTACTAAAGTAATTACCGAAATCTTTTATTGTCTAGTAATCAATGATTTTTTTTTCATTTGAACATCCCGTGGGAATACCACCCTCACACAATACACCCTCCATACTTCAAGGTCGTTTTTAGGAACAGCGGCTTAGGTTTTGTGGTCAGTACGTCACTCGTCTACTCGATATTTATGTTACAAGTGAACTTCATTCCCTACATACCATGGGAATTTCCTAAATTCCTTTCAAAGTGCAACCCCATACTGTTAAAAGATCTACCCTGAATTTTAGGGGTCTGTTGCTTGGGCTGCACGTTGATAGTCGATCATTCAACCACACGAAGATTCGATGGTAGGTTATGATTTTATGGTAGCCAAAATGTTCTTCTTGGTCTTTGCTATTTCACATTACAATAGTAGCACCTGGTTACAAGGGTCTGCTTTCCAAATCATGCGGTGTTATTTTCTATCGTTGGATGCATCATCTTTGGTTAGTCTATCGCCATTGTGTTTTACATTAATAGGTATACCATAGAATAACAACATCAAGCATGTACTTTAGTAATTGAGCCGACATTATATATGCAAGAAAGTGTAATAAACCGGTAAATAGTGAGTTAGACAGGCATTTATGTGGGTCCGACTCACACTTGGCCGATTTTTTGTTATAATTGTTGCATAACCATCTCCGTGGTTCGCCCACTCGTATCAGATCCAGAGGTCCCCGGTTTGATGCCCAGGATGTACAATACGGTGCATGGTTAGGTTGGTGGTAGAACTTTGTTTAGGTCCACCTACCACCATCTTACTTAAGTCTGTCGCCATAATACCAATTCAAAATTTGTGTGTTCCGGCTTTTAGAGGTAAGATAGCCTCAGTTAGATCCTCAGTCTCTTAAGGATTCCAGATGCAGTGCTCTTTCACCTTCGGCCTTATTATAGCTTGAAATCAGGTGAAATGAATGCCAAGTAATTCCTCGCCGTATAGTAAAAAAAAGTAAGAATGCAAAAATAGACAAATATTAAAAGCAGAAAAATGTTATCATCACAGGAAAAACCTGGATGTGGTCCGCTCAGTGCGGAGATGTTTGGCAGTCACTGGAGGATTTATCCAGTAGTGGTATGATGATGATTATAGGTGAATTAAAATCAAGATTATTTTTATATATTGAAGAACTCAAGCAATTCAATTTATGCTTTGTAGTTCTGTAGTTTAGTGGACAGTACCTGCCTAAAAGATCTATGTTTCCCTGTGAATAAGGCATATTATTATAATCTTTTAAATCTAATTCGCTTTCATAAACAGAAGAGTATAAAAATATTATTTATTGTTTATTTATCTAAATTTTCAACAATTATTTATTTATTTTTACTTTTTGACCACGTTTCCTTATGAACTTCATAATAAGTAGGTATAGTAGTTATTTGGGAGAAAATTTGATTGCATTGGCTATTGAAAACATTATTCTGCTCACTTTTCTGGGCTAACCTGCGTGTACTACGCAGGTTAGGCTAAACTAATTCTGGTCATCATACTCCAAAGTCAAAGTCAAAATGATTTTATTCAGTATGATTTGTAGGATCATTTTTTAAGAGACCAGGATAGTCCTAACTATGATTAGTTTCTTCATTAAACCTGGACGATTTGATAAACCGATGAGTTTTTTTTGAGCCACTTTAGGTAAGTCAGATACCTTGAGAGTTATTGAAAAGAAATTAAGGAGAAAACGGGCTCAATTTGGAAAATAAAAAGCTGCTTTGAATAAGTTGAAATTAATTCCATGTTACAAAAACGAACTTTTTACTTTTTTTGGGTTATTTGATTGATATTTATGAGTCATAATCTAGTTAGTAGGTCAAAGTCAAAGCCAATACCAAGTCAGAGACGTAAACGGTCCGACGACGTGTATAGTAAACTACTGTCATCCTGTAGGCTCACAAGAACAGCTTTACGATTGGTTTCTTTCTACCACGTGGGTAAAGCCGCAAGCAGAAACTAGTCAAAAATAAAGTAAGCGATAACTCTATAGCAATTCGCGTTATTTTTGCAGTTTTTGTATGCACGCCGCAGCCGCGATGATTTTAAAAACGTGACATCCACAGGGAATCGTCAAAATGGTTGTCTGAAACAAGAGCAGAAGGTACGTGCGGCTTTTGCAAAGCAGGACAAAGGCACTGCTTTGTAATCGAGGTGTCAACGGCAAAATAAATGCAAGCCAAAATGAACCAAACGCAAGGGACGGTTTTTTCCTTTCATATCTATCATATCTACACAATCAATCCTTCTCTTCTTCTGATCTCTCCGAGGATGCAATTACGAGCAGGTGGTAGATTTAACGTTAACAATCTTACTGAATGAAATAAATTAAATTATTTGATTTCACAAGCCCACCCCCACTAAAAGCTCAAAAAGTCCCTCCATTTTGAATTCTCAGCCAAAACGAAATCACTTACAATTTCCCTAATAACAACAAAAGTTGTTTGTCGTCTGCGCGGCCGAGATAAGGCTTTATAAACATACGATTTTTTCTGTTTGTCGAATAAACAATGAAGTAGACCGCTCAGAAATAATTTGTTTGTATGTTTTACGAGCACAATGTGTGGACTCTTTTGAATAAACTAAAGTCGTTTGAAAGGCAAACGGAGGAGAAAGTTTTCTATGTGAAAATATGGACGTTTATTTAGGGCGCGTAAGCAAGGACAATGGAAATAGAATAGTTATCATAGTTTAACACGCCTCATAGCTCAGTTGGCAGTAACTCTGCCTTTTGCGCTGTAGGTTGTGGGTTCGATTCCCACCCAGGACAAACATTTGTGTGATGAATATAGATGTTTGTTCTGTGTTTACGGGTGTTGTATTGTATGATAAGTATGTATATACAAAAATAAAAACAGTATTTAATTTTCATATCCGTAATCTAGTTCCCATATTACAAGCATTGCTTAGTTTGGGGCTAAATATAAACCGCTTCTGTGGTCTAGTGGTTCAACCCACCGATTTCAGATCCAGAAGTCCCGGGTTCGATCCCATGGGGAGTACAATATAGTGTGCTTGGCTTGGATGGTGGTAGGACTTTGTTGAAGTCCGCCTGGCTAGGTGCCACCATCTTATCTAATTCTGCCTGATGGGAAGAGATTATGTGGCCTACGATGTAGCACGCCGATCTAGAAGACACCTTATCACTCTGGTCTTGAAGAGGCCAATATTGTAAGTTTTAGGGAAAACAGACGAAGGCAACATATTCCACTCCTTATATGAAAGTGGAACCAAAGCGTTTATCTATATAACCAAAGGCTGGACACTAACGAGGTAGGGATATACAATTAAAAGAGCCTACTACAAAATAAGTGACTATATCGACGATAAGAACGCGTGGCCCGATGTTGCTATACCAGTTGACAGTTAAATGGTGATTTCTCAATGTTAAAAAACTGCCCATTAGGTAGTTACGTAATAATCAATGTTTCATGATGTAGGTAACACTTGTAATGTTATTAAATTATTATAAACACTATACCTAAATGTTAAATGGATCATCAAAAAATTAACCAGCCCGAGGTTCTTGCCTTTCTCCTTGTGTGCTGCTCGCGATTCCGAACAGGCGGTAGATTTGACGTTTCAAAATGATCCTAAAAAATTTAATGAATACAATTATTTGACTTTGGATGGTAATGCTTACGCTGTTCCGCCTTTGGGTAGGCTCGCTTCATCATAGATTGATCACAGATGACCCTTGGCTCTGTAAATTTCTCAGAACGATGAGAAATATAATGATTATATTTTATTCTTTGTAAAATAAAATAATTCGATTTTCTTTTTAAAACTAAAAAATACTGATAAAAGTTATGTTTTATCTAAATGAAGATGAAGAAAAAACTGAACACTTAAAAACTGGTATTTAAAAATTCTTAGACATTCCTTCCATTTTCTTTAGCTATTTTTCACTACCCTCAAGTCTTTTTGCTTATTTTAAAAATCATATATTATAAAACTTTCAATTTCAATTTCTTACCACAAAAATGCAACGTCAGCACTTACGTTTCTTTTATTATTATCCCTTGGGCTATATGTTGTGCTTCATCTACATTCTGCAAGCTACTGTCTTGTCTAGACTCTGAAGTCTAGACAGTAGCTTGCAATAACCTGTAAGTAAACACCGTACCCGCACTACCTGAATTTACACGTAACTCTTTATCTTTGTAACCTTTTAATCTTTTTAACTGCCTCCGTGGTGTAGTGGTTTGCCTTCCAGTGGTTTGAATTAAATTTGGTGGTCATGGGTTTGATTCCGGCCGGACACTAAAGAAAATAATTCTAACGTAAAATTTTTTTGGAAGGCATATTTGATGAGATTACCTTACCGACGACAACGATCCGAACTTGGCAACTCGGCACCGACCTAAAAAATATATAAAGATACATTATTTTCTGGTTTTTAGTGAAGTTGGTTCAATTTATTTTAATTTGACTTTAGCATTTTTATGATAAAATTAGATTTATTACATTTAATGTTACGCGCAAAGGTTTCGTATTACAAAACGATGCTAGTTTGTGAAGTTAGGTGTCGGTTTTATATATACCTATTTTTCTTCTCAGCCTTTTCCATGGAACTTCTGATATGTAATGTATATGGTTAGTTAGTTCAGAATAAGAGTTTAAGAGAGAGGAAAAATAATAACAACAATAAATAAACAGTGTTTGACTAAAATCTAACTTCGTTTTAGTTAAGGATACCGCAACACGCATGCTTGGTTTTTGCATTGTTGTTCACATACTTATGTGGGTCGATTTACTTCAGATTTGACTAACCATCATCAAATCCAGAAAAAAAATTGAGCATCATATGTCAGTTATTGAGAACGGTCGCCCTTAAGACAGTTACTAATATGCTTGTTTGGTTAGCAACTTGCTCTGCATAAACGAATCAAGAAACAGGTATCTTTCTATAAGTACTCAATGTCTGCCGTCGACAGTATAAAATAAGCTTTATATTGCCTTTCAACTTAATATTGCGTTGCGATGAATTTGGATGTAAAAATTTACGATGAGAAATGGTTTGTATGGAAGAGCTTTTCAGTTCATTGAAGGCCAACATTGAGTATTATCATATTCATATCTCGATAAGTAGCCGAATAGTATGACATAAGCTGAGTGAGCGGAGACTGACTAGGCAGTACAGGAGTGGACTGGACGGTGTTGGCATCGAACTCCAGGGTCCGAAGTCAAGCACGAGGATCAAGCGTTGAGTCACAATCCTGGAACAGGATAGGATGTAAGCAACGACGACGTGCTGTTGCACGTCCTTGTCACCAAGGATCAGACGATGACAATGATATGTATCGCCGGAAGCAGTGTTTTAACCGCTGTGGTCTAGTGGTTCTTCCGGTGTCAGATCCAGAGGTCCCGGGTTCGATCCCCAGGGGAGTACAATATTGTGCTCGGTTTGGTGGTGGTGTACTTTTTTAGGTCCGTCTGGCTAGCTTGGTAGATGGTGGTCCATCTTACCCAATTCTGTCACCATAATAATTTTAAAAATTGTTGTGTTCCGGCATTTAGAAGTATGATAGCCAGTTCCTCAGTTTCTTGAGGGACGGGAGAAGTGCACCTCCACCTTCGGCTTTATCTTAACTTGTAACCAGGTGAGATAAAGTACGGTACCCCCGTAGCTCAGTTGGATAAAGCGTTTCCGGCTTTAGGAAAAGAGGCGGGTTCGAGTGGGTTGTGATTTTTTGTGTCATAATAACATTTGTAAATGTTGTGGCCGAGTCAAAGCAATCACTTACTCACAAATACAAAAAAAATATTAAAAAGCAAAAACGCCATTTTGAGTGTAATTTGTTCACTATGTTTGTGATCACATCAACCGCCCATTAGTGTCCACTGTTGGACAGAGCATCTTAAAAAACTTGCAATTCTATTGCCCGAGGTAGACCACTAAGAAGAGACTTATTGTGGGGTAGGCCCTACATACAGAGAGTATAAGAGTATTTCAAATATTGGATCACTACTAGTCCAAGCAGCTGGTAGGAGGGGTCTCTGACCTGGATTGAATTGGACAAGCAAGGCAATGGTTTCACTGCAGAGCTCATCGCCCGAATGATTATATAGAATGGTTCGTCATCAAAATGAGGCTTTTCAATTTTTAACGTCGTGTCGCATCAAGTTACGGCCATTTCGCACTTCGTCCAATTGGGTGCAATAACAGTTACATTGGCTGCATGCAAATTACTTGAACACTAAATTGCCAACGATATTTGAACCCTGTGTACTTGAAACAAGGTTGAGTATAACCTAGCATGTCATATCAACCCTGCTCTTTTATTATTTGAATGCGATAACCTTATGCTGGGGGAAAAAGGTTCATTTTTGTGGGGATACATTATGAGAGCTCGTGTCTGGAGCTTGTATCTGTATTCCGGTTTTAATGAGTGATGTTGTGATGGAGTTCTGGTCTGGTTGAGCTGACTAGATAAAATGATACTTTTTGCATATTGTTGGATTTTTTTATTCCAACAATATGCAAAAAGTTATTTTTTAGAGACATTAGACCACCAGTTCACTCGGAGCCAAATGAAGATGTATTCTAAGATAGAGTGCGCTTGCAACGAAGGCAAGTTTTATAGATATATTTTTTTTACATTGAACTGTTGCGGACTGGTTCACCGCTGATAACAGATGAATGGCAGTACTACTAATTTCACCCGCTAAACAGCAATGCTGTGTTCCAGTTGACGGTTGCCGGTGAAATTACAGGCACGCGAGGCTTAAGCATAAGCTATATATCATAAATAAATAGAAAATAGTTTGATAAATCTAAATCTAACATGCGCTATACATGGTACTTAGGCTGAGGGCCGCAATTGATCTGACTTTCACGACTGCAACAATTTCATTTATTGTTAACAAGTTTGGTTCTTTCACATTACACCAAGACCTTTTTTCTTATTTTTTTTGGTCATAGTTACGACTAATGTACTACGCATTAAAACGGTTGGCTTTTCAGCTATTCGGTCAAGCATTCCAAAAACGATTCAAAAGCGAATTAATACGACAAAACAACGAACTTGCATCGTGAGTTGACAGGTTGAGACCCCCTGGTGGGGATACTCCGAGGGGGATAGAAGGAATAGGCCGAGCTTTCCTAGTCAAAGCCTTTGATATCAAAGATAACACTAGCTGAAATTACTTTGTACGCTTAAACTACACCGGTGCCTGAATGTGAACCATTCATACGAGTTTTCGGCTATGCTTTGTTTGGGGTTAGATGGCGCTATGTGTTATAATAATGTTCCGTAATTATGGTTGTTGATAGGATTTTTTTCGAGTGAAGTGTATTTCGAGTGATGTGCGCCTCCACCTTCGGTATTATCTCAACTTGTAACCAGGTGCGTTATAATAGAAGTTTGAATTCTAACTCATAAAAAATACAGCTTTCTACACTTCTCCATTATATAAACCTAGGAACCTGCCCTGAACTATACACAATACATTATCGAAAACCACATCCAAATCGGTGGAGCCGTTCTGGAAGCATGTGCACGCATGTGCAACAAACAGACAAAAATTCTAAAAACTGTATTTTCATGCTCAACTGCGTGCCTTTAGATTAGCTTTAATTTTTACATGAACATATTAAATGTACAGACGCAGCTTTTCTACGATTTTATTACAAGTATTGATTTAGATTTCAAGATTTGCACTACAGAGTTTCTTAGTCTATCACATATTTCCATCTAAACGATGTAGTTCGAAATTATACTAATACCTTCAAAAGATAATATTTCTCATGTACAGTTAAAAGCCCGATATTTACGAATCACTGCTTATAAAACCTACGTCACCTATGTATTATTTATGTATATTATTTTTAAAATTAATTTTAATTACCATCGTAGGTATGGCGTGAATTAAAAGAAACATGGTTATATATATATATGTATATTATTGTACGACGGGTAAGCACTTGGTCTTCATCTCACCTGGTTCGAAGTTGAGATAAGGTTGCAGATGGAGGCTCACTTCAGCCGGTATCCTCAACAAACTGAGGAACTGGCTATCATACCTCTTAATGCCGGAACACAACAATTAGATAATTGTTTTTATGGGTACAGAATTAGGTAAGAAGGTGGTAGCTAGCTAAACTAAGAACTAACAAACTAAGCTCAATATATTGTACTCCCCATGGGGATCGAACCTGGGACCTCTTGATCTGAAATTGGTGGGTTGAACCACTAGACCACAGAGGCGGTTGTACGTGTATCTGTCACTGAAATCCTCCTAAACGGGTGTGAGTAGATCCTTTAATAGTTTTAGTTTACAATGACCCAGAAGGTGACTCTGCGATTGCCACAAGTTGAAGGAAACGAAGAAAAAGTACAATATAATGACTTCTTAGTTCAAATACCCGAGACCGATAGTTGAGTGTAGGTACGTATAGGACAACTTTATAACAAATGATGCAAGCCTCCATTGTCATGGAAAAATCTCACAAAAGATGTGCTGATATTAATCGAACCAGGAAGCAAGGATTAAGAGCCGAGCACCCAACCACTGGACCACGGCGGTGTTAGCTGGTAGTCTGAAGAAACAATAAACTATTTACCAGCCAGTCTTTCATTTTCCCTGGCTCTTCGTCGATCTTTCAACCTTAATTTGTACAGATAGAGTTGAAATTGGCGTGTCCGGGCACAATGTGTATGAAATATTGAATTACAATGGATTTCCGTTGGAATTCGTGTATCGAAGGTATCAAAGGAAGTGCACGTAAACGGAAATTTAATATTAATGAAGCCGTTCACTTTGCTGTTTCTTCGAATTTCATCTAAAATGTATGAAATGTTATTTTTATGGTACCGTAAATGTACGAACCCTATTGGGTTGCTCGAATTGGTTGCCATTGCCTTTGTGGTTTTTAGGGACATATCGGATTTTCCACAGAGGATATGCATGCCTCAAATGTCAGAAACATTCCGTAATGTCATGACATGTCGGATTTCCCACGAAGAATGAAAAGTATGCATGCGTCAAATGGTGGCGTTCGCTAGTAATAACAACAAGTAATTTCATGCCATGTCGGCTTTCCAACGGAGAATATGCATGCGTCAAATGTAGTCTGTGGTATTTGCTATTAATTACATCAAGTAATGTCATGACATGTCGGTTTTTCCACGAATAATGCATGAGCGTCAAATGTAGCCTGTAGCGTTTGCTAGTAATTACCTACATCAATTAATGTTATGACATGTCGGATTTCTCACGGAGAATATGCATGCGTCAAATGGACTGCATGGCGTTTGCTAGTAATTACATCAAGTACTGTCATAACATGTCGGATTTCCACGAAGAATGTATATGCGTCAAATGTAGCCCGTAGCGTTCGCTAGTAATTACATCAAGTAATGTGTTGAAACTTTAAACATAATGTTAAACATAAAAACCCACCCCTGGGACCGGTACTACAAAACAAAGACTCGCTTTAAACTAATTAGGGGGGTGATATCCGCCATTTTCAAACGAACCCAGCTATTTCAGCTAGCCGACTTTTATCGTTAGCGTTTTGAACTTCAATATTGTTTTCTTATATTCATATCCTTCTGTTATTTATACAGGAGACTTTTGTATAACAGTGGGATGACATGCATAATAAAAAAAGTTACGATGATGCTCAAGAAAGGAGAACGTCAGTTTGGACGTGCCTTTGACTACCATTTAGCAGGTGATCCGCAAACGAACATCTGAGTAGTAATCAAATGAGAAACCTCGAAAGGGTAGTGTTTTTTAAGGAAGGTAAGGCTTCATTAAATAATTTAAAACATCATTTATTAACAAATAATTTATGCACGAAAAGAGATAAATGGACAGATACAGAGTGATAGAGAAAAAAACATTAGCCTCAGCCATGCCATACAGCCAAGTGCTGATTTCTATGACAGATCAAAATATATGTTTTAGTTTAATCCTAAACAAATTGATGTTGCTAACGAATTCACCTCTTATACTCAGAGCGTGGAGCTTATGAAGATCACGTACTAGGGGGTAGTCACAGGCACGTCCAAACTTACGTTCGGCACATTACCACGGTTTGCAAGTAGCTAGAATTCAATACGTAACAGGTTAATAACATGTGTCATTCGAATGGTTGGTTCTAGGGATATGCCGGTTTCTTCACGATGTGACCTTCACCATCAAAGCATGTGCATGTGTTAAATGCGCTAAGGATTTTTGTAGTTGGTCTAGTTTTCGTGTAAAAAAGGATGATTTACGCGATAATTCACTCGCATCCATTTCACTCACTAACACATGAAATTACGTTGCGCTGTAATCTAAATACTATTACTGTTATTTAATACTATAAAACTGGCTCTTATTTAGGCCAGCGAATTAGCATAGCTATTCAGCGTGGCAATGCAGCCAGTGTCTTGGGCAAGCTTCCGTCTGGTACTGGTCTGGAACAGTTGAGTTACCTATAGCCCGTTTGTAAGTCCCTAAGTAATCTGACTAATTATTTTTGAGCTTAATTAGGTTAGTTGTACATTTTATTGAATAAATTACTATTATATTTATCTTAATATCTGTAATTCTACGTACGATTGGCCAGTGTAAGTAGGCGCTTGTACTTACTGAATTTTATTAGATTCATCAAAACATGATCTATCTACGATAATATTTAGTAAAATATTATCTCATATTCCTAGAGCATTATATGTGCAAATTGCAATTCTTTTTTATAATTCATTCAAGTTACCTATTTATAGAGAACATAAACCAAAATTATGATTGCAAAAACTTTTACAATAGGCACTTCAGTAAGGTATTTTCTAAATGCGCGATTCAAAGTAACTTACAAAATATTCCAAAGTAATCTTTATTATGTCTTCACTTGAAACTTTCTCGACGACTTGAAAATACTTTTCGAAATACCCAATTATCTATGTTCAAGTTGACATTGCGAATGTCTTTAGCATGAGTTTCTCGCCCTGTATCATCATCATCGCAGTACAAAAAGATTAATAGAACAAATAACTTTGCATGCTGACAGCATGCACAATTGACCTGATCATAGTAGGCACGCCGATTCGAATATTTCATGAAAGCTTCCTATTCTAAGCTTAACTTTGTGTCTGAATGGGGGGACGCAAATCTTGTACGGTTCAACGCTTCCAAAACTAAAGCGTGTGTGTTCTCTGCAAAAAAAAAGCCAATTTCAACCCGTACCTATTTTTAACGGCACTTTGCTTCAGTTTAATGATAGTTTGACCCTTTTAGGCGTTGAACTTTCATCGAACTTGAACTTTGGGTCCCATATCGAGTTTAAGGCCAAATTCGCTGCTATGAAGCTGGGTTCTTGCTAAGGTTCGGCGGTACTTCACACCGGGACAGATCTTAAGTTTTTAGAAAGCTCAGGTCCGATCTTGTATGGAGTACTGCTGTCATCACTGGGATGGCTCAGCCAAGTACCCGACCGAATCCCTGGATTCAATTGAGCGTCAAAGCAGGAATAGAGTTGCTGATAGAACAACCCTTGAGGTACCCCGGCATTGATAGCCAATAGATCAGACGAAGAGCCACTAATGACTACTCGAATCGATCGTTCCCTCAAGAAGTCTGTGATCCACAGTAAAATGTAACAGTAGAAAAATGAATATAACTTATCATCCACATCTGGTTGATATTTCATTTTTGAATAAGCGCTATCAAAATCTAAGTTATTCTGTACCAAATGTTATGTTTGCATTCTTCATAGCAAATCAGAAACCAGTGGTTGCTAGTCCAATATTTAACATCTACTGTATTTATATATGTTCAAAAACAATAAATGAATTAAATTGAAAAAATTTGCGCACTTGAAAAATTTGAATCAACTGCTGCGTCCGTTTTTCCACGTATATAAATAAATAAAAATTACAGGACATTAATTTCACACAGAGCCATCTAGCCTCTAACTAAGCAAAGCTTGTTATATGGGAACTAGATTACGAATACAATACTTATATATTTTTTTCTTGTAAATACATACTAATATACAATATACCACCCCAATACAGAACAAACATCAATATCCACAGAAGGCAGAGCTACTACCAACTCAGCTGTGAGGCTTCTTATTACCTACTTAGGCCATAAGTAAATGTTAAAGCGATTTTGAGGTGTTTGACCTCAAATACGCGTCTCGTAGGCCGAGTCGTTGCCCATGCCTAGCCAAGTCTCGAAATCAGGAGCTAACCCATCAAAAAAAAGTAGAAGTAAAAAAAAAAAATTAAATGAAAGATGTTCTTCAAAAGTAAGTTTCAAAAAATTGAAGTACAAAAGTAAGTTTAAAAGTAAGATATTTTTCGTTTTACAAATCCTTTTATAGCAATAATAAATTCAAACACTCCCAGGTGTTGCTTCAAAAGTAAGTTTTGTAAAGATGTCTATTTAAATTATTACAAAGCAGTATGGCGATAAAACAAGTCATAATAAAGTTCATGGCAGTAATTTATCAGCTTGATTTACAGTAATCTACAAAACAGATATAAAAGGGGAACCTATAAATGCTCCAAATGAGAGAGACAGCGATATACATATATAATATACTCGTACGGATGACGGGATTTCATTGCGAAAGTTTACCATTTGTTAGTTAAATGGTAACTAAAACAAGTACACAAGGGAGAACAATATGGTTTTAACCGCCTCTGTGGTCTAGTGGTTCAACCCACCTATTTCAGATCCAGAGGTCCCGGGTTCGATCCCCATGGGGAGTACAATATATTGTGCTTGGTTTGGTTGGTGGTAGGACTTTGTTTGGGTCCACTTGGCTAGCTGACACCATCTTACCTATTATGTAGCCATAATAACAATTCTAAAATTGTTGTGTTCCGGCATTCAGAGGTAAGATAGCCAGTTCCTCAGTTTGTTGAGGATTCCGGGTGAAGTGCGCCTCCACCTTCGGCCTTATCTCAACTTGTAACCAGATGAGATGAAGGCCAAGCGCTTCCCCGTCGTACAATAAAAAAAAATGGTGTTTGATTTGGTTGCTGGTAGGACTTTGTCTAAGTCCGCCTGTCTAACTACCACCATCTTACCTAATTCTGTCGCCATAACAACAATTCGTAAATCCCTTAGGTTGGAATTCTCAATTCCGGGTGAATTGCGCTTCAACCTTCGGCCTTGTAATAACTTGAAAAATCAGGTCACATGAAGACCAAACACCTCCCCGTCGTACGATAAATAAAAAAATATCATTCGCAACACGCTTACATAAAAGTGTCGCGCAATTTCATTGACACGTGGAAATGTTTCCAAAACTGTTCTTTAACACTAAAAAATATTCCACCAATCGAGTTCCAGAAACCCCAAATTGAAGACAAAACACCAAAGTTTAAAGCACTCAAAATTTGATGTAAATTTTACAACTAGGTACCGAGATAATCGTCAGTGTATTAAAGACCTATTTTACATATATAGGGCGGGCTCTAAAGAGCTATGCCTCACGTTCATTGTATTGAGTTTTTTAAAATAAAAACGATAGATCATTAAAAAGGAGCAGGGGGTTTTGAGGCAGAGCGTTGCAATGATATTACAGGACTTTTAATTTCACACGACGCTTTTAGCCCCAAACTAAGCATAGCTAATAATATGGGAACTAGATTACGGATAGAATACTTAAATACTTTTTTTTTGTAAATATATACGTAATATGTGATACAACTCCCAAAAACAGAACAAACGTCTATAATCGTTACACAAATGTTTGTCCTGGGTGGGAATCGAACACACAGCTTACAGCGCAGAAGGCAGAATTACTACCAACTGAGCTACCTCATAGCTCAGTTGAAAGTAATTCTTCCTTTTATGTTGAAAAATTTGTGTACTTGTCAATGTATGGGCAATGGGCAAGTTATGCGGAGGGATGAAACTCACGTATCTAAAACTATTTAAGGTATGTATGTGTATGGTAGATGTAGGAGTAGACAGAGGAAGAGATGAATTAACTGTCGGTTAATATAATGGGCCCATCCGTATACAACAGACTGCCAGAGAGGATTCGGGATGCAGCTTCCATACCTATATTTAGTAAATCAAATTCATTAGCATTATAAAAAACTTGATCAGTAATCCATTTTTAAACCTACTAGGTTTTAAAATATTTTTACTAAGGTTTTCACTACCTTTTTTTTATTATACGACGGGGAAGTGCATGGTCTTCATCTCACCTGGTTACAAGTTGAGACAAGGCCGAAGGTGGAGGCACACTTCACCCGGAATCCTCAACAAACTGAGGAACTGGCTATCTTACCTCTAAAACCCTTTATTACTACCGCTTATATAATGAGAATTGTTACCGTCTGCCCCCACGAACGACCCCCACGTGGGGCAGACGGTAACACTTATGGCTATCTGCCCCCACGTATGAACGGTTGACACTATGTACCTACTTACTTCTATACCATTTATTATAATAATTATTATTACTATTTTCCTGACTTGTAACAATGATGTTATAAATAAATCTGGATTTCTGTATGAGAGCCGAAATGCATGAGAGGGGAATGAACTTTGATTATATCAGCCTGGCTAGCTACCACCATCTTACCTAATTCTGTCGCCAGAACAACTATTCTTTAATTGTTGTGTTCCGGCATTTAGATGTTAGATAGCCAGTTTCTCATACTCTTGAGGATTCGCGGTAAAGTCTCTTCTACCTTCAGCCTTATCAAAACTTGAAAATCAGGTAGGTACAATAAAAAAATGTGAATAAAATGTGCACAGACGTAGAAGTAATAATAATAATATATTTATTTATTTTCTCTCACAGAAGTTACTAAAATATACTTGTAAGCTATGGGGTACAGACATATTTAGGTAGGCACTTGCATTGTGAGACTGGTGCCTGAAGTAGGTTCTTATGAACCTGTATTACAGGTCACCAGGGTCACCCTAGCTTAGTCACAACAATATGTCAAAGATAGAACAAAACTATACTAAAAAATTGAGATACACACCTGCTATGTGTGTTTAACGTGTGTGTTGGGGTGTGAATTGTAAGAGTGTGGGTGGGTATGTGTGTGCAGTGTAAATGGATGATTTGCGCGTGTGTGAGTGAGTGAGAGTATAATGATTGTAGTGCGAAAGTAGAGGAACGTGGAGGCAAGTGAAGGTAATAGAAGGTAATTGATGAGTTTGCTAACAATCTGGCCAGTGATTATTTATAAGATAAGATATAATATAGTAGAATAGAAGGACACACTACAATTTAAATGGGAGGATAACTATTCAACTTATATTTAGTAAGAGTTGACAGAAGATACGGATGGACTATAAGAGTGCCGATATGCAAGTGAAAGGTGTGGATGCTGAGTTGACGGATGACAAGAGAGAGTAGAAGAGGAGATCGTGCTGTGACTAATTGGGATCAGGGTAGGAATAAGAACCAAAGAGTGCGTAAGGGGCACTCTCACAAAATTAGTAGGTTCTAAATGTTAATTTTAAATAATTTCTGTCAGAGGTTCCTGTGAGAGACTGGTGCCTGAAGAAGGTTCTTGAGAACCTGTATTACAGGTCACCAGGCCCACCTTTGCCATAAAAAGCGAAAACTGATCAGTAGACTTTAAGCAATTAGTGTACTTAGCTATAAATTATACATATGTTTACTAAGCATATTTATTTACTACCCACTTAAACGAGTGTGTGTATGTGGTATGTAGGTTTAGAGTTGAAGTGATTTATGTATATCTTCTATCCTACATCGTTTTTTAATTCTAAAGTTTGTGTGGGAGTTTGGATATTTTTCACTATACTTCATGCAAGATAATACAAAATAAGTGCATAATATGATCCTACACTCAAAATAATATAGGGTACTTTTTATATAGGTACTTCCCGGGCAAACCCGTGAGCAGGAGCTCCCATAATCCCGTTAGAATTTACCAAAATCCTTTCTTAGTGCATTTTACATCTTTTACTACTACATTTTACAAAGTCCACAAACGGCAGCTGACATATTTTTTTTGAACCCAAGGCTTTGTGGGCTATACTTTGGCTATCAGTAAGTCAGATTCCTGACGAAGGAATCTTGTTAGTATATTTTTTTTAATAAGTATCAAATCCCTCATATAGTCGTAGTAGTTATAGTTATTTTCAAGATAGTTTTGTACGGGGATATAGCTCAGTGGTAGAGCAACCGACTGCAGATCGGTAGGTCCCCGGTTCAAACCCGGGTGTCCCCTTACTTGTGTAGTAATTCGATTTTGATCTTTTTTATCGTTTAGATGTTATTCTGAAGTTTTCTCTTAGTGAATTAAGAATTAATTAAAATTTTAGTGATAAATTAATTAAATAAGTAAACGACATCCTATTAATTATTTATAACATATGTTTTAACGAGCCGCCTTTAATGGTTCTCAATATGAACAACAATAAAAAAAAAACAAATTATGCTTTTTTTTTGTACTTTTATATGAACAAAAAGTTCAATAGTTAAAAAAAAAACCGTTAGTCACCCTATGACCTATCTTTCGATGTCTTTCGCGCAGTTTATCTTCGAAAAACCATCCACCCATTCATCCATCTGCGTGGATGTAAGGGGTTGTATCTCATAATAACAGGCCAGTTGAAAATAAACGTTCAGTGTATATTTCTGTAGCTGCTATAACAATGAATAATAAAATTAATATTTAAGGGGGAGCCCCTATACGAGGAACTTGACTATTAACCTTGAAATGTGTGTCGGATCGGAACCCTTGGGAATACCCTGAGTGTCCATACTTGGTTCGTTTAATTTTATTTAGATTGAGTCGATTGACTATGTAATTCTTGCATATTATGCAAGAATGTGGAAACGAAGAAGCGGGCCTCCAGAAGATGCATATTAATTCTTATTTTGAAGACATTAGGGTCATCTAAACCACATATAATATAAAGATAATATAAAGTCATCATTTCAGCCTACATACGTCCACTGCTCAATCGACGCCACAAATAGTGCCTGAGCCGCCTCCACCCATCGACTATATCATCAACGACATCAACGACATTTTGGTTGTTGGTGTGTTCACATACTCCGTTTCGCGTTTAATCGTGGTCGCCATGCGAGATCAATTGCGCCCCAGCGGTTATCTGTTCTTCGAGCTTTGTGGCCTGTCCACTGCCACTATAACTTGCTAACTCTGAGATCTATGTCATAGCTCTCAAAAGGATAGTAAAAAGGACTAAATCCATACCAATAAACGAGAAAATAAGCAGCGAGTATTCGCCTTTATCATCGCAGATATCCCCGAAATCAAATGAGAATAAATTGTCGATCAGAGAATTCAATTTTTCACTTGTAACGGGCACGTTTCCAATTTCTGTGGCCCTACCATAGGTTACTGTATCTTACTTGCGAAGTACTTACTTAAACTTAATCACTTAAAGTATTCTATCCGTAATCTAGTTCCCGTATTACAACCTATGCTTAGTTTGGGGCTGGATGGGGCTGTGTTAATTTAATGTCCCTGTTATATAGGAACTAGGCTACGGACTTAAGTTAGTCCGATTCACATGAAATTTTGCTGGTATAATGGAAGGAGATAATACCTACTTATGTGCTTGTGGTGCGCTACTCTTTTATTAAACACAATAACAATGAAATTATATGTAAATAAGTGTTTATATGGAAAAACCGTTTTCTATACATTGTGGTTTGTATTAGTTTTGTAGAAAAAGCGACGCACCACAGACAGATTATCCTTTTCCGATTAAACCTGCAAAAAATAATTTGAATCAGACTTGCCATTTCAAAAGGAAAGTGAGACTACTGGGCCTTCTTAATGCTAAAATATGTTATTTTTAATAAATATATTCTTAGAATATTGACATCAAATGTTTGGTTATTTCCTGTGTTATATCGCCATACAAAACTGATTCGTTCTGTTCTGCTCCTTCACGCGAAAACTATTAAACAGATTGAGCTGGTGTTGTTCTGTGCCAGGAAAAACATATGGACTACTGTTTATCCGCGTACAACGTGGGTAAAGCCACGAACAAAAGCTGTTTTTTTTTTCTTTTTATTTAATTGTACGGGGCTGTGTCTCATCCTTCATTTTTCAAGCTATGAGAAGGCGAAAGTGGAAGCGCACTTCAATCTTTTCTTCGTCTTCAATATACTGAGAAACTGGCTATCTTACCTTAATATGCCGGAACACAATTCAAGAATTATAATTATGGCCACAAAATTAGGTAAAATGGTGGTAGCTAGCCAGGCAGACTTTAACAAAGTCCTACCACCAACCAAACCAAGCACAATATTGTACTCCCCGAATATGGGGATCGAGCTCGGGACATCTGGATCTGACTTCGATAGGCGAACACCTAGACCACAGAGGCGGTTAAAGATATAGACCAAACGCCATTTGCTTATTTCCAATGTCCGCCATCACGAAATACTTCCTGCAGTACCGCAGGCGATGGGTCGGCACGAAGGTCAAAGTTTCTTCTGACAGTAATCCACAAATGTCATCTTGAGTAATTTTTTTTTTTTTTTTTTTATATTATAGGACATTTATTTTTACACAGCGCCATCTAGCCCCAAACTAAGCATAGCTTGTAATATGGGAACTAGATTACGGATAGAATACTTCAATACTTTTTTTAAATACATACTTACTATATGATACAACACCCAAACACAGAAAAAACATCTATATTCACCACACAAATGTTTGTCCTGGGTGGGAATCGAACCCACAGCCTACAGCGCAGAAGGCAGAGTTACTACCAACTGAGCTATGAGGCTTGTTATTTTCTGACATGACTCACATTTGTGTGATAGTACCATCAACATTCCTAAGTATTCTATCAGTAATCTTGTTCGCATATCACAAGCACTACAGGGAAGCACTTGGCCTTGCATCTAATCTGGTAACATGATACCTAAGGCCAAAGGCGCACTTCACCCGGAGGCCCGACAGTCTCAGAAACTGGCTATCTTCCCTCTTACGGACAGACTTACGTAAGATGGTGTTAGCCAGCCAGGCGGACATAAACAAAGTCTAACCACCAACCAAAGCAATCACAATATTGTACCCCCTGGAGATCAAACCCGGTACCTCTGGATCTAATATCCACATGGGTATCATCCATATGATAATTTACCGCCCTTTTTTGTCTAGTGGTCTCTGAGTAGAATAGTTTGCCAAAGAATAAGGCGAAGCAACACTGAATGTTTTTCTACTCTTGAATCGATTCCGAGTCCATTTGCCGGTCTTTGAGTAGATACTCACTCTTGCAGGGATTGTTTTATTTGTATTGATATGTCATGCGTGACCACCAAATCACTTAAAAAAAGGCTTATATGGAGCACGCTTGTCTAAAAGGAATCGAATCTATTTGGACTTGAAGGCTCCAAGATTGAATTGGTACGGAAAAACAGACAGGGGTAAGTACATTTCCATACCAGTATTAATTATAAAGGCAAATTGACGTGTTCGTCACAGAAGAACATCAAAAAGGTATGGGTTGTAAGCCTCGGAGCGTGCATTAACTACATTACCATTTTCAATTACAATATGCATTTTAGTTCTTAAGTATCCGCTAGAGGCACGTTACAATAATTGTCATTACGCTGTCATTACTTTCCTTGACCGACTTGTAACTGTCGCGTTCGCTACTGTTTAGTTTTTGTTTTTGTAAGCATAAGATATTTTTTATTTTATTGTACGAAAAGGAAGCGCTTTGCTTTCATCCCACCTGGTAACAAGTTGAGATAAGACCGAAGGTGGAGGCGCACTTCACCCGGAATCCTCAACAAACTGGCTATTACCTCTAAATGCCGGAACACAATATTTTTAAGAATTGTTATTATGGCGACAGAATTAGGTAAGATGGTGGTGGCTAGCCAGTTGGACTTAAACAAAATCCTACCACCAACCAAACCAGGCACAATATTGCTCCCCCTGGGGATCGAACCCGGGGCCTCTGGATCTGAAATCGGTGGGTTGAACCACTAGACCACAGAGGCGGTTAAAAATGGTAAAATATGTATGTATTTTGTTTAATATTAAAAAATGGTGTTTGTTTTAGTTCGTTAAAACACCGATTTATCTGCTCTTAGCTATCCTTTCCATCCAAAGGTTGCCTGGTAGAGATTGCTTTCAAATTTTGCCCATTGTACCTAGTTTAAGTGTTTTTTTTTTTGCTCGCCTGTTATTTTTGTGCTTACATTAAAGAGTTTATCTATCTATTTTTACGTTTCTATAGTTTAGTATAAACTAGTTTTAGTTTTTAATTTAGTATAAACCATACAGTATAGTGGTCAAAATTCGACAGTAATAATTATACAATAATAATTAGACAGTATTTTTGATTAAGTTCTGCACTCCTCCATACAATTATGCCAAATCTTACGCTCTTTCGTATGCAAAATTTCTTATAATCCGAAATTGTAACTTAACGTTAAGCTTTTTCACCGTAGACGCTGAATAGACGAGTGCAGTTTGCGAAAACTTATGGTAAGGGCAGGTACTTGATGACCGTTGTCAAATAAAACTGCGATGTATTGATTGGTCTTTTGTTTACCTTAGTACTTGGAGGCTTTGGATCTGATTGGAATCGAGATGGAATTGAGATTGGCTCTTTTACTGCTGGGTAACATTATGTAATGGCGTAAGCAACTCAATTACTCTTAGTTACTGATATTACTAAAGTAACTTGTTAGAATTAAGTGTTCGAATGACAGAACCTTGGAACATTTATATAACAGCAGTGAAAATCAATGAAAACATTAAATTAAAATCGTACTATTGTCATAATTTATTGTATACAGCTTAATAAGAAAATTACAGCTGAGTACACAAAACATGATTAACTAAAATAAAATTTAAATAAATTAACATAAACTTACTATAGGTACGAATTTACAAGTAAACATTATCAAATGGATTATCAAGAAAATTAACGTGGCCAGAATACTGGCGGCATTAAACGTTGGATGGCAATACTCACCCGCTGAGAAAAATACGGTCCAGCATTCATGTGTTTACTCTTTTAGCCTCTCGACTAAAATCCCTATAAATAATGTGCCCATGATCCCCAAGGCCCAAGAGTTTATCATATGTATTTTTGACATATGTCTGATAAACATATGTCTGATAAACACTGGCAAACTAAATATTGAAGATTTAAAGTGATTCTAGTGATTTTATTGCAAAAATCATTATAGAGTTTGAGTTTGCAACCTTAATATAATACAGAAACCCGGCGAGACGGGAGTTTCAATTAAAAGTTCACAATTTGAGTTCTACTTATACAAAAGTTTAATTCTAAGTAAATGGAAATATTGCGACGGTAAAATGAACTGATACCTTACTAACTTTGAAGTGTACTGATACTTTGTTTTATTTGTTTGATTAAAACGAGATGGGGTATTTGTGATAGTGGGGTAGATGTGATCTACCCGGGCATCCCGGGTCAATGATTTCATATTTATTGCATAGTAAGTCAGTAAAACTTTATTGATTACCACCAAACAGATACTACTTATCAAAATGAAAAATATTGGTAACACAATGAATGAACTTATATATATTTTTAATGACATTAATTATTCAGGACATAAAATTTATGAGATTGATGTTACATAATTCTTAGGCGTTACTATCGACTCAACACTAAATTGGAAATCGCATATCGCTCATTTGCGACAAAAACGTGACATTTACAAAAATGCCAATTTTCAGCGAATATTCAGCGAAAAATGCAATAATATTCGCCGCTTCGAGCTCTTTATTCTGTAAAAACGTGTCATTTCTAGCGTAAAAAACGTCGAAGTTATGAAAGAAAGAGATCGCTTGTCACACTATAGCGTTATCACTTAATGACTTCACGCTTTGTTTCAAAAACGCATCTCTCCAGTTTGCATCGCGCTCTGACAGGGTGTAGTGCTCCCAGATTTCTTCAATAACGTGACAAGACAAGTTTATCATTGATTTTGTAAAGTATTTACATTGTTATGTCAAATAAAAAGTTCTGCGTACTTATTAGTTTTAATTTCCGCGCATTATTCATCAATGCCTTGTTGTGGCCATGGCTTATATAGTACTATAACATACGTCCTGATTTTATGTAGTGGCCCTGACGAAGCTTATGGCCTCTTCTCACCACTGGCAAAAAGGACTGGTAAAAACATCAAAAGATGATATCATAGTTATAGGTACTAAAGTGAATACTGCTAATTCATTTGAGTACATACCTATTAACTATGGGATCAGCAACCAATGCTGTCTATTCTTACTTTGTTAATTCTTCCTCGTTTGGATTTGTGTTGCTATTTATCGTTATCAATGTTTGTTTCAAATGTAACCTGCCTGCCAAACGTGGCTTCTTCCAATGGCATGTGCTGCAGAGTATTTTTTAAGGCTAGATAGGTATCTCATTAAAAAAGAACACGGTTATTAGCAAGACTCAATAAAATACTACTTTTTGCCCGCATGGTTCTTCGAAAAAAAGCAACATTACTGTTTTTTTCGTGTCCAGAACAATATATGTGCATCTGTTTAGTAACTTTGCCGTAAAGAAAAAAATATATTGAAACAATCATTTTTATGGAATAATTAGCACTCGTAGGATGAATAACAACGAATCTACAATGGCTCAATCTTGTTTCAGAAAGTGTTAGTGGTTATTACTGCAAATTTATTTAAGCAACTAGTGAAATGCCCAATGATGACGAGAATTCAATTCCTTTGGGAATATCCAATAACACTTAGTGCACGCATACACTGCATAGAGAAGCAACTCTAAAAATGTCAAACCTTTTTACAAGCTTCGGTTTCTGCGTTGATTTTCTATCAGTTTCTTTTATTGTACGACGGGGTAGTTCTTATTCTTCAACACTTCTATTTTTAAGTTATGATAAGGCCAAAGATGGAAGCACACTTTGCTTGAAATTCTCAACGGTCTGAGGAACTGGCTATCTTACCTCTAAATACCGAAACAAAACTATTCAGAAGTTTTGTTGACAGACTTAGGTAAGATGGTAGCTATCTAGGCGGATTTAAACAAAGTCATGCCACCAACCAAGCCAAGCAGAATATTATACTCCCCTTGGGATCGAACCCGAGACCTCTAGATCTGACACCGGTAGGTGTACCACTAGACCACAGTAGCGTTATTGTGTATATTGACAAAATTTATAAGAATTCACAAACTTGATCTAGCAAAACACCAGAGATACATGCTACAAAACAACTTTTTAACCCCTTAAACTATATCATTAAACAAACTTCGCTAGGCAGCGAATTCTTACTACCTAGGCACCCTGTATAAGCTTTTTATTACGACGTAGTAGCCCACGTGCGGCGCGTCGCTAAAAAGCTTATGTGGATGTTTTGAACGCTCTCTATAGAATAGAAAGAGTGTGGATTTTCGCGGCAGGCTGACTTGTCACGCGGATATAGGTAACTGGATGGTGCATCTACTAGAAACAAGCAAAGAATAAAGTATCTGATGGAGCGAAAGGTAGGAGCGTGCCAGTACCTTCAAAGGGTAGCCAGAAGGCTACCCTTTGAAGGCACTGGCACTCGGGCTGATGAAACACAGCGTACTTCTTATCACCAGACCTCGGCAAGAAGATGCTGAACCTTTACCAGAAGTTACCTTTGAAGGCACTGACTCTACTACTCGCCCACGAAGCTCAACTCTTGACCTCGACAGGAGGATGGTGGACCTTTACAGGTCCGAAAAGCAATAGGATCAATCATTTAGCCGTAGGCTAATAGGCTGTACCTAGATCCCAACCAAAGCAGTGTAAACAAAACTGACCCATCGAAAAACCCAAAAAAAAATCTAATACATTTTGGGCCACCTTGCCCTAAACTTAGCATAAACTATGCGTGGACCTGGTTTTATATACGTCATCTAGTGACATATATAAAACCAGGTCCGCGCAAAGCTGTCGCCCTCCCGGCTTATGACCAGGCCAGCGTGTTATCCTTTCAAAAAAAAAAAAATATATATAACATCATATAACTTCTATAGGCACATTGAAAATTTTTTGAGATGGGAAAAATCCATAGAACTCGCAACATTGTTACCTTACCTATTTCTTTCGGCAAAGATCGACAAACTTCAGGATGAGACTTCTGTCGGCACTCCTTGTGTATCACTGTTTTTTTTTACATATATGATACACTATAACACAAAACAAATAATCTGTATTCATCACACAAATGTTTGTCCTGGGAATCAATCCCACAACCTGCAGCGCAGAAGGCAGAGCTACCATACCACTGCTGTGAAGGCATTTATTCTCTCCAGTAACCACATATCTTCGTCACATAAAGGCTTTGTAGGTAATAAGGTTCGCCGTACACCGAGCTACGACCTAGGTATACCATCTCCGATTCGGTATCGAGCGCCCGTATCGCGAGACGAATCCTCGCTTCAATACGGTTTGGCTAAGTTTATTTTGGCGATGCTTGAAGGCTTCAAAGCTTGGGGAGTTTTTGGGGTAACTAAGTGTTCTGCGCTGATGCAGGTCATGCTGTTATAGTTTGATAGTATACGATGTGCCATCCAACACACTAGCTTATAAGGAGTTCAAAATATTTAAAATTATTTCTGACTAATCGACTGACTGACAATTAATTGATTGGTACTAAATCATAATCATAAGGAAATCAGTACTATGTTCATTTGCGATCGGAGGCTCATTATTGTACCTACAAATAATTTAATTATGTTTTTGATATTTTATATTATCCACTTCAAATGGCAGTACGTTTTAGGAAATCTGATTGATTATGACGGTTTAACTGATAAATAATAATGCCAAGAACGGTTCGTAAATGCACTCTGAGGGATCAAACCCACGTTTCAAGGCAATTAATGCGAGTTTTTTTGCATTTAGTCATGGATCCTTGGCGTGGGTCCCACTCATAGCAGCCCAGTTTTTACTAATTTATATCATACATCAAGGTAAGCTTTATCACTAAGTTTGAACTCTTTTGATTTTTTTACATTTTTATGATAGAGAAATGAGAACTCCATACATTGTTTATATAAATAAATAAGAGTCATCATCAAAAATTTGCAGTTCTGTAATGTTATAATTTTTATCAAGTAATTTTCGGTGACACATAACATGTCACCAAAATGGTTATGTTTTTACATCCAAAAACAATATTAGCAAAACCACGGGAACATTTATAATAAAAGTAGTACGCTGTAGTACGGTGGCGCCTGGCGAAAAGTGTGAGCCCTTTGAAGTTACTTTGTGGCTAACATAAAAGTTAAAACCTGGAGTTGAGCTAAGTAAACATCAATAATGCAGTGCTGTAGGGAAACCTTTATGCTTTCTAATGAGTAACTGCGATCGCCAACATGCTTGCTAAGCATGGTGTGAGGAAACTCAAATCATTGCTATATTATCTCAACCATTCATTTTCTAAACATTGCGGTCATTCCCATAAATATTTCTTATTGCAGTATCGCGCAATAAAAAGTCTTACTAAGTTGAATTAATTGAATTTAAAGAAAGCGTCATTGATTTATTTTAGTAAAGCTATTGAAAAATATTAAAAGAAGAATAGTAAAAAAATATTATTTTTTTACCTACCACGTATTTTTTATTAGATACATAGGTTCTTTTATTATAGTTACAATATTTCAGATTTTATTTATTGGCCACATTATAACAAAGATTGTTATACAAGGCAAGTCACAATTTTAACATAAAATATGTAAAACTTTAAGGTACGTCAGTAATAGGTATCTAGTTCACCAAATTCAACTTAGTTCAACAAATTATCAAATAAAGTTATATGACAGAAAACAAAACAAAAAAATAAAAAATTACCACCGACTAAAACAATTTCCAAAATATGTCAAAATGGATTCAGAATATTATTACAATTATCGAAATTATGTTAATATTGCAATTTGTAGAATAATATTGTAGTTTGTCTTCTTATTGCTATGTCAGGTATGCTATTTAGAAACTGTTGCGTAATATCTTAATATCTCCCATATATATATCCCATAATATTCATAATCTTTTATCTTGTTGGTAGAGAGATTCCTACCTAGATATGATGGAAGCTATTTATTTTTAGGTTAAGTTACTTTACAATTTGAAGTCAGCTTGTATTATTATTTCTATGTCTGTGTGCAATGAAGAATAAAATATGCATAGAATAAAAATCAAGCTGAGACTTACCACAATGGAGCAGAAAAAACTATGTTAAAAGAACACAAATATGAGGCAAGTCCTATCAAAAACGTGAACTACCTTCATCTCATTACCAAAGCTATATTTACTTCAGAAACATCCCTGTTTCGGAGAAGAGACCTCATTAGTAGAACAATCACAATGTTTACCTCGGTACGTCGGTACGTTGATACATAATTATCGCGCGACGCACCCACCTCCTCATCACCTCACCACCTCACCACCTCACCGCAGCAAACAGCAGTGTAAATCATCTATTACCTATCCCTACATATTTGATATCACACCTCACAAACCGGAGATAAATTGGTTGTTTTCTCATTGTGATATACTATATTTGTTTTACTACAGTGTAAGCAAATACAAAATATAATTAACTACAACATACAGTATCATTTTTATAATTGCGGTCATCATTAATTCATTTATATAAAACCTCACAAAACAACAAAAAGCCAAACAAAATCTTCCATTTCACGGTAGAACCCCTTGACCGAAATTGCACAGCACACTGCACCCTAGCCGAAGTTAGGTAATTGCTGGAGATTGCGAGCAGTTGAATCAAATACCAAAACCCTTACCATGAGTTTCTTAAACTGATATTACTACAGTGCGACCAAGACCATAACATAGCCGCAATAGGAACTAAAATCTAACTAAAACAATGAATTCTATAAAAAAACATTACTTTTAAGTCGGCCTTCACTTACACATTCATATTGATCCTGTTGATGATGATTTATTTATTTATTTATTTATTTATTTATTTATTTATTTATTTATTTATTTATTTATTTATTTATTTATTTATTTATTTATTTATTTATTTATTTATTTATTTATTTATTTATTTATTTATTTATTTATTTATTTATTTATTTATTTATTTATTTATTTATTTATTTATTTATTTATTTATTTATTTATTTATTTATTTATTTATTTATTTATTTATTTATTTATTTATTTATTTATTTATTTATTTATTTATTTATTTATTTATTTATTTATTTATTTATTTATTTATTTATTTATTTATTTATTTATTTATTTATTTATTTATTTATTTATTTATTTATTTATTTATTTATTTATTTATTTATTTATTTATTTATTTATTTATTTATTTATTTATTTATTTATTTATTTATTTATTTATTTATTTATTTATTTATTTATTTATTTATTTATTTATTTATTTATTTATTTATTTATTTATTTATTTATTTATTTATTTATTTACTACATCAATACATCAATACTATGTTATGATCTAACGTTACAAATCTTATGTCAGCTAGAAAGTTTTCTCATAGTGTACACATTCACTCACAGGTACCTAGGTACTCAAATACAAACAAACAAACTGACATACCTACAAACTTTTTCACAAACACAGGTTTCAGAGCACGACCTTCTCTTTTCTGCTAACCTTAAAATTAATTTGTGCGTAAAATTTTAATATATCCAGATTATTCCAGATACTACTAGGACTTGTAAATATTTGATATAATAATCGTTTCTGGTACCCACATACGGGCCTTGTGCGAGGCCGCTGCTGACATGTATTTTCTGTACATTTTCTTCGTAATAAATGAATTGTTATTAATATATTGTTCATCTTATGTCTGCTGTTTGGTCTGTTTATTAGTTTTCCGAAGCATTTCATAGAGTAACGACGGCCGGTATCATTTCTAATTTTATGTCTATGTATATTTAATATTTTGTGCATTCAATTCAATTCAATTTATTCATATAACAATTTACAATTCTATTTGAAATTTGTGTATAATTAGCTTAACTAATTATCCTTATCCTAGCATGTCAAATAAAATTAACAATGGATGTCAATTTGAACAAATAATATTCAATATTATTACGATTAATTGCATTTAACTCCCGCTAGAAGCGCTGTTAAAGTTTACATACCTACACAGTAAGCAAATAATCTTACTAGTAAACGTATTTGTCTTCACCATTACTCTGAAAATATACGTTTGGAAACGTTTAATTTGCCGTAGCATAGTTAAAACTAGGACAGAGGGTAAAGCTTTGTATCTTTAATTTACCCACATAAAATATCGTAAATTTTACTTATGTCTAGATTAGATAATCCGTGAAGTTATATTATAGAATAAAAGCACTATGTTAATTTGTGAAATTATTGTCCTGTGATATTGATTTAGTTACTTTTTTAATAAATTATTAACCTCGGTATTTAATTTGCCTAACTACGGGGTTTTTATTATTGTACGTCGGGAAAGCGCTTGGCTTTCACCTGGTTTCATTTTTTTAGAAGCACCACCTGGAATCCTCAATAAACTGAGGAACTGGCTATCTTACCTTTTGTTGTCATCGCGACTGACTTAGATAAGATGGTGGTAGCTAGCCGGAAGGAACTTGAAAAAGTTTCACCACCAACAAACCAAGCACAATACTCCCCTTGTACTCCCCAGTGGATCAAACCCGGGACCTCCGGATCTAACACTGGTAGGCGATCCACTTTACCACAGAGACGGTCAAAAAGAGTAGCAAAAAAGAAGGTTATGATTATGTCCGGTATGTATTGTATTGTTATTGTTCATCTGTCCCTCATAACATATTACTAATCATGATTTGATAAATGAGGTATCGTTGGTAGCGATCTTGATTGTACACCAGTTAAAGGTTACGTGACGTCACATTAAATTTAATATGGCGCCCTCAAGAGGACATAAAGTTATAAACAACATTTTTGTTTATGATACCGTTTTGAGTATCAAATTAAATGGCATTATTATCTTGTTTTAAACATATGAATATTTTGTTAGCTGTGGCATCTGGCTTTGCTTACCCGGCATGTAATTAGCAATAATTTCATAAATCACACTCAGATGTCAACCAATGTTTTCCTTTACAAGTTGTTTATTTAATCGACATACGTTATTTTTATCAAAATTTCAGATGAGAATATTTTATTGTTTCATACATTTTAGAACGTTCAGGGTTTTATTTTCGAACTTACTTTCGATCTTTCCTGTAGTTGCTAGTGAGTTTACTTTTCTAAAGCTCGTGGTATATACACTCACGTTTGATAGCTTACCGATCTAATAATTGTCATTTTATACTAAATGTCATGGATGACTGAGATATAATTTTAATCAAAGCTAACGTTATAAATGAAATTTCTAACGGAATCTAGTTCTCTCTGTTTAGAGGTTGTAGGTTTGAGTCTGTAACCCAATTAGGACATGCTTGGCAAACAAATTGCTGTTGACTGCCGCACCTGTTCTGCAATTTGCTTACCAAGCATGGTGATGGTGGCAAATCTCTCTATACATTCTTTAACGAATGCCAAAGACGTAACATGAACTCATACAGGCTATAATGATGATGATTCTTCCACCTTCAGCTTTATCATAACATATGCGCATCCCCGATGTACAATAAAATTCAACTCTCTTGCCAAGCATGGTGATAATAGTAAATCTCTATTAAATTTTATAATGGAGGTCCATGACATAATATGTGGTTATTCGTGCTACAATGATGATGTTGATAATCTCAGCTCAAATCTTCAATTCGCCTGCCAAGCATAGTGATTGAACCCTAAGATTCAGGGCAACGGAATCATTGACAAGCGATTACGGCTGAATGATTATAACAATTAAAACAAGTTAAAACCTGTAAAGGCCCATCTGGCTAGCAACCACCCTCCTACCAAAGTTCGAAGACAAAGGGTTTGCCTTGTTCCGTTGGTGCTAGGGAAACCAGTGCCTTATGAGAAAGCTAGGCTCTATTGTAGATATCATCCATGCTCTGGGCTAGAGAAAAAAAAGCGTTGACGTCAAGAACATTTACCAATTGAAAAATGCTTGCTAATATACAGATCAATAAAAATCGTATGTAATATGTGTAAAGTATATGACCATAGACACCTATTATATACCCAACCCTTGCGTAATAATGTATGGATTGGATTAAAATCATATTTGTGTATGTATACGATTTTGGTAGGTGTATTCCCGACTTCACAAATGCAACAAAGGTAGTTCTTATTAAAAACTTCTAACAGAATCGGAACGGAAACAAAAAAATATTGCGCATTTAATTATTCAATACTCCATAGCTACAACAAGTCAACAAAAACTTAACCAGATAAAACGAGATAAAGCTGGAGCTAGCTTTTAATCCATAATTTCAGGTTCACTTTTATACTTCAAACCATTAACCACCTGGCCTCGGCAAAAACTGATAATAGCCTTACTATGACCATATATAATCGTGTTCAGTAAAACTAAACAATTGACACTTTCAACTCGATCTCGGGTATTTCGTATGTATTGATATTTGTAAAGGTCTAATAAACAAAATAAGTCGTAAAGCCTGACAAAGCTTCGCGAGTTTTGTCAATGGTATGCACTTTGTTCGGTAACCAATAGGAAGCGGCTATATGCCCAGCAGATTTTTGAAGATTCAGCAAAAAGAAAGTTCAAATGGAAGACTCCTACCCCATACCCCGCGACTTTGAGGTAGTCGACCAAGTGAACAAGTTGAGGGTCTTACCTCTATTTATTGATGGAACTTTGTCATGAAGCAAATGTCAAATGGTTTATGTCATTCTGTTCCGGTTTTTTGTTTATAAATAAATAAATATTATTGGACATAAATTTCACTCAGCGCCATCTAGCCCCAAACTAAGCATAGCTTGTAATATGGGAACTAGATTACGGATAGAATGCTCAAATACTTTTTTGTTTGTTTGTACATACTCATCATACGATACAACACAGAAACACCGAACAAACATCTATATTCATCACAAAAATTGTTGTCCTGGGTGGGAATCGAACCCACAACATACAGCGCAGAAGGCAGAGTTACTACCAACTGAGCTATGAGGCTTGTCGTTGGAGGAAAGATAGCCAGTTCCTAAGACTGTTGAAGATTCCAAGTAAAGTGCGCTTCCGCTTTCGGCTTTATAGCTTGAAACCAGGGCGGGGTGCTTTTCCATCGTAGAATAAAAAAAGGACATAAGAATAAACAATTATTCAGATCCCACAATTAAAGAAAGGTTTTACGTGGGTGTTTCTTACCCATCCTACTTATGCCACTAACATAATCTCGATCGGTGATGTAACATAAATATTTATGATATAACATAACTTACTTCGGGTCAAAGATCGTTTGCTGCGCACAACATAAAAAATAATTTAAAAATTACGTTTGTTAGAAATAATTCTATTCACTTGAAGCTAGAATACAAAGTAATTTAGCTTCTGCGCAACGCTCGAAGCGACAACATGTCAACAGGGGCTCGTCAGCAAGCTAATATAGCAAGACTATGTTTTCTGACATGCGTCATGTAGAGGCAAATCTCGTGTCGATTGGTTTTTCCAAAGAAATTAAGCGGATTTGTCTATATTTTTAACCGTCTTCAAAAATGGAGGAGGTTCTCAATTCGTCGGCATCTTTTTTTATGTATGTTCCCCGATTACTCGAAGACGCCTGGACCGGTTTCGAAAATTCTTTTTCTGTGAAGGTGAAACGGTGAAGGTATACCCTATACCTTCACCCTTTTACCATCACAGATGGTCTTGTCATCATCAGGTCAGGATCTAATGATGGAATCCTGGATAAATCGAAGAAACTCTTCAAATATTATAAACACACTTGAAGCGATTTGGGTATTTTTAGGGTGTTCCTCAAAAGTAAAGTAAAAATGGACCCACTCCGTGATCGAAAGATCACGTACTGTCCGTTCCAATTTTCATCAAAACAAATGAAAAAAATACGTCACCCAGGTAAAAGAAATTGTATCATAATTGTTCATTGAAGTCGGTTTTCTTTTTAGTTTTTAAAATTAAATTATTTTATTTCGACATCCATCTCCGCAAAGTGATGCCTGCATCAAAAAACATATCATTGTAATAATCATTATTAAAATATAATTATCCAATACAGATAATACGACAGCAAGTCAACAAAAAACTCTTAAAGCAAAATAATGCTTTAAAAGACCGTTAACCTATTCATATTTCTAGTTCCGTAATTAATATGAACATCCTCTTGTTCAGAAATAAAAAAATAAGAAAAGTGCAAGCGTCCAAAAATAAAAGAACCCTAGCTTTCTTTAAAACTCTCTATATTTACTTCACTTCTTGTGGTATAAAGGGGGAGCTACGTGTCAAGTTACATTGGTGGCATATAAGAGAGGCTAGGGCGCATTTACGAATAAGCAGGAATATACAGAAGTTGTTGTTGCTGTGTTGAAGGGTTTAAACCACTTCTGTGATCTAGTAGTGTCAGATCCAGAGGTCCCGGGATTGATCCCCGGGAGAGTACGAATATGCTTGGTTTGGTTGGTGGTAGGACTTTGTTGAACTCCGTCTGGCTAGCTATCTTACCAGAGTCTGTTGCCATAATAACAATTCTAAATTGCTGTGTTCGGCATGTAGGTAGGATAGCCAGTTCTTCAGACTGTTGAGGATTCCGGATGAAGAATAATAACCAGGTGAAGTTCCGCGCCTCCCCGTCATGCAAAAAAAAAATTTGGTCGCATTTTGCCTGATGTCACGTATAAATACGATTGCAGCGCCACCAGCGCTATACGATCTTGGTGAGTAATATCTACCACCTTGTGGTCTACCCTGGATAACGGAATCGGTAATCTTTAGTCTACGGTTACAACCGACTGATCCTATTCCTGATAGAATCTGTAAAGGTTCGCCAGGCTTGCAACCAAACGCCTAATCCGGCACCTGTCAGTTTGTTGTGTTCCGTCGGTAGCGTAAAGCCAGTGCTTTTGGAAATCCTCCATCTTAGACCAGGTGAGCCTCAAAGTCAAGTATCTGATTTTGTATCACTTTTCTTAATTTCCTGCTTTTTATGTAAATGTGACCTAGAGTACGCGGGGAATTTAATTAATGTGGGTAACATTCTTTCGGTATAAAACATTTATTTTAAGTTTGGTGCAGCACTCGAGAATTTTAAGTGTTACTGATGACTATGAGACCAGGTTATTAAGATAATGAGCTTATTTTTTTACTGAAGTTTAGTTCAGTAGATGACTATTTACGAGGAAGCTTCAAAATAGCGCGTCTTAGAATGAAAAGAAGTAAAAGGCTAGAATGGACAAGTTGTGCGGACAAAAGTCATGTTGCAAGAAAAAAGTTGAGTACGAATATGGAAGACTGTAAGAGTAGAGAAAAGAGAGACTAAATGAATGGATCGCGTAAGAGAATGCGAGATGTGATGAGAGAATGGATGAAGCTGACGGCTGATAGATGTGAATGGAAAGGAAAATAAACATGTTGTGCCGACCCTACCTAGAGCAATTTTATATGGGCAAGAAGGTAATGTGACTATTGTTTTTTTTTAAATAATTCAATTCAATGTCATTGTACAATTAAACTAACTATGCACAAAGGAATCAGTCAGATTACCTAAGGACCTTTACAAACGGCCTATAGGTAACTCAACTGTTCTAAAATAAAATCTGAAAATCTGCAATCTGCAATTCAAGTCTCTTGCAGCGCAGAGCTCGTAGCGATAACACGTCCACAGAGGGCTAGTCAGTTAGCAGCAAGACTATATTTCCTGAGGATGCCTCGTGTAGAGGCGAAACACGTGTCGATTTGATTTTTTCAGAGAGCTTTGGCGGATTAATTATTAATTTTTTTTTTTATTTCAGATTTTATTTTGATAACAAAACAAAAAACAAAAAAATATTTATGTATTTTATGTATATAATAATATGGATCTCCGCAAAATAACGCCTGAATCAATTAGCTATCAACTGTTCCAGACCAGTTATTTATTTTACATTCAATGTCATTTATTCATTTTTGATTCAATAATTAATGTACACTGAAAAGTAAAATATATAAAAGATTCACAAATACTTCAAGATAATAAAAAAATATTAAAAAAATAGAGATCTTAGAATAAATAGTTCAGTGTAAAATACAGTATAAATTAAATCTTCGTACAAATGGTACTCCAGTCATCAGCAATAGCCTCGTCCATTTTATAATACGATTTGTCCGATAACATTTTTCTAATTCTATAACAAAATTCATTCATTTTTAGATTACGTATGTCAAAAGGAAATGTATTAAATAACTTAACTCAAACTTGTACACAAGTAACTTTTACCAACCTTAGTAGCCTATAAACTGGTATAACGATGTTATTTTTATTCTGTGTATTATAACTATGTACTCTGTAGCCTTGCTTTATGAAAAGTCGTTTTTGCGTATACTAAATTTTGGAACACAAATTCACCTGTTACCGTCATAATACCGTTCTTTGAACCTCAACCTACAAGATTCGCTTTCTGAGTTTTGCAGTATAAATCTTAAAACTCGTTTCTGCAATAAAAACACTCTTTCAATTTGTGACTCACTCTTAGCTTGGGGGACAAGCTAAGATACCATACGTCATATCGGAGTGAAAGTAAGCATTGCATGAAAGCACATTTTTTTGTTTTTCTTTACAGGACTTCTCTTAGTTTGGGACTGAATGACGCTGTGGCCATCTAATCCCAAACTAAGCTTATAATAGGGTAACTAGATTACGGATGTAATACTTGTTTTATGTTAAAACATACTTATCATACAATACAACACCCAAACACGAACAAACATCAATATTCGTCACACAAATGTGTGTCTGGAATCTACCAACTTTTTTTTTTATTTATTTAATTTGTAATCAGCGTTAACCTCTTTAATAAGTAGATAATACATAGTTTTCCACATTTATATTTTAAGGTTGATTTATTTTTTATTAGTCACTTCTTATCATATTTTCTAAATTCAAAATAACATAGTTACCTAAATAAAAAGGCACAATTTTTGTAAATCTTTATATTTTTACTTTACTACAATTTCACTGCACTTTTGTTAAATACTGTCGTCAATACTGTCGTCTAATTTATACTGTTCTTTTATACATTGTCATACATAAAATGCACATAATAATGTGCATTTAACTTCCGTCTGGTACTGGTCTGGAACAGTTGAGTTACCTATAGGCCGTTTGTAACGGTCCTTAGGTAATCTGACTGATTCCTTTGTACTTAGTTAGTTTAATTGTACTTTTTATTAAATTTATGATCATAATAATGTGTTTTGCATGTATAGGATGATGTAATGTTATTTGTAAAAGTATCCAATGTTTATACAAATCTTTTTTAAGAAGCGCAAGCAAATAAAATTACATAACATCAATTGGCTACCAAGAGGCACTTTATTAGTATGCATGCACTGTATTAGCAGTGCCTCTAACGTCTAAGCCAGTGAAGAAAACTGTCCTACGTCAGATTTATTATAATTTCGTGATCCTGTGGTAGTCGCTAGTGTATACAAATGAATAAAACCAAGAAACCAAAGCTGCTGGATATTACAGATATGTTTTGTATCTTAAAAAAATATCTTCTAGTCTTTTTTTATCTATTTTCACTAACACTGTTTTATATTATTTATATATTTTACAATGTTTTCCAGGCATCTCCAGATGCATGTAATGCTTATCTGACGATTTCCTAATTACGAGCCGGTATGCCGGGCTCCCTCCGCCGCTTTATTATGAAGATTTACCGAATTAAATAAGGAAGTGGCTGACATTTTAATGCGACGATAAAGATTTGTGGAATTCTTTCCCATTTTAACGACACTTTTATAAGACTAGACTACTTTTAAGACATATTTAGATGATCTTCTTTACAAAATAAATTATTATTCTGTACATGAGTTTGTCACTTATTTATTTATAACTAAGCCTTATTATTTTTTTTGAAGCTTACTTCTTTTGGCCCGTTAGGGAAAAAATACGAGAGTGATTTTTAAGATGCGCGCGCCCACTGATACCTTAAAGCGACACCATGAAGTTGGTTGCGTTTTGGAAAAATGATCAACATCAAAACAAATCAACAGAAGCTACAATTTGCCCAAAACCATATAACGCGTTTCTGAAGCCGAGGAAACGTAGTTAATTCGTGTTGTAACAGTATTTTTCTTATTGCAAGTAAAGATTTAAGATTTCCATGGAAAATACCGCTGAGAAAGTAAAACTTCTAGAGAAATATAAAGACAGATATAAAATGTGACGAGAAAAACGGTGATTACCCCTATTATTGCGTCAATTTGATAAAAGAAGCCAAAGCTAAAATCAACTCGTATTTTCAATGGCAAGTGCTACCGTTCTGTGAGAAGACATTTTATTTTTATAAATAGAAATGAAATATCAGTAAAAGTTAAGCCGTTGGCTGTAATTGGGTATTGCAGAGGAGTGATTTCACTTAGAACTAACTAAACCTACTTTCTTTGTTGGTTCCGAAAGCAGCCCTATTGCAAATTCCTGTAGCGCATAGTAAATCTACCCAGACGTCTAAACTAGGCTCTTATTAAATCAAATATGCGTTTATTATTAACTGGCTTCACAGCTTCAGCAGCCTTCTGAACTTTACGCAGTCTTCTTAATATTATGGACTGGGTCATTCGTGTGGGTTTGTCCCACGCTTGGCCAATGTTAGATATTTATTGTTATAACAAGGTAAGGACTCTTCTAAATAGTTCAAACTTAGTGTGATAATAGTATCACACCAAGTTTGAACTATTTAGTCATTACTGCTTTGACGACGGATAAATACTACTAGTTACGAAATAAAATCGGAAAAAACACTTTTCTTGTTTTTTATCTATTGTTAAAACAGCATACAAATAAACTGTCCTACATATTTCGATGAATAAGATTCAGCCCACTGACAGATAGACGGACAGTGGAGACTCAGCTATAGGGTACCATTGGTACCCCGTTTGGGTACGAAACCCTAAAATTAACCTAACATGCCCCGTATAAAGTTACATTGTTCAAGCAACCTTCAATAGTATTTGAGCAACAGTGTTTTTTAGATTTTTCCACTATATTTTTCGATTTCAATATCAGCTTTCTATGTTCTGAAAGCCTCGCTATCTCCAAAACGTGAATACAGTTTTTGTAAAGATTTCGGCAAAACAAAATAAAGGCAATCGAGTGAGCGTTCATGCGTCGAGAGCTTCGCACACGATTTTCAATATGGCTGCTCGCTATTCGATTTGGGTAATAAAGTTATTTGCGAAGGTGAGGGTGGTTTATAGGAATATTAGGTGTTTTTGACGATTCATCGCGTTCAGATAACGAAACCGAATAAAAATGTTCTGTAACCCTGTCGCAGCTTTTTAAATTAGAACGCAACAAAACAATTTGATTTCGGTTTAACATAAATGTTAGAGCACATTCGTTTTACACAGCGCTATCTAGTTACAAACAAAGCAAAGCTTGTAATATGATAACTAGATTACGGAAATAATATTGTCACGCCAATCAGAAAGGTCTAGAACAATCACGGGCCTTGACATAGTTCCGCGAAAATAAGACAAAAACAACTTGTTTAAAAATAACACAATAGGATTGTATACGACCGTCGAGAACAATAGAATCCCAGATTACGCAATTGTAAGTGCCGCGATCAGTCTCGCGCATAATAGATAATTCGATAGAGTTGGATATAAATATGCCACCCGACTCGGAAGCGGGCCGTATTCGATGACAATACAGCGAGATAACATTTTGTGATATCTGAGTGCAATAACAATGTTTAGTGAGTGTTTAGAGGTTTGAGAGTAATTGGTTTGGTGCTGAATAAACTTCGTCTTATTTTGAGTAATAATCGGTTGCTTTTAATTCTTACGAAACCCCAGCTCGTAACAATACGAACATTTTTTTTTTGTAAATATCTACATACTTATCATACATAGAAATCAGAAACACAGAACAAACATCTATATTTATCACACAAATGTTGGTCCTGGGTAATTATAGAACCTAATCAACCACAAACAGCAAAGAAAGCAGAGCTGCTACCAACTAAACTGAGAGGTTTGTCAAATTTGATTGGAATATACCTATTATTGTAGTATGAGGTATTTTGTACTAACCTCGCTTGACCAGCTACGGCGTAGAGCTACGCTAGGCTTCGCCTTCAGGAAATGTTACGATATCAGTTATTAATTTGTTAATAGACATTTTACCATGTTTATAATGTCAATAACTGTGAAAGAGTGATTTAAACTCAATTTATTTTAAACCTTTTGCCCAAAAGCTATTATGAGGTTTTAACTAATTCAGGTGTGTTTGATGATATTGAAATAAATAATATTTGTGTGTGAAGTAAAAGTAAGTAGAAATCGTGAATCATTCAAAAATTATTTACCTAATGTCCGTTTTTCTCATATTTTCCACTGCTAGGCAAAATTGACCTTTGGTGTGTCAGCAATTCATCAAATTGATATCAAATCTTTCGAAGAATTCCATTAATAAACACAATAAAAAAAATGCTAACAGTTTAGTTTTAAATGTATAGTGATCGTTTGTACTGTATAATTTTCGTATACCATAGATAATTTTCATAGATCAATTCGTTAAATTTTACAATAATTTTATTAATTTATGTTGATTTCGTAACAAATATCACATAACAAGTAATTGTACTCATCCATCAAACAATAACAATCCGGAAGTGCTTTACTACAAATAGGAAGTACTATCCGACCTTGTAACTACCAAACTCAGTCCTAAGGGTTCTTATTAATAATGAATTGTAAACACATTACAGATAGATTCTCTGATAATCTTAGCTGAAGCTAACGAGCAACTCCATTAACGCTTTGTTATGTGGTGCAAGGTAGAGACAGAAGCGAGAATAAACAAATTTATTTAATATTTGATTGGAATTCCGTTGTCTCTGCCTACCCCTTTGGGAAACAGGCGTGAGTCTATGTATGTATTATATGTCATTTTTTAATAGGACTGCTCTTGTCCTCTTAACTTGCTCGTGCAAAGGTAAGTTTAAAATAATATTTAATTAATAATAATCAATTCATTTACATAAGTACCTAGAAAAAGTTAATAAAATACTTGCTAGCAGCGGCCTCACACCAGGCTTTGGGCCCGTGTCGTGAATACCGTAACGATTACCATTAATAAAAAGAAAAAACAATGCTAACAGTATAGCTTTAACGTGGATACCGTAACGATTACAAGTCAGAGGGTATCTGGAATCATGTATATTGAAAAATGTAATGCACTAATACATTTTAGGTGCCAATTTTTTTTTAAAACTACGACGGTAAACACTTCGCCTTCATCTCACCTGGTTACAAGTTGAGATAAGGCGCACTTCACCCGGAATCCTCAATAAACTGAGGAACTGGCTATCTTAGCTCTAAATGCAATTTTAGAATTATTATTAGGGCGACAGAATTAGGTAATATGTTGGTAGATAGCCAGGTGAACTTAAACAAAATTCTACCACCAACCATACCAAGCATAATATAGGTATTGTACTCCACATGAGTATTGAACCCGGGACCTCTGGATCTGAAATCGGCGGTTCTGTACCACTAGACCACAGAGGCGGTTAAAATTAACCAATTATCTCTTCTTGAGAACAGCACGGTCGTAACACAGCTGAAATACTTTAAACTGAATCCAAGTTATTCCGTTGCACATAATAAAATGTTTTTGCAAGTTTCCTAATAAGTGTTACATCAACTTTTGTAACAAATTCGCTAAATTCGTTTGATTTTTATTTTCAAATCGACGTGTTTTGCCCCTTTTTTATAGTACGACGGGGATGTGCTTGGCCTTCATCTCACCTGATTTTCAAGTTATGATAAGGCCGAAGGTGGAAGCGCACTTCACCCGGAATCCTCAACCAACTAAAGAATTGGCTATCTTACTCTAAATGACAGAACACATCAATTTTTAAGAATTGTTCATATGGCGACAGACTTAAGTAAGACGATGGTAGCTAGCCAGGCGGACTTAAACAAAGTCCTACCACCAACCAAACCAAGCACAATATTATACTCCCCATGGGGATCAAACCCGAGACCTCTAGATCTGACACCGGTGGTCGAACCACTAGACCACGGAGGTGGTAAAAACCTCGCGAGACATTCTCAGAAAATAAAGTCTTGCTGCTAAGGTGACGAGCCTTCTGCCGACGTGTCGCGACTCCAAACGCTGAGCTGCAAGTCACTTGCACTTGCAGCACAGCACTTGGAGTGGCAATATTTTTTTATTCGTTCGGGTCATTTCCCAAGAAAAAATAAATTTGATATTTGTTTTTAAAAATGTATCATGTTTTTTTAATAAATTTAAATATATATATTGAAAAAAAAACAATCATTTATTCAATAAAAAGTACAATTAAACTAACTATGTACAAAGGCATCAGTCAGATTACCTAAGGACCGTTACAAACGGCCTATAGGTAATTTAACTGTTCCAGACCAGTACCAGACGGTAGCGTGCCCAAGGCACTGGCTGCATTGCCACGCTGAATAGCTATGCTAATTCGCTGGCCTAAATAAGTCAGCCCAATAAAAAAAAAAAAAAAATGAAAATGTTTAATTCTTTTTTATGTAATATCGCGATGTATATCAGCTCATCAAACTATCAAGGCTCATCTAAGCCGATGTCGACAGCAGGTTCTCATGTTGTTGTTTTCTATAAACTGTACTTTTGCTGTGCTACTGGGCAAAAATACACATTATCATCTATAACATGATGATAATTATGATTATCGTTCGTATATAAATATATATAGATATTTACTATGCAACCACGACGGGACTCGAACCCGCGTCTTTTCCTACAGCCGGAAACGCTCTAACCAACTGAGCTACGGGAGTGCCGACGTAGATTCCGAATTTGTGTGTCATATTTCTCAGCTATAGCGCTGATATATGTATATTGCCTACAAAGATATGAAGGCCTATTCTAGATAGGGTCAGCTTGATTATGTTTAGGTAATAGTCCAAATTTATTTTACAGATCACTACCTCTTATGCGTTAGACGCGGTGCAGCGGGCTATCGGTCGAGAGTTCTAACGAGTTTCATAAACGCACCGCGATTACAACAATACTCCTGTTATTGCAAGAGGTTAGCTTTTAGCGTAAGATTTTAAAGCTCTCTGTGGTAATGATACGCCTACAGGTGTCAGATCCAGATCCCAGGTTCGATCCCCAGGGGGAGTACAATATTATGCTTGGTTTGGTTGGTGGTAGGACTTTGTTGAAGTCCGCCTGGCTAGCTACCACCGTTTTTCCTAGTTCTGCCAGAATTTAGAGATGGGATAGCCAGTTCCTTTGGATTCCTGGTGAAGTGCGTTTTTTTTTCTTGATTAATCAACTTATTTTATTTACTTAATTTACAACCATTTATTTAAATGCAAATAATTTAAATAGCCATAAGACCGTGGGGAATATCCGTCTTCAGAGCGCATGGAAATGATTTGAGAGCGCTCTCAAATACTAAGCCTTATGAGTAGAGAAGGTATACTTAGCTCTGGCCTCGCGTTAGCAAGTATGAAAGTCTACGATGGAGCGTGCTTTTGTAGGAGATCATTATACTATACATGAGTTTATAAATAATTTGAATAAATTAAATAAAATCAGGGTAAGTACCGAAAGTTATGTTTTTAAGCTCATAATAAACATTTATGTTAGTATAACACAATCGACAGCTTGGAGCTATTGTCAAGTAGATCGACAGATACAGAGATAGATAACTTTTATGTATCCAAAATAGCACACTACATAACAATCATTACGATAAAAAAACAAAAAAGTACACTTAAATATTTTTTTTAAATGACAAGGAAAACATATGTACATTTTTTTTCACAAAAAAGATAATAAAATAGTAAAAAAGAAGCCAGTAAAGTCATCTATATTTTAGTGCGCAATGGAAATCATTAGTGGGTTACAGTCTATGGACACTCTTTAAAAAATTAAAACATCGTTTTTGAAACATCCTGTACTGTAGCTACTACGGAAAACCTCGGCAGTAACCATTCCACTATTTTAAAGTAAGCGAATGAAGTTCCTTATAAACCTTACGGTGCACGAAGGTATAGTCTTCCAAGAGAATGTAATCTCTGGCAATGGCGAGCGATGTATGATAAAAAGTTACACGCACCATATCAAACAATTCGTCAGAACACAAGCCATTACCGGAGTGACGAGCGGTAGAATAAATATTTCAAGACATTAATTTTACACAGCGCCATCTGTTACCGAACCAAGCAAAGCTTTTAATATGGAACTAGATTACGGATAAAATACACATTATGTTTTCATTCAATACAACCTCAGAACAAACATCTATTATTCATCACACAAATATTTGTTCAGGGTGGGAATCGAACCAACAACCTTTTTTTTACTGTACGACGGGGAAGCGCTTGACCTTCATCTCACCTGGTTACAAGTTGAGATATTGAATACTTTAATATCTCGTGTATATTATTTGTGTGTATTTTCAATTACTATTTATTATTTTACTTTCTATTGTATGTTTATTTTAATGTGTTTATTTTTTCATTTTATATTTAATAAATTTTCCCTTCATACATTTTTCTATGATTTTATTGATATTAAATGTTCTCTCACTTCATGAGGTCGATTGACTGGGCTGGGTCACAACAGAATATCAGCGCTGACCTGTGTAACAGTGAGGCGTAATGCTGAGTTGTGTCCCATTTGCTGCTGTAGCACACAGCACAAACTGTATTCACTTATTACCTACTCGTATTTTTCTGCTTGACTATTTAATTCTGTTATGTTTGTATATGTGTGTTATAATAGTAAATAAATGAATGTCTATGTCTATGTCTATAAGGCTGAAGGCGGAGGCGCACTCCACCCGGAATCCTCAACAAACTGAGGATCTGGCTATCTTACCTCTAAATGCCTACAGCGCAGGAGGCAGAACTACTACCAACTGAGCTGTGAGGTTTGTTGTTGAGAACTAAGATTTGAGAGTAGTAGAGCCCCTTGTGGAAGGGCTCGTCCAGAGAAGTACTACCACCATACCTACATATTTCAGCCGCCAAACAGCATTGATGTGTTCCGGTCTGAAAGGTATGGTCGCCGGTGAATTTACGGGCACGCGAGGCTTAACACCTCTATGCCTCAAGTTGACGGGCGCAAAGCAGTGCCGTGTAGGCTATGTTCTCTGTGGATATGACCTACGCAGTAAGGCATTGTTATAGACAAGAGTGCACTTAACATCGGGTGGGCTACTTGATTGTTCCGTCTCCTAGATGTATAAAAAAAAATACACAATAATCTTGTGTGTATTCTCTTCCGAGTATGAATAGTCAACAATTCTTAATTCTCGATAACTTGCAGGACATTCATTTCACACAGTGCCATCTAGCCCCAAACTAAGCAAAGCTAGTAAAATGGAAACGAGATTACGGATACGAAACTAGATGACTGTATCTACCTACTAAAAGCTACTACGAAGCTGTGCCACATAAATAATTCATAAAAATCTTGACTTTACTCGCACGCGAACTGTACACGCCTTTATATCAACGTATATTTATACCATGATAAACCTTATATGCATACGTATAAGGGTTAGTCTCGTGTGAAAATTCGCAGCGCTGAGTTATTCTGCGCACCTACGGGAGTAAAGAATGTATGACACAAATATAGTGTATTATGTACGTGAAGAATTCGGTATTGACAAACATGTAAACAATATTTGAACGTGGAATTCAGGTGGTTACTGTGTTTTATGCTTATTTTTATTGGCAATTGAGTTCTGAAGGTGACATTATTGTGTGATAGAATGTTTTTGGCTCATAATATAAGGTGTTATTTGTTTTCGTTTTCCTTATTGATTGACATAGTTTGAAAGTGATAGTTATTGATATCATACAAGATATGTGTCGCCAAGTAGGTACACGGACACATTCTATAATAACGTTTTAAAAACTAAAAAGAAAACCGACTTCAATGAAGAATACTTTTACTTCAATTTCGTTGTGAATGACGTATTTTTTCTTATTATTTTGATGACAAATGGACGGACAGACACACAGACGTGTGATCCTATATGGGGTCCGATTTTCCTTACTTTTGAGGTATTACACCCAAATCGCTTCAAGTGTGCCTATAATATTTGAAGAGTTCCCTCGATTTCTCCAGGATCCCATCATCAGATCCTAATCTGATGTCAATGGGACCATTTGTGAAGTATACTTCAAACAAAAAATAATAATTCGACATCGGTCAAGGCGTCTTCGAGTAATCAAGGAACATACGGTTAAAAAATACAAATAATAATAATATAAACATTCATTTCTTATAAATAGGCTAACAGGTTCTAATCTTAAAGGTAAATGAATTAGTCTTTTTTGGTTGGTGGTAGGACTTTGTTTAAGTCCGCTTGGCTAGCTAACCATTTTATCTAATTCTGTCGTCATAACAATTCTAAAAATTGTTGTGTTCCGGCATTTAAAGGTAAGATAGCCAGTTCCTCAGTTTGCTGAGGATTCCGGGTGAAGTGCGCCTCCACCTTCGGCCTTATCTTAACTTTTAACCAGGTGAATTGAAGGCCATGCGTTTCCCCATCTTACAATATTTTTTTAAATTATGTACTAAGTGTAATTAATTAATGGACTATCTGAGGTATGTTAACATATATATTTAAGAGTTAGATTAGTGGTTTAGGTACAGATAGTTCTTTGTGTAGTCTTTAGTGATTAGGCACCGCTTTTAAGCCTGAGGTACAGTCATTACATGACTCATCGCTCTGAGTGTAACTTGTAATAAAGACGCGAGGGATCTCTGTGAAGACTATCGCACTATAAGGTAGTAAGACTTGATAATAACCATACTCTCTTTATCCAAGCATTTAGTATTGTAGTTTAATATGAGTTTCTTAGTTAAATATTACTTATAAATGTTATTTCGTTGCTGTTGGCCAGTTTTATTTGTATAACCGAAACCCTCTATGTCTGACTTGGACTTGTCTAGTTATGCTGTAAAATAGCTGCAGTATTAGGCTTTAACCCCCACAACTAAAACCGACTAAGTAAATATATAGAGACTGTCTGAGGTATACATTACACCGGTAGTGCAGGGAGCAAGGATAGTGCATCCTACATTCATGACCGTTACCGGGGATGTTTGAAAATAGGTAGTTTGAGGGTCTTTTGGAAAAATAAATAATCTAGGGGAATCTTAAGCTGATATTTGATTTCGGTGTCACGTCAGGGCAGTTACATTCAACTGCTTTTTTGAAAGTATTAAAAAGAGTATAATATAATATATATTTTTTATAAATGTACGATTTAAATAAGATAATATTAATATTAAGGCATATGCCTGCTAAATATGATATTAGTTTGTATTTGTGGCTGGTCTGTAATTATAATCAATCGTTGTATTTTGTTTTGTGGTTGATGTATTTTACCTTTTTTGTAATGTTTTTCTATCTATTCGTGCTCATTTCAACTAGGTACTTAATTTTAATGAATCGACTTTTAATATTGCATTCTGCGTTGATTGTATTATTAAATGATTGATTGCTTTACACCTACCATGATTTCAACAGACAAATAAATCATTTATCATTTGCTTATCATTTATGATTTTGTATTAATAGCTTTTTAATATCTGAGTTGCCTCGCACATGCCCGCTAGAAATTAACATTTTCATAATGTGCACTAGTTAAGCTCGGAATTATCTTCCAACAGTCTGTATTTCCGTTTTCTAAAACGCTATGTGTTAAAGAATAGAGTGAATCTTCTGAAATCTAGCTCCATCAAACGCCTCTGTGGTCTAGTGGTTCAACCTACCGATTTCAGATCCAGAGGTCCCGGATTTGATCCCTAGGGGGAGTACAATATTGAATGTGCTTGGTTTGGTTTGTGGTAGAACTTTATTTAAATCCGCCTGGCTAGCTACCACCATCACCTAATTCGCAATATGTGTTCCGGTATTTAGAGGTAAGTTAGCCAGTTCCTCAATTTATTGAGGATTCCGGGTAAAATGCGCCTTCACCTTCGGCCTTATCTCAACTTGTAACCAACTTGTAAGGTGAGAGGAAGGCCAAGTGCTTACCCGTCGTTCAATAAAATCGTTGACAATGAATGTAAGTCTACTTCAATAATGACTACGCACGTTTTGAGGCACGTCATCTCACTCTGAAATTATACTCAGCCTGATAATATCTCTTTGGTAGAACCGAAACAAAGATACGTGAGTATAAATGAGTATTTAAAAATGTAAATAATAAACTTATACAATGTATTCGTTTAAAAATCACTTGTTCCTATTCATTTTTAGCCAACTTTAAAAAAAGGAGGAGGTTCTTAATTCGTCGGAATCTTTATTTTTATGAATGTTCCACGATTACTCGAAGACGCCTGGATCGATTTGAAAAAAAAAAATTTGTTTGAAAGAGTATACTTTACGGGTGGTCCCATTGTCATCAGGTCAAGATCTGAAGATGAGATCCTGAAGAAATCGAGGGAACGCTTTCTAATATTATAGGAAATATTATTCACACTTGAAGCAATATGGTTATTTTTAGGGTGTATTACCTAAAAAGTAGGGAAAAAACGGATTCCTTATCGAATAACGCATTTGTCTGTCTGTCCGTCCATCTGCCATTAAAATAATTAAAATAAATACATCATCCAGGTAAACGAAATGGTATCATATTCTTCATTGAAGTCGGTTTTCCTTTTTGTTTTTAAAAACGTAATTATGTAACTATAGCTTGTATGCTAAAACATTTATTCCGCACAGTCACCGTAACATGCCGTTTGTGAGTATACGGTACACGGATGATACCGTACACTGTCGGCGCGATACAGAGTACTGCCTCTGGTTTATTGTTTGTCGTATCAGCTGTGGGAGCAGATGATGGGGAGGTTACAGTCATAAGCGACATAAAAATTGCATATGTATCAGGTTACTCAATTAGTTAGGGCGTTTCCGGCTTGAGGAATATACGCGGGTTTGAGTCCCGTCGCGGGTTTGGTATAGTGATGTCCAAAACATGTATTTTAAAATAAGTTACCAAACATTGTCGTCCATTCACGACAGTTTAAAAGAAACGAATATAGTCCGTTTTACGGTAGCGCTAGTTAAATCAAACTCAATAAAAAAAACGTGTCTTTTTCCCTTTCAAAGATTCGCAGAACGGAATACAGTCAAAGATAAAGATAAAGATAAGATAAAAATTTATTTATTCATAGAAAGATACAGCTGGTACATGTTTTATATATTCTATTGTAAAATTGTCAGGAAGTTCTTGTCCCCTACACTAGGACTAAAGCCTGTATTGTAGGGTTACAAGCACTGCCATGGATCCTTCTACATTTTAACTTATATTATCTATATAAACCAGTGATAGTGGCAGAGTAGTACCCTAGGTATTTCTGTTCCTCATACTAGGACAAAGCCTGTATTATGAGGTCACAGATATGTTTGTTGCTCTTGCTTCTATTACCTATATCTAATAATCTAAAATTATACATTTTTTCTTAAACTACTGTACATAAAAAATAAATAAAATATGAGAATGTAGATTTTGCCGATGTAAAGTGAGTGTTTGTGTGTTTTGTATTTTGCGGTGAGTAGTGTTGGAGTGCTAAATGCGTGAGTTTGGGCATGAGTGTGAGCATGTGTTGTATATTGAATGAAAGTTGAATGTGTGTAATTTGAGTGCGTGTATCTGTGTGTATGTGAGTATTATTCAATAATTTGTAAAAGTTTTTCAGTGTCATTATAATTTAAGTTTAACAGATAAGCAGTAATATTTTTTTTTAGTTGATTATAATTAAGTGTCGCTAATGTTTCATCTTTGCTGATTCTATTATATAACCATGGTCCTATTGTATCTAAAGACTGTCGTCCGAAATTTGTCTTTGTATGGGTGCTAGTAGTGGTGAAAATTCTATCTTTCCTGCGTTGAGTTTTTAGCTTATCTAGAATTATTTTATCTACGAGGGAGTGTTGTTTTACCACTACTGCCCTAATAAACAGCTGTCGAACGTTAATGACAGAGCACTCTTGATATAGCAGTTCTGTAGGGTACCGCCTCGGTTTAAAAGTCATCGTTTTTAAAAGAGCTCTTTGAGCAGTTTCCAGCGTAATCAAATGCGTTTTGGCGGAAAAGCCCCATGCTTTATCACAGTAAGTCAAGATAGACTCTGCCAGACTTAGGTAAACATTCCTTATAGAATTAAAATCAAGAACGTGTCGCAGTTGCTTAAAAACAAATATGAGTTTTCTTGTGCGTCCTGACAGATGTTTAATCTGATTTTTCCACGTCAAATTATTGTCTAGGATAACACCAAGGTACCTTATCTGTTTAGTTAATTCCAGATTAACGCACGAACAGACTTCAATACGTGCACATGCACTTGAGTGAATTTTTATATTGAGTTGTTTATCCGGTTGGGTGGCAGCGTTTATTGTAAAGGTCATATATTTTGTCTTATTTACATTTATAGCAAGCAAATTATTTCTGAGCCAGTTAGATACTATAATTAGACCATCATTGGTCACCGTCTCAATTTCTTTCCATGATTTAGCATGAAACAATAGTACTGTGTCATCTGCATATGTAACAATTTTCCCATTATGCAATTTAGTGTCACATAGGTTATTAATATAGATTAAAAATAATGTAGGGCCTAGTATACTACCTTGAGGTACTCCATAGTTCGTATTAGCTTCATCACTAAAGTGGTCACCTATCTTGACTTTCTGTATCCTATTTGAAAGGTAGCTTTTGAACCATTTTAATGGTGTACCTCGAACGCCAATGGAATCTAGCTTGGATAGGAGGATAGGTATTGATACTGTGTCAAAAGCTTTTGACAAATCTAAAAAGACTCCAACCATTTTAAAACCTGAATCAAGAGATTTGGTTATATAATCTGTAACATTTAACACAGCATCCTCAGTACATAAACCAGATCGAAACCCGTACTGGTTCTTAGATAATAGATTTTTATTATCCAAATAGGATTTTATTCTTTTACTCATCAGTTTCTCTAAGACTTTTGACATCACAGGCAACAAAGATATGGGTCTATAATTTGTTACCTCTTCTGGGTTACCACCTTTATAGATAGGTGAAATGACAGATTTCTTTAGAGCTCTTGGGAAAATTCCGGTATCGAAACTTTTTTGACAAATCTTTGTGATTGGGTCTAGAAGGGATGGTAATGCCATTTTTAATAGTTTTGTTGTAATTTTGTCATCGCCAGGTGATGAACTATTTTTAAGAGATTGCACTATTGTATAGATTTCCGTTTGATCAGTTGGTAGCAAACCGAAAGATGTTAGCTCATTGTCGTGCTTTAGTTTATCAGCTAAACTACTTTCAGATTCCTTTAAACTATTAAGAGTATCTTGTGCAAGATTGGACCCAACATCTTTAAAAAAAATATTCACACAATTCATAGATTCCCGGGGCGTTGAACATTGTTGTGTTAAGGACATCGCAGGGTTTGCTTTTGTAGGAAAATTACAAATTCTTTTAATTATATTCCATGTTTTTTTGTTATCACGACTGTATTTCTTTAGTTCTCGTCGCTCGTAAGATCGTTTAAGGTTTTTGAGGATTCGAACACACGTATTCCTATAATTAATATAAGTTCGACGCATTTCCACACTATCAGGATTTTTCTTGTGCCTTAAATGCAATTTGTCCCTTCTTCTTAAACATCTTATAATACCTGGAGTTATCCAGGGTTTGATATTAATTTTATTCCTGGGTACAGCTTTGGTAGTAGTGTGTTTATTCATAGTGTCTTTGATGATGTGGATAAATGTGTCTGTAGCCTTGTCTAAGTCTGAGTAGTCTAGTAAACTGTTCCAGTCTACTCTTGCGAGTTCATCACAAATGGTGCTATAGTTTATTTCGGTGAAAGTTCTGACAGGTTTGTTGACATGCTTATTTAAAGTTGGTAACTGTACAACGACAGGCGAATGATCCGTTTCTGTTGCAGGTAGCACTAGCGTCATTGCTTGTTGTTTCGTTTTTATCATGCAATGATCAAGACAGGAGTTTTCTCTAGTTTTGAATTGATGTCCTGGAAGGAGACCGTGGCTTGAAAGCAGTGTGAGATAATCATCAGCGTGCTTATCTTCATTATCATCTTCTTCATAGTCAGTAATGCCATTCGGATTATTGTGCCCAGTCAAGCTGGTCTCCTCATAATGTGACCTTCATGATTCAAGATCTGCATGTCCATTAGTGCACGACTGGATTGAACCCATAACCTTCGATTAGAAGGCGGGCCCGTACATATTTTACCACATAGCTATCTTATAAGTCACAAAAAAAATGGCGGATTTATTTATGTCGTTTCCAAATCGCTTAAGCACGTTCACAATGTGATCACCCCATTGCCAGCTGCGAGCGGCAAGTGCTAACGTGTCCCAAATACTAACAGAATGCACTTTTGTTCTTTTGAAATTGACTAAAGAGATATTGCGCGTTTAATGTTGCTACGGGCGCCGCTTTGTAATAAATCTTTTGTTATTTTTATAGAACGACTTCTGATTTTAAAACAATTGAAGTACTCGTATAAACGTGGTAACGTTTGAACTTTCAAACTTTTACTTATTTTCACATTAACGTTACAAAGTGAACGTATGCTTTCGTTTGTTTATTTTAAGACTTTTGCAAATCGTATCCAGTTATTCATATTATATGGCATAATATTTAGGTATCTAACTAAAAAATAAACAGGATGCATTCATAAAAATACGTCGAATATAATAATTATTTCATAAGTGTAACCGTTTATCTAGTAACCACTATCCAGTTACATCAATAGTGTGGTCTGAATAAGTATGTATGTGCCACATGCTACATTTTATAAGATTCTATGTACCAAGTACAAATATGTATGTGAAATAAAACCAAAATCAGAATAGTTTAAAATATTGTAAGGTTTTCTATATATACTTGATCTACAGTATGAGTATTTCACCAAATTTTGAAGCAATATCTCATAGAGAGCCAAAGTTATCGCAATTAAAAATATTTTCAAATCATAATAACGCTCTCCTGTAAAATTAGTTTTTTTCTGATACACGACTATATGTAGGTGGTGTCGACATAGCCATTTCATTATTCCAAGTAGGTTTTATTGACAGATCTAGTACGAATTAGAAGCTCCCGTAGAGCCTACAGTTGCGAAAAGCACGTCATAATAAGTATTATAAAAGAACATTCACATCTGCCCCAAAACAAAACAATCAAAGCAGAGCGATAAGTCCACCCATTATTTTACCAGTGACGCTTAGATTAAGTTTTTGCTATCTGTATTTTGTTATATAATTTGTAAATGGTGAACAATACAGAGTTATTTATCCATCTATCTAAAACACCTACGTTTCACATAGTTACCGGTCAAAAGTTTCCTTATATAAATACAATCACGAAGACTCAGCCTTTGCGTCTTAAAAGGAGGCAAATAAATTAACAACATGGTAACTATTCATTATGTTGTGGACTGTACACGTTCAGTCTAGTTGCTTATCTGTCCAGGTGAGAATCTATCCAGTTGCTACAAAGAGATCTAACCTAGATAAACTAAATGATCCTGTGCAATGACGAACAAAAATATTTTAACATTCTCATTTTTTTTTATTGTGTTGTTTCAGATCCAGAGGTCCCGGGTTTCATCCCCATGGGGAGTACAATATATTGTGCTTGGTTTGGTTGGTGGTAGGACTTTGTTTGACTCCGCCTCGCTAGCTACCACCATTTTACCTAATTCTGTCGCCATAATAACAATTCTAAAATTGTTGTGTTCCGGCATTCAGAGGTAAGATAGCCAGTTCCTCAGTTTGTTGAGGATTCCAGGTGAAGTGCGCCTCCACCTTCGGCCTTATCTCAACTTGTTACCAGGTGAGATGAAGGCCATGTGCTTACCCGTCGTACAATAAAAAAAAATAGATGGGGAAGCGCTTGGCCTTCATCTCACCTGGTAACAATTTGAGATGAGGCCGAAGGTGGAAGGTGAGCCACTAGACGACAGAGACGGCTAAAATCATCATCATCTATTTAGTCCTCATGCGTCCACTCCTGAATATAGACATCCCTCAATTATATTGATGCTACCAAACTGTGAGCCTGAGTCATCTATCAACTCCCCTTAACGCCACAATTTCTTCGTCGTCACCATTCCACACTCCTCGAGAACCTTTGTTCTCAAGACCACGTTTAAACGCGAAACGGTACCGCTAGAGAGTAAAGACTCTCTAGCTAGAGTCTAGGTATCTTAGTACTCCGCTTCGCAATTGAAGTCTACCATAAAAATGTATTTCAACTACACACTATAATGTTAAGGGGTTATTTCGAAGCGGTTTCGTCTTAAGTCCCTTAGTGCTAATGAAGTCTTCGGAAGGAATATGAAATAGGTTTATTGGTTTACACGAAAGTAAGAAGAAGTCACGTTCTGCAAAAAGGTTTCTGGGTCATTTTTTTTTATTGTACGACGGGTAAGAGTCTTGGCCTCATCTGATTACAAGTTAAGATAAGCGCACTTCACCCGGAATCCTCAATAAACTGAGGAACTGGCTATCTTACCTCTTAAATTCCGGTACACAACAATTTTAGACTTGTTGCCATGGCGTCAGAATTAGGTAAGATGGTGGTAGCTGCTAGGCGGACTTAAACGAAGTCCTACCAAGCACAATATTGTACTCCCCCTGGGAATTGAACCCGGGACCTCTGGATCTGAAATCGGTGGGTTGATCCACTAGACCACAGATGGGATTGCTTAGTACACTAGAATGATTTCAGCCTCCTTACGACACGTGAGAGTTTTGATCCTAATCCACCACGCGAGTGAAATATTATTAATGTTACAGGAAGTTAATGTTGTTTCTTTTCAACCCTTGTTAGTGACAGACTTGTGGGTACGAATGAATGAATAAATGTATTAATCTCTTTATTGTTAACAAGCCTCGTAGCTCAATTTTTAGTTACTCTTACTTCTGGTTGTGGGTTTGATTCCCACACAGGACAAACATTTGTGCGTTGAATATAGATGTTTGTTCTGTGTTAGGATTTTGTAACATTATGGTAAGTAAGTACCTATTTAAAAAAAGTATTTTACCCTTATTTGTACCTTTTTCATCCGTAATCTAGTTCCCATTTACAAGCTTTACAATTTAGGGCTAGATGGCGTTGTGTGAAATTAATTTCCTGTAATGTACCACAGCGTTATCTAGCTCCAAACTAAGCAAAGCTTGTAATAATGGGAATTTATGATTACTACTGCAAGACCTTTTTTTATTGTACGATGGGGATGTGCTTTCCTTTATCTCACCTGACTTTACAAGTTATACTAAGGCCGAAGGCCTGGAATCCTGAGAACCTGGCTATCTTACCTCTGAATAACCGGAACACAACTTACCCTACGATTTGTCTTGCTCTAGGCACAAAATACTGGCTACCCCGCGTACCAACGAAACACACCAAAACTTTTTACGCTGGACTCTGTCAGAAAGGTGATCTTTAGCAAGCCAGACATACACAGTGCTGTGATTATTCAGAGTTCTGTCGCCATAACAACAATTCTTAAATTGTTGTGTTCCAGCATTTATATAGGTAACATAGCCAGTTTCTCAGTTGGTTGAGGATTCCGGGGAATTGCGCCTCCACTTTCGGCCTAATCTTAACTTGTTACCAGGTGATATTATGGCCAAGCGATTCCCCGTCGTACACTAAAAAATACCTTTAGACACTTATAAATAAAATGCCATATCTACCAGGTATTCGTTCATAGCAAGTCTCAACTATAATTGTGTTTCAAAACGACGGCTAGCTGGCTGCGCGCCATTTTGAAAAAAAATGCTTGGAGCAGTAGCATCATAAAGTGGTGTTTATCGCTGTCTCTGGCACCGTTTGGCGGTTATTTTGTCAGCAACTTGTCACTGGTGGTGTGAACGAGCTGAACTGTTTACAGAACTTTTTTTACATTGATGAAAAAATAACCGCAATTTGTGATAAAATTGCGGTTATTATGTCATCAATGTATTCTCACGAAAACTTTGATATTTCATTTATTTCCACCATAGGTACACAAAAGTTACACTTAGTTTCGTTTGATCTAAAAGTTGTTTTGAACACAAGCAGAAAATAATAAAAAAATAACAGACAAGCATAGCAAATAACATAATAATATCAACAATTTATTATATGGATAAAAAAAAAATTGAAGTAAGTAGGTAGTAAAATCACTTGGGGCTGGTGCGGCAACTCATTCTGCCTTAGACCAAAAAGGCGCAAATATAGTAATCCCGACAGAACTACTTATTTATTTGCCATTTGGGGTCGAGACCTTGGATCCTTGGGGAGCCGGTGCCCTCCGAATTTTCAAAAATCTTGCGGGGCTTTTATTTAAGGTGATACATGACCCAAAGGCTGTCTCTTATTTCGGTCAACTATTTAGCATAGTTTTTCAGCGTAGCAATACAGTCAGTGTCATGGTCACGCTTCCGTATGGTACTGGTCTGGAACAGTTGGGCTACCTAGAGACCGTCTTTGACTACGACTTTGACTTTCGACTACCTCTAAAAATGATGGAACACAACAACAGAATTGTTGTAATGGCGTCAGACAGCCAGACGGACATTAACAATTTCCATCCACCAATCAAATCATGCTCAATATTGTAATCCCTTGGGGATCAAATCCTGAATCGTACTTGACACCACCGGTCGGGGAACCACGAGACCATAAAGCCGTACATTTTTCATCAAAAAATTAGGACCTCTTGAAATCACTTCTACAAATATTTAAGTGGCACTAAGCACTAAAGCAAAATCACTTTGCGAAATCTCCGAAGACTTCTTATATTAAGTGCTGTTATCGTAAACGTAGTAACGGTCTCATCTTATTTTAACGATCTCTGGGACATGTTAAGGTATCAAGTACTGTTATACGGATAACAGTAAATACCTAGCTGGTAAAAGGGCAGGAAACACCTTTTAACTTGGGGGATAGTCTCAATTCAGATCTAATAAAAAAGGTCTGTTAATCTAAGGAAAGGCTTATATCTCTCCATTAGAATAAAACTTTTTTTAGTGTTCCGTAACCCAAGGTTGCCAACTTGACTTTGTTGTCCATCTGTCCGTCCGAGTTTATCTTCTTCTGCTGCTGGATAGAGCCTCCTGCAAACTTGAAGTGTTTTCCCACAATCACCACAGTTAGCAGGCGGATCTGTAATCGCAGTAAAGGTGTTAGATAAAAGACAAAAGTAAGCTGCTACCACAGCTGCTACCCATTTTCTGGTGAGATCCCTTAATCAGCTTTAACGTCACCTGTGGGCTGAGTTGGAGGGGTTGACCACCAGTGCAATTCATTAATCGAAATCTTTGGTTATATGTGCGACCCCTCCAACTCAGCCCATGGATGTCGTAAAGTCGACTAAGGGATCTCACCAGAAGAAGCAAAGCAGCTTCCTTCTGTATTTTATCGACACGTTTACTGCGATCACCAATACTCCGCCTGCCAAGCGTGATGATTATGGCAAAACTCTCCAGCTTTGGAGGCTCTGACTAGTATTGGACACTTATAGGCTGTTTATATTGGATTGTAATTGGAAACCTCGGTGTGCGAGACACTTTTTGGTTTTAATATAATGGTTCGTGTAATTTATCCTGTCATTTCCACATTTCATCACATAATTTGATAGACACCTACTCTTTTGTGCACCCTTACCCCCCTTCGCCAGTCACAAAGGAAGTGGGAGACGCAAAGCCGGCTTATTTACCAAACAAGATCGTTTAAAATTCCAGCTCATCACTGTCGGGTGCCATCAAGCATCGTGTAATGCCTGGAGTCCTGCCATGACCAGAAATTTTTACATTGACAAAAAGTGCTAAATGGCTGCATCGTAAATGTAAAGAGGAAAAACTTACTCTTTTTAGAAAAAAAAAAAATCTAGATATTATCAGAAACAACTTCAAAATAATAAATTAATATTACAGTGGATTTCGTAAATTAACTGGCCCAATAAAAACGGTTTATGTAATCATTTTAAGGTGCATCACAGCTCAGTTGGTACTGTAGCAGCTCTGCATTCGCTCTGCATATGCGGAATGTTCCAAAAAAATAATCAAATCAAATATATTAATAATTAGGTCGTAATGTCAGAAACAAATTATTGCATCTTAACCTAAAAATAATCCAAAAAATAAAAAATAGATGGTAAAAAACAATTATTTAATAAGAATAAGAAAACACACATATATACATCGGATCAAATTTTAAATAAATTATTAAAACTACAGATTATAGGGAGATTAACAAATCATTGAAAATTAATAAGATTAGTAAGAATAAGTCGCAATGCATTACCTGGTAGACCTTGTTATCCATTTACTCACTAATCATTGCATAGGAAGCATTTTATTTTGGAGTTCATTTAGAAATAAACAATTAAACGTTTGAAAAAGTGCCGAACACATAGTTTCGCCTCTATCTTTATCAGAAATACTGGTAAGGAATGGAATTCCTTGCCTTCGTCTGTTTTTCCGCACGAGTACAAGGAGTCTTGGAGTATTCAAGTCCAGAGTAAATAGGTTCCTTTTAGACAAGTGTGTTCCATCTTTACTTGTTCTACAAGTAAATTTTGTTAATAATTCCTTCAGCCCTATCTCAACTTGTAACCAGGTAAAGGCCAGGCGCTTCCCCGTCGCACAAAAAAAACTGGTGGTCCACCAGTAACCAATAAAAAAATGAGAACATTTTTTTTTCTGGTCGCCATCATTACATTCAGAATGTCAGCGATAAGAATCCTATTCGAGATATAATTGAATCCTAGATATATTTTTTTGGAAATAAAAATGCTTACTAAAAATAGTTATTGTAGTCTTTTTAAACTTTCGCGACTATAACACATTCGAGATAAATATAGGTAAAATACGCGATAAATACCGTTTTCTCGAATTAAGATAAAGTTATAGGATAGTTAGGAGGTTCAAAACTAGATTTTCTGAAGTTCCGATTTCACCCTGCAATATAAAAGCATAGTTTATTCGTTGCGTGTTTAACCACTTTAACTTAAATTAGTTTGGTAGACGATTATATTTACAGCCAATCCGATCTTGTTCTTTTACAGCGCCATTATTTGTTGTTTTATGAAGTCTCTGTATCGATGGAATCACTCGCGTTGAGTTACGCCTAATTGATGGCGTGAGGGGAAGATGAAGTGTGTTTTTGCTTTGATTTATGTACGTGCCTACTTACTTGACGTGAAAGATGCCTAAAAACGTACATACATGGATCGGTTACGCACTTTACTGCACGTAGACTTTGATTTCTTATTTATTGTGAACTCAGTCAGGTTGTGGAACTATCTACCACACGATATCCGCGCTAGGCCCTTGCTTGTTATCTTCAAGAGCAGAGTCGAAGTGAAAGATAGATTATGACATATGTTTCGTAACCGTCCCTATCTGAGTTCAAACTGGTCTTGTCTCGATGGATGTCTATTCTGATCTTGGAATTTGAACCAATAGCAGAGCCGTATTTCAAAAGCTCGTACGTTCTGCTGAATTGCGAGCCTTCATTTTATGGCACTTAACCGCGTAAAAACGTTTGACAGTCGTCATCGTCATTACGAAGAAAAACACCGGTGAATTCACACAGCTGATATAGCCTCCAAGACCTTCATCCTAATAAAAGTATCTATGTAGAATTCTAACCTGCTAGACTTCGCGTGTGCAGTGTAAACCCTGTTGGATAAGATAAAACTACTCGTGAAATCATTAACTGTGGTGAAGTGTAGTTACCTATCAAGTGTATGACGAATACCTACCTAACTTTGCAAGCGCTTGCAGTCCAAGAAGATCCTCATCTCCTCTATGCGTCCTCATCAACTGGACGAACGTATGTATGCTAAAGTTAAAAAAGAAAAGGATTCCTGTTCCAGGGCAGATTCTTAATCGCGTCAGCCCCCAGTTTGAATTAGATGGCTGTTCCAAATGTGTCATAGCTTGGTCTGTGCGCAACATTTGCTATGTATGTATTTGCAATAGGCAATATTGTAAAATATTATACCGTATTTTTAATATAAGTAATTATATGATGATAATATTATATTACTATAATATTATATTATTCAAGGAATATAATATGTCCAGTTTATTACAAGTAATAAATAACGTAGTTTATCGTATTATTTCTGTGTTATTTTAAAATACACTTTTCCCTTATCTCGCTCTTCCCTCTTGTTTCTCTCTCTTATTTCTCTCTGTTTGCTGCAAGTGTTTTTTTCTTATTATAAGCTCACCTTTGCCATACTTTTTAACTCTATGCTTGTATGCTTAGATATTTTATGCCACAACGCCAAACGCTTTGGCAGGCCGGGTAAATATGTCTGCAAATCATCGCAAGTAGTATCATTTTCCAAACTACTGTAATCAAAAATAGTACCTACTATTTACCGACCTCATTTTAATGAACAGGAGCAACGAATTTGTAAGCTGTATTGCTTTAGGAATGTTTTATGTTAGTGTCGAGGGTGGGCACTGACTCCTATCACACAGGGTATTTGTTTCCCTAGTTTAAGAATTACTTGTATCACTTACACTTACCTTAAGCATACTAAAGAAGCAATGTATAGTCCTAAGACCTATTATTTCAATTTCAATATCAATAGTCATTATTACACAAACTTATCTGGTGTTTTAACCGCCCTTGGTTGTAGGACTTTGTTTTAAGTCCGCCTGGCTAGCTACCACCATCTTACGAAATTCTGACGCCAAAACAACAGTTTTAAAAAAAAGTTGTTATGTTACGGTATTTAGAGGTAAGATAGACAGTTCCTCAGTTAGATGAGGATTCCGGGTGATGTCCGCCTCCATCTTCGGCCTTACCTCAACTTGTAACTAGGTGAGATGAAGGCCAAGCACAACCCCGTCTTAGCAATAAAAAACAATGTTACATAATACAAATAAAATAAGACATTGGTTGTTGACTTGTTTTGCTTACCAGCATAGGTCTCCCTAGACTCTTCTAAAGCTCGGAGTGCAAGTAAATTCTCATTCAAAATGATTTTCATTCTAAAAAACTACCTCAATACAACTCATCACTTATTTTATTAGAAAATTAAATATTATCAGTCACTTTACACAACGCTATCTAGCCCCAAAGCAAAGCTATATTATGGGAACTAGATTACAATGATTATCAAATAAGGTTATTTATCTCAAAAAACAGGAATAATTTTTCGCTGTCCAACGGTCTTGGCTGCGAGAATATTAAAAGGATTTTTTTGAGAAAGATAACCCAACTAGACGTCATCCTCGAATAAGGTTAGCTTTTACCTGGGAATTTACGTAAGTCAAAGTCCTAATCTATTTTGTAAAAAAACAGAAAAGCTAACTAAAACTTTAAAAGTTTAACCAACAAGCAATAAGTAGGATCACATCCTCTAAGAGGGATAAAGGACAGTTTCCGTCAACCTTTCACGGGCTCTTTAAACTAACTCTAACCGGATCAAACCGGATACCGGCAGATATAGCCGGAAGAAAACCGGACATGACAAAAATACATAGTGTCTTCTTGTAGAAGTCTCACTCGATATGACACTTACCGACTGAAGTTGCTGTAAATCCTGATTTGGCTACCTGTCAAGAATACATCGGTGATGTTTAACATTGTCACTTGAAAAAACTTTTTGATGAAATTTGTTTTTTTTTATTTTTTATTTTGTGACACTTTAATAATCCCAATACCACGTACTACATATAAAAAAAATACACGACATAGTTCCCCTTATAATACCACCTCCACCTTAGCCCACGGATGTCATAAAAGCCGACTAAGGGATCGGTCGATTGACCCTCTCACCTGGTGTCAGGTCATGATTAGGCCAAAGCTGGGCGCGGACTTAGCTAGCTAGATTTCACCAGTAAAAGGGCAGCAACTTTCTTCTATGTCTAAAATTTTAATGCACTCAATATGCTTGCCAAGCATAGTAATTACGGACCTTACAATTTTTCAGGAAGCTCTGACCAAATACATGAATATAAAATCAATTATAACACAGTAATTAACTACATGTTAGTTTGCTTAACAAGCCCCACAGCTCAGTTGGTAGTAGTCTGCCTTCTGCGCTGTAGGTTGTTGGTTCGAATCCCATGACAAACATTTATGTGATGAATATGGATGTTTATTCTATTATTGGGTTTTGTATTGTATGATAAGTAGGTATTTATAAAAAATAAAATTATGTAAGTTATGTATTTATTTAGTATTTATTTATTTTATATCATTACCTTTTCACGACAGAACAGCTAAATGCTACGGGGAACAACATAGTAGGTTACCTAGGTACCTAAGTACTACGAGGGCGAAGTCACTGGCTAAAGTTAGTCAATAATATAGCGTTGAAAAAATAGCTCCATGAATGCTCGACTGTGTGCAAATTTAAAAGTGACGCTTTCAGAGGCAGTAAATCTCGCAAGTTACAGGACAATATTTTGCATTTATTTTTCAAAAAGCTACCCGGAATAGAGGCGGCTTATTTCGTTCGGTGGATGGTTTCCGAGTTCCGGGCTTTACATACAAAATGTTGGAAAATGAAAGGCCAATTTGTCTTTGCTGAATTCGGGGCTAGAGATGGCGCTTTATGAAATTAATCTCCTGAATGGTACCATTTTGGGTGAATTAAGGGCTGAAAATGGCTAGACTAAGAAGGTCACCTTGTTAACAGCCAATTGCAACATACGGAATAGTTCAATTTAATTCAATTCATTTATTCATACATTGTGACTTCATAATTTTTAGGTACCTAATTACAAACAATGTTTAAACTTTAGTTAGTATTGTTGTTCCTATAAATTTATTAAGATAGCGAACCGTTACATCTTTTTTTTTAAATGCAATTAATTAGAATTTAATGTCAGCTAACATAGGCATCGTTTTCAGATCACGAGCTGATCAAGTCACTGCCCAGCTGCGGGGTAGTGGGCAAACAGACTGCGTCATTTCAGCACTGCACTGGGTTCCTTCAACAGAGTACCTCCTAGCATAGCAAACTTTAATAATCTGCACTCTTGTTATCTAAACCAGATGACTAAGACCATTTTCACATCACATCAACAGTCCATTAGTATCCACTGCTGGACAGAGCCGCCTCCAAAACTGGAGGGTTTTTGCCACAATCATCACGTTTGGCAGGCGGGTTGGTGATAGCAGTGAGTGTTGATATTACACAGAAGGCAGCTGCTGCCCAACTTCTGGTGAGATCTCTTAATCAATTTTTACCCGCCTCTGAGGTCTAGTGGTTCAACCCACCGATTTCAGATCCAGAGGTCCCGGGTTCGATCCCCATGGGGATTACTATATATTGTGCATAGTTTGGTTGGTGGTAGGACTTTGTTTAAGTCCGCCTGGCTAGCTACCACCATCTTACCTAATTCTTTCGCCATAATAACAATTCTAAAACTGTTGTGTTCCGGCATTTAGAGGTAAGATAGCCAGTTCCTCAGTTTGTTGAGGATTCCGGGTAAAGTGCGCCTCCACCTTCGGCCTTGTCTCAACTTGTTACCAGGTGATATGAAGGCCAAGTGCTTTCCTGTCGTACAATAAAAAAAACTGCTTTAACGACATCTTGCCTTATTAAGTATTTAGCCCGTGGCTTCTTCACATTGTCTACATCTGTATTAATTAACGTGTGCTTACTTATTCATACGATTTTCGCAACTAGCGCTGGCATTCATTTATTTTTCGCGAATCCCTAACGAGTAAATTCAGAATTTTTCATCTGTATTACAAAAGCCACCTTTGGAAAATTATCATTCACGAAGCAAGCCTACTAACTCCATCACAGAGCTCATCCGTACCTGTGCAAAATTCGAGGTTTAGTACTGCTCCATATAAAACTAGTAGTTCTGTAAGAACAGTAGACCTCACGAGCTATTATAATTATGCAATAGCCGATGCTTTCCTGTTTCACTTTTCCTGTTAGACTCTTGAGCAACTAGAGGTGAGATAAGTAGAGCATTAGTGATTACTCTGGTTCTAGGAAGCAAAGCCGGAGAGGACTGCGTAATCTGATTGGTATTATACGTAGGTATAAATTAAAAAAAAAAAAAAAAAACTACTGCAAACTTCTCCCCTTTTCCACTCCCCCCGTTTTTTTGTTTTTTTTGCACAACATCTTGTGTAGAATTAAATCCTTAGTGTGTCTTCAAATTTAATTGAAAGTCGTTGATAAACAACGCTACAGCAAACTTCCTCCCGTTACCCCCTATTTTCCCCCCGATTTAAAATCGCGATCGATTAAAAATATTAAATAAATCAAGGAACTATTTTCATCAAAATCTGTTGAAAAATGCGACCTGTAGGCGAGAACAAACCGACAGCCGACAGACAGCGGACAAAAGCATTTTTAGTCAATCTCGAAACTTAGACGCTTTGCTCGCTCGGTCAAAAAAGCCGTAGCTATATGTATGTAGAATTTATAAGCTATGCGCGATAAAAATGTTTTAGCAGGTGTATTGTCACTTGCGTGGTTGTGGATTGTTAGTTGGTGCTGCGGGAATGCAGTCTCAGCTATCTGATCCACCTAAACATGTTGAAGTCACGTCCTTCTCATATATACCTAAGCTTTGCCCAGGGACTTAACGAGCCATAGATTCCGGAGGTTGAGATTTCAGAATGTGAAGATGTAAACCAGAGGAATATCAAGCAGGCTTTAGTTAGTAGATTATAAAGGGCTTGCTATAGGATTTAGGCGTTGTCCAACCAACCTGCCAAGCATGATGGTTGTAGCCACTCCATGTCTTACGTTAAACATTTATTTGCATGCAGATAAGTACTTAAGTTGGTACGCATGTAAAAAATATTGCGGGGCCTTTGACTGAAACAACACGTGACCCAAGGGATCTTTTTTAGTTCAGCGTATTAGCAAAGCTCTTCAGCGTGGCAAGGCCACCAGTGTCTTGGGCACGCTTCCGTCTGGTACTGGTTTAGAACAGTTTATTTACCAATAGACCGTTTGTATCGGTCCTAAGGTAATGCGACTGGTTTCTTTCTACATAGTTAGTTTAATTGTAGGTTTTAAGTTAATTGTAGGCTTTGTGCATAAAACTTAATGTACGTGAATTATTTAATATTACAGGACATTATTACATACAGCGCCATCTAGCCCAAGACTAAGCAAAGCTTCGACGGAGTCTCCAAACTTTAAGAAAGATTCCTGAGTTACCCTATGCGACAATCTTAAGTGAAGTGAGCACCTTTGAGCACCTAGCATATTTATGTCATAATGAGTACTCCAAGGGCTGTTCTCTGTTAGATCTGTTAGAAAATGCTAAATGGCATTAAGCTTATCCATGAATTTCTCTATTGATTTATGAGATAAATATTTGTCTCTATCTACGTATAAGCTATGGAGTTTTAAGGCGGCTGTAGGAGCCGTCCTGTAGTTTCTTGTATCCCGCTACTCTGAGATGCTCTGAGTTTGTAATACATGTTAGATGAAGGTGGCGTAATCTGTTAGATAGATGAACGTGCTTAGGTTCTGAGCTGTGGAATGTGTAGATCCCAAGTAACTCATTTATTTTTAGACTTTTAAAGCGTGCTTCTCCTTTTCAATAAGCAAAATTATTATTTTGCTATACTTTTTAACCGACTTAAAAAATGGAGGAGGTTCTCAATTCGTCGGAATCTCTTTTTTTATGTATGTTCCCGGATTACTCGAAGACGCCTGGACCGATTTGGAAAATTCTTATTTGTTTGAAAGGGTATAATTATACTTTAATAGGTACTTCACAGGTGGAAGTATTAATACCATTGTCATCTGGTCAGGATCTGATGATGGAATCCTGGAAAAATCAAGGAAACTCTTTAAATATTATACACTTGAAGAGATTTGGGTGTATTACCTCAAATGTAAGGAAAATACGGACCCCACATATCACGCGGCTGTCTGTCTGTACGTCCATCTGTAATCAAAATCATTGGAAAAAATACGTAATCCAGGTAAACGAAATTGTATTCAATTCTTCATTGAAGTCGGTTTTCTTTTTAGTTTTTAAAACGTAATTATATTATTCTAAATAATATAATGACGTAATATAAATCCTGTTTTAGGTATGACATACAATACAATCTGAATATATTTTAATTGCTATTATAAATAAGATCTCTTCTTTTTCCTGCCCATATTCCACACTTAAGTGGGGTCAGCACAGCATGATCTTCTCTTCCACTCTCCCTTGTCTCCCGTGAACTCAGCATGAGAGGAGTGGCCTCTTACTTACATATCGTCTTACAAAATCCATATTTTCCTCGTTTTACCCCTAATAATAATAAATATTACAGGACGTTAATTTCACACAGCGCCATCTAGCCCCAAACTAAGCAAAGCTTGTAATATGGGAACTAGATTACGGATAGAATACTTATATACTTCTTTTTTTTTTAAATACATACGTACTATATTATACAACATCTAAACACAGAACAAACATCTATATTCATCACACAAATGTTTGTCCTGCGTGGGAATCGAACCCACAACCTACAGCGCAGAAGGCAGAGTTACTACCAACTGATCCGTCCACACACATTCCTAACATTATTAATGTGACTTTATTTCCGTCATCAGAAGTCATAATCATACCACGCTAATCTATTTATCCTCATTATTTCCGTCACTTTTTCTACTTTAAGACTTCCCTTGCTATACTCACACCTTATTGAAGAATAAAGTCGTATCTCCCAAAAGGTACCTTATCTGCGTTTTCCTGTTTAAATACCCTTTCAAGCATTTTTTATCCCTGCATTATTCGGTAAAACCTTTCCTCCATCGTCTTTAATACATTTTATGTGAACAATATCCTTATAATTATTTTCTCTAGTTCTTGCTATTTTGTACAGTTTTTTTTTCTCCTTGAAGGCTCCTCAAAGATTCGTATAGCTTGTCTTGCACAGCGGCCCTTGAAAAAGCAACAGATCTCTTTGCTTTCCTTCTACACTCCATATAGCATGAATTGAGTGTATATTACATCAAGAACGTTTATTCTCTTTCCCGCTCCTCCAGTACTTGGGTGATTTTCTCTTTCAAAATGGTTTGTTCTTCATCAAGCTACCACCACGTATCCCAGTCATTCCTTTTCCTTTCGTTTCTCCGAACGCCTCCTTTGCTACTTGTCTACTATTCATTTATAATACCATGAATATCTATTATAAGCTTCATATATCAAATACATATGTATTATTTTCATAAATACATTTTTAATTGTAAGAGTATTCATTATATTTAGATCTAATTAAATAAAATTAACAAGTCACAAATATATTTTAACATGTGCTAGTGCGGTTACCGCTCCATACTTATAAATAAACAAGCGATAACTAAACTTAAGCCAGATTTACAAACAGACATCCGTCACGCCCGCCGTTATGTGAAAGCAATGGAGATGGATGTGTAGCACATATTTTATGCCTAATGTCCGAATTGCCATCTATGAATAAAAAGAGTTCGGTTACAAAAACGAACGGCTGGTGAAATTACTGGTAGGTACTTTACACCTCAAGTTTAAGTTAGCTAAGTATGGTTTTTATTTTTATTCCTGTTTTTTATTGGGTAAATTAATCTCTTTTCTTTTTTTCTTTCTTCTTTTCAAGTGTTAACGAAACTAGAAACGCTCTCTCATGCTGTACCTGTACCTGTGGTACTTTAGACCAGACGATAGCTTCTTCTATCACAAGCAGTTGTATGGGAAGAAGGTGTGACCTGATTGGCTGATATCAGAAGGTAATATAATATCAATTATATGAGTCATGCTTTAATATATTATTTGACTTATCTAAGTAAATATTCTAAATATTCTGGACTTAATTCCCATTATGTTGTAGAAATATCGCAAAATCCTCTCTAAGTTGTAAGATTTCGGCTGAATGATCACAACACTGGTGGTACGACCTGCTAAGATCCATCTGACTAAAGACCACCCACCTATTCTGTGCAATACCTATTGCAATTCTGGCGCTAAACGCTTTTTTTGTTGTACGACGGGGAAGCACTTAGCCTTCATCTCACCTGGTTACAAGTTAAGGTAAGCCCAAAGGTGGAGGCGCACTTCACACGGAATCCTCAACAAACTGAGGCCATCTTACGTCTAAATGCCGGAGCACAACAATTTTATAATTGTTGCTATGGCAACAGAATTAGGTGAGATAGAAAAAAAGTAAACAAAGTCATACCAATCAAACCAAGCACACTATTGCAATCCCCTGGGTATCGAACCCGGCACCTCTGGATCTGACACCGCAAGGCGAACCACTAGACCACAGAGGCGGCAAAAAAAGAGGCAGCCTAGAATCGGATTTCAACTTTAATTTCTTAAAATCCAAATATTTTTTGAAAGACTGAATCGCGCGGAATAAACATGAGGTTAAATCGAAAGGCATTATCTGTTATCGCCAGACTAGCGTTGATCCACCCTTTAAAAGTAGTTTTTAGGAGTTTTTAAGAGAAGTGCCCCATGTGAAAGGGCTCGTCCGGGGAAGTACTACCATACCTATTTCAGCCGCCAAGCAGCATTGAGTTAAAGAACACAGCTTTATGAATGTGACCTACGCAGTATGGCATTGTTATAGGCAAGAGTGCACTTAACATCAGGTGGGCTACTTGTTTGTTCCGTCCCCTAGTGGTATAAAAGTTTTTTAACCGCCTCTGTGGTCTAGTCGTTCAAGCCACCGATTTCAGATCCAGAGGTCCCGGGTTCGATCCCCATGGGGAGTACAATATATTGTGCTTGGTTTGGTTGGTGGTAGGACTTTGTTTAAGTTCGCCTGGCTAGCTACCACGATCTTACCTAATTCTGTCGCCATAATAACAATTCTAAAATTGTTGTGTTCCGGCATTTAGAGGTAAGATAGCCCACAGTTTGTTGAGGATTCCGGGTGAAGTGCGCCTCCACCTTCGGCCTTGTCTCAACTTGTTACCAGGTGAGATGAAGGCCAAGTGCTTACCCGTCGTACAATAAAAAAAAACTACAGAATTATGTAGGTACTTCTGTTCTTACATAAACTGTAGTGAATACAGTTGTAGTAATTTATGCGCTTCTGAATGTAATTCTAAGGATCGTTCGATTAGCTGGAATGGAAGTGGATGTGAAGAGAACCTATTTATCACATCCTACCGGAAGCCAATAAAACCGCGCAAAGCTCCTTGCAGTAGCTAAGAGCATAGCTAATGATGTGCAGAACAACATTATATGGAACACGTCAAATGATTCTGCTTATTTGCTGCGAATAAAAATTTGCCTTTACATTTTTCACGGTCTAATAAAATATCTTTGCAATGTTTAAGATTAACTCATTGGTTGATTGGTTGAGAAGAGTTACAGACATCGACACCAACAGTCAAACAAACAATATCGTTTTGAATATCAGTTGTTTTTTTTATATATACTTGACCTTCATCTCACCCGGTTACAAGTTAAGGTCGAAGGACAACTTTCTGAGAAACTGAATATATTAACTCTAAATGCCGGAACATAACAATTCAGAATTGTTATTATGGCGACAGACTTAAATAAGATGGTGGTAGCTAGCTAGGCGGACTTTAACAAAGTCCTACCACCAAATAAACTAAGCACAATATTGCCTTAGGATCTAACCCAAGAGCTCTGGATCAGATATCAGTGGACAAACCACTAGACCAGAGAGGCGGTAAAAAAAATCGTAGATGATCGTAAAATTTAAAATGTGTTCAACATTTTCTGTTAGCTTCTGAAATATTTCGAATAAATCTCGCGATTTACTGAAATAAAACTAAACGAAGGGCTAATGCATACATATTTTTTTTTTACTGTACGACGGGGAAGCGCTTGGCCTTCTTCTCACCTGGTAACAAGTTGAGATAAAGCCGAAGGTGGAGGCGCACTTCACCTGGAATCCTCAACAAACTGTGGAACTGGCTATCTTACCTCTGAATGCCGGAACACAACAATTTTAGGATTGTTGTTATGTATATTATTCATACTTTACGGCGTTAAAGAGAAAGTGGCCCTTGATTATCATGATACAGAGAGACTTTTAGCAATCCTGACGTGAATCCCAATAACTTTGCTCATTGTTTCCCATCCATGTTCCTTACTCATGTTCCTTACTTATCCAAAAAACCCATGCTCACTCACATATACACACACACACACCCTTTCTCTCACAAACACACACACACACCCTCTCTCTCACAAACACACACACATACATAAACACACACACACACACACACAAACACACACACACACACACACCTTTTTACTGTCATACTCAGTCATTCTGTTTTTTTTTTTTTTTAATTTGGTTTTGCCCTGTTAGTAGCACTAGTCTTTTGGTAATTCTTTAAATAGACTCCCGCGGCACAGGCTAGCCCTAGTGTGGGGTCCTCACAAGAACAGATCATTCACAATAAATATAACTTAACAATAAAAATAAATATAACTCTGCGAGCTGCATGCAGCTCGCGCCACAACAAAAAAACTAGTTTTACTATGTTCTCATATTTCCTTTAACTCAAAGGAACGAAATAGAAATGCACCATAACCCAGCTAACTTATAAAGCCGTACTGTGACCGCGATGCACTTCCCACCGTTCCCACCTACGTCCCACCTGCCGCGAAGGCTGATTGGTACACACGACGTGGATTGTATTCCAAATGGCAAACGCTATTTTCGCATGGATTTCCAAGTTTTGCCTCGAATTTCCCATCTCTGTCGGGGGTTTCTTCGAAAATTGAGTGCGATCCGATATTGGTTTGTACGGTTTGTATTCACTGCAGGAATAGTTAGAAGTAGTGTTGATAAAGAGGCTTTGGTTTTTATTTCGATGTTTTAAGTTTCTTGAAGTAGAAGAAGATGTTTGAAAGGTATCTCTCTGTAGCGATACAACATGCTGAGTACAGCATGCAGTTTTATTGCTACAGAGAGATTTTAACATATTAAATACGTAGAAATGTGAGTTAGTATAGTAGCTAATTAAAACTTCTACGTTTTTATTGTATTAATCGGAGTGATGTATCGCTTGATTGCACTATTTTTTTATCTGCCTCAAACAACGAAGTAAGACCAAAATTTAACATTTTTTTTACTATATGACGGGAAAGCGCTTGGCCATAACCTCACCTAGTTTCTGGTTATGATAAGACAGAAGGGGGAAACGCTCTTCAACCGGAATCCTCAATAGGCTGAGAAACTGACCTAACACAATTTAGAATTGTTGTTATAGCGAATTATGGACTGAGCTTTCCTAGAAGGCACTGGCTCTCTCGAGTACTGACGTGGCAAGACCAGACCTTGGCCGTAGCCTTTAAAAAGCCTTTATCGGTTAAAACTACACGCAGGTAGTAAGCCGTTAAAATCTGTTCATTAGTCATGGGTGCCAAGATAATCCCTTTGATCGCCGTGCTAGTGTAACCACTATTTACTGAGTTCTCGGGACAAAATGTGAATTATTCAGGCCATGTGCATGTAGTTAGTGAGAATGCAAAATGAGGACGGAACATTTTTTGGTGATCTTCGTGGAAAAGTTGATATCCACAATATCACCAGGGATGGTGTTTGGCCAATGGAATGATAGGCCCGTACTGGTTTTGGCCTATTCCGCTCACGACATAACGTTACACGGCATAAAATAGACTAACTAGGTGGACAGCGAAACGTGGTTTGTCACCTTCCCAAACATGGTCCAACACAACAGCTGACAAGTGTCCTGGGCACTTGATCTGATCCTCTTATTTGGATCACGAGTTATTTCTTTTCGATTCAACCCATGGATAAAGTTGTGGGTCGTATGTTTATCTACCTACTTCGGCAAACACAATATATGACAGTTTTTCATCCCAAATAAAAAAAATCATATTAACTTAGTTTCGTAAAACTTTTTTCATATGCGGCAGGCATTCAAAAATATGAACCAAAGAAGTGACCAATTAAAGAAAATCCTCTTTCATTACTTTTACTATACAAATTTATTGTTGTCTGTTTCCAATACAAAATTATGGAAACCTCGCTTGAATAATCCTATGTGTAATATCATTCATAGGTTACTATGATGATGATGGGATCAGATATCGTTGTAAATAGATTAAGGTACTCAGGGCCCCAAACAACATAATCATGTTTATCTAAATCAATAATTTGATTTGCAACTATTTATACAGACAAACGTGATAGAAGACAGTGTCCGTTGGTCCTCCTTTATCAGACGTTTTCCTTTAAAACACAGTCACACACACACACACACACACACACACACACACACACACACACAAACACATACACACACACACACATAAACACACACACACACACTTAGAACAGAAAGTTGAATTTCTAAAATGTTGAGTTTGCGTAAAGTTGAATACCCAAAATGTCATACGTTTCAACATTGGTTGAGCTGTTCCGCATATACACGTGCACAAACAAACAGACAAAAATTACTTCGTGGAAATTTGTTTTTTTTACAGTTTTTCTGCGATTTCAATAAATGTTTACATTATTAGCATACAATTTCCCATATATCTCTATGTATACGTACAATTTGTATAATCCGGTATTCTATTATACAATAACTAGGCAATGTATAGAATATCTAAAACGTTTAGGTAGGTAATGTATAAAATATGATTTATTTTATACTTTGCCAAGGTTTATACAACACCGAATTCGCACCCGGTAATGTGTAAGAGACGAGATAAAAATGATAAAGATCATACAAAAAGTAATTCGGTTAGGTTTTGTTTGAACACTGAATATTAAATGTCGGTGCCAATTAGGTGTTCGATTTTATCAGTATTGAATGTTGTATGAAATTTCATTTGAATCACACGAACTTCAAATTGAACAACAAGCTACGTCTGTATAGTGATAATTATTTTTATTATAATAACTAAGTGATAAACAACTAGGAGACGGAACAAACAAGTGCATCTTTTGCCTCTAGCAATGCCTACACGCGCTGCACTGTACTGCATTGCGCCCGTCATCTTGAGGTATAAAGGTGCCTCGCGTGCCCGCCATTTCACAGGCAACCACATACCCTTCAAACCAAACACAGCAACGCTGCTTGGCGGCTGAAATAGGTATGGTGGTAGTACTTCCCCGGACGAGCCCTTTCACATGGAATAGTGGTACAACTGGGATTTCAGAAGCTGTTCATGTTCATTGAAATTAAAACGCCATTAGAACGTATTATTTAATTCTAAAAACGAGTATCAATCGCGTATTTTACCCATTTTTATCCCGACGTAGTTGTTAAAAACGCCTTCACTTCTCGACGGTAGCTCCCAAGTTCCAATCTGCTCGCGACCACGGCTGGTGCACCCCGCCGAAACTTCTGGATAAAGGTGGGTAAAATACGCGATAAAAACCCGTGTTTTCAAATCAAAATAGTGACTACCTTGTTATGTAAATATTTGTAATGCCAGCGCCACACATTGGCTTATGACTTGGATCCAATCTTGGCTATGAATATAATGGCCAATAATTGTAACCAAGGTTGCGGCCTCACATTGGCTCCAATATCATTTGGCAAACACAATACCAATAGCCCGTCTACACCCTTCACTCCCCTCGCCTTTGAACGTGTAAAAAACTGACACACGGCGGGCTGACATTGGCTATTGGACGCAATGTTCCGTTTATATCAAATAACTGTCCAAGATCGATATACACATTGGTGTATTGGATCCAAGAGTATAACTTGGAGCCAATATACCCCATGTGTGGCGCCGGCATAAAGAATTTCAGCCATTGATTCCAGGTAAACATAATAACAGTATACCGGTGGCATTCAAACCATAGACAATAGAAGTGCCAGTAACAAGGGAGAGAAAGGCATACACGCATTGTTCTGTTCTGTGGTAAGAAAGAAAGGCATTATCTCTAGCCTTCTTTTACACAAATTCGTGTCAATATAATTTCTGCTTAAGACGATCCAAATACCTGTACACTGACGATGATTTCTGATCAGAAATGAGTTTATAAGGGGAAGTTTGAAAGTGGCACCAGTTGTAGAAAAGTTGAGGAGTGCTAGGTTGGCATGGTATGGGCATGTAATGAGGAGGGATAATAGTCATTTGACCAAAAGGGTTATGAATTTGAGCGTGGATGGACATGTGAGCAAGGGAAGGCCGAAAAAGAGATGGATGGATTGTGTGAAAGAGGACATGGGTATGAAAGGTGTAGATGCAGAGTTGACGGTTGATAGGAGAGAGTGGAAGAAGAGAACATGTTGTGCCGACCCCACCTACCGTGGGATAAGGGCAGGAGAATGATGATGACGATGATGATCTGATAGTTGCGCTGGTACAGTTTAAAAACAAGTAAAAAAGGGTGTACAAGTAAGTAAGATATATTAATTATTCTTTAACCGCCTCTGTGGTCTAGTTGTTCAACCCACCGATTTCAGATCCAGAGGTCCTGGGTTCGATCCCCTGGGGGAGTATAATATTGTGCTCGGTTTGGTTGGTGGTAGAACTTCGTTTAAGCTGCCAGGCAGCAACCTATAAACAGTTTTTTGTTGTTCGTTTATTAAAGAGTCAATTTAAAGCAAAAATATATACGAATTTGGTCAATAAACATTAAGTTATGATAATATGGCCGAAGGTTTGAATTATGATGACTTTATAGCGTCTTAAATACTCAATATAAAATATTTTGTTGAGATAGTTTTTATTCACCACTTATTCATTATTTATTATTAATTTGAGGATTCCGGGCAAAAGGTGCTTCCACCTTCCACTTTAAAGCTACCTCATAATACTTTGAATCGAGAAAGGGAAAAGAAATACTTCCCAAAAAAAACATTTTCAAAGCAGTCCAGTAAAAAAGGTAGTTAGTAATTAGGTAGCGTTTACGTACAGTTTAAGGTAAATGATTGAACATTAGGCAGTTACAAAACAAACACAACTATTAGTCCCTTCGCCAGCTGTGGAACTTTCGCTTTAATTAACTTTCTGATGATTTATTGCTGTGACTAACCGTGGAATAAATTACACTAGAATAATTATTCTTATTTAGGAGCTGGCGTTCCGTGGTACAGAATTGTGAAGACTGCTTATGTGTCTCCATTTAGTACGAAACAAGGCGAAAAACGGGTGAAATTAATAACATTATAGATTGATTTGACAGTTAGAGATATAAATATAACTTGATATTAGCCACAACACCACGTAACCCCTAACTAAGCTAAGTTTGTAAAAAGGAGCTAGATTCATAAAGAATGAATACTTGTAATACTTGTACCCTCTTATTTGAATACTTACGTAGATGCTTATAATACAAACAAAACAAAATTTGTACTTCCAATTCGACAATTAAAAAAACATTTATTAATAACGTCTTTTTGTAGACTCTGAAAATAAGATCAGGCTAGAACATAATTTGTATATCAGCATATTATGACAGCATGTTCCTTGGTTATCTCAATACTTTTTGCCTAGCACGTAAATTATGGTAAAACTCTCCGTACGTAATACTACGTACTACTACGTTCATTACTAGACGTACTATAAAATAGCTCAACACATATTCGGTCCTCTTTTTTTGGAATTCAGCTATATAAGTACAGCTGGCTAGCTGCCACTATCTAACATAATTATGTCGCCATAATAACAAATTTTAAAAAAGTTGTGTTCCGGCATTTGGAGGTATGATAGCCATTGAGGATGCGCTTCCTCGTCGAACAGTAAATAATAAAAGAAAAATTAGATCTTACTTTGCAATAATTTCACACAACGCCATCAGTACCAAAGATGACGCATACTTACATAATTTTTGTATAGGTACTTGTCGTAAAATATAACGTCGAAATAATAAAATGAAACTACCTAACTAGTGCTGCCTTCCTCTCTGGCAAACCAGCGGTAATCTATGTAGGTATGTATGTAGGTTTACCATTCTACTCCTTCCCCAAGAGATAAAGCCGTTCTATGTCTTCTCTATTCTCTGAGAAAGTCCGTTTATAATTAACGTTACACGCGTAACAAATGGCAAATTTTCCTACCGGCTTTGAGTCGTACTCATGGGTACCTAGTCATTTGTAAGCGACATTTTATATTCCACAAGTAAATACCCGAGACTTTGTCCCTGTCTTCCTCTGGGAAATTTGCAAAATCCTTTCTTCTTGAACATTCCCTTCTAGTTACACGTACTATACAGAAAAGTTTTTTAATTTACAATGACCTTGAGTCTTGGCAGGGTAAGGAGTACGTCTACAAAAGCGAGTTTCACCTGTAAATTTGGTTATTTAAGTCCGCCTGGCTAGCTACCACCACCTTACCTAATTCTGTCGCCATAACAACAATTAAAAAAAAAATTGTGTTCCGGCATTTAGAGGTAAGATAGCCAGTTCCTCAGACTGTTGAGGATTCCACGTGAAGTGCGATTCCACCTTCGGCCTTATCATAATTTGAAACCAGGTGAGATGAAAGCCAAGCGCTTTGTACAATAAATAAATAAAAAGTCGTGGTTGTTGTAATAGCACTAGGAGATGAGTAGTAGTGAAAGTACTTAGCTCATTGAACACGGCGTATAATAGTGTAGTCTAGTAAGTGGTGCGTAGAGCATTCGGCACCCAACGAGTTAACAGTACGATCACACACTGTCGAGGTCTTAAAGATTGGACATCTCTATAGTTGTAAATTTTCTGGTTGGGTACTCTTGATCATTTTTTAGTTGGGTGTTTTCATCTATGGACGTTTTTCCGATAGGGCCGTTTCTATTGGGTATTATTAAGCTCTTGGACATGTTTCTATATTGACATTAGTCGTGCAAATCGTTATTGGATTTGCGACTTAGCATTTCGATCTTTTATTTATTTTTCATGTTAATAATTTAAATTAAATTAGTATGCTTCACATACTAATTCAATAGTTACTAATTAATGTAGTCGCTATTGCTATAATTTTCTATCAATACAATACAATACAATATTCTTTATTGAACACCAAATGTTAATAAAATTATGAACTAATTCATCTTACAAAAAAATACTGCACAATGGGCGGTCTTATCACTAAAAGCGATCTCTTCTAGACAACCTTTGCATGTACAGAACCAGGAGGATGTTAATATGGACATATAGGCGCACAATAAAATATTTGTAAAAAAAATGCGCAGTATTACTAAAAACTAGCATCCGCAGATAATAATAATATAAGTTCCAATACAATATGCATAAACATATATCGATAACATATAAAATAGAATACATACCTATTTAATAAGCATAAATACATATGATAAAAATATATACTGTAAATATTTTATAGGAGATATTATAAAAATACCAACATAAGTAGTTACATACGAAAGATAAAAATAATAAATAAACACATGTGATTTAAGATGATGATAAATAATGCTGTGTAACCAAACTTTTAAATATAGGGAGAGACTTTGCAAAGCGTATTGATACCGGTAGATCATTCCATAGCCGAGTAGCTTCTACTGTAAATGAACTGCCATAGAAAATGGAAGAATGAATAGGGATATTGGAAGGATAATTGAATAATTGGCGGGTATTGGAAGAACGTAACGATAAAGAGTGAGAGAGATGAAGAAATTGAAAACGTTTCTTTAAGTAAACAGGAGTAGAAGGAATAAAAGGATGGAGTAAAGGAGAGAAAGTATGCGAGAATTCCGGCGAAGACGGATGGGTAACCATTTGAGCTTACGGCGATACTCCGAAACATGATCAAATTTGCGCAATCCAAAAATGAATCGGATGGAAACATTTTGGAGCAGCTCAAGTTTACTATGCTGGTCTTGAGTGAGATCCGGATAGCTGGCGTCTGCATAATCAAGTATAGGGAGCAAGAGGGATTGTGCGAGCGCAATTTTGGTGCAGGTTGGAAGGAAATTACGCAAACGGCTGAGAGAAGCAGCAGCAAAAGTCTTTCGGCTAACTCCAGCTAGTTGAGGTTCTATCACTATCATTCACATCACCTGCTGCTACATTTATTATTGTTAAAGTAAATATTTATCCCTCTCGATATCAAGTTTTATCTATGTTTTCTCACTCTTACACTACCTTTTTATCCATCACTATTGTTATGCTAGTTGCCGTTGCGTGTCACTTTGATCGTGGATGTTGCAGTCGAACTAGAAAATCTGACACGTTCCTTGGTGTACCGAAATGGGTTCCAGGCTTCCTTCAACTAGCGGTGAGCTTGGACCAGTGTTCCAACTTGCCCAACGGCATTCGCCGATATACATCACCATCATCTTCGGATACTTGGTGACATTCCGTCGCACTTGGCTTGGCATTGGATCTTGGAGGACAGTTGTGACCATCCACTCCTGTACTGCCGGATACTCCCGCTCACTCTAGACCAGTGGCATACTATTCAGTTGGCTAACGAGATACGGAAACAAAACTTGCTTACTCCAATTCTGTTTCTGTCACCCACTTGATGAACTTCTTTTCCTGCCTTGAATATTAAATCTCCACTTTTTATCATAATACAACAAGCTTCACAGCTTAGTTGGTAGTAACTCTGCCTCTTGCGCTGTAGGTTGTGAGTTCAATTCCCAATCAGGACAAACATTTGTTTGATGAATATAAATGTATGATCTGTGTTTGGTTGTTGTATCATATAGTACGAATGTATTTACAAAAAATAAGTATTCTATCCGTAATCTACTTTCCATACACCAAGCTATGCTTAGTTTGGGGGTAGGAGGCGCTGTGTGAAAAGAATGTCATGTAATATTTATTTATAGTTCTAAATAAGAATATTGCTCTGAACAGTATTTATACAGATTTAATAATAATGTAATGTAGTCGTTTGTTATTCCTTAAATAAATAAATAAAATAAAATAAAATAAATCTAGTAGGACTGTTTCAATGCAGCAAAGTGTTTATGTAGAGAACCTTTTGGAGTTAAGAATGGTGATTAAGAAGGTTTTCAAGCGTGTCGCCTTTATAAGCTGAAGTATTGTCTTGATACAATTATTGGAGGCGGTTGAAGTCATGTCCATCAATAGACATTTAGAGACTGTATGACACCACCGGTGATGCCACTATCTATCGACACTAATGTCTTCAATAAAAGAGGTAACCGGCAATTTTTGGGTTGGCCTGTTACATCGTAGACAATTTTTACTCTTACTCATTACCTATACCCGTTTTAATATTATATTTAGTATCACAGGTCGCGGTCCTGGTTAAATAAAATGGATCCATTATTATCTTTCCTGTGGCGACTACCAACCCACCTGCCAAGTATGGTGATTGGTAGCAACTCTCTGCATGGCACTCTTAGGGGCTTAGATTAAAAGCTGACCTATTCAATTAACATTGTGTAAGTATAATACACATTCGAGAAATTGTTTTCAAACTTTCTCTAAATAATTATAATATTAGTAAGTTAAGTGGGGAAGGTGTGTTCTTTCTCCTAGTTATCTAACACGGGCAGCTTACTTACGTTGCGTAGGTCACATTCACAGAGAACATGACCTACGTAGCACTGAATTGCGCCCGTCAACTTGAGGCATATAGATGTTAATCCTCGCGTGCTCGTAATTTCACCGGCAATCATACCCTTCAAAGCTTCAGGAATGCTGCTTGGTGGCCGAAATAATTGTGGTGGTAATACTTCCCCCGACGAGCCCTTCCACAAGGAGCTAAAAACCATCTAAATCAAATATTAAAAGAGGCCTGTAGCATGAATATAATAAGGTGGCATGTTCAACTGACCTTACGCAGCGATTTTCGAAATCCTAATCAGGTCGCTCCCTTACCCGAACAATATTAATATTTGTTTAGGATTTGCCTAACAAGCTTGAAACCTTTGGTAGACTTTTTGTTTCAACTCATTTTTGCTGTGGCCCATCGTAGGGTTACGTTGCGTGATTTTACGGTTTCCTAGATCTTTTGTTATAGGAACGGAGGTATGATTTTATAGAGAACTTTGGAACACCCATCATTAGAATAACAAGCTTCGTAGCTCAGTTGGTAGTAACTCTGCCTTCAGCGCTGTAGGTTGTGGGTTTGATTCCCACCCAGAACAAACATTTGTGTGATGAACATAGATCACAATAATAACAATAAATATATTACAGGACATTCATTTCAAACAGCGCCAAATGTTTGTTCTGTGTTTGGGTGTTGTATCCTAAAGAAGGTATTTATTTACGAAAAGTACTTTAGTATTCCATCCGTAATCTAGTTCCCATATTACAAGCTATGCTTAGTTTGGGGCTAGATGGCACTGTATAAAATTAATGTCCTATCCTGTAATAAAATAGTAGAGTTCCGTAATTAAATAAGTAACACTTTATTGATTACTACAAAAAATAAATCAGATGAGTAACTACTAACTAAACTAAATTAAAACGTGATAATCGATAGCACAATGGGCGGCCTTATTGCTGAAAACGGTCTCTTCCAGGCAACCGTGGCATGGAGAGAAATGAGCAAAACTTTATAGGATGGCGGTAAGTATAAAAAAATAATACTTATACCATGAATAGAAATATAATTTGAAATCCGTGTGCCAAGCTCGTCCAGGGAAGTACTACCACTGTCATTCTTTTTTTTTTTCATTTTCAATAACAATTATGCAACTTTACAATTGTGTTTGAAATTAGATCAATTCTATACATTAAGACTAACTAGTTCATAACATACTCGTAAATGTCAGAATGAGTATAGAATCAAAATACCTACCTAATTAATTGAATACATTTCTTTAATTTTGATTATTTTGTTTGTTTGTTTTCTTTAGATTTTATGGGATTTTTGGCGCGGAATCCTAGTTATTCTACATAAATAACTAATTATTTTCATTGGTTTTGAATCCATTATTTACTTTAAATTACATAAAAGTATCCTGAGTTACTCGACTATCTGCCAGTGAAAGTTCCGTTCCCATCTATACTAGATCATAGGTGCAGAGGCATTAATACTCCCGTGCACCGAAGAAACAGAACGGACTACACCCAGAATTGGACTTTGGTGAAAGCTAGGCAGACTTTTACAGGTCCTACCATCACCAATATAATGCTTCTTAAGTAATCGTTGACTCAAAGCTAACGATTCCTTTGCCCGGGGTAGACCACTAAGATGTAAGGTGCATTTTTTTACTATACGACGGGGAAGCAATAGGCCTTCATCTCACCGAATGTGGAAGCGTATTTCACCCGAAATCCTCAACAGACTGAGGAACTGGCTATCTATACTCAAAATGTCGGAACACTACAATTTATATTATGGCGACAGACTTGTTTAAGATGTTGGTTGTCGGTAGTGTCTAGTCGGACTTAACAAAGTCCTACCACCAACCAAATCCAGCACAATATTGTATCCGAGACCTCAGGCTGCTACCAGTTGGCGAACTACTAAACCACAGAGGCGGTTAGTGCTGAAAGTTGCTCGTACAACACATTCATTAATTGCGCTTTTGTAGTGTCTGTGATTGAACGCACGTCTGGTAAGGACATATCCAAAAACCTATCATAGCATAAATGATAACATTAATTTTTTTTGGTATTTTGAAATACACCATTATTATGCATGAATTGCACTGGTGCACTGTGAAGCTTCATTATCTACCTGTAAGTATATCACATGTACAAATTGTATGCAATTACATCATAAGTTTTCTAGTTCAAGCAGATTATGTTAATACGTAGATAAGACGCGGCGCTTTGGAGCAGAATTTACAAAGCTAGTCCAGAGCCAGTTTCACTGACTCAGCATATTCGTAGTCATTAAGAAACGGATATATTTATCTTATACTTCCATATCTCAATGTACAATACTCAATGTACGTAATTTGCCCCGAACTATCGTGATATCTGGTTTGTGTTAGGTATTAACTATGGAGAATATTAATTACTCAAAGAGAAAGTATTAAACAATAACAGTGGGCTTTCATTACACCTTATGCGTAATTAACTAAGAACAAAAGAACAAAACCAGAATGAAAGCAAAGCACTATAACACCAACCGTACGTCATAGTGGTTGGGCACAAGGTAGAATGCTAAGTGAAAAAGTCACTCCTTACAATTTGAAAAGGTTCATATAACATTTTTAAACTTTTCAATAAACCGTTCTCTTAGTAGTCGTAGTTTCGTAGTTTGAAAAATTTACTCTGGGCGACTCCAAGATTGTAGTGAGAGACATACTATGGCAACGAGTTCCATTCCTGTAACGAACCATCACCTTCACACAAACCGAAACCGATCTTAGCTAAGCAAAGCTTGTTAGAAACTTGGAAACCGGATCAAGCCAGTAATCTGGTGACCATCGCACGATTGGTTGATCAATCTTGTTTATGAAGTAAATGGGACTTCGATAACTTTCGGTATTCGTACCGTATCCGAAGGAGGGAAAGCGCGCGATGCAAACTTCGTCTGCAGCCTGAATTTAGGTTAAATTTAACAGGATTAAATAGGGAATTAATGAATGAATAAAAATAACAAATAATGAAATAATGAATTGATTGGAGGAATAAATGACTGAAGTTATTCAGTCATTTATTCCTCCATTTTACATCTTTATCGTGCACAAATATATTGACCTTCTGCGTTGTAGGTTGTGGGTTCGATTCCCACCCCGAACAAACATAATAAGTGATGTTTATAGATGTTTGTTCTGAGTTTGGGTGTTGAATTTTATGATAAGTCTGTATTTACAAAAAACGAGTAAACAAGTGCTATAGCCGTACCTAATCAAAAACCTAAATACTTAATCTTAAAACATTTGTTAGTACCTATCTACCTAATGAGCAATTTGTTGACATTGAGAAATCACCATTTTGCTGTCAACTGGTATAGCAACATCGGGCCACGCGTTCTTATCGTCGATATAATCACTAATTTTGTAGTAGGCACTTTTAATTAAATTATTCTTTATATACAATTTGAATATGTGGCGCTTTGAGGAAGCTTATTATAGAATCTCACACAGTTTCCTAAGAATGAATTATTTACTTTTCCTTAGCTAAACTTAGGTATCTCAAGTTTATTTTTATTTCTAGTATTAACACTGTGTACATCACTTCTTTTACTAAACTTATCGATGTTTCTGTGAGCGTGCATTAGGTTTTCATAAATGTATTGGGAGCTGACTGTAAGAATACCAATCTCTTTAAAACGTTCTCTAAGAGAGTCACGAGTTTTCATTGTATAAATTGCCCGCACAGCTCTCTCTGGTTCGCTTGCCTATATCAGATTCAGAGGTTTCGTGCCATCTTACCTATGTCTGTCGCATATCAAAAAATCGAAATTGTTGTGTTCCGCCATTTTGAGGTAAGATGCCCAGCTCAGTTGAGGATTCCGGGTGAAATGCGCCGCCACCTTCGGCCTTTAACTTGTAACCAAGTGAGATGAAGGCCAAGTGATTCACCGTTGTGCAATAAAAAAAAACATATAGTAAAAGCAAGCGATTCTGTCGCCGGCTTTGACCACTAGGAGGTCCAAGAGGAGGGGAGAGATAGAGAGACACTAATCCCAAATTTGTGTAAGAAAATACCTCAAGGTAAGCTCGGTTTCATATTAAAGACCATTATCTTCGATAGAGCCTTACGTTTGCACACTGTTAACCCGATAATAGGCGCTATTGTCGCGCGGCCTTCCAGGCCCCGGCGGTTGACAGGTTAATAACACTAAATCAAGTATCGGGCGATGTTTTCATTTGAGCCGTAATCACGGACAAAATGAAACTTTATTGTTGCCAGCTTTTCGTGATTAATGCCTCTGACGTTTAATTTTAGTTTAAAATGAATATTTCGAGCGTTATTTTGATAATTGGCACGAAACGCGACGTGACAAAAATTATGTAACAAATGAAATGTAAGAGAGCCTAGATTTTGTTATTTTTTTTTATTGGGTCACAGGAAATCATTTGGCCTTCATTTCATTTGTATAGTTATTTTATTTGCGTGTGGTGTGAGGGCCACTTCGTTGAAACTCTTTGAAAATGTGCTTAGGATTTAGTGGAGATTCCCAAAGAATTGTGAAAGTTGGAATCAGAATTCTTGAAAGTCTAAGAAGCGAGTTATGGACTGTACAGTTAGGCCCTCAGTCCTCACATAGAGGATTGGGGGCCCACCTGTACCGCTTAAACTATGGACACAAAATTTGTGAAAACAAGATATTATCACAAAATTATGAATCAAACATTCGGAAAGCCTTATCCGATTGAATTAGAAAGTTTCCGATGGAGATTCCGAGAACGCTATTCTCAACTTTAAAATCGAAATATTTTGACATTAGAATTCGATGCTTTCCACAGAAAATTTCATAAATGATTTGAGAATAGTGTTGAAATCTATCGGATTCTATGTCGGATCCGAAAAAAAGTGATGTTTCCGATCCGAAAACTTAACCGTGTGAAAATGTCTTTGAAATTATTTATTTAATATTAATTGAAAATCGCTATACTGGTGTCTAATTATCATAGCACTGAAGGTGGAAGCATACTTGGAATCCTCAACAGGCTGAGTATCTGGCTGAACACAACAATAAGAATTGTTGCTATGGCGTCAGACTAAGGTTTATAATATGAGGATACATACACACCCACCCACACGTGCATGTCCAACAGTGGGTTTATATTATTTGTAAAAATCTACTGTTGGACACTTCACCAGCCCATTCAATATACACTGCTGGATAGAGCTCCTCCTAAATTGGAGGGTAATCCATAATCACCACGCTTGTCAGGCGGATTGGTGATCGACATCAAGATGTAGATAATACACAGAAGAAAAAAGCTACAATTTTTACGTGGAGATCCTTAGTCGGGTTTTACGACATCCATGGGCTGAGTTGGAGGGGTCGATTCTTAATCCGCGATCACCACGGCCACTGTTGAACACAGGCTTCTAACTTGTCAGGTGTATTGAATTCAGAGTGAATCGTGATCAATTCACTCTGAATGAGGCAAAAGTCAAGATCTCTTAAAGTGCTCATCGGCATAAAGGTTTACCTGGCCTCTCTCGAGGACATCTTCTTTCTAAGCCGTCCCTGTGGTCTAGTGGTCCGCTTACCGTTATCAGATCCAGAGGGTTCGATTACAATATTGTCCATGGTTTGGTTAGTAGGACTTTGTTTAAGTTCGCCTGGCTAGCTACCACCATCTTACCTAATTCTGTCGCCGTAACAACAATTCTTAAATGGTTGTGTTCCGGCATTCAGAGGTAAGATACGATTCACCTTTGGCCTTATCATAACTTGAAAAAAATCAGGTAAGATGAAGGCCAAGCAACTCCATAGCACAAAAAAAAAATAGAACATTTACAGAGGTTGTCCGAACTACATCACTCAAACTCGACATTAATACTTTTTTACCATTGCCGGACTCAAAATGACCCACTTACTTATCTCGCCCGTGAATCACCCTCCGTGTCCTCATACAGGCACATCAAGTCAGTTTTCAGTTTATCAGCTCATTCGATACGTTTTCATTTTCACAACCCCACATCTGACAGAAGATTTGACAGCTGAATTGATTATAAGGAGCCTCTATCACAGGCGAATCTAAGCTGTATGTTGGGACTTTATAGTTCAATATTGGATGGCGTGTCTGTGCACCTGCTGTGTAGCTGCTACATTATTTATTTTGCAGGAAGGTATCACATTTCCGCGTGATTCTATCCCGGGAGAGCGAGATGACATTATTGTTTCATTTTGCATCGCAGTTCGTGTATTTATAAGCTCGGAAATTAATCAAAAATATGTCAATACTATATTTTTAATACCTTATTTCAAAAATATAATATTCCTATTTTTTTATACCTTATAGCGCACACACAGGAATAGAAGTACAAGATAACTCGATATTAAAAAGTATGGCAAAGGCGAGCTTAAATTAATTTAATGAGTTTTCTTCCAGTAAACCTAGGTGGAGGTAGGAACAAAATTTAAAAATAAAGAGAAAACTGACTTTACGAATAATAAGACAAACTACAATATTATATAATTATATAATATATAAATAATAATAATACAATAAAAAAATGTATTATAATATTATAGAACAAACATATATACTGTGATTATAAAACAAGTACCAAATTCAAATTCAAATTCAAATTATTTATTGCACTTATGTTGTTATTAGGTATACAGGTGTTGTGAGGATAAAAGTTTCAAACATAAACCCTGTTAGGGCACAGCAATATCACACTAGGAGGCCTAGGTACTGTACCTACCTACATACCTAATTAAACAAACATACATAACATATTCTATGCATAATGATACATTTATAGTTTATATTACAAATACCTAAATATAGCTAGCGACCCTCCTGCCGAAATCCGGTTCAAGTAATTATTATCACTAGTAAGTATATAACTAAGAATGGATTAAATTTAATAAAATTGGTTTCACTCGTATATATATACAAATGTAATGTGTGTATATTATGTATTCTATCAAGGTTGCTCCCCTTTCATCAAGCTATGCAGCTTGATTTGTAGGAACCAGCGTTGTGTAAAATAACATAAAAGTCTAAGTAAAAGTTGTTGTATCCATCTGCCCATCTCATTTGTTCAACCTGACTGTGTCTCTAACACAGAATTCATAATCGCTTTTAGAGTCCATTACATAATAACAATTAACATATAAAGTAATTACAATGACAAAACCAGTTGTCAGCTATCAATATTAATATTTGGCGAAAATTTACAATACATAAGCTGTAAATATTGTGTACCTTTTATAATTAATAAACATGAAATAATTATTCGGTCTGAATGGGCAGTTGGGGCAGATGGGGAATCAGAACTTTGATGAGGGGCATAACGTTCAGGTACAAAATAAATAGGTTCTTTTTACAGAAACGTTGGAGTACGTTTCTGTAAAAAGAACCTATGTACTTTTAGTCACATCTTTACTAATTTTGAAGTAAGTTGTTGCTTGACCATATCTAAAATACTTTTTTATTTTTTTTGTAGTTTCGTTTTCCGAAAATTCCAGCATTCAAAGTGTTGCCAAAATTCAGATTTGTATTTCCTATATCATAAATATGGTACCTATACTGGCAATAAATATTTAAATACAAAATACATACATAAATTAGTACAGCTAAACACATTTGTGCGTGATGTAGGACCGAGTTTCCAGCACTCAACGTGATATGCTGTCGGTTACTAGCAATACGTTTGGTAACGATCGTTTAGAAAGCACTGAAGTACTTCTGATGTTTGCACTTCCATACGATTGTAGTTTATCGTTTAGCTCAAAATGGTATATTCGAATAAAAACTAATATTTTATCGAAAATCAAACAATTACGAAGACATAAAACGGTACTCCTGGGTATTCTCGGACAACTACGGGGGAGTATAGTGGAGTCCGACCTCAGGACTTACAAAAAGACACAACAAAGTCCAGCATTCCCCCTTTATTTACCTGATTACGCCCACAAAAATCATGACATTTCCAAATGTACGGTAAACTGATTTTATATGGGATAGCGATACTACTTTTCACACGTCTATGGTGGTGGCTTGTAAAGCTTGAACATAGGGCTCACAAAGAGGAACAACAAACAAATCGGTAAATTTCCGGTTTTCCCCAATTATTTACCAGATTATGCACACAAAAATAGCTTCAAAGGTAAAATTCAGTGTTCACTGGAATTTCATTTGTATTTCGAATGTATCTGACGTAATGAATAATGCATGGAGGTTCTAATAGCTAATGATGGACGCAATTTATTCAACATCAAAAAGATAAGCCGTGTTTTTTCGTCATAAATATTGTAACTAGCGGGACTGCTCTTTTATTCATATATTTCTGTTATCCGGGTGGCTTTGTAACAAGTTTATAAAATAATAGCTTTCTCACATGTTCTAATAGAATAATTTTCGTAACAGAGGTAATTCGGAAAACAAAATAGTTGGAAACCATGCGTCTTTTGGGAGAAACTAGTTTGACATTCAGCACACAGATTTATCGAAAGAGCTGACTAAGACATGTCTTCAGAAGAAAGGAAACAGCAAATTTTTGTGTATTATTCCAAGCGTGGTAACTAAGCCAACCCCTTAAATTTTAAAGGAAGCTGTCCTTCAGTGAACATTAAGTGGGCTGTTGAAGTAGAAATTCGATATGATGGCGGTTTTACTAAAACTTTGTACTGCTCTACAAACGCACATAGTGTTTGACAAATTAACGACAAATATTTGCTTCAATTCTGGATTGCAATTTGCATCTCAATTGCTTCTTTGTATGCAAAGTTCTTCTTTTATGTAGGTTGTTACAACGAAAATCTAAAACGACCGCGAAAAAGCACCTACTTACCAATTTAAATTTATTATATACTAAACAAAAAGATGGTAGCAATTTCGATTCAACAGTTACCCTTATGATTTATTCCTATTTCCCCCCAGTATCATTTGTTCACATAAGACTCTCAATAAGGCATATAAGCATAAACATGTTTTAATGACTAAAAATGAATGATTCAAATTCCGTGACGTGACTCGAACCCGCGTCTTTTCGTAAATTCGGAGCAACGAGGGTCCTGATGCAGATCCCCAATTTTTGTGTCATATCCACACTCAGCTTGAGAGCTGATATTGTGACCAACTGCGATTACTTGAAATATGTATGAAAAAAAATAACATTTATAATATTGCCTGAAAACCTAAGTGTTATCGGGAGTAGTTAAAATAGTCAACGCATCTTTCATAAATTCTGTTTTAACGTGTACTGTTGCTGGCAGAAACAGAAGGGTAACTATCGCCCGTCATTGTGACATTGCTCGGAATTGTACCACATCGTTATTTTGGACGCGCGCCCCAGTGTTGCCACTAAATAAATTACTGGAGTATGAATTAAATATAAAGTCTGTGGTTCCGGGCAACGTCCCCACATTGCTGGCATTAAGAGGGAATATAAGCAAAAACGACACAGTCATACATTGCATACAGCGCCGTCTAGTCCAAAGCTAAACAAGATATTTTTGACAAATCATGCTTAGCTACAAATAAGTATTTTGCGAATCAGTCATATTGCGTCTCAGACATAAAACTTGGGATTTTGCGACTAAGGCGTTTTGCGTTTAAGACGGCCCCGCTCATGGGCTAAATCTTTACATTAATTAACTTGACGTAAAAGTTATGAGACACCCAATAATCAAATATGAATATTAATATTAATTAACTCAATTATGAGATCCCCATGGGGTTTGGTTGTTCGTAGTACAATTCCACCTAGCACCATCTTACCTGAGTATGTCTAATACTCAATAGTTGCGTATATATAAATAATCAATAATAATGTTACTTAAGGTATATATCAATACATTACATCTAGCAAGTATGAAAGATAAAGAATATAAAATAAATTAAAAAAAAACCTGTTTATTTCTGACAGCAGATACTAAAAATAACAACGAAAAAAAAAGAAAACTTTTAAAATTGTTTATTGCTATTATGATGCTTAACATAGTGGTTACAACTAGCATTCGTATAACATCATTAAATCCAAGCTGGAATCAAAAATAATCACCAGAACCATAAAAGCAATGGGTACGTCATTGTAAAAAGTGACGTTTTCGGTTCATATACTCTTTAATTCGCTTTACGTTTCATATTACCTGCCTTAATTTGCTTGTTCCATATTAGTTTTAAACAGGGTATTTGGGTAAATGGTATGGCCTAGCGGGAATCATCTGTGTTTATTTGAGAACATTTAGCGTACGCAAATTTGATAACAGCGAAACATCTACTTGCTACATGTACCTACATATGTATTTTTATTTATATTTATAAGCGACAATACCCTACGACATCATTCCTTAGACTAAAATTACCATCTGCCTATGGCCACTGAAAATCAACTCGTATTATATTTAAAAAAAAATGTGGGTTTTTGTGGGAGAAAGGAAAATACAGAATCATTACGAGTACGCAACCCCAGACTGCTGTACCATTTATTGTCAGGCTCACGTTTCTCCCGCGACATTTGTATCCTCATCCCTCCTGATTCCTCTCACTATGCCCTCATCCCATACAAGCAGATATTCTAAAGGAGGCAAGTTGACGTCACAAAAAAAAACAATGTCAATCTGGCAGGGTCACTTTTAACCTCTGTGGTCTAGTGGTCCGCTTACCGGTGTCAGATCCAGAGCTCCCGGGTTCGATCTCCAGGGGAGTACAATATTGTGCTTGGTTTGGTTGGTGGTAGGACTTTGTTCAAGTCCGTCTGGTTATTGTACACATAGATATGATTTAAACATGTCATAGGAAAACACATGCACAGAGGCGAGTTTAAACTCTTTAACCGTTAAAGAGTTTTCTACCAGCAAACCTTTGAGAAAGAGACAGAGGTGATACTCTGAAAAGGTAGAAAAGTTTACCTACTTGAATTAAAGTAAAATTTTAATGGACAAAGGAAATATACATATGCCAAAATTATACCTACACATGTATCTTTAATACCTACTAAATATATAAATATAAGGCAAACTATATATATAAATACAATGTTAACTTTTTTTTCTTACCAAATTATGTCGCCATAACAACAATTTTTTTATTGTTGTGCTCCGGCATTTAGAGGTAAGATAGCCAGATCCTCAGTTTTTTTAGGATTCCGGATGAAATGCGCTTTCACCTTCGGCCTTATGATAACTTGAAAATCAGATGAGAAGAAGGCCAAGCATCTCCATATAATACAATAAAAAAGAATTGAAAACTTTGTCGATCTTTGCCGATGAGAACAGCTGAGATTGTTGGTACTTGAACCTCAATTTTTTTGCGTTATCTATTAACGAGGGCTGTTTTTGCAACACAACTGACACAATGACGTCTTAAAATGAGTGACGTTGATAGATACCGGTCATGGCTGTGAACCGTCTGTCTTTAGGTAGAGGCAGTCTTCGAACGGTCCTTACCCGTGCCTCTCAGGATCGTAAAGATGACGTGACAATGTGTTTCAAATGTGTCAAAATAGTGTGGGTAAGGTAACAGTAGTGTCGTGACGTGTTTCAATGGTTTTTTTCCCTTTCAAAAAATGCTCAACACGACTAAAGAAGTTTTCACTTCAAAAACAGCCATAGCTTTTACTATTACACAATTTTTGAGGAAACTTTGTGTTGAATTTCAAAAACATTGTTGATATTGAATACATAAAGCACGTACGTAGAGGCATACTTTAAGTCCACGATGTTTTTCGAAGCTACAATTTACCACAAATCGTCGCCACCTTGACACTGTTTTACAAGCACAATTTTACCGTGAATCAAACGATTTACTGTTAGAACGGAATATTTTATTCAATAAAACCTTCCAATGAAATCCCTAGCACAATTCCTTTGTAACAACCTTATTCTTCCAAGCAACTACATCCAAGTGCTTTAAAATTTAAACCGCCAGTGTCCGTATGTATCATCTTTCCCATTAGGATTACTCGTGCAGTAGCCTTTATTGCATTAGATATAGAGCTTATATTTTAATGGTTTTACGTTTCAGGTAACATTCCGCATTTCGACAGTATATCACTTGAATGTGTATCTTTGCAATATATTTCCCAAGCAGAGAATATGCAGAGAATTTGTATGTACATTCACCTGCAAAATGATATGAATACACTTCATTATTTTCAAAATGGTTTTGTATCTGCATCAGGTATATAAATAAAATAAATAAATAAATATTACAGAACATTAATTTCACACAGCGCCACCTAGTCCCAAGCTAAACAAAGCTGTTTAAGTTATATGGGAACTAGATTACAGTTACTTAGATAGATACTTTATTTGTAAATACATACATATCCTATATATTGTGTTAGGTTATTAGCCTGTAAGGATAGATGTATTGTTGTGGTAAATAAATAAATATCATACAACACCCAAACATAGAACAAACATCAATATTCATCACACAAAGGTTTGTCCTAAGTCAAAGTCAAATTAAAATATTTTTAAATGTACAATTAAACTAAGTATGTACAAAGGAATCATTCAGATTACCAAGGACCGTTACAAACGGCTTGTAGGTAGCTCAACTGTTCCAAACCAGTACCAAACGGAAGCGTGTCTAGTTAGCATGTTGAGTTAGTTTAATTGTACATTTCATTGAATAGATCTTATAAATTTAATATTTTTATTCAATAAAACTTTTAAGGATCACTTTGTAACGTCAAATCTACAGCGTGTTCGGAATTTCGACCAGCACACAAGGAGAAAGGCAAGAACTTCCGGCTAGTTTTTTTAATGGTCCATTACAATACCTTAAAATGATCTAATACTTATTACCATTTATTCACTGGAGCATTTTTTTCGGAATGGGAATCGAACCCACTACCTACAGCACAGAAGGATTATTAATTTAGAATTCAAGTGTAATTTATATCTATGATACAGGAGGCTTTGATACAGGAGTCTCCTTCTAGCTCTATCTCACTCTAGGGCTCAGCAGAAGAGAACATGTTAGGGACATGAGGGGACAGCCCTCTTTCACTCTCCCCTGTCACAGTCAACTCTGCATCCACTCCTGCCACATGCAAATCATCACTCATACACAACCGCCTCTATGACCGCCTCTTTGGTCTAGTGGTTCAACCCACCGATTTCAGATCAAATAAATGTTATCTTTCTATCTATCTACCCATAAAATTATCGAGTTCCAGCATCTAGAGGTAATAAGATAGCCAGTTCCTCAGTTTCGTAAGGATTTCGGATGAAGTGCGCCTCATAATGCCTATTTAAAAAAATATACATCAGAAAGTATAAATATCAAAGGGTGAAATGGGGCAAAACTCTATGCATCTAAAATCTTTATCATTTGATCAAGTAAATACTAATGAGCATAGAGATATTTTATTTTTATTTTTATTAAATTTGATGTACGTATCATATTTTAATTTATTTGTCTGTAGCTTCGAAATGAATTGAATATTTATTTCTAGAGACAAGCTTCATACCGATTTCCTCGCAATATAGCCTTCATTGTAAATTTTCGTGTATTCTTCACTTTCTCGATTCAAACGTTTCAAAACATTAAAACTTTCCTCGACCGGTACTAAGAAACCTCCACTGCTCCAAGGGGCATAACGGCCAGGAAAGGAGGTGGGCCATACTTTTCTGTATGGGAGCTCCACACTAGCAATGTGCGCTCGAGGATTTTATTATGCCCCACCTGGCAATATTTGTACTACTGCGGCGAATTTGAGTCCGTAGGCGGTTCAGTGATTACCAAGCCAGCCACTGCAGATCATGTCCAGGACTGGTGGCCAGTTGGGATGGCCTGACGACTGACGTCTGATTCCTTCTTCCTCTTTTCATTCTTTCATTGTTATGCGAATTTCAATTATACTTACCAACTATAAAAACTATAGTATACCAACCAAATAAGCAACAGGTTCCCTTTATTCTACACACATAGTATATTTTATACCTAATAGTATAATTACCTATATTAATAGGATCTGGACAGAGATTTCAGATTCCCTTTTTATTTTGCCGTAGCGAAGCACGGGTATTTTCAGGTAGTAGTTGTATAAAAAAGAAGTTGCCTATAGCGACCGCCTCTGTGGTCTAGTGGTTCAACCCACCGATTTCAGATCCAGAGGTCCCGGGTTCGATCCCCATGGGGAGTACAATATATTGTGCTTGGTTTGGTTGGTGGTAGGACTTTGTTGAAGTCCGCCTGGCTAGCTACCACCATCTTACCTAATTCTGTCGCCATAATAACAATTCTAAAATTGTTGTGTTCCGGCATTCAGAGGTAAGATAGCCAGTTCCTCAGTTTGTTGAGGATTCCGGGTGAAGTGCGCCTCCGCCTTCGGCCTTATCTTAACTTGTTACCAGGTGAGATGAAGGCCAAGCGCTTCCCCGTCGTACAAAAAAAAAAAAAAAGAAGCGATTACCCGGCGCTCCCTCGCACCAGTGGAACACAGCGGGCTGCCTGGACGCTTTACAGGTCCTACCACCATCAATAGGATCATTCAGCTTTGACCTTTGACAAAGGGTCAAAGAAGGACCACCCAGCCTCATCTAGATTGGGCTCGCACTCAAGTATAACCACCTCTGTGGTCTAGTAGTTCACCCATCAGGTTATATTAGGTACTCATTGTTTACGTTTTTTTTTACTAATGCTATCATTAGTAAACAAAAACGGCGAGCGTAGCCAAGCGATTTACCACCAACTTACTTGAAAAACAAGTAAAGATATGGCATAAGATGGAGCACGAGCAAGAAACCTGTTCACTCTCACGTTGTTTGATCTTCAGAGAGTACACATATATGTAGAGTACCTAGATGGGTTGGTCATTTAAGTCCGCCAGGCTACCAGAGTCGTACTTAACTCTATCGCCATTGCAACTACCACCGTCTGCTGAGTCCCTAGCTACCTATAAAGACCGCAACGTGTGTATTTCACAGCACCCAACGAGTCTATCGCTATATTGATAGTTTAAAATATCGTGTTCAGGCATTTAGAGACTAGATAGATAGTCCCTCAGTCTGTTGACGATTCTGTGTGAAATGTGTTTCCACCTTCGGCCTTATCATAACTTGACACCAGGTAAGATGTACAGCAACCGCTTCCAATACAAAGTAGGTAGTATGAGGTACCGTAGTCTCAGACTTCGCCTGCGTGCCAAATTCAAGGAACATTATAAAAATTTCACGTTGTCTGGAATAGCTTCGCGGCCGGAGCTGTTTTGAGATAATAAATAGTATAATAAACAAGATTAACGATGCATAAGGAGGCACGTTCCAGGACAGTGATATAGATGCATATGGACTGTGGGAAAGTCACACCAAACTGTAAGCACGATCCTGTATTTTTTTACACTAAGTAGGTACATTTGGCATTAAAGAGCAATTGCACACTTCCGTCTGGTACTGGTCTGGAACAGTTGAGTTACCTATAGTCCGTATGTAAAATAGATCTTGCCAGAAAATAAACATTGTAGAGCTTTCAAATTAAAAATGTCATATAATCATAAAAATTAAAATATCAACATCATCATTTAGCCCCAATCTAAGCAATGCTTCAAATATATATAACCAATTTAAATACAACTAAGATTTTTTAATACAACTAAGAGGCGGAACAAGCAAGCAATTTACCCGATGTAAAATGCATCTCTTGCCTATAACATTTATTCATTCAATCACCTTACTGGCTCTGATCCTGAGATCCTGGGTTCAAGTAAGGGTGGGCACATCTTTATATATGATAGAGCGGGTCTTACCAGGAGACCCTACTATCGCGTTCTCAGGCGTTTACGTGCTGAGTTACATATTTATGAATTTCAGACCCACAGCAACAGTCCATTAATATCCACTGCTGGACAGGGCCTCCTCCAAATCAAAGGTCTTTGCCATAATAACCACGCTATGTACAACAATATAAATAATACTCAGAAGGAAGTTTCTGCCATTCTTCTGTCGATATCCTTAGTCGGCTTTTACGAAATTAATGGGCTGAGTTGGAGAAGTCTATTTTAAGCCGCGACCACCACGGCGAATGCAGACCTTTGGAGTCGAGAAATCTTTTCTTATCACAAGATTCAAGATACGCAGACCCCATCAACTTTAGAGTTCCACAGTTGCCATGCGAAAACCATTCCGCAGTAATTTAAAACATGAGCCGAGTGGATAAAGGAAGAACCTCGAATATAAGACGTGTTACTATTACAGCTGGCTCTCCTGAGACTTACGTGACTGAATCTTAGCGTCGAACGTCGGCTTTAGAGCTATAAATCTTCATGGAAAGGCGCTGGTATAATTTATACTCTGAAAGTAACAAAATATTCATGAATTTAGAAAATTTACAATTTAATCAAATACTGGTTTACTAAGAGAGCTATCGGGTTATTATAAATCATTATCATGGTCACTTTTAGGCTTGCCTACAATCGGGTTTTACTAAATCATGGTCACTTTTAGGCTTGCCTACAATCGGGTTTTAATAAATCACGGTCACTTTTAGGCTTGCCTACAATCGGGTTTTAATGAATCATGGTCACTTTTAGGCTTGTCTTGCGCCAGCTCCAGGCCCGAGTAAGGATGAGATCTACCATGCTTTTCCAGAAGGAACTGGTTCTCCCACGCACAGACGAATCACGGCAAACCGTTCTGGGCTGGACTTTGGCAGGAAGGTGGTCGCTAGGCAGGTGGATCTTTACAAGTCCTGTCACCAGTAATGTGATCATTTAACCAGCTTTAATAAAAATAAAAATTAGAACTAGCTATCTTAAATCTAAATGCCGGATCACCACAATTAATGAATTGTTGTTATGGTGATAATTCTGTCACGACGGTAAGATTAGTCTAGCCAGGCAGACTTAAAAAAGTCCTACCATTGGTGGTAGGACTTTTTTTTTCGATCCCTCGGGAGAACTCGTTTGGTAAGCCAAACGAAGCACAATATTGTTCTCCCCCTGGGGATCGAACCCGGGACCACTGAATCTGAAATCGGTGGGGTGAACGCGGTTGACGCGGTTAGCTCGGGTTTTTTTATATATGCTGAGTTGCATCTAGGCTTGTGTAGCTGCAACTCCAGGCCAGAGCAAGGAGGTCTATGATGCAGCAAACTTACGTAGGAACTGGATCTCTCGCACGCAGACGGACCGTTTTGCACATGACTTGCAGGAGGGTGGTCGTAGACGTTTACAGGTCCTATAGCCGCTATCAAAAACCATTCCGTTAGCCAGGGTAGACCTCAAGGAGGTTTATCATACCTATGTCAAAAATGGGTAAACCAAGGACTGTTACAAACGGTTTACAAACGGTCCTGTAATATAATAATATTACAAGAAATTAATTTTACACAGAGCCATCTAGCCCCAAACTAAACATAGCTTGTAATATGGGAACTAGATAACGGATACTTAAATACTTTTTTTTGTAAATACATACGTATTATACAATACAACACCCAAACACAGAACAAACATCTAGGTATATTCATCACAAAAATGTTTGTCGTGGGTGGGAATTGAACCCACAACCTACAGCGCAGACGGCAGAGTTACTACCAAATGAGCTTTGAGACTTGTATGAGACATGACTGAATTTGCCATGGTGAATATATTTCAAAATAGCTATTCAGCGTGGCAATGCAGCCAGTGTCTTGGACACGCTTCCATCTGGAACTGGTCTGTACTACCTATAGGAGTTACCTATAGGCCGCAACGGTCCATTAGTAAACCGTCTGATTCCTTTGTACAAAGTTAGTTCCATTGTAAATTTTATGAACTAAAATTATCTTATTCCTCAAATATAATGTTTAAACAAATAAAGTTGGTGTGTCTGTTTGTAATGTCAAAATAACCGCCTTTTACTGAATGCATATGAAAGTATATTCGATACCTACTAGTACACTGTCTGTCTGTCTGGTTTTTCTGGTTGTTATAAGGAGTAACTTAAGTTACTATTATTATAGAAAAAGATTGGATTTCGTGCAAAAAAAAAATTAAACCCATGAAATCCAATATATACTAGATTTTTTTAGTGCTTCCTTTCGTGGTAAAGGAGTGCATTAAGAGGATTTTGGGAAATTTCGCCGAGATAGCGGGAATGAAGTTTCGGGCGTTTACTAGTAGCTTAAAAACTTGATCACTGATAGAGAAGACAAGATGAATTACGGTGTTTTTTGAACAAATAAATGATACTTGTTTATTAATTTGGGATTTCCGACCCATAATTTGATCGATTAAATTCCGCCTTTGAAAATGTTTTAGACAATGAGGTTCATTCAATGATAAGAAGTTTGTTAATTCATCATATTTTAAGTATTAGAGAAAATAATAATATTCTGGTCAACACAAAAAGCCTCACAAACCCTTATGAATAATATCTCTTTCATACATGAATTAGCAGCAGTCTGCGAAACTATCGCTAAAGAGTAATTAATCGTCATGTCTAAGGAAAAACCTTCTAATCCGGGCTGAGTAATAGCTCGTCTAGACCGCATAAAAGAAAAACATAGCCTGTAGATACGTTCGTGGAGGCGGGCTCCATACAAGCTTATTTTCCTCTCTTCTTAGAAATACATGTGGTAGTTAGATTCATTCTATTTATTTCGATTTATTTTACCAAATGTAACTGAAGTTGAAGCTAATGTAAAAGTTAAAGAGGAAAACATAGAATTAGTCAAAACCACTGTATTTTTGGGATTAACTTTAGATAATAAACTTCAATGGGGCCCACACATAGATAAACTGGCGAAGAGACTTAGTTCTGCAGCATATGCTGTAAAGAAGATACGTCTTCTCACAGACGTTGCTACAGCAAGACTAGTTTACTTCAGTTACTTTCACAGTATTATGTCATATGGCATAATACTGTAGGGAAGTGCTGCAGATATAGACACCATATTCGTTTTGCAGAAGAGGGCTATTCGCGCTGTTTACAAAATGGGTCCCAGAGATTCATTAAGAGACAAGTTCAAAGAAATAAATATATTGACTATGCCCTGCCAATATATTTATGAAAATATTATGTATGCGCGTAAAAACATAAGCTTATTTGACAAAAACTGTGATAAACATAATTATAATACTAGAAATAAGAATAAACTCGCTGTTCCCACAACTAGGCTCCATAAGGTTAATAAATCGTTCATAGGGCAAACTGTACGCTTTTATAATAAATTGCCAAATGATGTGCTAAGCTTGTCAAATAATAAATTCAAAAATTTTGTAAAACGAAAGCTATCCAGGAAAGCTTATTATAAAATTTCAGATTACCTAGAAGATAAGAAAGCCTGGTATTAAAAAAAATGAATTTGCTCCAGTGAATAAATTGTAATTAGTATTAGATAATTTTAAGCTATTGTAATGGATCATGAAAAAAAAAAACTAGCCCGAGGTTCTTGCCTTTCTCCTTGTGTGCTGGTCGCGATTCCGAACAGGCGGTAGATTTGACGTTTCAAAGTGATCCTAAAAAATCTTACTGAATAAACATATTTGACTTTGACTTTGACTTTGAGATTTAAGTTTTAGATTTAAAAATTAAAATATCGTACGTCTTATACTGCGAAAATAGTGGCATTTTTACCCTATTATTTTATTCAATGAATGTAAAATATAGCAACATAATTAGGTATATAATTACAGTTTTTCAAACAAATAGTAACTCTAAAGTAAGAGAATAGGGCTTAAAATGCAAAATAAGCTACCGTTCATTACGACCTTGACAGACGAGTAACTGAATACAAACTGCTGTTCTGCTGTTCCTAAGTCTGTCACCATAAAAATATTATAAATTGTTGTGTTCCAGCATTAAGAGGTAAGATAGCGAGTTCCTGAGTCTGTTGAGGATTTCGCGTAAAGTGTAGGTACTACCGCTCCTACACGGCCTTATCAGCTTATAACCTGACATCAAGTAAGATGACGGCCAAAAGCTTTTCCGTCGAAAAATAAAAAATGATATACATTGTGCGTTAAAATTTACATTGAGTGCTTTTAACTAGTATACCTCTATTATGTGAGCTTGGTAAATAATGTAATGCTCACACCGAATATCGATATGCTAGCATTTAATGGTAGGTGTGTGACACCAACATATAAAGAGTACCTAATTCATAATCATCAACATCAACCCATTAACGACCACATTTGGAAAGGCTCTTTATGTACTGGAGAGTTCTGCCATAGAATTGAAACTTGTGTGGCTATGCAACATAATTAACTAAATGAAACGGTTATTACCACAAAATTTTAACGTCGATTTGCTGACGTTTCTGCCATAATCACTACGCTTGGCAGGCTTAGCGTGATCGCAATTAAGGTGCTGAATTATACACAGCAGGAAGCTACTACTTTTCGGTGTGCGTTGAGGTCCCTTAGTCACTCTTTATGACATCCGTGAGCTGAGCAAGGGTCTAATTCTAAAGCCACGTTTACTTTTGTGCTTTATCAAACACCAATGCTATCAACATATAAATAAACATTATCAATTTTAATATGTGGAAACTTGTAATTGACCTTCGGTATTAAAATTTGCCTGCATTTATTGTTATGTAATAATCTTATTATGTACCTATAAGTTTTCTGAAAATTCTTACAATTAAATAAAACAAACAATACGCCTGCCAAGCTTGGTGATGAGAGCAAACCCGTTAATTTTGGATGAAGTTCTATCTAGCAGTGGACGAAAGAACTATTAAAGAAGAAAATAAAATAATATCTAGAGATTATTGTAATGATATTGAAATGAGAGCTAAATTTATTTTGTATGGAGCTCAAAATAAACTGTCTCCGTGATAATTAAGTGGGTAGGTGTCACGTGCGGCTTCTCCTTTTTCAGTTTATCTTGGTGTTAACCCTTTAAACGGTAGTAGGTATATTACATATGATACACGTTCAATTATACAAAGCCGTACTAATCAAATAATAAATAAATATGCAGATAAAAATATATAAAGTAAAATAAAAGAGAGTAGAAATTATTGTTAGTAAACTTGGATAAAAAATAAAGAATATAAATAAAATAGTGTCATACTTTGTCAGCTAGAAAAAGATTACTTAACATAAATAATTACTGTTTCACAGACAAATAGGAACTCTATCTCAATAAGTCAATAAGTATCTTGAAATGTAAAGTAGGCTGCTGTTGCCACGACCTTGACAGACAAGGAGTATATTAATGAAAACTGCTACTCCAATGCGTTTTGGTGGAGTTTTAGGTTACATATATTCGGGCGGATGGTGAAAAATCCATTGTATTTTATCTAACTCCGATATAGACTTAAAGACGATTCAATTTATTTAATACGGAGTCCTCAACAAACTGAGGAACTGGATATCTTACAATTTCATAATGACACAACAATTCACAATCAGCGACGGGACTCGATCCCGCATCTTTTCCGGAAGCCGGAAACGCTCTAACCAATTGAGCAACGAGTTGCTATTATAAAGATAAGATAAAGATAAGATTAAAACGTTTATTTGGAATAACATGAAAAGGCATTGACTTAGAACTAGGTAGAACATTTTAGTAATAATAGGTCAAATAGTAGGTATCAGCAATAAGTATAATATAGGGTACATTTTCTCAGTGCTAGTGTAATAAAACGGTGTTACGGCAGAGAAAGAAGTCCTGTACAATACATTATACGGTTTATATGATGTTTACGGACAGACATAATGATGCATAATTATATTAACACGAGTTATTTTAAAATTTCCAGAAAACTTACACACGTACATAATAAGATTTATTCATAACAATAAATGCGGGCAAATTTTGATACGGAAGTCCAATTAAATAATGTTTTAAATGGTACATTTCGGTGCAACGTGCGTCCAGGGACTCGCCACTGGCGCATGCTCACTGCACCGGCTCAGCTTCAAATATTTATAATGCTGCGGCTTTGGGCAATAACATTTACATTTTTACAAATGTGTGGCCGTTGCTCCTGCCTCGTGGAGTGATAAACTTATTCAATTTTATTCCGTTGCATAATACTAAGATAGTTTGGGCATATCGAGGATGGATGAAGCCAGGTTGACGATGCAAGTATAATGTTAACAAGCCTCATAGCTCAGTTGGTAGTAAATCTGCCGTCTGCGCTGTAGGTTGTGGGTTCGATTCCCACCCAAGACAAATATTTGTGTGATGAATATAGATGTTTGTTCTGTGTTTGGGTGTTATATTGTATGATAAGTACGTATTTACAAGCTATGTTTGGGGCCAGATGGCGTTGTGTGAAATGAATATCCTGTAATATTTATTCTTTATTAATGTATTAATAAACATCTTTTTAGCCATGTAATCCTCTTCATCCAAAGGTTGTCTGGAAGAAATCGCTTCTTAGCGATAAGACCTCCCATTGCATATAAAAAAAAAAAAAAAGAATTAGTTATCTAGTTCTATTTTTAAGATGTGCAACAAAGTATTTTCATTCATTCATTGATTAATTAATTCATTCGTTCATTCATTTTTATTATTTATGTGAAAAGTGAATTTATCGATACATGATAAAACGAGGGAATACCAACAACTACTATTCTGTATTATTATGAAATTGCAATACTTAACTATGTTAAACAAATTGCGCAGGATTGTTCTGATTTTAAACGATTAAGTGGAAACGTGGTGAGTTCGGCACAAAGTAGATGCTACCATTCAGCTCAAAAGTCGACTATAAAGTGTCGTTTCCGGTCCGTTTTCCAACAACAAATGCCAATGAAGTCAACTTACGTACGAACGAACAAACGAATGAATGAATTACAGATCCATCGTTTTTTTTTATTGTACGACGGGGAAGCGCATTCATCTCACTGATAACAAGTTGAGATAAAGCTGAAGGTGGAGCCGCACTTCACCCGTAATCCTCAACTTACTGTGAAACTGGCTATCTTACATCTAAATGCCGCAACAAAATAATTTTATAATTGTTGTTATGGCGACAGAATTAGGTAAGATGGTGGTAGCTAGCCCGGTGGACTAAAACAAAGTCCTACAACCAACCAAACCAAGCACAATATTGTCCTCCCCTTGAGAATCGAACCGGGGACTTCTGGACCTGAAATTGGTGGGTCCACCACTAGACCACAGAGACGGTTAAAGAAAGAGAGAAGCGGAAATAAGTAAATGAACCACAGCTCTAAAGCGCCCTCTGTCTACTTTGACGTTTCCAAAAAAATATATCGATAGAATATATAGAAAGGCGACCCTTAATACTAAATAGAAAAATACCAACAGATGGCTTGATTATAAAATGAAAATAAATCAACACATGGCTACCTACTACAAATACCTAACACCTTTTAAAAAACAAATAACTGACAGCTGTAGACCATTATTCTTAAAGCACAATATTCTTACATTTCCGTCGATATATATATTAGAAATAGCTATGTTTGTTAGGAATAATCCCCACTTATTTCCACATTTATCTGACTCAGTTATTAGAAACAGACGCGAGGATAGATTATGTTTACATCCGGCAAAGACAGAATTGTTGAACAAAAGTGTAGTCTGCATGGCTCCCAAAATCTTCAATAACATACCAAAGGTATACAAGGAACTAGGCACCAATATATTAGCTAAATTAAAAAAAAAACCTAACAGAATAGTGCTACTATGCAATTGATGAATCCTTAAATAATAAGTTTTAATTTGTTTTGTATAATGATTAATAATGACATATTTAATGCTTATTTGATTATGATAATATTTTAATGACATATGATAATGACACATTATTAGAATTAAGTACCTAACAGTAAATGTTTTTTTTTTATTTTACATTACATATTGAATAGAAAATATTTGATAATTAATGCATGCCAATCTCTCTCAATTTGTACACCGACGATATCGGTAAAGCATCTTGTAGCACTCACTATTAAAATAGATACCATCTTAATGTACACATGGCTTAGCAAATAAATGATCTTTATCTTTATCTTTACGCTAGAAAGGCGGCGTCTACAATGCTTCGATATACAAGTAGATATAATAATCAACCGAAAGTAGGTACGTACTGGCTTTGCTCATCCGTGAAGCAATACAGTTCATAAATATGTATGCGCAGATCGATTCCAATATTGAGAATATTAAACATTCAAATGCATGCGAATTGATACGATATTAGGATGGCAGCCTGGTTTGACCAAAGAGTTTGAAAGCCAAGATTGCTTGGATAGAGACAGCTCGCTATGTTTAACATCTAGTAAAGAAATATCAAACTTCGACAAACAGAGGAACTGGCTATCTTACCTCTTAATACCGGAACACAACTTTTTTTTTCTTCGACAGAATTAGGTAAGATGGTGGTCAGAATTAGGTAAGATGGTGGTCAGAATTAGGTAAGATGGTGGTAGCTAGCCAGGCGGACTTAAACAAAGTCCTACCACCAACCAAACTACTTGTTCTCCCCCTAAATATCGAACCCGGGACTCTGGATCTGAAATCGGTGGGTTGAACCACTAGACCACCTTTTGAACAGATCTAAAGGTATGACGAGATTATATCGTTTGTTTTTTGTTGTTTGTAAAAGTTTACATTTTACGAGTCTTGCAACATTTCCACCTCTATATCTATGCCGTATCACAAGGAGCTTGTGACCTAAGATAGGAGGATGCCATAGCACCTTGTCGATTCAGTTACTAATAATATTGTACATTTTTAGTTTCAGGCGTAGCAGTCTCGTAGCTAGCTACGAGGCTGCTACGGCGTAGACATTTTGCTTCAGCTACGAAATATTGTGTATTAAGTCGTCAGTGTCTTGGGCACGTTTACGTCAGGTAATATTTTGGATCGGATGGTTAGATGACCTCAATTTTAAATTCACACAATTATCAGTACAATTACCTATCAAATCGTTTGTAACATTACATTCCTCAGGTAGGCAGGTATATATTATATGCACATTTGAAGTAATTTTGGTATTTTAAGGGTTAGTTTACTTCCCAGGTGATCCCATCGTCATCAGGCCCATATCCTGACTTACCTGACTGATGATGGGATCCTGGAAAAATTGAGGGAACTTTTCAAATATTAAAGGCACACTTGAAGCGATTTGGGTGTATTACCTGAAAAGTAAGGAAAAAACAGACCTCACATAGGATCACGCGTCTGTCTGTCTGTCCGTTCGTGTGTCATCAAAATAATTGGAAAAAATGCGTCATCCAGGTAAACGAAATTGTATCATATTCTTCATTGAAATCGGTTTCCTCTTTAGTTTTTAAAACGTAATTATTATTGCTTAATGTACATGTTTAACATAGATGGTTGTAATGTCAGATCAAGCACAATGTATACTTCCGTATCATTAATCTACCGTACTGCGGTGTTCAATATTTTACTTTATTTTACAATTTTAAATAAACGTAACAATTGGAAAAACTCTAAATTAAAAAGTCTAAATAAGTTTTCAAGAAAATTTCAATCTATTCTCACATTAAAACTGTAATTAAAAATCTCTAATCAATTGAAAATCTGTACATTAAATATATTTTGCAAATTTATTTAATTTTAGCCAGTGTCTTGGGCACGCATCTGTCTAGTATAATTGGTCTGGAGCAGTTGAGTTACCTATAGACCGTTTATAACGTATTAGGTAATCTGACTTATTCCTTTGTGCATAGTTAGTTAAATTGTGCATTCTTTCTGAATTAAATGAATGTTTTGCAAATTTAAATTGAAGGAAATATTATTATTATATTCAATACAAAATTAACAAGCCGGTAGTTGTAGTAACTCTGCCTTCTGTGCTGTAGGTTGTGGGTTCGATTCCCACACAGGACAAACAATTGCGTGATACCATTATTTGTATATTTGTAACACAGATGTTTGGGTGTTGTATCATATGGTACGTATTTATTTACAAAAGTATTTAGGTATTCTATCCGTAATCTAGTGTCCATATTACAAGCTATATTTAGTTTGGGGCTAGATGGCGCTGTTTAAATTAATGTCCGATAATAATATTAATTTATTTTTTTATTAATTCGATAAAAGTGTAGTGTATTGTTCTCAATAGTTTTTTTTTACTGACTGTCTATCTTTCTGTCTGTAACTTGAACGCAAGTCAAACTGAAACTACTGGATGGATTACAATATTGTATTGGTAATAATGATTGCACAAGTATTAACAATATTATTGCCAAGGATTATGTAAACTAGATGTAATTTTTCGTCCTTATGTATTTATTGTTAAATACAAATCTCTATTCTTTTATTAACAGGTGGTTACATAGAAACCCATTCAATTGTATTATAATCACAATAACAGTCACTTATTCCACAAAAATGTGTACAAATTGAGTTTAATAAAACAGAAGAAGGAAAACATTTATCAGTCGTCGTAAAACGGGCGGGAAATATTCATAAATTTTAACATAAACTTGAATTCACATAATTATCAAATAAAACATTTTCGTACTGTAATGTATTTAAAAGGTCATTATTGTGTCCCAGCTTCAATGCCGTAATGCCTTCGTTACTTGCCGTATAAGGCCACCTACTCTATAAAAAATTGTCAATGTCAAACCTTACATACGTCAAAGTGCACCCTACTTAAAAAAAATGATTTTAACTTAACTTCATTATCTTCTCTGTATTCGCCACGCAAAATTGTAAAATAACTAAGTTGGTAAAATACAAGTAAACTTAATCACGAGTAACAGCGCATCTTTTATTAAATAACTTGGAGTCAAATAGAAACACCAACAGGCCTAAACATTATACTTAATTTGCTTTTACTCTACAATAAAGTAATAAGGTGTATCCAAAATATAAAACAGTACTGTGTTTTTTCTTGTGAAAACTAAGTTTTTTTTATAAGACGGGCAGATGGGCAGGTTATTTTGCCATTGATGCAGCACATTGATCTAGAAGATTCCTATTTGCTTTCGCTTGAATAGATAGCTTGAATTGTTACCAGGTATCTGTTCACATCATGATACTGAAAATAAAACTCTCTATTACAACCGTAACCAAATTCAAGTCAAAGTATTATTTTTTTATTCATCAAGGTTTTAAAGATCATTTTGAAATGAGAAATCTATCGCTTGTTCGGAATCGGGACCAGCACGCAAATTTACAAACCGACACTTGATTTTTGAAACAGTGTCAACATAGAGAATAATAACTGCACGTAGAAGATAAAACACGATAAAAACCTGGGTATTCAGTTGTTAAAACTACTTGAACACAGGAACTTGGCGCTTGAACTTAGCATTCAAAACTACGTTCCAGATATAAAACGTTAAATGTACAAAAGATATTCTAAAACGAACAACAGAGCAACTTGCTTGCGGTTACTGCAAAAGGTGTGGTCGTTCTGCTGACTAAATATACCTTAGCCATTATTCATCCTACCAATATTGACAAAATCCATTTTTCTTTAGCGTCAACAACGTCTCTGATCATCATCATCAACCTATCTCAGTCCACTGCTGGACGTATGTTTCTCCCAAAGTACGCCACTAAACCTGAGTCTGTAACTTACGATTCCGAGTATGCAATCAAGCTTAACCTTGTGTTTAAAAAAAAAATTCTAATCGAGGTTTAGTTACGGATTCCTGGCTATACATATTTCTATGAGGGAAGCTGGGATATGAGTTGTGAGTTTACACACTTACACATATCATGTGTGAGTGTGTAAACTAAATAATTTTAAGCATTTCACTGTCTGGAAGCTCTTCAGATCAGACATCACTCGACCAATGTTTCCCTTATCGTTGCACCGTACAAGTCAGGTTTAGCAATACGTTTTTGTATAAATTTTCGATTCTAGATCGACCACGATAGCTACAGAGCTGTCGAAAGGTTTGAGTTTATTATCCGGAGTTAGCGCCGTCTATCAACGAAAATCTATATGTTTAATAAGTTTTAAAAGTAGGGTTCATCGAAAGAACGTATGAAGTATCAAAATGAAGATCAACCGAATAACGGATTGAACGTCGGACACATAAGGACTTCGTGGTAGGGAAATATGCGAATGTTTGGCTATTTAAGCAATCGTTATAGTATTTGCATATATATTTAATTAAATATATTGCTATTGTCTAATCTTACTTTACTAGTTTTTGTATTGTAACACGATTTTCGTCTATTCTTCGAGCCGGAAATGGAAGGAATGTTTGGCTATAGATGCAATAATATTGTTATGGCAAAAGTAATATAATAAATACATTGCTATTGTCTAATCTGATGTCCTCGTTTTGTATTGTAACATGATCTTCGCTTATTCTCCGAGCCAGAACCGGAAAGAATGTTTGGCTATAGTATATGCAAGAATATAGTAATGGCAAAAAAATAAAATAAATACATTGCTATTGTTTAATCTGATGTCCTTGTTTTTGTATTGTAACACGATCTTCGACTATTCTTCGAGCGAGAACCAGAAGGAATGTTTGGCTATATATGCAATGATATAGTTTTTGCAAAAATATAAAAAATACATTGCTATTGTCTAATATGATTTTATTCGTTTTCTATAGTATGATCCACGCTAATCGCTAGCAAAGGAACCGTAAACCAGAACTTACTCACTTTTGCTTTAAGTCTTTGTTACGAACAATGGTCTTTGGATGTTTTTTACTTCGGCTCTCTCTTCTGAAATACCTACTTTCGAAGTTGGTAACTTAGGAGCTCAGTTTGAGTATTTAATTTTCTCTAGATAAAGGAAAGGTAGCATTGAGATAAGATGGTTCCAACCTGTTACTTAGTTTATGAGGTTTATTTTGTTCCATTTTATGTATTCAAGAACAAAACTGACATTGAAATATTTTATTAACCTTGCTCGGGACTCCACGAAACTAATGAACGGCCAAAGACAAAACAAGTTGAAAAAAAACTAAAACCTGTCTATGAAATACACGCACGTTTTCTATATATTTCGAATTGGCATGTCCGCTTGATATTATCAACTGATATCCAATATTATACTATTAAATGTATAATTCTTCTACTCCTTTCACTGTAAATAATAAAATTATATAGCCTATGACACTTTCACAAAACAGAGCATAAAGTAGTACTATAATACAGAGGAACCATACAATACCTCACATCCATCAAGCTGTCAAGGCTGCAGTGCTACAATGACATAGACATAACAAAGAAACATACTCTCGAAAATATTACCCACCTTCTAAGGCAGTCGGGTTGAAAAATACGGCAATAGTAAACAAATAAATAAATAAATAAATAAATAAATAAATAAATAAATAAATAAATAAATAAATAAATAAATAAATAAATAAATAAATAAATAAATAAATAAATAAATAAATAAATAAATAAATAAATAAATAAATAAATAAATAAATAAATAAATAAATAAATAAATAAATAAATAAATAAATAAATAAATAAATAAATAAATAAATAAATAAATAAATAAATAAATAAATAAATAAATAAATAAATAAATAAATAAATAAATACATAAATAAATAAATAAATAAATAAATAATAAATAAATATATAATCTAGCCTCAAACTAAGCATAGCTTGTAATATGGGAACTAGATTACGGATAAAATACTTAAATACTTTTGTAAATACATACGTATATGATATGATACAACACCCAAACACAGAACAAACATCTATATTCATAACACAAATGTTTGTCCTGGGTGGTAAACGAACCCACAGCCAACGACGCAGAAGGCCGAGTTACTACCAACTGAGCTATGACGGTTGTTATCGATGAAGTGAAGTAATATGATTGATTGTTTTCAATAAAATACGCACCTGTAATGTAAATATACCTGTCTTACAGGTAGGTACATACAAAAACAGGCAAGGGTATGATTTTCCCCGAGAGCATTGGCAAATCTGTTTTGCCTGGATTTATCTACCAATTTGCGATGAAACTACTGTATAGGTACCCAGGTAGTCGTAAATAGGGTGGTTTAGTAGCTCTTCGCACTTAAAGATGGTGGGATACTGTCCCTTAGGTCGTTTTATGTACGCACTTCAAGTTAAGTTAACACCCAAACCGGCATATTCATTGTCACTGACCCCTCTAAGAATCCCCGTGCCTTAGGTTGAAGACACAAGTACCGCCGCGGGAATCAAACCCATCATGCTGCTAAGTCGGCTACTCGCATGACAAGGTTGTGAACCTGACCTTGCTATTTTTGAATTACTACCCTCAATTCCGTGGGAAAATACAACCCGTAATTCTATTTCAGTTTTCCTTATGTACGTTAATTGATTGTATTCAAATCTGTACATTGTCAGATTAACTTAAATGTTAATTCAGTAAGGCAGTGTCTTAAATTAGAATACAGTGGCGAGAATGCTAATAACGATGTCACCGAGCTAAGTTAAAATTGGTTAGGTGTTTTATTTTGTTAACGGGGTATTGCATTACCTACATCTCAACAGATTTCTGATAGGACGAAGGTTAAAAATGAATACTGGTAAGTTAAAGGAAATTGATATAATTCTTATTTGTAACCTACAAAGGGGAGAAGTGTTCTGAACTGACGTCCCGTATTGGGGTGTATTATGTTTTGCCCCCAAATCTGGTAACCTGCCCAGTTTTTTTTTATTGTATGACGAAGAAGCGTTTGGTTTTAAAAAATTTGTTCCGCAAAATAGCGGAGCAGGATCTTGCGTTGATAGCAACACTGCCCTAGAATCCCCACAGTTGAGCTATGGGACTGTGAACTGCGCTGAATGAGCTCCTGAAGTCCAGATTGGTATAGGTTTGAGGTATTACGTTTACATAACATAGATTCCACCTTATCTTTATTCGTGTAAACCTGTTATTACTGTCTTTATAATTTTTATTTATATTAACCTAATTATTTTTTTATCGTAAGCTGGTTTATCAATCTGTAAATAAGCACAAAGTTTGATGAATACCGAAGATTTAACTACAAAAATAGGAGATATAATTATGAAAAAAAAGCAAGTCTGAAAAATAAAAGTTTAAAAAGTACTTTTCGTCAGAAAACTAAAGTTTTATCTCATTTTCCGAATAAAAATACTTTCTACATAATTAAATCCGTTATAATGTTTTCTAAACATTGATAAGCCTGTAAAAAAACGCCGAAAATTCGCTCGCAAATCGAAAAGACTGACTCCCCGAACACTTAACGAACAAAAAGGGCCTCTCGTTAAGAAAAATTAAATAAGACATCTAATATTTACACTTATCTATAGTGTTATTTTGAAGCACTTTGGCTCTACCCCTCGCTGAAATAGCGAGAGAACGTGTGGTCAGACAAAGAGCGATTACTTCGATTATTCTTAGATGATTTCTAGATGGGCGGTTTTAAAAAAACTTTACATGAGATTGCATAAGAGTAGTAGATATCCAATCGTGCGAGAGCGACAGCGCAATGTTATTCACGCTTTGTGAGATAAATGGGCATAAAATCTCGCACATTTTTTATTTACTTGAAAACATGACAAACATTTGCACAGGTCTAGTCATTCTTTTCCTTTATGATCAGAACAGCTTAGAAGAGATAAATGCAATAGTCAAAAACCGTTACATTTCAGTTTTAATTTTCGTCTACTAAATTAAAGCTTTCACTATATTCTACTTCACAAATTAGAGATTTGACATAGACATCATATATTTTTCTAGCTCATATTGACTCGTCGAAAAGGAGATAACTCCAAATGACCATTCGGCTCGGGGAATATGTGGTCGTTTGTGCTTATATCGCATAAAAACTTCAACTCAGATCAATTTCTCTTAAATAAATGATGGGTAAGCTCTTGACCTCTAGGCTAGAGCAAAGATGAGGTCAATAATGGAACGAGCTTACACAAACACAGTGAACCGTTAGATACCAAACTTCGACAGCTCGGTTGCTAGTTAAGTGTATCTCTACAGTTCCTACCATCACTGTTGTGATCATTCAGGCGTAACCGCTAGCAAAAGCCAACTATTACGTTGGGGTACATCACTAATAGGTAGATCAGACTTTTTTTTTATTGTATGGAGAAGTAGAAGTGCTTAGCCTTCATCTCACCTGATTATTAAGTTACGTTACTTACCTCAAAATGCCGGAACAAACGGAAAATGGCGACATAATTAGATAAAATGGTGGAAGGTAGCCAGGCGGACTTAAACAAAGTCCTACCACCAAGCAAACTAAGTCAAATATCGTACTCCCCTGGAGATCGAACCCGGGATGTCTGGATCTGACACCGGTAGGCGAACCACTAGACCACAGAGGCGGGACATCTACCACAAGCTTACAAACGAGCCCCACCCTTACGTCTAATGGTTTCCTTCTGCACCTCAGGTCACGTTCCGACTACATCGCTGCGTCTTATTTAATTAAAGAAAAATATAAATTTGAATTATTTTTAATGGGCCCGCGAGCAAGCGGCGTGATGCTGTTTCGCATTGACTTAATTTCAACTTTGTGTTTGCTCCGCTTTGTTATACCACTAAAAACAGAAGTTGCTGTGTGGCTACGAGCATTTACACCCACTTTTCGATGGCTAGATACCTCTGGGGCCCAATTCTACTAAATCAATTGTTTCACATTGACAATGATTTCATCGCAGAATGGCTATCATTGATGCGTTTGGTATTCTACTAACCCAATCTATTTTCTATGACTGTCATTGAATTGACTTTGACGATCATTGAAAAAAGAGAGTCAAATTTTCGTATTCTGCTAATCAATAACATCGCAATCGCTAGCGATAGTGGACAAATTTTGTTATTCTGCTATTTTTCGACAACTCTTCCAATCATAATTTCGTAAATGAATTAGTCATAATGGTATCAGAGTGCAAAGGTTGCTTTTTACGTATATTGTTGCAGGGTATCGCGATGTCATACAAAAAACTATGTATGAAACAAGGCAGAATTTCAAAGGCGAATATTGTTATCTCACTCACTTTCTAGGTAGCTTGGGTTTTTTTGTATGGGGTCCCGTATCTTCTTACGTAGTATTTAGTATTATCTTTGTATATCTCATTGTCATAGCACGGATAAATATAATAAGTTTTATAATATGTACAGATAAAAGGCATGCCAATATTAGGTATCAGCAGCGTCGGCTTTGTGGACACGGTGGACCCTTTTGGAGACGAAAGGAGATCAAGGATCAGTCAGTATATCCCAAGGGAACGCCGCCGCTATGGGATCTCGGTGATACAATGGCAGGTAAGTAATGAAACATTCTCTGTTCTCGAGTTTCCTAAGTTAGTGTAGCTACAAATCATACAATTTATTGAGCAATATACTGCACTACCTTACACAAACATTGAAGCCCCAATAAAAAATTACAACTTCTACAGATTGAAGAAGAATTGAGAGCCAATGCTAAGCACTGGAGATTATTTGGGGTTAACCCAGAGCTCTTAACAGCTCCAGCATTGCAGCAGGATATTGTTGACAGGTGACGAACAGGAGAAGTTAAATGCAAATGTATAAATATATTTTAATCATTTACTTAAAATAATAAATAAATATTACAGAACATTTTTTTTTTTTTTACTCAGCGCCATTTAGCCCAAAAATAAGCATAGCTTGTAATATGGGAACTAGATTACGGATAGAATACTTTAATACTTTTTGTAAATACATACGTACTATATGATACAACACCCAAACACAGAAAAAACATCTATATTCATCACACAAATGTTTGTCCTGGGTGTGAATCGAACCCACAGCCTACAGCGCAGAGGGCAGAGTTACTAACTGAGCTATGAGTAATATATGGAGATGACGGTAACACCTTCTTTAGGTGACGGTTTCAGTTTCGTTTTAATCTATTGCAGAGAAAACGGTATGCAGCGTTCATGTTATTCTTGTTATACAAATTAACTTGATTTAAAATTATTGCAGGGAAATGCTGTGCTGAAGTCAGAAGTAGATATCACCCGCCGACGTCGACATCGTTGTCGTTTCTGAAAAGATAATTATGTATGAGTAATAAATAACATCAACATCATAGGTGTATTAACTTCCGCAATCTTTATTAAATAGCATAGAAAATACCTATTAAATGTATGTAAGTAATGAAGTATGTTTTACTCACTAACCTTTTGCGCCATAGTACTCATAAGTTGACTGAGTCTGTCTGTTAGGAGTATCAGCACAAGCTGCCCAAAGCTAGCTTGAGAAATTGTGGCCCTTGCTCCTGTAGACGTGACCAAGCGCCAACTCATGTGTGGTCACTTCCTAGAGACCTAGTACTCTAGGAAATCAAACAGAGCTTCAATATGCACTATGTGTAAGCCTTAGTGGAGCTGTGGTTCTTCAGATATATCCTGAGTTCTCGAGAGAAAAGAGTTAAAATAATAAACAAAGAAAATATTTGTTTGTTTTGCATAGGTAAGTTAACATGACGTTGACAACTTAAACTTTTTAAAGTCTATTGCAGTCTATGTAATATAAGGTCCATCTCGCGCGTAATATTGTGATTTAGATGCGTTGGCTACACCGGCCAAACCATTGTCATTGGAAGTCATAGTCAGAGATAAACCATAACATTGAAAATTTAGCAGAATACCAAAATAACAACAATATTATCAACCAATAGCATGGTGTCCACGTTGTGGAATTGAAGTGCGAGTCGAACTCAAACCGAAGGTTACATACATGAAAAAAGTTTATTTCCGCATATCTGTAGTCATAACGCATCTTGCATTTTATTGACATGTTATACATAATATAATTATATTTCAGAGTAAACTAAAAGCTTATTATTAACGTTGTTGTGTAAAACGGCAATGTTAACGCATTGTCGTTTTACGGTATATCTAAAATATGTATAAATTGCATTTTGAAATACCTGCAAAATTCTAAATGTCCTAGATATATCTCACCAGGTTACGAGTTGAGATAAGGCCGAAGGTAGAGGCGCACTTCATCCGGAGCATAATAATAGTTCAGGAAACTATATAAGTACGCATTAATTAATGCAACACAGCGCTGGCGTTAATTTACCCTACTTGGATGGTTGGTAGGTTACTTTTATCCGGGTACCACGAAGGTAAAGCCGTAGCTAGTGATTCCATAAATTGTGTATTCGCTAAATAATTCGTGAGTAGCGAAGAATGGCCGTGCTGCAAACTCTCCGTGTTCAACTTTGCACGAACTTAATCCCATGGGGCTTGGCGAGAGTTTGCGGAGCTGGTTCATAGTTCATCTTTTAGTAGTTTTGTGTGATTTAGATTACAAAGCTCTTTGAAGTCTGTGTCTGTACCTAATTGTGAGCTAGAGGTTTAAGACCTCGCGGCAGATTTACAGAGATGGCTTTTAAGTATGTTCTCCTTTACGAGAGTTGAAAGTTCAGTTTGAGTTTTTATGAAAATATTATATTAATTTAAATGTAGATCTTAGATGTAGGACATATACATGTCCTACATTAATCAAACTTTTACTATCCTCTCAATCCTAAGACCGACTGAAAATTATGCAAAAAAAAAAATAATGTTGTGTTCCGGCATTTACAGGTGAGATAGCCAGTTTCTCAGTTTATTGCGGATTCTGGGTGAAGTGCGCCTCCACTTTCGGCCTTATCTTAACTTGTCACCAGGTGAGATAAAGGCCAAGCGCTTCCCCGTCGTATTATAAAAAAATATATATAAAAAAAACAGCGATAAGACCGCTCACTGTACTTTAGCTTTAGGTTTATAATTGTTCTGTATATTTTTTTACACAACAACGATACAATAAAAACACGATTACATAAAATTTTCTTAGAAAAAAAAACCAAAGTTGACTCTAATTTTTTACCAGAAATGTTCTCCATTCAATAAATACGCCAAATTAGGCCTTGACACTTTGTACAGTAAACAAACACAGCATACAGTAGAGACTCTCTGTGTTTAAAGTTTTTCAAAATTTATATTTGTTTTACCGTAAAAAAAAACGTAGTTTGTTTAAACGTAGAAATTTGCACCTAGTTCGGTCGTGGTGGTCATAAGCGCCGTGGCGCACAGCAATGTAACCATTATTATAAGTATATCATAGTTTTTAACTAGAGTAAAGTTGCAGTGAGCTGCTAATCAGAGGTAGTATAAACCGTTTAAGCTGACAAGGGATCTCGCTAAAAGATGGGCTTCCATTTACTTCTGTATTTTATTTAACCATTTCAATTATCACCAATACACTTCCAAAGCGGTGTGATCGTCTTCACCCTCCCATTATGAAGTAGGCTCTGTACATCAGTGAATCATGATAAGCTGTTGAAGATGAAACTTTTCATTAGAACACTCATGTATACTAAACTATGCATTTATTAATGTGTGTGCAGGCAATTAAATAAATATTACAGAACATTAATTTCTCAGAGCGCCATTAATATAGAATATTTATTTTCATTTCATTTAACATAGAATAATTGAAAAATGAAAAATGTTCTGAATTTGTGTTTGTGAAATATTCATACTTTAGAAACGTGTACCTTACAATAGTAATGTTTATTTAATGTAGGTTTATTTCAAACCTTAGAAATAAAATTGGACATGCATGTATGAGATAATTAAACGATGGGTGCTGAGGTCCCATACCACACTACACTAAAAATCCACCTGTATAAGCTCACTTATTACCATACCACACTACACTAAAAAACCTCCTGTATAGGCTCACTTATTACAATACCACACTACACTGAAAAACCACATGTATAGGCTCACTTATTACCATACCACACTAAAGTAAAAAACCAACTGTATAAGCTCACTTTTTACCATACCACATTACAATAAAAAACTACCTGTATAAGCTCACTTATTACCATACCACACTACAATAAAAAACCACCTGTATAAGCTCACTTATTACTACTGCGATGGATAACGGCAATATCCAGGCTATTACCAATATTTTTCGACACTGCTCCATCAGGGTATACTAGAGGTAAATAGTCCAGAGGTTCCGGGTTCGATCCCGGGGAGTACAATATATTGTGCTTGGTTTGGTTGGGGGAAGATTTTGTTTAAGTCCGCCTGGCTAGCCACCACCATCTTACCTAATTCTGTCGCCATAACAACAATATTTAAGTTGTTTGTGTTCAAATATTTAGAGGTAAGATAGCCAGTTTCTCAGTTTGTTGTGGATTTCGGGTGAATTGCGCTTCCACTTCAAGCCTTTATTATAACTTGAAAAATCAGGTGAGATGAAGGCGAAGCGCATACCCGTCTCACAATAAAATAAAACTCAAGATTTGTATTGTTCGATATCATTTCATCAGTGTACAATAAAGTGTTCATTCATTCATTCGTTCATCCATTCATTCATTCATTCATTTATTCATTCATTCTGAAACGTACCTTGAAAGGATAGTGTGTGTCTGGCCGTACACAATATCCGTAAAAGATCTACTTAAACAACATATTTGACTTGGTCGTTAAGATTTCGTTCCGAATTTACATAAAAGGTGAAATCATTAGAATGTTCTTTAAAATACAGCTTCAATAACAAAACATTTCTTCTGATGCAGTCGGTTAAAAACTAAAAGCTACCACGATAAGCTTCCGATTCCATAATTGTTAATAATACGCACATAGTAAACAAAAAAACAGGTTGTGTCGTAAAGACACACGATAGAAGTAAATATTTTGTATTACAGTGAAATGTTTTAATTATCTCCCACTATAACCGACACCGTGGCCCACCACTTTTAGTCACACAAAAAGGTTAATGGTCAGAATTCCAAATATTTTCCAATAAAATTCCCATAAAAGTTTCACTTCAAAATTAGTTAGTTTTATCTTCATTTTATCTTGTTATTAATAATAACAAGATAAAATGCAGTCCATGAGCTGAGGATTGTCACAGAGGAGGAGGCAAAAATCCCGGAAGCAAAAACTGCATTACATTAAGGACTTAAAAGTAGAATGCTTGGACCGTTACAAAAGAATTACGCGCAAACGCAGTTAAAAATTCCGCTTTGATTTACTTCATGTTCAACTTTAATCCCTAAAGGGGGTCACGAACTAAGTGAGAATGATATCTCTCCAAAGGAATTATGCTCTGTTTATATTCGTTTAGTTACTTATATGTAGTGACAATCTACTAGCGTTCACAAATGGCGGTGATTCACGTTTGTGGATTAAAAAAAATATGATAAGGAGTACTTCTTTAGTCAATCAAGTGCCTTGTTGATAATTTACTAAACAATAATTCTAATCTGCCTCTGCGGTCTTGTAGTTGCCCATCGGAATAAGATCCAAAGGGTTCTGAGTTCGATCCTCGGAGAGGTGGGGGGCACAAATTTGAGCTCAGTTTGGTTTGTGGAAGGGCTTAATATTGTCTTTACGTCCACCATTTTTTTTTTTTATAAACAATTTTAATTGTTGTAATTGAGTCAGTTTATAAAGTTGCCTGTAAGAAATCACGATTTTAGCGATAAGGCCACATTGACTTATACACTGTCACCTGGTAGCTTGCCCACCCGTGTCAGATCGAAAAGAGTAAAATATTGTGCTTGGTTTGGATTGTGTTAGGACTTTGTTGAAGTCTGCCTGGATAGCTACCACCATCTTACCAAAGTGTCGCCATATTCAAATGTGTTGTGTTGCCTGAAAATTTCTGCCGTTTGATTTATTAAATACATCGACTATCAATATATTACAGTGAATGTTTAGTTTGGACTATTTGTAATATTTTTCGTGTGTTTGTATTATATAATTTTTTATATATATTATTGTATTATTATTTTTTTAGGTTATCTTTGCCATAAGTATAGTTCCATTTCATATTACCTTCATTTTCGCTCGATATTCTCGCACAAATATTTACGTTCACTTCCTCCTCAATTCGTAATAAAGTAAAAATTCTAGAGATTTCGCGGCAACAACATTTTTTTGACGATAAACGCACGCACCTTTATTAATACACCCGATTGCCTAGAAACACAGACTTTTCAGTTCTGTTTTCGAAAACACAAAATGTCTTTCGATGATTTTTTGTGACTTTATTTAAACGAAACAAAAAAAGTATTTTCTTTAATGCATAAAATGCATAAGAAAAAATACCCGTATCATTTTCTAAGAGAACAATATTTTTGTAGGCTGATAAGCAAAGTAAAGCAAAGAAGTGAAAAAAAAAATGTGCTCGTGTAATGTAAATGCATAAGTCCCTATGGCAATCATTCTAGGTCCCATTTCGTCCGAAACTGTTTGTTCTCTTTACGAACAGACTGTCTGATTTATTAATACTAAACTCAGAATTTAACCTCAAGCGTGCTTCAACATAATGTTGCCATCTCAATCCACTAGCTCATTCAAACGAGGCACACTGAATAAAAGGTTTCTCTGATACAATATTAACCCCAGCGGAGTTTGCTTCTACATGAGAAATTAATTTATATCCTGTACCTAATGCGATGAACGGGATGTACTTAGCAGTATATTTTTATGACGCACTCGTAAAGAGACATTATACGGTAATTGGTGAGTCAGTTACTGGAGTAAGGGAAGGTTATGAGTTTAGGAGAAGGCGGTATTATGCCATGACCATCACGGCCTCAGAATCGACCCCACCAAATCATTATTCTTCGTCGCCACCAGTACCTTTTGCTGCTCTTTAAACCAATTGATATGTTTGATGGTATATCAAATATATAAATCGGTATTAGTATAAATTAGTATAGTTGATATGTGTGATGTTTGAGTATTTATTATTATACTATCTTGATATTTTCGAGGTCATAGCAGGATTTCCTTCTTTAAAATTGAATGGCCAGTTTTTTTTTTCAGTACGACGGGGAGCTTATTAACCTTTATCTCACCTGATTCTTCAAGTTATGATAAGGCCGAATGTGGAAGCGCACTTCACCCGTAATCCTCAACCAACTGAGGTCTGGAGAAGTACCTCTTTCTTTCAATACATTGCAAACACATACTAAACACACCTAGTATAGCCATACAGTGATATGCTCCTGTGGTAAATAAGGTCGCCAGAGCTCCTTCAATCGGGAGTAGAATTTCTTACTCACTATTTGAGCACCACGTCTGTGGAAGTAAGAAAGCCTTACAGAATATCTCAGCCAAATAGCAGCATATTTGTATAGTGGTGAATGTGGTGAGTACAGTCACTAGAGTTTTAAAAAGGGTTGGCAACGCGCGAGATTATTTTCTGGTGTTGCAAGCGTCCATAGGCGACGGTAACAGCTTACAATCAAGGCCCCGTTTCGGGCCCAAGCGGACCGTTTGCCTGTTTGCCGCCTTAGTACCTGCTTATTTTGTTTTTTATAAAACTAGGAGACGGGACAAGTAAGTAGTTCACCTGATGTTAAATGCATCTCTCGTCTATAACAATGCCTTACTGCGCAAGTCACATCCACTAAGAACATAGCCTATGCGGCGCTGTATTGCGCACATCAATATGAGGTATTAAGGTGTTAAGCCTCGCCTGACTGTAATTTCACCGGCAACCATACCCTTCGAACCGGAACACAGTGCTGCTCGGCGGCTAAAATAGATATGGTGGTAGTACTTTCCCGGACGACCACTTTCACAAGGGGCTCTACCACTCTTAAAAATATTTGTTGCATTAGCGTTTAAATAAAATAATAGTTTTAAAACATAAACTTTTTTTTGTTTAAACTAATATATAAATAAGTATGTACACTTATTTATATTATTTATTATATATTTTTTTGTTTAAACTAATGTATGAATAAGTATGTACACTTATTTATACATTAGTTTAAACAAAAAAATAATAGGTTTTAAAATCGATTTTTATTTTTAAACTTTTATTTAAATGTTAATACAACACAGCCTTATATAGTGTATGTAGGTATGTAAGAATAAGGCCCTGTCAGTAGACGTTTTCTCTTTTTCCAATGGAAAATTATAATACTTCTGAACAAGTCACGAGTCTATTTTTTATACATATATAACTTCAGGCACCTATCTACATTAAAGATAAGCTGAACATATAATAGCAGGTAAAAATATCGATAAAAATATTTAATGAAAATAGTACATACGTTTAAAGATTTTCAACCGAAATATTTTGATACCTACAATGAATATTGACTTACTATTTATTTTAAATGATAGGTTACATGTTGATCTACAATACAGGTAAGCTAGTTTTTTGATACAAATTGAAATTAAATTTTAATCATGAATAATTTAAAAAACTATAGGCGCACCGCGCGCCCGCCTTTCAATCAGTACCTTTGTGACCACTGTCGACGTCGGACTGCGCTTGTCGTTGTCGCCGGTCCGGCAACACTAGGTGTTGCCGGACCGGCGACAACGACAACTCAAAATAAATATATTAGGAAGAATGTATAGAAGTTATTTGTTCTGTACCAGTAAAGGTACCATCATATGGTCACATTACATACCTACATACCAGCAACGCGATCTAAGAATAAGAATTATCAAAAGGTTTTAATTACTATACGCATGCGCCACCTACAGTATGCCGTTGTCAACTCTCATAATCGTTTCTGCCGCGATTTTAGCTGCATAGAGCGCCTTAAAAAATATATATATGTACCGTGTTTCTGATCCAAACTAACTATGTACAAGGGAAGCGGTCAGATTATCTGGTAGCTCAACTGTTCCAGACGGAAGCGTGCCCAAGACATTGCCACGCTGCATAATGAAATGATAATTCGCTGGCCTAAATGGCCCTGCAATCTATTTCCATCAAATGTTTGGAACATATCGCTTCTCAACGATAAGACCACTCGTTATATACATTTAAAGTTATCCAGTTTATTTATAAGATGTACAATGAAGTATTTTTATTTCATTTCAGTTCGCAGGTAACGTAGAGGCAAATAATGTGCTATCAGCTTAGAGCTATCACTCTATTGCTGTCCCCTAATGGAGTAATTTTATCAATATTTTATGTAGCTCAACATAAAAGGCGCAATAACTCATATTACTATGAGTCATCTAGAGGCTTCTAGAACCTAGAAGACTAGAAGATTGGCACCAGAACTGTGTTTCTTCGACTAGCTTTCAAGCTTCTCATCTACTCCCAAGTTGAAAGTTAACCAATATTTTCATATTGGAAAACTTTCTTTCGCTAGCATTACGTCAGATGACTAGTGTAACTTGGGTGTAACAAATATTTGGAACAAAAGCTCAATTAAAGAACAAACAACAGAGAGTCTAGTTTTTATTGGGGCAAGAAACACGATTAATCATTTGTCATTGCGAAACAATGTTACGATGTCCTCGCCTGTTAATTATCTTAGGACAAAGGGCCGAAATAGAAAGGTCAAGTAAGTTACGTTATAGATGCTGGCTGAACATTAACAATGCATAAGCCATGCAGTGGTTGAATTCAACCGGGTATACGAATGAATGAAAATTCATTATTGTACACCAAAAATACATAGAACAATTGACAAAAAAAAGCGATCTCTTCCAGACAACCTTAGGCTGTAGAGGATAGTGTAAGCATGGTGGATGGTAGGAGGGCGCACAAAATAAATGAGAATAAATAAATATTTATATATTTACAAAACTAAACATATCTAATTTAATACTACGTAATAATAATTTAAACATTCTGCACTTTGTTGACATCTTCGCTAAAAAAAGACTCGCATAAGTAGAAATCACTTTTTATTACAAATTCACATATTTCGATTCTAGGTATGTGTATTCATTGCCTCTGCCGCGCACTGATTAGAGCAAAAAGTTTCAAGCCGTTTGGCGCCAGACTTCAGCAGGGGCGTTCGCTAACCAGATGGATATTTACAGGTCCACAGGTTTACTACTAGTGCTGTCATGCAGTCGTAACCGCTAACTTAAACTAGCGATTCCAATGACAGGGGTAATCCATTAGGAGTTAAATCATACTTTCCTCAAGAAACTTAAGCTTCTTCAAAACCTCTTTAAAAAATAAACCTTGGTCAGAAATCGGCTACAAACCGTTATACCTACAGATAGACTTCTAAAGCCGTAATTATAAAGTTTCATTACAAACGAGCCAGGAGCTAAGACTGAGTATTATGATGCCGGAAAGTGCATTCAAATCTGCATAGCTAACCAGTAGGTCTACTATAACTTTTTCACAGTTTTCGACAGTCTCTAGCGAAGACAGTAAGGAGATGAATGAAAATGATGACAGATTCATAGATAGATAAAATATTTATTTGATAGAAAAGAAACACTTTTACAACAATAGAGACACAGTATATAAAAACTAACAGCATAAGATAGATTATGAGTTATTTTTGAAAAAAAATACGACACCCTGTTTGAGAGTTGGGTGCAATAATACGGGATTCTGGGAAATATTTACGCAATGATGGGAACGAATATTAATACAGATGACATAGACATATTTTTTCAAATCGGTTGACAAATGAGTAAGCTATGTGTTGCAACGTCAAAAAGGTTAGTAGCTTTTTTTTATATATATTTTAGCTCAGTGTGTAACAATGCTCAGATAGCAAACACTGATTTTCAGCTACTGTGATGGCAGTGAACAAGATACGCATGTAGCAAGCAGGTTGCAGTAGGTTATTTGCTATATAATTAATTAAAAATACAGACATTAAAAGCATGCTGTGTCGTATTTTGGTATGGTGTTATGATTTTAGGATATAAATTCATGAATATATATTTGATGAGATGATGATCATCTAGAGGATGGTTCCTCAGATGCCTGTGCAATGTATCCCGGTCTAGTACGCAACCACAATTGCTCTTGCTGCTAGTGTCACGCTCACTATTATTCCGGGACATTAGTATAAGGATACTATGTTAAACAAAGGGGGATAAGAATCCCTCCTTGTAAAATAAATGTAAAAAGACTACCGTTTCCGGACTTTGACTCATAAGTGGTCCATTGTGCGCGAAGAATGGCCGGCTAGTATAGCCAGCCTAACTCCGACCAGAAGTGCAGAATATTTACAGTCTTATCCCCCTTGCTTTACCATTTTCTTTATATCCGCATCCACTTAATTTTCATAAATTTACCCCCTCTACCCACGAAACCTAGTAGTTCCAAAAAGGTCAACCCTTTTTCGTCAGGCCGATGGCTGATCTCAAAAGTTCGGCTAAAACTAACATGTCAGAAGTGTAACAGAGTGAACGGGTTCCTTTTATACAAGCATGCTCCATCTAATGCCACATCCTACTTGGTTTTTCAAGTCAGTTGGTGGTCAAACGCTTGGCTATTATCAATAAAAAAATAAAAATAACATGATGTACCGACCCCACCATGTGTGTAATTGTGGGCAGGAAGTTATAGCACCTCAAGCAGATAGAAATACAATTTATTCAAATGAAAATCAATTTTTAGGAATACCACAGTACGGCGTTTACTAGTATTAGATACACAGACATTGCTGCGTGTAAAAATTCTCCAGTACCACCAAACTTTCCACAATCATATAAGTGCATCGACCCGGGAGAGAAACCGGTCGAAGTAACTTCACAGTACTCTGTGGCTTACTGTGGTAGTCACATCAGATTCAACTACAGTAACCCGTGGTTAGGTCACAGGCGCTAGGCGGTCTGGAATATGCACGGAGCCCACTTTAATTACTAACTTAGATGTTTCATAATTAAAGTAGAAATGAGTGGATCGGAGTTGTGTCTTCTGAAACTAAGTGAAATAATAGCTGGTTGACATCCCGTGGAAATTTCTAAAAATCCTTGGGAATACACCTCACAGTTATATGCTCTGAGACTTCTTAGGCAGACAACTTTTTTTGGGTTTGTTTATTGGATAGGCAATATATAATATATGGATAACAATAATAAAAAGTGGGTCTTGACCTCAGTCTGTTTAGAATTCTCGGTGAAATGTGCTTCTCAATGTTAACAAGCTGCCTATTATAATAATAATTATTCTTTATTTCAGACGAAGTCCATAATGTACAAATTAAATTAAGTTAATTTACAAACATTTTAAAATTTAAAAATGAACACCAAAAAAAAACTGAATCTGAATCTAAAATGCCAATGCGACACAATGTCGATATGTTGGGACACCTGCTAATACTTTATCATACACACATCTAAAACACGTGAAACAAATAACTGTTTCGTGTAAAAATCGTCTTGAAGATGTCTAACTGACAGACAATCAACGCACACCCAAACTAAATTATATTTGCTGGATACCTTTTGTTGTACTTTTTGGGGGTTGCACTAAGAAATAAATTCAGGATAACTCTACCAGATTTAGATGAATTCTTACTCGATGGGTTAAACATCCACCGTGTGTTTTACACACTAAAATAGCGGCTTTTCTCAACAATTTTTCGCTTAATTAAGAAGTCATAGAAAAGCCGGCATTTTCATTGCAATCGTATGAAACCCTATTGGAACAGAGTTGGGTAATCGATAATAGAACCAAACGAGTTAAGCGTTCGAGTAGTCTGTAATTTATATATGTATACTGTAAGTGTAATATATGTACTGTAATATTTTTAGATACATTTTTTTTCGATTGATTCCTTTGACTCCATAGCGGTCACCATGATCTTTACGATCGCTATGTAACGGCACAAATACTTTAAAAAAGCGTAAAAGGGTTACGTTTTGACCTTTTATGTAATATAAGGCTTTCATGGCGACGATAATAAAATGCGTTAATTACTTCGCTTGTGGGTTTTAAAGGCTTCAGCGGTTTTAGACCCCTTGAACACATTTAACTTTTAAAAAGTTTTTGGTGAATTTCGCTTCAAATTTATTAGAAGGGCACTTGTGACTCCTGTTTTTCATAAGTACATACTATTGACCAAGTTTTCTTTTTGATTGTTCAATTTACGGACACAATTAATGCTAGGTCAATTTATTTAAAAAGCTAAAATATATATAAAATAAGCTGAGCGTTTTAAGGGTTCTGCACCCAAAGCGAAGAGTGCCGACAGGACCCTTTTTTATATTGTTCAACGGATAAGCGATTGGCGATAAAATAAGGCCGAAGGTGGAGGCGCACTTCACCCGGAATCCTCAACAAACTGAGGAACTGGCTATCTTACCTGTAAATGCCGGAATACAACATTTTTTTGCATTGTTGTTAAGGCGACAGAATTAGGTAAGATGGTGGTAACTAGCCAAGTGGACTTAAACAAAGTCCTCCCACCAACCAAACCAAGCACAATATTGTACTCTCCCTGGGGATCGGGCCCGGGAACTCTGGATCTGAAATCGGTTCCCTATTAGGTACTAAGCCTAACTGCCTTTCTTTTTCAGAAATTTTCAGAAAATTGGAGATAGTAGAGCGGATTACCAAATCAAAAAAATTAAGGGGGGGTGCAAAAAGCGTACTTTTTATGGATCTATCTTAAATTCGGTAAATACCTAGGTACATGTTCAAGTTAGTGTGATAATAGTCCTTATACTGATGTATGACGATTTATACTAAGCCGCCTCTATGGTCTAGTGGTTCGCCCACCGGTATCAGACCCGGTGGTCCCGGGTTCGATCCCAGAGGGAGTACAATATTTTGATTGGTTTGGTTGGAGTTTAAGTACGCCTGGCTATCTCTCAGCATCTTCCCAAATTCTGTCGTCTTAAAAATTATAAAATGGTTGTGTTAAGGTATTTCAGAGATAAGATAGCCAGTTCCTCAGGCCGTTGAGGACTCAGGGTGAAGTGTGCTTCCACCTGCGGCCTTATCATATCTTGAATATAATTCGAATGCTTCGTACGAAATGCAAAAAACTTGTATTTTTGCCTTAAAATATAGGTCATATCCCTCGATGTGCGTGTCCGACTCGCTCTTGGCCGGTTTATTTATGGAATTGTAGCTTTAATCTAAAGCATACAAATCAATTCGCTGAAAAAACAGCAGAAATGCCACAGTTTATTCCATTATTGAATATTTTGATCCTGCTCCAAAATGGTTAATAATAAAACTTCCATCTTACGCAATCATTCCTCAAAAGCGCATCAAAACCGCCCTAATGACGGCTTAACACACATCCACTTCTCCGGCCAAACAAAGAACGCGTCAATTACTGATGCCAAAGGCTGGATGTAAGTAATCCTTAGGTTTATGCTGATACTACGAAACTCAGCTGGTTCACTACACATTTTCTTTTATGGCAAGTAAATGGTATTATTTTACATTCGGTCAGCAAGAAAAATTGCTAAAAAGTTATAACTAGTAGCACGCCCCGAACTGAGATCTCGTGATGTATGGTTAAGATATTTTACCACGGAGATTATTTCTCAAATAGAACGTATTAAACAAACGATAAAAATGTGCTTTCATTACATACACCTTATATATTTCTTACATTATAGAGTGCTTCTCTCCGGACACTCCTAACTCCTCGGAGATCTCGTTTGCTTCGCTCACTTGATCAATTATGTTTCTAATGACACATAATTCTTACTTATGGCGAAGAACGTAAAGTAAGTCAACTCTTCAGCATTATATGGTCGCTGAAGCTAAGCGATTTCTGGTAATATGAATCCTTAAGGAGCCATGCTGATGCCTTAGATGGCGACTTGTCAGGTATGATACAAAGGCTGACTACACGAAGGAAGATATGTTTATACGATACCGTTTCTCCATCGCTTAACTAGTTCAGATGTAGTAGATGTAGCCTTGACATGCTTAGAAGGAGGGTTATATTTTTAACGGAATAATATTATCTTTGACCTTATCCTTCCTTCCTCTTTCCATAACAGACATACAGTAGGTAAGACCCGTACCTTGTAGAACATGTTCATTTATTTAGTTCAGCATTATCATTAATACTATATTATAGTAAGTAATGGAACTCTTTGGTCTCGTCTATCTTTCCGCTCCAATTAAATCGAAGACGCTTCTAGTCTAGAGTGAACAAATTCCTTAGATAAAAGCGTGCTCCATCTCAGGTCACATTTTTACTTGTTTTTCAAGTGGGCTGCTGTTCAAACGCTTGTTTGATCTATTTTGTAATAAGCTCAAATAAATCGAATAATGGTTTTTTTTCTACGGCAAGGAAGCGTTGGCTCCTTAATCACCATATTTATTAATAAATGTGCTTAAGCCCTCGACCCTAGCATATCGTTAAAGTGTACTAGCTGTCACCAATCCTCTCCCCCCACAGTCTATTCAACCGGCGTCAGTAGGAAAGACTGTGTAATGAATGCGTCCAATTAGCGACAGCATTTTGAAAAAACTGAAGTGCACAGCGAAATGTTGCGACGCAAAAATGCACGGTTTTATCAGGATCAACTTTTTTTTTGCAGGAAATTTTCGCAATTTTAAAGCAAAAAGTAGCTTGTCCTTTATCAGCAAATTTTTATCGTTTTTAGGGTTCTGTGTGCATTTGTTTTTATTGTACGACTGGGAGGTGCTTGGCCTTCATTTCTACTGATTTTCAAGTTATCAAGTTACCCGGAATCCTCAATAAACTGAGGAACTGGCTATCCTACCACTAAACTGGAACACAACAGGTTAAGAATTGTTGTTATGGCGACAAAATTAGGTAAAATAGTAGCTAGCCAGGTGGACTTAAAGCCATGCACAATATTGTACTTCCCCTGGATCTGACACCGGTGGACGAACCACTATACCACAGAGTCAGTAAAAGAGTTCCAATGGGTAGTCTATTGGAACTCTTTTACCGCCTCTAAGCCACCGCTTTCCGTCCATCCATCCGTCGGTTTATCAGCGGGCTGTATCACATGAACACGAATAGCTAGGTGTTTTTTTTTCAGAATGTGTATTTCTATCAGTTTTCCATACAAACTTGCTCTGTTTTTTTTTTCGAATAAAGATTCAGATTATTGTAATTTATCATTTTTTTACATCATTTTATGGTTTCAAGGAAGGGGGGTGCAATAAATATAAAAATTATAGAAATTACAATTGGTCCGGGCCTTTTCATAAAATCGGGGCATATAAAACAAATGCCCCCAAAAGGCTGGTCCAGCAAGATCTCTGACGATCTCGGTTATAGCCCATAAAATAATTCATGTCTGGTTTAACGACTTCTTGTTGCCTCGAGGGTACTGTATTGTGTAATCTCACTATAGAGACATTGCTTAAATTGTGGCAGTCTTTAAAAGCTACTTAAATTTTGAATTACATCTCAAAGGTAAACAAACCCCTTTTGAGGTGTAACCCAAAACTTATGAGAACACAAGGAGGCAAGTGGTTTACTCCAGGGAATCGCTAGCTTTTGCTTGAGTTTACGGACTGTACAACACTCGTGATATTTATTAAAAATCCGCTAAATTCGTTTTTTTTTTTTCAAATCGACACTTATATTTCCTCTACACGAGGCATCCTGAGGAAATAACGTGTTGCCGCTGCGCAACGCTCAGATCTTTACTATTTTTGCGTATTTTTATATTAATATCACTCAGTTTTCAGGTTATTAGCATTATTGAAAATAATGAAATCTCAATATACAAAGGAAACAGTCGGGTTACCTAAGGACCGTTAGAAATTATCTACAAGTAGCTCAACTAATCTTGACCAGTACCTGATGAAAGCAGTACCTACACAAGACATTGTAAATAAATTTATATTGGTTCTATTACGTTGTAAAACTCCAACCATAGATCCTTGCTTGCTGTGCGACCTTGAACATAATCACAAGTCTTATAATCAGCTAGGGTGTCTGTAAGTTTATAGGGTTGATTGTAATACTTCAGGCAGAGGTTGTTTGGTCTAAGATAGGGAGACAGTAGCTTGTTTTGAGAAGAGGACAAGATTTCGGGTGAAGCCGCTACACCATTTACAGTAACGTAGGCATTTGAGGGCCCTTGTCAACGGGAATTAGTTGTGGCTGCAGGTAGCTACTGGCAGCGCAGGGTCGGAGTTGCAGCGGCTAATAAAATTAATTCGTGTACATGGCTCTAATTGTTACATTCAGAATCTATCTACTTTTTGAGTTAATATAAAACTTAGTGGTTCTGTAAGAACAATAGACCTCGCGAGCCCTTATGACCAATAACTGATGCTTTCCTCTTTGACTTTTCCTCTTAGACTTTTCAGCAAATATTAATATTATAGAGGGTATTAATTTTAGCAATTATTCGCGTTCCCTTGATCGGAGGAGATCGGACCTGGAGTCTACGGATTTGTCTTGCAAAGGCGATAAGGACGGCGTAGTCTGATTAGTAAACGTAGGTATACATTTCGAAAAAAAAAAACCTTCAGCAAAATTCTCTCCTTCTCCCCCTCCACTCCCCTTTTTTTTTCAAATCTTGTGTAGAATTAAATCCTTCGTGTGTCTTTCAAATTTAATTGAAATATTCGTTAATAAATGCAAAAACAGCAAATTTCCCCCTTTTCTTTTCCCTTTTTTCCCTATATATCGGGGAGAAACCCCGATTGATTAAAATCGCATCGGTTAAAAATTGTAATAAACATGTTTGCCTATTTTCAAAATTGAAAAATGCGACGTAGGCGAGAACAAACCGACAGCCGACAGACAGCGGACAAAAGCATTTTTGGCCAATCTTGAAACTGAGACGAAGCGACTCGCTTCGCTCGCTCGGTCAATAATGAACTGAATACTATTTTTTGAATCCTCAACTAACTGAGGAACTGGCTAGGAGCTTACCTCTAAATGCCGTAACACAACAATTTTGAGAATTGTTGTTAAGGTGAGATGAAGGCCAAGCGTTTACTCGTCGTACAATAAAAAAAAAAAGGCGACAGAATTTGGTAAGATGGTGGTAGGCCTCCAGGCCTCCTCCTCTAGGCCTTTAGGCCGTAAGCCGCAAACATGTCGTTTTACAAAGGTACATAAGTAGTACGTAAAACAAGTTAGATTTACGTTATTTCATGGGTATTTATTTTATTAGAGCAACATTTAAGAATGTGTAGTAGTGAATTTACTTATAAGGAGTTAATTTTGTATGCCGACGGATATTATGCTTGAATAGCGTAATGTGTTAGTAATATAATGCTACTAAATAATATGCTTGTTTATCTTAAAGCTAACTAAAGCTATGGAAAACACGATTATGTCTAAACATTTATGCGTAATTATTATTATGCTTGCACATTATTAGGATTACTAAAATTATGCCACACTAAATTTTGACATTATGTTTTATGCGTATTGATAGATAACCATATCATTATGGAATCCTTAATTAGTCCCTGTGTAACGAACACAAAGATACATAACAAGGGTCAAACATCTCATCGTAAGGAACGCAACTATTTCAATAACCCTTCAACGTACCATACATTGTCACAAACCTTGTATCGCGACCAATTCCATCAACTGTACGAAGGGTTGGAACAAACACACATTGTGCTTGCATGGTTTTGATGAGTGAGTGGATTTTAGGAGGGCTGTCCGGCGGTAGACATCTAGAGGTTTTAGTTTTATTTTTTTAAGTTAGTTGTCTTTCAGTGAGTTTCATTAAGTAACTTTAAGTTGAAGATTTTTAAAGATCAGAAAATAATTGAGAGATATTTTAGCCCAGCAGTGGGAAATATATTTAGGATAAAAAATGGGCTACAAAACAGTCACACATTGTGTTTATGTTAACTACTAAAAAACGAATTAGGTAGAATGGTACTGGACCTTAGGTAATCATCAAATCGTAATAAATAACTAACATACATTATTATGCATGTTAGTTATTTATTACATAACTTAATAGAAAGGACACCGGCCAAGACTGGCTGGTCCCAGATTTTCTATTAATTCAATTTTATTTCTATTATTTTCTTTATTCTTTATTGTACACACAAACACATAATATTAACAAATAATATCAGAAATATGTTCGTAAGCGAGCTTAAACCTTGTAGAGTTTTCTAACAGCAAACTCCTGATCATATAGAGAGGTTGCAATGAAATGGATAGATAATGTGTATCTACATATTATATACATGACATAAATAAAAAAACAATAAAGTTAAATCTTGATATCTACTCAAAGAAATAAAATAAATAAGTAAACTTATATAAGCTAAGTAAAACAATACAAATAAACTTACGTACCAAAAATAATACATAATTATTAATAATATGTATACCTACCTATAACAACAATAGAATAAACATACATTAACATACATAGATCTACTACGTTATTGATTATTACGTACTGGTTGTTATAGCCGCAATAGGAATACCCACTGTGAAAATAGTTTATAAAATACAACCCACTGATAGACAGACAGACAGACGGATGGACAGCAGAGACTTGGTAATAGGCCCCCTTTCTTTACAGAGACGAACCTTTCAACTGCTGTGATTTAAACAGTTTGTATCTGCTATACAATTAAAATGTTCATCGAAGATTGGTCACGAACCGCGCCATTCAGCAGTGTGGGGGTGGATCCTCCCTACCTTTTACCTCGAGGCACACTGAGGCCTGTAATTACAAAGCCACAACTGACAGGTGGTATCGTTTGCTAATCTATTGTTGACTATGACTAGCTTCCACCGTTCCACCCACATCTTCGCTTGAATGGTCTAGTTTACGGTTCCCTTTATATTATAAATAAAGGTATCTACAAATTTAATATATATGTAAACGTGAGTATCCATAAACTATATCATATTCTCGAGCATTTCCATTGTGTAACTTTCTAACGAATGGTGTAATACCAGCAAAAGGTCAAATTTTAAGATAACTTCCATGTTATGTAACGTACCTGTTTAAATGGTCTATCTTATCCTTTGTCGCCACAAGTACCTATTTGTGGTTTTCTGTACCGTTTTATATGCTTTAACATGGTTGTTCTAGAAAAATATTTTACTATGTGTATTGTATCTGTATAGGATGTAGGTGTAGTGTATAATATGTATGTATTTATATTTTATAAGTAGTGTGTATATTTGTAGTACAGCTTTACATAATGTATTATAACAAGTCAATTTAGCTAGACCACTATTAATATGTGCACCAACAACCACTTCTTTAGCGATAAAATCGTCTCCATCTAAAGGTTGTCTTGAAGAAATCGCTTCAAAGCGATAAGACCATCCATTGTTACTTGTTAGGCTGTGTAACGCACTACCTGATAATATTAAAAAGACGACATCGCAACACACTTTTAAGTTGAAAGTATATCAGTATTATCTATCAGTTTATTCTTAAATTATCATTTTTATCCTTCATTACAATTATTATCATGATTATTATTTATGTAATTTTATGTATATACATTTTATTTTTTTAATCGTTATTCGTATAGTCCGCCATCCTTGAAAGTCGATATCTTATCTGTCCATCTAGCGGTTGCCTGAAAGAGATCGCTTTCAACGATAAGGCCGCCCATTGTTTTACTAGTGACGCTTAGATTATGTATCTGTATTTTGTTATGTTATTTGTAAATGGTGAACAATAAAGAGTTTTCTATCTATCTATTGTTTATACATTTTTTTGATGTAATCCATTTATTTTTTACGTTTATTTTTAAGGTTTTCAATAAAGTATTTTTATTTGTGCACAAATATTTTGTGTGATGAATATAGATGTTTGTTCTATGTATTGCATGATAAGTAGGAAGGTATGTTATTACAAAAAAGTATTTAAGTATTCTATCCGTAATCTAGTTCCCATATTACAAGCTATGCTTAGTTTAGGGCTAGATGGCGCTGTGTGAAATTAATAACCAGTAATGTTTATTATTATTATTATCCCATTCATTTGTTCTTGCCAATGCTCGATGTGCTTCAGACAAGTGAGTATTCACCTGTAAAATTATATAATATTATATTCAATTTTGCGTTAAATCTTCGTTGAAATGCGCTCGTGCCTTTGCTCGGTGAAATGTTAAGGCGGCTTTAGATCAAACGAACAAAGCTGCTGGAACAAGAGAGGTCTTTATTATTATTATTTTTTATATTACGACGGGGCTTGACCTTCATCTCATCTATTTTTCAAATTATGATAAGGCCCAAGGTGGAAGCACACTCCACACGAAATCCTCAACAAACTGAGTTACGTATGAATGCTGAATGCTGGAACACAACAATTTAAGAATTGTTATTATAGCGACTGTGATGGCCTGCCACCAACCACCACCATCTGTGAGTATAAAGTGAGTTCTAAGTTCAATAAAATGTACAATTAAACTAACTTAATAATATATATAAATAAATAAAAAAAATTAAACATAGTTTAATTGTACTTTTTATTGAATAAATGTATATTAAACTAACTAATTATATACAAAGGAATAAGTCAGATTACCTAGGAAACGTTACAAACGGCCTATAGGTAACTCAACTGTTCCAGACCAGTACCAGACGGAAGCGGGCCCAAGACACTGGCTGCATTGCCACGCTGTGTAGCTTTGCTAATTCGCTGGCCTAAATAAGAGCCAGCCCTTGGGTCACGTGTCGCCTCAATCAAAAGCCCCGCAAGATTTTTTACAACCCGGAGGGCACCGGCTCCCCACGGACCCAAGGTCTCCACCCCAAAAGGCTCAAATAGGTAAGCTCTGTTGAGACCACTATATTTGCGTTACATTTTGTGCCATAGCATACTTTTTTAGATCGTCTTTGAGTGGCGTAATGGTCAGGTGCAAAAAATATTTTCTTATGATGGGCAAGAACTAAATTTAAATTTTCGTGTTGAGAGTAGCTTACTTTCATTAAACAGTAACTCTGTAGAATAACGGAAAGGTTTGCAGAACATAACTTTGAGGACAGATCGTTGTGCTCTTTCGACTTTGGATCATGTCGGTTTTGCATGCCCCTCCCCAAACGGAAATGCAGTATGTTAGGACTGATTGACAGAGACTGTAATAAACCGTTTTGAGTAGGTTAAATGAAGCAACATTACGAAGATTTTTTTAAATCCAGATGAGTTTGCGTAGGCAGGCAGAAATTGAATTGATTTCAATTTCTGGGCGTCCATCTCATTTGACAGTCAATTATTACTCCTAAGTACTTTAGTTGGGTTTCACGGGCTAGTGCCGTACAGTTACAGGTTGATGACTGGAAATAATTACAATAGTGTGCTTATATTTTAAAGGAAGAGTTGTAGATACAGGGTATTCTGTTATTTAATATACTAAAACAAATAAACTTAGTTTTCCCATAGTTTAGAGAGAGGCGGTTATTTTGTAACCAAATAATGACCTGGTGTACACATTTTTCTGCATTGATGCGAACCTGTTCCCAAGTCTCACCTTCAATTACTAGTGCAGTATCATCTGCAAAAGTAAAGACTTTGCCATGCTTGGGTGTAAATTGGCAAAGTGTAAATACAGATCATTTATAAAGATTAAAAACAGACTTAATAATGCACTATATTTACGTGATATATTTACCTATGATATCGCTAGAACGCATGAACACGTTGAAAAGACCCCAGATATAACAGCCTGAACGAGTCCACTGGACAAAGCCTCTATGAATGCATCCCAGATAGTATTGGGAGGTTTCGCCATAATCACCACGATTCGCAAGTGGCTTGGTGATCGCAGTTTTTCATCACAGTGAATTACTGTCCGTACATTTGTTATATGTGAGTTCATAAACATACACACATAGACTCACGTCTGTTTTCAGGTAGGCAGAGACAAAGGATAACGTAAGGTTCGTCTTCTAAGCACAGTAACTCCGTATTAACTGCAATAAAGTTTCGGTCCAAATAAAAATCAAGAGTTATTGCTGGTATAAACTGCGTGAGCAATTGGGACTTGCTATAAATAATTGAACGCACCTTTTTCGTGAATACTTGATAACTAACTACAAACATCGGCTCTGTGAATAATATCACTCATAGCTATAAAACCCAGCAGAATCGGCCCCACTTAGTTAGACGGCGGATGTCGTTAAAGTCGACTCGGGGCAGGAGAAGGGCTACAGCTCAGTCGACAGCCAGCCTGAGTCATTGCATGCACATCTATAAGGGTGCGTCATATCATAGTAGATAGTAACTATGCTTTCTGCACTGAAGGATGTGGGTTCATTTCCCACTTTTGATTTTTCTACCGTCTGCACCCACGAACGACCCCCATGTGGGGGCAGACCGTAACACTTATGGCTGCCCCCACGTATGAACCGTGGGGCACACGGTAATACATTATTACTGTCTTCCCCCATTTATCATACGTTTAAATACACTTATTTTTATTTATTTATTTAAACGCACAAAAAAAACGCACATCATTTCTCAACCACCTCTGTGGTCTAGTGGTTCAACCCACCGATTTCAGATCCAGAGGTCCCGGGTTCGATCCCCATGGGGAGTACAATATATTGTGCTTGGTTTGGTTGGTGGTAGGACTTTGTTGAAGTGTTGGCTAGCTACCACCATCTTACCTAATTATGTCGCCATAATAAAAATTCTAAAATTGTTGTGTTCCGGCATTCAGAGGTAAGATAGCCAGTTCCTCAGTTTGTTGAGAATTCCGGATGAAGTGCGCCTCCACCTTCGGCCTTATCTTAACTTGTTACCAGGTGAGATGGAGGCCAAGCGCTTTCCCGTCGTACAATAAAAAAAAACGTGCCGGGTATGTGTGATGAACGTAAATGTTAGTTTTGTGCTTGGGTATCTGAAAAAAAAGCATTTGAGTTGGTATAAATAATCTAGTTTCCTAACAAATCTTTATTTAGTTTTGGGCTAGATCGCGTTGTGTAAAATGGCAATACCTGTGTGTTCATTTATATATAGATCAATGTTTTTGAATCTAACGCGTACAACTCTTTTATTATTATTCTCCTCTTACGAACACTCTGCATATCTATGTATTATCGTAAGTAGAGAGTAGAGAGGTCATCCGGTTCATTGTCTGCGTCTGATCGGGTAAACTCACTTTATTGTGTCACAGTATGAAATATGCAGAAGAACATCACTCATAAACAGTACTACAACACACTGTATGGCGCTGTCTTTTGTCTTACTATCAGCTCTTAAAGCGGCACAGAAGTTGAACTGCCCTGCTTTTTCGTACCATGACATCATTAAAGCAGGGCAGTAGCAGGCTTGCTCCCGGTCACTTTTGAAAAACCGCTCACTTTTTTTGTATAGAGTTTCGTACCATGACGTCGTAACTGACAGCACTAAAACGTTTGTTGAGCGTTTCTGAATGTCAACTAAGGACAACTTGAAAAGTTACTATTTACGAGTTTTATCAACATTGTCTTGTAAATATTAGTGGTTTTACTTGGCTATTACGTACTTTTTGTGAAGTATTTTTTGTGCATTTCAAAGTTCAGAGTTTATAACGTGGGATAATAATTTGTGGCTACGCTTGAGTGTCTTTTTTGGCCAAGGACTCATTTCGTAATCGCGGAACCTATGTGCTTTGATTGCTATAGAACTACTGAAAATGTAAGTAGATGGTAGGTATAATAAATTGCTAAGAACATTGTTTGAATTTTTGTAGATGTGTGACGAGTATGAATTATTTGAAAACCTAACTATGGTGATTCACCACAATTTTATATTTTTATGTTTTCGCGCCAGAATTAATGAAACCACACATATAGATATGCAACCATTTTACTCCATAATTTGATAAATGAACCCCGTGGGGTGTGTATTTTCAAAATTCCTTTCTTTGTGAGCGTTTGCACACCAAGACAAACATACCCTCTGTGATGTCTACTACCTCGTTATAGAAGGTATAGGATAGGTGTCCGAGTTAAACTTGTCCGCTCGCCTCCGCGTTCGGCAAAGGAATCTGGAAGCGAGCGGGCGGCGGCCCACCTGGCAACAACATTTATTTTGCTATGTAAATATCACATCTCTTCCTATCAATATGTTTTTTAATTAGTTTCTTAATCTAGCTTAGAAACAGAACACATCATACGTTTCTAGATATACTTTTTTTTTTTATTAAATATTATAAATATAAATAAATATTACAGGACATCAATCTTACACAGCGCCATCTAGCCCCAAACTAAGCATAGCTTGTAATATGGGAACTAAGATTACGGATAGAATATTTAAATACTGTTTGTAAAAAGAAACATACTATATGATACAATACCCAAACACAGAACAAACATCTACATTAATCACAGAAATGTTTGTCCTGGGTGGAAATCGAACCCACAACCTACAGCGCAGAAAGCAGAGTTACTACCAACCGAGCTATGAGGCTTGTCAAATAAAAAAATAATCTAATATAACAATTAGGTACTTAGCATTAGATGCAGATCTCTAATGGGTAGTCATTATTAATTTCTGGTCTAATCTCCATTGGTTAGAAACCAATGTCATCATTATCATCTAAGCATTCATTTTCATTTTGGATTTTCCACTCTCCCTCTACCTTCTTAATATTTCTTCTTACTTATTTCCCTGTCTCGCTGTTCCTTATACTTATATCTCCTCCTTTAATGTCTAAGACAGTATGTGTGTCGGGTTAAAGTTTGGTGTCAGTTTGATTTCCATAGTTTTTTACATTATACTTTTCTCCTACGCTAATGTCGTTGTCCGCAGCTTTGCTTTTCCTGTCTTCATATAACTTATACCCTTTTCTTTCATTACTATATCCTTATCATATACTACGAAATCGACATTAATGTTTTCTACATTTAAAGCAGAGGGGATTTTGACGCTAAATTGTCTGATGAAAAACAATTCTGAGGGCGACTTTCCTGCCGTAGAATGTGGGCCTACTATTTGTACATAATAAGATTATGTTAGGAGATCATCTTTCGAGTCACACTTTTGACATTGTCTGACTTTTAAGTGTTTTATTATGTCACAGTTCTGTCTTTCGACTTTGCCATTTTGTTGTGGCCAGTATGGTATAGAATTGTACAACCGAATGCCAAACTCTGAACAAAATACTTGTTTAAAAACAAGAGTTGCTTGTGATCTGTCGTCCATTATCTGATGTAAGTAGGTAAGACTGACTCGCATACTTTATCTTGAAAACATCTTTTTTTTAGTACCTAGTAGGTAATGGTTACTTGAGATGTATTGATTTCATGATATAAATTTCATTTTAGCGACTATAATAATCTATAACCACGAACAGAGAATGACCACTAGGTAGTGGACGTAGAAATTCTACTGCTGTGTTACCCAAGGTTTTATTGATAATTCTCGTCTTTTCATCGGCACAGGAGGACTAGGCCCTGAAACTAAAGTGCAACTTTTGCAACTCTTTAACCATGTTTTCAGCATCCTTGTCAATTTTCGACCAACACACTTTAGTAGGTACGCAAGTGGCCTTTCATCGCGACAATACCAGGGTCATCATGAGCCAACGCAAGGACTTTTTTTTTGCAAATCTGTGGGAATTACTGTTTTCGTACCGCGCAGTATAATATCATCATTAATTCAGAGGTTTGTTATATCCCCCGTGGGCACAGCTCAATAGCTGTGACCAATGTCTTGCAAACTCCACAATTTTGTTAATATGATGTTTATCCTCGAAGGGATGTGAATTTTGATGGAGACATAATCTTGATTATGTCTCCATCAAAATTCACAGTTCACGATTTAGTCATCTCAGTTCACGATTTAGTCAGACAGACTCTCTGTCTTGACAGAGAGTCTGTCTGACTAAATCGATTCTTTTAATCCATAAAGGTACTTGTTAAAATGTTCAATAGGCCAAACCAAAGCTAAAGCCTCCTTCTCAGTTTGACAGTAGCGTCATTCAACAGCGGTCAAACTTTTATGCCTTTTATGCCCATATTAGGTCCATGTGCATTCAATTGGATGAGGATCGCTCCTAAGCCTACTGGGCGTCTACAATTAGGTACTTGAGTTTTGTCGTGAGGATCATAACGACCAAGTGTATACATTTCACTGAGAGGCTCGGCTACCTTGGCCAATCCAGAGATCCCTTTGATAGAAATTGTCTTAAAAAACTGTGAATCTCTTCTACAGTTTTTTGTTCCCTTAAAGACTATGGTTTTAATATATTTCTATGTCCAGACGCCTAATGCCATTTTGATACAGTTCATGATCCAAAAATCTATATATTTTTTTGGCATTATAAACACATTTCTTTTCATTTACTTTATATTTATTTTTATTTCAACTTACGTTGTGTTCTTTTAGGACTTGTAGGATATGTTTAAGTCTAGTACTATAGTAAGTACTACTCACTAGTACCTCTTCCTCTTAACTGGCTGAAACCAGCGCATCATAATTGCATTATGCTCGATGCTGCAATTAAGCTGAGACAGGGTACCTTTTTTTTTTACCCATATAAAATTTTGTTAGATATTTGTGGCTGTCGTCATAGTGTAGTTTAGTTATGGTTAGTTTAAGTTACGTATAGTTTTTATTTTTATTCCTGTTTTTTAATGTTACCCAATTTTTTTTTTCTTTCAAACCCAAATCAAATTTCAAATTAAATCATCGATGGAATTTTAAACACCTTTTCCAGATCCAGGTTTCATTTTTTTTTTCGGTGTATGCATCTGCGTAACCGTTTGCCTTTCAGATTTTTATTATTTCATGTTAATCTTTTATAGTGTTATAATTTTATCTAGGATTGTGATCACCTATAGTCCAATTATTTTTTGCATAATCCAGTGAAAAGCACGTTTGCGCTATCTGGACAAATAAGTGTTCATATAGTTATCAAATGGCAGCTTTTCTCTAGAAATTTCTCAAATTATTCCTTTTGTTGAATGAGCAGGAAAGGTTATTCTTGTAGAATTTACTTTGAGGAAAGTAAGTCTTGTTTTTTATTTTTCCCAATAGATGGTGTTACCAACCAATACCTGATTTTGTGGGAACATACAAGTTTCAAATAAAATGGAGTGCTAGTTAGTACCAATGTTCCCAGTTTAATAAGTAGCAGTTTCCAATTTAATGGGGGCATTTTATACCACTGTTTCCAGTTTAGCGGTTACAAGCTAATTTTGACGATTGTGTAAAGGTACTGTTTAACAATTTTCCCGGTTTAATGGGCTACTGCTTGCCGTACTTTGATCATTAACAGCATGTTTTTTTTTTATAGGGCTTACTACTTAAAATGGGATGTAAAGCAATTACCTACTTCTTACTATTAATGTAGGTAGCTATTACTTTGGTTAACTTTAATTCAAGTAGATTCTCATTTTGTTTATTCTAATACCAAGTCAATGTTATTAAGTAGGTAGTAACCTGGATAGATATAAACTAGCAACGAACAAGTAATATCACAGAACCATAATTGAGTTAGTCATATTAGTTTCAATTTTAAATAGATATCTAATAGTTTAATGACTCCATAAAAAGTTATACCTAGATTAAAAGAACTGGATAGGTACCTACATAATATGTATTAAATACAGTATGGCTTGCGAAGTGTCACGCCAACCTGGCGGCGCCTGCTCTGCCGCGCCGGTTGACCAACCAGACATGCCTGCGTCGTCTATACAATAACATTTGGTTACCTATTACTCGTACTTGCATAGATACATCTTACTTACAGAATGTAGATAATCATTTTTCTATTCCGTGATCGAACTAATACAATACGTAGGTACATATATTCTTTTTCTGTATCAAGTGGCCCATGTAGGTATTTTCTTTTTCAGTTAGGTATCTAATTACACTACTTTCTTTTTTTATGAAAGCAAATCGTGTAAATATGGAATTGGAACTTCAGGCTTCATGTTATTGGATAAATTGTTGTTAAATAATTTATGAACTTGATAATTTTTCACTCATTCGATTTTTTTTATGGTTTACATATCATTCGGTCCGAGTTGTGATATGACTCACTTTTGCCAGATTGTTCTACTTTAACATTCTGACTTGGCTAATATATACAGGCACATCTTGTTGTTGAACTCAAATGTGTACAACAATGAAACAAAAATCTATTGGTATATATTAGCAGACATTTCTAAACCAGTATAAAGTCACGTTACAAGCAAAATCATTTTACCAACACCGTTTTTTTTTTTGCAATCAATTTATGTGAAATATTTGTTATAATATAAAGAACAAGTGACATTTATTCAATAAAAAGTACAATTAAACTAACTATGTACAAAGGAATCAGTCAGATTACCTAAGGACCGTTACAAACAGCCTATAGGTAACACAACTGTTCCAGACCAGTACCAGACGGAAGCGTGCCCAAGACACTGGCTGCATTGCCACGCTGAATAGCTATGCTAATTCGCTAGCCTAAATAAGAGTCAGCCCTTGGGTCACGTGTCACCTCAATCAAAAGCCCCGCAATATTTTTGAAAACCCGGAGGGCACCGGCTCCCCACGGGCCCAAGGTCTCCACCCCAAAAGGCTCAAATAGGTAAGCTCTGTCGAGACCACTATATTTGCGCCTTTTGTGATCCTCGGCCGAATCAGCCGCCGCACCAGTCCTAACTGATGTCCCAGGCAGATGAGATGGCGCTAGGGTGTCGACGCAGGTAGCGTCCCACACCAAAGGCCTACCCATTTCCCAAGGGACAAGAGTCATACCGTCGGGCCGCTTACCATCATCACGTAACAGACCATTCGGTTCAAGAACGGCTGGCACATTGACACTGGTAAAAGCTCGACGGATAATGTCATTAAGACTAGCGTGGCGCGAAATCCACATGCAGACCTTGTGCACGAAAGTCCGTGAAAACCAAATTGATCTACCGCCGCACCGCACCGGCAATTATATTATATTGTATGAATATTTGTTCAGTGTTTGGGTATTGTATTATACAATACATATGTATTTAAAAATGCATGTAAGTATTCTATCAGTCTTCTAGTACTTATTACAAACTATGCTTAGTTTGGGGCTAGATGGCGCTGTGTAAAAACTAAAGTCCTGTAATATTTATGTACCTATACATTTTATTATAAATCTTACGCAAATCTGAAAAATATTTTTTTTACCAATCTATTAATGGAATTAAATAATTTAAATACATAAACCCTCCTTCGCTTCTTTGTTTGAAGTTTCCAACTGGTAACCTTTAAACATTAATCAACTCGTATGGTACTTTTAATTATTTACTTTTTTTTTCTTACGTTCTTTGCCCTCGTCGCCAGTTTGTGATGTCTACTACCTCGTGATAGAAGGTATAGGATAGGTGCTCGAGTTAAACACAGTTTATGTAAGTAATCACAGTGCGCAAGTGACACGTCCGCTCGCCTCCGCGTTCGGCCAAGGAATCCGGAAGCGAGCGGGCGGCCCACCTGGCAACAACATTTATTTTGCTATGTAAATATCACACCCTCCAAATTTCAGTCAGTCAGTCAGTTAGTCAGTCAGGACTTTTAATTTTATACATATAGAAGATATGTTCGGAATCATGTTGCATTAGTCACATCTCGGGGTTTATATATCTACAACGCAAAATTGTAATGTGAAGCAATCTTGGGCTTTTTAAGAAGTTAAAATAATGTATCATAATATTATGATAATTATAACCATAAATAACATACATTTCTCTAACTAATTATTCTTTGCAGGTTACAAAATAAAACGAGGAATTGCGATAAAACGAAAAATTTACTCTTTTCTAGTTTTTGAACGCAGCGCTAAAACGACAGCTGTCACTATTGCAGGCCAGAGACAAGCATAACGGTTCACCTTGATGAGAAAGTCGTTCACCTTTTTAGCAATCATGGCACGAATTTTAGCCTTGCAAATGTAGGCTAGCTGTTTAACTGCCTGAAAATTGAAAGGTTCGCTAGAGGCTCATAGTACGCTCCCTGTTTAAAATTAGAAACAAAATAAAGGCGCAAATATAGTGGTCTCAACAGAGCTTACTTAATTGGCCTAGGGTCCGTGGGGAGCCGGTGCCGGGTTTTCAAAAGTATTGCGGGACTTTTGATAGAGGCGAAACGTGACCGTGAACGGAAACGTGGTTGGCTCTTATTTAGGATAGTGAATTAACATAGCTATTCAGCGTGGCAATGCAGCCAGTGTATTGGGCACACTTCCGTCTGGTACTGGTCTGAAACAGTTGAGTTACCTATAGGACGTTTGTAACGGTCCTTCTTTCGTATTTTCTTAGTTCCGGTTTGTACATAGTTTGTTTAATTGTACATTTTATTGAATTAAATTACTTTATTGTTTGAAACAAATAGTTTTGCCATTTATATGAAATATTGACAGCACATCGCTCGTGTACATCTGTGTCACTATACATTTGAAAACACTGGTATCACTCACGCATACGTTTGTCGATGTAGGCACCAACGGTTTCAATTCAATAGGTGAGTCATCACCTATTGAATTGAATGTGAGGGTGAGTGTGACTCGCCGGTTAGGTTAGCGTTTGCAGTTGGATCAGTGTAACTGTTAATAGACAAAAGCCTTCGTCAGTAGGCGCGGCTCAAATCTTTTTTATCTCACGCAAAAGCTTCGCCTTCCGGTGTCATATCCAGAGATACCGGGTTCGATCCCCAGGGGGTGTACAATATTGTTCTTGGTATGGTTGGTGGCAGGACTTTGTTTAAGTCCAACTGGCTAGCTACCACAATATTACGTAATTGTTTCGCCGTAACAACAATTCTAAAAATTGTTGTGTTCCTCCATTAATAGGTAAGATAGCCTGTTATGTAATCAGCCGTGGGTGCAAACGGAATCAGATGATGATATTTTTTCCTTATTTCTTACTTTAATTTTGAGTGTACTGTTTATCAGCCCTGGTGTTAGACTTTACGAGTAACTGCCATTGGAATCTAACATGGTTCTATATACTGTACTACTATATGCAATAGCTACCCAGGTCTAGGGCATCCAATCCCGCATGTTATTTGCGAGATCGATGATTTACGATCCCGCGGGATCTCGGAATTTACGGGATCCCGCAAATGTTAAATGTTAGAACTGCCTACTAAGTGTTGTGTATGTCAAAATAGCTTCTACTCTAATAAGATTGGCGTCTTGTTGACAAATAACCTCGACAGCTATCTTGACCGGTTAAAGTGTTACCGAAAAGTGATAATCTGTGTTGGCCAAGGCCAAAATCGATGAGAGCTTTAGCGATGTAAAGTTTCATTAAATGTTTCGATCATGTTAAACTGTTCCATTGTGTTTAACAATCTGCAACTAGCTGCAATTTTTTACCGAACTCTGTTTGAACGTACTCCTGAAGTTTATATATTTTTGTTGGAGACTTCTTTTTTTTATTTTTACTGCACGACGGGGAAGCACTTGGCCTTGCATCTCACCTGGTAACAAGTTAAGATATGGCCGAAGGTGGAGGCGCACTTCGACCGGAATCCTCAACAAACTGAGGAACTGGCTATCTTACCTCTAAAATGCCGGAACACACCATTTTTATAGTTGTCCCTCTGAATCTGAAATCGGTGGGTTGAACCACTAGACGACAGAAGCGGTTAAACATATTTACTCCCACATACACTTTTTATACTGATCCCGCAAATACCGCGGATCCTGCACAGGTAATATCGCTTCTTGCGGGATTGGAACAAGACCCCATTGGATGCCCAACCCGGGTCTGACGGCTTAACGTTTTTACCGAAAACCAGTACAATGATGATGATGATGATAAACAAAGATAAAGAATAAAAAAAGTTTAATTAAAACTTCCCTCACTGCATTGATTACACTGTGGCCTCTCAAGTGAGCCCGTGTGCGTGAGAGGCCACACTCGTTGAACTGTGAATGTCTCGGGTAGCTTTCGTATTGTTTAGTGACCCGATAACTTGACAAAGCTCAAAATTAAATGCGATTTCGTCATAATATATTTATTTTATTATTCTATGTAGGGGTACAAAATATACATAATTTCATGATTTCAAGCAGATTTTGCGAGCAGCAGCTTCCATCCATCTAATAACCAATCTGACACCAATACTGTGATCACCAACTCACCTGTGAAGCGTGGTGATAGTGGCAAATCCCCAGGCACACTCTTTGAGACTTGAGAGTTGAGAGATAAGTGGCAGCTTACACTCAAGTAGGTAGGTTATCTGGGTAGGTTCACTCCATCGTAGACCTTATCCTTGTCTGTGCAAATCTAGAGGTCAAGAGCATGGTACAAAAATAAAAATCTGCCTCGCACGGTTGTCATAGAGATACCAACACTACAATTACTGGCTCGTTTGCTACGCTTTGCCCACGTTCTGTAGTAATACTTTTAGAGTGATGATGATAAGATTTCAAATTTCCTAAAACGATGTCAGAATATCAGGTTTCATATAGTTTTTAGACTTCTGTTAAAATGAGTACGTATACGCGCAATGGCAACGGCCTACACGTTCACATGCAAGGAATCAAAAGTATAAGATTCCAACAAAGTAACTTTAGGGCACCGATGGCCCAGGAAATAGCTGTACCCGTGCAGTATCACTTGCACATAAAATAAAACACCAAGAAATAAGCTTTGATCTATTCTGCTTACCCGTCAGAAAGACGTACAGTACTTTTATCTAGATTGACTTTACGCCACTGGCATTGTTAATTTCTAAAGCAAGCTTTGGTCAGTTTTTTTAACTTAGAGTAAAGCTCAGCTGCATTTTATGTATTAAATTAAATACAAATAAATGGACTCACTTTTTCCCCTTCAACCTCTGATCACTATTCAGAGCGTGGATCTTATGAGGATTACCTACTATATATACCAACATTGCGACTACCGAATCGCTTGCCAAGCGTGGCTCATGTCATGCAGAGGTACTTTTTGGGGTATGATTATGACAAGAAAACCTAAAACCGACATCAGAACAGAATTTGCTCATACTATCTCTAGTATCTACTTTTACGTATCGTAGTAATGACGGTCGTTCTGTTCAAAACAAGGCAAGTGCATGGTCTAATAAAAAAAATAGTTAGCCAAGCGTACCACAAATACACAGAAACTCTGAATTTTCATGTTCGATATTACATACTTTTTACGATTTCACATTAAGCACAGAAGAAGTAAAAAGTGTGTTTACATTACACGCGTCACGCCGAAAACGTCTATTTGACCATGCGAATCTCCGAAGGTACTGAAAAAACCGATTTAAATGAGGTTTTCAATGATAGATTGTGGAATATTTGGATTAACATTATTCGTGTAAATTTTCAAAATCCAATCATTAATAAATAAGATAATATGCATGCATTAAACCAAAATGATTAAAAGTCAACACAACTTTTTTATGTATATATTTTTTAGAAAAATCAGATCCTGCCCTGCACCATATAAAATACACTATCGAAAACCACATCCAAATCGGATAAGCCGTTCCGGAAATACGCGTGCACAAACAAACAGACAAACAGACAAAAATTCGAAAAACTGTATTTTTATGCTCAGTTGCTTGTTTTAAGTAGGTAGCATCATTTTTTTTTTATATTATATGAACAGACACAGCTTTTCTACGTTTTTATTATAAGTATAGATTATGGACTTTGCACTGACCCTGATCATGTTCTTTGGATACTTACGTTTAGTAAGTATAATAGTGATTAACTAAATTCTAAAATTGTTGTGTTCCGGCATAAAGTAGAGGTAAGATAGTCGGTTCCTAACACTGTTGAGGATTCCGGGTGAAATTCGTTTCCACCTTTGACCTTATCAAAGCATCGACTATCCATTAAAATGAAAAAATGGCGAGATATCGTAAGGCGAGCCACATTTGGGGCCTAGATGGCGCTGTGTAAAATTAATGTCTTGTAATATTTATTTATTGATTGTCCCGAAATAGTACCTAGTGACCACAACAAGTCAAGAGTGTACCGAACGGAAATAAATAAGTACGCGATACAATCCACAAGAGAGTTAACAGGCACTTTCTGGGAATATTCACTCCACCGTAGACCTCATTATTCCCCATGCAAGCCTTAAAGAACTGAGCAACATCGTCGTGAATAAAAAAAACTTTTGAATGAATATATATACGGATCTCAGTCCAGGAGTTATCATCCGTCCGTCAGTTAATAATCTCGTTAGGTGCTCGTTAGCCGGATCATACGCAGCCGGATGGCGATCCGGATAATTCCCTTTGTTATCCGGTATACTGTGCTCTGTTCATACCAGCAATGGTACTTTGTTACGAATAGTGGTAGGTACTTGGGAAGGAAAGTACCCATGGTATACTTTTTTATCTAAGACGTGTGAGATGCTGTATTTTTTTAACGAAATTACTTGCTATGCTAAGGGTCGTGGCGTGTTTGGAAAGGTTTTTTTTATCGAATAAAGCTGCGTTCAAACCCAACGTTTTTCAGCAACTGACTTTTATCAGCTCATGAACTGTTGATGAACATGAACTGATTCTGTTCACGTCTGCGTATTATAGTTTTTTTTTATCTGACTGCTTCAGATGTACCTGTGATATATGCATGCATATCTTTTGAATTGTAACTATCTAGATGGCTTTATGGATTTTAAATATATGAGGTATCGTTTGGTTTCTCTAAGCTTTAGCCAAATCTTTGGTCTAGTGGTTCAACCCACCGATTTCAGATCCAGAGGTCCCGGGTTAGATCCCCAGGGGGAGCAATATTGTGCTTGGTTTGGTTGGTGGTTGGACTTTGTTTAAGTCCGCCTGGCTAACTACCACCATCTTACCTAATTCTTTTACCATAACTACAATTCTTAAAAAAAAGGTTGTGTTCCGGCATTTAGAAGTAAGGTAGCCAGTTCCTCAGTTTGTTGAGGATTCCGGGTGAAGTGCGCCTCCACCTTCGGCCTTATCTCAACTTGTAACCAGATTATATGAAGGCCAAACGCTTACCTGTCGTAAAATTAAAAATGCTGTGGGGGTGTCAAAAGCAAAAAAATGAGGGGAGGATATACCTACTATGAAATGTTTTATTGTAACAATATATATAAAAAATCAAATATCTGTCAAATCTATTGAGCTATGTATTTTGATTTACATTAACAAGCCTCACAGCTCAGTTGGCAGTAGCGCCTTCTGCGCTGTAGGTTGTGGGTTCGATTCCCACCCAGGACAAACATTTGTGTGATGAATATTGATGTTTGTTCTGTGCTTGGGTGTTGTATTGAATGATAAGTATCAATTTATTTACAAAAAAAAACTGTTTTGAACTAGATAGCGCTGTGTGAAATGAATGTTCTGTAATAATTTTTTTTAACAAACACTTTTCTTCTATATTGCATTATTAATCACTATGGATTGTTTAAATGAGGATATATATGGGAGAGGAGAGTATATTAAGCTGATGGATGACAGGCGTCGCCTCAGGGCATCAAGGTTCTATGTAACCTATAGTTTTCAGGAGCGTCAATTCAAACTTTCATTTACTGTATCTTATTTATTCTGCAAAATTAAAGGGAATAATAATATTATTATATAGTATATAATAAACTTTATACAAATATTAATTCTAGTAGAAAGGACATATTTTAAACCAAATATGGAAAAAAGTATTTGTTTCAATTAGTTATAAATCACATAGAACTTTGTAGTTTCAGCTATATTTTAAACAATAGGGAAACAAAGTTATATGGTACCATAGCATATTGAACCCTAGGGTAGGTAAGTGGAGAACGAAACAATGCTGTGCCGACCCCAATAAGAAAAGGGCAAGATACATATCATATAACACAAGAAAGATCAATCGTTGCGTTTGGTTGCTAACTGATTTGTGAGAGCTAAACAACATTGGAGTTTAAGTATTTACCTTACTCTTTATATAGGACCATGCATTGTTTTTATACATATAGGAAAATCATGGGGTCAATGTTTATTAAGAGCCTACACTACCCCAAAACTGCTCCACCTCTCACGTTTGGTCCTGCATATCAATAAAAGTATTGAACCATTAACATTGAAAAAATATATAGTAAAATTGAGGATATGCACCGGGATTTGTAAGATGTGAAAACACGATTACTAAAAAAAAAATCACAAACTTCGCTCTCAATTTTACTAATAAACCGCAAAAGGCAATGACTACTTTGCCTATACTAATTAATCTTTGTATATAAACTCAACTAAGAACAACACAGGCCTTATATGATCTGAATTTAAAATAATGTTTTCGTTTTCGTTGTTCGAAATTAAATTCTGATTGGGTATCGCGGTTTAAGAAACGACCTCTCCAATTCAGCCCATGGATGTCGTAAAATCCGAATACTATCCTTATATACTGCGATCACTATTCCCTCCGCCAAACTTGATGATCATGGCAAAACTCTCCAGCTGCGGAGGAGGCTCTGTCCAGCAGTGGATACTAATAGGCTGTTGATCATTACGATTATGACGATGATATTTATCAAACATCACGATTTGACAGCACCGAAACAAAAGAAAGTTGAGCAAGAAAGGTCTTCAAGGATTGTTGCAAATATAGAATGTCTGATGAAAAACATGCATGTATTTAACCGCTCGGCTCGCAAATGTTAACAAAAAGTTTCATAACATAAGATTTTTTTATTATAATGGTTCAGTTCTTGACCTCAAAACTAAGGCAAGTATAAGGTCTACAATGGAACGAGCCTACCAGGTTATACTTGAAGATATCAAGTTCACAACACAGACGCTGAAAGTGAATTTGCGTAAAACTCGCCATACATGTGGTTTGCCACTATAGACACGATAAATTCCAGTTGAAGTATGATAAGTGTAGTCACTTCTATTAGCATCTACTCGCCTTTCGATTGCCCAGGCAAGCTACAAGCGCTAGTAACTAGCCCCTGCTAAGCCCAGCACGACCTTTGACATTGCAAAAGGTACGAACTAAATTAATTTCTTTTCTTTCCGTTATCCTGTAATAGGGAGCGATCAAAGTTATTCCAGTTTGGCAACTTTTTAATTTGAGCACTTAAGGGTCGGCTACGTGACTCACTCCTGTAATGTGATTCTTGTTGAGTGGTTTGCAAGATTTGGGAATGTCTGAAAATGAAGTCTGATTTAACGGGACTTCCTGTTTCGTCCCGTCAATTTTTGTCCCGTTATTTTTCAGTTTATTCACTCGTTGAGTAGCAACTGAGCAACTATGCATGTAATAGGCCGCTTCTGGGAATGCTCGCCTCATGGTAGACCTTATCCTCGAACAGGCAAACCTCGACGTCAAGAGCTTAACCATTCAAATTCACTACAGTACCAGTTATGGAAAACTTCAATAGTACAAGTTGAGATAAGGCCAAAGGTGGAGGCTTCACCCGGAATCCTCAAGAACCTGAGGAACTGACTATCTTACCTCTAAATGCTGGAACACATTTTTTTTTTTAAGAATTGTTATTATGGCGACAGCATTAGGTAAGGTGGTGGTAGCTAGTCCGGCGGACTTAAACAAAATCCTACCACCAACTAAACCAAGCAAAATATTGCTCCTCCTGAGGATCGAACCCGTGACCTCTGAGTCTGAAATCGGTGGGTTGAACCACTAGACCACAGAGGCGGTTAAAGGCACTTGGATTGCACGCGGCACGTCCACATCAACCGCGGCTTTGGATCGCGCTCCTGCCGCGCGCGATTAGAGCACGTTGGATCATCCTGTGTGGACCCAGCTAGTAATCTCTTCGTCGTCATCAGATAAGTCCGAAAAAAATATTCTGCACTACTATATCTCCTCAAAACTCTTTTTATTTCACCAAAGGTGCAACAATCTTTGTCGAGTCGAATATAAATAATAAAATGGTGTAGTGTACATCAACAGATCAGCTGGTCATTCAAAATGGCGCTAATCACATTCAGGCTTTTCTAAATGGCGGTTTTGGGATGTTTAACTTTGACAGCACTAAACATGATAATGTGGCTTAATTATTATTGTGCAAGACGCTATAGTGTATTGAGTTTCTTTAATGTATTTAGGGACTCCTTGAATGCGTTTAACAATGGTTATGCAAGCCGCCACTTCCAAGAGCTGGGTATCTTGACCCTGCCGTGTATGGTGATCTACCAGGTAGCAGTGTACGTGAGAACGCACACACACAAATACGTACGCAGAGAAGCTCACCATCATAATGTACGCAACGCGAACCACCACTCCCAGATACCACACAGACTGGAGCGGTCCGGGAAACTGACGCACATAATGGGCCCACAGATGTACAACAGACTGCCAGCGACCATAACCGATGCACATACTGATGGTGTCTCTAAGTCTAGGCTGAAAGCTTGGCTTATCAGGCAGTACTTCTACAGTGTTGAGGAATTCATTGGTAAAACAGGATAAGTTCAACACGGGCGAATAGCTACTTGAGTACCTACTCTATACGTATGAGACAATTCTAATTATCTATATTTTTGTAAAACTATGTGCCTACTATTATTATGTAGTACTATTATTATGTTTTTTGACATTATAATTATTTGACATTGTTATTTCTTATTTTTGAGACATTGTTATTTTTTATTTTTGACGTGTATTTTTATTTTATACCAATAAATGAATCTGAATCTGAATCTGAATCCGCCCTTAATCTCGATGGACGCCAGACCAACTCGCATACTCTTTCGTAAATTTTAAATAGTAGGTACTTAATTTGTGTAAGCTGAAATCAACGTTTCATTACTTGCAAGTGGACCAGGAATTTGGGGGAAATACCAAATGAAAATATTCTCGTAAAGGTCAACGCACACACATCGACCGCAAAGACCGGAGCGCTTTTATGCAAGCCGAATCTGAAGATGTCATTGTTACTTTGATGTGTGTACTACATCCATCTATATCTATCTCCATAACAATTTTATCAATTCGTTTAATCTTGTTTCTTTTTCACGACTTAACGTCTGAACGGATCGTAATGAAATGTAGCATGTATATTGTTTATGCCATGGAACAACATATAGGTACCATGCAGGTAAAAGCTGGATGATAAAAATTCTAAATACATGTATTTACATGCAGTAGAAATGAAACTAAAGCCCTATTCCACTAAATTCAACTCAAATTTTAACTCGATGAACTAAATGGATTTTTTTTCCAATTATTTCAACTTTGTAACTTTTTTATCAAAGTTGAAATAAAAGGAATATTTCTATCCAGTTAGTTCAATTGAAACAAAATATTGTTAAATTGTGTATATGTATGTTTGTTCGGCCACCAAATTTGAAATGTAGGCATTGTATTCTTTTTATACCGATATTCTCACGAGAATGGGATACTCTGCAACGCGCACGCGTACAAACATACATTTCAGTATTTTATACAGAGTTTACAATATACAATGTATGACTGTTTTTTTTGTCCCAAATAAATAAAATAAAAAAAAAAAAAAAAAAAAAAATATCATTATCTCGCGGGATAAATTCTATAAATTAATATGATTTTCTCTCTTAAGCAGCGCTTTTTAGTTTCATTGAGTTTCAAATCAACATTCAACAAGCCTCATAGCTCAGTTGGTAGTAGCTCTGCCTTCTGCGCTGTAGGCTGTAGGTTCGATTCCCACCCAGGACAAACATTTGTGTGATGAATATAGATGCTTGTTCTGTGTTTGGGTGTTGTATCATATAGTACGTATGTATTTTCAAAGGTATTTAAGTATTCTATCCGTAATCTAGTTCCCATATTACAAGCTATGCTTAGTTAGGGGCTAGATGGCGCTGTGTAAAAATAAATTTCTTGTAATATTTATTATTTAAATCACAATTCACAAAGAAAATTCACTTCAAAAATTGTCGCCATCCGTTTGCAGCTTTCGGCGACGATTGGTGTGCGTTCACCTTAATGCGGAAGTTTAAAGTAACGTAGACCGAAGGCGCTTTTCAAACTTGGAACCACATGGCGTGTGAACTTGCGACGAATCTCAAACTTTCGCCGTTGAAGTTTATTTCCATAGGTAATGTTCAAGTCTTTAAATAAGTACTTACCAGGATAGGGTAGTTTGGTCTCAGAGAACGTTGCCTACTGCAGGTGCATTTACTTATTGCCGGTGTAAGCGTGACACGGCTTGCTGCAGTATAGTATTATACCTACATAGCCCTTAAAAAAACTACGACAGCCATAGCTATTTAATACAGGCCCCTATCATTCTTGCCATGAAGTAAATGGGTCATAGTGATACTATCGCTGATGGAACCTTTAAAGATCCGCCTGGCTTACTACCACCATCGTGGCGAAATCCAGCGAATGCAGTTTTTTTATGTCGTTTTTTATGGGCGGCTCTTGATCTCAAAACATGCACAGGTAACGATGAGATCTACGATGGAGCACCTTCTCGAAGGTGCCTATTAACTCTCTTCTTGAAGCCATTGGTGTCGTAAAACACCGGAATTACAGACGCTGATTCCATGAGATTTTTAAAAGTGTCAGCTTCTGTACCTAATTAGTAGAATATTAACCGGGTGGCGATTATAATTAGCTTTGCATCTGAAACTCCTATTATATGGAATATGCACATTCACCGAAAAACATTCTGTAAAAAACTGACTAAAACGCCACCTCGCGACGATGGCTCCGACTGTCGCGCCTTTGCATACATATATTACAAGCTTTGGCAAGAAGCTCTTCACCTTAAAGCCTCTAGGCTCTACAGCTACTGCAAGTTGATACCTGCGATCACACCGCCGCCCGCCTCTGCGATCTTGTGGCTCGCCCACCAAGACAGATGCTCCAGGTCCGAACCCCACGGGGGTACGAACTTATGCTTGGTTTGGTTGGTGGTAGAATTTAGCTAGCTAGTTACCACCATCTTACCTAAATCTGTCGCCATAACCACAATAATATTCACAATTTCCGTATGCCAGCAAAATCTAACCTATAAAGGTTAGATTTTCAGTCTGTCAATGAAGAAGCCAGTTCCTCAGTCTGTCCTTTGGGTTAAAAGGGTCAAAAGCGCTTTCACCTTCAGTCTTATCATTACTTGACACCAGGTGAGATGAAAAAAAAACAAGGCGAGCTTGAGCTTTAAACAAAGTCAATATCTGACCAGGTGTGAAATATCTCTTGACTTCATTAGATTTCCCAGCTTTTAGTAAAGAGCTTGGCGTCTTCAAATAAAAATGAGCGACTTGGGGATTGGCAGCAATGATTGAGCAAGATACTCTCCATTACCTGCCATTTAGCCTGAATACATAACATCAACACTACGATCACGAACCCAGCCTGCAATCATACATTCAAACTATTTTGCTAACAATTTTCACGTTTGCCGGCAGAGTGGAGCAAAGCTTGATTTATTAAGGCGAGCATGTGCCAGCTGAGCAAACGTAGGTGCATAAATATCTTAGCATCTTGCTGAGCGCTGCTGGGATTTTGTAATGACCACTGCAGAATCAGCTTGTGCGGGTAATTTTGACTAGCTAGAGAACTATATATCTAAAAAAGAAATGTATTTAAACATAAAAATAATATGTACGATTAAACTAACTACAAAACTGATGCAATAACTCTCTCTGTACTCTCATTGCATAATTCGCATATCATTTTTAGATAGGTATTCAAAAATTGAAAAAAAAGAAGCTTTTGACTGATGCTACGCGTAACCCATGGGCTGGCTCTTATGTAGGCCTGCGAATTAGCATAGAATTTCAGCATGGCAATGCAGCCAGTATCTTGGGCACACTTCCATCTGGTACTGGCTTGGACAGTTAAAATAAATAAATATTACAGTTAAGTTACCTATTGGCCGTTTGTAACGGTCTTTATGAAATCCGACTGCTTCCATTGTACATAGTTATAAATATATTACAGGACATTCATTTTACACAGCGCCATCTAGCCCCAAACTAAGCATAGCTTGTAATATGGGAACTAGATTCCGGATAAAATACTTAAATACTTTTTGTAAATACATACTACTATATGATACAACACCCAAACACAGAATAAACATCTATATTCATCACACAAATGTTTGTCCTGAGTGGGAATCGAACCCACAGCCTACAGCGCCGAAGGCAGAGTTACTACCAACTGAGCTATGAGGCTTGTTAGTTGATTTACATTCGATTTCTATTTTGATTCCCACCCAGGAAAAGCATTTGTGTGAAAACTATTGATGTTTGTTCTATGTTTTGGTGTTACAACACCATACATACATATCATAAAATGTATTTTATGATAAGTATGTATTTACAAAAAAAGTTAACTATTATTTGTAATTTTAATATAGTACAAATAATTGTTGTTTTATAATATAACAATAATAATACTTAATTATCAGGAAGTTTAACATAAATATTTACATTTATTTTATAACGTACCTACATACGCCTCAAATACCAATTTCAGATTAATTCTCTTATCAATGTTTATATCAATGCAATAAGTCATCGGGTACAGAGCTTCATCCGTAACACAATATGAGTTCGGGGGAAGCCCCAAGTATAAATTAAATTAGTGATAAGTTTTATACGACATACCGCTTAAACCGCTCCTGTGGTTGTGGTTCACTCACCGGTATCAGACCTTAAGGGTCCTCAAGGGCTCAATCCTCATGATGGTACAAATTTGTGCACGATTGGAATGTGAAAATGTATATATATATATATATAATTGCTGATAGGCGCCAGACTTAGATAAGATGGTGGTAGTTAGCCAGGCGAACTTAAACAAAGTCCTACCACCAATAAAACCAAGCCCAATATAGAACTTCCCATGAGGATCGAGCCCGGGACCTCTGGATCTAACACCGGTGGTCGAACCACTAGGCCGCGGAGGCGGTTATAAAAGTCTTCTCTAACAAGCCTAAATTATCTGCGCTCAACCTAATCCAGGACGTCGAGCTGATATTTTGGCAAGCCATCCCAGAGATGACCACAATACTCCGTTACCGACCGGACCTGTGCTTAAAAAAGGGAAAGAAGCTGTCTTAAGTGAAGTACCATCTCTCTTTTAGATAACGCCTAATTTTACCGAAGCTGTTTTGACTCTGCACTTAATGTAAGTAAGGAGTGTTATTATTCTAAGGGTATTTTAGGTATTGCCATATCAATAAATAATGTACATAATTAGGTACCTGTATAATATCTGTATAAAAATGATACAATGGTATAAATCTATCTTCATCAATTTGGGAGGTAACAATAAAAAAGTATCTACCATTTAACTTAAAATCTACTTATCTAAATATACATATTATATCCGACAGTGCCTCCTTTTCACGACTACCTTGCTGGCCTTTTTGGCTGAACGGATCTTTAATATTGGAATGGATAGTGTACGTCATGGGGAAGAACATAGACTACTTAACATCTACATACCATACAGGCTAAGCCAAGGGGAAAAGCTAAACTTATGCATAACAGTGCAATGTTACAAACATTTTAATTTTTTTATTGATGAAAGCCAAGCGTTTGACCACATAGCCTAAGATGGAGCAAACTTGTCTAAAAGGAATGACTGAGTTCACTCAGGACTTGAATCGATTCAATTAATTTTATTTTAATTTTACATCGATTTAAAGGAATAATTATGTGTAATCTTGAAAACTACAATAAAAATAAGGATCTAAGTAGGTACTATACTCTTACTATGTAGGTACATATTTAACCCAAGATTTTTTTACTTTTAAAGAACGGTACTAAAACTTTACAAAATTTTCACCATTTATATTTTTAGTAAATTTCAAAAATTACAAATTAAAAACTTTTACTCAACATGTTTTTAATTAAAACTAAAATGATTTTATCTTATTGCTACGACTACACCATTGGCGTTTCAAGCAACAGCTTGCTAATAATTTACATTAAACATTCATTGTTTGCTTCAAAGATTGTTGAGGTTTGTTGTAGTTCTCTGTCTAGTGAAAAATATACTTTCTTTGTGTTAGAGTTGCAAGAAATGCCATCAATATTTTCCACGAAGAATTCCAACCTATCTGCAGTTAATAAAGTGTTTGCTCGGATTTTATAAGCAACAACATCATCACAGGAAAGCTCATTGCCACCAACACTGAGTTTTGTCAGACTATAAAGCTTTAGTGATGTATCCAATTGATTGATTTTATTGCCATCAAGATATATCTCAGTTACTTGTTGCATATCATATAGTATATTTAATTTAAAGCTAGCTATAATATTATTTGAAAGGTTCAACGATTGCAAACGCTTTGGCCCTCTCATAGATCCAAATTGAATCTTTTCCAACTTATTGTAACTAAGATCTAGATTTTTTAGTTCTTCAGCTGCTAAAAACGTTCCTGGACTAACGTAGTCTATTAAGTTTTGACTCAAATTTAATGTTTTCAAAAACACCACGTCACCTAATGAAAATTGGTCCAATACCTTTATGTTATTTTGGCTGAGATCAACATTGTCTAAGTGTTTTATACAGGAGAGGTGCAACAAACTAACGTTTGATATTTGACTCGAAGATAAATCAAGTTTTTTCAAAGAAAAGCTACCAGATTCAAAACTAACTTGATTGCTGACATTCCTCATTTTTAATATATGCAAATTTAGATTATCAAAAACCTTTCCTTCAGCATATATATTAGGATTAAAAGACAAATCTAAATATGACAAAGATTTAAAGGAGCTAAAAGCTGTTGTGTCGATTGTTGTAATGTCATTGTTTGATAGATTTAAAATTTCCAAGACACCCAACTCCTCAAATACATTTTTCAATATAGACACTATTTGATTATTATTAAGGTATAACTCTTTCATATTTCTGTTTGGTAATAATTTGACATTAAATATTTGCAACTTATTATTAGATATGTCTAAAATCTCTATGCATCCTGTTCCAGTAAGCGCGTAGTGGTCGATATGAGATAACACACCGTGAGATGCGTTCAGTACCTTCAGGTTCTTTAACCCGGAAAGAGCGTAACTGTCCCATCTCATCACGTTGGTTTCCATCAACTCTAACTGACGAACACTTTCTAAACCAAAGAATGTATTAGATAATAGAGCAGATTCCAATTGATTATTATGAATCATAAATATTTCAACCTTCTTTAGATTTTTGAAAGTCATGGGTTCAATCATTTTAATTTTGTTGTTAGACAAATTTAAATCTGTTAAAGAAAGCAAATTTTGAAAACTCTCCGGCTTTAATTCTTGAATTAAATTGTCATTCAGGTAAAGTTTTGACAGATTTTCAAGGTCGACTGTATTAAATGATACTTTTGTGAGTTTATTATTCGCTAGATCTAGTTCGGTTAAATTCAAAAGGGTCTCAAAAGCTGTTTCTGATGTTTCGTAAATTGAACAAGAGCTCAGATTAAGAATCTGTAAATTACTTCCCAGTGAAATGAAAGCCCTTTCTTCTATTTTGTTGATATTACTACCTGCAAAGTTAAGTGCAGAACTTATCACGCCTTCAAATATGTGCTGTTGGATCGGCATTGCAAAAGCATGTTCTACACCTAAATACTTTAACATGCGTAGTGTTGAAAATGATCCAGGTTCTATGTAGCTGACATTGTTATACGAAAGATCTATTGATTTTAGAAAACTGTTATTCCTGAATAAAGTGTCTTGAATGGATTGAATATTGTTATTGCTTAAATTAATATAAATGAGTTCAGAAAGCGAATTTAATGCTCTATCTTCAGAAAACTTAATGCGGTTAGAGCTCAAATCTAAGTGCTGTAAACGTAATGATTTATCAAAAACTTCTGCACCTATTTCTTGTATTTCATTGTGATCTAAATAAAGTTTCACCAAATTTTTTATGTCATACAGAAAAAAGTTCAGATGTACTAGTTTATTATGAGAAAGTCGAAGCTTATCTAGCTTTTCTAAGCTGGAAAATGCGTAGAAATCAAAACTGGATATCTGATTATGTGAAAGATCTAGAGTTTCTAACGAGCCCCGAATACTGTAGAAACAATTAGAAGGAACTCGGTCTATCTCATTATAACTTAAATCTACAGACTTTAATTTTTTTGTAGATATGTATACAGTAGATTCTATGTCGAATTCTTTTATAGCGTTGTGTGATACGTTTAAATTAACAAGTTCTCGAGAGAATGGTAACAGATTCAAGTTTATGGATGATATGTTGTTGTTTGCTAAATCCAAAGTTACAAGTCCTTGTACTGCAAGCAGCTCATGAGGTATTCCAGTTATGTTACTGTCTGATACTTTAACTAATTCTACTCCGTGATATTCGTTCATACATTTTATGTCTTCTATTGTTTGTAACACATCGTACATTTTTGACAATGATATTATATTTATACCAAAACTGTTATCATTTACATATTCATTGTCTATATTGTCTTCAACGCATGTTAGTTTGGAAGAGTAATCATCTAAATTTTCCAGTTCACAGTATGCATTTGTCTTTAACACCAACAGCAGTCCGAGCAGTGTAATAATACTCAAACCTGTAATAAAAATACAGTCAAAATGAACCATTTTAGTTAGATCCTGTTCGAATGCTTTTATTCAACAGAAACTACGTAGGTATACCACTTTATGTGATACATGTTTTGAGAAACCAGGGATAGGTACTAAGGACTAAGCATTCATAGTCCATGAGTCCGCTCCGAAATTGCCTTTGAATTTTGAAAATTCGTACCCTAAGAGGTTCAAAAAGGGGTTGAAAGTTTTCATTAAAAGTATGCCTTGTCTCTGAAACCGTGTATGATAAATAGTCAAAATTATCAATATAGATTCCTCATATGAAAAAAATAAGAACGTAATTCATGGTGTTTTGATTTTTTCATAATTGAAGAACAGGTCCTTTTATTAGAAAAAAAAAAACAAAAAACGCGATTTACACGTTGGTTTCCATTACAAACTGGTGTATTTGGAATGTTCTTTATGAAATGGATGAATCTCAAAACTACCAAGGTCTGATGATAGAGTGGAATCAATATAAAGGAGGTTTTTCAGTAAATAGCAGTAATACATATTTAGAGCGTTGCGCATTTAAAATGATTGTATGTGTGATACTCATCTACGAACCATGCAAACCAAGGTCTTATGATGGTAAACATTCTCTTCAATTAAAATTATGAGAGACGTGTATCACAGTTTTTCCAAAATCATCCCCCACGCGTTCAAAGTCATGACTGATTGACTGGCTGTCTGCTATATCAACGCACAGCCTAAACCACTAGTTGTATAGACTTTAAACTTAGTGGGTATGTTTGTCTTGGTGTGATGTATTTTAAGATTTTTCAAAAATAATGAGTAGGTTGTTCAATATTTATGGAAAACTCCTTTATAGAGCTATATCTTTTGAACTGTTACAGGTTGAAATTTTCAAACCTGACAAATATCAAATCAGAAATTAATAATAAAACGGGCTTCTCACACAAGAAACGATTTTATAAATTGTTATTTCCTGCCTCAATCAAACTTTGTATAAGTATAGTGCATTATTTGAGGTAAATAAATAGTAAAAACTGGCCAAGCGTGAGTTGGACCCGCGCTAACACTTCATAAAACCTAAATGATTTGGCTAGAAATATGGTCGGAGCCCTCGGTGTGTGTGACAGAACCGCACTTGACTGGTCTGACACTTTAGGCATAGCCTGTGTGAGCTTGAAATTTTCTAGATTTTGAAATCCCAGTCTATCTCTCCTAGCGCCAATGTTAAAAACCATTACGCGGACGAAGTCGCGGGTATGAGCTAGTTTAGCAACAAATTCGGTAATTTGTATTTGCCATTAGTACGACACACCTGGCATCATTTTGCCCTTTAATCGTAGAGAGAGTAAACATAATACTTAACTTTAATCGATAATAATTTGTTAAATCATTTCGTTCACTTCTTCCTAGTTGTTAAAAAACACTTTTCAAGGACTTCCGGCCAGATATAGCTTGGCAGGATATATATTCTTTAAAAAACATTTTTATATTATTATCTCAAAGCGTTTAAAATATTAATTTTCGTGAAGATGTCACATAACGTAGGAAAACGTAACCAGTGGCCATCTTTGGCACCGTCTGTCAAGTACTTCCGGCCATTTCAGAACTGACAGAATTATGTACTCTCTCGACGCTATAGGTGTCGAGGTGTCGTACTGATGTCACTTGACGGAAATGTAACCTTAAAATGTTGACCGGAAGAGAAGGATTTTCTTAAACTTCCTCCTCAGCAAAACTTTTCCGAACGTGTGCCATGCATTTTATCATGATGTCATATGACGTAGCCAATTTTGGAGCGGGTGGACTATCAGTTCATATATTAACAAATAGCTAAGAACTCAGTTCATATATTAACAAATAGCGAAGATACTCACCCATTCTGCGTCTGAACATGTTTTAATTTCTCAGTATAAATTTTTAGATCGTCTAATATTTTAAATAATCAAATCATTACATGGTATCTTGCTTTCACCACAAGCGCTTCTGATCTGACAGCTAACCACACTGCAATACTATGCTCTGGCAGGATCTTATCAACTTTTATCACTAACCTCTGACCACAAAGTATCGTTGTTATCCGAAAGAACGTTACCGCTTACAGCAGGCATTCTGTGACGGTTTCTATCATCATTATAAGTATGCTTTGTTTCACTGACTCTATTCTTTTAATGACTTTTTACTAGCATGCAGCCCACGAATGTTAATTTAATGTCTTGCCTATAACAAAGCCCTACTGCATAGGTCACATCCACAAAGAACATGTGGACACCTACGCGGCACTACATTGGGCCCGCCAACTTGAGGCATGAATGTGTTACGCCCGTGCCCGTAATTTCACCGGCAGCCATACCCTTCAAACAGGATCACAGTAAAAAGTAGCATTGCTTATTGGCAGCTGAAATTAGTGTAACTTCCCCAGACGAGCCCTTTCACGAAACATTGGATAATTTAGGGTAGGTGGAAGCACTGCCTTTTGCTAGCGGTTTCACCTGAATGATCAATATACTGTTAGTTGGCCCAGTAAAGGTCCAAGATTTGGAAGATCAGTTATGTGAACTAAATCTATACACGTTAGATAGCATACCTTTTATTTTATTTCATTTTTATGTTACATGGAAAACAAACAGCTTATAGCTAACATCTTGTAAACTGAAACATTATGAACAAATAAAGCCTTATACAGTTTTCATTTATAGCATACCGATTGGTACAGATGTGGAGTAAAAAGAATTCTTAATTATAACAATAATAATAATAATATTATTTTATATAATATAATAACATAACATTCTGCCTAATGATAGAAAAAAAACAGAATTATTAGTAAAAATACATGCATGACAAGTAGTTTTTACCTACTGGCATGCCTACTAAAGAAACCAAATTGAACAAAAATAAAAATAAATATACCTAGATGAAAATAAGTAGTATAGTATGAATGCTTAATAGATATGATCATAGTGTATGTTACTCACCAAGAACAAATTTTTTGATAAAAAGGTTTTTAAAAATGTTTTGCGGCGTATTAAAAATATCAACGTTTGATGAGTAGCTGCTATTGAATGTATGCATAGTGCGTAATAAGAATGAGTTCTAATGGTAATTAGTAGAAATGGGAGGACATGCAATTTTAGAAAGTTTCTGCGAGCTGGAGCTGGAGATTTCGTGATGACTGGTTTGTGGTATTAAGGAGGAATATTACAATCAAACCAAAAAAGTTGTCAACACTACGACGTATATAATATATAGATATAGATAAAACTATGCTTTTAGTTAGTATACAATACTCTTAACACACTTATTACATCTCTGTATTCACCTGAGTTTCCAAGGCTCTGTCTCGTTACTAACTCTCATTCTTTGCAAAGTCAGAATGAGAGCAAAGCAACGACTGTACGTCATAGTGAGTGGGCAGAATACATTAAGGTTTTTTTTTATTGTGTGATGGGGAAGCGCTTGGCCTTCATCTCACCTGGTTACATGTTAAGATAACGCCGACGGTGGTGGCGCATTTCACCGGGAATCCTCAGCAAACTGAGCAACTGGCTATCTTACCTCTAAATGCCGGAATACAACAATTTTAGAATGTTAATATGACGACAGAATTAGGTAAGATAATGGGAGCTAGCCAGGTGGACTTAAACAAAGTCCTACCACCAATCAAACCAAGCACAATATTGTACTCCTCCCGGGGATCGAACCCTGGGTCTCTGGATCTGAAATCGGCAGGTTGAACCACAAGACCACAGAGGCGGTCAAAAGTGCTTAAAAGTAACCCTTTACTAATATGAAAAGATTAAAATCTATGTAAAAGTGGTCTCAAACCGTTGCTGTGGTAGTCGTGGTTTTAAAATCTACTCCTTCAGCGTATGGAGGTCGTAAAAATCGATTAATGGATTTCACCAAAAAGGGCTTCCTTCGAACACCAAAACTTCCACAACTTTCTGTCTCTCCTACTAAGGTTGCCTAGTAAAAATTGCCTTTAGTTATGAGACCGCCCTTTAACATACACATTTTTGTATCACTGTTTGTATTATTCGATTTAATTTTGTGTACTTACAGTAAATTGTTATATGGTAACTCGTTTACAGTAGAAGCTGTGCGCTTGTGGAACTCACTACCGGTTTCGGTCAGATCGGTCAAAACAATAAATATTTTTAAAATAATTTACGCTGTCATTACTTTTCCTCGACCCACTTGTAATTGTCTCGTTCGCTATTGCTACATAGTTTTACTTATATTTAGCTATATCAGTTAATGTTTTTTTTAGTACTTTAGTACACCGCTTCGTCTGCTCTTAGCTATCCTTTCCATCTAATATTGCCTGGAAGAGATCTCTTTTAGCGATAAAGCCGCCCATTGTACCTAGCTTAAGTGTTTTTCTTGCATGTTTGTTTTTTGGTGTATAATAAAGAGTTTACCTATTTATGTTATTAAATGCAATTCAATTCTCGAATCTGTCTGCCAAGCGTAGTGTTTATGGCAATTGCAGTTTTGGGTAAAGTTATTTCTACATTTTGGTGGACAATAATGAGCTGTTATCTGGGATTTGCGCAGTCAAACCCCTTGCATGACATGCCAAAATAATTCTTGGATCTTATCGACAACCTTTTACTCATTAGGATTACCTAATGAGTAAAAAATAATATTCAAAAATACCAATTATAAAAAACCCTCACGTCCCTATTTTGCAAGACCTGATGATTATTCTTTGCAACCTTTAACTTGAAAACCACCGTTAAACTTATTCGGAAATCCACTGTTTAAACCGTGTCATAAGACATTTCCCAAGACTTTGATCGTATCGTATTTACATATTTTTTTGTTGTTTATTTTTTTTGTTTAACTTTGTATTAAATAACCAAATTGTGAGTTATGAAACCCCCTTTACATTATATCCTACAAAACATACCAAGGTTTTTACCCTCTTAACGAGCCCCTTTGTTATAAAAACCACCCCAATTAAAAATATATTCATTTTTAAAGTGCACCCGATACTCTTTAAAATGACAACCCACAATCCAAAGATCTTCTTGTGTCACTTAACATCCCTATTCCTCAAAAATACCCCATAACAATCAATTTCTATTTGCGTTATCTCTACATGCATTAAATTTCATTAAAATCGGATAACCCGTTCAAGAGTTATGCCGTCACAAACAAAAAAGTTGCCACATACATACATCCATACATTGGCAAAGATATTGTTCTAGAGACAAGAAAAACCTCTTATACACGTTTTTTTTTACCTGTAAATCATGCGTGCGAAGCCAAGTGCAAAAGCTAGTACAATATAATTTTAAATTTTATTAATCGACATCATTAATATAACATTATATTATTATTGATAGAGATTAAAATAAGATAATCTATTATTGATAAGAGAAGCTGTTAAAAGTAAACCGTAACCTACACTTTAAGATGATCATATACCGAAACTGATTTCGCGTTGTATATGTATTTAGCTTATTTTGTTGTATATGTATTATATTTATAACTTATTGCTATCTCAGCGTTTCCTGCAGCCGGTAGTCCGTAATAGGTACATTTGTTGATAGAATTTACTTTTTGGGGCATAGCTCTTTTCACCCTCTAAATTTTAACAAAATATAATAAAAATAACCACTGACATCGGACTATATTAAGAGGTAGAAAAGAGCTATTTATTCTGTATGGACAGGTATACGGTACATGATCCTCTTATTATCTTATTTACGTATATTTTTTTATACAATCAATTTATCCAAAAGCTCCATTCAAAATTCAACAAAAATCTATAAACAATGAAATTTTACTTCTATAATTGCTTTCATTGGATACCAATTTAGCTCACATTCTGTTGTATGGTTACTAGCTAATTATAATATAATTACTCGTACTTATAATATAATTAGCTAACTATAATAATATATACTAGGCGAGCACTCATATTATGAGATCTTGCCGAGTTTCTTAGCTAAAACTTGGTAGCAATATCAAAGGGATAATAAACTATGTTAATCAACACTATAACAAAATTAACGGGATATTTACCATGATTTGTTGATATTTGAATTATCCGATATTTCAAAAGTTATATAATGTTAATCAAGCTTCACAAACACGACGACTCGGCAACAGAATAGTGACAAAGAACAAGTACCTTGTTTCGTGTCGAAAAGGGATTATAATAATTGACTGGTAAAGATTGATAAACAATAAAACAATCGATGATTCAAACACACTTCTCTCTTGTGGTACCCGTAGGCTTATTATGATTAAACTACAATGCAGAATCCATTGCATCAGGCAACTGTCTAGTGCTGATAGATAAGCTCCTGCTTACAAACCTACCGGATTTATAGATTTTATACAAAACGAAACATACCAATATCAGCAAAATAAGGCCAACACAAGTTTCTGTAAATATGGATTTAGAATCAGGTTGTGGTGCTGGTGTGGCACTAAGCTTTTCTTTTACGGGTTGGACTTCTTTGGTATTAGCAGACAGCTTGATATCCACCTCGTTCAAAATCTTGTTCTTTTCGTATGCAATAGTATCTTCAAGCTGCTCTTTAAGTTTATTTATATAAAGAACTAAATTTTCATATGTCGCGTTGTCTTTAGTTATTGGAGGAGGAGTTGTAGGTCGTTTGATAGAATTATTTATCATTAATTTCAATATCTTTTCAAGTAACGTGTTTCCTTGTGACGTTTGTTCAGTTAAATTTAATAGTTGTTTTTTATTACTTGTCACCAACTCTGATGTTAGCTGAGTTAAATTAAGAAGTATATTTTTATTATATACGGCACCTTTAACTATTTGCTGTGTCATATTTGCAAGGTGTTCATTTTTGATATCAGTTACATCATTATGGTTGCTATTAGTAGTGAGTTTGTTCAAAAGAATATCTTTTATGTCTATTAAAATTGCACTTGTGTTTTTATCTACTGCTGGATAAGGTTTGACATCGGAAGATCTGTAAGAAGTGCCTTTGTGTTTATTACAAGTTACACCGTTAACATTTTCATGGTCATTTTCTTCTAGCTTAATTGCAGTTATTCTAAACGTCGCTGGATTTCGCTCATAGGCTACAAGCGAATCACATGGAATTGGGTTGTCACCTATACTTAATACTTTTAAACTGGTTCCCAAAAATTCTTCGCCATTAAATGTATTGATTCTATTATGATCTACTACTAAAACACTTAAGCTGCTTACTTCATAGAATCTTTCATTTTGTAATGTATCAATGTTGTTATATGATATATCTATTGTATTTAGATTAGACACGCCTCTAAATATTCCATAACTTATAGAGGAAAGGTAGTTATGAGAGATGTTCAAATAATGAAGCATTGTATTGTCTTTGAATGCTCCTGGTTGGATGTACGTTATTTGGTTATAGCTCAAATCAAGAGTCTTTAAAGTGCTTACGTTAGTAAAACAGCCACCATCTACTTTAGATATGTTGTTATGACTCAATCCTAGGCTTTCTAAATGTTTTGATCCATTTAACTTCAACATTTTTACATCTAAAATACCGGCATTTGAAATTTCAAATACAGATAGTACGTTTTTCACTTCACCGAATGAGAAACCAGGCTTTGTACCTGATAAATTAAGGTATCGTAAGCTTGTACTATTTTGAATAAGTGTCATATCAAACGTCAAATTAGGATTAAAAGACACATCTAACTTTAGCAAGTTTCTTTGATTTTCAAAGGCAAAAGTGTCTATACTTTGTATTTTATTGTGAGACAAAATAATAGTAGTCAATTGTTGAAATTTTTCAAATGTTTGAGCATCTATTACCTTAATGTAATTGTTGTTTAAGTAAATGTTTTTTAAATTTGATGATTGAGTATTATTGACTTCAAATACTGTGATTCTATTATTAGATAAATCCAAAGTTGCTAAAGCTCCAGTATGGGCAAAAGAATTGAATTGTAGCGTTTGTATATTACTTCGAGAAATGTTTAGATCTTTTAGTTGTGTCATTCCGTTAAAAGAACCATTCTGAATCGCAGTTAATAATGAGCATGAAATGTCAAGACTTGGAAGAGAATTTAACCCTTCGAAGGTATTTTCTTCTAAAGTCCCATTTAGTGGATTATTTGATATCTCAAATGTTATTAAATTTTTCAGAGATTGAAAGGAATTTGACTCTAGCCGGGATATTTTATTATCAGAAATGTCCAGAAACTGTAAAGAATCTAGCCCATGGAAGTGTTCATGTTTAACAACGGTCAGATAATTATTTCTTAAGGAAAACGATTCTAAATTTCCTAAATTACCTTTTTCAAATTCAATATTTGTGATATTATTGTAAGACAAATCGAGTTGTTTCAAATAAATTAACATATTGAAGCATTTTGGATAAAGTGTGTTAATATTATTATTTTGAAGCAATAATACTTTTAAATTTGCAAGTCCATAAAATGCATTATTTTCTAGGGCATCTAGGCGTTGGTTACTTAAATCTAGTTCAAAAACCAATTGCAGTCCATCAAACATGCCCCTTTCAACAGTACCTTCTAATTTATTCTGATCAATTGAAAAGGATTGAACTGTTTTACCTCTAAAAAGTGATTTTGTCAGAGTTTTAATTTCATTTTTTGAAATCTTTATAGTATTCAAATTCACATTTTTGAAAATATCTTTATCTAACGTTTCTATTTGATTATCACTCAAATCAAGGCTTTGCAGCCATTTCAAATTTACAAAGGTATCTTTATCTATGCTCTTAATCAAATTGCATCTGAGATTTAAGTGCGTAAGATGTGAGAGGGTGTTGAAATCGTTAGCCATAACATATTTAATGTTGTTATTGCTCAAGTCTAGCGTTTGAAGTTCAGTGAATCTAAATAGCGACGCATTGATATCTGATAATTTGTTATCTGACATATTTAGGTGAGCTAATTTCTTCATGCCTTCGAACGTAAAAGGGTTAATGGTATCAATTGAGTTGTGTGATAGATCCAAATTAATAAGATCACGAAATGAATCAAAAATCGATACAGGCACTTGCTGTAGATGGTTGAATGACAAATTGATGGTTTCCAAGTTATTATATACGTGTTCATTGCTATATTTCTCTACGTTACTAATAACGTTATGAGAAAAATCTATTACTTTTACAGAGGGCATGCTATACGCATTAGACAATTTCGCCGTTGATATCAAGTTGCAAGACACATTTAAAACAACAAGGTGGACCATTGGCTTAATAATAGGAATCTCAATCAAATCGTTGTGGTTTAAATTTAATGAGTATATAAAACTTACAACGTCTGCACCAGAGCCATAATAACTAGGTAAACTCATCTCAGGTTGTTCATATTCATTTAAAAATGTTTTATATGTTAGGTAAATAGGATCCATTGAATATCCATCATACGTGTAGCTCTCTGAAGAACAAAAATTTGAATCGGTTTTCAGCCCTCGACGATATTCACTCCAGCTTTGCATTGGATTAAGGCCCTCAGTACAAATCATGTTATATGCACATGCAAAGGGGTCATATATTTCAGAACATGAGGCTGCGTAGGCTGAAGGCACGATCATCAACATCAAACCTAAAAAAACAAAACAACTTTTAGTATTCGTTATAAATATACATATTACGAGACATTTATATGCCATTGCTTATTTTATATGGGCCAATCTACATAAGAATTTTCAAATGTCTATCATTTACGGTTTTGGCGATATGCAACATTTCACTGCAATCTTTGAGCCGCAATTTTGAACTAGATATCTTACCTCTAAATGCCGGAACATCACAATTTTAGAATTGTTATTATGGCGACAGAAGTAGGTACGCTAGCCTTGCGGACTTAAACAAAGTCCTACCACGAACCACACCGCAAAAAGCACAATATATTATACTCCCCATGGGGATCGAACCCGGATCCTCTGGATCTGAAATCGGTGGGTTGAACCACTAGCCCACAGGAGTGGTTAAAAAATGTCTATCCTGGGTGGGAATCGCACCCACAACCTACAGGGCAGAACGCAGACCAACTGATCTATGAGGCTTGGTAATTAATAAGTATTAGTAAATATTTTGTAGTAAAATTGATAATTTTCTATTTAACGACTCGTAAGTTGTACCTAAAGTTCGTTTATGTTCATTTATTTAAATAATATCATGAAGAGTTTCAGTGCTGTGTTCGTATCGGCACTCAACATAGTAACAACTCTAATAAGGAAATAAGAAATGCTCAATATCACAAGCTGAATGAGTTATTTTATCAAAATGGTGGATTGAGTTTCCATCTCTACAGATTGTCTATAACGGTGCTTTGGTAACTCGACTACTTTCCTTGCATTGTATATACCTATTATATATTTGTACATAATATGACTTATTTCAAACTATTCAAAACTATATATCTATTCAAACAATATTTACAATTAAACTATCTTTGTACCTACAAGGGAATGTCGTTATTTTTATTAATCATCTTAAAATGACACTACGTTTTCTGTTGCATATTCTTATTCATTATTTTATTCGAATTATAACATTAGCAGTCGTAGTGAAAGAACCTTACGAACCGTCTATAGGTAAGTTAGCTATTCCAGACCAACACCAGACGGAAGCGTGCCAAAGACACTGGCTTCATTGCCACCCTGAATAGCTATACTAATTCGCTAGCTTAAATAGGAGCCAGCCCTTGGCCTTTGTCACCTCTAACAAATGGTGATTTTTGAAAACCCAGAGGGCACCGGTTCCTCACGACCCAGGATCTCGACTCCAAATGGCTCAAATATATTATTGCTTCTGTTAAAAGTATTTAATTTTGATCGAGCGAAGCGACCGAGATCTCCGAGTTAAGTTGGAAAACCCGGCCCTGTATGTATGTAAATATGTATGTATGTATGTGGCAATGTTTGTGACGGCATAACTCTCGAACGGATAATCCGATTTTCATGTCATTTAAACTAAATAGATATAACGTTAATAAAATTTGATTGTCGCGGGGGATTTTTGATAAGTGGGATAGTTTTTGAGATATTAGGGTGAAACGAAATACAATTTTTCACCCATGTCTTTTGAATGGTTGATCCGATCAATTCAAAATTTTGAAAATGCAGAGATTATAATAACACTAGGGTAGTTTTTGAGAAATAAGGGTGTCAAGTGAGACAAGAAGATTTTATGCTTGTCATTTGAAAGAGTATCGGCAGCACATTAATAAAATATATATTTTACTTTTAACTAGGAGTGTTTTTTGTAACAAAGGGGTGCATCAAGGGGTTAAAACGCTTGGTAAGTCTAAATAGACTGTTAAAGGGGGTTGATATGACAATTAACTTTCTTTTGATTTGTTGAAACTCCCCCTGTATTTAAATTATGGGTTGCAAAAGGGATAAATAAGATTGAAGTCTTGAAAATGTTTGATAAAATGAAATATCATATTTAATAGGGGCATATAATATAACAAATATAGGGACTGCAGATTTTCAAATAAGTATTTTTGCCCTTATTAGGGGTGGTTTTTAGGTATTAGATTAAGGGGGCAAAGGATGATCATCAGGTCTTCTTAAATAAGAAAGGGTAATCGAAATCTCAGTAAAACTGTTTTTTTTTGTTATTCACTCAATAGGGAAGGGTGTCAATGAAATCCAAGAAATACTTTTGGGGTGTCATTTAAGTGTTTTGACTGCGCATATTCCATATCAACAGTAAGTTATTGTCCACCACAATGTGCAAAGAATTTCCTCTATAACTGTAATGTTTCGCCATAATCATCACGCTTGGCAGACAGATTGGTGCTAACACAGTTTAGCACAGCTAAGACAGTTTTTGGGGTGGTTGGGATCTACCTCCTAGTGGTCTACCCCGGGCAACGGAATCGCTGACATCTGCTAGCGGTTACGGCTAAATGATCCCATTACTGGTGGTAGGACCCACAATGGTCCGCCTGGCTTGCGACCACCCTCCTGCCGAAGTCCGGCGCCAAGCAGTTCGCTGTGTTCCGTTGGTGTGCGGGAGTGCCAGTGTCTTTGGGGGTTGGATGAGTGTCAGTTGCGACGCGTGAGACCGGAGGCGACTTCTGAGGAAAGCCTAACCTGGTGACTAATATTGGAGACTAGCGGGATCCGAAGCACGGTCCTTGCCGTTGACCGACCGCAGGCAGCAGGGGGCCCAAGTAGCGCGCTAGCCACGTGCCAAAGGCTGCCCCACCACCTCGCAAAAAATCCCGAGATGCTCCACCGTGCCAGTTGGCGACTGGATGGGAGGACCCGGTGGCCATCCTCGGGGGGGGTTCGGGCGTCCCCGCAGTCTCCATTATAAGTCTCCCATTGGTGGGCTGAACTTTTGAATGTCGTTTGGTTAACCTCGCGACGCCTCGACATCTATTCTACATCCCCATAACTCTACCTATCAAACATGAAAGCTAAATCAAGGAAGAAATTAAAACAACGGCTGCATTTCCTCCCACTCAAAGTGCATCTCACAAATATCCGAGGACTGCACTCCAATCTCGAGCAAGTCCACCACCATCTTGAGACTGCAAAGCCGCACCTTCTCTTCCTTACGGAGACGCAGATAGCCACCCCGTCGGACGTGGCGTACCTCAACTACCCGGGCTACTCTCTTGAACACAAATTCAAGAGGAAGGCAGGGGTCTGTGTGTACGTCTGCGATGACATTTGCTGTCGGCGTCTTCGTTGCTTTGAAACATCGGGTCTTCCAACAGTTTGGCTACTGGTGGACACCGGCACTGAGAAGACTCTCTATGCCTGTGTCTATCGGTCGCATGACGGCAACCAGGAGACAACGAAACTCTTCGCACACCTCACTGAGGCAGCAGACTTGGCCCAGCAACGATATCTGACTGCGGAGCTTGTATTCTTGGGGGACTTTAATGCCCACCACGCTGAGTGGCTGTTCCCATACCAGGAGACTGACCACGCGGGAAGAGAAGCGCGCAACTTTGCCTTATCGTTAGATCTCACCCAACTGGTCGGTCAAGCTACGCGAATACCGGATCGAGATGGCCAAAGAGAGAACTGTTTGGACCTTTTCCTGACTACGGATCCTGCCAGACACTCAATCGCGGTCAAAAGCTAAGCCTTGGTTCAGTGCTGATTGCGCTCGTGCCGAGCTGCGTAAACAAGCTGCTTTCCAAGCCTGGGTGAAGGCCCGCGCCTGTAAAGCAAGATCTCGGAAGGTCCGTGAAAAGAAGCGTTTATTTAATACTGCTGCCAAGGCCTCTAAAAGGGTTCTGCGCAGGGCTCGATTTGTCCATATTGGACAAATAGGAGCTAAACTAGCATCATACCCTCCTGGAAGTAAGCAGTTCTGGTCTCTGTCTAAATCAGTTGAAAACAACTTCTGTCGTCCCACATTACCTCCGCTGTTGAAACCGGATGGAACTCTGGCCCATACCGCAGTAGAGAAAGCAAATTTATTTGCTGATCTGTTTGCGAGCAATTCCCGTTTGGACTCTTGCTCTTCTAAACCTCCAACTATACCTCAGTGTGGCATCGCTATGCCGATGCCAAGTATACATGCCAAGGAGGTCCGCAGAGCACTTTTCAGTCTAGACGTGAATAAAGCCAGTGGTCCGGATGGTATTCCGGCGCGAGTGTTGAGGCACTGTGAACCTGAGTTGTCGTCTGTGCTGACATGCCTGTTTCGCCTTTCTCTTGAGAAAAAGACCGTACCCAAATCCTGGAAGTTTGCCAACATGCAGCCAGTTCCCAAAAAGGGAAGTCGAGCCGACCCGGCCAATTACAGACCCATCTCCATCACCTCCATAATCTGCAAGGTTATGGAGAGAGTTCAGAACCATAAATTGCTGACGTACCTTGAAGCTAATGACCTGCTCAGTGACCATCAATATGGCTTTCGCCGAGGAAGGTCCACTGGCGACCTTCTTGTGTACGTCACGCACTTGTGGGGAGAAGCCATTGAGAAACATGGAGAAGCAATTGCTGTTTCTCTTGACGTCTCAAAGGCATTTGACCGGGTCTGGCACGCTAGCCTGCTGAATAAACTTCCTGCGTACGGTTTACCTCCTGAATTCTGTGCCTGGATATCCGACTTTTTGAGTGAACGGTCCATCAGAGTGGTAATTGATGGCTGCTCCTCGGACTATATTGCCATCAACGCCGGTGTTCCTCAAGGGTCTGTTCTCTCTGCAACTCTTTTCCTGCTGCACATTAATGACTTGCTCCAGCTAGGCATTTTTGGGTATGCAGATGACAGTACTGTTACAGAGAGATACATATCTAGTGCACGTTCTACCAATCTGGAGGTGTGTTCTCTGAGAGAGGCCATGATTGAGCGAACGAATCAGACTCTAAGTCTTGTTTCCCAATGGGGAGACGCTAATAGGGTCTGTTTCAATGCCTCCAAAACTCAGGTATGTCTCTTTTCGGCGAAAAAGCGTCAATTTGACCTGACTCCTACCTTTCAAGGTACTTTTGTTAAAATAACTGACAGCCTTGTCCTCCTTGGCATGGAGTTGACGGCAAGCCTCAATTTTGGCACCTCCATCGAGTCTAAAGCGCAAATTGCGGCCAAAAAGCTGGGCATCCTAAATAAAGTCAAGCGATATTTCACACCTGATCAACTTTTGACTTTATATAAAGCTCAAGTTCGATCCTGTATGGAGTATTGCAGCCATCTTTGGGATGGTTCAGCCAAATATCAACTTGCTGCACTTGACTCGGTGGAGCGCAGAGCCAAGAGGCTCATAGGTGAAGAGTACCTTGCCAAAGCAAGGCTCGACAGCCTGAGCCATCGTCGCAAGGTTGCGTGTTTGTCAGTGTTTTACAGATTGTACTTCGGTGAGTGTGCTCAGGAGCTTCACGACCTTATACCGCTTTCGCCGTTTTTCAACAGAAATTTCAGACGCACAGCCTATTATCATCCTCACCTGGTTGATATCCCACGCATAAGAACTAAACGCTTTCAAGAATCTTTTATTGTGCGCACTGCAAGAACTTGGAATAAGCTCCCAGCGTCTGTTTTTCCGCTGTGCTACGACCCTAATGTCTTCAAAAAGAGAGTTAATAGGCACTTTCTGGGTAGGCTCGCTCCATCGTAGATCTCATTCTTACCTGTGTAAGTTTCGTGGTCAAGAGCCGACCCATCGCAAATAAAAAAAAAAAAAAAACAGTTAAAGTTTTGTTAATACACAGAAAGAAGCTTTTTGGTTCAGTTTTTGGCAGAATTGTAAACAACAACTACAAAGGCAACGGTTTTGAGAGCACTTTCAAAACGTCATCAACCTTTGTTTCACTGTAAGGATATTAAAATAAGTTAGCAACAAGAGAGAGCCCTGAACACTTAAGGTAAGTAAGGTGTGTATTGAAAGCTATCGTTTGTTAATTAGATACGTTCTATTTGAGAAATAATCTCCGTCACAAACCAGACATCACGAGATCTCAGTTCGGATCGAACTACTAGTTATAAAAATAGACAACCATATACCAATTAAGATAACGCTAGAGCGGTTAAAGTAGGTCTTTATAATCTGGTTTTTTTATTACGAATTGGAGACGAAACAAGCAAGCAACCCACCTGATGCTAAATGGAACTCCTGTCTATAACATAGCCTCACTGCGTAGGTCATATCTACAAAAAACATGACCTACGCTGCACTGTATTGCGCCCGTCAACTTGAGGCGCAAAGTTGTAAAGCCCCGGGTGACCGTAATATCACCGGCAACCTTTTACTTTTTTTTCATAGCTTAGCGACCGAAAAACCCTTAAAACTGTGTATAGTTATTTAGAACAGTTATGTTGTAGATTCATTTCGAGTCGAGGTTTTAAATGTGTTTCTACCTTTACAACACTTACGTTCGCTCAACATTGCATATGCTACGGTTGTGTGGAATCCCCAATATATTATCTATATGAGTCAACTTGGAAGGATTTAATTAATTTAATTTAACTATTGTAGGCTACATAAAATTTAGTTTTTCTGTTTTCATGTTTTTGTTTTTGTTTGTTATTTTGCATTTTTTCGACTTCCTTTTTTTTTTAGTACCTACTTAAAAGTGGAAACTTTGTTGGATTTGGAATTATTTTTAATGAAATAAATTTTAACCTTATTATATATTGTTTCCCGAATAAAATAAAATAGATACATTTAGATACTTAGATACCAAATTATTCATAGCTTTTCATGTACTAAGTAGATACCACGCAGGCGGAGCCGCGGACTAAACCTAGTAAAATGGAACGAATATCTACTATATACTATATAAACTCGTGTTATGAACTACATTACAAACTTACACCACAATACATGCATTTTGAACCAAATCGGGCTTTTATAGGCCATGACTCCGGTCAACTACAGCATCTGAAAATGTAAAAGTCCCAAGCTATATTCATTTGCACAGTAAAATACTCTTCTTATAATTATTAATCAACATAATATAGAAAATGTACATTACATAATTCTTGTTCTTATGCAAAAAAAAAAAAAGACTTAAGACTTTTTCCTCTTTGAGAATTCACCTCTGTTCACTTCTCTTCACTTCTTATCTTTGGTTGGTGTTTGGACAAAGTCGGCCTAGCTAGCTACCACCATCTTACCTAATTTTGTCGCCAAAACAACAATTCTTAAATTGTTATGTAACTGAGGCTCAGTTTGTTGAGGATTCCGGATGAAGTGCGCTTCCACCTTCGGCCTTATCATAACTTGAAATCACATGAGATGACGGCCAAGCACCTCCTATGTAATTTTAAGCTTTTGTAATTAATCATTAAAATAATAACTAGCCAAAGGTTCTTGCCTTTCTGCTTGTGTACTGGTCGAGATTCCGAACAGGCGGTAGATTTTATGTTTCAAAGTGATCCTCAAACATCAAAGTGGCTATGACCACGGCTAAGTACTTGGTAACGTAACTTGGTAACTTGGTAAGTACGTATATTTTATTAAATTTAAATTCTCCATAGATAAATCCATCCAAGGTCAATGGAATATTAAAAAGATGAACAGAGTAAGGTGAATTAAACTTACCGCACATTAACACCAAAAGATTTTTCTTAAATTATATCCCAGAAACAATAATAACTAATCAACATATAATTTAACCGTCATTTAAAACTTCTGAGTGTAGAGTGTAATGTTGTGCACAGTGCTAACAATGCAAAATAGAAATAGGGATCAGCGAACGAAATAATACTAAAAATTTTTTTTTTTGTAAATACATTTTTATCATACAATACAACACCCAGACACAGAACAAACATCTATATTCATCACACAAATGTCTGTCCTGGGTGGGAATTGAACCCACAACCTACAGCGCAGAAGGCAGAGTTACTACCAACTGAGCATGAGGCTTGTTAAAAAGCAAGCTCACTTTGAATTAAACAGAAAATAAAACCTAACTCGCACGTTCTTGTCCCAAATCGTTTATAAAAATGTACCACCAAATAGTATAATATCTATGACACTAATAGTAATGAAGCGAGATTTTTTGAAGCGAAAACTTCTTTAGGCGCGTTGGGCATTTTTTGAGATGGGACAAAACCATTGAACTAGCGACACCTTACCGACACTACTCTTGACACATTTGACTTTAAGCACATTGTCATGTTATCTTTACGATCATAAGAGGTACTCCTGGAGTGCCACTGTTTTTTTTTTTTATTTATATTTGTATTTTACCTAAGTATTATATTTCACTGACTGCTTTAATAGTATCATAATCATAAGCTATATTTTTTCAGGTTTTATTAGGAATCCTAACGAAAACTCTAATAATGTATCCCGACGCAGCGCAAAACTGTTGCCATTTTTATGACAACAGTCTGAGCGTCTGAGACAAGCGTCTGTGGCATCAGCAGCACGACAGCGCGGCAAATAGATGTAGGTACTACGCAAATGTACAGAACGTCATTAGAGGCCAATGCCACTAACGCTGCCTTATTTAGTATTTTTATGAAAATGTGGCGGGCAAACGCAATGCGAACAGGATCACTTATTATTCTTTGATGTCAAAAAAGTGCCAAACTCACCAAGACCCCACCTATAGTGTGGGATGATGATGATTTAATCATGTAAGGTATGTAGTTATTCGTTTTTGTTTGGTGGTAGGGCTTTGGTTAAGTCCGCCTGGCTAGCTACCACCATCTTATCCAAGTAGGTACATTAATGTTGTTTGCACGAACCTAAATAACACTCACTGCTCTTGCGCTTGGCTGAATTATCAATTCGCTGACAGGACGCCTTATCACTTATCAACTTACAGAGACAATGGTGGTAGTCATTTTATTAAATTTGTGTCATCTATAATTGTATACCTACTGGGTGTAGTATGTACCTTTATAAATATTACAGGACATTTATTTACACAGCGCCACTAAGCATAGCTTATAGGAACTAGATAATGGATAGAATACTTGAATACTCTTTTGTAAATACATACGTTATAAATGATACAGCACCTAAACACAGAACAAACACCTTTATTTTAACAAGCCTCATAGCTCAGTTGGTAGTAACTCTGCCTTCGGCGCTGTAGGCTGTGGGTTCGATTCCCGCCCAGGACAAACATTTGTGTGATGAATATAGATGTTTGTTCTGTGTTTGGGTGTTGTATCATATAGTATGTATGTATTTACAAAAAGTATTTAAGTATTTTATCCGTAATCTAGTTCCCATATTACAAGCTATGCTTAGTTTGGGTCTAGATGGCGCTGTGTAAAATGAATGTCCTGTAATATTTATTTATTTATTTATTCATAACACAAATGTCTGTCCTGGGCGGGAATCGAACCCACAGCCTACAGTGCCGAAGACAGAGTTACCAACATTATATATGTGTATTGTATAATATGTAGGTACATAGTTTAGTGTAGGTTATTATATAATGTAAGTAGTGTTTATTTGTGGCATAGCTATACATAATGTATTTTAAATATAGACCCCTATTAATATGAGTACCACCAACCACCTATTCCATTGTTTATACATATATTTATCCTGTGCTATTTTTATGTTATGCAATAAAGTAAATAAGAAAAAATAGTAAGTGCGTCGCAATTTAATGGAGTGAATGAATGAATGAATGAAAATACTTTATTGCACATCTTAAAAATAGAACTAGATAACTACAAAAAAAAATGTTGGAGGCTCGTAATATGTGTCACAACTGACTGGTTGTTCGCTGATGAGATAGTCCTCTGTCTTGTTTACTTTGTATATGATGGGGGTTTTTAATACCAATGAATACCAATATATGTATGTATGGGTTTATTGGGAAAATCCATAATACCTCAAAGCGGACGGGACGTCAGTGGAGGCTTCAGTCACCCCCACTTAACATTAATAAATAAATAAATACTACACGACATTATTTTGAACACAGCGACATCTAGTCACAAACTAAACAAAGCTTACAAGCTTTGCTTAATATTTATTGATATATATATGGGACCTAAATTTCGGAATTATGTTATTTTTTTGTAAATACATACATAATATCATACACTACAACACCCAAACACAGAACAAACATTAATATGTATCACCTACAGCGCAGAAGGCAGAGCTACTATCAACTGAGCTGTAAGGCTTGTTTGAAACATAAGAAGTAGGTATTGAATACCTACCTTGAACCAGTAGTCTATTAGTGATCTACCCTGGTCAACGGAATTGTTGGCGTCCATGGTATCCATGGTTTATATAATCCTATCGCAAGAGGTAGAACCTGTCCGCCTGGTTTGCGTCTACCCTCCAGTCTGTTCGGTGCGCGGGAGTGCCAGTTACTTTACTAGGCAGCTTCTGGGAAGGCTTGCTCCATGACTGACCCAGATAATGCCCGGGCAAGCCGAGGTCATGTGCTTTCTCATTTCAAATAAAAAAAGTTTATCATTAGCATGACTGAAACTAAACCCGACACTTATCGTACGTATGAATAAAACAAAAAATAGATCGTTAATTTTTATATGCTTAAAAGGTTACAAATATGTTTTAGAGTGACTATTTAAACGTTTTATTTAATTACTATATAAGTGACAATTTAAATTAAACTAAATATATTTCTTAAAATCGACGTCATTAATGAGCACCTGGCTTTTTATGACAAATAAATCTCAAAACTAAATCAGAAACATATTATTTTGGATACCTAAAAGAAGTGTAGACTAAGTAATCACTGAAAATAGAATAAAACTATATAAAATCTCTAGCTCTATCAGAGTCTTCCTGAAGCGACCTCCAAATATATTTCTTCAGATAGTAAGTCTGGTCTCTCACGGCTTCCAGTATTTTTTGGCTAGTCAGCAGGAGTCTCTCATCCATCATGGATTCAGGATGCATCTGTATGCTAGCTGACACACTCTCTCCAGGGACACACGGGATCCCGTCCAAAGAATTACCAGAAACCGTCCCCTCCAGTACAGCTGGTCGCATCTTTGAGTATCCGTTGTTGAAATTCTTCAAAGCGTCTGCCAGCCATTCGCAAGTAAAGTTATTACCTTCCAAGTACACCATTAAATTGAATTTATGGTCGTACCAAGACTCATATCTCAACACGTGCATCTCGTTATGGTTTAGAGAGAGAAACTTTAAATACTTCAAGTCCATGAACAGCTTAGAATCCACCATTTTTAGACTGTTAAACGATAGATCCAGATTCTCAAGTGAAAGAAGACCACGGAACGCGCCGTACTCTATGTTAGTGAGGTGATTGTAACTTAATCGCAGGGTTTTTAGGTGCCCGATCCGCAGAAAAGTTGAAGGACCTATTCTCCGAATGCGGTTGCAACTCAAGTCTAAGTAGTTTAGAACAACCGGTAGCCGTAGCGATTTTTCATCCAGCTCATGGATTTGGTTCCGACTCATGTCGAGATGTCTCAGATCAGTCTGGTAGCGCAGATCGATCAGCAGCGGGTCGGTAATATTGTTGGAATGCAATAAAAGAACGGTCAGCCGTCTGCCTTCATCGGGGAGGATCTTCAGCTGCGTCAGCCCGTTATTGGATAGGTCCAAAATACCACCATCCCGATGGAACAGATCAATGTGCAAATTATCAAGCTTATTAATCTCGTTGTGGGTCATGTTGACGTGTCTCAAGTTGTAGCTGTTGCGGAATGTCTGGTCGGGAATGTAGTCCAGCTTATTGTGGGATAAATCCAAGTTCTGCAAGTTATTCATGTGCGAGAAGCTCTCAAGGTAAAGGTTGGAGATGGCGTTGCCGCTGAGGTTGAGGTACCTGAGGTATGCTATATCATTGGCGTTTACGATAAAATTGCTGATTTTGTTCTTCGAGAGGTCCAGAGAGATCAATCTAACAAGTGCCTGGAAGGCGTTGTACTCGACGTCACTGATTTCGTTTTTAGAGAGATCCAGCTCGGTAAAGACGTCGACGGGGGTATCCCTGCTCCGGAGCAAGTGTCGCACATACCTAGTGGTGATCGCCTTCGACGTTGCATTGGGGAGCGTCGTAATTTTGTTATCGGAGAGCAAGATCTTACAAACAGAGTGGCCACCTAAATGCTTCCAGTGCCTGGAGAGCATCATAGGCTTTATTTGCTCAAGATGGTTCCATGACACGTCAAAGGTCTCGAGGTGAATGATGATTTGGAGTGATTTCTCATCAATGTTTTCTATCTTGTTGCCGCGGAGGTACAGGTGTTTCAGGTTTTGTAAGTTGTTGACTGCACCGTTGAGGTTTTTTATGTGGTTATTGTTCAGCCAAAGGGTCTCCAAGTTAGTCAAATTGGAAAAGGGTTCTTCTGTGAGATCCGCAATGCGATTGTTGGTAAGATCTAGTTCCTTCAGAGAAGTCAGCTCTTCAAATACGTTAGCCGAAATTACTTCTAGTCTATTGTATGCTAGATAGAGTTTTGAAAGCTTGTTGGCCTGGAGCTCAAAATGGAATAAATCGTCGATTGTATAGAGTTTGTTATGCGACAGGTCGAGAGTTTCTAAGCTGTTGAGAGTGGTAAAAGCTTCTCCGTGAATGGTTTCCATGTAGTTGCCGCGCAAGTCGAGAGTTTTGAGGAGGGTAGTGTATCGGAGTAGGGAGAGGTTTGCTTGCGGCCAGATGCCGGTGATTTTGAGTGTAGTGACGTAAGAGAGGAATTCTTGGTCGATGTGGTCGTCAAATCGTTCGATGGCTTCGGTCAGTGTGACATCGACTGTCACAGGATCGTTGGATGCTTCCTGGCACTCCAGGGGGAGTTGAGCTCGGATGTTGCCATGGCACTGATAGCGGAACGAGCAGCCATGGCTATCGATCTTGTCACGAAGGCAGTAGCTGGAAGTAAGCGCCACCAGGCCCAGCAGTAAAACTACCAGCCTTGCTGAAATAAAATAAAAAGTATCAATATCTGTCCAATTTACTTGCACATTGGATTAACATATTACAGCAAGAACTCGAAAGGTGGTAAAAAGTAGTTTTGACTGCAAAATACAGGTAAAACGACTAGTTTAGGGTCTATACTACTGTGACATAAATATACCTATATATTCTGTATATACTATATGTTCTGTTTCTATGCTGTAGACCTGTAAGCCCGGTCGCGATTCCAAACAGGCGGTAGATTTGCCGTTCCCAAATGATCTTAAAAAATCTTAATGAATAAATAAATTTTGACTATGACTTTGACTTTGCAGGTTGTGGGTTCCATTCCCATCCAGGATTAAAATTGTGTGATGGATATAGAGGTTTAATCCGTGTTTGGATGTTGTAATGTATGACATGTCTGTAAATTTTTTTTTGTTGACTTGTTGGGGTCGATTCTTAAGCCGCGACATTGAATCAACCGTATTAGTACTATCCTTTCCATCCTATCCATATAGGTTATCGCTTTTAAGCGATAAGATCGCCTGTAGTACCGTTTACTTTAGTTTTACATTGATAATTGTTCTATATGTTGTTGGTGTACAATAAATAATTTTCATTCATTCATTAATTCAACCTATTACTTATGTCCGCTATTGTACATAGTTATTATTTTTGTTATAATTTATAATTTTTTATTGTACTACGTGGATGTGCTTGGCCTTTATTTCACCTAATTTTTCATGTTATGATAAGGCCGAAGGTGGAAGCGCACTTCACCCGGAATCCTCTACTAACTGAGGCCATCTTACCTCAAAATGCCGGAACACAACAATTTCAGAATTGTTATTATGGCGACAGAATTAGGTAAGATGGTGGTAGCAAGGCAGGCGGACTTAAAAAAAGTCCTACCACCAACTATACTAAGCACAATATTGTACTCGCCTGGGGATCGAACCCGGGACCTCTGGATCTATGACCGGTGAGCGAAGCACTAGACCACAGAGGTTTTAATAATTTTAAATAAAAAAAAATACCTCTTAATACCGGATCGTAACAATTTTTAAAACGAGTTGAGTTCCCTTTAGACCTTTTATAACGGGCCTTACGGTAGCCGACTGCTTCTAGTTTGTGAATATTTATTATCAAAGCATCACTCACCCAAATCCATATTGATGAAGACTATAATGATAATCCCAAGGTGTAGGTAAATCAAAGTGTAATCTGGAAAAAACATTGCTTTATTTAAGATATTATTTGCAAAATTAAATACGTTAGAATCATGCCTCTCTGCTCAGTTGGTAGTCGATCTGCCTTCTGCGCAGTAGGTTGAGGGTTCGATTACTATCCAAGACATATTATATTTGTTTTTGAATGAATATTGATGTTTGTTCTGAGTTTGTGTGGTGTATCATAAGTATGTATTTAAATTTTTGATTGAAAATAAAAAATTGTCTGAGTGAAATTAACTGTGCTTAATATCCATTTATTATTAACATGAGAAAATATTCCATCCTCCGTAATTTTTCTGCACAACGGAACATCTACAAGTTACGTTGTAACCTGCCCACATATGTCTCGCTTGCCGGCGCTGGTTGCCCGGGCTCGTAGTTATTTGGACACCTTCATAACTTATAAAATCTGATCAATATATATTGTCATGTCGATTATAATGTTGTAACCGGGGAGTGAAAAAGTGTACCTACTTTTGTAGATACCTACATTATTTAAGTTTATTTAAGGGACTAATTTTAAGACTTATCATATTAAATTGCAAGGAATTGTACCTACATCTTAGTCAAACCTGTAAAGGTTTTTTGGTGTGTTCTATTGTTTAAGTAAAAACTTTGTACATACGAAATAAATACAAAAAAAAGACTGCTAGTCCAGTGGTGGAAAGGAGCGATAGAAATAGAAACAGAAAGAGAAACATTTATTGATATATTGATAACGATAAGAAGCAAGATAAATACAAACGCGGAAGAATTGACAAAGTACGGATAGGCAGCATAGTGTCAAATTAAATAAATAAACAAGCAAGTACAAGAAATATAAACGCAACAATATGACCAAAAAAAAAACGCGTATTATACAACAATAATTTACCTAACTTAATCTAACTCCCTACGCACCATACCTACCCAACACCAAACAAACCTAAATCGTACCTATCCATCCAATAGTTTGTAAATACCATTGCTAAATTTGTTTTACCATTGCATTGCTAATACCATGCCTTTAAGGGATTCTTACATAAAATAATATACTTATCCAATATATGTCTTGAAAATTACACTGTTCATCTATTTGATACATTTTCACGACAAAAGGGCTGTACGAATTAAAATTAAATTCGGCAAAGTGATCTACAGGAAGAATTTAACCGCCACTGTGGTCTAGTGGGTTCGCCTTTCTGTCTCAGATCCAGAGGTCCCAGGTTCAATCCCCAGGGGAGTACAATATTGTGCTTAGTTTGGTTGGCGGTTGACTTTGTTTAATCCGTCTGGCGTCTGGCACCAATTTATCTTATTCTGTCGCTATACTTAATGCAATTAGTGAATACGTGAAAATCTGTAATTAGCTTTATGTTATTGTTACTGTAATCTAGATAGATAAAATAGCTGTTGATTTTCCAATAAATTAAAAAAAAACTAAAACTGTGTGTTCCAGCATTTAGAGGTAAGATAGCCAGTTCCTCAGTTTGTTGAGGATTCTGGGTGAAGTGCGCCTCCATCTTAGGCCTCATCTTAACTTGAGAGTGAGATGAAGGCCAAGCGCTTCCCCGTCGTACAATAAAAAAAATTGCCTATATTCTTCAGCCGTAGGCAAAGCCGCGAACAAAAGTACGTATCTATGTGGGGCTGGTGGGAATTACCTCCTAATTGGTTTAACCCGGTCAACGAAATCGTAAACCGTTAGACAACGGTTGAATGATTATTCGCTTGTTGCCTGTATTCCCAGAAGTATAGCCCCATCCTAGCCCGAGCAGTGCCTAGTTTTCCCATTTCTAATAAAAAAACAAATAAATAAGGTGCTTCAACTTACCTGTCAAGCCATCAGTGCGACGTAATATCACAAGAACCAAAGTCCAAATGCGAATGCGACTCAGAATGGAGCGATCGGCGTTTGCTGAGTACGCGAAAGAGGACGCCAAGAAACCGGTGTATCTTACACGCTGAATCGCAGTTCTGGGAACCTGTCCCTCCCCGCTTACAGAAGACAAAATAACTGACAGTGTGGTTACCACAGGTTCCAATCACTTAGACTCATCGCACACTAATGCGGTGGGGACTTGTGGGATTTACCTCCTTTTTGGTCTTTATTATTATAGATTTTCGAGTCACTGTTGACTCAGTGTAGATCTTACAAGGATCACCTACTACGGGGTAGTCAGAGACACATCCAAACTTACGTTCGGCACAAGCCTACGGTTTGCGAGTACAGCTAGCTTTCAATAAATAATAATAATACTAAATATTACAGGTTGTCCCAAACTAAGCAAGGCTTGTGTTGGGAACTAGATTACTTTATTATTAATACTTACATATTTTTTTTTGTATATACAAGCTTATCATACAGTACAATACCCAAACATAGAACAAACATCTATATTCATCTCACTAATGTTTGCCCTGGGTGAGAATCGAACCCACAACCTAAAGCGCAGAAGGCAGAGTTACTTCTAACTGAGCATCTTATCATATCGCCGCTTAACGGAATACAAGCCAGTGACACCAATCAGATTTTGGTCCTCGGGACATACGGATAAAAGTCATATCGTAAGGATACCGGATCCTTACGATATGACTTTTACCGTCAGAGGATGTGCGTGTTTCAAATGCGCAAATAACCTTCCAAAATAATTAAACATCGTTTTAGAAATTTATTGATAACATCAATTTAATTCTGTGTCAACTTCGTCAAAATCTTCAAGCTCTGGATAATTGTCGCCATAGTCGACGGCAAACATCATGGCACATTCGTCCCCACCTCGCGAGGCGTCTCGGCTCACGTGTACCGGTATAAGGTCCATCAGCTGTAATAGTGGGATGTCTTTTTCCACGGATAGCATGAATGCAAGTCTTAAATCCTCTCTGAAAAAAAAACATTAACTAACTCTCGTGGCTTCGCGTGGTACAGTCGCCTGCCCTAATACGTATACACTAATATGTATATTACATTAATATGTATACACTAATATTGATACACGAACATAAAAATAATATGTACAATTAAACTATGTACAAAGGAATCAGTCGGATTACTAAGGACCGTTACAAACGGCCTATAGGTAACTCAACTGTTCCAGACCAGTACCAGACGGAAGCGTGCAAAAGACACTGGCTACATTGCCACGCTGAGTAGCTATGCTTACTCACCTAAATAAGAGCTAGGTATACACTTCATCATTTTCAAAATGAACCCATTACTTTTATATTCACGTCTGGAAACACGGTAATTACTTTAGTATTCAAGTTTGATAGACACCTATAACATTTTACCTATAGATGAGGATCAAAAACCATTTGGAAAATAACGGAGTGTATTTATTAGTGCAGAATACATGGATTACTTTTGGGGTAGGTGATCTACTTATATGTGTTCAACACTGGAACGCTGGCTTTTTTTTTATTACATTTACACAGCACCAAAAAACTAAGCATAGCTTGTAATATGGGAACTAGATTACGGATAGAATACTTAAAATACTTTTTGTAAATACATACAACACCAAAACACGGAACAAACATCTATATATCTATCACACAAATGTTTGTCCTGGGAATCGAACCCACAGCCTACAGCGCAGAAGGCATAGTTACTACCGACTGAGCTATGAGGCTTGTTATAGTTACGGCTAAATCGTAGAACTGGTGGTAGGATCTGTAAAAATCCACCAGGCTAACCATCCAGTCGCCAAAAGGCTTGCCATATTCCGTCGGTGCGAGAGACCAGTGGTTTCTAGCTCGCTCCATCGTAGACCTCATCCCTGCTCTAGCCTTGAGCTAGACAAACCTAGAGATCAATAATCCATCATTCATAAAAAATAGACTATGAAACGGAGTTTTAACCGCCCCCGAAATAAGAAGAAGGTTCTCAAATCATCGAAATCTTTTTTTTGTATGTTCCCCGATTACTCAAAGACCGATTTGGAAAATTATTTTTTTGTTTGCAAAGAATACCAGGTGGTCCCATCGTCATCGGGTCAGGATTTGATGATGGGATCCTGGAGAAATCGAGGGAACTCTTCATATATTATAGGCTCACTTGAAGCGATTTAGGGCGTATTACCTTATATTTAGGGCGTATTACCTCAATTCCTTCCTTCCAATTACCTTCAGTGAAGTCGGTTTTCTTTTAAGTTCAAAAACGTAATTATATATGAATCGCTTTTGCCCGCAGCTTTGCGTGGTAACCGATTAAAAAGTAACCTATTGTCTTCCCCGTCGCTTACAATACATCCACGCCATATTCTATTAGATCCGTTCAGTCGTGAAAAGGTGCGTACAAACAAACAATTTATAACAATACAATTTTGTAGTCTAATTCTGTAGTTTAGTCGAGTTTTTATTTTATTTTTGACATTACTTTTTTAACAAGTTTGTACTAAGGTACGCAATCTAGAATCAACCCGACACCTTTAAACGAGGCACGCAAATACCATTTTATTATCTGTGGTCATAGTAAGCAGTTTGTTTATAATTACATACGTAGGTACATACTTACTCATTCGTGGAATCTATACCCAAGGTGTCATATTGCTTGACACTGTAAGCTAGGTTTTTGCAGGCGGATGGAGTAGTACCTTCGAATATACCCATCTGCAAATATATAATTCACCAGTGAACAACCCAGGAACCCGTTTCCATGATCCCGTGGGAATTTTCATCCTGAGTGCACCTAGACATTATAAAAGACCTAGATACCTTGTAAAACTTTTTTTATAATATATCTTAAATGTTATGGTTTAATTTTCCATTTACCTATTGTTATATGTATATTATACATTTACTATTACACATTACATATTATTTTTATTTTTTTTTATTTATCTATTTATTATTGATTATTGACATATTGATTTCATTAAATTAGGACCCGAGCATAAAAATCTACCCAAAATGTCGATAATAAGTTTTCCCGAAACAGGCTTAGCCTAGTGGGAAAACTGACAGATATATACCTAGATTTAAAAATTGCAGTCTGTTAAATATATATTGTATTAGTGTTAAAATGTTAGTACCTAAGAACCTTTATTTTCCTTGAAGTTATACAATTTTATTTAGCAGTAATAAACTATTTTTACTTTTACTTTTTTTTACTTTTTACTTTATAATTTTTTTGTCAACATTTTTAGTGCGCTAGCAAAAAATAAACTTATTTTTAATTATATATAGTAGCTAGTGTATCTTTGGAGCATATAAATAATAAATAAATAAATATAACAGGACATTAATTTTATACAGCGCCATCTAGCCCCAAACTAAGCATATCTTGTAATAAGTAATTATGGGAACTAGATTACCGATAAAATACTTAAATACTTTTTGTACATACGTAATATTATATATATATATTATTATATTAATTTTGAGCTCAGTGTTAAATGTACCTACGCGTAGATTAGTTATAGAGATCACATTGTTTAGTCTTTATTGTTGCTATTTGTGAAGACCTGTAATTGGCTATATAATTATTTTATATGTTTTAGAGACATTGTATATCAGCTTTATTTTTTACAACTAGGAGACGGAGCAAGCAAGTACCTAGCCCACCTAATGTTAAGTACATCTCTTGCCTATAACAATGCCTCACTGCGTAGGTCACATCCACAAAGAACAGGGCATAAGGGTATTCAGCCTCGCGTCCTCGTAATTTCACCGGCAACCATTTCCTTCAAACCGGAACACAGCAATGCTGCTTGGCTGCTGAAATAGGTATGGTAGTAATACTTCCCCGGACGAGCCCATTGACAAGGGTCTCTTAGGAGTGCTGTAGGCTTTCCTTATTTAAATAAATAAATAAGTAACGAAGGACACTGAACATTGATCAGATCAATCAGACAACGGATACCTGCGTAAGTTTCAAGTATTTAGGGTGTCTGACTTGAGCTGTGCGTGTACGTGTGGTTGGTGATAGGACTTAGATGAAGTCCGTCTGGCTAGTTACCACCATCTTACCTAATTCTGTCGCCATACTAACAATTCTAAAATTGTTGTGTTCCGGCATTCAGAGGTAAGATAGCCAGTTCCTCAGTTTGTTGAGGATTCCGGGTGAAGTGCGCCTCCACCTTCGGCCTTACCTTAACTTGGTGGTGAGATGAAGGCCAAGCGCTTCCCCGTCGTACAATAAAAAAAAAAAAGTTTGTAAGTCAGTCAGTAACACGACATTTTAAGAAATGTAGATCATTCATAAGGAATATTCATCATCATCACTCAGCACTAAATAATTCTGTATTGTTGTGTCATATCTACAAATAGTTTTTAGTCAAATTTGTCTTACTTGTTGGTTTTCCTACGAACGGGAATCTGTAAGTCTGTCCGTCTGTCTATCAGCAGTCTGTTGAGGTTTCCGAGTGAAAAGCACTTCCACCTTCGATCTTATTAGGTATAACTTGACACGTGAGGTGAGATTAAAGCCTATCGCTTCACTATCATACAATAAGATAGACGTAGCGAAAGTATTAAGGATTCAAAATCATTACAGAAGAAAATCACTTTTGACTTTGAATGGTACATTTGTGTGTACAGTGGAGCTATCTTACGTGAATAATATATTTCTTGTGCAGCGACATCGCTTGTATAGCTTTGTATCGCTTCGCTATCTCCAGCATCACTAGGACATGAGGGGGGAGGAACTCAGGTTCAGGAGTGACACGTTCATACACCGACTGTAATCAAAAATACTCATAATTGTATAGGAAAAATCGTTCTCTTATCAAACTCTTAAAACAATCTACATGCAACTGTATCTATTGAAGTTTTATGAAGGTTTAGCTCTTGACCTCAAGTCTGTTCAAGCTAGAGGAAAGATAAGGTCTATGATGGAGCGAGCTTTCCCAGAAGGCACTGGCTCTCAAAGGCCGTTTGGCATCGGACTTCAGCTGAATAGCACTAGCTAGGTCCTACCACGAGCGCTATGGTCATTCAGCTGTAACCGCTAGCAAAAACCAGCGATTCCGTTGCCAAGAGTAGACCACTAGGAGTTACATCATATCTATACATTCTACACATTCGAGAAATACCTTTTGGAACAAGATAGCGAGACCGTTGACCTTCGCTACGTCATTGGGGGGGGAGTAGAACCCTGGGATCAGTAGACCTGGAGGGGGGAGGTAATCATCAACCTCCTCATCACTTTCCTCTTCTACATACGGGTCTGGTAACTCCTGCGAGCAGAATAATTGGGTGTAAGCACGCTTGCGCTAAAGACATTGGACCTTCGCGAGTTTAAACGAAATAGCAGTTCCGTACCCAAAGGTGTGAACGTAATTCTTCATATAATCATCGATAAAAAGAAGAAAGAGAGTGGCAGACCAGTCCTGCTGGTGAATTGTGATAAATATTTACTATTAGCTATTATATTTAGAGAAGAAGTAGTAGAGTCAAAGTTAAGAAAAATTGCAATTTATTTCAGCCAGTTTCTTGGGAAAAGTTTTATCTAGTACTTGTCTGGAGGAGTTGAGTTACTACTAGACCGTGTGTAACGGTTCTTAGGTAGACTTTTCTTGTATATAATTAGAAGTTGAGGCTTTGAGGGTAAATTGTAAGTAAGCGGTAAATTGTATATATTGTGAGTGTATTAGTATCTGTGATAAAAATCATTTGTTAAGCACATAATACAAAATTAAAAAGGTGTCACTGTATAAATAAATTAACAAATAAATAAATATTACAGGACATTAATTTCACAAAGCGCCATCTAGCCCCATACTGAGCATAGCTTGTAATATGGGAACTAGATTACGGATAGAATACTTAAATACTTTTTGAAAATACATACGTACTATATAAGACAACACCCAAACACAGAACAAACATCTACATTCATCACACAAATGCTTGTCCTGGTTGGGAATCGAACCCACCGCCTACAGCGCAGAAGGCAGAGTTAATCCCAATTGAGCTATGAGGCTTGTTATAATAAATGTATTCATCATTCGATTACCTCCGGTATATCAATGTTAATTTCTTCATCAGGTTCTTGGTCGAACTCCCTTAACGCTGTGAGGTTCTGTGAAATTAAATCATTAGGTTGTTAATGTATATGAAATTAATGATCAATATTTTTATCTTTCTAATAACAAATGTTCCATTTATTCGGACTATGCGCTGTCAAAAACATTTATAACGCGCACATGATCGGTCTAACTTACCTATTATAACACTTGTAATAAATAATGTCATAGCGGAAGTCACAGATATAGAAAATAACTAACTAACTAAACAAAGCATTATTCGGATATAATTCTGCTATTAATAGTAATTTAGGCATAGATAGGTACGTAAAAGTGTTTATTGTATACATACATACATATGCCATATGCATATAGACCTATGCTTAAATTGCAGTGTACGGTACAGAGTGTCACAAAGGCGACTAATGTGTAATGTGTGTAATGCTAACACAAACCAATATTGCTTTTTTTTGCACGGTGTGGAAGCGCTTGGCCTTCATCTCACCGACTTTAAAGTAGTTATAAGGCCAAAGGTGGAAGCGCACTTCATCTGGAGTCCTCAACAGACTGAGGAACTGGCTATCTTACCTCTTAATGGCGGAACATGACAATTAAGATTTGTTCTGGCGATTTTTTGATATACATTTTAATAAATTTGTTAACTTGTGGACATATTTCTTAAGTTATTAACTGTGATATATAAGTCTTAAGTTATTTAATGCGCAAACGTGTTGGTAACCTTGCTGTAAGTTTATGAATAAAATGAAATAGGCTTAGGCAAGATGGTGGTAGCTAGCCAGAGGGACTTAAACAAAGTCCTACCACTAACCCAGGCACAATTTTGTACTCCCATTGAGGATCGAGCCGGGAGCCTCTTGGTCTGATACCGATGGGCGAACCATTAGACCATCGAAGCGGTTTTTTTATTAGTATTAAGTTATTACTACGTTTTGTTTTATTCATAAAATAATGGTAGGTAATATTTATTTTTTTACGATGGCTCGGCTCTTGACCACGAAACCGGAAGGCCAGAATGAAATCTACGATGGAGCGAGCCTACCCAGAAGGTGCCTGCCTGTACTCTCTTCTTGAAGACATTAGGGTCGTAACACAGCGGAAAAACAGACGCTGGGAGCTTATTCCAAGTTCTTGTAATGCGCACAATAAAAGATTGTTGAAAGCGTTTAGTTCTTATAAGTGGGATATTAACCAGGTGAGGATGATAATAGGCTGTGCGTTTGAAATTTCTATTGAAGAACAGCGAAGGCGGTATGAGGTCGAGAAGCTCCTGAGCACACTCACCGAAGTACAATCTGTACCCCGACAAACACGAAAGCTTGCGACGATGACTCAGACTGTCGAGCCTTGCTTTGGCAAGGTTCTCTTCACCTATGAGCCTCAAATGAAGCTATTGACAATAAATTTACCCCACTCTTGAGCAGCTCTAGTCGCTTCTGTTCTCTCGCCAGCCTCTGCGCCTCCAAAGTGTCTTCTATGTCCTGTCGGGCCAGCCGTTGCATCTCTGAGAGACGGCGGGCTCGTTTCTCCAAGGTTTCCTCCTAGAAACATTCGAACATTTAATTTCATACGCATCGTGTTGAATAAACAGAGCACCAAAGCTAACCTTGTTAGTGGAAACTCGATTAAGGATGGAATACTAATAACCTTTTTTTAAAATACCTACATACTTATCATAACAACACCCAAACATAGAACAAACATCTACCTCTATTCATCACTCAAATGTGGCAGAGGTTCATCTGAGCTGCGAGGCACGACTCATTTGATCGTGAATCACCTGAAAAAGTCTAGTAGAAATATTGTGCCTTCACTGACGCATACAAAATGTTGCAACATTGTGGCATTTGCCATAATCAATATGCTTGGCAGGCGTATGATCACCAATCCACTTGCCAAGCGTGGTGATTATGGCAAAACCCTCCCGCTTTGGAGGAGGCTCTGTCCAGCAGTTGGCTAATGGGCCATTGATGGTGATTATGTCAACGTTGAACGTAGTGTTTAGACGACAATGGACGATGATGATGAATGATGACTTGTCATCCAGGGGATCCTTGATGGGGAGACTTGAAGACCGGGCTCAGTGGCGAAACTTGAGAGACTTATATCCAGCAGTGAACTGCAATATGTTAATAATGATGAGAACTGTAGATTGGCGAAAGTACCTTTTTACGTATTTTATCCCTCCGCCGATTTTCCACGACCTGTTCCCGTGTGGGGCTGAAGGTCTTGTACTGGTTGAAAGCCGTCACGCGAGGACGCTCATTGGCTGGCTTCGATTCCTCTTTCACTGGAATCTCTTCGTATAAGATTTTTCGGACCAGTGCTAAAATATTCATAACAATGAAACTAAGGCAAAAATCATTTAGATATAATCGTCTAAAAAAAAAATTCGTTCGTTTTTCCAGAAGCGTATGACCCCAAACCTTAAAACAGTTCTGGCATTAATGGCATTTTTTTCTCCATTCGCATCCGCGCCTAGGCCAGCCTCGAGGCTAAGAGCCGACTCATAAACCATAAAAAAGTTTGTATGACCTCAGCCACCATCAAAAATCTAGAGGGTATAGCAACTATCACCACTCTTGGAGGGCGGATCAGTGATCGCAGACGAATTTTGTCACGGGAGGAAATTGAACCCACAGCCTAACATGGGACGAGTAAAAAATAAATTGTTAAAAACTGAGGAACTGGCTATCCTCCCTCTAAATGCCGGAGCACCACAAATTAGAATTGTTGCTATGGCGACCGACATAAGTAAGATGACGGTAGCTAGCCAGGCGTGCTTAAATAAAGTCCTACCAACAACCAAACCAAGCACAATATTGTACCCCCTGCGGATTGAACTTGGGACCTCTGGATCTGAGGTGGGTGAACCACTAGACCACAAAGGTGGTTAAAATTTGAAGATTTTAAAGAGAGGTTTGAGAGTGCACTCCATCAATCCACAATAGTGACGAATAGTCGGAATAAGCGATGTCACCAAGCCATATAAATTCTCCAGAACCGATAACCGTAAGGAGTAAAGGTTATCAGATGACGAACATGAGTAAATGTGGAAGTGTGGTCCTTGACTGTTCAAGATTACTAGGTAATAGGTACCAATCTCAATAATTTGGACCATTTTTAGAATTATTTGGTTGGCAATTATTATGGACCAAAGTAACTAAGACTTTCTATTAGACTCTCTTATAATATTCCCAGTATTGTTCGTTTCGTATTAAATCTACATATTAGTGTTCTTAGTGCACTAAAAGAAACTATGACAGGAAGCTGCCCCAAAAAAATAAGTTTCTTGGATCTGGCTGGGCTGGCTGTTGATTGCTAGTTATTGTTAGTTGTCAGTCAATCAGCTAGCTACACCATGTTTTTTTATCAAGATATCTCTTACTACCTTATCGATAGGTATAAACATTAGAAGTTTACATTGTTGCTATCTAAGCGGATACACATACAAATACCAACCTAGATATGGAAGAACCGCTGATACAGAGTTATTTGTGACCTATTTAATCAACACAGCCTATTCACAACATTGAATGAATCCCCGCAGCCAATTTGCCAGTGTTGCTAGAAAAATAAAATCATTCTGTATTGCAAAATTGTAATTACTATGCGAGAAGCCACTTTAATTCGGTACGGGTTTTGCAGTTTATCACTACTACAAGTTTATAAGTTTATGCCAACTGTAGTCGCTAGCAAAGACAGTAGATAAATCGATTGAAAACGTATACAGCGCCTCTAGCAAATAGAATGAGTACTTTTTTTAATTATCGCAATTATCACACATAACATGAGAAAGTACATATTTAAGAACTCTCCTAGTGAAAGTGCTGGCCCGGGGAATTACTATCACCATATCTATTTTAGATGTCAAGCAGTATTGTTGTGTTTCGGTTTGGAGGGTATGAATGCCTCAAGTTGACGGGCGCAATTGTGGGCGCAATGCAGTAGGCCATGTTCATTGTGGATATGACCTACGCAGTAAGGCTTTGTTAGGCAGGAGTTCCATTTAGCATCAGATGTGCTGGATGCTTGTTCCGTCTCCAAGAAGTATAAAAAAACACGGAAAAATGCGAAATTAGCAGCGAGCACCTACTTCAGTCTGCTCCTCAAAATGGCTGTTGTATTGGAACACAGTTGAAACTGCAGTAAATATACAAGGAATGCGCGATTAAGATTTGATGTGAGAAGAGATAATAAATTAGCCATGAAAGTCACCATTCAAGTAATCTATCCCACGTCACGTATTTACAAAGTAAGGTACTATGATGCTATGGTAAACACATTGATATAAATTTAGAAAGAATATTCAGTTCAAATCATAAGTCAACATTTTTGTCGCATAATACCAGCGGCAATTTCTTACGTCCGCCTTTTACGAGCCGCGTTTCTTAGAGCGTAAGAGCGGTTATTATAATCCAGGAATTTTAACGTGAAAATATTAAACATTCACTACAGGACATTACAGAATATTAATTTCACACAGCGCCATCTAGCCCCAAACTAAGCATAGCTTGTAATATGGGAACTAAAATACGGATATTTTTTTCTGAATACATACTTACCGTATAAACATATATATACTTTACGTACAAACATCTGTATTCATCACACAATTTTATTGTCCTAAGTGGGAATCAAACGAACAACCAACAGCCCAGAGGGCAGAGCTACTACCAACTGAGCTATGGCTTGTTAAATATCACTAAGTTATTTTATATTATTATAAGTTATTACGCGAAGCATTATTTTATGATTATTTGGATAGCGATACAATACTTACATACAAAATGCTTCTCAGTATCCAGAAGCCGGAAGCAGATGGCTAAAGATGGGCCTGCCAGGAGCTGGAGCAAGGAAGCCTCGTTTAGTGGAGCGTCTCCCGCATAGAGGACATCTCGAGCCGTTTCCTCCGTCAGCTCTATCTCTTCTCGTCCCACCATTATTATATCTGTGATCGTAAAATTAATAGACTCGCCACTTTTTTTCTTTTTTTGAAGAATCACCTCTGAGCCTCATAGCTCAGTTGGTGGTAACTCTGTCTTCTGCGCTGTAGGCTGTGGGTTCGATTCCAACCCAGGACCAACATTTGTGTGATGAATATAGATGTTTGTTCTGTGTTTGGGTGTTATCATATATTATGTATGTACAAAAAAAATGTATATAAGTATTCTATCGTAATCTAGTTCCCTTATTACAAGCTATGCTTAGTTTGGGGCTAGATGGAGCTGTGTGAGATTAACGTCCTGTAATATTTATTTATTTATCTACTCAGAGCCTGGATCTTATGAGGATCACCTACTAGGTGGTCAGAGGCACGTCCATACTTACGTTTGACACATGGCCACGGTTTGCAAGTTGCTGTATTCAATACGTAACAGGTTGCAAGCCCATCGCCGCTCAGTGAATTGCTTGCCATTGACACATGTCATTTGGATTTTTGGTCCTAGGGACATACCGGTTTCCTCATACAATGTGACCTTCACCGTGAGAGCATGTGCACGTGTCAAATGTTTTTTTATGTGCATAAACTTCCGAAAAACCTAAAAGTCCATTGGTGATTTGAACCCACAACCTCCGTATCGGAAGGCGGGCCCATACCCACTTGGCCATACAGCTCACACAGAGTATTCCTGAGTACATGCCAGTCTGTTTCTTGAGAGGATTTGGGACGTTTTTTTAATGAGATAGAAAGAACTACAATATTTCGCTCATACCTTTTGAATGGTTTTCTAATCAATTAGAAATGGTGAATTTGAATATTGTTTTACACTAAACTCATCGGTAACAGGTTTTTTTTTTCAAAGTAGGGTAGTTATTGAGAAATATGTGTTAAGTGAGATAATATTATGTTGGAGAGAAGCGACTTCACATTTCAAAAAAGTATGACAGGGTTTAGACAACTGATTTCAAAAGTATTTTATTAAGGGAGCATACCTTTGCAACCAGACATCGCGAGATTCGTAACCCAGGTAAATCTAGCGCGGAAGGTACGGTTTTGTAACTATACTAAGTACTTCATATTTATTAGGAAAATACCCTTTCCTGAGCATTACTAGGTTGGTATTTTAAGATAGTACCTACTTATGATTATGTTACAAAGAATACGAATTCTTTGCTAATGTATTATTTAACCGCCTCTGTGGTCTAGTGGTTCAACCCACCAATTTCCGATCCAGAGGTCCAGGGTTCGATCCCCAGGGGAGTACAATATATTGTGCATGGTTTGGTTGGTAGTAGGATCTTGTTTAAGTCCGCCTGGATAACTACCACCATCTTACTTAATTCTGTCGCCATAATAACAATTTTAAAAAATGTTGTGTTCCGGCATTCAGAGGTAAGATAGCCAGTTCCTCAGTTTGTTGAGGATACCGGGTGAAGTGCGCCTCCACCTTCGGCCTTATCTTAACTTGTTACCAGGTGAGATGAAGGCCAAGCGCTTCCCCGTCATCCAATAAAAAAAAAAAAACTTTATTTCCATTCGGGGCGAACTACTGTCTATGTTCGATAATTTTAATCAATGAAATATGGTGGCGTACGAAGGATGACAAATTTCAAGACATCAAAGTACGTGACAGACATATACAGCGATCTTCTAAGGGTACTGAATCTTCCGTACGGAACCCTACTAAAAAGATACTCAACTGTTCATATCCCATTTCTCATACAGCTCAGGGTGCGCGTGGAAGCAGTGAGGCCAGTACAGCACGAAGTTCAGGTTCTCCAAGAAAGGGATCATGAGTTCAGCTCGGTGCAGCTTGCGTGCGGCCTGTCTAGCTGCTCTCTTCACGAACAGAGCCTCCTCATTTTCAAGCCTGGCTATGGACTTCTTGCGGATCCAATCCTGGAAAAATTTACAGACATTGAAACTCCTTACAATTGGTAGTGGGTCTAGATGTACAGCTGCGAATCGAGCCAAGCCAAGTGCTGGGATGTTACTCCATGCGTTTGTGTCAAATAATGCTGAATGTATTTTAATTGTAGTTATATTATGCTGCATGATTCTATGTTTTTGTTTTTATTTGAAACTAGCTGACCCCGTGCAATTACACTTACGCCAGGGTTCTAAGTTCATCAGTATCACATTTCTGCCCATAAGCCCGCTACTGAACTCATGCAGGATTTTCTGTGAAGGCTCGCGCCATTATATACATTGACCGTACCCAGGCAAGCCGGTCGAGGGCTAACCTTATGTTTATACAAAAATACAGCCCTCGCGACTGATCATGAGCTGTCTCTATCCATCAACTCCTCGTGACCGCCGGTCACAACACAGCCCCGGTGAGGTCGCGCCAATTCTTTTGCTAAGTGTGGAGAGATGGCCAATGTTCAAGAGTAATGTTGCAGAAATTATCCGATAGTCACTCATTAATTTAATGATTAATAAGCCGGCCACGTCAGCCGAATGTCTGCTGATAGATGTGCAAAGGTCGTCTCGCAATGCAGACGGACAACGAAGTCATGGCAGGCCTAGAAAACGTTGGGGTGACAAGCTGACTGCATTTAACCTGGACTGGTGGGAAACGGCGGACGACTGCAAGTACTGGAAGGATATTATGGTGAGACCTTTGCCTTGAAGTGGGATACAAAAAATTGGTACATAAAATAGCCACAGTAGAAGTAGGACAGGACCTATATCTACTCCTATAGCAATACGACTCTTCAGGCCCACTGGCCTGACAAGGAGCACGCATTGTCACTACAATGCATGCTCTAGCAGTATCTTTAAAACAAAATTTAGCCAAAAGAAACACGTCCGCAACCTGACAAAGTTCGCCGTTGATGTTTATCAACGGCGAACTTTGTCAGGTTGCGGGATGTCCTCTTTGACATGAACATGTGATGACATCATCACTATACGTAGCCTGAAATATACGCATATCTAGAAGCTGTGCAGTAATCGAAATTCGACCTTAAGAAGATTTAGATTTAAATACATTTAAGGTTCCTGCACCATGTGACTCATCCTCCTCATGTGACTCATTTGTGTGCGCAGGGGTCCGAAGATGTCTCTTCATCATCATGTGCCGCCTTCACCCACTGCTGGGTATAATAAGTGTCTCTTAGAGGTGCGGCTTGCGATGTTGGCAATATCGTTCCCCCTATATAGTTTTCACCTTTGTTAGGTCTTTCGTCAAAGTCAAACTTGTAGAAAACCGACACTAACATCTTCATCTGGCGTAGGTTCATGTAGCTCGTAAGACAGGCGGTCGAACTCGACTCCTTTCGCGATATCGTTGAAGTACCCAAGCTCTCGTTTCGCCACGTCCGCAAAACGCAGACTGTCTACGCCGCGAAACACCTTAGTTGTCTTGTAATTCTGCAAAAACTAAATCCTATAGTCATTTATATAGACACAAAAGTTTAGTTTAAAAAAACAACAAACATACCTATTTTTCCTTAATACCTTTTATTCGTCCTATAACTACAAATATTTTTTATTGGTAGTCTTTCATGATATATATTTTTTTTATACGACGGGGAAGCGCTTGGGCTTCATCTCACCTGGTAACAAGTTAAGATAAGGCCGAAGGTGGTGGCGCACTTCACCCGGAATCCTCAACTAACTGAGGAACTGGCTACCTTACCTCTAAATGCCGGAATACATTTTTTTTTTAAGAATTGGTATTATGGCAACTGAATTAGGTAAGGTAGTAGCTAGCCAGGCGGACTGAAACAAAATCCTACCACCAATCAGGCATAAATTGCAACCCCTGGGGATCGAACCCGAGACCTCTGGATCTGAAATCGATGGGTTGAACCACTAGACCACAGAGGCGGTTGAAATAATTTGATGACTGTAATTTGAATTGTACCACGCGTTTATCTTCATCTCACCCTGGTGAGGATAAAGCCGATGGTGAAAGTGCATTTCACCCGAAATTCTCAACAGACTGAGGAGCTGGCAATCTTACCTTTAAATGCCGAAACACAACAATTAAATGCATTTTTTTCCAAATTTCAATAGAAAATATGCTGGTGCTTTTTGCATTTAAATTTGCGCTCTCGAGCATTCGTTTGGGTCATAGCATCTGCTTTTACATTACCTACACCTATAACAAGCTCCGTAAAACTCCGTACCTACTCACTAAGATTCGAATAACATACCTACGTACCCACTACGTAGCTGTGAGCAGGAGTTTGCAATAAATATACCTCTACTTGCGAACATTTCGCATTTCGAACACACTCCGTAATGCCAAGATAACAATTATTTTATTAAATAAAGATTGAATACAAGCCTGATTAGGATTAATATTACAGGACATTCATTTCACACAAAGCCATGTAGTCCTAAACTAAGCAAAGCTTACTTATACTTTGTAAATATACCTACATCTTATCATACAATACATCACCAAAAAACTATAACAAATATCTATATTTATCACACAAATATTTGTTCAGGGTGGGACCCACAACCTACAGCGCAGTAGTCAGAGCTACTACCAACTTAGATGTGAGGATGTTATTATTAAGATTACCAGTATAAACATAAAAACAGGTTCGCTATGATTTCGGAACCTCTCAAAAGCCTCAATTTCATCCGCAGGCACCTAGAATGGAAATAATATGGTTAGTCAATAAACCTTACGGCTTTACGCAATGTAAAACTGGGAAATAATTCGTTGGGTAGGTGTGTTCTTTTTATAAATAACGGGTTAACTCTTTACCTCTAGGCTTGTCTAACTTTAGGCAGAGCAAGAACCTGTGAGGTCTACGATGGAGCGAGGATTCCCTGAAGGTACTCTACGTGGCAACGACGGGACACGGCAATTCACTTGGCTCCGGATTTGAGCACGCGGGTTTTTTTTTGTATACGGGGAAGCGCTTGGTCTACATCTCATCTGGTTTCAAGTTATGATAAGGCCGAAGATTGAAGCGCACTTCACCCTGAATCAACATACTGAGGAACTGGCTATCTTACCTCTTAATGCCGGTACACAACAATTTTAGATTTTTTGTTATGCTGGTAGCTAGTCAGGCGGACTTAAACAAAGTCTTACCACCAGCCAAACCAAGCACAATAATGTAACCCCTGGGGATCGAACCCGGGATCTTTGTATCAGGATCAGATACTGGTGGGCAAACCACTTGACCACAGAGGCGGTTAAAGAACGGAATAAAGGGTTTCCACCCTTTATTTCCGTCCAGGTGGACATTTACATTTCTTACCACCAGTACTTTGATCATCTAGCCGTAACCGCTAGCAAAAGCAAGAATCTGTTTCCCGGGAGACCACAGGAAGTAGATCACACGTACCCTGACTCACTTTCCTTCCGAACAGACAGTCCACTTACTTTTAAAAGCACCATTTTTCCATTGCTCCAGTCTAATTTGATGGTGGTAAATAGTTTGTCCAGGGCAGAACAAGACCCCGCGAATGTGCAATAGATCTCAGCACCTGATGGATATAGCTTTTGGAAGTATAAGGTAGGTTTAGCCGATTGATTCAGGCGTCGAAGGGTTTGGTTCAAAGATTTTACTTGGTAACCGACTTCAAAAAAAGGAGGAATTTCTCTTCGGTTGTATGTTTTTTTTTAACTCAGTCAATACTCAACCGATTAATTTTTTTTTTTTTTGTTATAAGGGACATGATTCTTATACGAGAATCGGTCCAGTAGTTTAGCTTTTAAAATAAAAAACTGGAAAAGAGGATTATGGGAACGAAAATTATTTCCCATAATCCTGTTTTTCTTGACATAGTGCACCAGGGTTGCACTGCACTGCACCATAGTATGAACCGATTCTTCACATTTGTTTAGGTCATCTCTATTTATTTTAGTTCCCATCATTGCGTAGATATTTCCCAGAATCCCGTATTATTGCACCCTCACACGACTCTCAAGTAGGGTGTCGTAGACGTCGTGGTGTCGTAGGTTTTACAACGAAAAAAGCTAAAAATAAGCAAAAAAAAAATATGAACTTACCCTAGTTATTTTAAAGTTTTTAATGGTGAAGACGGTTCCATTTTTTTTTTTTTCAAAAATAAGTAATTTAAAGATTTTTTTTGCATTTAACTGATTCGTTACTACATATTTTTCTGTTTTCATGTCGGTACCTATATTTAGTAGTAGATTAGGTACTAGGCATAGGTAGGAACTAACTGAAATATAACTTTTGAAACTAGTATTAACAATATACATTAAATCGTCGCATAATATGGTAACATTAAAAGGTATAAATGTTACCGGTATGTCATTCAGATATCCTATACATAGGCACCTATGGGTAGGGTTGCCAACTTTTTTTACTAGAAATAAAGTATAATGAGGTCCGGAAGGGAAAACAAACAGTATTTTAGAAAAATTGGAGCATTTTTATTTATTTTACGTTTTAAACACATATTTTTTTCAATTCTTCTGAAGTCTTTACTATTAAATGTCTCCACTTTTGCCCAGTACCTACTCATTTCGAAAAAATCTCCTTCTTTCAATAGTTTAAATAAATTAGTTACTTTAGTTTTTATGAATTCTATATATCGATACTGAGCTTATGTATCTTTAGATTATCTATAATATTTTCAAAATTATCAAATGTGACCAAAGACTTTAAGGAAAAACAGCTGATTAGAGAAATCCAATTAGACTGTTTGTAATCGACCCATTTCTCTGGATATAAATTAGCCTTATCAATGAAAAGTATGTAGTTATTAACAGTTCTATTAAAACTCCTTTCACGCACGCACACCATTTACGTTTACTCTTTGAACAGGTCTATCTGGATACCAGTGATACGTTAAAAACAGTATTTTGTTTTTGTTCAACAGTAAAAAGTAAAACGTAGTGAAAAACAGTATAATACTGTTTATAACAGTATAGTTGGCAACCCTACCTACGGAATAGGGGACTGCGGCAGCCGCCAATGTTGTAAGCTCTTAGTCAACTTTTACGATATCCGCCTGATAATACTGACTATGACTTATTTGGAGAAACTATTATCAAATTAGCCGCGAATACCACGGTAAGCCAGCCTTAGTGATGCTCTGGACTGGAGGATTGTAGATAGGTACTCTAGAATGTCCTCGTTAACAAGAGTACCTACCTAACTACTTTGTACCTACCTACTTACAAATGAGTTGATTGCAGTTGTGTTTCAGCGCATTCTCAAATTCCTTTTCATTGTTTATTTCTATAAACAATTCTATTTTTCGCTTCGCCATCTCGGGTTTTAGTTAAGAAATGTAGCTAGGTATTTGATTTTGTGAAAATCTACTTGGCTGCGCATTGTAGCTACTATGATGTACTAGGTAGGTTCATTACTGCGAGTAGGTGTAACCTTATTGGTCCTTGCTACTATCTAAATAAGTAAGGTATAGATACCTACCTACTCAGTATGTAGTTATATATAAGTATCTATAGGTAAGGTACGAACTCGGTTTGTAGGTCTAGGTAAGTAGGGAGGTATGGTACCTAGTAAGTACCACAGATAATAAAATACTAACGCTAGTACCTACTTACTAGTAGGTACTAGCGTTAGTAAGCGTATCTTAGGTATCAATAACAGTAAGTACCTAGGTAGGTACTGCTCTTTCTTCCCATTTGCCTCGGTTTAAAGGGACTATTATCATAGCGGTAGACATCTAGGATTTACCACTCCTATATCAGAAAATAGGACGCTTGGTTATCTCAAAAAAAAGGTGCGTATGTAGGTACCTATTTTAAAACAACGTGATTTGATTATTTTGATTCGAAAAACGCGTAGGTAGGTATTTATCACGTATGTTACCTAAGTTTATTTATCCCTGCCGTAAAACACGACGGCGATTTGACACAAGCCTTCCTTCCCCGGCCGGATGCATGCGTAGAGATGAGTACCCACAGACCAATAGGAAGCTACACTTTGGGTACCTACCTACATTACTAGGTACCTACCTAAAATACCCTACACAAACACAAAATAATGATGTGGAATGGAACCTACCATACGACAATAGAATACACATATTTTTTTTATACGCCCTCTGTTGGTTATTGCATGTACTAGGTGACAAGGTGATGGTGACACGGATACACGCTGGTTCCTTGTTGCAAGCAAAAGGGCGTTAGCCAAGTTTTTTATCTTTTTATACATGGATGTTCTTTTTTTCTTTTGGTTCTCTTGGCCAGTTCTGATGTTTTTCAATAAACTAGGTCAAAACTGTGTAGATTAAGTGTGTATAGTAAGGAAACAATATAACATTTATGTAATTTTAAATTATAAGTAACACTTTAGTATGGAGCCTGACCTTTTAAATAGTGGTTATCGGCTTTCAATACAAATAACGTATGCAATTTATCAAAACTTCGTAAAGTGTCAGGTTATTTTGATGTAATTTTTATAACTTTATCAATATATATACTTACCAATATTAATTAAATTGGTTAGCTGCAACTAAGTAGGTACCTACGAAGGTTGGTTGTTTTTGAGAAAAAAAAATTTGGGCCAGTGCTAAATAATTATATAATAAATCGAAAACTAAATCGATTATTTATATTTATTGGCAATGGCAACAATTCCAGCGGCCATCTTGCTAAATTTTAGTGTTTCGAAAAATATCTTCTGCAATGGAGTCGTATTTTTGCTTATCAAAATTCGATTACTCTTTCTTTGGAAAATCGCCAAAATTATGTCATTTGTCTACCGTTTCTCAATCAGGCCGTGTTCATTACAGGAAAAGCTTGGTAGTTTGACGATATTCGTGTGAGGATATTGTTATTATTTTCTCCATCGACTTTGGAGACATCTTGTGATAAAAGGCCATTGCGCAAAGTTCGCCTTCTGATTTGTGTTCACGTGAAACGGTATCAAAATTAGATTGGTGCTATCAAAAGTTCCGCAATCATGGACGTGTCGTGGGGTAAGTGGTTTTGCGCTGCAATTAAATTGGTCGTAAATGAATTGCGATGTCATGATCGATTTTTCCAGATGCAGATAATTTTGAACCTAAACTACCGACCACGTTGACATCTTCGAATAAATGGGAAGGCGAAGACGAGGAAGACACTGTCAAGGTGAGGTGCACTTTGCCAAATATCTACTTGAATCGTCATGATGATTTGCTTTGAAGTAATTCGTTGTGGGTGTTTACGATACATAACCTCAATTTAACAAGTGTTGACGTCAGATATTTCGGTCTTCAGGACAGCTGGGACTTGGATGAAGATGAAGAGAAGAAGGATGAAGAAAAGAGTGAATCTACACCTGCCCCCGCTAAAACCAAGAAAAAAATTCAGGACAAAATAGCTGAAAGAGAGGTAGGTATTATTTAGAAACCTTGTTACCAACAGCTGCTAGGTAAAGTTATAATTCATACCTACATTACAATCTCTAGTCAACAAGAAAACCTATAGATACATTGATTGTAGCAGTGGCATAAACAACGAGAAATATGAAATACTTAAATTATAAATGTATGTAACCTATTTATTTAGAAAGATGATCTAAGTAATTAAACAAGTTGGTATAATGTCAGTATTGTAGGTACAGCAATATTCTTACTGTACCTACAATACTGACAGGTCATTAGTGCATTTCTCTACTTACTCTACTTGTGCTACAATAATGCAAAATCGAAATGTTAACCAAGTTTATTTTTATGATTAGATGTTTGTTCCTACATGGAAATAAAAATTACTTAGTTCTGGGTCGGGAATAAGAATTACATGAAGGCTAGTTTATATTCAGGTTGGTACCATGCCATCAAATCCACAGGCAGAAGCTACAAGCTACTAAATAAATAAATGTAATAATGATAAATATTACACCACAACCTTTTATTACATTCTTGTTCTGATTTTACTTTACTTATGTGAAAAAAATAGACAAGTAATATTAGATCAAAATGAGAATGCTATAAGACATTGTGGTAGGCACCAAGACAAACACCATCTAGGCCCAAATTAAGCAAAGCTTGTAATCCTCAGTAGTCCAGTTGACTAATCTGTATATCTGTGTACAAACAATTGTTAGTTCAGTAGTTCTGTTAGCACATTTCTGTGAATTAACTTTTTGCACTTCTACACTTAAATATTGAATATGCCAAACGCCTATCCTTCTCAGCTGAGTAAAGTTGTAATATTTATTCCTGTCCTGTAATAATATGGATCTAGAACGACAACCACTTTTGGTGGTTGTCGTTCTAGCTGTTTAACCCACCAATTTCAGATCTGGGTTTGATCCCCAGGGGGAGTACAATATTGTGCTTGGTTTGGTTGGTGGGAGGACTTATTTTAAGTCCACCTGGCTACACCATCTTACCTAATTCTGTCGTGATATCAACAAATCTAAAAAAAATGTTGTGCTCCGGAATTGAGAGGTAAGATAGCCAGTTCCTCAGTTTGTTGAGGATTCCAGCCTTCACCTTCGGCCTTATCTTAACTTGTAACTAGGTTAGATGAAAGCTAAGTGCTTACCCGTCACGCAATAAAAATAAAATAAAACCACATTGTAAGGCTTATCCAATAATACCTCAAAATGGTATAAACTCAAGCACTTCAAATAGCTGGTTCATTTGCATGATCACTGGCATGGCCATTGTTGACAAATGTTATTCTGTTCTCAGAGACTAGAACGTGAAAAAGCTGAAAGGCTGGCAGAGCAAGCATATGAGGAAATGACTCCAGAAGAAAAGCTTGCTGAGAAGCTACGTCGGCAAAAACTTGAGGAGGAATCTGACCTCAGAATGGCTATGGAAACTTTTGGTATGTTAATGACTCCGGTTTTTTTTTATACAACTATGAGATCAAGCAAGTAGCCCACCAGATGTTAAGTGCATCTCTTGCCTATAACAATGCCTTACTGTGTATGTCACATCCATAAAGAACATTCAACTTGAGACATAAAGGTTTATGCCTGTAATTTCACCAGCAACCTAACCCTTCAAAGCGAAACAGCAACGCTGCTTGGTGGCTGAAATATGTATGGTGGTAGTACTTCCTTGGACGAGCCCTTTCACAAGGAGCTCTACTACTATTAAAACATGTTGTTAAAGTCAACTATGATACCTTTATGCCATCACACAATTATCTGCGAGTAAAAATAATTAAATACCACAATACTTCCTTTTTACTTCCATTATTAATTAATGGAACCATTGTTATGACTGTTGGGCCTTAGAGAAATGCTTGGCCGCTTGGAGCAAGAATCATCGCCCACAACAACAGTGTAATTTTCATTGTCGCTGTCGCGATTTCAGGCGTTCAATAAGTGTCACCAACAACCCAAAGACCTGCTCTGGTGTTTTAAGGAGCTGGGCTGGCTGTGGTAGAGGTAGTTAAAACCATGGGAGACGATGCACAATATACCTCACAGCGCGATGTCAGTGCAGCCATTTTGCATGCAATTTTATTTAATTTACTACATGTCTCTCCTTCTATTTTTTTTTTTTTTTTTTATTGTACGACGGGGAAGCGCTTGGCCTTCATCTCACCTGGTAACAAGTTGAGATAAGGCCGATGGTGGAGGCGCACTTCACCTGGAATCCTCAACAAACTGAGGAACTGGCTATCTTACCTCTGAATGCCGGAACACAACAATCTAGATACAATTCTCTATTTTAAAATTGAATTATGTTCCGTTTTAGTTTAGCTGTTGTATAACATGTGTATAACATAGCAAACAGACAGACAGACACATTTTGAATTGATATGTTTACATGAAAGTTATGTAATATTTTGATATACTTACAGGAGTAACAGAATCTGGAGGTGGCAAGCTAGACAGCTTTCACCCAACATCAAATGAAGAGTTCAAAGAGTTTGCGGATCTGCTCACCAAGAAGATCAGCTATTACAAGAATAAGGAAGAGTTTCCTGCATTTGTTGATGAGCTGGTCAAGAGTATTTTAGTTCAAAGTTAGTATTTTTGAAATATATGTGTATAATTTATAGAGTTACTCCAAAGACTTGGGCTCCCAATCCGTAAATTCAGCAAAAAAGAGCAATCAGTTTCTGGATCCTGTGCTACTGAAGACCACATATGGAAGTTTTTTTGTTGGGTGCCATTTGCAAATACAACGCACCATTTGGGAAGACTTGGGTCCATCATTAATCTTAACTACATCAGGAGACTTGCATGAAATACTCTGCCCATCAAGATAACTGATTGCAGATAAATCTTGGAAAAAAATATCATTGGTCAATATTTGCATGCTGTTGAGAAATATATGCTGATAATCTTTTAATGTGTTTTAGTGCCTTCCGGTGACATCAAAAGGATAAAGCTGACAGTGGACAACTTGTACATTGAGAAGCAAAAAGCTGAGAAGAGTGATAAGGGCAAGAAGCCCAACAAAGGGAAGGGCAAGGCCAAATTAAAAATGGAAGGGGATAATGTGAGTATTTCTACTTTTGAATATACCATAACTTTAATATTATCCCTTCTATAGTATACCAGCGTTTGCCCACTGCTTCACTCTTGTGTACCTTGACGATCAGAGATGATAAGATACGATCAATTTATTTTCGCAGAACTTACGTTAATACTAACAATAGTTACATAAACTAAGAACAAGTCACATTAAACATTGTACAATATAAATTTGAAAAGCTTAGGTACCCAAACTAGGAAAATCCTGTATGATGGTATACCTAGCCTTCCTCCATAAGAGTGTTATTCAATAAATTACGTTTAGCGATGATAGCTATCGACGTTTCTAAAGGGAAAAAAAGTCGTATTTTTAAATGGTTTTTTTATTATGTGAAAATACTACAAACTAACAAAACTTTAAAAATAAATAGATCGCTATGGATATAACTATCCATAAAGCTTGACTAACGTTAAGCATCTATCCGACAACTTGCATGGAGACTATAGACGAATCGAGACGAAATATTCGTTCAAACAGGCGCTATTTGTAAAAACTCTCATTGTGACACGTTACGGTAAAAGTTCAAACAATTAATGATATTTATACCTGATTAGTGTTTGCGTGCATGCGCCGGCGGTGAGTACTCTACACTAGTGTTAGATGATTTATGACAGAGTTTGCAGGGAGTTTTTTTTTTTTTATTAAGAAAAAGGACTTTGTCGCTTAGCGACCACGTCGTCCCATAAAATCTAATTACTAAGCTAACAAACATTATGAAAATAAACTGAAAACAGCTGTGCGGTACTAAAAAACTACGGTATCTTCTTAAATTAACTTAAACTAGTAATGGCCAATTTACACAAGATCTCCGCCTCCTGCGATAGAGAATCAGATAAAATACTATTAATGAGACCAATTTGAAGTATATCATTCCTTTTAAAGCTGGCTGTTCTCAGCGTTCTGTTCCGGACACATTCCATCAAAATGTGTTGTACATCTTCGATGACACCACACTTGGTACAGTTAGGAGATAGGACCTTTTTCATTAAAAAGAATGAACGCGTCTATAGTCTAAATGTGGCTTCAGATGACAACCTACATACACACTAGTCAACTTGGCCTCAGATGGGGCATGCTTGGCTAGTTCATTCTTTCACTCTCCATTTTAAAACTTCAAAATTCATATAATCAAGTAGAACTTAAATAGTAGGTACTCATAATAAACAGAAGTGAACCATTTGGTTGGCAATGGTGAAATATCCAATAATAGCTTTTACTTTATGAACGATGGATCACCAACGGCTTTCACCAATGGCTGAGTTGCTCGAAAACTTGAAAGACATTAATTACACTAATTGCTTAGATTGTATATGTGTTTTATCTGTTTGTTCCTGCTCCACATCTAAACTACTGAACAGATTCAGCTGAAACTTGGTACATATTCTGCTCTAGACTGGGATAGAGACATAGGCTACTTTTCATCTTATATATCAGTATGCGTAGGATGGAAATGGCATGTGAAACTATGCCAATTTAAGGTGCCAAACTTATTTTTATTTTTTATTGTTATTTTAACTTGATGATAGCCAAGCGTTTGACCACCAACTCACTTGAAAATCAAGTAATGATGTGGCCACGCTTGTCTTAAAGGAACCTGTTTGCTCTGGAATTGAAGACTGTAAAAATAAACTGTAAGGATGTGGATTACCTGAGAAGGTTTTGGGGAATCACCAAGGAATAAGTGATATAAAATTCCGTCAACTTATCAGCATGTAAAGAGATAAGTTATGCATTCTAGTAATGATGAGTAATCTTTAGTGATAAGTGGTGCAAACCAATAGGGTAATAATGTTATGGTAATGTTACCAATCAATAGCTACAGAGCATATTTTTTTTATTGTATGACGGGGATATGCTCTGCCTTCATCTCACCTGATTTTCATGTTATGATAAGGCCAGGTGGAAGCGCACTTCACTCGGAATCCTCAATAAGTTGAGGAACTGGCTATCTTACCTATAAATGCCGGAACACGACAATTCAGGAATTGTTGTTATGGTGACAGAATTAGGTAAGATGATGATAGCTAGCCAGGCGGACTTAAACAAAGTCCTACCACCAACCAAAGCATAGCTAGACGAACCACTAGACCACAGAGGCGGTTAGCATAGCATACGATTCTGGATTCTGAGTAGTTGTAATCATTTGAATAATTACTGCATTGTTTTGCTCTGGAGCAGTAAAAATATATCTTAGTTGGATGAAAAAAAATGTTTTTCCTATACTGATCCTTGAATTTCTTTCTTTTCAGGCGTACCTTAACAATTTCGACAATCACGGCAACTTCGACAACGACTATGATGACTTTATGTAAGCCACATCACCGCTGAGGTCACAACTAATATCACCCTTATTTACCGAGGTTATACGAGTCAAATTCCAATGCAATTGTGATTATCTGCTCACTATTTTATTTCTTAGCACATTCATGTGAGTGAATAATAATTACAAGCTTAGTTGCCTTATACATTGAGATTTTGTTGCTATCAAAAATTTTCGCAAACAAACATTACAAAGGGAAATTTTGAAATGGCTTTACTGATCTTAAAATATTCCAGGTAAAATCAGATAAACTAGGTTTGTAGTGTACTTTTTCTTAAAACACAATTGAAATATTATTCCTGCAAGATTTCATTTCAGTTAGACATGCCAATTTGAAATGATCTTGACAAATTACCTTTGTATGGGGCAGAGGGACTATTGGGCCTTCTTAGGAAGAGATTCGGGTCTTACAGTGTTTCACTTCTCTCGCTAGTGAAGAACGAATTTTCAAATGCTAGGGAAGCCTACGGGTTGTGTATTATTGTGTCATTATAACACTTGTAAATGTTATGACCTAGTACACTAACAGTTGAAGTAATAAAATAAAAGATATCTTTGTAATGTTATTTTGTAGTTTTCGTTAACTTCATGTGCAGATATGGTTTTATATTTATTTTGGTATGTATTGCCATAAACCGATTGGAAAAAAATCATAAAATGATTATATTTTACATTTAGGTTCGTTTTTGCCTCTCAATTTATTATTGTAAAGCTTATTGCAATTATTATAACTTATTGTAGACGTGTTGTGACGTTGGGTTCGAGACAAAATGTACAAATTGGAATCTTTGCGTTAGGGGATTATTGATTATGGTAAAATATTATTGTTTAATTTTTATCGCGACAACTCAAAATAATTTTGTCTAGAACCTGACAGACATTTTCCTATAAAAGTTAAGGTGTTTTAAAATAACAATAATTTAATTAAAACACGGGTTTTACTCATGTATACAATAGTTGATGGAGGCAGAACCGAAATAAAGTTGGTGTCTTTATCAACTGTGGTATACATGAATAAAATTCGTGTTTAAGAATGTGTAATTATTAATATTCAGGCATGTTTTGAAAGTGAAACTATCTATCATATTTTGCGGAAGAATTGCGTCGGTACCTCGTACTAACCTAACCTAACCTATAGGAAAATGTCTAAATCGCCATAGTTATCCATGTATACAATGTAATATAAACTTTGATTGTACGGTTGCGGGCCGATGTTATGTTATATAGATAATACATTTTTTATTATAATATTTTTGGCGTTTTCGTTGTAAATTGCATCATATTTTCCTCTTCTACTTGATTGTACGGTACAGACTGTACCAAAGCGTGTTTGATGGATTTGATAACCTAAGAATTTGACGAATACGGTTTAGAGTTTAATAAGACATTCTCATAAATATTACAAAAAATCGCTTATAGATAACATAAAAACTAGGGTTTAATATTATTTTAAGTAGGTACCTAAGAAAAGAGGAAAACGATGTGCTATTGTGAACATAAATATAAATATGGGCAAGTAATTACATTTCTAAGCTTATGATTTGAATATATAGAAAGGTAAAATTGTCTTTAGGTAGGTATATATATATATATATTACCTAATATACCGAATCGGGTGTAAAACCATTTTAGGTTTAGACCAATATCAAAATTGACTTATCAAGGATTTTACGAGTGTACTCTAATATTATAAAAGTGTAAGTTTGTGTGTATGTTTGTTACTCCGGCACGCCAAAACTGCTGAACGGATTTGGATGAAATTTAGTATGAAGATAGTTTATGGTTTAACAAATATACTACTTTTTGATATCCGGGTACCGCGAGTTGAAGCTAGTATTTTTTTAAAGTGAAAGTTTGTATGGATGCTTTTCACGACCCCTTCGGCCACTTTCGAAACCATAAGTTTGAAACCAGTTTATAACACAGAATTAGATTTATTTTTAGGAAACCTGGCCATTAAATTAAATAATCAGCTCTTAAAATCTATCAGTTCTATAACATAACTATTGATAGTGAGATGACGTTTTGCTATCTAAAATATTTGAAAGTGGCTAGGAAAATATTTCTGATCAAGTAGTTTGTATTTGACGTATTGAACGAGTTTCAAAAGAAGATTTTGTAATCTGTATTTGAAACCAGATTATACATAAGAATTATTATTCTTCAATCGAAACCAGATTTCTTAAAAATAAATATTATATTTAATGTATTATAAACTAGTTCTGACCCTTTGGTTTCGAAAGTGGCCGAAGGGTTCACGACAACTACTTAACGGATTGCGGTGAAACTGCACATATTTGTCTAGACCGGGTGTGGATTTTGGAATCCGTTTCTCTCTGTGAGACACAAAAATATATCAAGTGTAATCTACAGTAGTCCCAGAGAATTAATTAAAAGCGAAAGTACTCCTTGACAGATTAGCGAGACACTGCGTTGCTATGCGTAATTGGTAAGGCAGGTATTTTCCAACACCGAGAATGAGACTGGCTTTTTCAAAACTCAAATCAGTTTCTGTGGGATGTCAAAGGCCATATAAAATTTCCTCCTTCACGCATAATCTACTGAACGGATTAGAAATTTTGCACAGATTAGTTTGAAGCAGTTTTATAAACCTGTCGAGGGCCGTACCGGGTATTTCGTTGAAGTTCTTTGCCATCTCATGATTTCATCTCCATCTTCATCTCTAGATATGTCTGCAATGATACCGCCATTCTTTATGAAGTTCATCAATGTTAAGATGGGATTCCTAGCGTACAATGCAATAGGGATTTCCATAGAATTTTTGCGTTGTATCCGCATTTGACAAATTTAAGAGACCTTTGCCCAGTGATAACATTTAAGTATTGTAGGTTAGCATAAAAATAGAAACATTATTATGCCGATTAAGGACATATCCGCCAGATTCCACATTCGTCAGATCATTTATTTCTCCCAAATTCGTCATTTTTAACCTCGGACGAAATTATTATTCCTCATTCGACGGATTCCAAATAATGGAATCAGTCGGCGAGTCTACACAAGAACAACTTGGGGCTTAGGGGACCATGGAATTCTGGCTTTGAACCACACCATTCGTGCTAATTATAACTACCTAGTTATATACCTATAGATACTAGGTAAGAGCCTAGATGTAAGCTTAATTTCATGCTAAAATGCTCATTGGTAGTAGAAACGATAGACGGAGGCTCATATATCCGCCTTTTTATCATATCCGATTTATAAAAATTTTAGTCGGTGAGGAATAGGGGCATGTGATATCTGGATGATTTTTGTTCCGGAACAGAGTTTCGATAATGGAGACCTTATTTCGGAATTTCCATAGGACGTTAAGTCTAGTAAAATTTATTTATTCATCATTTTTAAGACCCTCGCCTATGACGTAAGTAACTGACAGATGGCAAATGTGGCCTTATTGCTATGGCTCTAGGTACGTAATTTTATCGTGTGCCCGCCACGATGGTACTTTTAGATGTTCGATATTCCCCTACATTGGACCGTCCGCAATCGCAACTGGTTCAAACATATCACATGGCGATATTTCACAAGACACTTGCAATAGCCCCACTTTCCCACACTTGTACAAAACAGCATACTTGACCCGACAATCGTTGTCATCTACACCTACATACACCCACGGTGTTGGAACATCGTTTTATCGACCATCTCGATGTCCAAAATGTGCTAAACGACTGCAATACCTTGCTGTTTCTGAGGCCGTGGCACGAGCAATTGTTTAACTCGACAAGGCTCGGCGCGGATAGCTTATAAACCCAAAGGTTGCGGGTTTGCTTAGATTGCAAGATTTTTTACCACTAAACTTGGGAATTTTACGTAATTAGAAAATAGTTTTTTTAGGCGAGACAGTTTTAACTTGCTGATTCTGAGGTCGTACCAAAAACTATCGATTTAGGTAGGTTGCTGATCCTGCCGGCCGCCTTAGCACGAACAATCGTTTATCGACAAGCTTGGCGCGGATAGCTAGAAAGCTAGAGATAGCGGGTTTGTTTAGGCTGCAAGAATTTTACAACTAAACTTGGGAGTCTTAAGTCATGAGTGAATTGATTTTTCTAGCCAAGCCAGCTCAAGCGTAGGCTGCATCATCGCTCGCTATCAGGCGATATTGCAATCAAACGTAAGTCCTATCCTTTTGGTACCTAACAACTAATATAAAAAAACCCAGTCTAGATGTTGTATTGTTGTGTTGCTGTACCTTGTGGAATTCGGGGTAGGTGTGATCAACCTCCTTGTGGTCTACCCCGGGCAATGGAATCGCGGGATTTTGCTAACAACGGCTGAATAATCTGAACACTGGTATGGTCGAGTAAAGGCTATTAGCCCCTCTGGTGCCGGAGTCGCGAAACGGTTGTTGTGTTCCGGTCCGGGAATTTTTTTTTATACTACTAGGAGACGGGACAAGCAAGTAACCTGGTGTTAAGTGTACTCTTGCCTATGGCAAAGCCTTACTGCATAGGTCACATCCACAAAGAACATAGCCTAGAAGGCACTGCATTGCGCCAGTCAACTTGAGGCATAAAGGTGTGAAGCCTCACGTACCCGTAATTTCACCGGCAACCATTCTAACCGAAACACAGCAATGTTGCTTGGCGAAAGTCTACGTTGTAAGCAATTTTTTCGAATTTAAACGATTCTAAATGTCAAATTATGCGATCAGTAAGAACCGTACTCGCTCCGCTGGTGTCTGAAGATTTTGTGTTGCATGAGAACCCAGTCCAGTGACTCTTCTCTCATTCTCTGTCCGCGAATCTTATTGCAAGATCCTGGATGCTTCGTCTCAGTCTTGAGAATGTAAGGCTCCCCGACCCTGCAGTTGTGCGGCTAGTTTGGCCGCACGTTAGTAGGTTGGCCGTTGTGATATCGTTAAGTTGCTTGATAGATGGGAGAGCCAGTACCTCCTGAGAAAGCTAGCTTCATCATAGGCCTCATCCTAGCTCTGCCTACAGCCTAAGGCCGTCAAGACTAGGTCTAGACGTCAAGAGCTCACCCATCATTTATAAAAAAATTGTGCAACTGGTAGTACAATTGATAACATGTGTTTAACCGCCTCTGTGGTCTAGTGGTTCAACCCACCGATTTCAGACCCAGGGTCCCGAAATCGATCCCCAGGGGAGCAGTATTGTGCTTGGTTTGGTTGGTGGTAAGATTTTATTAAAGTCCGCATGGCTACCACCATCTTACCTAATACTGTCGCCATAACAACAATTCTAAAATTGTTGTGTTCCGGCATTTAGAAGTAAGATGGCCAGTTCCTCAGTTTTATTGGGGTAGGTCAGGTATAATAAAACCAACGCACTTTTCAAACACTTCACAATTTATTGCCCAACTTTACACTTCTGCCTTCGTTCCGTGCTCAACCGAGACTGCCGCCTTTTAGCAAGTCCCGCACCTTGTCACCCCACCGCATTGCGCGGTGACTCGTGATTGGTCGGGACTTCCCATTGGCTAACGTCTCTGATTGGTCACTGACTCACACTTGTAATAAATTTAGCAACTATGATATTTCCGGTTATACCGGAAGTTAAATGATTAAACAAAGTAAAAATTATAAATTGGTTATATTTAACATATATTTAAGTTATCTAAATTATAAACATAAATTATTAAACGTTTTCTAAATCAAAAATACTCAATATACTCAAAACATTCAATATACTTAAAATAACAATTAGATTAAACTGTGCGTTAATCTATACGCGCAAAAAAACCTAACAGTTTGTTGAGGATTCCGGGTGAAGAGCGCCTCCACCTTCGGTTTGAACTTGTTACCAGATAAGATGAGGGCCAAGCGTTTCCACGTCAATAAAAAAAAATGTCGGTAGGTATCTAAATAAAACTCTTTAAAAGATGTCTGAAAATAATAGTTAGTTAGAAGGTACATAATGAATAATTATGTTGTCTTTGACTAGATTAGAAGGCTTTAGACTCGGAAAAGGTCAGCGCAATAAGAAGGTACCTACTTAAGTCAGGTAGATAATTCTTTGAAGTAATTTGAAAAGGCGCATGTTTGCAAGCCTCTCACCACACAAGGTGGTTTGGGTGTCGTAATATGTCCAAATTGGGTGTAAACTTGAAGATGAGATTATCTGCGAGTTCTGAAGATCTTATTTATATTTTGATTGCTGTTGGCTACAATGCTATTAGATAAGCCACTTACTCGTTCGAAAAAAGACAATAACTGTACTGTAGGTACCTACCAATTTTTTATACTGTGCCTGATAAACTATGCTACATTCCACCTTTTCTTAGTAAGTATAATTATATACTATTAAAAGGTAAGTACCTACCTAGTTCTTTTTTATATTTATTCAGCAAGAAAAAAAACTCAAATCAATAGCAGTAAGTATGGTACACATCAATAATACATCAATGGTAACTCATCCATATTTCACGTTAACATACAGCCTGATGATGGTTTCAAAATTGTGTACCTAAGTGACCTGAAAGTAATCCAGGCCTTGTTCCACCAATCTTTAGTAGGTACCTACAATACAATGTGGTCGCTAATTAAAAATAAAAAAGTGGCACCGGAAGGCCGGATGCGGCAAACAATGGTATCTGTGGCTAGATTTAGACGTTCCGTGTTACGTAATCCATACTAACAGACAGTACGCACCTAGGCTAGGTAATGGTACTTTTTCATAGTTGTTTTGCTTACTTATACAAGCTGATGTCTTTTTGAATATTGTTTTGGGTCAGTTCTTGACCTCAGAACATGCCCAGGCATGGATGAGGTCTATGATGGAGTGAGCCTTCCTAGAAAGTGACATGTAAATGTCACTTCCTAGGAAGTCATGTCTTCCTTCAAGACCAAACACCTTTTCTTCTTGGTCTTGAAGGAAGACATAGTGGTAATACAGAAGCTGGAAGCCGATTCCATGTTTTTTGCGGAACGCGTAGTAAAATAATTTTGAGTTATTATATATGGTTATGAGGTTATAAATGGACATAGTTATAAACAAAACAGTTATAAATAGACGGAATTAAAATGAATGAAAAATTACAGGACATTCATTTTACACGGCGCCATCTAGCCCCAAACTAAGCATAGCTTGTAATATGGGAACTAGATTACGAATAGAATAATTAAATACTTTTTTTTTTAAATACACACATTTTCATACAATACAACACCCAAACACAGAACAAACATCTATATTCATCACACAAATGTTTGTCCTGGGTGGGAATTGAACCCACAGCCTACAGCGCAGGAGGCAAAGAGCTAAGAAGCTTACAGAATTACAGAGTTTATGTGCCTTTTACAGTTTCTGATAAAAATACACATATAGGAACCTATTGATGACATGCGGTAGAATCTATGTGTTCGTATTAATAGTATTAATAATAGCCAATAGAGCTTTGGTGCTAACGGCATATGAATAGTGTTAGGCCTCTTCTAATTATTACCTTTAATCTCGTAAAAGGTGAAGAGAAAGCCAAGTGCTTCCTCGTCATAGAATGATAAAAAGGTGTACCTAATGGATTCAATCGGAGTGGGTTTGCATCGTCGTGTCCCAGGTAAGTAGGTAGGTACCTATTTTTCAGCAAATACTTTTCTACCTGCCAAATGTAGATGCCAAACTCAAAACTGTAGTTTTGGTAGGTGGTTATCAGTTCATGTGTTGGAAATCCACAGATGAGCTAAGTTTTCGCAGCAACATCTGCCAACTACCTAATGAATTGATGATGCCCTCGGCACTTACCTGAGTTACCCCACTTGTCGGGATATTACCCAAAATTGGTTCCAATGAGTAAATGATGACTACAATTTAAATCACCTCGTTTCGACTCGAAAGTGTTACGAAAATGACAATAATTCACGTTGAATACGGGACGGAACACAATGGATTGCAAAACTAAGCTGTAACTAAATAACTAGGTTCTAAAGTGTGAATCCTGACTCAAGATATGATAGTTTATAGCTTAGTTCAGGTACATTCGCCTGCAAAATACTTAGAAACTTCATAATTTTGGTAGATATATTGTTAATTTGGCATTAGAGTGCAATATATCTATGAATCTTTAATACAAATTACTAATGGCAGAATTTAAAAAAGTAAATACTAAAGTTATGGCTTCATTCATTCATGGGAAGTACAATATTGTGCTTGGTTTATTTGGTGGTAGGATTTTTTTTAAGTCCGCCTGGCCAGCTACCACCATCTTACCCGTACACTATTGCCATAACAAAACTCTTAAAAAAACATTTGTGTTCCGGTATGTAGAGGTAAGATAGCCAGTTCCTCGGTTGGTTGAGGATTCCGGTTGAAGTGCGCTTCCACCTTCGGCCTTATCATAACTTGAAAAAAATCTGGTAACATGAAGGTCAAGTACCTCCAAAAAAAATGCCCTGAAGCTATTGATATGATATTACTATAACATTATTGCCCAATAATGTATAATGTCTGTTTATCCTGGCGCATCAACCCCGAAGTGGGTCTTGGCCTTCAAATATACACAATAGAACGCCGCCGGTCTCTGTTCTGGATCGCCTCATGCCTATCCAGTACTTGAAAGGCGCGGACATCCTTCTCCACCTCCTACTTCCACCGGTAGGGAACGAGACGCTGGCTGGACGTCGGCAGACCCAGGTATGCCTGTCAGGCGTGATCCATCCTCACGCCGCCGGACACTGCCCAAAATCTTCAGCTGCACCTTTCTCTCAGTTACCAAAAGCTTGAAGCGTTTACTATTTATAATTCATAAAGTTGTATTATTTAGGTACCTAGTCTAACTCATAGATGTCTTAATGAGAGATTCAGCTTGAATGCTGGATTCTGGCAAACTAAAAGACAGGCCTTTGAATATCCAATAACTCGTTGGGTACTAAACATATACCTACTTGTGTTATTTATAGGTGTAGGCCGGCAGTGAACTCGGCACCCAACGCTGAAAAATAACTAAAGCTGAAGCTTTAGAGCGTATATTCGTAATTTATCATCATCATTACCTGATGTGGCTCAATGACACTGAGGTATTTATACTTTGTAATTGTAATTTATAACATTATAAAATTTCTAATTATTTTTCTTCATATAATTCGTCGTGGCAGTTGCGGCTTAAAAATGGACCCCTCCATCTCGGGCTGATCTATTTAGACGTCGTAGAAGCCGACTAAAGTATCGCACCAGAAAAAGGGCAGCAGCTTATTTTTGTGTCTAATCGAATTATTTACTGCGATCACCATTCCGCCAGCCAATAGTGGTGGTAATGGCAAAACCCTCCAGCTTTAGAGAAGGCTCTATCTAGCAGTGGACACAAATGGCTTGAGTTTCTATGTAGAGTTTTTTTTTATGAATAGAAGTAATATTATTTTGAAAAGGTTACGAAAAACTGTGCTTTGAAAACTAGTGGTACCTAGCCGAGTCAGCAAAACAATCCCGAATAATTTTCCATAGCTAGAATCCGGATGAGCAGTATGGTTGCAGCGAGCGCGTTGATGTCTTTTATATATGAAATTAATGTGCTGATAATAGACATGTAAAATATATATTATTATATTATTTTTTAAACCTATTTCGTGCTACTGCTGGGCAAAGACCTCCCCCAAGTCCCTCCAACCATCTCGATCCTTCGCAATCTCCCACCAGTCTCTGTTGAAGGAATCGAGGATAAATAAACATGTACCTAGGTATATTTGTTTTATTGTACAACGGGGACAACTTCTACTCACCTGGTGCCAAGCTATATATGATAAAGCTAAAGGTGGAAGCGCACTACACCCGAAATCCTCAACGGACTGAACTGGCTTTCCTCTAAATGTGATGTCAGACACAAAGTCATTCCACCAACGAAACCAAGTATAAATTTGTACCCCTGGGAATTGAACCCGGGAGGCGTTTGATACCGGTGAATGGTACATTTGCTGAAGGCTAACCGACTTGTAACCAGTTGCTTAACTCCTTCTCCAATTAGTAGGAGGCACCTATTCATTAGGCTAATGGTTAAGCTACAGAAATCGGTAAACATCTATAAAAACTATTAGCATTTAGGTAATAGCTATTAACCAAAAGTTCACGGTTCACCTAAACGTCAAAGGGCCTTACAATTTGGAAATATTTAATGAGACAATTTGGGAACATTTGACTGTGTATAGATACAGACCATGGTCACTGAAAATTAGCAGCAGAGGTGTTAGTGAACAATGAAAAATCAAAACATTACAGAAGTGAGAAATAACCGGACCATAATATGGTCCCAGCGTAATATATTGTTTTCTATCTCATGTACAAACATGATTGATCGTTCATTTTAAAATAACATATCCGATTCACTTGAAATTTTGCAGGTATAATCGGATTGAGATCATGTCTTTGGTGATTATTTTTTATAAAAATATATTACAAATCAAAATAGGTGTGAAAATACATTTTCTTATTCAGCTAACTTCTGGGTCTCTATATAGCATCATCATCATCAACAAATCTTAGTTAACCCACTGGGCATAAACCTCCTCCCCTGAATGCCACTCTAACGTTGTGCAATAAAGTTAAATAAATAAAGATATTCTAAAAACGATTGCGATTATCATCGTTCTCAAAATTGCTGGTAGCCATGGGATTGGTCAAATTAGTCTCACACCTACACATAAATTTAATGACAAAGCACAAAAATATACCTCATGTAATGTACCTCGGTAACGTTTTTTCCCTCGAATTCTCTTATTGGAGTGGGAACACAAATATAATGGTCTCAATGTGTCTGAAAAAATACTTTGTTACAGTTGAAGTGTTATTAATGATTTTTAAAGGACTGGCAACACAGTAAAGTCTTGACAGGCTTCAACTTCTTCAAACTTCTGGGGACAGACTTCGCATTCACACCTCTGTGGCTGTACCACAGAGGCGAAGTCTGCAAACATCTACGCGAACGCGAATGATTAAATTGATTTTACAACTATTTTCAGTTACGGTATCTTTAGCATATAGTTATAATAGGTAGGTGTGTTCAAAAGTCAGCGGTGTCCAAGCGATTTCAAACGTGTTGAACTCTTACATCACTTCCTTTCACGAGCTCCCAGATCCTTTGGTCACGATCACGAACTACGCTTTTAGTAGCTACAGGGGATCTCATTGAGATGGGCCCGATGGGTAATTACTTAAGGTTGTAGGGACACTTCAGTTTAAGCTATGCGTTTTACAGTTTTTGGGTAATGGATTTGATTTCTCACGGTTTTTTCTCACCAAATTATTCGGAAACATATTTAGGTAATAAAATAATAAAATATATTGGCCGAATCAACGGTTAAAGGTATAAAAATGCATGAAAAAAACATAAAAGTCACTTTTTGAGAATATGAAAGAGTGTCATACACGCTTAGGAAAAAATATAGGTAAGTATATTTAAATACTACTGATTCACGGCCCTCGAGTTCTCAATAATCAATTATATGAAATGTAAAACTGAATGTTCATGGATTTATCAACAACGAACGACATGCCTCACAGCCATGCCTGCTGCGTTGTAGGTAGTGCGTTTGATTCCCACCCAGGACACAAACATTTTTGTTAAGAATATTGATGTTTGTTCTGTGTTTGGGTGTTGTATTGTATGATAAGTATGTATAAAAAAAAAGTATGTATGTATTATAACCGTAATCGAGTTCCCATATTACAAGCTATGCTTAGTTTGGGGCTAGGTGGCGCTGATTGATGTCCTGTAATATTTATTTATATATCAAGTCATTTATTCATACACAAACAATATGTACAATCAAACCGTCTATAGCCACCTAACACAATTCAATTAATTTCATTTATTTCTTCTATATTTTTTTAAACCTATGGAAAGTATTATTTGATTTTAAATTTTAGAAAATGATGATCATATTTCAATTGTATACCCTGTATTATAATTAGATAATTTCGAATATGACACTTTATATATTAATATCCAGTAGGTATTGCAATACAACAAATAGACTGGATCTTTTATCATCCGTAATAACTTGCATAATAAATCTACAAATTAAAGTGACCGACATTGCGTTACGTTGCTTGTAAATTAACACCCATTTCATTACATACTTTACCTACTTCAGTTATCTGGTCACAGAATATGCTTGTGTCTGATTGCGATATTTTATTCATTTACGACGATTCAGAGTGAATACAAGTGAATGTATTTGTTGTATTATATAGTACATATGTATTTACAAAAAAAAAGTAAGTATATAAGTATTCTATCCATAATCTAGTTCCCATATCATCAGCTATGGCTTAGTTTGGGGCTAGATGGCGCTGTGTGAAATTAACGTCCTGTAATATTGGTTTATTTATTTAATTAAAATGGCATTTATTTCAGGCATGCACGTCGGTGAGACCCTGGTCTGCTCACAACTAAGTAATTAAACGGTCAGCTTATTAAAGAGATTTGGTTTAACTCAGAAATGTATTTTGTCAGCCAACAAAGTGAATTAAAAAAGCAAGGTCGAAACTAAGTGCAAGAAAGCCAAAAATTCTACTTGCATTAGTACTTCGCTATCATAATTACTTCAGCTGATTTTTCTTTCTGACTGAAAAACAATAAGACTAATTTAACTATTTGCCAAAGCTTAAACACGAAAGCTTGTAATAGGTATTGCGCCCAGACATTTTTTCCACGTCAGATATTTTAATATAACATGTTTAGTACAAGTTTGAGTTTGTCAAGACGAAGCTTCACGAATAATCTGGGTATCTCTAGAACTAAACGGTATAATATGTAAGCAGGAAGCGTGCGCAAGGACTCGCTTTCACCGATGCGCGTGCGCCGGCGGCGGTCACCTTTCTATTCAAACTCGGCTAGCCATGTGTTTGTGTCGCAAAGTTTAAGTAGTAGTTCATAGTTTGATCATTCCTTCAACTAGCAAGAACACTAACTGGTTTCCAAGCTGTGAAGTCGGTTGGTAGCACTGTCGTCTGCGCTGTAGTTTGTGCGATTTCCACCCAGGACAAACATTTTGTGTTGAATAAAGATGCTATGTTGGACGTGGATCTAATGAGGATGACCTACAGGGTGGTTGGAAACCAAACTTACGTTCGGCACATGCCCACAGTTACATGTAGCTTGTATTAAATACTAAACAGATTGCAAGCCCATCGCCGCCTAGCAGAATACTTGCCAGTGGCACATGTCATTCGGATTTTTCTCAGGTTTGTTCAGCTTCGAGGCCAAAAGCCTCATCATCACATCAACATCCCATTAATATCCACTGCTGGACAGAGCCTCCTCCAAAGTTGGAGGGTTTTGCCATCAACAGTTGGCAGGCGGGTTCATGATCGCAGAAAAGTGTATATAATACACAGAAGGAAGCTGCTGCCTTTCTTCAAGATTCCATAAATATGGGAATGCCACGGCATAACAGAATAACTGCTAAGAGCTTAACCAGAAGAAATTATAATAATACAAGATTCCCTTTGTTCGAATTGGAAGGATTGATACGACTGCAACTACGAGTATTAAGTCACAATTATACTGACCAAGTTGGAAGCAAGTCAGTGACCTCAGTGAAACATCGATTGTGCCAATGACTAATATAATTTTATGTAATATGTGGGTGGGGACCTTTTATAAAGTAGTTCATCGATAGGTATGTCCAGTAACAATGGTGCAATCTATTGTCACGCCGTCCGTAGGCTAATATTGAAAGAGACTATTAGACCAGACGGATAGATAGGTAGATAATTAATATCATAGATATATATATTCTATCATACACATATTATGAATACATATTAATTTAGATAATATGTTTTGTACAGTAAATATAAATATTAACTTACTATCTTTTATTATGTACTTACATATAAATACATATAAATTATATATAGGTAGGGAATTAATATCTAGTTAGTTTAATTGTACTTTTTTTTGAATAAATGACTGTTGTTTTTAAAGATAAAAAAAATATATATATCATATTTATATTCTATCGTATTCAAATTGATGTAATGTTTTACGACCATTGTGCTGTTAACTAAAGTTTTAAAATTGACAGTGTTGCTCTACATGTTTTTGGTGTACCATTAATTATATTCATTAAATTATTTATTCATATCAGAAAAATAAAAACACATACATCCCTTATCATATCAACTCAACTGTATTTAAAAGCTTAGTTTAATTATATTAACTAACGTAACATATAAACTGAATTGTCCAAAATAATATTTTATATATTATAACCAAGTCTATTGTTGAACTGTCTGTAATCTTTGGGTTAATCTCGAAATATATTGACCGTTGGTGGTGTTGGACTGATGAAATATTACTTGGCCCATATTCACGGGTGACGTTAAAGGCGAGTAGTGACCGTCAAATACGAGACAGGCGATTATGGCTTAACCTCCCAGCTTGGTGGAGGCTGAGATCAAACAATAAACGGTTGACACTGTTTAGTAACTAATCCGATAAGTCCTTTGTTCTGGTTTTAAGAAGTAAGAAAGCCAGATCCTCAGTCTGTTGAGGACAAAGCTAAGGTGACACTTTACCTCAACTTCGTCTTTCCACCTTCGTACTTGTTATAACTTGACACCAGGTGAGATGATGGCAGACCTTCCCAGCCACAAATAAAAAACAATCACTTTTTCACTAGCCTTGTTAAAGACCGATGTCACATAGTTGAGTACAAGAATGTAGAACAAAATTCTCTCACACTGGTCATCTCACACTACGGTAGAAGGTATCTACCGTAGGTCTACCACGGCTTTTTGCCAACTACAGGTTGCTAGCGAAGACAGTAGTACGGAAGAGGTATGAAAACCTTTACAACAACACTAGTATATAGTACGAAACTAAAATAGAATGAATTGAAAGTAGTATTAGTCCTAAGAAATAAACACATTTCAGCTGTCTACATATTACGTTTCATCGGATACAGCCCGCTGATAGATATACTGACAGCCGGACTGACGGACATTGGAGGCTTAGTAATAGGGTTTAGTTCGCATTATTTAGGTCCCAACTCTAAAAAAAATAATGCTCGTTCGGACAGATCACTCTGCGCGAGATACTATCTCGCGCCTACGTGAGTAGGTACCGCCGAACGCGTAATGAATTGACTCGAGAGTGATCCGTCCGTATTTACCGTACCCTTTGGCAAACTACTGTAGTTACGTGAGACGATTTAACTACAGTAACCTGTGGTAAAGCCACTGGTCAACATTACTCAACAGTTTATTACTGTCTTCAATCAATGCATTAGAAGTGGTATTATTTCCTACGGTGTCATTCTCTGATGGGGCTGTATCGAGTTTCTTTATATTGTTTTATTGCATGTTAAGGTGATACAATACTAGTTTTGTGAGGATTTTCTCAATTTATCTTGCCTTAAATACGTAGTTTCAACATCAATATAATATCTAGTCAATACACACATACTATATTGATGGATTATTAGCTATATTGAGATTTGCCGAAAATTCCCATTGACCGTCTCCAATAATAAACAGTAGAAATTCCTATTGGACTACTTCATCTACAAAAATGTATGTTCCAAATAAATGTTAAGCTTAGCATTATATCTTTCGATATGGTGGCGTGACTGCGAAGGAATCGAAGGATCGCACCATATTTTTTGTATGTTTTAAAATTTTGTTTATTCGAAAATAAACCAATTTGTAGTTCTAGTGTTGGTTTACAAAAAAATATACACAAAATGTGTATTGTTCCTAAAAAAATGTGATACGTACTGTAGAAAACTTGTTTACCTACACTTCACAGGTGTGGAAAGAAAACACGAGCCACAGAACAGTAGATTACCTAATGACTTTAGAATTACCAAAACCATGCAAAATATTAATAAATCTAACAGACTTTCTATTTTTATTCCCAGTAGAGCCTTAAAAAACCGAATCTAATTCAATTCAGCCGGTGTGAACCGTAGATACCTCTCTATTCTTGCATAATATCAATTTTGTCGGCATGTGGCTATCTGTGGTCTTTATCTGGTAAGTACCTATTCTTTTTTTGAACGGGTAGGTATACTGTCTTAACTCCCACGATTTCAAACGGTGTCAAAGTTTGCTCTACATTAAGTGAAGATCCTTCAACAAAATGTAGAGCAAATAATAATATCTTGTAGCTGACTGACTGACTTAAAATCAACGCACAGCCCCAACGGATGTCCTAGAGATTTTTTATCCTACACCATTATTTAATCAAACAGAACATAATGTAAAATGTTATAAAGAAAAGTTACTTTAGATACATTGCAAACAGGACCCTATTGCTTATGCTGTGTGTCTGTATGTTTCTTATTTGATGAATCAAGTCACTCAAAATACTTTATATCCATATAAGTATATTTGAATACTGGAACCGCTTATCCAGTCCTACTGACCAACACGTAAGTAAGACAAGTTGTGAAACGAAACGCTTTAAACCGATTTAAATGTAGTCTTTGGTAATTTAAAGCATCCCAATTTAGTAGTTAATACTTTAAATCAATTATGCACTCCATATTTGGTGTAGAAGCAGGTTAAGATAGATTAACATACACAGTATACATGCATCCAGTATTGTAGGTAGCTTTTCTGTTGGGAGTAGGTTTGAGTAATTTTTTTTTTTTCTGAATTTTATTTTCATAGACATATCAAAAACCTGTAGAAACAAAAACCCTGATAGAAAGCGACAAAAATGTAGTGAAATAAAATTATAGCTTGTACGAATGGGAAGCGCTTGGCCTGCATCTCACTGTCAAGTTATGACAAGGCCGAAGGTGGAAGCGCACTTAACCCGGAATCATCAACAGACTGAGAATATAATAGTTAAGAATTGTTGATATGACAACAGACATAAGTAAGATAGCTATAAAATATAGTACTAGCCAGGCGGACTTAAAATAAGTCCTACTACTAGGCTTGAACCCGGGGACCTCTGTATCTGACCCGGTGGGCGAACCAATAGACCACAGAGGCGGTTTAATTGATGTTGGAGTAGGTAAGCATTTAAGGAACCTTACTTTTGTGTATATAATATAATTCTTACCATATGAAATTAAATGAAAATTTATTTGGTAATGACAAACATTACAGTAACACAATTAAATTAAATGAAGATGATGTTCCTGGTAATACAATTACCATATAAACCATTGCTGCGATCACCAACCCACCTGCTCAGTGTGGTGATTTTGGGGAAACCCTCTTATTTTTGTAGGATGTTCTGTATATCAGTGGCTATAAGTGGGCTATTGAACATGAGGAGTGAGGTAAATATGTTTGCAGCTACTTTGATAGTTAAATGAGCAGTTTCTAATCCAGTCACAACTTCGTATCAATGAAAGGTCGCAAGTTCAAACCAAGAGTGCACCAATGAGTTTCTCTTTATCTGGTATTTGTTCCCGGGTTATAATCATTTTAAGAAAACTTAATGTCGTTTTCGTTTAACCTCCAGGCTTGGTTTATGGTTTATATCAAAATGCTTACTGACAATCCCCACTGAGTAAAAGTAAGCTTGCCTGAAGAAGGATCAGTCATAACTATTAGTCAGAAAATTTATTTTCTGACTATGTTGTTAAACTACTTCTATGTTGTTGTGGGTTCGATTCCCACCCGGGACAAGCATTTGTGTGATGAATCGTTTGTTCTGTGTGTGGGTGCCGTTTTGTATCACATGTAATGTATTTATCAAAAACAGTATTCATTAAGAATTACGAGGGGAGTTCAAAGTATTCTCGGTATCTGAGCTTTTTTGTTAGTAATAAGGGTAGTTTTTGTCTATGGTTCTCTTATGACATTATCCAAGGTGATCATTAGAAAATTTCGTTGGTGTACGAAATTCGTACATAATTAGTTTTTTTACAATCGAGCCTCAAGTTCAAAAATATGTCTGAAGCAAATATGCTTTTTTTTTATTGGTGATGGTCAATTTAAATGGGGCAGAGAAAGCATTGAAGATGACCCTCGATTAGGTCCTGTCCTGTGGTCCTGTGAAAAAAGTCGAGAAACTTGTACCTAGTCGAAGATACTCGAAAAAACTAAAGAAAGGTAACTTGCGATTTTAAGCGGTAGTAAGTACGCGGATACCTATTCCAAATTCCTCTTAAAACAAAATTCTTAGCTACCCGGCCAGGGGCAAGATCATGATTACATTTTCGCGTCCATACGTTACGTTACGTTACGGCGGCGGGTTAAATTCAAGTCGGACACACACACCGAGGGTCCCGACCCACATTTCAAGACAAAACTATGCGGCCTTATTGCATTTAATTGTGAGTCCGTAGGTCCAAGTAACGCTTGGTCGGTTTTTAGTATTTGTTGTCATACATCAGGGTAAGAACTATACATACACCAATTATGAACTTTTATTGTTATGTTTACAATTATGAAATTTTGTAGGGGTTTTTTAAGATAAAGCTAAAATAAAAAAGATAAAAAAAAAAATTTTTTTTTCTCTTCTGATTTTTGTATCCCTTCATTTTTTTTTCATTAGAATCACGCTCTGAGCAGTAGTGATTGGAGGCAAATCTTAAAATAACTTTATTTATTTGGGAAAAAACAGTAAAAAATTGCTGAGGTAAAGTAGTCTAAAACTATGTTTAGTGATAAATATCTGACCCACAAATTTACCTACGGGTTGAGCCGGGTCTCTCGTACCTCAGGCCTCCATAACATCACATATTCTCTGAAAATGTTTGCCAGTTATCTAAAAAGAATCAAAAGATGAAAGGAATCAATTTGCGATTATTACAAACTAATAACCCTTTATAGGTAGGACTGACAAGACAGACAGCGTAGGCTTATCATTAGGGTTTTGTTGGCACCCTTAAGGGTACGGAACCCAACAAATGTAGAAAATGAGTCATCATTCCATCCAAAGATATCAGAATGTCAGTAAAAAGAGTTATAGTTAGAAACATTATAGATAAAATACTGTGAAAGGTAAGTACGCTGACCTAAGGTGTGTCCACACTATTACACGTGAAGATACCTATTACCTTCTACCTAGGTACCTTCAGTTGACTAGTGAAAGGATGCTGTACGCTTCTTGGCTAATCTAACGGGTTTACGACGCAAAGTTACGTGCTGTTAGTCCAGACAAGTCTTATTACCTATAGGGCTAGGGAAGTAAAGGGCTTTCTTACGTAATTTGGTGGTTGAGCATAGGCTCAATAATAATAGTATTGTTGTTGCTAAGACACACTTGGCGATGTATTTATTCCAACTCACCCACAGATATCGTTCAAGCGAAACAAGGGATCTCACCAGAAGATCAGCAGTTTATTTGTATTATGTAGTAGCTGTTTGTGTCTTTCCTTTTTATCGTGATCAGCAATCCTCAGCCTCAGATCAGCCTGCTGAACGTGGCAAAGCCCTTCGATTTTTGAGAAGGCTCTGTCCAGCTTGGACATTAATGAACTGTTGAAGTAGACCACGGAATACAGGTGTATCTTTTTCTGTTCCGAAGAGTAAACATAGCGACATCAGTTCACACCTAGAAATAGTCCCCTTAGTCCAGCTTGGACATAGATGGGCAGTTGAATTATACCACGGAATACAGGTGTGTTTTTTTCTGATCCGAAGAGTAAACATAGCGACATCAATTCACACCTAGAAATAGTTCCCTCAGGCCAGCTTGGACATAGATGGGCAGTTGAAGTAGACCACGGAATACAGGTGTGTTTTTCTGTTCCGAAGAGTAAAAATAGCGACGTCAGTTCACACCTAGAAATAGTCCCCTCAGTCCAGCTTGGACATCGATGGGCAGTTGAAGTATACCACGGAATACAGGTGTATTTTTTTCTGTTTCGATCACCTTACAGTGACATCTTAGTTCACACCTAGAAAGGCCCGCCCACTTTAGCTACAGCGTAAAAAAAACAGCTAGATTTTTTCCAAGATGCTAAAGAGGGAAAAGGAAAAGTAAAGTAAAGTCTTCTGTTGCATATTTAGAATACTAAACATCCTTCCATGCATGGCGATTATCGAAAATCTCTCCAGACTGGCCCTTTGGGTAAACTCGCTCTATCGACCCGTTCTGTGCAACTTTTGAGGTCATGAACTTACCCATTTTATGTGAGGAAAAACGTTTTCTCTTGACTTAATATAATGTCATTTTTGAAGAAACGAAAGTCATTGATTGAATAAGTAGCCGAAAACCATTATTATTCGTGCTTTCGAAAATTCCATCACGTCTGAAAGAGATGTCTAAATTTAGAAAATATCGGGGATTGACGCCCTCCCCGTCGTCAACGACTATGATTTTCAAAATGTTTTATCACTTTCGCGTCGAAAGTATATTACCGAAACGTATATTAAGTAATCATTTTGGTATTTTTTATGTTACTTACGTTGTAAGTGATCCTAGGTTAACTATAAAATGTAAAACCATTTTTTTTTACTTTTTACCGAAGTCTAACTTAAACTACTACTTAGTACTAGAGAGTAAAGGTTCTAGCATGGCGACCACGATTGAACCAAAACGAAGTGGCGAGGCCTATTTAGTGGAGTTATGTTGGCTGAATTTTGGAAACGGATTCGGCCTTTTTCGATTCGAACCTTTCGGCTGAATGATCTTATCGGTGGTAGGGAAGGGACTATCAAACTGACTACCCACCCTCCTGCCGAAGTCCGGTGCCAAGTAGTTCAGTGTATTCCGTCGGTGTCGGTGCGCGGGAATACCAGTACCTTTCTGGGAAGCTTTCTTTCAGTAGCTCGTTCCATCATAGACGTCCTCCACCCCTCATCCTCGCCCATGCACATCGTGCCCAGGCAAGCATCGCGGCCTAGTAATAGGGTCCCGATGGCACCCTTTGGGTATGGAACCCTAAAAAGTAATATTAATGACCCACTTTTCTTGGATTACTTATTATTCCCAAAGAAAGGAAACATCTTAGACGCAATTATCGTGATTGAGAAGAATAGTGGCGAGTAAAAACTTACTTTAAATAATTTGAGTCCAATCCGTATGGTGATTAGTTTCTGTCGTCAGCGTGAATACGGGTCAATATATCACTTTCAATAGTTGAGTGAGCAATCATTATCGCTCATACAATAATCAAATCAATTGTATGAGCGATGATGATTGCTCCAAGCCTGGGTTCCTTAGCTGAGGATTGAAGGATCGCGTGCTCCAGTTTTGAGCGCCCTAGAATATAAAGATTGTGTAATGAATGAAGCGTAGAATAATCGCCTTTGTGGTGTAGTGGTCCGCCCACCGGTGTCAGATATCACCATACCTATTTCGGCCGCCAAGCAGCATTGCTGTGTTCCTGTTTGAAGGGTATGTTTGCCGGTAAAATTACGGGCAAGCGAGGCTTCACACCTTTATGCCTGTTGACGGGCGCAATACATTGCCAAGTAGGCCAAGTTCTTTGTGGATGTGACCTACGTAGTAAGGCATTGTTATAGGCAAGAGATGCATCAGGTGGGATGCCTGCTTTTTCTGTCTCCAACTTTTTTTTTTAACTTGTAATAATAATAACGAATCGTATGTTTTCATAACCTATGGGTCATCTTGTAACCCGAACTACGTTTCGTTTCGCATTAACATTTTTGACGCACGTTTACATATTACTCAATGTTTCTGTGATTACTCTAATGATTACAATTTTAAATTATGTAAGATTTGTATCGTCTTTGGTCTTTTTAGGGCCGTTTATGGAGTCACGGTAGGGCCATCACAATTTTTTTTTGAGATGGTTTACTTCGGTGCTATTTCCTATGATTTAGTAAGTAATAAGTCTTCTTAGTGGCCTAGGAGGCCTGTCAGACATCTGAGGTACCGCTGAAGTGACAAGGTGGAGAAGGATCTGTAGAAACGGTACGGTAAACCTGGTTGGAATCTTAGGTGTCGGAGGCCAATATCCACTTTGGGTCGCTGCACCATCACAGTAAGTAAGTATATTTCATTTTTTATTAACGTTTAAGGTTTATTTTGGTAAATTATGACTTCAAAACGCTCGGACAAAATAGCCCCGGGGGTCCACCGCTAATTCCACATATAAATTGAATAGAGGATTTAATTAGAAGATAAATTGAATGTAATAAAACGTAAATAAATATACGCAATTATCATTTTAATTAATTCACCATCGGCAACATTTTCAGGTTATATAAACGCATAAATTGTTTGTTACAATAGTTATGTCATTTTTTTTATAATATTTTAATAGTCAGCCCTCAAGGTCGATGGGTCGGTGGGCCACCCAGCTATGCAACTTTTGTTGCCGGTCAGTCATAGAATAAAAGAGATACAGAAAGGAGTAAGCCTCCTTTCTGTATCTCATTTCTTGTTTTTTTTCTTAATCATATTTCTCAAAGCGTTATGGGAACCGCCTCTGTGGTCTCTCCGCCTCTAGGTTTGCCTACCCCTGTTAGATCCAGAGGTCTCGGGTTCGATTCCCCGGGGAATACAATATTTTGCTTGGTTTGGTTGGTGGTAGGTCTTTGTTTAAGTCCGCCTGGCTAGCTACCACCATACCTGATGCTGTCGCCATAAAAAAAATATTTAATTGTTATGTTCCGGCGTTTAGATGTAGATAGCCAGTTCTTCAGTTTATTGAGGATTCCGAGTGAAGTGCGCTTCCACCTGGCCTTATCATAACTAGAAAATCAGGTGAGATGAAGGCCAAGCATCTCCCCGTCGCAATTTCACAAGGGCTGAAGTTGCGGCTATCTACTTTACCTACCTATGACTATTTCTTCGTCAAAGATCTTATTTCCGTCCACAAAGATCAGTTACTTCAAGTCAGGGTATGATCTACCTACTTAGTGGTCTACCCAGGCAAAAGAACGGTTACGGCTGAATAATCTCAAGTTTAAACCTTTTGGGTATGAAATGCTTAAAGACATGAGCAAAGTTAGTATTCTATAGGCTGCTGATATGACTTGCTTATGAACAGGAAACAGTGTCCGAATTGACACATTTTAATTTAAGTGCCTATGTGCGTACATAGAAACTTACCTACTACACACTAACATAACTATAAAACTAGGATATTTGATAAATTTATTATGATAATGTTATTATGCCTTTGATGTATAACATATCTAACCCTTGGACAACGGTTCTGGTCACGCTTGTATACCTACTGTGTTATTTCTATATGTTATCTTTACGAGTACATAAGTGTGATTGTTTGTTGTCCGAAATAAATAAGAATAAAAATATAAACAAATATTTTTTTCACGGATGTTTCGGTCACCAATGAAAAAGCCTTATCTTACTCACGCAAGCCGAAAAGAAGACGATTTAACTCTATGGCCGGTAAATATATGGAAATTAAACCAATAAAATATTCCATGCACGTGCAATAGAATGTGCGGTGAACCAATGATCAAATCGAGGTTCAAAGGTTTTGACACCGATTTCGATTCACTTTTTATTTTTAGTAGACCTGACTCAATGGGGTTATTCTCAAATGGATGAACATAAAATTTAAGTAGTGTGCGTTACGTGTGATAGATGTAGAAAAGAAAAGACGAAACGAATCTCTCTCGTCCTTTTTTAAGAAGTTGGTAATAAGTAAGCTTAGAATATTTTGTAGAGCTGCATTGATGAGATTAAAAGTAGATAAAAATAAACAAAATACAGGTCATTTATTTCATACATCCGCAAACTACGCCTATCAATATGGGAACTAGATTACAGATCGAATACTTAAATACTTTTTTTATAAATACATTACCATAATTATGATACAACACCCCAACACAAAACAAACAGAACTAATTCATCACACAAATGTTTTTCCTGGGTGGGAATCGAATCCACAACCAACAACGCAGAAGGCAGAGCTACTACCAACTGAACTATGAGGCTTGTTAAATTTAGAAGGATCCGTAGTTCCTTTTAAATTTAAAAAACTTCATAGTAATGCAATGCAATATCGGTACTTACCTACTTACCTTATTTTTTGTGTGTAAATTTTCACAATCTTCTTCTTAATCTCACAAACCTACCTAAATAGTAAAAATGTGATGTTTTTAGCTAGTTATTAATTATGTAGTAAGTACCTACGTAATTTAGTGGCCTACTATTTTTATTTTTTATATTTTCTTTTGGTTTACTTTCTCGGAATCAAGATTGTTTAATTTCGGCTTTGTACTTTACTTATTTTGCAATTTCATCGAGTTGCATTTTGTTCACATTCACTTAAATTAGATGTTTCCTTTAAAATTTGTCTTGAATTACCAATGACCTCACAATCTCTTGAGATGTTGCGATAATCATTTTTTAAAATCTGATAGGCAATGCTAAAACCTCATTGATAAATTATGCTACTTCAGATTATCAAAGGCCTAAAAAATCTAAGCATTTTTAGAACCGTAATTGGGGTACTTACCTATAGCTTTTTCACTAAGGAATACGTAGATTATTCTCATATCAGTAGGTACTCAAATCCATAATAATAAGGAAATAAAATAATGTTATCAAAACTATCTCCCATTACGCATGTTACTGAATATCACAAATTACCAGCACTTGAAGTCCATTATACTCATAATGCACTTGCGTTTTTCAACTTTACATAATATTTTACATTCGAAAAAGGTTGTGGGCAGAAGCTTTCGAGTAAAACCTCCGTTCAGTCGAGTGAGAGTCGCGCGCTCGGACGCGCATGTGCAGTGCTTGTTGGTTCTGAATTCTTTTTTCAAAGTGCCCGTATTCGGATACAATGCGGCTTTTATTTTGGGTGAGCTATTATTTTTATTTTTTTCTAAAATTCCAGGATTTTTAAATATGGAATATGGGAAGACCACTTTCTTTAGTGAAAGTCTAGTGATGATCGATTCGTCGGAAGGCGAGTTTTTATCGATGGGTCGGGTCCGAGTTATTTTTATGGACGCTGCTGGCTTTCATGTTTGGATTATTTTAAACGTGCAAATTATAATAATATTATAGATGTCTTGTACCTACGTACTGCCTACTACACACATAAAATGAATCAAAGCAGAATCATGAGATAATACATCACTTTTCAGAAAAAACGCATCCTAATAGAGCGATATAATAAGTTATAATATTTTTAATAAATACAACGAAATAAATTACTACAAATAAATAAATATTGCATATAATTATAGTAGATACTATTGAAATTTAATATAATAATGTGTATAAAAATAAAACAGAACTTAATAAGAATTAAAAGGTTTGGTTATGGTTTCAAAAAAAATATTCTCAAAAAAAAACTTTGTCACTGGTATGAAAACCATTACTTATTTGACTTAAAGTAAATAATAAATAGGTTGTTGATCATATGACTGCGTTGGCTTTGGTATTATTGATAAAATACTTATATTATAATATATAAAATAAAGTTGGTAGGTAGCTTATCGGTAGATTCAAAAGTATCAATAACTCTGCAACATGCGATAAGACATTGCAATTTGGCTCTATTGACTTGTCAGTCTCCTGAAATGCATTTGAAACCGACTGAAGTCAGTTTTTGTAGTTTCATCATACATTGACTTAACCAAATCAGACAAGATCGATGAGACGTTTATAAATGATTATTATCAAATAATAATAATAATAATAATCATTTATTTGTAACAAAAATAAGGTATTTTGACTTACCTTCTTACATATTAGGTGCAAAATACAGTTTGGTACAATGGCTTACGGACTGATGGTCAAATACATAATTGTGCCAGATCAATCATCTTCTTCTTAGCTATTTTCAACCAGATAGGTTCTAGTTGAAGTATGTAGCCTCGATGTTATGGCATTTTTGACAGATCGATAAAATCAAGTAATGCAATAGAATGTTGCAAAATATAATGCATCTGCATTACGCCGGAGATACCTGTCTGAAATTACATATTACCCAATTGGTGGCCATCCTCTCTAAATTATTACGTAAAACAAATATGTGGTAAAGTGTGTCAAGCGAAATTTGCGAGCGGAACTGTCCGGTACAGTCACCGGTAGTCGGCTAACCAGTTTTACTTTTCTTTGAGTTTTTTACTAGATTTATGCGAAATGTCTGCTTTCGAAGATGGGTTTTCGAACGATCGTTTCATTCAAAGTTCATTAACGGTAGTAAAATTGACTCTGTTGTACACCATAAAGTTATAAACTTGTGTGGGACTGCGAGTTTGTGACCTTGAAAACTAAGAAGAATTAGAAAAACAGCATTGATTCTGCAAAGTTTTACTTTACAACAATATTTAAGTTACATTTAGTCCCTCAGCCTGTTGAAGATTCTGGATGAAGTGCACCTCCACCTTCGGCCTTATCATAACTTGATACCAGTGTGTCTAGTGAGAGTTTTCTACTTGCTCCATACCTACTCGAACGCGTTTGCGTTTACCACGACTTGTATGAAAAATAATACCTATTCTCCATTCAAGTTGAGCAAACGCGAATCGATTGCAACTAGAACTCACTTCTCCGTCGTAGAATAAAAAAAAATCACATACATGAGTTACTTCTCGTAACATAGGTTGGTAATGTTTTTATTTTAAATCTTATGAATAACACAACATTGAAATAGAAAACAAATTGAAACTTGAATAACTTTATACAAAAGTTAATTCGAAGAAAACAAACTAATCGAAAAACATACTGAAAAATGCCGCACCACTATACTTATACGCTGTAACATCCTAGAAAAGACATCAACGCGCTTGCAATCAATACTTTGTTGTAAACTGTTACCATGAAAAAATACTATTGCCGACCCGTGTAATTTTTCGTGCACTTTTAAATATCTCCATTATTGAAGAAAGTGTCAAAATATGAATACTTTGAAAATTGAATAATTATGACGCTTAGACTATTGTAACACCAACAATTTAAAAGCTAGTTTACTAATTTACTACTTTAGCTTACCTACTTGAGCCTTTTGGGGTGGAGACCTTGGGTCCGTGGGGCGCCGATGCCCTCCGGGTTTTCAAAACTCTTACGGGGCTTTTGATTGAGGCGACACGTGACCCCAAGAGCTGGCTCTTATTTAGGCCAGCGAATTAGCATAGCTATTCAGCGTGGCAATGCAGCCAGTGTCTTGGGCACGCTTCCGTCTGGTACTGGTCTGGAACAGTTGAGTTACCTATAGGCCGTTTGTAACGGTCCTTAGGTAATCTGACTGATTCTTTTGTACATAGTTAGTTTAATTGTACTTTTTATTGAATAAATAATGTTTACTACAAGATCCTACAAAAATATCACCTATTTTATGCCAATTTATATTTTGGGTCAGTCAGAGCCTCATTACTCAGTAATAACATTCAATTGACATCAGATGAATCGAGTGAACCAGTTTCCGTTTCCTCGTTTTATGCAACAATCCTAAATGCGAATTTGATGTTACCGTTTGCATAAATAAATTATGTTTAATAACATTTTACTCGCTTAATAGCTGGTAATACTGACTTTGCGGTTTGTTGCACTGCGGTTGAGAAATTGTACAACAGTATTTAAAGCTGTATTTTGATAAGGAAGTTTTTTTAGAGAAACTTTGAACCAACGATAAAATTGTCTACTTTTATAAATGTTAGGTTAGTATGTTTAGTACCGTCGGCCTTATCATTACTTAAAATCAGATCTAGGCCTAGCATCTATTTCGTACAAAAAAAAAAACTTACTTTATGTTTTCATTGTTCTGTATTTATGTGCATATTATGTAGGCACGTAAAATAGGTATAAGTATCAAATATGATGCAACAAAAAACAGTAACCTAAATGTAACATTAGGAAGGTAAAATTCAGAACAAATTAATTTGGTTAGAATACTTAAATGACTTAATTTAAGTGTAAAATTTTGTATTACGGTTAGTGTAACGAGTTTGCCATTACCACACTTTGATGTTGCTATTAAGTTAAGTAAATATTATACTTTAAGCGGTGGTTATGCTTATTTATGCATACGGGTTAATTTTTTAACTTTTACTAACCTTAACTTTGAATATACTTCTCGTCTAGGAATGTTTGTATTAGCCAATAAGAAAAAGACGTATCACTCAATTATTTTTTTACGATTAGCTTAATTTTGTCATCATCATCTCTCTAACTTATCCATTAATATGACCTAGAGTTTGAAAGAATAACAAATAAACTTAAGCTGCTTAGCAAAATAATTTATCATTAGTACATCGCCTTGCTTGCTCTAATCTATACTTTCCAGACAAACCGTCTGAAAGAGATCACTTTTAGCGCTAAGGCCCCCTATGTACTTTGTTTAAGAATTGTACTTTGCTTGTTTATTTTGTTATCTTTCTTGTTTCTTTGTACACTAAAGAGTTTATCGATCTATACAATGTTACTCATTATTAAAAATAATTTAGTCGATGTTCGAAACTGTATTTTACCCACATATTATCACATCAACAGCCCATTAGTGTCCATTGCTGGACAGAGCCTCCTCCAAAGCTGGAGGGTTTTTGCCATAATCACCACGCTTGTCAGGCGGATTGGTGAACGCTAATATGTTGATAATACACAAAAGGAAGCTGCTACCCTTCTTCTGGCGAGACCCCTTAGTCGGCTTTTACGACATCCATGGGCTGAGTTGGAAGGATCGAATAAGCCGCGATCGCTACGGCAAATTATACAGATATTATAAACATTGCATAAAGGAAGCCTGTTATTTGAGTACCTGCTAGAAATACAGGATGTGTGTTTTGAGAACAGGTGCGTGGATCGACTTAAAAAACGATAAGAAAGTGTCAAAGTGAACTCGTTGTCGACATTGCTGACACAAATTATAAAAAATCACAGGTACTGTTTCTGTCGGAATTGTATAAAAAGCTAGTAAAAAACGGTCATGGGAAAGCAAGGAATAGATTTTTTGTCGAATCATTTTTTCACCTATGTCCTCTGTAATCAAAAAGAGACTAGAGTTGAGATAAAGAAAATGGTAGTCACTCAACCTCACATTAACCCAAAATGACAATTATTATTTTGGAAATGATACCATCAGTAGATTACATGTCGGAGAAGTCTGGCCAGCGGTGTCCTTTGTGATACACAGAATATAAGTAATAGGGACTTCATTTAGGCTGACGTTACTTTCATTCGATCCATGTACCTATGTACACTCATTGCAAATATCTACTTGTCAATCACAAATGTCCTAACAATTTCAATAATTTGTTATCACTGCGAGCTTAGTAATAATAATAATAATAATCTAGTACTTAAAATTGATCTCTAAAAAGAAGGTGACAGCTCACAGGATATTTCGAAGCAACACTGCACTTATGTTTTCTAAAGAAGCTATTTGTTAAAAAATTACGGAATTGTCATAGATTTGAATTTGTTATAGGCTAGTGTAAGCTATGAAGTAGGTTATAGCCAGTACGTCGATAAAAATAATAGTAATCTTTTCATCATTATAGGCTGGTAGGAAAAAAATACATAAAAAAAATATGTTATATGGTAGAGGATCTAAACAATACCTATATTATAGGTGGTTCTTATATGTGGCAAAGTGGGTATGGGCCTGCCTTCCGATCCCGGGTTCAAATCGAGTTCGGCACCAATGGACTTTTCGGCTTTTCGAAAGTTTATGTGCGCATTTGACACATGCTCTGACGGTGAAGGTTAAATTGCGAGGAAACCATGTCACTAGGACCAAAAGTCTGAATGACATGTGTCTCAGGCTGATATTCCGCTAATTGATAATGGCAAGTCCATTATCGCCTAGCCGAATATTAGCCTAAACTGTCACGTATTGAATACTAGCTACTTGCAAAACATGGGCATGTGCCGAACGTAAGTTTGGACGTGCCACTGACTAACCCGTAGTAAGTGACCCTCATAAGATCAACGCTCTGAGTAGTTATCAGAGGTGAATCCTCGAAGGGAAAAACGTCTTGAGGCTTTTTTTAAAGGTTCCTATAGTAAGTTATAGCTGTTGTATCGGCATTGCATTTCTGAATATTTAAATTGTCAGGGTTAAAACAGTCTTGAGCTTTTGGCCATGACCGTTTCCGCTTTCGCTAGCTAATAAATTCGACCAAACATTCACTTTCTTGTCACACAAGGTGAAAAGGGCCATTTTGATCTACATTTTACTACTGGCTAGTTATTTGAGCCATATGGCCTAATCCCTTAGATACGTGGGGAACCGGTGCTCTCCAGAAAAATCTAGCTGGGCTTAAGATTGAGGTGACTCGTGAATTAGAATTAGCACGGCAATGCAGCCAGTGGCTTGGCCACGCTTCTGTCTGGTCTGGTTGAGTTGAGTTACCGATAGACCTTTTTTAACGGTCCACGACTAACTATGTACCTACAAGGGCAGTCCTTGTACCTACATAGTTAGCTTAATATATCGATATTATAATATAACTACTTGCTAATTCTGAAAATTTATATGAATATTATTCTCTATGTGAAAGCAACTTTATAGCCTAAGTCTGACGCCATAACAATTCTAAATTATTGTGTTCCAGCATTTAGAAGTTTAGCCAGTTTCTCAGGCTGTTGAGGATTCCGGGTGAGGTGCCCTTGTGTGATGAAGGCAAAGCACTTCCCCATCGTAAAATAGAAATACTTTTAACATGGGGATTTTTAACACGAGTTCACGGAGATCATAGGGGATCAGGGTATATGAAGCTGGTTGCTATTTATCTACATTCCTTTACATTAAGTTCTATGAACTTCTTACCCTCACAGGTGACGTTTGAGGCGACTCATATCAATGCATTAGCATCGTTCAGGACCTCAAATAATCAGAAAAGGTAGCATTACTTTCTGCTATAGCTAGATCAGCTATTTTTTTCGACTTCTAATACATTTCAAGAGTATAAAGAGTTATTTTTTGAGGCTTCCTTTTCTATTGTAAATATCTACCCTGGTATTTCATTGTGACTTTCATAAACAGCGAAGGTAGATACCATCAGTCAAAAAGAGCAACATATTTTTGTTTTCGTTATGAAATAATAGTTAGGTACCTATTATTGCCAGCTTGAGGTCAAGAGCTGGCTTGACCCTAGAGCTCCAGTCCAGAGTAACAATGTCAGATCTACAATGGAACGAGATTTCCACGAAGGTTTTACAGCTCCCGGATCTATTTCCATTCATAGCGAGTTCGCTACCACAAAAACCTGTATAAAATACAAAACACTTGGCAGAGAGAAGAGAAATGCAATGATTTACAAGCGACAGTCAATGAAGGCTGATCCCAATTCCGTCGTATGCAAAGTGGACGACCGGCTTATCAAGTAGGCTATCTGTGTCAGTGAAGTGATAGTCGTACTGTTCCATACATTACATACATTGGCCGGGAGCCGATGGGTGAAGGTTGCTCGAGATTTAAAGCGGTAAATACTTGACTTCAAGGCTCTTGGCATTACTAGCGCGAGAATTTAAATTCAGTATTCCTATTTTTTTTTTTTATTTGAAATAGCTCTTGACCTCAAACTGGTCAGCATTACCTGTTTGAGAATGTCTACGAGCGAGCTTTCCCAGCTGCCTTACATCACGATGGAACACAGCAAACTGCTTGGTGCCAGATTTGGCAGGGGTCGTAAGGCAGGTGGAACTTTACAGGTCCTTATATACCGGAGACATTCAGCCATATATATGTTCGGCTGTAACCATTGTCCGGGTTAGACCACTAAGAGTATCCAATCCATCCCAAAGCAAAAAAAGGTTTGCTCATTTTTGCTTAATTTGTTTGACCTTTGTGAAATACAGTCATGAAAAGCTGAACTCTTTGTCTGAGTTTTTCGATAGTTAGCTAAATAGAACAGCGGTTCTTGAAAAGCATTTTCAGATGCATAGCCAATTATTGTCCAAATCTTTGATATTCCATTTATTAAGGCTAAGCGCTAGAAAATGCAATTTTTATAATGTTCATTTTAGACCTTTTGAAATCAATAGCAGCTGTGCACCTTTATTATATAATATTAAATGCTTTTGTTCGCTGTCTGTCGGTTTGTTCTCGCCTACAGGTCACATTTTTCAACCGATTTTGATGAAAATTGATAATGAATAATTTAAATATTTTTTTTAGTCGATTGGGGGGAAAATAGGGGGAAATGGGGGGAAGTTTGCTGTAGCGTTATTTATCAACGGATTTTAATTAAGTTTAAAAGATACACTAATGATTTAAATCTACACAAGATAATGTGAAAAAAAGGGGGAGTGAAGGGGAAAAGGGGAGAAGTTTACTGTAGGTTTTTTTTTTTTCGGAAAATTTATACCTACTTTTACTAAACTACGCGCATTTCTCCGCTTTTGCAAGACAAATCCGTAGACACCAGGTTCGATCTCTTCAGACCAAGGGAACTCGAGTGATTGCTAAAACTTATACCCCTCTATTCTCAAAAGTCAAAAAGGAAAAGTGAAACAGTTAAGCATCGGTTATTGCATGGTTATAAGGGCTCGCGAGGTCTACTGTTCTTTAAAGAACCACTAGTTTTATTGGAGCTAGAAGTCAAGCATGAGATGCTTCCGAGATATGTGCATTTAAAGTTTTCTAGTCAAAAAATACGTCCTGGACTTAAACTGAATAAATAATATGGAACCACATTTTCGCTGACAGCTGTCAAACTTCAAACAGCCACCATCTCTGAAACTAATGATTGTCTTAGACTCCGTTTTCAGTTCAAATAAAAACTACTGAAGTGGTTCACATTTATAATGACAGCTCAATCAATTAAATGATAGGATTGATTGAATGAAATAGTAATAGCGAAACAGGCTTTCATTCTCATAATATACAATCTAAAAATCACATTATAAACATTCTTGTTCTTGTTTCCGGACACTTATAGATTAATACTACTAATAAACCAAAACACTCATTCAAGTAAGAATAACATAAATTCATTCCTAACGGTGAAATAAAAATTATGTTTTGTGATATAAATTAATTTTTGATTCATGGATGAGCTTTTACGATTAACTTCTTGAAGGGCACAAAGAGTGTCTCTCGAAAACTTAAACGTAAAAGCTCACCCACAAAGCTTACAACCCTCGAGCCGGGGCCATGCATCGTCTAAAACACAACGATAGCGCGATTCAGGAACGGTCGTTTTTAGCAGTGACATCTAGTTAGAAACATGGAAAACATTCTAAGTTACGTTACGTAGTACTGTTATTAGTTCTGGCTTCATCAAAACATAATCAACCGACCGTGAGTACATCAGCTGTTAATTTTTTTGTATTTACCAGTCATCCCTCAGTCTGTTGATTCCGGGTGAAGTGCGCTTTCATCTTCGGCCTTATCATAACTTGAAAACTAGGTGATTTATTAGAGCATGGAACCTGATACGTCCCCGTGTTTCTCTTCTGGGAGAACTTAGGGGAAGCACGGGTCCGGACCTCTTTTTGGGACCAATGAGAGATCCGATCCAAATTTCAATAAATATTATTTGCATTAAATGCATTGCTCATGCTGATCCCGTTGAAATCCATTGGGAACAAGAGGGATTTTGGATACCTACTAAAATAACGTCACAACAAATCGAAGATCTCTTCAGGACAATGCACCAGTCTGTCGAGTTCAAACGGAGTGTCGTGCGTAACCGTCACAGTTGGTTGGGCTACATAACACCGGAACCAATCTGCTGTAGCCTTGACATTGCTCTATTCTGACGCTACGGTTGCAATTCTCAAGCCCACGGAAAGTCTTCGGATCGGAAATATATTTTTGTCGAATTCGACTTAGAATCTGATATACCTACACGAATATATATTTAACCGCCTCTGTTCGTTCTGGGGTTCGTTCCCCAGGGGAAGCTATAGTGTGCGTGGTTAAGTTAGTGGTAGGATTTTGTTTAAGTCCGCCTGGCTAGCTACCACCATCTTACCTAATCCTGTCTCCATATTTTTTTGTATTTCAAGTTATTGAATCAAAACATTTACAAATGTTATAATGACACAAATATTCACAACCCGCGACGGGACTCGAACCCGCATATTTTTCTGAAGCATAATAAATAATTTGACAAAAGTATTTTATGAATCCATAAGCCCCCGAACTTCTCTCAATTGTAATTATGTGGTACCGTGGTATTATGCCTGATGCCTAAAATATTATACAAAACTACTTATACAATTCAAGTATATTATTTTTTCTCTCTAATCAGTTGACGGATAGGAAACAAAGGTTTTTAAAACAAAAGTGAAGAGAGCATCGATTTAATGCTCTCATAATCAAAAGTTTTGTGACAAGATATTACCATATTTTTAATCTCATTGTTGTTTTTGGTTTTTACCTTATAGAGCTTGTGGAGTTTTGTGTATAAGTGCAACTGTATTATGTATTATATACTGGTTTCTGTGCAAATCTAGTTCTACAACTTGGGACTGGGAATCTGTACAGGTCCTACCACCAGTGATGTGATTATTCAGCCGTAAACGCTATCAAAAGCAGTTCCGTTGCTCCAACTAGAGAACGAAGTGCCTAGCTTGAAAGTTGAAAATTTTAAGTAGCTCTCTCCATACTAACCTAGCGTTCATAAAATAGAAGCAAATAACAAAACGTAGCACTCCTCGCGCAAGCTTCATTTTCTTGCCTAAAGTTAGAACTAATTGCGGAAAAAAGATGTTTACTTTTGAAGGAGCACAACTTTATAACAAACTGCCAGCAATTATAAAAAATATTAGCTCATTTTGCGCATTTAAAAAAGCACTAGCTAAATTTGTAGCAGAAAATAACTAAATATTTAGTAAGTACCTAATAGCTGTGTATTGGACAATGCGTAAGACGAGTACCTATACCTACCTACACCTACTCTTGACTTTATAATGTATACATTTAAATCGAGCGATCAACAAAATTTGTACCACTTAAGCATTTTATCACTTTAGTTAATTAACTGTTCTCATGTAAGTGACTGTGTTTTTATGAGAATAAATGTCGTTAAGCCGAAAGTTTTAAATAGCTTCTAGCTGAGCTAACTCAATAAAAAACTAGGCACCTAAATGCCACTTGCAATTATGTAATAATGCTACCGCTATGTTTCTTTAGGATTTTTGAGCGCTATGGATTTAGTTTTGGGCAATACCTGAATGTTTTATTTTCTAGCAACCCTGAAACTTTGTTAATGTGCTGAGAAATTATTTTGGGGAATTTTCACGGGTTAAAATAGTATAACAGTTTACACCGAAGTGTTATAAAATTAAACGAAGTAATTTAGTCGGGGTGATGAATACCTTACCAATGATACTTTAGCGCCAGCTCGTTTCCAATTACAAAATAAAATTACTCAATTTCACGTGTTATTTCAACAAACAAAATAAACAATCAAACTCAATTATGTACCGGAAAATCTTTTATGGCTCAATATCTCCAATCAGTGTAACGTAACAAAATTGATGTTATCGAATTTATCTCAATAATTGGACAAATACGATATAGAAATGTTGTGAAACGTTTGACCCACGCATTTTTAGAACAGTGAATGGGAAATATGAAATACTTGTATATTTTTATGAACTTTGCCCCACTTGTTGTAAAAACTTGTTTTTTTTTTTTAATTTTTGTAGGTACCTACTTTTTATTATTTGATAGAAATTAACCGACCAAGTGCTTGTCTCACAGGAAACAACCACATTTTTGAAATGTGGTTGTGTCCTGTGAGACTAGCAAGACATGCTGATTTTTTTAATTTCGTTCTTGAGCATTTGTGTATCTGACTCACGCTTGGCCACTTTTTTAAATTTAATGTTATATACATCAAGACAAAGATACAACAAGTTTTAATTATTTAGGCATAAAATTATGAATTGCACTTAATTATGAAATACATGGGTATCTTAATGCATTTTCTTCCAGACAGTTCTATAAAATTAAATAATTTGTCGTTTTCCATGGCAAACTCTAAATCCAAGCTAAATTTCATAAAGATCAGCCGATTATGTCACGAAGAGGTAACATACAAAATAAACAAACAGAGACTTTCGAATAATATTGGTATATCGCGTCTTATCTGTGATGACCTACGCTGCCAAAACGTCGACACCCACAATTGAAAGTCGCTCAGCATGCTATGGAAAGAGCTATGTTGGCGTTCTCTGAAAATCAGCTCAAAGAGCAGGCTGAAGTGGCAGTGGGCTTGCCATATACCGAAGGACCGACCACCGTTGGGGTCAACGATTCATTCAGTGGAGACCACGTCTAGTCAACCGTAGTGTAGGATGCCCTCAGGCTGGAGTGACGACCTCCGTACAGTGGCAGGCAGAGTGGACGAGAAATGCCAATAATGCGGCTCTGTGGCGTATCTTGGGAGAGACCTACGTTCAAGAGTGGACGATAAGTTGATGATGATGATCATTAATATTGGTACGGTATGGAGGATTGAGGAATACTTCAATACCATCTTAATTGGATTTCAGATTAGCCCATCTCCATTAATGTTTTAATATATTAATACTAGCTTTACTTAACTAACTACTTACTTATATCTAACCCACTTGGAACGCTCCATTCACCACTGTTCCACCTGATAGGTGAATGAACATCGATTGGAACACAATGGCGCGCTACAAAACCTGTCATTATCCAATTGAAGTGTAAAAGTAACGGTTTATCTAAACAAATACTCGGAAGTGATCATTCAATTAGAAAAACAGACAGACGGATACAAGGATGGATAAGAATGATGTTTTCTTTTTCTCAATCAATACATAAAACGTTTATTTTTGCTCACAGAGGTACGTACTACAAACTACCTGTTTTGTTGTGTTAAACTAACTGTTTTAAAAATTATAAGCACATTAGTGTCGGTATTCATCAATGGCCTTGTGACATCTATTCCATTTCTAAAAAATCTTTTTGTTCCACCATTACTCCTTAGAGTATAAATAGAGATACAACCTGTTTGGCAAAAAGGCTAGCAAAATGTTGACATTAAAATTACATTTACATTAGAGTAATTTAATTTATGTAATTTAAATTGATTGTGTTTTCCCATTATGAGCCCGAGCTCGAAATAAACATTTTTTTTTTACTATTTATTAAAATGAATTCAATCCCCTAATTATTTTTCTAAAGAAATGTATGTATGTATTATAGAAGTATATATTATTTTTCACTATTGTTTCAGTAAAGATTTATAGACTAGAACATTTTTAGTAAATCAGTAGTTTTTGAACTAAGGAATCTAAATAAATATCTTCAGACGTTTTGAAAATATACACAGTAAACCTAATTACGTAAATTTTGTATGTCATTCATCATTCTAATCATTTTCTTGTTTACTTCTACTTTTTTACTACATTTTTTTTATTATTATTAGTAGAAACTCTAGGTGAAGTAAACTCTAAGTTAAACCGTATCTGTAGTCTAGAGGTTCGACCCACCGATTTCAGAACCAGAGGTCCCGGGTTCGATCCCCAGGGGAGCAGTATTGTGCTTGGTTTGGTTGGTAGTAAGATTAAGTCCGCCTGGCTAGCCACCGTCTTACCCACAGTCTTACCTAATTCTGTCGCCATAAAAACAATTCCTAAAAATTTGTTGTGTTCCGGTATTTAGAGGTAAGATAGCCAGTTCCTCAGTTTATTGAGGATTCCGGGTGAAGTGCGCCTCCACCTTAGGCCTTATCTCAACTTATAACCAGGTGAGATGAAGGCCAAGCGCTTCCTCATCGCACAATAAAAAAAGGTAGAAACTTCAAGCCTAAATAAAGTATGTATATTTATCTATGTCTATGGCTAATGCGTGAACTGAAATAAAGGTACCTTACGCAATATAGACAAATCGTCTCGTCACCAATTAAATACAACTCACGACCTTCCGAGAAAGTTCATAGCTGAAGCGTAATCGCAAACTAAGGTTCACAATGTCATTCGATATGCGACTTTATACCTTCGAGCACAAGGGTCAAGTAATCGCAAAATTAAATTTCACAACATGTCATTCAATTAGCGACCTTATGGCGTGGGACACAAGTGTCAATGGTAATATGTTAGATATAACTTTTACTTTTTACTACCCGTTAAAGAGCGGCGCAAACGGATTCACTTTAGTACGTTTTGGGGATTTCGGTAACTTGTATTGTGATCGCGCAGGTTTTATCATGATAAGAATTAACCCAATAATTTCAGGTACAACTACTTTAGTCTATATGGAAAAACTTATATCTAAACACTGGCCTATTATTAGAAAACTTTTTTGTTATCGGACGGGCGGCTGAGGTCTACCGATGGAGCAAACTTACCCAGAGGACACTAGCTCTCCCGAATGCCAACGGAACACAGATCTCACCAGAGCTGGAAGCCGCTATAAAATGTTAGCAATGAAACAGACAATGATTGTGGTATCTTAAAGACCTTTATTTTAATAATGGCTAGCTACCACCATCTTACCTAACTCTGTCGCCATAGTAACAATTATAAAATTGTTGTGTTCCGGCATTTAGAGGTAAGATAGCCAGTTCCTCAGTTTATTGAGGATTCCGGGTGAAGTGCGCCTCCACCTTCGGCCTTATCTCATCTTGTTACCAGGTGAGATGAAGGCCAAGCGCTTCCCCGTCGTACAATAAGCTTTAATACGGCTTTGGTATGGATAGTACCTGGACAAAAAATTGTCTATGCTATTTCCCATTGCATACACTTTATCCATGCTTAATTTCATCAAGACTCCATTGAATACTCACAACTTTTTCCCCCTTTGAGGGTTCATCTCTGATCAAAACTCAGAGCTTAGATCTTGTTAGGGTGTTATACCTGTTAGGGTGTAGTCGGAGGCACGTCCAGACTAACGTTTGACACATGGCCCACGGTTTGCATGTAGATATTCAGTACGTGATAAGTTGCAAGCTCGTCGGCGCCAGTGGTATGCAATTCGGACTGTTGGTCTTAGGGGCATGTCCGGTTTCCTCACGACTTTTACCCTCACAGTATGTGCATATAAACTTCCCAAAAACCGGATAAGCCGAAACGGAAGGCTGGACATACCCGTATGCCCACAGAGAGACATTTAATAAAAATAATTAAACCCCATTTTATCTCCCTTTGAGATTATTTTACAAAACAAAAGGTAAGCCATATCCTTCCTCAGGATACCATCTATCTCCAAATTGAACTGAGCCGTTTGGTAGTGATGAGGTAACAAACAAACAAGCAGAATAACATATAACATAAAAAATATACTTTGGAATTTATAACATTATTAAAGATGATCAATTGAGATATTCCAGTTGAGGTAAAGCTTCTTAAGCTTCGATCCCTACCACTTCGAATGCTATCAAAAGATTAATATCGATCAAGAATACCTTTTACTTTCCCCGATGGGGTCGTTATAATAAAGAGACGTATTAAAGCTGACGTAAGATATATATTGTAATTTATCTGCCTAAGATGGACATAGTAGCACTTACAGTAGAGTCATAGCCTCGCTTTATTATAGTTTTACTTCGATAAGGTATCGCTGTCCTAAACGGAATCGCCAGATTATCACTTTCTGGGAAATCCATCTTAGACCTAATATCATCTTTGGCACTCGGTAATTGCACGCCGAACGGCAGTGTGTGTTCATGTTCATGCGTACGTAGGACTTTTAGCCATTATTGTAATGTTTTCTTTTTCATTAATGACATATTTGTGCCAGTTAATTACAGGTTAAACTTGTAAATATCTTCTTTATTTTTAAAAGAAGGTACCTCCTATTTTACCATAGTGATATGACTAATTTATCTACATAGGTACCCAGACAAATCGGCATACGTTTATAGTGTACATTTTAGTAAATAATGTACTTAAACTCGAATGAACTCAAATAAAAATAGTTTTCTCATTCAGTAAATTAATTCAATTTCTGAGCTGTGAAATTTAACAATAAAATAAGAGGTCATTACCATAACCTTATCATGATTATCAAAAACCTTTTCAGTTAACTCTTACAGGAGTAATAAGAGATTGTTTTTACGTATTTCAAGTAGACTTTTTGATATTATTTCACAATCGGCACTTATCGTAGCAACCAACTATACTCTAAAATGGATACATGATCGTGGTGAAACAACTATCTCATGAAATGTGGAGTCTTTCATTTTGTCAGGCTGATTAAAATTCCAATGATGTAACACTGTAATGAATTTTGAGTTAATTAAAGCCGAGCTTAAGATTAAGTTTATAAAATTTTTTTATTGCTCATAAGGCCAGTTATAGACTGATTGACTTATAGATTACCCATTCTTTTTTTTAAATATGATAAACGTTTTTGTGATTGTCCATCGCAAAAACAGCCCTGGCAAAGAATATGAGCCCCTTCCAATCCAGTTGCGTAGATCTCCCAAAAGGCGACTTCATTGTAAGACGATGATAAAAAAATGGTAGGACCTGATTAGGTAGCCTGGCTAGAGACCATCTTCCTGCCTAAGTCCAACGCAAAGCAGTTCCCTGTGTTCTAATCCTTGCCTATTATATTTGTCCAGTAAAAATTAAAAGTGTTTATGTAGTGCTAAGTTTTTATAAGTAGGTACTAATGTTTGTTGATCCCAAAGGTAGGCACAGCCCATATTCTGGGTCAGACCAGTAAGTACCTTGCAAGTTTTACGTAAAGAAATATCTTCAAATTAATCGCAATCGTCTATCGCTACATCCTGGAGTAGGCCACCGGTAAAATAATCACTAGCTCACGCACCCACATTCCAAGTGTAAGTTGATCATCAGAGACAGTTTAATTTCCCATAGTTTTCCCTCGTGGGAAACCTGCAAGGATGTGGACTGGTCTAGTCTGTGATTATAAAGGTGCCATTCCGCTCTTGCGACTCTCTAGTCGCGACTGTGATCGCTATATGAGAGAGTGTAAATAATAATCATAGCGTGTTGGAGGATGAGATCACTGGAAGGTGGAAACCGATAGACTAATATAGGTATAAGTGGCGACTAGAGAAGGTATTGATAATAACCGTTGTCATAAATAACATCGGCGTCATTCACAAATACTTGATTCAAGTCACTCTTTTGACTTGAAAGCGGTTGTTAAAAGTTAAAACACATTCACGATTGTTAGGAAATTCATACAAATAGACTCTTCATGAAACAGAAAAATTAAATCTAGGAAATATATAATACGGGTCGATAAGTTTTTACAGCGCCACCTATAGAGTTTTGTATACTGCTAATGTATAAAAAAAAAAAAAATATTACAGGACATTCATTTCACACATCGCCATCTTAGTCCCAAACTAAGCATAGCTTGTAATATGGGAACTAGATTACGGATAGAATACTTAAATACTTTTTTTTTTGTAAATACATACTTATCATACCATATGGCCATATGAGCATCAAAAAAACTTTATAAAGTTACTCTTAAGCTCGGCTTTAATTAACTCAAAATTCATTACAGTGTTAATATTGCCATGGTGGTAATGGCTCATGGCTTTGGCAAAGACCCGTTCAATATAGCTCGCAGATATTGTAAAAATCGACCATGAGATGTCAACAAAAGAAGGATGAAACCAATATAAACTGAAGTCATATTACTGTGCGTAATTCCACAATAGGTGGGGTCAGCACAACATGTCTTCTTCCTCGACATCATGGCCATGTAGTTATAGTTTTGCTTAAAAAAAATATCCCACCCGCCTGCCTGACGTTAGTAGTCGTAGATATAAGGATATAGGGGGTATGAGGATACTAATATCACGGGAGAAAGGTAAAGGACGGTATATCAGCTAAAGCAGTCCGGAGTTGCAAACCCGTAATGATTCAAGCCAAATATCGGACAGATATCTGCAAAACCCACTAGACATGGTTAATTAACTGCTTTTGTAATAAATACCTCTAATTGTAGGCGACATGGTCGCGCGACTGGTGGACGCATTTCGCTTACCTGGCAACTGCTAGATGTCGCGGTAGTCAAAATCGGAACGGTACCTTAAGATATCAAGTACCATCATTATCGGGTGCATTTATGTAGCGCTTGACGGATTGCCGGTAAGTGCTCTTGCTTATCGAAACTGAATCTCTTGAGCATTTAAATTGGTTCTGTTTCTCTAATTGACCAATACAGCCAATACATGTGAATAAATTCAGTCTTACCCTATCGTAAAAGCCGACTTAGTGATCTTTTTTTTATTGTTTGCCGGGTAAACATTTGGCCTTCATCTCACCTGGTTACAAGCTGAGATAAGGCCGATGGTGGAGGCGCACTTCACCTGGAATCCTCAACAAACTGAGGAACTGGCTATCTTACCTCTAAACGCCGGAACACAACAATTTTTAGAATAGTTGTTATGGCGACAGAATTAGGTAAGATGGTGGTAGCTAGCCAGGCGGACTTAAATAAAGTCCTACCACCAACCAAACCAAGCACAATATATTATACTCCCCTTGGGGATCAAACCCGAGACCTCTGGATCTGAAATCGGTGGGTTGATCTCACAACAAGAAGGGCAGCGGCTTTCTTCCTTGTATTATCTACACCTTTACTGCGATCACCAATCCGCCTGCCAAGCGTGGTGATTATGGCAAAAAAAAAAAAAACCTTCCAGTGAAAGAGGAGGCCCTGTCCAGCAGTGGACATAAATGGGCCGTTCATGTGTCTGAGCGAGGTGATCACGGAATCCCTTACCCCACGTGAATCCAGTGGACTTTTGAGGGCTATGGTAATGGTGAAACCACATATAAAAGCCATCAACAGCGGCATGCCAATATCACATACCAGCCATAACCGTCGCACCTTCGACTTTCAACGCGTGACGTCACTTGCGAATTTTCACCACGACATTACGAGGACGGTATGCGCCGTGATGTATCCGAATCGCTTATCAACAGAGGTAGGTACGTTGGTAGAAGAGCTGGGTCAATTCTTTTTTAATCATATTACTACACACTTTAAACCTCTCCATTTATCCCCAAAATAAGCATAGCTTGTGATAGGTAACTTGATTATGGAGAATCGAAAACTTTTTATTTGTGAATACGTCTTGACTCATTATTTTTACATTTGAAAGAATATTACACGACTTCTTCATTATACACACAATTGTTTGTCCCGGATGTCCCGATTTGTTCGGTTAGTTGAGACAGTTGAATTTAAACTTCCATAATCCCTTTCTTAGTTCAATCTTTTTAGAACTAGTTACCACTGAAAACTTTGCACAATGGTGTAGGTGTTATCTACCCATTATACCTTCTAAGATAGGTATCTTTTTACTTAAATTGAGGTCTCAACCACATATTATGTTGTATGACTAATTTAAAGAAATAAACATATGTATTGTATTGTTATTATAGCGCTCTAACCTGGGTTGATCCAAAGTCAAAGTGAAAGTCAAATATTTTTTAGGATCATTTTGTAACGTCAAATCTACCGCCGCCGCCGCCGCAGTAGGATGGCTACTGCCAAAGTCTGGTGCTAAGCAATTCACTGATTTCCGTCGGTACCCGGGAGTTACAGTGCCTTTAATAGGCTGCGTCTGGGAAAGCTCGCTCCAACTAATACCTTGTCCTCGTTATGCCTAGGCAAGCCTTAAGATGAGGTTACCCGTTTCAAATTAAAACATACAATAACTAATTCTTTAAGTTTTCACAACACATTGCTGGAAAAAGCTCGCCTCTGTACATGCCTTATGTTATGCCCGAGGTTTTAAAGAATAAATAAATAAATAAATAAATATTACAGGACATTCATTTTACACAGCGCCATCTAGCCCCAAACTAAGCATAGCTTGTAATATTTGAACTAGATTACGGATAAAATACTTAAATACTTTTTGTAAATACATACGTACTATATGATACAACACCCAAACATAGAACAAACATAAATCATAATCACACAAATGTTTGTCCTGGGTGGGAATCGAACCCACAGCCTACAGCGCCGAAGGCAGAGTTACTACCAAATGAGCTATGAGGCTTGTCACAGAAAGAGCCCTCGCATTGTTCACCAAGATTTAAATTGGATATAATCGGATCATTTTGAATTTATAGATTGAAAGATTATGCAAGTCACGCAGCTATGAATGGCGGCTTCCATTCAGCTATCGATATAATGGCAGAGGAGTGAAGCGCCCTGAGGCTACCAGCTGCACTGGAATGGCTGGTACCTATCGATCAGCTTTCACGCAATCCGGCTGGACTGGTCTGGGAGGAACTCGCCTCAACCGACTGACAGACTGACCGTCTGCTGATATCTATACCTATATATAAATTGACGTGTAGGTACTTGATAGCCTGACTATAAGCTCAAAGCCCAAACCGGAGGTTCTAGAGGCTTTTTTTATTGTACGATGGTGAAGCGCTTGGCCTTCATCTCACCTGGGAACAAGTTAAGATAAGGCCGAAGGTGGAAGCGCACTTCACCCGAAACCCTCAACAAACTGAGGAACTGCCTATCTTGCCTCTTTATTGCGGAAAACAACAATTTAAGAATTGTTAAGCTTGTTAAGGGTTGCTTTCCTTTGGGTTTATTTGCCTTCTTCTGTTTTCCTACCATTAAAATCTTGGAGTATTAAATTCCAGAGTGATTAGGTTTCTTTTAGACAAGCGTGACTTTTAAAAAGAGAGCTGGTGGTCAACCATGGACACCATGTTTACTATATAATTATATATATATGGGTATATCACCAATAAAAAAAACATAACAGTGAAAGAGGGAAATTCTCCATGTTCCGATCACTCTCAAACCAATCGTGTCTGTCGTTAGAAAGCCCAATGATTCCAGTCACGAATGTTTGCATACCGCCATAGAGCTGCGAGATTATAGTTTAGGCCATCAAAAAAACTGATCGATGACGCCTTTGTACTTAGAAATCATTGAGGAAACTGAGGAGCCAAGAGTGTTTATAGGAGAGTGAGAAGCGGACCCCATCTTCTTCAGACTTTGCTTTTGTTTAAAGTTAATAAAACAATAAAGTTTATTTTCTATATCAACGTAAACAATGTGATTTTTTGGTTTGAAAATGCCCTTAATAATTACGTTTTAAAAACTAAAAAGAAAACCGACTTTTCACGACTGGATGCTGGATGGATACTGGATGACGTATTTTTTTCAATTATTTTGATGACAGATGGACGGACAGACGATCGATAGACGCGTGATCCTATAAGGGGACCGTTTTTTCCTTACTTTTGAGTTAATAGACCCAAATCGCTTAAAGAGTGCCTATAATATTTGAAGAGTTCCCTGAGGATCCCATCATCAGATCCTGATCTTATGACGATGGGATCAATTGGGAAGTATACCCTTCCAAACAAAATAAGGTTTGTCCAAATCATTCCAGGCGTCTTCGAGTAATCGGGGAACATACATACAAAAAAAAAGATTGCAACGAATTGAGAAACTCCTTCTTTTTTGAAAGTCGGTTAAACAACGCTGCAAGACGTTCAAGTGGGTAAAGATCGCCTAGCAGCTTGACATTTGGAGTATCATTTGGTGTTCCATAAGGTATAGAAGTGAAGTGTAGGTACTAGGAAAGTAGCTTTGGAAATTCCCACGGGTCTCCGTGAAAAAGCGTTCAGAAAAAAGAGTAAACTCAAGAGAATGTCTGATGAAGGTTAAGTTAACATCACATTTCATCACGCTTGATACCGACTGAGAATACAGGTACAGATATAGGGTAGGTCAATAATTATTGTATTATACAACTGGCAACTCTGCGACCGAGATAGTCCCCCATAGGTCTTTAAAGCAACTTTCGCAAGCATGTAAACGATCACCGCTTAAACCTTTCTTCGAATGTGCAATGATGATGATAGGGTACGAATATCATCATCATTTTCCTGCCTATTATCCTAGACTAGATGCATGGGGTCGGCATATAACATATTTTCAACTCATGTCTCTATGGACGTCATCTCTTTACTCACTCTTTTCTTGTCCATATCATTCCTCACACAATCTATCCATATCTTCATCGGGCTTCGTCTACCCCTATATTCATACACACTCGTCTTTGTTACATGATTTTCATCCATCCATTATGGAGAAATTTTTTTTTTTTTATTGTACTACGGGGATGTGCTTGGCCTTCATCTCACCTGATTTTCAAGTTATGATAAGACCGAAGGTAGAAGCTCCCTTCACCCGGAACCCTCGACAAACTGAGGAACTGGCTATCTTACCTCTACCGGAGCACAAGAATTTTAGAATTTTTATTATGGCGACAGAATTATGTAAGACGGTTGTAGCAAGACAGGTGGACTTAATCGAAGTCCTACCACCAAGCACACCAAGCACAATTTTGTGGTAATAACCCTAAGGAACTGAACTCGGGACCTCTGGATCTGATATCTGTGGGTGAACCACATGACCGCAAAGTCGTTAAAATAAATGACGTACATTCAGCATCATTATTGCCTATGGCAGCTGCTGATAATTTGTCTGCCCCGGGCAACGGCATCGCGGTCTTTTGTCGTTACGGCTGAATGATTCCAACACCTTTCCACCATCGACCTGCCTACATCTGGTGCCAAATGGTCCGCCGTATTCCATCGGTGCGTAGAAGATTCAATGTCTTCAGAGAATGCAAGCTCCATCGTAGATCCAAGAGGATATTGCTTATTCATGAAATATATAATGAACCAGTATGCTCGGTCATACGGCTCGGGGCGCGGAATAAACATTATTAGTATTACAGGACATTAATTTCACACAGCGCCATCTAGTCTCAAACTAAGCAAAACTTGTATTATGGAAATGTTTGTTCCGGGTGGGAATTGAATCCACAACCTACGCGTAAAAGGCAGAGCTACTACCAACTGAGCTGTGAGGTTTGTTAATGCAATAGATCTGGCATGTAAGCTGAAATTAAGGTGGGCAGCTCATGTGACCAAAGCTATGCGATGGGCGATGGAATGAAATAGTCCTTCAGTGGTACCCGATACATTGTACTCGCCCTCGTGGAAGGCTACGTACGACAGTGAGGTGATGATGTGATGGGATATCTGCGCTACTTTAGACACGCCTCACTGAAAAACGAGACTACTGGAATGGGTCCGAAGAGGTCTTAACCTGAAAATGGGCTCTATTCCACTCTAATCCATTTAACAAATCCGTCAGTGGATGGCATCAATCAATAAATTTTACGACTTGAAAACTGGGCAACATAATACAAGCTTATGAATTAACTAGCTGTGAAAGCCAAGCGCTTCCCCGGCGATCAAAAAAAAAACCTAATGTTATAAATCATATGTATCTTGATAGTAGGTAAATATTCCATAATAATTTTCGAATTCTCTATTACTATTATTGAATGATGAATTGTATAAACGATTCTCACAAATTTGTACTAACTATGTACAAAGGAAGCAGTCGGATTACCTAAGGACCGTTACAAACGGCCTTTAGGTAATCAACTGTTCCAGACCAGTACCAGACGGAAGCGTGCCCAAGGCATTGTGAATTGTATTGTATTGTAATATGATAAAAATGCTCGGTCAAATCATTTTCTAAACAAATCCGTTGATTGTCGCTTTAGTTTAAATTTTAAAAAGCGCTTTCTCAATCTTAACAAAAATAAAACCAGCTTTGACCAACCGTGAAGTCATGCCATTGACCATGTCGTCATTAGGCTGTGTTTACGTTACTGTCCAGTCAAGCATTCAATTGTTGACTTTGAGAATACCGTGAAATTTCGAGTTCAGTTAGGTGCTACTGAACAAGAGGTACGGTCAGCAAACTACACAAGCCTTAAAGTGAACCACTTATTACAGTCATGTGCAAAAAAAACAATTGAACTAGGTAGTTCACCTATTTCAATTGTTTTTTTATGTATACCACTACTACAACCGACTGATATGGCGCATACATATTCGGAGGGCTCCTCTTTTCAATAGCTTAGTCGGTTGAAAGCACGTACCGAAGTTCCGTTTCAATTAAACTGGGAATTTGAAGATTGTATGACGGGGAATCGCTTGTCCTTCTTCACACTTGGTCTAAAGTTGATAATGCGCATTGTGGTAGCGCATTTCAACCGGAATCCTCAACAGTTTGAGGAACTGGCTATCTTACTTCTAAAATTACTGATCATAGCAATTTAGAATTGTTGCTATGGCGATATATAAATGTTTACACGTAATCAGTATCAATTTGTATCAATAATTAAAGAGTCCTTTAGTTCTCCTAACTGATTCCTTTGTACCTACGTAGTTAGTTTAATAGAACATTTTTAAGAAAAATGTATAAACATTATACACGCTGTAATAATTAATAAAAATTTCAAGTGTCTTATATAGACACAATTAGTAGACAATATCTTATTATCATGATGTATCTCAGATATAGCTCACTGACAGACAGACAGACGCATGGAATGACGGAAGGACAGCGAAGATTTAGTTATACTGGTTGCATTGCCACGCTGAATAGCTATGCTTATTCTCAAAAGTCAAAGTCAAAGTCGAAATTTGTTTATTCATTTAGATTTTTTAGGATCATTTGGAATCGTTCTCTGGCCTAATTAAGAGCCAGCCCTTGGGTCACGTGTCACCTCAATCTAAATCCCGGAGGGTACCAGCGCCCCTAGAACCCAAGGTCTCGACCCCAAAAGGATCAAATAAGTAAGCTCTGTTGAGACAACTACATTTGCGCCTTTTGTGATATCAGTTAGTGCTTAGTTACGTTAAACTATGAAAATAAAGCAATCATGGTAATACGGCAATTGAAGCATTCCCATAGCGTGTGTAGACTCCATTACTGAAGTTTGTTAACCATTTATTTCTACAGTATGGAGACAGAATTAATGTTGGTACCGGGCATTTACTAAACACCCAGTGAATGACTGGTGCTATTTTTTTTTTTATTGTACGATGGGGAAGCGCTTGGCCTTCATCTCACCTGGTTACAAGTTAAGATAAGGCCGAAGGTGGAGGCGTACTTCACCCGGAATCCTTAACAAACCAAGGAACTGGCTATCAAACCTCTGATGGAACACAACAATTTTAGAATTGTTATTATGGCGACAGAATTAGTTCGGCTGAACAACTAGACCTATGTTATGTTCCCATAATCCTGTTCGAGATTTTAAGAAATACTGGACATATAACTTTCAAAACAAGGGTGAATGATCATCATGACGTGAGTGAATAATGGTGGCAAACATCTGTTGCCTCTCCAAATTCAAATAAATGTTTGCCGGGAATCATCATGACATTATGCCTTCTCCGACTATTATTTCTTCTCATCTTGGCGACCTTCCTACGAAGAACCATTCACCTGTTATTGAATTTCAACCGTTGGAGCCTACATCAACATAAACGTTTGCGTAAGTGCAACCCGTATTTTAAAATGTATTAACTGGAGATTTTACACAGCGCCATCTATGCTTATCTTGTAATAATCATAATACATGTATCTTTTTATCCTTAAAACATAAATTAATAGATATATTGACAATATGACAATTGAATTTAAAATCAATAAAATTAACTACATTAAAAAAAATAAAAACATTCATTATGCAATAAAAAATCGAATTAATTAATAGTCAAATTAAAATAACATACTTAAAATTGATTATTTGATTAAATAATCAAATTTAATTAGAAAAAAAAAACATTTTAAAACAGTCCAAACGCCTATGTCATGTAAAATGTTAACTAAACTACATATTACTATCATCATCGCAGCTGATTAATGTCAGCTTTCTTTTCATAATAAAATAAATTAAAAGATGAGATATTATGAGATGTTTAGATTCAATAACTACGCTAATTTCCATTTATTTCGATTGGCAAACAAAAAACATTCTCAGCAACACTTTCTAATATCTACAAAATAGAGAAAACGCTTGTTAATTACAAGTTTATAATATTAACAGAGCAACTGGTGTTTTAAAAGTGAATGTGATGACAGAGTAAAGATACAACAATGAACACAATAGACTCCCTAGGTAACGCCGAAACACAGGGCCTATGTCTACCTAAGCTACTTCTTTGAAAAAAACCGGGTACTTTTTTTGTATATGTACGTACCTGTTATTAATATGATACAATAAATAATAATAAATAATAATAAATATTACAGGACATTCATTTTACACAGCGCCATCTAGCCCCAAACTAAGCATAGCTTGTAATATGGGAACTAGATTACGGATAAAATACTTAAATACTTTTTGTAAATACATACGTACTATATGATACAACACCCAATATGATACGTATAACTATAAGATCGCTATTTGTTGTCCTCGGGTAGCCCGAATGCATTTTATTTGTACATATTCTATGTGTTAAAAAAAATGCATGAAATATAGTGTATTTAAGTACATATTTACACTACTATTTTTAATATTTTGTAGTGTAGATAATCAAACATTTTACGAGGGAAATTTTCGGGTTACTTAAGGACCGCTACATACAGCCAATACTATAGATAACTTAAAAAATCATAATTATTAAAGTTACGTAAATATTACGTAACTTCAATCATTATGATTTTTCGGTTCCTATGTGATTGTGATTCCCCCTAACCCTAAACATGTATCTGACTTTGATTGATGAAAATCATCAATCAAATTTATTATTTAAGACAAAGAAAGATCGAAATTGGGCAGTGCCACACCATCAAGGATTATGTGAATTAGTGTCTTATAATATTCAAAAACTTATTTATGCCCTTTTTCTAATACAAAAAGTATTACTTCTAATCTTCCTCTATAGAAGTGGCTACATTATTCACAATAAAATAGTAAAAAGCTCAATTTACATTGGCCTCACATTCTTTATCCAAATTCTCAACGATAACAGAGTTTCCCACGCTGCTTTGGCAGACATTGTGCCGATATGTTACATAAACACTAGAAAGGTTACTATTGTATTTGTAAACAGTAAAAAATATGATGCTACGGATCTGTACCACTTCCTTATGTCCGACAATGGTGAGACCAAGATGTTAGTTTATTGTCCAGTGTGAATGGATGATACAGGCCTCTCTTTATTGCTATTGTCGTCTCAAAATAACTACCTATCAGTCACCGAACCATGTAATAATGTGATATCTAGTGAGTTCTTTTTTTTTCGGAACATTTTTCGTCATACGATTATGCGAGTCCCGTAGTGGCTTACAAAGTTTACTAACCTAATCAGATTTCCATTCATATATTTTTTTTTATTGTACGTCAGGGATGTGCTTGTCCTTCATCTCACCCGATTTTTAAGTTATGAAAAGGCTGAAGGTGGAAGCGCACTTCACCTGAAATCCTCAACAAACTGAGGAACTGGATATCTTACCTTTAAATGCCGGAACACAACAATTTAAGAATTGTTATTAAGGCGACAGAATTAGGTAATATGGTGGTAGGATTAGCTAGCTAACTAGCCAGGCGGACTTAAACAAAATCCTACCACCAAACAAACCAAGCACAATATATTGTACTCCCCATGGGGATCGAACCCGGGACCTCTGGATCTGAAATCGGTGGGTTGAACCACTAGACCACAGAGGCGGTTAATCAATTGTTGTGTTCCGGCATTCAGAGGTAAGATAGCCAGTTCCTCAGTTTATTGAGGATTCCGGGTGAAGCGCGCCCCTAGCTTCGGCCTTATCTGAACTTGTTACCAGGTGAGATGAAGGCCAAGCGCTTCTTCGTCGTACAATAAAAATAAAAAAAAGTACCTATCCATATATAAAGTATAAAGTGTCAATGATCCCATGTACCACGAAGCCACGATCTCCGCCATCCGTGTGATGGCAATGGTACCTGCTATCTGATCTGATGGTCACGGCAATTTGATACAGTGAACTATGCGGATGGCGTGTTCATTTGACTTAGATTATGTTTGTTTTCATGTTTGGCTTGAGAGTTTGAGACAAAGCGAGGATTTTCCCAGAAAATCCTAACTTGCATTGACAATGCTTGTCAAGCATGTTGATCGGAGTGTTGGTGACGTACTCGTGGATGGTCATTTTGGAATCCTTTACCTCTGGAATTAATAAAGTATCTCCTGATCGCCTTTCTAGATATAATGACTGGTACCTATACTATATGTTAACAAATTCAAGAAAAAAATATTACAATTAAACTTAATTATTACAATTAAACTAACTATACATTTTAAAACACGGGTTTTACTCACGTATACAATTATGTTGATGTAGGCACCAACGGTTTCGATTCAACAGGTGAATCATCATCCAGTAACACAGCAGTACAAATACGTGAGTCAAACCCGTGTTTTAAAATGTTTTGTACCACTCACGCATGTTTTGAAAGTGATAAACTAACTATGTAACTATACTACAAAGGAAGCAGTCAGTTACTTAAGGACCGTTACAAACGGCGAACAGGTATAAACTGCTCCAGAACAGTACCAAACGGAAACGTGCCCAAGACACTGACTGCATTGCCACGCTGAATAGCTATGATAATTTGCTGGCCTAAATAAGTGCCAGCACTTGGGGTCACGTGTCGCCTCAATCAAAAGCCCCGCAAGATTTAATATGTTAATTAATGTATATTGTTAAAATAATATTGATACGTATTGTTACCTATGTGAAATTACGGGCACGCGAGGCTCAACACCTTTATGCCTCAAGTTGACGGGCGCAATGCAGTCCGCGTAAGTCATGTTCTTTGTGGATATCTGCCTACGCAGTAAGGCTTTGTATGGCAAGAGATACACAAACGTCTCCAAAGTCTTAGACATAAATCTATAATATATAGTCATAAACCATTAGATCGAATTGAATAACGGAAATGAAGCCGAAAATTGATCATATCCGAAGATTAGCTCCGAAGATTGACAGCGTGAAGGTTTAATTACGGAGTTTGGTGATGACGTAAGGTTTTGCTGGGATTGGATCAAAAGTGATGGTACCTACCTACTTATTAAGATATGCAATTTAAGATAACAGATAATTAAGATGGAGATAAACAATGATTTATTATATATACACTTATTAAAATAAATCTAAAACACTAACGTACTTCAGCCATTAGTTTTCTAAGCAAAAGACATCAACGCGTTTGCGCTAGTGCTCTTATCACTCGTATCGTAGGTAACTTACAATACCTAAAAACAATGTATGCTTTTTTTATTAATGGCCAAGCGTTTGACCACCAACTCACTTTCAAATAAGTAAAGACGTGGCCTAAGATAGCGCACGCTTGTCTAAGAGAAACCTGTCTTCTGGACTTGAAAACTCCAAGATTGTATTGGAGCGGTGAATGTTATTGCAGTTCAAATACGTATCATCTTCAGCACGTCTTCTTCCTCAATTCTAGCCTCATCAGACGTCATCTGATTTAACCGCCTCTGTGATCTAAGTGGTTCGCACACCGGTTTCAGATCCAGAGGTCTCGGGTGCTTGGTTTGGTTGGTGGTAGGATTTTGTTTAAGTCCGCCTGGCTAGCTGCCACCATCTTACCTAGTCTTGGCGCCATAATAATTCTAAAATGTATGTGTTCCGGCATTGAGAGGTAAGATAGCCAGTTCCTCAGTTGAGGATTCTGGGTGAAGTGCGTTCCCGCGAAAATCAGGTGAGATGAAGGTCGTGCAAATCTCCGTCGTACAATAATAATAAATACATGTTTCCTTGCTCTAAAAAACACATCAACAACTCGCTATTTTATTGAATAAGCTAATCATTCATTAGGGTTCCGTTGTTAGATTGTTATACCAGATATCAAAATACTCCTGTGATCTTATTCATTATTTCTAAACTGATAACGTATGAGTGTAGTATCAGGTGGCTAACTCCCCATTTCGTCTGAGCCTAATGGTCTAAAGGGCAGTTTTTTAGACAACACGTCTACACCTCGACGGTGCGTGAATCAGGTTTTGTTTTTTGACATACTGAATTCAAAATAAATATTTGACAAAAATGTATTGCGTTTCACACAATACTATCATTTCTTCTTCGACCTACCTACCCACACTCATCATATTCAACCCTATTCTCATTACATTACCTTGTCAACCTTATCTTATCTGTCACAGCAAAAAAAAAAGGAACATAGACTAGTCACTAGATTACGGGGTTCAGAGAGACGGACGGTCAATGAGTTCCATTCTTTACCAGTTTTTTATTTTTTATTTTACGACGGGGTAGCGCTTCATCTCAGCTGGTTATAAGTTAAGATGAGGCCGCTGTGAAAAATGTTAACAACATTTCTTTATTAACATCGTAATCGTTTTGCAAAGTAGGTATTCCATAGATACATTCAGAGTCGTAATAGTAAATTAACTGAGATTTATGCAAAGATACCTATCAGATCTTTTCCCTTTATAGCCGACGCAGACTCACAAAAACTCAATTACAAATTAAACATAGCAGTAAACGATTTATCTTTAACGTGAGAATTTTAATTCTATACCAGTTATATCATAGCACTTTGACTTTCGTTTGCCAGTTCTTCTTATGTACATAGCTTTAGAGTTCAATTTGCAACAATTATCTCCGCAAGTGTAGTGAGACTGGTATGCTAATTAGCTTTTCTCTGTTATGTGTTTGCTATTTTTGATTTGAGAGCTTTTGCATCCATTAGATATTCGCGAAGAAATAATTCATCAACAAGGATCAACCCGGGATTTTTTCCCGTCATCCCATTTCATGCGAATTTTATGCATAGTGCTAAAATACTCTGCACAACACAAGTAAGGTTGCCTAAAAATTTCAAGTCTCTAGGACATTTGTGTTTGGCCCTACCTACGTCGATTATCGATCAATTATACATACATAACATTAATGCGTGACCTTCATCTCACCTGATTTTTCAAGTTAAGATAAGGACGATGGAAGCTTCACCCGGAATCAAACTTTGACAACTTAAGACATAAAGGTGTCAAGCTTCGCGTGCCCACAATCACCGGCAAGGCAACCATACCCTTCAAACCGGAACACAGCTAGGCGGCCGAAATAGGGTGGTAGTCCTTCCCCGGACGAGCCCTTTCACAAAGAGCTCTACCATGAGTGGAGATCTATCTATTTGTCTCAAAAAGCCATGTAACCTACGAACTATTTCGCAAGATTGTTCTTACACCTACCCGGTTACGTAGTTACGCCATCTAAAAGCCGGCACTTATTTTGACCGCTCTCAAGCAATCGGATATTACATCGCAATGTTATATTATTTTCTCGTTTTTTCATAAAAAGTTCACACATTGACCCACATTTGTGTTGCAATTGTATGACTCATGCGCACTTATACCTAGATGACACTTTATCAAAATAACCTCTACATACGACCTACGCTTGAGTTACAGTCTGTAACGGTCGTTAGCTTAGCTTAGGATATAAAAACATAGTTTATCGCACGGCTAAGGTACCTAATGCACTGCGATAACATTGTTTTTTTTTGATCTGAGACCTTTTCCAGACTATTTCCCAAGTAGGTATATAGATCATTTAATTCTACACATTTATATATTTTATTCGTGGGAGTAATCTTTAACAAGATACGCCATCGCCCGGGATAGCGTATCTTGTTAAAGCCTTCTTGGCCTTCATCTCACCTGCTATTTTCAAGTAATGAAAAGGCCGAAGGTGAAACGTCTCTGTGATTCGCCCACCGGGTGTAAGATCCAGAGGTCCCGAGTTTGATCCCATGGCAAGTACAATATTGTGCTTGGTTTAGTACAAAGGCTTACTTTGTTTTAGTCCGCCTGGCTAGCTACAACTATCTTATCTACTTCTGTCGCCATAACATTTTTTTTTTGTGTTCCGGCATTTAGAAGTAAGATAGCCTTCCTCAGACTATTGAGGATTTCGAGTGAATTGCGCTTCTACCTTCGGTCTTATCATAATCTTACTTCTAAATGCCGAAGCACAAGAATTTAGAACGAGCTAACTTTACCTCACTTTATTTATTAGTGTAGATAGGTATACTACCTACTTATTTTAACCACCATTGCATCCATCTGTAAACCACTCACCCACAAACTACTTAGTTCGATTTGTACCTACCCAACTAGGTTATACTGTCTGTGGTTTGTAAATGGCAATTTGTGCCCAGGCCGTGGGAAGTAAAAAAAAAACTGGACAAGTGGAAAATGAAGATGGTTGAAGAGTTCCGTAACTAGCTGTTTCTGTTATATCAAGCCAGTAACTTTCTGTCTTATATATCGTAAAATATGGTCAGTTAAAAAATGTACCTCAAGGTAATCTTCTACGGATTACATTTATTCAATAAATTAAACTAACTAAGTACAAAGGAATCAGTCAGATTACCTAAGGACCGTTACAAACGGCCTATAGGTAACTCAACTGTTCCAGACCAGTATCTACGGATTTAGATTCGGAGAATAACTAAGAGAGTACACGTGACCAAAAACGCTGGTCGTATTTTGCTCAGCGGGTGAGTATTGCCATCGAAAAAATAAATCATACCGCCAGTTTTCTAGCCACTTTACCATCTGATAGAGACAACACTTTTCATAGTTGTATAATTATGTATAGTATATTATATAATTATACATTTTACTGTACCTACCTCTGGGCTCATCTGCCAGGCATGCACTTTTATTATATAAGTTGCATCTAGTTTGGGTTTATTCAAAACCTTAAATTTTTACTCTATTTCGTGGTCGAGAAGCTTGACGTACCTACAAAAATAAAACTATTATAGTTTATTTGACTTTCCTTACCTCACACTATTTCCGTTTCCCTTTTCTGAGTTCGGTCTCCTATCCTATCCCTCAAATTGAGATAGGTACCTATGCGCTGAAATGATGATGAGGGTTTTTGATGCTAAGTAGCATACGGAACTCTTGTCAGCTGTAGAGCGAGGAAATGATGACACTGGGTTGTGGATATACCTACACTAGAATTATTTACCAGCGGTTCTACTACAAACTAACAGACTAGGCTTGGATTTTTGATTTGATAACTTCTATATCACCACTCGTACCTACATGTGGGTAGATATGATGTAGAATGTTTATCACAGTCAGGATCAGTACTAATGCTGAAGTTATTTAAGATATTATATTGAAATGGTTTTGGCATTCAAAATCGCGCCATATTTGGCACAATTGTGTTACTTTACTTTGAGAACCTGATACAGAGGCTACGCGGCATTTTTATTGATACTACAGGTACTACATACCAACACCGAAGTAGTTCATTGTATTGCAAAATGTGAATAGGTATCTACCTACCTTGGTTAAAAAAATGCACTTTGCACAATATTACTGACAGTAAGGTACCTACTTGCAGCATTTTATTTTTATTTATTCGGTACATCAACAGCGATAATAACAATTCTTAATAAAATTGTTGTGTTCCGGCATTTAGAGGTAAGATAGTCAGTTCCTCAGTTTATTGAGGATTCCGGGTGAAGTGCGCTTCCATCTTCGGCCTAATCTCAACTTGCTACCAGGTGAGAAGCCAAGCGCTTCCCTGTCATAGGTACAATAAAAAAAACTATTATTTTAATATAAGGTACCTCTATGTTCTCATATTATCTATGAATGTTAATAAAATTAAATCCACATCATTCCATCAGTGTGACAGAACAGTGTGTAGTTGAGTCGGGCGTAAAATTATAAAGATATTTAACCACCATAGTTAAAAATAAGGTCAAATTAGGGTAACACAGATTAAATAGGATTAAATTTAGAGACAGAGACATCTGAATGCTAATAGACAATTGAAAAATAAGTCTAAGGAAAAAAAAATCTGAAGCGGCTTGATCAAAGTTATGAATAAGACGTAGGTAGGTACAATGTCTACGTAATTATAGGTGAAATTAATTTATTACTTACTATATACCTATCTATGATTGTAGTTGGTGACCGACTCTGGGTAGGAAGGAAGGAACAGTCAGAAAAAATATTGTCATTATACCACACAAACATCATTTACATTAATATTCTGTACTGAAAACATTTAATTACCTACCCAATAACATTTTGAACTAGTAACTTGTGTTATTCTACAATAATAGGTAGGTACCTGCTACCTCAAGAGAGGAAGTTCGTTAATTAATGATTCAAAGAGAATACAATAATACATATACCTAGGTGAAGTGATATACCTTGGGTATAAAGCCAATAATTATGTACCTATCTGATCGTAGGTACCTAATATAATACCAACCTATATTTTAACGATTCTTTCAACTTTGTAACATGTTTATTTTTTTCTCTTGTTTTCAACAAGGTGGTGAAAACTGTGAAAAGTCTGTAAGCGAAGCTATAAGCAGCAGTTATTTAAGTTGCTACTTAGCAAGCAAAATATTTTTTCAAGTGGACGAATCTAAACAAATCGATTATGCGTTTCTACAAGATAAAAATTTGCCTAAAATTGCATTTTCTTTTTGTTTCAGGTTACAGCCCTGGCTGTGCTCAGCATAGTGTGGGCCAAAAACTCGACGACAAAAACGAAACCGAAACGACAACTTGATAATATTCGATCACCGCAAAACTTGCAGTATTCGCTCGTACTCCCGCACTCTCGAGTATCACACTTTAGATCACTGAACAGTAACAGAAGAATATCTCACGGCGTAAAAGGAGGAAAACTCCCACCATATGCAGTTCAAATGGAACCAGTCGTGCAATATTCACAAAAGGATCCTCTCTATGACCCAAACCACGATAACGTAGATAACTCTGCAGTGAATCAGAATCAAATCTACGCACAGTCGAAAATTCTAAACACGCAAGACTCACAGGAATCCTTTGGACCTCCATATGGATCCTTACCAACAGCACCATTGTACAGTCATGAACCACAGCCGCAATACTACGAAGCTCCCGAACCAATTATTGAAATCATTATCAAGGAGTCCAACGAAACTCTGCCTGCGCCTCCACCACCCCCAGTACAAAAAAAGAAAAAAGAACCCGTCCACGTATTTTACGTAAAATATAGCAAAGACCCAAACTCTCATGATAAAGTAATTTATGATAAACCGATTCCAGCTATCACTCCTCCTACAAATGAGGAAGAAGAGGAACATCATCATCATCATCAAGAGTACATCACCGTCACACCTGAACCATACTATCATCGAGAGGCAACTACCTTGAGAGCCTTGATCAAACCGGAATCTGAACAGTACCACAGTGACAGTAGTGTGAAAATTACTTTTGGCAACGAGGGCCGTCACTATAGTGACAGGCGAGAAGGTATACAAGGTGAAGATCGCGAAGAAACAGCTCCTAGACCTGCAATAGCTTTCCCGAACCAAAGCGCTCAGCAAAGCCATCCTTCATTAGAAAGAGCAGCTTCTCCTCAACCACAGTTCAGTCATGAAACTGAATTAAAGTCCACAGTATACCATCCCAGTGCACAAAACCAAAGACAAAACTCGCAACATGCCCAAAGCCGTATTCAGTTCCAACCTCAAGCTTTTCCTACTGATCAACAATTACCGAGGCAAAATCCAACAGTAGCCTTCCGGGCTCAATCTCATATCCCTCGACATCCATTTGGATCATCTTCTTCACAAATTTCCAACCCTGCATTCGCAAATGGACCACCAGGGCTCATTAGCCATTTTGGGGGGCCGACTATTCCAACACCAGTAGGACCTTCTTTCCAAACTGCTTTTCCAAGAACAAACGGGGGACCATCTTTTAATCCGCGTCAAGGAACCCCTTCCTCATTTGGTCCTCGGCCGCAATTTAACGGTCCGTCTAGGCCTAGCTTTCATTCAGGACCCCAAAGACCATTCCATCAGCCACAGTCGAAACCATTCTTCGATGAAGCTAAATACTTACAAGAGAACTATCACACGATAACAACAGAACAAGTAGATCCTTCAAAAGATCAAGTTTTACCAAACAGACAACCGCCCTCCTTTAGTAGGCTACCACAATCCGGTCCAAGTTCTACTCCAGCGCAATTCCAAGACCATTTTAACCGCCCTCAAATTGTTTCTCACAACCAACAACTTCCACAGTTGCGACCGCAACAGAATTTTGTTGAAACCAAACCCCAATTGAGTCCTAGCAGTTCTCCTTTTTTTAATCTAAAGCCATCACCTCCACACATTGAAAACAACCGACCACCTTTCCAATCATCTCAGCAACTCAGTTTCCATCAAGGCCCTCAAACTTTCCCTGGACCTTCTGCTTCACCTTCTCCACAAGGACAGCATTCCTTTTCAAGCCCTATTAGTGCTTCTCCATCATCCATACCTCAATCACAATTCATTCCACAGCCTTCTTCACCTCCGTTTTACCATTTCCAACCTCAATCCTCCCCAACACCGGAGCTGCACTTCCAACGCCCAGCCTCCCCCTCAAACAGGCCTCAGTTCCTACAATCTCAAGGACCCTCAGAAAGACCCCCTTTCTACCAAACACAAGGACCTTCAGAACGACCAATTTTCAGTCAACATCAGCAAAACATTGGCCAGTTCGTGCCCAACGGTGGAGAACTTATTCCAGCAATACCAAAATACGAACAGCACATAACTGTTAGTGGACCTACTGCACAACCTGAATACAATTTGCTTGGATCACCAAGACCTACTCCATCGAATGAGCAACAATATCAACAACAGCAACAACAACATCATCAGCAACAAAAACAAAGACAAGATCAGAAGCAACGTCAGGAACAACATCAGCAACACCAACAACGAGAGCAGCAACAGCGTGAACAACAACAGCAGGAACAAAAACAACGAGAGCAGGAGCAACATGAACAACTTCAACGTGAACAGCAACAAAAACATGAACAACAACAACGTGAACACCATCAACGTGAACAACAACTTCAAGAACAACAACGAGAGCAGCAACAACAACACTTACAACAGCAACAGCAGCAGCAACATTATGACGTAGAGCAAGAGCAAGTTAGACAACAACTCGCACATAATGTTCACAAGCAGCAAGAAGAGATTCAGCGTCTTCAAGCACAACTTTATCTCTCTCAGCAACAGCAACAACCACATATCAGACAGTACAATCAGCAGACTGAAGCTACTTCCCCTAGATCTCAATATATCCAGGAAAGATCTAGGTACCAATCGAGCACGGCACCTCCACAGTACTATCAATCGACTCCCGGAACCGTTGAAATAAGACCTTCAACACAAAAGTTCGTGTCATCTACAGCTAACTCTATAAACACAACTCCAAACCCTCAAAAAGAAGAAAAAAAGAAGACACCGGCAGCTGCTTTTGACCTTCCTGATGAAGTCCCAGATGATTTACGACAGCAGTTACTGTCTTCTGGAATCCTAGACAACGCTGATATCAGTATTTTGGACTATGACAAGGTTGGAGATACCCCTCTGGATTCATTGCCACCAGATCAGCTTGCCAACTTTTTCAGTGCAGGTGGAGGTCAACAAATTTCAGCAAGTGAAAACAGACCAATTTACGTAAAACCTAGTGGTGACCAAATTGAATCTAGAAATATTGATGATATGGAAGATGATCAAGAGATAGCTGCTTCCGAAAATGTTCCCAGCTACATAGTTGCTCCTCCTACAAAAAATCAGGCAGTTGAAATGAAAGTTGTGCATTTTAACCCAAATACTATTGAAGGTCAAAAGATTGCGAAAGATTACGTTCAAGAAAATGCTACTCAAGTAGAACCTGTTGCACTAAACGATAAGAAATACAACAGATACCTTCCTCTGAAAGTCAGTGGCAATCAATTTCCATTACCAGATATTCTAAAGGGTAGAAAGGTGACTTCAGTCGTTGTACTGGCTCCGGTTGAAACGGAAGCTCTTAATGGAGATCACACAAGAAAAACAAGAGCTACGACTAATAGCTTGAAAGGGATTAAGTTTGTTGCTGGAGACAGTCTTCAAGACTTGCTCAAGAAACCAACGAAAGACAACTTCGAGAAATGGTTGACAGTTGAGAAGAAAACTGCTGCAGACTTACAGTCTATCATTTTACTAGTGACTGGGTAAGATATTTTATTAAATAGACGCATAGCGCACAGTCGCAAATAAAATGCTAAAATATTCAATTTTTATTTTAAAATGTTTATATTTTATTTTCAGTAATGATGCTCCTGAAGAAGAAAGGGAAATCTTCATGTACGACATCGCGTCAGGAAATGTTAACAAACTAAGCGGCGAACTGTCAAACGCTTTTGTTGAAGCAGCTGAAAACAATTCGCTTAGTAAAGACATCGAGTCATTAGCAATAGAAGGTGAAGGTATCCCCGAAAACTTTCAAAGAGATGACGATGTAGCCGAAGGCTCCGAAAATGTGCCATTGTTTGTAGACTTATCGGGCGTGGGCCTTGACGATGAAAACAATAACAGCGTCTCAATATCTTCTAGTTATAGTAAAACAAAACTCGGCAGATCACTCAGAAGAAACCATTAATAAATAATGCCTTCTGGCACCAAAATCTTGTAAATATGGTAGTTATTAGTATTACTAAATTAAATCAGCGCATGTTGCGTTTAGTCGTAAATTTTATACAAAAGTGATAATGGTTGTACAATATTAAAGTATTTTCCTCCTAAAAAGTTTTTCTATTATCACTCATATTTAATTTATATATTGCCTTCCACGAATTGTGTGTCTGAAATACGCATATCATGACGCGTGCGTGATGCCTGAGTTTGGTAAGTAAGTACCTATATAATATTCGTATACTCGTCGCATTCGTTTTAGAATTTTAGGTAAGTAGGTAGGTACTTGAGTTGTATTGATTTATTTTAATTCCTTAGTTCGTTTATGTAGGTAGGTAGGTAGGTAGGTAAACCTCCTTACTTTGTTAGATTAAAAGTAAATTTTGATGAGTTGTTTATTTCCTCTAGATAAGTTACCATCCACGCTTTAAGTAGTGATCAGAGGTGAATCCTCGAAGGGGAAAAAGTCGTGTGTCTGTAACTACTTTATTTTATAAAGTTACCTAAGTTTTATGGGTCAGGTACCATACCGCCAATCATGTTTCCCTGCCCTAACAAGGCATGCCTGTTATTTGTATACGTTTAATATGCCTATTATGAGATTATAAACAATCAATAGCATTAATATCTACCTATACCTAGGCTACATGCAAATTATACAACGCGTTTATGAGACGGGCTTCCAAAAGGAATATGGTAGATTTAAATCACTGCTTTAGGTACGACGACGCATAAGTGGTTATTAGTAGGTATTCAGTGGGCGCACATTTTGGTCACGGTTTCATTCGGTGACGTCCACGGTAAAAAGGGGTGGAGGGCTTGGGCACATTTCCACCTTTTATAATGAGATATTAATTGAACATTAATTGACCCCTAGTGTCCTTCGGTGAAGATGACACGTAAACATTGTAGTAGTGCGTATAGTTTATAAGCGAAACCTTAAAAAAAATGTATTATACTCCCACGAATCGAACCCAGGCCCTCTGGATCTCACGCCAATGGCCGATCCGCAAGACCATTGAGGGTTATAACTCCGGCGACAAAACGTATGTATTGCTCTGCTGTGAATCGTAAACCGTAAAACCGTATAAAGGAATGCAATAAAATCGATTCAAATACGAGAACCGATACGCTGGTTTTACTTCTAGCAACACTTATCAGCTGTCATCGATACTGACAAGGTCAAACTCGGTAAGAGTCAATGTCTGTCAATGTCATTCAAGTCAAATGTCAACAATAATGACAAATGAAATGATCTAAGGTGGAACGTCTGATCGCGGCTGCTGTGCCTGTGCGTAAATTTACAGTTTTTCTGTTTTTTAGATGCTAATTGAATTATAGTTTTGAAATTAATATGATGGAGGGTTCATTAAGTAAATGGACAAACGTAATGAAAGGGTGGCAGTACCGGTGGTTTGTGCTGGACGAAAATGCTGGTCTACTCTCCTACTATACGGTAAGTGTCTGACTATCTCTAATTTTAAAGTTATCACTGTGTAGCGGCGATTTCTTTTACTTTCTTTATCTATGCTTTGAGTTAAGTAACCAACTTATTGTTCTGGATTGCGTTTAGTTTACTTACCAACAACCAAATGATTGATGATCTAGAATCAATTTGACTGTCTCAAATGATCTGCAATTTGGGACCTACTGTGATAGGTACTGCCTGGGGTATTATTATGTCGTGTATACGCAATTATATATAAACATAATTTAAACAAGAGTCATTGCAAAGGTTAATCTATTGTTTGTACTGTTGCTATATCACAGGTACAGGGCAAGGCTCTAATCAACTTGTGATAGGTTCAAGCATTCTTGTATCTACTAGCAAATCTCAGACAAGAATATGTAAAAGAATAGCAGTTTTTATTAAGTAGGTATAATTTGTAATAAAACATAACAACCAAAATTTGTCGGGTCAAAGTAAAACCATTTGTAAACATGGTACACAGCCATAAAAAACAATATAAAGCAATAGCAAATAAGCCTGACTAATATAACTTGATTTAATTTAATAACTATCTGACAAAATGTATGCTCAAAACCATCTCTGGCACCTCTTTTGATTTTAACATGTTAAGTAATGGTCTTTCAAAGTCAGATAATAAATAATTAAACTAATACATCTAAAATATAATTCTCATTTACTCTTTACATGGTTTCCATTCAAACTATTAGCACTCTTAACATAGTTTATAGTAAAGAATTGATAAAACATGTAGTACACAAATATGACATTAGGGAAGTACATTACAGCCACTCCAAGAGGGGCTGGGCAATGCGGCATAAACACTTGCGATGAGTAGATCAGCATTATTGTGAACTGAACCTGTAAAACAAAGGCAGTTTTGCTTAACAAGCTGTCATATAGTTTATATATATTATCTAAAGATATAAAATTTATATGTAGCTGACTGACTAAATGACTGACAATCAATGCACAGCCCAAACCAGAGGTGTAAGAGACTTGAAATTTTCAGTACAGGTTTCCAAATTTCCCCAGCATGTTTGGAACAAAGTCCTAGGCCAGTCTGGTGTCACAAGCTATATGATATAGCTAAGCATGAGTGACTGAGTGACACTTTCATACAACGCACAGCCTTGTTGACATTTGGTGTGTTATAAGCGTGAAATAAGGATTTTATAATAAGGACAGACCTGGCCATTCCACCTGTTCAAATCAAAGATGAAGTTACTATTCAACTTTGTCTTTGGAGATGACTCATAAAAAAACTTTCCTCAGCATTGGGTAGCATTCCTTATAAAGGTGTGACCAAGTTATATATTTCTGCAAGCAGAATTGTTGTTTTGTTGCGAAATGACATGCACAAGATGTCATTTGATGCATCTTTATGTCGCATTGTTTTGGCTGCAAGAACACTCTGTGTGTTGTTACCATATTCTAAACCAATTCAATTAAACATATCATACATATGACTCACACCTGTTTCCTAGAGGGATAGGCACAGACAAAGGATTTTCACATACTACTCTCCTTGCATACCAATTATAAAATTCTTGTAACATTTCTATTGAATCGAACAACAAGTTCAAAGTAGTACTTTAAACTGGAGGTCTGGAGAGAGAAAATCAGCAGTGCTCTGGTGTCCTTTTAAGAGTTCTTAGCACCAAATTGGATCAGTCTTCTCATAACTGACCATCCAATTTCTGTATCTGAACAATTGCTCTATCATGACCGCGTCCTTGCCTATTGACATCCCCATCTAGACAAGCTGACCTAAACACAGCTGACACATTCAAACTAAAAATATGTGAAACTGGTCATCTGTACCTTTTATGTGTCAAATAAGAAGTAGGTACCTACCATTTGTAAAAATGTAAGCCATTTCTTGTTCTTGGCGAGGAAGCTTTTAACTCCGGGACTGCCCTCAGATGAAAACAGATAGTAACTGTACATTATGACGTGGATACCGTTGTTCAGCATTGGTGAGAATGATGCTAGACCACCTGGAATAGAACAGTCATTTTGTAGACCAATTAAAAATATCAATGAGGAAACCTGATTGATTCAAGCGACAATTTGCGGATCTCCGAAAATTGACGAAACCAAAACAGAAAAACATTGAGTAACAATTTTCAACACCTAGTCAAAGTCGAAGTATTTTTTTTATTCTTTAAGATTTTCTAGGATCATTATGAAACGTCAAATCTACCGCCTGTTCGGATTCCTTCAACGATGAGCAGAACGCTCTAAGGAAACTAATACGAGTATACGCTAAACTAATACGCTTTAATCCTTCGTTTCGGCTTATACGCTTTTCTTATTTCGACTTCGACCTTTTCCTTTGTAAACTCTTTATAGGAATTTGAATGTACATACGATTTAAACTTACCTGTCTAGAAAAAACACACACCACTGTTCGTTAGGTGTTCCGTTGGTACTTTGTAATTTATCCTAAGACTAGCTTTTGGCCGTGGCTTCACCCGCGTGGTACGGGTACCACGCGGGGTAAAATATACCCAATGTCCTTCCCCAGAATACAATCTCCTTGCCAAATTTCATCAGGATCCGTTCACCCATTTAGCCGTGATAACGTAACAAACAGAAGGCAGACCGGTGGTGTGAGATCCAGAGGTCCCCGGTTCGATCCCCAGGTGGTAGGACTTTGTTTTAGCCCGCCTGGCTAGCTACCACCATCTTACCTGAGTCTGTCAACATAAAAACAATTCTAAAATGGTGTGTTCCGGCATTTAGAGGTAAGATAGCCAGTTCCTCAGACTGTTGAGGATTCCGAGTGAAGTGTACTTCCACCTTCGGCCGTATCATAACTTGAAACCAGTTAAGATGAAGGCCAATCGCTTCCCCATCGTACAATAATAAAAAACCTATCTGATTAAAAATATATATATTACGTGCAATAATCCGTAGAAAAAAATATTATTTGGAAACCAAATAAGACGCAACATTGGCTAAACACGCTGGTACGCTGGTAGTACTACCTACTGTTACTTTTTTTCTCTTTTAACTGTATCTACCCACTTTTACTTTAATAAAAGAAGGCAAGTGAAGCCGCGTGATAACCAAGTCGTTGTTTTAAAAGTCACGGCATTTTCTTGAGGGCGCGAACGAACGTGAATCTTAATTGCTGCCGGGTATTTTTAGACTGGCTTAGAGGCTTTCACTCTTTGAAACCTTTTGTACGGAATAATAATAAAATTTAGTCGCGTAAAACGCTCGGAAGTCGAGGATTTACGATTAATTAATTTCTGTGTAGGTTTCTGTTTGTTTAGCCGAACTCCAAGAAACTCATACCTGTTTCTGTACGCATGGATGAATCACTTTATTACAGGACATTCATTTCACACAGCGCCACCTAGCCCCAAAACAAGCAGAGCTTGTAATATAATGGGAGAGGGATACTATGGATATAACACTTATATACTAGAAGAGCTATGTGGCCAAGTGGGTATGAGCCCGCCCTCCGATCCGGAGGTTGTGGGTTCAAATCCAGTCGGGCACCCTTGGACTTTTCAGTTTTTCGGAAGTTTATTCGATTCATGCACATGCTCTGACAATAAAGGTCACATCGTGAGGTAACCGATATGTCCCTAGGACCTAAAGTCCGAATGACATATGTGTCACAGACTAATAGCAACATGTCATGTATCACGTATGTATTTACAAAAGTATTTAAGTATTCTATCCGTAATCTAGTTCCCATATTACAAGCTATGATTAGTTTGGGGCTAGATGGCGCTGTGTGAAATTAATGTCCTGTAATATTAATTGAATACAGCTAGTATTGCAAAACGTGGGCATGTGCCGAACGCAAGTTTGCACGTGCCTCTGACTACCCCTTAGTAGGTGATTCTCATAAGATCCACGCTTTGAGTAATGATAGGAGGTGAATCCTCGAAGGGGAAAAAGTCGTGAATCTATTTATTTTACTTATGTATATATTTTTTTACTTTTCATATAATACAACATCCACCCAAACACAGAACGTCTATATTCATCACACAAATGTTTATACTGGGTGGAAATCGAATTAGCCGTGGTCTAGTGGTAATTCTCGGCTCTCAATACCTGGGGCACCTAATCGTTCGACTGTTAAAATTATCCCGTGTTATGTTTTGGCAGCTAACGAAGCCGTTAGTCCCGGTTACTATGTCTGGTCTGTATATACTATTCAGTCTATACAGCTATATACCTTTCAGTTGGTAGTAGCTCTGCCTTCTGCGCTGTAGGTTGTGGGTTCGATTCCTAACCAAGACAAACAGGTGTGTTGAATATTTTTCTTGATTTTACTTTATTTATTTTGGTTTATTTGGAGAACAAACAGTACTTAGAAACAAAATTACAATAATACTTCTTAACTACTGACCATTTAAATGTTCCCGCGCATGTGAAAATCTATGTAGGCTTGCTTGAGAAGGATATAAATATTTATATCTACAAATTAAACTAATTGTTAAAGTACATTATATATGATAAGAAGAACAAGGTAAATAAGTATTTTTCTTTTTACTTAATAATTAAGAACGGCTGCTGAACCAGTGACTTGCCATACATTTTTTAACCGAACCCGGATTTGTGTTGAAGAGATCGATTTGAGTGTCTGGCTGAAGTACTAGTTTGTTGAGTCGGAAACTGCATAGTTGGAAGAACTGAATGGTACTGCTAAGGGAGTTGGATGTCTCATTGGTCGACGGGGTCATTACGACGGGGAAGCGTTAGGCCCTCACCTGATGTCAAGTTTAACCGCCTCTGTGGTCTAGTGGTTCAAGCCACCGATTTTAGATCCAGAGGTCCCGGGTTCGATTCCCATGGGGAGTACAATATATTGTGCTTGGTTTGGTTGGTGGTAGGACTTTGTTTAAGTCCGCCTGGCTAGCTACCACCATCTTACCTAATTCTGTCGCCATAATAACAATTCTAAAATTGTTGTGTTCCGGCATTCAGAGGTAAGATAGCCAGTTCCTCAGTTTGTTGAGGATTCCGGGTGAAGTGCGCCTCCACCTTCGGCCTTATCTCAACTTGTTACCAGGTGAGATGAAGGCCAAGTGCTTACCCGTCGTACAATAAAAAAAAAAAAAAAGTTATGATTAGGTTATAAGTGAAAGCGCGCTTCACCCTAAATCCTTAAAAACAAAGGAGTTGGCTATCTTTCCTTACCTCTGAATGCCGGAACACAATAATTTAGAACCGTTGTTATGGCGACAGACTTTAAAATGGCGGGAGCTAGTCCGGGGGACTTAAAACAAGTCCTAATACCAACCAAACCATGCACAAATTTGGGGGGGTCGAACCCGGGATCTCTGGTATGATACAGGTGGGCGAACCACTAGGCCACAGCGGTCAAATTATCGCAGTATCAACATGTTCGATCCTCTATTGTCAATTTATTTATTGTCAAAGGGATGTTCCGCCTGATTATATTTTTAAAGTTTGTTTGGCTGAAGGTACAAACCTTCACGCCAAAACCACTGAACAGAATGAACTGAAATATTGCACAGATACTGATCTAGATTTTAAATGCTAGTTGAGCATAGTACTACAGTTTATACTTCTACGCAATTGACACATTCGTCCGTGAGCTGAGAAACTTCGGTAAGCCTGGCTCGCAAGTCAATTATTGGGTACAGCTTCGGGATCTGGTCTCGTTTTAAATATTTAGGCGATATCTCTGACCCAATAAACGCTGGACTGTCCTTTCTATTTGCGTCCCATTTGTTACCTACCAAAATACATAATTCGCTTGACCGTCGACCCTATTCACTTGATTTGGGTAGGCTCTTGAAAGTATCTGAGCTAAGTGGATTTGCCCTTCACAAAATACTTCTAATCTTATTTAAGCCTCATAGCGCGGTTGGTAGTAGCTCTGCTTTCTGCGCTGTAGGTTGTGGGTTCGAATCCTTCTATGTACACGCATTTGTGTGATGAAATAGATGTTTGTGTGTAATATTATATCATGAGTATTTATTTAAAAAAGGATAAAAGTATTCATAGTCTCCGTTATCTAGCTCCTACATAATAAGCTTTGCTTAGTTGGTAATTGATCGAGTGAGCGAAACAAAGGAGATCTCCGAGTTATGCTGGGAAATTCGGCACTGTATGTATGTATGTATGTGGCAATGTTTGTGACGGCGTAACTGCAGTTATAACACTATGAAAACTAATGTAATTTATGATAAATATGGCCGTAAAGTGAGACAAGAATATCTATGTCTTATGGGGTGTAATTTTGAAAGTATCGACTGCAGGAGTAAGGAGTAACGTAGTCTCCTTGGATACATAACTGACGGAACAAAGATTTTTAAATAACTTATAATCATCATCATAATTCATGGAGTTCACTGCAGAGTATGCATTAAAAGTGAAATGGGCGTGCTTGCCTACTCACCACGTTCGATAGGCAGAATGGTGATCGTAGTATTGTTGGTAAGTACTCCAGTGGACGCTACTGCCTACAGTGCTTAGTGTGATTAGTCTCCATTAGCCCCTTTAGTACCCATTCGTCCCCAACTTACGGCATCCAGGGGCCCACATTCCTCACCGGAGCCGCGCAGTATCAATCAATACCTATGCTATATATTATTATATGTCCGATGAAAGCCGACTGCAATCGTGCCATCGCGAACGTTAAACAGCTATAAAATTATTATGACCATAATAAAAGCAAGTACTAAGCTCTGTTGTTTTCAGGGTTGACCCCTGTCACAATCTTAAAATATGTCAAAATCAGAATTGTGACATTTCAAAAGCAGGAGCAACGATAGTACTGCTGCTGTAGTGAAGTGTGGGTAAGGACTCTAGGAACTAGGCATCGGAAAACGTACAGATTTACATGCCGTCAGCATGAAAATTACGGTAAAGCACATAATATGAAGAATATACTCTTAAGCGTAGTAGATAGAACATAATATGAAGAACATACTCTTAAGCGTAGTAGATAGAGTTCCTTGCGTAAGGGCACCTCTGGGGAATTACTACTACTAATACCTATTTTGGCCGCCGAGCAGTTGCTGTGTTTTACTTTGTAGGTTTTGGTTGCTGCTGAAATTACGGGCACACGGGGCCTAACACATTTATGCCTCCAGCCTGCTCCAGTTGACGGGCGAAATGCAGTGCAGCGTAGGTCATGTTCTTTGTGGATATGACATACGCAGTAAGACTTTGTTATAGGCAAGAGTTTCACTTAACATCTGATGAGCTGCTTGATTGTTACGTTTACATATAGATATAGAATATAGAGGTATAAATCGTGAATTAAATTTACAACACAATAATTAATTTCACATACCGCCATCTAACCTCAAACTAAGCAAAGCATTGTAATATAGAAACTACAATAAAAAAAGTCGTATACAATAGGTACATGGTGATGATGTGGATGATTTCTAGGACGATGTCAACATTCCCGAACCGAGGTTGTATCACGAACATCTATCGGGTTACGATGTCAAAAGCTAACGAGCAAACATCTCGCGAGTATTGCAATAGCCCTTTGTCTGCGTAAGATGTTGAGCGTTTCATGAAAATGTGAGAGACGGTGGTTGAAACTTGGAGTTTGTCTATACTCCACTTCATGTTGATCATCTTAAACTACGTCAATTATTTATCTTGTCAATATCTACTTATGTCGGGTATGTAAGCGAACCCGTACAACAAATTAATAATTAGAAAATGTAAATTTCTAAACATTCACGTTTTTGGCAATGACGATGTGTTCGGCACAATGGAACATCTAAAAGATACGTATGGTTTGTAAACTGCCGTACGTCTGCTAGTGCGGTGGTGGAAAGTGGAATTAAATAAATAACATACTGAGAATGCAATCTCCAGAATAATATGTACAGAAATTTAATACTTATTTGTGAACTTTGCATCAATCACACTTTTCTCATTGAAATAGATAAGTAATAGTGGGCGTAAGTATACAAGTAGTAAAATCGTAGTAATCGTAGTTAAGTAGTAAAATCAAGAAGCAGAAGTTCCAATGAACTCTTTTATTGTCATATGACCTAAATCACTTCAAATGCAGAGTGTGGAGTTGGACATTTTGATAATAAAGACATGATAGACTACTCACACTCGTCCTGCCCTTATCTCACTTGCTCCAATCACCTCAGCTACCTGTCGACTTAGTATCCACTCCTCTCACACTTTTCATACATCTCAACGCAAAATCTATCTTCCTTAGACGTCTACTCTACGTAGTTCCATCCGCATTGATAATTAACTATATTGGTAACGTGACTTGTTTATATCTAGTCTACTGACAATATTAGTAATAGCTAATAATAGCAGTTTCTAAGTTAGTTGATTCCAGGTGAAGTGCGCCTCCACCTTTGGCCTTATCTCAACTTGTAACAAGGTGAGATGAAGGCCAAGCGCTTCCCCGTCGTACAATAAAAAAAAAAATTTATTGGTTCAATTGATTAGCCTAATAATTTCCCCTAATTTGTCCGTTACCATCTGCATTTTTTTACTATATCTATTTACTTCTAAGGGTGCCTGGAAGAAATCGCTTCTAGCTAAAAGGCTACCCATTGTACTTATACACTGTGCCACCTATGTTTGTATTGTTCGGTGTAATTTCAGTATTCAATAAAATGGTCATACATTAATTCATTCATTCATTCCAACAAAGGAACAAACAGAGCTACTTTCGAATTATACTCTTGGTATGGATAAGTAATAATGCAAATCAGGTTAACAAGTTAGTCGTGGTACTTAAACGCCCACTAGAAGTATTACAACACCAAAACAAGAGCTTCTACACAGCTAGTATCAGATTATGAATCACCGTAATCTGTTGCATAGCTTTGCAAATCCTAGGCCATAGAGTAGGTAAGTACCTATGCAGTAATAGATGTGAAAGTGTTACTAGCATCGCGTGTTTGTCTTCTTAAAGGCTTGACAAACAAGGCAATTATAGGGTATCAATTATGCTATTGTCTGTTCAATACGCCACCACTTTCAAATATAGTAAAGCCTGGGCCGAAAATCTGGCTCAAATTATTATTAGCAATGCAGTACGGAATACAGATGAGCCAACTAAAGGGACAATTGATAATCTGTAATCAACATTTGTAACATTGTTCTTGATATACAAGCCTCTTCTACGAATCTTTCTCGTCTCTCCATTAAATTGACTTTTCTTGCTTCTCTGTCTCAGGAGGAGTTGTGTTTTTCAATAATCGAGCTCAAATCTTATTAGTGAGGTCGAATACAGAAAGCGGATGATCTAACTAATTAAACAACAATAGGTACAATCGGTGAATTGTAATCAACATAAGTATATAACATTGTTGAAATATAAGCGTTTCTCTGTATCATTCTGTTACATAATGTAATCATTGTATTCATTGAAATACAATTCTCTTCTGCAAACCTTTCTCGTCTCTTCATTCCATATTTTTACCCAACTGCCGCGAAAGGAAGCTTATGTTTTCCGAGATTAGTATGTATGTCTTCTCGTCACCCATCCCACAATGTCTTAAGACTAAAGTCTTCAACCAGTGCGTCCTTCCTGTCATGACACACGGAGCCGAAACGTCAGGATCCACAAGTTTAAAGTCGCTCAGCGAGCTATGGAGAGGGCTCGGTATTTCTCTAAGATAAAAGACCCTAGAGAATTTATTCGTCAGAGAACCAAAGTCACCGGCTGGCCATATTTGTCTAAGAACCGACAATCTCTGGAGTATGCGAGTTCTGGCGAACGCGATGGAGCGATGAAGTGTGCAAGGTGGCTGCCACTAACTGGATTGGGAGAGCTGAAGACCGGGCTCAGTGGGGAAACTTGGAAGAGACTTATGTCCAGCTGTGGACTGCAATAGGTTGATGATAATATGTCTATTTCATTGGCAAGATTTACAGGCTAAACGGCTTCATCGAGTTGGCGTTTGGTTTCCCTAAATTGTCGAATTTGGATATATAATTTTAATATGAGAATGTGAATAGAAATAAAAGAAGGGGTTTATATTATGTTGATGACCGCCTCTGTGTTCTAGTGGATCGCCCATCGGTATCAGACCCAGAGGTCCCGGGTCCGATCCATAGGGGCGTACATATTTGGACTTGGTTTGGTTGGTGGCAGGACTTGTTTCAAGCCCGACTGGCTACGTAAGTCTGTCGCCATAACAAAAATTCGAATTGTTGTGTTCCGGCATTTAGAGGTAAGATAGCCAGTTCCTCAGTTTGTTGAGGATCCGAGCGAAGTGCTTCCACCTTCAGCTTGAAACCAGATGAGATGAAGATGAAGGTTAAGTTAAGTTTATGTACGCTTATCCGTCGTACAAAAAAAGAAAATATTAGAACGATATGGGCATCAAATGAAACATGGCGATTCTAGGCATATATCGATTATAAATACATTATCAGGCGGCATTTTAATAAAACCAAGAAGTTTAAAATTTTCTAGTCAGGATTTAGTTTTTCAACATTCAACTATTTTGATATAGAAAACGCATATTTTACCTTGTCAAAATACATTTTTTTAAACATTGTTTTATTGCATCAAATATGAAGTAAACAAAATATCGGTTTAGTAGCGTGGTGCCTAGCCATAAATAAAACGTTATCTCAGGCAAATACCGAAAAGTTACAAATGTTATAAAATTTACTGTATGGCTCATAAAAATGCTTTGAAGTAAAAATGAAGTAGCTTGTTAAAATTCCAAATAATAACAAGAATAGTTCAACTAATCTATGTACTAGGACAGGGTGCTAGAACATGTGATAACAAAAAGCCTCAACTCAGTTGGTAGTAGAGACTACGTATAGAATACGTACCCATCTTTTGTATATCTATGCTTAACTACGATACAACACACAGAACAAATATTTTATCACACAAATATTTGTACCGGGTGGGAATCGAACCCATACAACCAAACATACGGCACAGAAGGCCCTTCTGTGATAAAATATTTGTTCTGTGTGTTGTATCGTAGTTAAGCATAGATATACAAAAGATGGGTACGTATTCTATAGTACGTATTCAGAACTCTGCCTTCTGTGCCGTATGTTTGGTTGTATGGGTTCGATTCCCACCCGGTACAAATATTTGTGTGATAAAATATTTGTTCTGTGTGTTGTATCGTAGTCAAGCATAGATATACAAAAGATGGGTACGTATTCTATACGTAGTCTAGTTCCCAATTCCCATATCACTACTTAAGCTAAACAAAGACTACACCAAATTCAACAGCGCTATCTGGATAGCGCTGTTTGAATTTGGTGTATAAAATTGATTTATTTAGTAGCCATAGGGTAGACGCTACTATATAGCCATTATAGTTTGCAAAAACTCATGGTAAACATGGTACACATAGGCACCGCAAGGGGAACAATGAACAATGCCGTCAAATTGTGATGAAATGGAAACTCGCCTTTATTTACTAGTCGTGAATGCCGGTATGAGTTCAAGTTTATTTTCGTTTGATATATACGACACATTTTATGAGTTTTCACCGTCATGCTATAGCGGTTTAGCTATGCTGTGTTACAATTCGGTCACGTGTTCGTAATATCTTTTGTTGGCGTTGATATTACAGCTACTTGATGTTGATCTTTATTTGTTTTAGTTTATGGGGAGATCCTTCATCATTTTCCTGCCCTTATCCCACGCTAGGTGGCAGAAGAAAACATGTTGTTCTGACCCAACATCTTATTTTCTATCACTCCTATCAGCCGTCAACCTTGCATAATATAACTTTGAAAACGTATGATTAAAAAATATTGTGGTCAGTTACATTTCGAATCTATGGTCCCTTAAAATTGTACTTCCACTTCGGGTGCGAAAGGAACTCTTTCAGTATCCTTTTATACCGGAAGAGTTCGTAATTTCGGATTTCGATGTTCAGAAACTCGGTCACGACACATTGTCGCATGAATGACCGAATGTTTTTTTTTACGTAGGTCGTTAAAACATAAAAGTTAATAATGATTAACTTTTATTGGATCGAAAATACGGGTTTTTGGGGCGGGTTCGAGTCCAGTGAATTTTTGTGTTGCTATAATAAATTATGAAGGGAAGTTTACCACTTTCCCTCAAGCGAAAGCTAATTGACGTATGCGTCCTTTACGTTCTAACATATGGTGCGCAGACCTGGGCTTTGACCAAGCTCTCAAGTCCAAGCCTAAAGTTTGTCAACGTGCGATGAAACGCAGTATCTTGGGTTTCAAACGTACGGATAGAATCCGTTACACCGAACTGCGTTCCAAAACGCAAATCTTGGATGTAGCGCCGAAAGCTGCCATGCTTAAGTGGAACTGGGCCGGCCATGTCTGTAGCATGTCAGCTCAACGATGGGACGGGTGGCGCCCGGAACCGGCGAATAGGCGTGAGGTGGCGTGACGAGCTAGACATATTTCGCGAAGACTGGAGGAATGATGCCCAAGATCGGGAAGTCTGGAGGGAGTGGGGGGAGGCATTTGCCCAGCAGTAGGACACTGTCGGTTTCATATAATAATAATAATGAATAATGTTTTTTTTTATGTCAAAGCAGTCGCTTAAAGTCTGTAGGTATTATTTGGTAATTTCTTGTGTAATTTGAATAGCAACATTTTTTTTTATAGAACTAGGAGACGGGACAAGCAAGTATCCCACCTGGTGTTAGTGCATGTCTTACCTATAACAATGCCTTACTGAATAGGTCACATTCACAAGGAACATAACCTACACGGCACTGCATTGCGCCCGTCAACTTGAGGCATAAAGGTGTTAAGCCTCGCGTGCCCGTAATTTCACCGGCAACTATACCCTTCAAACCGGAACACAGCAACGCTACTTGGCGGCCGGAATAGGTATGGTGGTATTAATTCTCCGGACGAGCCCTTTCACAGGGGGCTTCTACTACTCTTAAACATAAAGATGCTATATACATTTTGTTTTAAAATAGAAAATAACTACGTTTCATACCTCCAATATACTTGACTAACGCCCACACAATCACCAGCGTGCTGCAGTGGTGGTATACGTGGAGGAACGAAGCCTGGCTTTCCTTCTTCCTCAGTATAAAGAAAATGGTTTCTGTCAGCTCCAGAACCTTCAGTATGACGGTCCACCAGAGGAACCGCAGCATGCGCAGTGGTTCAGGTCTCATGGAGTAGTCGGGGAGCATGCAGCCGAAGTCGTATGTGGTCGTCCAGCCTGATGTCATGATCTGCAATCATTTTATTTGTGTATTATAATCGGGGTGGCCGGGATCTACCTTTCAAATCGGTGTAACTAATGCGTAGAGGGACTAAGTCGCGTTATGACTACATTCCATATATTCCTATTTAGCAGATTACTTACTTCGTTTTTAATCTGACCTTTATAAGACATAAATATTCAGCCTAAATCGCATTTTGTCTAAATAGAACATGTAAACTTTTTGCGGTGTCCAACTCAAACCCGTATAAGATCACTTGCGTGTCTGTCTCACCCCACTTTCTGCGAAACTACTAGACGAGAAGACATGAAATTGGTGCCTACATTATAAAGACATTGGTGACGTTATGAACGAGTATTCAGGTTTTATAGATTGATTTTGTACGACGGTGAAGCAATTGGCCTTCATCTAACCTGGTGTCAAGTTATGATAAGGCCGAAGGAAGTGCACTTCACCAAGAATCCTCATCAACCTGGAGATCTGGCTATCTTACCTCTAAATGATCCCTTTTTAACGACTGTAAAGGTTGAATGATCCTATCGCTGGTGGTAGAACCTGTAAAGGTGCACCTGGCTTACGACTTATCTGCTGCCGAATTTCGGCACCAAGCAGTTCGCTGTGGAGTTCCACACGCACCTTTAATAGGCAGCTTCTGGGAAAGGCTCCATAGTAGATATCATCCTCACCCAGGTAATGCTCAGGCATGCTTTGAGGTTAAGGCCTGTGGTGTTTGTTACCCTCAATTGAGCGTCGTGCAAGCTTCATAGTTAAATATGTCTGTTTAACCCCGAGCTGACAATATTGCCAGCATAAAACAAATATTCTAGTATGCGCCAAAAACTCTTTTATTGTGGTAGGAACTATAAAGTTCTACCTGGCTGGCGACCACCAGTCCAGCACCAAATAGTTTTCCGTGTGCTGTCGGTGTGCGGGAAAGCTCGCGCTGTCGTGGAGCTCATCCAAACTCTTGCCTAGAGCTAGACGAGCCCAGAGGCCAATGTTTCATAAGAAAAAGAAATTGGTAAACAAAACCAAAGTTGGCTGAAGGCGTATTTTTCCATGATTAAATCCCTTTTTACGGTAAAGCGAGACATTAAAATAACGTTGTTTCAGATAGGATTTAAATGTCAGCGATGATATATCGCGTAGCAGTCCACTTCGCTAATGAATGTTCTTCCAGGCCCTTCACGGCGCGTTACGCAATTAGGAACCCGCTCGAGTGGGTTGGGTGGGTTCTGAGGAATGGGACTACCCTTTGCTGGATGTAGAGCATTTACTATACAAATACACAAATATTATTTGTTGTACAGCAACAACCTATAATTTTCTACATATGGGTATGATATGTTTTGTTTAAACTTAACATATGTATAGTGAACAGCTTCAATGCTACATGCATAATCCATTAATTAAGCCACACACTGTATATATTGATAAAAAATACTATTCTGTTAAATTCATCATCATCATCATCATCATCATCATCATCATCATCATCATCATCATCATCATCATCATCATCATCATCATCATCATCATCGTCATCATCATCATCATCATCATCATCATCATCATCATCATCATCGTCGTCATCATCATCATCATCATCATCATCATCATCATCATCATCATCATCGTCATCATCATCATCATCATCATCATCATCATCATCATTGCTTTCCTTTGCCTTGTATGTCTATTGTAGCTGATTTAGGTCAAGATAGATTGCAATTTGTGGTTGTCACTGACTGACTGATAATCAACTTGACAATTTAGGGTTTTCTTTTATAATTAACTATGAAATTATTTATGGAAATTCCCACATGATTACGGGAAGTCCTTAAGTCTTAGTCCCGAACATTCGCTTGAACCTATGTTTGGTGTTTCGGGAATTCAACATAGAACTTTTCTTATCAGTCGGCTTTTGGACGACGTTGCCAGTAAAGATAATATTCGATTTCACGCCAAAGTAAGGCAAACAAACTCAGATTAAACGTAATTATAACTTTTAGATGAATATTTTCTTAATTTGTCAATCTTTCTAATTAGAATTTTCTGTAAAACGAGATTAGCAGGTCCAACCAAACGGCTCGAGATTAGCTGACGAATAAACCGACACAAAAATTAAATCTTTTTGATCGCCTCCGTTGCCTAGTGGTTAGCACACTGACCCGCAGGTCCTGGGTTCGATCCCCAGGGGAGTAACAAATTGGTTTAAGTCCGCCTGGCTAGCTCCAGCTACCATCATCTAACATAAGTATGTCGCCATAACAACAATTCTAAATTGTTGTATCAGACGTAAGATAGCCAGATCCTCAGTATGTTGAGGATTCCGGATGAAGTACGCTTCCACCTTATAATAACTTTACAACAAGTGAGATGAAGGCTAAGTACCTACTTCCCCGTCGTAGATTAAAAAACATAAACAATTTATATAAATGCTGGTTTAGCTCTAGGATTTTTTGGCACTAGGTCAAAGCAAGGATGAATTTACGATGGAGTAAGTTTTCCCAGGCTATCCGTTTGGCGCCGGACTTCGATAGGTGTACCTTACAAGCTCTACCACCATTGTATATTTTGTTGTTAGATTTTTTTTCTAAATCTATTCCCAACCGCGCTACTATTCTTTGTGAAACCCTCTAAGACATTCGTTGCTTAGTGTACTGACTATACGCATATAGCTAATCCTTTGAGACTCACAAGGTCGAACCGGAACATAGCAATTAGAGCCATCTCGGAATTTCTCCCATTTGCATAAATACAGTTGGAGCAGGAATTCCTAGGATAGAAAAAATATTTTTTTTTTTTTTTTGTACGACGGACGACAATAGTCTAGGAATATCAGGTGAGATAAAAGCCAAGCGCTTCTCCGTCGTACAAAAAAACTTACTTACAAAGGTACCCGCTTAAAAGGTATATTGTGCATGGTTTGGTTGGTGCTTGGACTTTGTTTAAGTCCGCCTGGCTACCTACCACCATCTTACCTAATTCTGTCGCCATGATAACAATTCTTAAAAAAATTGTTGTGTTCCGGCATTTAGAGGTAAGATAGCCAGTTCCTCAGTTTGTTGAGGATTCCGGGAGTCCGGGTATCTCAACTTGTTACCAGGTGAGATGAAGGGCAAGCGCTTCCCCGCCGTACAAAAAAAAATATTAACCGTAGTTACTACCCGTCGTACAAAAAAAGCTAATCTATATACGCACATGTTTTTGTTATAAATAAGTGTAAATGCTATGCGGAATATTTAAATCACACATAGGTAACTTGCGTAATCTAATGCGCTACGTAATTGACCGCACATAATAATCACCAAGATTTTAATTAGTGACAGAATCGATAAACATGTCCTAGTAATTAATTCGATTTCTAAAATCGATTAACTTGTCTCAAACCACCTCTGTGGTATAGTAGATCGCCCACCGGTATCAGATCCAGAGGTTCGATCCCCAGGGGAGTTCAATATTGTGCTTGGTTTGGTTGGTGGTTGGACTTTGTTAAGTCCACCTGCCTACCTACCACCACGTGATCTAAGTCTGTCGTCATAACAACAATCCTAAATTGTTGTGCTCCGGTATTTAGAGGTCATATAGACAGTTCCTCAGTCTAGTGAGGATTCCGAGTGAAGTGAACTTCCACCTTCGGCTTTATTATATGATAAGTATGTATTTCCAAAAAAAAGTATTATTAGGTCCTTACATATGAAATTGGCGTTTTGTATGGGAGGAACATAAAGGCAATTTTTTCATATTAAAATATATTTTATTAATCAAAGTATGTACCATTGCTATCTATACACTTTTGCCATCTTATAGGTAGTTCATTGATCCCTTTACTAAAAAAACCATTCGGACGGGAATCAATGAAATCTTTGAAAGCGGTTTGGACTGCCTCATCGGAATTGAATTTTTTTCCTTGCAAGAAGTTATCCAAATTTCGAAAAAAATGGTAATCTGTTGGAGCAAGGTCCGGAGAGTACGGTGGATGTCTTAGACATTCCAATTGAAGCTCCTCTAATTTGGTAGTCGTCTGTTGGGCCGTGTGTGGTCTAGCGTTGTCTTGAAGCAGCAGTGGCGTAGAGCGATTGAAAAGTCTCGGTTGTTTAACAGCGAGCTTTTCCATCATGGTTTGCAGTTGCTGACAATAGACATCAGCCGTAATCGTCTGACCAGATTTAAGAAAGCTATAGTGTACGACACCGGCACTAGTCCACCAAACGCTTACAAGTAATTTTTTTTGAGTCAATTTTCGCTTGGGGCAAGATTTTGCTGGTTCACCAGGGTTCAGCCATTGCGATGAGCGTTTACGATTATCGTACAGGATCCACTTTTCATCACATGTAATGATCCGATTTAAAATTCCTTCATTATTGTGCCGGTTGAGTAATGTAACGCAGCAGTCGACGCGCGTTTGTCGGTTTGCTTCACTCAATTCATGAGGTACCCACCTTTCAAGCTTTTTCACCTTCCCAATTTGCTTCAAGTGGATTAAAACGGTTTTGTCACTAACACCGCAGCCTGCAGCTAACTGTGATGTGGTTTGCGATGGATCTGCTTCCACAATAGCCTTCAATTCATCATTATCGACCTTGGTCTCCGGCCGTCCACGGGGCTTGTTCTGCAGGTCGAAATTTCCAGAACGAAAGCGTTGAAACCAAAAACACATACACATAGACACCACCACCATACACATCATTAATCCTTCGAGCCGTTTCTGCAGCACTGGTGCCACGGTGGAACTCGTACTCGTAAATAATGCGATATTTTAAGTTTTCCATTTTGTGAAATGAGTGACGCAGAAAAAAAAGGAAAAGAGAAAAAAACAAATGAATTACGGTTTTCGAAACACAAATGCATGAGTAAATAGCTGTTTAAATTTGAATTTGGAATTCCTAACCAAAGAGGAGATATTTAAGATCAAAGTGGCCAGCACGACAAAACGCCAATTTCATATGTAAGGACCTAATATATCCGTAATCTAGTTTCCATATTATAAGCTTTGCTTACTTTGAGACTAGATGGCGCTGTGTGAAATTAATGCCCTGTACTTTTTTTGTTTTATTATAACATTAAACCAGATGAGATGAAGCGCTTCATCGTCGTACTATAAAAAAAATGAATGCTAGAAAAGTAAACGAATGATTTCGCGAAACGACAGCAGAGTTCCTGTAGACCACGCCTGCACTTTCATTTGACAGGTTGATTTGATACCTTGTACAGCTTAGGAAAGAACAGCTAATCCACTACGACATTTGAGAAAGACACCAAGTTTGTTTTTTGGTAATTGATCTACCCGAGTTATGGACTTTTTCGTCCTTTTTAGAGAGTCGATAACCCGAAATAGATCGTGGTTTGGAATAGATAAATGAAAACTTAAAGGATGTGGCCTAATTAATGTTTTTTGTTCCTAATCTAAATCTTCTTTAAGTTTAAGATTGTTGGACTGGTTTAAACCAGATGAGATAAAGCGCTTCTTCGTCCTACTATAAAAAAAAGGAATGCTAGAAAAGTAATAGAATTATTTCGCAAAACGACAGCAGAGTTCCTGTAGAACTCGCCTGCGCTTTCATTCGATAGGTTGTTTTGATACCTTGTACAGCTTGGAAAAGAACAGCTAATTAGACTACGACATTTGAGAAAGAAACCAAGTTTGTTTTTTGGTAATTGATCTACCCGAGTTATGGACTTTTTCGTCCTTTTTAGAGAGTCGATAACCTGAAATAGTTCGTGGTTGGGAATAGATAAATTAAAACTTAAAAGATTTGACCCAATGAATGTTTTTTCGTTCCTAATCTAAATCTTCTTCGTTAAGTTTAAGATTGTTGGACCATTTTCACAAGACTTAAAAGAAGAGAAAGCAATTAAATAAATATTTAAACTCACTTCGCAAAACATGTATTTTTCATTTTTGCCTTATTAGGTAACCTGGAATATCAAAGCGACAATGGATGGGCTATTTAAAGTTTTATTGCATTTATCCATAGTCAAAGGCATGCTGCAAGGAGTATGAAATAATTCCTAGTCTCTTCTCTATCACAAAAGACTAATTATAAACCTCTTCTCCCAGCCGTCGATTTCTGCCTCCCCGCGGAAGGCCAAACCAGCCTAAAGTGTTGGAGTGAGCCAGCTCTATCGTATAATACCACTCAGCATTTCCATGATGAGTAAATGGATTACTCACTCCCCAGAATCAGATAGGTCGATTTAGGATGCACAGCGCTTGTATCACTTACCTGATGATACCTATGTCTTATTTTTATTTGTTAAAAATACTTCTTAAAGACTTATCAGTTCTTTATGATACGTTTTAGAGTATGTTTACTGAATGTAATTTAGTGGATGTATAAGGGAAATCTTCGTCATGTGTGCTTTAATAAACGAAGATATCTTCATGAAAGTCCACAACAATACGTAGAACATGTTATAGCTACCTCATGAATTTGCTACACTGATACCAAAACTTTACAAAATATTGTTTTGTTTGGTAAATAAGGTTTTTGTGTACCGCAGTCCAATTGTACCACCCGCACTATTATATAGTCTCAGTCTCTATAATCCGATACTTTGATTGTTTTTTTCACAATAGGATTGAGATGAGATCTGTGTTGGGATCCGTGACAGGTTTGACAAGCCTTCTCTTGGATTATTGTGCACTGGAGTCTGTCTACTATTGAATTGTAACTTATCGGCTCTTTTCATCGTCCGTAAGAAAGTAAGAATACGGACGTTTTCAAACGACGGCCTTGCTGAGAAACATTGGTACGTCACGAAATTGAAATGGCGGCTAGTTGAAACTATTTGCTCTCGTCTGTTTTTCCGCACCAGTACAAACTTGGAGTCTAGTCCAGAGTGAATAGATTCCTTTTAGACGAGTGTGCTGCTTATTGGGTCACATGTTAACACGTTTTAATTAGTTTCACCTGTATCTATATCATTATCATCTAGCTGTCCTTGTCTCGCCCTAGGCAAGGTCGGCACATCTTCTCATCTTCCATTCCCTTCTTTGTTAGCCGTGAGCTCTTCATCCACTTCTTTCACACGCATGTCCTCTTCTACGCAACCCATCCTTCTCTTTCGGTCTTCCTCTACTCCTCCTCTACTTTTACACCTTCCACTTTTACTTTTTTCTACCTTCCACAGTCATACTCAACATTTTCCTTGCAACGTGACTTTTGTCCCTCAGCATAACGTGTCCATACCATGACTGTTACTCTTTATCTTTTCAGTCACTGGCGCTACTTTCATTTCTAATCTTATTCATTCTTGTCACACCACATATCTATCTCAATATTCGCATTTCGGTCGCATGCACTAATTCTTCACTTTTACTTAAGTATGTGTGTAATGAAATCTTTGAACATGATTTTCACCCACTTCTTATAACAATTGTCGTATCGAAATGAAACTTTGTATGTATTTGTAGTTCGGATGATAATAATATAATTTGGTATCTTGGAGCTGATCTTATGATGAAGCCAGGAGATGCATAGTGGAACTCTTCAGTGGCTACTAGATATGTAAATATTACAACTTGATATACAACTTTTACAAAAAGTGCTATTTAAGCCAACTTTGAATGCATTCTGTAATAATCCGAAGTAATGTTTATTACATTAAAAGTTTAAAAATATGCCCTTTAAATAACCAATAGTTAATTCTAATTGAAGTAACGAACTTTAATTTATTTTACACTTTTATCGGTGTGTTTTTTAGTTTTTTTAAACTACAAATTTGTATTTATCATGTTTAATGGTGGACTAACGCTTGCCTGCCAATAAAATATATAACATATTTAAATAAGATATCTATATATATCTATCTATAGTATCTATTTAGTTGTGAACTCACCCCCCAAGTAACAACAGCGTTGGCGACAATCTGCATCACGTTGTACCATTTGATGATGGTCTTCAAATTCACCGCTTTCCTGTCCCTCATGTACGAAGGCAGGCAGACCTTGATGAGGAGCAGGTAGACAGAGACGATGGTTATCAGCGGCCATGGTGATTTCATCAGCGGCCAGTCTTTCACTCGCTGGTCTGGAAGTAATGGAAAACAATCGGACAATCCTTACGAATATAAAATTATCAATTCGTGATGGGAACCGCATCTTGTCGTTTTGTACTGGATTTACTCGCAGATCACAGATAGGCACCATTGGAACACGGCAGACTTCGTCAGGACGGTGGCCAGAAAGCCAGTGATTCCATAACCCGGGGTAGACCACTAGGAGGTAGATCACATCCATCAAATAAACCTTTTTTCAATTTCATTTTTTTTTTTTACTAGGAACTGGGATTAGGAAGTCCTCAATGCAGACTTTTGTTTTCTTTGTATGTCCGCCGATTTCTCCGTGAGTTCTAAACCGATTTAAATTATTATTTTGATTGTTATAGGTAAGTCTGAAATTTTCACCAAATTAAAATGTGCCCTCATTTTAATTTGGTGAAAGTACGGTGAATATCTTTAGTACTAATTTATGTTTTTAAAACTATTTGTGATAAAGATAGTGACATGGTCGTATATTGTACCTATTTAATGCGTAATGCTCTGTGTTGTTGTTTGTCAAATAAATGTTATTTATTTCTTTCTTTCTTCATAAGAACATGGACGGCGATACTCTTCAACAGGCAACAGCAAATAATAGATATCTCCGCCAATTGAGGTCCAATTAACATAATTCAAGCCTCATAGCTCAGTTGGTAGTATGCTACTTTTCCTTCTACGCTGTAGATTGTGGGCTCGATTCCCACCCAGGACAAACATTTGTGTGATGAATAGGTACAGATGTTTTTCCGTGTTGGGGTTTTGTATCATATAGTACGTATTTACAAAAAGAAAAGTATTTAAGTATTCTATCCGTGATCTAGTTTCCGTATTACAAGCGATGCTTACATAGATGGCGCTGTGTGAAATTAAGCTCCTGTAATATTTGATTAGGTACAGATCAATGTTGGTTTCAAATAAATTAGGTGGTCGTGGGTTCGATTCTGGCCGGACAACAATGACTTTTTGGTTTTAAATCGTGACTATTACAAGTGATAAAATCGTGTTTATGCTAAATCACTTATTACTAAAACAAACAAAATAAGTTATTATAAAAAAAAACCGTAGAACTAACTCTTGGTTTTAAATCAACTCATTTGGATCATTTTAAAACGTAAAATTTCACGCCAGTTCGTAAAAATACAGTCTTGAAAAGACACCGCTTCACTTGTTCTGTTGCGTGGGAATTGAAATTCCCAATAGTTCCGAAAAAGCATCGTACCGTGAAACTACTGAAATTTTCACCACATGTTATCGGATTTAAAATAGTCGATTCAAAATATTTTTATTTTGTGATATTTTTAGGATGCTTTTAAAACTACAAACCTACTACAAACCCTGTTTGGAATCGCGACCAGCACAGACGAAGAAAGGCAAATCTGAACAGTTATAAAAAAATCAGTACACTAACACCCAAAACCTCTTGCAAGGTGACCGGCCAAATCTTATGAAGATTGGCCTCACGGATCAGCTGATAATAGTTTCGCCTTCTGGACTGTAGGTTGTGTGGACTGTAGGTTGTGGGTTCGAATCCCACCCGGGACAAACATTTGTGTGCATATAGATGTTTTGTTCTGTGTGTTTGATGCTATATTGTATAATAATTACCTAATATATTCAACAAAAGTATATAGGTATATCCCATATTACAAGCTTTGCTGTGTTTGGGGCTTAGTGGCGTTGTGTATATTTCTCCTACTTTACTCTGAGCTTGAACTTTTGCAGGCTATTTAATTGAATACAAAACGTGCACCTAATCACCACTTATCATCATTAAAATAAATCTCGAATGTACGAACTGAAACACAATCGCGATGCAATATCTTCTAACAATGTGTTGTACTCCATTTGATGCCACCACCAATCAGTGTTACATCAAATTGCAGCATTTCGCAACTGAAAGTGGGTCACTGCAAAATGTGGTGTACATCTCGATATTTAATACAATTGGTGTAAAGACGTGTGTCCACTAAACCGCAACGTGCATTCTCGTAGATTTTTGTGCTCTACTATAGTATATTTTTTTATGTAATATGATTTGTTGTAGGGCATACCTCTCGTTTCGCACTCGATTGAATATAGTTTTGTTCGTTGCGCAATTTTTAAATAAAAATATGTACCTATGTAGTAACTAATTTTGATTTAGTAACTTTGATTACATTTTCATAATAATTGGGGAACACCTTTGCCAAGCAGTGGGAAAATATAGGTAAGATTAAAAAAAATGTGAGAAACATTACAGAAAAAGCAAATATTATTTTTAGTTAGTTAGTTAATAACTCATTTGTTAATAACATCGGAGTCTAGGCTGTAGGTATGAAAATACACCCTAGAAATGTTCGATTGGATGTAACTACATCCCCTTAGCCATGAAATAGTAGTACATGCGGCTTAGATTTTGTTATTTCTTTATTAGATAGGGTGATAACATGAAACACTGTTTGATACATTATATTTTCTGAGCAGTATTTTATTCTTCCTGTAAAGCTTTCATTACTTGGCTTTTCCACAAGCCCAAATAGACTAGCTAAACAATAGGCACGCTGGGCACACAGCCCCGTTAACAATCAGTGGGTACCGACCTTTAGTATTCCTTTTATAAAATAAACTGTTTTAATAGCCTTCGCGATATTTTATTAGACCACAAGCTTACAAACAGTGGGAATAAAAAACTAGACCTTGATCGGGTTGAAAAGACCCATCGTCGGTGAGATAATGATCGCAACACGAGTAGAATGTATTTTTCGGATAAACGTGTGGTCAGCCGCCGAATTGGGAATTAAGCCTTTCGAATTAAACGTATTTAGCAACCTGCTTCACATCGCAGCCTTTTTCTCAACCTCTGTGTCATAATACGATTACTTACCTTAATAAAACCGTTGCGTAAAATTGATTTTTTTTTTTTGCTAAATGTTTACTCTAAAAGGGGATCATATACCGAAACTGTTTTGCGCGTTGTAGGTATTTAGCAAACGTATAGAATTTACGTTTCTGGGAATAGCTTTTTTCACCCCCTAAATTGTTACAAAATGTTTTGTTATTAATGTTAATCGCTTGAATATAATGTATTTTAGGTTTGAACGTTTTATTATTTTCGAAAAAGCCTTTCGTTTTGGAAAAATATTGACTTTGAATAGTCATAGTTTCAGTGCAAAAACAAGACTGGTGAAGCTGCCTATACCTATAAAGTGATTTCAAAATCTAGCAATAATAAGACGTTTACATCTAGGTGAAAGGTGTTGATTACATGAAAAAAAAAACACCGCAATTGGACAATATTCAGAGGTAGAATAGAGCTATTTATTATTGTATGGACCCCAGAATCCCCAGGGAGTACAATATTGTGCTTGGTTTGGTTAGTGGTAGGACTTTGTTTAAGTCCACCTGGCTAGCTACCACCATCTTACCTAATTCTGTTTCCATTAAAAAAAATCTTAAATTACTGTGTTCCGGCATTTGAAGGTAAGATAGCCAGTTCCTCAGTTTGTTGAGGGTTCCGGGTGAATTGCGCCTCCAGCTTCGGCCTGATCTTAACTTGTAACCAGATAAGATTTAAGGCCAAGCGCTTCCCCGTCGTACAATAAAGAGTTACAAAAAATCCAAAACTGTCGCCTTGACCAACAAAAAACAGGAACTATTTTGTTCTTACAATTATGCAGTTGGTTCCGTTTGATAAATATCCACTCTATTATAAAAGCTTGCATCATTCGGAATTCCTTAGTCATTTGGATTCGATACTGTGCCTATCATTATCTTCATCTCATCTGATGAGATTGCCTAATATATGTAGATTATCTCTCATTGTTGCATTACCTGCATTCAATCGCGTAGAGTTCCATATCGATTTGTTCTGATCATTATTCACTGTCAACATCGCTATTGCTACCTCTGTATAATATTTTTTTGTTACATCTGAGATTGATAAGTCTGGGTGGTCATTGATCGTGACATTCAGCATGTCATCAGTCCCCGATTCTACTCAACCAATCGCTGCACTATGACAATTGGTATCAGTCGCAGAATGGCCACTAGAATACCTATTCCTTCCTTCGTAACTTTTGGCACCTATGGTGACCATTCTCCGACGGAACTATAGTCATAGTGAAGCGATTGCTTTGGTAGAATCTGGTCTCCATTCCCTGTCTACCAATTTGTCAATACCCGACGATGTTTTGAGACGTGTGTATTTCCATCAACAACCTAAATTGCTTGACTGATTCTGATAAGATATTTCGATCGAAACACTCACATAAAACCAATGAAAAAAAGCATGTGAAATGCTTGGTTTTATGTGAGTACAGTTGCTATTTGGTGATAGCCAGTTGAGGAAATGGGAGTATCAACTACCCACCCGTGGTATGATTTGGTTATCAAAGTAGTTATTGCACTTAATCCGCCTAATATACCGCTTTCACACTTTAATAGGAATTTCAGACGTTCAGCTAATTATCATCGCCATCCGGTTTTTAATCCATTTACAAGGACAAGCAAATTACGAGATCGAGAGCTGACCCATATTAAAAAAAAAAAAAAAAGTTTATGGACATTTTTTTTTAAAGTTCATTTTGGCATTGTTTTTTTTTTAACACTTGGCGTGTGTGTGCACGATGTCTTTGACCTGATCCCTCCATACCCTTTCCACCACCGGACTAGCAGACGGCTACTCGTGCCTTGTATATTCCTTGTTCCATTGTGCCGAACACATCGATTCGCCTCTACCTTTATCATTAGTACTGGTAAGAAATGGAACTCCTTGCCATGTACTGGTGCGGAACTGACGAAGGCAAGGTGTGTTGGAGTCTTCAAGTCTAGAGTGAATAGGTTGCTTTAGCAAGCACAATAAGCGACAACGTTTACAACATTTATTTTTTTACTGACAGCATTTAGGACAAGCGTGCACCATCTTATGCCACATCTTTACTTGTTTTTCAATTGAGCTTGTGCCCAAACGCTTAACTTTTTTTTTAATTCTGATAGATGGTACGGAGCGTGTAAGAACACATTTACAACGATTTATTAACACATATTTGTATATAGTAGAGAGCAATGTCAAAGGGTTGACTTCTAGCAAACTTATGTGTAGCTGGAGAAAGCAAAATTACCTATTATATCAATTATTGATCGAAACCTATATAATGTATGAGATCCAAGATTCCACATTTACACTGCCATATCACCAAAGCAATAAACAAACTACAAATGTGTATGTATACTCGTATATAGTTTGTCCACAGTTTGCATTGTCGCCTGTCGTATGAGTTCATTGTTATGTAGGCTTATACAATCGGGTATTGATCCCGGTAAGTATTAGGTACCTACTGATTGCTCTGTCCATCAACTTTGTACTGATTACGTCGGCTAATGTGGCCGGTGGGTGAAAGGATACCTCGTATACATTAAAGTAATCTGATTTGTATATCAATAGTGCTAAGTGCTTGTGGTAAAGTTACTCAACGTTTGATAGGTTAATTATATCATAGGACAGAGTCGTCGAGCTATCTATACTACACGTAGGTAGGTGTTTTTTTTTTATATTTATAGAATGATAGAACATCGTTTGACTACAATCACCTCACAATGTTACGATGTTCTAGAAGATATCATCATATTCACTCTTTCCCTTAAAAAGATCCAAATTATAAGTAGCAGGACAGACTTAGGACGGGAAAGAGTTCCACACTTTGGCTGATCTTATGACGAAATAGAGTCATAGTCCCCGGTTTACCAGGGCGTTTGACCACCAGCTTACACGTAAAACAAGGAAAAATGTGGCCTACGATGGAGCACGCTTGCCTAAAAGGAACCTTTTTACTCTGGACTTGAAGACTCTTAGATTGTACTCGTGCGGAAAAACAGACCGGTGAGTGTGGCCCGGTACGTGTAAATTGTGTCATCCTCCCCGGTTAAATAGTTGGGACGATGACAATTCAGTGTCCATTCTCAACAGATCAATGAATGAGAAGTTAAAATGAACATTTGTATGAAAAACACTTTAAAGCAATCGAAAGCTATCCAGTTTTTTTTTTTACTACACCCAAACTAAGGTCATAGCGGATAGAATACTAATTATATACTTTTATTTTGTAAATACATACACACACAGAACAAACATCAACATTCATCACACAAATGTTTGTCCTGGCGTTTTTCCCGAGCACTTTCTTAACGATTTGTTATTCTGCAATGGGCTATTAGTCCCAGGAGTTTTCGGTTGCGTGCTTGGCTACTCATTAATTATCCTTATCCCTCTATTCCTTAATCGATTAATGATCTGGGGCCTTACCATAACGTCTTAAAGAATTCTCGTTTTGATATTACATTACTTTTGTCTCTAAAGTAAAGTAATATAAGACATTAACGCTTTAAGAAGTCATGGTAACCTCTGTGTCTTGTCTACTACATTTATTGCAAATCAGTGTAATAAATATTTACTTCAACAATTAAACTCAATGCTTTTCAGATAACTCTACTTACCATACACGAGTTTTCCCAGAAGATTATGTTTCCCAGACATTTAAAAAAAGTTCTCATATATTGTTTGAGGTATGTTTGAGTTTCTAACCCATTTAAAATAAATTGTAATGAATAGTTTTTTAAAACACCTTGTTTTGTGATATCATGCGATATGTGCTTTTGTGTTAGTCGTCACGCAATGGTTATAAACCAGCCGAATTATAAACTACTGCCACATAATATACAACAGTACAAGCTACTCCTAAGTAATTCTCATTTTTAAATGAAAACGTATGCGCCATCGATTAAACTTTCCGATATTTGCATTGACGTTATCTCAATGGATATTTTATCGATCCATACAGGCATAGATAACGATCAAAGGACCTTACTATTAAGGGTCCGTACCCAAAGGGTGCCAATGGGAATCTATTACTAAGCCTCCGCTGTCAGTCCGTCCATCCGTCTGTGTGTCAATGGGCTGTATCGGGCAGCGGGCAGGAAGATGATGATGATATCATTTACGATGGGTTTCATTTTGGGGTTCAAATAACCCATAATATTACATGACCGTGTGATACTTAAAGAGAAGTAAGAGCCCCTTGTAAGAGACGTAGAGCCCCTTGTGCAAGGGCTCATCCGGGGAAGTACTACCACCATTCCTATTTCAGCCAAGCAGCATTGCCGTGTTCCGGGTTGAAGGGTATGGTTGCCGGTGAAATTACGGGCACGCGGGGCTTAACACCTTTATGGCCTCAAGTTGATGGGCGTAATGATGAGCGTGTAGGCTATGTTCTTTGTGGATGTGACCTACGCAGTAAAGCATTGTTATGGGCAAGAGATGCACTTAGTTCAGTCACCTAGTTGTATAAAAAAATGCGAGTCTACCAACCTACCTACTCCCTACCTCTAGCGTTGATTGAAAACGTGTAATTTGAGAAACGTGAATCCCTCAGTATAAATAGCATTTTGTCAGACGATATATTGAGATTTCGTGCTAAAGTTATTGCCTTGAATAGGCGCCAGTCACGCAATGATTGTGCAAAATATAATAAGTACATATAGTCTAGAACTCCAGATACTTTCAGGTCTATACGCAGCGGCCTTTGTGATAGATTAATTTGTTATTGTGATAATAGAAAGGATTTCAAATGATCCACGCCTAGCGCTGTTTAGTGGTTTCTTAATAATAAGCGACTGCCTTAATTTTATGCTGTTACGATTTAATGAAGCCTTGTTTTTAGGATTTATACATCGAAGGCTGCTCTAAATAATAGTAAAATCTTCATCTTTAATTACTTCAATTGTAATAGATGCATAGATAATTCTTGATTGTTTTACCACAATATACAGATAATCTAAGTGGCACTGGCAAACGAATGGGCGGACATATCGCTGATAATGATCACTTCCAGACAATCGTGGACGGATAAGATGAAGCCATTTGAGAGTGTGTAATGTGATCTATTTAGAAGTTGTAAGTTTTAACAGTCGCTCAGCGACTTTATGCGTTTGCATAATTTTATCTCGGTGGGACAAACATTTGTACGATTTTATCCTCAATCCTCAACAAACAGAGGAGCTGGCTATCTTACCTCTAAATGCCGGAACGCGACATTTTTTTTTAAGAATTGTAATTATGGAGACAGAATTAGGTAAGATGGTGGTAGCTAGCCAGGCGGACTTACATAAAATCCTGCTACCAACCAAACCAAGCACAATATTGCTCTCCCTGGGGGACCTCTGGATCTGACATCTCTGGATCGTTTGGTTTGGTGGTAGGACTATGATTACGTCCGCCTGGCTAGCATCCACCATCTTACCTAATTCTGTCGCCATAATAACAATTATTAAATTGTTGTGTTCCGGGATTTAGTGGTTAGATAGCCAGTTCCTCAGTATGTTGAAGATTCCGGGTGAATTGCGCTTCCACCTTCGGTCTTATCATGACCTGAAAATCAGGTGAGATGAAGGCCAAGGCCAAGCACACAGTAAAAATAATAATTATAATATGGTTATGATAAAATCGTACAAATGTTTGTCCCACCGAGATAAAATTATGAAAACGTATAAAGTCGCTAAGCGACTGTTAAAACTTACAACTTCTAAATAGATCACATTACACACTCTCAAATGGCTTCATCTTATCTGTCCACGATTGTCACTCAGATTGTTGATGGTTCCAGGTGAAGTGCGCTTCCATTTTCAGCCTTATCATAACTCGAAAAATCAGGTGAGATGAAGGCCAAGCAATTCCCCATCGTAAAATAAAAATAAAAATGTTACTTATTAAAATCTGACAAGCTTTACCTGCCTGCTTGTAGAACACGTAGTCATAAGTCCTCACAATAATATCCATTTTGCCACAAATTGCCACAGTGGTTCTCGGAACAGACCTACCACTTCACTCCACGGCTGAAAACGTATTGTGTCGGTTTTGGAGTTTGATCCCTAATCAATGCTAAGGTATTCATCAGTTTATTTGCATATGCGAGGACTGGAAGTTAATTTGGCAACAAGTAAGTTCTGGATAAGTATTACTACCCAGTTTTACTTTTTTTTTTATTGGTGTTATGGCCAAGCGTTTGACCACCAGCTCACTTGAAAAACATGGACATATGTGGATTAGATGGAGCACGCTCGTGAAAACAAAAGCAATTTTGTTGGTGTTTTAAACTACTCGATATAGGGCTAATTTTGCTATTAACCCTCCAACTTTCTAGCACTTTATATTTATAATAAATAAACAAAAATGTAGATATGCGATCTAAGGTCTTTCATTTAATTACATTCAAGGAATTCAAAACACAGGTAAACAATTACCTGCATTATCTAACGTTTGACCAAACAGAACATCTCCTTCATATAATTATACTCGTTTATGTCCTTTAAGTATAAGTACGCTCCCTTGCCTCTACATCGCTTAGTAGACTTTTATGACATTCATGCTTAAGCATCTTAGTCTAAAATGTAAACATTGTAATACTATCAAATGTATTAACTATAGTTTTAACCTTTGAAACCATCATGGTATGAACATGAATCCTGGAATGAATCATGGAAAACCCAGAATCCTGTTGTGAGAAAATGCAAAAGTCAAAAAAGTGCAAGACCGACCGTGCGTAGTGATAATGTTCGTGATCGGGCTGCGCTCGAGATTAAAACCAGTGGTAGTGTCGTTAGTCGCAGTAAAATACTGAGGAAGAGGGTAGACCGTTTAGGCGATCATTAACTACCTTCATTCCTACTCGCAAAGACTTCAGTGTATCCGTAATCATGGCGCATGCAACTGCGTCGAATTATCGGATAACTCATAAAACAATACATTGATAAGTTTTGCTAGAATAAATATTTTTTAAGGTTTATTATAAGCTAAGTTGAATGCCAGGTTCACGCGACTTGATGACCGATTTTGTATGAATCTGAGAGCGGCTAAAGGTGAAAATATTTCACCTTGATCAAAATGATCATTTTTTTATAGATACTTGTATCAAATCTTTGTCAAATGAATATTTCGCTATAGATATATTTAATCGTTGTGTAGCTAATTGACTGACTGACTGACAACGCACCGCTCAAACCAGAGGTGACTTGTTTTTTTTTTATTGTACAACGGGGAAGCACTTGGCCTTCATCTCACCTGGTTACAAGTTAAAATAAGGCCGAAGGTGGAGGCGCACTTCACCCGGAATCCTCAACAAAATGATCGGTTATCTCACCTTTAAATGCCGAAACACAATAATTTAAGAATTGTTGTTATGGCGACAGAATTAGGTAAGGTGGTGGTAGCTAGCCAGGAAGACAACAAAGCCCTACCACCAACCAAACCAAGATGACTAGATATACTATTAAAATGATGTGAGATTCAATAAAATATTTTTTCCATAATTATTGTTTTTGGATCCCTCATAGCATGATGAAAAATATAGCAATCACCTTAAAACGCTCAAGGCATTCCAATATTGTTTTACGTATACATGTACACGTATTAATAAATAAATATTACTACACATTTCACACAGCGCCATCTAGCCCCAATCTAAACAAAGCTTGTAATATGAATGTATTTTTTTCCATAAAAAACATGATGTGTAACACCTAAACATATAATAAATATCCATGTTCACACAATTGTATGTATGTGATTTTTGTTTTCGCAAAGTATTATTGTATGGGGACAAACAATAACAGTCTCCACGTATTCTATTGCGTAAAACTATTGGCTTAAACGTCACACTGGCTTTCTGACATTGACCTCGGGAAATTTCCTTGTATAACAAAATACTTACAGAATTAGAACTAGCAACGTAGAATTATAAATTATTTATGCATTTAATTTAAATTATATGCTAATGCAATATAATTCAAGTTCTGCTTCACCTTTATTGTCATCTACCGAATCATATCTGGTTACGTTCGCTAGTTATAAGGTCAAACAGACCACAATCACGATCCGCCACTATGTCTAACAAAAGAAAGAAAACCATTTATTTCTACAACCACCAATTTATTAACTTATTAAGTAATCTGTGGTGGTGATGGTGTTTTGGTCCTAGCGTAGCATAATGGCACAGTAAGTCGCTACGCCGCAGCGCTGGTCTTCCGCTAGGGCCAAAGTTGGCATTGCGAACACCTTTTTTTTTGTAGTATGCCTACTTACGCCGGGGAGGTGCTTGACCTATCTCATTTGATTTTCAAGTTATGATAACGCCGAAGGTGGAAGCGACTGAAGAACTGACTATCCCACCTCTAAATAGGTAGCTAGCTAGGCGGACTTATAACAAGCACTGCAACCAAATTGAGCATAAATTGGTACCCCCGCTTGATCTACTCCGGGACCTCTGGGTATGATACCGGTAGGCGAACCACTAGGCTACAGTGGCGGTTAAACATTGATATATATATTGGTAATGGCTTTTAATCAACTGTGATATATATATATATATATATATATTAAAGCAATATGTCTGTTCTGTTTCAGTCGAAGGAAAAAATGACTCGCGGAGTGAGACGGGGCTGCGTCAGACTTCGCGCGGCAGTCATCGGCATTGACGATGAAGACGATTCCACCTTCACTATCACCGTTGACCACAAGACTTTCCACTTTCAGGTATGTACATTTTCAAGTAAGTTTCATCCAGAGCGTGGATCTACCAGACATCTGCCCGAATGGTATCTGATCGGAATGTTTGTGCTTGGTTTGTTTGGTGGTAGTACTTTTTTTAGTCCGCCTGGGTACTAGTAGTAGCTAACCAAACAAACATTTGTGTGATGAATATAGATATTTCTTCTGTGTTTGGGTGTTGTATCATATAGTACGTATGTATTTACAAAAAGTATTTAAGTAATCTATCCGTAATCTAGTTCCCATATGCTATGCTTAGTTTGGGGCTAGATGGCGCTGTGTAAAAATTAATGTCCTGTAATATTTAATTATTAACCAGACGGACTTATGGAAGGTAAGGTGACTGAAGATGGTAGTAGCCTACTAGGTACCATCTTACCTAAGTAACCATAACAACAATTCTATTTCGTTCCGGCATTTAGAGGTAAAATAGCCAGTTACTTAGACTGTTGAAGATTTATTGAAGTGCGCTTCCAGCTTTAGCCTTATCATGACCTGATATAAGATGAGATGAAGCCGCTTCCCCGTCATGCAATAAAATAAAACATAACCGCTACGCAACCCCTGACGTTGGTATTCTTACCTTAGAGTCTGTTTTTCCGCAGTACTATCTTGAAGCCTTCCAAATCCAGAATAAGTTATTTATTGTACGATGGGGAGGTGATTAAATTTCATCTCACCTAATTTTCAAGTTATGATAAGGCCGTAAGTGGAAGCGCATTTCACCCAGAATCCTCAACCAACGGAGGAACTGGCAACATTTTTTAAGAATTGTTGTTATGGCTACATACTTATGTGAGATGGTGGTATCCAGGTGGACTAAAACAAAATCCTACCACCAACCAAACCAAGCACAATACAGTACTCTCCCTGGGGATCGAACCAAGGCCATCTCAGGCCTTGGTAGTTGTGGTGGCAGTTGAAATGAAAGAACGATATCCCATGCTTTGCAGATCGGGGATTCCATAGCTTGCTCGCGTAATCGATCAAACCCAGTTTCTTCCACATTCCAGGCTAGAGACGGGCAAGAGAGAGAGCGGTGGGTGCGTGCTCTTGAAGACACGATAGCACGGCATGGACGCCGCGAGCGCTGGTCGCGGTCCATGCCAGCGCCGCGGCTCAGGCAAGGAGACTTGGAGAGGAGGGTCTCTGAGGCAGACGCGTACCTGCAGATCATGATAGAACTTGTAAACGTACGTATTATTTTATTACACCTATACGAACGAGCCCACCACTATTTTTATCTTATTTTTCTCGTTTTTATTTGTTCTTTTGCAGGTTTGACTAAGATGTAGGTACAATTCCTTGAAAATTAGTAAGTCATGTAAAGAGTGCCTCAAATTAACTTGAACAATGTAGTCTTATATATCTTACATAAGTAGGTACACTTTATTCCGCCATTACTGAATCTTACCTATACGTCCTAAACCCTCGACCTTTTCCGCCATCACCGAATCTACATCACCATCACCTGCCAGCGTACATGTAGACTTCAGTATCCGTGATAATGGCGCATGCAACTAATTACTTCAAAATATCGGAGAACTCAACGAATTGTATAGTATATATCCTTTGATAAGTTTCATGCTATTGGACAATTAGGTTTTACATAATCATTTAAGAACCAAGGTAAGTAAGTACTAAACATATAAGCTAAGATAGCGAAAATGATATAATTGATTTAAAAGTATCTGCAAAAGCATCGTCAATTGTATACATTGGTGACTTGATTTACAAAAGTATCTGCCGTGCACCATCAAATCGTGGTAGTTAAATCCCGCTGATGACAAACACATCCGTGGTCTAGTGGTAGGGAGTGTGGCTCTTGATCTGGAGGTTCTGGATCCAATTGACTGGATTTCTGGGCACATTTTTGTTAATGTTTTTTCTGGTCCTGGGTTCAATGGCTCGCTTAACTCAACGTCAATCCCTGTGATGATTGGTAAATAGAAACATATAAAATTCTTTATTGCAGCATTTAAATAAGTATATGGGCAGACTTAATTCTGCATAGCATTTTCTCCCAGAGAAGATGTAATAGTCGCTTAATTGTTAATTAGTATAGGGAATTAACAGGCACTTTCTAGGTAGGCTCGCTCCATCGTCGACGGCGATTTATTTGAAATGGGTTTGAATTTACCCATAATAAACTCTTTTTGGAAAAAAATGGAACCGACTTCACCACTAAAAACTTACAAATAACTCTAAGGGTAAGTTTATATAATTTGAAGTTGGTGCCGAATTGCCAAGCACAACAACATGTTTATTGTATGGCACCGCCTACTGAACCGAGTTTGATCATCAATGGGACCACCTCGCGTGTATGGCCTACCAAACGTAACAAGAATCATCAAAATCTATTTCGAATTGGCGGAGAAATCAAGTAACAAACAAACAAAAAAAAAGAACATACACCCGAATTGAGAACCTCTTCCTTTTTTTGAAGTCGGTTGATAGCTTAATTCAATTATTTCTTTCTTTTCAGAAAACGAGCTTAAGAGTCAACGAACTTAGTGATCCCAACGAGAAACTCAAGGGCCAAGTTATATTAGACCACTCCAATGTAAGTATCAAAACGATAAATATGTGAAAATTTGAATGCACGAGTTTTTCTTTAAAAAGTTCAAATACGAGCGAATTAAACTGCTACAATGCACATGTATTGTTCTAGACCAAGAAAAAAAAATATTTTTTTTCTTGGTCTAGAACAAAAGGTTTTTATGTAACTTTGGTAGTTACATAATAGTAGTTTATGCAACTGTCATATAAGAAGGGGTATTAAAACACGAGGGTCTGTTTATCGCATGAGGCGAAGCCGAACGCGATAATAGGTTGACTCGAGTGTTTTAATACCTAAGTTATATGCAGTTTCATACACTACTTTATCTTCACTCATAGGAAAAATTTAAATTGAACAAAGTAGGTAGGTTACAAGGAAGTAATTTTCAATCTATAAATTCTTGGTACATTTTGTCGTACAATTTTTTTGATTTTTCTGGCAGGAGACTTTTAGTTAACGCCAATGCCGCGTCTAGAATATCTGGCGGAGTGAAAATCTCGCCGTCACTACTATCATCTCTAATCATATTTTAATCACTTACAGGATTTTAGTAAACTTTTTTGGAATCCCGAATACAAAAACACGATCGGCAAAAAAATGTATGGGAAGCGCGGGAAATTATGTTCAAACTACGCATGCGTGCGCCATTTTTTTCACAGTTCGAACTGCGCATGCGTGCGCTTTTTTTTTCATATTCAGCCTAAAACCATAGACTACTTTAATGAAATAATAAAAAAAAGATACTGTACGGTACTGTAATGAGTTTTATTCTTAATTTTATGTATATGCGTTTATAAAGTGCGTCTGTATAGAACCGTCTTTGAATTCGTAATTCGAATTTTTCGATTTGAGTGTATAAAAAACCTTTTTTCCCTGATAGGATTAATCTACTAGGTATTCAGAAGCTCGTCCAAACTAACGTTCGCATATGCCCAGGGTTTGCAAGTAACCAGCATTCAAAAAAGTATAAAGCTAAAAGTATTTTTGGCTTTAAAAGACAGCTTCTGGGAAAGCTTGCTTCGTCATAGCCATCGCCCAGGCAATGCCCGGAGGGAATTACCTGCCTTTTTTTTCTATTTTTACTAGTGAATTTTCCAAAATGATGACTGTCCCATCGTACCCTAATAAATTTAAACTTTAACACAAAAGTTAAAAACTAATGAATAAGAAATACATTACATAATCACTTTATTAATCACTAAATCTAAAACTGACGTAAAAAATGTGCAGTAATGTTAATACTGCACTCTGAACCACTGTTTTTTTTCTGTTGCAGGCAATGTTGGACAACATTAAACATTCCATAGTACTCCTACAGATAGCTAAGGTATTGGTTTGTGCTATTTTTTATTTTCTACTTTACTGACAACCTTATTTTTATTTAACACTTTATTGTACAAAACTTATATATAAATATTGCACAAATGGTGAGCATATAATGCCAAGGCATTTTCTAACTGCAAACCAAATTGGCAGAAAACATTACAAAAACGATGGCGTATGTTAGTACGCCATCGTTTTTCATAATTAAATAAGAAAAAAAATTAGTCTATCTAACAAAAAATATAAATACCTGTATATATACCTATATATGATTACATACAAAACAACTACTAAAATAAATATATACTAATAAAAACATTATATTATTATTAACCTTTTAATTAACCTTCAGTGGAGACCATGTCTAAGCAAAGCAAAAAAAAAAGCAAAGGCAAGCGTAGTGTAGGATGCCCTCCCTAGATGGAGCGACGATCTCCTTACATTGGTGGGCAGAGTAGATGAGAAACCTTTGAAAGAGAGAAAGAAAAGAGAGAAAAGAAAGAGATCTACGTCCAGCAGTAGAATGCTGATGGTGATTTATTTTTTGCTCTTGTACTAAAGCATTATAACATTAATCAAGTAATAAATAGGTGAAATATTCGATGATTCGTATAATAATGTGATATAAAATAATTGTTAAGTTATTTTTTAGATGGTATTTGAGAATAAATATACAAATTATTACTGTTAATCAAACTCGAAACGAAAAATCCCAAATAAATATTTTTAGTTGCCCCGAATACCGACCACACATATTCACATAGACCTGGCAGCACAAATTTCGTTGTATATTTGCCTAAACAGCCCATATAGCCGCATAAATGATTATCTACATGACACATAATTTTGTTTCAGAATACAGTTAATCCAGTGAACGGAATTTACACAGGACCAACGAATTTATCTGAAACACATATCCCGCAAGGTAAGGCTTATTTGTTAGTTTTTTTAACGTTTAAAAAGAATACCTACTAACCTTTTATGCATATACATACACTTAATTTAAAAAAAAACAGGCAGCCATTCATAGAGTTTCAAAAGTAAAGTTCTCGGGGATAATATTGTTGATACCTAGGGGAGTATTCATGGATATTGGATGGGAGGATCGCTTTTCATCGATATATTGCATTCCTATAAGGGACACGTTTAGAAAATGTATGTTTCAACCGGGCCTTTGTACATTGTATATATGATCTACGCGGGCAAAGTCGCGGAACGAACACAAGAAAATTAATAAACCTATAGAATACACTAACGTGAGCTCACGAGAATTGCAAAAATGAATGTGCTTGTTTGCACATCACAATATCACATACAGACTTTAAGCTACTTATTTTAACTAAACATTTGCAGGTTGAAAGCATAATTAAAAGCATCCATTTTACGCTCATAAATTTGATTAAGGTGCTTACTTAAGAGCATTTGTTTTTTCATCGTTCATTTCATCCAAGAGAGGAACAACGCTATGCAAACTCGTATGTGAAATTGATGTGCGTGGTTTCATTAAATAATAATAAATAAATTTTACAGGACATTCTTTTTTACACAGCGCCATCTAGCCCCAAACTAAGCATAGCTTGTCATATGGGAACTAGATTACGGATAGAATACATACGTACTATATGATACAACACACAAACACAGAACAAATATATGAATTCATCACACAAATGTTTGTCCTGGTTGGGAATCGAGCCCACAGCCTACAGCGCAGAAGGCAGAGTTACTACTAGCAGCGGCTTGTTGCTAAACACCATTTATTTTGCTTATCCATTCTGGCGCCTGGCCGCCCCGCCGCCTCCAAAAACATGAATTGAATAATGGATCATCCAAATACACCTTAGTATGTCTTGTTTGTGTGTTCAATAAATTTAGAAATGTGTGCCTCGCTATAAGACTTTTAAAAACTCGTAGTTTTTAAAAGTTTTATAGCTAGAAAATTGTCACCAATCGTGTTTCTAAAAAAACAAATGAAATATATAACACCAAAGTTTTATGCTCACAATAATTAAATCTGTACCTTTACAAGCATCGATAATGATTTGTGTTTTTATATATTTTACACTATCTGCGCCCCGCGGTGTCACTGCGGCTTGCAAACGTAAAATAAATATGTAAACTGTAACTTGGAACGACATCAATTTTTTAGAACACGAAACGGATAAAGCGTTAAAGGCATACTTATATTTAGTTTTTCTCTTTTCTTCTTCCCTTCACCGTTTTAGCATTAGAGAGTAACAAACATATTTGAATTATTTGGCCATCCCAAGGGACACTGCACTGTCCCAGGACAAACTGCCCATGTTAGCTAATTGAGTCCGGCGTTATTTTGAGGAGATACATATGTCAAAATGTATCTGAAAACAGAAAAAATATTACGTAACAAATCAAATAATGTAATCTTCCACACGTCCACAGAGGGCTCGTCAGCTTAGCAGCAATACTATATTTCCTGAGGATGACTCGTGTAGAGGCGAAACACGTGTCGATTTGTTTTTCTAAATTAGCCCATGTGTCAATCCAAGACATAAGCTCTCCTGGTACCAAATTTCAAATTCGTTAAGCCGCTTTGGCGTATAGGAGCGCCAAACAAATACATAGTGTGATTACTTTGCCTTTTTGCGAAAACATTGATTAAAATCTATATATCACATGTGTATACATACTTGGTAGAGCTAACCCAAATAATATTTTGCTCTATGGATGCGATTTGACCATAACGGGTATAACCATAGTGTTGATATTACTACGATTTAGACTTTATTTTTTTAATGGCTGCCGCTGAATTTCTATAGATTTTAGATTTTCTTTGCTTTACAATTATTGCTTCTGATTGAATGAAGTCGATAAATTCAGTATCGATAACCTATCTGTTGAAAGTGTTGATTGAAGTATTCTCATTTTTCTTTTACACATTATGAGGGGGTAGTTAAAATATTGAAGAAAATCGGGGGAAGAAGCAGAGAAGAGGAATCTAAAGTACCATTTACCTAGGGTTTCAGCACTGCAGAATTACCGATATCAATGTCGTCAAAGAACTTCCAATCACAGATACCACAGAACCCTGTGTTGTTAGGGTCTAGGATACAACTGATGTACGACAGGATGCTTTGTGTGCGGACAAGGAACTTTTGATTTTATTTCCGTAGTACTGGGATAAGAATATAAATGATGTACCACTAGGCTCAGAACAGATATGGAAACAAAGTACTTCCAACCGTATTCTGTTGGGTTTAGAATTCAACTGGTGCGTGTGAACCGGACCGAGGGATCCCTTGAGCTATATCTGCTGCTGGAGTTTACTCGGAGCGAATACAGTCAAAGAACTTGCGATCTTATTCCTTTGTAGTTTGGGTTTAGAATACAACTAAGTGTGACAAGGTCCGCCTGTAAGACTAATGAGAACAAACGTCGAAGGAAATTAATCCTTGTGATTTGTGGTGTTGGGCTTATAATACAACTAGTGTGTGACAGGGTGTTTTGTGTGCACAGGCCCTGAGGGTTCTCTCGAGCTATCTCCGCCGGTGGAGCTCGGCTCGGAGTGTCGCGAGCTGGTGACTTCCACACTCGGCTTGACACCCCTAGAGGACATCGATTCACCCAGTACGTGTCCATACCATAGCACTGAACACTATTATTACTTCCTCGTCACATTTCTTGTATCACATATCACATACGTTCTTTCTATTTTGTGTTAGTTGCTACAGCCCATGATGCTGTTGACAATTAAATTTTTCGTTTTTTTTTGTATGACGGGGAAGCGCTTGGCCTTCATCCCACTTGGTTTCAAGTTATGATAACGCCGAAGCTAGAAGCGCATTTCACGCGGAATCCTCAACAGACTGAGGAACGGTCTATCTTACTTATAAATGCCGGAACACAACAATTCGGTCATTACGACGGCGGATTTAAACAAGGTCCTACCACCAACGTTGCTAAAGAGATTTACTGGACTGTGACACAAGTACAGACCTGTGTACCTGTGTGTACATGGACAGACCTTGTGTTTGAAATTACACTCAAAATCACCAGCGGAAAATGGCGTTTTTGCTTTTTAATCACATTTCACAGATTCAGTGAATCTCTACTAGATTGCGTTATCAGCGCTTAAGCTGAGATATGACAAATTCTCGGAATCTGCGTCTGGACCCTCGTAGCTCAGTTGGTTAGAGCGTTTCCGGGTGAAGGAAAAGATGCGGGATGTGATTTTTTGTGTCATTATAACATTCGTAAATGTTTTGGCCAAGTGCAATCACTTGAAAAGGTCTGAAAGGTCTACCACGGACTGAGCTTTTCTAGGATATGTCAATTGACACTGATCTTGAACATGAAGACAATGGAAAAAGACGCTGTCGTACTTTTATGCGACACCTTTTTTATAAATAATGGGTGATAGATATCAAGTATCTAGACTTGTCTAACTGTAATTCAGAGCAAGAAGCTTCCCAAAAGGCACTGGCTTTTGGCGCCGACGGAAAACGGTCGCAAGCCAGGTGGACGTTTAAAGGTCCTACCACCGGTTTTATGATCAACCAGCGATCATTCAGGCATAACCGTTAGCAAAATTCAGCGATTCCGTTATCCGGAGTAGACCTGGGGCCTGATCACAACGTCTTTTTCACAACCTTATTTTTTATCACAACTCGTTTTGATCTTACATTTTCTACACCGGACCGAAACCTAGTGACAAAAGTAAAGTAATAATTAAAAAACAAGAGCGCAATGAGAGGTGGTACCATCCCCAGTAACCAAAAATAATAAATCACGTGGCTTACTCTTACAGAGTAAACTCTATAGTCATGGCTGAGTTGTATGTAGCGATGTTGTGTTTGAGATTCGGTGAAGGTTTATATCCGAATGTCGCAATATATTTTTGTATGTTTGGTGATTACGTTTTTTTGTGGCCCTGGTAATGAATGGACTCCTCCATATCCTTCCGTTTTTTAATAGTTAATGTTATTTTTCTAAATCACACTCCACAAAAAACCACATCCATTTTCGTAACCAGCAGGAATTTCACTCTTCCTCTCGTAACCGGTTAACAAATATGATATAGTTTTCCACTTTAGTCGCTGAGTTTCGTAATCAGCAACAAAAACGAATTAAATTTTATTATTTTAGTTTCTTTTTTTTCACAATCTAATCTTCTTAGTAGTTAGTAGTACCTACTTCAAAATACAAATAAACCATTTGCGTTGTGTCTATGAAATCCAAGTTACAAATATGGACCAGACATATCACACACACAATACCCGTGTAGTATCAAAAACTTCGGTACCATACGTGTAACTTCAACATACTCGTAATCGTAGCCCACGTAAATATATCTATTTCGTTCTTTCATCGCATCCCCTCTCATTTGTTTAATTGGAATCTTGTTTGCAGGACAACCCATGTCACTCCTAGTACCTGACACGTCGTATTCGTCGTCGGAAGGCGAGGATGACTTCTACGACGCGGAATACGAGCCTTCGACGTCATCGCTGCCTGGTCTAATAGCAAGGTCAGTCAACTTTCTTGGAGATACTGCTCTACTGTTCTTTCATGAGAATCAGACGCGCTGGTCTGACCAAGATCTGATATCGTAAGGCCGAAGGTGGAAGCGCACTTCACCCGGAATCCTTAACAAACAGGAAAACTGGCTATCTTACTTCTAAATGCAATACAACAATTTAAGAACTGTTGCTAAGGCCTGATGGTGGTAGCTAGCCAAGCGGACTTAAACAAAGTCCTACCACCAACCAAATCAAGCACAATATTGTACTCCCCTTGGGAAAGTTTTATAATGAAAGTTGATATAGGAACCTACAAATCAAGCATCCATAATAATCTGAAAGTATATGTTTGTTAGTTGCAATATTTATTTACAGATCATTAAAAATAATATGTACAAAGGAAGCAGTTGGATTACCTAAGGACCGTTACAAACGGTCTATAGGTAACTCAACTGTTCCAGACCAGTACCAGACTTCACACAGACAGTTTCTTGGTTATTATTTCACAGAAAATGAAAAGTTCTTTTAGTCTTTTAGAAGCACTTTGGATTCAGCTGCCAGCGTTTGTACTTCCGTTTACTTAGGACAGTTGTGTCTTCAAGAAGAGTAGTAAATGGTACTAATGATAATAAGACAAGTGGTGAATCAATATGTTGGGTACAATGGAACATGTACATAGTAATGTCATCACAATATCACCAAAATATCATGCAATATATTCGCTTCACAATTAAAAAAATGGTTTTGTATTCAGGGGCCATGAAGTCTTATTGCGATCTAATCGACCTAACCTGAGCTGAATTGCTATTTCGTACCGCGACGTCGCATAAGCGTGTCAGTGTAGGTTGAGTTCTAAACGAGCTAGTCAGCTTAGAGTTTATGCGTTTATCTCCTTACTTTTTCATAAAATAATAAAATGTAGAAAGTAAATAAGTAACCGCAACGTGAAAAAGAGACAAAAATTTAGTTCATTCAACGATTCAAACGCTAACCAGCTGTAAAGACGTCATGGTACCAAATTGAGCGATCCAGTTTAGGAACCTACACTGAACTGCATCGGAAATGAGTGGTTAGACGCCATTATGTGATGGTAGGCCACCTGGTAGTTATTTTTTTATAAAACTTGGAGACGGAATAAGCAAGCATAGAACATAACCTACGCGGCACTGCTTTGCAACCGTCAACTTGAGGCATAAAGGTGTATTGTTATTGTGTAGTACTACCCCGGATAAGCCCTTTCACTGAGAGAATCTTATACTAATATAAAATGCTAACTGACTCACTGATAACAACGCACAGCCTAAACGGCTAATCGTAGAGACATGAAATTTGGAGGGTATGTTTGTATTGATGCGAAAATGAGTGCTAAGAAGGGAATTTAGAAAATTCCTAGTGAAAGTACCTAAGGGGTTCAAAAAGGGGTTAAAAGTGTTTCATTAAAAGTATGCCCTAACTCTGAAACCGTGTATGATAAAAGGTCAAAATTATCATTATAAATTCCTCATATGAAATAGATAAGAACGTGATTAATGTTTTGTTTTGTTTTTTAATATTTATTTTAAATAAAGGGCAAGGTGGTCCTTTTATTAGAAAAAAAAACAAAAGTTATTGTTATTTAACAGAAAAAACGCGATGTACACGTGGTTTCTATAATAAACTGGTGTATTTTGAGTGCTCTTTATGCAATGGATGAATGTTAAATCTACCAAGGTCTGATGATGGAGTGAAATCAATATAAAGGGGTTTTTTCAGTAAATAGCAGTAATACATATTAAGAGCGTTGCGCATTTAAAATGATTGTATGTGTGATACTCTTCTACGAACCGTGTAAACCAGGGTCTTACGATGATGACAGCGAAACTCCTGAATAATGCATGGTATAATAGTCGTGCTTATACTTTTTGGAATCTGTATAACGAGGCATTCAACGACAAATGTTTTTTATTTACCCGGCCGTAGCAGTCGCTGCTTAAGAATCCATCCCCTCCAACTCAGCCTGCGGATGTCGTAAAATCCGATTTAAGGGATCTCACCAGAGGAAGTGGCAGCTTCCTGCTGTTTGTTACATAACACCTTTACTGTGATCACCGACCCGCCTGCCAAGTGTGGTGATTACGGCAAAAAAAACCCCCCCGATTTTGGAGGAAGCTCCCATACATGAAACGTTTTTATAAATTGTTATTTTCGACCTGTATAATAACAAAGTTGGTGTGAGTATAGTGCTTACTTTGTGGTAAATAAATAAATGTATAAGAAAATCTGGCCAAACGTGAGTTGGACCGTCACTAAGACTTCAAAACGTCTGCATTTTTTGTCTTGGAATGTGGGTCAGAACCCTAGGTGTGCGTGTCTGCACACAATGTAGGAGCTAATCGGTCAAATTTATCCAGATATCCAACAAATATTGATATATTTATAATATAATACTTGCACCTATTTCAAAAAACCAATACGCGGACGAAGTCGCGAGTAAAAGCTAGTCTATGATATTATTTTGATATTGAAGCCAGGCTTTAATGTTAAGACACATTAAAACACACACTCACATAAAAACACACACAAAATGTATACTCTTCTTGAAAATTAAAAGTGTATACATAATAGTGCAGGCGACGTTTCAACAGAATAGCTAACAGTGGCCGGGAGCAATGACCGTAAGGGTCAAAGGTCGGCGCACCCTTGACTAGGTCATGTGATTTACATACACCCTGTATAGGCAACATCAACCTGCATTCTGTCACGTGAGAATTTTCGACGAATTTTCTTTTTTTGGGTAATAAGGCTTACGAGAATTTATAAAATTTTATAGGTTTTCATTAGAATAGCATACTGCAAAGGAAGCTGTGTGTTGATTACCATTCAGTCAGGTACACGATTATTTCATGCCAATTTTTGTCCTTGGCCACTTGTGTCAACCAAAATATCCTACCCGTTATTTCGTATTCGCCACTCGAATCGAGATTTTTAGCTGTATCAATTGTAAGTAAATCGAACACCGTATTTAATGTAATTTACATTAACCTGATAATTGGTTACTAAAGACGGTAATTATTCCCTCATAAGGTATTGGACGAAAGTGCCACAAGCTTTGTAATCGTGTTATTCTTGTTAGATACCTTTTAGGATTAATTCACCATGCAGATTGTATCACCTTTATTATTTGTAAAATAAAGATCATTTGAAATTGAATATTGGACGGTAGTACACACTGCAATCTTAGTCCTGAGGTATGTTTGCCCCATGTTGTGAATATGTTTTCTTTTTATTCTGTTTATTTAAATGTTGCTGAAATTTGTGCATGCAAATGAAGCTGAAATATTTTCTTTGAATCAAACTTTTTAAAATATATGCGATGGTGCTCAGTGTGCCAAAAAAACATAAGAATAGTGTACCTATATAACAAAGTAGATAGTAGGTATCCATTTAGGTAGGGCCCATCACGTTAAGCGACAAACCGTTGACCTAGCTTAGTATCGCTGTGTAAGTTAGGACACATTCACAGTTACCCTAGATAGGTTGTCAGTCTAAAACATTGGAAAATGCCTCCCGTTTTCTAGTACGCCGGGTAAGCACATGGCCTTTACCTCAAGTTTCAAGTTATGATAAGGCTAAAGGTATAAGCGCACTTCACCCGGAATCCTTAACACACTAAGGGATACATACTGGATATCAGACCTCTAAATGCCGGAATAACAATTTGGTAGCTAGCCAGGCAGACTTAAACAAAGTCCTACCAACCGAATTGGGTTTGATTATTGAAACGAACCCGCCCCCGAATCATGGAGATTTTCGGTCTTCAGTACAAACTTAGTTTACCAGTCAGGTTTTTGCACTGCAACTATGACTATTAAAAGTCAATGTTATTCCAAAACCGAAAACTTTTTCTAAATAATAAAACCTTCATACCTAAAATACTTTCTACTCAAGTGATTGACAGCAATAACATTTTTTTTGTTACAATTTAGGGGGTGAAAAAAAATGTATCTGTCTCTGTCGGACGCATAGAGCGGTTGCAGGGAACGCTGAGATAGCAATACGTTTGCTAAATACCTACAACGCGAAAATAGCTTTGGGTATATATGATCCTGTTAAGGTCGCCAGTGGGAAGTTACACTTAGTTAGATTGGTATGTGCACTGAGCCACGTTACCTTCAAACTGGGAACTAGTTACAGAGGATTTACTGAATCAATACTGTGCACTGGAATATAAATAAATTGCTCCACATTACCCAAGGATGCTGTTTGTGATTGTTTGATACTCCCGAAACGGCGGGAGGTTTGTAACTATAGCTTGGAGTTCAGTTGTGATTCTAAAAATACAGTACTTACTTTGAGAGTGTACTGGTTTTAAAAGGGGCTGTAAGCGAACAGTGAAACGTTCCAAAATATTTAACCGTATCGACCGATATTTAAACCTGCATTCACAGCTCAGCCCAGTTCCTTGTAGTTTTTTTGTTTAGTAGCTCTGCCTTCTGCGTTGTAGGTTGTGGATTCAATTCCTACCCGGGACATGAAATGAATATAGTTTGTTCTGTGTTTGAGTGTTGTATTGTATCATAAATAATAACAATAAAGCCTTTATTCCAACTACAATAGGAAATACTAATCTTAATAATAAATTATATAATTTGTAATGGCTGCCTACCTAGTTTGTTTGCCTCTTGGCAAAGGCCTCCCCCAACCTTCTCCATTCCTCTCTATCCTCTGCGTTTCTTGTCCAGTTCCGGCCTGCCACCTTCACAAAGTCTCCAACGTGTTGAAGGTCTGCCCTGTTTTCTTTTGTATCATTTTTGTTTGTCATCATATTGTACTATAATATGTATGTTTTTACAAAAAAGGGTTAAGAACTCTATTCGTAATCTGGTTGCCGCATTACAAAAGAAGATAATAAGTTGTTTGTTCCACCAAAAAAAAAGTTAATAAGTATTCTAGTTCCCATATTGCAAGCTTTGCCTAGTTTCGGGGTAGATGGCGCTGTGTGGAATTAATGTACTATAATGTCTTGTAATAAAATATACAAACCGTGCAACGTCTATCAGTAGTCGAGAATTCCAGGCGAAGTGCGCTTCCACCTTAGGCCTTATCATAACTTGGCACAAGGTGAGATAAATATAAAAATCTTCGTACTATAAAAAAAACGTGTTATTTTTAACATTAAATTATTTAACATATTTATTAATTTAGTCATGCCATGTTATGATACGTAGGGTAGGTATTAGTAGTAATAAGTGTGTAGAAATAAAAAAATGAATGCAGCCGGCGTTGCAGTGTTTATTTATATTATTCAGACTATCAAGACAACCCTCCGTGGATCCGCGCCGACGCGGTTACAGGACACTGAGTAGATACCAACAGATAGGTCAGTTCGTAGTTTGATGATGATGTCCTTCACGATGCATCCGTCGATGGCGAACCCTGCTACGATAACACTGGCGTACTCGATCTCATTTATTTTGTCATGTCATGTCAGTCATTTGCACGAATGTGGCATGCAAGTCCAAAGTAACTTTTTAAAATTCTGTCACTTGAGACACAATACAGTTGACCGGATGAGTTGTATGTGTAATTATGTGTTGTATATTTATAAATGTTATTATGACACAAAATTCACAACCCACGACGGGAATCGAACCCGCATCTTTTTCTAAAGCCGGAAACGCTCTAACCAACTGAGCTACGGGGGTACCGACGTAGATTCCGAATTTTTGTGTCATATCTCTCAGCTATAGCGCTGATTGTGACCAAGTGCAATCACTTAAAATACAAAAAAAATATTATATGTAGGTCTTGGTTTTGTTGTTCGCTATTGGCGCTTAGCATGCATTACGTAAAGTAAGGTATTACACCTTGTTTGACGTATATTTTATCAATATAGTTTTATTTCAGTGCATAGCTAATTGATTCGAAAGTCACTTAGCATTTCAATTCATTATGAAAACAGAAAAATGTTTTGTAATAAATCCGCTAAATTCCTTTGATAAAATCAAATCGACACGTGTTTCTCCTATACACGAGGCATCCTCAAGAAATACGTCTCACTTTTCAGAGGATTTTTGTGTATTTATTCCTTAAATATCTGTTTTACGATCGAGGATTTTAATTTGCACTGGATCTTTTGAAATTTACCTATATTACAAACTATATTACGTGTCAACTAAACCATAGTTTCACATTTTATTTAAATTATCTTAGAATTGTATGATTACTCAATTTCGGTAAATGTTCGACGGATTAAATAAGCCTCTTTCCTCGATCGCTGTAACATTATGAAGAAAAATACAAAGTGAACCATCTGTTTTCTTACACAAGCCACTCTTTGCCCCTTCTGCGCTTAGTACAAATCGGTCCGCGACCGGCGCGCCACGCGCTCTTACCGCGCCGCATCGATCGATACCCGAACTAAAGTGAGCGCTATTGTCTTCATCGTGAAGTGTAACGTACGTGTATTGACGTATCTGTTTGGTTGCTCTTTGACGCATGGACGTGTTTGTGTTTACGTTCGGCTGAATTTTGGGATTGTTTTGTGTTGTGACTTTTTTGAGCTATTTTTTTTATTTTATATGCTTGTCTGGCTCTGGGCACTGGCTTTCCCAAAGTTTTTGAAACACGGCAAACCGTTTAGCCTGTCTTCGATATAGGGAGGTCGCTAGCCAGGTGGACCTATGTAGTGTTGTGATCATTCAGCCGGTAGCAAAAGCCAGCGAGTCCGTTGCTCAGGATGTAGATCACCCAACAATAGTGTTGATTGATTTTCGTTATTGTCCTCTTTATTTTACGATCAGCAATCCGCCTGTCAAACTCTTCTGTTTTGGAAGTTCCTTCCAACAGTGGTCATAAATGAGCTGTTAAAGTTATGAATAATTCGGAGTCACTTTACATTTGTTAAAAACCGGAATTTCACAATACTGTAACTTTGTCCTGTTCTTACCCACTGAATATTAATATCGATGTACTGTGTACTATTGTGTGTTAACGAATTTATAGAAAACTCTTCAGAATTTCACCTTCAAATCTTGCGTAAGTTTGATTGGACGACTTAGACGGGACTAGCAAGTCTTGTTTCAATAAATTCAGTCACTGCCTCAGATGTCCGATGGAGGGTGAACAAATTCGACAGCTCAATGCCACTTTCTCCTTTGTTTAGATGGGTACCAGGGTTGCATAACTGGCTTGCTGGTGGATTACTCGGATCTCTTTTAAACATTTAGCAAGCTATAGTTACCATAGCTAGCGGTTTGTCCTCTTAAAATCAAGCTTGCTTCTGAAAGCATAGCATAAAATATAACGAGCTTATGTTCCTTACTACATATCTGAATACATTTTTTTTTCGGAACTTTATGTGCGCATTTGACACATGCGCATACTCTGAGGGTGAAGGTCACATCGTGAAAAAAACATGACGATTTTGACCACAGGGACTTAAGACCAAAAGTCCGGATGACATGTGTCACAGGCTAGTATTCCGCTAAGCAACGATGGGCTTGCAACCTGTCACGTTTTGAATCCTAGCAACTTGAAAACCTTGGGCATGTGCCGAACGTAAGTATAACTTTTTTAATTTAGGAACGACAAACAAGTACGTACCTACCTAACTCGACTTGTTGTGAATATTTTGAAGGTTTAAAAATTGTATATATCCCACTCAGGTTATATCTTTAATTCTTCGTGTGGGCATGTATTGTCCTGGTGTTGTCCTTATAAAATAAATATGAATAAATATTAAAGGACATTTATTTCACACAGCGCTATCTAGCCACAAACTAAGCATTGCTTGTAATATGGGAACTAGATTACGGATATAATACTTGTATACTTTTTTTTTGTAAATACATACATATACAATACAACACCCAAACACAGAACAAACATTTAGATTCATCACACAAATGTTTGTCCTGCGTGGGAATCGAACCCACAACCTACAGCGCCGAAGGCATGTTATTATGTTAGTCCTTATAAGTGTTAGTCTTTGTAAGCCTCCGCCATTCAAAATTTCTTTATTCATTAAGATTTTTTAGGATCATTTTGAAACGTCAAATCCACCGCCTGTTCGGAATCGCGACCAGCACACAAGGAGAAAGGCAAGAAACTCGGGCTGGTTAATTTTTTGATGATCCATTCAACATTTATATATACAGTTTTCAATTAACGATCACAACTACATGAAGTACCGGGAGCAACGGCTCCTCCGAGGCATGTAATCATCTTACTTATCGTATAGTTAGCTAGTCAGTAGCGTCCTGACCAATGAAGGTGGTATTCCCTGCCACGCGGGATCTACGCGAGGAGTCTAGGCTGGATGCTATTTCCATTCAATTCAATTAATTAACACGCCTCATAACTCAGTTGGTAGTAACTCTTCCTTATGCATTTGTATCACAAAAATGTTCGCATTACTGTGATAGAGTTGGCACGGATTCGTCGTAGTATGCTTTTAACCTTTATTCGTTGATATCAAATGCATTGCACGTAACCACTACGCCATAATGTTTACACCACGTGGCTCCATTTGTGTTTGGAAACGAGCCACCTCTAGGCTGCTTATATAATATTTACCTACCGAGGAAGTAACCTTTCGTACCAGTTTAAATTGGTCGTAAAATGTTTATACGAATCATCGCTTGTGGCGTTTGCTACCGCGATAGAGCATTTTGTCCTTTCAATTTTCCTTGTATGTTGGCGGTTCATGAATTATGGGTTGTGTGTATTGCGACATCAAGTGCCAAAGTCTAGTAATCTATGTATATTTATACGCTAAACCTTCGGACCACTTTTAAAAGTTTAGTGGGCGATATCGGAGAAGTGTAAAAAGCGAATGTGTCTTTATTGTTTTTATATATTTTTAAAGGAGTTTAGACCACAACATGGCTATATATTATTATATCGCGCGTACATAACCCAAAGAAACCTTAGATTTCCTCAGCTTGTTGAGGATTCCGGGTGAACTGCGCCTCCACCTTCGGCCTTATCTTAACTTGTTACCAGGTGAGATGAAGGCCAAGCGGTTCCCTGTAGTACAATAAAAAAAAATATGGAGAATAAAATGTGTTATCTTACAAGAAAGTGTACACTCCATTTGTCACATCAGACTTTTGCTCGGTATGGCTTCGTTCAATATCGTTCACCCTACGCATGGAAACCCAGAAAAAACACGTGAATCGTTCACTTACTATCAAAGCTTTAAAAATGTTTTATAGGTAGCCTGGAAGAGATTTTAGCGACAAGGGCGCCCATTGTACTAAGTTTAAGTAGTTTTCTTGCTTGTCCGTTAATTTTCGTTTTTAGTGTACAATAAAGAGTTTGTCTATCTATCTTCCTATCATTAGGCTATTTAGAACAAACTTCTAAATTCTGTTGTAAGTTGAAATCGCAATTTGAAATTTAGTTTTCTTCTCGTTTCTTATTGTAGTTTTTGTTTGTTTTTTTTTGTACACAATTTTTCTTATGTACTACTTTATATTGGAAACTACCTTTTTACGAGTATATAGGTATTGTATCTGTATGGTTTCGGAAAAAAGTAATTTCGTCTCGGCCTGTGAGCGCTTCTTGGAGCCTAGTATCTAAATATATTTCTGATACAGAATTAAGTCATTTTCGTGTTGACATAGAATAACTTTGGACATGTTTAAAATAAATCTACTTTGTAAATGCGTTAGTGACCGCTGACCGTTTCCATTATCTGACCCGAAAGGGTAGTTTACCCTTTTAAAAGCTTTGGGGCATAAAACCTATATCAGTTCATTCTCTAGGCTATAACCTTGGTAGGTGTCTACTTCAGGTGTTCCTCAGCTTAGGTACGCATGATTTCGTGATCAATTGTAGCTTTAAAAAAATGTGGATTCAAAAACGTGAAATTCGCCGCTACGTACAGGCTATTTGTATCTGGTTTCTTAACTGACCGGACTTTGCTCTTATAGATTCAGGCAGTTATCTCATCATCAGTCTAATAAGTAACATGTAGCTTGTATGTTAGTAAATAAATGTTTCAGGACATCAATTTCTAACAGCGCTATCTTGTCCCAAACTAAGCTAAGCTTGTAATATGAGAACTAGATTACGGACAAAATACTTCTATACTTTTTTTGTAATTAGGAACATACTTGTCATACAATACAACACCCAAACACAGAACAAATATCTATATTAGTATGTATACTAATATAGATATTTGTTCTGTGTTTGGTACACTATCGAAATTCTAAAAGCTACTAACGAGAGCTACTACATATATATAGAGGTGTACCTCTATATATATGTAGTAGCGAATTTCACGTTTTTGAATCCACGATGCGTACTTACCCCAAAAGCTCCACCTTAATGTTGCGAATGCATGAAGAGAAGCACTAAATTTGAAACCTAAGGTACTAACTCTGATAGAAGAACCTCGAGGGTGTAACTAAGCAAGAGTAATCGCATTCTGTGGTCTCAACTTTTTGGTCCACGTACATAATTTGCGCATTGCGCTGTCGTTCTACTGAAGATCACGCTACGCGAAATCTTTACACACGAATGACCTGCCTCATAATTAAACAGCTGAGGTTATCATGATCAAACCAATCCACCTAAAAGTTCGATTAAGGGACTCGCCATCCCTTGGCAAGCAGGTTGTTGACAACCCAAATTCCTCCGGTAATTTAAGGCGCTGGGCTGTCTGGGGTATAGGAACAGTTAAAACCATGGGGTACAATACACAATACCCACAGCGGGATGTCAAGGAAGGTTGGTGATCGAAGCATGGGTGTTAAATACTCAGTCTGACGTTGCTAACTCACCTGGTGAAATCCCTTAGCTGCCTCTTACATTCCCTTAAAACGTTTAGGACGACCTAAACGATAGTAAGTCGCACTTTTGGATAGGTTTTTTTTTATTTTATTTACGATCGGCTCTTGACCACGAAACTTACACAGGTAAGAATGAGATCTACGATGGAGCGAGCCTACCCAGAAAGTGCCTATTAACTCTCTTCTTGAAGACATTAGGGTCGTAGCACAGCGGAAAAACAGACGCTGGGAGCTTATTCCAAGTTCTTGCAGTGCGCACAATAAAAGATTCTTGAAAGCGTTTAGTTCTTATGCGTGGGATATCAACCAGGTGAGGATGATAATAGGCTGTGCGTCTGAAATTTCTATTGAAAAACGGCGAAGGCGGTATAAGGTCGTGAAGCTCCTGAGCACACTCACCGAAGTACAATCTGTAAAACACCGACAAACACGCAACCTTGCGACGATGGCTCAGGCTGTCGAGGTATTTTCGTAAATAGACCTATCCAAAAGCATCATGTGACTCAACATAATCACCACGCTTGGCAAGCAGGCCACAGTGTGAATGTTAAGTACTCAAGCCGATGATGCTATCCATCTGCTGGTGTATCCTTTATCCGTCTCTTACGACATTGATGATGGGATCACGTGATACAAACGGCTCGCTTTTTTTTTCATTATTGATTCGTTAGCCTGAGCAAGGAGGTCTAGCTTTTCCAAAAAGCTACTGTGCTTTTGAAAAATCCCGCGTATTACCGTCGGAGTATAGCAAACAGTATAGCGCCGGCAGTCGCTTGAATCAAACGAATTGCGAGTGTAATTTTCAGTGGAACCTCGGCTTTGGTTTATTAGTGGACTGCAGTGGATGCTGCAGATATTGGTGCCATGTAACCTATGTTACTGACTGTACACCAATTTACTGTTTTATATATACGGCATAAATAAACCTGGGACGCTACCGCCGACGGCGAAGCCGATCTCCATTGATGGCTTAAAATTAGCTTCATGAGAACTAGAAACGATTTTTACCGTCAAATGTACTGTACCTTCCGGGTATGTGTCATATCCAAAATGGCGTTTCCCATCTCAAAAGTGTACACATGTTATGAAACCTATCCGTTCAGTACATTTGACGGTAAAAATCGTTTCTAGTTCTCATGAAGCTAATTTTAAGCCATCAATGGAGATCGGCTTCGCCGTCGGCGGTAGCGTCCCTGATTATACAATAATTACGTTTTAAAAACTAAAAAAAAACTTCAATGAAGAATATGTAACAGTTTCGTATACGTGGATGATGTATTTTTTCCAATTATTGATGACATATGGACGGACAGACAGACAGACGCGTTATCCTATAAGGGGTCTGTATTTTCCTTACTTTTGAGGCAATACACCCAAATCGGTTCAAGCGTGCCTATAATATTTGATGAGTTCCCGCAATGTTTCCAGGATCCCATCATCAGATCCTGACCTGATGACAGTGGGACCACCTGTAAAGTATACCCTTTCAAACAAAAAAAGAATTTTCCAAATCGGTCCAGGCGTCTGGTAATCGGGAAACATACATCTTCGACGAATTGAGAACCTACTCCTTTTTTTTAAAGTCGGTTAAAAATGATTTTCATGAATGAGTCATAACGTGACACAAGCAGCAGTTTTCATTCGGGTACTCGTTATCTGTCGAGGTCGTAACGAACAGTATCTTACTTTGCATTTAATGCTATTTGTTTGAAAAGCAGTGATTACATAATTATGCTGCGATCTTTTACTATGCATCGCATGACTATATAGTTATAAGTTACTATTTTTGCAGGGCATGGTAAAGCGTGCGATATCCTTTTGTTTTTTTTCTAATACTTAAACCAAGCCGTAGAAAATCAGGCGTGAGGAAAATGTGTTTCTTTGTTTTTTTTTAACATGAAAGTAGTACAATTTCAGAAGTTTCTAAGTTAAATAAAATTACTTGTAAATTCCAAATATTTGTATTTTATAAGTATGATCATAGATTTATCTAAGTAGTCTATTCGATTTTATTTATTGTTAATAGCTAACATTTATTTAATTCCCTGCATTAGTTGAATCCAACCTCCACCATATTAATTCGAATCGCCTTGTCTTGGTTTTCATATACGCTGTGAAATGCCTTCGTTGTGTTCCGTCGTGACATCCTGCCGTTCCCACATTACTTATATCATATATCTATTATATATTATAACATATAAATCGTCCTGTAGCCTACACTACTGATAGAAAAATACTGATAGAAATGGCTGACTGATAGAAACGACCCAGAGGTCCTATTGATTTGAAATGTTGTTTTTGTAGTGTAGGGGCACACTTAGATGAGATTTTAAGAGTAGTAGAGCCCATTGTGAAAGGGCTCGTCCGGGGAAGTACTACCACCATACCTATATCAGCCGCCAAGCAGCATTGCTGTGTTCCGGTCTGAAGGGTATGGTAACCATACCCTCTAGATTTACAATTGTAAAACCATACTATGGTTTTACAATTGTAAATCTATACACGGACTCTGTAGGTGGCGCTGCGATTTCCACGGGAAGATAAACGAAATTTTGAGCATTCTACATAATGTAATTTAAACGGTGTAGCTTATACCTATACCTATATATAGGAAATTGCTTATGGAATATATACATTTTCCACACGCGTTTGTCGACCATGAAGAATGTGGAAGTGATTCAAATCCTAATCTACTCGCAGGAGATTAGGATTTGAATCACTTGCTTGTTTGATAAAAGAAATATAAATGCCCTTTATCGCCTCTAAGAAATCCACCTATGTTCTTTGCCTAGGGTCGCCTCGAAAAGTCGCGTTTTTTTATTGTACGACGACCTAGTTACTAGTTATGACCGAGTGTTGAAAAGATCGGAATCCTCAACACCCTGAGTAACTGGATATCTTACCTATAAAATACAACAATTTAGAATTGTTCTTGTGTCGATAGACTTAGATAGATGGTGGTAGTTAGCCAGGCGTACTGAAACAATTTATTTATTTAATTAGCACTGCTCTCGCCACTTACACTAATTAATTACCTTACATACATAACACAACATTGAATGAATTCATTATACAATAATATATAGGTAGGTAAGTACTTAAATTAATTATTAAATCAAATTACAAATTACTAACAAACACAAATTACATAAGATATTGTCATTATTAATAATTGGGAAATAAGATGTCAAAAATTAATATTAAAAAAAAAAAACCCTACCACCAACGACACCAAGCACAATATTTTACTCCCCTGAGAATCGAACCTTGGACCTCTGGATCTGACACCAGTGGGTGAACCACTAGACCACAGAGGCGGTATGAACGCGTTATCAAAACCGCACGCAATATCCACGAGTTAAATGTGGCTAATTATTGAAACAACCGTACGGTTCGCCCTTGGCATGATGGGGTCAAATTTAATGTTTCACAAATACCCTTTAAACCTAAAACATAGTAAAAGACTCGCGACTTATTCGCCTTCGAGGATTCACTTCTGATCACTGCTCAGCGCGTGGATCTTATGAGGATCACCTACTAGCAGGCTTACAGAGGCACGTCTAAATTTACGTTCCGCCATCCCATGGTTTGCAAGTAGCTGTATTCAATACGTGTCAAGTTGCATGCCCATCGCCACGGAATACTAGGCAGTACTACTTTAGAACTCGTAAAGAGCTATTGCGCTCTCGCATTAATCTGATTGGTCTATTCTTTCTCAGCATACCGTATATGTAACTCAACTTAACATAGATAATATTGGCCTAACATAACAGTACTCAACAATAATACAGTGCCTACAGTGACTGAGTAGCGAAAAGATGTGTCTTACGAAGTGATATTACCTGCAAGGGTTAAGTTGTTGCTGTTGCTTAGTTATGGTGTAGTGAACGTTGGTTTTTGACTAGTTATGGTGTAGTGAAGTGATAATGTTCCGTGCTTTGACTAGTAGGAGGTGGTCGCTGCGGCGGGACAGCGAAAGGTGAGGATTTTTTGATAATACATGTACAAAAATACGTGGTGTTCTTCTACATTGGTGCATTGTGCCTCATAAAAACATTGACATAGTCATTGATCGACAACAACACTATATTGACGACCATAGCGTACCGTCACGTGACAAGCCTTTTGCGAAGCGTGATCACGACACAGGAACTTTTTCTCCTCCTTTGTGATCATCCTCGGGTACTACTCACTGCTGGGTATAGGATGATTGCCAAGCACTTTCCAGTAGTTAAATAAAAAAAAACTTTTCCTTCTCAGCCAGTCATGTTAAAACCTTTTATGCCGGTAGTACCTTTTAGCTTCCAGCACACCAGGTGAGATGAAGGCCAAGCGCTATCTAGTCGTTCAATAAAAGAACTTTCCTTCTCAGCCTGTCATGTAAAAACCTGGGGTGTACCTATTAGCTTCCAGCTATCTGCAATGCGCAAGATGGTAAGATCGGATGCTACAGGTTCAAGAAGCACGTTCAAAGCAATAAATATACTCAGGTGGACCGAAGAAGCGCTATTGCTGCAAGTCTTATCCGACACTTTATTTTACCTGGTCGATAATGGCAAGCAGCTTTTGTATCTCATTTGTACCCCAATCAAATAAGAAACCTCTGGATCTGGTAAAGTCAAAAACAAAAATTTTATGAATTAAGATTTTATAGGATCATTTTGAAACGTCAAATCTACCGCATGTTCGGAATCGGAGGTATACCTGATTCATCGGCACGTTTTGCAGCCTAAGCTTGAAAGATTTTGACGTGTAAGGGATCGTTTGATTTGTATGAATTGTGCGAATGACATAGATAATATTAGAAAGAGGGGTCCAAATTTAAAATTAATTGACCGAGCGAGCGAAGCGTCTCTGTTTCGAGATTGGCCAAAAATGATTTTGTCCGCTGTCTGTCGGTTGTCGGTTTTTACTCGCCTGCAGGTCGTATTTTTCAACCGACAATGAAATTTGGCACACATGTTCCTTGATTTATTAAAAAAATTCAGTCGATCGCGATTTTTGATAGGGGGGAAAAGGGGGATAGTTTTCTGTAGCGTTATTTAGCAACGGATTTCAATTAAATTTGAAAGACACACTAAAGATTTAATTCTACACGAGATATTGTGAAAAATAAGGGAATTGGAGGGGGAAAAGGGGAAAAGTTTGCTGTAGGATTTCAATTTTTGTTTTTATTTCGGAAAATTTATAGATACGCTTACTAATCCGACTACGCAGTCCTCTCCGCCTTTGCCTGACAAATCCGTAGACACCAGGTTTGATCTCCTCAGACCAAGGGAACGCGAGGAATCGCTAAAACTAATACCCCTATTTGCTCAAAAGTCTATGGGGAAAAGTGAAAGAAGAAAGGATCGATTACTACATAGTTATAAGGGCTCGCGAGGTGTTACTGTTCTTACAGAACCACTAGTTATAGTTTTGGGAGGAAGATCTAACCTATTTCACGTGTATTTTTCACGTATTTTCACTCTATCTTGTACATTTTTCATGTATAACTTTGAGCATGATAACCTCCTGATATTCGCGCAACCTGTACGTCTCGGAGGCAAGAGCGCTCATCGCTTTGCAACTTTGAATTCTATACAATTTCGCAAATGTCAGAGGTGAAGTGCCGTGCTCGACCTTTCTCCAAAACAACAACATGCCTGACAGCTCAGTTGGTAGAGCCTTCAAACTGCGAATAGCTTATATAAAATATATAAGCATCATAGCTCAGTAACAAGCCTCAGTTGGTAGTAACCCTGCCTTCTGCGCTGTAGGCTCTGGGTTCGATTCCCACCCGGGACAAATATTTGTGTGATGAATATAGATGTTTGTTCTGTGATTGGGTGTTGTATCATATAGTACCTACAGGACATTAATTTCACACAACGCCATCTAGCCCCAAACTAAGCATAGCTTGTATTATACCAAAACTAGATAACGGATCGAATAATTAAATACTTTTTTTTTAATACATACTTATCATACAATACGACACCCAAACACAGAACAAACATCTATATTCATCACACAAATGTTTGTCCTGGGTGGGAATCGAACCCACAACCTACAGCGCAGAAGGCATAGCTACTACCAACTGAGCTATGAGGCTTGTTAAAATGTATGCTACGAACACTTGCTACGTGCCTAAATGCCGTAATATCTGTCGCTATAGCCTTTGTTTTGGCTACTCATTATAATGTAGTTAGGTAAAAGTGGTTTAGATTTTTGCACCGAAATGTTTTCCTTGATTGGCTTTTCCTGGTGCTATTACTGTGAAATTTATAGCAAAAACCTGCGCTAATTAGTATCAATTGAAGTTAAAAAAGCTTTCCGATGACACAAATAGAATTACGTATAAAATACTAATATAATTACTATAAATAGGTACATACTCGTAAGTAAGCTTTTATAATATTTGTAGGAGAATATTGACAATCAATATTCTCCGGTGCTGGCTAGCTACCACCATCTTACCTAGTTCTGTCGCCATAATAATAATTATAAAAAAAATTGTGTTCCGGCATTTAGAGGTAAGATAGCCAGTTCCTTAGCTTGTTGAGGATTCCGGGTGAAGTGCGCCTCCACCTTCGGCCTTATCTTCACTTGTTACCGGGTGAGATGAAGGCCAAGCGCTTCCCCGTCGTACAATAAAAAAAAACTATGCTTAGTTTCGGGGTGTGAAATTAATGTCCCGTAATATGTATTAATTTACAGTGTAGTGTATATACAGTAAGCAAAATGTAATCCTGAGTATTGCGTGTCCGATTTGATACGGTCCTGAGCGCTCCACTTAGTACGATACGTTAGCTCCGGCCCTAACGGTGTTACTTCACGGACTGTGCTCGTGAAGCGTCCGGTACTTTGTGTGAGTATTATGGCTAGACGATTTCATATACGATGGGTTAGCTCTTGACCTTGTCTAGCTCCAGGTCAGAGCAAGGATGAGGCTTACGATTGAGCTTTCCTAGCTCGATGGGTGCTGTAAAACACTTACGGTGTGTTTTACTTGTGAGAGGGACGCGCAGCACCCAATTAGTTAGCTCCATGGGTGCTGTAAAACACTCACGGTGTGTTTTACATAGAGAGGTGGACGCGCAGCACCCAACGAGCTAGAATGAACAGGCTCTCCCGTGCACCGACGGAACAGAGGCCCGTTTGGTCGTTTTCGGTAGGAGGGTGTTCCTCGAGTGCTGTGATCATTTGGCCGTCGCTAGCAAATGCCTGGGATTTCGTTTCCACCACTAGGTAGATCAAACGTAGACAAAAAAAGTTGTAGTACTGCTGGGTATAGGACTCCTCCATTGAATTCCAAACATCCCTACTACCATGCACTGGTCCAGGTCTATACTGCGATCCGATCTATGTCACTGACCCATCGGTTAGGTGGTTTCCGAATCTCGGTATTGTGAACTCTATGGATAAGGGTCAGACCTAACATTGGACTGCACGCTCCATATGCCTCGCTGTGCCACGTTGATTTTCCGCACCATTCCCATGGTTAGCGTCCATGTTTCGGCTCCATAAGTTGGGGTACATTGCTAAAACATCTTAGATTTTAGGCACTGTGACAACAAGACACATCTTTCTGTTCCTAAACAAATATTTTGGCTTGTGTAAAGCAGCCCAACCATGTTGTATTCTTCGACCTATCGCCTTGATGTTCTTGAACGAAAGATGAATCGATAGAAACCTCTAGTACCCCTCCATCAACAGTAATATTTGATGTAGTTGCACCAGGGATACTCGTCGATACTTCGTCTTAGCCATGTTCATCCACATACCCACTGTTAGAGATGCATCGTACTTCTAACAGGATCTGATCTACCGCGCAGCGTAGATGCGACACATAGACACCGTTTACGTTGATGCCTTTAGTGTCCCATTCATTCATAAAAATAATAAACCCACAATTTAGACAAACCAAAATCCATTACACGTCAAAATCCATCAAGCTGCAAATCGTGCCACTGCATACTTTTCAAAACCATAAGCCGCCTGAGACAGTCGGGTATCAATGCTCATGATTCAGAAATCTTTGAAGTCGAGTCTCAGGTCAAATTCTAAAAATCCACTCAAGCTTGAGCATCCGTTCGTTGGATGTTGTAGCCAAGGTGTGTTCTCCATAGACAGCAAGGAGAGTACCTAACGAGTTATATAGAGGTATTTGTCTCTGATTGGTTTAAATCTCTGCATAAACAGGGATCTCTACTTGCGACTTTCTAAAATATGGGCTACACTCTATGGACGGTTATCATAAGTATAGTGTGTGTTCAATGGTGAAGCAAATCTCCTTCGAACCAGCGATAGCGGCGGTCGGTTCAAACCAAACAATGCATTGCTCTCAGATAAAACGCTCTTCAAATATTATCAAACGATGACTCGAGTGGACTTTCCTACGATAATACTTTTATTTCCGAGTTGTCCACACAAAACCATTCCCTACCCACGCAACAATAACGCTCGTTATTGCCTAGCGAGACGTGAGTTATGTAGCCACATTTGGCAAGGGTAGCAGACGCTGTGTCTAGGACAGCGTTCGAAATACAAATTAGCTTCGATAATATTCGGTTCTTGCAATATTTGTACGAGAATGAACAAAGAATACAATACAAAATACTTTGGTCTCATTGCTTATGCTAAAAAATGATTATTTTTTATAGGTAAAGTTCGTGATGAATCCATTCGAGAAACAAATTCAAGTTTTTTAGTTTTACATTTTGAACCCTTTTTTTATTTACTGCATTGACCTTAATCTCACCTATTTTCAAGTTATGATAAGGCCGAAGGTGCGCATTTACCCGGAATCCCCTACAGTCTGAGGAACTGGCTATTTTACCTCTAAATGTCGGAGCACAACACTTTAGAATAGTTGTTTTGGTGACAGACTTAGATAAGATGGTGGAAGCTGGCCAGTCCTACCATCAACCAAACCAAACACATTATACTAACACATAAAATACATTGTACACAGTAGATATTTTAGAGTAGCTTCCATTCATTGTTCCTTTCCGTTCCTTTTGCCTATACCACCATAGGGGTGCAATAAGAAAGGGTTTTGGGAAATTCCCACCTGATAAAGGGAACCAAGTGCCGGGCGCTTGCTAGTTGACTCATAAATGTGCGTCTGCAGTAGTCTAGTATATTTTACATTCAACCACCCTACATTGCGGGACAGGTAAGTCGCGACTAAGTCTAGAATCGATAAACTTGACGTGGTCGAGTGGTGAAATTAGCTGAAATATCGCCCCTGTCGCCGAGTAATAAGGTCTAATTAGCTCTCAAGGCTGATCGATAGTCTTGGTTCCGAAGTCAGGATTGTATGTTTCGGTTCCCATGGCCTTGGCCCATGATAATTAATTGCTTTAGAAACGGTTATATAACAAATCATAGTAACAAGGTACTACAAATAAACCGGGGTAGTGTGAAAGTGGCGCTATGACCGAAAAATGTATAGGCTAATTTCAGTTCGTTCAGTCTATTTAAAAAGTATATGCACAAGTAGGTTTGCAGAATGTAACGATCAAATAATAATGAATGTCAATTAAGTAATAGTTTTAGTGCTTGATATGCTGAGGGAGGCCTGGTGACCTGCTGATTTTCGCTATTTAGTACAAACGTAGTTTACATTGCAGATATATTTGGATATCTGGACGAAAATCTAAATATATGCAAAAGTTGAAATAACTTTGCCATTTTTAGATATTGATTGCGTTTTTTTTGAAAAAGTAAAACTAAGATTATTCCTATCTGCAAATTTCATTTGTAAATTATTTTGAAGTTATGGGTAACTTGTGGATAAACTCTTTTCGTTTAAATGGAGAGTAGGACTCTTCATTTTGACGATTTATTGTGTTATATATAGCATACACTTTTTATACACACTTTTATCTAGACTTTACAGACTTGCATAACGAACTAGGAGGAAGGCTAGAGAATAAATTGGGAGCTTTTGTGTCAACTGGTATCTTCAAAAATTACTAGCGCAATGACCAAACGAAATTTTCCACTTTACCACTAGAATAGAGTCGAATAGAAAACCATTTTACTGTACACAAAAATTACATCGAATAATACAAACATTAAGGTAACACAGTGTATAAGTAAAAAGGGGCAGACATTGTATTATTATTTTTTCCAGGCTACCGTAACTCGTTGGGTGCTGAGCTCGCCGACGTCCATGTAGAACATTACGTGTGTTTTACAGCAACCAACGAGCTAACAATAGCACAATTTAAACCGGGAAAAAAAAACTCGCTTAATTTTTTGCATCGTATTATTGAGATCAGTAAAAATCTCTACTCATAGTCCACGCTCTGAGTACAGTAGTCACTTCTTGTCACAGCATCACCACAAAATAAATGCACATGCCAACAATTTATAGTCGGTTCTAGAGACATACCAGCTTGAGTATTCACAACATTCGTCCTCGATTGACGACCATTTGACCACGTCCTTTCGACCTCATGACAACTTAAACCTCCATTTATATATATTAAACAATTCATAGTTAAAGTAGCAGATACATATGTATTCAGGTATTTACTTATCATGCTTTACATTTCAACGAAAGTGAGTGTGGATGTGGTTTATATAACAAGGTTAACCCAAATATGCATATTAATTATTCTTCCGACTGGTACTGTTCTGGAACGGTTGAGTTACCTAAAGACCGTTTGAAACGGTCGTAATCAGCAGTAAGTCTGATATTCCTGTTGAAGGACCCAATAAACTTTGAAGGCTTCATTCCAGCAGTGTGTGGGCTGATGCAGTGATGTAATTCACTCAATTGCCCTTCGGTTTTGCGGAACGGGCGCCAGAAGCCATTTCATTCAGCTACACAATTACTTTGTATGCTATAACTAAAATTAATACTAAATTTACTTATCGAAGCTACAATATATAACAGGCACTTGGTTATATTTGCCTATATTGCTGGCTTCGTATACCTAATCGATAAGCAAAGGTCCTTTTGATATTTCACCCATTAGTGGGTGAGTGGGCTGCGTACTTTGTAGTAGCCTCTGTTTATTGGACAATTCTTGATATACTTACATTTTTATTTACGAATAGAAAGTTTCTTGGCGTTTTGAGAAAGCTTATTAGATTCTTGAGGATCAAATAATATTGTCTCGTATAGAATCGTACTCGGTGTCATAAGAATGATTGATTCAAGTTTATTTTTATTCCGAGTATTAAAATTGTGTACATTAATTACTTCTTTTACTAAACATATCAATGTTCTTGTGAATGGCCATGGTGTTATGAGTGTTTTTTTTATTTTATTGAGGGGAACCGCTATTGGCCCTTATCTCAACCTACAGCACTTCACCCGGAATCCTCAACTAACTGAGGAACTGGCTATCTTACCTCTAAATGCCGGAACACATAAATTATTAGAATGATTGTTATGGCGACAGAATTAGGTAAGATGGTGGTAGCTAGCCAGGCGGACTTAAACAAAGTCCTACTACCAACCAAACCGAGCACAGATGATCGCCTGCAAGGGTCAGAAAGCTGTCGGTGCTCCCACGGGTGCATATGTCTGCTTGCCCACAAAGTCTAGTTAAAAGAGACTTCATTCCTCGATCTAGATAATTTCAATCATACCGTCATAAAAAGACATACACACATAATACATAAACTCTGTTGTAATTGTTCCACTTTACTATGCTCATTTTCAAAATAACTAAACTACGCACAATTAGACGTAGAATAATATATTTACAAACACGTTACTAAATATATTATTCTACCTATTCCGATAAGTCTGCGCGGGAAATGTCAGCTGGAAGAAATACGACCGAATTATACATTGTTAAGATCAGCCAAAGCTTAACCTTGGCCGATGACCTTGGCCAAGTTTTGACGTAGACTAATATTTTGCTAGCAGTCTTATGAGCTTACCATTTTGCCTAAAGTGTAGTGCGTATTTTTACGGTTTAAGGCATTCAATTCTAGAAAATTATACATTCAATAAGAATAACAAAATTCGATTGCGAGGAACATAAGAACTTGTGATTTAATATATTTTTTATGTAGGTAAGTATAAATGTGAGCATAATATGATAACTTTTTTTAACTAATAAGTAGATAAGGTTCCTTATAAGTAGGTACAAGGTAGGTAAGTACATCAGTAAATGGTAGGTCCCTTCCGAATCTTTGGTCATATGATTTAGGAGGATATTTATTTATTAAACACAATATACTTTACAACCTAGTAAAAATACAACTAAATAATAAAACTAAGATATATAGATCTAGATTGTTAGGTAAAAAACATGTGCTTACAACTAACTAGATAAATTTGATAACGAACGGAGAATAAAAAAATATGTTAACAAAAACATGACAACAATTAACTAAACAGTTCTACTGGTTGACAGGAATTGGTATATAAAATGGCTCGCTTTTTGATTCACTTCTGTCAAAAATCCTATCGAGATTGGACAAACTGTCGAAAGATTCTGCAATATCAATTTCAAATTCATGAATTGTTGTGATATGCGATATATATACAACTTAATCACGGGTTTACTCACGTATACGAAAACAAAAATGGACGTTGAGCCGGAAGACTACGCGCCGCGACCGCAGTATCACACCCTGATGATGGTTCCCTGGGAAAATCGAAACATAATTGGCACCTATCGTATACGTGAGCACAACCCGTGTTTAAAATGTATAATCATACTCAAGCTAGTTATGAAAGTAAAATGTTGATATTGGTGTAGAATCAATTCAAAATTAAACAAACCCGCTGAAAAACTATACATAAATAATACAAACATATGGTGCCGGATTTCCCATTTAAACTTGGAGATCCCAATCGCTTCATTCACTCGATCAATAATACAATTTAGAATCACGGTACGTGTTCAAAATCCCTCTTATAACACCCGACGAAAAACTCTGCTACTCTTCACACTGCTATAAATTTGTAGTGTGAAGAGTATCAGAGCCCTTATTATAGGGCTCGTCCGGGGAATAACTACCACCATACCTATTTCAGCCGCAAAGCAGCATTGCGCTATCAGGTTTGAAGGGTATAATTGCCGGTGAAATCACGGGCACCCGAGGCTTACGCCTGTATGCCTCAAGTTGACGGGTGCAATGTAGTGCCGCGTAGGTCATGTTCTTCGTGGATATGACCTACGAAGTAAGGCTTTGTTAAAAGCAAGAGATGCACTTAACCTCAGGTGTGCTGCTTGTCTGTTCTGTCTCCAAGTTGTATAAAAAAAGTGTATCTGTCTGTGGCATCGTAGCTCCTGAACGAATGAACCGATTTGGATTAAGTTTTTCCTTCTGAAAGGTTGAGAGTATTCTTAGGTATGTTGCAAGAAAATCTGCTCTGCTGTTTGAAGATCATCACCTCTTTCCTATAAACAACTTCCACAGGTCTGATCGATTCGATATTTGAAATCCTGCCGTGTCAGTGATAGGTACTATCTAACCGTATTGCATCCATAAGTTGTAATATAGGTCTATGGACCAATAAGTAGTACATACTGGTCCATGATTTTAGACAGGACATCACGCAGCACGTAAAATGTTATTATGGCAATATTTTTTACGAAACATCGCGGTCTCGATATTTGATGTGTACATTTATCGGCTTTCGAACATGGTTAGCTGATGAGTCTGTTGACAGATCGACATCGAAATGCCAGCCTCGGTATCGAACGAAGCAATTAGATTAGTTGATATGGCATCTAAATGTCGCTGTGATGATTGCCTGACTGACAAACAGTCATGAGCAGATCATGAGATATATATATCTATATGTCTGCTGATATATATATAGTTCAGAAAAACAATGGATTGAATATCCATTGTTTTTCTGAGCCTTAAATTACACTGCAAAAATAGTGGCATATTTTGTCATGCGATGCTAGTAAAAGATAGCAACATATATAATTACTGCTTTTCATACAAATAGCATCGACCTTGATAGAGAACGAGTAATTGAAAGAAAACTGGGTATTGGTTGAGCTTAAGAGACATATTCGGGCGAATGGTGCGAAAACAAACCTTTGTTTTATTGATCTAAGGTTATAAACTGATTTATAAACGATTGTACGCGTGATTTGGAGTGTAGGACTTTATTTAAGTCCGCCTGGCTAGCTACCACCATCTTACCTAATTCTGTCGCCATAACAACAATATTCTTAAATTGATGTATTTCGGCATTTAGAGGTAGGATAGCCAGTTCCTCAGTAAGTTGAGGATTCCGGGTGAAGTGCGTTTCCACCTTCGGCCTCATCATAAACTAAAAATCAGGTGAGATGAAGGCCATGAACCTCCCTGTCCCTGTGTATTGTACAACAAAAAAAATATATAAAAAAAGACGGAACCAATATGATCAAGGATGTTTGTATTTCAAATAACTTAGGTACCATCTCCCAAAAAGAATATCTAGATAGATTAGCCTTTAGAATATTCCTAAAGATGATGGCGAAGTTCTACCCTTTTCTGCTAATCAGGGTTATGTTGCCACGAGAATTTGCCGTAAATCCCTTTGGTTTGTACGCGTATTAGTATAGCGTGTTCCCACTATTCTAGTTACTGGATTCCAGTCAATTCAAATACAGCACTGGAGCACCAATATTTGATTATTTTATAAGATGCGGATAAAATATACATGTACAGTGTGCTGGATCCATTGAAACAATAGCTAAATAGGTATAGATTTTATATTTGTCATATACATAATTGTTTATCCTTAACACCTTTAAGGTAGCTTCAAAGTCAAGCAACATTACCCCGTGGATTGCGTCGCGACCGATATTTACATAAATCAATTACATAAAGCGAGTTATATACCGACACTGTTTTCGCGTTGTAGGTATTTAACAAACGTATTACTATCTCATCGTTCCCTGCAGCCGCGTTAAGGTGAAGTGAGTCCCATAAACCACGTTTTGATTGTACGGAAAATCTGTTTTAAGACAAAAAACATTGAATTCAAAACATTTTTTTGATGACAATCATAAGTTTAGGATTCTAGTTATGTAAGTTATGGGAGTCGAAACATGATTGACTTAGCTTGACTCAATACAATAAACTCGCAAAGTTTCCTCTAAATCTTAATTCTTAGAGAGATACTTCTAAGGAAAAAGCAGTTTCATTTGCTAGTTATTAAGTATTTTTCAATGACATTTCGGCTACGTGTTCCATAATAAATATTTTAGACGATTATGGCTTTATTTTATTGCGAAAGAGCATTATTTTGTAGCAAAAACAACATTTGTAAATAGCGCCCAGTAAAATTGCGCGCGGTCGCCTTCCAACACGCACCCCATCAACCACGATGCCACTTCGCCTCAATCGCAGAAGGAACCCTAATTCACACTGACGCAGGGTGACGAAAAACAAAAGAGTATAAGTTTTGCATCCCAGCTGGATTTGAATTCACTAGATTCCAATAACTGGAATGTGTGAACTAACTAGAAGCTTATTATAACGCGAGTGAGTATCCCAAACAAACATGGCGGACGGTTGTTATGAATAATGTAACACTCGGCGCTGTGGAGATTATAAAATAAAATAACATTTATACAAAGACATCTCTGGTTCTATATTGAGTGTGCAGTATTTTCGATTTATTTGTTATAATATATGTTATAAACACATAATTAAATTCAAAACCTGCAAGTATTTTCGTGCAGTTTCAAGCTCGTAGTATACTTTTGGGCATAATTAGAGGAACGCAACGTTAACTGACCTTCCGCCATGGCTCTGTCGACAATGTTACACCTATATTCTATATCTTCGGGTCGTCTCCAAACATTATCTAGCTTACGACTGAACCGGCACTCAGTGAACATCGTCATCCCAGTTTCAGTATGAACAAGCTGTAAGTTGGCCTGAGCTACTCGATAACATGTTTGTGAGGGACCTCTGACTGGAAAGTGTGTTCCTATTCCATTCTCTTTGAGTCTTCTTCTTACGGTTTCGTACTAACTGTCACTTGCTTGAACTTCTTGAAGCGTAGTTCTGACCTCAGAAGTCAAAGTAAGCTTCTTACACTGTTCACCATAACTCGATCGTCCCGTGAATCGCGACCTTGTCCAACACGTTTCGAGTGCTCAACAGCCTGCCGGTATCGTTTACTATGGGATATAAAAACCTAGGTGTCAATTCATTCTTAGGAAACTGTGTGAGATTCCATAATAAGCTTCCTTAAAGCGCCACCAAACTCTCTGCTCGTAAATTCAAATTGTATATAAAGAATAATTTAATTAAAAGTGCCTACTACAAAATTAGTGATTATATCGACGATAAGAACGTGTGGCCCGATGTTGCTATACCAGTTGACAGCAAAATGGTGATTTCTCAATGTTAACAAATTGCCCATTAGGTAGATAGGTAATAACAAATGTTTTAAGATTAAGTATTTAGGTTTTTGATGTATCTACTAAGAATATAATAACAAATTGTGTATCTAAATGTTGAATGGATCATCAAAAAAAATAACCGGCCCCGAGGTTCTTGCCTTTCTCCTTGTGTGCTGATCGCGATTCCGAACAGGCGGTAAATTTGACGTTTCAAAATGATCCTAAAAAATCTTAATGAATTAATAAATTTTGACTTTGACTTTGACTTTGAATACAAAATATCACACAAACTTTTGCCTTTATATTCTTGCTATGATTTCGATACAACATCCTGGGAGAAAATGCTATTGCCTAAGCTATTGGTGTTTGCGACCACCTCTTCGCCTTGATGGAAGTGAACCTAACCTTTGTTTGTATTGTTGCAGCGCTAGCAGGAACATGGGCCCGGAGAGCGCGGCTGACCACGACGCAGCCCAGCCCGCCGTGGACCTGCCAAGGACCAGAGATGGAGAGATCGATTATGATGGTGAGGCATACCATAGCCCGGCTCTATTATTATTGAGTACACAGACTATTTTATTGTTATTTTTAACGGTTTGACTAACATCTGACTTGAAAATCAAGTAGTGATGTATTGATCCAAGATTGTATAAAAGCTGGACTTAAACTCCAAGACGTTTTTTTTTATTTTTATTGTACGACGGGGAAGCGCTTGGCTTTCATCTCACCTGGTAACAAGTTAAGATAAGGCCGAAGGTGGAGGAATCCTCAACAAACTGAGGAACTGGCTATCTTACCTCTGAATGCCGGAACACAACAATTTCAGAATTGTTATTATGGCGACAGAATTAGGTAAGATGGTGGTAGCTAGCCAGGCGGACTTCAACAAAGTCCTACCACCAACCAAACCAAGCACAATATATTGTACTCCCCATGGGGATCGAACCCGGGACCTCTGGATCTGAAATCGGTGGGTTGAACCACTAGACCACAGAGGCGGTTAAAAGTTTACGTACTGGTGCGGAAAAACGAGGGCAAGGAGTGCCTTTAGGTGTTCCATTATGTTTGGTACAAAGGAACATGTACAAGGTACGGGCTTCAACCTGCCGTCCGTCTGCTAGTCGGGCGGTGGAAAGGGGAAGGAGGAATTCAAAGATATCGTAGCGCATTCGCCAAAGTTTAATTTACGAGCTCGCGAGCTTCAGCTCGACGTCTTCAACAGCCCATTAATAATTAACTGCTGGCCAGAGCCTCCTCCAAAATTAAAGGTCTTTGATACATTTTTTATCGTACGACTGGGAAGCGCCTTCATCTCAAATTGTTCCAAGCCTCAAATGGTGGTTGTGATAAGGCCGACTGTGGAAGCGTAATTCAATAATAATCAAAAATATATATATATAAGGAATAATCAATAGACTGAGGAACTGGCTATCTTACCTCTAAATGCCGGAACACTTTAGAATTGTTGCTATGGCAACAGACTTAGGTAAGATGGGATTAGCCACGCGGACTTGAACCGTTCCCCTCCGGGCATCGAATCCGGGACCTCAGGATCTGACACCAGTGGCTAGGTGAAGATAATACACAGAAGAAGCCCTTATTCTAGTGAAATCCCTGAAAGCTAGCTACAGTTAGCTGATGAACTTATCAGCCAAAGCAAATACGTTTACCAGATAATTACAATCACTACTGATGATTGCTGTGGTGGTCTTCAGAAACGACCCCTTAGCATCAGCCTGCGGGTAACCAAAATGGCGAAGGAGACGTTTACGAGAAGAAAGTCAGCTTGCTTTTGTGTATTTTTCACGTTTACTGCCATCACCAATTCGCCTGCCAAACGTGATGGTTATGTCAAAACACTACAGTGGACATTGATGGACTGTGTATGGTGCTGACTGCAAAATATCTTGGGGTGATTCACAAGTTCGATACGTAAGTTTGGCTTGCCGTGGTCCCATTTGCATACAATAAGAGTGAAGAATGTATAATTTTATTATTTCATTGGTTTGTTTTCATTGTCTTCGTGGTAATTCGCAAATGAAAAGATAAACATTGGCAAGCCGAAAGGGAGAACCGGCCTAGTGCGGACACGCTGACCGAGTATTCTGACCCACGTTTTAAGACCAAAAGATAATATTTTATGTTGCTACATCAACATATTTTTACGAGTTGGTTCGTGGAACTATGTAAAGGCTCGCGAATGTTCTGGACGTTTCTGATTGGCGTAACAATATAACGAAAATGTAATACAATAAAAAGTCGAAGTAAGTCAGTAAGCCTTTGACTTTTTCATGTATTTCATTTTCGCTATTATGTTGATGTAGTGGCAATAGAAACACACACTCTGTGAAAATTTCAACCGTCTGGCTATAACGGTTCATGAGATACAGCCCGCTGACAAATATACGGATGCAAGGACAGCGGAGGCTTAGTAATAGACTCGTGTTGGTAGTTGGCACCCTTTGGGTAACTAATTGATTCAAGCGTTATTTTGCGAAGATCCATTTTTTTCAATACAACCTGAAAACGGAAAAATATTTAGTAAGTAATCCACTAAATTTCTTTAAAAAAAATCAAATAGTTACGTGTTTTGTATCTACACGAGGCATCCTCAAAAAATATAGTCTTGCTGTTAAGCTGATGAGTCCTCTACCGACGTGTTGCCGGTGCGAGCGCTGTGCCGCACGACTATTTAGCTCCTAGCCCGGAGGTCAGAATAGGGGTCCGAAGTTTTCTAGATATCGTTATTTCCAGCCCTGTACGAAGATGAATCGGATAGTGACCTGGGGTCGATGGAAAACCATGGATCCGTGGTCACACACCTGCTCTCACAAGTCAAGATTGGCATGGATCTCACAAAGGTAAATTAAACTCTTGAAATAAGTTATAATAGCTGTTATTTTATTGTATGACGGCAAAGCGCTTGGACTTCATCTCCTCTGGTTTCAAGTTATGATAAGGAAGGTAGAAGCACACTTGACCCGGATATTTCAACAGACGTAGGAACTGGCTGTCTTACCTCTAAATGCCCGAACACTATAAATTAATATTACAGAACATTAATTTCACACAGCGCATTCTGGCTCCCAACTAAGCAAGCTTGTAATAGGTGAACTAGATAACGGTTTTTTTTTATGATACAACACCCAAACACAGAACAAACATCAATATTCATCACACAAATGTTTTTTAATATAATATAATAATAATAATATAAGTTTATTTCAGTTAACGTAAGAATAGTACAGGATGTTTAAATACTAATTCTAAGACAAAATATAACTTAAACTAAGGCACACGTGATGTTTTTGTGGGTGGGAATCGAATCCACAGCAGAAGGCAGAGCTACTACCAACTGAGCTGAAAGGCTTGTTATGATTGTTATTTTACGATGGGGAAGCGTTTGGCCTTCATCTCACCTGGTTTCACGCTATGAAAAGGCAAGGATGGAGAGCACTTCACAAGAAATCCTCAACAGACTGATCTGTATATTTTACCTTTAAAAGTCGGTGAAAAACAATTCAGAATTGTTGTTATGGCGAAAGACTTAGGTAAAATAATGCTTAGCTATGCAGCGGACTTGAATAAATTTCTACCACCAACCAAAACTGGTAAAATAATAATTTGCAACCTTTGTACTGTGTTTCAGGTTGTGCTTCCCACATTCATCTTAGAAAGGCGATCGCTTCTTGAAATGTATGCGGACTCCTTCGCTCACCCGGAGCAGTTTCTAAAGTAAGTGTTATTTGCTGCCGTAAATAAATATAACGTGTAACAAAATGTTACATTACATATAAGTAAACTATCCTTTATGACTTTGTAACATTTTTTTTTCATTTTACGCAACGCCATCTAGCCCCAAGCGAAGTCAAAGTCAAATATGTTTATTCATTGAGATTTTTAGGATCATTTTGAAACGTCCAATCTACTGCCTGTTCGGAATCGCGACCAGCTCACAAGGAGAAAGGCAAGAACCTCGGACTGGTTAATTTTTTAATGATCCATTCAACATTTAGGTATACAGAGTTTATAATATTTTAATAACATTACAAGTGTTACCTACATCATAAACCTAAATACTTAATATTAACTTAAAACACTGACCTATCTACCTAATGGGCAGTTTGTTTACATTGAGAAATCACTATTTAACTGTCAACTGGTATAGCAACATCGGAGCACGCGTTCTTATCGTCGATATAGTCACTTGTTTTGAAGTAGGCAGGTAAGCAAAGCTGGTATGGGAATTAAATTACAGAGAATATGAATACTTTTATCCGTTTTTTTTTTTTTTCAAATACATGATCTAAACACAGGGCCACTATATCCATCACACAAATGTTTGTCCCGAGTGGGAATCAAACGCATAACCTACAGCTCAGAAAGCAGAGCTACTACCAACTGATCTGTGAGGGCATTGAACATGTCTCCTAGAAAGTAAAGTCTAGTTTTTCACGTTGGTTGTAGGTAAAGCGTGTATCTTTTGAGAATCACTAGGGGTAGTCAGAGGCACGCCCAAACTTACTTTGTATTTTATGCCCGACAGGTTGCAAGCCTGTGCCATATGGATACCAGCCGGTGTCACTTTCCAGCAGATATTTAGTTTTTAATAACCTTGTGGTCACTGGGCAACAGATATTTGGTTTTCTAACAATGTGACCTTCCCCGTCTGTGTCGTTTTATCCGTAATATAGTTTCTTGAAACTACACACACTCACACACTCTTAAATATGTTGTTTAATTCAAATTTATTTTGAAATGTATGTCTGAAACTGATCATAAATTGAAAAGTCCATTGGTGCGCGACCGAAGCTACACCCACAGCAAAACCACAAGGTTTTGAAGGCGGTGCTACACTTAGCCACACAGACTATCAATAACTTGTTGTGTTTCACTTTTAAACCTGTGTATGCGTTATTATACAATTTAAACACAGGTTTAACTAACGTTATACGATAGTTAATGAAGGCACCACCTTTGTTTCGGCTCTCCCGGGGAACCATTATCAGGGTGAATTGGAACTCGAATCGGAAGACGAACCATCATTAGGGTGAATGGGAACTCGCGTTACATCTTGCGTAACACTCCGAGCGAGTCGCAGATGGTAGTACGCGTGCGCTGTTGGCCATACATTACGGCGCACTGTTGTGATTGAAGCAACTCCAGTCACCGTGCCCCTCATTATCTCTTTTAATATCCTGCATCAACTATATCACATCACACCATCCTCCACGCGTGGCAAGAATACACAGAAAGAAGCTGCTGCTCATCTTCTGGTGAGATCCCTTAGCCGGCTTTTACGACTGGGCTGCGTTGGAGGGGTCGATTCTGAAGCCGCGACCGCCACGGCAGCTATCGTATACGTGAGTAAACCAGTGTTTAAAAATGTTTGTTGTGTTCCTCACAGGATAGTGGACATGCCGACTCCCCGCGAGCGAATGGTCCAGGTGGTGCGGTGGTACTTGAGCTCGTTCCATGCGGGGCGGAAGTCACAAGTCGCCAAGAAACCTTACAACCCCATACTGGGCGAGCTGTTCAGGTGCCACTGGGACATAGCAGACTGCTGTCAGAACTCCGAGAAGGTAAGATAACCTGATGATTCTCATCTGGTAACCTGATACCAGATGAGATGAAGGCCAAGCGGTTCCCCGTCATGCAATCAAATAGAACATTCAAAGTCACAGTCAAATATTTTTATTCATTAAGATTTTTAGGATAATTTTAAACGTCAAATCTACCGCCTCTTCGGAATCGCGACCAGCACACAAGGAGAAAGGCAAGAACCTCGGGCTGGTTAATTTTTTGATGATCCATTTAACATTTACGTATACAATGTTTATAATAATTTAATAACATTACAAGTGTTACCTACATCATAAACCTAAATACTTAATATTATCTTAAAACATTGATTATTACATAACTACCTAATGGGCAGTTTCTTAACATTGAGAAATCACCATTTATCTGTCATTACCGTTACGCAACCTCCAGACGTTCGTATTCTTATCTAAGTATCTGTTTTTCCGTAGCAGTACTATCTTGAAGCCTTCCAAATCCAGAATAGGGCTTTTTTTTATTGTACGAACAAGGTTACAAGTTGAGATAAGGCCGGAGGTGGAGGCGCACTTCACCCGGAATCCTCAACTAACTGAGGAACTGGCTATCTTAACTCTTAATGCCAATGGAACATAACAATTTGAGAGTTGTAGTTATGGCGACAGAATTGGTGATGGTGAGCTAGCCAGGCGGACTTAAACAAAGTCCTACCACCAACCAAACCAATCACAATATTGTACTCCACTTTGGGATCGAACCCGGGACCTCTGGATCTGAAATCGGTGGGTTGGACCACTAGACCACAGAGGCGGATGGCGTCTCTAGAGTTCCGGGTACGATCCCCAGGAATCCACCATCTTAATTCGCCATTATAGCAATTCTATCTTTTTTATACAACTAGCAGACGCACCAAGCAAGTATTAGCCCACCTGGTGTTAAGTGCATCTCTTGCCTATAACAATGCCTTACTGCTTAGGTCACATTCACAAAGAACATAGCCTACACGGCACTGCATTGCGCCCGTCAATTTTAGGCATAAAGGTATTAAGCCCCGCGTGCCCGTTATTTCACCGGCAACCATACCCATCATACCGGAACACAGTAACGCTTCTTGGCGGACGAGCCCTTTCACAAGGAGCTCTGGTACTCTTAAAAATCTCAAAATTACTCATATTGTTGTCTTCCGGCATTTAGAGGTTAGATAGCCAGTTTCAGTTGTTGAAAAATCCAAGTGAAGTGCGCTACCTTCAGCCTTATCATAATCGTGCAAGCACTTCGGCCGGAATCCTCAACTATCTGAGGAACTGGCTATCTAGCCATCATCATTCTCCTTGTCCCACGGTAGGTGGGGTCGGCACAACATATTCTTTTCTTCCACTCACTCCTATCAACCGTCAACTCTGCATCTACACCTTTCATACCCATGTCCCTTTCACACAATCCATCCATCTATTTTTCGGTCTTACCTTGCTCGCTCAAATTCATAACCCATTTGGTCAAATTAATATCTCTCCTCCTACAACTAGTGCCACTTTCAAACTTCCCCTTATATACTCATTTCTGATCTTATCTGACCTTGTCACCCCACGCTGGCTATCTAACCACAAACTCGTAAATAGTGAAATAGATATCGTGTGATGTCCAGGAGGTGGGCGAAGGCCCAGTCCCGTGGTGCAGCCCTGACCAGCTGTCGTTCGTGGCGGAGCAGGTGTCGCACCATCCGCCAATATCCGCTTTCTACGCCGAGCACGTCCACAAACGGATACAGTTCGACGCCTGGCTGTGGACCAAGAGCAAGTTCCTAGGTATGTGCAGAAAATAACATTTTTGTATTTCAAGTGATCGCACAACAATTCTTAAATTGGTGTGTCCCGGCATTCAGAGGTAAGATAGCCAGTTCCTCAGTTTGTTGAGGATTCCGGGTGAAGTGCGCCTCCACCTTCGGCCTTATCTCAACTTGTTACCAGGTGAGATGAAGGCCAAGTACTTACCCGTCGTACAATAAAAAAAAAAAAAAACGCTCTCGGTCACAACATTTACAAATGTTATAATGGCACACAAATTCACAACGTCCTGACACAGATTCCGAATTTTTGTGTCATATTGATACTCAGTTTGAGTGATCACCCTCTCAGTGGCTCAGTTGGTAAGAGCGTTTCCGGCTTTAGGAGAAGGGGCTGGTTCGAATCCCGTCGCGGGTTGTGAATTTTTGTATCTTCATATCATTTGTAAATGTACAGACATTGTCTACCTACAGTGTGATTTGTCGCTGTACGAAATAAAATAAAAAAATAGATTATTGTTCGATTATTGTATCGTGCTTGGCCTTCATCGAGCAGTGGGATACTTAAGGCTAATATTTATTTTGTGTGTAAGCGAAAGGGTCAAGAATCTTGAAATCAACGATAGAACTTACCAGAAACATGCTTGCCTCTGGACATCCTGTCCGTTGCTTGTTTAATAAGATGAATGTTCATTTTAGGTCTGTCTATTGGAGTGCACAACATAGGGAGAGGCGTTGTCACTCTATTGGACACGCAGGAGGAATACACGCTCACTTTCCCCAATGGATATGGCAGGTAAATCACCAATCTCATAAGAGAATTTTAGGTCCAACAAAATTTACATGTTGGCGTCCATTCTTAGGTACTGTGTTCTATCTTGGGGAAATGCAATAGATACAATAAAGCTCCTGTAGGAATGAGCTAGTGTTATTTGCAAGAGTGTAGTGTAGTGTTCTTGACGAAAACTAAAGTTGAAGCTTTCTTTTAAAGAGTTTTGTAATAAAAAAATATACAATTATAAAAGAAAGAACTTTATATTTAGGAAGATTCATAAATTGTATTTTTTTTCTTGAAAAGGCAAGTACGCAACCCACCTGATGTTAAGTGCATCCCTTGCCTATAAAAATGCCTTGCTGCGTATATCACATTCACAAGGAACATAGCCTACACGGCACTGCATTGCGCCCGTCAACTTGAAGCATAAAGTCACAACTCACAAATCTTCGAACACAATGCTGCTTGGCGGAAAAAAGAAATTGTGGTAGACTCTCGGCATTGCCCAGGACTCAAGGTCAAAAAATCAGTTTAGCGGGTCCAGCAATAGCTATTGTATTCCAGATCAATCCTAACAGTCCCGTGGATAGAGCTGGGCGGGTCGGTCTGCATCGAGTGCGTACAGACCGGCCACAAGGCTAACGTGGAGTTTCTTACCAAGCCGTTCTACGGGGGGAAGAAGCATCGAGTTACCTGTGAGGTGAGCTGTTTGTATCTCTTTCTTGCTTATCTGATCATATGGGTAAGAAAGAGAAGATAGATGAAGTTTGATACTCTCTCTCTCTCTCGAAGGTTTAAAATAAGCTCGCCTCTGTGCTATGTTTTCCTCTGACATGTTTAAATCATATTAAAGTGTACAATAAAGAACTAGACAACCTTAGACTTCAAGAGCATATTTTAATTTATTGTAATATTACAAACCGAAAAGTTTTTGGAACGGTTATATAACCTTTTCACGGCTAAATGGCTAATGCTTTTGCCAAATTTCCTTAAGCAGGTCTTAAAAGAGATAGATTGTATCAAGGAAGAACATAGGCTGCTTTTTTAGAAGTACCTACCACGTGGGCCTTAGCCGACCCAAAAGCTAGAGAAAACAGTCGCAGGCAACAGCTAGTTTTATCTGGTTAATACGCAGTATTTAAGTCGCTAGCAGAAGCTACTTATAAATAATTACGTATTCAAAACTAAAAAGAAATCAGACATCAATGTATATATTTAATGAAGAATATGATACAATTTCGGTTTGCCTGGATGACGTATTTTATCAATTATTTTGATGATAGATGGGCGGACAGACAGACAGACGCGTGATCCTTTATGCCGTTTTTTCCTTAATTTCGATGTAATTCACCCTAAAAATACCCAAATCGCTTCAAGTGTGCCTATAATATTTGAAGAGTTCCCTCGATTTCTCCAGTATATCACCATCATATCCTAAACTAATGACGATGGTACCACCTGTGAAGTATATACCCTTTCAAACAAAAAAATAATTATCCAATTCGGTCCAAATGTCTTCAAGTAATCGGGGAACATACATACAAAAAAATATTCCGACAAATTGAGAACGTCCTTCTTTTTTTGAAGTCGGTTAAAAGCGTTGATACCGATACCGACAGTCTGTTTTGTTTGTTTATTGAACAGTGTTTTATGTATAGGTGTTTGCGGGCAGTGAAAAAAAACCGTACTACACCGCGCAGGGCGAGTGGAACTCACGTATGGACGGACGGTGGACTGAATCCGGGGTGAGAATATAGCATTATAGCATTCTATGTATTTCAACAGCCCATTAGTGTCCACTGCTGGACAGAGCTTCGTCCAAAGAGGGTTTTGCCGTAATCATCACGCTTGGCAGGTGGTGATCGCAGTAAAGATGAAAATAATACACAGAAGGATGCTGCTGCCTTTCTTCTGGTGATATCCCTTAGTCGTCTTTTACTTGGACGACATCCGTAGAAGGGGGTCGATTCTGAAGCCGTTTCTGACCTTTACGGCAATTTGAACTATAGATTGTTGAAGTTTTGTTCTGAAAAAAAAACTGCGTTTTCTATTTCATCTCTGTAATAGTGCGAGTGACCTACTGTCATAGGCAAGAGATACACCTAACATCACGTGAGCTACTAGCTTGTTCCGTCACGTAGTTGTATAAAAAAAAAATGGTGTCATTGTATTTTTTCCATTAAATCTTGCTCATCCGTTTCTCTCTACGTGTGAGTATGTATAGAATTTCATGCGCACCAAGAGCTTCTGCTCACAAATTATGACAAAATGGACAACCTGAGTGCGAGTTACAAAAAAATACTTCATTTGTCCGAGACACAGGTGTACAGAAAGTTCTTATATTTTTCTAGTTTGCTCGGCCATGTTCCGTTTTTGGCCAGGCATACAAATATTAATCAATTTATCTCGAACTGAACATCAAGTAGGTAGGTACTTGCAATACTGCTTGCATGCATAAATATCATAATGTTGAAATAAAAATAAAAATGTTACTTATCACTACAGCCACCAGTCAATTCATTTTACAACTCGTCTGTCAGATATTCCTGAAGTGAATCGCGTTTCCTCACGGTGAATAGCTATTATTTTTCATACAAATACGTAAACGCAAACGTGTTTGAGTTAGTATGGTGCAAGTAATTGCATAATAAACAAGTCTCATAGCTCAAGTAGCTCTGCCTTCTGCGCTGCAGGCTGTGGGTTCGAATCCCATCCAGGACAATCATTTATGTGATGAATATAGATGTTTGTTCTGTGTCTGGGTGTTGTATAGTACGTATGTATTTACAAAAAGTATTTAAGTATTATATCCGTAATCTAGCTCCCATACTACAAGCTATGCTTAGTTTGGGGCTGTGTAAAATTAATATTTTGTAATTTATTATTATTATTTATGATTAATTGTATTTGTTTGCGTTCCAGCGCACAGAAGTGGTATTCGAGGTATCATCGATGAAGGTGTGCAAGAAGCGCGTGTCGCCAGTGTCGCGACAGTCTGCGCAGGAGTCGCGGCGCGTGTGGCGTCACGTGACATGCGCGTTGCGCGCTCTCGACACTGAGGGCGCCACCGACTCCAAGCGACAGGTATCACTACACCTCATCATAACATGCCTTCTGCGCTGTACGTTATGGGTTCGATAATATAGATGTTTGTTCTGTGTTTGGGTGTTGTATTGTATGATAAATATGTATTTACAAAAAAAAAAAAAAAACTATCCATAATCTAGTTCCCATATTACAAGCTATGCTTAGTTTGGGGCTAGATGGCGATGTGTGAAATTAATGTCCTGTAATATTTATTTATTTTTATCTAGAAAGCATCGCTTAGGTAAAGTAAATCATTGATTCTGAGGAAACTGTGTATTTAAATAAGCTTTTGTAACACACAAACATAACAGAACGATAAATTTACAAACAGAAAAAAAACTCTATTACAATTTAAATACAGATTGTGATGTGTGAGTAGCAAATGGTTACTCAAAGCGCCACCAATCTCTGCTCGTAAATTTAAATGGTATAAATGGAGAGTTAATATATTTTTTTAGGGCCCCTGAGGCCAGGTCTGAAACCGTGAGAGTTATCGAAAAGTCATGTTAGGAGTTACGTGTTCGATTTAAAAAAAAATACGTTCTGAATTGAAAAAAATCAAGTTTTTTTTTTATTACTATGCAACTAAGAACAGATACATTTGATATCGAACGGAGAATAAAAAAAAAGTGAACAAAAGATTTATAACAATTAACTTACAGAGTTCTACTGGTTGATAACTGAGGAATCGGTATACAAAATGGTTTTTATTAGTTTACTGATTACGAACAAGGATGTCAATTTGACTAAATTCTCTCAGTAATTCATTGTACTGGCGTAACATTCTAGTTAAAGGGTTATAAAAAGAGATATTGTTTTTATAAACTTGAAGAATAAATATATTTATTTTAACCTCTATCGAAAACTTACAGGTGGAACAAACCCAGCGAGACGCGGCCAAGCAGCGATTAACCACAGGGGAGAAGTGGAACACGCAGGTATAGTCTACAATTTATTTATCTTCTTACTAATATATTCTGTTTGCTTCTTAACAGCCTATAAACATGTCCACTGCTGGACAGAGCCTGAAGGCTTTGTCGTAATTACCACGCTTGGCAGGTGCATTGGTAATAGCAGTAAAGGTGCTTAGATAATACACATAAGTAAGCTGTTGTCCTTCTTGTGAGATTCCTCTGTCGTCTTTTACGACATCCGCAGGCTGAGATGGGGAAGAGGGGTCAATTCTTAATCCACTACTTAATATTTTTGAAATTTGATCAAAATATTGAACATTGGTTTTATGACAAATTTAAGTGTTATTATTTCAATTATGCCCACTTTTTTTTTATGTTGGTCATTTGCTAATAAAATGTAGATCATATTTTGTCTCGATAAATAAAATCATGTTGTTTTTTTTCAGTTATTTAGTCCCAAAGGCGAAGATGGATGGGAATATAATACGCCTCTCAAGAAACGCCTCGAACCCTCCAAAGGCACGCCGCAGCACAAAGCTTTAGAGAACGCGGAAATCACGCGATCATCGACCGTCATCTCCTAGCGATAAGGTGCATTATCCCACGGGAATGGACATTAAATCAAATTAGTAAATCAATATCGACCCTATTCCTCTGAAGACAAAGTAGAAATTCCTCGGACCCTAACAACGTATCAAGTAGAAAGTTCTGTAGCACAGCGAAATTGCTATAAGCTGTACATTAGATTCCATAGGTAATTACGTTTCGATTATGAACTTTATGCGGAAGATTTTTAGGTAGAAATTTCCACAAATTGTGTAAGTTAGTCGCACTAGTTAGCTTGTTGAATCGTGATAGGTATTCTAGAGTTTGTTGTAGGTTTTTGAACCTCGTCCATACCGGATAATTCTATATAAATTTATGGCAACATTTTTCCACTCGTCTTGTAGGTATGTAAATTACGTTTTTTATTTACATAGTTAGTTTAATTGTACGTTTTTTAGTGGTTTTTGATTTTATTTTACACTGTATAATTATGACAGTTCAATTAAAAGCTTGCAAAAGTCACCTTGCACGCAGCTTTTATGAGAATGAAGTCAAGTATAGACAATCGGAAATATTTAATGTGAAGATATTCTATCACGTAATTATTCAAATAATAACGATACTTATTTTTCTTTATTAAATTTCAATAGATGAATTTTATGTGTATATATTATGGAAAGTCTTGTGACGAACGCAGCGCCACCTACACACAGGATCCAATTGTGACCCTAAACCATCAAGGGAACTCCAAACACAAAATATTTCATCAAAATCTGTCCAGCCGTTTCAGTGTCAAGCACACGTACGAAAGAAATATGAATATGCAAAGATATAATGAAATTATTAAATAAAAAAAAAACAATGTTATCAATTTATATTGAGAGTCAAAAACTCGAAATATAAATTTTTTTACGTGTTGGTTGTTAAAAAACCGGCCGATATTTTTTGGGTTAACACATAAATATTGGCGGAAATTTCACGCAGCGCTATCTGGCCCCAAACTGATTTGTATTAAAATGAAGCCGTTTTAAGTATTATAACTTGATTCCGCAAGTTTTTGTACTCGCAGCGCATTTTTTGTGTAATTTCCATATGATATTGATATGGCCTATAATGTAATTGAGCAATAACTCATGTGTATATACGATATATCATGCTTTCATTGTTGGGACAGTATTTTCGGTCGGTACAGGGTGCAAAACAAGATTCAAAAGAAAAGGATGATTTGGAAAAAAATAAAACAAGCATAATGTAGGAGAATCATTACTTACAAGTTACAACGCAACATCACACAGCATCTTATAGATTTCTTTACAAAAACTTGGTCAAGTGCAAGTTGGACTCGCACTGAGAGGGTTCCGTAGGTCCGTACTATATGTATCGATACCACAAATGCCACCTTGTGTTATGCACATTTATGATCACTTAGGTGAGATTGTGGCCAAAAGTTAATCTAAAAAAAAAAGCAAGCAAGATTTTATTACAAAATAGAGGTATACCGACGAACTGCGATCGTTATAGGTCGCAGTTGTACCAATTTCCAAAGTCATGTGGTGACACACGCATAAATTTCTAGAAACCGGTTTTAGAAAATGTCCCAATTCGGAATATTTGTTACAATTGTAAACCGAAATAATGAATTAACCACACATGGACGTAACCTGTAAACATAAACGTAAAAGTAGTCAATGTTAGGAAAAATTGTTCCTCGGCGGATACAATAGCCATGACAAATTTTATAAACATCCGATCATTTAGTCGTAAGGAGGTAACGAATAAAAAATCTAAAAATATTTTACACCCTGTATGCGGCAAATAGGCTTGTATAGTAGGCATTTGGATCACCTTGAAAAACTGTCAATGAATATTGCTATAGGTAATGAATGATAATGAATTTTATTTAGTTAACAATATTTTACAATTATTGTTGTTTATTAAATTTACTTACATTACATTCAATATTTAAAACGATCATGTTCAACATTTTAAAGAAATATCTAAGTTTCCTTGAAGACAATATAGTTAATGTATGTATAATAATATTTGATGTATTGTTTATGTAAAATAACCTACATAATATGTTCTTAGTTCTTTTGTATATTATTTTGTTACTATACATTTTACAGTCGTTTTTTTCTTGTACATTACTAAAGTAAACAAAATAAACCTACCATTGGCGTGAAATGTAAATTACTTTCTCTATGTGGTAGTGAATGAAATGGATTTTTTATATTGCTAGTTCCTAGATTTACAAGTTTTGATGTAAAATTGTTTGGGACATTCGTGTAGTAGCACCTCTTGGCCAAATTAACTTGAAAACTCGTCGAAAAGTCAAAGTCGCGATGTTTCAGAAATAAAACCATTGTACTAGCATTGAGAGAGGTTTTTGCTTCTGTGCTCTTGTTATTCGTTATCAAACTCCCTAAAATCCTATGATAGTCATGTTAATGGGTATTTTGGGTGTTGTATCATTACTATATTATACAGTACGGATGTATTTACAAAAAGTATAAGTGTTCTATCCGTAATCTAGTTCCCATATAAAAAGCTATGCTTAGTTTGGGGCTAGATGGCGCTGTGTAAAATTAATGTCCTGTAATATTTATTTATTTAATTCCCATTTTGGCGACGGCGATGTTTCTCTTTCTGAATTAATGACTTTGAATTTTGCTCCACTGCTACCAATTTTTATTGTTCAGCTTATGTTGAAATAGCAACTGTTAAGTCCGTTGCACAGAGCTAAGCTAAGTCAGTTTGAGCATGCTATTCCATTAATGCGCAATACTTGTGTGCAGTCGGCAACTATTTATGTAAATAAATAAACAAAATTACGAGCTAAACTAACATAACTTAGCTCTTGGTTTCAACAAACTTTATGAAAGAATCCCTGGCTTCATTCGATTCATAAGTCCTATAGCCCTTTCAGGCGGACAACGACGAAGTCATAACAATGGTTCTCGTGTGCGCTCTTTGGGTAAGGAACCCTGAATTAAGATTTTTAGTTGATTTGGCCAAGTTGTATAAACATACCTAATTTACAGTCAGAGCCATGTTGTAGAACTAGTAAGAATAGTAAGACTGAAGGATTGCGAACGAAATTATCTACTTGGTACACGAGCGGACATTGTTCTTTGACATTGACTTATTTAAATATATAGTTTTAACTATCATGTTGTATATTAATTATTTGAATAAAATATAAATCTTTTGTAATCTCTTTCATTTTGCAACAAAATGTTACAAGAAGACATCCATCAAAACCGAACAAACGTTTGGTTTGACGTGGTCTCCGTGAAATAGAATAAAGTACCTAATAGACTCACGACTTTTTCGTCTTTGAGGATTCACCTCTGGTCCACTACACAGAGCGTGGATCTTATGAGGATCACCTACTAGAAGGTTTTCAGAGGCATAATGTCTCATATTAAGTTCGGCACATGCCCGCGGTTTTCAAGATGTATATATATATGTAAAGACCATCGCCGCGATAATGGCGCATATTAGTTCATTAACCGTCTCCGCTAGCATCCCTCCACAAATCGCCTAAATATATTGTAGAAAATTAATTGTTATCTTACGCTTCATTTGATACCCATACTGGTAGGAGCCGGCCGGTCCACTCGGTACAATTAATATTACCTGTGTCAATGTCCCAGCCGTTCTTGAACCGAATGGTCTGTTACGTGATGATGGTAAGCGGCCCGACGGTATGACTCTTGTCCCTTGGGAAATGGGTAGGCCTTTGGTGTGCGTCGACACCCTAGCGCTATCTCATCTGCCTGGAACATCAGTTAGGGCTGGTACGGCGGCTGATTCGGCCGAGGATCACAAAAGGCGCAAATTTTGTGGTCTCGACAGAGCTTACCTATTTGAGCCTTTTGGGGTGGAGACCTTGGGTCCGTGGGGAGCCGGTGCCCTCCGGGTTTTCAAAAATCTTGCGGGGCTTTTGATTGAGGCGATACGTGACCCAAAGGCTGGGCTCTTAGGCCAGCAATTAGCATAACTATTCAGCCAGTGTTTTGGGCACGCTTCCGTCTGGTACTTGTCTGGAACAGTTGAATTACCTATAGGCCGTTTGTAACGGTCCTTAGTTAATCTGACTGATTCCTTTGTACATAGTTAGTTTAATTGTACGATATATGATATACCTACCATTTTTCCCCCTCTCTCCCCCTCAGGGGGAGGCCCTGAGGCGGTTCTCAACTTATGTAGTTTTTACATGCTTTGATCACAGATAATAACTTTATATTCTATCTTTCACTGGATTTATGTCATATGTCAATAAAATGTCAATACAAATTTGGCGCAAAAAACAATCGTTGAAATATACTTATATTTCTATCACAAACCCAAATAAATATGTAATATTAAAATTCAATACCCAACTACCTATATAATGTGAAAAAATACCTACCGTTTCCAATATGAATTGCCGTCTTCTATTCTTGCTCTTATCAATACACGTAGCGTATTCCCTCTTGCCTCCGAAGTTCCAATGGAAGGCAGTAGACTTTGCTTGGGACCCTCCCCAACGCGAGAATGCTTTGGCAAAAGGAGACTTCATTCCCGAGAACAACATGCCGACAGGCTTGGCTAGGTGGAAGGATAAGCTGTTTGTTACCATTCCTAGGTGGAAAAAGGGTGAGATAAAATGCAATTACCTATCTACCTTTCTTCTACTTTTATTCCATCAAAGTCAAGTTGAGCCGTTTTTGCTGAGCCAGAAAATAATGCGGTTAAAAAGACCTAACCAGAGATCATAGGTTCGGATGCCAGCAAATCAATACCTAATGCATTATTTGGTTTGGAAAACCTACCTATGTAGGTAGGTAGGTACTAGGTACGTATCTCTAGAAGGCAATGTATGTACACTATGACCAGGTAGGTATCTAAGTAGTGTATTTTAAGAGAACCCTACTTCGAGTCCTCTTCTACCTCCTACTTACTGCTAATGTTCGCTTTCCAGTAGGTAAGAACACAGTTTGTTGCTTCAAATGGAATGTTGTTGTCAATATGTACCTAATTGCATAGAGATAATTCTGTTTGTGGTGCTTTGCTTCTTCTTAAACATTATATAAATCAAAATACACAGGTACCTACCTACCTACATTTATGTATCCTACCTATGAAAAAGAGTGTTCGTATAGGAAAACATTTTTGCATACAAACAGCCTCAGTGGTCTATTGGTTCGCCCACCGGTGTCCTGAGTTCGATCCCCAGGAGAGTACAATATTGTGCTTGGTTTGGTTGTTGGAAGGACTTTTTCCGCCTCGCTAAGGTACATCTCACCGGCGGTTTTGGCGGTAAAAAAAACTATAAAAAAGAAGGTTGCGCACTAACTGTTTTTGAAGATACCTACCTACTTACTTATAGACTTATTTTTAAGGTGTTCCATCCTCGCTAAACTACATCCACCTAAACGGGAGCCAATCAGAACCGTTGCACCCTTACCCATCCTGGGCTGAAGGTTTCGTAGGTCATGAGTATTGCTGCACGTCATATAACAGTACCGTGGTGAATGCCTTCAGGGTTTTTGTGGATCGGATTGACCGGTTATGGGTTGTGGATAATGGCGTCACTGATATGACAGGTGAGGGTATTTTTTTTAATTGTTACGCACAAAAGCAAGCTGTGTAGGAACTTAAATAGGGTAGGTGGGATCTACCTCTTTGTGGTACCTACCAACGAGATCGCTTGCAAAATCTCTGGTGGTAGAACCTGCAAAGGCCTGCCTGGGTAGCGACCACTCTGATCCAAGCCGTTAAATCTCAGTGTTCCGTTGGTGCGCGGGGGAGCCAGTCCCCTTTGGGTAAGCTAGCTCCACCGTTGACCTCACCCTCACCCAGTGTAAGTTTTGAGGTCGAATACTTAACCAGTTAATTAAAACAAAAACATAAGCTGGCTCATTTTTGGTACCTTGCCAACACCATGTTTCTAATTTGTCCAAATGTTTCGTAACTACCGACCTTGCAATTTTTATAACCGATAATAAAATCACCAATAGGTATTTAGACATAAAACTCGGGACTTTGTTCTCTATAAACTGTAGGAAATTTTCAACACTATATTTCACTCACTACAAAAGGCTACCCTGATCCCTGGTTGACTGTCATATCAGTTGGTCAGCTACAAGTAGGGAATGCAATCTCGTACGAGATTTCCGCCTAGCGAGATCTCGCGAGACTCAAAACCCAGTCTCGCGAGATCTCGCAAATTACGGGATCTCGCGAGATTGGGAGAATCGCAATTAAAACATATGCAAATGCTTGTTTTAAGAACTAGCAATTGACATGATATGTAATTAAATAGAAACTGCGTTGCTTAGTTATAAAAATAATGTAAGTTTTATTTTAAAAATCAACAGAGTGCTTATTATTTTGTCTCTAACTTTAATAACATTTGTTTATGTCTATAATTATTATACCTACTGTAGCTAATCAGTTCAAATTCTTACAATATTGGTAATATCTATATTTAGTCTTTTGTAAATTATTACTTTAGTTTCAATAATTAAGAGTAATAGGAACATTACTTATGGTAAATAAAAACAACAAAACAAAAACTTAACTTCACAAGTTCTTAAATAAATGTTGTGAGATCGTATTAATCAAATAAAAGAAGTTTAAAGTAGAAGTCAGATGAAGTTATCAAGGAAAAGGCAAGTTAGTTTGTCTGAAAATGGCTTCTCAAAAAACACATCATGTCGAGAGTATCATCTGACAGACGACTTCTGATTTTGCATGCCAAATACCCTGCTGCTGAAAAAGCTCGTTCTGCCTCAACACTTGTGGGAACCACAGTTGAGAGGCAGTTATGTACGAAGTTCAAAAGTTCCCCTCTTACTCCACCAGCTTCGTACAAATTCATTTCTTTTTTTATTAAAATGTCTAAAGTATTTGTTGTAGAATTTGTTGAGCGAGCAGGATTCAGTTCGCGCGCAGCCGCGCTATGAAATACACGTCGTCACGCTGCATTTGTCGATCTCGTTATCTCGCGAGATCTCGTACGAAATTTGACGAGATACAATCTCGTAAAATATGGCCGGGATCTCGCGAGATCGGGATCTCGGCGAAACGAGATTGCATTCCCTAGCTACAAGCGATCAGTTAGCAGTTTGCCACCAAAGTTTGTAATTTTACAGGAGACGCAAAACAAATATCGCGTCCTGCTATCCTGGTCTTCGATCTGAACACGGATACCTTGATCCACAAATATGAGCTGGATGAGAACGTGCTTCGGGAGTCATCTGTTTTGACAAGCATTGTAAGTTTTAGAGGCCTACAGACCGCTTCTACAACTTTGCTGAATTTTTTTTTTAACTGGAATTTGTAGTTTTCTGGTTCCCTGGGAGGGGAGCCTGTAATTTTACAGCTGATGACCTAAATAGCCTAAATTCCTGAATAAATTCAGATTCTTTTCCAATTCCAACTGCTTGAACATAGGCCTGCTCTCGAACTAAACCACTTATCCGAAAGTTGCAAAACCTATTCAGCTCATTCTTAGGATTCCGGTCTAAGTATTAGGACCGATTCAAATATTGTGATAATATTTATAGTATTATTAATAATATTTGTATTATTCTTTCCAAAACGACTGATTTTCTAAAAGTATTTAGAAAGTTAGTAACAAGTACCCTCCTGTCATTGCAAAAATTCGACCATATAGGTAGACTGGCGGTTCATTTCGTAAAGTTTACCTACTTTTCTAGATAGGTACGCAATAAAACACGATCGTCATTCTAAGACTGTCTTTATTTATCAATTGCCCTCAATAGGCAATTCCCGATCTACTACATTTTTTTTTTTATCACAGGACATTAATTTTACACAGCGCCATCTAGCCCCAAACTAAGCATAGCTTGTAATATGGGAACTAGATTACGGATAGAATACTTAAATACTTTTTGTAAATACATACGTGCTATAAGATACAACACCCAAACACAGACCAAACATCTATATTCATCACACAAATGTTTGCCCTGGGTGGGAATCGAACCCACACCCTAGCGCAGAAGGCAGAGCTACTACCAACTGAGCTATGAGGCTTGTTTATTTAAACTAAATGTGCGCCTACCTACCGTAATACTGGGTAGGATTACTGTAGGTTCACTCAAGCCAATCGCACAGAAAGTGTACCTTGTAAAACCCACCAATTTCAGGTGGTAGACCAACCAGCTACAGGAAAAAAAAACAAGTCATCTAAAACAAAGAAAAGACCGACTCCCCCCGAGACATTCGCGTACATCACAGATACCGGAGCAAACGCAATCATCGTTTACAACCTAGAGGAGAATGTAGCATGGAGGGTGGAGAATAACTACTTCCATTTCGATCCACACGCGGGGCAGTTCAAAGTAGGGGGTGTGGAGTTCTATGGACGCGAGGGGATCTCTGGAGCGACGCTGTCCGACGTCAATGGCGATGGGTGAGACTCACCACAGTCATCATTATATCACCTTAAAGGCATAGTGGTTGGGCGTATTCGTAAGTCCAACAGTTAACCGCCTCTGTGGTCTAGTGGTTCAAGCCACCGATTTCAGATCCAGAGGTCCCGGGTTCGATCCCCATGGGGAGTACAATAAATTGTGCTTGGTTTGGTTGGTGGTAGGACTTTGTTTAAGTCCGCCTGGCTAGCAAGCACCATCTTACCTAATTCTGTCGCTATAACAACAATTCTAAAATTGTCGTGTTCCGACATTTAGAGGTAAGATAGCCAGTTCCTCAGTTTGTTGAGGATTCCGGGTGAAGTGCGCCTCCACCTTCGGCCTTATCTTAACTTGTAACCAGGTGAGACTATAGCCAAGCGTTTCCCCGTCGAAAAATAAATAAATGAGGGAATTAAATTTCTTGTAGATTTCGAGAGTTGTACTTTTCTCCGACATCAAGCACCAAGCAGTTCAAGATATCCACACAACTGCTGAGATCCAGAGTCGTAGCAAGTGAGGATGTCTTCAAAGGCGTTGAAGTAATACCTAATCACCAACCTATTATATTTTTTTTTTTTAGTTTACGATGATTCAGCTTGACCTTAAAGCTTGCCTGATAATATGAGGTCTACAATTTATCTTATTATTTACTGGCATTAATAAATAGGTACCTATAACATTTATGGCATTCCACGCTTGAACTGATTGTCCGAAATACGTAATCGAGCTGTCCCAGAAAATGCCTATTCTATTAATAACCTATCATATAAAGAGTAGTAGATCTCCTTGTGAAAGGGTTCGTCCGAGGAAGTACCATCACCATACCTATTAAACATCTATAAGCCTTAAGTTGAAGAGCGCAGTGCAGTGCCACGTAGGCCATGTTTTTTGTAAATGTGGCCTACGCAGAAAGGCTTTGTTATAGGCACTTGTTTGTTCCGTATCCAAGCTGTACATAAAAATAAAAAATAAACTGCTGAGATATGCATCTAGTGGTGACAACTGCAACCAGTGGCAGTAAGAGTACTTACCTGATGAGTACATCAGGACCGACGGCGACGGAATCAATATCACTTAGGTAGGTACGTACCTATTGGACAATAAGCGGTGATTTATCCTATCAAACCTGCGAAGATCCGAGAACAGTACATGTAGAATACCCCCCACAAGTGGACGTCAGTGCAGCCCTTGGTCACCCCCACTCAGAATCTGGGAACTACCACGGTGTTGTCGCGAAGAGTACAACGGTACCTAACACCGTTGCCTCCTTACCAGAGGTAGACCTGCAGGGGTAATCACAACTCTAACGGAAAGATTTCATTTCGGATCCACGATCTCCGTCTCTGTCATCCTAAATGTAGATGACTGAGACGGTGTGAATGTAATGTGAATTTGTTCGGAAACCAGTCCGATTGTGTTGTGAATACCCCAGCTGTTGGTAGGTAGGTAGGTACCTATTATAGTCTTTCTATTTGTTTTAGATTGTAGGTGAAAGAGGGCCAAAATCTCAAGCAACAGCGTGTGAATATGATACACTGAATAAAGTTTTATTTTATACGCAGGCAAGTGTTTTTGGTAATCTGTAGGGCAATAGGTCCCATATAACAAGCTCCAGTTGCTAGGTCGGGTAGCTCAGCCTACTGCGCTGTAAGTTGTGGCTTGTGGGTGCAACCCCCACCCAGGACAAACATTTAGTTTAGGAGTTGTATGATATGTATGTAACTACCCATTTATAATTTTAAAAAGTTACTTCGTTACTATATAATAATAACAAGCTTTAGGTGCGTAGGCACTTAGTTTGGGGTTAGATGGCGCTGTGAGAACTCAATGTCCTGATTATATATTTAATGTTGAATACCTATGTTAGAATGACGAGTATTATACCTACCCACCCAGGTACTCGGAGGCAAAACCCACCATAACAGATCCTAACGCCGCCGCCACCAAGTGAACTGACACCATCTCTACGTGATAAATAAATAAATATATAAAAGGACATTCATTTCACACAGCGCCATCTAGCCCCAAACTAAGCATAGCTTGTAATATGGGAACTAGATTACTAGATAGGCGATCGCGGGTGTTTTTAGACGAAGATACGGTGGAGCACGTGGTTGTTCAATGTACCGCCTCAAGGGAAGCCAGTGAAATCTGGTCTGCAAAAGCGGCTTGCCTCATCTGTTTAGAAACAAGCAGCATCGAACTTGGTACTTGATACTCGTAAAATTTTCCACATTGACGTCTCAAATTCTGGTGTACCCAATTCGAGACGTCAATGTAGAAAATTTCACCCCAATTTTTTAATTTAGAATTAGACGCCGCCATTAGTCATTTCTACTTTGTCGTTTGACAGCCATCTTGCTTTCCACGCAGGTGAACAAAAATGGTGTTGCATGTTGGAACACAGAAAAACCATTTATCGATGAAAATACACCGGTAGTGATGAGCGATTGCACTGTTTTGGAATATCCGAATGACATCAAGGTAGATTTTTCTTTCAGTTTGCGATGTCTACTCTTGGCCTGGCTTGCCTGGGCAAGGATGAGGTCTAGGATATGACTGATCAGAATATGACTATTATCTCTCTTTTTGGATGTATTGGGTCCTACTTGCTTAGAAGTGCATCAAAGTGATCCTAGAAATCTTACTATGTAAGTACTAGGTACCTAATCTTACTAAAAATGAATATTGAATTGAATTCCACACTATATCTGACAGCAATCATGAGTTTCTATCAGGACTTGCCAAGCAGCAAGTAGGTATTTTGTGATCTAGTGGTTCGCCCACCGCTATCACATCAAGAGGTCCCGGGTTCGATCCCCAATGGGCGTAGAATATTGTCCTTGGTTTGGTAAGGTTAGTTGAACCCGTCTCTAGATCGAAAGCCCAACGCTTACGGTAGCTCGATTCCCGGTGGGGCAGCTTTAGAATGCACGGCTTATATTGTGAGTTCGTTCTCTTATTTTCATATGAATGATTTATTATTATGATATGAAGTCGTCAGTATCCCACTGGGCAAAGTCCTCCCCCCACTCCCTCCAGACTTCCCGATCTTGGACATCATTCCTCCATTATGAATGATTTATTTTTGAAAAAATATTATAAGGTTAGCTTTTCATCTACAACGGAGCAAGCTCAGAGAGAGCTGGAACATATCAAAACGTTAGGCGACGGATTTCGGCAGGAGAGAGTCGCTAGCCAGGTGACATTTTTTTTTTCTAGGTAGACCAAGAAGGTAATTTATGGATGCTTAGCAACAAACAATCCCGCTTCTTGTACGATGTCATGGACTTCAATCAGGTAAAGGAAAAAAAAAACACAAAAGAGCTATCTTAAGTCAGGGACCTCTAGATCTGGCACCGGTGGGCAAACCACTAGACTACCGAGGCCGTTATGTATTTTTGGGACGAAGAAGGAACAAACATCTCTGATATTATAAAAGAGACAGTTTGTATGGATGGTGTCTCAAAGTTTGTCATGTCCAAATAACGCCATCTATAGATACTTATAAGTATTACCAGAACCTGAACATTAGTCTTGCGCTTATTTAGCCCGCTTGACAAGCGTGGAGATCACTATTGGTATAGGGCTGATGTGAACACCACCTCAAACTCCCCTTTCGCATACCTCGTTGCGTTAGGATGTCAGAGAACTTTTTTTTTTATTGTACGAAGGGGAAGCGCTTGGCCTTCATCTCACCTGGTAACAAGTTAAGATAAGGCCGAAGGTGGAGGCGCACTTCACCCGGAATATTCAACAAACTGAGGAACTGGCTATCTGGCCTCTAAATGCTGGAACACAAGAATTTTAGAATTGTTATTATGGCGACAGAATTAGGTAAGATGGTGGTAGCTAGCCAGGTGGACTTAAATAAAGTCCTACCACCAACCAAACCAAGCACAATATATTGTACTCCCCATGGGGATCGAACCCGGGACCTCTGGATCTGAAATCGGAGGCTTGAACCACTAGACCATAGAGGCGGTTAAAATATAGTAATAAATAATGGTTTAGGGCTGGTGTGAAGCACTAATTAAGTATAGCTAAAAATCTTTGAACGCTTCTGTAGAAATCTTTTCTCGCAGGTCAACTTCAGGGTGTTAACGGCTCCTACAGCGAGTTTTATTCAAGGAACGGCTTGTGAGAGTATTAAACCCAAAACCAGCTTCATTAAACGACTGAAATCGTCCTTCAGTAATATTAAAATTAGATAAATAAATCATGTAAGTAGCTAATTGATTCAGGCGTTATTTTGCGGCAATCCATATTTCAAAATAAAATTTGAAAACAGAAAAAATATTTAGTAATAAATCCGCCAAACCTCTCTGAAAAAATCAAATCGACACGTGTTTCGCCTCTACACGATTCTGCAATCGTAATCGCAGAGCTCGGAGCGACAACACGTCCACAGAGGGCTAGTCAGTGAGCAGCAAGACTATATTTCCTGAGGATGCCTCGTGTAGAGGCGAAACACGTGTCGATTTCATTTTTTTAGAGAGATTTGGCGGATTTATTACTTACTAAATATTTTTTCTGTTTCCAGATTTTATTTTTTTTATCATGTAAGTACGTTATGTAAACACAATTTTCCTATGTTTTCTTGAATAAATAGCCTATTTGTTATTTTATGAAAATATACCATATTACATCCAAATTCGTTTAGCAGTTTGAGCGTAATTGTGTTGAGTGCCAAACATATTTAATTTTCGGTCATCCCACGGGAACACTACACTTTTCCGGGATAAAAAGTAACAGTAGGTGTTACAGATTTTTTATCCCGAGTGTATGCTATCTTTGTGCAACAATTTTCAGCTTGATCAGCATTATTTTAGCGTAGGTAATAGGTAACATACGAGGGAAGAAAATATTTCATGCGTTTATGAGCATGCATCGAACCAAAGATTTTCCTGCTAACCTGTGATATGTTTTTCCCAGGATATACTTATATGATAATGATAATGAGGCCCAGGTTCTTGATTTCCGAGCAGTATACCAGGGGTACCTACGTCATTATATTTGACAGCTGGCAGGGAGTTCTGATCAAGCGTCGATTTGAAAGCCTTGCTACCTGTGATTTTACTTAATTCTGTCTCCATAATAACAATTCGAAAAAAATGGTGTGTTCCGGCATTTAGAGGTAAGATAGCCAGTTCCTCAATTTGTTGAGCATTCCGGGTGAAATGCGCCTCCACCTTCGGCCTTATCTTAACTTGTTACCAGGTGAGATGAAGGCCAAGTTCTTACCCGTGATACATTAAAAAAAAATATCACTTGGGCTTTAGTGGTACCTATTTAGAGACCAAGATGAAACTCTTTACGGCATTATGGATATCAAAGGATCAATGTTAACCGCCAAAAAAGTTGAGAGACATTTGTATGGGCGCTACCGCCGCCTTTATGATAAAGAGCTTCGATCTATTATATTTTTATTTATTCACTTCAATTAAGAAGATTATTTCTCACTTTTAAGTAGGTAGGTACTAATAAAGCCTTAGGTCTTTTAAATTTATCGTTGGTAAGACCTTATTGTTACTCGATTGCCTACTTACTTAACACTCGTATTAGGTACATACCTAACCAACCAGTAATCCAATAATTACATCTTACCTAATTTATTTGTCGATCGAATGCAAGTAAAGTAGCGAACAAAAGCTACCTCTGGCGAACAAAAGCTATGGTAGTGTAAGTCATAAACTAAAAATCATAGTTAAGGAGTTAGGTAGTGAGTTGGGTAATACCGTGCCCTTATAGCTACGAATAAATAATAAGGCCGAAGGTGGAGGCACACTTCACCCGGAATCCTCAACAAACTGAGGAACTGGCTATCTTACCTCTGAATGCCGGAACACAACATTTTTTTAAGAATTGTTATTATGGCGGCAGAATTAGGTAAGATGGTGGTAGCTAGCCAGGCGGACTTAAACAAAATCCTACCACCAACCAAACCAAGCACAATATTGCTCCCACTGGGGATCGAACCCGAGACCTCTGGATCTGAAATCGGTGGGTTGAACTACTAGATCACAGAGGCGGTTAATACATTAATAGTACATTGCAAGTATTGCAATAGGTAGGCACTGTACCTACTAACTAGTTGTTTTTGACGGATTCTAGAGAATACATAGTTATTGACCTGTTACATCGTGACTTCCATTTAAAACAATAAAAAAGTCTCTAAGTCTCTAGTCTAAAATATCCGCTCGCGACTCTCATACTCAGCGCCTTCCTACGCATTGTGTTCGTGTATGAACCGGAAAAAGCTTCAAGCAGAGCAAAATATCTCCATAAGACAGTGCATAGGTGCGAGGCGTTATGTCAGGAACAATGTCATTGTGCTATGTGCAGATCCCAAGCATTGAGGACTTTGTGGTATTTTTGAGCCTGGCGACCCCTGCCTCACGAAATACCAGGCACACCAGACTATAGGATACGATGCAACCAGAAAGGATTCCCCCTCCCTCAATGAAGCCTCCTAAATACTACGGATGGACCACCTCCACTGGAAAGCACCTAAGCAATGCTCCGCGACCTAGTGTAGCCACAAGAGTTGATGGTTAATAGCGCCAGCTAGAGGCCCTTGCCCGCAGCTAGATAAAGAAAAGCTAAAAACGATCCGATTTAATGCCTTCTGTTGCTTTTGTGTCATTTCAACTTATTGTCAGTGTCAGTCATAATTGTGTCATGCGTTATGTCGTCGCGTCACCGTGATTGTTCCAATTCCAAAGACAAAGAGTGAGAGTGAGTGAGTCTAGTAGAACAGCAGCAGTAGGTATAGGTACCTTGTAAATACATACCTACTTACTATCTTTATTTGTTTCTCTTTTTTCCTTCATTTTTTCGAGATTCAATCAAAATAAATTATTTATTTTCCAATTGATTTCTCCGCTATCTGACTTGTGATTGTGAGGCAGTCGTTGATTGAAGGTTTATATTTAGAGACTCCTATTTTATATAACGATAATGGCGACGGAAGAGAAAATATCTGAAGAAATCAAGGAAAGCCCAGTGGAAGAAGTGTCTCTAGTAAATGAAAAACGAATAGGATGTGCACATTACAAACGCCGTGCTAAGTTTGTGGTAAGTTCAGGATTAGGCACATTTTCTGCAAGCTGGCAGTGTATTACCTTCCTAAGTTCATGAGGCCCTGATCACATTCTCATACAAAGATGGGGTTCAAATCAACATCTTGTCTATATATAAACAGAGACGCATAAGTCTCATGTGACTGATGAATTGCAGTATAAAACAAAGAACTTTACTTTTGCAGATCACTCTTGTTTTGCTGCTTTTGTTCAGCACCTTACAGTAATAAATTCATCCAATGTTGCCACCACATTCTATATTATTGATTGCTGCCAAGTTTGGCTGTTTTACTTCCTATTTTCAGTCAATGTTTCTGAAACTTGATTTATTAGCTATCTAGGACAATCTATTAAATAAAATCATAGCCCATTGACTGACTTACAATTAACACAAAAAACACAACTAGGGCCATAAGCTATGTATTTGTGAGTTGTAGTTAGTAAAACATAGTTTTGGTAAACAGGGTGCACTGAAAGAAGATTTTGCTAATTCCCATTGGATGATGATCCTGAGCATTCACATAAATTATTTTTATGTTGCATGTACCTTGCAAACCATACACATGGGTTTAAATTATGTTTGTAAGTCTGGAGTACACCCTATTAATGGGCATAAATAGATCCACAATCTAAGTAGTGGTCTGAAGTAAATACTTGAAATGTAAGCATGTAAGTCCATAAAATAGGAATGATAAGCTATGCCTTTTTTTATTTATCATCATCATTAGTATGAACAGCCTATAACTGTCCACTAACTGAAACTCCTCCAAGAAGGTTATGCTAAAACATCACCCTCGGCAGGTGGATTGGTAATTATAGAATTGGTGTTACATACTCGGGTTGGTGTTACATGCTCTGTGTCCCATGGTGCATTTTATTCCCATAGTAGACTTTCACTATATCCTTCAGAGACCCAGGGTCCTATTTGTATGCCTGAACTGCTACAGCTCTTTATTTACATCCAGATGTTATCAAAACAACACAAGTGCTATGATTCAAGAACCCTAGTCATTGGTTACACGGTTACCCACATCATGTTTCAGACTCCATGCTGTAATAAGGTATACACATGCCGTTACTGTCACGATGAGAACGAACAGCATTACTTCAACCGTAAGACGGTGACGGAGCTGATCTGTACGGAGTGCGATACAAGGCAAAGGGTGCAAGAGGAATGCCAAAACTGTGGAGTCCGGTTTGGAAATGTATATATTCTTTTTTTTTATTTGAATGTTCATTACAAAATCATATTGACAAATTTACAGAAAATGTAAATGCATTAAGTATACACAAAACATGAGCAGTATCCTATATATCTCGGACGATTATTATACACAACACAAGTAAGTCACATACAGACTTTATGTGCCAATAAATAGTTATAGGTAGTATAGTTAATATGTATGTTAATATGTATGTATGTTGCCTGAAATAAAATATTATTATTATATTAACAGATGGAAAAACCTGTATGTGAATATTTTTTTTTCAAAACATATACAATTCTAAATAAGTATATGATTATGAGTGTCTGGGAAAAGTTACAAATAAAACTGAACAACATTGTTCATAGACATACAAGATCTAGTTAACTGTGGGAGGCAGCTCTTTATAGGCTGGAAGGACATCGGGCAGACTACAAAGTCTTAGTAATAGGCTCTCATAGTAGTCCCTTAGTAACAGGTTATAAAAAAAAATTAAAGACCATATCTATTAATTTCCTCTGAAAATATCAAATCTACACATGTTTCACCTCTTACCATCTGCTCCTTGATTGTGTAAAAGTTACAAGATGATCAACCACCAACCAACTTTTTAGCCATAAAATCCATCAATCCTCCATCTTAAGGTTGTCTTGAATAAATCGCCTATTGTATAATTTTTTTTAATGAATCCATTTATTTTGAAGGTGTGCAATAATATATTTTCATTTATTAATTCATTTATCCTTGCCTTCTCCATCAGTACACATGTCTGATCTGCAACCTGTTTGACGATGAGGACAAGCGACAGTACCACTGCCAGGGCTGCGGCATCTGTCGTGTGGGCGGCCGCGACCGATTCTTCCATTGCGAGAGATGTAACATGTGTCTGCCGGTGCAGCTACAGAAGGCTGGCCATAGAGTGAGTTCTTTAGTGGCTCGGCCTTCATTACCTAGTGTCAAGTTTGTTGAGGATTCCGGGTGGAGTGCGCTTCCACCTTCGGCCTTGTAACTTCAGCACATCCCCGTCATACAATAAATAATAATAATATATATAGTAAGGTAGAGTAGTGTCTGAAAATATGATCAAATCAGTAGCAAGAAATTGGTTGTCTGGTTTTATTTTTTCATATAATATTTGTATTACAAGTGATTGGTCACAGCATTTACAAATTGTGTTTTCAGACACTTGGGCAGTTTCACATATTTAAGTGAGTCTCTGCTATATGTTTTTAATCAGCGCTTAAGCTGAGTTCAACTGAGCATTGCACAAAAATTCCGAAACTGCGTCAGGTCAATTGCTCAATTGGTTAGTGTTTCCGGCTTCAGGAAAGAGATGCGGCATCAAGTCCCGTTGCGGGTTGTGAATTTATGTGTCATTTTATCACTTCGAATTGTTGTTATGACAGGATTAGGTAAGATGGTGGTAGCTAGCCTGAGAGACTTAAAGTCCTACCACCAACAAAACCAAGCACAATATTGCACTCCCGATCGAACCTCTGGATTTGCTTGACTAGCCCAAATAGGCGGTGGTTTCAGAATATTCCAACTAAAGTTACATACCTATTGCAGTGTGTAGAAAATGTATCCCGTTCGAACTGTCCCGTGTGCCTGGAAGACATCCACACGTCGCGTATCCCGTGTCACATCCCGGACTGCGGTCACCTGCTGCACCGACCGTGCTTTGAGCAGCTCCTGCACTCCGGGCACTACGCTTGCCCCACGTGCCAGACCAGCATGATCGACATGACCAATGTAAGTGACATTTATTAATACTACTTGGAGACAACAAGCAACAAAATTACAGGACATTATTTCACACAGCGGAATAATATGGGAACTGGATTACGGATAGAATTATAAAATATACTTTTTCAAATACTTATCGTACAATACAACACCCAAACACAGAACAAACATCTATATTCATCACACAAATGTTTGGTCTGGGTGAGAATCGAACCCGCAACCTACAGCGCAGCATAGCTCAGTTGGTAGTTACTCTGCCTTCTGCGCGGGATCGATTCCCACCCAGGACAAACATTTGTATGATGAACATTGATGTTTGTTCTGTGTTTGGGTGCTGTATCATACAGTACGTATGTATTTACAAAAAATATTTAAGTGTTAATTATCTATCCGTAATATAGATCCCATTTTACAAGCTATGCCTAGTTTGGGGCTAGATGGCGCTGTGTAAAATTAATATCCTGTAATATATATATATGTATCATTCCACTGAGATATCTGGATAACCAACCTCTGGACCTGGAGGATTCCATGAGGTTTATTTACGAGAAATATGTTTGTTTTCATGGAGTTAAGGTTAAGTTATGTTATTTTTCGCAGCTATGGAACTACTTAGACTCAGAAGTAGCAGCTACGCCGATGCCGCTCGAATACGCAAACTATAAGGCGACGATACTCTGTAAGGATTGCCATAAGGTGAGAATAATAACAATACAATATCAAATTATTTAATAGAATCGACCCCTCCAACTCAGCCCATGGATGTCGTAAAAGCCGACTAGGGGATCTCACCACAAAAAGTGCAGCTGCCTCCTGTATTATCTACTGTGACTGTGATCACCAATCTACCTGCCAAGCGTGGTGATTATAGCAACACGTCGGTGACTACACGTGTAACCTAGATTAAATAAGTTTTAACAAATATTGTACGTATTTTTGTGTTATAAGGTATATATTTTATGGGTCCTAGAATTAGTATTTAACATCATTCTTATGTTACCTGAATTAAACGATTATTATTATTAAAGCCTCCTTTAGCTTTGGAGGTGGCTCTGTCCAGCAGTGGATAATACGTACCTCCGATGACAAAAACCCTAATAAGATCGTAGATACGCGTAGAGAGGCTTTCCCTCTCGACGCGAGTCTGACTCGCACTTGACCGCTTTATTTTATTGTACGACGGGGAAGCGCTTGGCCTTCATCACACCTGGTGTCAAGTTGAAGGCCGAAGGTGGAGGCCCATTTCACCCGGAATCCTCAACATACTAAAGAATTAGCTTTCTAGAATCTTTAAAAAAGCCACGGCCAAATACTCAATTTTGCTATCGTCCAGGAATTGCCATAGACAAATATCACGGACGTTATTTTTTTACATTAATTTCACAGCGCCATCTTGCCCTAAACTAAGCAAAGCAAATATTATAGGAACTAGATTGTGGATAGAATACATTATATACGATAGCAAGTTGATTTAGGCGTCTCCTTGCGGAGCTCGATTACAATTATTAAAACAGAAAAATGTTCAGTTACAACTCCGCTAAACATTTTTATTTTTGTTTTTAACCGCCTCTGTGGTCTAGTGGTCAGATCCCGAGGTCCCGGGTTCGATCCTCAAGGGGGGTACAATATTGTGTTTGGTTTGGTTGGTGGTAGGACTTTAAGTCTGCCTGGCCATCTACCACCATATTACCTAATTCTGTCGCCATAACGAGAATTCTAAATGTTGTGTTCCGGCATTCAGAGGTAAGATAGCCAGTTCCTCATATTGTTGAGGATTCCGGGTGAAGTGGGCTTCCACCTTCGGCCTTACCATAACTTGAAAAACCATATGAGATGAAGGACAAGCGCTTCCCCGTCGTACAATATAAAAAAACACCTTGATTGTTTTACCAGGGTAACAGCGCCATCTAGCCCCAAACTAAGCACAACGTAATATGGGAAATAAATTTTACTTGGATATCTTTTTTTTTAGTTAATACATACTCATCATGCAATACAACACCCAAACGCAGAACAAACATCTATTTCATCACGCAAATCTCATATCAACAAGCCTCATAGCTCAGTTGGTAGTAACTCTGCCTTCTGCGCTGTAGGCTGTGGGTTCGATTCCCACCCAAGACAAACATTTGTGTGATGAATATAGATGTTTGTTCTGTGTTTGGGTGTTGTATCATATAGTACGTATGTATTTACAAAAAGTATTTAAGTATTCTATCCGCAATCTAGTTCCCACATTACAAGCTATGCTTAGTTTGGGGCTAGATGGCGCTGTGTAAAATTAATGTCCTGTAATATTTATTTTAAATGTCTGTTCTCTTCGTTTCAACTGAGCTACGAGGCTCGTTGAATTGTATCGTTTGGTTTCAGCTGTCGACCGTGAAGTTCCACGTGGTGGGTCTGAAGTGCCAACATTGCGGCGCGTACAACACGTGCCAGACCAACGGATTTCAGAAGTACGTCCCTTCTTATAGCGTGGCATGTGCGTTGGTGATCGCTTGCTTGTCCTGTGCGTATATGTTGCTCGGCGACAAACTGTGGATGATTTTGGAGGAGTTTTGAAACCTGATTGCTCCGTCTCTATCACCTCTGGTTTGGGATGCGCGTTAAATATGAAGATAAAGATAAATTTATGTCATAATAATACATTGGCACGAATTCTTTGTAACGTTAACATAAAATAGGTAAGAGTAGAAGCCCCTGGTGAAAGTCTAAAGAGAATTACTACCATTATTTCAGCCGCCAAGCAGCATTGCTGTGTTTCGGTTTGAAGGGTATGGTTGCCGGTGAAATTACGGGGACGTGAGGTTTAACACCTTTATGCCTCAAGTTGACGGGCGCAATGCACTGCCGTGTAGGCTATGTTCTTTGTGGATGTGACCTACGCAGTAAGGCTTTGTCATAGGCAAGAGTACACTTAACACCAGGTGCGCTACTTGCTTGTCCCGTCTCCTAGTAGTATAAAAAAAAGGTGCTATCTAAAGATGTAATGTAATAAATCCAGTAATGCACAGTAAAGGGTAAATTCCTTATAAATATGGAGTAGTATGGTTACAAAAATCGTACCCTCCGCGCTAGATTTTACTGAGTTACGGCGGGTACGTGTGTTTTAACCTTCTGTAAAAAACCCATTTACAGGACATCAAATATGATTGTATGATATCTGCTGTTTATGGCTCAAAGCAATTACAAAACATAAGTTGCGTTTATTGTCAGGTACACGACGAATTTTATGTATAGATAGTCAATAAGGGTGAGTTGGACTCGCTATAAATCATATGAAGGTCTTAAACAAAATCTCAAAGTTTCAATATAAAACTAAAACAACACGTTATGTCAAAACTCCTAGTCCTACACTGGTTGAGTATAATGGAATGCACTCATAAAACCACCAGCTGGCCAATATCTTACTAACTACCCTGCTTAACGTTTATTCTCACAAAAAAGTTACAAAGTACCTACTTATTGATTTATTGCTTTATATGTATGCACACCAATCTATTATGTACTTTTTTTTGTAATTTCTCAAGTAGTGAATTAGCATGTAATTCTATTGAGAAAATAAATGTCTTTAACCCGAATAAAATGAAAAAAACCGTTATTCTGTTGATATGTGGGTTGGAACACTCACACTCACAGTGTGTTTTACATACCACCCATTAAGAGGACACCCATCAAGTTAATGCTCGTTGGTGGAACTTATCAGTTAAGTTTTTGTATAAATAATCTACTAATATATATATTATAATATATTAATATAAATATTAATAGTAATAAACCGTTCAGAGTGCAAGTCCAACTCACACTTAGCCAATTGATGATGAACCTTACGTGTGTATATCCGAAGATTAAATATGCCTCATTCAAATCACAAGTATTTATAGATTAGAGCTATTTTGTCATGTTAAACGTACTAATAAATTCATATAAATTAAGCATGCGTTTTTATTTTGTATTGTATTGGAGCTTTGTGTTGGTTTCATTTTATTCTATCAACTTTATATCACTAAATACTAACTAATATAAAAAATCGTGTAGCTGACTGACTGACTTACTGACTGTCAATTAAAGCACAGCCTAAACCAGATGACAAGAGGCTTGAAATATAGGTAGCAGATTTTAGTAGTGTAGGGGTGCACTAAGAAAGGATTTTTTTTACTGTCGCTATCTTTTCCCTGAGCAAAGCTTTGGAAACTAGATTACGGATAATCTTTTTGTTAGTTATGGCGTTTTGGCATTTTCTGATATCTGTGGTTTTAGACAAAATCAAATTCTTATTAATAATTTAAAAAAACACGTGCGCTGTTTATGCGCAGTAGAAGTTAAACTTAGAAATCGAAATTGCGATAATTTGATAATTATGGGTATATTTTTTACACAAAGAATGCATAATATTGGTTTTGCCTTTTAAGGTGGCATGGGCATCATATAACTAAGCTTGAGGTTTCAAAGTGATCATAAACAATCTTACTGAATAAATGAATATTGCATTGAATTACCTCTGCCATCCGTTTTTCAGTCTGTCAGTGGGATGCATCTCATGAACATTAATAACCGTAGACGGTTCAATACTAGCATAGAGAGCTTTTAAAACAAATAATACAGAAAAAATTACAAGGGAGTTGATATCTTATTCTTATCTAAAACTTTTTTTAAGATTTTATTTTTTTAAATTAAAATTAAGAATTAGGCAATAGCCTAAATAGTTCAAACTTGGTGTGATATTTGTCCTTACCTACACGTACAACAACAAATACTAAAAATCGGCCAAACGCCGATTATGACGTGATCAGCTATAGCGCTGATAACGTCATAGCAGAGATTCACTGAGCTGTGATCTGCACTAGTGTTTGAAATTACACACAAAATGACTAGCGAAAGATATGACACAAAAAATTGTTATCTGCGTCGGTACCCGCGTAGCTCAGTTGGTTAGAACGTTTCCGGCTTTAGGAAAAGACGCGGGTTCGAGTCCCATAGGTTACATTTGTAAAATGTGACCGAGTGCAAGTTGCAATACAAAATTTGATTAAGTTACGTATGTACAGCAGTGGACAATCGCGGACTGCTGATATCATGATGATTCTATTCCAGGGACGTACCGAGTAGCTCCGAGGAAGGCACGACGCCCGCGTCATCATCATCATCGCCGTCGTCGTCCACCGCGTCATCATCATCATCGTCGTCAGCCCTCGAGGGCGATGAGCTGCCTCAACCCAACGCGCTCGACGAACCGCCGCAGGCGTGAGATTAACCTTATCAATAATGATCTAGCTTTCTTCAATAGTGCAAGTTTTTGCCGACTGTCTATGTGCTCGCGCGCACCTAATCAGGAACACACCCTCCAAATTTCAAGTCGCGTAGTATGTCAGTCAGTCACTAAAGAGCATAGCTGGTAAGTCTGACCCACGCGCCACGTGGTGGTGCGGCCTACAAAAATCAAATTTCTTGCCACTTATTGTAACCTAAATTAAAAACACAATCTCTCAACGGATTTTGTTTTATTTATCTACATACTTTACTTTTTGTCACTATCTGTCCAGTGTAGGAAGAAAGAGACAAAAGTAAAGCAATATACAAGAATGATTTTAGAGATTGTGGTGTCACTATTAGTTATATATTATAACAGGGTTATTGGTAACTCGACGTATTCTCGGCGGGATGATAAAGTTATTTGTCACTTATTGTAAAAATATAAATAAAATCAAAAATCAATATTAGTTATGGCAGTCGCATTCTAAATGTGTTTGGATATTTGGTTGCTCATTAAGTTTCGTTACTGGCAAGACAAGTAAAAAAAGCTAAATTTAAAATATATTAAAAAACTATTAACTTTAAAAGAGCTAAAGGCATACATTTTGTTGCATTGTGCACCACAATTTCGTCCAGTCGATACGTCTAGTTACCAACGGCAACTGAATAATTAATTATTTTCGATAAATTGCTAGTAATTGTGCTTCGTGTTTTAATATGTTTGATTGAGTATGCTTGGATGCAATTGCTATGACTTGTAATGCCTCAAGTGACTGGTGAGAAGTATAGGCGCACTGCAGTGCCACATATGGCATGTTGTTTATGGATGTGACCTGTGTGTGCAATGCCTTGTTGCAGCCAGCGGTCATCAGACGCTATTGGCCCGCTTTAGGTATCAAAATACAGAAATGTTAGAATACAATAATTCCCAATGTAAAAAATGCCAGTTGTAAAAGAGAAACAAAAAAGCTTTAATTCTTAGCCAATTAGGAAGAATTCGGCTCGGCATGCGGCACTTCGATATGTATAGAATATGAAACGTTGAGTGAATAGAAATTGTTATTACAGTAAATTAAATAGAGTATAGATATAATTATTTAATTGTATTATCTATAACCTACCTACCTAAACAATTCCAAAAAATAAGCGAAAAATAGAGTAGTTCTTAAGAGCGAGTTTGTACCCGTCCTTACCTAAAATACGAGGTTAGAAATGTGTATATACTTCAAATAGACGAGTAATTAATTACTTGTATAGCTGTTCAGAAAAATCCGGTTAAAAATTACTTTGACAGTATAATATATCGTCCTATGTTGTTAATGCACGGCCTGATAATACGAATCTTATGGCGGAATACGTCAGTAGATTAGGTTTTTTTTGTACCCAGAAACACCATGTTTTTTGTCTTCGAATTATCGGGTCGAACAAAATAAATCGTGGTGTTACCAAATAGTTGCATACTTTTGATACAATTGTTAGAAATTATTAGACCGTGCAGGAAAATTCGTTTTTGACTGAGAAGTTAGTAAATATTGTTGATCTTCCAACTTCATACTATTTTCGATTGTCAACTGACTCGGTTGTGCAGTGGACTTGTAAGTTTTACCTACTTTTATGTAAGGAGTGGTTGACACAGTCCAGTGTATATACTTGTAATAAGTTATTTATACTGGTTGTTCTAATAGCTTTATACCTCGACTAATGTTATTAAATGTAGTCTATTTGTACATTTATTACTTATAATGATGAAATGATGACTTAAATGTAATTTGGTTGTCTCCTGAACTAGTACACACTTGAATACCAAATAAATAGCATTATCTACAGATGTGGATATTTAACTATTTTGAAAATTATAACGTGTATTAGTACAGGCAATTGATTACACCATACGCGCAAAGCCTGGGAGGTCTAATGTCTCATTGTAACATTGTTGTTTAAAATATTTTAATAAGATTTTATTATTTTAGTACTAAGGTATTTGTTTTTGTTAATACGCAATATTTATAATTTAATATCGAATACATAAGATTGTCTATTAGTTGGTTGTTTTGATTTGAACCTCATAGTGTCAATTTTCTATCCCGCTTTGTGAAAGAGTGTATGCTGAATCCTTAATATTTCTGCCCATCTCTGTTTATGACCGCCTCTGTGGTCTACCAGGTGAGATGAAGGCCAAGTGCTTACCCGTCGTACAATAAAAAAAATGACACTTGCAATATCGATAATACGGTTGCATGCCAAAGCGAAGAAGTTGAAGTTGTAAAAAAACATACTATATAAGTATACCTGTACAGTAAAGAAAATGCTTATTATAATGAGGGTTGGCTGGGGTCTTATTCCTACTGGTATACCCCGGGATGACTGATCCCATTTATGGTGGATCCACCTGGTAAGGTCTGCCTGGTGCGAATACCCTACTGCAGAAGTCCATCATCCTTGACGTAGGTAGCTTCTGGGAAAGCTCGCTCTAGTTTTGTTTTTATTGACCGACGGGGAATGAAAGCATTTGGCTTTCATCTCACCTGGTTACTGTTATGATAAGGAGAGCTATTCTATCGGCACTTATCTATGATAAGGCCGAAGGAGGCGCACTTCACGAGGAATACCCAAGTCTTAGGAACTGACTATCTTACCTCTAAATACCGGAACAACAATTTAGAATTGTTATGGCGTCAGACTAAGGTAAAAGATGGCGACAGCCAGGCTTACTTAAACAAAGTCCTACCATAAAGCAAACAAAGGACAGTATTGTACCCCCGTGGGGATACAATATTGGATAGGTATTGCACACCGTTAAAACCTAACCTCGTGCCTAGAAACGCCTTGAGGTCGAGAGTTTACCCCTTCAAATAAGTTGGGTACCTACTTATTCTTTTAGTAGGTAAATAAAAAACTATTTCAAAGCAAATATTTAATACAATCACTATAACAGAAACAAATAACACATTCGGGCCGGCAGTTTCGAAAATAATAAAGAAAACGCCGTTCCGAATCAGCTTGCCTTGCATCACATATTGTTTATTATAAAACACACGCGGGAATGAATCTAAGGAATGTAAATAGTAAGGCTCAGCGCAAACGGGCCACCGACACAGCCACCGGGGGCCGTCGCGTGCTACCGCCACATTTGTAACAGTAGAAGTGCGCGACAGCCGCCGTTGTTCGGAAGTCAATACATTTTATAGCCCGTTCTCCGCTGCGCAGTCTTCCGAGGGACTGTACGATATGAAAGTATATATCCATTGAGGTGCCGAGCTCTATGGTGACGCGTGCGATGCATAGGACGCTAAGCCTGACAGCGCGATAGTAGATAGACCTCAAGTGGCGAGTCACGGAGACTGAGAGTGGCCGCCACCGCTACACGTGTGCGGCGCGTCTATACAAAACATATGAAAAAGGTGTGCTAAGTCGCTGTCGCTGGCCGTCGGTGGCACGTTTGCGCCGAGCCTAAGATGATTTCAAACAAATACCTTTACGTGTTTAATATAAAACTTTTAGGCAAGTACCGATTCAATTATCAAAAAACTTTTGTTTATTATTAACACATAAAACAATGTGGATCTCCAAATAAATATTACGAGACTAGTAAATTCTCTAAGATGATTTCAAGCAAATACGTATACAGGTGAGTTTTTTTCCAGGGCCACTGGAGGCCAAGTCTTAAACCGTGAGAGTTATCGAAAAGTCAAGTTAGGAGTTACGTGCTCGAATTAAAAAAAAATAAGTTCTGCATTAATGATTTTTTTTTTATAGTTTTTCTGGAAAAGTGAGTTTTTGAAAAAAAAAATGTTTTGCATTTGTGAGTTCTATGTTTGATAATAAAAAAAAGAATGTATGATGACTATGTGCCCAAAGTTGTTGGAACACTTTCAAATTTGAAAATTTTAAATTAATCTTTATGCATTTAGTAAGGGTTGTAGGTTCAGACTATGCGTAAGCTAAGCTATTAAATTATTTTTTTCTGTTCGTGATGAGCTTAAATTGAATCGTCATCAGATTAAAAACGTTCGCTTTTACTTTTTCTTTTGCAGAACTTATTTTTTTTTAAATCGAGCACGTTACTCCTAACATGACTTTTCGACAACTCTCACGGTTCCTGACTTGGCCTCAGTGGCCCTGAAAAAAAACTCAACCTGTATAGGATAAAACTTTTAGGCAAGTATCAATTACATAATCAAAAAACTCTTACCTAAAACAAAAGGGATCTCCAATCAAACAATACTTGTATTAGAGACCCTCTTACCTTAACAATAAGTTATTTGCAATACACTACTTAGAATAATTAGGTAAGTCAAGTATTTGTTTTTTTTTTATATTTAGTCAGCAAGAAAAATTTGCTAAAAAATAATTTAACAGCATATAATTCGAACGGAAAAATATCGGTAGGTTGTTAAGAAACACCTTGATTTTTTTATTCACTTTGTTTGTAGACAAAATACGTTTTGGAGATGACCAAAACCTTGTAAATTAGCCAACGTTTTTGATCAGCTGACCGTTTAAATGATAGCCAAATACTTAGTTGCCCATTGATAGGTCGATGGTAAATCATACGTGTATGAAAACGGGAAACAAATACCGCTATTCATAACATTTAAACATTTGGTTTAATTGCGAATGCCCTGGTAGTACCGGTCTCCCATACAAACGTAGTTTACCGTTCATTTCGAAATGGCATGACTTATTCAAACGAAATTTCGCAGATATTGGAACTCATTTCTCATTTATTTTGTTTTTAATTGTTGTTTACAATATACCTATCGAGTTGTGTCCGCAAGATTTCATTTGAATCGGAAAAAACATTTCGAAATGAACGATAAACTACGTGTGTACGAGGATCAGCGTTACTCCGGGCCTACTTAAAGCATACCTGCTGATTATATTTATCAAAAGCTACACTTTTCGTGAGCAATAGTTACCATTGAGCTCATATTAAAAACGCTTGCTTATAAATCGCAATATTTGCAAATATTTACGTATTACCTACGTACAAAAACTTTACACCTATTTATTTTATACAAACATACAAAATAGCTCACTTTACAATAGTTACCTATGAAGTAGGTACCAAGTAATAAAATAACGTACTTATATTATTATTTAAGTACGTTATTTTATTACTTATCCTTTTTTTATTATTAAGTACTTGTACTTTATTTTAGTAATTTGTCAACGAAATATAAACAGTTTAATTATTATAACATAAACTATGAAATATATATAATACTAGCTTTTCCCGTGACTTCGTCGGCGTCTTGGTTGTATAAAAAAATATAAAATAGGCGCAAGTACATATGTATATTATTATAAATATACATATTTTTTGGGATCTGGGACATATAAGACCGATTCACATTTCCAGGCAAAACATGTAGGTTTTTTAAAGTCTAAGTGCAGGTCCGACTCACGCTTTGCCAGTTTTTATTATTTATTTACCTCAAAGTTACCACTATATTCACACCTAATTTGACATAGGTAGGATATCATAGTATAAACAATACTTAATGTATTGTTTATACTATGATATTTATATATATATAATACTTATTGCAAAATAAACTTAATTGTAAAAAAATATATATTATTATAAACAAAATATTATCTACAAAATGCATAGAATGATTGCTTTCGCAAGAACAACATGATTGCGTGATGTGACAACACCTGTGTAAAGTACGGCTGTAATTATAACATAGGTAATTTCAAGACCGTCCTACTAAATTTAGTTTGCATTTCCTGGATTTATTGTTATATTTTTTTTCAGTGTAGGTACAATGAATTAATTTACCTATACATATATCTAACTACAAGCGCCTGATAAAGCTCACTCCACTTAGCCTTGAAATATTGGGATTATAGCAAGTGGCGACATTTTGTGAAGACTGCGAAATCTTATGTTTACGTATATTACGTATGAAAATAATGAATTAACTTTCTTTATTGGACATCAAAACTAAATAGGACAATTGATCATTACGAAAAATAAATATAACAGAACAGTGGGCGGTCTTATCGCTCAAGAGCGATCTCTTCCAGACAACCTTTGGATGGATACGTAACGTAAGTAAAGCAGCATATACAATACATAGTTCAAGACTGTAGTCTTACTTTAGGTTTTACTTACGTCTAGATATTATTTAATGTAAATGCTTTGTATCAAATGTTCAGGCACAGTCTATAATCTTGCAATAAATCGGCTGATTAAGATAAAGATGGGTTTTACAATTATTCACCAATAAAAGTACAGTATAGTTGATAACCATCACACAATGTTATCTAAGGCAGCAAGTTTACATGTAAAAGTACTTCTATAAAAGATAAACCGCATTATAATACGACTGTTCTTTTGACCAGCGAAAATAAATTATTTGATTTTGACGATATAATAATGTCTTGCTCCAAGACATTAATATGCACTTGGTAACATACTTATATTCGGGGTTTCCAAATTTCTACCGAAGTAGGCCGAGACAGTCGCGGTTTATGAATCGAACCCACCAACTCAACCCGCGAATGTTGTACGGCATTCGCCGACTCAAAGAAGAAAACCGCTTAAATAAATAAATATAACAGGACTTTATTTTTTACACAGCTCAATCTAGCCCCAAACTAAGCATAGCTATATATGGGAACTAGATTACGGATAATACTTAAATACTTTTGTAAATACATACGTACTATATGATACGACACCCAAACACAGAACAAACATCTACATTCATCACACAAATGTTTGTCCTGGGTGGGAATCGAACCCACAGCCTACAGCGCAGAAAGCAGAGTTACTACCAACTGAGCTATGAGGCTTGTTAAATAAAGAGCAGCTTTATTTTCTGCACATCCAATTTGGATAAGGTTCTGTCCAGCTGTGGAATTGAATGGGCTGATGAAGGAGGCAGCAATTTGAACCAGAAAGGAAGTTCATTCGGTTTCATCTAATTGCAGATTCCTTTGAGCCAAGAGCACAGGGCCCTGATTCTACTAAACCAATCGCTCTACTATGGCAATGCTATCGTCGCAGAATTGCCTTTATAGGTGCCTTTTGTATTGTAGTGGACATTCTCTGATACCATTGTCAAAGTGAAGCGATTGGTTTCATAGAATTGTTCTAGATGTAGCCACTACTCTAAAAAAAATATTAAAAAAAAAACTGGACTGGCTGGGATTTCTAATACAAATTGGCGATAATGAGCCCCTAGCGGAATCAGGCCTCGGTCGCATCCACTTATTTAATAAAAGTGTCTCACAAGTAATTCATGTACATTCACTATGGCAGTCCGTGGAAGTCAAAATCCGTGTACAGCTGCTCCACTCTCCGGTACACCTCATCGGTGTACGTGAGAGTCTGTGGCAAGGTCTGGAGAGCCATGCTGAGTCTATCTTCTGAGCCGAAGATCTGAAAAATTATTCTTATATATATTATATATTGCTGCTTATATATAAGCGAGCAGCACTGGGGCTGCCGTGCCTATTTCATAGTGATGTTTTAGATAGAGAGTCACTACAATTATTACTTCTTCGTGGTTCGTCCTTCGTCCTTGTAGGAAATAGTTTATTGGTTTGTAACCAGTTTGTTTTTAAAGTTGTTTATAGAGGAGGCAGTAACAACTTCTTCAGATAAATTAGGACTTTATCATATATATTAGGTATTATGTGCTTAAAAGAGATGTTGTGATGAGGATTTACTGCATAAAATTTACAATTCCATGGAAAAGCTATCAAACGACCTTATCTCAACTTGTAACCAGGTGAGATGAAGGCCAAGCGCTTCCCCGTCGTACAATAAAAAATATTGAAAACTAGGCCCAAAGCATGGTGTCAGATGTTACAACAATGTATCCAGACAATGGAACACCTGCTGGAGTGTCCGTTGTGCCCAAACTTCTGCACAATGGACGACCTCAACTCTGCCTCACCGGATGCTATAAGATTAGCCGCGCACCTGGCTACGAAAGTGTAGATATAAACATTCACTCGATAAGATGTTACAAGCCGCCGCCGCGCCATAAGCGTATAATATGGTTCTACATATTCTAAATCAAGAGAACTCGTTTCGAATATGTGCTGAATGAATCTGAATCTGACTAAAGACTACACCAAAACTCTAGTCCACCGCAGTACGCAATTCGTTATTTGACAGCTCGAGCGTAATGTAAAATAGGATGCCGAAACGAAATTAAAAAAGTAGCTACAGATTACGTTTTGCGATCGTACTTCGTTCGATGCCGTAATTGCGAGTGTAGAGAACAAGAGTAGGCCCCCTAGTGTCAGACTTTACAAGCCGCCGCTATAGGCGTATAGCATGCTATATGAGGTCAGGGGGCAATCCAATATGCTTTCAATAAAGCTGTAAAACCATGGTTTTACAGCTTTCAATCCCCCTGACCTCACCAGCCTCATACAGAGATGTAACCACAACGCTACTATCACTGGTGACCGGAGGTGGTTTTGTCTAGATTCCTATTCAGATTCATTGATTGGTACTCATATTTTATAAATACAAGGTAACAATATGTCGGAAATCAATAAAATTGGGCATGAAATGGATGAAATAGATAGTTGGTAGAAACCTGAATCAATGCGACCTTGAGAGCGATTCAAGTGTTTATTGATGAAGGCGTCACGTCCACGTAATTTATATAAATCGATTATCACTCTAAAACATTGTTCTTTTGTTGATTATTTTATCATTATACCTACCTAAGTAAGATTGGGCTTGTCTCTAACTTTCTTCTAGTAGGTTATCCTCAAAAGATCCACGCTCTGGGTTATCCATCAGAGTTGAATCACTCAGAGTGTGGATTTTATGTGGATCACCTACTAAAGTAGTCAGAGGCACATTCATACCTAGGTTCGACACATACCGACGTTTTGTAAGTAGCGTACTCTCAATACTTGACAGACGATACTAACCGCCTCCGTGGTCTAGTGGTTCCAGATCCAGAGGTACCGGGTTCGATCCCCAAGGGGAGTACAAATATTGTGCTTGGTTTAGTTTGGGGTAGGACTTTATATAAGTCCGTCTGGCTAGCTACCACCATCTTACCTAATTCTGTCGCCATAACAACAATTCTAAAATTGTTGTGTTCCGGCATTTAGAGGTAAGATAACTGAGGAACTCCTCAGTTTGTGAGGATTCCGGATGAAGTGCGCCTCCACCTTCGGCCTTATCTCAACTTGTAACCAGGCGAGATGAAGGTCAAGTCTTCCCCGTCGAACAATAAAAAAAAAACTAGCCAGTCACATATGCCATTCGGATTTTTGGTCTTAGACATGTGCATGTAGCAAATAGCGAACATAAGCTTTCTAAGAAACGAAAAGTTAATTGGTGCTAGACTGGATTTGAACCCACAACCCATACCCACTTGGCCACATAATACCCATCTAAAATAGGTAAGTAGCAAATAAAAAAAATGAAACACTTGAATTTATACATTTATATTGATAAACAAATCCACTAGCCATGAAACTAAAATCTTTTGTTACTAAAATTATTTTTGGAAGTGCGCATTTCTGCAGATTATTTGTTTAGGTGTTACCTTCAGTGCATTTAAAACTCAACATTGATGTTTTAAACAAAAGCCAATGCTATAATACTGGAGGAACACCCAAGACCTTGATTCCATCATCACATGGAAATTTCTAGGAAAAAAAAAAAAACCTTTCTTATTGTGCCCCAAAACCATAAATGGAAGCTACTCAATAAAAATGGATTTGAATATTTTTGATGTGTGATTCTGAACTGGAAAATTACAACGCTATTCTTAAACCATTTCTATACAATATATAAAGTTGTGTAGCTGTTATGTACTGACTGACTATCAATGTGCAGCCCGATTGCGAGGTTGATTTGAAATTTCAAGTCGATTTGAGGTTGTGATGGATGCACTGAGAAAGGATTTAAGGGGCTTCCCACATTTTAGGAACAAAGTCTTTGGTGTTTCACTAGTATTTTATAAATTTCAAAATACTCACCTTTTTTAACAAGTCTGGTCGGGAAGGCAAGGCATGCATAGCCAATGTTGCTGCTTTCCGTATGTACCACGGATGGAACTCCGCTAACGTCTCATTGTATGACCCCTGGCATGTTGTACAAGTATTCATATTCTCCTCCGCTTCACTGAGACGTTTTAAGAATAATCTTATAAAATCTGAAAAATAGTGCATTCTTTTACAATGCTTAGTTTGAACATGTTATTGTATTAGCTATTTATTTGTGAATGAAAATTTTGCATAACCAGGAAGGTCTAAAATTCTCGAACTAAAGTATGCCAAATGAAATCAAAACAAGAATAATTGTTTATTCAGTGAATATTTTTTTGGATCATTTGGAATTAGTGTTTTCAACTGTTATGTTGTTCCCGTTTCAAAATTATTGATAAAAACTTACTGCATAAATGATTATTTTGATGTCAGAGCATTCATTATTTAAATGAATTGCTGGATCAAATTAATTTGAATACCAGGGTTTCTTATCTTATGTGTTATCAGAAATTTTATAATAAGCTTTCCTAAGAGAGCTTATGTTTTACAACTTTTTCATATGATAACGAAAGTGATCAATGATTTATGAATCTGTTGAATCATAATAGGTGGTTATTGTGTCATATCATAACAGAGTTTGTAATATACCAATGTTTTGTTGAATTGATCTAAGCTATTTAATTATTATAAGACATTGTCATGCCAAGCCATGATTCAGGACAATTTATGCTAATAGCATCTGGTATTTGCAAAGACTCCTCACATTAAATACACTTGAACATACCTAGTCCTCTATGCAAACGCAGCATTGTCCTTGAACCGGACGAATAATCATTCTTTTCACATAGTCTAGTTTCTTTTTCATAGTTCATCATCTTCTTGAACGAATCATAGTGGACTGAATCATCTCCATCTCTATGTTTTTCCATAATTTTGATTTTCGTTTTCACGTCGCTGCTTACGAACGAGAATACCGAGCCAATAAGGTTTAAGAACCTGAAAAACTTTGCATTGTTTTTAAACTGCTAACCATATGGCTTGAAAACAATAAAGTAAACACTCACTTCACAAGCTCATTGTATCCGTCGATGTAGGCTTCTATAACAACGTCGTCCTCTTCTTTTAAACTCCGTTGAAAGCATTGTTGGACGTGATTTAAGTCCAGGTAATTTTCATTAGACATTTCTTTTAGTTTTTAACAAAATTCAATTTACAAAATTGAAAAATCAACAGAATACCCAACCCAGCCAGCCAGCGAGCGAATTAAAGCCAAAGCCACAGAGCAAGAGCTGACCAATAACTATAACTAATAATAAGTCAAGCCAGTGTTGCCATATGGAGAAGGCATGAATTCTGTAAATTCGTTCAAAAAAATCCGTACAAAATCCGTATGATAATTCTGAGCTAAATTCCGTATAAAATCCGTACAAAAATCAAGCAACTATAAATTTACCTATACATATCTTTATTAATTATCTTCAATATGTTTATATCAATAGTTAAATTAAAACAGGGTGATTTCCCTGGAAGTTGTTTTGTAAATAACAAGCCTGCTATAGTTTCTGTGCATAGTTTATTTCTTTGCTTCGTCTTCATAATATTTATGGCGGAGAAAATACGCTTTACCTCCGCACTCAAGTGAGGGAGTGAAGCATTCTCCCTCTTTGCTACGTGTGAGCCAAGACTTGAAAGAAGTCTCCATTAACTTGGTTGAAGCGCTACATTATGAGTGATTATTTTGCGTCCCCAGCCATGGTTTTCAGTCCTATACGATATTTTTTTTTGTTAAATTACAGTAACGGAACACAGTCAATAAAATAAAAAATGTTTTATGATTTTCTAATAAGTTAATGAAATTATGGAAGATTTAACTAATTATCTTCTCTTTCATATCACATTCATTGAAAAGAACAAGACAGAATGCTACATGTTTTACATTGCAACACAAATATGAACAGTTATTATTGTAGGGGATTCCCCACACCTCCTCATGTAGTCCGAAGTATAGTAGTAAGAAGTGATAGTAGAAATGATCTATCTGTATGTTGTTACATTAAAAATAATGGTTAAGATTTTAAATAGATCATTAAAAAAACATAAATCCGTATAAAATCCGTAAGCATAAATCATGCGTATAGGACTTCCAAAATCCGTATATATACGGACAAATTCGTATATATGGCAGCACTGAGTCAAGCCAAAAAAGCACGGCCAAGGGGTGGTTGGGCTTACTAAATAATCACCTCGTTCCGTTCATCGATATAAGGTTCCGTTCCACTGTATCGTACACAGACAGCGTTGCCAATGCCAATCTTCAATATTCCCCAAAACTGGTCTAATTTCCCAAATTTGGGGAGAAAAAAGTACCGATTCCCCACAAATTCCCCACATTTTTATTCATAATAGAAAAAAGTAGGTATTAAATTAAAACTATTAATTTTCAATCATCAATTTTGTTACATTTGCTATCATTATGAGTTTCAGTTACCTTAGGTCGTTATATTTAATTTTGCACTTAACATACGTATGTATCATATTTACAAAAAGTATTTAAGTATTCTATCCGTAATCTAGTTCCCATATTACAAGCTATGCTTAGTTTGGGGCTAAATGGTGCTGTGTAAAATTAATGTCCTGTAATATTTATTTATTTATTTATACATTTTTTAACCGCCTCTGTGGTCTAGTGGTTCTACCCACCGATTTCAGATCCAGAGGTCCCGGGCTCGATCCCCATGGGGAGTACAATGTATTGTGCTTGGTTTGGTTGGTGGTAAGACTTTATTGAAGTCCATCTGGCTACCTACTACCATCTTACCTAATTCAAATAATAATTCTAAAATTGTTGTGTTCCAAAAAAATTGGTCCAAACACGGAAATGAAAAAAAAAACCGTTTGTTTCTGACTTTGTTATGTATAAGTCAAATTGCAGTGGCCCCTGACTACAGTGCGTTCTGCGAGGATATTAGTGGTCTGTGGTTCTGGGCGTAGTTTTGCGAAGTCAAAGTCAAATATATTTTGTGAGTAAGATTTATGTATTATGTACACTTTGAAACGTCAAATCTGCTGGTTCGGAATCGCGACCAGACACAGACCAACACACAAGGAGAAAGGCACAGGTGTTCATAAACCTTGCAACGTTTTCGTTCCGATCTACGCATAAAAATGTCAATAACTTGGGTGAAATTATGAAGATTCATCAAAATAGAAACAGTTGTAAATGTAAATGTAAAAAGACTCCCGTTTCCGCACTTAGACTCCTAAGTGGTCCATTGTGCGTGAGGAATGTCCGGCTAGTGTAGCCAGCCTAACTCCGACCAGAAGCGCAGAATACTCCTGGGGTCTTCGCAGGCTTCACAGAGTGACCTCGGGTTGTTGAGGATTTCCTTGCGTTGTTCTGTTACTCCCACACATTCCAGGACAACGTGGGCAGCTGATTCCTCTTCGGTTAGACACCCTCTGCATAGGGGGCTGTCCGTTGCTCCAGTGGTGCACAAGTGTTTATTTAGTGGGCAGTGGCCCGTTAGTGTCCCCACTATGATTCTGAGATCTTGTCTCTTAAGGTTTAGGAGTCGTCGTGTTAATTTTGGTGAATAAGTCGGTAGTGCTGCTCTGGCCTGTCGACATTCAGTAGTAGAGTTGGTCCAGCGTTCGGTGTGTAGGTCCCGGGTGTGAAGCCTTATCCATGTGCGGATCTGTGAGAATGGCAGGGGGAGGGACGGAGACGGGCCTTCTGTGGTGGTTTCCGACCCTCTCCTAGCCAGTTCATCGGCGGCGTCATTGCCCAGTGACCCGCTGTGTCCCTTAATCCATTGAAGGGTCACCTTGTTCTTAGTGGCGGCCCTTTCCAATGCTAGGTGGCATTCGTGAATGAGCTTTGAATTACAGTTTTTGCTTTCCAAGGCTCTGAGTGTGGCCGTGCTGTCAGAGAGGATTCGTATTCTGTAGTCATTGATTCCTCGTCTGCATATTGCTCTTGCGGCCTCGGTGATGGCTGCACATTCGCATTGAAAAATGGAACTGTGTATGCCTAGTGATATGGATATGCTAATGTTGAGGTCCAGAGAGTGGATTCCAGCGCCTGTGCCTTGGTTGGTCTTAGAACCATCCGTGTAGACACGGACTTCGTGAATTCCCGATTTATAGAAATAGAAACAGACAACGATAATAGAAACAGTTTAACGAAATAAATTAGGAGACAACTCAAGTCCCGATATTATAATAATTTCCTTAGTTCACGCTTTTTATAGGTAACGCTTCACTGTTCTTAATTGCAGATGCATAATCAGTTTGCTGTGAGAGTAGCGTCACGGCGGCGACGGACATGTCGAGTCGAGCGCAACTATGGCTCCCGTACTGTCCGGGCACCAAAAAAAATCCCTTGATCACAATAATTTAATCGAGCCTCTGTGGTCTAGTGGGTCGCTCACCGGTGTCAGATCCAGAGTTCCCGAGTTCAATCCCCACGCCCCTGCCTCGTGAAATACTGGGCACACCTAACTCTATAGGATAGGATACAATCCGAAGGCGTCCTCCCTAAATGAAGCCACCTAAATGCTACGGATGGACCACTTCCACAGGAAGGCACCGAAGCAATGCCCCGCGACCTCATGTTGTGGGGTAAATAGCGACAGCTAGAGGCTCTTTCCCGCAGCTAGACAAAGAAAAGCTGTAGACGACCCGCACGATCAGCGTAACATACAACAGGGTCCTGATCCTACTTATTTCATCTACTAACATAACATTGGCGGAAATAAACCAAGTGGCACCTATAGTAGCCGTTCTGCTCCAATACTATTGTGTTATTTATCGAATAAAATAGTGATTAAATTTAGGCACGATTGCGAGACGACGACATTTACTAGTCACGATTTATCACCAAAAAGTCATCGGTTTATGGTGTCTTTGACCCTTTTTACCAGCTTAGACAAATTTTATGAAAGTGACTTTGCTAATAGCTTACATTGATGAATATCCGCCTTTTCGTTTTCTATACATAATGCAGTTGTACGGTTTGGCACTTTGCTTTGTTTACGTTAATTATGTTCAAATAAATGATTGAAAGAATAAAAAGAACAAACGAATGAGTTAAATTATGATGTTGGGTGTGTCTTCATATATAGTTACTTATCTGTGGTGTCTTCAAAATAGTCTCGTCTCGTCTCGCCTCGTCTCATCGACGAATTAATTAATAAATTAACATAAATCGTATCGGCTCGGCTCGTGATCGTGGCGACCGATTATCAAAAGTGTATAGATAAATCGTGAGCCACCAAACCAAAACGTTTGCTTTGCATTTGGATAAACTTAAATTAAAACATAATTCAATGACGCTGTAGGAAATACAAAATATTCTGACTGTGAAGTGCATCAATCGTTAGCATTAGATCTCGTCTACAAGACGGTCGGCAAAAAGTAAGTCGCAGGAATTAGAATTTGATGCTACTGTTGGTAGAATGCAAGTCTTTTGCGGATAATAAAATGAAATCAAGCAAGTTTCTAAGCTGCCTGCCCGGCTAAAGTGTCATCAAATAGCTTCGGTACCTATATAAATAATTACATAGGTACCTACGGTACGAAACATGAATAAGATCATAGATTCATGTTTATTTTGTAGCATGTCTTGTTTTTGTTGATACCTACATGTATGTAGGTATCTAGTTCACTGGGATTTCCCCAGGCGATAATGAAATATAAACTCATACAGAAATAAATGTTGTCAATTTGAAATTGGTTTATAGACTAATGCTGACAATGGCTTCGAAACAAGAGAATAATGAAGAAGAATCCTTCATCATCCTGGGTACGTCTCCGGGCACCAGTTTGGACATTAAATGTAATGGAATAGAGAATGGGGCTGCATTAGACAAGGCTCAGATTGAAGATGCTATGAAAGATTTGACCATGGATGCATCTTACAAAGCACACTTCAATCTCGCTGACTGTGTAAGTATAAAAATGGATATTTTAGTGATTGAGATGTGTGACTAAGCTGTTAAAATTCAGGCATAGGTACCTACTACATGAAAAAACATTGCAGCTTGCACCCATAAACTTAAACTAGCATGCCAAATATAACTCCTCCATGTGCACAACAGCAATCTTGCATTTTAATATTTAAATTAGATTATTGACATTCAATCCATACAAATATTATATATTATCATTTCACAACTAAATGGCTGGATGGATTGCAATGAATTTAAAGAACCTTTATGCCTCAAGTTGACGAGCACAGTGTGGTGCAGCATAGGTCATATTTTTTGTGAATGTGACTTGCGCAGTAAGGCAAGAGATGCACAAACTTATTGTCAGGTGGGCTGCTTGCTTGTCCCATCTTCAAATTGTATTTAAAAAATAAAAAAAGCTAGTGTGTAAACTGTGTAATATGATTTTGAAGTAGGTACTAAAGCAAAATACTTGAATAGGGTATTTAAACTGTAGGAACCAGATATGCCAACTACTTGCCTACTTCATTTAAGTGCTCACTATACCTGTACTATTACTCTCAATCTCAATGTAGTACCTACTTGGTACTTACCGCTCACTGAGACACATTACTTTACCTATAATTTTACCTGCTAAATGAATTACATCAGATATATTTTGTCCTTGATCTTATCCATTCACTTCTGTTTTTTTTTTGTGTTCATTCAGTAGTAGCTATTTTATTTTTATATGCATCATTGTGACCAGGACCAGGAACAATTTCAATTGTTCTTATTTTTCAAATTGATCGTGCATTTGATTGTGCGAAAGAATACTTGTGTGGAGCAAGATAATGATGAAGTTTTTTATAATCAACTTAACCAAGATTTTTGACTCAATTGAACTGAATTTTAACCATCTATTGGGCAGTTTTGTCATGATCTCAGGATAAATTTAATCACTAGGCACTGAAAAAAAAAATAGGAACCAACTTCACTTAAAACTTATAAACTATTCTATGAGTACTTACTCATCAAACATTTTGGAAGCTTTTGCTTATCGTTATGAAATGATATTACAACACTGATCCAGGACACCAATTTTATTGTACTAATAACACAATAGTACTATAGTGGACTATAGTGCACTATATGCACTATAGTGGCCGTTCTGCTACAATACCGCCATATTACCGCCAATGTTATGATACTATATGAAATTTGTAGAATCAGGGTCCTGTCATATGTTTTAGCAAAGAGGCACAAGTTGCCGTTTTAATAGTGTGCTGGTTGTGATTCCGAACAGGTGGTAAATTGGATGTTACAAAATTATCCTAAAGAATCTTACTGAATAAACAATCATTGACTGACTTTGTAACTATCAGTAGTTAATGTTTTCAAATAAGTAGGTAAATAGTAAATTGATAAAACTTTATGAGTAAATTATGTACTTACACCTACTGTGTCATGTCCGAATGAGTCATACAATTCTGTTATCAATGAGGAAATGCAATCAAAAGTGGAATGATTCCTAGAATATCTGGAAATTCTCCTCACTCAATCAAAGACTTGCCCAGGCAAGTATTGAGGTCAAGAGTGATCATGATTTGATTTACAAAAATAACATGTTGTTTATTGGATTCAATGAACCAAGGATTTGACCACTAGCTCACTTGAAAAAAAACAAGTGAAGATTAAGCATGCTTGACTGAAGGAACTTTTCCCTGTCCCTGACTTTGGTTGTAAGATTGCGGCACTACTGACTGAGATGAGGATCTATTATTTATAATGGGAAGGCAGAACCAAAGGCAAGTACTCAGCTGTGTAAAAAAAAAAACGATGTAATATATAACCCATTGAAAAATATACCTTAAACTAAAATACACACAAGTATTTTAACTTAGTACACATGGTGATGTGCGGTCGCGAGTTTCAGTCATTTTACGTTTTGTAAAATGAGTCAAGCAACTAGGTATTATTACATGAGCAAATAGATAAAATAATAAAAAAAATATTACTCGACATTTATTTCACACAGCGCCATCTAGCCCCAAACTAAGCATAGCTTGTAATATGGGAACTAGATTACGTATGGAATAGTTGAATACTTTGTAAATACATACATACTATTATGATACAACACCCAAACGCAGAACAATCATCTATATTCATCACATGCTTGTCCTGGGTGGGAATCAAACCCACAACCTACAGAGCAGAAGGCAGAATTACTACCAACTGAGCTATGCTTGCTATAATTAGAAATTATATTATTAATAGGTAGGAGTGCCTGCTACCTGCCAGTGTAGTACCTAATTAAGACTTTGTTGCATTACCAAATGTCATTAATAAGGCAATACACTGTTGCACCCACTTTTCACTGTAATAACAACTGATTAAATTAAATTATACATCATTAACTTGGTAACAGCAAGCTATATTTTTCTAGGCCTCTAGCTAGGCGAATAATACCTGGTCAAATTATTTATGTAAATGTGTAAGTGTGCCCATTTCTTATTGGTGTAATCTCTTATCACTGAGTACTTTTGTCTCTTATCACCTCTACCCTCATCCACAGGATGATAGGTAGAAGTCTATATTCTATGCCAGGGCTGCCATTGGCATAGTAATTATGATTTCACACCACCTGCTCGACAATGCCAAATTACATATCATGCCAACTTTACGTAAAGCAAGTCATTAAAGCCCTTGGCTTTAGCCGGGGTGTAATGTTGGACTGAATGTCATTATAACCTGCTGGGTTTTAATATTTTTACTTTTCATAGTTCTTATTGCAATGGTCTTAAAGTCTTATTTCGTAATAGTATATCAACAGACTAATACTCGAAGGGCGGGGCCGGCGCCGCGTCGAACTTATTTGAAAATCGATATTTTTCTAAAATCGAGCTGGCCACAGCAAGCTTAATGGAACACATTTGAGATTAAACAAAAGCCTCGAGTATTTACATCCTCCTGGTTCTGTCCACGCAAAGGTTGTCTGGAAGAGATCGCTTTTAGCGATGAGACCGCCCATTGTGCATTATTTATTGTAAGATTAATTAGTTAATGATTTCATTTACATTTGGTGTTCAATAAAGAATATTGTATTGTATTGTAATTCTATAGATAAGTTCATATATTCTGGAAGGCGGTGCTTATCACAATGATCCTCTTGTTTGGTTTGGCAAATCGTCACCAACTTCAAAAATATGTATAACTTAATCATATATTTTTTGTGTTGCGAAGTTTGTTCAAATTCTTTTATAATAACTTTTAATATTATTGTCATGTAATTGGTGTGGATAACTTTTCAACAGCCATCTCCAGCCAGCATGATGGTTGCCAGCACAATCATAACCGAAGACAAGAGCACCGAGGAGCTCCAGAAACGCTTTGGGGAACTCCTCGATGAGAATGTGGTCCTCAAAGACACACTACAGCAGAACAACCACTCGCTAAAAGAACAGTATCTGCTGATCGCCTCCTGCCAGGAGGATATGCTGAAGACCACTTTGCAGCATAAGGATAAATTTGAAGAGACCAAGCAGCTTATTGAAAAGGTATGTTCTGGATAGTATTGTTTCTCAGTGTTGTATTTATATTGTATTATATAGTATTGTCTCAGTATTGTTTCTCAACTTGCTCGGTAAGTTTCCAATATATAGCTGGCAACACAATAAAGTTATTAGCTCTGATCTCTGTAGGTTGTGGGATCGATTCCACACAAGACAATAATTTGTGTTATTCGTAAGTGAAATTATAAATGTTTTGGGTTTGAATTATATTTAATGATTGTATTGTATGTATTCTATAGTTATTGTTGAAAAAAGTTAGCTTAGTTTCGCTTAGATGCTTAGATGGGACCAAAGAAAAAACAAAGTATTTTGCTTTACGTTCTCAGACAAGCCATGATAGTTTTTGATACTTAAGTAGGCCTGGTTCTGAATAACGTTGCTTGGTTTGACTAAAAGGCAATCAATGTTTGGCTTGATTTCAATCTGGGTTTCAACAACACATTTAAGATTCGAGTATCTGTATTCTTCCCACAAAACCCCGATGCAAAGAACTTCTTTTTATAGTGGTTCGTTTACAGCTGAAGCTGTTAGGCTGTGGAACGCATTACCTGATAATATTAAAAAGACGACATCGCAACACACTTTTAAATTGAAAGTTTATCAGTATTATCTATCAGTTTATTCTTAAATTATCATTTTATATTTCATTATTATTATTATCATGATTATTATTGATGTAATTTTATGTATGTATATTTTGTTTTATATTCGTTATTCCTATAGTCCGCCATCCTTGAAAGTCGTTATCTTATCTGTCCATCCAGCGGTTGCCTGGAAGAGATCGCTTTCAGCGATAAGGCCGCCCATTGTTTTACCAGTGACGCTTAAAGTTTCCACTATCTGTATTTTGTTATGTTATTTGTAAATCTGTCTATCTATTTAATATTTTTCAGCTACGCCAAGAAAACAAGAAACTCAAACAGGAGGTATTGCAGCTGGCGGAAACTCAGAATGTTGAGACCGGTGAAAATATGGAAGTGTCGTTAGCACCCAAGTCCGGGCCATCATCCGCGTTGGAGTTTGTGACGTCACCCGATGACGATACTGTAGACAAACTGACAGCTCAACTGGAGTTGGTCGAGAAGCAACGCAGACAGGTTAATAGCGACCTTATCACACTTTCGTTAGGGCTTGTTTTTGAAATGACACATTAATCTACGATGCTCTGCATGCAGCAAAAGATAAAGTTCGATGGCGCGATATCATATAAGAAAAGATCTTATTTGGAGGTCACGACTCTTTTGAGAAAAAAAAAAAATTACATTAGATATTTTTTTTAGAAAAATCGATTATTTGAGGTATAGAAGTGCATCAAATTGGCGTGAGACTCGGCAATATGCTGTGTTATAATATACATTACAACACTACGCTGGTCTTCCATCGAATTACACATTATACTAGAAAGATAAATGGGTACACAACATGATTAAAAAGAAGCTAAATAAAGATAAATAATATGAAACTGACGTAACTACTATAGTACTGTATGCATAAAGAAAATGCACGCAAACAACAAAACTAAATAGGCTACGTGTTTTAGAGTAACGGGGTAGTAGGGTTGAGTACCACCAACTGAACCTAGCGCAATTTTGTACTCCCTCTGGGAATCGAACCCGGGACCTCTGGAGCTGACACCGGTGGGCGGACCACTAAAACACAGGTGGTTAGAAATATATACTATAGAGAGATATAGATATAAGGATGTACGAGTAAGTACACAGGCAAATATAATAATAAATATAATTATCTGCTAAGAGTAGAGGTAGAGGGGATTGCAGTCCATCGTAGCCTATCAAAAATTGAGAAAAGTATCGTGTAAAGGTGCCAGATAGTAAATTTGTAAGAGTAGTAGAGTCCCTTGTGAAAGGGCTCGTCCGGAGAATTACTACCGCCATACTTAATCAGCCGCCAAACAGCATTACTGTGTGTCGGTTTGAAGGGTATGGTTGCCGGTGAAATTACGGGTACGTGAGGCTTAACACCTTTATGCCTCAAGTTGACGGGCGCAATGCAGTGCCGTGTAGGCTATGTTCTTTGTGGATGTGACCTATGCAGTAAGGGTTTGTCATAGGCAAGAGTACACTTAACACCAGGTGCGCTACTTACTTGTCCAGTCTTCTAGTAGTATTAAAAAAAAAAAAAACATTCAGGCGTACAATAATGTTTTAGCGCCGCCGCCATTGTGGTTTTATTGACTTTGACAGATTCGACGTCATGCTACGCGCGTTGGAATGCTTGTGTTTTTAAAGGTTTTTATTGACCCATTTATTGTGCTATATTTGCCTAGGGGGCTTCTACTACTCTTATATCTTATATTTATTTCAGGTGATAACAGACAACGAGAAACTAACCTGGCAGAAGGAGTCCTTGGAGAACATTGTCGACACCACCACCAAGGAGAGAGACGATCTCAAGGATAAACTTAAGCATGTTGAGGTAACGGAAATCAGCAACAGTAATATGTCCATGATATGATTACTAGCGAATGTTATTAAAGGAGTGGAGAATTTAAACTCATTTAACCATAAAGTGACCCAATTACTGCTAAACAACGCTTATTATATAATTCAGGAATATCTGTCACGAATTGTAAATTGAATTGACTGGTGGCTTAGTGATAAGTAATATTTTTATTTTTATTTAAACATTCTGATATTTATGCATGCTATTAGTATTGCAAGTACCTACCTACTTACTTGATTGTTCAGTGCGAAATGAATCAATTAATATTTGTATGCCTGGTCGACGGCGGAACATGGCCGAGCAAACTAGAAACATATAAGAACTCTCTGTACACCTGTGTTTGGGACAAATAAAGTATTTGTATCTTTTTTATGGGCCTGACCGCTTCCCTGGGCAAGGATTAATTTAGCTTTTATTTTTTCAGTTGCAACTATCGTCAAAGATATCCAACTTCGATACCGAAAGACGTGCGTTTGATTACACTATCCGGGACCTTCAAAATCATATTGACACGGTGAGTTGAAGGAGAACCATTTTACATATATACAATATCAGTCGGAAGTAGGGTAGTGACGGATCGTAGACGATAATATCGTTTTTTTAAACGCAAAGTTTATTTTTTATTGTACTTTCGGATTAAGTAGTGCAATCTTGCAACAAAATCTACAATCTCGGTATTTGCAAGATTTAAGAGGTCTAATTTCGCAAGATCTCCGTATTTTGCGAGATCTCGCAAATCTACAAATTTTATAGGAATTATATTGAAACTTGGTAAAGTTATTGTTCTAGGGGCGAAATTATGAAATAATATACTTACATATGCAAACGGATTATTATGAAAAAACTCCTTAGAAAACACAAACATTTCTAGAGTGTCTTCAGCCAACTGGCTTCGGATGTTACGTGCCAAATACCCAACAGCAGAAAAAACCCGTTCTGCCTCTTGACCTTCGTTTTTGGTGGCAAATTGATGGAGTTATCGTTAGTCAGGGATTCAAAATCTACTTCGTAATTGGCAGGATCTCTCAAGTAGAACAACGCATATGTATTGATGTTTTCTTACATTCGTACCATGAGCCGCAAAGCTAATTTGACCGGTTGAAACACGTGTTCTAAGTCTGACAAAGCGACATATTCATAATAAATATGAAGCATAATTCGGATTTGTCCCAAAATTGTAATTTTGCAAATCTTGCGATATCGCGCGCGATTTTGGGTGCAAAATATAATCTTGCAAAATTGGTGCAATTTCTCGGTATTTCGAGATCTCGGAATACCGAGAGTGCACTCCCTATGTGCTTGACCTTCATCTCACCTGATGTTTCAAGGCCGAAGGTGGAGGCGCACTTCACCCGGAATCCTCAACAAACTGAGGAACTGGCTATCTTACCTCTAAATGCCGGAACACAACAATTTTAATAATTGTTGTTATGGCGACAGTTTTAGGTAAGGGGGTGCACGAGTACTTAAAACATAATTTAAAATCTAGTACCGATGTCTTCCCCAGCAAGGGGAGACACCGGTACTACAAATACTGATGGTTCCCCCTGGGGGTTGACCAGGGGGGCCACGGGTCCGAAGCCAGACGGTGGTAGCTAGCCAGGCGGACAGTTATAAGGTTAATGGTACATAATGTTTGTGTTGCAGGTGTGCGTTTCGCCAGAACAGTTTGCGGTTAACGAGGCCAAAATAATTCAACTTGAGGAGAGATGCTCTACGCTGCACTCACAACTGAAAACTGCCAAGCTGGAGCTTTTAAAGTCTGAGGATATCAAGGTAATGGTCGAGCAATAAAAAACAAAGTTATTCCTTATCGCACACAGACTATACTTCATCTTACTTGTTACCAGGTGAGATGAAGGCCAAGCGCTTCCCCGTTGTACAATTTAAAAAAAATACATAAAGAAGACCGCTGCTTCGCTATCCAGTACAAACATAGTTTATCATCATTGAAAAGGCATGGCCATGTAAAATAATTTTTCAACACACTTGCTCATAAAGTGGCTCTATGGTCACCGCAATTAGGCACAGAATGACACCCATAATCAAACTGTGACTTATTCATTGCTATAACTCACTAGTGAGTTATAGATTTTTTTAAATTTTATTGGTTGCGTTTCACTGTTCTTAAAAAAGTTTTTAATCAAAAAAAAGTTCGTGTTCAATCGAACAAATAAATTAATGTTCCTATTGCTTGCTCATTGCAAGCAAATTCTTATTTAAATAAATAAAACTTTCACTCAAATATAACTTTTGTTTTCTCTATAATAAAAGAAAAACGTTAAATTCCCCATTTGTACGTGGCAGAATAGGCGCAAACCCTATGCGCGGAAAACTGATTAATTTTTCCCGCCATAGCGAAACATTTTTCACAACTCGTTTTCACTGTTAAAATTTTAGTTTTTATTGTTATTTTATTCACAAGTTTGTTGAAAAACGTCGTATGATACACGTGTGTATTGATGATTACCGTCCTCGGCTCTCTTAAGACCCTCGCCTACGACTCGGGTCTCAATGGCGCCTCGGCGGTAATCACCAATGTTACACAGTAGTACCATAATGTACTATTAATACTATGAACAATAAATTTTTTGAAAGAAAACAAAAAAAAGTAGGTCTCAAATATTTTTCAACTTTCACCCAAACATCAACTTTCATCAAGTAAGTTGAAGGTCGAGTTTTTCCCGCCGTCTTTCTATAAAGAAATGAAAAAAAAGTATTACTTGACATTTTACACAATACCATCTTACCCCAAATTAAGCAATATGGCCTGTAATATGGGAACTTGATTATGGAAATTATATTAACATACATTTTTTTTATAAATACATACTTATTATACAATACAACACCCAAACATAGAACAAACATTAATATGCATCACGCAAATGTTTGTTCTGGGTGGGAATCGAACGCACAACCTATTTACTACGGAGAATATGTGACAATTTAATTTAGTTTTGACATTTTAAATTTAAAATCATTGACATAAATACTCATAAAACATTGTTCATTGTAACTTATGTAGTTTTGTGTGTTTTGGACTGTTCTGTTATTTGACTTTTGGTTGCTAGGTATAAATGAAATTTGTGTTAAAATATAGGTAACTAAGTACTCTTTATGTCTACCAATTAATAAACATTATTAGTGCATGCTATCCTAATGTTTGTATACCAATATCTGGTGGAATCATGTGAGACCTAAACTATCTGTTAGAACTTTTTATGTACCATGATTGAACAAACCAATAAATCATTTATCATTTAATATGAATACCTAATAGTTCTTTAATAACCTCATACATATGACACAATGTCAAATGCGAATGAATGAATGAATGAATGAACCCTTTATTGTACACAGAATTCATTGATTAATACAAACATTATGTGACATAGTGTATAAGCATTTATACACTATGACACATAATGTTTGTATACACACAATGTTTGTGTTTGTCACGTAATGTTTGCATTTTTTTGTTTGAATATAACCATGCGGTTTTCATTTTCGGTTCATGTATTTAATGGGCGCAGTTTGTATGAATGTTTGTTTCCGTCACGCCAAAACTGCTGACCGGATTGAGTTGATTTTTCAGATATTATTGTAGACCAGTGACAGATAACATATAGGCCACTTTTTATCCCGGTATCATCTGGAAGAAGCCGCGGACAAAAGCTAGTTTATGATGATGAATATTAAACATGTTTGTAGATGGAGTTTGCCGATCTCAAATCTTCCACGCAAGAGAAGATGAAAGTGCAGAAGGATAACATGCTGGAAATGCACAACCGGCTCAAGCAAGCCACCACTACCGTAAGATTATACTTTATTTCCATACAATTTTAACAATAATTAAAAAAAAAATATTACAGGACATTCGCCATCTAGGCCCAAACTTAGCAAAGCTCGTAATATGGGAGTTAGTTTTCTTTGTAATGTACTTATAAATACAATACAACATCCAAACACATAAAAAACATCAATATTCATCATACAAATGTTTGTTCTGTGTGGGAATCGAACCCACAACCTTCAGCGCAGAAGGCAGAGCTACCAAATTAACTGTGAGGCTAATTCGTTTGACAGGTATTTCAGCCAGTCCGTCTGTCCGTAAGCGCCGAGAACGGTTCGCTAGACAACAGCTTGGCGGCCAACGTGAAACTATACGACAGGGCTCTCAAACATCTCGCCGACCTACTCAACAAACTCACACATGGGTATGTACTGATTTTTTATATATTTACTTATTAATATGGAACACTAAATACAACCAGATAACAAGATAGATAATTACAATTGTATAACTAGATCATATTTCTAAGAATGTGTACACAGCATGATTACAAAAAGAGAGCAAGACAGTTCTGTGTTACGCAATAAATAGGCAAGAAAAAGATTAATATTAACAAATTAGACACAAAATATTAAACATCAAATAATAAAAGACGATTAATAAAAATAAAAAATAAATGATGATAAATATTAGGTCCTTACATATGAAATTGGCGTTTTGTATGGGAGGAACATAAAGGCAATTTTTTCATATTAAAATATATTTTATTAATCAAAGTATGTACCATTGCTATCTATACACTTTTGCCATCTTATAGGTAGTTCATTGATCCCTTTACTAAAAAAACCATTCGGACGGGAATCAATGAAATCTTTGAAAGCGGTTTGGACTGCCTCATCGGAATTGATTTTTTTTCCTTGCAAGAAGTTATCCAAATTTCGAAAAAAATGGTAATCTGTTGGAGCAAGGTCCGGAGAGTACGGTGGATGTCTTAGACATTCCAAATGAAGCTCCTCTAATTTGGTAGTCGTCTGTTGGGCCGTGTGTGGTCTAGCGTTGTCTTGAAGCAGCAGTGGCGTAGAGCGATTGAAAAGTCTCGGTTGTTTAACAGCGAGCTTTTCCATCATGGTTTGCAGTTGCTGACAATAGACATCAGCCGTAATCGTCTGACCAGATTTAAGAAAGCTATAGTGTACGACACCGGCACTAGTCCACCAAACGCTTACAAGTAACTTTTTTTGAGTCAATTTTTGCTTGGGGCAAGATTTTGCTGGTTCAACAGGGTTCAGCCATTGCGATGAGCGTTTACGATTATCGTACAGGATCCACTTTTCATCACATGTAATGATCCGATTTAAAATTCCTTCATTATTGTGCCGGTTGAGTAATGTAACGCAGCAGTCGACGCGCGTTTGTCGGTTTGCTTCACTCAATTCATGAGGTACCCACCTTTCAAGCTTTTTCACCTTCCCAATTTGCTTCAAGTGGATTAAAACGGTTTTGTCACTAACACCGCAGCCTGCAGCTAACTGTGATGTGGTTTGCGATGGATCTGCTTCCACAATAGCCTTCAATTCATCATTATCGACCTTGGTCTCCGGCCGTCCACGGGGCTTGTTCTGCAGGTCGAAATTTCCAGAACGAAAGCGTTGAAACCAAAAACGCACCGTGTTTTCTTTTGCGACACCACCACCATACACATCATTAATCCTTCGAGCCGTTTCTGCAGCACTGGTGCCACGGTGGAACTCGTACTTGTAAATAATGCGATATTTTAAGTTTTCCATTTTGTGAAATGAGTGACGCAGAAAAAAAAGCAAAAGAGAAAAAAACAAATGAATTACGGTTTTTGAAACACAAATGCATGATTAAATAGCTGTTTAAATTTGAATTTGGAATTCCTAACCAAAGAGGAGATATTTAAGATCAAAGTGGCCAGTACGACAAAACGCCAATTTCATATGTAAGGACCTAATACAAGTAATGTCATAATTACTGATTTGTAGCGCACTCTTCAATAAGAATGGCTAAGATGTCGTTCTTAAATTTTACTAATTTATTGTTTAATGTGTCCAAATTTTCACTATTATGTACTAATCATTCATTGTATAAGCGACACATTCTGACGATTGGATTGTAATAAGACGTTCTGGGGGGTACCCAGCAACTACAACTAGCTAAACTTAACTTAAACTATGCCAAATATTATACTGCTCCATGTGAACAATGTACTAAGAAAGGCGTTTTCTCTTCATCTAATAATATATTTATGACTACCCGGAAATAAAATTAACCTATGCTCTGTCCCAGGATACAGTCCTCTTTGCCAAATTTCAGTAAGATCCGTTTAGCCATAGTTATTTAAAAGGTAACACACAAATAAACAGCATTACTTTTTTTTTATTGTTCCAAGATACAGTCCTCTTTGCCAAATTTCAGTGAGATCCGTTTAGCTATAGTCGTTTAAAAGGTAACACACAAACAAACTTTTTTTTTTTTGGGGATGCGCTTGGCCTTCATCTCACCTGGTATCATGACAAATTGAGATAATGCCGAAGGTGGAGGCGCACCACCCGGAATCCTCAACAAACTTTCTTATAATATTGGTATGGAAATGTATATGAAGGCATTTATCCTTGTCATTTTTTTTTTATCTTTATTTAACTTCGGAGTTATAACAATTGATGTTTATGTCACCCCCGTAATTCTAAGTAACAATATGCACACACAAAATATAAAAGATGAAAAAACATATTTAGGAAGGTAAATTGTTTGTATAGGTATGTATAATAAGTATTGGTAATGAGTATCATATAATTTTCTCTCGTTAAGTAGCACTACCACCCACTCCATACTACACAAGGGATATCTGGAAGAAAATTCTTCGTAACATTAAGTTCGCCCATGTACTTTAATTTATTAGTGCAATAAAGTATTTTCTATCTATCATATTCAAACTCAGCTTGAGCGCTGAGATCTATCTATTGTTCGACATAAGATCGGTAGCGGCATTAAGCTGAGGCTGAACCTGCTTGGCCACGCATGCAGGGAAAGACTAATTTGCTTTCTTATAGGTTACTTAAGCTAGAATAAGGGCTTGCTCTACTACGTTTTTAAATGAACTCGAGACTCTGTTTGGACTCGGCTTTATTTTATAGAATTTATTTGTATCCTAGCTACTCTTTAATTTTCATGTGTGTTTTTGTATTTTTATTATTTATTAAGTCTGAATTTTCTTGTAATGCGTGTGCTAAGTAAATAAATTCTTATTCTTATTCTTATTCTTATCGATGTTTATCCTCAGCCTCTCAGATAGCCTGATGGAGACCCTCGGCGTGATCCTCAGTCTGTACGACTACCAACTGGATAGGAGTACTGAGGCTCAGTTCAAAGCGGGCCTGGCCACCGTCAAACAGCAGGTTGAGAACCAACAGAACAATGCATTGAGCAACATGTGAGTAAAAAAATGACAACTTAAAACTTTGAAATCATTCTAATACCTGTCCCAGAAGACATTTAATTATTTTTTTCACGTATGATCGAGAATCTAAACAAATGTATATTTTTAAAATTAGATACAATACTTTTTTGTTAAATTCGATAGCAGGATAATATTTTAGCAACTTTGACTTTGAAGAAGCAGAAACATTAACCATATGTGTATATATATATATATAGTTGTTTATTTCAGCGGCCAAGTTCGCGGCACCATGACGCTTCTGGAAGGAATCTTTAACGATTACAAAGAACTTGCGGCGAAGAGCGCGGAAGAGGTAGGATTACCTGAGAATTATTCATTGCTGTGGCGGTCGCGATTTAAGAATCGACCCCTTCAACTCGGCCCATGGATGTCGTAAGCCGACTAAGGGATCTCACCAGAAGAAGGGCAGCAGATTTCTTAGGTACGATGGTGGTAGCTAGGCGGACTTAAACAAAGTCTTACCACAAACCAAACCAAGCATAATATTGTACCCTCCTGAGGATCGAACCCGGGACCTCTGGATCTGATATTGGTGGGCGAAGCACTAGACCACAAAGGCGGTCAATGGTTTTATGTATAATGGTGGTTTTATGGTTAAATCAACTTATAGTACATTATGGTACTAGTGTGTAACATTAGAGATTACCGCCGAGGCGCCATTGAGACCCGAGCCGTAGGCGAGGGTCTTAAGAGAGCCGAGGACGGTAATCATCAATACTCACAATCATCATACGACGTTTTTCAACACACTTGTGAATAAAATAACAATAAAAACTATAATTTCAACAGTGAAAACGAGTTGTGAAAAAATAATCAGTTTTCCTATGCGCGCGCATTGCGATCGGCCTCAGACTAAAGGGATGAGGTTTTTTTTATTTTCCGCGCATAGGGTTTGCGCCTATTCTGCCACGTACAAAATGGGGAATTTAACGTTTTCTTTTATTATAGAGAAAACAAAAGTTATATTTGAGTGAAAGTTTTATTTATTAAACACGTACGAGTAAAAATTATCTATTTAAATTAGAAGTTGCTTGAAATGAGCAAGCAATAGGAACATTAATTTGTTTGTGTGTGAACACGATCTTTTGGTTAAAAACTTTTTTAAGAACAAAGAAAATCAACCAATAAAATTAAAAAAAAAAATCTAGAACTCACTAGTGAGTTCTAGCAATGAAAAAGTCACAGTTTGATTATGGGTGTCATTCTGTGCCTAATTGCGGTGACCAAAGAGCCACTTTATGAGCAAGTGTGTTGAAAAATAATATTTCGATTATATCAATGAAAAAAAAAATGGGTTACAAAACATGACGCTCTACTACCTTTGCATTTTTTTGTCTAACTTCATAGGCATGCTGTGTCATAAGTAAAATAAATGGTTGGACAGTATAATAAGTCCAGAAAAATAATCATTTATTTTTGTGAAACTTTATACGAGTACTCGTAGTACAGCACTTAAAAATAATATCGCACAAATTCATTAGTATCATCATATAATTTATTATCATTCTACTGTCCTTATCGATAGTAATAAATGTTATTCACAAACAATTAAAAATAACGTGTACAAATAAACTGACTATGTATAAGGGAAGCTGTTGTCTATAGTATGAGTAACTGTCGGTTTCCTTTACAAACGGTCTATAGTATGAGTAACTGTCACTTTCCGTTACAAACAGTCTATAGTACGAGTAACTGTCAGTTTCCATTACAAACGGTCTATAGTATGAGTAACTGTCACTTTTGCCCTGAGCAATACAATATTGGTACCTTTACAGAAACCAAACGGCAGCATTGAAGCCTTGACATCAGCGTTGGTGGCCCGCGGGCATGAGTTGGAAGCGATGGAGGCTGAGGTCAACAAGCTGAGGAGCCAGCGGGAAGATACAGAGCATTTTAAAGTTCAACTTGAACTATACAGGTATGTTATAATACTTAAATGACATTCCGTCTCTACACGGAACTGTAAAGGTTAATATTTTAATTTAATTTTAATGTGTGCATATTTATCTTTTTTTATTAATATGTGATTATGATTATTATATGTAATTATGGTTGTAAAAGACTAAGGCATTTTATATATAATACTAGCTTTTGCTCGCGGCTTCGCTCGCGTTAAGAAGTATTATTATTAATTAGGTATAGATTTTGCGGCTTTACTTTTGTTTAGCGTGTGTAAAAAATTAAGGCCTACAAAACTTAAAAACGACTGTACATTCTTCAACTTCTCAATTAACGTTCAGATTTTCTTTAGCCATTTTAAAAAAGTCTAACCGACAAAACCTAAACAAATGCCAAATACAAAGCAGAGTCTATAACCAAAACTACTAAACCGAAACAAAACAAATGCAAAATCTCAAAATCCTTTCTTAGGGGATGCCTACGTCATAATAGCTTTGTGTATGCAAAGTTTCAGCCCGATCGGTTTAAAATTGATAAAGTTTCATACAAAGTTTCATCCCCTATTTTATCCCCTTGGGGGTAGAATTAATCAAAATCCTTTCTTAGCCGATGCTAACGTCATAACATCTACCTGCATGCCAAATTTCAGCCCGATCCGTCCAGTGGTTTGGGCTGTGCGTTGATAGATCACTATGTCAGTCAGTCAGTCACCTTTGAGTTATATATATTTAGATAGATTAGATATCATAGTATTATTAGGAATGTAGTTTTGAATCACTTTAGAACGAAATAGACGGCTGATTTACAAATGGTTTATGGCTTTTAGGAAGTATTACAACTAAAAATCAAGTTGTTAATTGTCATGGTTCATTTAATTAAATTGCATCTTAAATTTTAAAACACTTTGTTATTGTTATATGTTAATAATATTATGTGCACCTAATTATTGTGGTCAACCAATCAGGGTCAGTCTGAAAACCAGCGTTGCACCTCACTTCGGCAAGGTGCAACATAAAGCAGAGTCTGACCCATTTTGGCACATACATCTATTTATTTCTCTGTGTACCTTCGTTTTTTTTTTGTAAACCTCATTTTTATTTTTATTTTACGTTCAAATTGTTATTGTTATTATTATTGTAAACCACTGTTCCTATCTCTTTATGTGTCAAATAAATATTATTATATTCTATTCTATTCTTAAGTTGAGGTCTTTTAAGAGCCACTTATGTCCACAAAGTCAATCTCTGCCTATGTAATCTCTGCATATAAATAAATATTACAGGACATTAATTTCACACAGCGCCATCTAGCCCCAAACTAAGCATAGCTTGTAATATGGGAACTAGATTACGGATAGAATACTTATGTATATTTTTTGTAAATACATACTTATCATACAATACAACACCCAAACACAGAACAAACATCTATATTCATCACACAAATGTTTGTCCTGCGTGGGAATCGAACCCACAACCTACAGCGCAGAAGGCAGAGTTACTACCATCTGAGCTATGAGGCTTGTTAAAATAAATGGCAGAGTACTGGACCTGGTTTGAATTCTAGGAGTGACTTTGAGGCAGAACGCAACGCTCGCGAGGAAATGGCGAGCGAGAAAGACGTTCTGCACACGGATCTCAGGAAAGCGCAGCGGAAGAATGAAGAACTTACCCACCAGGTATGTTGTTCGGTTTGTTTGTCCGTCCGTTAAACTGTTTTCTCAATTTCAGGTTCAGATATATTTCTTCCATTCAGATATATGTACAGTACACTTGGAAAGGTCACAAAAGAGGTAAACATAATAAAAACAAAATAAAAATCTACCAAGCAATAATAATACAATTTCAATACAATATTTCAAAAACATCATCATACACGCATGTCAACCTAATTTATCAGCCAGTGCTTTGTCAAGAGAATAGTAAGATTTTTCCATTTTCCATTTATCTAGTGGTTCGACCGCCGGTGTAAGATCCAGAGGTCCCTAGTTTGATCCCCAAGGGGAGTACAATATTGTACTTAATTTGGTTGAAGGTAGGACTTTATGTCTTGTTACCACCATCGTACCTAAGTATGTCGCCCACAATATCAATTCTTTACGGTTGTGTTTCCGCGTTTAGAGGTACGATAAGTAATGCTGAGTCCTCAGACTGTTGAAGATTCCTATAGAAAACGGGAAAAGACAAGCTCAGCCCCGTCTTATAATAAAAAATGTTGAACAAATCATTACATAACGTTAATTGATTCATGGAAAGTCAAAAAGGAGGCCCTGATGAGTAGTGTACAGAGTAGAGAGTGGGTATCTCATGATATAAGAAACAAGCTGATGCCCCCGGGCTCGCCTGCCGGTACCTACCTGGATTAAATCACCCTATGCTGTTCCCTATGACATATACTATATCCATGCCAAATTTCATAAATATTCGTCCAGTCGTATGTAGTTGTTTTCGCTTTTATGTTATTATTGCTATGAATACTGTTTACATATTTTTCCCATTTTTTAATATTTCGAATCTATTAATAACCAAGAACGTGCAATTAGTTTTTGCATATTTTGCGCTGAAGTATAATTGCAAGGAATCCTTGGTGTGCGTGTCCAACTTGCATTTGGCCGGTTTATTTCCACACTGGATTGTAAACTAACATTTGGAACAAGTAGCTTTTAGAGGTTACCCTGGGTGTCTTATCTGGGTCACTATCTGTAGGTTTAATCTCGCATTCGGGCCTTACTTAAACAGCGAGAGTAGCCAGAACAGTTGATAGAACCTCTTTCAAAATTGAAGGGTTTGACCATAATCACCAAGCTCGGCAGACGGTTTGGTGATCACGGTAAAGTGTTTAAATAAACTGAAGTAAGCTGCTGCCTATTTTCTATGGGTCTATTTTAACCACCGAGATAAGTCTCAATCAAAAAGTCATGTCTTTTCGTTCGCGAAGCGGTGAGTGTAGTCGCCGTAGCAGCAGTGCTACACGTAGCAGTGAGTGTAGCCGCCGTAGTAGTGCTACGCGTAGCAGTGAGTATAGCCGCCGTAGCAGTGAGTGTAGCCGCCGTATTAGCGAGTGTAGCCTCCTAAGCAGAGAGTGTAGTTGTCGTAGCAGTGCTACGCGTAGCAGTGAGCGTAGCCGCAGCATTGCTACGCCACGCACATGCAAGAGCGACTTTCGTGGTGTTGTAGTTGTGATTTATGTCTTATTGCATTGTAATAAGAGTGATTTTTCCTAGTTGGAAGAGGCCCGTAGCCTGAAACCCGCCTTGCGCCGCACCACCGCCGCGCCGAGCACCGCCCCGCCCGTGGCGGCAAACACCACCACCGGCAATATGGTGAGTTATCATAATCATGTGAAGATGAGTACTAGTGAAACGCTCGGGACCTAGTTCCTATCATCCCGTGGGATTAATGTACCCCTACACTACGAAACGACCCTGAACGAAAATTACAAGTTCAGCCAGTCTGTCAGCTATAAGTCTATAAAACTTTAAATTAAACCTCGTCCATGCCCACGCAAGTGAGCTGACCCATCGTATTAATGGCCTTATTGTGGGTTCGATTCCCACCCGGGATAAAACATTTGTGTGACGAAATTTTTGTACTACGTGTCGAATCGGAGAGACGAAATTCACGTTGCAAGGAAAACGTTTAGTATGAATGTGGAAGGCTCTAGGGGAAACGAAACGAAAACGAGGACATGTGTGTGAAAGGAGTGAATAGACGAGAATAAATTGTACCGACCATGTCTAGAGCGGTATGAGAACAGGTTGATGTTCTGTGTTCAAACATAAAAACATATTTTAACCGCCTCCGTGGTCTAGGTTCGCCTACCAGTGTCAGATCCTTAGGTCCCAGGTTCGATCCCCAGGGGAGTACAATATTGTGCGTGGTTTAGTTGGTGGTAGGACTTTGTTTAAGTCCACCTGGCTACCGTATTTCTAAAATTGGGCATTTCGAGGTAAGATAGCCAGTTCCTCAGATTGTTGAGGATTCTGGGTTCAGTGCGCCTTATCATAACTTGAAAAAATCTGGTGAATTGAAGGCCTAGCAATTCACCGTAGTACAAGAAAAAAATAACATACCTATGATACAATGTAACACTCAAGTGTTAAAAAAGTATTTATGTATTCATATTATATTATAAGCTTTGTTTGGCGCTAGGTGGCGCTTTGTAAGAGCTATTTCAGTCCACACGCTTGTCGATTTACGGTATATATGCCATATTTTCCACTCTCATACAATATATTTGGTAAATAAAAGGTGAAGAAGTCGCGACCCGCCGCTAAGGAGCCTTCCCCGCCGCCACTACGCTATGACTGTCCCGTCTGCGATAAACAATACAAGACGTTATTAATGCTACAACAACATTTAGACCACTGCATACCCAATAGCAATAATTAAATAGCACACACCTCCAATCGAAGTCCGGCGCCAAACGGCTCGCTCTTAGAGACAAGCCTAGAGTTCAAAAACAAAGCCAAGATTTATAAAAAGAAAAATGTAAACAAAATCTTGTTCATTAATATAAAAAAAATACGCTTAGATATATCTGTAATAATCAACCAGCATTTATATATAAAATCTTGAGAGACCACCAAAGTACCTACGTTCTTGATTATGGGCGAAAAATCGCTCAAAAATATAAAAACACGCTTATAGATGTTACATTTTGCATTTTTAGCATTTTGATGCTTAGTTTATGTTATAAATAAAATATTAAAAATGACTCAAGACATTTTGATCGCTCACTGTGTGGATCGTTTATTAATAAATGTATGATGTAGGTTTTTAGGGTTCCGTGCCGACGGGACCCTATTACTAAGTCTCCGCTGTCCGACCGTCTGTCTGCCAGCCGGCTGTATCTGATGAACCGTAATAAGTAGACAGTTTTTACACAGTGTGTATTTCTATTGCCGCTATAACAGCAAATAACAAAAGTTAAATAAAAAAAATAGGAAGTAATTAACTCCACACCAGATAATACCCATTTTACCAACAGAATATACTAAACGTATATCAAAAATACTATTTGCATTTCAAATTTGCGTATACAAATGAATAAATTCAATGTCTATTTTATTTAATGACTGTCAAATATCGATGCACCAACCAGGGACGCTACCGCCGACGGCGAAGCCGATCTCCATTGATGGCTTAAAATTAGCTTCATGAGAACTAGAAACGATTTTTACTACCGGGTATGTGTCATATCCGAAATGGCGTTTCCCATCTCAAAAGTGTACACATGTTATGAAACCTATCCGTTCAGTACATTTGACGGTAAAAATCGTTTCTAGTTCTCATGAAGCTAATTTAAAGCCATCAATGGAGATCGGCTTCGCCGTCGGCGGTAGCGTCCCAGGTTAAGCAAAGCAAAATCGAATAACCTAATTGAAATGTTTTATTCACATTTTAAACATAACCTAATTTTACTTTTTGTATGTTTAGTTTTGATAATTAAAGTAATTTATGTGAAAATAGTATTTTTGTTGCGCAGTCAGTATTTCTAAAGTGAAATTATTTATTCGGTGTTCATGTAGTTTAGTAGGTATAAGTGTGTGCGAGTATTTATCCGGTGTGCGTTTAATTATTTCGCATAAAGTATTGAAGAGCGAAAACGTGATTTTTGCCATGAAGTATAAAGGTCCTAACGTCGTTATTATTTTGTATTGATACCACCATAGCGAAGATTTTCACTGGTGAGATTATTGGTTGATGTGGTTTGATATTGTGCATGCATTGTGCTATTTCTTATAAATATAAGTACCTACCGACTTCCATTTATCATCAAAAAAACTTGGTTCTTCTGGGTACCCGCGAAATGGATTTTGGTAAAGTGTGACTTTAAAACGCATCGTTGATTCAAAACATGTAAAATTCGCCACTACCTACAGGCTATAATCTAAGATACTAGACAAGAGGTTTTTGGTTGGTGGTAGGACTTTGTTCAAGTCCGCCTGGCTAGCTACCACCATCTTACCCAAGCTTGTTGCCATAGCAACAATTCTAAACTGTGCGGGTATGATAGTTCCTTTTCATATCAAAATTCTAAACCAGCGACAGGACTCGAGACCGCATCTTTGACCTCAAACTGGAAACGCACTAACCAATTTATCATTAATAATAAGCTAGAGCAAGCTAGAGTCCATTAATCTTTTTTCAGTTTTAGCGGCAAATTAGATTTTAAGATTTCTTTCTGGCTCCAGATTTTTTTCCAAGTCATGTTTATTCTTCTGTCTACCTCTTCATTGTGTCTCGATTTTCCAAATGATGTTTCTTTGCCAAGATATACGTAGCTATCCACATACTCTAGTGAGTTTTGGTTTATAACAATTTATCATTAATACTGGTATGGAATCCTTGCCCTCGTCTGTTTTTCCGCACGAGTACAGTCTTGGAGTATTTAAGTCCAGAGTGAAAAGCTACTTTTAAGACAAGCGTGGAGAACGCTTGTCTTAAAAGTAACTTTTCTTAGGCCACATCTTGTTTTTCGAGTAAGCTCGTGATCAAACGGTTGTGTACCAACAATAATAATAAAAAAAAGAGCAACGAGAGTCCTGACGCAGATTCGAAATCCCCAAATCCCAGACCCGGCCAGGGGGCGTTGCGGCAGACTTAAACGCAGATGGCGTAATGAGCCAGACAGACGTATTTCTCGAAGACTGGAGGAATGATGCCCAAGATCGGGAAGTCTGGAGGGATTGGGGGGAGGCGTTTGCCCAGTGGGACACTGACTGCTTCATATAATTAGGTTCATGTAGCCTGTATCTAGTGGCGAATTTACCTTATTCGAATACATAATTTACCAAATACTATTTAATGCGTACCTAAAGCCGATGCATGTCTTCTCACTTATCCCTATCAAAGTCTTTTAACATGATTAAATAACTTAGAAAGTCTTGCTACCTGTAACTGTGTGCTGACTTTACGTAACATGTTTTGTTGTAAAAAGGTTACAATAAATAGTAGCAGACTCACGATATTTTCCACTCCGAGGATTAAAATCTGGTCACTACTAAGAGTGTGGATCTGAGAATCAACTACTAGGGGGTAGTCAGACGTGTAAACTTACTTTCGGCACTTGCACACGGTTTGCAAGTGGCTTGTATTCGATAGGCAGTGGCACATGCAATACGGATTTTTGGTCCTAGGCCACTTATGACTTCACCGTCAGAGCATGTGTATAAGTCAAATTTGTTTTATTGTTTGGTGTAAAATTAACGGAATGAGTCATTTGATGGTGTTTCTGTGAAAATCAAATAACACTGCTTGCAATATTCGCTTCTATTAATTGTATTCAACACTATCGCCGAAAATCCTGAGTTGTTTAGGTTCTCTTTGGACAAGCTCCATCTCAGGCCACATTTTTACTTGATTTCCAAGTGAGGTGGTGGTCGATTGCTTCGCTATCGGTAATTTAAAATGTAATGTTTCAGGTGTACAAATGCCCGAAGTGCATGCGATTCTCGACGGACCAAATGCGAGTTATGGAGGACCATTTGGACTTCTGCCTCGACGACTTCTAAAAGTACGCATATCTAACCTTACAATATTTACTTTAAACCTTGACATTGCACTCAATATGTACATTTAAACAGCTATTTACAATGATAGTCGGGTTAAGGTCTATAGGTAACTCAACTGTTCCAGACCAGCACCTTTGTGCCTCAAGTTGACGGGCGCAATGCAATGCCGTGTAGGCTATGTTCTTTGCGGATGTGACCTACGCAGTAATGCATTGTTATAGGCAAGAGATGCACTTAACATCAGGTGGGTTACTTGCTTGTTCCGTCTCTTAGTTGTATATATGCTTTGCAACGTTTAGCAATTATATCAATAACCCCGTAAGATATTTAAAAGACCAAAGGCCAAAGGCTTCCACCGATATGAAGTCTCGCCGAAAAAGTCTCAAATATTATGTCGTATTAATGCTATGTCGAGAATATATGACTTTTATTTTTTTATTGTACGACGGGCAAGCGCTTAGCCTTCATCTCGCCTGGTTACAAGTTGAGATAAGGCCGAAGGTGGAGGCGACCTTCACCCGGAATCCTCAACAAACTGAGGAACTGGCAATCTTACCTCTAAATGCCATAACACAACAATTTTTGAATTGTTGTTTTGGCGACAGAATTAGGTAAGGTTACACGATATTTGCAACTTTTGTGATCCTCGGCCGAATCCGAGCACCAGCTCTAACTTATGTCACAGGCAGATGAAATGGCGCATTATACGCAATTGCATACGCATTATTACCTAGTGTTCATAAAAATGTTGGGTTTATAGTTTATATGCCATTTTTATTTACTTGAATACCTTGTTTTACGTTTACGGATCAAAACCGCCAGAAAGGAACTAAAATGCAACTAAAAAAAGAAACGACACATTTGCAGCTCTCCAAAGACACTAGCGCCCTCACGTTCATTATAATCCAGACTGTATTTATGAAGTCTGATTTTCGTTCTTCAGTACCACGTGGTTCGTTTTTCATTTCGAAATGGCACATCCAATCTGGTTGAAATTGTGTAGGTATCGGGATGGGGCCTTTTCAAAATGAACGACTAACTTCGTTTATATGCAAGGGCGGCGCTAATAAGCCTACCTATTTAATAAAGGTTACTAGCTAGGATACTAGCCGTTTTCTGGCAAGACACGCTGCGTCGTAGATCTCATAATTGCCCAGGAAAGCCTCGAATGGGCCATCATGACCCATAAAGAAACAGTAGACACAGGCGCCCTCACTAACATTCGTGACGATCTTGACAATTTCATAACTTTTTTTTTATTGTACGATGGGGAAAGTTTTGGCCTCTTGACCTGATTTACAATTTATGATAAGGCACGATGAGATGATGATGATAAGATGAGGAACTGGCTATCTTACCTCTAAATGCCAGAACACAACAATTTAAGAATTTTTGTTACGGCGACAGAATTAGGTAAGATGTTGGTAGCTAGCAAGGTAGACTTAAACAAAGTCACAACACGAACCAAACCAATGAAGGAGTAGGTGAGATGAAAGCTAAATGTATCCCCGTCATACAATAAAAAAAAGAGGCTTTCTTCAGTTGGCTCCTTTCTGACTGCAATTCTATGGAGTCAAAATCGCTACTCTACCGCCTCAATTGAGCCCGCTCACTTATGCGCTAGCTCTATAATACCATAGCTTTAGTTTAGCTTAAGTTGTTTTTGTTGTCATAATTATAAATTATCTATAATTTTACATTATTTATGAGATGAATTCTTTGATAGTTACTATTATTTTATAATTTGAATAAAATCAAATGTTTATCGTAAGTGTTTATGGTGTCTCGCTCTGTCTAAGATATCATCATTGTTCTGGTCTAGAACTAGCGAAGCCAAGAGCAAACCCATCATTTATTAAAAAAAGTGCATTTTAATATAGGGTTTTTGTTTACATTTCAAATGAACAGACTCATTTTGACCTGCGAAGCTTTACTTGTATTATTCTGAATAAAAAACACTTCATGCTTCATGGTGAATAAAATAGCTTTCTACTGCCGGGTGATGCAACGGTTTTGGACCACCGTGGGCTGTGAAATAGGCACCAGCATTTTCTCGTATTAGCAATACTGCGATCTTCAAACCGCCTGTGAATCGTGGATATAGTACCGTACCGTCTTAGAGGAGCCTTATGTTCAATGGATGGCCGGCGGGCTTTGTATATACTTTTACGGCTTGGAAGCGTGTATTGTAAGACTGTATTAGTTCTTATTTCTATATTACGCAGCTACTTACCCTTTTGTCGTATTCGTGTTTTGTATTACTAATAGGAATATATGGAACAGGCGAACTATGTAATGGAGTTCAATGTTTTTCTTAATGCCTACGGGCAATTAAATTAACATAATTCAACGTTTTTTTATGACGTTTAAGATAATCTTGATCACTATTCTCTTTTATTAAGTACGAATTCCTAAATTTCAGCACTATTCTCCTTCCATGATGCGATATGTATATGAATGTCTCAATGGTACCTTAACACCTATGTCACGATTGTATAAATATATTTGTATGATTGTCTGTATTTCTGTATTATAATTCCACTTTAGCGAATGTTATGCATGACTGTGGTAGATTTTTAATAATTAATTAGGTAATCATAGTCATATTTTCTTGTTAAACGAGAAAAAAGATGTGCGAGGAATTTTGATTTGCAGGACTTGAACTGGTGGCAAAAAAATCTCAAAACTAAAAAAGTATAACGTAATTGAGATATGCAGGTTTAGTCCCATTTCGATTGTATACTTATAAATTAGTTACCTTCCTAGATTGTGTAGATTGTGAGACTATTTGTGATGCACAAAAGTTTTTGTGCCATTTTTATTTAAAAACCATGAAATATAATATTTGTGAAATGATTATATCCTTTTAATTACCTGAGGAGTGAACTAAAATAATAATACAATAGAGATTTTCAAGTCAAATATATTTCGTGTAACCCGTAGCGTTTCTTAGATGTTTTTCTATAAAATTTAAACAAATTAGATTAATAATTTTAATAAAATTCATTTTACGTATTACAAATATAATATATCGCGCTCTAAAAATGTTATAATCATCATTGTATACAATTTATTTCATTAGCTAATATATTTCTAGCGTGTCGACGATAGATTGGCACCATTTTATGATTACAAATTATGATAATGGGATGTTTAAGAAACGCTAATTGAACTAAAACAGATGAGATTCGAACACAGAGAAAAAAACAACGGAAATAAGTGAAGACACCATACAAGATTCTCAAAGCATTTTGATAGCCATAAAGTTATGTCAACCTTTTTGTTTCAGTCTCATTAAAAAGGTAGTGTCTATAGAACACTACCTTTTCAATTTTGCTTGCCATTCTAGAATCTTGTACCGAACTAACACCACAGATAACTTTAAATAAGTATAATAACCGCAACTTAAAGTTAATCAAAATCATTAGTGAGTAAATTGTTACTGGTATTTAGTTTGCATTTGCTACATTCAAAAATAATAAATAAAAAGTTATCAGTAATAAATAAGTCGGAAGTATAATAAAATATTTCTTTTAAATACTTAGCACTAAAACGAAAATTAAATCGATCTATCTCGATACATCCAAAATGGATTATTGTGAATAAACGTAATTAAATAGTATGTACATATACATAGCTATGTTAAGCTGTACAAATAAGCTAAAAAAGAAAAAAAACTATAAACCCAAGTTACTAATGTTCAAAAAGAAACAAAAAATCTACTTATAAATAAATCTAACAGAGTAACTAAGTGAAAGGTTGGCTTAAAATTGTTTCATCTCAAATAATCTTAAAATCTATGTAAAAAAAAAAACAGAATAGTTATTTCAATTCTATAGCATCACTACAGTGTTTCAACATATTTTTTTAAGACATTTGAGCTGCAATTTTAAAGATACAGGTAAAAACAAACAAATACTCTAATTTTAATACTATCCACAATCAGTAATATAAAATAAATGAAAACATATTTAAGAAGCGTAAGTATTCAACTAAATACTGTGATTGGAATGCGTTACAATTATAATAAAAAAAGAAACAATACATTTTCAGTCGGATTACTAAAACAAAGTCTGAGAATAGATGACCAGCATCGACACCAGAAAATTTGACCTTTTGAATTTCAATACCCTAGGAGGTGACTCGAAACAAAATGTTAATGTACTTTACACTCCAGTACGAAGCTTACAACACTTAATAACACATACGTACTTTTGTTATATATAGTCCTTACATTACATAACTACAATAATAATAATTAGTTGCGAACATGCACTACGTCGCATTAAGACTAGAATACGTTGAGGATAGAAAGCAGACGTCAAAATTGAGGCACTCTTTTGTCTCTGCTTGGCAAAGCGGTAGTGTCATGTTGACCGTTGGATATGACTTTTTGAATATTGAACTTGGCCGGTTATACAATATGGCGTTTTGAGTTTTGGCGCGTATTGTATGGTTTAGCGTTTGCCGACGAAGTCGATCATCTGATCTATTTGTTCCTTCTCGTCGTATAGGTACAAAGACTCCATGCATCCCTTGAAATAGGGCGTAGTGAAGCATTTTGCCCTGAAAAATAAATAACCTGTTTTTTATAATGTTTCCCATATTTATTTACATTAGTTAGTAAAGTAGCTGGCATTAACCGAATAAAACTAAATTATTTGAGACATTAATCACACATGTTTTGTCACGAAACAATTGCGTAATTCTTTTATTACGAAATATTGATTTGTGTAGGTGAATTGTTATACCTACTTTACAAATGTCAATGGCTTATTAGTGACATAGGGTGCAATTAAAGCATTCCAATAGATTGAGCCATAAATCTATTGTAATGCTAGTTTACTCTCTAGATAATTTTAGTGGCCCTGTTTGACTAAGAAAATTATGCTTTAGAAACAAACCAGCAAGTTTTTAAATCAGACACAATATTATCAATAATAATAATAAGTACCTACATTCTACAGATAGTATAGTTAATGAATTTACCAATAAAAACAACAATTATTGTTAAGAATAAATGTTGAACTACATAGGAACATTTAGAGTCCATAAATAGCTAAACATTATATTATAGCAGTGTGCGAATAAAATATATTAGTAGAGTCTTAAAAATAACATGCAACAAATTAATCAAGAAGTGCAGTCCAGAATGCTGAAAAAGAAGTGATTTTGTAGTCATGCTGTTAGAGACGCCATTCCAAGAATTAATAATAAAAACGACCTAAGAGTTAAGGTAAGAATAGTAGCTCAAAAAGTAACATTCAGTTTTAAATAGATATACGAAATGCGATTAGAAATTGTGCAAAGGTATATGTGCTGTTATTTTCCCCGAAAAGAAGGCAGTGGAATGCAACCGCATTCATAAATGAGAAAGAGAGCAGAGAAGAGAATGTCAAACCAACTGGTACCTATATCTTTGGGTCGGCCCCGTGTAACTGCCTTATATATTGTTTGAAAAGCTCAAATTTGTCCGTTTCCTGTAGCACTTCCACGCAACCTTTGAAGTAGTCTGTCGTGAAACAGTCTTTCCTGTACCCCAAAGAAGAAAACACTTTATTTTACAGTTCTTAAGATAAACATTTAAATAACAAGAGCAGCATAATTTACACGTTCGTCGCGTATTGGCAATTTATATACAACATTGATATTTCATTGCAATTGACATATAAGCAGCGTAGAAGAAATTTTGGACGATCACCATCGTTTTACCTATTCCGAATTGATAACACGCCCATGTAAAATTCTTATATATTTTTTGAAAATCTCAATGTTGTCTTCCTCTCGTAGATCTTTCACGCAACCGAGGAAGTAATCTGTTGTGAAACAACCATCCCTGCCCCAAGAAAAAAAAACATTTTAAATTTTGCTCCAACCAAATCAGTGAATTACAATATTATATATGTACAGTAGGCTGCATCAATCAGCGAGCCTTCAGAAGTCAAAGCAGTCCAGATGTTGAAGTCTACTGTACTTACAATGCAAGATACTAATGTCTAAGGTTTACAATTTTAACCCTTGTATCAATAAAAACATAACAAATCTAAGTTTCGCGATACGAGCTTTCGGTTGCTAAATAAAGTCCATTTCAACTTAAATATTTTTTAAACAATACACACTATAACATTTACAAATGCTCTAGGTATTTTGAAAAAGCCGCAAGAAAACTTGCTCCCCAGCTTATCAACTTTCAACAGCAGGACAAATTTTCTGAAGACTCCTCGTGTAGAGACAAAACACGTGTCGATTTGATTGTTTTTTAAATACATAGCGGATTCGTTACAAAACATTTTTATATTTTTCTAATATACTCGTAATGTCTTCCGCAAAGTGACGCCGGAATCAATTAACTATATCTGCAACACGTCACAAGATTGACAATGACAACGACATTGACATTTCAAACTGACCTGCACAGAGTATACAGCTGTGGTTCGCGGAAGAGGTTGTAGCAATCGTCACAGATTCTGTCGAGCCTTGCGAAGATCGCCGCGTCGTAGACCCCCTTGCATTCTAGGGAGAAGAAGGATCTTCGCGCGACGTGGTGGGGCGTTGAGGGGGGTGCAGCGGAACTGAGCGTCACCGCTAGCACAGCAGCGCACGCGAATTGAACTAAGCTTAGATGCATCTGAAACAATTATGATAATAGCTGTTTAAAATATACTAATACCTACTAAGGTCCCTGTAGAAATATGGCGGCTGACCGCTTCGACGTTATGGTTCTACCAATGACGCGATTGAAAGATAAAACGTGGTACCTACATAATTATAAACGTTTGACTACGCAAGCAGGTAATAAGCAAAAAATCGACGGCCGTACTAATGATACAAATCATTAGTAATAAATTTTTTCATACACCAAATGCAAGCGACGTTTACTTAAATGAAAAGTTAAAGTTGACAAGGTAATTTCTGTTTGATTATCGTCCAGGGTGAAAAAGAGTCTGCGTATTGTCCAAGTTTCTGTGTTGGCAACATTCAAAGAAATTCAAGAAATTTATTTAAGTACATTCTCATATCAATATTATTGCATAATCAATCAAGACGTCCCATATGCTATATTTAAACAACGACCACGTCCTCATATTCTGTGGATCTAAAACTGAAAAAGATTCCTGATCACCGTTGGATTATCCATATGCTAGTATCATTGTTACAATCTCTTGTCTCTAACTAATGAAGTTGACCGCTAATTTGTTAGTTAAAACAATTTAATTACATGACTAAACATAGCTTTCAATATGATAACGGATATAATATTTCAGAAGGCCCGGTAGTCTCACCTTCCCATACAAACGTAGTTCAATTTTAATTTCGAAATGGCCGATTTAAAATATTTTTTGCAGGTATAATCGCATAGGGATAATCTGTGTTTATGGTGCATTACTTTGTCTAAAAAACGAATACAAACCAAAATGTATGGTAAAGTTTTTCCATACGAACACTCTTTTCTATATATTTTCTGTAATGATAATACTTACCATAATATTATACAACACCCAAACACAGAACAAACATCTATATTCACACAAATGTTTGTCCTGGGTGGGAATCAATCAAACCCATAACCTACAGCGCAAAAGGTAAGAACTGCTATAAACTGACCTATGAGGATTGTTCTATTTCAATGAGGTAGGTCTATAAATATTTTTGATGCTTGCAGCCTCATAATAAAACGACAGGCCGTGTAAAGCCGCGTTTTGACGATAAGAGTACTCTGACGTACGTATGTACTCTGACGGCCACTCTAATGGCTATGACAGAGTAGCTTACATCCTAGTGTACTAGTGTACATGTCCGAGTGCACTCGGATGCCCGGTTTCCACAATACAAGTGTCATTAAGTGGCCGTCAGAGTATACTACGTCAGAGTCAACTCTTATCGTCAAAACACGGCTTTACTTAGAAGGAAATCAGAAAACCGATCTACCCATGCAATCTACGCCGATATTCTTAGATTGGTTAGTGGAAATCGTTATAACGATCTATTCTATGCGACGAAAAATTATATAAATTTTCAAACCGTCGTGATGCCTAGGTAGTTATATCACGTTTATGAGTGTTTCGACCTTATCACGTTTTTGAGGTTGTAAAGGTGATTATGGCATGAAAAGTGATTATCAGCTTTGGTTGACCCCTCCATATTCGCCCGCGGATGTCGTATAAAGCAACTAAGTGGGTTCACCAAAAGATCATCAATCCGCCTGCCAAGTTTGAAGGTTATGGCAAATACAACATTTAAAATGACTTGAAAAGTATATTTAATTAATTATCGTAGAAATAAGGGTATTAATAGTAAATGTACCACATGCAGAAGTCCTTTAGCATAAAAGTAGACACATAATGTGAATAGGTCTACCTATACACCGTACACTTGTCTATAAAAAAACAGTCTGTTGAGGATTCCGGGTAAAGTGCGCTTCCACCTTATCATAACTTGATACTAGGAGAGATGAAGGCAAAGCGCTTGCAGTCGTCGAAAAATACATATTGATTTTGTTATTCGAAAACCTTACTAAGTTTATATTTACTCCTATTCAGTGTTAGCCAGGAAACTGCTAGTCACAAGTACATACCTAGTTAATAGTCTACTTTAAGGTTGAAATTGACTACAAATTGCCGATCAGACCACCTTTTGAGGTTATCTGACAATTACCGATCAAATTAACCTGTAATAGTTTATTAATAAATGGTTTAGAAAATCGTTCCACTTCTCGCAAGAGGGAAAGGCTTCTAAGAACGATACGCAATCGTGACGCAAAGGCTTTAATTTTCACTGCAAACAAAGTGTTTCAAAGGAATTGGCGATAGTGTCATCCTACTTGCAAATGTGCGATTTGAGTGTTTTAGATCGTGTTCATTATTAAAATGAACTAGTGGTAAACCCGGGATTTCGTTTCCGCCATACGTGAGAATTCGCAAAAATCCCTAATTATTGATCACCTATACCATTAGCCTTAGTTACTCCTTATAACATCAGCCATCTGCTAGTGTACGTTTCGTCAAAATCGATCAAGTCGTTTTGGAGTCCATACGGATCATCTACGCATCGATTTTTATATATTAGAAAGATTTTCCAATCTACATTTTTTTCTTTCATGCCTCTCTTTTATCACATTATTCTTTTAAATGTTGTTGTCTAAAGTTTTGCAAAATACCCTGCTTAAAAATCATCCCTGTATTGGATGGAGCGGGAAAAGATAATGATTAGCTATACAGAGCAGGTACACAGTGTAGATTTATTGCTTGATTAAATTTATGAATGAACACAAAAATCACACAAACATTATATGACACAGTGTATAAGTAGGTATGGGCGACACAAACAACACCGTTTGTTTAAGTACAAGACAGTTGTCAAGTAAATAAATAGTTCCATTCCATTAATACGCCGCGCCGCCGCCGCACCGGCTATCAATTCGGACAAGTTACGTCCAAAACCTTACCCAACAGTTATCAGGGCTTTCAACAGTTAAAGTACGCCGATACCGCGGCCCCTTTATCCGAAAGCACTGTCGTCTGTGTCAATAAACAATCATATTAATGCTGGGTTGAACTTCAGAGACGCTGCAAGGTATGACAATGGGCACTTTCCCGCTGCGTTCCACAAAAACCAGTTCTTTTTACTGTACGACGGAGAAGCGCTTGGCTTTCTCATCTGTTGTTAAGTTATGATAAGGCTGCAGGTGGAAGCACACTTCACCCGAAATCCTCAGCAGAGGAACTAGCTATCTAACCTCTAAATACACTACCTACAAATTAGAATTGTTGCTATGGCGACAGACACTTTGGTAATATGGTGGTAGCTAGCCAGGCCGCCTTGAAACAAATCCTACCACGAACCAAACCAAGCACAAATTTGTACTCGCATAGGGATCGAACCCGGCACCCAGCACGTACGCCAAACAATATACGAACCAAAATAAGCTTAACAACACTTATATTTAATGCCGTGTTAGTGTCACTTCTTTTTGGAGCTTGTGATGTTTTTATGTTCATTCTTGATTAGAATGGCAAGGATGAGGTCCGCGATGGGGCCTAAGGTGATTATTAATTTTCTTGAAGACATGGAAGAAGGGTCGTAAAGGAAACCGCTTCCACAGAGGAAGCTGCTTCTGCTTTTGCAGAGCGCATTAAATAGTAAAAGCGCTTATTACTAATAATTTCTGGTGGAATACCAACCAGGTGGGGATGATAATTAGCTAGGTATGCGTCTGAAATTCCTACTAAGGAACGGTGGAGTCGGGGACCTTTTTATGATTTAACCGAGCCCCAGTGTAAGTCCTGGTTACGGCAACCCGTACCGTTTCCTCATGCGAAGACCGGTCCGGCCTCACAAGTCGTCTCCGCCACTCGTAAATCGACTTGCGATAACGAGCCGAAAGAGGCACGTAATGAGGGACGCCCCAGGCCGCGGTGATTCATGTATTTTACTCTGCACTTGAAAGTAAAAGGTATCCCTCGGCGATTGTTGAAAAAAGGCACTTAGGGTTCTAGAATCGAGGCTGTGCTGCTTTTGTTTCATTGTTTAATGGAAAATTATAGACGGTAGAAGAACAAAAGTGAAAATGTTTATAACTTGGGTGAAGACAATAAGCTTTTATCAAAATTATTTTACTGTCGTACTTTGGGTTGGCAAAGTGAATGCACTTATCAATAGAAGAAATAATACGTTAGTATGGTTATCACAGACTTTCGCTCGAGTATTCCGAACTATCTTATACGAGATATTGGCGATACTTGAACATATTCTATTTACTTTTATGAAAAAGTTGAAGACAAAACTAGATCTTTGGAATACTAATTCCATAGAGCAAAAACAAAAAAAAACAAGTTTTTTATAAGGATCGTAAAGTCATCTTTGCTAGGCAGACCGCCTTGTCCCATGTCTTGTCCCGCCATGTCCTTGACTACATTGAATAAAAAGGCACTTTTAAAATTTAGGCGACGGAATATTAAAAACCGGCCAAATGCAGACACGCACAACGAGGGCTCCGACCCAAATTTCAAAGCAAAACATCACGTACCTTACCCTACCTTAAAATTAATTAAAGTATTAATTGTTGCAATGGAAATACACTCTCTGAATCTCACTAAATTTTATGACAGCAGAGGCTTAGTGATATTTTTTTGGGGTTATGTTAGCACCCTTTGGGTACACAACCCTACAAATTGTAAACGTGAGGTAGGTACATACATTTCTTTATTGACCCGCTATCGATCCGCGAATCGAATGATCGAATTAAAATTAACAGTAAAAGAGCTTATTTTAACAAGAAAGTGATTTGCTAGTGGCAAGACTGGCAAGGCGTGATAGCGGGTGCAATTTGCTGCGCACGCAGTGTGAACGTTCGTTGCATAGTGATCGAGCCGTCGGGCTAGACTGCACGGCTGCCACCCAGGACGAAGATAAACTCAGCACGACGATGTTACGGGTCGCTATCGCTGAGCAAAACTTGAGTGGGTTTTTTCGAGATAAAACTACACGAGCATAAAAGCGTAATTTTATGAGTTTATATTTAATCTTTCGCAATTTAGAACACATAATTTTATGTGTTTTTCGTATTTTACCTATATTTAGCCCAATGTTTCGGTAGGGTCCTACCAGCCGTGGTCGCGGGCAGACGGAATTTGGGAGCTACCGTCGAGAAGTGAATGCGTTTTAACAACTACCCTGAGCCTGGTTTTGATTATTAGATACAATTTGTCTTAGGATCACACCTAGTGCACCGTGCTACCACTGGATTCCAAGGGACAGAGTCTGAAGCCGTCTTCACGATTAAAGTTAGGATACTTTTTAATTTCAATCACTTCCCGATCCATCCTCTTTTAGTAATGCATTGCAATTGCATTTGATGCATAGGAAATCTATGTCGGGTCATGCATTTAGCAGGCTTTTCGTATCAAAATGTTATATGATACGATACTTGACGTATATTTATGTCTTTATGTTCAGGTTATTTTGATTTTTTAACTTGTATGTTTTATTAGGTAATTAGAGACATTAGTTGTTATGTCACTTATGATGCACTCACGTCAAAACGAGGTTTTACCAAATTTTCGTTTTAAAAGTCAAAGAGATAAAAAAATGGATAAGTCGTGTCAGTTATTATATAGTGGGCCACAATTTTTATGAATAACGTAGGTACTTAATACCCTCCTAAACGGATGGACCGATTTTGATGTATTTTAGTGTGTGTGTGTGTGTTTGAGTCCCTGATGGTTTACATTCACAATAACAGGACCCGGTATAGGTGGCGCTGCGATCGCTACGGGATGACAGGAACGAAGACTGTATTACTCCTGGTATTCCTAGCTCACACTTGACAAGCAAAAGACAATGGTAGCACAAGTTCTCATTTTACTCCCCATTATTTTTTAACACTCCCGACGAGTCTTCTTCTGACTTCTGTCGTCGTGGGCACTCGACTGAAGCGAATCTTCTTACGATCGGTTAGGATAAGAAGCATTACATGGATGAATAAAGCACTCCTCTTATCGTTAAAACTTATCACAAACGTAACATTTAGCGATAGGTTTTATTGCTAAAGCAGAAATCTTAACCGGATGATTTTTACTCTCATACGCTATTAAAAAGCAATTACGAACCGTCATAACGTCATGTCAAGGTACTGTTTGTGCCTACTTGTTGCGACAATCTCGCGAAGCCTTTGTAGATTTTATCTTAAATCCCGTATTTGAGATGATAAGACTGTTTATAAATGTAAGAATCTAGTGTAGCAATGCGTGTTGCTAAATCACGAGACATGAAATCAGAAAACAGTATAATGAAACCTCGTTTTGTTGACATTATATCCTTGTAAGCGACTCTATAGGATGGTGCAATGACACGGACGGGTTTTTTTTATTCTAATGATACAGTTTTAGCCTTCATCAAAATCGGCATCGAGATTCCTGTTTATTTTTATCCTCCGACGGGAAAGCGCTTGGCCTTCATGATACCTGGTGTCAAGTTTATTATAAGGCCGAAGGTGGAGGCGCACTTGACTCGGAATCCTAAACAGACTGAGGAGAGGTAAGATGGCCATCTTACCTCTGAATACCGGAACACAGTGAGAATTGTTGCTAGGCGGACTTGGACAAAGTCCTACCACTAACCATCTTACCTATTTCTGTCGCTATAACAACAATTCGTAAATTGTTGTGTTCCGACATTAAGAGGTACCTAAGATAGCCAATTCCTCTCAGTTTGTTGAGGATTCCGGATGTGCGCTTCCATCTTCGGCCTTGTCGTAACATGAAATACTTACAGGTGAGATGAAAGCCAAGCAACTCTGTCGTAGGTACAATAACTAAAAAAAAGAGTGCATTGTATTGTATTGTATATTTTATTTTCCGCAGGGACTCTTGGTCCTCTTGGATTCGTTACATTTCTGTGGAGAAGCGGCATAACAGAGCCTTGTCTATAAACGTTGTTAAATCAGGTACACAAGTGATAATGATAATAAATAAGCTTTTTTACACAACGAAAGCACAAAAATGATCATTTATAAACTGTATAAATAAAACAAAATCAAATAAACAAAACAAAGTAGGTAAGGTAGCTGCAATAGCATTGGCAGACACGTAAATATTGGAATGTCACTGTTACGGAATGTCAAAATCAAATGTCATGTTCATAAGCGAATAATTTTTTTTTCAGCAAATGCTTCATCTAGTCGATAAAAAAAGTGTCGAGTGTTTAGATGATTCTGAAATTCCCGTAGGTACTACAGAATACCTATTTCCACGTAATTCGTAATTAATTACAAAATCTCAATCGATATAGTTCATTTCATTGGCAATATAATCGAGCTCTCCAGAATACGAAACTGTAATTTCAACGCGGATTCAGCGCTTCAAGGTTCGAAATAAGTTAATAGAATGGCTCTACTGATCAGAAGATAATTTTATAAGAATATAGAGATAAGGCAAAAAGCTTTTTTTCCCCGCCTTTGTAAGTCTGTCTTTCATTTCTATCACAGGAATCGCTTATGCTGTAGGCACGGATGGACGTAATATAGGACGAACCCCTTTTAATTACTGGTCTCGTTAAAGGTGATAAATGTTATGGAGGTCAGATCAGCGATTTAGTTCAGTACTTTTTTTTGGTTTATTGGTGATAGCCAAGCGTTTGACCACGAACTTGAAAAACAATTCTAAGTTGTGGCATGTGCACTCTGGACTTGAAGACTCCAAGATTGTACTGGTGCGGAAAACTAGCTTTTGCCCGTAGCTTATCCCCGCAGCTTACATATCCCTTGTGGTTCCCGAATAAAAAGTAGCCCAGCTGTTGTTTCACTAGCGTAGGCACATTGTATTACACTGTATTCTACGCCATTTTTTATTTCAAATATGTATTACTACATATACTTAGATAATTAACGTGCAAAAGGAGTTGAGTTTAAAAAGTTCAGGCCTTATTTTCTGTGGATTATAGGAAGTGAGAGTTGATGAGTGAATTTCAAAGGCCATGTACAGAGGTCAAAGTCAAAGTCAAAGTCAAATATTTTTATTCATTAAGATTTTTAGGATCATTTTGAAACGTCAAATCTACCGCCTGTTCGGAATCGCGACCAGCACACAAGGAGAAAGGCAAGAACCTCGGGCTGATTAATTTTTTTGAAAATCCATTTAACATTTAGGTACATTGTTTATAATAATTTAATAACATTACAAGTGTTACCTACATCATAAAACTAAAAACTTAATATTATCTTAAAACATTGATTACTACATAACTATCTAATGGGCAGTTTCTTGACATTGAAAAACACCATTTAACTGTCAACTGGTATAGCAACATCGGGCCACGCGTTCTTATCGTCGATATAGTCACTTATTTTGTAGTAGGCTCTTTTAATTAAATTATTCTTTATATACAATTTGAATTTACGAGCAGAGAGTTTGGTGGCGCTTTGAGGAAGCTTATTATAGAATCGTACACAGTTTCCTAAGAATGAATTATTTACTTTTCCTAAGCGATACCTAGGTATGTCAAGTTTATTTTTATTTCTAGTATTAACACTGTGTACATCACTTCTTTTAACAAACTCATCAATGTTCCTGTGTGCGTGCATTAGGTTTTCATAAATATATTGGGAGCTGACTGTCATAATACCAATCTCTTTAAAACGTTCCCTGAGAGAGTCACGAGTTTTCAATTTATAAATTGCCCGTACAGCTCTCTTTTGCAGGATAAAAATGCTTTCAATATCTGCTGCATTTCCCCATAAAAATATGCCATAGGACATAACGCTGTGAAAGTAACTAAAATAAACTAACCTCGCCGTGGTTTCATCAGTAAGATGCCTTATGGTACGTACTGCGTAAGCTGCCGAGCTTAGCCGGCTAGCTAATGTATTAATATGAATACCCCATTGCAACTTTGCATCGATATTTAAACCCAAGAAAGTAGTTGCTTCCATAAAGTTAAGTATTTCCCCATTTAAGATAATGTTAGCATTGCTGACTTGAACGTTAGGCAAGGTGAATCTAATGCATTTCGTTTTTTTCTCATTTAATAAGAGGTTATTTACCGTAAACCAATCAAGAACTCTAGCTAGAGAAGCATTTACACAATCATAATTATCTTTAGCCCTATCAACTCTAAATATTAATGAAGTATCGTCTGCAAACAATACAATATCACATAAATCCCCTACACAGGAAGGCAGATCATTGACATAGACTAGAAACAAAAAAGGCCCCAAGATTGACCCTTGTGGTACACCGATGTTAGTGGATGTTCCCGAAGATTTGCTACCGTTAATGTCTACTTTTTGAATGCGATTCGATAGGTAGCTACGCATGAGGCTTATTGCCTGATTCTGAATGCCATAGTGTTTTAGCTTTGAGATTAAGGTGTCATGATCTACGCAATCGAAAGCCTTAGATAAATCACAGAATACTCCTATGGCATCCTGTTTTCCTTCCCAGGCTTTAAAAACGTACTTCAACAGCATGGCACCAGCGTCAGTGGTTGAACGACCTTTAGTAAACCCAAATTGTTTTTCATGAAGTAGCCTGTTACAGTTAAAATGTGACAACAACTGGTTAAGAATAAGTTTTTCAAATATTTTACTACATGCTGGCAGAATTGAGATTGGTCGATAATTTCCTGGATCCTTTTCATTTCCAGATTTGAATAAAGGAATCAACTTGCTATATTTCATAAGATCTGGAAAGATTCCTTCGTCGATGCTTCTATTAAATATATATGCTAGACATGGTGCTATTTCAAAAACAATCGTGCTTAAGATCTTTACGGACATCCCCCAGAGATCTTCAGTATTTTTAATATTTATTGACTTAAAAGTTTTTAGAATACAATCAGCATTGACGTGTCTGAAGCTAAAAGAAGCATTACACCTTTCAACACTTGTTTCAAGAAAGGCTAAAGCACAATCAACAGAGGAGTTTAATGGTCGAGTAACAATTTTTGGTACACAAGAGAAGAAACGGTTAAATTCATTAGCAACTTCATAGTTATCAGTCAAAATTCTATCGTCAACTTTTAAGTTTATCTGCTTTTTCAAATGTTTTGCTTTACCTGTTTGATTATTTATCATTTTCCAGGTAGCCTTTATTTTATTTGATGACTGCTCAATTTTCCTTTTTATTTGCAATGATTTCGCAGCATGACATACTTTTTTAAAGACTTTTGAGTAGTTTTTGACAAAAGAAACAAATGATAAATCGTGTAGCCTTGACTCTCTTTCTGCATAAAGTTCATACAATCTACTCCTACTTTTATAGATACCGGCTGTTGCCCAATCTGCAAACATGGAACCAGATTTAGCTTTGCACGTTTTTTGTGGAAACGTATACTCGTGTTCTTTATGTATTAGATTAGACAATATATTATAAAGCTCATTTGGATCATTCAAGCATGGGATCAGGGAAATCTTTTGACTTATGTTATTTTGGAATTTTATGATGCTAGCTTCGGTAATTGGTCTGCATGTGATTTCCGGTAGCTCTTGTTGTAAGTTACAATCAAATAAAACATATTGACCATAATGGTCTGAATCAAATTTTTTAAACACGTCTTTTTCAAGGGGAATATCACTACAATATACATTATCTATGCAAGTGGCAGTTGTTAGAGTTACCCTAGTTGGTTTATCGAATTGGTGCTTAAGGTTGAAACATTTAAACAAGTTAATGATTTTTTCAGTTAGAGGATTTACAGGTATATCAATATTGAAGTCACCGAGCACTATTATTGATTTATTACGACTGAATATTTTGCTTAGTACATTTTCCATAGTGGACTCAAATAGCGCGTAATTTGCTTGGGGAGGACGATAGACACATACCACTATGTGCTGCTCCAGTTCAACACATGACAGCTCTATAACTTCTTCAATGGTGAGTTTCACAATATCTTTACGCTCCTTACATTTGAGAGTTTTCTTTACAATAATTAAAGAACCACCTTGAGTGGTATTCCTACGCTTGTATGCGCTTACAATGCAGTAGTCTTCATAATGAGGTAGTAACTTTTGATGCAATATAAAGTGTTCAGTGATGCCCATAACACTGATGTTCATTTTACTTAAAAATAATTCTACTTCTAAGTTTTTGCTGGAAAGGCCTTGAATATTTTGATGGACTATGTGTAACCTATTAGGCTTTCCCGTTGTCTTGGTGGTCAGTTTAAATGCTTGTCATCTGATCCTACTGTTTGAACGCCCATGATAGTACTGCTACTAACTGTAAGCCCGTCAGTGTCTGTAGCTATAGTACCTATAACTTTGTCACAAATATTAAATGCTAACAATTTAGCAATAATTATCCTACTATATCTACTGAGATACATTGTATCTGGTGTTAACCTAAAGTCACTAATAAAAATATTAGTGTCAAAAAATAAAATGTCACTATGACGACATGTCAAGTTGTAAAGCATAAGGTTAATATTAAAAATATTAACATTCTCATTTTTCGAAAGCAATTTAGAGTATGGGAATGCACACAATATCAGTTTACCCAACCCCATGTCCAATTTATGTAACAGTAATTCAACTAATTTATTTACATATAGGCGCTTGATACCATTACTATTACCTAACTGTACAATCAATGTTGTTTTATTGTCAAAAGACGCCTCATTTAAGCTCTTTATCAGCCTATGGATAGAAGAGTCAGGAAAGCAGTAGTTAGTTACCATTTGGTCTCCTAACCTATCGCTTAGCAACCGACCCAACCCTACTCCTAGACTATCTGAGTACACCACAGTTTTCTGGGTCTGTCGGCAGGTTTGAGGTTGCCTAACCAGAGGCTGTGTTGTGTGCACTGGACCTGCCTCAGCCTGCACATGTTGTTCTGGTAGTAGTACCACAGGGGAATCGGGTTGCACAACTGCTGGTACCGGTGGTTCCACACATCCCGATGAAGCAATGTGAGTCACTGGCTGGTCTGTGGTACATGGGTCGGTCTGGGAGCTACTATGTTGTACTTGTACATATATACTTTCATTGTTAACCATTTCTACAATATTATTAATTTTTTTAATATTCTCACAAGAGTCTTGTTCAGCTTTCTTGTATTTCATGGTCACCTCATGTAAAGATATTTCCAAACTTATTATTTTATCAGACATGTACTGAATTTCTTTGGAGTTACGGCCAAGTAAGCTGTAACAAGATTCTAATTCCTCGTTTAAATTACATTTTTGTTTACTCAATTTTGCAAAGCTAAAAACATTTTTGTGTTTTTTTAATTTCTTTTCTGATTTTTTTATTAAGTTACTTAATTTTATATATTTTTTTATTTTGTTACTTCCTCTTATTGAGGAGATTCGGTTTGGTGTAGTGAGATCAATCACAGAAGAGTCTGCCTCACTGTTTTGAAGTTCTGTCTGTAGATCCAGACTTTTGAAGTTGGTTGCTGAGGGCATTATGACTTAATTCTAAATTGTCAATTTTAGATCTGCACTGACATAATTCTTGCTGTAGGTCTTTATTTTGTTGAAGCACTAGTTCATAAGTCTCATAACAGTTGTCCACTGAACTCAGCATTGACTGCATGCGTTCATGAACAGCCAATAATTCTTCATATTTGCTGTGTAAATCGGCAAGTTGTCTCTTGAGAGTCTTGTTTTGACTGAGAATCACCAACATCTCAGCCTCACTCTCATCCTGCTCTTGAAGAAGCTGCTTATGGGCCTCAGTGAGCTCAGTTAGCTCTGACTTGGCTGCCATCAGCTTGGTCTGTACATCACATTGCCTCCGGGTCAAAGGCATTGTTTTTGTTCTGGAACACAGCGGTAAGCAAGTGTGAGTGAGTTTAAAATTAGAGATAGATATAGATGACGGTGGTAGATAAGATTCAAGTTGGAGTAGTTAGGGATTTAAACAAAGATAAGTTGAGAAAGTCTTAGAATGTAGTTATAAGGGGAAAAGAAAACTTCAAAAGAAAAAGATATTACACTTGCAGATGTGGCTAGGCCCCTACCTAGGGCCTACTAGCTCTGTATGAGTGATATTACAATGATTTTATAAGGTACATAATTTATATTAGGTAGTACTTATCTCAAATATAATCTCAGACTAAGTACTTAGTTATGTTGAACAATTAATGATGGATATTACAATGTTTTACATAGGTGCACACAAATCATATATTAATTTTAATTTTATCCAAGTAAATATACTCTAAGTTCAGCAAGTCTTCTTGGATTCTTTGTAATTAAGTATCTCAAGATTCAGGTGATTTGGATGTCAATTACAGATAATGGATGTAAACAAAGAATTAGGTTAGGTTAGTTACCTATAGGTAATTTGGATACCTATAATGTTAGTTTATGCTGTGTCTTTGTAGTATTTTCTGTGTGAAGCAGTAGGTTGACTACAAATAACTTCCACGAATGATTGTCAAGTTATTCGAGTACATCAGTGCCTGTGTGTGTTGGGTCAGTGACTCATAGACATGAGTCATGTAATGTTGTTATTGTTGGTGTATGTTGTTAGAATGTTGAAAAACAATACTCCCAGGATATTTGATAATTATTTGCAGCTCAGGTATCGTCTGCAAGTCAGGGTAATACTCTAAATCCAGAGATTGGTCACGTAGCAGAACCGGCGGCGGCGGTAGATTACGCCGACAATTAGCACAATCAGTTTAGACCGAAGTAATACACTATTACACAGTTTATTTCCACTTATACTAAGCAGTTGTTATAGTTTTAGCGTTTTATTTAGTTGTATATTCGTTTAAACACTGTAAATTGCGAATATATTTAATTAATTAAAATCAGCTGATAATTTTACGTACTAACTTTAGGGTTGCCACACGGCAAAAAAAAAGGGGTCGTGTTGAAAGTTGAAGGTCGTGTTGAAGGCTAGCACACAATAGTGCCTGCAGGTTACGCTGAGCGCACAAGATACCAGCATTGTTTTTAACTTGCTATTAGCATAATTAGTGCCGTAGGTAGGTATTTAATATTACGTAGTCCAGGATTTTATATTAAATGTATATGTACCTAGATGGGTGTGCAAGGCAAGAGCGAGAAGGCTTTAAGCTACAAATAAAAATTCTTTGCATAAAGACTTCTTGCTTTTAGAATATCGATGACTTTTTTTATAGAGTTAAATAGAAATGCGACATTATAATGACACATGTCCCACATTCATACGTTTTTATTTTTTTCAAAGCATGTCTACAGGTACCTAGTACCTACTGGTACTCTTTGTCTTTTTTTTCTGCTTTTGCATTATAACGCTTGTATTTTGATACAAGCGCCTTGAGTGATTCCTTTGGGCATCACTCTCTATTTTTATGGTTTCGCACCCAAAAGTTGCCAACGAGATCCTATTAATTAACCTCCTCAGTCCTTAGATTCGACCGTCCATATGTCTGTCGCTAAACTGTCTCATGAACCGTAATAGGTAGACATTTGTAATTTTCAGTGTGTAGGTAGGTATGTCTTTTATATAAAAAAGGGGGATACAAGGAACGTGTTTTTAGCTTTCAAAAATTGGTCGGAACCCTCTGTGTTCGTATCCGCACTTGGCCTGTTTTGTTCTAGAATCTTGTCTTCTGGTCACAAGATTCATAAACAACAAGGTGTTGTATGGTATGTATAGTTATTAAAGTATGTGTGCTGTGCCAAGCCAATGACATGCGTTGCGCTTTGCAATGGACACTAATGTACTGTTTATTGTCAACACGGCAGTTTCATTCGTAAGTTTCTAGGCTTCTAGCCATTTCGTTGAATACCTACAAATGGTTAGAAATATCTGATGTTGTTATGCATTTTATATAATGATTTCATTTATTCCTTTACAAATGAATAAAAAAGGTACTTTAAATTCAAAACCAGTGTACTAAGTATATGAGTATTCTATCCGTGATCTACTCCTCATATTAGAAAGGTTTGCTTAGTTTGGAGCGGATGGCTCTGTATTAAATAAAATGTCCTGTACCTAAGTATATTGTTATTCTAAAAAAAAACTAATATCAATTTTAATTGCGAGTGTAGGTAATTGAATTAATCATTGATGAAAAAAACATTAACTAAACCTGTATATGTCTAGGTTTATCTCTACCTACAACACTTGTATTTATTTGTATCAGAGAAAAGTTCATAAACAAGATGATGCAACAGCTAAAGCACAAACTTACCCGATATACTTCCAAGTTTCACTTCGATGCAATAATTAACAAATCACACACAAAAAAACACTACAAATTTACACGTGGATCTTTCTCGGTGTGTGGATGTAGGTGATTTTTGGGGGAAAAAATCTTATGACAAATCAGCATTCCTTCGTGCAATTAGCAGGCCAGGTCGTCGCGTGATGAACGCGTCTGCACCAATGAGGGGCAATTAACCACGTGCGCCCGCGCAACTAGGTCAACGAAGAATTACGAATGCAAAATGTGACAGCAAGCCCACCGCCGCTTAATCTGTTACTTGCAAACTATGGGCATGTGCCGAATGTAAAGCCCTTACAACCCCCTAGTAGGTGACGCCCTCTAAGTAGTGATAAAAGGTTAATCCTACGGGAAATAAATCGATATTTTGTTTTAGACACCGATTAACTAAAAAGGAGGGTTGTGTTTTTGTTTTGTATTGTTGAATGATGGTTCTAGATTTAAATTATTTTATATTCTCTTTTTTTATATCGGCAATAGAAAGTAGATACACACTGAAAATTTTAACCGTCTACTTATGTTCCTGTGATACAGCCGGCTGACAGACAAGCAACGGATGAAAAGCGGAGGCTTAGTATAGAGTCCCATTGGCACTCTTTGGGTACGGAACCCTAAATGAAAAGAAATACAATTGGGTACCCGAATGTCGCATCTAGTCGACTTAGATCTGCGCATGCATTATTGTTTGGCGTTGTCGTTGCTCACTTGTCTGCTGCCAATTTAATGGAGTATTTCTGTACTATTTCAGTGGTACTATTTTGAGAACAAGCATTATTTTTGCCAAACTTTCACTATGCGATCTCATTCCATTTCTCTTGGAAACCATAAACAAGAAATATCTGTGTCGTATCTACTGTTTAGTGAGAACTACTTGGTACTATCTGCTATGAAATTTAAGGCATTTATAAAAATTGTGTCTTTCATACGCTATTTTTTTATGGTTCCGTACCCAAACGGTACAACGCTCATTACTAAGCCTACACAGTCTGTCCTTAATTTATGGGGATGTCTGTATTTTTTTATTTCGTAATAGGAAACTGATGACTCAAATTTTAAAAGAATATGTCTCATTTTGGGGGGTTACCTGACAAATGATAAAAATATACATAAATAGATATAAAAAACGGGGGTTCATGAAAGGTACTTTTTATAACGATTTTTATTTAAGCTCCATAGTAAAAACTGTAAGTAGGTACTACTATTAAGCGTCAAACTTACTACTTACTTTGCTTAGTGCTTTCCCTAAACTATAAAAACAATCACAAAAAAGCCAACTCTGAGTCGGACTCACATGAATGCTCCAGAGCGAAACGCATTTTTTGCCCTGAAATGTTGGAACCCACAGTTTTTGTGTCCGGCTCGCACTTGGCCGGTTTATTTAATGGGAGAATAACTGTTATTTTTTCCTGAAATGTCTCTTGTTAAAATGCAAGCTGATTAAAATGGCTTAAAGTTGTTAGACACGGCAGCGTCAATCGCTGTATCATAAATCAACTAGATGTATAAGGCATTGCTCGTAATTTATTTGAAGCGTAAAAAGTTGTTCTAAATGTCTCTGAATTCACGCGTACGCGCCTCGCAGTCTGATTGCATGCACGCACACTTACATAAATATAGAATAGACTTTAGAACAGAGTATAGAGTTACGAGACTCGCGAGTTACTCGTATGTATGTGTGCGAGCTAACCATAGAGAGCAGAGCCCAGTCAAGATAGTTAGCGGCAATTGGAGAGGAAATTACGTGAATTTTCCTTTTTTCGCAATCGATAATTATCCACACTTAACCTGTCTATGGTCGGATTTCAAATTACCGGCCGGTCTTAAAGAAATCACATCGTACTTTAGTTCCTCTACGGAGAAAAAGGTTTGATGAGAAAAATGTTGTGTTTAGCCCATTAAAAAGTCATCACCATCAAGGATTTCATTCATATGTACGTTTTGAAACGCACAGGAAAAGATATATTTATAAAATGTTGTTTTAATATGTGAATGTACCTACAACTACAATGCTGCTTCTGAATAGTGTTTTGCTGTGTGCCAAGTCCGTGATTGGCATAGAAAAATGCAAAATGTTTGCTGATTTTTGCGTTGCATGTTAGGACCTACATGCAGAAGGTACGAGTAAGTAGGTAAGTAGGTACTACATAGGTATGCCTACTTTTCTAGCTTAAATTATCGTAATAAAGTTATCATTTTAAATTCGACACATTTACGCGTGTCTGTAAACTAAGCTTTATGAAAAAAAATGATAGGTTAGGTTAGCCTAACTAGTCAAATTGTCATCCTCTGTCGGTACTAACGCTCTACTTTTTAAGGTTTCTCAATCTCCGGTCAGCAGTTAAATTACTAATTTTCATTTCAGATTTTATAAGCAATTTATTATACGCCCGCAGCGTAAGTGCGTAATAGCGCACAAGACTAGATCAAGTTTATTTGTGTAAATCTAGATCGCAAATCCAGTCCGACAACTTTATAAAAACTCAAGCAGCCTATTGGAAAATTGTCGCCTATGCCACACAGGTAGAAAAGTAGCAGAACGTTCTAGAGGCGTTTTAGTAAACTGAAGCTGCGCCAAAGTGGAGTACCTATAACTACCCAGAATAATTCTGGCATGTTATCAAGCCAGTTGTACCTTGTGCGGTCCCAAATGAAACTCTTTTTTGAAAACGAAGCAGCATAACAAATGTCTGAGCGACACAAGGCTAGGAGTATTTTTTATGAAGTCATTTTGGTCACTTGTCTTTCAATTGAGCTGGTGGTAATTTTCAGTGTTGTTTTTCTTGAATTGCACTGATTTTCATTAAAATTGGTGTTCAGCATTGCGACATTAGCTTTTTCGGGGAACGAACGCCGAAAATCGTTAAAAGTACCGGTTCTTTAGCGTGCAGTAAGTGCTTTGATAAAGTCATTAAAAATTTACAGGCGGGCCCGCTGCCGATGATTTATTTAAGTGCTTACTTGTTAACTGAACTGGTTTTCTAAGTTTATTTTTTATACTTGGGCATGTAGAACACACAGACGGCAAAGGCCACCCTGAAACGAACCAATTAAAAAAACAATGACTACATTTACATTCGCGGGCATAGGGATTGCAAACGTCCAAATCGAGATACAGTTTAAAAAAAATAAAAATAAATGGTGCTTTGGCGGCAAACTTGTTTCCGCTTATTTGGATTGATGACACTGCTTTGCTCCGGCGATAAAGTTGGGAATCGCTTGATTATTGATTTGACAGGTGTAAAGTAGCGCGGGCTGGTTAACCAGACGAACGGGTTGGCTAGTGCCGTTGAACCGCACAGGTGGGCCTTGGATTACCAGAGATAAATTTAATACGGCATAATAATAGAGTATTTACGATTGACGCTCTGTCCGCTGCGGCGCGGTGGCAGAAACCGAGAGTCCAATATATTTAGCGGAAAGGGAAAGATGCTGGCTGATAAAGTTCGAATTTCAAAACGTGAACCATTGTATTTTTAAGTACCTACCAACTCTAGCGTAATAGTTTGTGTTCTGTGTTAAAAGTGCACAAGGCTACTTTATAAATGACACTATATTATCCGCGTTGTAGGTACCCGGATAAAAAACAGCCTACATTCTCATTAAAAAAAATATATAACATTGGTATAGATTTATTATTAACTGATATGAGCAATGTAATAATGTTATAATTATGTTGTTTATCATATCAACCGTACAACTAAACACGCAAACCAAAAATTTAAACCCTGAGGTTGAAATTTTAGACCACAAAAGAGAAGATTTGAACGCGCTCTTGTGAAAACACAAGAGTGTACTTTTCCGTAGACCATTCAACTTCATAGATTTCTTTATAAATGTGATAGAGTGGAGAGTCTTGCTATCTAAACTAGGTTTAATTATATTTTTATATCATATAAGTGGTTTTAATTATAACTTATACCGGAACTATAAGTAAGTTCACTAGGAAGCGGAATCGAGTTATAATCTATACATAATAGACAAGTGTAATTAAGCGAGACAAGTGACACTGTTGAAGAGATAAATAAATCTAAAGTTTTATACATAAGTACATTACACACCGCGTCTAAAGTTTTCCTAAGCAAACAACTACAACATTAATATTGACACGTTTGAAAAGCGATCTTCTAGACTAGTTAATGGTATTTTTCTGTGAAGATAAATGATTCTAAGTTTACAATAAAATAACGGAGGATAATAACTGTACTGAGAAATATACATAACAATAAGCCGGTTGCTATCTTAATTTAACAATAAGTGTGTGAGATACTTTTTGGTTATGTACGTGTGCAGTTATAGATACATAAAAAAATATTCATTGCTTGAATCAAAGAAGTAGCTACATGGGTGACCTTAATTAAATGAAGCGTTTTCATCCAAATAAGTATTCCAAGTGTAAACTTTTTTATTTAAAATTATTGAATCAAAATATTACCCTGACACACAATTAGAATGAATTATAATATCGAAGTATACTGGACGAAAACGCTTCATTGAATTAAAGTCGCCATGTGGGTACCTACCTCCTTTGAGCCATGAAGTAAATAATTTTCTTTCTATTTATAATTACACACGTAATAAAATTAAAGTATCTAACACATAGATTTTAAAGATAGCAAACTGCTTGTTTGCTATATATATTAGTAGTCGTCTAAATTATTCATAAAGATGAAGGCCAAGCGCATCCTAGTCGTACAAAAAAAAAAAAAAATATTAAACATTAAATATTGTACGACTGTATGATACTTATATCTTATATACCTATAATGTCAAATAAATCTGTCAACACATAATTATCCCGAGTGCGCTGTTGCGTTGCTTCGGGAAATAATATACATACAATTCCGCAAAAAAAAAATGCTTTATTTATGTGCCTGTCACACTCTCTGATGTTATGTAAGTAGAGATCAGATATAGCGGTAATACCTATCGAGTGAACGACCGGGTTTCATATAGACTAATCTATTTCTACACCGTATTACAAATAATTACGTTTTATAAACTAAAAAAGAAAACCGACTTCAATGAAGAATTATGATACAATTTCGTTTACCTGGATGACGTATTTTTTCCAAATATTTTGATGACAGATGGACGGACAGACAGACAGACGCGTGACCCTATAATGAGGTCCGTATTTTTTTGACTTTTGCGGTTATACACCCAAATCGATTGAAGTGCCTATAATTTTTTAAGAGTCCCCTCCATTTTTTCAGGATCCCATCATCAGATCCTTACCTGATGACGGTGGGATCACCTGGGAAGTATACCGACCCTAAAAATACCCAAATCACTTCAAGTGTGCATATAATATTTGAAGAGTTCCCTCGATTTCTCCCGGAATCCATCATCGGATCCGGACCTGCTGACAATGGGACCACTTATGAAGTATAACTTTCAAACAAAAAAATAATTTTCAAAATCGGCCCAGGCGTCTTCGAGTAATCGGGGAACATGCATAAAAAAAAAGATTCACTTAATTTCCTAGATATGTTTCAATTAGGTAACTTAGTAAATAAGTATCTTTGTATCGTTTCTATATGTTTTTTCTCAAATAAACTATTATTATTATTAACACCTCATTGAGTATCTTGAAATAATCAGTCATATCATAGACAACAAATGAACTCACTTGAACTCCTATTTCAGGCCCACATCATAAGAAATTCAAATAAAAAAGTATTCACTCAGATATGAGTATGTAGGTACTTACCTACTTTTATACCTACTATAACTATTAACTACCTACTTTTATACCTACTATAACTATTAACTACCTACTATTTCTGGCGATCATTCTCCTAATTGTATTTGTACATAACACAAAACCGGTTTATAGTCCATTGACAGAAATATACCTATAGTACTTATTTATAAAAAAATCTGTTAAACATTACGCGAGATCATCATTTTATCTAAGCTATAAAATATATTATTTTGGGCAAGCTATTCTAGTATGTACCAATGACATAATTTAAAAAGTTTCAGAAAAAAAATATGTTTAGCTCCAATCATTTATTTCCACCATACACTTTGATTATAAATTTCAGACAATTTGCATAAAATAGAATACGTAAATCTAGATTTAGCCTTATTTTTTCCATTAAACCGTCTGGCAAATTGAAGTTGTCACCGCCGTCTGGTCAATACATTTACATTGTTTATTACACTCGAAATAGCACTGTAATATATACAGCATGAGTTTTTTTCCAGGGCCACTGAGGCCAAGTCTGAAACCGTGAGAGTTTCGAAAAGTCATGTTGGGCGTAACTCCTTAACCCCACCTTGCGTTACCACGAAAAACTAATGTTAATCTGATAACGATTAAATTTAAGCTCATCACGAAAAGAAAATTCAGCAAAAGAGGATTTTATAGATTACGTATTTATTATATATTTATGCGTACGCATACGTTGATTTATAAATAAATAAAATAAAAATAGTCTGAACGTACAAACTTTAAAATTTGAATCTAAAAATTTTCAATTTTGAAACTATTTATACAACCTTGGGCACATGGTCATGCTACATTATTTTTTTATATTATTATCAAACAAAGAAAGCCAAATTGCTTTTATTTTTTCCAAAATCTCACTTTTCTTATTTTTTACGATAACTGAGGCGAAGTCTGAAGTCTGAAACCTCAGACTTCAGTGGCCCCGAAAAAAAACTCAACCTGTATATTCAGAGAGCACCGTCTCAAAGTCTCCATTGATAATTGGAAGCGGTCCAATTTTCTGGGAAGTCGTATGTTGACTTTTCATTCACACGAAGTGGGTAGTCCATTGAAAAGTTGGTAACCCTGTGCTGTGTTGCCAGTGCCCATGAAAAACTAATAATGTGATTTAGGTAGTTTGTGCTTCAACGTAATTTGATATCCATACTGATATTATAAATTCAAAAGTGTATCTGTCTGTTTGTTTGCTACGTTTTCACGGCTAAACGGCTGAACGGATCTTGATGAATTTTTTTAAGAAGATGTACCTATTGCATTTGGATGAAGAACATAGGCTAGTTTTTGCCTCAGAAACAACTTTGAAAGGAGTAGGTAAAATGAGGGATGAAAGTTTGTATAGACAACTCATTATTATTCCTCAAAAATATATGTGTTATAACGTAGCGTTTTTGCTAAATCATTCCCGAAGGGGGTAAAATAGGGGATTAAACTTTTGAGACGTTCTTTCATGCAGTGCGTAAAATATCAAAGTATAATCAAAGCATCAAAGAAAGCGTTTTGTTCTTACCTACGTGGAATATCAAGCAGATGGGGAGGATAATAGGCTGTGCGTCTGAAATTTCTGCCATTTCTGGCTGTAAAGGTCTGGTTACTTCCCCAGACTGTTGAGGCTTCCGGGCAAAGTGCACGGCCACCTTCGGCCTTATAACTTGAAACCAGGCGAATTGAAGGCCAAGCGCTTCCCAATCGTACAATAAATCAAATCCCTAGGGGATTTGATTTATTGTACGATTGGGAAGCATGTATGTTACATGTATGTTACGACTTCCACAAGCCTGTGGTTGTCGTAAAAGCCGACTCCATCTCCGCTGAGTTGGAAGGATAATTATTAACGCGTTGTTTGCCAGAACTACGATAAACATCCTTAATAACGAACTCATTAAGTAGAGTCGGCAAAATACTTGCAACTATAGTGTAACTGCCTCTTCCAAACACATGCACAAAGTGATGAACTTAAATAGATTAAGAAAAGTTGCTGTGGCGGTCGCGGCTCTTAAGCCGCGACCGCCACATTTTGATTCTTAAATCGACCCCACGAACTCAGCCCATGGATGTCGTAAAAGTCGACTAAGGGATCTCGCCAGAAGAAGCGCAGCAGCTTCCTTCTGTGTATTATCTAAATACACATTCACTGCGATCACGAAACAGTCTGCCAAGCGTAGTGCTTATGGCAAAACCCTCCAGCTTTGGAGGAAAATCTGTCCAGCAGTGGACAATCATGGGATGTGATGTGAAGTGAAGAAAAGTGACAAATTCACACACTCTTATTCGTAACTCTAAGTATAAATGTAGGTCAATGTCAAATTAGCCATTAGCCTAACAATTAGCTAGATCGTACGTAATTAAATTAGGATGTATTTTATTATGTATTCTAAGAAATATAAATGGTTAAGGTATACCTTGGTTTTTCGATAGTGCAGCTTTTCAGTTCTCACTGTGACTCATCTTGGCAAAGGGTAGCGATTATTTTGGTTGCTGTTTATTGAATCTCGTAGTTTCTGTAGGCGGTTTGTTTTGAAGCTTTCTCAGTGTAATGTAAAACAATTGCGATGATTCAAACTGACGCAATAGGGGGAAAACTTCACAATCTCTCGTGATTGTGTTATGGAGTTTTCCCGTTTTAAACGTTGTTAACAAGTTACAGCAATTATTTGCGTGAGTCAAAAGGTATATATCGTTTTCCCGTTGCAAGTTTGGTTTACAAGTTACAGCAATAATTTGCGTGAGTCAAAAGGTATATATCGTTTTCCCGTTGCAAGTTTGGTTTACAAGTTACAGCAATAATTTGCGTGAGTAAATAGATAAATATCGTTTTTCCGTTGCAAGTTTGGTTACAAGTTACAGCAATAATTTGCGTGAGTCAATAGGTAAATATCGTTTTTCCGTTGCAAGTTTGGTTACAAGTTACAGCAATATTTTGCGTGAGTCAATAGGTATATATCGTTTTTCCTCTTTTAGTCTGGTTTACAAGTTACGACAATATTTCATGTGAGTATACCTAGATGACTGCGGCCAGCAATGCACCTCACGATATAACACAAGTGTAAGACTGCAGTCGCACCGCAACTAATCATTCATTTTGACAGTGGGCTTTGTTATTTTGTTACCTTCAAACACTTTTTAGATGGATTTATTAGGTCGTACTTTAGCATTACCATATAATAAATTAGTAATAATAAGATCTAAATTTTTTCTATTTTTGCCTGAAATAAAATTGTATTATAATTATTATTATTATATACCACCAGTGTTGAGTTCATTCAGCCGTAACCGCTAGCAAAAACCAGCGATTCCGTTGCCCGTTTATAAAGACCACTAAGAGATAGATCACATCTACCCCATACCAATCATATTCAAATTAATTTCCATGCCTCTTTGATATCTTATATCTAGGTTTGTCGTACTTAGTCGTGTTGCAGGTATAGGTATCTAGTACCTATGTTATTCTTGGACGTACTTACATAAGCAGACCGCAAGAAGCTGTTAGGAAGGTGACGCGTGTGGTTTAGGAGTTGACAGAGTGTGAAGGTTCGATATCAATGGAAATAACAGCTCCGAAAAAGCTCGGAAAAAAACACATTAATTTTCATATAATTCTTTGGTCTGCAAAAGAGCTTAATCCACTCAGTCCGAGCCTTCTTTTAAAAAAAAGTATTTTATATTTTTTTAGTAGGTAGGTAGGTAGGTAGGTACTACTTACAACTAAGCTTTTTGTAAAATTGGTTGGATCAGAAAATAGAAGTACCTACTAAGGCTACATCCTTTCCTTTTCCAAGAGAACTAACTTTGCTACCGATACAAGTTTGTCATTGTTGCGAATTTAATATACAGATTTCACTATTTCACATTTACTCTAAAAAAAATGACTGCCAAAATCATAAATTGAGACCCAAGATGGCGCCTTTCATTTACAGTCACAGTTTTACAAAATAAAAATGACTGTCAAAGTCAGTGATAAATCTAGAACCAAGATGGCGGTATTTTCAAAGTGCCCCAAGAAGGTGCTACGTCGTGTGTAAACTGCACAATTTACAAAAGGGGTACTTCACTTTAGCACATTTTAGCATAACTACCGTTTAAATTTAGCTGTTTTGTTCAACAAGCTGTAAATATGGCTCGTGCAGACCGGGGCCAGACGAATATCTTACAAAGATTTACGGAACAACGACGCAGGCGTCTGTATTTGTATTTAAACAGCACGCCCCGCCATCTATTTGCAATTGTATGATTCGCCTGGCTTACCAAAACTGATATCTAACTATTTTTTTTTATTCTCTATATAGAACGCCATTGGGAAGCGTTTGGCCTTCAATTCACTTGATTAACATTAATGTATTGGTCAAAGTTATTTTTTTTTCAATCCTTTAATAATTTAATTAAAAAAGCTTAAAAAAGATACTCCTACAAAAAACTAGTCTAAATATATAAAATCGACGTGTTGCTGAATGACAATCAACGCACAGTCCATCCACCAAGACCAGGGTCCTAGAGACTTGTAATTTTTCGCGTAGTTTCCTTTCGTAGTAAGGACGCGCGCACTGACAAAGGATTTGAAAAAATACCTACGGGATGATAATAGAGAAGTTCCGCGCGTTTCACTCGTTCAAAATATACTAGTAGTTTGCCCTGAACTGAGATCTCGTGATGTCTGGTTTGAGTTAGGTATTTAACCACGGAGATTATTTCTCAAATAGAACGTAATTAGCAAACGATCAAATTTTGCTTCCATTACACATTACTTACCTTACTTAAGCACTGTTTTTCTCAATCTCTCTTAATTCACCCGAGTATTCGAGACACTCTCTTGTTGCTAACTCTTATTGTATGAAAAGCCAGAATGAGAGCAAAGCACCAAACCACCGACTGTACGTTGGTACGACCGTACGTACTCTCAAAACTGTAGCTTTAGTAGTCGTGACTCAAAAAATCTACCCTTAATAATCTAATTGACGTGGGCTGGAGCCAACGGATGTCGTAAAGTCAACAAAGGGGCTTCAACTAAAGGGTTTAGCTTAAAGGGTTACAGCATTTTTCTAGTATAAACAAAACTTTAACTGTGCGCACCAATCTGTCTGCCAAGCGTGGTGTTTATGGCCAAACCTTAGAGTTTTAGAGGAAGTTTTTTCCACATTGTGGTGGACAATTATTTGCTGTTGATATGAGATATGCGCAGTCAAACACGTTGCATGACATCCTAAAAGTAATTCTTGGATTTTATCGATCCCCTTGGTTTAACAACCCTATTGAGTGAATGACAAAAATTAAATAGACCAGTTTTCATGAGAAAAGAAGATGAGAAGACCTGATGATCATCTTTTGCCATTTCACCTTTTAAAACCATCCCTATAAAGGGCAAAAATAAACTTATTTTTAAATGTCTCAACCCCCATTTCAAATGATATTTCAAGTTTTCACACATTTTCAAGACTTAAATCTTATTCACCCCTTTTGCAACCCTTTATGCTAATACAGGATGGTTTCAGCAAATAAAAAACAAATTAATTGTTAAGTCAACCCCCTTTAACAGTATATCCAACAAGACATTATTAAGCATTTTACCTTCATAACGCGCCCCTTTTTTACAAAAACTACCCCTATTAAAAATTTAAATCTATATTCTATGAATTTGCAGCCGATACTCTTTTAAATGACACCCCACACGCCAAAAAAAAATATTGTCTCACTTAACACCCCTATTTCTCAAAAACTACCCTAGTGTCAAAAAAAATCTCGTACCTATTGATGAATATTAATATAACCTCTGCATGTTCAAAATTTTGAATTGATCGGATCAGCCATTCAAAAGATATCGGCGAAAAATTTTAATTCTTGTCACCCTAATATCTCAAAAACTACCCCACTTATCAAAAATCCCCCGAGACAATCAAATTCTATTTACGTTATCTATATTAAATTTCATGAAAATACGGACAACCCATTCGAGAGTTATGTCGTCACAAACTTTGCCACATACATACATACAGTGCCGGATTTCCCTACTTAACTGAGAGATCTCGTTCGCTTCGCTCACACGATCAATAAATTAATATTACAACATATGAATTTCACACAGCGCCATCTAACCAAAGCTAAGCAGCCAGCAGGGGTAATATGAGAACCTGATTACGGAAGTAGGTACCTACCAAATTTTTAGGTATGTACTCATTTTTTTATAAATACATACTTATCATACTATACAACACCCAAATATAGAACAAACATCAATATTCATCACACAAATGTTTGTCCTGAGTGGGAATCGAACCCACGACCTACAGCTCAGAAGGCAGAGCTACTACCAACTGAGCTGTGAGGCTGGTCAGCATCAGGTCAGTACCTATCAGAGTAGTAGGTACCTGCCTCTGCTCAGGTGAAACTGCGCAACAGCGGCGACATAATGATACTTGCTTAGGTTACACAAATTAATTGATGCATTTGTAGTCTAGTGGTCACACCACCGATTTCAGATTCAAAGCTCCCATGTTCGATCCCCATGGGGAGTATATTGTGCTTGGTTTGGTTGGTGGTAGGACTTTGGTTAAGTCCGCCTGGCTAACTACCACCATCTTACCTAAATCTGTCGCCATAATAAAAAATCTAAAATTGTTGTGTTCCGGCATTTAGAGGTAACATAGCCAGTTCCTCAGTTTGTTGAGGATTTCGGGTGAAGTGCGCTTCCACCTTCGGCCTTATCTGAACTTGTAACCAGATGAGATGAAGGCCAAGAACTTAGGTACCCGTCGTACAATAAAAATGAAAATGAGGCAGGTATTCTTACTGGTAACCAAGGGCCAAGTAAATTGCATGCTTTTCACTTTTCGTGAACCTGATCTACTATTTACTTATTAGGTGCATTGTTAGTTTATTAGCGTTAGTAGTTATACTTCTTAAGAATTTATTAGATATATTACATAGTTATAAGTTATTATTTTAATCTTACATTTCAGTCTAAGTTGTGTCCTCGCACAAACTAACGTTGGTTTTTAGGGCTCATGAAAATTGTACTTGTTTCTTTTTAAGTTATTTAGAAATTGTTTTTTCTTACCACGTGGGTGTGTGGTTGATGTCGATGCGATTTGATGTAAGTATTATAGGTAATGGGAAGTAGGTCAGCCTATTTAGTGAAAGTTTGAGACACTCGTTGGTGTTAATAGAATAAAGAAATACTGTTTTCACCCCTCCACTAGACAGGATCTATCCTGAAAAACTGGTTGGCAGAGACTAATGCCGATTATCCAAACTTAAAAACAAACAAACATTTTTAACACATCTAAACATAGAAAACAATGGCCGATATTGTGAAATTATGACATAAACTTTTTGTGAGTGTAACACAAAAACACGATCGTATGAAAGAAGACACTACAAAACCACACCGGTTTAAAAATAAAATGTTCTTGCAGAAAATTTTACTTGGAGCAAGTAATGAACAACATAAAAACGATATTACAGGTTTAAAAATAGAATACTTTTTCAGAAAATTAAAAAATAGAGCTAGTTTTATCAATATGTAAGGCAACACCCATAAGTCTGCGGCTATTAATAGGAACGGAATCATGTTTCAATTTATAGGCGCCCAAGGAGCATATTTTATGTGGGTGATATTCTAACTTTGGGATTCCGTGGACACTTTTAGGTCAAGATTAACATGTGAATAAGGTTGGGATCGTTACCGTTTATCGATTTATAGCTGTTGGAGACTGAATACATCCACAATCGATAGTAAAATGTGTTTTGATGTGTCATGTACCGCATGCATTGAAAATGTATTTTACCTACCTACCTACTTAATATTGGTACCCACAGTTGGTAATTAATATTAGGTACCTACCTAGATTTTATAGATATGGGAGTATTATAGATTTTAATATAAAAAAATACAAAATCAAAAGCCCAACGTAGCCTGCGTCGGCTATCATTTTAAGTAAATAATCGGGGAGATTCCGAGGAATTGAAAACCTCCTCGTTTTTTGAAGTCGGTTAAAAGTAAAGGCCCTATTACAACGAATAGAAAAAGGTTAGGTGCTACATATTTTTCTATGTAAAGTTGTACAAAATAAACATTGTTTCATATTATTTCGATTTGTGAGTATCGGACAACACTCTTTAGTATCAATTCATGTATCGCATTGCATTCGTATCGACCTGAATAGAGCGATTCGGTTACAGCCAGCGGCGACACAGCGTCTACCTTCACGTGGACACCGGTCCTAAGATATTTAGAACGCGCCTTATTCGTCTTTGAAATTCGAATGGTTTTGCTATCGGTATGAATGCGTTCAAATAAATTTTAAATACATTGAAAATAAAATATCGAGTGAATTTCAAAATGAGAATATTAAAGACAGCGATCGTTAACTTTGTTAAACTGATGCATTTCGATTTTATAGTTGCCAAATTACTGCAGCGGCCAGCAAAAGAGGCATTGATGGACGAACGAGTCAATAGAGAACGAGAAATTATCAATAATGTCTATTAGTTGTAGCGAAGGCTTGTTTAGTACTTTTCTCAAATAATGCGCGGAAATCAAAAATAAGTAGGTAGTAGGCAGAACTTTTTGTTTGAAAATACAATAACTTTTCAAAATCAATGCCTTGGGCTCTGAACATGGCCACCAAGTAGTCATTGATTGTTCCTTTTTTAAATTACACGACAGATGAGATTACTATGTATAATTAACTTATGTGGCAACTAAAACACGACAGGATTTTCATACAACTTTTGCAGGCCGCTACTCGCATTTAGGTTTTGGTTTTGTTTGTCAATTGAAACGCTCTACAGCTAAACACAAGAGCAGAACATGACAAAGGTGATCAAGGATTGTATCAAGTGTTGACTCTACCTATTAAGAATGGAAAACATGCGTGCAATTTAATATTTGTCGGTCGGGGTTTTTTTTTCAACTTTAATTCTCATCTTTTATTCTCATCTTTTCTGTAACTATTCTAAAATAAAACGAGGTATTATTCTAGAATAGTTGTTGTCGAGGGTTCCGGTTAAAGTACGCTTCCCGGCCTTATTATAAAATGACACCAGGTGAAATGAGGCCAAGCGTTTCCTCGTCGTACAATTAAAAAAACGAGCTAGGAATATGATGGTGGTACCTACGTCAGGATTTTTTTTTAAATTATTTACACAAGTCATTACACAAGTACTGATACACCAAATATAAATAATTATAAAAGTGCCTACCACAGGAAAATTGAGTCCGTAGAATTAATTTGAAACTGTTTTGATACGTAAACCAGGTACGTCATTTCGTTAGTCATTGCAGCGCGGAAAAATGAAGAATTTCGGTAGGTAATATTCCCAAAGAAAATTGAGGTTGAGGCTCACCTGGACATTACCTGGTCCTACATAGCGAGCTGCCCCAGAAGCTGACTATTCAACTACTTAATAAATAGCTGACATAGCTTACAATATATCTTGGCGTATCAACAATCAACAAGCCTTAGGTACTTACTACTCGCTTTTAGTGCTCTGTCTTCTGCGCTGTAGATTGTGGGAGTACCCAGGACAAACATTTGTGTGATAAATAAAGATGTTTCTTCCGTGTACAAAATAAGTAACTAAGTATTCTATTCGTAGTTTAGGGGTTAGATGGCGCTGTGTAGGTAATTTATGTCTTTCGAGTTAAGTGTTCACTGTTAAATAGTAATAAAGTAGCTGAGTTAGTTTACCAAGAGAAGCAGTGAGAGGCGTACAGTATCGTTTAATTAAATCTTAGCGCGTAGATTTCCTTGAGTTTCGATTAATTTAGCGAAATGTCAAGATTTGATCGTGAAATATTATTTCTGCGGAACTTGTTTTGGAACCAGTTGAACCCAGTGCTATTGCTCATACACATTAATTTGATCTGGTGAGCAAAAATGGAACTAAAGTCACCATACGATTTAGGGACGCCATACTGAAATATCTGTAGGTAAACAAACCTTTGAAAATTTAACGAAAATCAATCGCCGTTTAATATTCTTTCTCAGTCGTCTTCGCCTCGACTCACAGGTAATACCAATACCATTCAAAGTTATTTATAGTGTGAATAATGAAAAGAGGAAAGTGTAAACTTGTCCATTCATATTGCTAACAATGACTAGGTAAATAGTGACCAATGTATTTATCATACATGACGTGGTTTTGTGTCTTTTTATAGTCTTTAGTATTGGATTCCAATTGGATTCATCACATCACATAGTCTGGTCAGGCCGTAACAAACCGTAACCTAAGGTACCTATCTAATCATAGACTTCAAATACTGCTTAATAATTGATTACTCTACCATACGTACCTATGTAGGTACCTTTTTTTCATTGTACGACGGGGAAACGCTTGGCCTTCATCTCACCTGTTACAAGTTAAGATAAGGTCAAAGGTGGAGGCACTTCACCCGGAACTCTCAACAAACTGAGGAACTGGCTATCTTACCTCTGAACGCCGGAAGAAAATATTTTTAAAAGAATTGTTGTTATAGCGACAGGATTAGGTAAGATGGTGGTAGCTAGTTAGAAGGGCTTAAAAGGGCTAAGTCCTACCATCAACCAAAACATCATTACCTATTAGCTGACCCCGTGCAGTTACTTCCACTTGCGCCAAGGTTTTATCTAAGTTTATCACTATCATCTCAGCCCTTAGAAGCCCACTGCTGAACAAAACATTATCTGGTAAGGCTCGCTCCATTGTAAACCTCATTTTTGCCCAGGTAAGCCTCGAAGTCTAGGCCTGTCCCTACGTAGGTATATGAAAACAATAGGCCAATTCGTCTGCTGTGTGGTGTTTAAAGCCAATGATATTTTTATCATAAAAATACATCGTTAAAATCGCTTAATTTTCACTCATATTGTGATAAAAGTAATGCCTAAAATGCCCCAAATAAATATTTTTTCAAGATTTTAGATGTTCTTAGAAATTCATAAAGATGAAAAATTTCCAGTCAACCCGTACCTACCTACTTTCTTGTAATTGCAACGTAAAAGAGCATCCAGCTAAGAACCCTCGCGCATAGTAAACTCTTTGCGTAGAGAAAATTAGATTGTTTTTTAAATAGGTTGGTTTCATTCAAAGCCTTCAAAACGACGATTATCATAAACTCGTAGAGTTTACTTTATTCAGTATTTAGGTACTTACAGCCACTTTCAAGTCAATCCGTCAACATGTTCAATTAATAAATATAAATTTGCAACCCCGTAGTACTCCAACGGGTAGATTTTCAAGAAATCTATGATCCGGTACGTATACCTTTATAGGTAGGTATATTTTTATCATAAAGAATATTTAAACAAAGTTTCACGTTTCAAACCCTTTCTAGTAAAACACACGTTTTTGCCCCTTCAGAGAGAGGGAGGGTTTATAAAAAGTTTACGTGACTAGCAAGATCAGTAATAATTATGCAAAGTTTTTTTTTTTAATATTACAGGACTTTAATTTTACACGGCGCCATAGCCCCAAACTAAGCATAGCTTGTAATATGGGAACAAGATGACGGATAGAATACTTAAATACTTTTAGTAAATACATACGTATAGGTACTATATGATACAAAACCCAAACACAAAACAAACATCTATATTCATCACACAAACGTTTGTCCTGTGTGGAAATCGAACCCACAGCCTACAGCGCAGGAGGCAGAGGTACTACCAACTGAGCTATGAGGCTTGAAGTATGCATCCGTGAATTTCAGCGTGATTTGAGATCAAGATACAGATAGACAAAAATGGAAAAAAAAAACTATTGTTTTGGCTTCTGTATCCATAACATGTTTTGAGGAAACTAGAGGATCTAAATTTTCAACAAATATTTATTTGACAGATTTTGACCCGTTACCTACAGTTTTTAGGTCTTAGTTTTAAACATGTTTTATGAATATAATGATCATATTGTATTAAAAGAAAAATGATCTTGTAGAATTGGTTATGGTCTATTTGGAAAACGATCCTATCCAAAACATACTGGGACTTGGCGATTGGGGACTATCGCATCTATATTTGTTCACGTCCTCTTTAAATAAGTTTATCAGTAATGCAAAAAGCCTGCAGCACTGCAAGTTACGTATCTGTCCGCTGATTTTCCCCTGAGCGCGTGCGCATGAGTGCGTGGATCGAGTTTCACGGATGCATGTGTGAGTGAGGCCGCGGTAGACACCGTGGCAACGTGCGCGTGCGATTAAGATGTGTGCATAATGATGCCCTCACTCTGAACGTACGAATCCACTCAAATTAAACAGATGTAGTTCGACATAGTTGTATATATGAACGCATGCGATTTAGGTATCTAATCATTGAACATTTGAACGTTTGTTCGTTTTTGGTTGGCATCACTATCTTACCTAAGTCTGTCCTGATTCCGGGTGAAGTGCACGTCCACTTTCGGCTTTGGCGTTTCGATTTGAAACCAGATAGGATGAAGGCCAAGTGCTTCCTCGTTATACAAAAATAAAACTGCTTAACTTGATGCAATTAAAGGGTTAAACTTAAAATCCCCGCAAAAATTATAATAATTACTATTCTATTATATCTACTACATTTGTATTGACATTGGAATATTTTCTATACATACAGCCTTTGGCTTGGAAGGAAAAGCAATGTCAAGAAAAACGTCCCTGCATTACCCGCTTTGCCCCTTAATGTGCATTATTGGACTAAAACATTTCACTAAACTAGTAACAATACAAAGATTCTTTGAGATACTAGTGAAACACCTGCAACTTCATTCCCGGCATCCCGTGGTCATTCTCAAAAACCGTTGTTAGTGCACCCCTACACAACAAAAGAAAGCGTACCCTAAAAATGTTTAGAACTTCTACTTTGGGCTGAGCATTCACTATCAGTCAGTAAGGGAGATGATTCCTTAGTTCAGAGGGCACGTTAAGCTGTCGGTCCCTGGTAGAACATTTAGTATCTAAAAATCGCTTTGATGGCGGCGTATAGAATCACTACAACCCACACGAAGAACTCAGCAATGTATTAGCGAGTTTTAAATATTCACTCATTAAGACACCGCCTTAAGATATCTCACGCAACTATGTGCATACATGTGTGCGTGAGGACACACCGAAACCAAGTAGCCTTATACGGGACATGCTTCGGACTGCAATCCTATCTACATTGCGCGCTATGCCTATCTATACCTATAACTACCTACATAAGTACACATCGCTACCAAGTTGCAAAATTATAGCACTTGAAGTCACTTGGACCTCGATATTCTTGTTTGTTCACTGTTTTTTTGTAAAAATCATTAACATTTTGAAAAACGCCTCTCTATCTCAATGCCGACAGTAATCGTTGAAGGTAATTTTGCTCAACATAGATTTAAGCGGGATTTATATATTCTGTGTGAATGTTGTCCTCCGTATATTTTACGGCTATTGTATTAATAAGTGTATTTTGAGTAACGACTTAATGTAATAGCTAGTAGGTACCTACGTAATAATATTCTGATCTGGGTAGGCCACATCTCTTTTTGCTTTTCAGTTTGATTAAGACCTTGCAAATCTGATTGCTCGAGGAGCACGTTATGGTCTTACAGACGTGAACTTGGCAATATAGGTTTTAGTGATAAGGCCACCTATTGCACTTAGATATATACATTATGTCACATTGTTTGTTGGTTCCGAATTTATGTTACAGTAAACTGTTTATTATTTCAATGAAGTCCAAAACAATATTATTATGGGATAAGGCGGTCAAAAATAACGTCAGAATAAATGTCTATAACAGCAACGATCTTGATTGTCACACCTCCGTGGTTTGGTTGTAGGGCGTATGGCCACGGGTTCTGCATATATATAGTGTATATAGTGGTCGTTAATGAGCCAAGCCAAACGTCTACGGTGGCGGCTCGTAAAGTCTGACACCAGGAGCTGTTACACAAGCAACACAATAAAATAAAGAAAACCGGACTCATTCCCGGCATAAATATCTATTGTTTTCAAGAAATATCTAAGGCTTAAACTTATATATATTTTTAAAGCTGTACATTTAAAAAAAATATTGAGCTCTTGTCATCAATTTCAGGTAAAAACTTGTTCTTTGACGAATAATGCTTAGACGTAATAATTAGTCAAATAAAATTGATATATTATGTTGATTATATATGGATAAATAGAATCAAATTATTGAATAAATTAATGAAGATCATATTATTGTAAATAATAAAGTACTTATATAATAACAATTTCAATTGATTAAAGCCCAATATTCAAATGTTTAGGTATTTCATTTTTTAAATGTTAAAAGATGCCTTCAGTCTGGAAAAATCTCAGGCATGGTCTGTCTATGAATCAGAACGATATTGATATCACAATCGGCCGATTGTTGTATGTACCTACCTATGTACCTGTAAACCAACTCCACCAATACGCGGAAGAGAATGGTAGACAAGCGTTACTGACACTTGACATATTCAAGGCGAGAGTTTCATAAAAGTGCAGCGCAATACGTGAAAATATACCTATTTACAAGTGAACGCCAAAACCTTCGCTTCCGCTATGTTTGAGATACAAGACAAAAAGTTAATATTACTATCTGTACGTATACCTACTTTACACGCTATTTGCTATATTAGCAGTAAAAAAAATGACTATAATTATGGTATTTGTGGTTTTCTCCAGAATACACCATAGGAATTGCACGTGCCCGCTTTTAGAACACATTTCTTCAAGTGCTGGAAGACATCTTTAGTAAAAGTTAGGCTCGCCTTTGACATGCTATTTTTCCTCTATTGCTTATGTTATACTCGTATTGTATCATTAACTTCGTACGTACAATCACGAATAACAATTTAATTACACAAATTATTTCATGCAACTCGAAAAATTACAAAATTTAGTATTATTTACGAAAAAACTACACAAAACACCAACTATTAATGAAAATGTTGTTGATGGAAATGATGTTTTTTTTTGTTAATGGATCGAAACCATAGCGCTAATCACATTGTGAAAATAAAAATCAAACCAAAAATAAAATTTACGTTGTAAAAATAAGACACGCCAAATTCGTGCTGTAATATGACACTAAAAACTTAGTTATGGTAATAATTTTGATAAAATATCACATTACGCCCAGGTGTGCACTGATCATAAAATCAATATTAATATTCATAAATAAATATTAATGATCTTTTTTATTTAAATTATGATCTGTTGGCGATGGTTTTATGACTTTTTAAATGGCGATACCGATACACCCATAAAATATCCAAGTTATATTTGTGGAAATATATAATTACTAGCTTCTGCTTGCGGTTTCGCCCGCGTGGTACCTACTCGGATCAAAAGTAGTGTACCTACCTATATGTTTTCCTGGTCCAGAAAAATATCTATAAAATTTCAGCTCAATCTGTTCCGTAGTTTTTGCATGAAGGAGTAACATAGATCAAATCCGTTTTGCGATTTTTGCGATCTCATTCCGATATCCGTATAGCCGATTTGTTTTTTTACGTTATTATAATAAATTTCATACTCCTAGAACTGTTTGAATAACATAATTAATAAATAAATAAATATTACAGGACATTCATTTTACACAGCGCCATCTAGCCCCAAACTAAGCATAGCTTGTAATATGGGATCTAGATTACGGATAAAATACTAAAATACTTTTTGTTAATACATACTTACTATATGATACAACACCCAAATACAGAACAAACATCTATATTCATCACACAAATGTTTGTCCTGGGTGGGAATCGAACCCACAGCCTACAGCGCCGAAGGCAGAGTTACTACCAACTGAGCTATAAGGCTTGTCATATTTGAATGACAAACATATTTGAATGTTTGGTCATCCCACGGAAACACTTCACTTTTCCATCTCATTTCCACCCCGACCCGAGGGAACTAATTCGTGTTCGTTTTCGATAAAAAGTATAAGTGTTAATTCAGAATATAAATTTTCTTTGTACCAAATTTCATCCAAATCTCTTCAGCCTTTTCGGCATGAAGCTGTCGCTATAACAACAGTTCTAAACTGTTGGGTTCCGGCATTTAGAGGTAAGATAGCCAGTTCCTCAGTCTGTTAAGGATTCCGGGTGAAGTGCGCTTCCAAATTTGGCCTTATTATAACTTGTAACCAATTAGGTATAAAGGCCAAGGGCTTCCCCACCATATCATAAAAAGGGTGTTTATAATACTAAGGGATCGATTGAGGATATTTTAAAGTATATCTGTATAAATTTTGCACAATTTTGCTTAAAAACTCAGACGTCATCCAATAAACGCCAAAAACTGAATTCTCCGACGGGTAATTTCGGTCAAAATGTTTGATAATAAATTGCGATATTCGCAGAATTAGCGTATGGAGTGTTTGTATGTTTTATTGTGCCTGCATGAGGGCTCAAAGACAGACATCGCTGAGGATTGACGGTTCTCGGAAGGACAACACGCGGCGTGCGTTTAAATCTTTTGTTCGCGCGCCGAGGGTACCAAATGTAGGTACCGACCGATACATTTGAAGTTTTGACAACTTCAACTTCTTTGTTTTGGCGCTTAACTTATAAACACGCCCCCTTGTGCTCAAAAAAAGGTTGTGCCGAAAGCCATGTTGGATTTATGGCGAATGTTCAGGGTTTGATAAGAAAACGTAATTAAAAGGGTGTTAATAACGGAGGGTTCACGCCATTTTAGAACTAATTTTTTTAATGTACGACGGGGAAGCTTCATCTCACCTGGTTTACAAGTTATAAAAAAGCGAAGGTAGAGATACTCACTTCACCCGGAATCCTCAACGCTCTGAGGAACTGGCTATCTTACCTCTAAATGCCGGAGCACAACAATTTTAGAATTGCTGTTATGGTGACAGAATTAGGTAAGTTGGTTAGCCAGGCTGACTTAAACAACAACCTACCACCAAAAAAAAGCACAATATCGTACTTCTTCTGGGGATCGAACCTGGGATCTCTGGATCTGACACCGGTGGGCGAACCACTGGACCACGAATGCGGTTCTAACCTCGTTTGTACCTACCTACACGTTTGAAAGGCCAAGAGATGATCCATACTTAATATAAATAAACTCTTAATTCTTTTTTATTCGTGGGCGTGGTTAATTGTTTGTTTTATAGAATCAAGCACGATATATAATTAAAATACCCTTGATCGATCCATAATCAATGTGCCTTCAATGAGCAACATTTTCTACTTCTTCTTCTTCTTCTTTTGACAAACTCTGTGGTCTAGTGGTTCGCCCACCAGTACCAGACCCAGAGTTCCTGGGTTCGATACCCAGGGAGTACAATTTTTTGGCTAGTGAGGCATCTTACCGAAGTCTGTCGCTATAACAATAATTTAAAATTGTTGTGCTCTAGCATATAGGTAAGATAACCAGTAGCTCAGTCTATTGAGGCTTTCGTGTGAAGTGCGCTTCCACCGTCAGCCTTATCATAACTTGATACCAGGTGAGAACGCCAACGCTTCCCGTTGTAGAATTGAAAAAAAGTAAGTTTTTTTTTTTGGTTCTTATATTTATTTTCTGCATTGAACAAATAAACTGAAATGGTTTTCAGCAAGAAATCTACGTGCGTGCTTGTGAGACAATCAGACGCTAAGCACAATGATTAGCCGTCAGGTTGATGGCGTATTGTTGGTGTGGGTACCTACTGTGGTAGGTACGTACCTTGGATCGGACGCCAGGGTCTACCTGCGGTACCTATTCACTTCAGTCTCGTAGTTCTAATGGGGGAAATAAAGGATTAGGGATGCGTGTCTTATTACTGTCTCTGTGGCGGCCCACGATAAGAATAGGTATAATCTCTATCCTCTAGTGGATGACGTAAAAGTTGACTAAGGGATTACATCAAATGGGCAGCAGCACATATAAGTACTTTATTGAGTAAGATATGAGCACTATTTGCTTTTAAAAGACCCTGTAATATCAACCAACTATCCCATAAAAAACGTAGATTATATTAGATGTGAATGGTATTGTTGTACTGTGTTACTTATTCTAAAACCACAATAAAATATATTATTATACGTAAATGAGCTGTGTGGCCAGGTGGGTATGGGCCTTGCGCCTGGAGGATGTGGGTTCAAATCCAGTCGTGCACCAATGGGCTTTTAGATTTTTCTGTTTTTAAATGCGCTTTTGACATACGCACATGCACTGACGGTGAAGGTCACATCGTGGAAAAACGGGCATGTCACTAGGACCAACAATTCTAATATCCGCCTTGCTAAGTGAAGTTGGGATTGCTTTGAGTAGTCGTTTGGTCCATATGAAAGTGTGAGTGACATAGGCTACGTAATTTTAAAGTTGTGTGCATTCAAAAATTAAAGGGGGAAGGAAACAAGAAAATGTTCTATTAAAACAATGTAATGGAGAATGCGAGGTAGTAATATGTCGATCCTAAATATAACATTGTCATAATTTTAATGGCCATGTTTTAATAAAACCATAGAGCTAAACAAAATTATGAGTGAAACGTCGGAGCTGAGACTTTATTCCTGTCATCCCATGGAATTTTCCTAAAATCCTTTCATATTGCATCCCTACACTGGAAGCTACCCAGATCCTTAATTCCATTGAAATCAAAGCCTCCTTGTGCCTCATGGCATGCGTTCTACCTGAGTAGTATGTAAGTTAAAAAAATATTCCATATGAAATTGCAAAAGTCTAATTACGAAATCCTGAAAAAAATAAAAATGTGACAAGTAATCTGAAAAAAAATAACCTATACAAAATTGGTTATTTATTGCTTTAAGTGTGAAAAATACGAAAAACCGACCACTGCATGTGAAATCACACCTCCTTGGTAGCGTGTCTGGATATGACGTGTGAAGCTATTAACCAAGTAGCTACACTACGCACAGTTACTTGATCGCGAAATGTCATGCCAATCAGACAGGTCGCGTGTTCAATGTCAACTTAAAAAACAAAATGTTTCATGAATTTTAAAATATGATTTTATATTGTAAAATTTGTAGCTATATTCAGATGCCATAACAATATATTAGTAGTTCAATGCAATGCTAATTATTTAGTTAAAAAAATAGAACAATAAATATCTACCATTTGTACTATTTTGGCATACTGATATTCATAAAAGGATAGTAACAAAATAATGATTGCGAGTAAAAAAAAAAAAGGTTGTAGGTATCCATCGAAAATTTATTTACTTAGTTTTCATGAATTTCTTGTAGGAAATTCTCAATGTATTTATTTAAAAAAACGTACCGGCTTATAGTGATTTTAATTAAGTGGCCGTATCTATTGATTTCTTTTTATTGTGTTTGGAATAAAATAGCTAGGCGGTGTTCCAAACGTTTTCAATTTAACATTGTTACGGCTATGTCCAATTGGAACCAAACAAAGTTTTATATGACAGCTTACTTGTGGTAAAAATGCACAAATCCGTTCCGATTACTCGCCGGTTCCAAAAGGACTCGTTCGCCGAAAAAAAATACAGAATTTACTCACTTTTATCCGTTTGTAAAGAAGTCAGGGCACAATGACACTTTCGCGCGTTTTTGACGAAGGAGGTCGTTTATTTCGCGAGTGTTTTGACAGACGTCAACGTGTGTTCCGTGCGGCGGCGGGTGCAAGTTTGCGGCAGCTCGAGTCCGGTGACGTATACATATAGTGTACCGCTAGCTCCTCGCTCGCTCATTGGTGCGATTCGG